>CM070710.1:17523864-20143495 GCA_036346265.1 Melocanna baccifera
TCTGATTCGTCGGCAGAAATAATGGCAAAGGACAAGGCAAGCATTTTCCAGCTTTGCTTTATAATTTCTAATTATGTTTCATGTGGATTTTTTTTATTCTCTTGCATCAAGAGTGCTACTTTGCTCCTATCCTGTCTAATTGGCCCATATCCTTTCCAAGAGACAACATCAACATGTTGGATATAGGTCACTAAACCTTGTTGTCCCCTTCCTCAGTAATTCAGTTTGCTCAAAAGGCAAATCATTTATATATAAAGTGGCATAAGCATGAGATATGAAATCAGACAATGCTATTTCATGTTAGTAATCGGCTCCATTTTCAGTTTTTTTTGGCATGTGGGTTCTTATTTTTGTCAGTGAACATGAAATTTTTCACACATGGAAACTTTCAGGTACATCACAAATATAAACTATACATTTGCTAGTGGTGTAGAGTAAGAGAAAAAACTAGAAAAAGATCTCTAGATAACATAACACAGAATAGTGACGATCTTCAACAGCAAACCATAAGCTGTTGCTGACATTTTTTTATATTGAATGAAAGATGGAATGGAGTGGAATATGAATTTTTGTAGAAATGCCAAATTTTGGAGTTGGAAAACGGGAAGTGCTTGTCTATCTCTAAAAAAAAATCCCCATATTTGCTAGCCCCCGTTTATTTGCTTATTGCAAACTGTGGCTTAAAGTTGTGGAACCTTTTCCTTATGCAGATAATTCTTCAAGCAAAACCAAGGGAAAAGCTCTTCAACATTCACATGAAACCACTGCCACTAGAACCTTCTTTACTTCTACGTAAGGCTAATAGGCGAAGAGCTTTTCTCTCCGTTGAAAATGTCTGAATTATATGATTCAGTTGATGGGTAAGGGCTGTCATATTTTAGTGATGCATTTATATTTACCGTACAAATTTCAGCATGAACTTTGGATTGTCATTTTTATTTACTTACATATCATATTTGAGTATATTTTTGTCCGGCAGTTCAGGTTCAGATGCAAATTCAAAACTTCCTTCCAACAAATCTGGTTCTAACTTCATGACAAGAACAATGTCCGGGCCAGCAACCTCTGAGACTTCTCTATCAGTTGATGATCGCCCTGAACATGCAGCTGAACATGCATTGAAACAGACGATAGCTGAACATGCAGTTGATGATCGGCCCATGAGGTTGTCAGAAATTCATGTGGCAGCTGAACATGCATTGAAACAGACGATATCTGGTCCTGATTTTATGACATCACTTTCATCACTAGAAGAATTTGAGGTAGTGTATTTATTCAGCATGCTCATCATGATAGATACTGCTGTATTGTCTCGTTATAAATTTGAAATGTTCCTTAAAATGCTGCTAATTCCCCCTTTCTGTGATACTGTCAATAACTACCCTTTCCTAAAAATCCTCTTGCCGCCTCAAGTAGAGTACCATAAGTAGTAGATGCTACTACAATAGAGTGCGCTGCTCCTTGAGTATACCTTTTACCCAAGGTCAAAGGTAAAGTTATAAATGAAACAAGTAGCATAAGATAAATTCAATATTTTGGCATTCTTTATATAAATTCAATATTTCAAATGATGGGAGTGTGTTCGCGAATGTTATAATAATCAAAACATGCACAGCTGTGATGTGTTAATTTGGTTACTTATTTTCTAGTGCTCTCTTTTCTCAGTTTCCTACTAATAGATTTTTCTTTTGTTTTGTTTATGCTAAAAAATGTGTCTTCTTGATTCACACGATCGAGACCTTTCATTCTTGAGGTATCACTGTGGGGTTGAAACATTGGCGAGCTAATTTAACTGATGTACAATTCGAATAATTAATTAATATAAGCACAAACATTGGTATGTTCCTTCAAAGATTCCAGATATTTGTGTTTCTTTGGTGATAGCAGGAACTGAGCAATGGTAACTTATAAGCATATATTTTTCTGTGGCAAATGAAAACCTGTCTGTCACTAATAAAAGTACAGATTATTGGTGACTGATAAAAAGTAATCTTGAAGTAACCCCATTGGCATCTCCAGCTCTTTTCAAATTAATGCAGCTGGTGCAATTAATCAATATATTAAACAAACAAATGGATTTACAATCAGTAACAACACTTGTTCTAAACTTAGGAGAAGTTGTGTTCTAGCTCCTCGCTGTAATCTACAAAGCATCGATTAACGAACTAAACATGGCTGCACAGAGAATATATCACGTCGGCCAGCTGCCTTGCATGCAGCCCACTGTGCAAAACGGAGGGTGTACTGGTACTACGACCATTCTCCATGATTGGCCCGGGAACGAAACGGCTTGGCTTACAACGGCATCACACCTGACCTACAACGCTGTCGGATTACTACCACTCCTACACGTGATGGAGATGGCCAAGAGCTGCAAGCCATACGAATACTGGATGTTTATGGCATGCCTAGCGCCATAGGGGGTGAGCACTTCAGGGGGTCCTCAAGCTTGTTTCTGGCATGCCTAGCGCCATAGGGGGTGAGCACTTCAGGCTTACTTGCATGTGCTGTGATTAGTACAAGGTTGGGCCCCCCCGCCTCTCGCCGCCACTGGCCCCCATATCCGTGGTCGCGTCTACAAGTAGCAGCCGCGAGGGGAGCCGGCTGCGAGGCGGAGCGTCTACAAGTAGCTAGCTCTGCGGCCGGCTGCGAGGCGGAGTGGCAATGGCGACCCTGCCGTGGGCGGCAGCAGCGGCGGTGAGGAGGTCGGTGCAGGAGGCCGCGGCCGGCGCCGCAGGCCCGGCGCGCGTCCACGGGAGGTCGGTCGAGACGCTGGTGGTGATCGTGCTCGCCGTGGTGCTCGCAGGCGTCGTCGCGCGGGTGTGCGGGGGGCGGCACGTGATGCCGAGCAGGGACCGCGATGTCGAGGGGTGGGTGGAGAGCCGGTGCTGGAGCTGCCTCGACAGCGAGCCGGCGCAGCAGACGCATGGAGCACCAAAGACGAGTAAGACCAAATAGTGCTTGTGTATTTGTCACTTTTTGTAGACTTGTTGTAGCAGTCTGGTAGGCTTGAGATTAATCTTCGCAGTAAGATTTTGGTACCGATAGATTAGCACCAAGTAAAACTTAGTAACATACATTGATGTGTGCATTATCACACCACTCAATTTAGTTTTTAATTTTTGGTATCTGTTTTTTACTATTCATTAATTTTATTTTTAGATCTCGCGGGCGTCGTCGCGCGGGTGTGCAGGGGGCGGCACGTGATGCCGAGCAGGGACCGCACGAGATTAATTTTATTTTTGGTGTTTAGTTTAGTTCTGCTTAATTTCTATATTCTGAAGCACATGAAGGAAAAAGTGGCCCTTTCCAGTTCTGCGATGTGGTTGGTTCATACTGGCATGTTCTAGTACCATTGCTTAATTTATATACGCGAGCAGTACGAGTATAGCATGTTCTGGTTTAATCTATTTTCTTTTGGATTTTGGCTTCTGCTTTTGGAGATGCTAATAAGACATATTTTAGCTTTTGCTACAGTTTAGGTTTTACTAGGGTTTTGGCCTTGGTCTTGTTAGGGCCTTGCACGCGCATAAACATATGCACATGACAATACAGCATCCTAAAAATGCCTTTATTGCTTATCATCTTGTATGGTGGCCATTGTGGGAATAGTGCGTGTTGGGAATCACAAGGTGGCGAGGCACTTAATTTTCAGCAGCATACACACACATATACATACATACTACAAGCTAACAAGTTTCTATTGGCACTCAAGAAGCTGTAGCTTTTTCATACACATACACACACTGACTACTACTACTACTATGTTTTTCTCAAGCACACCACTACTACTAGCTCATCTCCAGCACTCTATGCACATACACGTTACCGGAGTGCTCCTTTTATAACCCAACAAACCGACTTAGCAAACCTACTCATTACAAGATAAGATTTTTATACACTACATGCTAGCTGTTACATACTACCATACACCAAAAACGTCACAAGGACCTCATGCTCACTGGTATTGTCTGAGTACTAGTCAACAAGTTTCTAGCTATCTCCACTACGTACTGCCAGTTTCTAGCAAATGGATTTGCATAATATCTCATGCATGCAAACATGTTGACAGTGAAGATTTTTTCCAGAGTTAGTTTCCTGGACTGGCTCAAGAATTATCTAGAGTTCATTTCCCTGGCTTATACGGTAAGAACTTGATAACTCTTATGCTTCAAGTATGTATTGCCATTTAACAGTGCGGCACGTGACTGTGCTTTCATCTTCCTCCTGCTGAAAAATGGTGAAGAGATAGCGCATATACATACTTACGCTCGCGAGGCTGTTGGAGTTTTTCGTTCTGAGCAAAACAGCACACCCGCCGGCCTTCTCTTTCGTTTGCGAACGCCTGTGCCTGTCCGTGCTCTGCTTCTTCCCGAGACACACAGCACAGCACTGTCTTCTTTTCTTAAAAAAAAAAAAAAAACAGCAGCCGGCCTCCTCTCAATTTTCTAATCTATCTCACCATCTATTGGCCACACGAGAGACAACCATACATGAGTACTTCAGCCAAAACAATTTCTATTCCTTGATTTTCTCAAAACTTCAGCAATTCACACCACATCAAAAGTCACGCCTAGCTCTCCGTCTACTAGCTATCTCCTGTTAGGGCATCTCCAATGATGCTGAGTCAGCTAGCTATTTACATGTACACATCAGCATATATCCTATGTGGAGGAAAGAGAGTATGCAAAACACAAACAGCTAGCTACTATTTCGTCTCTAGTCTATAACGCAAAACGAGGCAGCCTCTATAAATGACTGTGTGTGTATGTAAGTATCAAATAGCTATTCTTATAGATAATCCTTTGGAATACTAGTTTTTAGTGTGTACTATATAGATGATGTGAAATTCTTATAGATAGTACTTAGTTAGAACTATTGGAGATACCCTTAGCTATCAATGCTGCTGGCTGTAACAGATCTAAAAGCCGAACTCCAACTCCTCGGCGAGACGTCTACGCGCCGCCAACTCTTTCTCTATTTTTTCTAGTCGCTCGCCTCCGTTCCTGTCTTTCATCTACTGCTTGCTTCTCCCTCTCGTTTTGGCTTACTTCTTGCTCTGCGTTACATGCCTATTTAAAGGCTAATTTTTCTCTGTCCGATACGGACTCTTGCAACTTCTTCAAATAAATTACGGACTCACAAAAATACTCGACTCGTATACGTATACGTAGACGACTCAGACTCGTACACAAGATTAAATTCTAACAGAGGTTGCCTCCTTCCCACCTAATTACTAGTTTTACATTTCCCCATTTTCCATTTCATAACGGAAACATAAAATTTTACAGAAAAGGATCTAAGAAAGCCAGACACCCAGCCTGTTACAGTTTAGCGCAGGTAAAAAGAACAGCATGCCTCTACCACCTAATTACCGCGCATTACTGGGTCATCAGTTCATACAACACATCAGCGCACGAACTACTTAATAGAAAGTCTCTGTTACGAAAGATAGGTAAAACAAGATGATTCTGTTCCAAGCAGATTGTGGAGAGAGCGACTTCAGTGTTCCTCCTCGTCTTCCTCTTCCCCGTCTTGGATCTGCAAGAGATTTTGTCCCTGAGCTTCAAGACCCAACCTTAGCGTCGTCATCAACAGCTACTCTGCACCAGCTTCCAGCACCGCCTTGAGATCTTCCTTGCTAAGACCTAACCAGAAGCGGATATTTGTGCATACAACAAACATTATCTCCATAGGGGATTTATTATCTTCTTGTCAAATTACTACTAGTTGGGATACCTAGTCCGTTTATTGACGATGGATTATATAGTCCAGTGATAATTGCGTTTGTTGGTTGCACACAGGACAAGAGGGGATGAAGGCGGTGGCAATGGCGTGGACGTGGACGGCGATGACCATGTGCATGATGGGCTTCATCTTCTACTTTCGTCGCCCCAAGGAGGCATCGGCCGCTATGAAAGTCCCCCCTGCCTCTCCGGTCAGAGATGCTGTTCCGTCTTGTTTCTACTGCTGCTTCTTTCCTCTACACTTGCGGAACCTGTAGATGTATTCGTAGACTTCGACGTGACCACGGAGTCGTACGATGATTTCTACAATCAGATTCACGCAGTGCTAGCCGCTGGTAGTACACTAGTGATTCATGGACACAATGTCCTCCCACAAACACCGTCGAACCAAAGGACAACTCCGTCGGCGAGGTGGATTAAGGTCAGTGTACACGGTGAGGATGAAGATCAGGTCACCTTAGTATTCAGAGATGACAATATATACTTGCTCACCTTCGCGGATAGGACTGGAACCATGCACTACATGCAGGGATACAGTGCATTGTTCCCAGACGCCGACCAGCTCTCATTCTCTGAGGCATATACAGAGCTTATCGGTGGCTATATAAATCTACCAACGGTGCCCGTGGGTCAGGCAGCAGCCAAACATGCGGCGAAGGTTCTTTCAAACTATCAATCTGACACAACCAGCATGGATGACGCCCAGAGAGCCATCGTCACATTCGCTATTATGATAGCTGAGGCATTAAGATTTAATCCTATTCGAAGGACAGTCACTGAAGGATGGCTAGAAGATACCTATATTACTTTGCTACAGGCAAAGTACGTTGTATACTGGGGCAAGATTTCGTTTATGGTGTATCAATGGGATAAAGATGGCACGTGGCCATCTGGCGGTAAAGGTTTTGCTCATGAATTGTCTGAAATTTCCATAAAAAATGGACAGATTGCCAGTGATGTGTTAGATATCATGAAGCGGCCACGAGTGCTCCAATAAGTATTTTAATCTCTTTTTTGGCACATGTGTTTTCATAAGTTTGGCTGGTAAGAAATGGTAGAAATCTTTGAACAAGAACTAAGATCTGATTCAGTTGTATAAGGGTGGAGGCGGAGAAGGCGAGTGCGGCGAGGTGGACGTGAAGGGGGTGGGCAGGGCGGCGGCGCGGATGCGGGAGTAGAGGGCGAGGGAGGCGGCCGCGGGGGCAATGTAGAAGCTGCTTTTCGAGTATTTGATGGAATATACCCTCAGAGCTGCTCTTCGAATTTACGACCCTTGGATCGAAATCCCATCGCCCAGATCTCTCCCACTTCTCTATATATTCAGCCCTCCCTCCACCCCCAAATCCTAATCCCCTTCCTCCTACCAGCGCGCCACCGCCATCCCGTCCTCCCCGCGATTCTACTTCCCCGGCGCAGCCCGCGACATCCCGTGCTCCCTCGCCTGCCGCCGCCGTCGACCGCCACCTCCTAACCACTTGGATCTTGTCGCCCTTGTTAGAAGTATAATCTTGTTTCGTATCCGAGTCCGTATACATGTATACGTTCTTGTCGCGTATACGTATGTAAGTATTATTTGCTGAGTTAGTTTATGAGTCTGTCTCCGTTTGCTAGTTGTCCGTTTGCTAGCTGTATTGCTATATGAGTCTAGTTCGTAGACAGTACGAGTCAGAGTCCGTCTGTTAGGTGTTGAGATAGACTTTAAAAGGCCTTGTAGAGTCACAGCAAGAAGACGTAGCAAGAAGTAGCGAAAGCAAACAGAGGAGAGTTGAAGTACAGGCAGCGCAGGAAGGCAAGAAAAGAAGGAAGAAAAACAAGCGTTTTGGCAGAGGCAGGTGCTGGTGCAGTCTCGAAGAAAAAGACGAAGCAGGCGGCTGTTGCGCTGGGTGCAGCGTGGAGTCTCTGGAGAAAAGGTGCGGACGCGTCGGGCGTTCGGCAGTGCTGTTTTGCTCGGAACGAAAAGTTCCAACAGCCCTCGCCCACCATCGACCGTCCCCGCCCGGAGGCAGTGGCGCTTCCGCCGCCCCCTCCCTCACCACTGCGTATAGCAAGCATGGAACAGACGATCGACATGGACCTGACGAGGCTGCTACCTGCGGACGTGCTCGCGGACGTCCTCCGCCGCCTCGCGCCGCGCAGCCTCGCCGCGTCCCGCTGCGTGTGCAAGGCGTGGCGCGCCATCATCGACGCCTGCCGCCTTCTGCGCGCGGACCTCCTCCCGCTCTCGCTAGACGGCATCTTCTTCACGCAGTACGATCTAGAGATCCCGATATTCTTCTCCCGTCGCTCGACGGGGCGCAAGGTCGCCAGCAAGCTCAACTACTTGGACACCCGCGACGTCTGCGATGTGTTAATCATGGATCACTGTAATGGCCTCCTTTTGCTTCCCCAGCATGTGGTCAATCCTGCCACGCGACAATGGGTGCGATTGCCCCCAGCGCCGCCCTCGTGCAGTGTGACGGAGTCGTCCTGCTGGTGCCGAGCTTACGACTTCCTTTACCTTGCGTTCGACCCCACCGTGTCGCCGCATTACGAGGTGTTCTCAGTCCCCTACGTTCCAGACGAACTCTGGCCGGGACACATTTCTAATCACATATACAAGGATAAATCAGTCCCTGCAATGAGGCTATCGGAATGGCCACCGTCGCCGTACATCATGCAGGTCTTCTCGTCAAAGACTGGGCGGTGGAAGGAGAGGTCATTTATCCGGGAAGGGGAGGCCGCAGGAACGATCGCCGACATGCAATCGTCACTGTTTTCGAGTGGCATGCACAAGCACCATTACCCCACCTACTGGCAGGGAGCACTCTACGTGCGTTGCGGACATGACTCTGTTTTGAGGTATCTACTCACACATTTACCACCATATATAGTTGGATTTTGATTTTTTTTTCCCCATACCAATACAATTTAGCTCTACGGGTTTAGCGATGATTTGATTTTTGCAGAATATCCTTGTCCAATGATACGTACCAAGTAATTAAACTGCCAAAAGGAGAGAGTCCTCGCTTAGGAAAATCGGAGAAGGGGGTGTACTGTGCATTCGTTTATGGTCTTTGCGTTCAGATTTGGTTCCTTGATGAATCGCGTGGTCATATCGAGTGGGTGTTGAAGGGTGACATCAACCTTGAGCCCGTGCTGGCAAATTTCCGTTGGAACTATAACGATGGACCCTGGATCGAACAGAGAGATGACAACAACGAAGCACTAGTGGAAGATAATTTTGAATGGGAATCTGACAATGACAATGTCCGTGGCACTGAAGATTCGGTTGAAAGGCACTACTCTGGACCTATATATTTTATTGGATTTCATCCTTACAAAGAAATTGTCGTCTTGGCTGTATCAAACATAAACTCAAGAGTAGTAGCCTACCCTCTTAACAGCTCGAAGGTTCAAGACTTGGGTAAGTTACCGGGTTACTACTTCGACTTAGACAGGTCTTTTCCATACACCCCATGTTTGATGGGGGAGTTATCTGGAAACAATTAATTTAGAAGCTAATATCGTAGATTATATTATATTATTTGCAACAAATAGCCTACTCATACTAGAGTCCCAGGCTCTCTGTCCTTTTAATTCACAATACTAATATTTGTTTTCTATTGGGAAATAATCCGAGTGATTGTCTCATGTTTGTTGGGGGAGTTATCTGGAAATATTCTGATGTAATGATGTATCCAGTATGGTGCATCAGGATGCTACACCTGAATGCTGAACCGAATACACTAAGCATCCATGCCGTCCGCGGCACGTCGCGAACAAGACTTTGCAGTCATTGGTGAAGAAGTCGATCAAATCGAAATACAATGCAGCTAGACTTTGCATTTCCAATCATTTACACTGTGGATGATTTTATTTCCTTGTTTCAAGCATTTATTCCACAAGAATATATCTTTTGGTAGATTAGCAATGATATCTAGAACAAGAATCCCGATGTTGACTCGTAATCAGAACATGTAGAAGCTGCAATTTCCCAGAATCATTTCCAGAACAATCTGCCTTACGCTTCTTCCTTGCAGTTTAGGAACTAGTGTTGCGAAACGTGTGTTACGTTAGCGTGAATTAAATTTTCTATCATGCAAATTAGAAAACCATACGAGTAAGAGATCGCATATCGTTATCATTAAACGCACAGTCTAGCGGAAGAAGATTTGAAGTAGCTCGGTTCAACGTAGCGTGCTTAAATGTAGTGGAAGTAGTCGATCATCCAAAATCTCTTAAAACGATCATTAGAAGCTGATCGTCCTTAGAAGCATGCTTGAATATCGTCACCACGAACTGATTGTCTTTGTTCCAGATCGTCCCTGTTAGCGTCGTAGTCGCAGTAACACTTCTACCAAAATTCACGTCCAGGGATGGAACATTGTGCACCGGTGTGTTGCACCACCACGCACAGCAGGGCCTATGAGAGGTGACAACTAGGGTTTCTGTTGGTGGTGTAATATCTCTCTTAATTCTATAATCCTACACACCCCTTTATATAGACCCTCTAGTCATATTCTTTTCTAACACAAGTTGATAAGGACTAAATAAATACCTAAATGCTGCTTTAATATTTAATTAAAGCCATGTGACCCCTGCGGTTCAACCAGATGATTGCTCGGAGAAATCTATGAACTGGTTCTTGGACCCGATTTCAGGATATTCCTTTGGTGCGATGGATGGAGCACGTGTCTTACCACACCAAACAGCACAATGTTTCGGCCCTAAGCCACCGACAATAACTGCCATGCAGTTATTGCCTACGTTCATCTCCAACTGATAACAACCGATGATCAAGTGTTCTTTCTCTGACAACAACCGCCTCCCTGACCAGACGTGATGCTTCCATAAGGCGTCTTCTCTGGTGGATAACTAGCGTCCTTTCGTTGGTATTTAAGGCTGAACAACAATGACGTTAGAGAAGATCATCCGATAAAGGAGAATTAAACGACACAGATTCAATTCTGTGTAATAGGGCTAGTCTTTTGTCTTGCCAAAGGCACCCCTATAACTAGTTTATTGCAATAAAGAGCAACCTTGTTCTCTACCAAAGATTCTTAGCCATTTTCCTCAATCTATTTTGTAAGATCAGCGACTTGATTGCTGACACCTGGTGCCATAGAGTAATAGGGTAGTAGAGCGAGCCAATGGCATGCTAATGCAAGGAATAAAACGCCAAGTATTCGACCAGTTAATACAATAATCAGGAGCTTTAGTTCAAGAACTTCCCTCTGTATTATGGGCTGGTTGGACCATGACCAGTCGTGCAACCAGTGAAACACCCTTCTTTTTGGTGTACGATTTTGAAGCCATATTTCCTCTAGAACTAAAAATTGGCTCTACTCGAACCAATCATTATAACACCAATGATTAAGCTAAACGACAAACTGATGATATCAATCTTCTTGAGGAAAGACAACACACAACCTTAATACGGTAGGCAATCTACCAATAAGCCATGAGAAGGTACCGCAGTCGTATGGTGCAACCTCACAATCTAGCTATAGGTGATTTGGTTCTCAGAAAAATTCAGAGCCAGTTGAATCGCAACAAACTTTCCTCTAAGTGGGAAGGTCCATACACTGTGGTCGAAGTCACTAGTGTAGGCTCAGTATGACTTGCCATGTGAGACAGGCGTATTTTGTCTAATCCTTGGAATATTGATCAATTTGCGTAAATTCTATGTATAAATATACTTGTCATTATCATATTTCAATAAAGTTACGTTATTTCCTTTATCTTCAATGAGTGTTGTTTATATTTTGTTATCTATAATTTGATCACATACTATTGTTGTCTGAGCTTGTTGGAGAGATCCATTTTCCTCCGAAATCCTTCTAAGAGATATCTTTTATTTTTAGCTTTGACATGTCTGTCACACGCCATGCGGATACCGTCTCTCTTTCTGAACTCCTGAATGTGCTGAAGGCTTCCCCCTTCTTAGATAGGGAAAGTAGCGATAAGAAGTACTAGCCAATGGATGATGGTAGGTAAACTAAAGGATGTGAGAGCCTATGAAGCACCGATACGGCACTCAGCTGTCGTACACGTGTCCGATACGTATTCGATACGCGGCGATACGGTATCGGCGGCGTATCAAAATATTTCACCCCCAAAAAATAAAAAAACGCCGATACGCACGCGATACGCGACAATACATTGCGATACGTCCGGCCTGGCCCACATGCACGCATCGCTACTTCTACGGTTCTACCCCGCCTCACCTCCCCCCATTCGCCGCCTCGTCTCCCCCGCCGCTACCGCTCTCCCCCCGGTCGCCCCTGCCGCCTAGAGGTTCGCCTGCTGGAGATCCGTCGCCTGGAGGTCCACCTGTCGGAGATCCATCGCCTGGAGGTCCACTGCTCTACCATTCAACGTAGGTACTTCCCCCCGCTGCTCCTCCCCACCGCCTCCCCCCGTCGCTCCTCCCGTCGCCTCCCTCTGCCGCTCCCCCCGCTGCCTCCTCCCCGCCGCCTCCCCCTGCCGCTCCCCCCATCCAAATAAACTGTAACTTTCTTACCCCTGCCGCTTTATATATTGATAGAATATATAAATATGTATATTGTTAATGGCAAGATTAATTTGGATACTCAAAAATTATTGTTAATGGCATCATCAAATATGTTTGCTCTGTTAGTGATATGCCCTAGAGGCAACATGGAGATGTTGTATATATCACATACTATGTTTATGATACATTACTTTGTTCCTTGGAATAGACATCATCATTATTGATCAATGAGTATGTGACTTATTCATGAGACTCTTAAATACTAAGATGTTGCTATTTCTAAATGATCCCTGATCGTATATCATATGAGGAACAAATATGATTCAAAGATAAAGATCAGCATATGTATTGATTGATGATCATGTCTCATGGATCATGGTATGGTGATACCAAATCAATAATATGGACATGTGTTAGTGAACATATGTTGGATAGACTGCCATGAGACACCTGCAGAGATTCCATGTGTCATCGCTGGTCTCAAGTAGTGTTTATGTAGAGTCCTTAGACTTGAGATCATCATGGTTCCCAACATGAGTAGTAGCTTATTTTGGGACTACTAAACACTACTCCGTGAATCGGGTAGTCATAAAAGTAGTCTTCGGGTTTGCTATGAAACATGTAGTGGGATGTGAATGATCAAGATAGAATTTGCCCTCCTTATGGGAGAGATATCTCTGGGCCTCGATGTAATGGATTATGAAAGTGCATGGCCATGCCAAGGTGATTGAGGAGTCAATCACGAGTTTATAATCCATCACGGAATCGAGAGAGTGATTGAGCTATTAAGAGGATGACACAGTCTCGCCTTGAGCTCAATCTATATCGTGAGGCAAAGGGATTCGTACATGAGAGAACATTACGAGTTCACCGATATGATCTTTACATATACTTTGGGGTTAATATGTCTTACTAGAGACCGCTATTAACATGGTAACCGGAAAGGCGTTTCGGGTCACGACCAAGTATCGTGAACCTCTGTGGTCGCACGCTTAACGGGTTGGAACACTAATTCGAATATGATTCGGATATGGGCTCAATTCGGATAGAGATCCGAATAGACTCCTATTGGGCCTCGGTCCACGAGGCCCACGTGAGGAGGTCTATATATATGGAGGCAAGGGGCGGAGGAGGTGTGCTGTTAACATCTAGCAAAACCCTAGCCGCCACCTCCCGAGCCAAACCCTAGCTGCTCACGAGTGCTAGTACACTCGCGATCGGCGTTCGGCCGGGCGTGTGGATACGGTGGAGGCGCTGCTCGTTGCGATCTTGATCGGCGTGCGTGGAGAGACGATCTATTCGGGACGATCGGCTACTTCCACTACTACCTTGACGCGCGTGATTGGATCGGTTTCCAATTCTTCTTCCGCTGCGCTGCGCGTCTAAGTGGTAACGATCCATGATCCTTCCTTAGCATGATGTTCTTGGGTGCGCGGTAGAAAAGTTTTGTTTTCTGCTTCCGTAGCCTACGCGTATTCCTTTAGTGGTATCAGAGCCATCTTGCTTAGTTTGCAATCTGGATCAGCGCATATGTTGATATGCGATAGTAGTAGATTGGATCTATTACAGTCTAAATCAGGTAGCACGGGTTGATGAGATCAATCGGTCATAAGGGGTTGAAATAGGTATGAGTTGATAGCATCATAAGGCCAAAAAGATTAGTTCGTGCTCCTTCTTTGATGTACGCGCGACTTGCCCCTACCGGCTGGAATCACCATCGGGGCTAACTGCGCGCACAATCAGTAGATCGAGCCAACAGATCGAGGTCTTGTGTTGTGGTCTCCTCAAGTATACCGATCGCGATGATCAATATGATTGATCTAATGAAAATTGAGACATTTTGAATGGCTCGGATTTGGGTTGATTTGATCGGCTCGATAAGATTTTCATAGCGATTTCATAGATGCGATCTATGTAATTCTGTGAGGTTTTGGCGCTGCCACGAACCCGCGCGCCCCTCGACCCCCGCCACGACCGGCCAGCGGGACCGCCGTGTGTATCCCCCCTTGTATAGCGTCTTGGGTTCACATCGTTAGGTAGAATGCGATTCTACGTCTAACTTGTTTTTGCAGAGAATGATGTGAATAGTATGGCCCTATAGCTTATTTGAATGTATGAGATGTATGTGATGCATGTAACATTCGTTCATGGCCTGCGTGTCATGATTATTTCAGCTATTGTTAGCTGTATATATTGTATTTAACGACCTGCGTGTCGACCTTAATACTTGAATCTATCTTTGTAATCTTCAATTTCTAGCTATTATAGGTAGTAGCCTAGTTTTGAGGTTACAAGTTTTTAAGCATGGTGGCCTAAAGGAGTGATGTGGAGGATGGAGATCGTCTACACCTACTTGGAGATGGATATCACCATTTTTGGGCCATACTACTTCACAGTTAAATGTGTTTATCTATGATGTTATCTATCTTATTCTTATGCAATGATATATGTGATATGTTGCTTTGGTAGGATAGAATCCCTCTTAAAATTAGGTGTTAATGCCCTTCCATATGCTGCACCAAAAGATAATGATCACCGTATGGTAGGTCTACCAAAGTAGAGTGCCATCGGTTATCATTATCATTTGGGGTAGATGTCGGACATCTACATGCGGAAGCATTTGGTTTACTTAACAAGGTTATCAAAATAGTTTTGGACCTTGGGGCATAGATTGGGGCCGAGGCATACAGATGTCACCCAAAGTAGAGTCACATAGGGATGTGATTAGCAAAGTGTTGCTTACCCATGTCACTAGTTTTCTAGCCGTGATGCCAAAGCTCACTAGGAATTAGTGAAATGAGGATCTTTACCCACTATGTAACTTAGAGGAGTTTTGTTGCAAAACTCATAGTGGGAGTCTTTTGCTAAATAGTTTAATAAA
The DNA here is from genome assembly GCA_036346265.1 of Melocanna baccifera. Taxonomy (NCBI): domain Eukaryota; kingdom Viridiplantae; phylum Streptophyta; class Magnoliopsida; order Poales; family Poaceae; genus Melocanna; species Melocanna baccifera. The sequence continues at coordinate 17,538,986 of CM070710.1, forward strand.
AGATGAACATAAACATAGTGCTAAACTTTGCATATTCTTGTGTTGTAGATCATGTCATTAACGCCGCATCCAAGACTTTTAATTTGCGATCTGTTCTTGAGAAAGAAAAACTCAATGGAACAAACTTTTGGATTGGTATCGCAACTTGAGAATTGTTCTCAAGCAAGAGCGCAAGGAGTATGTCCTTGAGTCTCCTTACCCAAGACTTGCTGATAATGCTACTATGGCTGCACGGAGAGCTTATGAGAAGCAAGCGAATGATTGCCTTGATGTGAGCTGTCTCATGCTTGCCACAATGTCCTCTGAGCTTGAAGCAATATGAGAACACAGATGCCTACAATATCATTGTGGGGCTACGTGGTATGTTTGAGAACCAAGCAAGGGTGAGAGGTTCAATACTTCAAAGTCATTATTTGCGTGCGAGCTTGCGAGAGGGAATCCGTCGACCCTCATGTGATTAAGATGATTGGCTACATTGAGAGTGCGGAAAAGCTTGGTTTTCCCTTAGCCAAGAGTTGGCTCGATGTGATTCTCCGATCGCTTCCCCGAGCTTTGAGCCATTCATAATGAACTTTCACATGAACAATCTGGACAAGACCACTGGTGAGTTGCATGGGATGCTAAAATCTGCGAGGAAAGCATTAAGAAAAGCAGCAATCATGTGATGATGATGCAGAAGGCAAGGGCAAGCCCTATGTCAAGAGAATCGCGGTCAAAAGAAAGAAAGCTCTGATGCGATCGCGAGCGGTTCTAAGGCCAAGAAAGACAAGAAGGGCGATGCTCATCTGATGCAGATTGTTACTCTGTAAGCAATCGGGACATTGGAAAAGGCGCCCAAAGTACTTGGAGGATCTTGAGAAGAAGAAGGAAGTATGACTTCCACTCGGTATAAATGTTATAGAAATCAATCTTGCTACTTCTTCCACTAATTCTTGGGTATTTGATACCGGATCGGTTGCTCACATCTGCAAATCGTTGCGGGGGCTAATAAGAAGTAGAAGTTTGAGGAGGAGCGAAGTGGATCTTGGCGTTGGCAATGGAGCAAAAGTTGCTGCGGTAGCTGTTGGCACCATGCCATTGTCTTTACCTTCGGGATTAGTTTTGGAATTGAATAATTGTTATTGTGTTCCATCTCTTTCAAAGAACATTATTTACGCTTCATGTTTGCAAGCGAAGGTTATGACTTTAAATCTATGGACAATGGTTGTTCTCTTTATTTCAAAGATATGTTCTATTGTCATACTCCATTGGTGAATGGGTTATACGTTCTTACTCTTGAAGGGTCACGGTCTATAACATTAATGCAAAGAGGCAACGTCAGAATGATTTGAATCCACGTTTATTTGGCACTGTCGCTTAGGTCACATAAATGAGAAACGCATGCGAAGCTCCATAGAGATGGTATTCGCACTCATTTGATTTTGAATCATTAGAGACATGCGAATCTTGTTTACTTGGCAAGATGACAAAGGCACCTTTCACGGTCAAGGTGAGCGGGCAAATGACTTATTGGCACTCGTACATACCGATGTATGTGGACCAATGAGCTTAACGACAGAGGTGGTTTTCAGTACTTCATAACTTTTACTGATGACTTTAGTAGATATGGGTATATCTACCTGATGAAGCATAAGTCCGAATCCTTTGAAAAGTTCAAAGAATTCCAAAATGAAGTGCAAAATCATTTAGGCAAGACAATCAAGTTTCTACGATCGATCGTGGAGGCGAGTATTTGAGCCATGAGTTTGGCAATCATCTAAAGATTGTGGAATTGTTCCACAATTGACTCCGCCAGAACACCTCAATGGAATGGGGTATCGAACGGAGAAATCGCACCTTATTAGATATGGTGCGCTCCATGATGAGCCAAAGTGATCTTCCGTTGTCTTTTTGGGTGCGCTCTTGAAACGGCCGCGTTCACACTAAACGAGGTTCCATCAAAATCGATAGAAAAGACACCATATGAGATGTGGGCGGGACAACGTCCTAGCTTGTCTTTTCTTAAGATTTGGGGATGTGAGGCTTATGTAAAACGTTTACAATCTGATAAGCTCACTCCTAAATCTGATAAATGCTTCTTTATCGGGTATCCTAAGGAAACAAAAGGATATTACTTTTATAATCGAGGAGAAGGCAAAGTGTTTGTCGCCTGCATGGTGTCTTCTTAGAGAAAGAGTTTCTCTTAAGAAGGGATAGTGGGAGCACAGTGCAACTTGAAGAAATTCAAGAAACACTGATAACGTTCCTCTGAGAACCACAACAGGATGAACAAACGTTGAAGAACTTTGTGTGGACACACCAGACCACGTAGGTCGAAAGGTCACGTCGTGCACCGAGAGGTACATGTTCTTGACTACTCAACAAAGGGACATTTTGTTGTTAGACAATGATGAGCCTAAGACCTATGAAGAAGCGATGGTGGGACGGACTCGAGAAATGGCTTGAAGCCATGAGATCCAAATTGAATCCATGCACGTAATCAAGTTTGGAACTTGGTTGATCCACGATGGTGTTAAAACCATTGAATGCAAATGGGTTTTCAAGAAAAGATAGACATAGATGGAAATATTCACATCTATAAAGCGCGATTGGTGGCCAAAGGTTTCAAACAAATTCAAGGTATTGATTATGATGAAACTTTTAGCCTGTCGCAATGCTAAAGTCTATTCGGATCATTCTAGCGATTGCTGCATATTTCGACTATGAAATATGGCAAATGGATGTCAAAACAGCTTTCCTTAATGGAAATCGAGTGAGGATGTGTACATGACACAGCCCACGAGTTTTGTCGATCCATAATCGATTGGAAAGATATGCAAGCTCCAAAGATCCATTTATGGATTAAAGCGAGCATCTCGGAGTTGGAACATTCGTTTTGATGAAGTAATCAAAGGGTTTGGTTTCATCAAGAACGAAGAAGAGCCTTGTGTTTACAAAAGGCTAGTGGGAGCGCACTCATATTTACGGTCTTATATGTGGATGACATATTCTGATCGGAAATGACATTCCTTTGCTCGAATCATTAAGTCTTCATTAAAAATAGTTTCTCTATGAAAGACTTAGGAGAGGCAGATATATTCTGGCATCAAGATCTATAGAGATAGATCAAAAAGGCTAATTGGATTAAGCCAAGATACGTACATTGACAAGGTGTTGAAAAGGTTCAACATGCATGATTCCAAGAAAGGTTTTCTACCTATGTCACATGGTATAAATCTTAGCAAGAATCAGTGTCCTAGTACACCTGATGAGCGGGATAAAATGAATGCGATTCCATATGCTTCGGCTATTGGGTCCATTATGTATGCCATGCTTTGTACACGTCCAGATGTTTCGTATGCTTTAAGTGCTACGAGTAGATACCAGTCAGATCCAGGTGAAAGTCATTGGATTGCTGTAAAGAACATCTTGAAGTACTTGAGAAGAACTAAAGATGTGTTCCTTGTCTATGGAGGTGAGGAAGAGCTCGTTGTAAATGGTTACACCGATGCTAGCTTCCAAACTGACAAAGATGATTTTAGATCGCAATCTGGATTTGTGTTCTGCCTGAATGGCGGTGCGGTAAGCTGGAAGAGTTCCAAGCAGCAGACGGTTGCTGATTCTACAACAGAAGCCGAGTACATAGCAGCTTCTGAAGCTGCCAAAGAGGCTGTTTGGATCAAGAAATTTATTTCTGAGCTTGGTGTGATGGCTAGTGCCTCCAGCCCAATGGACCTCTACTGTGACAATAGTGGGGCCATTGCACAAGCCAAGGAGCCTAGATCGCACCAAAAGTCCAAGCACATCTTACGGCGATTTCATCTCATCCGCGAGATAGTGGAGAGAGGCGATGTGAAGATATGCAAAGTACAAACGGATTTGAACATTGCAGATCCGTTGACAAAGCCACTTCCCCAGCCAAAGCATGAGGCTCACACTAGGGCAATGTGTATTAGATACCTACATGGTTGACTCTAGTGCAAGTGGGAGATCATAGTGATATGCCCTAGAGGCAACATGGAGATGTTGTATATATCACATACTATGTTTATGATACATTACTTTGTTCCTTGGAATAGACATCATCATTATTGATCAATGAGTATGTGACTTATTCATGAGACTCTTAAATACTAAGATGTTGCTATTTCTAAATGATCCTCGATCGTATATCATATGAGGAACAAATATGATTCAAAGATAAAGATCAGCATATGTATTGATTGATGATCATGTCTCATGGATCATGGTATGGTGATACCAAATCAATAATATGGACATGTGTTAGTGAACATATGTTGGATAGACTGCCATGAGACAACTGCGCAGAGATTCCATGTGTCATCGCTTGGTCTCAAGTAGTGTTTATGTAGAGTCCTTAGACTTGAGATCATCATGGTTCCCAACATGAGTAGTAGCTTATTTTGGGACTACTAAACACTACTCCGTAATCGGGTAGTCATAAAAGTAGTCTTGGGTTTGCTATGAAACATGTAGTGGGATGTGAATGATCAAGATAGAATTTGCCCTCCTTATGGGAGAGATATCTCTGGCCCTCGATGTAATGGATTATGAAAGTGCATGGCCATGCCAAGGTGATTGAGGAGTCAATCACGAGTTTATAATCCATCACGGAATCGAGAGAGTGATTGAGCTATTAAGAGGATGACACGAGTCTCGCCTTGAGCTCAATCTATATCGTGAGGCAAAGGGATTCGTACATGAGAGAACATTACAGAGTTCAGTGATATGATCTTTACATATACTTTGGGGTTAATATGTCTTACTAGAGACCGCTATTAACATGGTAACCGGAAAGGCGTTTCGGGTCACGACCAAGTATCGTGAACCTCTGTGGTCGCACGCTTAACGGGTTGGAACACTAATTCGAATATGATTCGGATATGGGCTCAATTCGGATAGAGATCCGAATAGACTCCTATTGGGCCTCGGTCCACGAGGCCCACGTGAGGAGGTCTATATATATGGAGGCAAGGGGCGGAGGGAGGTGTGCTGTTAACATCTAGCAAAACCCTAGCCGCCACCTCCCGAGCCAAACCCTAGTCGCTCACGAGTGCTAGTACACTCGCGATCGGCGTTCCACCCGGACGTGTGGATACCGGTGGAGGCGCTGCTCGTTGCGATCTTGATCGGCGTGCGTGGAGAGACGATCTATTCGGGACGATCGGCTACTTCCACTACTACCTCGACGCGTGATTGGATCGGTTTCCAATTCTTCTTCATTGCATTGCTGCGTCTAAGTGGTAACGATCCATGATCCTTCCTTAGCATGATGTTCTTGGGTGCGCGGTAGAAAAGTTTTGTTTTCTGCTTCCGTAGCCTACGCGTATTCCTTTATGCTCCATATGTTTGAACATATACAAAATGGTGTTGTATACTTGTATACCTTGATGTCATCAAATACTCAGGTGTTGCATCATCAGGTGTTTCATTATTCTTGGAGGCTATGACAAATTGACAATTCTACTTGCAAAAGGTACAGTTTATTTTCTATCAGTCTATCACAGAAGGGATATATTGTCCAATTTCAGTTTCATGATGCTCATTTACTATATACTACAAGTTACAATTTATTTTCTATCAGTCTATCACAGATTCACAATTTAATTATTTTGTGGTGTTTACTTGTTTATTATATACTACCATGGTGATTATTATTTGCTATTTTGAAACTGTACCTCTTGCTATTTTAGGAGATGGATCCAATTGATATAAACAACAAGCCGTTATGGAAGCATGTTGATATTTTGGAGAGATTACCAGGTGGTGGTGGAAATGTGTGATTCAGATGCAAGTATTGTGCTTGGGAATACTGTGGAAGCTACTATAGAGTTAAAGCACACTTGCTTAAAAAATTCAATGTCGGGATCAGCATGTGCCCAAAGATGACAATAGCTATCCTTCAGCAGCTTCAGAGTGAAGTTGAAGAGGCTGAAGAAGAAAACTAGTCTGTAGCATTCAATTCATCAAGGTAATATCAGTCTCCCTCTCATAGCCTATTTATAATTTTTTATTTTCAAATATATATATATACCGTATCGACGTATCCTTGTTTTTAGAAAATATCGTATCGTCGTATTCGTATCGCCGTACCCGTATCGCGTATCGGGGCATCCTAGGTGAGAGCTGCTTGGGTAGCTTGTTGACATCCCAGCTTGAAAGTTTTCTAGTCCACGGTAAAGCGATGAGGGTGACTGTGCTGTCCACTCTTGGAGAAGATGGTTATTCTGACCCTCTAGACCTCTGTACCATTCCTAGTGGTAGTGAAACCGTGCAACTGAGGACTGCGAGTGTAACCAAGTCTTGGAGCTTGAGCCACAACTCCTCACAAATATCACATTCATCACTGGTGAACGAATTGTTGAACAGGATCTACAAAATTTTAACACAGGAAGATGTTAGCAAATGCTTGACGATTCAGATAAAGGCAAGATCAAGAGGCTAAGAGAGAATAGAAAGCAGCAAAGAAGCTTAAGATTTTTATTACTTAGTTTTTATGAGTTTTATAAATCCTTAAGGCTTTTTCAATCTAACAAGGCCTTCATCCTACAGACGATATGACTCTGATATCTATCGAGACCCAAATATGCAAATTCGAACTCTGTGTATTATGCACCAGTCTAGGATCACGCTAGTGCACACAGTGAAAACATAGATAAAATATCAACTATTATTGTGACTATCTATGAAAGACTCAAAAATATTATTAATTATCAGAGTTGTGACCTTATAGCTAAACCTACAATTACTAGCCTGTAGGGCTAAACAAAACTAGCAGTGGAAAAACAAATAGAAGTAGAGTAGCCATTCAACATGCCCATAGGCAATCGATCGGGAAGCGAAGTCCTAATCTGTTAAAGTCATCGAAGAACTTCTCAAATACCTTTGATTGATATAATTCTCCTTTAGGAACTAAGCAACAAAGGACATATCCGTGAGTGCATAAAGTACCCAGTAAATCATTTGTAACAAGATGCAATATATCTTATGTAAGGCTTATCAAATAATGACTGAGCGGCTACTTTGTAGAAAACTAAAATTTTGATGTAAATACAGTAAATAGATTGAAATGCACTAGTTGAAATGATTATAAAGTAATTAATTCAAGGAATTGAATAAATCACAAGTGAACTACCCATTCATTTCCCAAACCAACCTAATCCAAGATTTATGAAATTCTATTCCTCGTGTGGAATCACCAAGCTTTGCCCATAACAAGGGATATGACTATTCGAATAGTTTGACACAATGTAAAGGTTATACAACTTTATCCACAAGAGATAATAAACTCACTAGTAGGCCAATACATGCTTCCTTGGGTGTGCGACTAAGTGATTATCACAGGGCCTTTATAATGCTCAATATCAAATTGATCCCGCCAGCTAAGGATTCGCTGCCGAGTACACTAACAATCTAATCGGTAAAAGCCCCATCTTACACCAACCAAACATCTCAATGGTGAAATCAAAGTTGGAACATCATAAATTGACTAGACAGGTGCATCTCATACTAGATATGTGGTTGTACGTTAAAGCTCAGATCAATGGCACACCCATGTCAAGGTATACAAATTTTGTAGTTGTGGCTTCAACCACGATTCAATATCTCATTAAATCAAAATTAATTCATTAATCAACAAATGATGATGAGTCCAATGCAACAACAAGTACGACTAAGCATACTGAATGTACAACCCAAGTGGATATTAGTATAGCATCACCAAATAATTAACCATCCTATGGTGACAATGGAATCATGACATTTAAGTTCTGAAACTAGGAATTAATCAAATTATCTTCATAACTATCAGTTACAAGGGTTTATAATAAATTAGTAATGTATGGTAAATTAAGATAACATAATAAAAAATAGATTTGAAATAATAGGTTCAACATGATCAACGGTCACGACTTACCTAGGCTTTCCTCAGTTACCACTTTTTAAACTTCAATTCTTACTTCTACTCCTTTCAACACATTATCTACCAATAGAGAAGTCAATGAAACACAAATAAAGCCAAATAAAATCCAAAAAACAACAAAACTAAAATCAAAAGATAGAGTTCAATTTGAGATGAGTTTAGGATGAAGAATCGAATCAATCTGAGTTCTAACGGAGGAGGATGGACTCTCGAAAAATTAGACATCTGAGAAAATACTAGAAAGTGAGAAAGGATACTGTGCTAGGTTTACTGTGCATGAGTACTGTGTTGTGGACCTGTCCATGGAATAGTGCTGGTTCACTATGGGCTAGGCACCTGGAACAGTGCACATGTGACTAGCTTGGCCGACGTGGCACTAGGGCTGATGCGGCTAGTACGTGGGCAAAAGATGTCGAGATGGTGACCATATGGCCGGTGACATGGCTGCCTACGTGGACTGGTGATGTCTCAATGCCGAGGTGGGGTGAACTAGCAGCTTCGAGTTGGGTTTTAGTGTGGTGAACATATCGGCTCACCGTGCGGAGGTGGCATTGCCACGTTGGCAGCCATTGATGAACTTTCTCTGGCAAACTTTCTGCTAAACTGTTCATTGATGAATTAGGGCTTCTCTGGCTATGCCACTTACACAATCTGATAGCTAAACCTATTGCGAGCTCATCTAGCATCGACGCACAACCCTAGGGTCATCAGGACTTACCAGTAGTGAACTTTCTACTAAACTGCTCATTGATGAATTAGGGCTCCGCTGTCTAGCTCCAGTCTCCAGAGCTGGCCACCGCCGCCGGGAGCCTCCGGTTCCGCTACCACCACCAGGTGCCTCCGGTTCCGCCGCCACCTGCGGGTTCCACCGTGTCTGATTCGTAAGTTTTGTGCTGAATTGTGGGAGGTAATTAGTCATTTCTCCTACTATAATATTTTCATTTGGTGATTGCGCTCCTGACAAATACGACAATACCTGTGTAAATTTGTAGACTGAGAATGTTGAGATCGCTTTGAAGATCTCACAGCTGCCATTGGCTTCAGGAGAACAAAAGAGGATCGATGTGATTACTCAAGGTGCCGATCGAATTGTTGTGGCTGAGGGTGGAAAGGTGTATATTATCGTCAGTTTGATGCATAACATTTACAAATTACAATATGGACTTGTATTTTGATCATACAGTCTAGTCACAGTAGCATACCCGTCTTCAACTGCTAGTTTTAAACTAAACATCTATATTTTTTTGGGTTCCATTTTCTCCAATTGTATAGGCTGTAAGATATGGAAGAAAACACATCTTGTTGTGAATGCAGCTCACAATTTTCTTTTGCAATAAACCTGCTTTTGAACTTAAAAGTTCGGCTTTGAACCTTGTATGCATGCGCCAATCATCATGAAGGGCTACTTTTTATAGGAAATAAGTAAGTGGAATGAGAATGTGTGATATATATATGTGTGTGTGTGTGTGAATTTGCATTTATGTATATAAGAATGCATGTCTGATGTATATGTGAATTTACATATATATATATATATATATATATATATATAAGAATATGTGATATATATGTAAATTTGCATTTATGTATATAAGAATATGTGATACATATATATGTGTGTGAATTTGCATTTATGTATATGAGAATGTGTGATATATATGTGAATTTGCATTTATGTATATGAAATGAGTCATATATATGTGAATTTACATTTATGCATATTTATCTTCACAGACGATTGTAAAGAAAAATCGTCAGTAATTTCTTATTATAGACGGCTCTATTTGAGAACCGTCTACAATGATACATATCACAGACGGTTCTTAAATACAACCGTCTGTTATAATAAATCTTCACAGACGGTTCTAAAATAGAACCGTATGTAATAATAAATTATCACAGATGATTTTACTTCACATCCGTCTATGATGATAAATTCACAGACGGTTCTTCTCAAATAGAACTGTCTGTGATTATTACCCCCTATATATTACACTCTAAGGTTATTTGCACTGTACTTACGCTACACCAGCCCTCATTTAACGTCGCTCCCCCAAGCCTGTCACTGCCTCCCCCGACTCCGGCGGCCCTCCTCCCCCCACGCCCGGCGCCCTCCTCCTCCCCCGAGCACACCGCTTCTCTAAGTTTTACGCTGCCTCCCCCGAGCCTGTTGCCGTATCCCCGAGCAGTCACTGCCTCCCCTGACTCTAGCGATTGCCTGCCCCAAGTTGTCGCTGCCTCCCCCGACTCCGGCGGGCCTCCTCCCCCGTGCTCAGCACGCTCCTCCTCCCCCGAGCCTTATGAGTATCGATTTTGCCGTCTTCCTCTAGCCCTAGTACCTCGGCCTCATGCCACCTTCCTCTAGCCATTTTTGCTGTCATGGAGTCTTGAAGTGCCGCCGCTCTGTGATATTGCTCTCTACTTCTTTTGCTGTATATTCTGTATTTGTCAACTGTGCTAGTTATTATTTCTGAAATTTTGCGGTAAGATCTAGCACTGGGAGGTCATTTGCATAATAGATTGTGGACTTTTAGTTGCTCGATGAGGATCTCTATCAAATTGAGAATATAGTGACAACTTAGACTTATCTGCTAGTGTGATCTTTTTGTATACGTTTGATTACTCTGTTGTGTGTAATTGCTAGCTTTGTCAATCACCTTGGATAGTTTTTGCTCTGTCTAGCATACTGTTATTGATCCTTTGCCGAATATATATGTACATATTATTTATGCAATTGGTGAATATACTTGTCATTTCCACAGTAGCATAAATCTGTTATTAGTTATTGATTTCAGCTAAGGTCTACTAGCTGTCTTTTATGCTATTGACATTGTACTGCATTGATGTAATATTTGTATAATCAAACTAGTAGAAGTGTAAGGAGTTGTCACTGTGATTGCTGAAAATTGACAAAGAGTTGTAGAAGGCCAAGTTTCTAATAATTTGTGCAAGTATGGTGATGTAAGGGATTCCATTTATGTCTTTCTTGGCCTCTTGGCCTACCTGTTTCCTCACAAAATCTGATGGATCGCACTGCCTCTCAAATTGACTCAATTATAGCCTTTTGGTTCTATTTAGAATATTGACATGGATTGGCTCATTTTTAGATACCTTTGGCTAAATTGTGATTTTGAGCAACTTGACATGTTAACACACGTTTAAATTCAGATTATTGCTCATTTGGTTTTAGCTATGCTATATATGGTTTGTCATAATTTAGATAGCTCATTCACATAACATGGCTTGGTGTAATACTTGTAAAGTCACTATGGGTACTTTTCATGGCTCCTAATGCCTAAATGGAATAAAATACAACCACATCTATTCATTCATACTCTATCTTTCTTTATGCATCTTGATGACTCCAGAGAAAGATGGGTCAAATTGCATATTTTGAAAGCATGACTTCGAGTTTTGAGCAACTTTTGCCAATTTTGAAAAGTTGGAATTCTTGATCCCTTCTCACCATGACCAAGGTCATAAAGAACAATTGTTCTTTCATATGGACCTAGAGTGAGTTTTCCTGACTCATTTGGTGGATTTGAATCTTATTATGAAAAATTGTCATTTCCAGTAGTTTCTATCCATCTCTGTCTCAAATGATAGTATCCAGATTACCACTTTCTTCTTTTGACCATTTGGAGCTCTCTTTGCAAAATTTCTTGGAGCTTCTATCCATCTCTGTCTCAAAATTTGGAGTTTCTATCCATCTCTGTCTCAAACGGCGGGTTTGCATCATATGACTTGGTCAGTCCAAGTGAGGCATGGTCTGGTAAATCCGGAGCGGGAGAGACTTGCCAACACGTGGTAAACCAATGGTGAGCCTACACGTGTCAAGTATGGTGATTGTTTGCAATGAAAGATGAAGACCTAGTCAAGAAAGGGTATTTTGGTAAGACTGGACAAAATACCATAATCTGCCTTGGATCAAAACCGCGGTGCATGTGTGGCATTTGGAGAGCAGTGTCAAGGAGATGCTGGTTTGATCAAGTTGGATCAAACAGAAAAGGCTTAACAGATTCAGGCTTATGCGCTTTGAAAAGCGTGCATAAGTGATTTGTGTGATTTAAAACTCGTGTGGTTGGGGTTAACGGGTTTTCCCCATTGTTCTAAGTGGATTATATCTATTAGGGCTAGGTATGACTGGTTGGGCCTCATATATAAAGGATTGGGATGGAGACTTGTGTTGACCATCCAACTGTTAGTGATATGCCCTAGAGGCAACATGGAGATGTTGTATATATCACATACTATGTTTATGATACATTACTTTGTTCCTTGGAATAGACATCATCATTATTGATCAATGAGTATGTGACTTATTCATGAGACTCTTAAATACTAAGATGTTGCTATTTCTAAATGATCCCTGATCGTATATCATATGAGGAACAAATATGATTCAAAGATAAAGATCAGCATATGTATTGATTGATGATCATGTCTCATGGATCATGGTATGGTGATACCAAATCAATAATATGGACATGTGTTAGTGAACATATGTTGGATAGACCTGCCATGAGACACCGCAGAGATTCCATGTGTCATCGCTGGTCTCAAGTAGTGTTTATGTAGAGTCCTTAGACTTGAGATCATCATGGTTCCCAACATGAGTAGTAGCTTATTTTGGGACTACTAAACACTACTCCGTAACTGGGTAGTCATAAAAGTAGTCTTCGGGTTTGCTATGAAACATGTAGTGGGATGTGAATGATCAAGATAGAATTTGCCCCTCCTTATGGGAGAGATATCTCTGGGCCCCTCGATGTAATGGATTATGAAAGTGCATGGCCATGCCAAGGTGATTGAGGAGTCAATCACGAGTTTATAATCCATCACGGAATCGAGAGAGTGATTGAGCTATTAAGAGGATGACACAGAGTCTCGCCTTGAGCTCAATCTATATCGTGAGGCAAAGGGATTCGTACATGAGAGAACATTACAGGTTCAGCCGATATGATCTTTACATATACTTTGGGGTTAATATGTCTTACTAGAGACCGCTATTAACATGGTAACCGGAAAGGCGTTTCCGGGTCACGACCAAGTATACGTGAACCTACAGGGTCGCACGCTTAACGGGTTGGAACACTTATTCGAATATGATTCGGATATGGGCTCAATTCGGATAGAGATCCGAATAGACTCCTATTGGGCCTCGGTCCACGAGGCCCACGTGAGGAGGTCTATATATATGGAGGCAAGGGGCGGAGGAAGTGTGCTGTTAACATCTAGCAAAACCCTAGCCGCCACCTCCCGAGCCAAACCCTAGCTGCTCACGAGTGCTAGTACACTCGCGATCGGCGTTCCAGGCCGGACGTGTGGATACCGGTGGAGGCGCTGCTCGTTGCGATCTTGATCGGCGTGCGTGGAGGAGACGATCTGTTGGGACGATCGGCTACTTCCACTACTACCTCGACGCGAGATTGGATCGGTTTCAATTCTTCTTCATTGCACATGCTGCGTCTAAGTGGTAACGATCCATGATCCTTCCTTAGCATGATGTTCTTGGGTGCGCGGTAGAAAAGTTTTGTTTTACGCTTCCGTAGCCTCGCGTATTCCTTTAGTGGTATCGAGCCATCTTGCTTAGTTTGCAATCCGGATCATCGCATATATGTTGATATGCGATAGTAGTAGATTGGATCTATTACGATCTAAATAAGGTAGCACGGGTTGATGAGATCAATCGGTCATAAGGGGTTGAAATTGGTATGAGTTGATAGCATCACAAGGCCAAAAGATTAGTTCGTGCTCCTTCTTTGATGTACGCGCGACTTGCCCCTACCGGCTGGAATCACCATCGGGGCTAATCTGCGCACAATCGATAGATCGAGCCAACGGATCGAGGTCTTGTGTTGTGGTCTCCTCAAGTATACCGATCGCGATGATCAATATGATTGATCTAATGAAAATTGAGACATTTTGAATGGCTTGGATTTGGGTTGATTTGATCGGCTCGATAAGATTTTCATAGCGATTTCATAGATGCGATTCCACGAAACCAGCGAGGCGCTCCCCTCGACCCCGCCCGTGGACGGCCAGCGGACCGCGTGTGTATTCCCCTTGTATAGCGTCTTGGGTTCACATCGTTAGGTAGAATGCGATTCTACGTCTAACTTGTTTTTGCAGAGAATGATGTGAATAGTATGGCCCTATAGCTTATTTGAATGTATGAGATGTATGTGATGCATGTAACATTCGTTCATGGCTGCGTGTCATGATTATTTCAGCTATTGTTAGCTGTATATATTGTATTTAACGACTGCGTGTCGACCTTAATGCTTGAATCTATCTTTGTAATCTTCAATTTCTAGCTATTATAGGTAGTAGCCTAGTTTTGAGGTTACAAGTTTTTAAGCATGGTGGCCTAAAGGAGTGATGTGGAGGATGGAGATCGTCTACACCTACTTGGAGATGGATATCACCATTTTTGGGCCATACTACTTCACAGTTAAATATGTTTATCTATGATGTTATCTATCTTATTCTTATGCAATGATATATGTGATATGTTGCTTTGGTAGGATAGAATCCTCTTAAAATTAGGTGTTAATGCCCTTCCATATGTTGCACCAAAGATAATGATCACCGCATGGTAGGTCTACCAAAGTAGAGTGCCATCGGTTATCATCATCATTTAGGGTAGATGTCGGACATCTACATGCGGAAGCATTTGGTTTACTTAACAAGGTTATCAAAATAGTTTTGGACCTTGGGGCATAGATTGGGGCCGAGGCATACAGATGTCACCCAAAGTAGAGTCACATAGGGATGTGATTAGCAAAGTGTTGCTTACCCATGTCACTAGTTTTCTAGCCGTGATGCCAAAGCTCACTAGGAATTAGTGAAATGAGGATCTTTACCCACTATGTAACTTAGAGGAGTTTTGTTGCAAAACTCATAGTGGGAGTCTTTTGCTAAATAGTTTAATAAAAGATGAACATAAACATAGTGCTAAACTTTGCATATTCTTGTGTTGTAGATCATGTCATTAACGCCGCATCCAAGACTTTTAATTTGCGATCTGTTCTTGAGAAAGAAAAACTCAATGGAACAAACTTTTGGATTGGTATCGCAACTTGAGAATTGTTCTCAAGCAAGAGCGCAAGGAGTATGTCCTTGAGTCTCCTTACCCAAGACTTGCTCGATAATGCTACTATGGCTGCACGGAGAGCTTATGAGAAGCAAGCGAATGATTGCCTTGATGTGAGCTGTCTCATGCTTGCCACAATGTCCTCTCGAGCTTGAAGCAATATGAGAACACAGATGCCTACAATATCATTGTGGGGCTACGTGGTATGTTTGAGAACCAAGCAAGGGCCGAGAGGTTCAATACTTCAAAGTCCTTATTTGCGTGCGAGCTTGCGAGAGGAATCCGTCGACCCTCATGTGATTAAGATGATTGGCTACATTGAGAGTCCGGAAAAGCTTGGTTTTCCCTTAGCCAAGAGTTGGCTCGATGTGATTCTCCGCCGCTTCCCGAGCTTTGAGCCATTCATAATGAACTTTCACATGAACAATCTGACAAGACCACGGTGAGTTGCATGGGATGCTAAAATCTGCCGAGGAAAGCATTAAGAAAAGCAGCAATCATGTGATGATGATGCAGAAAGGCAAGGGCAAGCCCTATGTCAAGAGAATCGCGGTCAAAAGAAAGAAAGCTCCCGATGCGATCGCGAGCGGTTCTAAGGCCAAGAAAGACAAGAAGGGCGATGCTCATCTCGATGCGATTGTTACTCATGTAAGCAATCGTGACATTGGAAAAGGAACGCCCAAAGTACTTGGAGGATCTTGAGAAGAAGAAGGGAAGTACGACTTCCACTCTGTATAAATGTTATAGAGATCAATCTTGCTACTTCATCAACCGATTCTTGGGTATTTGATACCGGATCGGTTGCTCACATTTGCAAATCGTTGCAGGGGCTAATAAGAAGTAGAAGTTTGAGGAGGAGCGAAGTGGATCTTCGCGTTGGCAATGGAGCAAAAGTTGCTGCGGTAGCTGTTGGCACCATGCCATTATCTTTACCTTCGGGATTAGTTTTGGAATTGAATAATTGTTATTGTGTTCCATCTCTTTCAAAGAACATTATTTCTGCTTCATGTTTGCAAGCAGAAGGTTATGACTTTAAATCTATGGACAATGGTTGTTCTCTTTATTTCAAAGATATGTTCTATTGTCATACTCCATTGGTGAATGGGTTATACGTTCTTACTCTTGAAGGGTCACCGGTCTATAACATTAATGCAAAGAGGCAACGTCAGAATGATTTGAATCCACGTTTATTTGGCATCGCCGCTTAGGTCACATAAATGAGAAACGCATGCAGAAGCTCCATAGAGATGGTATTCTGCACTCATTTGATTTTGAATCATTAGAGACATGCGAATCTTGTTTACTTGGCAAGATGACAAAGGCACCTTTCACCGGTCAAGGTGAACGGGCAAATGACTTATTGGCACTTGTACATACTGATGTATGTGGACCAATGAGCTTAACAGCCAGAGGTGGTTTTCGATTTCATAACTTTTACTGATGACTTTAGTAGATATGGGTATATCTACCTGATGAAGCATAAGTCCTAATCCTTTGAAAAGTTCAAAGAATTCCAAAATGAAGTGCAAAATCATTTAGGCAAGACAATCAAGTTTCTACGATCTGATCGTGGAGGCGAGTATTTGAGCCATGAGTTTGGCAATCATCTAAAGGATTGTGGAATTGTTCCACAATTGACTCCGCCAGAACACCTCAATGGAATGGGGTATCTCGAGGAGAAATCGCACCTTATTAGATATGGTGCGCTCCATGATGAGCCAAAGTGATCTTCCGTTGTCTTTTTGGTACGCTCTTGAAACAGCCGCGTTCACACTAAGCGAGGTTCCATCAAAATCGTGAGAAAAGACACCATATGAGATGTGGACAGGACAACGCCCTAGCTTGTCTTTTCTTAAGATTTGGGGATGTGAGGCTTATGTAAAACGTTTACAATCGATAAGCTCACTCCTAAATCGATAAATGCTTCTTTATCGGGTATCCTAAGGAAACAAAAGGATATTACTTTTATAATCGAGGAGAAGGCAAAGTGTTTGTCGCCCAAGATGGTGTCTTCTTAGAGAAAGAGTTTCTTTCAAGAAGGGATAGTGGGAGCACAGTGCAACTTGAAGAAATTCAAGAAACACTGATAACGTTCCTCTGTAACCACAACAGATGAACAAACTGTTGAAGAACCTGTTGTGGACACACCAAAGACCACGTAGGTCGAAGGTCACGCGTGCACCGAGAGGTACATGTTCTTGACTACTCAACAAAGGGACATTTTGTTGTTAGACAATGATGAGCCTAAGACCTATGAAGAAGCGATGGTGGGACGGACTCGAGAAATGGCTTGAAGCCATGAGATCCAAATTGAATCCATGCACGATAATCAAGTTTGGAACTTGGTTGATCCACTGATGGTGTTAAAACCATTGAATGCAAATGGGTTTTCAAGAAAAGATAGACATAGATGGAAATGTTCACATCTATAAAGCGCGATTGGTGGCCAAAGGTTTCAAACAAATTCAAGGTATTGATTATGATGAAACTTTTAGCCTGTCGCAATGCTAAAGTCTATTCGGATCATTCTAGCGATTGCTGCATATTTCGACTATGAAATATGGCAAATGGATGTCAAAACAGCTTTCCTTAATGGAAATCGAGTGAGGATGTGTACATGACACAGCCCACAGGTTTTATCGATCCGCAATCGCTTGGAAAGATATGCAAGCTCCAAAGATCCATTTATGGATTAAAGCAGCATCTCGGAGTTGGAACATTCGTTTTGATGAAGTAATCAAAGGGTTTGGTTTCATCAAGAACGAAGAAGAGCCTTGTGTTTACAAAAGGCTAGTGGGAGCGCACTCATATTTCGGTCTTATATGTGGATGACATATTCTGATCGGAAATGACATTCCTTTGCTCGAATCATTAAGTCTTCATTAAAAATAGTTTCTCTATGAAAGACTTAGGAGAGGCAGCATATATTCTGGCATCAAGATCTATAGAGATAGATCAAAAGGCTAATTGGATTAAGCCAAGATACGTACATTGACAAGGTGTTGAAAAGGTTCAATATGCATGATTCCAAGAAAGGTTTTCTACCTATGTCACATGGTATAAATCTTAGCAAGAATCGGTGTCCTAGTACACCGATGAGCGGGATAAAATGAATGCGATTCCATATGCTTCGCTATTGGGTCCATTATGTATGCCATGCTTTGTACACGTCCAGATGTTTCGTATGCTTTAAGTGCTACGAGTAGATACCAGTCAGATCCAGGTGAAAGTCATTGGATTGCCGTAAAGAACATCTTGAAGTACTTGAGAAGAACTAAAGATGTGTTCCTTGTCTATGGAGGTGAGGAAGAGCTCGTTGTAAATGGTTACACCGATGCTAGCTTCCAAACTGACAAAGATGATTTTAGATCGCAATCTGGATTTGTGTTACTTTGAATGGCGGTGCGGTAAGTCGAAGAGTTCCAAGCGTGACGGTTGTTGATTCTACAACGAAGCCGAGTACATAGCGACTTCAAGTCGCCAAAGAGGCCGTTTGGATCAAGAAATTTATTTCGAGCTTGGTGTGATGGCTAGTGCCTCCAGCCCAATGGACCTCTCTTCAGACAATAGTGGGGCCATTGCACAAGCCAAGGAGCCTAGATCGCACTGAAGTCCAAGCACATTTTACGCGATTTCATCTCATCCGCGAGATAGTGGAGAGAGGCGATGTGAAGATATGCAAAGTACAAACGGATTTGAACATTGCAGATCCGTTGACAAAGCCGCTTCCCACCAAAGCATGAGGCTCACACTAGGGCAATGGGTATTAGATACCTACATGGTTGACTCTAGTGCAAGTGGGAGATCATAGTGATATGCCCTAGAGGCAACATGGAGATGTTGTATATATCACATACTATGTTTATGATACATTACTTTGTTCCTTGGAATAGACATCATCATTATTGATCAATGAGTATGTGACTTATTCATGAGACTCTTAAATACTAAGATGTTGCTATTTCTAAATGATCCTCGATCGTATATCATATGAGGAACAAATATGATTCAAAGATAAAGATCAGCATATGTATTGATTGATGATCATGTCTCATGGATCATGGTATGGTGATACCAAATCAATAATATGGACATGTGTTAGTGAACATATGTTGGATAGACTGCCATGAGACACTGCAGAGATTCCATGTGTCATCGGTTGGTCTCAAGTAGTGTTTATGTAGAGTCCTTAGACTTGAGATCATCATGGTTCCCAACATGAGTAGTAGCTTATTTTGGGACTACTAAACACTACTCCGTGAATCGGGTAGTCATAAAAGTAGTCTTCGGGTTTGCTATGAAACATGTAGTGGGATGTGAATGATCAAGATAGAATTTGCCCTCCTTATGGGAGAGATATCTCTGGGCCCTCGATGTAATGGATTATGAAAGTGCATGGCCATGCCAAGGTGATTGAGGAGTCAATCACGAGTTTATAATCCATCACGGAATCGAGAGAGTGATTGAGCTATTAAGAGGATGACACGAGTCTCGCCTTGAGCTCAATCTATATCGTGAGGCAAAGGGATTCGTACATGAGAGAACATTACAGTTCAGCCGATATGATCTTTACATATACTTTGGGGTTAATATGTCTTACTAGAGACCGCTATTAACATGGTAACCGGAAAGGCGTTTCGGTCACGACCAAGTATACGTGAACCTCTGTGGTCGCACGCTTAACGGGTTGGAACACTTATTCGAATATGATTCGGATATGGGCTCAATTCGGATAGAGATCCGAATAGACTCCTATTGGGCCTCGGTCCACGAGGCCCACGTGAGGAGGTCTATATATGGAGGCAAGGGGCGGAGGAAGTGTGCTGTTAACATCTAGCAAAACCCTAGCCGCCACCTCCCGAGCCAAACCCTAGCTGCTCACGAGTGCTAGTACACTCGCGATCGGCGTTCGGCCCGGGCGTGTGGATACGGTGGAGGCGCTGCTGCTCGTTGCGATCTTGATCGGCGTGCGTGGAGAGACGATCTGTTCGGGACGATCGGCTACTTCCACTACTACCTCGACGCGCGAGATTGGATCGGTTTCCAATTCTTCTTCCGCTGCGCTGCGCGTCTAAGTGGTAACGATCCATGATCCTTCCTTAGCATGATGTTCTTGGGTGCGCGGTAGAAAAGTTTTGTTTTCTGCTTCCGTAGCCTACGCGTATTCCTTTACCAATCCAATCCATCTCTCTCATGTGCTCTCAAGTTGAGAGTTAGGGTTTGAGAGTTGAGTGTGTTGTATGCTCTTTGTCCTCCAAAGTAGAGTAGCTGTAAAACCCAACACAAGTAAGCAATATATCAATCTTGATCATCTCGATGAATAGTCTCTATGTGAATTGATTTGCTCTCGTCATGGTTGGGTTGATCTCTCCCCATCTTTCCTCTTGATCTTGCTGTGCTAAGGACATGAAAGATATAGAGATTATTTGTGAAAATCTATCTCATATCATCTAGGCACTTCTATAGCAAGTTTATCACGAAATCCGATTTTGCATGTTTTTGGCCACCTTGTGTGATTTCATATTTTGAGGGTTTTGATTGTTCTTTATCCTTGTTCTATCATGCTGTGACATGTGAGAACACATCAAGAGCTATATTGCCCTTCATATACTCACGAGCAAGTTGTATTCAACATTTAGGGTTTTAACTCGGTTTGGTGCAACCTTCCAACAAACTTGAAAATGTCTCAACTTTGATCTTATTTCTCATGATCGTTTGTTGGAATAGATTCTTCATATCCTAGAGTAGATCCCTGCAAAATTTCATGTCTTTTGGATCTACGGATCAAAAGTTGTATCAATTCTTGTTTTTGAAATCGTGCTGAAATTTCCGTTCATTCGGGAAAAGGTAGTACCTTAGTGCAAATTGAGGAACTACCGATAATAGGTAGTACCACAGTGTAAATAAAGGTAGTTCCGATTTATCTGAATTTTCTTTAAAATTTAAGCAACTTGTCATGTTTGTTTAGAGACGATTTCTCATCCTAATCTTCATAGTTTTGTAGCTATTGGAGTAAAAAATTGTTGAGTACTTGAAGAAAAATTTTAAAATCAAAATTCATTCCCGCTTTGTTGCCATCTTAGTTCTATAGTTGGAGACGAATCCATTTACAAACAATTGCTATGAAACATCGTGAGCGATGGATACGATTTGGCGAGAAGCTAGTAATTAACTTCCCATATAATCACAGCTGCCCGGACTTGCTGTAACTTTTTTTTTTTTACCTTGCTTGGACTTGCTATATGAGCTAGTGCCTAAACTGTAACCAAGACGCTTAAGGCTGATTGTTCACTGGAAATGATTCTTGGCAATTGTAGTTCTTACATGTTCTGATTCCTAAGTTTACATCGGGATCTTGTTCAAGAGATCATTACCTGATTAAATTCTATTCTGGGCTACTGCTACTCTACCAAAAGATTAAGTCTAACTTAACTAATTATATTCTTGTGGAATAAATGCTTGCAGCAAGGAAATAAATTATCCAGAGTGTAAATGATTGAAAATGCAAGATAAACTGGTAATATGATTGGACACACCTGCGTCCGAAAAATGAACTGTCGTGCCATCATTAAATAAGCGAGCATTACTGCAAGATGTACCAAATCGTTCTTACAAAATACCAACGGAGGAGGGCATGTACAGATCAGTACACGAGTAGGCAAGTGAAAATCAAGGGTATAGTTGGACAGGATAGTAGTAGTACTGTACTGTACAGTTACAAAGCCAATTAAAGCCCTCACTTCATGGAGCATCACTACCTCATTTCATCCTTGCAAGCCTCGTACTTTTGATGCCAAACAAGGTGTTGCTGCCAAACAGGCCTCATTCTTTTGAAGCCCACAAAAACAAAACAACTTGTAAAACAAACTCAGTCTTAGTCTTATATAATGCCACTGATGTAGAGCTCATTTGTAACAACTGCTGCGAGTTCGCATCGGTTGCAGCTGGAGATAAATCGACTGAATAGAGCATGATCGTCACAGTATGATGCACAACTGAAGCTAGCAAATGCAGATCAGTGGTTCATGACTGCTTTCCCGGAAAGCTGGAGCAAATGTGTAACCAGTTTGCGTATCTTCATTATTAGCTGCAAGTAACTAGTTTGTGTTTCTTTATGAAATGTAAATGCTGGTACCAAGGCCACAAAAACAAACTTCTAGGACAAACTCTGTACTTGTGGACTATCCACGGTAATTTTCCCGATTCTTTTTTTTATTAGCAAAGTAATAATTTAGAGTCGCTGATCGTACAAAATAAATTGAGGAAAATGGCTAAGAATCTTTGGTAGAGAACAAGGTTGCTCTTTATTACAATAAACTAGTAATAGGGGTGCCTTTGGCAAAACAAAAGACTAGCCCTATTACACGGAATTGAATTTGTGTCGTTTAATTCTCCTTTATCGAATCATCCTCTCTAACATCATTGTTGTTCAGCTTTAAATACCAACGAAGGGACGCCAGTTATCCACCAGAGAAGACGCCTTATGGAAACATCACGTCTTGTCAGGGAGGCGGTTGTTGTCAGAGAAAGAACGCTTAATCATCGGTTGTTGTCAGTTGGAGATGAACGTAGGCAATAACTGCATGGCAGTTATTGTCGGTGACTTAGGGCTGAAACATTGTGCTGTTTGGAGTGGTAAGACACATGCTCCATCCATCGTACCAAAAGAATATCCTGAAATCGGGTCCACGGACCAGTTCATAGATTTCTTCGAGTAATCATCCGATTGAACAACAGGTACAATGCCGCTCCGACTAGGGTACTCAGGGAGCAACCCACGGATTTTTACAACCGCAGTGTCTTCAACCACGAGGACACAACCACGGGGCCACGTGGCTTTAATTAAATATTAAAGCCGCATTTAGGAATTTATTTAATCCTTATCAACTTGTGTTAGAATCTAACTGGAGGGTCTATATAAAGGGGGGGGGTGTAGGGTTATAGAATTAAGAAAGATATTACACTACCAACAGAAACCCTAGTCGCCACCTCTCATAGGCCCTACTGTGCGTGGTGGTGGTGCAAAGACACCAAAGGCATAGTATTCCAACCTTGGACGTGAATTTCGGCAATGGTGTTGCTGCGACTGCGAAATAATCAAATGTAGATAGGAGCTTTCATATCAACTATAAGAGGTTACAAATTTCTGCCTTAATTGAAGTAAAAAAAAGATAAAGATCAACATCATTTATTCGATATGTATATGTTATAACAATGCAAATTAATCAAATGTAGATAGGATATGTTACAACTCTATAAGCAATACAACTATATTTCCAACCATAAGCATTGTAGTTGTATATCAAATACAACCCTATTTTTCACACGTATGTGTGTGTGTATAGCCACGCGATTGTGCGGGTACTTCAGCTAGTTTTCTTAGTTGCTCGTTGGCGGTAATGCTACTTATATAGTTGTTATCTAATACTAGGAAATAGTTTGGACATGCTACAATTTATATATATCTTTACATGTACACATGACTGAGCTCTTGTTGATGTTGGGCTCTAGGTAGATGTCTTTGTTGTCTTGGCCTACGTCCGGCCCTGGGGTGGGGGTAAAATAAGGCGGATGAGGCGTCAAGTGTATGTAAGCCAAATCCAGGCGCATCCAGCGTGCAGTGCTGAACATCCTGTGCATCGTTTCCATGGTCCCGCCAGTTGTCCCAGTGGACTATTGAGATGTGGACAGAACACCCATGCGTGAGCCCTTTTCGGCACGTGGGGTAGGATTTTGCTATGCTCGTCCACACATAATGGTTCGGGAGTGGGGGATGGGAAAGGCAAGGTCAGAGGATATTTTCAAATGTTGTTACAGTACAACTAAGTAGTGCAAGGATTAAACCCGTTCTAAACAACGATAAAGCCAAAGATTATTTAAAATATATTGATTTTTTAGCATAGTTTTTTCTCTTCTTTCTTTACATAGTCTGTAGAGATAAAACATAGTTTTTTTATCTTCTTTAATTGAATATCTTAGAAAGAGCTAACGGACGCTATAGTACTATTTTAGTTAAAAGCCATGATACTTTAAAATATAGCTTAAGATTGTCTACCGTTGCATGTATAACAGCACAGCCGCGCTGTTGGCGAATCCAGGCCATCACTTGACTTTAGATTGCTATGTTCTTGCAAAATCTAGGACCACACTAGACGACTAAACCGTTCCCTATTGTTCCAGATGCTCACGATTGAACTTTCTCGTGGGCTATCAGGTCATGGAAGTTTACGGGAAAAAAGCACTACATGTAGGAAATATTCTGTGTTGCTGAGGTTCATGACTTATGACCAAAATTTTTTAATTTT
Organism: Melocanna baccifera; assembly: GCA_036346265.1. Taxonomy (NCBI): domain Eukaryota; kingdom Viridiplantae; phylum Streptophyta; class Magnoliopsida; order Poales; family Poaceae; genus Melocanna; species Melocanna baccifera. The sequence goes on from CM070710.1 coordinate 17,563,308, forward strand.
AGTTGTTTGAAAGAGAGAATACGAAGAGAGACACTTACATGCGATTTTGATCAATATAGATAAAATCACAATAATATGTACTACAATTAACTTATAGATTCTTTTTTTAAAAAATATTCTGTATCAAAGTTAGATATTATAGCAAAATTCAAAAATCATTGTTGTAATACTGTATTTTAATGTTTGTTTGTAGGTTCCTAAAGATAAAATTTTGATTACAAAGTACATATACGTGTTGTTTCCAGTCCAATAGATGACACGGTGTGTATATTGTGCAATATATGCATAGAGATGTCTCATCTTTAAGTTGTGCTTATCGTTGCTATATATATATATATATATATATATATATATATATATATATATATATATATATATATATATATATATATATATATATATATATATGGAAAAATACTTTCTACACCCGGGTGTAATTACACCTACCTCTAATATACCATCTAAACAAATTCGAAATACTCCTTTATCATATTAGATATACTCATATACTAATTATAAGATACTTCAATGTGAACCACATGAAAAAATTGCAAGCGAGTCCATAGTTTTTAGCGTATTTTGTAAATACCTTTATATACGCACATAAAAAAGAGTATGTTGAATAAAATGTACATACTATCTCTGAAACAGTATTCATACCACCTAGATGGTCTTAAATACTCGTATACTACACATATATACTCTCCGTTACGCGGGATACTCCCTATATTGTGATATACGACATAGGGTGTAATTACACCCGGGTGTAGAAAAGAAGCTTATATATATATATATATATATATATATATATATATATATATATATATATATATATATATATATATATATATATATAGGAAAAATACCTTTACACCTGTGTAATTACGCCCGCTACTGAGGATGCTTTTACAACTCAAGAGGAGTTGATCCTTCTATTGAAAGCAAATGTTCTTAGCCGATGGAACATTTATGAAGTGGTCTCCTTGAAAAAATGGTTAGTCTAGTGTCCTACTAAAGTCTTACAAACAGAACATTTATGAAGTTCAATTTTTTGTTTTGTTGTAATTCCCATTTTGTCTAAACTATTTAGTCCAATACGCTAGGTCGAATTTGTATTTGTGAGAAAAGTAAATCACCAATACGCTACATGAAAAAGCCAATGAGTATTTACTTATCAAGCCTTAATAAGCTAACGAACAGCTCGTGAGTTAGCTCAAGCTCACTAAGCTACCATGCCGAGTATTTACTCTTTCTGAGCTTAAGAACCAATTTGACTTGAAAAGATTACGGACATTGATTGTATATACAGATCCTTTGATTCCTTTGAGTCCTATCCCAGATGGTTTTCTTGATGAGATAACGAATGTGCGCATGTTGGATGTTACTGGATGCTGATATGTGCGCATACGGAACACCTTTTGTACGTTCCTTTTGTATGGTGACATGGTAGTTATCCATATTAATATTTAAAATTATGATTTGGAGTCAAATTTATTGTCATGAAATTTTAATATTAGTTTTTCAATGTTTGAACTAAGTACTACAAATTTACAGTATAGATGTCTCTTCTGTCAATACATAATCAGGACATAACTCACCTAAGGGCATTTCAGACAATACACCTATCAGGATACCAGCTGCACAGTTAGAATCCAGGATGCCAAACAGGCTAACTACTCAGACCAACTGCTACTCAGACTAGCCAGCTACTCAGCCTAGCCAGCTAGCTACTCAGAATCTCCAGCTCCCCTAAACAGGCCCTTAGAGGGAGTTCAGCTAGCCCAGCACAGATATCGTTTCGGCATGATTCTGTCAAGATCCACTTTTCATTAAAGATACGAACAAGTGATCCGCAACTCTTCCTGGTGATGCTTCTTGATGCTTTCAGTAGGAAGAGATGTTGTGACAGGATATACCTTGGCACAAAACTTCGATGCACCTGCATGGAACGTTGGAAATTAAAACACTTATTGGAGCAATTTTGGCCGCTTCATGGTATCTAACACATCACTGGCAATCTGTCCATTTGTGATGGAAATGTCAGACAATTCACGAGCAAAACCATCACGGCCAGATTTCCACGTGTCATCTTTATCCCATAGATACACCATAGCCGAAATCTTGCCCCCAGTATACAACGTACTTTGCCAGTAGCGAAGTAATATAGGTATCTTCTAGCCATCCTTCAGTGACTGTCCTTCGAATAGGATTAAATCTTAATGCCTCAGCTATCATAATAGCGAACGTGACGATAGCTCTCTTGGCGTCATCCATGCTGGTTGTGTCAGATTGATAGTTTGAAAGAACCTTCGCTGCATGTTTGGCTGCCGCCTGACCCAATGGCACCGTTGGTAGATTTCTATAGCCACCGAGAAGCTCTGTATATGTCTCAGAGAATGGGAGCTGGTCGGCTTCTGGGAACACTGCACTGCATCCCCGCATGCAGTGCATAGTTCCAGTCCTATCCACGAAGGTGTGAAGTACATATTGCAATCTCTGAACACTAAGGTGGGCTGATCTTCATCCTCACCGTGTACCCTGACCTTAATCCACCTCGTCGGCGGAGTTGTCCTTTGGTCGAACGGTGTTTGTGGGAGGACATTTGTGTCCATGAATCACTAGTGTACCAGCAGCTAGCACAGCATGAATCGGATTGTAGAAATCATCGTACGACTCCGCGGTCACGTCGAAGTCCACGAATACATTTACAGGTTCCGCAAGTGTAGAGGAAAGAAGCAGCAGTATAAACAAGACGAAACGGCATCTCCGACCGGTGGGCCAGGGGGGCCTTCATGGGGGCCGATGCCCCCTTGGGGCGACAAAAGTAGAAGACGAAGCGCTTGCCCTTCAACTCGGCAGAGCGGCCCATCATGCACATGGCCACCGCCGTCCACGTCCACACCATTGCTGCCGCCTTCATCCCCTCTTGTCCTGCGTGCAACCAACAAACACAATTGTCACTGGACTATATAATCCATCGTCAATAAACGGACCAGGTATCCCAACTAGAAGTAATTTGACAGGAAGATGAAAGCACGATCACGTCTTCGCACCATTCCCAACGACCACCATACAAGATGATGAAGCAACAAAGGCGTTTTAGGATCTTTGTATTGTCTTGTGCATAAGTTTATGTGCGTGCAAGGCCCTAAGAAGGCCAACGACGATCTCCAAAGCCAGAAGCCAAAATCCAAAAGAAAATAGATTAAATCAGAAGTGTTCATCAAAATGATCCTAAGCCGTACGAGTTGCTCGCCACGACAAACGATGAGAACTCGACACGAAAACCAACAAAAACACAACACGACGTTCTCTCAATTTACAGTATAGATGTCTCTTCTATCAATACATAATCAGGACATAACTCACCTAAGGGCATTTAAGACAACACATCTATCAGGATGCCAGCTGCACAGCTAGAATCCACGATGCCAAACAGGCTAACTACTTAGACCAACTACTACTTAGACTAGCCAGCAACTCAGCCTAGCCAGCTAGCTACTCAGAATCTCCACTCCCCAAGCAGCCCTTAGAGGAGTTCACTAGCCCAAAGACGGATATCGCTTTGGCATGAATCACAAGATCCGCTTTCATTAAAGATACGAACAAGTGATCCGCAACTCTTCCGGTGATGCTTCTTGATGCTTTCAGTAGGAAGAGATGTTGTGACAGGATATACCTTGGCACAAAACTTCGATGCACCTGCATGGAACGTTGGAAATTAAAACACTTATTGGAGCAATTTTGGCCGCTCCATGGTATCTAACACATCACTGGAATTCTGTCCATTTGTGATGGAAATGTCAGACAATTCACGAGCAAAACCATCACGGCCAGATTTCCACGTGTCTTCTTTATCCCATAGATACACCATAGCCGAAATCTTGCCCCCAGTATACAACTTACTCTGCCTGTAGCGAAGTAATGTAGGTATCTTCTAGCCATCCTTCAGTGACTGTCCTTCGAATAGGATTAAATTTTAATGCCTCAGCTATCATAATAGCGAACGTGACGATGGCTCTCTTGGCATCATCCATGCTGGTTGTGTCAGATTGATAGTTTGAAAGAGCCTTCGCTGCATGTTTGGCTGCCGCCTATCCCAAAGGCACCGTTGGTACATTTCTATAGCCACCGAGAAGCTCTGTATATGTCTCAGAGAATGGGAGCTGGTCGGCTTCTGGGAACACAGCACTAATGGGAGCTGGTCGGCTTCTGGCAACACTCCACTGCATCCCCGCATGCAGTGCATGGTTCCAGTCCTATCCACGAAGGTGTGAAGTATATATTGCCATCTCTGAACACTAAGGTGGGCTGATCTTCATCCTCACCGTGTACCCTGACCTTAATCCACCTCGTCGGCGGAGTTGTCCTTTGGTCGAACGGTGTTTGTGGGAGGACATTTGTGTCCATGAATCACTAGTGTACCAGCAGCTAGCACAGCATGAATCGGATTGTAGAAATCATCGTACGACTCCGCGGTCACGTCGAAGTCCACGAATACATTTACAGGTTCCGCAAGTGTAGAGGAAAGAAGCAGAAGTATAAACAAGACGGAATGGCATCTCCGACTGGTGGGACAGGGGGGCCTTTGTGGGGGCCGATGCCCCCTTGGGGAGACGAAAGTAGAAGACGAAGCGCTTGCCCTTCAACTCGGCAGAGCGACCCATCATGCACATGGCCACCGCCGTCCACGTCCACACCATTGCCGCGCTTCATCCCCTCTTGTCCTGCGTGCAACCAACAAACGCAATTGTCACTGGACTATATAATCCATCGTCAATAAACGGACCAGGTATCCCAACTAGAAGTAATTTGACAGGAAGATGAAAGCACAGTCACGTGCTGCACCATTCCCACAACAGCCACCATACAAGATGATGAAGCAACAAAGGCGTTTTAGGATGCTGTATTCTCTTGTGCATAAGTTTATGTGCGTGCAAGGCCCTAACAAGAGTAACGACGATCTCCAAAGGCAGAAGCCAAAATCCAAAAGAAAATAGATTAAATCAGAAGTGTTCATCAAAACGATCCTAAGCCGTACGAGTTGCTCGCCGCGACAAACGATGCGAACTCGACACGAAAACCAACAAAAACACAACACGACGTTCTGTCAATTTACAGTATAGATGTCTCTTCTATCAATACATAATCAGGACATAACTCACCTAAGAGAATTTCAGACAATACATCTATCAGGATGCCAGCTGCACAGCTAGAATCCAGGATGCCAAACAGGCTAACTACTCAGACCAACTACTACTTAGACTAGCCAAAGAACTCACTTAGCCACTAGCTACTCGAATCTCGGCTCCCCAAACAGGCCCTTAGAGGGAGTTCAGCTAGCCCAGCACGGATATCGTTTCGGCATGAATCTGTCAAGATCCTGTTTTCATTAATGGTACGAACAAGTGATCCGCAACTCTTCCTGGTGATGCTTCTTGATGCTTTTAGTAGGAAGAGATGTTGTGACAGGATATACCTTGGCACAAAACTTCGATGCACATGCATGGAACGTTGGAAATTAAAACACTTATTGGAGCAATTTTGGCCGCTTCATGGTATCTAACACATCACTGGCAATCTGTCCATTTGTGATGGAAATGTCAGACAATTCACGAGCAAAACCATCACGGCCAGATTTCCACGTGTCATCTTTATCCCATAGATACACCACAGCCGAAATCTTGCCCCCAGTATACAACTTACTCTGCCTATAGCGAAGTAATATAGGTATCTTCTAGCCATCCTTCGATGGATCGTCCTTGAATAGGATTAAATCTTAATGCCTCAGCTATCATAATAGCGAACGTGACGATGGCTCTCTTGGCGTCATCCATGTTTGTTGTGTCAGATTGATAGTTTGAAAGAACCTTCGCTGCATGTTTGGCTGCCGCCTGACCCAAAGGCACCGTTGGTAGATTTCTATAGCCAGCAAGAAGCTCTGTATATGTCTCAGAGAATGGGAGCTGGTCGGCTTCTGGGAACACTGCACTGCATCCCCGCATGTAGTGCATGGTTCCAGTCCTATCCATGAAGGTGTGAAATATATATTGCCATCTCTGAACACTAAGGTGGGCTGATCTTCATCCTCACCGCGTACCCTGACCTTAATCCACCTCGTCGGCGGAGTTGTCCTTTGGTCCAACGGTGTTTGTGGGAGCACATTTGTGTCCATGAATCACTAGTGTACCAACAGCTAGCACAACATGAATCTGTTTGTAGAAATCATCGTACGTCTCCGCGGTCACGTCGAAGTCCACGAATACATTTACAGGTTCCGCAAGAGGAAAGAAGCAGCAGTATAAACAAGACGGAACGACATCTCCGACCGGTGGGACAGGGGGGCCTTCATGGGGGCCGATGCCCCCTTGGGGCGACGAAAGTAGAAGACGAAGCGCTTGCCCTTCAACTCGGCAGAGCGGCCCATCATGCGCATGGCCACCGCCGTCCACGTCCACACCATTGCTGCCGCCTTCATCCCCTCTTGTCCTGCGTGCAACCAACAAACGCAATTATCACTCGACTATATAATCCATCGTCAATAAACGGACCAAGTATCCCAACTAGAAGTAATTTGATAGGATGATGAAAGCACAGTCACGTGCTGCAGCATTCCCACAACGGCCACCATACAAGATGATGAAGCAACAAAGGCATTTTAGGATGCTGTATTGTCTTGTGCATAAGTTTATGAGCGTGCAAGGCCCTAACAAAACCAACGATGATCTCCAAAGGCAGAAGCCAAAATCCAAAAGAAAATAGATTAAAATAGGAAGTGTTCATCAAAACCATCCTAAGCCGTACGAGTTGCTCGCCACGACAAACGATGAGAACTCAACACGAAAACCAACAAAAACACAACACGATGTTCTCTCTATTTACAGTATAGATGTCTCTTCTATCAATACATAATCAGGACATAACTCACCTAAGGGCATTTCAGACAATACATCTATGAGGATGCCAGCTGCACAGCTAGAATCCAGGATGCCAAACAGGCTAACTACTCAGACCAACTACTACTTAGAATAGCCAGCAACTCAGCCTAGCCAGCTAGCTACTCAGAATCTCCAGCTCCCCCAAACAGGCCCTTAGAGGGAGTTCAGCTAGCCCAACACAGATATCGTTTCGTCATGAATCTGTCAAGATCCTGTTTTCATTAAAGATACGAACAAGTACAAGATCCTGTTTTCATTAAAGATACGAACAAGTGATCCGCAACTCTTCCTGGTGATGCTTCTTGATGCTTTCAGTAGGAAGAGATGTTGTGACAGGATATACCTTGGCACAAAACTTCAATGCACCTGCATGGAACGTTGGAAATTAAAACACTTATTGGAGCAATTTTGGCCGCTTCATGGTATCTAACACATCACTGGCAATCTGTCCATTTGTGATGGAAATGTCAGACAATTCACGAGCAAAACCATCACGGCCAGATTTCCACGTGTCATCTTTATCCCATAGATACACCATAGCCGAAATCTTGCCCCCAGTATACAACTTACTCTGCCTATAGCGAAGTAATATAGGTATCTTCTATCCATCCTTCAGTGACTGTCCTTCGAATAGGATTAAATCTTAATGCCTCAGCTATCATAATAGCGAACGTGACGATGGCTCTCTTGGCGTCATCCATGCTGGTTGTGTCAGATTGATAGTTTGAAAGAACCTTCGCTGCATGTTTGGCTGCCGCCTGACCCAAAGGCACCGTTGGTAGATTTCTATAGCCACCGAGAAGCTCTGTATATGTCTCAGACAATGGGAGTTGGTCGGCTTCTGGGAACACTGCACCGCATCCCCGCATGTAGTGCATGGTTCTAGTCCTATCCATGAAGGTGTGAAGTATATATTGCCATATCTGAACACTAAGGTGGGCTGATCTTCATCCTCACCGCGTACCCTGACCTTAATCCACCTCGTCGGCGGAGTTGTCCTTTGGTCCAACGGTGTTTGTGGGAGCACATTTGTGTCCATGAATCACTAGTGTACCAACTGCTAGCACAACATGAATCTGTTTGTAGAAATCATCGTACGACTCCGCGGTCACGTCGAAGTCCACGAATACATTTACAGGTTCCGCAAGTGTAGAGGAAAGAAGCAGCAGTATAAACAAGACGGAACGGCATCTCCGACCGGTGGGACAGGGGGGCCTTCATGGGGGCCGATGCCCCCCTGGGGTGACGAAAGTAGAAGACGAAGCGCTTGCCCTTCAACTCGGCAGAGCGGCCCATCATGCACATGGCCACCGCCGTCCACGTCCACACCATTGCTGCCGCCTTCATCCCCTCTTGTCCTGCGTGCAACCAACAAACGCAATTGTCACTGGACTATATAATCCATCGTCAACAAACGGACCAAGTATCCCAACTAGAAGTAATTTGATAGGATGATGAAAGCACAGTCACGTGCTGCAGCATTTCCACAACGGCCACCATACAAGATGATGAAGCAACAAAGACGTTTTAGGATGCTGTATTGTCTTGTGCATAAGTTTATGAGCGTGCAAGGCCCTAACAAGACCAACGATGATCTCCAAAGGCAGAAGCCAAAATCCAAAAGAAAATAGATTAAAATTGGAAGTGTTCATCAAAACCATCCTAAGCCGTACGAGTTGCTCGCCACGACAAACGATGAGAACTCAACACGAAAACCAACAAAAACACAACACGATGTTCTCTCTATTTACAGTATAGATGTCTCTTCTATCAATACATAATCAGGACATAACTCACCTAAGGGCATTTCAGACAATACATCTATGAGGATGCCAGCTGCACAGCTAGAATCCAAGATGCCAAACAGGCTAACTACTCAGACCAACTACTACTTAGACTAGCCAGCAACTCGGCCTAGCCAGCTAGCTACTCAGAATCTCCAGCTCCCCCAAACAGGCCCTTAGAGGGAGTTCAGCTAGCCCAGCACAGATATTGTTTCGTCACGAATCTGTCAAGATCCTGTTTTCATTAAAGATACGAACAAGTGATCCGCAACTCTTCCTGGTGATGCTTCTTGATGCTTTCAGTAGGAAGAGATGTTGTGACAGGATATACCTTGGCACAAAACTTCAATGCACCTGCATGGAACGTTGGAAATTAAAACACTTATTGGAGCAATTTTGGCCGCTTCATGGTATCTAACACATCACTGGCAATCTGTCCATTTGTGATGGAAATGTCAGACAATTCACGAGCAAAACCATCACGGCCAGATTTCCACGTGTCATCTTTATCCCATAGATACACCATAGCCGAAATCTTGCCCCCAGTATACAACTTACTCTGCCTATAGCGAAGTAATATAGGTATATTCTATCCATCCTTCAGCGACTGTCCTTCGAATAGGATTAAATCTTAATGCCTCAGCTATCATAATAGCGAACGTGACGATGGCTCTCTTGGCGTCATCCATGCTGGTTGTGTCAGATTGATAGTTTGAAAGAACCTTCGCTGCATGTTTGGCTGCCGCCTGACCCAAAGGCACCGTTGGTAGATTTCTATAGCCACCGAGAAGCTCTGTATATGTCTCAGAGAATGGGAGTTGGTCGGCTTCTGGGAACACTGCACTGCATCCCCGCATGTAGTGCATGGTTCTAGTCCTATCCATGAAGGTGTGAAGTATATATTGCCATATCTGAACACTAAGGTGGGCTGATCTTCATCCTCACCGCGTACCCTGATCTTAATCCACCTCGTCGGCGGAGTTGTCCTTTGGTCCAACGGTGTTTGTGGGAGCACATTTGTGTCCATGAATCACTAGTGTACCAACAGCTAGCACAACATGAATCTGTTTGTGGAAATCATCGTACGACTCCGCGGTCACGTCGAAGTCCACGAATACATTTACAGGTTCCGCAAGTGTAGAGGAAAGAAGCAACAGTATAAACAAGACGGAACGGCATCTCCGACCGGTGGGACAGGGGGGCCTTCATGGGGGCCGATGCCCCCTTGGGGCGACGAAAGTAGAAGATGAAGCGCTTGCCCTTCAACTCGGCAGAGCGGCCCATCATGCACATGGCCACCGCCGTCCACGTCCACACCATTGCTGCCGCCTTCATCCCCTCTTGTCCCGCGTGCAACCAACAAACGCAATTGTCACTGGACTATATAATCCATGGTCAATAAACGGGCCAAGTATCCCAACTAGAAGTAATTTGATAGGATGATGAAAGCACAGTCACGTGCTCCAGCATTCCCACAACGGCCACCATACAAGATGATGAAGCAACAAAGGCGTTTTAGGATGCTGTATTGTCATGTGCATAAGTTTATGAGCGTGCAAGGCCCTAACAAGACCAACGACGATCTCCAAAGGCAGAAGCCAAAATCCAAAAGAAAATAGATTAAAATAGGAAGTGTTCATGAAAACCATCCTAAGCCGTACGAGTTGCTCGCCACGACAAACGATGAGAACTCAACACGAAAACCAACAAAAACACAACACGATGTTCTCTCTATTTACAGTATAGATGTCTCTTCTATCAATACATAATCAGGACATAACTCACCTAAGGGCATTTGGATAATACATCTATCGGATGCCACCGCACGCCTAGAATCCAAGATGCCAAACAGGCTAACTACTCGGACCAACTACTACTTAGACTAGCGGCCTCACGGCCTAGCCACCTAGCTACTCGAAATCTCGGCTCCCCAAACAGCCCTTAGAGGGAGTTCAGCTAGCCCAAAGACGGATATCGCTTTCGTCATGAATCACAAGATCCTGCTTTCATTAAAGATACGAACAAGTGATCCGCAACTCTTCCCGGTGATGCTTCTTGATGCTTTCAAGAGAAGAGATGTTGTGACAGATATACCTTGGCACAAAACTTCAACGCACCTTTGCATGGAACGTTGGAAATTAAAACACTTATTGGAGCAATTTTGGCGCTTCATGGTATCTAACACATCATCGGCAATCTGTCCATTTGTGATGGAAATGTCGACAATTCACGAGCAAAACCATCACGGCCGATTTCCACGTGTCATCTTTATCCCATAGATACACCATAGCCGAAATCTTGCCCCCAGTATACAACTTACTCTGCCTATCGCGAAGTAATATAGGTATCTTCTATCCATCCTTCAGCGACTGTCCTTCGAATAGGATTAAATCTTAATGCCTCAGCTATCATAATAGCGAACGTGACGATAGCTCTCTTGGCGTCATCCATGCTGGTTGTGTCAGATTGATAGTTTGAAAGAACCTTCGCTGCATGTTTGGCTGCCGCCTGACCCAAAGGCACCGTTGGTAGATTTCTATAGCCACCGAGAAGCTCTGTATATGTCTCAGAGAATGGGAGCTGGTCGGCTTCTGGGAACACTGCACTGCATCCCCGCATGTAGTGCATGGTTCTAGTCCTATCCATGAAGGTGTGAAGTATATATTGCGATCTCTGAACACTAAGGTGGGCTGATCTTCATCCTCACTGCGTACCCTGACCTTAATCCACCTCGTCGGCGGAGTTGTCCTTTGGTCCAACGGTGTTTGTGGGAGCACATTTGTGTCCATGAATCACTAGTGTACCAACAGCTAGCACAACATGAATCTGTTTGTAGAAATCATCGTACGACTCCGCGGTCACGTCGAAGTCCACGAATACATTTACGGGTTCCGCAAGTGTAGAGGAAAGAAGCAACAGTATAAACAAGACGGAACGACATCTCCGACCGGTGGGACAGGGGGGCCTTCATGGGGGCCGATGCCCCCTTGGGGCGACGAAAGTAGAAGACGAAGCGCTTGCCCTTCAACTCGGCAGAGCGGCCCATCATGCACATGGCCACCGCCGTCCACGTCCACACACCGGTGGGACAGGGGGGCCTTCATGGGGGCCGATGCCCCCTTGGGGCGACGAAAGTAGAAGACGAAGCGCTTGCCCTTCAACTCGGCAGAGCGGCCCATCATGCACATGGCCACCGCCGTCCACGTCCACACCATTGCTGCCGCCTTCATCCCCTCTTGTCCTGCGTGCAACCAACAAACGCAATTGTCACTGGACTATATAATCCATCGTCAATAAACGGACCAAGTATCCCAACTAGAAGTAATTTGATAGGATGATGAAAGCACAGTCACGTGCTGCAGCATTCCCACAACGGCCACCATACAAGATGATGAAGCAAGAAAGGCGTTTTAGGATGCTGTATTGTCTTGTGCATAAGTTTATGTGCGTGCAAGGCCCTAACAAGACCAACGACGATCTCCAAAGGCAGAAGCCAAAATCCAAAAGAAAATAGATTAAATCAGAAGTGTTCATGAAAACGATCCTAAGCCGTACGACTTGCTCGCCACGACAAACGATGAGAACTCAACACGAAAACCAACAAAAACACAACACGATGTTCTCTCTATTTACAGTATAGATGTCTCTTCTATCAATACATAATCAGGACATAACTCACCTAAGGGCATTTCAGACAATACATCTATCAGGATGCCAGCTGCAAAGCTAGAATGCAGGATGCCAAACAGGCTAACTACTCAGACCAACTACTACTTAGAATAGCCAAAGAACTCAAATTTAGCCACTAGCTACTCGAATCTCGGCTCCCCAAGCGGGCCCTTAGAGGGAGTTCAGCTAGCCCAACACAGATATCGTTTCGGCATGAATCTGTCAAGATACTGTTTTCATTAAAGATACGAACAAGTGATCCGCAACTCTTCCTGGTGATGCTTCTTGATGCTTTCAGTAGGAAGAGATGTTGTGACAGGATATACCTTGGCACAAAACTTCAATGCACCCGCATGGAACGTTGGAAATTAAAACACTTATTGGAGCAATTTTGGCCGCTTCATGGTATCTAACACATCACTGGCATTCTGTCCATTTGTGATGGAAATGTCAGACAATTCACGAGCAAAACCATCACGGCCAGATTTCCACGTGTCATCTTTATCCCATAGACACACCATAGCCGAAATCTTGCCCCCAGTATACAACTTACTCTGCCTATAGCGAAGTAATATAGGTATCTTCTATCCATCCTTCAGCGACTGTCCTTCGAATAGGATTAAATCTTAATGCCTCAGCTATCATAATAGCGAACGTGACGATGGCTCTCTTGGCGTCATCCATGCTGGTTGTGTCAGATTGATAGTTTGAAAGAACCTTCGCTGCATGTTTGGCTGCCGCCTGACCCAAAGGCACCGTTGGTAGATTTCTATAGCCACCGAGAAGCTCTGTATATGTCTCAGAGAATGGGAGCTGGTCGGCTTCTAGGAACACTGCACTTCATCCCCGCATGTAGTGCATGGTTCCAATCCTATCCATGAAGGTGCGAAGTATATATTGCCATCTCTGAACACTAAGGTGGGCTGATCTTCATCCTCACCGCGTACCCTGACCTTAATCCACCTCGTCGGCGGAGTTGTCCTTTGGTCCAACGGTGTTTGTGGGAGCACATTTGTGTCCATGAATCACTAGTGTACCAACAGCTAGCACAACATGAATCTGTTTGTAGAAATCATCGTACGACTCCGCAGTCACGTCGAAGTCCACGAATACATTTACAGGTTCCGCAAGTGTAGAGGAAAGAAGCAGCAGTATAAACAAGACGGAACGGCATCTCCGACCGGTGGGACAGGGGGGCCTTCATGGGGGCCGATGCCCCCTTGGGGCGACGAAAGTAGAAGACGAAGCGCTTGCCCTTCAACTCGGCAGAGCGGCCCATCATGCACATGGCCACCGCCGTCCACGTCCACACCATTGCTGCCGCCTTCATCCCCTCTTGTCCTGTGTGCAACCAACAAATGCAATTGTCACTAGACTATATAATCCATCGTCAATAAACGGACCAAGTATCCCAACTAGAAGTAATTTGATAGGATGATGAAAGCACAGTCACGTGCTGCAGCATTCCCACAACGGCCACCATACAAGATGATGAAGCAACAAAGGCGTTTTAGGATGCTGTATTGTCTTGTGCATAAGTTTATGAGCGTGCAAGGCCCTAACAAGAGCAACAATGATCTCCAAAGGCAGAAGCCAAAATCCAAAAGAAAATAGATTAAAATAGGAAGTGTTCATCAAAACCATCCTAAGCCGTACGAGTTGCTCGCCACGACAAACGAAGATAACTCAACACGAAAACCAACAAAAACACAACACGATGTTCTCTCTATTTACAGTATAGATGTCTCTTCTATCAATACATAATCAGGACATAACTCATCTAAGGGCATTTCAGACAATACATCTATCAGGATGCCAGCTGCACAGCTAGAATCCAGGATGCCAAACAGGCTAACTACTCAGACCAACTACTACTTAGACTAGCCAGCAACTAAGCCTAGCCAGCTAGCTACTCAGAATCTCCAGCTCCCCCAAACAGGCCCTTAGAGGTAGTTCAGCTAGCCCAGCACAGATATCATTTCGGCATGAATCTGTCAAGATCCTGTTTTCATTAAAGATACGAACAAGTGATCCGCAACTCTTCCTGGTGATGCTTTCATTAGGAAGAGATGTTGTGACAGGATATATACCTTGGCACAAAACTTCAATGCACCTGCATGGAACGTTGGAAATTAAAACACTTATTGGAGCAATTTTGGCCGCTTCATGGTATCTAACACATCACTGGCAATCTGTCCATTTGTGATGGAAATGTCAGACAATTCACGGGCAAAACCATCACGGCCAGATTTCCACGTGTCATCTTTATCCCATAGATACACCATAGCCGAAATCTTGCCCCCAGTATACAACTTACTCTGCCTATAGCGAAGTAATATAGGTATCTTCTATCCATCCTTCAGCGACTGTCCTTCGAATAGGATTAAATCTTAATGCCTCAGCTATCATAATAGCGAACGTGACGATGGCTCTCTTGGCGTCATCCATGCTTGGTTGTGTCATTGATAGTTTGAAAGAACCTTCGCCGCATGTTTGGTCGCCGCCGACCCAAAGGCACCGTTGGTAGATTTCTATAGCCACCGAAGCTCAGATATGTCTCAGAGAATGGGAGCTGGTCGGCTTCTGGGAACACTGCACTGCATCCCCGCATGTAGTGCATGGTTCCAGTCCTATCCGTGAAGGTGTGAAGTATATATTGCCATCTCTGAACACTAAGGTGGGCTGATCTTCATCCTCACCACGTACCCTGACCTTAATCCACCTCGTCGGCGGAGTTGTCCTTTGGTCCAACGGTGTTTGTGGGAGCACATTTGTGTCCATGAATCACTAGTGTACCAGCAGCTAGCACAGCATGAATCTGATTGTAGAAATCATCGTACGACTCCGCGGTCACGTCGAAGTCTACGAATACATGTACAGGTTCTGCAAGTGTAGAGGAAAGAAGCAGCGGTATAAACAAGACGGAACGGCATCTCCGACCGGTGGGGCAGGGGGGCCTTCATGGCGGCCGATGCCACCTTGGGGCAACGAAAGTAGAAGACGAAGCGCTTGCCCTTCAACTTGGTAGAGCAGCCCATCATGCACATGGCCACCGCCGTCCACGTCCACGCCATTGCTGCTGCCTTCATCCCCTCTTGTCCTGCGTGCAACCAACGAACGCAATTGTCACTGGACTATATAATCCATCGTCAATAAACGGACCAGGTATCCCAACTAGAAGTAATTTGACAGGAAGATGAAAGCAAAGTCACGTGCTGCAGCGTTCCCAGAATGGCCACCATACAAGATGATGAAGCAACAAATGCGTTTTAGGATGCTGTATTGTCTTGTGCATAAATTTATGTGCGTGCAAGGCCTTAACAAGACCAACGACGATCTCCAAAGGCAGAAGCCAAAATCCAAAAGAAAATAGATTAAATCAGAAGTGTTCGTCAAAACGATCCTAAGCCGTACGAGTTGCTCGCCACGACAAACGATGAGAACTCGACACAAAAACCAACAAAAACACAACACAACGTTCTCTGAATTTACAGTATAGATGTCGCTTGTGTCAATACATAATCAGGACATAACTCACCTAAGGGTATTTCAGACAATACATCTATCAGGATACCAGCTGCACAGCTAGAATCCAGGATGCCAAATAGGCTAACTACACAGACCAACTACTACTTAGACTAGCAGCTACTCAGCCTCGCCTGCTAGCTACTCAGACCAGCTAGCTACTCAGAATCTCCAGCTCCCCCAAACAGGCCCTAAGAGGGAGTTCAGCTAGCCCAGCACAGATATTGTTTCGGCATGAATCTGTCAAGATCCTGTTTTCATTAAAGATACGAACAAGTGATCCGCAACTCTTCCTGGTGAAGCTTCTTGATGCTTTCAGTAGGAAGAGATGTTGTGACATGATATACCTTGGCACAAAACTTCGATGCACCTGCATGGAATGTTGGAAATTAAAACACTTATTGGAGCAATTTTGTCCGCTTCATGGTATCTAACACATCACTGGCAATCTGTCCATTTATGATGGAAATGTCAGACAATTCATGAGCAAAACCATCACGGCCAGATTTCCACGTGTCATCTTTATCCCATAGATACACCATAGCTGAAATCTTGCCCCTAGTATACAACTTTCTCTGCCTGTAGCGATGTAATATAGGTATCTTCTAGCCATCCTTCAGTGACTGTCCTTCGAATAGGATTAAATCTTAATGCCTCAACTATCATAATAGCGAATGTGACGATGGCTCTCTTGGCGTCATCCATGCTGGTTGTGTCAGATTGATAGTTTGAAAGAACCTTCGCTGCATGTTTGGCTGCCGCCTGACCCAATGGCACCGTTGGTAGATTTCTATAGCCACCGAGAAGCTCTGTATATGTCTCAGAGAATGGGAGCTGGTCGGCTTCTGGGAACACTGCACTGCATCCCCGCATGCAGTGCATAGTTCCAGTCCTATCCACGAAGGTGTGAAGTACATATTGCCATCTCTAAACACTAAGGTGGGCTGATTTGTGGTCGTTTACTTTGATGATATCTTGATTTATAGCAAGTCAGTGGATGAATATTTGAATCACTAACGTGCTGTTTTTAATGCTTTGAGAGATGCACGTTTGTTTGATAACCTTGAGAAGTGCACTTTTTGCACGGATCGAGTCTCTTTTCTTGGCTATGTTGTGACTCCACAGGGAATTGAGATTGATAGAGCCAAGGTGGAGGCGATATGGAGTTGGCCCACGCCCACGATGGTCTCCCAAGTGCAGAGTTTTCTTGGCCTTGCAGGATTTTATCGCCGCTTTATCAAGGAATTCAGCACCATTGCGACACCGTTGATTGAGTTGACAAAGAAGGGAGTCGTGTTCCATTGGGAGCCATCACAAGAGGAGTCCTTTAATCTTTTGAAGGACAAGCTTACACACGCACCATTGCTCCAACTTCCGGATTTTTGTAAGACTTTTGAGCTGGAATGTGATGCTAGCGGAATTAGTATTGGTGGTGTTTTGATGCAAGAAGGCAAACCTGTTGCCTACTTTAGTGAAAAATTGAATGGTCCTGCTCTTAATTATTCCACGTATGATAAAGAATTGTATGCTCTTGTTCGTTCCTTAGAGACGTTGCAACATTATTTATGGCCTAAAGAATTTGTCATTCATTCTGATCATGAATTACTTAAGCATATTCGTAGTCAAACCAATTTGAATCGTAGACATGCTAAGTGGGTTGAATTTATTGAATCTTTTCCTTATGTCATTAAACACAAGAAAGGGAAGGATAATGTGATCGCTGATGCTTTGTCTCGACGCTATACCATGTTGTCTCAACTTGATTTTCGCATTTTTGGTCTTGAAACCATTAAAGGACAATATGCTTTTGATGCTAATTTTAAGGATGTGCTGTTGCATTGTAAAGAGGGACAAGCATGGAATAAATTCGTGATCAAGGATGTGTTCTTGTTTAGAGCTAACCGCCTATGCATTCTAGTTGGATCCGTTCGTCTTTTGTTATTGCAGGAGGCGCATGGAGGCGGTTTGATGGGACATTTTGGTGCTAAGAAGACGGAGGACGTTCTGGCCACACACTTCTTTTGGCCAAAAATGAGGCGAGATGTCGAGCGGTTTGTGACTCGCTGCACTACATGTCAAAAAGCTAAGTCTTGCTCGAATCCACATGGTTTATATATGCCTCTTCCTGTTCCTTCTATTCCGTGGGAAGATATTTCTATAGACTTTATTTTAGGATTGCCCAGGACTAAGAGGGGGAGGGATGGCATTTTTGTTGTTGTGGATCGTTTTTCTAAGATGGCTCACTTTATACCATATCATAAAACCGATGATGCCGTTCATATTGCTGACCTCTTTTTCAAAGAAATAGTTCGTTTACATGGTATGCCTTCTACTATTGTTTCAGATCGTGACGCCAAGTTCTTGAGTCATTTTTGGCGTACTCTATGGAACAAGTTGGGTACAAAGTTGTTGTTCTCTACAACATGTCACCCATAAACTGATGGCCAAACCGAGGTGGTGAACCGTACATTATCTACCATGTTGAGAGCTGTTTTGAAGAACAATTTGAAGCTGTGGGAAGAGTATTTGCCGCATGTTGAGTTCGCATATAATCGAGCGGAACACTCCACCACCAAGGTAAGTTCTTCTCAGGTAGTGTATGAATTCAATCCCCGTGCCCCTATTGATATTTTACCTTTACCTACTAGTGAGAGAGTTCATAATGATGCTAAGGAGCGTGCTGATTTTATTGTCAAAATGCATGAGACTACTAAGGCAAACATTGAAAAGATGAATGAAAAATATAGGATTGTTGGTAGTAAAGGTAGAAAGGAAGTTAAACTTGAACCGGGTGATTTTGTTTGGTTGCACTTGCGAAAGGATAGATTTCCTGAGTTAAGAAAGTCAAAATTGATGCCTAGAGCTGCTGGTCCTTTTAAGATAATTGAGAAAATAAATGATAATACATATAAACTTGAGTTGCCACCCGAGTTCGGGGTTAGTCCCACCTTTAACATTGCAGATTTGAAGCCATACTTGGGAGAAGAAGGTGAGCTTGAGTCGAGGACGACTCCACTTCAAGAGGGGGAGGATGATGAGGACATCACTCCTTTGGATGCAACCTGTAACAGCCCAGCTGTTTTTTTCAAGATATTTGATTTAATATAAAATAAAATATTTACTTTTGGTTTCTTAAGTTTTTTTTAAAAAAAATTAAATTAATTGCCTGATTTTCTGCTTAAAGAAAAGGTTATTCTTATGAAAAGAAAAATAAAAGTAAAAATAAATTAAATATTAAATAAGTTAGTTTAAAATAAAAATTAAAGAAATTTGGTTTCTGGAAATTTTAAAAATTTTCGTTAACTTAATTTTCTCCATTAAAGAAAAGAAGAAAAGAACATTCCTGTTAAACAAAAAAAATATTTTATAAAGAAAAATATCTAAATTACAGTTGAAAATATTTCTGTAAGTTCAAAATAGGTTTAGAAACTTCTATGAATTTTTCTAAGATTTTTAAGCTTTATTTGTTATTTATTGTATTATTTAAAGCTAGAAAAATAAAATTATTTTTAAAAATTAAAATAAATGTCAAAAAATTCCGAAAATATTTTATTTATTCTTTTCAGGTTCCTAGGATTCTAAAAATATTTTTTCTGGAATTTTTCCGAATTTTCTTTTTCTTTTTCTTTTTTTTCTTTTTCTCTCTTTTCTCTCTCTTCCTTTTTCTTTCTTCTTCTCCAGGAGAGCAAACGTACAGAGCGCGCAGACGCCATGAAAAAAAACGTTGAAGCTTCTTCAATCTCTTGTAACTCGTGATTTACTCAACGGTTTTCAACGAAATAAATTGCATTTAACTCCCATCATCAAGCTCTTTCAATTCCCTACCGTTTCCCCTCAAATTGATGAGCCGTTTCGCGGGATTTAACCCATGCCATTCAAAAACATGAATGGTTGATCTCCCTCCTCGGACCTCCTCAACCCCTATAAAAGGGAGCCCCGTGAGCCTCTCCTCATCCTCACTCAACCCCGAAAATCTCAAGTCCCCACTCCCATTCGTTTGGTCGCAATCGAAGTTTTGTTTTTGTGTACCAAGCGGCGTTCTTCGGCCTTTTGCGCCTCGTCCGGTGGAGCGCCGCCACGTTTGACCACACCATTGGTTTCGCCTCGTCGCGTTCTACGCGGTGCTCACCTCGCCTTCGCCGGAACTTCGCCGGAGCATCATCGGCACCATGGGCCAAATCGGGTCCGCGTTCGTCGCATCGCCACCGGCCGACCGTGCATGCCCGACCAAAACCAAGGTGAGCATCACGATCCCCATGCTCTACTCTTTGATTCGCCGCAAGTCTCGCATGTTAATTCCTCTCCGTTTGCCCGGAACGTCGATGTCAGCCTGTAGACTACATAAAGTCTTGTCCACCGCGTTTCGCTAGTCCGTTGGCCGAGCCGTCTACGGCGTTGAGTTCGTCTCGACGCGTTCTATGCCGTGCTCCCCTCCGTTCATCCAAAAACCTTTCCTAAATATTTGCGCCCGACACCTTACCATGGCCGTAAATGGCACTTCGCGTCCCCGCCTGTCCGGGAATGATTTCAACAATCCGTTCACGTCAAAACGTGCCAAACCATCCCAGGAGGCTACGTTTCAGATGGTTTTGGATTCGCTCCACCGAGCACCAAGATATTACATTTTTCGTGTTTCGGTACCGTCGTCGTTCAAACGACGATTGCGTCGCCTCCGGTGAGTTTCGGCTTAGCCGATATTTTTTGTAGACTCGCCTTACCGCGTTCTACACCATGGTTACCTTACTTCTCCATATTCTCTGCCCGAAAAATATTCTTCTCTCCACACCCTATGTCATTTTCCCCGTACACGTCGTCACCGTACTCCGTTTGACGTGCCGTCACTTCCTACATGTGCCTCGGGTCATTAGCAACCCATTGGCTTCACCTCCCGTGCCTTTTCTCACTAGCGCCACGGCCAAAAACAGTGAAAAGAGCCGCTGCCATTTACTGTTCACACGGGAATATTCCTTCGGAATATTCCTGATTTTTCTTTTTCTAGAATTTTCTGATTCGACAATATTCCAATCGCTCGTTCTCCTCCGTCCGAACTCCGAATCAGGTGATTCGAGTTTCTAAATTCATCTAAATTCATAATCTATTTTTTAGTATATATTTCATAATTTTTAGATTTTCTCGACCGCCCTTTGTTGAGTCTCCTCACCGCCGGAATACTGCCGCCACCACCACCCGAGTTACGCCATTGCTCCAACTCGCCACCGACCACCTTCCAACCACTTCGGGTATTGCACGAGAGCACCAATGCACTCCTCGCAATCCCCTCTCTCTTTTCTTCACCTCGCCACCCCTCCGCCGAGCAATCTCGCCGCCGAATTATCTCTTCCGCCGACGCCAACGTCATCACCGTCAAATCTTCGATGGGACTGCACGCACCTCCTTCACCCTTTTTCCCGAGCCAGAGTATGACCGGAGTACCCCGCCGCCAATAACCTTCCCCAGGCCCGCGCGAACCTTCGATGCCCCTTCTCCGAGCAAGCTGTCATCGGAGAGTCTCCGCCGTCGATAATCGTGTCTTGCCTTTGCTACACCCTCGCCGCCAGCCAACTTTGTGCAGCCCGAACCATGCGCCAAAGTAAATCGGGACTCATACTCTTCTCCCTCTTTTGTACACCTCCCCGGTCTTCGCTGCCGTTGGATCACTCGAATCTCATCACGTGAAGCCATCTGACGTCTCTCAACTATCCGATTCTTAGACTCCGACATTCAGAGGCTCATAAGACTCCGATGTCCGAGGCTCTTTAGACTTTGTCGTCCAGAGGTTCTTTAGACTCCATGTTCAAGGCTTTTAGACTCGATTGCGGAGTCTTCGACTTTGACCTTCGGAGACTCCAATTTTGACTTTGACCTTCGTAGACTTTGACTCTAGCCTTTGACCTTCGACCTCGAAGACTTAGACTTCGATCTTCAATCTCGGAACCTTCGACTTCAACCTCCGGCTTCAAACCGACAATGGTTGGTTGACCGTTTTAACCTCCATACCCTCCAACCCATTCGATTCTTTCGATCACTCTGCATAAACTCCAATCCTTTCGACCACAATTGTTTTTCCGACTACAGTCACTCCCAACCACTGTCATCTCCGTCTACCTCCGACCATAGTCGCTTCCGACCACTGTCACTCTTCGCTCTAAGTCTCCGAGTACCCTCGCTTTTTCAGCAAGGAGTAGTTGGAAGAATACTCGGTAGTCGAAGTCGTAGCCGACTCTGAGTACCTTCGCTTTCCACCACCGGCATTCATTGTCATCCCGACCACTCGACTCCGATTACCATTTGTTCTCGACTGTTATAGTGTTCTTCGACCACTATACAATTTCGAGTAAGTCTTCAACCGAATCTTAATCTTTGAATTCGACTGCACCCATACTTGAAGTCTTTGTCTTCGGCTTGGACCTCCGCATCTTCAACCGTTAATTCGACTATGGTCTTGACCATGTCTTCGACTACACCTTCGATCATGACTTCGACCCTACACAAATATTGTAGCTTCCAACCACTTTTCCTTCATAAAGAAAAGAATTCCAATAATTCCTTTTATTCATTTCTTTGGAATTCAAACTTCCAGAAGTCGTCCTCCTTCGCCCTAACTCCTTTTGGACCAATTCCAAATTCCAAAATTCATATTCTATCTCCCGGCATTTATAAAATTTGGATTTTATTTGGATTTTATTTGAGTTTAGTTTGTTCTTGCTTTTCGCGTGTAGACTACGACTATTTCGGAGAGTATAACTTCAGCGAACATCGGCAAACTTCAAAGAAAGGCAAGTTACACCTTTGATCATGTTGCTCCCAGTAATTTAAATTATTTATGTTGTTTCTAAAATTATTATGCATGCGTACTTTTATTCAAATCTAATTTAAATTTGATTTAAATTCTAGTTATACCTAAATCCTTTGTGTATGGCCAAATTTGACATTGAACTTACTTATGCCTTGTCACCTTAGATGAAAACCTAGTTAGTACAATAGTATTGACTAGAAATTTTATAGATTTGCTTAGCCATGCTTAGAATGATTTAAGTGGGAATATTTGTTTCACTAGAAAATGATAAGTTTCTAAAATCTATTCTTGACTTCGGTGAGTCAAGAATGAATATGAATGTTTCAAAGAAAAATATAAAAACTCGGTTTGGACCTAGGCTAATGGTTAGGTGGTGGGTGCTGCCATGCCTCGTGTTTGGTGACACCTGGTTGATTGTCAGGCACAAGGGGGTATGTGGATTGAGCCTAAGTCAAGTTAAGGACCGGTCTGTGAGCTACTGTTGCAAAGCCACATCGTACTACCACAAGACTGGTATGGGACAGTCCTGGCTGACTAATTTGTGAGGTCCCAACTTTGGTCTCGCTATAGGTTGAATGTGAGCGTGGCATAGGCCATGGGAAGTCTCACACGGCACAAGAGGGGGCTCCAACTTGTGGATTCAAGTTGTGGTGAAACCTTAGCGGCGGCGTGACCAAGTTAAAGGCTTAGCATTGTAAAGGCCTTGTTATGATTTTCTCAGTCGCACGCCTACGGAAGCGTGTAATGGCCGACAATATGAGATAATCATATCTTGTGGGTAAAGCTGTACAACCTCTGCAGAGCGTATAATCTATCCTGGATAGCCGTGCCCACGGTTATGGGCAAGCTGAGTAAAGTTTTTCATGGATTAGACTTTGATTTTTAAAAATGGTTTCTGATTGGTGTTTGGTCGGAGCCTGCACTAACAAAATGAATCCATAAGAGATTTTGAGAAGCATATGGATAGATGGAATCCATGTGAAACCTTTTGAAAAGATGGACCAGGTGGGATACCTGTGACTAGGTTAGTGTTTGGTCGTAACCTGCACTAACGATATTATTTTGTAAATTATTATTTCTATCTACTGTATAAAATTCAGCTTTTGCACTTATGTTATTGTATTTAAATTCAGTACTGTTTTTCGCACAAATAAACTTAATAAGCCTTCCTTTGTTATCCCTATGTATGCATTCACTCTGTTAAAACTCCTGGTGTAACTTGCGTAAGTACTTTATGTGCTTACCTTGAGAGTACTTTATGTGCTCACCTTGCTAAAATATGTTGCCAGAGGATGACGTCAACAACTTCGGTGAGGATGGTGACGACTAGGCCGCGTATTACAGTCATTCGCCTGTGGGCAGGCAGGATGGGCTGTTGCTTCATTGGTTTTCTTCCGCTGTTTATATTTATTTTTGGTTTATGAACCATTGATGTAAACTTTGGCCATCAGGCCCATACTTAGTTAATGAATAAATGTCATTGTGCATGATATGAATCTTTGTTATCCACTGTGTGCACTAGCTTGATCCTGGACTAGTGCGATTTACACAGAGGATCCAAGAGTCGTTGCTCCGGGGTCCGACACAACCGTTGATCCTCCAACCGTTATGCAAGGTCCAATGACCCGAGCTCGCATGCGACAATTAAATCTAGAGGTGAGCTCGTTCTTAAGTGATCTTTTTTTATAGTTTTGAGAATAGATTGCTACCTAATGATGTTATCTTGCTTAGGAACATTGGAGAGGGTCATGAAGTACATGGAGAGAGGTGTGGAGGCGGAGAAGACCAGCAAGGACGTCCAAGTCAAGCCGGAGGCCCAGTCCAACTCGAGTTCGAGTCTGCCTCGGCCTTCAGGACCAGCCTGCAGTAAAACGGACGCCCAGGACGCATACAGATCCGTTTTGGACGTTCCACATATGTATGGAAAGCTGAGAAGGAGACCTTTCCAATGGCTCTGGTCCCATATCAAAATTCCTTCTGAGTCAACGGGAATCATCGAAACAAGTGGACGTTCAGAATCTGTCAGGGTGCTGCGCCACTGTCTTTTGGGCCGTTCGGCTTTGTATCGTGTTGGTGCCCATTAGGGCGCGTCCAAGGGTTTTGCACGCCCCTCACTCCTTTATATACAGCCGCCACCCTCACCCTTAGGGTTGGGTTTTGCTTACATTAATTCTGTCTTGAACAGTTTCGCCGTTCATCGGCTTGTGAGATCCCAACTTTCGAGTGCTAAACCTTTACATCTGCAATTCCGTTGTGTTCTTCCTTGTTCTTGCTTGTGTTCTTCGATTCGCAGGCGAGGATTAGCCTTCTTGGCGAGGTCAACCGGACAGCGCACGGTTGATAATCTGAGGAGATGTGGTGCTGCGATTACGGGGTTTGGAACGTGTTGTTCGGAAGCCGAATCAATTTGTGTCGCGCCTCCACCAAATCGAACATATCCAGAACCTGTTGGAAGATCGGGACCCCGTTCCCATCACTGTTGGTGGTAGATAGGACATGTTTTCCAAGCTTAAACTCTTACAAAGCGAGAGATAGATTTGGGCCACAAGCGATCTTGCGGTAGTTGAGCAAAAGCCATAAGTCTAGATTAAAGAATGGAATGAAAATGATAGAAATTGAAGGGAGTGTTGGATCCAAAATCACAAGCAAGGGGGAGAGGGAGCAAGCGTTGCTTACAGGAGGCGACGATGGCGAGAAGGTCGAGTAGGGCCATGGGGGCGCTTCATTGGGTGGGGTCTCTCGCTCTCACTTTCTGGTGGCTCTAGATGGAGAAAGGAGACGGCAGTGGAGTGGGGGTGGGGAGGGAGGGGGCAGGGTAGGGCAAGGCCAGTCCTATTGTTTGGTAGGCCCAGGGGCGAATTAGAACTCTCATTTATATATACTAAAATAACTTTTACTTGTAATATATATATATATTCACTATTTAAATTTATACATCTTTTAATTCCAAACAAATTAATGCTACTTTTTTTTTGCAACTTTTTGTATTTAACGCTCTGTATGTTTTAAAGTATGAAGATAACACACTTACATCCACAGATAAAATACTATTACAGTATTACAATATTATGATATGTAGTAATCTACTCTAACATTGAATACTTCTATATATCAAAACGTTGTAATGTTGCAAAACACAATAAAAATGGGCAAATTTTTTAAATTTATTCCTCACTATGTAATTTTCTACTTCCTCCACTCCATTTATAGGATGAGTACTGGAAAGTAGAGAAATATCCATATATATAGTGCTTGAAATACAAGTGAATGTGCTACAGATATTTCTCTTTGCTTTAGAGGAAATAGATATTTTCACCAAGAATAATATTAGTTCAATGAACATCGCAAATATCCTCTAGTGATTATTATTAAAAAATGTAGAAAGTGGTTTAATTTTGAAAGTTTAGATTAATTGATAGTTGGCTTAGAGATATAAGAATTTAAAATAATTTTAATAAATGAAACATCTTGCCCTTATTTTGGTGGACACTCATTTTAAAGGTTTAGATTGATAGTTGGATTAGAGAAATATTAATCTGAAAAACTAAAAAAAAGGAGAACATAGCTTTACCTATAATTCTAAAGTTAGAAGTGTCTAAATTTGTTAGAGGGACCTACCTCCGAATCATCTCTTTGACATGGTAGTGGAAATATATTAAAATTAATTGGACTAACATACTATATTATTAAAATATAGTTAAAAGGAGCTTTCATATCAACTATAAGAGGTTATAAATTTCTGCCTTAATTGAAGTAAAAAAAGATAAAGATCAACATCATTTATTCGATATGTATATGTTACAACAATGAAAATTAACCAAATGTAGATAGGATATGTTACAACTCTATAAGCAATACAACTATATTTCCAACCATAAGCATTGTACTTGTATATCAAATACAACCCTATTTTTCACACGTATGTGTGTGTGTGTATAGCCACGCGATTGTGCGGGCACTTCAGCTAGTTTTCTTAGTTGCTCGTTGGCGGTAATGCTACTTATATAGTTGTTATCTAATACTAGAAAATAGTTTGGACGTGCTACACTTTATATATATCTTTACATGTACACATGACTGAGCTCTTGTTGATGTCTTTGTTGTCTTGGCCTACGTCCGGCCCTGGGTTGGGGGTAAAATAAGGCGGATGAGGCGTCAAGTGTATGTAAGCCAAATCCAGGTGCATCCAACGCACAGTGCTGAACATCTTGTGCATCATTTCCATGGTCCCGCCAGCTGTCCCAGTGGACTACTAAGATGTGGACAGAACACCCATGCGTGAGCCCTTTCCGGCACGTGGGGTAGGATTTTGCTATGCTCGTCCACACATAATGCTCCGGGAGTGGGGGATGGGAAAGGCAAGGTCAGAGGATATTTTCAAATGTTGTTACAGTACAACTAAGCAGTGCAAGGATTAAGCCCGTTCTAAACAGCGATAAAGCCAAAGATTATTTAAAATATATTATTTTTTAGCATAGTTTTTCCCTTTTTTCTTTGCATAGTCTATAGATATATAACATAGTTTCTTTATTTTTTAATTAAATATCTTAGAAAGAGCTAACAGACGCTATTATAGTATTTTAGCTAAAAGTCATGACACTTTAAAATATGGCTTAAGATTGTCTACCGGTGCATGTATGACGGCACAGCGGTGCCGTTGGCGAATCCGGACCATCGCTTGACTTTAGATAGCTATGATCTTGCAAAATCCAGGACCACACTAGACTACTAAACCGTTCCCTATTGTTCCAGATGCTCGCCATTGAACTTTCTCATGGGCTATCGGGTCATGGAAGTTTACGGGAAAAAAGCACTACATGTAGGAAATGTTCTATGTTGCTGAGGTTCATGACTTATGGTCAAAATTTTTTAATTTTACTTATTTGAAAGAGAGAATACGAAGAGAGACACTCACATGCGATTTTGATCAATATAGATAAAGTCACAATAATATGTGCTACAATTAACTTATAGATTCTTTTTTAAAAAAATATTCTGTATCAAAGTTAAATACTATAGCAAAATTCAAAAATCATTGTTCTAATACTGTATTTTAATGTTTGTCTGTAGGTTCCTAAAGATAAAATTTTGATTACAAAGTACATATACGTGTTGTTTCCAGTCCAATAGATGACACAGTGAGTATATTGTGCAATATATGCATAGAGATGTCTGTACTAGTTGTGCTTATCGTTGCTATATATATATATATATATATATATATATATATATATATATATATATATATATATATATATATATATATATATATATATATATATATATATATATATATGAAGCCTATTTTCTACACTTGGGTGTAATTACACCTTATATCGTATATCACAACGTAGGAAGAATCTCACGTAACGGAGAGTATGTACATATAGTATACGAGTATTTAAGATCATATAGGTAGTATGAATAATTTTTCAGAGGTGGTATGTTTATTTTTTTAGACATACTCCTTTTTATGTGCATATATAAAGGTATTTATAAAATACGCTAAACATTATGGACTCTCTTGCAATTTTTTCATGCGGTTTATATTAGAGTATCTTACATTTAGTATATGAGTATACCTAAAGTGATAAAGGAGTATTTAAAGTTTATTTAAGTGATATATATATATATATATAGGAAAAATACTTCTTACACCCAGGTGTAATTACACCCCTCTACCTGAAGATGCTTTTCTGAACCTGAAGAGGAGTTGATCCCTTCTATTGAAAGCAGCTGTTCTTAGCCAGTGGAACATTTATGAAGTGGTCTCCTTGAAAAAATGGTTAGTCTAGTGTCCTACTAAAGTCTTAATACAGAACATTTATGAAGTTCAATTTTTTGTTTTGTTGTAATTCCCATTTTGTCTAAACTATTTAGTCCAATACGCTAGGCTGAGCTGGGCTTTGAGAAAAGTAAATCACCAATACGCTACATGGAAAAGCCAATGAGTATTTACTTATCAAGCCTTAATGAGCTAACGAACAGCTCGTGAGTTAGCTCAAGCTCAGCTCGTTAAGCTACCATGCTGGGTAGGTGGCTCGGCTCATTAATTTTATGAGCCAAGCTTGAGCTGAGATCATAATGAGCCGAGTTCGAGCAGCTTACGAGTTTTGAGCTTTTTTGCCAGCCCTACATGGGAATGGTGCTGCTGCGCCAAAGGAGGAGGAGAGGCATCCTAAGGAGGGGTTTGGTAGGGCACCACACCTGCTTAGAAATAGAGAAGGTTAGATGCATGGGCTATTAGGCTGCTCTTGTGAGGTCAAGCTTGCCACAGTCAGACAACCTGCGAAGGTTGGCAAATTTGTAGAGCTCTAGGTCCATGAGGTTTGATGCGATGTGTAGCGGTGCTGAAGAGGAGGTGTTGCTCAACGAACGGTGCTGCTGCGCCGAAGGAGGAGCAAAGGCATGCTGAGGAGGGTTTGGTAGGGTGCCACACCTGGTTAGAAATAGAGAAACTTAGAAGCAGGGGTGTTGTGGCTACAGACCAAACAGAGAGAGAGGTGTGATAGTGGAGAGTTAGATGAGCAAATGACCTCTTTCGGCTTTCCCAAAAGCCGGTCATGATACATATGCATTCCCCGTAAGGAGCGACTTTACCATCGTAGCCTTACACGGAGCCCCCCATCGAGGACAGGCTACGTCATTTACATGATTTACAACCTTCTCAACAGGCTAGCTAGGATTAGGTGGGGGCCACCCCTACAACAGGAGCCTCTCATGGTGAAGGGTTTCACAGGCCGAAGCCATGTCGCCGAGCCCTTTGGCCTCCTCCGTCCCTGCGGCCTGTGACGTTGTGTGATTGTGAGCGAAGTGGAGTCAAAGCTGGGGGTCCGCAGGGGAGCCGTTGTCGGAGTCTCGCGCTGGGCGATCGCAGGCGGAGTCGCATCTGCGCTGTGAAGGCGAAGGCCGCGACGATTGTACTGCGGAGTCGAAGACTTCGTCGATGCGGGAGGAGCGGGCAGGCGTTGGAGGTTGGGGCGTCTCATGCGCGCGAGCAACCGCGTCGGTCTGACTCCCGTCGGAAGGACACGTGTGATCGGCCGTGACGGTTGAGTCGCCACCCGTTGCGCTTCCGAGCGCGGCTATATATGCGGTCGCAACGGTGTGACGAGGGACTGCTGGGACGGCCTGTCTCAAGAATATACCTCTTCCTCTCACGAGCATGCGGCAGGGTTAGCGTCGGCCAAGGGGCTCTTGTGCATGCTTGTGGAAGGAAGAAGGTACATTCTTGAGTTGGCGAAGAGGTTCGTGCCCCGTGTTGATGAAGAAGTATCGGGTGTTGCGTCTGGGGCATCCTCTGGTCCTCGGTCGTGTCGGGACATTACGCTCCGGGGCAACGGTGGCCGAGACACTGGGTGCGGTCGGCCGATCACGAGTGCGCGTGCCTTGCTGGTAGCTGGCTTCGCGTCGGTCGGTGCGAACTCCCGCCAACTGACCCGCTGCTCTCTGCAACCTAGCGCCCATGGAAAGGCATGGGATGCATTAGAGTACGAAAATGGTTGTGGTCAGAGTGAAGAAATATAATGTGCAGCAAGTGCCGAGATTGTCCCGAGCCACCCGAGTGAAAGTGGCGCGTTCTGGTGCGGCCTGCGGACGCGCGGCTCCGTGCTGAAGCGCCAGGGCCGATGGCGGACGCGGGGCTGCCTCGTGAGGGCGAAGGTCTCGTCGAGGGCGGAGTCGGGGGCCTTTGGCGGTGTCATATCTGGCCTGCGAGGGAGGAGACCTTGTCGATGCGGCCACTTGCGCAGGTGCAAGCCAGCGGGGATGTCGCACGTGTACGAGGGGCCATGCCGCTTCGGCCTCCGCAGGGCGCACCTCTCCTCGCGTGGGCGACCGCATCGATTGAACTTCTGCCGATTGCGCTTCTCGACACGTGGGCGATTCATCGACTTCCGCCGATTACGCTTCTCCATGCGTGGGCGATGATTTGACTTCTGCCGATTGCGCTTCTATACACAGGGGGAGCTGTATAAATACATACCAGGAGAGCCGTAGCATCTTCCGGGCTAGCCGAGATAGTCTTTGATCTCGAAAATATGCCTTCTTCTGTTCATGAACATGCAGCGAAATGTTGCCGTGTTGATGAACAGAAGGAGGCCTATTTTCGAGCGCAATATTCCGGCGATCGCCGGCCGCCGCACGCACACAGGGGAAGGAGGCCGCTGCGTTGCGAGCTGTTGAGCTTTGCTTTGCGCGGCACGTCTTGGGCGCGTAGCTCTGGCCGCCCCGTGTTACTCAGCGCGAACTTGGCCGAACGGATCGCTCGCGAGCGCCCCAAGGCGAGGCGCCTCGCGCGCCTCCGCGCGCGCGCGAGCCGACGCCGGGGACCAGGACGCCTTGCGGCGAAGATGCCGCTGAAGGCGGAGCCAGGTTATCTTGCAGAGATTCCCGAGCGGACACGCGGCGGGGCGCTATTGGCACGCTGTGCGCTGCCAGGCCCCTTGTTACGACCGCCGCTTGACGGGGCGTGGTGCGTGCGGGTAGGTGTGTGTCACATCCCAAATTTTCGCTTTCTGAAAAATTTTATTTTAAATTAATTATTTCAATGAATTTGAACCTTATTTGGATTTATCTGGATTTTATTTCAAAATTTAAAACAAGCAAATGTATTTAAAATATTTTATTAAAGCTAAAAAGAGTTTATTTTATTTTTCCTAGCCTTCCCTAAATTATTAATTAATTTTTGAGAATTTTCTAGAATTAAAAATCAATTTTAAAAGTTAAAATAAGATTTATAAAATTATTAAAATACAAATCTGAAATTAAAAATATTTTTCCTAAGTCTAAAATGCTTCCAGGAATATTTTATGATTTTTCGGAAATTTTTAGACTATAATGGCTATTTTCTAAGTATTTATAAAGTTTCTAGTATTTTCTGAAATTTTATTCCGAAAATAAAAATCAAATTAATCCTAGTCTGCCACGTGTCGCTCTCAGATTAAATCCATCTCTCTCCACGATTTAATCTTAGCCATCCAAAGTCACTTACCCCTTCATAAAATCCAAAGACCATCATCTACTCACTTGCCACGTGTCGCGAATCCGACGGCCCGTACCCCTTCACTTCCTCCCTCTCTCTATTACACATGGACCCCACATGTCATATGTTTCTTCAACCTCTCCTTCTTCCTCCTCCCACTCTCTCTCCTCCACCATTAGAACCGAATGAAGCTTTTAAATACCACCGTTTCTTCCACCTTAAATCCCCGAGCAAGTGCGTAATGAAAGCCCCTAATCACCCTTCACTAATTCCGGCCGTTTCCCGTCCATTAAACCTCTCTAAAACCGCCGGCCGTTCCTCTCCTTTTTCTTACCTATAAAATCCTTCCCGATGCACCAGCTCTTTTTCATTCGGTCTCCCCTCTTCCCACTGCTCCTCCTCCACCTTCCACACGCCGCCCCGACCGTCGGAGTCGCCGTCCCGGCCGCCAAACACCACCACTGCCGCTGATACTCTCTCTCCTCGTGCGCACCGCCGTTTTTTTTCCTCGCTGCCGTCGCCTTCTCCGCCATCTCCGAGCCGTCGCCGGTAAGAGCCGCATCCCTTCGGTCTCCCTCGTGGCCTAGTTTTTTTTTCCTCTTCCATTTATTTCTTCCTTGCCGGCAAGCCATTGCTCTCGGCCAAAATTCTATTCTGTGCATGGCACTGTAGCGTTGCATGCAAGTGGCTGGAACAAACTTTGTTCTTGTCAATTTTTTTTTGTATCAAACTTCCAATCGCTCGTTCTCCGTCGTCCGAACTCCGAATCCAGTGATTCAAATTTCTAAATTTGTCTAAAATCATAATCTAAGTTGCAGTATATATTTTATATTTTTGTGATTTTATTTGCATTTATTTATTTGTTTGTTTTGTCGCTTTGCGTAGAACCCGACGTCGCCGAAGATTTTTCCGATCCGCAAGAAGAAGTTCCATACAGCGCGCAAGAAGGCAAGTCTCCTTGACCATTTTGATCCTATGTTTTGTAAATAGTTTTTGCAAATTAATTTAAATTATTTGCATGGCTATGTTTAGTAAATTGATAATTTTAATTTTAAAAGTTAGATAATCACCCAGTTTGTTATATCCTCCTTTGGAAATTACGTATCTTGTACCCTTGTCAACTTAGGATAAACTTTAGCTCAATAATGAGTAGTGTTACTTTTGTTTAATTTAAAATATTAGTAAATGCTTAGTCTAGCTGATAAATGTAAAATGCTCATATGAGAAAAATGGTGAATGATTGATTTGTGATTCAATGTTTTGTTTGAATAGTGGTAATAGATGTTACCACTGTAAATTTCAAAATAAAAATGAAGTTCAAAGTAAAAGTTTGACGAGGGTGGATGGATAGTTTGGTCAAAAGCGGGTTAGCACGGATAATGGGTTTGTGAATGATCCACCCTAGTCTTCTAAGGACCGATTCTTGTGTTTGTCCAGTCTGAGTAAAACAAGACAACCACAAGTTAAAATGGGTACAACCTAGCTAATTAACCTATAATAGTCAGATTTTGTGTCACTATCGGAAAATGGGTATCGTGGATTTATCGATTACTCAAAGTGAGGGGCGTGGATTTACTGCACTCACATGGCGCAAGAGGGGCTTCAATGTGGTGGATTTAACCCTTCAGGTGAAATCTCAGCGGGTGATATAAATCTATACTAGAGTAGGTGAGAAGCTTTGTGATATTTTATCTGGGTCTCATGCCAAAGGAAGCATGTTGACTGTTAAGATAATATATCTCTTGTGGGTAAAGTTGTACACACTCTGCAGAGTAATAAAACTATTCGAATAGCCGTGCCTTACGGTCAAGGGCGGACAAGGAATGCATTCACATAGTAGAGATTTGACTTTGAATTTAAAAAGAAAAGGTTTTGGAAAAACTAGAGAGTGGATAGAACTCTCGTGATTTTGGACTGGTGGATGTAACCAGTTCAGGTGGTTTTAACCTCTATTTTGAATCTTGGCGGATATAGCCTATTTATCAGTGATGGTGGTTGTAACCTTCACTAAAGTACTTATTAAACTTCAGATTATAAAAATTAAATGTTTAATAAAATGCTTTTAGAAGGAGTATATAAATTTGAAATAAAATGCTGATTTGTGCAAAAGAGCCGTATAGCTTTTCTTTGTTCAACCTTGCATCTAATGCATCTTTCCCAAGACTTGCGGAGTACTTTATGTACTCACATACTACACTTCAAATAATTCTCAGAAGAGGTTGAAGCTCAGGAAGGGGACTACGACTACTGTTCCGCTTGCGGCTGTGATGGATTCTTTCCGGAGGACTAGGACTCGTTGCTCAAGTCAATTGCCTGTGGCAGATTGATGGGCCGTTTATCTGAATATTTCGCTTCCTATTTTATTTTGTGTAAGAGGTTCATGAACTGCAGCTTGTAAGGCCTTGGGCCAGACTTATGTATTTCCGTTATTATTGTAATAAAGCGTTGTTGGCAATGTATCATTTTGTCCGATTATCTGTGTGTACTAGCTTTGATCCGGGACTAGTCTTTGAATACACAGGGTCCGGAGTTTCTACTCCGTGGTCCCACGTATGGTATCGAGCCAACTTGATCAGAGGACGAGCCCTAGGTTTTGGTAAGCCTTAAGGAGCTATGTTTAATAAAAATTTATATACAAAAACTTAAGTTTCTTTGCTTCTACTCTTCTCTTACTTAGTATCTTGTTCTTTTCTTCCTTGTCACTCTATAAAAGTTTTGCTGATCTCTCCTATTTTCAAATTTGTAGATGGCAGGTTCTTCGTCGTCACCCATGGGATCACTTTTCTCACGGGAGAGCGAGGAGCATTTGTGAGTCTTCTACGGCAGCTTGATGCAGATCCAAGTACACTCAGCAGCCCATTTTCAGAGGGCGAAAGACCAGGATTATGACTATGGATTCATGGTCCATGGAGGTGTTTATTTACGCCCAAGACGGGAATATTGACTCGGTGGAATGTCATATTGAGCATCCCCGGACCCACTGCTCGGATGCTATCCAAGATGTAGCTCAGATGGCGATTGCAGAATTGTGCGGGAGGCATAAGGAAGAACTGCGACAATCACCCTTCGCTTTCTTCCCTACTACGAGCAGATGATTCACCCGGAGCCTTTTCAGATTGTGGTGGATGACCCTCGTCTATCTCACCAGGTGCAGCTTACTCAGGCGACTTCATCGACCTACGCCAGAGCACTACGGGAGATAGGACTTCTTCGGATGCTTCTTACTTCGAGCTACGACCACTCCGACACCCTTCGAGCACACCGCCAGAGTGAGTCCGCTCACGCCGATGCGCCAGTAAAGACGCCGCCGAGGCGAGGTGGAGCGTCTCGAGTTGCTACCACTACACCGACCTTACCACCCCGCTGCGCACCGGTCGATTTGTAGGACCTCGCACCAGCTTCTCGCGAGGAAGAGTGTGCGGCGCCCGATCCGCTACCGACCGACATCGGAGGATCTAGCCGGGCCGCCGCTTCTCGCCGATCGCTGTCTTCACCAGAGCTGGCCACGGTCCCGTTCTTCGATCAACTACCCTATTTGTGGACGAGTCACTCGGTGATTCGGATGAGGACCGGAGGAGGATCCAGAGGAGCGCATCATCGTGGAGGATGAGTAGTCGCTAGGCGAGAGTACCCTTTTGGAGATTGTTTTCGTCATAGAACGCTTTATATTATTGTGATGTAATAAATGGAATGTACCAAGCCTTATGCACTTGTGGTACAGCCATTCTTAAAAACTAATTTGAAATTCAAAGTTGCGTTTTCTCAACTATTGCTTCGGTTCTTGTGTGTTGGTTTGAGATGTTGTTAGCCACCCCTACTCCTTATCTATGCTTTTCTCTCTTACCTTGTGATTTTCTTGGTGGAGCTTCAGATGGTGAATACCAGGAGCAACGTCAATAGTAATCAAGCACCCAATGATAACAATGCCCCAATTCCACCCCCGCCGGCTCAAGCCCCGAATATGGAGCAGATGATGGCCATGCAACTGCAGCTTCTTCAAGCTTTAGCTCAAAATCAAGTTAATCAAATCAATCAAGCACCAGCTCAGCCACCCCAATCCAAGTTGGGGGAATTCATGAGGACTCGACCCCCGACTTTCGCAGGATCCGTCGATCCGTTAGAAGCGGATGACTGGATAAAGGAGGTTGAACGGAAATTAAATTTGGCGCAATGTAATGAGAATGAGAAAGTTCTTTATGCTGCCCATCAACTCAAGGGAGTTGCAGCAAACTGGTGGGAAAACTATTGCGCTGCACACCAAAATGCTCAGAATATTGTTTGGGCAGACTTTGTGCGAGCTTTCCGAGCCACTCACATACCTACTAGCATCATGGAAATGAAAAGGAAAGAGTTTCACCAACTACAGCAGGGAAACCTTAGTGTTTCCGCATACTTGAGTAAGTTCATTCACCACAAGATATGCAACAGAGGATGTGGCAACCGATGAAGCAAAGATCTGAGGTTTATGGGAGGATTGGATCCTAATCTCAAGGTGCGATTAGTATCCAATGACTATCCTACTTTTCAAAGATCACGTGAACAAAGCCCTTGTGCAGAAGATGCCCAGCGTCGGCTCTTCGAGTCCGAGAAGAGGAAGTTTCAAGCTCAACGATCATGCGGCAGCTCGTCACCGCTCCAACTCACAAGAATTTAGCCGGCCTCCTTTGCCCAACCAATCAATGACACCGATTTCGCACCCGTCCTTACCTCAAGCACCTCGATCCGAAATACACTCAACCTCAACAGAATAGGATCTGCAATGCAGGAGTGCAATGCTTCAATTGCAAGAACATGGGGCATTATGCCAATAATTGTCCCCAGAAACGTCAAGCGGTAACCCCGGTTCGTTTCAATCTTGATCCTACACCGGCAAGAGCTCCAATCGCTGGTCAGGGACGTGGAAGCCCTCAGACTCCCAAGACCCCACAGACATTCAACAAAGGGCGCATCAATCATGTCACCGCAGAGGCAGCACAGGATACACCAGACGTGGTTCTGGGTAAGTTTCTTGTTAATTCGGTTCCTGCAATTACATTATTTGATTCTGGAGCTTCACATTCATTTGTAACAAAGGTTTTTGCTGAAAGAAATAATTGGAATGTTTGTTTGCTAAAGAATCTCATGTTAGTCCAATCACCTGGAAAAGAATTGAGGACTAATTGGGTTTGCCCTAGAGCAACCATAGATATAAACGGAGTAAAGTTCCTAGCGAACCTTATTATAATAGACTCCGAAGGCATAGATGTTATACTTGGTATGGATTGGCTGACCAAGTATAAAGGGCAAATAGATTGTGCCAATCGTGCCGTTATTCTTACCAACTCTGATGGGATACGGATAAGATATGAGTCTAATATACTCTCAAGTAAGGGAAGTCTGTTGACCAATTTAAAAGGAAGAAGTTTGGAGGATGTGTCCGTAGTAAGTGAATACCCTGATGTATTCCCTGAGGATTTACCAGGAATGCCACTGCATCGAGAGATTGAATTTGTTATAAATCTGTTTCTGATACAAAGACCAATAGCAAAGAGACCCTATCGGATGTCACCGATGATTTAGCGTGTCAAGAGGCGATTCAAGAATTGCAGGAGAAAGGTTTCATTAGACCGAGTTCTTCACCACAGGGAGCGCCAAGGTGCTCTAGTAAACAAGAAGGATGGTAGCCGGCGATGTGTGTGGATTACAGAGCCACAATGAAGTAACAATCAAGAATAAATATCCCTTGCCTCGGATCGATGATCCGCTTGATTAGCCGAAAGGATCGAGTGTTTTCTCAAAAATTGACCTCCGATCAGATACCACCAATTAAAGATTAGACTCAAGATATACCAAAAACAGCCTTCTCTACTCGATATGGATTATATGAGTATTTGGTGATGTCCTTCGGTTTGACAAATGCACCAAAGATACTTTATGAATTTGATGAATAAAGTATTCATGGACTATTTAGATAAGTTCGTTGTTGTCTTCATAGATGACATTCTTATCTATTCTAAGAATGAGAAAGAACACGAAGAACATCCGAGGATAGTTTTACAAAGATTAAGAGAACATCAATTGTATGCCAAATTCAGCAAATGTGCATTTTGGTTAAAGGAAGTCGAGTTTTGGGACATGTAATTTCTGCAGAAGGAGTATCTGTGGATCCAGAAAGATTAAGGATGTGTTAAATTGATACAACCCAAGACCGTAATGTAAATCCGAGTTTCCGGTTTAGCAGTTACTACCGACGCTTTATTGAAGGATTTTCCAGATTGCCAGCCCTCTCACGCAGCTTATTAAAGAAGGAAAAGAAATTTGAATGGAGTAAATCTTGTGAGGACAGTTTTCAAGAGTTAAAGAAGAGATTAACTTCACACTTTTGCTTTATGTTACCCGACATCGAAAGATTTTGAAGTTTATTGTGATGCGTCGAGACAAGGTCTTGGTTGTGTACTAATGCAAGAAGGAAGGGTGGTAGCTTATGCATCAAGGCGCTTAAGACCGCATGAAGAAAATTATCCCACTCATGATTTAGAACTAGTCATTATTGTGCATGCTCTAAAGTTATGGAGGCATTACTTAATCGAGAATTGGTGTGAGATATATACAGATCATAAAAGTTTAAAGTATATATTCACCCACTGACCTTAACTGAGACAAAGAAGGTGGCTCGAATTGATAAAGGATTATGATGTGGGAATACACTATCATCCAGAAAAGCTAATGTAGTAGCCGATGCTTTGAGTCGAAAGAGTCATATGAATAATCACAATTCCAGATAAGCGCTTAACCCTCCATGAAGAATTTCAACGATTAAATTTGGGAATAGTTAACGAAGGTATTCATCTCGCATTGAAGGTTCACCCTACCTTGGAAGATCAAATCAAGGCAAATTTCAACGAGAGGATGAATATGTTAAAGAAATTAAAGAGAATATGAAGAAAGGTAAAGCGCTGGATTTTCAGAAGATGAAGAAGGGACTCTTTGGTTTGGAAAGAGAATACTAGTACCCGAGAAAAAGGAAATAAAAGATTTAATCTTAAAAGAAGCTTATAAATCAGGATATTCAATTCATCCTGGAAGTACAAAAATGTATCAGATTTAAAGGAAAGTTACCGTGGAACAAGATGAAAAGGGAAATTGCGAATATGTAGCCTTGTGTGACATATGTCAAAGAGTTAAAGCAGAGCATCAAAGACTCACTGGTCTTTTGCAACCTTTGCAGATACCTGAATGAAAATGGGAGGAAATCGGAATGGACTTTATAACTGGATTACCAAAAACCAAGTCAAGTTATGATTCAATTTGGGTT
Organism: Melocanna baccifera; assembly: GCA_036346265.1. Lineage (NCBI taxonomy): Eukaryota > Viridiplantae > Streptophyta > Magnoliopsida > Poales > Poaceae > Melocanna > Melocanna baccifera. The sequence continues at coordinate 17,602,297 of CM070710.1, forward strand.
ATAGTGGATCGCTTAACAAAAGTTGCCCATTTCATACCGCTTAAGACCACTTATTCGAGATAGATTGGCGAGCTTTATATGTCAAGAATTGTGTGTTTGCATGGAATTCCAAAGAAGATTGTATCGATAGAGGATCTCAATTTACCTCAAGATTTTGGCGAAGCTTCATGAAGTTTTGGGAACCAATTTAAATTTCAAGATCGCCTATCATCCTCAAACAGATGGTCGATGTAAAGGGTAAATCAAATATTGGAAGATATGTTGAGAGCGTGTGCATTGGCCAATAAAGCCGCTTGGGATCAAAGTTTGCCTTATGCAGAATTCTCCTACAATAATAGTAATCACTAGTCTGCAGATGTCTCCATTCAAGCTCAGATGGCGTAAAGTGCAGACACCTTTGTATTGGTCGAGACCGAGAAAGTCAAGTATTCGGACCCGATGTTTTGAAGTTAGCGTAAGAGCAAGTTCGTTTAATACAAGACAAAGTTGAAAAAAAGCATGCACTGTGCAAAAGAGTTATGCGGATAATCGTCGCAGAATGTTAGAGTTTGCACCAGAGATCATGTGTATTTGAAGGTGTCACCTCTAAAAGGGATGCGTCGCTTTGAGTCGAGTGGTAAGCTTGCTCGAGATATATTGGACCATTTCTGCTTTAGCCGTAAGAGGAGAGGTTGCCTATCGCTTGAAGCTTCCTTCCCAATTGTCGATGTGCATGATGTGTTTCATGTGTCGCAATTGAAAAAGTGCTTAAGAGTGCCAGGAGCTAATACCTTTAGAGGAAGTGGAATTGAAAGAGGATCTCTCATATCCGAATTTTCACCAAGATTTTGGAAGAAGCGAACGCTCCACAAGAAACAAGACCATAAAATTTTGCAAAGTGCAAGTGGAGCAATTGTCCGTAGTCTCAAGCAACTTGGGAGCGTGAAGAAGATCTCAGAGCGGAGTTCCTAGTCTTTTCCCAGTCCTTCCGAATCTCGGGTCGAGATTATTTCTAAGGGGGTAGGTTTGTCACATCCCAAATTTTCGCTTTCGAAAATTTTATTTTAAATTAATTATTTCAATGAATTTGAACCTTATTTGGATTTATCTGATTTTATTTCAAAATTTAAAACAAGCAAATGTATTTAAAATATTTTATTAAAGCTAAAAAGAGTTTATTTTATTTTTCCTAGCCTTCCCTAAATTATTAATTAATTTTTGAGAATTTTCTAGAATTAAAAATCAATTTTAAAAGTTAAAATAAGATTTATAAAATTATTAAAATACAAATCTGAAATTAAAAATATTTTTCCTAAGTCTAAAATGCTTCCAGGAATATTTTATGATTTTTCTGAAATTTTTAGACTATAATGGCTATTTTCTAAGTATTTATAAAGTTTCTAGTATTTTCTGAAATTTTATTCCGAAAATAAAAATCAAATTAATCCTAGTCTGCCACGTGTCGCTCTCAGATTAAATCCATCTCTCTCACGATTTAATCTTAGCCATCCAAAGTCACTTACCCCTTCATAAAATCCAAAGACCATCATCTACTCACTTGCCACGTGTCGCGAATCCGACGGCCCGTACCCCTTCACTTCCTCCCTCTCTCTATTACACATGGACCCCACATGTCATATGTTTCTTCAACCTCTCCGTCTTCCTCCTCCCACTCTCTCTCCTCCACCATTAGAACCGAATGAAGCTTTTAAATACCACCGTTTCTTCCACCTTAAATCCCCGAGCAAGTGCGTAATGAAAGCCCCTAATCACCCTTCACTAATTCCGCCGCTTCCGTCCATTAAACCTCTCTAAAACCGCCGGCCGTTCCTCTCCTTTTTCTTACCTATAAAATCCTTCCCGATGCACCGGCTCTTTTTCATTCGGTCTCCCCTCTTCCCACTGCTCCTCCTCCACCTTCCACACGCCGCCCCGACCGTCGGAGTCGCCGTCCCGGCCGCCAAACACCACCACTGCCGCTGATACTCTCTCTCGTGGCGCACCGCCGCTTTTTTTCTCGCCGCCGCCGCCTTCTCCGGCCATCTCCCGAGCCGTCGCCCGGTAAGAGCCGCATCCCTTCGGTCTCCCTCGTGGCCTAGTTTTTTTTTCCTCTTCCATTTATTTCTTCCTTGCCGGCAAGCCATTGCTCTCGGCCAAAATTCTATTCTGTGCATGGCACTGTAGCGTTGCATGCAAGTGGCTGGAACAAACTTTGTTCTTGTCAATTTTTTTTTGTATCAAACTTCCAATCGCTCGTTCTCCGTCGTCCGAACTCCGAATCCAGTGATTCAAATTTCTAAATTTGTCTAAAATCATAATCTAAGTTGCAGTATATATTTTATATTTTTGTGATTTTATTTGCATTTATTTATTTGTTTGTTTTGTCGTTTCGCGCGTAGAACCCGACGTCGCCGAAGATTTTTCCGATCCGCAAGAAGAAGTTCCATACAGCGCGCAAGAAGGCAAGTCTCCTTGACCATTTTGATCCTATGTTTTGTAAATAGTTTTTGCAAATTAATTTAAATTATTTGCATGGCTATGTTTAGTAAATTGATAATTTTAATTTTAAAAGTTAGATAATCACCCATTTTTGTTATATCCTCCTTTGGAAATTACGTATCTTGTACCCTTGTCAACTTAGGATAAACTTTAGCTCAATAATGAGTAGTGTTACTTTTGTTTAATTTAAAATATTAGTAAATGCTTAGTCTAGCTGATAAATGTAAAATGCTCATATGAGAAAAATGGTGAATGATTGATTTGTGATTCAATGTTTTGTTTGAATAGTGGTAATAGATGTTACCACTGTAAATTTCAAAATAAAAATGAAGTTCAAAGTAAAAGTTTGACGAGGGTGGATGGATAGTTTGGCTGGTGCGGGTTAGCACGGATAATGGGTTTGTGAATGATCCACCCTAGTCTTCTAAGGACCGATTCTTGTGTTTGTCCAGTCTGAGTAAAACAGTACAACCACAAGTTAAAATGGGTACAACCTAGCTAATTAACCTATAATAGTTAGATTTTGTGTCACTATCGGAAAATGGGTATCAGGGATTTACTGATTACTCAAAGTGAGGGGCAGGGATTTACTGCACTCACATGGCGCAAGAGGGGGCTTCTGAATGTGGTGGATTTAACCCTTCAAATGTGAAACCTCGCGGGTGATATAAATCTATACTAGAGTAGGTGAGAAGCTTTGTGATATTTTATCTGGGTCTCATGCCAAAGGAAGCATGTTGACTGTTAAGATAATATATCTCTTGTGGGTAAAGTTGTACACACTCTGCAGAGTAATAAAACTATTCGAATAGCCGTGCCCACGGTCAAGGGCGGACAAGGAATGCATTCACATAGTAGAGATTTGACTTTGAATTTAAAAAGAAAAGGTTTTGGAAAAACTAGAGAGTGGATAGAACTCTCGTGATTTTGGACTGGTGGATGTAACCAGTTCAGGTGGTTTTAACCTCTATTTTGAATCTTGGCGGATATAGCCTATTTATCAGTGATGGTGGTTGTAACCTTCACTAAAGTACTTATTAAACTTCAGATTATAAAAATTAAATGTTTAATAAAATGCTTTTAGAAGGAGTATATAAATTTGAAATAAAATGCTGATTTGTGCAAAAGAGTCAGATAGCTTTTCTTTGTTCAACCTTGCATCTAATGCATCTTTCCCAAGACTTGCGGTACTTTATGTACTCACATACTACACTTCAAATAATTCTCGTAAGAGGTTGAAGCTCGGGAAGGGGACTACGACTCACTGCTCCGCTTGCTGGCCGTGATGGATTCTTTCCGAGGACTAGGACTCGTTGCTTAAGTCAATTGCCCGTGGCGATTGATGGGCCGCTTATCTCAATATTTCGCTTCCATTGTTTTATTTTGTGTAAGAGGTTCTGAACGCAGCTTGTAAGGCCTTGGGCCAGACTTATGTATTTCCGTTATTATTGTAATAAAGCGTTGTTGGCAATGTATCATTTTGTCCGATTATCTCGTGTACTAGCTTTGATCCGGGACTAGTACCGCAATACAGGGGGTCCGGAGTTTCTACTCGTGGTCCCACAAAGCAGCCAAGACGGTGGCAATCGTGGGAAGGTGGGCGGCTCGCCTCCCAGTAGTTATGTTCAGCGATGGCATGGGAGACACAGGGGTATTAAATACCCCTTGCGTTATGCCACTTGCATTTTCATCGCCTTACCTTCTAGCTTCCGGTCACGTGGTTCAATCTCCTGGCTTCCTTGCGTCCTTCCACATCTCGAAGGTCTAGAAGGACGATGGCATGCGACGGGATGCGCGCGCAGGCGGCCGATGACAGCGCCGTCTTCCGGCGGGCGTCGCCGCTCGAGGTGAGGTACACCCTCGAGGGGTGCGGCTCTGCGCCTATGGACAAGTGGTGGACGGCGGCTAAGAGGGTAGGGGGACCGTGCTCCCGCACCCTGGGCTCGACGCTGGTGACGGAAGAGACGATCCGTGGCCTTCTTCGTGAGGGGAAGCTGTCGGACCGTCGGGATGTGCGACTGCCCGCGGGCGATGAGACCAAACCGCACCCTGAAACATCAGAGGCGATCGTGTTCGTTGCCTACTTCGAGGCTGGGTTACGCATTGCGGCCGTCGGACTTGTCGGGGACGTCCTGCGGGCCTTCGGGCTCGAGCTAGCGTAGATAACCCCGGACGTGATAGCCTGTCTTGCCATGTATAGCTGGGCGGTGCGCACGGAGGTGTGCTGGCCGACCGCATCGCTATTCGCATTTCTCCACGATGTCCGGTCTGCGGCGGAGGAGCAGGGGGATGGGGCATTGCCCGCCTTCAGCGGCGTCGATCTCGTGCTGCGCCCGCAGTGCGAGAAGATATTTCCCGCGGAGTTGAGTCGGGCAGAGTGGGAGCCGGACTGGATAAGACGGTGGTTTTACCATCGCGTGGCAAGCGGTAGCGGCCTTGAGTGCTCGGGGCGGCCGGTGGCGGTTAACACCATGCCCGGCGTGCCCATAAGTGATGATGATGAGTGGATAGCACGGAGGCTTGTGGGGATGATCGCCCGCTTCAATATGCGCGATCTCGCTAAGGAGTTCGTCAAGTATGGTGTGGCGCCGCTTGTCGCGGAGTGGCGTGTTGCCCATGGGAAGCTTCGGCGTGACAACGTCCGCCCGTCCGTGTCTTCGCTGCTGAGACCCTCCGGTCCGCGTAAGTTGTGTTGGTGCTTGCCATCATATGCTATGCTCTAGGGCTATTACTGTGATAATGTGCCCTCGTGCCCCTCGCAGGTGCTTCCCTAGAAGACGTGGAACGCGCGGTGGGCGTGTTCCTGGGGCCGTACACGGACCGGGAACACACGCTCCGCACGGCCGCAACCGCAGAGGCAGGCCTGGGGCGGCTGAACCGTGTGTGCAAAGCCTTGGGTATTAGGGTGCCGGAGCGCGTTGTTCCGGCCCCAAGCCCACCTCGCCGCGACTCCACGGGGGAGGGGGTATTAGTGGACGCAGGTTTCAACCTGGCGGAGCATGCGGACTTGGAGGCAGGAGCGAGTGCTGCCGCGCCACCAGTCGACGTTGGGGCGGAGCCATCACACATGGAGGATGCTGGGCCGGGGCCATCGCTCGCGGAGGATGCTGGGGCGGAGCCATCGCCCGCGGATTTCATTCCCGTGACCGTGGGACCTCCTTCTACGGTGGTTTCCGAGGTGGGGCCGCCTTCTTATTCCCCAAAGGCGAAGCGACCCCGTATACAGTCGCCCCTTCGCTCGTCTGGGGGGTTTATTGTAGCGAGCCGGGTCGGAGCCCTATGGGACTCCAACTCAGACACCGAGTGTTTCGGTGCCCTCGCGGCCCCGACCGAGCCTACGACTGCCGGGGGCGAAGGCTTGGTAGAGCTAAGCTCCGACACCGAAGCTCCCCCGCTTGGCGAGGTGGGTAGGGATGCGGAGGTCCTTGCGGATTCAGGCAGGGCTAAAGGTAAACATTTCTTGATGTGACCTGCTAGGCATTCGCAGGGCTGACCGTCGTGTCCCCTTGCAGCGACATGGTTCCTCGACGCGGCAGCCCTCGAGCCCAAGGCACCGCTGGGAGGGCATCCGCGCCACCGAGGCTATTACCGCGATGCCGCTGTCGCCTAGCGACTTCGCCCCTCGAGCGCATGCGCGGCGCGTGGCGGGGCGCAGATAATGCGATCACGAGCTTAGATCGCGACGCACTGCAGATCTGCGGGCGAATCGCTTGAGGGGTGCCGGAGGTCTCGAACCGAGGTAAGTGCGACCCGAGCAGCACGTAGCCATTGGGAGGTGTACTGACTGCTTTATTGCATAGACTTTCGCCCTTAGCCGGGCGCTACAGGCCGCCCATGTCCGGGAACGGGAGGCCTTGGAGGATCGGCTACGCGCCGTCGAAGGGGCTCTTCGCGCGTCGGAGGAGGCGAATTCCGCTAAGGATGGCCGCATGCGGGTCCTGGAAGCGGAACGCGTGGCGGCCGTCTCATATGCCACGGAGCGTGTGGCATCGACTCAGCAGGCAGCGGTGGTGGACCGCGACGGGCTGCTCCAGCAAGTTGCCGTACTGGAGGAAGAGAATGGCCACCTCGCTGCGTCCCTGAGGGAGCAGGATGAGGCGTTGGGTGTCGCCTCGGCGACAGCGTGGGAGGCTATGCTAGCCCTGGAGGGTACCCTTGAAAATCTCGTTGCTGAGGTGCCGCCTCACTCCTTCAGACCCGAAGAGCTTTCACGGACACTTCGACGGATTGCGGAAGCGGCCGATCTTGCTCAGGCGGCCGCGACGTCCTTCGGCAATCACTTCTCCTACGTGACCGCATGCCTGGCGTGTGCCCTTGTCCGACACCGAGGCTGCCATCACGCCGATTTAATTGGACGACTGCACCGAGAGACCCACCGGGCCGTGGTGATGTCCGGTGCCGTGCACGCCGTTCGGCCCGCTGTGCGGTTTTTTCCCCAAGCAGATCTGGGAGTACATCGGGGAGGCCACGGCGAAGGTGGAGCTGCGGCGGAACATGTACGGCGAGGGGAACCTTGGCGAGTGGCTTGATGAAGTTGCCCAGCGCGACGATGACGGGGCCGACGGCTCAAAGCAGGTGTGACCCCGGGTTCTTGTACGCTGGCGTGTGTTGTAACCTTGTGTACTCCATACCGCGAATGAAGGGAAAATTGCTTCGCTTCTTTGATCGATCTTGCCACTTTGTTCCGAGCAGCTGCCCGGTGGGGACCTGCTGCTGATTTCTAACGTCGTAACCCTGCACCGCTTACGTCGCTGGTGGCGGGCCGAAGATTCACTCAACTTCTGGGCGAATCAACCCTCGGCGAGTGAGGCCTTGGCGCGGAAGGTTGTCCAGGCGAAGCCAGACGAGTAGTGTTGGTCTGGCGGGTTTTGTAAGAACTTTGTAGCGGCGTGGTGGATAAGCCGGAACATTCGTTACCGCCACCGTGCTCTGGATGTGTCCGCTTTGTGCCTTTCTTGTGGAGTTTGTTGGTTAGTTGGGGTAGACGCTTGGGGTAGAGCGGATTTGGTGGCGCCTGGTCGAAGTAGACGCGCGAGCGCTCCGTCCCCTACCCTCCGAAGTGGTGGCAGTGGAGCTGGCGCCGTCGGTCGGCGACGCGCGAGCGCCCGCCCCTACCCTCCGGTGGCGGCGAGCCGGGCGCCGGTCGGCGTAGACGCGTGAGCGCCCGCCCCTACCCCGAATTGGTGGCGCAGCCGCGCTGGTCGGCGACGCGCGAGCGCCCGCCCCTACCCTCGGTGGTGGCGCGAGCCGGGCGCCGGTCGGGGCCAGACGCGCGAGCGCCCGCCCCTACCCTCGCGGTGGCGGCGAGCCGGGCGCCGATCGGGCGCAGACGCGCGAGCGCCCGTCCCCTACCCTCCAAAGTGGTGGCAGTGGAGCTGGTGCCTGGTCGAAGTAGACACGCGAGCGCTCCGTCCCCTACCCTCCGAAGTGGTGGCAGCAGAGCTGGCGCCTAGTCCCTACCACTTGCGCTGGGCAGGATAGGATAAGCTTGGGGAAGGACAGGGACCTAGCCTCGTAGGTCCTGTCCCTTGGTGGTCAATGGGGGACCTCACGGGCTGCACTGTTTCGCTGAATTTTCGAACGCCGATGGGACAGCTAAAGCGGGATCAACGGAGGGCCGCACATGGTGCTGTATGGCTGCGAGGGAGGTGTCTCTTGGTCGTCGTCCATTGCTTCGGGCCCCGCATGATAGGGGGGACGCGTGGAGTGTAGCTGGCGGAGCCCTGTAAGTGGAGTGGGGCAACACTGTCGCACCACGTGCCCGTGTGGCGGGCGATGGGACTCTTGAGGCGTGATGTTCGTGGTCGTGCTTCTGGGACTCTTTAAAAGGGGTGAGCGGGCAAGCGGAACGGCACCCGCCTTCCCAGACACTGCCTGCTCGCAACTTCTGTCGGAATTGCCGTTCCCAGTGTGCCCCAGCTTCACCAAGTAGCGTTGAGGTCTCCGCAATGTGGCGGATGCCGCCTGGGCGCTCGCGGGGTAGAGCATCCCACCCACACGGGGGGATACAGCGTCGCGGCGCGTGTTCCCTTCGCTGGTTGGCGCGGTTTGGTGGGCAATTCACTTGTACTTCATCAAGGCCTCTCCTAGCTTCAGGAGTAGACTGCTATGGCGCGTCGGCGAGGCCGCGTCCGGCCGCGCTGTCCCGTACAAGCACCTGTCCTCTCCCCCCGTCTCCTTCCCTGGCTATTGGGCGCTTGGGATGAAGGGAGGAGGAGGGGGGAATGGCGCTTGCGGTGCTACGGTGGAGCTGCCGCCGAGGACAGCGCCGCCTCCTTCACTCGGTGGCACGCCTGGGGCCTTGGCGCTCGCCTTGTGGCGCCATCGGGCGAGTCTTGTGTCCCGAGCTCGAACGTCAATGGCTTCTCGGCTCTTCCCGCGCAAGAGGGACCGCGTCCGCATGGGTGCCTTTGCCGGGCGCGTTTGGTTTCTCAGCTCTTGTGCAGAGGCGCAGGCTATTGAGCTCCTGCGCCTCGCTCCTGTACTCGTGGCCGACCGCCCATGCGGTGCACACGGTTTGCTGGGAGCGCGCAAAGCCTCTGGAGTCCGTGCGCCATTGTATGTGGACTCCGGCGAGTGCGTGGGAATATCATCCACGTCTTATTTATACTCTGGAGAGTACACGTGGTGAGAACACCAGCACCTGTGCGAGACATCCGCGTCTTGTTTAGACTCAGTAGAGTGCGCAGGGAAAACATCTGCGTCTTTGTTTGTACTCCAGAGAATACGTGGAACTATCAACCACGACTTACTTAAGCTCCGGAGGGCATGCCATCGCGCGCGCGGGACATCCGCGTCTTGTTTAGACTCAGTAGAGTGCGCAGAGAAAACATCCGTGTCTTTATTTGTACTCCGGAGAATGCGTGAGACTATCAACTACGGCTTACTTAGGCTCTGGAGGGTACGCCATCGCACACGCGGGACATCCACGTCTTGTTTATACTCGTGAGAGTGTGCGGGAAAACATCCGCGTCTTATTTATACTGTTGAGTGTGCGCGGGCGTCCCCAGCTGCGTCTTATTTATACTCCGAGAGTGCGTGCAGAGACGACCTCAACGCTACGCCTTATTTATACTCCGTGAGTGTGCGTGCGAGGCGACTCGTCGCTACGCCTTATTTATACTCCGTAGAGTGCGTGCAGAGGCGGACCTCGTCGCTACATCTTCTTTATACTCCGTAGAGTGCGTGCGGAGGCGGATCTCGACACTACATCTTATTTATACTCCGTAGAGTGCGTGCGGAGGCGGACCTCATCGCTACGTCTTATTTATACTCCGTAGAGTGCGTGCGGAGGCGGACCTCCGTAGAGTGCGTGCGGAGGCGGACCTCCGTAGGGTGCGTGTGCGGAGGTAAGTCTCCGTGCGGTGCATGTGCGGAGGTGAGTCTCCGTGTGGTGCGTGTGCAGAGGTGAGTCTCCGTGCGGTGCGTGTGCGAAGGTGAGTCTCCATGTGGTGCGTGTGCGGAGGTGAGTCTCCGTGCGGTGCATGTGCAGAGGTGAGTCTCCGTGCGGTGCATGGGAACATCAACCACGTCTTTATACTCCGGGGAGTACGCGTAGTGACAACACTAGCGCGTGCGCGGGATTCCGCGTCTTGTTTATACTCAGTAAAATGCGTAGGGAAAACATCCGCATCTTATTTATACTCCACAAAGTGCGTGCGGAGGCGAGCCTCCGCACATTTTTGGTGGGGGGTGGGGCATGAATAGCCTCGCAAACGACAAAATTTATTAAATTCCCGTTTGCGCGGGTGAGCGAATACAAAAGGTTATGAACTAACCACAGGACTCGTTGTTGTGGTGGTGAGATGCGAAGCCTCTAGTGCTTGGGCTGCTGCAGGGCGTGGACGGGCGCACCTTAGGGGACGCATTGAGCTCCCCGGTGCGAGCCTCGGGTTCCATGCTCCCTGTGCTGATCGCCAAGGACTGTGATTATACCTCGTGGGCCTGAAAGCTTCACACATAGGAAGCCATGGTGTGGTACTGCCCCGAAGGAATTGAGGGTCGGTCTCCCCAAGATGGCATTGTAGGGGTACTGGATATCCACGACATCAAAGGTGGCGTCCCTACTCACCACGTTGTCGTTCTGGCCGAAGGAGACCTGCAAACATATTTGGCCCAGCGCCAATAGCGACTAACCTCCGAAGCCCTGCAGCGGGATTCTTGAGAGGCCTAGACGACTACAAGGGATCGCCATCTGGTCGAAGGCCTGTGCGAACAAAATGTTCGTAGAGCTGCCCCCATCGACCAGGACACGCCGGACGTCGCACCCGGCAACCACGACCTGGATGACTAGGGGATCCTGATTGGGGAACTCCACGCCTTCGACGTCGGCAGGCATGAAGGTGATCGCATGCTGCGCCCAGTCTGGCGGTGCGTTAGCCGGGTACACCGCCACGTGGTGTAGCCTCCGCGCGTAGGCCTTGCGCTGTCACTCCGAGGCAAACTCCAAGGAGGAACCTCCGGAGATGACGTTGATGATCCTGCGCGGGGCGCCCTCAAGAGCATGGATCCGCAGGGGCTTTCACGGGCCGCCGCACTGGCTTGTATCCGCGGAGACCCTCCCGAGGCCGCGCCTCGATCGCAAATCCTCGGGGCGCTCGGTGGCTGCAGACGCGCGCCACGACGAGTGGGCGCGCCGAGATCCTCGCTCGCCACGCTTTGTCGGCGCTGCGATGGTGGTGCAGGAGCGGGTATCATGATTGCCTTGGCCGTGCACCTCGCACCACTGTGGGTGCTGTTGGTCGCCATACTCCGCACGAGCCCAACCGTCACGACCCCGGCCTCGACCTCGCCCCCGACCGCGTTTGAAGTACTCGTGGAGCCTTTCCGATGGTTGTTGCTTAATGGCAAAGAGTTGATCCGCGTCGACACGCTCGATGTAGTTCCCCTGGAAGTTGTTGTAGAGGCAGTCGCGTATCTGCTCCCATGCGTATATGGAGTTCAGCTCTATGGTACAGAACCATGAGAACGCCACTCCTTGTAACGCGAGCGGGAGCCCCATCGCCTTGGTGGTGTCGTCTCCGCCTGCCGCCTCGATGGCGGTCTTGTACACACGCACGAACTCTCGGGGGTCCGTGTCGCCCTTGTACGATGTAACAGAGCTGGGAAATTTAAAGTCCTCCGGCCACACTGCCTGCTGTAGGCCCACCGATAACGGAGATTCTGGGTCCACGCGTCGTAGCGAGGTGCGACTGGAGGTTGGGGCATCGCGGCTGTCCGCCCTCTCGAGCACGGGCTCCGGCGCGACCACCAGCGAAGTCGGCTGACTCCGAGCCTCTTTCATTCTCCGCACGGCCCCCCTGAGATCCGCCAACTCCTGCTGGAGCGTGCTAAGGGCTGCCAGTAGGGCGTTCTCCACTGCGGGCGTAGATGGGGCCACGGGCGCACCTGGTTGCGCGGTCGAGGTGGTCGCAACCACTGCTTGTGCCCTTAGGTTGCCCCTCACGTCCACGCAATGGAGTTCAGTACCGACGGTGGGGCCCGTGTCACCGGTGGGGCCGCTTGGCAGTTCCGTACCGGATGCAGAGACGGTGGTCGCGCCTCGGCGATCGTCGAGGCTATCGCTCCCTAGCGCCCGGCCGGTGTCGTCAAGGTTGACCGTCGCACCGATGGCGGGGTGGGGTGCGACGTGTAGGTTGGGGCCGATCGTCACGTCAGTGGCAGCGGGGTCGATGGCGCTGGTGGTGGCGGCATCGATGGCGTTGGTGGTGGCGGGGTCGATGGCATCGGTGGTGGCTGGGCCGGTGGTCGCACGATGAGTATCGTCATTTTCGCCCCCGACCACCGATGTCAAAGCTCTGGTGTTGATGCGGGGCCTCGCCGCGACCTCCTCTTTCTTCTTCGCCGCCGATGATGAAGTTTTTTTCGGTGCCATCCTTCTTCTTGCGGTCTTGAGGTTTGCTTCCGTCCCTCCCCACGGACGGCGTCAACTGTTGTGGCTACAGACCAAACAGAGAGAGAGGTGTGGTAGTGGAGAGTTAGGTGAGCAAATGACCTCTTTCGGCTTTCCCAAGAGCCGGTCATGATACATATGCATTCCCCTGTAAGGAGCGACTTTACCATCGTAGCCTTACACGGAGCATCCCACCGAGGACAGGCTACGTCATTTACATGATTTACAACCTTCTCAACAGGCTAACTAGGATTAGGTGGGGGCCACCCCTACAACAAGGGGCTTCTGGGCTGCTCTTGTGAGGTACTACTGAGCTGTTTTGGGAGCTTGACCGGTGCCATCCGGTCAAGCTATCTAGAGTTAGACATCATGGGAAAGTTGGCAAGTTGTAGAGCTCCAGCTTCCTGAGGCTTGAAGTGATCCACAGCAAAGCTGATGCCGAAGACAAGGTGTTTCTCAGTGAATGGTGCTACCATGTTAGAGGAGGAGTACTGCAGAGCTATGTTGGGAGCTTGAGACTGCATGGGAACGGTGCTGCTATGCCAGAGGAGAAGCAGAGGCATGCTGAGGAGGGGCTTGGTAGGGTGCCACATCTGCTTAGAAATAAAGACGGTTAGATGCATGGGCTGCTAGGCTGCTCTTGTGAGGTCAAGCTTGCCAGAGTCTGACAGCATGGGAAGGTTGGCAAAGTTGTTGAGCTCCAGGTTCCCAAAGTTTAATGTGATGCGCAGTGGTGCCGAAGACGAGGTGTTGCTCAGCGAGCAGTGCTGCTACACCGAAGGAGGACCTGAGGCATGCTGAGGAAGGGCTTGGTAGGGGCTTGGTAGGCTCCTATGTTGAAGGAGGAGCAGAGGCATGCTGAAGAGGGGCTTGGTAGTGCGCCTTAGCTTCTTAGAAACAGGGATAGATAGATGCATAGGCTACTGGGTTGGTTTTGTGAGGTGCTTCCAAGCTATTTTGGGAGCTTGATCAGCACCATATGGTCAAGCTCATCGGAGTTAGACAACATGGGAAAGTTGACAAAGTTGTAGTGCTCCAGCTTCCTGAGGCTTGAAGTGATCTGCAACGAAGCCGGTGCCGAAGACAAGGTGTTGCTCAATGAACGATGCTACAATGTTGAAGGAGGAGTACTGGTAAGCTATGTTGGGAGCTTGAGACAGCGTGGGAACGGTGCTGCTATGCCAGAGGAGGAGCAAAGACATGCTGAGGAGAAGCTTGGTAGAGTGCCACACCTGCTTTGAAATAGAGAAGGTTAGATGCATGGGCTGCTAAGCTGCCCTTGTGAGGTCAAGCTCGCTATTGTTAGACAGCATGGGAAGGTTGAAATTTTTGCAGGGCTCCAAGTCCCTAAGACGTAATGTGATGTACAGCCGTAACGAAGATGAGGTGCTGCTCAGCGAACAGTGCCACTATGCTGAGGAGGAGCAAAGGCATGCTGAGGAGGGGCATGGTAGTGCACCACAACTGCTTAGAAACAGGGATAGTTAGATGCATGGGCTGCTGAGCTGGTCTTGTGAGGTACTACTAAGCTAATTTTGGAGCTTGACCAACGCCATCTGGTCAAGCTCGTCAGACTCAAACACATGGAAAAGTTGGCGAAGTTGTAGAGCTCCAGCTACCTGAGGCTTGAAGTGATCCGCAATGAAACCAGTGTTGAAGACAATGTGATGCTCAGTGAACGGTGCTACCACGCCGGAGGAGGAGTACTACTGAGCTATGTTGGGAGCTTCAGACAGCATGGAAACGATGGTGCTGCTTTGAAGGAGAAGGAGCGACATGTCAATGAGGTCTTGGTAGAGTGCCACACCTACATAGAAATAGAGAAAGTTAGATACATGAGCTGCTAGGCTGCTCTTGTGAGGTCAAACTCGCTATTGTCAGACAGCATGGGATGGTTGACATATTTGTATGGCTCCAGGTCCCTAAGGCTTAATGCGATGTGTAGCGGTGCTGAAGATGAGGTGTTGCACAGCGAACAGTGCTCCTGTGTTGAAGGAGGAGCAAAGGCACGTTGAGGAGGGGCTTGGTAGTGCGCCACAGGTGCTTAGAAACAGGGATAGATATATGCATGGGCTGCTGGGTTGGTCTTGTGAGGTTCTGCTAAGCTATTTTAGGATCTTGACCAGCGCCATCTGGTCAAGCTCTCTGGAGTCAGACAACATGGGAAAGTTGGCTTGAAGTGATCCGCAACAAAACCGATCCCGAAGACAAGGTGTTGCTCAGTGAATGGTGCTACCGTGTTAGAGAAGGAGTACTGCAGAGCTATGTTGGGAGCTTGAGACTGCATGGGAACGGTGCTGCTATGCCAGAGGAGAAGCAGAGGCATGCTGAGGAGGGGCTTGGTAGGGTGCCACATCTGCTTAGAAATAAAGACGGCCGATGCATGGGCCGCTAGGGTCGCTCTTGTGAGGTCAAGCTTGCAGTCCGACAAAGATGGGAAGGTTGGCAAAGTTGTTGAGCTCGAGTTCCCGGTTTAATGTGATGCGCAGCAGGTCTTTGAAGACGAGGTGTTGCTCAGCGAGCGGTGCTGCTGCACCGAAGGAGGACCTGATGAGGACATCCCTTCCATGGATACAACTCATCCACAACAAGGACCACTTACTCAAGCTCGTGCTCATCAACTTAATTACCAGATGAATTCATTCCTAGGTTCATATATTACTGAGAATAGACCACTACCTAATGCAAGTGATTTAATCGTGGTTAGGAACCTGGGAAAGGATAAAGGAAAGGGACATGGAGTCATGGACATGCAAGGACAGAGTCATGGAGATCACCACGTCACTTTGGGATCAAGTCAAGCAAGAATCCGAGTTGGACACGTTCTGGAATCAGAGTCGGACTGCTGCGATGGTACCACATTCAAATGGGCATAACTTATTCATACGGACTCCGTTTGGGGCGTTCTTGTACTTCATGGAAAGCTTATGAAGTTTAGTTTCCAACGGATTCTACCTCATATTCAAATTCCATCCGAGCCGGCCGCAATCATCAAAACAATCTACATTGGTTTCTGAGTTCGAGTCAAAAAAGGTGCTGCGCCACCACCACTTGGGCCCATGGGCCTTGTAACCCTAGGGCGCCCCCTGGTCGTTTCTCTATATATAGGAGCCGTCGCCGCCTGCTAGGACTTGGATTTCGTTGAGTTTAGGTTTAGCTATTGCGCAAACTTTTGTTCTTCAGTTGTGTCAGACGGCCACCTGTCAAGACTACCTTCGGGATCCCACCTTTGATTTTCAATACCAACTTTGTTATTCGCAATATCAGATTGCCCTTCGTCTTATTCTTGCTAGTTCTTCGATTGCTTGCAGGGATTGAACTTCGTGTTCAGGTTGATCATGCTTCCAGCAAGATCAATCACATCTCAGAGTTGGTTCAGCGATTGCTAAGGCGCAAGCGACGTTGTGCGCGTGTAGTCGGATCGCCAGGGTCACCTCCACTGAAAATCGATAGTTATCAATCTCATCGAAAGATCGGGCACCCCACCTCCATCAAGTGGTATCAGAGCTCAAGGTTGCTCGGAGAGAATTTTCAGTTATTCATAGATTAGATTGCTTTTCATTACCTACAACACACAAAAAGCAAAAAAAAAATAGTAGTAGATCACCTATCCAAACCAATCTTAGCCTCGTAATTTTTCTTTTCAGTACATTGCATTGTTGAACTTTCGGTTGCATTGTCGTATCCTTTGCTGGTCTTAGTGCCTAGTTCCTCTAGAGTTTCGAGTTCTGTTCACGTTTTGGTTTCACCGTTGCGGTTGGTTTCTAACTGCCACGTCGAGGGAAGGAAAAGAGGGGGACTCGGTTCCCAGGGAGGCTTTGCCCTAGTTGGACTCGGAATAGGACACGGTTTCATATTCAACCGCGTCGTGTGCAGAGCAGATAGATGAGAAGAAAAAGGCAGCCGCAGATAGAAAGAGCCGCGGTGTAAAAAAAAGGAGAGAGAAAACCCTAACTTTTGCATACGACCTCCGATTGAGGCGTTTCTTGATCCGTTGGAAAGGAAACGGGAAAAAAGAGCCAAAAAAATAAAGTCTAGAAAATCTGAAGATTTTACATCTGCGTAAGCCTTCACGCATACGCGCGGCGGCTTCGACCCCAAAAAAAGGTCGTTTAGGGCCTCAAAACGGACCCGCAAAGTCAAAGAAAGTCAACTTTCTCGGAATTCGCTCAAAATTTATAGGGACCTTCTACAAGTGATTCTAAGGTGTCCTGTGAAGACGGCATCCTTTTCTGAGCCTCTGAACTCCGTGGGCAATGTCATCTAGATTCTTTCTGTGCGGTGTACTCGTTTGTGTTCTAGGCTCGCGTCTCTAGTATGGTCTAGCCTAGGACCAGCACCAACCGGCGTTGAGCGATTTTTTAGCTTGCATTTTCTGAATTGATTATTGCTAATCCTTGCTACCAAACTTGAGCCTTCCCAGCTACACCTTTCTACACCGTACGGGCTGAGCTTCACCTGGCAATCGCTCCACCCAATCTTCGGAGATACGTGGCATCGCTGGAAGCCGATCACCCCCATTTTGCTTGGTAAGAATTGGTACGAGTTTGATAGAAGGTTGGACTGTGAGCGAATTTTGAACCACCTCATCTTAGTAGTAGTTGTTAGGGACATATTCTTGTGTTTTGCTAACAATGGCAGGTCCTACAACGGATGAGGATCCATCTCATACTCCTCGTACTAAGGCAATCGTACAACATTTTCTACGCCTTATGAACCTTCGTGCAGAGGGTCTTAAGGAGAATGTCAGAGTGACGAATGAGCGACTTGCTCAACTTGAGGGCGCCCAGATTGAGACAAATGCCACGCTAGCTGCGATGGAGAAAGCGCAAGGTGTCACTAACACTTCTTTAGCGGACATTATGACGCGCCTTGAGGAGATTGCCCAAGCATCCTCTGCTGTGCCCCCTGCTGTGCCGGTAGATGGACAACAAGATGACATCGATGGTGTGGCTGATTCCGAGGCCGACGATCGCCGTAACCACAACAATGATCGAGCTCGTCGACAGTTGCATTTTAACCGACAAGGTATGCGACGAGAACCCCCACGGCGTGAGGTATGTGACCACGATGATTCTTTTGCTAAGGTTAAATTCACTATGCCTTCTTTCAATGGTAAATATGATCCTGATGGCTATCTTAATTAGGAACTAGCTATTGATCAAAAATTTGCTTGCCATGAATTTCCTGAGAATAGACGAGTTAGGGCTGCTACTAGCGAATTTACCGACTTTGCTTCTGTTTGGTGGAAAGAACATTGTCGTCAAAATCCCAATAACATTCCTAACACCTGGGAGGCTTTAAAATTGT
Source organism: Melocanna baccifera (assembly GCA_036346265.1). Taxonomy (NCBI): domain Eukaryota; kingdom Viridiplantae; phylum Streptophyta; class Magnoliopsida; order Poales; family Poaceae; genus Melocanna; species Melocanna baccifera. Next base: position 17,619,977 of record CM070710.1, read on the forward strand.
TTATGCGCCATCGATTTGTTCCCTCATATTATGCTCGTGATCTGTTAAATAAACTGCAACGTCTACAACAGGATGCAAAATCTGTGGAAGAATATTATCGGGAATTACAAATTGGTATGTTGCGATGTGGGTTAGTTGAGAATGAGGAGACATCCATGGCTAGGTTTTTGGGAGGGTTGAGTCGAGAAATTCAAGACATCCTTGTTTACAAAGATTACAACTCCATTACTAGATTGTTTCATCTTGCTTGCAAAGCTGAACGTGAGTTGCAGGGACGCTAGACGAGAATGCGATCTAACTTTTCTGCAGGTCGCACAAATTCATGGACTCCGCGCACCCCTGCTCCCTCGTCCATTGTGGCGCCATCACAATCCAACAACAAGCAGCGCCCTACTACATCAATTTTGGCGCCACGAGTTTCTGAATCACACAAATCAGCACCACAACTTCCTGCAAAAACCTCCTCTTCAGTTGCTTCGACCGGACGAACAAGGGACGTTCAATGCCATCGTTGCAAAGGCTATGGACACATGATGCGAGACTGTCCAAGCAAGCGTGTATTGATTATACGCGATGATGGTGGGTATTACCCTGCTAGTGATTTTGATGATGACACATATGCTATGCTTGCAACTGACCCAATAGGACATGAAGAAGAATCTGATCATGAGGAATATGTTGGCGCCGAAGATGCCGACAAGTATTTGAGCATTATAGTGCAACGCGTACTAAGTGCTCAAGTTTCTCCGGCCGAGCAAAATCAGCGCCATAATTTGTTCCAAATCAAGGGCGTTGTCAAGGAACGCTTGGTTCGCATAATTGTTGATGGTGGGAGTTGCAACAATTTGGCGAGTATGGATATGGTGGAGAAGCTTGCTTTGCCAACCAAACCTCATCCCCACCCATACCATATTCAATGGTTCAACAGCAGTAGTAAGTTGAAGGTAACACGAATGGTGAAAGTACACTTTTCTATGGGTTCCTACCATGATTATGTTGACTGTGATGTTGTACCTATACAATCTTGTTCATTGTTATTAGGAAGACCTTGGCAATACGATACTGATTGTGTGCATCATGGTAGGAATAATCAATACTCTCTTATGTTCAAAGGAAAGAAAATTGTGCTGCATCCTATGACTCCAGAACAAATTGTTAAAGATGAACTTGCTAGAGCTAGTAGAGAGAAGAGTCTAGAGAAATCTAAGAGCGAAAATCAGATTGTAGCAAAAGAGCTTGCGCAACATAAGAAGAAAGAACTAAAATCTGCTCATTTGAACAAAAAAGAAATACAATTGAAAGGTGCTAGTTTTCTTGCTACTAAATCTGATATGACTGAATTGGATGCTAGTAATTCTGTTTGCTATGCATTAGTTTGCAAAACCACTTTGTTTTCATTTGAGGAGATACCATCTTCTTTACCTCCTGCTGTCACTAACATTTTGCAGGAGTACAAAGATGTCTTTCCAAAGGACATACCACCGGGATTGCCACCGCTTCAAGGGATTGAGCATCAAATTGATTTAATTCCCGGTGCATCACTACCCAACCGCGCACCATACAGAACAAACCCAGAAGAAACTAAAGAAATTCAGCGCCAAGTTCAAGAATTGCTTGATAAAAGGTATGTACGCGAATCACTTAGCCCTTGTATTGTTCCTGTCATTTTAGTGCCTAAGAAAGATGGATCATGGCGTATGTGTGTTGATTGTAGAGTTATCAATAATATTACCATTAGATACCGTCATCCTATTCCTAGGTTAGACGATATGCTTGACGAATTAAGTGGCTCTATAATATTTTCTAAAGTTGACTTGCGTAGTGGATACCATCAAATTAGAATGAAACTTGGAGATGAATAGAAGACGGCATTTAAAACTAAGTTCGGATTATATGAGTGGCTAGTGATGCCTTTTGGATTAACTAATGCCCCTAGCACTTTCATGAGATTAATGAACGAAGTTTTACGTGCTTTCATTGGTAAATTTGTGGTAGTTTACTTTGATGACATATTGATTTACAGCAAGTCACTAGATGAACATCTTGAACACTTACGTGCTGTTTTCATTGCTTTGAGGGATGCACGTTTGTTTGGTAACCTCAAAAAGTGCACCTTTTGCACCGATCGAGTTTGTTTTCTCGGCTATGTTGTTACTGCGCAGGGAATTTAAGTAGATGAAGCCAAGATTGAAGCTATAAAAAGTTGGCCAACACCACAAACGGTCACACAAGTGCGGAGTTTTCATGGACTTGCGGGATTCTATCGCCGCTTTGTGAAGGATTTTAGCACCATCGCTGCACCACTTAATGAATTAACAAAGAAAGATGTTTCATTTAAATGGGGAAAAGCGCAAGAAGAAGCTTTCAACCTTCTCAAAGAAAAGCTCACAAATGCATCATTGCTCCAACTTCCTGACTTCGGTAAGACTTTTGAACTTGAGTGTGATGCTAGTGGAATTGGAATTGGTGGTGTGTTGATACAAGAAGGTAAACATGTTGCTTATTTTAGTGAGAAATTGAGTGGGCCTAGTTTGAACTATTCTACTTATGATAAGGAATTACTTGCCCTTGTTCAAACTTTAAAAACATGGCAACATTATTTATGGCCCAAAGAATTTGTTATCCATTCTGATCATGAATCATTGAAACATATTAGAAGTCAAACTAAACTGAACCGTAGACATGCTCGTTGGGTTGAATTCATTGAATCTTTTCTTTATGTCATAAAACACGAGAAAGGGAAGGAAAATGTGATTACTGATGCCTTGTCTAGACGGTATACAATGTTGCCTCAACTTGATTGTAAAATTTTTGGCTTGGAGACAATAAAAGAACTATATACTTCTGATGATGAGTTTAAAGATACCCTATCCAATTGCAAAAATGGTAGATGTTGAAATAAATTTGCTTTCAATGATGGATTTTTATTTAGAGCTAACAAACTATACATTCCAGCCAGCTCTGTTCGTCTTTTGTTGTTACAGGAGGCACATGGGGGAGTACTAATGGGTCATTTTGGTGTCAAAAAGACGGAGGACATCCTCGCTGAAGACTTCTATTAGCCAAGGATGAGGCGCGACATTGAGCGCTATGTATCTCGCTGCACTACCTGCAATAAAGCTAAGTCCCGACTTAATCCACATGGTTTATATATGCCTCTTCCTGTACCTAGCATTCCTTAGGAGGATCTTTCAATGGACTTTGTTTTAGGATTACCTCGCACAAAGAAGGGAAGAGATAGTGTTTTTGTGGTGGTCGATAAATTTTCTAAAATAGCACATTTTATACCTTGCCATAAGAGCGATGTTGCTACAAATGTTGCTGATTTATTTTTCAGAGAGATTGTTCGACTACATGGAGTGCCCAATACCATTGTTTCAAATCGAGATGCGAAGTTTTTGAGTCACTTTTGGCGCACATTATGGGCTAAATTGGGTACCAAGCTACTGTTTTCTACTACTTGTCACCCCCAAACAGATGGACAAACTGAAGTTGTCAACCGCACACTATCAACTATGTTGAGGGCTATCTTGAAGAAAAACTTGAAGGCATGGGAAGAATGTTTACCTCATGTAGAATTTGCTTACAATAGGTCGCTACACTCTACCACAAAGATGAGCCCTTTTCAGGTAGTATATGGCTTTAATCCTCGTTCTCCTATTGATTTATTGCCTATCCCCATCTCTGAAAAGGTGAATTTAGATGCTAAGAAGCGTGCTGAATTTGTCCTTAAATTGTATGAAACAACTAAAGAAAACATAGAGCGCATGAATGCTAAGTATAAGATTGCTGGTAGTCAGGGTAGAAAGAGTTTAACTTTTGAAACTGGTGATTTAGTATGGTTGCATTTGCGTAAAGATAGATTCCCTGATTTACGAAAGTCTAAGTTGATGCCTAGAGCTGATGGTCCATTCAAGGTGTTAGCTAAGATTAATGATAATGCATATAAGCTTGATCTGCCTGCAGAATTCGGGGTTAACCCCACATTTAATATTGCAGATTTGAAGCCATATTTGGGAGAAGAAGATAAATTTGAGTCGAGGACGACTCAAATGCAAGAAGGGGAGGATGATGAGGACATCCCTTCCATGGATACAACTCATCCACAACAAGGACCACTTATTCGAGCTCGTGCTCGTCAACTTAATTACCAGATGAATTCATTTCTAGGTTCATATATTACTGAGAATAGACCGCTACCTAATGCAAGTGATTTAATCGTGGTTAGGAACCTGGGAAAGGATAAAGGAAAGGGACATGGAGTCATGGAGTCATGGACATGCAAGGACGGAGTCATGGAGATCACCACGTCACTTTGGGATCAAGTCAAGCAAGAATCCGAGTTGGACACGTTCTGGAATCAGAGTCGGACTGCTGCGATGGTACCACATTCAAATGGACATAACTTCTTCATACAGACTCCGTTTAGGGCGTTCTTATACTTCATGGAAAGCTTATGAAGTCTAGTTTCCAACAGATCTAATCTCATCATCAAATTTCATCCGATCCAGCCGTAATCATCAAAACAATCCACGTTGGTTTCTGAGTCTGAGTCAAAAAAGGTGCTGCGCCACCACCACTTGGGCCCATGGGCCTTGTAACCCTAGGGCGCCCCCCTGGTTGTTTCTCTATATATAGGAGCCACTGCCCCCTGCTAGGACTTGAATTTCATTCAGTTTAGGTTTAGCCATTGCGTAAACTTTTGTTTTTCAGTTGTGTCAGACGACCACCTGTCAAGACTACCTTCAGGATCCCACCTTTGATTTTCAATACCAACTTTGTTATTCACAATATCAGATTGCCCTTCATCTTATTCTTGCTAGTTCTTCGATTGCTTGCAGGGATTGAACTTCGTGTTCAGGTTGATCGTACTTCCAGCAGAGTTGGTTCAGCGCTTGTAGTCGGATCGCCAGGGTCACCTGCACTGAAAATCGATAATTATCAATCTCATCGAAAGATCGGGCACCCCGCCTCCATCAGGACCTGAGGCATGCTGGGGAAGGGCTTGGTAGGGTGCCACACCTGCTTAGAAATAGAGAAGGCTAGATGCATTCGCTGCTAGGCTGCTCTTATGAGGTACTGCTGAGCTCTTTTGGGAGCTTGGCTAGCGCCATCTGGTCAAGCTGATCAGAGTTAGAGAGCAAGGGAAAGTTGGCAAAGTTGTAGAGCTCCACGTCCCCAAGGCTTGAAGTGATCCGTAGCGGTGCTGGTATCGAGGACAAGGTGTTGCTCAGTGAACATTGCTTCTACGCCAGAGGAGGAGTACTATTGAGCTATCTTGGGAGCTTATGACAGTAAAGAAACGGTGGTGCTGCTCTAGAGGAGAAGGAGAGGAATGCCGAGGAGGGCTTAGTAGGGCACCACACCTTCTTAGAAATAGAGAAGGTTAGATGCATGTGCTACTAGGCTGCTCTTGTAAGGTCAAGCTCACCATTGTCAGACAGCATGGGAAGGTTGACAAATTTGTAGGCCTCCAGGTCCCTAAGGCTTAATATGATGTGCAGCAGTGCTGAAGATGAGGTATTGCTAAGTGAACAGTTCTACTGTGCCGAAGGATGAGCAGAGGCATACTGAGGAGGGGCTCGGTAGTGTGGCACAGCTGTGTAGAAACAAGGATAGTTAGATGCATGGGCTGCTGGGCTGGTCTTGTGAGGTACTGCTAAGCTATTTTGGGAGCTTGACCAGCGCCATCTGGTCAAGCCCGTCGGAGTTAGACAGCATGGGACAGTTGGCAAAGTTATAGAGCTCTAGCTTCCTGAGGCTTGAAGTGATCTGCAATGAAGCCGGTGCCGAAGACAAGGTGTTGCTCAGTGAACGGTAATACAACGTTTGATGAGGAGTACTGTTGCGCTGTGTTGAGAGCTTGAGACAACAAGGGAACGGTGCTGCTATACCGGAGGAGGAGCAGAGGCATGTTGAGGAGGGGCTTAGTAGGGTGCCACACCAGATTAGAAATAGAGAAGGTTAGATGCATGGGCTGCTAGGCTGCTCTTGTGAGGTTAAGCTCAACAGAGTCTGACAGGATGGGAATGTTGGCAAAGTTGTAGAGTTCCAGGTCCCCGAGGTTTAATGTGATACGCAGTGGTGCCGAAGACGTGGTGTTGCTTAGCGAGTGGTGCTGCTGCACCGAAGGAGGACCTGAGGCATGCTGAGGAAGGGCTTGGTAGGGTGCCACACCTACTTAGAAATAGAGAATTCTAGATGAATGGACTGTTAGGTTGCTCTTATGTGGTACTGCTGAGCTCTTATGGGAGCTTGGCTAGCGCCATCTGGTCAAGTTCATTAGAGTTAGACAACATGGGAAAGTTGACAAAGTTTTAGAGCTCCACATCCCCAAGGCTTGAAGTGATCCGCAGCGGTGCCGGTATCGAAAAAAAGGTGTTGCTTAGTGAACATTGCTTCTGTGCCGGAGGAGGAGTACCGCTGAGCTGTCTTGGGAGCTTAAGACAGCATGGAAATGGTGGTGCTACTCTGGAGGAGAAGGATAGGCATGCCAAGGAGGGCTTGGTAAGGCACCACACCTACATAGAAATAGAGAAGGTAAGATGCACGGGCTGCTAGGCTGCTCTTGTGAGGTCAAACTCGCTATTGTTAGACAGCATGGGAAGGTTGAAAATTTTGTAGGGCTCCAGGTCCCTAAGGCTTAATGCGATGTGCAGCGGTGTTGAAGATGAGGTGTTGCTCAGCGAACAGTGCTCCTGTGTTGAAGGAGGAGCAGAGGCATGCTGAGGAGGGGCTTGGTAGTGCGCCTCGGCTTCTTAGAAATAGGGATAGTTAGATGCATGGGCTACTGGGTTATTTTTGTGAGGTGCAACTAAGCCATTTTGGGAGCTTGACCAGCGCTACCTGGTCAAGCTCACCGGAGTTAGACAGCATGGGAACTTTGACAAAGTTGTAGAGCTCCAGCTTCCAAAGGCTTGAAGTGATCCGCAATGAAGCCGGTGCCGAAGACAAGGTGTTGCTCAGTGAACGATGCTACAATGTTGGAGGAGTACTGCTAAGCTATGTTGGGAGCTTGAGACAGCATGGCAATGGTGTTGCTATGCCGAAGAAGGAGCAAAGGCATGCTGAGGAGAAGCTTGGTAGTGTGCCACACCTGCTTAGAAATAGAGAAGGTTAGATGCATGGGCTGCTTTGCTGCCCTTGTGAGGTCAAGCTCGCTATTGTCAGACAACATGGAAAGGTCAAAAAATTTGCAGGGCTCCAGGTCCTTAAGGCTTAATGTGATGTGCAGCTGTGCCGAAGATGAGGTGCTGGTCAGCGAACAGTGACACTGTGCTGAAGGAAGAGCAGAGGCATGCTAAGGAAGGGCATGGTGGAGCACCACAACTGCTTAGAAACAGGGATAGTTAGATGCATAGGCTGCTGAGATGGTCTTGTGAGGTACTGCTAAGCTATTTTGGAAGCCTGACCAGCGCCGCCTGGTCAAGCTCACCGGAGTCAAACAGCATGGGAAAGTAGGCAAAGTTGTAGAGCTCCAGCTTCCTGAGGTTTGAATTGATCCGCAACGAAGCTGGTGCCGTAGACAAGGTGTTGCTCAGTGAACAGTGCTACCGCGTTGGAGGAGGAGTACTGCTGAGCTATGTTGGGAGCTTAAGACAGTATGGGAACAGTGCTGCTATACCAGAGGAGGAGCACAGGCTTGCTGAGGAGCGGCTTGGTAGGGTGCCACACCTGCTTTGAAATAGAGAAGGTTAGATGCGTCAATTTCTTTGGGTGCGCTTGTGAGGTCAAGCTCGCCAGAGTCGGACAGCATGGGAAGGTTGGCAAAATTGTAGTGCTCCGGGTCCTCGTGGTTTAATGTGATATGCAGTGGTGCCGAAGACGAGGTGTTGCTTAGCGAGTGGTGCTTTTGCATCGAAGGAGGACCTGAGGCATGCTGAGGAGGGCTTGGTCGGGTGCCACACCTGCTTAGAAATAGAGAAGTCCAGATGCATGGGCTACTAGACTGCTGTTATGAGGTACTGCTGAGCTCTTTTGGGAGCATGGTTAGCGTCATCTGGTCAAGCTCATCAGAGTTAGACAGCATGAGAAAGTTGGCAAAGTTGTAGAGCTCCAAGGCTTGATGTGATCCGCAGCGGTGCCGATATCGAAGACAAGGTGTTTCTCAGTGAACACTGCTTCTACGTCAGAGGAGTACTACTGAGCTCTCTTGGGAGCTTAAGATAGCATGGAAACGATGGTCTGGAGGAGACGGAGAGGCATGCCGAGGAGGGGTTGGTAAGGCTACTCTTGTGAGGTACTACTGAGCTGTTTTGTGAGCTTGACCAGCGCCATCTGGTCAAGCTTATCAGAGTCAGACAGTATGGGAAAGTTGGCAAAGTTGTAGAGCTCCAGGTCCCCGAGGCTTGAAGTGATCTGTAGCGATGCCGATGTCCAAGATGAGGTGTTACTCAATGAACGGTGCTGCTGCGCTGGAGGAGGTGTACTGAAGGCGTCCATAATTGGAAAATTTAGAGATTTTAAAAAAAACCGTATTTGGAAGGGTTTCGAGTCCCTTGATTTTCGGAATCAGATAGAATTTCATGTCCTTGTGGATAAGGACACGCTTTAAGCACTAGCACTTGAAAAGAGAGAGAGGTTAAGGGTTAACGAGGACTTTTGAAGAGAAAACTTTCGAAATTTTCGTGCTAGGGTTTGAGGGGTGCTAGAGGGCACTTTGTAGCCATAAAACCTCATCATCCAATAATGCAAATCAACTCTTGATCCGATCCATGTTGGAATCTTGCACTATTCTTAGGTTTTTTTGCTCATTTTTAGGTTATAGGGTATTTCACGATCCACGTGATTTTGATCCAATTTCTCATGGGGAATAGGTTGCAGTTAGTCCTAGGAACAAATTTGCAAAGTTTCTTTCGAAATCTCCAAGTCATTTGAAAGTTATAGCGATTGTAGTTCTTACATGTTCTGATTCCTAAGTTTACATCGGGATCTTGTTCAAGAGATCATTACCTGATTAAATTCTATTCTGGGCTACTGCTACTCTACCAAAAGATTAAGTCTAACTTAACTAATTATATTCTTGTGGAATAAATGCTTGCAGCAAGGAAATAAATTATCCAGAGTGTAAATGATTGAAAATGCAAGATAAACTGGTAATATGATTGGACACACCTGCGTCCGAAAAATGAACTGTCGTGCCATCATTAAATAAGCGAGCATTACTGCAAGATGTACCAAATCGTTCTTACAAAATACCAACGGAGGAGGGCATGTACAGATCAGTACACGAGTAGGCAAGTGAAAATCAAGGGTATAGTTGGACAGGATAGTAGTAGTACTGTACTGTACAGTTACAAAGCCAATTAAAGCCCTCACTTCATGGAGCATCACTACCTCATTTCATCCTTGCAAGCCTCGTACTTTTGATGCCAAACAAGGTGTTGCTGCCAAACAGGCCTCATTCTTTTGAAGCCCACAAAAACAAAACAACTTGTAAAACAAACTCAGTCTTAGTCTTATATAATGCCACTGATGTAGAGCTCATTTGTAACAACTGCTGCGAGTTCGCATCGGTTGCAGCTGTGAGCTCATCTGTAACAGCTGGAGATAATTCGACTGAATAGAGCATGATCGTCACAGTATGATGCACAACTGAAGCTAGCAAATGCAGATCAGTGGTTCATGACTGCTTTCCCAGAAAGCTGGAGCAAATGTGTAACCAGTTTGCGTATCTTCATTATTAGCTGCAAGTAACTAGTTTGCATTTCTTTATGAAATGTAAATGCTGGTACCAAGGCCACAAAAACAAACTTCTAGGACAAACTCTGTACTTGTGGACTATCCACGGTAATTTTCCCGATTCTTTTTTTTATTAGCAAAGTAATAATTTAGAGTCGCTGATCGTACAAAATAAATTGAGGAAAATGGCTAAGAATCTTTGGTAGAGAACAAGGTTGCTCTTTATTACAATAAACTAGTAATAGGGGTGCCTTTGGCAAAACAAAAGACTAGCCCTATTACACGGAATTGAATTTGTGTCGTTTAATTCTCCTTTATCGAATCATCCTCTCTAACATCATTGTTGTTCAGTTTTAAATACCAACGAAGGGACGCCAGTTATCCACCAGAGAAGACGCCTTATGGAAACATCACGTCTTGTCAGGGAGGCGGTTGTTGTCAGAGAAAGAACGCTTGATCATCGGTTGTTGTCAGTTGGAGATGAACGTAGGCAATAACTGCATGGCAGTTGTTGTCGGTGACTTAGGGCCAAAACATTGTGCTGTTTGGAGTGGTAAGACACATGCTCCATCCATCGCACCAAAGGAATATCCTGAAATCGGGTTCACGGACTAGTTCATAGATTTCTTCGAGTAATCATCCGATTGAACAATAGGTACAATGCCGCTCCGACTAGGGTACTCAGGGAGCAACCCCTGGGATTTTTACAACCGCAGGTGTCTTCAACCACAGGGACACAACCACAGGGGCCACGTGGCTTTAATTAAATATTAAAGCCGCATTTAGGAATTTATTTAATCCTTATCAACTTGTGTTAGAATCTAACTGGAGGGTCTATATAAAGGGGGGTGTAGGGTTATAGAATTAAGAAAGATATTACACTACCAACAGAAACCCTAGTCGCCACCTCTCATAGGCCCTACTGTGCGTGGTGGTGCAGCACACCAGTGCATAGTATTCCAACCTTGGACGTGAATTTCGGCAGTGGTGTTGCTGCGACTGCGAATTAATCAAATGTAGATAGGAGCTTTCATATCAAGTATAAGAGGTTACAAATTTCTGCCTTAATTGAAGTAAAAAAAGATAAAGATCAACATCATTTATTCGATATGTATATGTTATAACAATGCAAATTAATCAAATGTAGATAGGATATGTTACAACTCTATAAGCAATACAACTATATTTCCAACCATAAGCATTGTAGTTGTATATCAAATACAACCCTATTTTTCACACGTATGTGTGTGTGTGTATAGCCACGCGATTGTGCGGGCACTTCAGCTAGTTTTCTTAGTTGCTCGTTGGCGGTAATGCTACTTATATAGTTGTTATCTAATACTAGGAAATAGTTTGGACATGCTACAATTTATATATATCTTTACATGTACACATGATTGAGCTCTTGTTGATGTTGGGCTCTAGGTAGATGTCTTTGTTGTCTTGGCCTACGTCCGGCCCTGGGGTGGGGGTAAAATAAGGCGGATGAGGCGTCAAGTGTATGTAAGCCAAATCCAGGTGCATCCAGCGCGCAGTGCTGAACATCCTATGCATCGTTTCCATGGTCCCGCCAGCTGTCCCAGTGGACTACTGAGATGTGGACAGAACACCCATGCGTGAGCCCTTTTCGGCACGTGGGGTAGGATTTTGCTATGCTCGTCCACACATAATGGTTCGGGAGTGGGGGATGGGAAAGGCAAGGCCAGAGGATATTTTCAAATGTTGTTACAGTACAACTAAGTAGTGCAAGGATTAAGCCCGTTCTAAACAACGATAAAGCCAAAGATTATTTAAAATATATTGACTTTTTAGCATAGTTTTTTCTCTTCTTTCTTTACATAGTCTGTAGAGATATAACATAGTTTTTTTATTTTCTTTAATTGAATATCTTAGAAAGAGCTAACGGACGCTATAGTACTATTTTAGCTAAAAGCCATGATACTTTAAAATATAGCTTAAGATTGTCAACCGTTGCATGTATAACAGCACAGCCGCGCTGTTGGCGAATCCAGGCCATCACTTGACTTTAGATTGCTATGTTCTTGCAAAATCTAGGACCACACTAGACTACTAAACCGTTCCCTATTGTTCCAGATGCTCACGATTGAACTTTCTCGTGGGCTATCAGGTCATGGAAGTTTACGGGAAAAAAGCACTACATGTAGGAAATATTCTGTGTTGCTGAGGTTCATGACTTATGATCAAAATTTTTTAATTTTAGTTGTTTGAAAGAGAGAATACGAAGAGAGACACTTACATGCGATTTTGATCAATATAGATAAAGTCACAATAATATGTACTACAATTAACTTATAGATTCTTTTTTTAAAAAATATTCTGTATCAAAGTTAGATATTATAGCAAAATTCAAAAATCATTGTTGTAATACTGTATTTTAATGTTTGTTTGTAGGTTCCTAAAGATAAAATTTTGATTACAAAGTACATATACGTGTTGTTTCCAGTCCAATAGATGACACGGTGTGTATATTGTGCAATATATGCATAGAGATGTCTCAGATCTTTGGTTGTGCTTATCGTTGCTATATATATATATATATATATATATATATATATATATATATATATATATATATATATATATATATATATATATATATATATATATGGAAAAATACTTTCTATACCCGGGTGTAATTACACCTACCTCTAATATACCATCTAAACAAATTCGAAATACTCCTTTATCATATTAGATATACTCATATACTAATTATAAGATACTTCAATGTGAACCACATGAAAAAATTGCAAGCGAGTCCATAGTTTTTAGTGTATTTTGTAAATACCTTTATATACGCACATAAAAAAGAGTATGTTGAATAAAATGTACATACTATCTCTGAAACAGTATTCATACCACCTAGATGGTCTTAAATACTCGTATACTACACATATATACTCTCCGTTACACGGGATACTCCCTATATTGTGAGATACGACATAGGGTGTAATTACACCCGGGTGTAGAAAAGAAGCTTCCATATATAATATATAATATATATATATATATATATATAGAGGAAAAATACCTTTTACACCCAGGTGTAACTACGCCCCGCTACCTGAGGATGCTTTTCTGAACCTGAAGAGGAGTTGATCCCTTCTATTGAAAGCAGCTGTTCTTAGCCAGTGGAACATTTATGAAGTGGTCTCCTTGAAAAAATGGTTAGTCTAGTGTCCTACTAAAGTCTTACAAACAGAACATTTATGAAGTTCAATTTTTTGTTTTGTTGTAATTCCCATTTTGTCTAAACTATTTAGTCCAATACGCTAGGCTGAGCTGCGCTGTGAGAAAAGTAAATCACCAATACACTACATGAAAAAGCCAATGAGTATTTACTTATCAAGCCTTAATAAGCTAACGAACAGCTCGTGAGTTAGCTCAAGCTCAGCTCGTTAAGCTACCATGCTGAGTATTTACTCTTTACAGCAGCTTAAGAACCAATTTGACTTGAAAAGATTACGGACATTGATTGTATATACAGATCCTTTGATTCCTTTGAGTCCTATCCCAGATGGTTTTCTTGATGAGATAACGAATGTGCGCATGTTGGATGTTACTGGATGCTGATATGTGCGCATACAGAACACCTTTTGTACGTTCCTTTTGTATGGTGACATGGTAGTTATCCATATTAATATTTAAAATTATGATTTGGAGTCAAATTTATTGTCATGAAATTTTAATATTAGTTTTTCAATGTTTGAACTAAGTACTACAAATTTACAGTATAGATGTCTCTTCTGTCAATACATAATCAGGACATAACTCACCTAAGGGCATTTCAGACAATACACCTATCAGGATACTAGCCGCACGATTCAATCCGTGATGCCAAACAAAGCTAACTACTCGGACCAATCGCTACTCGGACTAGCTACCTACTCACCTAGCCACTAGCTACTCGAATCTCCACTCCCCAAGCAGCCCTTAGAGGGAGTTCAGCTAGCCCAGCACAGATATCGTTTCGGCACGAATCTGTCAAGATCCTGTTTTCATTAAAGATACGAACAAGTGATCCGCAACTCTTCCTGGTGATGCTTCTTGATGCTTTCAGTAGGAAGAGATGTTGTGACAGGATATACCTTGGCACAAAACTTCGATGCACCTGCATGGAACGTTGGAAATTAAAACACTTATTGGAGCAATTTTGGCCGCTTCATGGTATCTAACACATCACTGGCAATCTGTCCATTTGTGATGGAAATGTCAGACAATTCACGAGCAAAACCATCACGGCCAGATTTCCACGTGTCATCTTTATCCCATAGATACACCATAGCCAAAATCTTGCCCCCAGTATACAACGTACTCTGCCAGTAGCGAAGTAATATAGGTATCTTCTAGCCATCCTTCAGTCACTGTCCTTCGAATATGATTAAATCTTAATGCCTCAGCTATCATAATAGCGAACGTGACGATAGCTCTCTTGGCGTCATCCATGCTGGTTGTGTCAGATTGATAGTTTGAAAGAACCTTCGCTGCATGTTTGGCTGTCGCCTGACCCAATGGCACCGTTGGTAGATTTCTATAGCCACCGAGAAGCTCTGTATATGTCACAGAGAATGGGAGCTGGTCGGCTTCTGGGAACACTGCACTGCATCCCCGCATGCAGTGCATAGTTCCAGTCCTATCCACGAAGGTGTGAAGTATATATTGCCATCTCTGAACACTAAGGTGGGCTGATCTTCATCCTCACCGTGTACCCTGACCTTAATCCACCTCGTCGGCGGAGTTGTCCTTTGGTCGAACGGTGTTTGTGGGAGGACATTTGTGTCCATGAATCACTAGTGTACCAGCAGCTAGCACAGCATGAATCGAATTGTAGAAATCGTCGTACGACTCCGCGGTCACGTCGAAGTCCACGAATACATTTACAGGTTCCGCAAGTGTAGAGGAAAGAAGCAGCAGTATAAACAAGACGAAATGGCATCTCCGACCGGTGGGCCAGGGGGGCCTTCATGGGGGCCGATGCCCCCTTGGGGCGACGAAAGTAGAAGACGAAGCGCTTGCCCTTCAACTCGGCAGAGCGACCCATCATGCACATGGCCACCGCCGTCCACGTCCACACCATTGCTGCCGCCTTCATCCCCTCTTGTCCTACGTGCAACCAACAAACGCAATTGTCACTGGACTATATAATCCATCGTCAATAAACGGACCAGGTATCCCAACTAGAAGTAATTTGACAGGAAGATGAAAGCACAGTCACGTGCTGCACCATTCCCACAACGACCACCATACAAGATGATGAAGCAACAAAGGCGTTTTAGGATGCTGTATTGTCTTGTGCATAAGTTTATGTGCGTGCAAGGCCCTAAGAAGGCCAACGACGATCTCCAAAGGCAGAAGCCAAAATCCAAAAGAAAATAGATTAAATCAGAAGTGTTCATCAAAATGATCCTAAGCCGTACGAGTTGCTCGCCATGACAAACGATGAGAACTCGACACGAAAACCAACAAAAACACAACACGACGTTCTCTCAATTTATAGTATAGATGTCTCTTCTATCAATACATAATCAGGACATAACTCACCTAAGGGCATTTCAGACAACACATCTATTAGGATGCCAGCTGCACAGCTAGAATCCACGATGCCAAACAGGCTAACTACTCAGACCAACTACTACTTAGACTAGCCAAAGAACTCACCTAGCCACTAGCTACTCGAATCTCGGCTCCCCAAACAGGCCCTTAGAGGGAGTTCAGCTAGCCCAGCACAGATATCGTTTCGGCATGAATCTGTCAAGATCCTGTTTTCATTAAAGATACGAACAAGTGATCCGCAACTCTTCCTGGTGATGCTTTTTTATGCTTTCAGTAGGAAGAGATGTTGTGACAGGATATACCTTGGCACAAAACTTCGATGCACCTGCATGGAACGTTGGAAATTAAAACACTTATTGGAGCAATTTGGCCGCTCCATGGTATCTAACACATCACTTGCAATCTGTCCATTTATGATGGAAATGTCAGACAATTCACGAGCAAAACCATCACGACCAGATTTCCACGTGTCATCTTTTTCCCATAGATACACCATAGCCGAAATCTTGCCCCCAGTATACAACTTACTCTGCCAGTAGCGAAGTAATGTAGGTATCTTCTAGCCATCCTTCAGTGATTGTCCTTCGAATAGGATTAAATCTTAATGCCTCAGGTATCATAATAGCGAACGTGACGATGGCTCTCTTGGCATCATGCATGCTGGTTGTGTCAGATTGATAGTTTGAAAGAACCTTCGCTGCATGTTTGGCTGCTGCCTGACCCAAAGGCACCGTTGGTAGATTTCTATAGCCACCGAGAAGCTCTGTATATGTGTCAGAGAATGGGAGCTGGTCAGCTTCTGGGAACATTGCACTAATGGGAGCTGGTCGGCTTCAAGGAACACTGCACTGCATCCCCGCATGTAGTGCATGGTTCCAGTCCTATCCACGAAGGTGTGAAGTATATATTGCCATCTCTGAACACTAAGGTGGGCTGATCTTCATCCTCACCGTGTACCCTGACCTTAATCCACCTCGTCGGCGGAGTTGTCCTTTGGTCCAACGGTGTTTGTGGGAGGACATTTGTGTCCATGAATCACTAGTGTACCAGCAGCTAGCACAGCATGAATCGGATTGTAGAAATCATCGTACGACTCCGCGGTCACGTCGAAGTCCACGAATACATTTACAGGTTCCGCAAGTGTAGAGGAAAGAAGCAGCAGTATAAACAACAGCGTTTTCGGATGCTGCATTGTCTTGTGCATAAGTTTATGTGCGTGCAAGGCCCTAAGAAGGCCAACGACGATCTCCAAAGGAAGAAGCCAAAATCCTAAAGAAAATAGATTAAATCAGAAGTGTTCATCAAAATGATCCTAAGCCGTACGAGTTGCTCGCCACGACAAACGATGAGAACTCGACATGAAAACCAACAAAAACACAACACGACGTTCTCTCAATTTACAGTATAGATGTCTCTTCTATCAATACATAATCAGGACATAACTCACCTAAGGGCATTTCAGACAATACATCTATTAGGGTGCCAGCTGCACAGCTAGAATCCACGATGCCAAACAGGCTAACTACTAAGACCAACTACTACTTAGACTAGCCAGCAACTCAGCCTAGCCAGCTAGCTAGTCAGAATCTCCAGCTCCCCCAAACAGGCCCTTGGAGGGAGTTCACCTAGCCCAGCACAGATATCGTTTCGGCATGAATCTGTCAAGATCCTGTTTTCATTAAAGATACGAACAAGTGATCCGCAACTCTTCCTGGTGATGCTTCTTGATGCTTTCAGTAGGAAGAGATGTTGTGACAGGATATACCTTGGCACAAAACTTCGATGCACCTGCACGGAACGTTGGAAATTAAAACACTTGTTGGAGCAATTTTGGCCGCTTCATGGTATCTAATACATCACTGGCAATCTGTCCATTTGTGATGGAAATGTCAGACAATTCACGAGCAAAACCATCACGGCCAGATTTCCACGTGTCATCTTTTTCCCATAGATACACCATTGCCGAAATCTTGCCCCCAGTATACAACTTACTCTGCCTGTAGCGAAGTAATATAGGTATCTTCTAGCCATCCTTCAGTGACTGTCCTTCGAATAGGATTAAATCTTAATGCCTCAGCAATCATAATAGCGAACGTGACGATGGCTCTCTTGGCATCATCCATGCTGGTTGTGTCAGATTGATAGTTTGAAAGAACCTTCGCTGCATGTTTGGCTGCCGCCTGACCCAAAGGCACCGTTGGTAGATTTCTATAGCCACCGAGAAGCTCTGTATATGTCTCAGAGAATGGGAGCTGGTCGGCTTCTGGGAACACTGCACTATTGGGAGCTGGTCGACTTCTGGGAACACCGCACTGCATCCCCGCATGCAGTGCATGGTTCCAGTCCTATCCACGAAGGTGTGAAGTATATATTGCCATCTCTGAACACTAAGGTGGGCTGATCTTCATCCTCACCGTGTACCATGACCTTAATCCACCTCGTCGGCGGAGTTGTCCTTTGATCCAACGGTGTTTGTGGGAGGACATTTGTGTCCATGAATCACTAGTGTACCAGCAGCTAGCACAGCACGAATCGGATTGTAGAAATCATCGTACGACTCCGCGGTCACGTCGAAGTCCACGAATACATTTACAGGTTCCGCAAGTGTAGAGGAAAGAAGCAGCAGTATAAACAAGACGAAATGGCATCTCCGACCGGTGGGCCAGGGGGGCCTTCATGGGGGCCGATGCCCCCTTGGGGCGACGAAAGTAGAAGACGAAGCGCTTGCCCTTCAACTCGGCAGAGCGGCCCATCATGCACATGGCCACCGCCGTCCACGTCCACACCATTGCTGCCGCCTTCATCCCCTCTTGTCCTGCGTGCAACCAACAAACGCAATTGTCACTGGACTATATGATCCATCGTCAATAAACGGAGCAGGTATCCCAACTAGAAGTAATTTGACAGGAAGATGAAAGCACGATCCGTCTGCACCATTCCCACAACGGCCACCATACAAGATGATGAAGCAAGAAAGGCGTTTTAGGATGCTGTATTGTCTTGTGCATAAGTTTATGTGCGTGCAAGGCCCTAACAAGGCCAACGACGATCTCCAAAGGCAGAAGCCAAAATCCAAAAGAAAATAGATTAAATCAGAAGTGTTCATCAAAACGATCCTAAGCCGTACGAGTTGCTCGCCACGACAAACGATGAGAACTCGACACGAAAACCAACAAAAACACAACACGACATTCTCTCAATTTACAGTGTAGATGTCTCTTCTATCAATACATAATCAGGACATAACTCACCTAAGGGCATTTCAGACAATACATCTATCAGGATGCCAGCTACACAGCTAGAATCCAGGATGCCAAACAGGCTAACTACTCAGACCAACTAGTACTTAGACTAGCCAGCAACTCAGCCTAGCCAGCTAGCTACTCAGAATCTCCGGCTCCCCCAAACAGGCCCTTAGAGGGAGTTCAGCTAGCCCAGCACAGATATCATTTCGGAATGAATCTGTCAAGATCCTGTTTTCATTAAAGATACGAACAAGTGATCCGCAACTCTTCCTGGTGATGCTTCTTGATGCTTTCAGTAGGAAGGGATGTTGTGATAGGATATACCTTGGCACAAAACTTCCATGCACCTGCATGGAACGTTGGAAATTAAAACACTTATTGGAGCAATTTTGGCCACTTCGTGGTATCTAACACATCACTGGCAATCTGTCCATTTGTGATGGAAATGTCAGACAATTCACGAGCAAAACCATCACGGCCAGATTTCCACGTGTCTTCTTTATCCCATAGATACACCATAGCCGAAATCTCGCCCCCAGTATACAACTACTCTGCCTGTAGCGAAGTAATATAGGTATCTTCTTGCCATCCATCACTGACTGTCCTTCGAATAGGATTAAATCTTAATGCCTTAGCTATCATAATAGCGAACGTGACGATGGCTCTCTTGGCGTCATCCATGCTGGTTGTGTCAGATTGATAGTTTGAAAGAGCCTTTGCTGCATGTTTGGCTGCCACCTATCCCAAAGGCACCGTTGGTACATTTCTATAGCCACCGAGAAGCTCTGTATATGTCTCAGAGAATGGGAGCTGGTCGGCTTCTGGGAACACTGCACTAATGGGAGCTGGTCGGCTTCTGGCAACACTCCACTGCATCCCCGCATGCAGTGCACGGTTCCAGTCCTATCCACGAAGGTGTGAAGTATATATTGCCATCTCTGAACACTAAGGTGGGCTGATCTTCATCCTCACCGTGTACCCTGACCATAATCCACCTCGTCGGCGGAGTTGTCCTTTGGTCCAACGGTGTTTGTGGGAGGACATTTGTGTCCATGAATCACTAGTGTACCAGCAGCTAGCACAGTATGAATCGGATTGTAGAAATCATCATACGACTCCGCGGTCACGTCGAAGTCCACGAATACATTTACAGGTTCCGCAAGTGTAGAGGAAAGAAGCAGCAGTATAAACAAGACGGAACGGCATCTCCGACCGGTGGGACAGGGGGCCTTCGTGGGGGCCGATGCCCCCTTGGGGAGACGAAAGTATAAGACGAAGCGCTTGCCCTTCAACTCGGCAGAGCGACCCATCATGCACATGGCCACCGCCGTCCACGTCCACACCATTGCTGCCGCCTTCATCCCCTCTTGTCCTACGTGCAACCAACAAACGCAATTGTCACTGGACTATATAATCCATCGTCAATAAACGGACCAGGTATCCCAACTAGAAGTAATTTGACCGGAAGATGAAAGCACAATCACGTGCTGCACCATTCCCACAACAGCCACGATACAAGATGATGAAGCAACAAAGGCGTTTTAGGATGCTGTATTGTCTTGTGCATAAGTTTATGTGCGTGCAAGGCCCTAACAAGAGCAACGACGATCTCCAAAGGCAGAAGCCAAAATCCAAAAGAAAATAGATTAAATCAGAAGTGTTCATCAAAACGATCCTAAGCCGTACGAGTTGCTCGCCACGACAAACGATGCGAACTCGACACAAAAACGAACAAAAACACAACACGACGTTCTGTCAATTTACAGTATAGATGTCTCTTCAATCAATACATAATCAGGACATAACTCACCTAAGAGAATTTCAGACAATACATCTATCAGGATGCCAGCTGCATAGCTAGAATCCACGATGCCAAAACGGCTAACTACCCAGACCAACTACTACTTAGACTAGCCAGCAACTCAGCCTAGCCAGCTAGCTACTCAGAATCTCCAGCTCCCCCAAACAGGCCCTTAGAGGAGTTCACTAGCCCAAAGACGTAAATCGTTTTGGCATGAATCTGTCAAGATCCTGTTTTCATTAAAGATACGAACAAGTGATCCGCAACTCTTCCTGGTGATGCTTCTTGATGCTTTCAGTAGGAAGAGATGTTGTGACAGGATATACCTTGGCACAAAACTTCGATGCACCTGCATGGAACGTTGGAAATTAAAAAACTTATTGGAGCAATTTTGGCCGCTTCATGGTATCTAACACATCACTAGCAATCTGTCCATTTGTGATGGAAATGTCAGACAATTCACGAGCAAAACCATCACGGCCAGATTTCCACGTGTCATCTTTTTCCCATAGATACACCATAGCCGAAATCTTGCCCCCAGTATACAACTTACTCTGCCTGTAGCGAAGTAATATAGGTATCTTCTAGCCATCCTTCACTGTTTTTCGAATAGGATTAAATCTTAATGCCTCAGCTATCATAATAGCGAACGTGACGATGGCTCTCTTGGCATCATCCATGCTGGTTGTGTCAGATTGATAGTTTGAAAGAACCTTCGCTGCATGTTTGGCTGCCACCTGACCCAAAGGCACTGTTGGTAGATTTCTATAGCCACCGAGAAGCTCTGTATATGTCTCAGAGAATGGGAGCTGGTCGGCTTCTGGGAACACTGCACTATTGGGAGCTGGTCGACTTCCGGGAACACCGCACTGCATCCCCGCATGCAGTGCATGGTTCCAGTGCTATCCACGAAGGTGTGAAGTATATATTGCCATCTCTGAACACTAAGGTGGGTTGATCTTCATCCTCACCGTGTACCCTGACCTTAATCCACCTCGTCGGCGGAGTTGTCCATTGATCCAACGGTGTTTGTGGGAGGACATTTGTGTCCATGAATCACTAGTGTACCAGCAGCTAGCACAGCATGAATCGGATTGTAGAAATCATTGTACGACTCCGCGGTCACGTCGAAGTGCACGAATACATTTACAGGTTCCGCAAGTGTAGAGGAAAGAAGCAGCAGTATAAACAAGACGAAACGGCATCTCCGACCGGTGGGCCAGGGGGGCCTTCATGGGGGCCGATGCCCCCTTGGGGCGACGAAAGTAGAAGACGAAGCGCTTGCCCTTCAACTCGGCAGAGCGGCCCATCATGCACATGGCCACCGCCGTCCACGTCCACACCATTGCTGCCGTCTTCATCCCCTCTTGTCCTGCGTGCAACCAACAAACGCAATTGTCACTGGACTATATGATCCATCGTCAATAAACGGAGCAGGTATCCCAACTAGAAGTAATTTGACAGGAAGATGAAAGCACAGTCACGTGCTGCACCATTCCCACAACGGCCACCATACAAGATGATGAAGCAACAAAGGCGTTTTAGGATGCTGTATTGTCTTGTGCATAAGTTTATGTGCGTGCAAGGCCCTAACAAGGCCAACGACGATCTCCAAAGGCAGAAGCCAAAATCCAAAAGAAAATAGATTAAATCAGAAGTGTTCATCAAAACGATCCTAAGCCGTACGAGTTGCTCGCCACGACAAACGATGAGAACTCGACACGAAAACCAACAAAAACACAACACGACATTCTCTCAATTTACAGTGTAGATGTCTCTTCTATCAATACATAATCAGGACATAACTCACCTAAGGGCATTTCAGACAATACATCTATCAGGATGCCAGCTACACAGCTAGAATCCAAGATGCCCAACAGGCTAACTACTCAGACCAACTACTACTTAGACTAGCCAGCAACTCAGCCTAGCCAGCTAGCTACTCAGAATCTCCAGCTCCCCCAAACAGGCCCTTAGAGAGAGTTCAGCTAGCCCAGCACAGATAATGTTTCACAATGAATCTGTCAAGATCCTGTTTTCATTAAAGATACGAACAAGTGATCTGCAACTCTTCCTGGTGATGCTTCTTGATGCTTTCAGTAGGAAGAGATGTTGAGACAGGATATACCTTGGCACAAAACTTTGATGCACCTGCATGGAACGTTGGAAATTAAAACACTTACTGGAGCAATTTCGGCCGCTCCATGGTATCTAACACATTACTGGCAATCTGTCCATTTGTGATGGAAATGTCAGACAATTCACGAGCAAAACCATCACGGCCAGATTTCCACGTGTCATCTTTATCCCATAGATACACCATAGCCAAAATCTTGCCCCCAGTATACAACTTACTCTTCCTGTAGCGAAGTAATATAGGTATCTTCTAGCCATCCTTCAGTGACTGTTTTTCGAATAGGATTAAATCTTAATGCCTCAGCTGTCATAATAGCGAACGTGACGATGGTTCTCTTGGCGTCATCCATGCTGGTTGTGTCAAATTGATAGTTTGAAAGAACTTTCGCTGCATGTTTGGCTGCCGCCTGACCCAAAGGCACCGTTGGTAGATTTCTATAGCCACCGAGAAGCTCTGTATATGTGTCAGAGAATGGGAGCTGGTCAGCTTCTGGGAACATTGCACTAATGGGAGCTGGTCGGCTTCAAGGAACACTGCACTGCATCCCCGCATGTAGTGCATGGTTCCAGTCCTATCCACGAAGGTGTGAAGTATATATGGCCATCTCTGAACACTAAGGTGGGCTGATCTTCATCCTCACCGTGTACCCTGACCTTAATCCACCTCTTCGGCGGAGTTGTCCTTTGGTCCAACGGTGTTTGTGGGAGGACATTTGTGTCCATGAATCACTTGTGTACCAGTAGCTAGCACAGCACGAATCTGATTGTAGAAATCATCATACGACTCCGCGGTCACGTCGAAGTCCATGAATACATTTACAGGTTCCGCAAGTGTAGAGGAAAGAAGCAGCAGTATAAACAAGACGGAACGGCATCTCCGACCGGTGGGACAGGGGGGCCTTCATGGGGGCCGATGCCCCCTTGGGGCGACGAAAGTAGAAGACGAAGCGCTTGCCCTTCAACTCGGTAGAGCGGCCCATCATGTACATGGCCACCGCCGTCCACGTCCACACCATTGCTGCCGCCTTCATCCCCTCTTGTCCTGCGTGCAACCAACAAACGCAATTGTCACTGGTCTATATAATCCATCGTTAATAAACGGACCAGGTATCCCAACTAGAAGTAATTTGACAGGAAGATAAAAGCACAGTCACAGGTTGCACCATTCCCACAACGGCCACCATACAAGATGATGAAGCAATAAAGGCGTTTTAGGATGCTGTATTGTCTTGTGTATAAGTTTATGTGCGTGCAAGGCCCTAACAAGACCAACGACGATCTCCAAAGGCAGAAGCCAAAATCCAAAAGAAAATAGATTAAATCAGAAGTGTTCATCAAAACGATCCTAAGCCGTACGAGTTGCTCGCCACAACAAACGATGAGAACTCGACACGAAAACCAACAAAAACACAACACGATGTTCTCTCAATTTACAGTATAGATGTCTCTTCTATCAATACATAATCAGGACATAACTCACCTAAGGGCATTTCAGACAATACATCTATCAGGATGCCAGCTGCACAGCTAGAATCCAGGATGCCAAACAGGCTGCACAGCTAGAATCCAGGATGCCAAACGGCGGGTTTGCATCATATGGCTTGGTCAGTCCAAGTGAGGTATGGTCTGGTAAATCCGGAGCGGGAGAGACTTGCCAACACGTGGTAAACCAATGGTGAGCCTACACGTGTCAAGTATGGTGATTGTTTGCAATGAAAGATGAAGATCTAGTCAAGAAAGGGTATTTTGGTAAGACTGGACAAACTACCATAATCTACCTTGGATCAAAACCGCGGTGCATGTGTGGCATTTGGAGAGCAGTGTCAAAGAGATGCTGGTTTGATCAAGTTGGATCAAACAGAAAAGGTTTAACAGATTCAGGCTTATGCGCTTTGAAAAGCGTGCATAAGTGATTTGTGTGATTTAAAACTCGTGTGGTTGGGGTTAACGGGTTTTCCCCATTGTTCTAAGTGGATTATATCTATTAGGGCTAGGTATGACTGGTTGGGCCTCATATATAAAGGATTGGGATGGAGACTTGTGTTGACCATCCAATCCAATCCATCTCTCTCATGTGCTCTCAAGTTGAGAGTTAGGGTTTGAGAGTTGAGTGCGTTGTATGCTCTTTGTCCTCCAAAGTAGAGTAGCTGTAAAACCCAACACAAGTAAGCAATATATCAATCTTGATCATCTCGATGAATAGTCTCTATGTGAATTGATTTGCTCTCGTCATGGTTGGGTTGATCTCTCCCCATCTTTCCTCTTGATCTTGCTGTGCTAAGGACATGAAAGATATAGAGATTATTTGTGAAAATCTATCTCATATCATCTAGGCACTTCTATAGCAAGTTTATCACGAAATCCGATTTTGCATGTTTTTGGCCACCTTGTGTGATTTCATATTTTGAGGGTTTTTGATTGTTCTTTATCCTTGTTCTATCATGCTGTGACATGTGAGAACACATCAAGAGCTATATTGCCCTTCATATACTCACGAGCAAATTGTATTCAGCATTTAGGGTTTTAACTCGGTTTGGTGCAACCTTCCAACAAACTTGAAAATGTCTCAACTTTGATCTTATTTCTCATGATCGTTTGTTGGAATAGATTCTTCATATCCTAGAGTAGATCCCTGCAAAATTTCATGTCTTTTGGATCTACGGATCAAAAGTTGTATCAATTCTTGTTTTTGAAATCGTGCTGAAATTTCCGTTCATTCGGGAAAAGGTAGTACCTTAGTGCAAATTGAGGAACTACCGATAATAGGTAGTACCACAGTGTAAATAAAGGTAGTTCCGATTTATCTGAATTTTCTTTAAAATTTCAGCAACTTGTCATGTTTGTTTAGAGACGATTTCTCATCCTAATCTTCATAGTTTTGTAGCTATTGGAGTAAAAAATTGTTGAGTACTTGAAGAAAAATTTTAAAATCAAAATTCATTCCCGCTTTGTTGCCATCTTAGTTCTATAGTTGGAGACGAATCCATTTACAAACAATTGCTATGAAACATCGTGAGCGATGGATACGATTTGGCGAGAAGCTAGTAATTAACTTCCCATATAATCACAGCTGCCCGGACTTGCTGTAACTTATTTTTTTTTACCTTGCTTGGACTTGCTATATGAGCTAGTGCCTAAACTGTAACCAAGACGCTTAAGGCTGATTGTTCACTGGAAATGATTCTTGGCACTTGTAGTTCTTACATGTTCTGATTCCTAAGTTTACTTCGGGATCTTGTTCAAGAGATCATTACCTGATTAAATTCTATTCTGGGCTACTGCTACTCTACCAAAAGATTAAGTCTAACTTAACTAATTATATTCTTGTGGAATAAATGCTTGCAGCAAGGAAATAAATTATCCAGAGTGTAAATGATTGAAAATGCAAGATAAACTGGTAATATGATTGGACACACCTGCGTCTGAAAAATGAACTGTCGTGCCATCATTAAATAAGCGAGCATTACTGCAAGATGTACCAAATTGTTCTTACAAAATACCAACGGAGGAGGGCATGTACAGATCAGTACACGAGTAGGCAAGTGAAAATCAAGGGTATAGTTGGACAGGATAGTACTAGTACTGTACTGTACAGTTACAAAGCCAATTAAAGCCCTCACTTCATGGAGCATCACTACCTCATTTCATCCTTGCAAGCCTCGTACTTTTGATGCCAAACAAGGTGTTGCTGCCAAACAGGCCTCATTCTTTTGAAGCCCACAAAAACAAAACAACTTGTAAAACAAACTCAGTCTTAGTCTTATATAATGCCACTGATGTAGAGCTCATTTGTAACAACTGCTGCGAGTTCGCATCGGTTGCAGCTGTGAGCTCATCTGTAACAGCTGGAGATAAATCGACTGAATAGAGCATGATCGTCACAGTATGATGCACAACTGAAGCTAGCAAATGCAGATCAGTGGTTCATGACTGCTTTCCCGGAAAGCTGGAGCAAATGTGTAACCAGTTTGCGTATCTTCATTATTAGCTGCAAGTAACTAGTTTGTGTTTCTTTATGAAATGTAAATGCTGGTACCAAGGCCACAAAAACAAACTTCTAGGACAAACTCTGTACTTGTGGACTATCCACGGTAATTTTCCCGATTTTTTTTTATTAGCAAAGTAGTAATTTAGAGTCGCTGATCGTACAAAATAAAGTGAGGAAAATGGCTAAGAATCTTTGGTAGAGAACAAGGTTGCTCTTTATTGTAATAAACTAGTAATAGAGGTGCCTTTGGCAAGACAAAAGACTAGCCCTATTACACGGAATTGAATTTGTGTCGTTTAATTCTCCTTTATCGAATGATCCTCTCTAACATCATTGTTGTTCAACTTTAAATACCAACGAAGGGACGCCAGTTATCCACCAGAGAAGACGCCTTATGGAAACATCACGTCTTGTCAGGGAGGCGGTTGTTGTCAGAGAAAGAACGCTTGATCATCGGTTGTTGTCAGTTGGAGATGAACGTAGGCAATAACTGCATGGCAGTTATTGTCGGTGACTTAGGGCCAAACATTGTGCTGTTTGGAGTGGTAAGACACATGCTCCATCCATCGCACCAAAGGAATATCCTGAAATCGGGTCCACGGACTAGTTCATAGATTTCTTCGAGTAATCATCCGATTGAACAACAGGTACAATGCCGCTCCGACTAGGGTACTCAGGGAGCAACCCCTGGGATTTTTACAACCGCAGGTGTCTTCAACCACAGGGACACAACCACAGGGGCCACGTGGCTTTAATTAAATATTAAAGCCGCATTTAGGAATTTATTTAATCCTTATCAACTTGTGTTAGAATCTAACTGGAGGGTCTATATAAAGGGGGTGTAGGGTTATAGAATTAAGAAAGATATTACACTACCAACAGAAACCCTAGTCGCCACCTCTCATAGGCCCTACTGTGCGTGGTGGTGCAGCACACCAGTGCATAGTATTCCAACCTTGGACGTGAATTTCGGCAATGGTGTTGCTGCGACTGCGAAATAATCAAATGTAGATAGGAGCTTTCATATCAACTATAAGAGGTTACAAATTTCTGCCTTAATTGAAGTAAAAAAAGATAAAGATCAACATCATTTATTTGATATGTATATGTTATAACAATGCAAATTAATCAAATGTAGATAGAATATATGTTACAACTCTGTAAGCAATACAACTATATTTCCAACCATAAGCATTGTAGTTGTATATCAAATACAACCCTATTTTTCACACGTATGTGTGTGTGTGTATAGCCACGCGATTGTGCGGGCACTTCAGCTAGTTTTCTTAGTTGCTCGTTGGCGGTAATGCTACTTATATAGTTGTTATCTAATACTAGGAAATAGTTTGGACATGCTACAATTTATATATATCTTTACATGTACACATGACTGAGCTCTTGTTGATGTTGGGCTCTAGGTAGATGTCTTTGTTGTCTTGGCCTACGTCCGGCCCTGGGGTGGGGGTAAAATAAGGCGGATGAGGCGTCAAGTGTATGTAAGCCAAATCCAGGTGCATCCAGCGCGCAGTGCTGAACATCCTGTGCATCGTTTCCATGGTCCCGCCAGCTGTCCCAGTGGACTACTGAGATGTGGACAGATGACCCATGCGTGAGCCCTTTTCGGCACGTGGGGTAGGATTTTGCTATGCTCGTCCACACATAATGGTTCGGGAGTGGGGGATGGGAAAGGCAAGGCCAGAGGATATTTTCAAATGTTGTTACAGTACAACTAAGTAGTGCAAGGATTAAGCCCGTTCTAAACAACGATAAAGCCAAAGATTATTTAAAATATATTGACTTTTTAGCATAGTTTTTTCTCTTCTTTCTTTACATAGTCTGTAGTGATATAACATAGTTTTTTTAGTTTCTTTAATTGAATATCTTAGAAAGAGCTAACGGACGCTATAGTACTATTTTAGCTAAAAGCCATGATACTTTAAAATATAGCTTAAGATTGTCTACCGTTGCATGTATAACAGCACAGCCGCGCTGTTGGCGAATCCGGGCCATCACTTGACTTTAGATGGCTATGTTCTTGCAAAATCTAGGACGACACCAGATGCTCACCATTGAACTTTCTCGTGGGCTATCAGGTCATGGAAGTTTACGGGAAAAAAGCACTACATGTAGGAAATATTCTGTGTTGCTGAGGTTCATGACTTATGACCAAAATTTTTTAATTTTAGTTGTTTGAAAGAGAGAATACGAAGAGAGACACTCACATGCGATTTTGATCAATATAGATAAAGTCACAATAATATGTACTACAATTAACTTATAGATTCTTTTTTTAAAAAAATATTCTGTATCAAAGTTAGATACTATAGCAAAATTCAAAAATTATTGTTGTAATACTGTATTTTAATGTTTGTTTGTAGGTTCCTAAAGATAAAATTTTGATTACAAAGTACATATACGTGTTGTTTCCAGTCCAATAGATGACACGGTGTGTATATTGTGCAATATATGCATAGAGATGTCTCAGATCTTTGTTGTTTCAGTCCTCTATATATATATATATGTATATATATATATATATGTATATATATATACATATATATATATATATGTATATATATCTACATATATATATATACATGTATATATACATGTATATACATATATATATACATGTATATACATGTATATACATATATATATACATGTATATACATGTATATACATATATATACATATATATATACATGTATATACATATACATATACACATATATATATATATATATATATACATATATATACATACATATATATATATATACACATATATATATATATAGGAAAAATACCTTTTACACCCAGGTGTAATTACGCCCCACTACCTGAAGAGGAGTTGATCCCTTCTATTGAAAGCAGCTGTTCTTAGCCAGTGGAACATTTATGAAGTGGTCTCCTTGAAAAAATGGTTAGTGTAGTGTCCTACTAAAGTCTTACAAACAGAACATTTATGAAGTTCAATTTTTTGTTTTGTTGTAATTCCCATTTTGTCTAAACTATTTAGTCCAATACGCTAGGCTGAGCTACGCTTTGAGAAAAGTAAATCACCAATACGCTACACGAAAAAGCCAATGAGTATTTACTTATCAAGCCTTAATAAGCTAACGAACAGCTCGTGAGTTAGCTCAAGCTCAGCTCGTTAAGCTACCATGCTGAGTATTTACTCTTTACAGCAGCTTAAGAACCAATTTGACTTGAAAAGATTACGGACATTGATTGTATATAGAGATCCTTTGATTCCTTTGAGTCCTATCCCAGATGGTTTTCTTGATGAGATAACGAATGTGCGCATGTTGGATGTTACTGGATGCTGATATGTGCGCATACGGAACACCTTTTGTACGTTCCTTTTGTATGGTGACATGGTAGTTATCCATATTAATATTTAAAATTATGATTTGGAGTCAAATTTATTGTCATGAAATTTTAATATTAGTTTTTCAATGTTTGAACTAAGTACTACAAATTTAGAGTATAGATGTCTCTTCTGTCAATACATAATCAGGACATAACTCACCTAAGGGCATTTCAGACAACACACCTATCAGGATACCAGCTGCACAGTTAGAATCCAGGATGCCAAACAGGCTAACTACTCGGACCAATCACTACTCAGACTAGCCAGCTACTCAGCCTAGCCAGCTAGCTACTCAGAATCTCCAGCTCCCCCAAACAGGCCCTTAGAGGGAGTTCAGCTAGCCCAGCACAGATATCGTTTCGGCATGAATATGTCAAGATCCTGTTTTCATTAAAGATACGAACAAGTGATCCACAACTCTTCCTGGTGATGCTTTCAGTAGGAAGAGATGTTGTGACAGGATATACCTTGGCACAAAACTTCGATGCACCTGCATGGAACGTTGGAAATTAAAACACTTATTGGAGCAATTTCGGCCGCTCCATGTTATCTAACACATCACTGGCAATCTGTCCATTTGTGATGGAAATGTCAGACAAATCAAGAGCAAAACCATCACGGCCAGATTTCCACGTGTCATCTTTGTCCCATAGATACACCATAGCTGAAATCTTGCCCCCAGTATACAACTTACTCTGCCTGTAGTGAAGTAATATAGGTATCTTCTAGCCATCCTTCAGTGACTGTCCTTCGAATAGGATTAAATCTTAATGCCTCAGCTATCATAATAGCGAACTTGACGATGGTTCTCTTGGCGTCATCCATGCTGGTTGTGTCAAATTGATAGTTTGAAAGAACCTTCGCTGCATGTTTGGCTGCCGCCTGACCCAAAGGCACCGTTGGTAGATTTCTATAGCCACCGAGAAGCTCTGTATATGTCTCAGAGAATGGGAGCTGGTCGGCTTTTGGGAACACTGCACTGCATCCCCGCATGCAGTGCATGGTTCCACTCCTATCCACGAAAGTGTGAAGTATATATTGCCATCTCTGAACACTAAGGTGGGCTGATCTTCATCCTCACCGTGTACCCTGACCTTAATCCACCTCGTCGGCGGAGTTGTCCTTTGGTCCAACGGTGTTTGTGGGAGGACATTTGTGTCCATGAATCACTACTAGTGTACCAAAGAACTAGCACAAAGATGAATCGGATTGTAGAAATCATCGTACGACTCCGCGGTCACGTCGAAGTCCACGAATACATTTACAGGTTCCGCAAGTGTAGAGGAAAGAAGCAGCAGTATAACAAGACGAAACGGCATCTTCGACCGGTGGGACAGGGGGACCTTCATGGGGGCCGATGCCCCCTTGGGGCGACGAAAGTAGAAGACGAAGCGCTTGCCCTTCAACTCGGCAGAGCGCCCATCATGCACATGGCCACCGCCGCCCACGCCCACACCATTGCGCGCCTTCATCCCCTCTTGTCCAGCGTGCAACCAACAAACGCAATTGTCACCGGACTATATAATCCATCGTCAATAAACGGACCGGTATCCCAACTAGAAGTAATTTGACAGAAGATGAAAGCACACCACGTCTTTGCACCAATCCCACAACGCCACCACACAAGATGATGAAGCAACAAAGGCGTTTTAGGATGTTTGTATTGTCTTATGCATAAGTTTATGTGCGTGCAAGGCCCTAACAAGGCCAAGGACGATCTCCAAAGGCGTAAGCCAAAATCCAAAAGAAAATAGATTAAATCGAAGTGTTCATCAAAACGATCCTAAGCCGCATGCGAGTTGCTCGCCACGACAAACGATGAGAACTCAACACGAAAACCAACAAAAACACAACACGACGTTATCTCAATTTACAATAGATGTCTTTTCTATCAATACATAATCGTGACATAACTCACCTAAGGGCATTTGCATAATACATCTATCAGGATGCCAGCTGCATAGCTAGAATACAGGATGCCAAACAGGCTAACTACTCAGACCAACTACTACTTAGACTAGCCAGCAACTCAGCCTAGACAGCTAGCTACTCAGAATCTCCGGCTCCCAAACAGGCCCTTAGAGGGAGTTCGGCTAGCCCAAAGACAGATATCGCTTCGCTGAATCACAAGATCCTGTTTTCATTAAAGATACGAACAAGTGATCCGCAACTTTTCCTGGTGATGCTTCTTGATGCTTTCAGTAGGAAGAGATATTGTGACAGGATATACCTTGGCACAAAACTTCGATGCACCTGCAAGGAACGTTGGAAATTAAAACACTTATTGGAGAAATTTTGGCCGCATCATGGTATCTAACACATCACTGGCAATCTGTCCATTTGTGATGGAAATGTCAGACAATTCACGAGCAAAACCATCACGGCCAGATTTCCACGTGTCATCTTTATCCCATAGATACACCATAGACGAAATCTTGCCCCCAGTATACAACTTACTCTGCAGAGGCGAAGTAACATAGGTATCTTCTAGCCATCCTTCGATGGTGTCCTTGAATAGGATTAAATCTTAATGCCTCAGCTATCATAATAGCGAACGTGACGATGGCTCTCTTGGCCTCATCCATGCTGGTTGTGTCAGATTGATAGTTTGAAAGAACCTTCGCTGCATGTTTGGCTGCCGCCTGACCCAAAGACACTGTTGGTAGATTTCTATAGCCACCGAGAAGCTCTGTATATGTCTCAGAGAATGGGAGCAGGTCGGCTTCTGGGAACACTGCACTAATGGGAGCTGGTCGGCGTCTGGGAACACTGCACTGCATCCCCGCATGTAGTGCATGGTTCCAGTCCTATCCACGAAGGTGCGAAGTATATATTGCCATCTCTGGACACTAAGGTGGGCTGATCTTTATCCTCACCGTGTACCCTGACCTTAATCCACCTCGTCGACGGAGTTGTCCTTTGGTCCAACGGTGTTTGTGGGAGCACATTTGTGTCCATGAATCACTAGTGTACCAGCAGCTAGCACAGCATGAATCGGATTGTAGAAATCATCGTACGACTCCGCGGTCACGTCGAAGTCCACGAATACATTTACAGGTTCCGCAAGTGTAGAGGAAAGAAGCAGCAGTATAAACAAGACGGAACGGCATCTCCGACCGGTGGGACAAGGGGGCCTTCATGGGGGCCGATGCCCCCTTGGGTCGACGAAAGTAGAAGACGAAGCGCTTGCCCTTCAACTCGGCAGAGCGGCCCATCATGCACATGGCCACCGCCGTCCACGTCCACACCATTGCTGCCACCTTCATCCCCTCTTGTCCAGCGTGCAACCAACA
The DNA here is from genome assembly GCA_036346265.1 of Melocanna baccifera. NCBI lineage: Eukaryota > Viridiplantae > Streptophyta > Magnoliopsida > Poales > Poaceae > Melocanna > Melocanna baccifera. The sequence goes on from CM070710.1 coordinate 17,653,071, forward strand.
AACGCAATTGTCACTGGACTATATAATCCAACGTCAATAAACGGACCAGGTATCCCAACTAGAAGTAATTTGACAGGAAGATGAAAGCACAGTCACGTGCTACAGCATTCCCACAACAGCCACCACACAAGATGACGAAGCAACAAAGGCGTTTTAGGATGCTGTATTGTCTTGTGCATAAGTTTATGTGCGTGCAAGGCCCTAACAAGAGCAACGACGATCTCCAAAGGCAGAAGCCGAATTCCAAAAGAAAATAGATTAAATCAGAAGTGTTCATCAAAACGATCCTAAGCCGTACGAGTTGCTCGCCACGACAAACGATGAGAACTCGACACGAAAACCAACAAAAACACAACACGACGTTTTCTCAATTTACAGTATAGATGTCTCTTATACCAATACATAATCAGGACATAACTCACCTAAGAGCATTTCAGACAATACATCTATCAGGATGACAGCTGCACAGCTAGAATCTAGGATGCCAAACAGGCTAACTACTCAGACGAACTACTACTTAGACTAGCCAGCAACTCAGCCTAGCCAGCTAGCTACTCAGAATCTCCAGCTCCCCCAAATAGGCCCTTAGAGGGAGTTCAGCTAGCCTAGCACAGATATCGTTTCGGAATGAATCTGTCAAGATCCTGTTTTCATTAAAGATACGAACAAGTGATCCGCAACTCTTCCTGGTGATGCTTCTTGATGCTTTCAGTAGGAATAGATGTTGTGACAGGATATACTTTGGCACAAAACATCGATGCACCTGCATGGAACATTGGAAATTAAAACACTTATTGGAGAAATTTTGGCCGCTTCATGGTATCTAACACATCACTGGCAATCTGTCCATTTGTGATGGAAATGTCAGATAATTCACGAGCAAAACCATCACAGCCAAATTTCCACGTGTCATCTTTATCCCATAGATACACCATAGCCGAAATCTTGCCCCCAGTATACAACTTACTCTGCCTGTAGCGAAGTAATATAGGTATGTTCTAGCCATCCTTCGGTGACTGTCCTTCGTATGGGAATAAATCTTAATGCCTCAGCTATCATAATAGCGAACGTGACGATGGTTCTCTTGGCGTCATCCATGCTGGTTGTGTTAGATTGATAGTTTGAAAGAACCTTCGCTGCATGTTTGGCTGCCGCCTGACCCAAAGGCACCGTTGGTAGATTTCTATAGCCACCGAGAAGCTCTATATATGTCTCAGAGAATGGGAGCTGGTCGGCTTCTGGGAACACTGCACTAATGGGAGCTGGTCGGCTTCTGGGAACACTGCATTGCATCTCCGCATGCAGTGCATGGTTCCAGTCCTATCCGCAAAGGTGTGAAGTATATATTGCCATCTCTGAACACTAAGGTGGGCTGATCTTCATCCTCACCGTGTACCCTAACCATAATCCACCTCGTCGGCGGAGTTGTCCTTTGGTCCAACGGTGTTGGTGGGAGGACATTTGTGTCCATGAATCACTAGTGTACCAGCAGCTAGCACAGCATGAATCGGATTGTAGAAAACATCGTACGACTCCGCGGTCACGTCGAAGTCCACGAATACATTTACAGGTTCCGCAAGTGTAGAGGAAAGAAGCAGCAGTATAAACAAGACGGAACGGCATCTCCGACTGGTGGGACAGGGGGGCCTTCATGGGGGCCGATGCCCCCTTGGGGCGACAAAAGTAGAAGTCGAAGCGCTTGCCCTTCGACTCGGCAGAGCGGCCCATCATGCACATGGCCACCGCCGTCCACGTCCACACCATTGCTGCCGCCTTCGTCCCCTCTTGTCATGTGTGCAACCAACAAACGCAATTGTCACTGGACTATATAATGCATCGTGAATAAACGGACCAGGTATCCCAACTAGAAGTAATTTGACAGGAAGATGAAAGCACGATCCGTCTTTGCAAAGATTCCCACAACAGCCACCACGACAAGATGATGAAGCAACAAAGGCGTTTTAGGATCTTTGTATTGTCTTGTGCATAAGTTTATGTGCGTGCAAGGCCCTAACAAGAGCAACGACGATCTCCAAAGCGTAAGCGAAAATCCAAAAGAAAATAGATTAAATCAGAAGTGTTCATCAAAACGATCCTAAGCCGTACGAGTTGCTCCCCACGACAAACGATGAGAACTCGACACGAAAACCAAGAAAAACACAACACGACGTTCTATCAATTTACAGTATAGATGTGTCTTCTATCAATACATAATCAGGACATAACTCACCTAAGGGCATTTCAGACAATACATCTATCAGGATGCCAGCTGCACAGCTAGAATCCAGGATGCCAAACAGGCTAACTACTCAGACGAACTACTACTTAGACTAGCCAAAGAACTCGGCCTAGCCACTAGCTACTCGAATCTCGGCTCCCCAAACAGCCCTTAGAGGAGTTCACTAGCCCAAAGACGGATATCGTTTCGGCATGAATCTGTCAAGATCCTGTTTTCATTAAAGATACGAACAAGTGATCCGCAACTCTTCCTCGTGATGCTTCTTGATGCTTTCAGTAGGAAGAGATGTTGTGACAGGACATACCTTGGCACAAAACTTCGATGCACCTGCATGGAACGTTGGAAATTAAAACACTTATTGGAGCAATTTTGGCCGCTTCATGGTATCTAACACATCACTGGCAATCTGTCCATTTGTGATGGAAATGTCAGACAATTCACGAGCAAAACCATCACGGCCAGATTTCCACGTGTCATCTTTATCCCATAGACACCATTGCCGAAATCTTATCCCCGGTATAGAACTTACTCTGCCTGTAGCGAAGTAATATAGGTATGTTCTAGCCATCCTTCGGTGACTGTCCTTCGTATAGGATTAAATCTTAATGCCTCAGCTATCATAATAGCGAACGTGACGATGGTTCTCTTGGTGAAATCCATGCTGGTTATGTCAGATTGATAGTTTGAAAGAACCTTCGCTGCCTGTTTGGCTGCCGCCTGACCCAAAGGCACCGTTGGTAGATTTCTATAGCCACCGAGAAGCTCTGTATATGTCTCAGAGAATGGGAGCTGGTCGGCTTCTGGGAACACTGCACTAAAGGGAGTCGGCGGCTTGAGGAACGCCGCATCGCATCCCCGCATGCAGTGCGTTGTTCCAGTCCTATCCACGAAGGTGTGAAGTATATATTGCCATCTCTGAACACTAAGGTGGGCTGATCTTCATCCTCACCGTGTACCCTGACCTTAATCCACCTCGTCGGCGGAGTTGTCCTTTGGTCCAACGGTGTTTGTGGGAGGACATTTGTGTCCATGAATCACTAGTGTACCAGCAGCTAGCATAGCATGAATCTGATTGTAGAAATCATCGAACGACTCCGTGGTCACGTCGAAGTCCACGAATACATTTACAGGTACCGCAAGTGTAGAGGAAAGAAGCAGCAGTATAAACAAGACGGAACGGCATCTCCGACGGTGGGACAAGGGGCCTTCATGGGGCCGATACCTCCTTGGGGCGACAAAGTAGAAGACGGCGCTTGCCCTTCAACTTGGCAGAGCGGCCCATCATGCACATGGCCACCGCCGTCCACGTCCACACCATTGCTGCCGCCTTCGTCCCCTCTTGTCCTGCGTGCAACCACCAAACGCCATTGTCACTGGACTATATAATCCATCATCAATAAACGGACCAGGTATCCCAACTAGAAGTAATTTGACAGGAAGATGAAAGCACGATCCACGTCTTCGCAAAGATTCCCACAACAGCCACCACACAAGATGATGAAGCAACAAGGGCGTTTTAGGATGCTGTATTGTCTTGTGCATAAGTTTATGTGCGTGCAAGGCCCTAACAAGAGCAACGACGATCTCCAAAGGCAGAAGCCAAAATCCAAAAGAAAATAGATTAAATCAGAAGTGTTCATCAAAACGATCCTAAGCTGTACGAGTTGATCACCACGACAAACGATGAGAACTCGACACGAAAACCAACAAAAACACAACACGACGTTCTATCAATTTACAGTATAGATGTCTCTTCTATCAATACATAATCAGGACATAACTCACCTAAGGGCATTTCAGACAATACATCTATCAGGATGCCAGCTGCACAGCTAGAATCCAGGATGCCAAACAGGCTAACTACTCAGACCAACTACTACTTAGACTAGCTAGCAACTCAGCCTAGCCAGCTAGCTACTCAGAATCTCCAGCTCCCCCAAATTGGCCCTTAGAGGGAGTTCAGCTAGCCCAGCACAGATATCGTTTCGGCATGAATCTGTCAAGATCCTTTTTTCATTAAAGATACAAACAAGTGATCCGTAACTCTTCCTAGTGATGCTTCTTGATGCTTTCAGTAGGAAGAGATGTTGTGACAGGACATACCTTGGCACAAAACTTCGATGCACCTGCATGGAACGTTGGAAATTAAAACACTTATTGGAGCAATTTTGGCCGCTTCATGGTATCTAACACATCACAGGCAATCTGTCCATTTGTGATGGAAATGTCAGACAATTCACGAGCAAAACCATCACGGCCAGATTTCCACGTGTCATCTTTATCCCATAGATACACCATAGCCGAAATCTTGCCCCCGGTATACAACTTACTCTACCTGTAGCGAAGTAATACAGGTATGTTCTAGCCATCCTTCGGTGACTGTCCTTCGTATAGGATTAAATCTTAATGCCTTAGCTATCATAATAGCGAACGTGACGATGGTTCTCTTGGCGTAATCCATGCTGGTTGTGTCAGATTGATAGTTTGAAAGAACCTTCGCTGCATGTTTGGCTGCCGCCTGACCCAAAGGCACCGTTGGTAGATTTCTATAGCCACCGAGAAGCTCTGTATATGTCTCAGAGAATGGGAGCTGGTCGGCTTTTGGGGACACTGCACTAATGGGAGCTGGTCGGCTTCAGGGAACACTGCACTGCATCCCCGCATGCAGTGCGTGGTTCCAGTCCTATCCACGAAGGTGTGAAGTATATATTGCCATCTCTGAACAGTAATGTGGGCTGATCTTCATCCTCACCGTGTACCCTGACCTTAATCCACCTCGTCGGCGGAGTTGTCCTTTGGTCCAACGGTGTTTGTGGGAGGACATTTGTGTCCATGAATCACTACTAGTGTACCAGCAGCTAGCACATCATGAATCGGATTGTAGAAATCATCGTACGACTCCGCGGTCACGTCGAAGTCCACGAATACATTTACAGGTTCCGCAAGTGTAGAGGAAAGAAGCAGCAGTATAACAAGACGAAACGGCATCTCCGACCGGTGGGACAGGGGGACCTTCATGGGGGCCGATGCCCCCTTGGGGCGACGAAAGTAGAAGATGAAGCGCTTGCCCTTCAACTCGGCAGAGCGGCCCATCATGCACATGGCCACCGCCGTCCACGTCCACACCATTGCGGCCGCCTTCATCCCCTCTTGTCCAGCGTGCAACCAACAAACGCAATTGTCACTGGACTATATAATCCATCGTCAATAAACGGACCAGGTATCCCAACTAGAAGTAATTTGACAGGAAGATGAAAGCACAGTCACGTGCTGCACCAATCCCACAACGGCCACCACACAAGATGATGAAGCAACAAAGGCGTTTTAGGATGCTGTATTGTCTTATGCATAAGTTTATGTGCGTGCAAGGCCCTAACAAGGCCAAGGACGATCTCCAAAGGCAGAAGCCAAAATCCAAAAGAAAATAGATTAAATCAGAAGTGTTCATCAAAACGATCCTAAGCCGTACGAGTTGCTCGCCACGACAAACGATGAGAACTCAACACGAAAACCAACAAAAACACAACACGACGTTATCTCAATTTACAGTATAGATGTCTTTTCTATCAATACATAATCAGGACATAACTCACCTAAGGGCATTTCAGACAATACATCTATCAGGATGCCAGCTGCATAGCTAGAATACAGGATGCCAAACAGGCTAACTACTCAGACCAACTACTACTTAGACTAGCCAGCAACTCAGCCTAGACAGCTAGCTACTCAGAATCTCCGGCTCCCCCAAACAGGCCCTTAGAGGGAGTTCGGCTAGCCCAGCACAGATATCGTTTCGGCCTGAATCTGTCAAGATCCTGTTTTCATTAAAGATACGAACAAGTGATCCGCAACTTTTCCTGGTGATGCTTCTTGATGCTTTCAGTAGGAAGAGATATTGTGACAGGATATACCTTGGCACAAAACTTCGATGCACCTGCAAGGAACGTTGGAAATTAAAACACTTATTGGAGAAATTTTGGCCGCATCATGGTATCTAACACATCACTGGCAATCTGTCCATTTGTGATGGAAATGTCAGACAATTCACGAGCAAAACCATCACGGCCAGATTTCCACGTGTCATCTTTATCCCATAGATACACCATAGACGAAATCTTGCCCCCAGTATACAACTTACTCTGCCTGTAGCGAAGTAACATAGGTATCTTCTAGCCATCCTTCAGTGACTGTCCTTCGAATAGGATTAAATCTTAATGCCTCAGCTATCATAATAGCGAACGTGACGATGGCTCTCTTGGCCTCATCCATGCTGGTTGTGTCAGATTGATAGTTTGAAAGAACCTTCGCTGCATGTTTGGCTGCCGCCTGACCCAAAGACACTGTTGGTAGATTTCTATAGCCACCGAGAAGCTCTGTATATGTCTCAGAGAATGGGAGCAGGTCGGCTTCTGGGAACACTGCACTAATGGGAGCTGGTCGGCGTCTGGGAACACTGCACTGCATCCCCGCATGCAGTGCATGGTTCCAGTCCTATCCACGAAGGTGCGAAGTATATATTGCCATCTCTGGACACTAAGGTGGGCTGATCTTTATCCTCACCGTGTACCCTGACCTTAATCCACCTCGTCGACGGAGTTGTCCTTTGGTCCAACGGTGTTTGTGGGAGCACATTTGTGTCCATGAATCACTAGTGTACCAAAGAGCTAGCACAAAGATGAATCGGATTGTAGAAATCATCGTACGACTCCGCGGTCACGTCGAAGTCCACGAATACATTTACAGGTTCCGCAAGTGTAGAGGAAAGAAGCAGCAGTATAAACAAGACGGAACGGCATCTCCGACCGGTGGGACAAGGGGGCCTTCATGGGGGCCGATGCCCCCTTGGGTCGACGAAAGTAGAAGACGAAGCGCTTGCCCTTCAACTCGGCAGAGCGGCCCATCATGCACATGGCCACCGCCGTCCACGCCCACACCATTGCCGCCACCTTCATCCCCTCTTGTCCAGCGTGCAACCAACAAACGCAATTGTCACCGGACTATATAATCCAACGTCAATAAACGGACTGTATCCCAACTAGAAGTAATTTGACAGAAGATGAAAGCACGATCCACGTGCTACAAAGATTCCCACAACAGCCACCACACAAGATGATGAAGCAACAAAGGCGTTTTAGGATGCTGTATTGTCTTGTGCATAAGTTTATGTGCGTGCAAGGCCCTAACAAGAGCAACGACGATCTCCAAAGGCGTGCCAAATTCCAAAGAAAATAGATTAAATCGTAGTGTTCATCAAAACGATCCTAAGCCGTGCGAGTTGCTCGCCACGACAAACGATGAGAACTCGACACGAAAACCAACAAAAACACAACACGACGTTTTCTCAATTTACAGTATAGATGTCTCTTATACCAATACATAATCAGGACATAACTCACCTAAGAGCATTTCAGACAATACATCTATCAGGATGCCAGCTGCACAGCTAGAATCTAGGATGCCAAACAGGCTAACTACTCAGACGAACTACTACTTAGACTAGCCAGCAACTCAGCCTAGCCAGCTAGCTACTCAGAATCTCCAGCTCCCCCAAATAGGCCCTTAGAGGGAGTTCAGCTAGCCTAGCACGTATATCGTTTCGAATGAATCACAAGATCCTGCTTTCATTAAAGATACGAACAAGTGATCCGCAACTCTTCCTGGTGATGCTTCTTGATGCTTTCAGTAGGAATAGATGTTGTGACAGGATATACTTTGGCACAAAACATCGATGCACCTGCATGGAACATTGGAAATTAAAACACTTATTGGAGAAATTTTGGCCGCTTCATGGTATCTAACACATCACTGGCAATCTGTCCATTTGTGATGGAAATGTCAGATAATTCACGAGCAAAACCATCACAGCCAAATTTCCACGTGTCATCTTTATCCCATAGATACACCATAGCCGAAATCTTGCCCCCAGTATACAACTTACTCGGCCTGTAGCGAAGTAATATAGGTATGTTCTAGCCATCCTTCGGTGACTGTCCTTCGTATGGGAATAAATCTTAATGCCTCAGCTATCATAATAGCGAACGTGACGATGGTTCTCTTGGCGTCATCCATGCTGGTTGTGTTAGATTGATAGTTTGAAAGAACCTTCGCTGCATGTTTGGTTGCCGCCTGACCCAAAGGCACCGTTGGTAGATTTCTATAGCCACCGAAAGCTCTATATATGTCTCAGAGAATGGGAGCTGGTCGGCTTCTGGGAACACTGCACTAATGGGAGCTGGTCGGCTTCTGGGAACACTGCATTGCATCTCCGCATGCAGTGCATGGTTCCAGTCCTATCCGCAAAGGTGTGAAGTATATATTGCCATCTCTGAACACTAAGGTGGGCTGATCTTCATCCTCACCGTATACCCTAACCATAATCCACCTCGTCGGCGGAGTTGTCCTTTGGTCCAACGGTGTTGGTGGGAGGACATTTGTGTCCATGAATCACTAGTGTACCAAAGAGCTAGCACAAAGATGAATCGGATTGTAGAAAACATCGTACGACTCCGCGGTCACGTCGAAGTCCACGAATACATTTACAGGTTCCGCAAGTGTAGAGGAAAGAAGCAGCAGTATAAACAAGACGGAACGGCATCTCCGACTGGTGGGACAGGGGGGCCTTCATGGGGGCCGATGCCCCCTTGGGGCGACAAAAGTAGAAGTCGAAGCGCTTGCCCTTCGACTCGGCAGAGCGGCCCATCATGCACATGGCCACCGCCGTCCACGTCCACACCATTGCTGCCGCCTTCGTCCCCTCTTGTCATGTGTGCAACCAACAAACGCAATTGTCACTGGACTATATAATGCATCGTGAATAAACGGACCAGGTATCCCAACTAGAAGTAATTTGACAGGAAGATGAAAGCACAGTCACGTGCTGCAGCATTCCCACAACAGCCACCACAGAAGATGATGAAGCAACAAAGGCGTTTTAGGATGCTGTATTGTCTTGTGCATAAGTTTATGTGCGTGCAAGGCCCTAACAAGAGCAACGACGATCTCCAAAGGCAGAAGCGAAAATCCAAAAGAAAATAGATTAAATCAGAAGTGTTCATCAAAACGATCCTAAGCCGTACGAGTTGCTCCCCACGACAAACGATGAGAACTCGACACGAAAACCAAGAAAACACAACACGACGTTCTATCAATTTACAGTATAGATGTGTCTTCTATCAATACATAATCAGGACATAACTCACCTAAGGGCATTTCAGACAATACATCTATCGGATGCCACCGCATACTAGAATCCAGGATGCCAAACAGGCTAACTACTCAGACGAACTACTACTTAGACTAGCCAGCAACTCAGCCTAGCCAGCTAGCTACTCAGAATCTCCAGCTCCCCCAAACAGGCCCTTAGAGGGAGTTCAGCTAGCCCAGCACAGATATCGTTTCGGCATGAATCTGTCAAGATCCTGTTTTCATTAAAGATACGAACAAGTGATCCGCAACTCTTCCTAGTGATGCTTCTTGATGCTTTCAGTAGGAAGAGATGTTGTGACAGGACATACCTTGGCACAAAACTTCGATGCACCTGCATGGAACGTTGGAAATTAAAACACTTATTGGAGCAATTTTGGCCGCTTCATGGTATCTAACACATCACTGGCAATCTGTCCATTTGTGATGGAAATGTCAGACAATTCACGAGCAAAACCATCACGGCCAGATTTCCACGTGTCATCTTTATCCCATAGACACCATTGCCGAAATCTTATCCCCGGTATAGAACTTACTCTGCCTGTAGCGAAGTAATATAGGTATGTTCTAGCCATCCTTCGGTGACTGTCCTTCGTATAGGATTAAATCTTAATGCCTCAGCTATCATAATAGCGAACGTGACGATGGTTCTCTTGGTGAAATCCATGCTGGTTATGTCAGATTGATAGTTTGAAAGAACCTTCGCTGCCTGTTTGGCTGCCGCCTGACCCAAAGGCACCGTTGGTAGATTTCTATAGCCACCGAGAAGCTCTGTATATGTCTCAGATAATGGGAGCTGGTCGGCTTCTGGGAACACTGCACTAAAGGGAGCTGGCCAGCTTCAGGGAACGCTGCACTGCATCCCCGCATGCAGTGCGTTGTTCCAGTCCTATCCACGAAGGTGTGAAGTATATATTGCCATCTCTGAACACTAAGGTGGGCTGATCTTCATCCTCACCGTGTACCCTGACCTTAATCCACCTCGTCGGCGGAGTTGTCCTTTGGTCCAACGGTGTTTGTGGGAGGACATTTGTGTCCATGAATCACTAGTGTACCAGCAGCTAGCATAGCATGAATCTGATTGTAGAAATCATCGAACGACTCCGTGGTCACGTCGAAGTCCACGAATACATTTACAGGTACCGCAAGTGTAGAGGAAAGAAGCAGCAGTATAAACAAGACGGAACGGCATCTCCGACCGGTGGGACAAGGGGGCCTTCATGGGGGCCGATACCTCCTTGGGGCGACAAAAGTAGAAGACGAAGCGCTTGCCCTTCAACTTGGCAGAGCGGCCCATCATGCACATGGCCACCGCCGTCCACGTCCACACCATTGCTGCCGCCTTCGTCCCCTCTTGTCCTGCGTGCAACCACCAAACGCCATTGTCACTGGACTATATAATCCATCATCAATAAACGGACCAGGTATCCCAACTAGAAGTAATTTGACAGGAAGATGAAAGCACAGTCACGTGCTGCAGCATTCCCACAACAGCCACCACACAAGATGATGAAGCAACAAGGGCGTTTTAGGATGCTGTATTGTCTTGTGCATAAGTTTATGTGCGTGCAAGGCCCTAACAAGAGCAACGACGATCTCCAAAGGCAGAAGCCAAAATCCAAAAGAAAATAGATTAAATCAGAAGTGTTCATCAAAACGATCCTAAGCTGTACGAGTTGATCACCACGACAAACGATGAGAACTCGACACGAAAACCAACAAAAACACAACACGACGTTCTATCAATTTACAGTATAGATGTCTCTTCTATCAATACATAATCGTGACATAACTCACCTAAAGGCATTTCGCATAATACATCTATCAGGATGCCAGCTGCACAGCTAGAATCCAGGATGCCAAACAGGCTAACTACTCAGACCAACTACTACTTAGACTAGCTAGCAACTCAGCCTAGCCAGCTAGCTACTCAGAATCTCCAGCTCCCCCAAATTGGCCCTTAGAGGGAGTTCAGCTAGCCCAGCACAGATATCGTTTCGGCATGAATCTGTCAAGATCCTTTTTTCATTAAAGATACAAACAAGTGATCCGCAACTCTTCCTAGTGATGCTTCTTGATGCTTTCAGTAGGAAGAGATGTTGTGACAGGACATACCTTGGCACAAAACTTCGATGCACCTGCATGGAACGTTGGAAATTAAAACACTTATTGGAGCAATTTTGGCCGCTTCATGGTATCTAACACATCACAGGCAATCTGTCCATTTGTGATGGAAATGTCAGACAATTCACGAGCAAAACCATCACGGCCAGATTTCCACGTGTCATCTTTATCCCATAGATACACCATAGCCGAAATCTTGCCCCCGGTATACAACTTACTCTACCTGTAGCGAAGTAATATAGGTATGTTCTAGCCATCCTTCTGATCGCCCTTCGATAGGATTAAATCTTAATGCCTCAGCTATCATAATAGCGAACGTGACGATGGTTCTCTTGGCGTAATCCATGCTGGTTGTGTCAGATTGATAGTTTGAAAGAACCTTCGCTGCATGTTTGGCTGCCGCCTGACCCAAAGGCACCGTTGGTAGATTTCTATAGCCACCGAGAAGCTCTGTATATGTCTCAGAGAATGGGAGCTGGTCGGCTTTTGGGGACACTGCACTAATGGGAGCTGGTCGGCTTCAGGGAACACTGCACTGCATCCCCGCATGCAGTGCGTGGTTCCAGTCCTATCCACGAAGGTGTGAAGTATATATTGCCATCTCTCGAACGATGAATGTGGCTGATCTTCATCCTCACCGTGTACCCTGACCTTAATCCACCTCGTCGGCGGAGTTGTCCTTTGGTCCAACGGTGTTTGTGGGAGGACATTTGTGTCCATGAATCACTAGTGTACCAGCTGCTTGCACAGCACGAATCTGACTGTAGAAATCATCGTACGACTCCGCGGTCACGTCGAAGTCCACGAATACATTTACCGGTTCCGCAAGTGTGGAGAAAAGAAGCAGCAGTATAAATAAGACGGAACGGCATCTCTGACCGGTGGGACAGGGGGGCCTTCATGGGGGCCGATGCCCCCTTGGGGCGACGAAAGTAGAAGACGAAGCGCTTGCCCTTCAACTCGGCAGAGCGGCCCATCATGCACATGGCCACCGCCGTCCACGTCCACACCATTGCTGCCGCCTTCATCTCCTCTTGTCAAGCGTGCAACCAACAAACGCAATTGTCACTGGACTATATAATCCAACGTCAATAAACGGACCAGGTATCCCAACTAGAAGTAATTTGATAGGAAGATGAAAGCACACTCACGTGCTGCAGCATTCCCACAACAGCCACAAGACAAGATGATGAAGCAACAAAGGCGTTTTAGGATGCTGTATTGTCTTGTGCATAAGTTTATGTGCGTGCAAGGCCCAACAAGAGCAACGACGATCTCCAAAGGCAGAAGCCAAAATCCAAAAGAAAATAGATTAAATCAGAAGTGTTCATGAAAATGATCCTAAGCCGTACGAGTTGCTCGCCACGACAAACGATGCGAACTCGACACCAAAACCAACAAAAACACAACACGACGTTCTCTCAATTTACAGTATAGATGTCTCTTCTATCAATACATAATCAGGACATAACTCACCTAAGGGCATTTCAGATAATACATCTATCAGGATGCCAGCTGCACAGCTAGAATCCAGGATGCCAAACAGGCTAACTACTCAGACCAACTACTACTTAGACTAGCCAGCAACTAAGCATAGCCAGCTACCTACACAGAATCTCCAGCTCCCCCAAACAGGCCCTTAGAGGGAGTTCAGCTAGCCCAGCGCAGATATCGTTTCGGCATGAATCTTTCAAGATCCTGTTTACATTAAAGATACGAACAAGTGATCCTCAACTCTTCCTGGTGATGCTTCTTGATGCTTTCAGTAGGAAGAGATGTTGTGACAGGATATACCTTGGCACAAAACTTCCATGCACGTGCATGGAACGTTGGAAATTAAAACACTTATTGGAGCAATTTCGGCCGATCCATGGTATCTAACACATCACTGGCAATATGTCCATTTGTGATGAAAATGTCAGACAATTCACGAGCAAAACCATCACGGTCAGATTTCCGCGTGTCATCTTTATCCCATAGATACACCATAGCCGAAATCTTGCCCCCAGTATACAACTTACTCTTCCTGTAGCGAAGTAATATAGGTATCTTCTAGCCATCCTTCAGTTACTGTCTTTCGAATAGGATTAAATCTTAATGCCTCAGCTATCATAATAGCGAACGTGACGATGGTTCTCTTGGCGTCATCCATGCTGGTTGTGTCAAATTGATAGTTTGAAATAACCTTCGCTACATGTTTGGCTGCAGCCTAACCCAAAGGCACCGTTGGTAGATTTCTATAGCCACCGAGAAGCTCTGTATATGTCTCAGAGAATGGGAGCTGGTCAGCTTCTGGGAACACTGCACTAATGGAAGATGGTCGGCTTCAGGGAACACTGCACTGCATCCCCGCTTGCAGTGCGTGGTTCTAGTCCTATCCACGAAGGTGTGAAGTATATATTGCCATCTCTGAACACTAACGTGGGGTGATCTTCATCCTCACCGTGTACCCTGACCTTAATCCACCTCGTCGGCGGAGTTGTCCTTTGGTCCAACGGTGTTTGTGGGAGGACATTTGTGTCCATGAATCACAAGTGTACCAAAGAGCTAGCACAAAGATGAATCGATTGTAGAAATCATCGTACGACTCCGCGGTCACGTCGAAGTCCACGAATACATTTACAGGTTCCGCAAGTGTAGAGGAAAGAAGCAGCAGTATAAACAAGACGGAACGGCATCTCCGACCGGTGGGACAGGGGGGCCTTCATGGGGGCCGATGCCCCCTTGGGGCGACGAAAGTAGAAGACGAAGCGCTTGCCCTTAAACTCGACAGAGCGGCCCATCATGCACATGGCCACCACCGTCCACGTCCACACCATTGCTGCCGCCTTCATCCCCTCTTGTCCTGCGTGCAACCAACAAACCCAATGTCACTGGACTATATAATGCATCGTGAATAAACGGACCAGGTATCCCAACTAGAAGTAATTTGACACGAAGATGAAAGCACAGTCACGTGCTGCAGCATTCCCACAACAGCCACCATACAAGATGATGAAGCAATAAAGGCGTTTTAGGATGCTGTATTGTCTTGTGCATAAGTTTATGTGCGTGCAAGGCCCTAACAAGAGCAACGACGATCTCCAAAGGCAGAAGCCAAAATCCAAAAGAAAATAGATTAAATCAGAAGTGTTCATCAAAACGATCCTAAGCCGTACGAGTTGCTCGCCACGACAAACGATGAGAACTCGACACCAAAAGCAACAAAAACACAACAGGACGTTCTCTCAATTTACAGTATAGATGTCTCTTCTGTCAATACATAATCCGGACATAACTCACCTAATGGCATTTGCATAATACATCTATCAGATGCCACCGCATGCTAGAATCCAGATGCCAAACAAAGCTAACTGCTCGGACCAACTACTACTTAGACTAGCCAAAGAACTCACCTAGCCACTAGCTACTCGAAATCTCCACTCCCCAAACAGCCCTTAGAGGAGTTCAATAGCCCAAAGACGTATATCGCTTCGGCATGAATCACAGATCCTGTTTTCATTAAAGATATGAACAAGTGATCCACAACTCTTCCTGGTGATGCTTCTTGGTGCTTTCAGTAGGAAGAGATGTTGTGACAGGATATACCTTGGCACAAAACTTCGATGCACCTGCATGGAACGTTGGAAATTAAAACACTTATTGGAGCAATTTTGGCCGCTCCATGGTATCTAACACATCACTGGCAATCTGTCCATTTGTGATGGAAATGTCAGACAATTCACGAGCAAAACCATCACGGCCAGATTTCCACGTGTCATCTTTATCCCATAGATACAACATAGCCGAAATCTTGCCCCCAGTATACAACTTACTCTGCCTGTAGCGAAGTAATATAGGTATGTTCTAGCCATCCTTCGGTGACTATCCTTCGAATAGGATTAAATCTTAATGCCTCAGCTATCATAATAGCGAACGTGACGATGGTTCTCTTGGCGTAATCCATGCTGGTTGTGTCAGATTGATAGTTTGAAAGAACCTTCGCTGCATGTTTGGCTGCCGCCTGACCCAAAGGCACCGTTGGTAGATTTCTATAGCCACCGAGAAGATCCGTATATGTCTCAGAGAATGGGAGCTGGTCGGCTTCTGGGAACACTACACTAATGGGAGCTGGTCGGCTTCTGGGAACACTACACTGCATCCCCGCATGCAGTGCATGGTTCCAGTCCTATCCACGATGGTGTGAAGTATATATTTCCATCTCTGAACGCTAAGGTGGGCTGATCTTCATCCTCACCGTGTACCCTGACCATAATCCACCTCGTCGGCGGAGTTGTCCTTCGGTCCAACGGTGTTTGTGGGAGAACATTTGTGTCCATGAATCACTAGTGTACCAGCAGCTAGCACAGCATGAATCGGATTGTAGAAATCATCGTACGACTCCGCGGTCACGTCGAAGTCCACGAATACATTTACAGGTTCCGCAAGTGTAGAGGAAAGAAGTAGCAGTATTAACAAGACGGAACGACATCTCCGACCGGTGGGACAGGGGGGCCTTCATGGGGGCCGATGCCCCCTTGGGGCGACGAAAGTAGTAGATGAAGCGCTTGCCCTTCAACTCGGCAGAGCGGCCCATCATGCACATGGCCACCGCCGTCCACGTCCACACCATTGCGCCTTCATCCCCTCTTGTCCTGCGTGCAACCAACAAACGCAATTGTCACTGGACTATATAATCCATCGTCAATAAACGGACCAGGTATCCCAACTAGAAGTAATTTGACAGGAAGATGAAAGCACAGTCACGTGCTGCAGCATTCCCACAACAGCCACCATACAAGATGATGAAGCAACAAAGGCGTTTTAGGATGCTGTATTGTCTTGTGCATAAGTTTATGTGCGTGCAAGGCCCAAACAAGAGGAACGACGATCTCCAAAGGCAGAACCCAAAATCCAAAAGAAAATAGATTAAATCAGACGTGTTCATCAAAACAATCCTAAGCCGTACGAGTTACTCACCACGACAAACGATGAGAACTCGACACGAAAACCAACAAAAACACAACACGACGTTCTGTCAATTACAGTATAGATGTCTATTCTATCAATACATAATCAGGACATAACTCGCCTAAGGGCATTTCAGGCAATACATCTATCAGGATGCCAGCTGCACAGCTAGAATCCAGGATGCCAAACAGGCTAACTACTCAGACCAACTACTACTTAGACTAGCCAGCAACTCAGCCTAGCCAGCTAGCTACTCAAAATCTCCAGCTCCCCCAAATTGGCCCTTAAATGGAGTTCAGCTAGCCCAGCACAGATATCGTTTCGGCATGAATCCGTCAAGATCCTGTTTTCATTAAAGATACGAACAAGTGATCCGCAACTCTTCCTGGTGATGCTTCTTGATGCTTTCAGTAGGAAGAGATGTTGTGACAGGATATACCTTGGCACAAAACTTCGATGCACCTACATGGAACGTTGGAAATTAAAACACTTATTGGAGCAATTTCGGCCGATCCATGGTATCTAACACATCACTGGCAATATGTCCACTTGTGATGGAAATGTCAGACAATTCACGAGCAAAACCATCACGGCCAGATTTCCACGTGTCATCTTTATCCCATAGATACACCATAGCCGAAATCTTGCCCCCAGTATACAACTTACTCTGCCTGTAGCGAAGTAATATAGGTATGTTCTAGCCATCCTTCGGTGACTGTCCTTCGTATGGGATTAAATCTTAATGCCTCAGCTATCATAATAGCGAACGTGACGATGGTTATTTTGGCGTAATCCATGCTGGTTGTGTCAGATTGATAGTTTGAAAGAACCTTCGCTGCATGTTTGGCTGCCGCCTGACCCAAAGGCACCGTTGGTAGATTTCTATAGCCACCGAGAAGCTCTGTATATGTCGCAGAGAATGGGAGCTGGTCGGCTTCTGGGAACACTACACTAATGGGAGCTGGTCGGCTTCTTTGAACACTACACTGCATCCTCGCATGCAGTGCATGGTTCCTGTCCTATCCACGATGGTGTGAAGTATATATTGCCATCTCTGAATACTAAGGTGGGCTGATCTTCATCCTCACCGTGTACCCTGACCATAATCCACCTCGTCGGCGGAGTTGTCCTTCGGTCCAACGGTGTTTGTGGGAGGACATTTGTGTCCATGAATCACTAGTGTACCAGCAGCTAGCACAGCATGAATCGGATTGTAGAAATCATCGTACGACTCTGCGGTCACGTCGAAGTCCACGAATACATTTACAGGTTCCGCAAGTGTAGAGGAAAGAAGTAGCAGTATTAACAAGACGGAACGGCATCTCCGACCGGTGGGACAGGGGGGCCTTCATGGGGGACGATGCCCCCTTGGGGCGACGAAAGTAGTAGACGAAGCGCTTGCCCTTCAACTCGGCAGAGCGGCCCATCATGCACATGGCCACCGCCGTCCACGTCCACACCATTGCTGCCGCCTTCATCCTCTCTTGTCCTGCGTGCAACCAACAAACGCAATTGTCACTGGACTATATAATCCATCGTCAATAAACGGACCAGGTATCCCAACTAGAAGTAATTTGACAGGAAGATGAAAGCACATCCACGTCTTTGCAAAGATTCCCACAACAGCCACCATACAAGACGATGAAGCAACAAAGGCGTTTTAGGATGCTGTATTGTCTTGTGCATAAGTTTATGTGCGTGCAAGGCCCTAACAAGAGCAACGACGATCTCCAAAGGCAGAAGCGAAAATCCAAAAGAAAATAGATTAAATCAGAAGTGTTCATCAAAACGATCCTAAGCCGTACGAGTTGCTCCCCACGACAAACGATGAGAACTCGACACGAAAACCAAGAAAAACACAACACGACGTTCTATCAATTACAGTATAGATGTCTCATCTATCAATACATAATCAAGACATAACTCACCTAAGGGCATTTCAGACAATACATCTATCAGGATGCCAGCTGCACAGCTAGAATCCAGGATGCCAAACAGGCTAACTACTCAGACCAACTACTACTTAGACTAGCCAGCAACTCAGCCTAGCCAGCTAGCTACTCAGAATCTCCAGCTCCCCCAAACAGGCCCTTAGAGGGAGTTCAGCTAGCCCAGCATAGATATCGTTTCGGCATGAATCTGTCAAGATCCTGTTTTCATTAAAGATACGAACAAGTGATCCGCAACTCTTCCTGGTGATGCTTCTTGACGCTTTCAGTAGGAAGAGATGTTGTGACAGGATATACCTTGGCACAAAACTTCGATGCACCTGCATGGAACGTTGGAAATCAAAACACTTATTGGAGCAATTTCGGCCGCTCCATGTTATCTAACACATCACTGGCAATCTGTCCATTTGTGATGGAAATGTCAGACAAATCAAGAGCAAAACCATCACGGCCAGATTTCCACGTGTCATCTTTGTCCCATAGATACACCATAGCTGAAATCTTGCCCCCAGTATACAACTTACTCTGCCTGTAGTGAAGTAATATAGGTATCTTCTAGCCATCCTTCGGTGACTGTCCTTCGTATGGGATTAAATCTTAATGCCTCAGCTATCATAATAGCGAACGTGACGATGGTTCTCTTGGCGTAATCCATGCTGGTTGTGTCAAATTGATAGTTTGAAAGAACCTTTGCTGCATGTTTGGCTGCCGCCTGACCCAAAGGCACCGTTGGTAGATTTCTATAGCCACCGAGAAGCTCTGTATATGTCTCAGAGAATGGGAGCTGGTCAGCTTCTGGGAACACTGCACTAATGGGAGCTGGTCGGCTTCAGGGAACACTGCACTGCATCCCCGCATGCAGTGCGTGGTTCCAGTCCTATCCACGAAGGTGTGAAGTATATATTGCCATCTCTGAACACTAACGTGGGCAGATCTTCATCCTCACTGTGTACCCTGACCTTAATCCACCTCGTCGGCGGAGTTGTCCTTTGGTCCAACGGTGTTTGTGGGAGGACATTTGTGTCCATGAATCACTTGTGTACCAGTAGCTAGCACAGCATGAATCTGATTGTAGAAATCATCGTACGACTCCGCGGTCACGTCGAAGTCCACGAATACATTTACATGTTCCGCAAGTGTAGAGGAAAGAAGCAGCAGTATAAATAAGACGGAACGGCATCTCCGACCGGTGGGACAGGGGGGCCTTCATGGGGGCCGATGCCCGCTTGGGGCGACGAAAGTAGAAGACGAAGCGCTTGCCCTTCAACTCGGCAGAGTGGCCCATCATGCACATGGCCACCGCCGTCCACGTCCACACCATTGCTGCCGCCTTCATCCCCTCTTGTCCTGCGTGCAACCAACAAACGCAGTTGTCACTGGACTATATAATGCATCGTGAATAAACGGACCAGGTATCCCAACTAGAAGTAATTTGACACGAAGATGAAAGCACAGTCACGTGCTGCAGCATTCCCACAACAGCCACCATACAAGATGATGGAGCAATAAAGGCGTTTTAGGATGCTGTATTGTCTTGTGCATAAGTTGATGTGCGTGCAAGGCCCTAACAAGAGCAACGACGATCTCCAAAGGCAGAAGCCAAAATCGAAAAGAAAATAGATTAAATCAGAAGTGTTCATCAAAATGATCCTAAGCCGTACGAGTTGCTCGCCACGACAAACGATGAGAACTCGACACCAAAAGCAACAAAAACACAACACGACGTTCTCTCAATTTACAGTATAGATGTCTCTTCTGTCAATACATAATCAGGACATAACTCACCTAAGGGCATTTCAGACAATACATCTATCAGGATGCCAGCTGCACAGCTAGAATCCAGGATGCCAAACAGGCTAACTGCTCATACCAACTACTACTTAGACTAGCCAGCAACTCAGCCTAGCCAGCTAGCTACTCAGAATCTCAATCTCCCCCAAACAGGCCCTTAGAGGGAGTTCAGCTAGCCCAGCACAGATATCGTTTCGGCATGAATCTGTCAAGATCCTGTTTTCATTAAAGATACGAACAAGTGATCCGCAACTCTTCCTGGTGATGCTTCTTGATGCTTTCAGTAGGAAGAGATGTTGTGACAGGATATACCTTGGCACAAAACTTCCATGCACCTGCATGGAACGTTGGAAATTAAAACACTTATTGGAGCAATTTCGGCCGATCCATGGTATCTAACACATCACTGGCAATATGTCCATTTGTGATGGAAATGTCAGACAATTCACGAGCAAAACCATCACGGCCAGATTTCCACGTGTCATCTTTATCCCATAGATACAACATAGCCGAAATCTTGCCCCCAGTATACAACTTACTCTGCCTGTAGCGAAGTAATATAGGTATGTTCTAGCCATCCTTCGGTGACTGTCCTTCGTATGGGATTAAATCTTAATGCCTCAGCTATCATAATAGCGAACGTGACGATGGTTCTCTTGGCGTAATCCATGCTGGTTGTGTCAGATTGATAGTTTGAAAGAACCTTCGCCGCATGTTTGGCTGCCGCCTGACCCAAAGGCACCGTTGGTAGATTTCTATAGCCACCGAGAAGCTCTGTATATGTCTCAGAGAATGGGAGCTGGTCGGCTTCTGGGAACACTACACTAATGGGAGCTGGTCGGCTTCTGGGAACACTACACTGCATCCCCGCATGCAGTGCGTGGTTCCAGTCCTATCCACGATGGTGTGAAGTATATATTTCCATCTCTGAACACTAAGGTGGGCTGATCTTCATCCTCACCGTGTACCCTGACCATAATCCACCTCGTCGGCGGAGTTGTCCTTCGGTCCAACGGTGTTTGTGGGAGGACATTTGTGTCCATGAATCACTAGGGTACCAGCAGCTAGCACAGCATGAATCGGATTGTAGAAATCATCGTACGACTCCGCGGTCATGTCGAAGTCCACGAATACATTTACAGGTTCGGCAAGTGTAGAGGAAAGAAGTAGCAGTATTAACAAGACGGAACGGCATCTCCGACCGGTGGGACAGGGGGGCCTTCATGGGGGCCGATGCCCCCTTGGGGCGACGAAAGTAGTAGATGAAGCGCTTGCCCTTCAACTCGGCAGAGTGGCCCATCATGCACATGGCCACCGCCGTCCACGTCCACACCATTGCTGCCGCCTTCATCCCCTCTTGTCCTGCGTGCAACCAACAAACGCAATTGTCACTGGACTATATAATCCATCGTCAATAAACGGACCAGGTATCCCAACTAGAAGTAATTTGCCAGGAAGATGAAAGCACAGTCACGTGCTGCAGCATTCCCACAACAGCCACCATACAAGACGATGAAGCAACAAAGGCGTTTTAGGATGCTGTATTGTCTTGTGCATAAGTTTATGTGCGTGCAAGGCCCAAACAAGAGCAACGATGATCTCCAAAGGCAGAAGCCAAAATCCAAAAGAAAATAGATTAAATCAGACGTGTTCATCAAAACGATCCTATGCCGTACGAGTTGCTCACCACGACAAACGATGAGAACTCGACACGAAAACCAACAAAAAGACAACACGACGTTCTGTCAATTTACAGTATAGATGTCTATTCTATCAATACATAATCAGGACATAACTCACCTAAGGGCATTTCAGGCAATACATCTATCAGGATGCCAGCTGCACAGCTAGAATCCAGGATGCCAAACAGGCTAACTACTCAGACCAACTATTACTTAGACTAGACAGCAACTCAGCCTAGCCAGCTAGCTACTCCGAATCTCCAGCTCCCGCAAATTGGCCCTTAAATGGAGTTCAGCTAGCCCAGCACAGATATCGTTTCGGCATGAATCCGTCAAGATCCTGTTTTCATTAAAGATACGAACAAGTGATCCGCAACTCTTCTTGGTGATGCTTCTTGATGCTTTCAGTAGGAAGAGATGTTGTGACAGGATATACCTTGGCACAAAACTTCGATGCACCTACATGGAACGTTGGAAATTAAAACACTTATTGGAGCAATTTCGGCCGATCCATGGTATCTAACACATCACTGGCAATATCTCCACTTGTGATGGAAATGTCAGACAATTCACGACCAAAACCATCACGGCCAGATTTCCACGTGTCATCTTTATCCCATAGATACACCATAGCCGAAATCTTGCCCCCAGTATACAACTTACTCTGCCTGTAGCGAAGTAATATAGGTATGTTCTAGCCATCCTTCGGTGACTATCCTTCGAATAGGATTAAATCTTAATGCCTCAGCTATCATAATAGCGAACTTGACGATGGTTCTCTTGGCGTCATCCATGCTGGTTGTGTCAGATTGATAGTTTGAAAGAACCTTCACTGCATGTTTGGCTGCCGCCTGACCCAAAGGCACCGTTGGTAGATTTCTATAGCCACCGAGAAGCTCTGTATATGTCTCAGAGAATGGGAGCTGGTCGGCTTCTGGGAACACTACACTAATGGGAGCTGGTCGGCTTCTGGGAACACAACACTGCATCCTGGCATGCAGTGCGTGGTTCCAGTCCTATCCACGATGGTGTGAAGTATATATTGCCATCTCTGAACACTAACGTGGGCAGATCTTCATCCTCACCGTGTACCCTGACCTTAATCCACCTCGTCGGCGGAGTTGTCCTTTGGTCCAACGGTGTTTGTGGGAGGACATTTGTGTCCATGAATCACTAGTGTACCAGTAGCTAGCACAGCATGAATCTGATTGTAGAAATCATCGTACGACTCCGCGGTCACGTCGAAGTCCACGAATACATTTACATGTTCCGCAAGTGTAGAGGAAAGAAGCAGCAGTATAAATAAGACGGAACGGCATCTCCGACCGGTGGGACAGGGGGGCCTTCATGGGGGCCGATGCCCCCTTGGGGCGAGGAAAGTAGAAGACGAAGCACTTGCCCTTCAACTTGGCAGAGCGGCCCATCATGCACATGGCCACCGCCGTCCACGTCCACACCATTGCTGCCGCCTTCATCCCCTCTTGTCCTGCATGCAACCAACAAACGCAATTGTCACTGGACTATATAATCCATCGTCAATAAACGGACCAGGTATCCCAACTAGAAGTAATTTGACACGAAGATGAAAGCACAGTCACGTGCTGCACAATTCCCACAACGGCCACCATACAAGATGATGAAGCAATAAAGGCGTTTTAGGATGCTGTATTGTCTTGTGCATAAGTTTATGTGCGTGGAAGGCCCTAACAAGAGCAACGACGATCTCCAAAGGCAGAAGCCAAAATCCAAAAGAAAATAGATTAAATCAGAAGTGTTCATCAAAACGATCCTAAGCCGTACGAGTTGCTCGCCACGACAAACGATGAGAACTCGACACGAAAACCAACAAAAACACAACACGACGTTCTCTCAATTTACGGTATAGATGTCTCTTCTATCAATACATAATCAATACATAACTCACCTAAGGGCATTTCAGATAATACATCTATCAGGATGCCAGCTGCACAGCTAGAATCCAGGATGCCAAACAGGCTAACTACTCAGACCAACTACTACTTAGACTAGCCAGCAACTCAGCCTAGCCAGCTAGCTACTCCGAATCTCCAGCTCCCCCAAACAGGCCCTTAGAGGGAGTTCAGCTAGCCCAAAGACGGATATCGCTTTCGCATGAATCACAAGATCCTGTTTTCATTAAAGATACGAACAAGTGATCCGCAACTCTTCCTGGTGATGCTTCTTGATGCTTTCAGTAGGAAGAGATGTTGTGACAGGATATACCTTGGCACAAAACTTCGATGCACCTGCATGGAACGTTGGAAATTAAAACACTTATTGGAGCAATTTTGGCGGCTTCATGGTATCTAACACATCACTGGCAATCTGTCCTTTTGTGATGGAAATGTCAGACAATTCACGAGCAAAACCATCACGGCCAGATTTCCACGTGTCATCTTTATCCCATAGATACACCATAGCCGAAATCTTGCCCCCAGTATACAACTTACTCTGCCTGTAGTGAAGTAATATAGGTATGTTCTAGCCATCCTTCAGTGACTGTCCTTCATATGGGATTAAATCTTAATGCCTCAGCTATCATAATAGCGAACGTGACGATGGTTCTCTTGGCGTAATCCATGCTGGTTGTGTCAGATTGATAGTTTGAAAGAACCTTCACGCATGTTTGGTCGCTTTGACCCAAAGGCACCGTTGGTAGATTTCTATAGCCACCGAGAAGCTCTGTATATGTCTCAGAGAATGGGAGCTGGTCGGCTTCTGGGAACACTGCACTGCATCCCCGCATGTAGTGCATGGTTCCAGTCCTATCCATGAAGGTGTGAAGTATATATTGCCATCTCGGAACAATAAGGTGGCCTGATCTTCATCCTCACCGCGTACCCTGACCTTAATCCACCTCGTCGGCGGAGTTGTCCTTTGGTCCAAGGGTGTTTGTGGGAGCACATTTGTGTCCATGAATCACTAGTGTACCAACAGCTAGCACAACATGAATCTGTTTGTAGAAATCATCGTACGACCCCACGGTCACGTCGAAGTCCATGAATACATTTACAGGTTCTGCAAGTGTAGAGGAAAGAAGCAGCAGTATAAACAAGACGGAACGGCATCTCCGACCGGTGGGACATGGGGGCCTTCATGGGGGCCGATGCCCCCTTGGGGCGACGAAAGTAGAAGACGAAGCGCTTGCCCTTCAACTCGGCAGAGCGGCCCATCATGCACATGACCACCACCGTCCACGTCCACACCATTGCTGCCGCCTTCATCCCCTCTTGTCCTGCGTGCAACCAACAAACGCAATTGTCACTGGACTATATAATCCGTCGTCAATAAACGGACCAAGTATCCCAACTAGAAGTAATTTGATAGGATGATGAAAGCACAGTCACGTGCTGCAGCATTCCCACAACGGCCACCATACAAGATGATGAAGCAACAAAGGCGTTTTAGGATGCTGTATTGTCTTGTGCATAAGTTTATGAGCGTGCTAGGCCCTAACAAGACCAACGACGATCTCCAAAGGCAGAAGCCAAAATCCAAAAGAAAATAGATTAAATCAGAAGTGTTCATCAAAACGATCCTAAGCCGTACGAGTTGCTCACCACGACAAACGATGAGAACTCGACACGAAAACCAACAAAAACACAATACGACGTTCTCTCAATTTACAGTATAGATGTCTCTTCTATCAATACATAATCAGGACATATCTCACCTAAGGGCATTTCAGACAATACATCTATCAGGATGCCAGCTGCACAGCTAGAATCCAGGATGCCAAACAGGCTAACTACTTAGACGAACTACTACTTAGACTAGCCAGCAACTCAGCCTAGCCAGCTAGCTACTCAGAATCTCCAGCTCCCCCAAACAGGCCCTTTGAGGGAGTTCAGCTAGCCCAGCACAGATATCGTTTCGGCATGAATCGGTCAAGATCCTGTTTTCATTAAAGATACGAACAAGTGATCCGCAACTCTTCCTGGTGATGCTTCTTGATGCTTTTAGTAGGAAGAGATGTTGTGATAGGATATACCTTGGCACAAAACTTCGATGCACCTGGATGGAACGTTGGAAATTAAAACACTTATTGGAGCAATTTTGGCCGCTTCATGGTATCTAACACATCACTGGCAATCTGTCCATTTGTGATGGAAATGTCATCCAATTCACGAGCAAAACCATCATGGCCAGATTTCCACGTGTCATCTTTATCCCATAGATACACCATAGCCGAAATCTTGCCCCCAGTATACAACTTACTCTGCCTATAGCGAAGTAATATAGGTATCTTCTATCCATCCTTCAGCGACTGTCCTTCGAATAGGATTAAATCTTAATGCCTCAGTTATCATAATAGCGAACGTGACGATGGCTCTCTTGGCGTCATCCATGCTGGTTGTGTCAGATTGATAGTTTGAAAGAAACTTCGCTGCATGTTTGGCTGCCGCCTGACCCAAAGGCACCGTTGGTAGATTTCTATAGCCACCGAGAAGCTCTGTATATGTCTCAGAGAATGGGAGCTGGTCGGCTTCTAGGAACACTGCACTTCATCCTCGCATGCAGTACATGGTTCCAGTCCTATCCATGAAGGTGTGAAGTATATATTGCCATCTCTGAACACTAAGGTGGGCTGATCTTCATCCTCACCGCGTACCCTGACCTTAATCCACCTCGTCGGCGGAGTTGTCCTTTGCTCCAACGGTGTTTGTGGGAGCACATTTGTGTCCGTGAATTACTAGTGTACCAACAGCTAGCACAGCATGAATTTGTATGTAGAAATCATCGTACGACTCCGCGGTCACGTCGAAGTCCACGAATACATTTACAGTTTCCGCAAGTGTAGAGGAAAGAAGCAGCAGTGTAAACAAGACGGATCGGCATCTCCGACCGGTGGGACAGGGGGGCCTTCTTGGGGGCCGATGCCCCCTTGGGGCGACAAAAGTAGAAGACGAAGCGCTTGCCCTTCAACTCGGCAGAGCGGCCCATCATGCACATGGCCACCGCCGTCCACGTCCACACCATTGCTGCCGCCTTCATCCCCTCTTGTCCTGCGTGCAACCAACAAACGCAATTGTCACTAGACTATATAATCCGTCGTCAATAAACGGACCAAGTATCCCAACTAGAAGTAATTTGATAGGATGATGAAAGCACAGTCACGTGCTGCAGCATTCCCACAAGGCCACCATACAAGATGACGAAGCAACAAAGGCGTTTTTGGATGCTGTATTGTTTGTGCATAAGTTTATGTGCGTGCAAGGCCCTAACAAGACCAATGATGATCTCCAAAGGCAGAAGTCAAAATCCAAAAGAAAATAGATTAAATCAGAAGTGTTCATCAAAACAATCCTAAGCCGTACGAGTTGCTCGCCACAACAAACGATGAGAACTCGACACGAAATACAACAAAAACACAATACGACGTTCTGTCAATTTAAAGTATAGATGTCTCTTCTATCAATACATAATCAGGACATAACTCACCTAAGGGCATTTCAGACAATACTTCTATCAGATGCCACCGCATACCTAGAATCCAGATGCCAAACAAAGCTAACTACTCGCACTAACTACTACTTAGACTAGCCAGCAACTCAGCCTAGCCAGCTAGCTACTCAGAATCTCCAGCTCCCCCAAACAGGCCCTTAGAGGGAGTTCAGCTAGCCCAGCGCAGATATCGTTTCGGCATAAATCTGTCAAGATCCTGTTGTCATTAAAGATACGAACAAGTGATCCGCAACTCTTCCTGGTGATGCTTCTTGATGCTTTCAGTAGGAAGAGATGTTGTGACAGGATATACCTTGGCACAAAACTTCAATGCACCTGCATGGAACGTTGGAAATTAAAACACTTATTGGAGCAATTTTGGCGGCTTCATGGTATCTAACACATCACTGGCAATCTGTCCATTTGTGATGGAAATGTCAGACAATTCACGAGCAAAACCATCACGGCCAGATTTCCACATGTCATCTTTATCCCATAGATACACCATTGCCGAAATCTTGCCCCCAGTATACAACTTACTCTGCCTATAGCGAAGTAATATAGGTATCTTCTATCCATCCTTCAGCGACTGTCCTTCGAATAGGATTAAATCTTAATGCCTCAGCTATCATAATAGCGAACGTGACGATGGCTCTCTTGGCGTCATCCATGCTGGTTGTGTCAGATTGATAGTTTGAAAGAACCTTCGCTGCATGTTTGGCTGCCGCCTGACCCAAAGGCACCGTTGGTAGATTTCTATAGCCACCGAGAAGCTCTGTATATGTCTCAGAGAATGGGAGCTGGTCGGCTTCTGGGAACACTGCACTGCATCCCCGCATGTAGTGCATGGTTCCAGTCCAATCCATGAAGGTGTGAAGTATATATTGCCATCTCTAAACACTAAGGTGGGCTGATTTGTGGTCGTTTACTTTGGTGATATCTTGATTTATAGCAAGTCAATGGATGAACATTTGAATCACTTACGTGCTGTTTTTAATGCTTTGAGAGATGCACGTTTGTTTGGTAACCTTGAGAAGTGCACTTTTTGCACGGATCGAGTCCCTTTTCTTGGCTATGTTGTGACTCCACAGGGAATTGAGGTTGATAGAGCCAAGGTGGAGGCGATATGGAGTTGGCCCACGCCCACGACGGTCTCCCAAGTGCAGAGTTTTCTTGGCCTTGTAGGATTTTATCGCCGCTTTGTCAAGGAATTCAGCACCATTGCGACACCGTTGATTGAGTTGACAAAGAAGGGAGTCGTGTTCCATTGGGAGCCATCACAAGAGGAGTCCTTTAATCTTTTGAAGGACAAGCTTACACACGCACCATTGCTCCAACTTCTGGATTTTGGTAAGACTTTTGAGCTGGAATGTGATGCTAGCGGAATTGGTATTGGTGGTGTTTTGATGCAAGAAGGCAAACCTGTTGCCTACTTTAGTGAAAAGTTGAATGGTCTTGCTCTTAATTATTCCACGTATGATAAAGAATTGTATGCTCTTGTTCGTTCTTTAGAGACGTGGCAATATTATTTATGGCCTAAAGAATTTGTCATTCATTCTGATCATGAATCACTTAAGCATATTCGTAGTCAAACCAATTTGAATCGTAGACATGCTAAGTGGGTTGAATTTATTGAATCTTTTCCTTATGTCATTAAACACAAGAAAGGGAAGGATAATGTGATCGCTGATGCTTTGTCTCGATGCTATACCATGTTGTCTCAACTTGATTGTCGCATTTTTGGTCTTGAAACCATTAAAGGACAATATGCTTTTGATGCTGATTTTAAGGATGTGCTGTTGCATTGTAAAGAGGGACAAGCATGGAATAAATTCGTGATCAAGGATGGGTTCTTGTTTAGAGCTAACCATCTATGCATTCTAGTTGGATCCGTTCGTCTTTTGTTATTGCAGGAGGCGCATGGAGGCGGTTTGATGGGACATTTTGGTGCTAAGAAGACGGAGGACGTTCTGGCCACACACTTCTTTTGGCCAAAAATGAGGCGAGATGTCGAGCGGTTTGTGACTCGCTGCACTACATGTCAAAAAGCTAAGTCTTGCTCGAATCCACATGGTTTATATATGCCTCTTCCTGTTCCTTCTATTCCGTGGGAAGATATTTCTATGGACTTTATTTTAGGATTGCCCAGGACTAAGAGGGGGAGGGATGGCATTTTTGTTGTTGTAGATCGTTTTTCTAAGATGGCTCACTTTATACCATATCATAAAACCGATGATGCCGTTCATATTGCTGACCTCTTTTTCAAAGAGATAGTTCGTTTACATGGTATGCCTTCTACTATTGTTTCAAATCGTGACGCCAAGTTCTTGAGTCATTTTTGGCGTACTCTATGGAACAAGTTGGGTACAAAGTTGTTCTCTACAACATGTCACCCACAAACTGATGGCCAAACCGAGGTGGTGAACCGCACATTGTCTACCATGTTGAGAGCTGTTTTGAAGAACAATTTGAAGCTGTGGGAAGAGTGTTTGCCGCATGTTGAGTTCGCATATAATCAAGCGGAACACTCCACCACCAATGTAAGTCCTTTTCAGGTAGTGTATGGATTCAATCCCCGTGCCCCTATTGATATTTTACCTTTGCCTACTAGTGAGAGAGTTCATAATGATGCTAAGGAGCGTGCTGATTTTATTATCAAAATGCATGAGACTACTAAGGCAAACAGTGAAAAGATCAATGAAAAATATAGGATTGTTGGTAGTAAAGGTAGAAAGGAAGTTAAACTTGAACCGGGTGATTTTGTTTGGTTGCACTTGCGAAAGGATAGATTTTCTGAGTTAAGAAAGTCAAAATTGATGCCTAGAGCTGCTGGTCCTTTTAAGATAATTGAGAAAATAAATGATAATGCATATAAACTTGAGTTGCCACCCGAGTTCGGGGTTAGTCCCACCTTTAACATTGCAGATTTGAAGCCATACTTAGGAGAAGAAGGTGAGCTTGAGTTGAGGATTACTCTACTTCAAGAGGGGGAGGATGATGAGGACATCACTCCTTCGGATGCAACCGCTGATCCTCCAACCATTATGCAAGGTCCAATGATCCGAGCTCGTATGCGACAATTAAATCTAGAGGTGAGCTCGTTTTTAAGTGATCCTTTTTATAGTTTTGAGAATAGATTGCTACCTAATGATGTTATCTTGCTTAGGAACATTGGAGAGGGTCATGAAGTACATGGAGAGAGGTGTGAAGGCGGAGAAGACCAGCAAGGACGTCCAAGTCAAGCCGGAGGCCCAGTCCAACTCGAGTTCGAGTCTGCCTCGGCTTTCAGGACCAGCCTGCAGTAAAATGGACGTCTAGGACGCATACGGACTCCGTTTTTGACATTCCACATATGTATGGAAAGCTGAGAAGGAGACCTTTCCAATGGCTCTGATCCCATATCAAAATTCCTTCTGAGTCAACAGGAATCATCGAAACAAATAGATGTTCGGAATCTGTCAGGGTGCTGCGCCACCGTCTTTTGGGCTGTTCAGCTTTGTATCGTGTTGGAGCCCATTAGGTCGCGTCCAGGGGTTTTGCATGCCCCTCACTCCTTTATATACAGCCGCCACCCCCACCATTAGGGTTGGGTTTTGCTTACATTCATTCTGTCTTGAACAGTTTCGCCGTTCATCGGCTTGTGAGACCCCAACTTTCGAGTGCTAAACCAATACATCTGCAATTCTGTTGTGTTCTTCCTTGTTCTTGCTTGTGTTCTTCGATTCGCAGGCGAGGATTAGCCTTCTTGGCGATGTCAACCGGACAGCGCACGGTTGATAACCTGAGGAGACGTGGTGCTGCGATTGCGGGGTTCGGAACGTGTTGTTCGGAAGCCGAATCGATTTGTGTCGCGCCTCCACCAAATCGAACATATCCAGAACCTGTTGGAAGATCAAGACCCCATTCCCATTAAGTGGTATCTGAGCTTCAGGTGTTCCTTCAGGTTCGAGTTTACCCTACCCTTGTTGTTTTTGGTTTCATCCTAGAGTCCAAGAAAAGCCCTACAAAAAATTGTAGTCATAAGTTGTTCCCTGTCCCAGATCTCGTTAGCCTTTTGCACAATTTGATTTCAGAGTCCGTAGTGTTGAGTTTGTGTCCTTAGTCGAGTTGTGTTGCTGGTTTAGATCGTGTTTTGTTTCGGGTTGTCTTGCTTCCGCTACCTCTCATACAAACCCTAGCCGTCAACTTTTGTTTTACCACCCATATCCCACCCTTTGTTTTTGTCTCGTGATCACCCAGCTTCCCACCCATATCCCACCCTCTGTTTTTATCTCATGATCACCCAACACCATCCCCACCCTTTTCCCGAGCTTCCGCCCCCAATTTCCACCAATTCCCTCCACCCGATCTCGTTTTGGCCTCCACAGAAACTATAACTCGGAGGCCCATCTTCAAACGGCCGTAACTTTCGCATACGGACTTGAAACCAGGCGATTTTTTTTTTGAAATTGGGTGAAATTAAATTTTACATCCGATACTCCCCAACTTTGTTGGGTTCGGCGAATTTATTTTGCCCAAATTCAGCCTGGAAAGTGCAGTACTCGAGCTCCGAACTTTCGTCACCGAATTTACAGCACATTCATCATTTTATGTAGACCACACCTTACATCAGATTGGGGTGAAACTTTGTGTGGTTCCTATTTCTGTGCTCTGCTTTGTGAAAAAAATACAAGAAAAAAGACACAAAAATAAAAAAAATTGCTTATAGTAGAGAGGAGAGAGAATTGCTCTCTGTGGCTAAAAACAAGAAAAAAAGAAAAAAAAGAGAGCACAGTTTTAGGTGACAGAGATTCATTTCTTTTGTGCTGTCTTTGCCTGGCCATCTTTGTTGCTGTCTTTGCTTTACTATTCTGGTCGATTACTTGTTCATCATATCATACCTGCTATATGATACATTTAGGCCAGCAACTACGACCAGTGCTTTGGACATTTATTCAGCATTCCTATCTGTTATTGATTTGTGTTCCACTAACATATTTGGCCTTCCAAGCTCCATATACAAACTTACGACAGACAGCTTTTGACCCTTGCAATCGCCGGTCACACTCTCCGTATCACGAACCACCACCGGTTGTACCACCTACTGTTTGCGATGGTAAAAACACTTGTAAGAGCTTGGTAAGCCACTTCCTTTGCAGGTTCCCACTGTCCTTCCTTTGTAGTCGATAGGGATAATCCTTTTGTTTTCCCTGTGTTTCCACTAACCATGGCAGGTGAATCGTCTGACGCGCAAGAGTGTGTTGCAAAGGGAGAGCTCATGACGCTCTTGGGTGAACAACGTACCACCATTAATGAGGACATTGATAGGAAGCTTCAAGCTACGACGGATATATTGCAGCGATCCATCAATGAGAGTATTGCAGCACTCACCACACGCCTTGAAAGAATGGTGAATCAGCCACCAAACAACGGACGCGAAAATGCACATGAAGCACCCCAAGACCTTGAGGCGGGAGATGATAATGAGAGGCGAAATCGTGATGCTCAAGATGTACGTTTACGACCCCGCCTACAACGCAACTGTTATGGTATGGGAGGTAATGACTTTCAGCACCACAATGCTCGTGCTAATGATGACCCATTTGCTAAAGTTAAATTTACCATACCATCTTTTGCGGGTATTTATGATGCTGAAGTTTATCTAGATTGGGAGATGACAATTGAACAAAAATTTAATTCCCATCTAGTTCCTGAAGTGCATAGAGTCAGACAAGCTACTAGTGAGTTTAAAGATTTTGCTATCCTTTGGTGGAGTCAAGTAGTTAATTCTGGTTTAGCACCTGATACATGGGATAGATTGAAGGTAGCTATGCGTGCTAGATTTATTCCTCCTGCTTTTAAACGTGATATGCGTAAGAAATTACAGCGTTTAGATTAAGGTAATAAATCTGTTGAAGAGTATTATCAAGCACTACAAATAGGCATGCTGCGTTGTAATGTTGTAGAGGATGAGGAGGATAAGATGGCTTATTTTTATGGGGGCTTAAGGAGTGAAATTCAGGATATAATTGATTACAAGGAATATAATGATATCAATAGGTTGTTCCAGCTTGCTATGCTTGCAGAAAACAAATTGCAGGGACGCAAGGAATCAGCGAGGGCAAGCACCGGACGACCCTCCTACACGCCGCGAACGACCACATCAACGGGACTGCCCAAGTCTTCTTCGAGTTTTTGTTCTCCTCCACCACCTGTGAACAAGATTGCTGCAGCGCCACCGAAGCCACCTTCCACGACACGCCCTGCAGATTTTACAAAAAATTCTTTGTAGGTTCCAACCAAAAGTTCTTCTTCCGTGGCTTCCACGGGCCGCTCCTCCGACATTCAGTGCCACCGCTGTCATGGATTTGGTCATGTGCAGAGGAATTGCCCTAGCCAACGGGCATACATTGCCACAGAAAATGGAGGCTACATCAGCACTTCGGATGTCGAGGAGGATGATGATGTTGCTGCTGCCTCAGACGACAATGGCGGTGGTGATGACGACCTGGTCCTTGGTGGGGCATCCACAGCGACGCTACGGAGCATCATTGTGCAGCGAGTCCTCAGCACACAGGTACAACAATCCGATAAGTTTCAATGCCATAATTTGTTTCAGACTTTCTTCGCATTCAAGAACCGGCGTGCACGAGTCATCATTAATGGAGGAAGCTGCAACAACTTGGTGAGTTCTGATTTGGTCAAGAAGCTTGGCTTGACCACGCGACCGCATCCACATCCATACCATATTCAGTGGTTAAATGACTCTGGAAAAGCTAAGGTAACACAAACATGCCAAGTCCATTTTTCCATTGATGGTTATGTTGATCATGTTGATTGTGATGTGGTTCCCATGCAAGCATGCTCTCTTTTATTGGGTCGACCTTGGGAATTTGATAATGATACTTTACACCATGGTAGTAGTAACAAATACACTTTTATGCATAAAGGAAAGAAAATTACTTTACTGCCTTTGACCCCAGCTGAGATTATAGAGGCCGATAGGGAGAGAGCTGCTGCTGCTAATGATCCAAAGGAACATGATAAATCTGAAAAACAGCAAGTAATCCATTTGAAAAATTCTGTTATGCTTGCCACAAAATCAGACCTTGCTGAAATTGATGATGTTAATGATACATGCTATGCTTTTGTGTGCATAGATACTTTATTTTCTCTTGATAATATGCCTTGCACTTTGCCTGCTCCTGTCACTAACCTTTTGCAGGAGTTTAGAGATGTTTTCCTTGCTGAGATACCTCCAGGACTTCCACCCATTCGAGGGATTGAGCACCAGATTGACTTGATCCCTGGAGCGAGTTTGCCAAACCGTCGGCGCATGTGACCAATCCCAAGAGACTAAGCAGATTCAGCGACAAGTCCAAGACCTTTGGACCGTGGGTACGCACGTGAGAGCCTTAGTCCTTGTGTTGTTCTGTTCTTTTGGTTCCCAAAAAGATGGTTCTTGGCGATGTGTGTAGATTGTAGAGCCATTAACAACATTATTATAAGGTATCGCTATCCTATTCCTGTGCTAGACGACATGCTTGATGAGTTGTGTGGTGCTATAATTTTCACAAAGATTGACTTGCGTAGTGGATACCACCAAATAAGAATGAAACTTGGCGATGAATGGAAAACTGTTTTTAAAACTAAGTTCGGCTTGTATGAGTGGTTAGTCATGCCTTTTGGTTTAACTAATGCACCTAGCACTTTTATGAGATTAATGAACGAGGTTTTACGTCCTTTCATTGGTAAATTTGTGGTCATTTACTTTGATGATATCTTGATTTATAGCAAGTCAATGGATGAACATTTGAATCACTTACGTGTTGTTTTTAATGCTTTGAGATATGCACGTTTGTTTGGTAACCTTGAGAAGTGCACCTTTTGCACGGATCGAGTCTCTTTTTTTGGCTATGTTGTGACTCCACAGGGAATTGAGGTTGATAGAGCCAAGGTGGAGGCGATATGGAGTTGGCCCACGCCCACGACGGTCTCCCAAGTGCAGAGTTTTCTTGGCCTTGCAGGATTTTATCGCCGCTTTGTCAAGGAATTCAGCACCATTGCGACACCGTTGATTGAGTTGACAAAGAAGGGAGTCGTGTTCCATTGGGAGCCATCACAAGAGGAGTCCTTTAATCTTTTGAAGGACAAGCTTACACACGCACCATTGCTCCAACTTCCGGATTTTGGTAAGACTTTTGAGCTGGAATGTGATGCTAGCGGAATTGGTATTGGTGGTGTTTTGATGCAAGAAGGCAAACCTGTTGCCTACTTTAGTGAAAAATTGAATGATCCTGCTCTTAATTATTTCACGTATGATAAAGAATTGTATGCTCTTGTTCGTTATTTAGAGACGTGGCAACATTATTTATGGCCTAAAGAATTTATCATTCATTCTGATCATGAATCACTTAAGCATATTCGTAGTCAAACCAATTTGAATCGTAGACATGCTAAGTGGGTTGAATTTATTGAATCTTTTCCTTATGTCATTAAACACAAGAAAGGGAAGGATAATGTGATCACTGATGTTTTGTCTCGACGCTATACCATGTTGTCTCAACTTGATTGTCGCATTTTTGGTCTTGAAACCATTAAAGGACAATATGCTTTTGATGCTGATTTTAAGGATGTGCTGTTGCATTGTAAAGAGGGACAAGCATGGAATAAATTCGTGATCAAATATGGGTTCTTGTTTAGAGCTAACCACCTATGCATTCTAGTTGTATCCGTTCGTCTTTTGTTATTGCAGGAGGCGCATGGAGGCGGTTTGATGGGACATTTTGGTGCTAAGAAGACGGAGGACGTTCTGGTCACACACTTCTTTTGTCCAAAAATGAGGCGAGATGTCGAGCGGTTTGTGACTCGCTGCACTACATGTCAAAAAGCTAAGTCTTGCTCGAATCCACATGGTTTATATATGCCTCTTCCTGTTCCTTCTATTCCGTGGGAAGATATTTCTATGGACTTTATTTTAGGATTGCCCAGGACTAAGAGGGGGAGGGACGGCATTTTTGTTGTTGTGGATCGTTTTTCTAAGATGGCTCACTTTATACCATATCATAAAACCGATGATGCCGTTCATATTGCTGATCTCTTTTTCAAAGACATAGTTCGTTTACATGGTATGCCTTCTACTATTGTTTCAGATCGTGACGCCAAGTTCTTGAGTCATTTTTGGCGTACTCTATAGAACAAGTTGGGTACAAAGTTGTTGTTCTCTACAACATGTCACCCACAAACTGATGGCCAAACTGAGGTGGTGGACCGCACATTGTCTACCATGTTGAGAGCTGTTTTGAAGAACAATTTGAAGCTGTGGGAAGAGTGTTTGCCGCATGTTGAGTTCGCATATAATCAAGCGGAACACTCCACCACCAATGTAAGTCCTTTTCAGGTAGTGTATGGATTCAATCCCCGTGCCCCTATTGATATTTTACTTTTGCCTACTAGTGAGAGAGTTCATAAAGATGCTAAGGAGCGTGCTGATTTTATTGTCAAAATGCATGAGACTACTAAGGCAAACAGTGAAAAGATGAATGAAAAATATAGGATTGTTGGTAGTAAATGTAGAAAGGAAGTTAAACTTGAACCGGGTGATTTTGTTTGGTTGCATTTGCGAAAGGAAAGATTTCCTGAGTTAAGAAAGTCAAAATTGATGCCTAGAGCTGCGGGTCCTTTTAAGATAATTGAGAAAATAGATGATAATGCATATAAACTTGAGTTGCCACCCGAGTTCGGGGTTAGTCCCACCTTTAACATTACAGATTTGAAGCCATACTTAGGAGAAGAAGGTGAGCTTGAGTCGAGGACGACTCCACTTCAAGAGGAGGAGGATGATGAGGACATCACTCCTTCGGATGTAACCGCTGATCCTCCAACCGTTATGCAAGGTCCAATGAGCCGAGCTCGCATGCGACAATTAAATCTAGAGGTGAGCTCGTTTTTAAGTGATCCTTTTTATAGTTTTGAGAATAGATTGCTACCTAATGATGTTATCTTGCTTGGGAACATTGGAGAGGGTCATGAAGTACATGGAGAGAGGTGTGGAGGCGGAGAAGACCAGCAAGGACGTCCAAGTCAAGCCGGAGGCCCAATCCAACTCGAGTTCGAGTCTGCCTCGGCCTTCAGGACCAGCCTGCAGTAAAACGGACGCCCAGGACGCATACGGATCCGTTTTGGACGTTCCACATATGTATGGAAAGCTGAGAAGGAGAACTTTCCAATGGCTCTGGTCCCATATCAAAATTCCTTCTGAGTCAACGGGAATCATCGAAACATGTGAACGTTCAGAATCTGTCAGGGTGCTGCGCCACCGTCTTTTGGGCCGTTCGGCTTTGTATCGTGTTGGTGCCCATTAGGGCGCATCCAGGGGTTTTGCACGCCCCTCACTCCTTTATATACAGCCGCCACCCTCACCATTAGGGTTGGGTTTTGCTTACATTAATTCTGTCTTGAACAGTTTCGCCGTTCATCGGCTTGTGAGACCCCAACTTTCGAGTGCTAAACCAATACATCTGCAATTCCGTTGTGTTCTTCCTTGTTCTTGCTTGTGTTCTTTGATTCGCAGGCGAGGATTAGCCTTCTTGGTGAGGTCAACCAGACAGCGCACGGTTGATAACCTAAGGAGACGTGGTGCTGCGATTGCGGGGTTCGGAACGTGTTGTTCGGAAGCCGAATCGATTTGTGTCGCGCCTCCACCAAATCGAACATATCCAGAACCTGTTGGAAGATCGGGACCCCGTTCCCATCACTGTTGGTGGTAGATAGGACATGTTTTCCAAGCTTAAACTCTTACAAAGCGAGAGATACATTTGGGCCACAAGCGATCTTGCAGTAGTTGAGCAAAAGCCATAAGTCTAGATTAAAGAATGGAATGAAAATGATATAAATTGAAGGGAGTGTTGGATCCAAAATCACAAGCAAGGGGGAGAGGGAGCAAGCGTTCCTTACAGGAGGCGATGATGGCGAGAAGGTCGAGTAGGGCCGTGGGGGCACTTCATTGGGTGGGGTCTCTCGCTCTCACTTTCTGGTGGCTCTAGATGGAGAAAGGAGACGGCAGTGAAGTGGGGGTGGGGAGGGAGGGGGCAGGGTAGGGCAAGGCCAGTCCTATTGTTTGGTAGGTCCAGAGCGAATTAGAACTCTCATTTATATATACTAAAATAACTTTTACTTTTAATATATATATTTTTTCACTATTTAAATTTATACATCTTTTAATTCCAAACAAATTAATGCTACTTTTTTTGCAACTTTTTGTATTTAACGCTCTGTATGTTTTAAAGTATGAAGATAACACACTTACATCCACAGATAAAATACTATTACAGTATTACAATATTATGATATGTAGTAATCTACTCTAACATTGAATAC
The DNA here is from genome assembly GCA_036346265.1 of Melocanna baccifera. Taxonomy (NCBI): domain Eukaryota; kingdom Viridiplantae; phylum Streptophyta; class Magnoliopsida; order Poales; family Poaceae; genus Melocanna; species Melocanna baccifera. Next base: position 17,691,830 of record CM070710.1, read on the forward strand.
TTCTATATATCAAAACGTTGTAATGTTGCAAAACACAATAAAAATGGGCAAATTTTTTAAATTTATTCCTCACTATGTAATTTTCTACTTCCTCCACTCCATTTATAGGATGAGTACTGGAAAGTAGAGAAATATCCATATATATAGTGCTTGAAATACAAGTGAATGTGCTACAGATATTTCTCTTTGCTTTAGAGGAAATAGATATTTTCACCAAGAATAATATCAGTTCAATGAACATCGCAAATATCCTCTAGTGATTATTATTAAAAAATGTAGAAAGTGGTTTAATTTTGAAAGTTTAGATTAATTGATAGTTGGCTTAGAGATATAAGAATTTAAAATAATTTTAATAAATGAAACATCTTGCCCTTATTTTGGTGGACACTCATTTTAAAGGTTTAGATTGATAGTTGGATTAGAGAAATATTAATCTGAAAAACTAAAAAAAAAGGAGAACATAGCTTTACCTATAATTCTAAAGTTAGAAGTGTCTAAATTTGTTAGAGGGACCTACCTCCGAATCATCTCTTTGACATGGTAGTGGAAATATATTAAAATTAATTGGACTAACATACTATATTATTAAAATATAGTTAAAAGGAGCTTTCATATCAACTATAAGAGGTTACAAATTTCTGCCTTAATTGAAGTAAAAAAAGATAAAGATCAACATCATTTATTCGATATGTATATGTTACAACAATGCAAATTAACCAAATGTAGATAGGATATGTTACAACTCTATAAGCAATACAACTATATTTCCAACCATAAGCATTGTACTTGTATATCAAATACAACCCTATTTTTCACACGTATGTGTGTGTGTGTATAGCCACGCAATTGTGCGGGCACTTCAGCTAGTTTTCTTAGTTGCTCGTTGGCGGTAATGCTACTTATATAGTTGTTATCTAATACTAGGAAATAGTTTGGACATGCTACAATTTATATATATCTTTACATGTACACATGACTGAGCTCTTGTTGATGTCTTTGTTGTCTTGGCCTACGTCCGGCCCTGGGGTGGGGGTAAAATAAGGCGGATGAGGCGTCAAGTGTATGTAAGCCAAATCCAGGTGCATCCAACGTGCAGTGCTGAACATCTTGTGCATCATTTCCATGGTCCCGCCAGCTGTCCCAGTGGACTACTAAGATGTGGACAGAACACCCATGCGTGAGCCCTTTCCGGCACGTGGGGTAGGATTTTGCTATGCTCGTCCATACATAATGCTCCGGGAGTGGGGGATGGGAAAGGCAAGGCCAGAGGATATTTTCAAATGTTGTTACAGTACAACTAAGCAGTGCAAGGATTAAGCCCGTTCTAAACAGCGATAAAGCCAAAGATTATTTAAAATATATTATTTTTTAGCATAGTTTTTTCCCTTTTTTCTTTGCATAGTCTGTAGATATATAACATGTATTCTTTATTTTTTAATTAAATATCTTAGAAAGAGCTAACAGACGCTATTATAGTATTTTAGCTAAAAGTCATGATACTTTAAAATATGGCTTAAGATTGTCTACCGGTGCATGTATGACGGCACAGCGGTGCTGTTGGCGAATCCGGACCATCGCTTGACTTTAGATAGCTATGATCTTGCAAAATCCAGGACCACACTAGACTACTAAACCGTTCCCTATTGTTCCAGATGCTCGCCATTGAACTTTCTCATGGGCTATCGGGTCATGGAAGTTTACGGGAAAAAAGCACTACATGTAGGAAATGTTCTATGTTGCTGAGGTTCATGACTTATGTCCAAAATTTTTTAATTTTACTTGTTTGAAAGAGAGAATACGAAGAGAGACACTCACATGCGATTTTTAATTAATATAGATAAAGTCACAATAATATGTGCTACAATTAACTTATAGATTCTTTTTTTAAAAAAAATATTCTGTATCAAAGTTAAATACTATAGCAAAATTCAAAAATCATTGTTCTAATACTGTATTTTAATGTTTGTCTGTAGGTTCCTAAAGATAAAATTTTGATTACAAAGTACATATACGTGTTGTTTCCAGTCCAATAGATGACACAGTGAGTATATTGTGCAATATATGCATAGAGATGTCTGTACTAGTTGTGCTTATCGTTGCTATATATATATATATACCTATTTTCTACACTTGGGTGTAATTACACCCTATATCGTATATCATAACGTAGGAAGAATCTCGCGTAACGGAGAGTATGTACATATAGTATACGAGTATTTAAGATCATATATGTAGTATGAATAATTTTTCAGAGGTGGTATGTTTATTTTTTTAGACATACTTCTTTTTATGTACGTATATAAAGGTATTTATACAATACGCTAAACATTATGGACTCTCTTGCAATTTTTTCATGCGGTTTATATTAGAGTATCTTACATTTAGTATATGAGTATACCTAAAGTGATAAAGGAGTATTTAAAGTTTGTTTAAGTGATATATATATATATATATATATATATATATATATATATAGGAAAAATACTTCTTACACCCGGGTGTAATTACACCCCTCTACCTGAAGATGCTTTTCTGAACCTGAAGAGGAGTTGATCCCTTCTATTGAAATCAGCTGTTCTTAGCCAGTGGAACCTTTTTGAAGTGGTCTCCTTGAAAAAATGGTTAGTCTAGTGTCCTACTAAAGTCTTACAAACAGAACATTTATGAAGTTCAATTTTTTGTTTTGTTGTAATTCCCATTTTGTCTAAACTATTTAGTCCAATACGCTAGGCTGAGCTGGGCTTTGAGAAAAGTAAATCACCAATATGCTACATGGAAAAGCCAATGAGTATTTACTTATCAAGCCTTAATGAGCTAACGAACAGCTCGTGAGTTAGCTCAAGCTCAGCTCGTTAAGCTACCATGCTGGGTAGGTGGCTCGGCTCATTAATTTTATGAGCCAAGCTTGAGCTGAGATCATAATGAGCCGAGTTCGAGCAGCTCACGAGTTTTGAGCTTTTTTGCCAGCCCTACATGGGAATGGTGCTGCTGCGCCAAAGGAGGAGGAGAGGCATCCTAAGGAGGGGTTTGGTAGGGCACCACACCTGCTTAGAAATAGAGAAGGTTAGATGCATGGGCTATTAGGCTGCTCTTGTGAGGTCAAGCTTGCCACAGTCAGACAACATGCGAAGGTTGGCAAATTTGTAGAGCTCTAGGTCCATGAGGTTTGATGTGATGTGTAGCAGTGCTGAAGAGGAGGTGTTGCTCAACGAACGGTGCTGCTACGCCGAAGGAGGAGCAAAGGCATGCCGAGGAGGGCTTGGTAGGGCGCCACACCTGGTTAGAAATAGAGAAACTTAGAAGCAGGGGTGTTGTGGCTATAGACCAAACAGAGAGAGAGGTGTGGTAGTGGAGAGTTAGATGAGCAAATGACCTCTTTCGGCTTTCCCAAGAGCCGGTCATGATACATATGCATTCCCCGTAAGGAGCGACTTTACCATCGTAGCCTTACACGGAGCCCCCCATCGAGGAAAGGCTACGTCATTTACATGATTTACAACCTTCTCAACAGGCTAGCTAGGATTAGGTGGGGGCCACCCCTACAACAGGAGCCTCTCATGGTGAAGGGTTTCACAGGCCGAAGCCATGTCGCCGAGCCCTTTGGCCCCCTCCGTCCCTGCGGCCTGTGACGTTGTGTGATTGTAAGCGAAGCGGAGTCAAAGCTGGGGGTCCGCAGCGGAGCCGTTGTCGGAGTCTCGCGCTGGGCGATCGCAGGCGGAGTCGTATCTGCGCTGTGAAGGCGAAGGCCGCGACGATTGTACTGCGGAGGCGAAGACTTCGTCGATGCGGGAGGAGCGGGCAGGCGTTGGAGGTTGGGGCGTCTCATGCGCGTGAGCAACCGCGTCAGTCTGACTCCCGTTGGTAGGACACGTGTGATCGGCCGCGACGGTTGAGTCGCCACCCGTTGCGCTTCTGAGCGCGGCTATATATGCGGTCGCAGCGGTGTGACGAGGGACTGCTGGGACGGCCTGTCTCAAGAATATACCTCTTCCTCTCACGAGCATGCGGCAGGGTTAGCGTCGGCCAAGGGGCTCTTGTGCATGCTTGTGGAAGCAAGAAGGTACATTCTTGAGTTGGCGAAGAGGTTCGTGCCCCGTGCTGATGAAGAAGTATCGGGTGTTACGTCAGGGGCATCCTCTGGTCCTCGGTCGTGTCGGGACATTACGCTCCGGGGCAACGGTGGCCGAGACACTGTGTGCGGTCAGCCGATCACGAGTGCGCGCGCCTTGCTGGTAGCTGGCTTCGCGCCGGTCGGTGCGAACTCCCGCCAACTGACCCGCTGCTCTCTGCAACCTAGCGCCCATGGAAAGGCATGGGATGCATTAGAGTACGAAAATGGTTGTGGTAAGAGTGAAGAAATATAATGTGCAGCAAGTGCCGAGGTTGTCCCGAGCCACCCGAGTGAAAGTGGCACGTTCTGGTGCGGCCTACGGACGCGCGGCTCCGTGCTGAAGCGCCAGGGCCGATGGCGGACGTGGGGCTGCCTCGTGAGGGCGAAGGTCTCGTCGAGGGCGGAGTCGGGGGCCTTTGGCGGTGTCATATCTGGCCTGTGAGGGAGGAGACCTTGTCGATGCGGCCACGTGCGCAGATGCAAGCCAGCGGGGATGTCGCACGTGTACGAGGGGCCATGCCGCTTCGGCCTCCGCAGGGCGCACCTCTCCGCGCGTGGGCGACCGCATCGATTGAACTTCCGCCGATTGCGCTTCTCGACACGTGGGCGATTCATCGACTTCCGCCGATTACGCTTCTCCATGCGTGGGCGATGATTTGACTTCCGCCGATTGCGCTTCTGTACACAGGGGGGAGCTGTATAAATACATACCATGAGAGCCATAGCGTCTTTCGGGCTAACCGAGATAGTCTTTGATCTCGAAAATATGCCTTCTTCTGTTCATGAACATGCAGCGAAATGTTGCCGTGTTGATGAACAGAAGGAGGCCTATTTTCGAGCGCAATATTCCGGCGATCGCCGGCCACCACGCGCACACAGGGGAAGGAGGCCGCTGTGTTGCGGGCTATTGAGCTCTGCTTTGCGCGGCACGTCTTGGGCGCGTAGCTCTAGCTGGCCCTGCGTTACTCGGCGTAGACTTCGCTGAACGGACTGCTCCGCGAGCGCTCCCCGAGGTGGGAGGCGCCTCCTGGCGCGTCTCTCCGGCGCGCGGGTGTGTGCTGACGTCGGGGGCAGACCCAGGACTGCCTTGCGAAGCCGAAGATGCCGCCGAAGGCGAAGCCAGGTTATCTTGCATAGATTCCCGAGCAGACACGCGGCGGGGCGCTATTGGCACGCCGTGCGCTGCCAGGCCCCTTGGTGCGACCGCCGCTTGACGGGGCGTGGTGCGTGCGGGTAGGTGTGCCAGTACGGTGGCAATCGTGGGAAGGTGGGCGGCTCGCCTCCCAGCAGTTATGTTCAGCGATGGCATGGGAGACACAGGGGTATTAAATACCCCTTGCATTATGCCACTTGCATTTTCATCGCCTTACCTTCTAGCTTTCGATCACGTGGTTCAATCTCCTGGCTTCCTTGCGTCCTTCCACATCTCGAAGGTCTAGAAGGACGATGGCATGCGACGGGATGCGCGCGCAGGCGGCTGATGACAGCGCCGTCTTCCGGCGGGCGTCGCCGCTCGAGGTGAGGTACACCCTCGAGGGGCGCGGCTCCGCGCCTGTGGACAAGTGGTGGACGGTGGCTAAGAGGGTAGGGGGACCGTGCTCCCGCACCCTGGGCTCGACGCTGGTGACGGAAGAGACGATCCGTGGCCTTCTTCGTGAGGGGAAGCTGTCAGACCGCCGGGATGTGCGACTGCCCGCGGGCGATGAGACCGAACCGCACCCTGAAACATCAGAGGCGATCGTGTTCGTTGCCTACTTCGAGGCTGGGTTACGCATTGCGGCCGCCGGACTTGTCGGGGACGTCCTGCGGGCCTTCGGGCTCGAGCTGGCACAGATAACCCTGGACATGATAGTGAGAGACCATGTGGTGGTAGCCCCAGTTGTGTGATGAGTAATTAACTCGTGTACTAAAGTCTGAGTTTGTTCCGGGCATTATTTTAATTATTGACGCGGATATTTATTTAAATCATCCGTGCGGTGCTATGAAATATATTTTCTTGTCCGTGGTGATCGCAGGACGCCGAGTGGAGTCGTGGCAAGACACGAAGGATCGACTAGGCGCAGTGGCGCCGAGGTCGAATCAGCGGGATGTGTCAAGACGACATGGACTCGAGGTAGCCGCGGCGCGCGCGGCAAGATTCAAGAAGCTTCGTGAAGGTGCAGGAGGCGTTGGAAAATACGCAAAGCTGCACAAACGGAAGCGGATTTCATTTGGGAATGATCCATTAGTGGAGAGGTGTTGTGACATAATGGGTACAATTGAGTGTAAACCCATTAGTGGAGAGTTATTGTAACCTAATGGGTAAAATATGTGTAAACCCATTAGTGGAGAGGTGGTGTGACCTAATGGGCAAAGTAGGCTTCTAAACCCATTAGTGGAGGCTATAAATAGAGGTGCTCTCTAGGTGGAGAAGTGCACTTGAGAGAGAGAGAGAAATAGAAATGGGTATGAGTATTAGGGTTTCCTAATGCTTGTGCTCTTGGGAGAGAAAATTTGTATGCAAGTTTTAGTGTTTTATTCTCTCCTTGTGGGTGTTCTTGAGTGAGACATGGAAGAGTTGATGTAAACATTCATTGTTTATAATCGTTCATCGCTCTTCGTCTCAAGATGAAAATTATTGTTTTATATCTCGTGCCATTTACTTGCTTTACTTTTAATTAATGTTCTTGTTCTAGTACTACTATATATATATATATATATATATATATATATATATATATATATATGCTTTGAACAGGGATTTATCTCAAAGCGCTTTGGCTAGCTCATCCCGAAAGCAAAGTTTTTATCTTCATTCGTTGTCTTGTTACTCTATGATGGGAGGTGGCTTCAAGATCGCTTGATCATTTCATTCCTAGAGCAAGTAATCTAAGAAGTATAAAAATCATGCGCTATTTCTTACCTTCTTAGTTTGTCGAATTGATAATCAAACAGGTGTATTGTCAAAGTCTGTTGGCTAGTTTACCCGAGATTAAAATATGAAAACCTCTCGCTCTCGCTAAAATCTCTATCTATTTGCTTTAGGGTACCCACTAGTCCTCTTGTTTCAAAAGTTATTGCTCTGTGTTCTTGTGTTCCCGAGGTCTATTTGCTTCAAGTTGAAAATCTTTCTTGCTTTGGTAGGTAAGGAGCAATAGTCCCTGTTTGTGTTGTGTTGGGATCACCCTCGATGTTTTGTTATACTGCTGCTCGGGCTGAGTTGGTACCAGTTTTCCTGTAGCAAACAGCAGCTTCATCAACCTTTGCTGCTCGCCATCGCAGCTCTTGTTGTCTTGGTTTAATTGCAGTGTTTCCTCCTTGTTTTTTTGTCCAAAGAGTCTCAGGCAAGAGCAGCAGACCAACAATAGAGGATCGTGCTCGCTTTTAATTGCATGTCTGATTTGCCAGAGTGTGGTACGGGTGCAAGTAATGTTTCTTTCGGTTAATAGCAGCATGTATATCTCTTGTGCTTTAGGCTGAAGAGAGGACTTGCCGTGTACTCTTTCCTGTGTAGCTGCTGTTCGGATGCACCACATTTTGTTTTTTTTTTGTGTATTGCAAGTACTGCTGTCCTGTCTACTTAGTGGGTTGTTTGTGTGATGTTCGGCCAGTACCTGTGATGCTTTGTGGTGCTGTTTTGATTTGCAGTTAGTCCCTGTTCTCTACGGTTCAAGTTTTTGGAGATATTGTTTTGCTGTAGCCGTGGGTAATGTCTGTGTTCGGCAGCTCTAGTAGTAATTGGTTTAATCCTTCTGTCGATTATTTAGTCTTCAGGGACTGCTCTTTGTTGCAGGATTTGTCCCCCCTTCTTGTTAAGTCTACATGCAAAATCCTTCTGCTTTTTAGTGCTTTCGACCAAGGCTGTTTTATGCTGTTTTGTGGTGCTACTAATTTCTGAACAGCAGCACTTTTTAGTCTCTTTTCTATTCTGCTTTATAGCTCTCGGTCAGCACTATCATGCAATCTGCAGTTCGGTCCAGCTATATTAAATGACCTGTCTCCCTGCAGTTTAAAATCAGCCAGTAAGATTAGCTTTTAACCAACTCATTTTCTGTTGAGCAGTAAGTCCTTTTTCAGCAACAGTTTGCATTTTCTTTTTGGTAATTGTTTCCTGCTTCTTCTTTTTAGTTTTTGCTTGCTCATTTTTGGTGTGCATTTTTTTTATATATTTTATGATCAGCAAAAATCACTTCCTTTTTATGTAAGCAATTTCTTGTGGCAAGTGTTTCAGTAAATCTTTAACTTTCTTACTTCATAGCTCTCATTGCTATCGGAGAAGAAATTTGAATAGATACTCGGGGTATTTTTAAGGCATCATTCACCCCCCCTCTGTTGCCGTTTCCGATCCTTCAGATAGCCCGTCTTGCCGTGTATAGCTGGGCGGTGCGCACAGAGGCGTCGCTATTCGCATTTCTCCACGATGTCCGGTCTGCGGCGGAGGAGCAGGGGGACGGGGCATTGCCCGCCTTCCGCGGCGTCGATCTCATGCTACGCCCGCAGTGCGAGAAGATATTTCCCGCGGAGTTGAGTCCGGCAGAGTGGGAGCCGGACTGGATGAGGCGGTGGTTTTACCATCGCGTGGCAAGCGGTAGCGGCCTTGAGTGCTCGTGGCGGCCGGTGGCGGTTAACACCATGCCCGGTGCGCCCATAAGTGATGATGATGAGTGGATAGCACGGAGGCTTGTGGGGATCACCACCCGCTTCAATATGCGCGATCTCGCTGAGGAGTTCGTCAAGTATGGTGTGGCGCCGCTTGCCGCAGAGTGGCGTGTTGCCCATGGGAAGCTTCGGCGTGACAACGTCCGCCCGTCCGTGTCTTCGCTGCCGAGACCCTCCGGTCCGCGTAAGTTGTGTTGGTGCTTGCCATCATATGCTATGCTCCAGGGCTGTTACTGTGATAACGTGCCCTCGTGCCCCTCGCAGGTGCTTCCCTAGAAGACGTGGAACGTGCGGTGGGCGTGTTCCTGGGGCCGTACACGGCCCGGGAACACACGCTCCGCACTGCCGCAACCGCGGAGGCAGGCCTGGGGTGGCTGAACCGTGTGTGCAAAGCCTTGGGTATTAGGGTGCCGGAGCGCGTTGTTCCGGCCCCAAGCCCACCTCGCTGCGACTCCACGGGGGAGGGGGTATTAGTGGACGCAGGTTTCAACCTAGCGGAGTATGCGGACTTGGAGGCAGGAGCGAGTGCTGCTGCGCCACCAGTCGACATTGGGGCGGAGCCATCACTCATGGAGGATGCTGAGCCGGGGCCATCGCTCACGGAGGATGCTGGGGCAGAGCCATCGCCCGCGGATTTCATTCCCGTGACCGTGGGACCTCCTTCTACGGCGGTTTTCGAGGTGGGGCCACCTTCTTATTCCCCAAAGGCGAAGCGACCCCGTATACAGTCGCCCCTTCGCTCGTCTGGGGGGTTTATTGTAGCGAGCCGGGTCGGAGCCCTATGGGACTCCAACTCAGACACCGAGTGTTTCGGTGCCCTCGCGGCCCCGACCGAGCCTGCGGCTGCCGGGGGCGAAGGCTTGGTAGAGCTAAGCTCCGACACCGAAGCTCCCCCGCTTGGCGAGGTGGGTGGGGATGCGGAGGTCCTTGCGGATTCAGGCAGGGCTAAAGGTAAACATTTCTTGATGTGACCTGCTAGGCATTCGCAGGGCTGACCGTCGTGTCCCCTTGCAGCGACATGGTTCCCCGAATGCGGGCAGCCCTCGGAGCCCGAAGGCGGCTGCTTGGGAGGGGCATCTGGCGCCACCGAGGCTATTTCCGCGGATGCCGCCCGTCGTCTAGCGGACTTCGTCCCTCGAGCAGATGCGTTGGCGGCGTGGCGGGGGGCCGCGGATAATGCGGTCACGAGCTTAGATCGCGACGCACTGCAGATCTGCGGGCCTGAACTGCTTGAGGGGGTGCTGGAGGTCTCTGAACTGAGGGTAAGTGCCTGACCCCGAGCAGCACGTAGCCATTGGGAGGTGTACTGACTGCTTTATTGCATAGACTTTCGCCCTTAGCTGGGCGCTGCAGGCCGCCCATGTCCGAGAACGGGAGGCCTTGGAGGACTGGCTGCGCGCCGTCAAAGGGGCTCTTCGCGCGTCGAAGGAGGCGTATTCCGCTAAGGATGGCCGCATGCGAGTCCTGGAAGCGGAACGCGTGGTGGCCGTCTCATATGCCACGGAGTGTGTGGTATCGACTCAGCAGGCAGCGGTGGCGGACCGCGACGGGCTGCTCCAGCAAGTTGCCGTACTGGAGGAAGAGAATGGCCGCCTCGCTGCGTCCCTGAGGGAGCGGGATGAGGCGCTGGGTGTCGCCTCGGCGACAGCGTGGGAGGCTATGCTGGCCCTGGAGGGTACCCTTGAAAATCTCGTTGCCGAGGTGCCGCCTCACTCCTTCAGACCCGAAGAGCTTTCACGGACACTTCGACGGATTGCAGAAGCGACCGATCTTGCTCAGGCGGCCGCGACGTCCTTCGGCAATCACTTCTCCTACGTGACCGCATGCCTGGCGTGTGCCCTTCTCCGACACCGGGGCTGCCATCACGTCGACGAATTGGACGACCCGCAGCTGGAGATGCCCGCTGGGGCCAGGGTGATGTCCGGTGCCGTGCATGCCGTTCGGCCCGCCGTGCGGTTTTTTCCCGAGCAGATCTGGGAGTACATCGGGGAGGCCACGGCGAAGGTGGAGCTGCGGCGGAACATGTACGGCGAGAGGAACCTTGGCGAGTGGCTTGATGAAGTTGCCCGGCGCGACGATGACGGGGCCGACGGCTCAAAGCAGGTGTGACCCCAGGTTCTTGTACGCTGGCGTGTGTTGTAACCTTGTGTACTCCATGCCGCGAATGAAGGGAAAATTGCTTCGCTTCTTTGATCGATCTTGCCACTTTGTTCCGAGCAGCTGCCCGGTGGGGACCTGCTGCTGATTTCTGACGTCGTAACCCGGCACCGCTTACGTCGCTGGTGGCGGGCCGAAGATTCACTCAACTTCTGGGCGAATCAACCCTCGGCGAGTGAGGCCTTGGCGCGGAAGGTTGTCCAGGCGAAGCCAGACGAGTAGTGTTGGTCTGGCGGGTTTTGTAAGAACTTTGTAGCGGCGTGGTGGATAAGCCGGAACGTTCGTTCCCACCGCCGTGCTCTGGATGTGTCCGCTTTGTGCCTTTCTTGTGGAGTTTGTTGGTTAGTTGGGGTAGACGCTTGGGGTAGAGCGGATCTGGTGGCGCCTAGTCGAAGTAGACGCGCGGCGCCCGCCCCTACCCTCGGTGGTGGCGCAGAGCCGGGCGCTGGTCGGCGAGACGCGCGAGCGCCCATCCCCTACCCTCCGGTGGTGGCAGCGAGCTAGCGCCGGTCGGCGTAGACGCGCGAGCGCCCGCCCCTACCCTACGGTGGTGGCGCGAGCCGGGCGCGCGGTCGGCGTGACGCGCGAGCGCCGCCCCTATCCTCCGAAATGGTGGTAGCGGAGCCGGCGCTGGTCGGGCAGACGCGCGAGCGCCCGCCCCTACCCTCCGAAGTGGTGGCAGCGGAGCTAGCGCCTGGTCGAAGTAGATGCGCGAGCGCTCCGTCCCCTACCCTCCGAAGTGGTGGCAGCGGAGCTGGCGCCTAGTCCCTACCGCTTGCACTGGGCAGGATAGGATAAGCTTGGGGAGGGACAGGGACCTAGCCTCGTAGGTCCTGTCCCTTGGTGGTCAATGGGGGACCTCACGGGCTGCACTGTTTCGCTGAATTTTCGAACGTCGATGGGACAGCTAAAGTGGGATCAACGAACGGCCGCACATGGTGCTGTACGGCTGCGAGGGAGGTGTCTCTTGGTCGTCGTCCATTGCTTCAGGCCCCGCAAGATAGGGAGGACGCGTGGAGTGTAGCTGGCGGAGCCCTGTAAGTGGAGTGGGGCAACACTGTCGCACCACGTGCCCGTGTGGCGGGCGATGGGACTCTTGAGGCGTGATGTTCGTGGTCGTGCTTCCGGGACTCTTTAAAAGGGGCGAGCGGGCAAGCGGAACGGCACCCGCCTTCCCAGACACTGCCTGCTCGCAACTTCTGTCGGAATTGCCGTTCCCAGTGTGCCCCAGCTTCACCAAGTAGCGTTGAGGTCTCCGCAGTGTGGCGAATGCCGCCTGGGCGCTCGCGGGGTAGAACATCCCACCCACACGGGGGGATACAGCGTCGCGACGCGTGTTCCCTTCGCTGGTTGGCGCGGTTTGGTGGGCAATTCACTTGTACTTCATCAAGGCCTCTCCTAGCTTCAGGAGTAGACTGCTATGGCGCGTCGGCGAGGCCGCGTCCGGCCGCGCTGTCCCGTACAAGCACCTGTCCTCTCCCCCCGTCTCCTTCCCTGGCTATTGGGCGCTTGGGATGAAGGGAGGAGGAGGGGGGAATGGCGCTTGCGGTGCTACAGGGAGCCGTGCTGCTTCAAGGACGGGCGCCGGCTCCTTCAGCTCGGGGCGGCACGCCCTGGGAGCCTCGGGCGCTCTCCGTCTTGTGGCGCCTTACTGGGGCGATGCTGTGTCACGAGCTCGAACGTCAATGGCTTCTCGGCTCTTCCCGTGCCAGAGGGACCGCGTCCGCGTGGGTGCCTTCGTCGGGCGCGTTTGGTTTCTCGGCTCTTGTGCAGAGGCGTAGGCTATTGAGCTCCTGCGCCTCGCTCCTGTACTCGTGGCCGACCGCCCATGCGGTGCACACGGTTTGCTGGGAGCGCACAAAGCCTCTGGAGTCCGTGCGCCGTTGTATGTGGACTCCGGCGAGTGCGTGGGAATATCATCCACGTCTTATTTATACTCCGGAGAGTACACGTGGTGAGAACACCAGCACCTGCGCGGGACATCCGCGTCTTGTTTAGACTCAGTAGAGTGTACAGGGAAAATATCTGCGTCTTTGTTTGTACTCCGGAGAATACGTGGGACTATCAACCACGACTTACTTAAGCTCCGGAGGGTATGCCATCGTGCGCGCGGGACATCCGCATCTTGTTTAGACTCAGTAGAGTGCGCAGAGAAAACATCCGTGTCTTTATTTGTACTCCGGAGAATGCGTGAGACTATCAACCACGGCTTACTTAGGCTCTGGAGGGTACGCCATCGCGCACGCGGGACATCCACGTCTTGTTTATACTCAGTAGAGTGTGCAGGAAAAACATCCGCGTCTTATTTATACTCTGTTGAGTGTGCGCGGGGGCGTCCCTCCGCTGCGTCTTATATATACTCCGTAGAGTACGTGCAGAGGCGGACCTCAACGCTACGTCTTATTTATACTCCGTAGAGTGCGTGCGGAGGCGGACCTCGTCGCTACGTCTTATTTATACTCCATAGAGTGCGTGCGGAGGCGGACCTCGTCGCTATGTCTTCTTTATACTCCATAGAGTGCGTGCGGAGGCGGACCTCGACGGTACATCTTATTTATACTCCGTAGAGTGCGTGCGGAGGCGGACCTCGTCGCTACATCTTATTTATACTCCGTAGAGTGCGTGCGGAGGCGGACCTCCGTGGGGTACGTGTGCGGAGGTAAGTCTCCGTGCGGTGCATGTGCGGAGGTGAGTCTCCGTGTGGTGCGTGTGCAGAGGTGAGTCTCCGTGCGGTGCGTGTGCGGAGGTGAGTCTCCATGTGGTGCGTGTGCGGAGGTGAGTCTCCGTGTAGTGCATGTGCAGAGGTGAGTCTCCGTGCGGTGCATGGGAACATCAACCACGTCTTTATACTCCGGGGAGTACGCGTAGTGACAACACTAGCGCGTGCGCGGGATTCCGCGTCTTGTTTATACTCAGTAAAGTGCGTAGGGAAAACATATGCATCTTATTTATACTCCACAGAGTGCGTGCGGATGCGAGCCTCCGCACATTTTTGGTGGGGGGTGGGGCATGAATAGCCTCGCAAACCGCAAAATTTGTTAAATTCCCGTTTGCACGGGTGAGCGAGTACAAAAGGTTATGAACTAACCATAGGACTCGTTGTTGTGGTGGTGAGATGCGAAGCCTCTGGTGCTTGGGCTGCTGCAGAGCGTGGACGGGCGCACCTTAGGGCACGCATTGAGCTCCCCGGTGCGAGCCTCGGGTTCCATGCTCCCTGTGCTGAGCCATGTGCTGATTGCCAAGGACTGTGATTATACCTCGTGGGCCTGAAAGCTTCACACATAGGAAGCCATGGTGTGGTACTGCCCCGAAGGAATTGAGGGTCGATCTCCCCAAGATGGCATTGTAGGGGTACTGGATATCCACGACATCAAAGGTGGCGTCCCTACTCACCACGTTGTCGTTCTGGCCGAAGGAGACCTGCAAACATATTTGGCCCAGCGCCAATAGCGACTGACCTCCGAAGCCCTGCAGCGGGATTCTTGAGAAGGCCTAGGCAACTGCGAGGGATCGCCATCTGGTCGAAGGCCTGTGCGAACAAAACATTCGTAGAGCTGCCCCCATCGACCAGGACACGCCGGACGTCGCACCCGGCAACCACGACCTGGATGACTAGGGAATCCTGATGGGGGAACTCCACGCCTTCGGCGTCGGCAGGCGTGAAGGTGATCGCATGCTACGCCCAGTCTGGCGGTGCGTTAGCCGGGTACGCCGCCACGTGGTGTAGCCTCCGCGCGTAGGCCTTGCGCTGTCACTCCGAGGCAAACTCCAAGGAGGAACCTCCGGAGATGACGTTGATGATCTTGCGCGGGGCGCCCTCAAGGGCATGGATCCGTAGGGGGCTTTCCTGGGGCTGCTGCACCTGGGCTTGTATCCGCCGGAGACCCTCCTGAGGCTGCGGCTCCTGATCGCAAATCCTCAGGGGGCCGTCCGGTGGCTGCCGCACGTGCGCCACGATGGGTGGGCGCGCCTCGAGATCCCTGTCTCTGGCCACGCTTTGTCGAAGTGCTGCGATGGTGGTGCAGGAGCGGGTATCATGATTGCCTTGGCCGTGCACCTCGCACCACTGTGGGTGCTGTTGGTCGCCATACTCCGCACGGGCCCAACCGTCACGACCCCGGCCTCGACCTCGCCCCCGACCGCGTTTGAAGTACTCGTGGAGCCTTTCCGATGGTTGTTGCTTAATGGCGAAGAGTTGATTCACGTCGACACGCTCGATGTAGTTCCCCTGGAAGTTGTTGTAGAGGCGGTCGCGTATCTGCTTCCATGCGTATATGGAGTTCGGCTCTATGGTACAGAACCATGAGAGCGCCACTCCTTGTAACGCGAGCGGGAGCCCCATCGCCTTGGTGGTGTCTTCTCCGCCTACCGCCTCGATGGCGGTCTTGTACACGCGCACGAACTCTCGGGGGTCCGTGTCGCCCTTGTACGATGTAACAGAGCTGGAAAATTTAAAGTCCTCCGGCCACGCTGCCTGCTGTAGGCCTGCCGATAATGAGGATTCCGGGTCCACGCGTCGTAGCGAGGTGCGACTGGACGTTGGGGCGTCGCGGCTGTCCGCCCTCTCGAGCACGGGCTCCGGCGCGACCACCAACGAAGTCGGCTGACTCCGAGCCTCTTTCATTCTCCTTACGGCCCCCCTGAGATCCGCCAACTCCTGCTGGAGCATGCTAAGGGCTACCAGCAGGGCGTTCTCCACTGTGGGCGTAGATGGGGCCGCGGGCGCACCTGGTTGCGCGGTCGAGGTGGTCGCAACCACTGCTTGTGCCCTTAGGTTGCCCCTCACGTCCGCGCAATGGAGTTCAGTGCCGACGGTGGGGCCCGTGTCTGACAGCATGGGAAGGTTGGCAAAGTTGTTGAGCTCCAGGTTCCCAAAGTTTAATGTGATGCGTAGTGGTGCCGAAGACAAGGTGTTGCTTAGCGAGCGGTGCTGCTGCACCGAAGGAGGACCTGAGGCATGCTGAGGAAGGGCTTGGTAGGGGCTTGGTAGGCTCCTGTGTTGAAGGAGGAGCGGAGGCATGCTGAGGAGGGGCTTGGTAGTGCGCCTTAGCTTCTTAGAAACAGGGATAAATAGATGCATAGGCTACTGGGTTGGTTTTGTGAGGTGCTTCCAAGCTATTTTGGGAGCTTGATCAGCACCATATGGTCAAGCTCATCGGAGTTAGACAACATGGGAAAGTTGACAAAGTTGTAGAGCTCTAGCTTCCTGAGGCTTGAAGTGATCTGCAACGAAGCCGGTGCCGAAGACAAGGTGTTGCTCAATGAACGGTACTGCTAAGCTATGTTGGGAGCTTGAGATAGCGTGGGAACGGTGCTGCTATGCTAGAGGAGGAGCAAAGACATGCTGAGCAGAAGCTTGGTAGAGTGCCACACCTGCTTTGAAATAGAGAAGGTTAGATGCATGGGCTGCTAAGCTGCCCTTGTGAGGTCAAGCTCGCTATTGTTAGACAGCATGGGAAGGTTGAAAATTTTGCAGGGCTCCAGGTCCCTAAGACGTAATGTGATGTACAGCCATGCCGAAGATGAGGTGCTGCTTAGCGAACAGTGCCACTATGCTGAGGAGGAGCAAAGGCATGCTGAGGAGGGGCTTGGTAGTGCACCACAACTGCTTAGAAACAGGGATAGTTAGATGCATGGGCTGCTGAGCTGGTCTTGTGAGGTACTACTAAGCTAATTTTGGAGCTTGACCAACGCCATCTGCTCAAGCTCGTCAGACTCAAACACATGGAAAAGTTGGCGAAGTTGTAGAGCTCCAGCTTCCTGAGGCTTGAAGTGATCCGCAATGAAACCAGTGTTGAAGACAATGTGATGCTCAGTGAACGGTGCTACCACGCCGGAGGAGGAGTACTACTGAGCTATGTTGGGAGCTTGAGACAGCATGGAAACGATGGTGCTGCTTTGAAGGAGAAGGAGCGACATGTCGAGGAGGTCTTGGTAGAGTGCCACACCTACATAGAAATAGAGAAAGTTAGATACATGAGCTGCTAGGCTGCTCTTGTGAGGTCAAACTCGCTATTGTCAGACAGCATGGGATGGTTGACATATTTGTATGACTCCAGGTCCCTAAGGCTTAATGCGATGTGTAGCGGTGCTGAAGATGAGGTGTTGCACAGCGAACAGTGCTCCTGTGTTGAAGGAGGAGCAGAGGCACGTTGAGGAGGGGCTTGGTAGTGCGCCACAGGTGCTTAGAAACAGGGATAGATATATGCATGGGCTGCTGGGTTGGTCTTGTGAGGTACTGCTAAGCTATTTTAGGATCTTGACCAGCGCCATCTGGTCAAGCTCTCTGGAGTCAGACAACATGGGAAAGTTGGCGAAGTTGTAGAGCTCCAGCTTCCTAAGGCTTGAAGTGATCCGCAACAAAACCGATCCCGAAGACAAGGTGTTGCTCAGTGAATGGTGCTACCGTGTTAGAGGAGGAGTACTGCAGAGCTATGTTGGGAGCTTGAGACTACATGGGAACGGTGCTGCTATGCCAGAGGAGAAGCAGAGGCATGCTGAGGAGGGGCTTGGTAGGGTGCCACATCTGCTTAGAAATAAAGACGGTCAGATGCATGGGCTGCTAGGCTGCTCTTGTGAGGTCAAGCTTGCCAGAGTCTGACAGCATGGGAAGGTTGGCAAAGTTGTTGAGCTCCAGGTTCCCGAAGTTTAATGTGATGCGCAGTGGTGCCGAAGACGAGGTGTTGCTCAGCGAGCGGTACTGCTGCACCGAAGGAGGACCTGATGAGGACATCCCTTCCATGGATACAACTCATCCACAACAAGGACCGCTTACTCGAGCTCGTGCTCGTCAACTTAATTACCAGGTGAATTCATTCCTAGGTTCATATATTACTGAGAATAGACAACTACCTAATGCAAGTGATTTAATCGTGGTTAGGAACCTGGGAAAGGATGAAGGAAAGGGACATGGAGTCATGGACATGCAAGGACAGAGTCATGGAGGTCACCACATCACTTTGGGACCAAGTCAATCAAGAATCCGAGTTGGACATGTTCTGGAATCGGAGTCGGACTGCTGCGATAGTACCACATTCAAATGGGCATAACTTATTTATACAGACTCCGCTTGGGGCGTTCTTGTACTTCATAGAAAGCTTATAAAGTCTAGTTTCCAACAGATTCTACCTCATATTCAAATTCCATCCGAGCTGTCCGCAATCATCAAAACAATCTACATTGATTTCTGAGTTCGAGTCAAAAAAGGTGCTGCGCCACCACCACTTGGGCTCATGGGCCTTGTAACCCTAGGGCGCCCCCTGGTCGTTTCTCTATATATAGGAGCCGCCGCCCCCTGCTAGGACTTGGATTTCGTTGAGTTTAGGTTTAGCTATTACGCAAACTTTTGTTCTTCAGTTGTGTCAGACGGCCACCTGTCAAGACTACCTTCGGGATCCCACCTTTGATTTTCAATACCAACTTTGTTATTCGCAATATCAGATTGCCCTTCGTCTTATTCTTGCTAGTTCTTTGATTGCTTGCAGGGATTGAACTTCGTGTTCAGGTTGATCATGCTTCCAGCAAGATCAATCACATCTCGGAGTTGGTTCAGCGATTGCTAAGGCGCAAGCGACGTTGTGCGCGTGTAGTCGGATCGCCAGGGTCACCTCCACTGAAAATCGATAGTTATCAATCTCATCGAAAGATCGGGCACCCCGCCTCCATCAAGTGGTATCAGAGCTCAAGGTTGCTCGGTGAGAATTTTCAGTTATTCATAGATTAGATTACTTTTCATTACCTACAGCACACAAAAAGCAAAAAAAAATAGTAGTAGATCACCTATCCAAACCAATCTTAGCCTCGCAATTTTTCTTTTCAGTACATTGCATTGTTGAACTTTCGGTTGCATCGTCGTGTCCTTTGCTGGTCTTAGTGCCTAGTTCCTCTAGAGTTTCGAGTTCTGTTCACGTTTTGGTTTCACCGTTGCGGTTGGTTTCTAACTGCCACGTCGAGGGAAGGAAAAGAGGGGGACTCGGTTCCTAGGGAGGCTTTGCCCTAGTTGGACTTGGAATAGGACACGGTTTCAGATTCAACCGCGTCGTGTGCAGAGCAGATAGATGAGAAGGAAAAGGCAGCCGCAGATAGAAAGAGCCGCGGTGTAAAAAAAGGAGAGAGAAAACCCTAACTTTTGCATACGACCTCCGATTGAGGCGTTTCTTGATCCGTTGGAAAGGAAACGGAAAATTAGAGCCAAAAAAATGAAGTCTAGGAAATTTGGAGATTTTACATCCGCGTAAGCCTTCACGCATACGCGCGGCGGCTTCGACCCCAAAAAAGTCGTTTAGGGCCTCAAAACGGACCCGCAAAGTCAAAGAAAGTCAACTTTCTCGGAATTCGCTCAAAATTTATAGGGACCTTCTACAAGTGATTCTAAGGTGTCCTGTGAAGACGGCATCCTTTTCTGAGCCTCTGAACTCCGTGGGCAACGTCATCTAGATTCTTTCTGTGCGGTGTACTCGTTTGTGTTCTAGGCTCGCGTCTCTAGTATGGTCTAGCCTAGGACCAGCACCAACCAGCGTTGAGCGATTTTTCAGCTTGCATTTTCTGAATTGATTATTGCTAATCCTTGCTACCAAACTTGAGCCTTCCCAACTACGCCTTTCTACACCGTACGGGCTGAGCTTCACCTGGCAATCGCTCCACCCAATCTTCGGAGATACGTGGCATCGCTGGAAGCCGATCACCCCTGTTTTGCATCTTCGAAGAAGGAGCTTAGAAATAGAGAAGTTTAGATGCATGGGCTGCTTGGCTGCCCTTGTGAGGTCAAGCTCGCTATTGTCAGACAACATGGAAAGGTCAAAAAATTTGCAGGGCTCCAGGTCCTTAAGGCTTAATGTGATGTGCAGCTGTGCCGAAGATGAGGTGCTGGTCAGCGAACAGTGACACTGTGCTAAAGGAAGAGCAGAGGCATGCTAAGGAGGGGCATGGTGGAGCACCACAACTGCTTAGAAACAAGGATAGTTAGATGCATAGGCTGCTGAGATGGTCTTGTGAGGTACTGCTAAGCTATTTTGGAAGCCTGACCAACACCGCCTGGTCAAGCTCACCGGAGTCAAACAGCATGGGAAAGTAGGCAAAGTTGTAGAGCTCCAGCTTCCTGAGGTTTGAATTGATCCGCAACGAAGCTAGTGCCGTAGACAAGGTGTTGCTCAATGAACAGTGCTACCGCGTTGGAGGAGGAGTATTGCTGAGCTATGTTGGGAGCTTAAGACAGTATGGGAATAGTGCTGCTATACCAGAGGAGGAGCACAGGCTTGCTGAGGAGCGGCTTGGTAGGGTGCCACACCTGCTTTGAAATAGAGAAGGTTAGATGCGTCGGCTGCTGGGCTGCTCTTGTGAGGTCAAGCTCGCCAGAGTCGGACAGCACGGGAAGGTTGGCAAAATTGTAGTGCTCCGGGTCCTCGTGGTTTAATGTGATATGCAGTGGTGCCGAAGACGAGGTGTTGCTTAGCAAGTGGTGCTTTTGCATCAAAGGAGGACCTGAGGCATGCTGAGGAGGGCTTGGTCGGGTGCCACACCTGCTTAGAAATAGAGAAGTCCAGATGCATGGGCTACTAGACTGCTGTTATGAGGTACTGCTGAGCTCTTTTGGGAGCATGGTTAGCGTCATCTGGTCAAGCTCATCAGAGTTATACAACATGAGAAAGTTGGCAAAGTTGTAGAGCTCCAAGGCTTGATGTGATCCGCAGCGGTGCCGATATCGAAGACAAGGTGTTTCTCAGTGAACACTGCTTCTACGTCAGAGGAGTACTACTGAGCTCTCTTGGGAGCTTAAGATAGCATGGAAACGATGGTGCTGCTCTGGAGGAGACGGAGAGGCATGCCGAGGAGGGGTTGGTAAGGCTACTCTTGTGAGGTACTACTGAGCTGTTTTGTGAGCTTGACCAGCGCCATCTGGTCAAGCTTATCAGAGTCAGACAGTATGGGAAAGTTGGCAAAGTTGTAGAGCTCCAGGTCCCCGAGGCTTGAAGTGATCTGTAGCGATGCTGATGTCCAAGATGAGGTGTTACTCAATGAACGGTGCTGCTGCGCTGGAGGAGGTGTACTGAAGGCGTCCATAATTGGAAAATTTAGAGATTTTAAAAAAAAACCGTATTTGGAAGGGTTTCGAGTCCCTTGATTTTCGGAATCAGATAGAATCTCATGTCCTTGTGGATAAGGAAACGCTTTAAGCACTAGCACTTGAAAAGAGAGAGAGGTTAAGGGTTAACAAGGACTTTTGAAGAGAAAACTTTCGAAATTTTTCGTGCTAGGGTTTGAGGGGTGCTAGAGGGCACTTTGTAGCCATAAAACCTCATCATCCAATAATGCAAATCAACTCTTGATCCGATCCATGTTGGAATCTTGCACTATTCTTAGGTTTTTTGCTCATTTTTAGGTTATAGGGTATTTCACGATCCACGTGATTTTGATCCAATTTCTCATGGGGAATAGGTTGCAGTTAGTCCTAGGAACAAATTTGCAAAGTTTCTTTCGAAATCTCCAAGTCATTTGAAAGTTATAGCGATTGTAGTTCTTACATGTTCTGATTCCTAAGTTTACATCGGGATCTTGTTCAAGAGATCATTACCTGATTAAATTCTATTCTGGGCTACTGCTACTCTACCAAAAGATTAAGTCTAACTTAACTAATTATATTCTTGTGGAATAAATGCTTGCAGCAAGGAAATAAATTATCCAGAGTGTAAATGATTGAAAATGCAAGATAAACTGGTAATATGATTGGACACACCTGCGTCCGAAAAATGAACTGTCGTGCAATCATTAAATAAGCGAGCATTACTGCAAGATGTACCAAATCGTTCTTACAAAATACCAACGGAGGAGGGCATGTACAGATCAGTACACGAGTAGGCAAGTGAAAATCAAGGGTATAGTTGGACAGGATAGTAGTAGTACTGTACTGTACTGTACAGTTACAAAGCCAATTAAAGCCCTCACTTCATGGAGCATCACTACCTCATTTCATCCTTGCAAGCCTCGTACTTTTGATGCCAAACAAGGTGTTGCTGCCAAACAGGCCTCATTCTTTTGAAGCCCACAAAAACAAAACAACTTGTAAAACAAACTCAGTCTTAGTCTTATATAATGCCACTGATGTAGAGCTCATTTGTAACAACTGCTGCGAGTTCGCATCGGTTGCAGCTGTGAGCTCATCTGTAACAGCTGGAGATAAATCGACTGAATAGAGCATGATCGTCACAGTATGATGCACAACTGAAGCTAGCAAATGCAGATCAGTGGTTCATGACTGCTTTCCCGGAAAGCTGGAGCAAATGTGTAACCAGTTTGCGTATCTTCATTATTAGCTGCAAGTAACTAGTTTGTGTTTCTTTATGAAATGTAAATGCTGGTACCAAGGCCACAAAAACAAACTTCTAGGACAAACTCTGTACTTGTGGACTATCCACGGTAATTTTCCCGATTCTTTTTTTTATTAGCAAAGTAATAATTTAGAGTCGCTGATCGTACAAAATAAATTGAGGAAAATGGCTAAGAATCTTTGGTAGAGAACAAGGTTGCTCTTTATTACAATAAACTAGTAATAGGGGTGCCTTTGGCAAAACAAAAGACTAGCCCTATTACACGGAATTGAATTTGTGTCGTTTAATTCTCCTTTATCGAATCATCCTCTCTAACATCATTGTTGTTCAGCTTTAAATACCAACGAAGGGACGCCAGTTATCCACCAGAGAAGACGCCTTATGGAAACATCACGTCTTGTCAGTGAGGCGGTTGTTGTCAGAGAAAGAACGCTTAATCATCGGTTGTTGTCAGTTGGAGATGAACGTAGGCAATAACTGCATGGCAGTTATTGTCGGTGACTTAGGGCTGAAACATTGTGCTGTTTGGAGTGGTAAGACACATGCTCCATCCATCGTACCAAAAGAATATCCTGAAATCGGGTCCACGGACCAGTTCATAGATTTCTTCGAGTAATCATCCAATTGAACAACAGGTATAATGCCGCTACGACTAGGGTACTCAGGGAGCAACCCCTGGGATTTTTACAACCGCAGGGGTCTTCAACCACAGGGGCCACGTGGCTTTAATTAAATATTAAAGCCGCATTTAGGAATTTATTTAATCTTTATCAACTTGTGTTAGAATCTGACTGGAGGGTCTATATAAAGGGGGTGTAGGGTTATAGAATTAAGAAAGATATTACACCACCAACAGAAACCCTAGTCGCCACCTCTCATAGGCCCTACTGTGCGTGGTGATGCAGCACACCAGTGCATAGTGTTCCATCCTTGGACGTGAATTTCGGCAATGGTGTTGCTGCGACTGCGACACTAATAGGGACGATTCGGAGAGAAGACAAGCAACTCATGGTGACCAACCACCGCTAGAGGACAATCAGCTTCTAAGGATCGTTTTAAGAGATTTTAGACGATCGGCTACTTCTACTACATTCAAGCACGCTACGTTGAACCAAGCTACTTTAAATCTTCTTCCGCTATACTATCCATTTAATGATAACGATATACGATCTCTTATTCGTATGGTTTTCTAATTTACAAGATAGAAAATTTAATTCACGCTAACGTAACATACGTATCGCAACACTAGTGCCTAAACTGCAAGGAAGAAGCGTAAGGCAGATTGTTCTGGAAATGATTATGGGAAATTGCAGATTCTACATGTTCTGATTACGAGTCAACATCGGGATTCTTGTTCTAGATATCATTGCTAATCTACCAAAAGATATATTCTTGTGGAATAAATGCTTGAAGCAAGGAAATAAAATCATCCACAGTGTAAATGATTGGAAATGCAAAGTCTAGCTGCATGGAAGACCATTGTATTTCGATTTGATCGACTTCTTCACCACTGACTGCAAAGTCTTAGCTGCACTGAACGCGACGTGCCGCGTGCCGCGGACGGCATGGATGCTTAGTGTATTCGGTTCAGCATTCAGGCCAGGCTCGAGCTCATGGGCGTGCGAGTGGTGCGACTGCACAGGGCCGTGCGAGTGCTTCGTATTCTCAGCGTGACGGCGTGTGTGGCTACTGGCTGGCGCTTCCGCTTCGTATTCTACGCATATTTGCTGGAAGCCTCAGTGCAATCGCTGGAATTACTTTCGTCACTTACTCTCTCCTTTGCAAGCAACATGATCTGCGATCGCAGATGAACAGTGGGAGCGGCCGCCGCGCGGACTAGCGGAGCCGGAGGACGCCGTGTCGTCGTGCTGCTCGCCTCCGCGTCGAGGGCTCGAGGCCAAGGGGCAAGGGCGCCGAGAGGCCTGCCAGGCGGTGGCAGTGCAGGTATCATTTTTTTTAGACCAGCCAACATGCAAGGTGCCGAGAGGCCTGTCTTTCTTGTGTCCAATTATTCATGTATTGTATTAATTAAATCCTTCGTATGAAAGTCTAGAACTGTTTGTATAATTTTAATTTTGTTCTTTTCATCTTTTGAAGCCATGTCTTCTGCAAATCGATTTAAAAAATATGAATCCGGTTCTACAATGACACAAGAAAGACTTAATAGTTTGGCTACGATAGCACTTGAGAGTGGATTGCTGGAGATTATCTCTATGTGGAGCGGAAATACTTTTTCACCTCATGAAGTAATAGATAGCATCACTATGCAGAGCTGCAAGGTAGCATGTGATTTAGTGGGAGTTCAGCTAGCCCAGCACAGATATCGTTTCGGCATGAATCTGTCAAGATCCTATTTTCATTAAAGATACAAATAAGTGATCTGCAACTCTTCCTGGTGATGCTTCTTGATGCTTTCAAATTCCACCAAGAAAAGAAGTTGCCTCGACATTAGAACCCGACACGAACACGCACTTGAACGTCACATTATCATTTTCAGCAGAATAAAAATAAAGAAAATGAAGGGAAAGTACATATTTCAGCTGCAACAAAGACTTCAACAAGCCACTGCCCATTTGAACTAAACAATAAAGTATGATCTTTTTCACAGTCAACTCCCGTACTGTTGATGATGCAACATGCTTCTGAATTCAACCAACCTTGCACGATTCTATACTAAGAAACTCAATACAAATTGCATAAATCCCTTGCTGATGCCAGTATGGTTCGCTAGCTGAGCTCCCAACTGCACCCGATAACGCCACCACCCACTGACCAAACCATGATCACATTTAGTGTACAATCGGATCGAATTTAGATGAATATTGCTTATTTCGTATCTTAACTTATTTTTTTTCTCTTTCTCGGATATGGTAAAGTCGGATACAAATAGGAATTCGGATTTTCGGATACATTATCGTTGGCATGGATACATAATGGTTTCGAATCGAAAACTGATAATATAAATGGATAGTTCGACAGCCGATAAATTCGACTCATGAAAAATTCATACACAAGCATAATGAAATGAAAAATTCTGCAAAAACCAGCGTGAGTCTGTATCAACTATCAAGTATCAACCACAACAATGGGATTGTTTCTCAGCATGTTCCGAAACTTCAGAGCTGGAGAAGACTACATTCCAATATCACCAATGGGTGAAGTTTTCACATTAAACGGCCAGCTACTGAACCCTTTCTCCAAAAGTGAAATGAATTAGAAAAGCTTGCATACACTACAACAAACACCCAGACAAAATCATCATGTTGTTGCACAAATGTGGGCCTTCAATTTGGCTATAACAATCCCGTAATGTGGCTGAATTTGTTCTAGTTGAAGTCTGGCTTCTCAGGGTGAGTGCAGCCAGAACGCTGGATGATAACGTTTGCGGCGTAGCAACCAGCCCCTTACGCAGTCTTCAATGCCCTTCCCTTGAACCAACTGAGAGGGGAAGCCTCCCCTGACAAGAAACGGACAATAGCTTATTTATATATATTAAAATAACTTTTACTTATAAAATATATTTTTTGACTATTTAAACTTATACATCTTTCAATTCTAAACAAATTAATGCTACTTTTGTTTGTAACTATTTTGTATTTAATGCTTTGTATATTTTAAAGTATAAAGATAACACGCTTACATCCATCGATAAAATACTATTACAGTATTACAATATTATGATATGTAGTAATCTACTCTAACATTGAATACTTCTACATGTCAAACATTGTAATGTTGCAAAACACAACAAATAAATAGGCAATGTTTTTAAATTTATTCCTCATTGTGTAATTTTCTACTTCCTCCACTCCATTGATAGGATGAGTACTGGAAAGTAGAGAAATGTCCATATATATAGTGTTTGAAATACAAGTGAATGTGCTATAGATATTTCTCTTTGATTTAGAGGAAATAGATATTTTCACCAAGAATAATATCGGTTCAATAAACACCGCAAATATCCTCTAGTGATTATTACTAAAAAATGTAGAAAGTGGTTTAATTTTGAAAGTTTAGATTAATTGATAGTTAGCTTAGAGATATAATAATTTAAAATAATTTTAATAAATGAAACATCTTGTCCTTATTTGATGAACACTTATTTTAAAGGCTTAGATTGATAGTTGGATTAGGGATATATTAATTTGAAAAAATAAAAAAGAAGATATGTAGCTTTACCTATAATTCTAAAGTTAGAAGTGTCTAAATTTGGTAGAGGGGCCTACCTTCAAATCATCTCATTGATATGGGAGTAGAGATATCTCAAAATTAATTGGACTAATCTACTATATTATTAAAATATGGTTAAAAGGAGCTTTCATGTCAACTATAAGAGGTTATAAATATCTGCCTTAATCAAAGTAAAAAGATAAAGATCAACACCATTTATTCGATAGTTATATATTATAATAATGCAAATTAATAAAATATAGATAGGATATGTTACAACTATATTTCCAACCATAAATCATTGGACAAGGATATTCTGCAAAAATCAAATCATCGCTAAACCCGTAGAGCTAAATTGTATTGGTATGGGGAAAAAAAATCAAAATCCAACTATATATGGTGGTAAATGTGTGAGTAGATACCTCAAAACAGAGTCATGTCCGCAACGCACGTAGAGTGCTCCTGCCAGTAGGTGGGGTAATGGTGCTTGTGCATAAGACTCGAAAACAGTGACGATTGCATGTCGGCGATCGTTCCTGCGGCCTCCCTTCCCGGATAAATGACCTCTCCTTCCACCGCCCAGTCTTTGACGAGAAGACCTGCATGATGTACGGCGACGGTGGCCATTCCGATAGCCTCATTGCAGGGACTGATTTATCCTTGTATATGTGATTAGAAATGTGTCCCGGCCAGAGTTCGTGTGGAACGTAGGGGACTGAGAACACCTCGTAATGCGGCGACACGGTGGGGTCGAACGCAAGGTAAAGGAAGTCGTAAGCTCGGCACCAGCAGGACGACTCCGTCACACTGCACGAGGGCGGCGCTGGGGGCAATCGCACCCATTGTCGCGTGGCAGGATTGACCACATGCTGGGGAAGCAAAAGGAGGCCATTACAGTGATCCATGATTAACACATCGCAGACGTCGCGGGTGTCCAAGTAGTTGAGCTTGCTGGCGACCTTGCGCCCCGTCGAGCGACGGGAGAAGAATATCGGGATCTCTAGATCGTACTGCGTGAAGAAGATGCCGTCTAGCGAGAGCGGGAGGAGGTCCGCGCGCAGAAGGCGGCAGGCGTCGATGATGGCGCGCCACGCCTTGCACACGCAGCGGGACGCGGCGAGGCTGCGCGGCGCGAGGCGGCGGAGGACGTCCGCGAGCACGTCCGCAGGTAGCAGCCTCGTCAGGTCCATGTCGATCGTCTGTTCCATGCTTGCTATACGCAGTGGTGAGGAGGGGCGGCGGAAGCGCCACTGCCTCCGGGCGGGGACGGTCGATGGTGTTCCGAGCAAAACAGCACTGCCAAACGCCCGACGCGTCCGCACCTTTTCTCCAGAGACTCCACGCTGCACCCAGCGCAACAGCCGCCTGCTTCGTCTTTTTCTTCGAGACTGCACCAGCACCTGCCTCTGCCAAAACGCCTGTTTTTCTTCCTTCTTTTCTTGCCTTCCTGCGCTGCCTGTACTTCAACTCTCCTCTGTTTGCTTTCGCTACTTCTTGCTACGTCTTCTTGCTGTGACTCTACAAGGCCTTTTAAAGTCTATCTCAACACCTAACAGACGGACTCTGACTCGTACTGTCTACGAACTAGACTCATATAGCAATACAGCTAGCAAACGGACAACTAGCAAACGGAGACAGACTCATAAACTAACTCAGCAAATAATACTTACATACGTATACACGGCAAGAACGTATACATGTATACGGACTCGGATACGAAACAAGATTATACTTCTAACAAGGGCGACAAGATCCGAGTGGTTAGGAGGTGGCGGTCGACGGCGGCGGCAGGCGAGGGAGCACGGGATGTCGCGGGCTGCGCCGGGGAAGTAGAATCGCGGGGAGGACAGGATGGCGGCGGCGCGCTGGTAGGAGGAAGGGGATTAGGATTTGGGGGTGGAGGGAGGACTGAATATATAGAGAAGTGGGAGAGATCTGGGCGGTGGGATTTCGATCCAAGGGCCGTAAATTCGAAGAGCAGCTCTGAGGGTATATTCCATCAAATACTCGAAGAGCAGCTTCTACATTGCCCCCGCGGCCGCCTCCCTCGCCCTCTACTCCCGCATCCGCGCCGCCGCCCTGCCCACCCCCTTCACGTCCACCTCGCCGCTCTCACCTTCTCCGCCTCCACCCTTATACAACTGAATCAGATCTTAGTTCTTGTTCAAAGATTTCTACCATTTCTTACCAGCCAAACTTATGAAAACACATGTGCCAAAAAAGAGATTAAAATACTTATTGGAGCACTCGTGGCCGCTTCATGATATCTAACACATCACTGGCAATCTGTCCATTTTTTATGGAAATTTCAGACAATTCATGAGCAAAACCTTTACCGCCAGATGGCCACGTGCCATCTTTATCCCATTGATACACCATAAACGAAATCTTGCCCCAGTATACAACGTACTTTGCCTGTAGCAAAGTAATATAGGTATCTTCTAGCCATCCTTCAGTGACTGTCCTTCGAATAGGATTAAATCTTAATGCCTCAGCTATCATAATAGCGAATGTGACGATGGCTCTCTGGGCGTCATCCATGCTGGTTGTGTCAGATTGATAGTTTGAAAGAACCTTCACCGCATGTTTGGCTGCTGCCTGACCCACGGGCACCGTTGGTAGATTTATATAGCCACCGATAAGCTCTGTATATGCCTCAGAGAATGAGAGCTGGTCGGCGTCTGGGAACAGTGCACTGTATCCCTGCATGTAGTGCATGGTTCCAGTCCTATCCGCGAAGGTGAGCAAGTATATATTGTCATCTCTGAATACTAAGGTGACCTGATCTTCATCCTCACCGTGTACCCTGACCTTAATCCACCTCGCCGGCGGAGTTGTCCTTTGGTTCGACGGTGTTTGTGGGAGGACATTCTGTCCATGAATCACTAGTGTACTACCAGCGGCTAGCACTGCGTGAATCTGATTGTAGAAATCATCGTACGACTCCGTGGTCACGTCGAAGTCTACGAATACATCTACAGGTTCCACAAGTATAGAGGAAAGAAGCAGCGGTAGAAACAAGGCGGAACAAAGATCTCCGACCGGAGAGGCAGGGGGGACTTTCATAGCGGCCGATGCCTCCTTGGGGCGACGAAAGTAGAAGACGAAGCCCATCATGCACATGGTCATCGCCGTCCACGTCCACGCCATTGCCACCGCCTTCATCCCCTCTTGTCCTACGTGCAACCAACAAACGCAATTATCACTGGACTATATAATCCATCGTCAATAAACGGACTAGGTATCCCAACTAGTAGTAATTTGACAAGAAGATAATAAATCCCCTATGGAGATAATGTTTGTTGTATGCACAAATATCCGCTTCTGGTTAGGTCTTAGCAAGGAAGATCTCAAGGCGGTGCTGGAAGCTGGTGCAGAGTAGCTGTTGATGACGACGCTAAGGTTGGGTCTTGAAGCTCAGGGACAAAATCTCTTGCAGATCCAAGACGGGGAAGAGGAAGACGAGGAGGAACACTGAAGTCGCTCTCTCCACAATCTGCTTGGAACAGAATCATCTTGTTTTACCTATCTTTCGTAATAGAGACTTTCTATTAAGTAGTTCGTGCGCTGATGTGTTGTATGAACCGATGACCCGATGTCTGCGGTAATTAGGTGGTAGAGGCCTGCTGTTCTTTTTACCTGCGCTAAACTGTAACAGGCTGGGTGTCTGGCTTTCTTAGATCCTTTTCTGTAAAATTTTATGTTTCCGTTATGAAATGGAAAATGGGGAAATGTAAAACTAGTAATTAGGTGGGAAGGAGGCAACCTCTGTTAGAATTTAATCTTGTGTACGAGTCTGAGTCGTCTACGTATACGTATACGAGTCGAGTATTTTTGTGAGTCCGTAATTTATTTGAAGAAGTTGCAAGAGTCCGTATCGGATAGAGAAAAATTAGCCTTTAAATAGGCATGTAACGCAGAGCAAGAAGTAAGCCAAAACGAGAGGGAGAAGCAAGCAGTAGAAGAAAGACATGAACGGAGGCGAGCGACTAGAAAAAAATAGAGAAAGAGTTGGCGAGGCGAGCGACTAGAAAAAAATAGAGAAAGAGTTGGCGGCGCGTAGACGTCTCGCCGAGGAGTTGGTGTTCGGCTTTTAGGGCATCTCTAATGTATAAGATTTAGGTTTATCTTAAGATATGGTGATATAGCTTGTTGCAATCTGCTGTAATGTATAAGGTCTTTGTGGGTACTAAGATGGGGCCCACATCTTAATAAAAAAACTGACCTTTACCTTATGGTGGGAGGAGAGAGAACACATGATTCAATAAAAAATTATGTTTTAATGCTTATAGCCAGGTCTTTAGCTTGAGAGTTGGTCTTAACCCTTTTTTGCTTATAGCCTTTTTAAGATCAACCTTGTAATGTATAAGGTTGACCTTAAGGTGGTTTAAAACCCCTTTTTTATACATTATGGATGTCCTTAGATCTGTTACAGCCAGCAGCATTGATAGCTAACAGGAGATAGCTAGTAGACGGAGAGCTAGGCGTGACTTTTGATGTGGTGTGAATTGCTGAAGTTTTGAGAAAATCAAGGAATAGAAATTGTTTTGGCTGAAGTACTCATGTATGGTTGTCTCTCGTGTGGCCAATAGATGGTGAGATAGATTAGAAAATTGAGAGGAGGCCGGCTGCTGTTTTTTTTTTTTTTTTTGAAGAAAAGAAGACAGTGCTGTGCTGTGTGTCTCGGGAAGAAGCAGAGCACGGACAGGCGTTCGCAAAAGAAAGAGAAGGCCGCGGGTGTCTTTGTTTTGCTCGAACGAAAAACTCCAACACCTCGCGGCGTAAGTATGTATATGCGCTATCTCTTCACCATTTTTCAGGAGGAGGAAGATGAAAGCACGATCACGTGCCGCCTTGTTAAATGGCAATACATACTTGAAGCATAAGAGTTATCAAGTTCTTACCGTATAAGCCGGGAAATGAACTCTAGATAATTCTTGAGCGATCCAGAAACTAACTCGGAAAAAATCTTCACTTTGTCAACATGTTTGCATGCATGAGATATTATGCAAATCCATTTGCTAGAAACGGCGATGCGTAGTGGAGATAGCTAGAAACTTGTTGACTAGTACTCAGACAATACCAGTGAGCATGAGGTCCTTGTGACGTTTTTGGTGTATGGTAGTATGTAACAGCTAGCATGTAGTGTATAAAAATCTTATCTTGTAATGAGTAGGTTTGCTAAGTCGGTTTGTTGGGTTATAAAAGGAGCACTCCGGTAACGTGTATGTGCATAGAGTGCTGGAGATGAGCTAGTAGTAGTGGTGTGCTTGAGAAAAACATAATAGTAGTAGTAGTCAGTGTGTGTATGTGTATGAAAAAGCTACAGCTTCTTGAGTGCCAATAGAAACTTGTTAGCTTGTAGTATGTATGTATGTATGTATATGTGTGTGTATGCTGCTGAAAATTAAGTGCCTCGCCACCTTGTGATTCCCAACACGCACTATTCCCACAATGGCCACCATACAAGATGATAAGCAATAAAGGCATTTTTAGGATGTTGTATTGTCATGTGCATATGTTTATGCGCGCAAGGCCCTAACAAGACCAAGGCCAAAACCCTAGTAAAACCTAAAGCGTAGCAAAAGCTAAAATATGTCTTATTAGCATCTCCAAAAGCGAAGCCAAAATCCAAAAGAAAATAGATTAAACAGAACATGCTATACTCGCATCGCTCGCGTATATAAATTAAGCAATGGTACTAGAACATGCCAAGATGAACCAACCACATCGCAGAATCGAAAGGGCCACTTTTTCCTTCATGTGCTTGAATATAGAAATTAAGCGAGAACCAAACTAAACACCAAAAATAAAATTAATCTCGTGCGGTCCTGCTCGGCATCACGTCCGCCCCACACACCAGCGCGCGACGACGCCCGCGAGATCTAAAAATAAAATTAATGAATAGTAAAAAACAGATACCAAAAATTAAAAACTAAATTGAGTGGTGTGATAATGCACACATCAATGTATGTTACTAAGTTTTACTTGGTGCTAATCTATCGGTACCAAAATCTTACTGCGAAGATTAATCTCAAGCCTACCAGACTGCTACAACAAGTCTACAAAAAGTGACAAATACACAAGCACTATTTGGTCTTACTCGTCTTTGGTGCTCCATGCGTCTGCTGCGCCGGCTCGCTGTCGAGGCAACTCCGGCACCGGCTCTCCACCCACCCCTCGACATCGCGGTCCCTGCTCGGCATCACGTGCCGCCCCCCGCACACCCGCGCGACGACGCCTGCGAGCACCACGGCGAGCACGATCACCACCAGCGTCTCGACCGACCTCCCCGTGGACCGCGCGGCCGGGGCCTACGGCGCGGCGCCGGCCGCGGCCTCCTGCACCGACCTCCTCACCGCCGCTGCTGCCGCCCACGGCAGGGTCGCCATTGCCACTCCGCCTCGCAGCCGGCCGCAGAGCTAGCTACTTGTAGACGCTCCGCCTCACGGCGCTCCCCTCGCGGCGCTACTTGTAGACGCGCCACGGATATGGGGGCGATGGCGGCGAGGCGGGGCCCAACCTTGTACTAATCACGGCACATGCAAGTAAGCCTGAAGTGCTCACCCCCTATGGCGCTAGGCATGCCATAAACATCCGGTATTCGTATGGCTTGCAGCTCTTGGCCATCTCCATCACGTGTAGGAGTGGTAGTAATCCGACAGCGTTGTAGGTCGGTGTGATGCCGTTGTAAGCCAAGCCGTTTCGTTCGGGCCAATCATGGAGAATGGTCGTAGTACCAATACACCCTCCGTTTTGCACGATGGTCGCATGCAAGGCACCGGCGACGTGATACATTCTCTGCGCACCATGTTTAGTTCGTTAATCGATGCTTTGTAGATTACAATGAGGAGCTAGAACACAACTTCTCCTAAGTTTAGAACAAGTGTTGTTACTGATTGTAAATCCATTTGTTTGTTTAATATATTGATTAATTGCACCACTGCATTAATTTGAAAAGAGTGGAGATGCCAATGGGGTTACTTCAAGATTACTTTTATCAGTCACCAATAATCTGTACTTTTATTAGTGACAGACAGGTTTTCATTTGCCACGAGAAAAATATATGCTTATAAGTTACCATTGCTCGCCTCTGCTATCACCAAAGAAACACAAATATCAGGAATCTTTGAAGGAACATACCAATGTTTGTGCTTATATTAATTAATTATTCGAATTGTACATCAGTTAAATTAGCTCGCCAATGTTTCAACCCCACAGTGATACCTCAAGAATGAAAGGTCTCGTGTGAATCAAGAAGACACATTTTTTAGCATAAACAAAACAAAAGAAAAATCTATTAGTAGGAAACGAGAAAAGAGAGCACTAGAAAATAAGTAACCAAATTAACACATCACAGCTGTGCATGTTTTGATTATTATAACATTCGCGAACACACTCCCATCATTTGAAATATTGAATTTATATAAAGAATGCCAAAATATTGAATTTATCTTATGCTATACTTGTTTCATTTATAACTTTACCTTTGACCTTGGGTAAAAGGTATACTCAAGGAGCAGCGCACTCTATTGTAGTAGCATCTACTACTTATGGTACTCTACTTGAGGCGGCAAGAGGATTTTTAGGAAAGGGTAGTTATTGACAGTATCACAGAAAGGGGGAATCAGCAGCATTTTAAGGAACATCCTCTTTAGGAAAGGGTAGTTATTGACAGTATCACAGAAAGGGGGGATCAGCAGCATTTTAAGGAACATTTCAAATTTATAACGAGACAATACAGCAGTATCTATCATGATGAGCATGCTGAATAAATACACTACCTCAAATTCTTCTAGTGATGAAAGTGATGTCATAAAATCAGGATCAGATATCGTCTCTTACAATGCATGTTGAGCTGCAACATGAATTTCTGACAACCTCATGGGGCGATCATCAACTGATAGAGAAGTCTCAGAGGTTGCTGGCCCGGACATTGTTCTTGTCATGAAGTTAGAACCAGATTTGTTGGAAGGAAGTTTTGAATTTGCATCTGAACCTGAACTGCCGGACAAAAATATACACAAATATGATACGTAAGTAAATAAAAATGACAATTCAAATTTCATGCTGAAATTTGTACGGTAAATATAAATGCATCACTAAAATATGACAGCCCTTACCCATCAACTGAATCATATAAGTAAAATAACTTTTACTTATAAAATATATTTTTTGACTATTTAAACTTATACATCTTTCAATTCTAAACAAATTAATGCTACTTTTGTTTGTAACTATTTTGTATTTAATGCTTTGTATATTTTAAAGTATAAAGATAACACGCTTACATCCATCGATAAAATACTATTACAGTATTACAATATTATGATATGTAGTAATCTACTCTAACATTGAATACTTCTACATGTCAAACATTGTAATGTTGCAAAACACAACAAATAAATAGGCAATGTTTTTAAATTTATTCCTCATTGTGTAATTTTCTACTTCCTCCACTCCATTGATAGGATGAGTACTGGAAAGTAGAGAAATGTCCATATATATAGTGTTTGAAATACAAGTGAATGTGCTATAGATATTTCTCTTTGCTTTAGAGGAAATAGATATTTTCACCAAGAATAATATCGGTTCAATAAACACATAAATATCCTCTAGTGATTATTACTAAAAAATGTAGAAAGTGGTTTAATTTTGAAAGTTTAGATTAATTGATAGTTAGCTTAGAGATATAATAATTTAAAATAATTTTAATAAATGAAACATCTTGTCCTTATTTGATGAACACTTATTTTAAAGGCTTAGATTGATAGTTGGATTAGGGATATATTAATTTGAAAAAATAAAAAAGAAGATATGTAGCTTTACCTATAATTCTAAAGTTAGAAGTGTCTAAATTTGGTAGAGGGGCCTACCTTCGAATCATCTCATTGATATGGGAGTAGAGATATCTCAAAATTAATTGGACTAATCTACTATATTATTAAAATATGGTTAAAAGGAGCTTTCATGTCAACTATAAGAGGTTATAAATATCTGCCTTAATCAAAGTAAAAAGATAAAGATCAACACCATTTATTCGATAGTTATATATTATAATAATGCAAATTAATAAAATATAGATAGGATATGTTACAACTATATTTCCAACCATAAATCATTGGACAAGGATATTCTGCAAAAATCAAATCATCGCTAAACCCGTAGAGCTAAATTGTATTGGTATGGGGAAAAAAAATCAAAATCCAACTATATATGGTGGTAAATGTGTGAGTAGATACCTCAAAACAGAGTCATGTCCGCAACGCACGTAGAGTGCTCCCTGCCAGTAGGTGGGGTAATGGTGCTTGTGCATAAGACTCGAAAACAGTGACGATTGCATGTCGGCGATCGTTCCTGCGGCCTCCCCTTCCCGGATAAATGACCTCTCCTTCCACCGCCCAGTCTTTGACGAGAAGACCTGCATGATGTACGGCGACGGTGGCCATTCCGATAGCCTCATTGCAGGGACTGATTTATCCTTGTATATGTGATTAGAAATGTGTCCCGGCCAGAGTTCGTGTGGAACGTAGGGGACTGAGAACACCTCGTAATGCGGCGACACGGTGGGGTCGAACGCAAGGTAAAGGAAGTCGTAAGCTCGGCACCAGCAGGACGACTCCGTCACACTGCACGAGGGCGGCGCTGGGGGCAATCGCACCCATTGTCGCGTGGCAGGATTGACCACATGCTGGGGAAGCAAAAGGAGGCCATTACAGTGATCCATGATTAACACATCGCAGACGTCGCGGGTGTCCAAGTAGTTGAGCTTGCTGGCGACCTTGCGCCCCGTCGAGCGACGGGAGAAGAATATCGGGATCTCTAGATCGTACTGCGTGAAGAAGATGCCGTCTAGCGAGAGCGGGAGGAGGTCCGCGCGCAGAAGGCGGCAGGCGTCGATGATGGCGCGCCACGCCTTGCACACGCAGCGGGACGCGGCGAGGCTGCGCGGCGCGAGGCGGCGGAGGACGTCCGCGAGCACGTCCGCAGGTAGCAGCCTCGTCAGGTCCATGTCGATCGTCTGTTCCATGCTTGCTATACGCAGTGGTGAGGGAGGGGGCGGCGGAAGCGCCACTGCCTCCGGGCGGGGACGGTCGATGGTGTTCCGAGCAAAACAGCACTGCCAAACGCCCGACGCGTCCGCACCTTTTCTCCAGAGACTCCACGCTGCACCCAGCGCAACAGCCGCCTGCTTCGTCTTTTTCTTCGAGACTGCACCAGCACCTGCCTCTGCCAAAACGCCTGTTTTTCTTCCTTCTTTTCTTGCCTTCCTGCGCTGCCTGTACTTCAACTCTCCTCTGTTTGCTTTCGCTACTTCTTGCTACGTCTTCTTGCTGTGACTCTACAAGGCCTTTTAAAGTCTATCTCAACACCTAACAGACGGACTCTGACTCGTACTGTCTACGAACTAGACTCATATAGCAATACAGCTAGCAAACGGACAACTAGCAAACGGAGACAGACTCATAAACTAACTCAGCAAATAATACTTACATACGTATACGCAGCAAGAACGTATACATGTATACGGACTCGGATACGAAACAAGATTATACTTCTAACAAGGGCGACAAGATCCGAGTGGTTAGGAGGTGTCGGTCGACGGCGGCGGCAGGCGATGGAGCACGGGATGTCGCGGTCTGCGCCGGGGAAGTAGAATCGCGGGGAGGACGGGATGGCGGCGGCGCGCTGGTAGGAGGAAGGGGATTAGGGTTTGGGGGTGGAGGGAGGGCTGAATATAAAAGTGGAAGAGATCTGGGCGGTGGGATTTCGATCCAAAGGTCGTAAATTCGCAGAGCAGCTTTGAGGGTGTATTCCATCAAATACTCGAAGAGCAGCTTCTACATTGCCCCCCCACCTCCTCCTCGCCGCTCTCGCCTTCTCCGCCTCCACCCTTATACAACTCCGCCTCTACCCTTATACAACTGAATCGGATCCTAGTTCTTGTTCAAAGATCGAACTTGGCTTGCTGATTAGCCACCTGGGTGGTGATTTCTAGCTGTAATTGATCCGTGACAAACTCCTTATATACATGATCGAACTTGTAAAAAACAAAGGGCCTCATCAAAAAACAATTTCTCAGTGTATCCTTACCCAGTATATGCTCCACCCATCTAGTTGTGTCTGCAGAAGGGTTTACACATTTTCAGATGTCCAATAAGCTATCTCAAATACAGTAAAAAAAATCAGTTACAGTAAAATTTTAACCAGAAATCATCGCTATTCCGAACGCCCCCTCGGTACCTTTCTCTTCTACATAGTTTTGAGTAACAATGCACTGATTGCTTGTTAGTGAAGATCTACACTCCTTGTGAACTAATATGGCACCAGGTCAATATGCGCAGTAGTCACCAGATGTTCCAAGCTGCGCATCAGCTACTTCACCGGCAACTCGTAGCCGTTAAACGCGTGCTGCACAAGGGCGGACCGATAGAAGACCGAGTGAGGGCCACTCAACTTTTTGAGTTTTTAGTGAAGTAACCAAATGTTTTAGTACTTAGGTCTTCACTTAGCCTATCCGAGATGTCCTCACTCATGCGGTGCAGACTGGATGACCTCACTCAATTTTTATGCTGGATCCCTGGTGCTGCAGCCACGCGCTCGCACCACACAAAGTGCACTTCACTCCGATCGATGGCTCGACACCGGAGCAGCCAAGCTCTCGTTCAGTCTAAGCCTATTACATATACCCCTTGCCGCGATCGTCGCAATATACACGGCAATAGTCACCGGATGTTCCGAGCTACACGGCGGCGCAGGCCTCCGGTCGCCGTGCGTCAGCTACTTCACCGGCAACTCCTCGTAGCCATTGAACGCGTGCTGTGGCCAGAGACAGGCCATGCATATTCCAGTCGCTGGCACCCTGCCTTCTTGCCAAGCAAAAAAATAATTATTATTATTATATATAAAAAGACCAGGCGAAGTGGTAAGGATGATCAGGCCGCGATTCTTCTTGCTCCGCCTAGATCACACAATCGATCGCGCGACAGATCGAATCTTGCTGACCATCCATGCTGTCAATTAATACCTGTGTATGTGTTTTTTACCTCACCGTTCACTGCTGGTTAAAAAAGGAGGTATAATTCTGCAGTTGTGCACACAAATAAAGTGTCATTTAGCGGAGGTTTTGTGGTAAAAAAAAGTATAAATCCATACAGTTAACCACATCATTTTTAATAAATCTATTTTGAAAGCAAGGGCAGAAGAAAAGTAATTGTAGCTAGCGCAGCTGTGGTTATAGTAATATTAGGCCAGCCAACGATAGCCCAGTTATTGCTGTAGTAATTTTTGGCCGGCCATCTGTAGGATCGAGGAGGCCGACTAGAGTGGGATGAATAGGCGGTCTTAAAAATTCTTTTACAATTAAAATAATATCTATTTGTCTAAACCAAGTATATAATGCGAAAGCTTAACTTAAATTGGTTTAGCACAAATATTACCTAAAACAACTAGATTCGCCTAAGTGCACCAACAATCTATGCTTATGTTAAAGGTTTGCAATCCTAGGGTGACAAGCAATCAATTTAATTCTATGAATGTAAATTGCTTGAAGGTAAATTGAGTATAAGTAAACAAACTACAATTGACACGATTACTTTTTACCGTGGTGTTCGGAGATTTGCTGGTCTCCCCTAATCCACGTTGAGTTAAGCCCAAACAAATTGGACCGGCTCCACGAATTAAGCCAAACACCTCAATTCCACTAGTGGTAGCTCTTCCCCGCTCCGGGTAGGTGAGCTTCAACATTCACAACACGCCGAGTCTTCTCACAACCTTCTTTGAGAAGATCACCGCGCACGACGCCTCTAACGCCGTCTAGGAGTCGGCAAACTACAAGAGTAACAAGTCAAGTCCTTCGCTTGACTCTCACCACGTGCAACGAATGCACAAACTCAAGTGGATGCAAAACCCACCTCTAGTTGCAACACATGCAACTAAAGACCTCTCTCCTTGCTCACAAGGTGCAACACATGCATAATGGAGTGGAGAGGCTTACACTAGCTCAAGAGAGTGAAATATGATGCCAAAGATTACTCCCCAACCGGCCACAAGTGAGTGTTTATACCGCACACACAAAAACTAGCCGTTGGAGCCAAACTCCTGAAAAAATCAGGGAAATTGGTACTACCGCCATTATAAGTGCGATCGCGATTTCTCTCAGTAGCACAAAGTAACACTATGTCAAACTAGCCGTTGGAGTCAAACCGCTGAAAAATCAGGAAAATCGGTACTACCACAGTACAAAGTGCGGTACTACATGATTATGTGCTTGTACTACGCGATGACGGTACTACCGCACCTCTATTTTTTAGCACAGACAGCACTCAGGAAAACGGTCATAACTTTTGACTTCGATGTTGGAATTGAGTGATTTTGGACTCTATAGAAAGCTTATTCAGAGAGCTACACAACCCATCTATTTGCATGATCTCAAATACATTAGATCAATGCAGAAAACATAAGAGATCCAAGAAGTCACTATCACGGTCTAAGTTCAAGAAAAACAATCTTAGGCCATGTCAAGAGATATTGTATGACCTCCAAAAACTTGCAAAACACATTTGCAAACTTAGGTCATACCACAAGGAAAAGGTACATGAACTTCAACCATTTGCAAAACACATTTGCAAAATATAGTCACATGTTGCAAGGATTAGATGCATGAGCCTCAACTATTTGCAAAATATATTCGCAAATAATAGCATCATGCCATAGAGAGCTAGCGTAAGCAAGATTGAGCTATCAACACATGATGAGACTCAAGCTACTAGACAAGACCCCTATTAATAGTACGGCAA
The DNA here is from genome assembly GCA_036346265.1 of Melocanna baccifera. NCBI lineage: Eukaryota > Viridiplantae > Streptophyta > Magnoliopsida > Poales > Poaceae > Melocanna > Melocanna baccifera. The sequence continues at coordinate 17,732,029 of CM070710.1, forward strand.
ACTTATACTAGCAATCCGGTCTTTCAACCAAACACCAAGACCGGTAAAAGACTAGGAACACATCCTTAGCCCTAGCTAGTCATATCTTTGCCTTGAGTATTTTCTTGAAGCTTGATGGTGAACATCTTCACTTCAAATCTAAGTCATTGTCTTCTTGTGACTTGATGATCAACTCATGATCATCTCCTTTTCGATGTCTTGATATGCATAACACATGATGCATTCTCTTTTGATGGCCCTCAACTCATGAAGCCATTTCCATCTCGAATCTTGGCTTGATGATCTTCAACATATGAAGTCATCCAAAGTTTTCATTATCTTGGAATATAACCTATTCATGCAACTAATGAAAAATATTAGTCCCACAATGCAATTATCATTAATTACCAAAACATACCATTAACTCAGAATGGTGTGTCTAGATGCTTCAATCTTCCCTTTGGTAATTAATGATAACCACCACAATTGTAAATAATTGAATATAAAATTTTAAACCCAAAGTGCGGTACTACCGCTGTACAAAGTGCAGTACTACCGTACTGCGGTATTGCCGCAGGTAGGTGCGGTATTACCGCACTGCGGTTCTTCCGCCATATTGAAATCGGTAGTACCGATTTCTAGCCAGTTAAGTTTTTCTCGAAGAACTCTATGGAAAAAACATTTCGCAAATCGGTATTACCGCGGTACCATGCGGTACTACCGCACTGCGGTTATACCGCCGTTGAAATTTCGGTACTATCGATTTCTGTGAGTTGAAGTCCCCCAAACGGGTGCTCTCTGGAAAAAATATACCGCATAAAAATCGGTACTACCGCACTGCGGTAATACCGCTGATGAGGAAATCGCTAGTAATGCCAAAGCTAGTAATGAGACTTCAATAACAGGACCAATAACAAGAGCACGAGCCAAGAAACTACAATCTCAGGTGAACCTGCTCCTTAATGAACATGTCATTAATTTTAATGAGAATTGTATACTGCCTAAAAACAATGTTTTACTTGTGCTCAGGTTTGAAGAGTCAGCGATGGATGGGGATCAAGGATATGTGACCGTCATCCAAGCAAGTGCGAGTCCACGGCATGAATAATGATCGGCCCACGAATAGTGTCTCGCGTGAACAGTACCTGCTACAGTAACGGGCCGCGTGAATAGTGTCTGCTACAGTAACGGGCGCGTGAACAGTAAACCGTGCTACAGTAACCGGCCCATGAACAGTACCGTGAACAGTGTTTGCACATGAATAGTACCACCTGAAAAATTTAGTGTTGAGTTGTCTTAGACTGAGACTATATATTGAGGGATAGACCCCCATTGTAAAAGGAACCACTTTTGATAATAGAAAAACTCTTGTTCTTTCGTTGGCCAATCCAACTTGAGAGAATTAGGAGTTCACTAAAATTAAGATTGTTCAACCTTTTCCGTTGGGAATTGGGAGCGCGATAGGGCTTCACTTGGTGGTTGTGGAAGTCCGGCGCGTGTGATCTTGCGAATTAAAGGGCGTTCGTTCTTGCATTGGCAACGGAGGATCGCTACGATTCGAGAGGCTACACGTGAGCATCCAATCCTACGTCGAGAAGATCGGGCGACCCCGTATCATCTTGGTATCAGAGCTTCGTTTCCTCGGTAGGATTCTTTACCCTTGTTTTAGATTGATTTATTTTCATCCTATAGTCCATAAACCAAAAACAAAAAAAATCCAAACCCTAGTTTTTGTATCTGTTAATTTTGTGAGTTTTGTTAGGTTTTAATCCATTAGAATTTTTGTTTAGGTGCTGATCGTTCGTGATCCTTCGCGTAGCTTAATCATTGTGTTACTTTTAAACCCTAAATTTCGTTAGGTTTGAAGTCCTCAAATCTAGCACCAAAAAAAACCGATTTGTTGATTGCTACAGTACTCGCGCCACATTGCTACAGTGCCACGCGCTGCTACAGTGCCTCGGTTTGCTACAATGCCGCGCGCGACTGCTACAGTACCTCGGTTGCTACAGTGCGCGATTTGCTACAGTAATTTCAGGATTGCTACAGTGCACGATCTACTACAGTAATTTCAGGATTTCATACCGTTTGCGTCGAGCTACAGTGCGCCAAAAAAAATCTTGTTGACATTTTTTTCATCAATTGAGACTAGCTGTTGAATATTGCATTAAGGGCTGCTTTGAGTATTTTACACCTTGCTGAATATTTGTGACCTGTGCAAAAATCAAAAGAACAATTAAACCTGGTTCGGCCTTTGAAAAAAAAAGAGTTGATTAAAAAAAGGGAAGCTACGGCTTGAGCAAAAAAAATAATAAGAAGAAGAAGAAAGAAAGAAAAGAAAAGAAAAAGAAAAAGAAAAAAATATTGGCCGAATTTAAGAAAAGAAAAGAAAAAGAAAAAGAAAAAAATATTGGCCGAATTTGGGTGAGTTCTTAAAATTCAGAATTGTGTAATTTATTTTCTCGAGCAATCTTGTGCCCTTATATTCATATTATTGCAATTGGCTAACGTCTCTCCTATTACTTGGTGCAAAACGAGCTATTTAATCCTCAATTTCATATCATCTTTCTTTAGCTCATTCCTTTGTTTGCATTAAGTCACATTGATCTTTGCGTGTGCGTTCATACACTTCACTTAAACCTTTGGATCAGCACTTAGGCAAAATATTCTAGTTTGGATTATTACTTAACTTTATAACATCAAGAATTTCAGATTGCTAGGCTATACACTTCCATACCAAACTCCACTAAATAACCGTTGTTGTGCAATTGTGAACACTCTTATATTCTCTTGATCATCACGCTGCTCATCTTGGGGCTGCCCTTCCTCCACGTGGTGAGGGAGCGGCCGCTGCCCGAGGTGGTCAAGAAGATCAACAAAGGCGAGACCGCATGGTGGCCAATGCCGTTCGTCCACCCCCACCTAGGAGAGGTGAAGGGGGCAGCTTCCATGGTCCGGGGAGGCGCCATGGACATGGAGGCCGTGGTGGTGGAGCACCTCGCGACGACGACGAATTTCTTCACCATGACGATGGTTACCGCCGCCGTAACCACTACGGCGATGGTCGACCAAATGAGGAGAGGTTTGGTAAGCTCAAATTTACTATGCCAACATTTTCAGGTACCCATGATCCTGAGGATTACCTCACTTGGGAGCTTAAGGTGGACAAAGTGTTTCGCCTACACAATTACTCCGAAGAGAAGAAAATTCATATGGCGGGACTTGAATTCACCGATTATGCACTCATATGGTGGGAACAAGTTCAAAATCAAATGAGAGAGTACGACGAGCCTCCCATCACTACATGGGAAGAGATGAAGTACCACATGAGAGCAAGGTTTGTTCCCAAACATTATAAACGTGATTTATTTGATAAATTGCAGCAAATGAAGCAAGGAACTCTCACGGTGGAGGAGTACTATAAAGAGATGGAAATGGCCATGATTAGAGCTAATGTATGTGAGCAAGAAGAGCAAAAATGGCACGATTCTTTGCTGGTTTGCACCATTCCATCAAGCGCATCACTGAATTTTAGCCTTATAACAACATGGTGGAATTAATGCATCAAGCGACCAAAGCTGAGAGACAAGTGCAACTTGATATGAAAGCAACAAGAACATCATCCTACATACCCCGTTCAGCACTTACAGGAGGTAAACCCACATCCCATTTCAATTCTTTTAAAGCTAATCAATCTAGTGGAAGTTTTGCTCCTAGTACACGTGTTGCATCAAGCGGGAAGAATGCTACAACACCAACTGCTAAGAAGAGTTCAGCACCTTCGCCTTCATCTTCAGTGGGTTCTACAGGAAGGAGTAGTGGCATCCAATGCTTTAAATGTCTTGGACGAGGTCATATGCAAAAGGATTGTCCAAATAACAAGATTATGTTGCTATTGAAAAATGGTGAATATGACTCTACTAGCGAGGAGGAAGGTGATGCCCTTGCTGATTTTAGAAGATTTGATTACACACATGAGGAAGGACAAGGGGAGGAGATGAATGAAGATGGTGTTTGTGACCCCGAGGCTGGCCCTATACTTGTGTGTACACCGACAGTGTTGAGTGTGCAAGCAAAATCAAATCATGAACAACGCTGCAATCTTTTCCAAACACGGGCTCAGGTGAGTAAGGATGGTAAGTGTTGCAAAGTTATTATTGATGGTGGGAGTGCCACAATTTAGCTAGCAAAGAGCTTTGTTCTAAACTTGGTTTGAAATATAAGAAACACCCACATCCTTATCAAATTCAATGGTTAAACAATAATGGTTCAATGAATGTTGAGTATACAGTTGATGTTAGCTTTCAGATTGGTTCTTATCGTGATACTGTAGAATGTGATGTTGTGTCCATGAAAGTATGTCATTTGTTATTAGGTAGACCATGGCAATATGATCGTTCTGTAATTCATGATGGAAGAACTAATCAATACAAATTCATATGGAATAATAAAGAAATAGTGCTACGACCATTAACTCCTTCTCAAATTATATATGATAAAATGCAAAAGGTTGAAGTAAAAGTGGAGAATGAGAAAAAGAAGGAGCAACAGAGTGTGATTCCACAGAAGGTGAGTGAGAGCCACAAGCTAAAATTGAGTGAAAAAAAGAAAGGATGCAGGAGAGAAAAAGTTAGTCATGATAGCCACTAAATCTGATTTGAGGGAGATGAGAGATGAGCCCACCATGGAACATTTGGTGTTACTCTATAAAGATGTTTTGCTTTCTACTAATGACTTAACCTCTCTTCCTAGTGTGGTTTCTCAAGTGTTATAGGCTTATGAAGACGTCTTTCCGGAGGAGGTACCCGCTGGTCTACCACCCATACGCGGCATCGAACATCAAATTGACTTGGTACCGGGAGCTCCACTTCCCAACCGGCCGCCGTACCGCACCAACCCAGAAGAGACAAAAGAAATTCAACGATAAGTGCAAACACTCATGGAAAAAGGGTACGTACGCGAAAGTCTTAGTCCTTGTGCCGTTCCTGTCATTCTTGTTCCTAAGAAAGATGGTACTTGGAGAATGTGTGTAGACTGTAGAGCTATCAACAATATTACCATTCGTTATCATCATCCTATTCCTAGGCTAGATGATATGCTTGATGAATTGAGTGGCTCTACTATCTTTTCTAAGATTGATTTGCGTAGCGGATATCATCAAATTAGAATGAAACATGGTGATGAGTGGAAGACAGCTTTTAAAACAAAATTTGGATTGTATGAATGGTTAGTGATGCCTTTTGGTTTATCTAATGCTCCTAGTACATTCATGCGATTAATGAACCATGTTTTGAGACACTTCATTGGAAATTTGTGGTAGTCTATTTTGATGACATTTTGATATATAGCCGCTCATTGGAAGAACATGTTGAACACATTAGACAAGTGCTAGAAGTGCTAAGAACTGAACAATTGTATGCTAATCTTGACAAGTGTACCTTTTGCACAAACAAAGTGGTGTTCTTAGGCTATGTTGTTTCAGCTCATGGCATTGAAGTGGATGAATCTAAAATTGAAGCTATTCGCAATTGGTCTACTCCTGTGAATGTTAGTCAAATTCGTAGCTTCCATGGGCTTGCTAGTTTTTATCGACGATTTGTGAAAGATTTTAGTACCATTGCTGCCCCATTAAATGAATTAACTAAAAAGGGAGTTGCTTTTGAATGGGGAGAATCACAAGAAAAGGCTTTTGCTGAATTAAAGAAATATTTGACTGAAGCACCATTGCTTATTTTACCTGATTTCACTAAAAATTTTGAGATTGAATGTGATGCTAGTGGAATAGGTATTGGTGGTGTTTTGATGCAAGAAAGAAAACCTGTTGCATACTTTAGTGAGAAATTTAGCGGTGCACAATTGAATTATCCTGTTTATGACAAAGAATTATATGCTCTTGTGCGTGTTTTAGAGACTTGGCAACATTATCTTTGGCCTAAAGAATTTGTTATTCATTCTGATCATGAAGCTTTGAAATATTTGAAAGGTCAAGCTAATCTTAATCGTAGACATGCTAAGTGGGTTGAATTCATTGAAACTTTCCCATACATTATTAAATACAAGAAAGGCAAAGAGAATGTGGTAGCTGATGCATTGTCTAGAAAGAATGTGCTTTTGACGCAGTTGGAAGTTAACGTGCCTGGATTAGAAAGTTTAAAAGAATTATATGCTTCCGATCATGACTTTTCCGCACCATATTCTAATTGCAAAGATGGAAAAGGGTGGGATAAGTTTCATGTTCATGATGGTTTTCTTTTTCGCATGAACAAGCTATGCGTTCCAGAATCTTCCGTGCGTTTGCTACTATTGCAGGAGTCTCATGCAGGAGGACTGATGGGACATTTTGGAAGAGAGAAGACGTACATGATGTTGGCCGATCACTTCTATTGGCCTAAGATGAGGCGAGACGTCGAGCGGTTTGTTCAAAGGTGCATCACATGCCATAAAGCGAAGTCAAAACTCAATCCACATGGTTTGTATACTCCACTTCCAATTCCTAGTGCACCTTGGGAAGATATTAGCATGGATTTTGTGTTAGGATTACCTAGGACTAAGAGGGGAAGGGACTCTGTTTTTGTTGTTGTGGATAGGTTTTCTAAGATGGCACACTTTATTCCCTGTCATAAGAGCGACGATGCGTCGCATGTAACTGACTTGTTTTTCAGGGAGATTGTACGATTGCATGGAATACCAAGAACTATTGTTTCAGATCGCGACGTCAAGTTCATGAGCTACTTTTGGAAGACTTTGTGGGCCAAGCTTGGGACAAAGTTGTTGTTTTCAACGACTTGTCACCCACAAACAGATGGGCAAACAGAAGTGGTGAACCGCACACTTTCAACGTTGCTATGTACCATGATAAGGAAGATTGTTTACCGCATGTGGAGTTTGCATATAACAGGGCGGTACATTCTACAACTCAATTGAGTCCATTCGAGGTGGTGTACGGCTTCAAACCAATTACGCCCCTCGATTTACTTCCTCTCCCACTACAAGAACGTGCAAATATGGAGGCTTCTAAACATGCTGATTTTGTGAAAAAGCTCCATGCCACAACCAAAGAGGTAATTGAAAAGAAGGTACGTGCTTATGCTTCCAAAGCTAATAAATCTAGAAAGAAAATGTTATTTGAACCAAGTGATTTAGTGTAGGTACACCTTCGCAAAGATCGCTTTCCGCAGAAGCGTAGATCCAAATTGATGCCCTGTGGTGATGGACCTTTTAAAGTTCTTATCAAGATCAATGACAATGCATACAAAATTGAGCTTCCCGGTGATGACTATGGGGTAAGTTCTACATTTAATGTTGCTGATCTATCACCCTTCTTTGGACAAGATTGTACAGAGTCGAGGTCGACTCCTTTTCAAGAAGGGGAGGATGATGAGGACATCGCTAGTAATGCCAAAGCTAGTAATAAGACTTCAATAACAGGACCAATAACAAGAGCACGAGCCAAGAAACTACAATCTCAGGTGAACCTGCTCCTTAATAAACATGTCATTAATTTTAATGAGAATTGTATACTGCCTAAAAATAATGTTTTACTTGTGCTCAGGTTTGAAGAGTCAGCGATGGATGGAGATCAAGGATATGTGGCCGTCATCCAAGCAAGCGCGAGTCCACGGCATGAATAATGATCGGCCCACGAATAGTGTCTTGCGTGAACAGATGCACTGCTACAGATGCGGGCGCGTGAATAGTGTCTGCTACAAGATGCGGGCGCGTGAGCGATGAACCGTGCTACAGTAACCGGCCCATGAACAGTACCGTGAACAGTGTTTGCGCATAAATAGTACCACCTGAAAAATTTAGTGTTGAGTTGTCTTAGACTAAGACTATATATTGAGGGATAGACCCCCATTGTAAAAGGAACCACTTTTGATAATAGAAAAACTCTTGTTCTTTCGTTGGCCAATCCAACTTGAGAGAATTAGGAGTTCACTAAAATTAAGATTGTTCAATCTTTTCCGTTGGGAATTGGGAGCGCGATAGGGCTTCACTTGGTGGTTGTGGAAGTCCGGCGCGTGTGATCTTGCGAATTAAAGGGCGTTCGTTCTTGCATTGGCAACGGAGGATCGCTACGATTCGAGAGGCTACACGTGAGTATCCAACCCTACGTCGAGAAGATCAGGCGACCCCGTATCAACCGCTGTCTACACGCCGGTACTACCGCACTACGGTAATACCGCAGGTGGGTGCGGTGCTACTAATTTTCCTGAGAGAGCACAATGAGTTTAGAATTCAAATTCAAATGCATGCTGACCTTTGTCTCGAGTTATATTGATCTTCTTATCAATCTTTGCATGCATCTCCAAATATTCAATCAACATCCGGGACTAAACCTTTCAAACACTTGATAATCACATTAGTCCCATACACAAATAATTGAGTGTAAAGCAATATAATTCAATGTGAGTATATATATGAACTACACAAGTTTTATATACTCAAATGATATAATTCAAAGTAGAGATCCCAATGTATATGAAAAACAAAACATGGATCAATACTAATGAAATCACAAAATATAAAGTGAACTCCCCCTAAATGTGTGCATACAAGAATATATAATAAAAGCATATGCACATATTCATCTTAGACTTTTAGTGGAGTTTAATCTATATTTTGGATTCAAGAAATGCACTAAAATGTAAATGAGTATAAGTGTCGAATGCATACCTCTTTGATTTCACTTTTCATCCAAATGAGACTAAACCATATCATAATCAATCATACACATTAGTCTCACAATTGTATCTGTCATTATCACCAAAACCAACATAATGGAGCTTAAACTTACACCACCGCGCAAGGAACACATGACCAGAGGGGTGCAGGTGGGCCCACAACCGAATAATGATGCTCTTGGCTAGGGGTGGAAACGAGCCGAGCCAAGCCGACTCGAGCCAGACTCGACCGAGCTTGCACCAAGCCGAGCTATGGCTCGGCTTGGCTCGTTTACAAATCGAGCTAGAATACAGGCTCGGCTCGTTTCGTGGCTCGAGCTGGCTCGCGAGCCCGCCAGGCCCTGCTCAAGCACCACAGGCCCTGCTCCACCAGGCTACCAGCTACTGCAGATGCGCCACACTCAAGCACATCTCGAGTCCCTGCATTCATGCCCAGAGCCAGAGGATTCGAGGACAAGCCTACATGCGCGGGAGGGAGGAGGCGGCGGTGGATCCGCCGGATCTGGCGTCGAAGAGAGCAAATCCGGTGGAAGAAGGGCTTCGAGGACAAGCCTGCCGACCCGCCGAGACTTGATGCAAACTATCGCTTGGGGGATTGAGGGAACATCGCATACATTGTGATGTAATATATGTGTGCGCATAGCGGGAGGAGGCGGCGGGGCGGGAGGGGGCGACGGCACGGGGCGGTGGGGCGCGGCGGAGCGGGAGGACACAACGGTGTGGGAGAAGGCGGCGCGTGAGCGGGGAGGGACTCAGCGGTGCGGGAGGAGGCGGCGGGGGAGCGGGGACGCCGGGAGGGAGGCGGCGTGGGAGCGAATCAGCGAAGAGATCAAAACGAGCGAGCGGAGATAGCGAGTGAGCGAAGAGATCGGAACGAGCGGAGATATACATGCGGTGGCTCGATCGGACCGAGCTCGCACGAGCCAACGAGCGGCTCGTGAGCCGGCTCGAGCTTGGCTCGTTTTTCTCATGAGCTGGAGACTGGGCTCGGCTTGGCTTAAATTATTACGAGCCCGAGCCGAGCTGGCTCTCAAGTCTCAAGCCAATTGTCCACCCCTACTCCTGGCGTTTCTTAGGACAGAAGGGACAGATGGTGTGGCAAATTATAATATTATTATAGCACTAGTAGTGTGAGTACTCTTCTAGCGATGGAGGCATGGAGCAGCACCGCCCCAAGACGAAGGATCTTGTGCATGAGCCCAACGCGCAGCTCCTCAAGGACGCCTCCAAGCTGCTCTCTCCTAGGTGTTCATCTGCCGCCTCTCGGCCTCTCGCCGCGTCTTTGCCTCCCTCTCCAACCCGCACGCTAGCACCTTCCTCACTAATTTTTTTAGACTATGGTTTATAGCTTTTGATTTAAAATTTTGAATTCTGACTATTCGTAAGAGAGAGTACAAATAAAGATACTTGCATGTGATTTTGGGTGATATAGATAAATTCAGTACAATATCTACTACAATCAATTTATAAACTCTGTCTTGAAAAAATACACTATTTGAAAACTTGTTATTGTAGCTTAAACTAAAAGCCATAAATAGCAAGCCCAAAATAACCCAGCCAACACCTTGTCCACGCCTACGCGCTCAACGCCCTGCCCCATGCCGTGCTCACTACCTTCTCTGCCATGCCCCAGCGGGACACCTTCACCTACTCCTTCCTCATCAAGGCGATCTCCGCTGCTGGCATGGCCCTCATCCGCACGGTGCACTCCCATGCCATCAAGATCGGGTCCATCAAGGACACCTTCATAGGGAACGCACTGATAGACGCCTACTCATAGAATGGCAAGTTCCTAGACACTAGGAAGGACACCTTCAAGCTGTTCCGGTGCATGCCAGAAAGGGATGTGGTGTCATGGTCGACAATGGTGTCTGGGTGTTGTAAGAAGGGCGACATGGACATGGCCCAGGTCATCTTTGACAAGATGCCCACCAAGAACTTGGTAACATGCACTATAAAGGTTTCGACATGTGCACAGAAGAGGTTTATCGAGGAGGCAGCCTCAAATCAAGGAGGCTTCTGTGGAACTCGATGTTACTGCAGCCGTGACTATCCTGGCTACGTGCACGCGCGAAATCAGGCTCGCTTGCCCTTGGGAAGAGGATTCACCTTTACATGCGGAATAGGATGCTGGGGGGTAGACCCTTGTGTGCAATGCACCGATCGACATGTTTTTGCAAGTGAAGAGGGATTTGGTGTCATGGAACACCATAATAAGAGGGTTTGCAATGCATGGGCATGGAGACAATGCGCTATTAAAATGAAGCAACAGGGGTTTTGCCCCAATGTTGTGACGCTAATCAATGTGGGGTTTGTGGAAGAGGGGTGTTGGTGTTTCTCCAACATGGAGAGGGACTACGGTATCATTCCTTAGATAGAGTGTTACATGTGCATGTAAAGATATATGCTGGTTGTAGTATGTCCAAACTATTTCGTAGTATTAGATAACAACTATATGAGTAGCATTACCACCAACGAGCAACTATGAAAACTAGATGAAGTGCCCATATAATCACGCAGCTAGATACTCATACATATATTTACATGTGAAAATAGAGTTGTATTTGATATACAACTACAATGCTTATGGTTGGAAATATAGTTGTATTGCTTATAGAGTTATAACATATCCTATCTACATTTGATTAATTTGCATTGTTATAATATGTACCCACTGAATAAATGGTGTATATCTTTGTCTTTTTTGCTTTGATTAAGCTAGGAATTTGTAACCTCTTATAGTGGATGTGAAAACTCCTTTCAACCATGTTTTAATAATATAGTAGATTAGTCCAATTAATTTTGAGATATACCCACTCCCATGTTAGATAGATGATTCGGAGGTAGGCCCCTCTAACAAATTTAGATACTTTCAACTTTACAATTATAGGTAAAGCTACGTATCTCCTTTTTTATTTTTCAAATTAATATATCGCTAATCCAACTATCAATCTAAGCCTTTAAAATAAGTGTCTGCCAAAATAAGGGCAAGATGTCTCATTTATTAATATTATTTTAAATTCTTATATCTCTAAGCCAACTATCAATTAATCTAAACTTTCAAAATTAAACCACTTTCTATATTTTTTATTAATGATCACTAGAGGATATTTGCGGTGTTTATTGAACCACTATCATTCTTGATGAAAATATCTATTTCCTTTTAAGCAAAGAGAAATATCTATAGCACATTCACTTGTATTTCAAGCACTATATATGGATATTTCTCTACTTTTCTGTACTCATCCTATAAATGGAGTGGAGGAAGTAGAAAAACAAGTAGTGAGGAATAAATTTAAAAATTTTGCCTATTTATTTGTTGTTTTTTGCAACATTACAACATTTGATATACAGAAGTATTCAATGTTAGAGTAGATTACTATATTTTATAATATTGTAATAGTATTTTATCTATGGATGTAAGCGTGTTACTTCATACTTTAAAACATACAAAGCATTATACAAAAAAGTTGCAAATAAAAGTAGCAATAATTTTTTTAGAATTAAAATATGTATAAGTTGAAATAGTCAAAAAAAATATATTTCATAAGTAAGAGTTATTTTAGTATATATAAATGAGAGTTCTAATTCACCTTTGGGCCTACCAAACGATAGGATCAACCTTGGCAAGGCCATTTTAGGAGGGGGTTGGAGAGAAAGGCAGGGGATTCTCACCCATGAGGCGGCCTAAGAGGCTAAGATCGATTAGTTTTGAGTACCTTTCTCTTCTACATAGTTTTGAGTAACAATGCACTGGTTGCTTGTTAATGAAGATATGCACTCCTTTTGAATTGATATGTCACCATGTCAATATGCGGGTTGTGTCAGATTGATAGTTTAAAAGAACCTTCGATGCATGTTTGGCCGCCGCCTAACCAAAAGACACCGTTGATAGCTTTTCATGGCCACCATTACCGAGAAGCTCTTTATAAGTCTCATAGAATGGGAGCAGGTTGGTGTTTGGGAACAATGCATTGTATCCCTTCATGCAGTGCATGGTTTTAGTCCTATCCTCGAAGGTGAGCAAGTATATATTGTCATCTCTGAACACTAAGGTGGGCCGATATTCATCCTCACTGTGTACCCTGACCTTAATCCACCTTGCCAACGAAATTGTCTTTTGGCCCTTTATAGTCAACGGTGTTTGTGGGAGGACATTGTGTCCATGAATCACTGGTGTACCAGCGGCTAGCACAGCATGAATCTGATTGTAGAAGTCATCATTCAACTCCACGGTAACATTGAAGTCTACAAATACATCTACATATTCGGCAAATGTGGAGGAAGGAAGCAGCAGTATAAACAATACGGAAGGTCATCTTCGACCAGAGATGCAGGGGAGAACTCATGGGGGCCTATGCCTCCTTGGGGAGATGAAGGCAGAAGATGAAGCACTTGCCCTTCAACTCGACGGAGCAGCCCATCATGCACACGACCACTGTCGTCCATGTCAACGCCATTGCCTGTTGGAAATAATCCTGTCGAATTCGTTTTTGAGTTGAATTTGAATCAATTTAGAATTAGAAATTTTATGTTTTCAGAATCGGTTTTTGTATCCGATTGTAAGTTGTAAAGCTATGCATAAATAGTAGAGAAAACTAAAGAAAAGGTAAGATGATTTGAGCACCACCAAAAATCTTTGTGTCATACTCTATCGCTCAAGATTTTTGTATTATCGTCATCGTTCTCGAAGAGCAGAGGAAGTAGTCATGAAGAAGAGGAGATGTTTGGACTAGTCCGAACAACATCAATATCTGGACGTCCAATCAACATTGAAAGGCTCCGACTATCAAATAAGCTCGAAGCGTTACAATCAAAGTCAAAGCTCATGAGTACTAAAGCACTCACGAAATTACTGTAGCACTCGTAAAGTTACTGTAGCACTCGTGGCTACTGCAACAAATAAAGGTTACGACTACTACTCGAAGTCGGAGTCAACATTAGCTGAGGCATAGTCGAAGTCGGATCATTCATCTCGTGGTCATACCATCACTTGGTATTAGAGCAGGTGCCGATCAACTTGTAGAAGAAGCAACACATGGCAGGGAGCGAATCTTCGTCGACAATGAAGGAGGGACCAAATTCCCTTCTGTATCCAGTTCTTAATTCAGCGAACTACCCAGCATGGTCTATGAAGATGCGGGTGAGTATGCATGCCCAAAGAGTCTGGGACGCTGTAGTTGATCCGATCGACGCTAATGAAAAGGTCGATCCAAAAGAAAAGGCTAAAAAAGTTTACGTGAAGAACGATCAAATTAGTTTAGCTCTCATCTACGCAGCCATACTAGACTCAATGCTCAGTCAACTTGTCAGAAAGGATACAACACGAGAAGCTTGTATCGCTCTACGGACTATGCACGAAGGAGTAAATCGAGTAAATAAAGTTTAATTACAAACTCTTCGAGGAGAATATGAGGCACCGCATTCGAGTCAGTAGATGAGTTTGCAAAAAAACTAACCGCTCTGGTCAATGAGATTCGACCTCTTGGAGGAAAATTAGAAGAAACTACGGCTGTCGAGAGGTATCTACAGGTCCTGCCTGAGAGGTTCATACCAGTGGTCACAAGTCTTCTGTATTCAAATGATCTTCAAGATATGAAAATAGAAGAGATAACGAGATCTCCCAAAGCTCATGAGAAATTGCTTAAAGGGTGTAAGACCAGAACTGATCAAGCATTGCTAGTAAAAAGTAAAGCAAAGTTGAAAACTAAATTTAGCGGGCATCAAATCCAAGACAAGAAAGTGGTCGTAGATTTGGCAATTGGCGCGATCGTGGTCATGGTCAATGTGGCCGCGGTTTTGGTCGAGGAGGCCGTGGTTTTACTGCTGATCATGGAGATAAAGTAATGTGAGGTGAGTTCTCCTACAACCAAGACAAGCTAAGAATCAAATGCTTTACCTAAGGAAAAGAAGGCAATTATGCTGCAATCTGCAGAAGTCATGTTAAGTGTTCTGAGTGTCACAAGTTTGGACACTACACTATTGACTTTCGATACAAGAAGAAGAATAAGGAAGAGGCAAACTTGATTCAAGCCAAAACAGAGTAGGAGCCAGCACTTTTGCTGTCCATATGTGAAGAGAAGAGTACACAACTTATGTTGCTAACTGAAGAGCATGTTCAGCCACAACTGCTGAAAGTTGGAGAAGAGATGGTGGAGTCAAATCTTTGGTATCTCGACAATGGTACTTCCAATCACATGACTAAATAAAGGAGAAAATTCAGTGAATTGAATGAAGGCTTTCAAGGTAAGATAAAGTTTGGAGATAGATCAATCGTTCATATGGAAGGAAATGGCACTATTTTATTGCAAAGCAAAAATGAAGAGTAAAGAGCATTGACTGATATTTATTATATACCAAGATTATGCAATAACATTATAAGTCGAGGTCAATTGACTGAAGAAGGATGTGATGTGTCACTAAAAGGATCATACTTATTACTGCATGATAGCAAGGGACAGCTATTGATGAAGGTAATGAGAATAGCAAATTGGTTGTACAAAATTGAACTCTAGTGTACAAAATTGATCCAAATTCATACCGTGTTCATATAGGACACCGCACTACCTCGTGCCAGATGTGGCATGACTGGTGCCAGAGGCATGCGTAGGCTGTATTGATATCGTATCAACCTGTAGCAACTGAGTATAATTCGGTTTTATCTCCATATGAGACCCGTTTTGCTCACCCTATATGTATACCCTAATAGTCCATGGGAAGAGCAAGCACCTCATTATCTTCTCATACAGTGAATTTCGCCTTCGTGCGTCCGTGATTTTTTCTTGTAAGGATTTTCTACGTTAAATCTGTATCTCCTACTCTTTTGATTCTCTATTTTTGCTGTGCGTTTTATAACATTCTCTAATTGAAGTAACGAAGTTTTCAATTTTCATCAAAAAAACGAAATTCTTGCAACTTCAAGCAAATATTCCTGAATTACCTGAACAGTGAGCCTTCAAGCAACTGAATACTTAGGCCTCCAAACCGAATGGGTCGACAAAGTTTATGCAAGTTCTGATTAAGCGCATGCAAGTTCTGTAATTTGGCAATATCTTCCATGAGGTTAACCTGGCTTGCCTTCTGAATCAGACAGTATAAAACATCCATAAGAGCGATGAACAGGGGATGGTTTTATGGTATGTGGCGTATGAGCTAGCGCCTAAAGTCAAACAAAGAATGCCACTCATTAACAAATTTTAATTTTAAGCGATGCTAACTTTACAATTTTCTGATTACTAACAATAAATTAACATTTTTTGGAGATCGTTACTATTTTTTTTGTTTCACAATATCCTGATGAAATTGTAAGCAGTACTACAAAGCCCAACAAAGAACTTCTGCGACAAACTCAGTCCTTGTGCTTTATTCACTCTAATTCTGCAAATTCCTTTTCCTTTAATAAAGCAGGCATATTCCTTTTCTTCACTGGCAATGCGTTCTTCAATCCATGATTCATTCGTTTCGCATGCTTCATTCATTTGGTCCCAGACAAGACTGTTGACATCACTCTAAATACCCCGGTTCCTTGTCATGCATGAACCCCTTGGATATTTATAGGCTCTTTAGCACCCGTCAATATCTATATGCTTCTTTTTCTTGATGTTAAACTTAGCTAGTGGAGAGGCCTTGCTGTTTAACTATGTGATTTTGACATTAATGCAAGTGAAGAGCAGCATCCAAGTGAGATATTGGAGGCAGCCAAGCATAGATGAGAGGTTTTCTGATCCTTAAGAGGGTATCAATACAATTATCTCATAAACGCAGATTTGGGCAAGGGAGTGCAGCTCCGCGAGGGGATCTCCCTCTAATCTACTGGTGGTTTTCGTATTGGTGATCTGGACCATCTGACAAGAGTGTAACTAAATAGTGTTCGAAGCAAGGTGCGTATGGGTAGAAGCAGTTCATGCGCCTCAAGATGATTTGCAAGTTTAGGCAGCTGTCTTGTAGGACGGGTTTAAATGAGACTCCGTTGGCTGTCTTGTAGGAGAATGTTTACCGATTCTATTTACTTTCTCAATACAAAGACAAGCAAGTATTTTGCGTTTTGCCTTAAAAAAAAGTTAACATCACTGCCAACTCGAATGTACAGGATATTGTCTTAGTGTATCTAGGTCAACAACTGATCATTCAATCGTTGATATTGAACCCCAATTTGCTCTCCAGCTGAGTGGTGTTGGCAACAAGATGCAGGTGAGGCTTGCTCAGGTGAAGCTGCACCACAAAGCTTTCAAACAGATTAGTTGGACACTTCTTCGATTCTTGCAGATTTCTTGATTTTTGCATTCATTGGATCCTCAATGCTCGAGTTCTTATTTATATGGATACATTAGCATATGATTGAAATGCAGATCGTGGCTACTCTTACTCTAAGATAACTCAGATAAAGACTCGCTCAGTTGTTCACAAGCTTTTCAGGGACCGTAAAATTTTGCAAATTATTATGGCCATTCTGAAGGCTGGAGCTCTTATTCGTATACATACCAGCACTTGATATAAGGCCAAAGTTCTTTTCCATATTACTATGCCGTAATTTGAACGTTTACATTTTGCACAACATGACAGATACACGCATAGCAGCATAGGTCAGGTACATGAAAGACTCAAAGGCCTAGTTGTACCTTACAAAAGTGAAGAACCAGACAAGATTGGATTAGATGACATATAGCTAACGATCATGGACGCACGACCCTGTCTCTGACAGGTCACCAGCAGCCCTGTTCCATCTCAATTTTGGATTCATGTTAATCTTGTCAGAACAATCCACAAAAACACTGTTAAGTTACAATGGGATTCATCTCAAATTTCGTCACCCTTGAGACTTGTAATGTCATATTGTCATGTATGAGTGATTTAAATGATCAGGTTTGGTTTCTTGGCACTCCAGATTAGACTGCTCCCTTAGTGTTTCTTTCTTTCTTTCTTTCTTTTTTGAACGGAGCTTCCTTAGTGTTTCTTCCTGCAAAAGATTGCATCATTGTTCAAAAATCCTGATTATCTCCACTGAGAGAGAAGAAATCTTGCTAAATGACAAGATTAAGAAATCACTTCTGGTGATATTTCTATGATCTTTGGAAGTGTCAATGAGCACCAAAAAAAAAGGCCTAAAGTTAAAGATAAGTATCCTTGGAAGATATTGCTTTACTCGCTTTCAGAAAAGAATTGCTCTGAGCTTTCTTTCATGTCAAGCACTGATATCATTCAGGTTTCTTGCTTGCCATCATTCACAGGCAATGACAAAAGCTTGTAAAAAATTAGGCTTTAGGTGTAGAAATGGAAAAGGGCATTCAAGCATTGCTTGCGCGAAAGTATCACATCAACGCTAACCAACCATATAGCGAAGATAGCACAGTGATGAGTGATGTACCACAGTGAGGAGCTTCAATAACTCAAGTAGAGAACATATGAGGTTGCTTCTGAAGTGTCTATCCGTTTATCGAAGCACGGCATTGCCTGAGGCTTAAGGCAAGAACACGCTGTTACCATATATGGAAATACATACAGTAGCAATTGATTGTACAAATCGTTGCATTTAGTTGAGTAGAGTTACACAAATTGTACAAAAAAAATGACAAATAGCAGAGAAGATCGCTGAACCTGGTCATGGTTGTCAGACAGTTCGCCAAATTTGGCATGGACCTTCTCACCTGTTCCAGGAGTGCACTATCTATGGCATTAGACTGCTTGATATGATGGGTACCTAAGTTCTTTAAAAGAGCTGTAAAATGAATGTCATATGCTATTCTTCTCAAGAAAAGATTATTTACTCTGCAATCATATTATTATTAAACAGATTTGTGCCTCTAATCTCTGAAACTATGGGCATTGGGCATTGGATTGGTTAAACAATAAAATCCTAAGGATGCATAACTTTGGGGAGATGCTTGAAATTTTGTAAGAACAAACTCCATTGTTTCTGGCACTGCTAAAATACACATAAGCCTTTTTCAGCTTGTAGTGTTACATCACATCTCTGAACACTCGCAACACCTCTTGCATCGCGGCATTAGATATCTTAATCTTTCACTCTCTCCTTGATCGTCATGGGAAAATATACTTCAAATTTGACAGTATCTGTCTGAAGTTGCTCCTGTAGGATGATGCAGCACTTCTAACTGGTCGGCTCACTGAATCTCATCAAGAACAGCACTTTTCAGATAAATGGTGATGTGTGGCACAGTCAATGCTCAGATCGAGCTTCATTTGGTTGGACCTCAACCAATAAAACAAAGCAGTGAAAGGACACTGAAAGTCTTCCGCCAACTTTAATATGTTATCTTGTTCATAGGATTGGAGGGGAGGCTAGGTGATCTCATGAGGTTCTTAGTTTACAGACATATCTTAGATTGACAGTATAACCTGCTACGTTGTCGATTCAATGAACAATGATGTATACATTGATTGAATAGCACTTAGTTTCCTCTTGAAGGAGTTCAGTTGTTTTTCTTCTTTGTTTTTTTCTGTACTATGTAAATTTTTAATAAATTTATTTTCACTAATCTATGCATGCTTTGCGTCGAACCGATCTGCAATCCATCCTTGGCTGCAACTTGTTGTTCGAATTGCTTCACTCACCTTTTCAAGATGTTAGAATTAATCTTGTTTTTTGGTAGATTTGTTAGATGTGGTAAGAGTCTAAGTTGTATACGAGGAGCAGTTATCGAGTTATTTCCTTAGTTGGTAGTATGAATATGTGTCTTGTTCGGTCGAGTATGAATATATAAGTAAGGTTAATATATGAGTTAGTATGTAAGTCATGAGGAGTAGGGGGCGATTGGTGTGATCGAGAAGAAGAGAAAGAAATAAAAGAAAAAAGGGCGGAGCGATTGGTGCTCCTGGAAAACAATTGTGTTGCATTACGGTAAGTCAGAATGCTATGGTGAAATGTGATCCTAGAGCAAGGATAGGAAGAAACTGCAACACAGGATGCATTGCATCTTAAAGTTGAGTAGCCACCTAGCCGTTCCACAGATAGTAAAGGGGGAAGGAGACTAAACAAATGTATGGTGGCATCTTTCCAAAGTGAGATAAGGGTACAAAGCATTATTAATTTGTTTTGTAAGCCTGCATGTTATGCTAAATTTATCTTTTAGAAGGAGAGTTGTTCGTTTTTTTCTTGGTTTCGGTAGGCGATGAGGCTGAATGAAAGGAACACCAGTTGGTGGTTGCTGACAGACAGGCCACTAGCTAGCTTAACTCAATTATCGAAATAAAAAATAACGATTATTTTCTGACAAAATTTTGATCCCATACTAGGATACCCTCTGTATGTAACATGCTGCCATGCTGGAAGCTATAAAAGAATTCGATAATCAACTGCCAAGTATATTTCGTTCTTTGCGAAAATTTGATGGTTCACTTGAAGATCTTTCCTAGCAGGAGAAGTGCATAGTTCACACTAAATTTACTAGACCTAATTTATACTGACTTCATTTTACATCACCAAGCAATCAAGCAAAACTTATTATTTATACTGGCTTCATGTGGTTACTTGACGGATGATGATGCCATTAACCAAGGCATGCTTGTAAAGAGCCTCGTTTTACAGGACTTCAACGCTGATCAGATCATTTGTCTGAAAAGCCCAGCATCACATTTGTGCTCTTGATCGAAGATATGTCTTCAGGCTGACATGTTTCTGCTCACCAAAAGCTCAGCAATTACCTCAGCCCATTGTCCTATCTGACCGAAAGGGCGAAAAGACAGGCCGAAAAACACTAACAATCTTTTGGTTTGTGGAACCATGAGTTGGGATCCTAGGTGCTTTTTTAATTCCTTCACAATTACTAGAAAATTGAAACAATGTGTACGAAATGTTGCGCTATCGATTTGAGGCACTTCTGACAACAGCTCTTCACCGTTATTTTCTAAGACTCTATTTCGTCTCTAAGCGCGGGGTTCCCATCTCGAGCAAGTTACTGTTCCAGTTTTTGAGTAGGTCTCTATTTCTATTACCGACTAAGGCTTTGTTCCTTTCTCGTTTAAAATTCTTGTTCTCAAAGCTATTTATTCCTCTGTAAGTCTTATAATAGCAAAGTACGCACAACATAAGCTATCTACATATGTAATATGTTAAGAGTGTTCTATAACTTTTTCACATGTAGTGATTTTGCTGATTGTACTTTCATGGTTTTTTTCCCACAATGAGTTTCCATGTTAAATCTTTGTCTCCTCCTGATTATTCTTCATTGTTTTCATATCTTGTTGTGCGTTTTACAACAAGTGGTATCAGAGTTTGGTTCCTCACCCGATCAATATAGGGCATACTCGGCATGGCATCAATAAAATATGATCTTCAATTGCTGCATCGTGACACAAGATTTCTTTCTAACAAGTCAAGTGTGAGTTGTTCTGTCACAGCTCGATTTGGATGATACATTATTGGGAATTGACAAGATACCCGCTGCATGGTCATTGAGGAGAAGCAAATGAGATATCGTAAGACTCTTTCTTAAATTCATCTTCAACTTTCTAATAATATCCTCCAAAAAGTTATGAAGGAGATTATCGTTGCTGCGTATGTCTAAAGTTGGAACTGATATCCAAGACTACGGATTTGACCAACAAGATACATCTGAAGCAGAAGACTTTCTCACTCAAGTTGGTAGAAAATGGATTGGTGCAAGATCATTTGATCGTATTTAAAGATGTAGTCACCGACCTTAAAGCTATGAAGGTCAAATACGACGATGAAGATTTGAGTCTTATTCTACTCCGTTCACTGTCTATTTCGTTCTCTATGTTTAGAGACACAATTCTCTACAGTTAAGATATTTTTACTCTGAAAAAAGTTATAAAGCTTTGTATGCAAAAGAAAAGATGAAAAGTATAGTTTCGAGCAAAAGCTCAGGTTCTCATGCAGAACATTTGTCTGTTCGGGGTAGACCAGCTGAGAGATCTCTGACCAATTATTCCAAATGCAGAAGCTTGAGCAAATACAAAGGTCGTTCAAAGTCGAAGACCAAGAAGTTGTGCTGCTACTACAACAAGGGCGGACACGATATCTCCGAGTGCTGGAAACTCTAAAATAAGGAGAAGGGGAATAATAATTACAAGACAGATAAATAAGATGAAACTAATGCCACCATTGTCATAAAAGAATGTTCCAAAGGGAAGATTCTTATTACCTTTGTTGGGGATTCTAAAACCAGTGATAAATGGATTCTTAATTCAATATGTACTTTTCACATGAGCTCGAAAAATGACTGGTTCGTTACTTATTAGAACATTCTAAGTGGATTAGTGTTAATGAAAGATAATACTCCGTGCAAGATTGCAGGCATTGGTTCTGTCTGGATGAATATATTTGGTCGCACCATTAGAAGTCTATCGCAGGTCTAACACATTTCAAATTTGAAAAGAAACTTTATCTCGTTGAGTACTCTTGATGTCAAAGGGTACCAGTTTATAGATAAAGGTGGATTTCTGAAGATCTCTAAAGGCTCTTTTGTTGTGATGAAAGGTGAAATGAAGGCGACAAAACTCTATCATCCTCGAGGAACTACTCTGATCAGAAAGGTTGTCGTTACCTTGACTAGGTTGTCCGATGTTGATCAGACAAATCTATGACATATGTGTTTTGACCATATGAGTGAAGCTAATTTAAAAGAATTGTGCAGAAGAAGTCTACTCGATGGTCAAGGCATTGAACAGCTAAAGTTTTGTGAATATTGTGTTTTTAGTAAAAAGAAGAGGATGAGTCTTAACTTTGAAAATCACTATTCAAAAGACATTGAATTATATTCACTCTGATTTGTGGGGTAGGCCCTACGTTCTATCCCTAGAAGGTACAAATTATATACTAACCATCATTGATGATTACTATCAAAGAATTTGGTCATATTTCATTAAGCACAAGTCTGATATGTTCAAGATATTCAAATAGTAGAAGATTATGATTGAGAAACAGATCAGCAAGCATGTCAAGAAACTCCAAACAGATATCAACCTAGAATTCTGTTCAGAAGAATTTGAAGTCATATACCGATCGAAAAGCATTGTAAGGCATTACACAGTTTTGGGCACACTTCAATAAATAGTGTGGCCGAGCGCATAAATAGAACCATCGTAGAAAAGGTGTACCGCATACTGTCTATGTTTGGCCTGTCAAAAAGTTTTTGGGCTAAAGCCGCTTCTGCTGCTTGTCATCTGATTAATCGATTATTGAAAACTTCCATTAGCAAGAAAATTTCAATTGATATATGGTCTGGTTCTCCTATAAACTACTTTATTATAAGAATTTTTGGCTATCATGCTTATGCTCATTCTGATAAAAGGTAAACTTGAGCCAAGAGCCATTAAGTACATCTTCCTTGACCATAAGCCTGGAGTTAAAGGGTATAAGTTGTGGAATGATGAGACCCGGAAGGTGGCCTTAAGTAGAAGTGTTACTTTCAATGAGTCTACTCTGTTGAAAGGAATTACGACCAGTGATGCTCCCATTGAGAAGCAGTAGAAGACTAGAGTGCAGGTGGAGCACAGTGTTGATTCAAGATTATCTCCAAACGCCGACAAGGAGAATACATAGGATATCTCTATTCAAACTCCGACAAGTAATCTTTCAATAGGAACTAGTTGGAACCAACAATCTGTTGCAGCTGGTTGGGAAAGGAGAAAATTCATCCTTCAAGGAGATTAATTGAAGAAGTCAACAATGTGGCTTATTATTTGAACATAGCATAAGATATTGAAGGCACTGCTGAACCTTTAATTTTTTCAGAAGTCATTTACTCTAATAAGTCAAAGAAGTAAATGACTACCATGCATGAAAAAATGGAATCTCTCGAGAAGAATTCTACTTGAGAGTTAGTCAAGCTCCTGATTGAAAAGAAACAAATTTGTTGTAAGTGGATTTACAAGAAGAAATAAAGCACATCTCTGACCAATCAGGTCAGATACAAGACAAGGCTCATTGCTGAACGATACAGCCAAATTCCAGTTATTGACTTTCGAATGTTTTCTCCCCGATCATGAAGCATAGTTCTATTTGGACCTTACTCAGTATTGTAACTATGCATGATTACGAGCTTGAGCAACTAGTTGTTAAGACCGCATTCTTACATAGGGAGTTGGAAGAAGACATCTATATGGAGCATCTGGAAGGTTTTATTGTTCCAAAAAAAAAGGATAATTTGACATGCAAATTGAAGAAGTTTTTTTATGGGTTAAAATAATCACCTAGACAATTGTGCAAGAGATTTGACTCCTTTGTGATCTCTCAAGGCTTCAAGAGATCTGACTATGATAGTGTCGAACCCCGAAGCAACAACTCATGGATCCTCTGTGTAAATTACACTAGTCTAATATCAAACTAGTGCACACAGTAGATAATAAAGATTCATATCATGAATAATAGCATTTATTCATTAACTAAATATGGGCCTGATGGTCAAAGTTTACATCAATGGTTCATAAATCAAAAATAAAAATAAGCAGCGGAAGAAAAACAATAAAGCAGCAACACATCTTACCTGTCCACAGGCGAATGACTGTAAGACGTGGCCTACTCGTCGTAATCCTCACCGTAGATGACAAAGTTATCATCTAGCAACAAAATTAAGCACGGTGAGTACATAAATTACTCCACAAGATACACCAGAAGGTTTAACAGAGTAAATGCATACATAAGGATTGACAATGGCAGGCATAATATGGTTATTGGTGCGAAAAGCAATAATCAAGTAAATACCAAAAAACATGCAAAAACTGAATTTAATATAATATGTGCCGATGTTCTAATATCGATCTTACGTCTGATTTATTGGATTTGGGGGAAAGCGCTCAAGGCTATATTGTAATCATGCAGAATAAAGACATGACGATTTTATCCTGGTTCGCGCCTTCTCCTGAGAGAATAATAACCCTACGTCTTATGCTATTGTTCTTGTGGAAAGGCTTACAAGCGTGAATTCAGACCATCGCAATAGGACTGCCTTGTCAAGCTAGCCTACTACTGGAGTAGGTTGGTCGTTAATTCAGACCATCGCAATAGGACTCTCGACCAAGTAGTCGTAGCAAGTCTTACGACTAAGTACTCATAGCAAAAACTACGAGTAGGCTACCGTAGTAGAATCTATGAGTAGGGTAGTCATAGAAGAATTTACGACTAGTTAGTTGTAGCAAAACTTACGACTAGATAGACGTAGTAGGGCTTACGGAGTCGCAATGAGACTTATGACTACCCTATGAAATTTCTCCCATATCGTTAAGGGGTATATTCGAAGAATATGATAATGCAATAACTAAGAGGATTATTATATCCTCGTCAATATGTAAAATCAATATTTTAAATAAAATAATATCATTACTGGAGTAACCAACCTCACACTAACCTAACCACAGGTATCCCACCTAGACCATCTTCCCAAAAGATTTCTCATTTGTCCATGACCAGATTTTCTAAAACCAAAAATCTAATATATGAAAAACCTTACTCAGCATGTCCTTGACCACGGACACGGCTATCCAAAATGGTTTCTTACTCTATAGAGACGTACAACTTTACCCACAAGATATGTCCTCTCATCGTGCCATACGATTAACACACTACCTTAGGTGTGCGGCTGAGAGTTCATGATAACGCTATTACAATGTTCTGTTGCTGCATTAGTTACGCCGTCACTAAGATTTCACCACAACTTGAATCCATAAGTTCGAGTCCCCTCTTGTGCCATAGGAGACTTCTCGCGGTCTATGCCACGCTCACATTCAGCCTATAGCACAACTAAGTTTGGAACTTCATAAATTAATTAGCCAGATATGTCCCATACCAGACTTATGGTAGTACGACGTGACTTTATAATAGTAGCTCACAGACCGGTCCTTAACTTACTTAGGCTCAAACCACAGACCCCCTGTGCCTAGAAGTTAACATTGTATCACCGAATAACAATGCATGCCAGTAAGCACCCACCACCATACCAATGCCTAAGTCTAAATCAGATTTTATAACTTTATTTTATCAAGACCTTCTTGACTCACCGAAGTCAAGAATAAATTTTAGAAATCAACATTTCATGTGAAACAAATATTCCCATATAAATTATTCTAAGTATGGCTAAGCAATTCTATAAAATTTCTAGTTAATACTAATGTACTAACTAGATTTTTGTCTAAGATGACAAGGCATGATTATTCAAGATCAAATTTGGCTATACACGAATGAACTAGGTATAACTAGATTTTAAATCGAATTTAAACTATATTTAAATAAAAGCACACATGCATAATAATTAAAAACAACATAAATAATTTAAAATACTGGGAGCAACATGATCAAAAGTGTAAGTTGCCTTGCTCGAAATCTAGCTGCTGCGACTCGTCGAAATCGAACTCTCCGAAGTCGTTGTAATCTATATGCGAAGAACTAAAACAAATAAATTCAAATAAAATTTAAACATTCAAAAAGATTCTAGAAATGGGTAGTTTAGGATTTTAGAAGAATTTAATATTTTGAACAGGTCCAATCAAAGTTAAAATAAGGACATACAGGCTTCCAGAAGTTTAAAACTAAAGGAAAAGAAAAAGGCAAATTTTTGGAATGATTTTTGAACTAAAAATGGAATTATGACGTCAGCGGGGAATTAATGGAATTATCTTTGTAATGAGAAATCAGGATTATGACATTAGCAAGATATTTAATTTTCGACCGAATTATTTTTCTAAGGAAAAATAGACTTATGATGCCATGATGACGTCAACCCTGGGTTTTTAATATTCGGGCTAAGATTGACATGTGGGCCCGACTTTTGTGGACCAGGTCCATGGACCGAGGAAACGGCTGAGGTGGCACGCGGGCTGGCGTGGTGCCCACCTGGCGTCCACGTCGACCGCCATGTCATCTCAGCCGCTGACACGGCATGGCCGGCAGTGGCGCTCGGGGACCGATGGTCGCCGGAGCTCAGCGGTGGCCAACGAGTTCGGAAATGGCAAGAGGAGGCGATGGGGAGGCCATCTCACCTTGGCGCGATGCTCGGGGAAGTCCTAAGGTGGCCGGCAGTGAGGAAGGAGCGGTGGTGGTGCATGGGCGTTGGTGCTGAGAGGCTCCGGCGACGAGCTTGCTCGGCGGAGGGGTGGCAGAGGCTTGCTCGGCTACGGGGAAGGCGTAGACGGTGTCGGTGAAGCTCAAGATGGGCCGAGGTGGCGACAATTGCTCGTCGGTGCTCCACCGGTGATCGGAGAGGGACACGACAGGTGTGGAGGACTTCGGGTGCGAGGGAATGGAATTGAACGAGGAATGAGGTGCGGGGTGCGGAGAGGAAGCTCAAGGACGGGTTTTCATAGTGCGAGGAAGGGCGAACGACCGTCGGTTACTCACCAAAGTTAAGGCCGATAGTCGTAGTGGTTAAAGAGGGGTTTAACGGGATTAAAAGAGGGGGGAATATGGCGGAATAAACTCGGGCGGCTTAGTGGACCTTAATGGCGTTAAATGCTCGAGCTAATGGGAAGAAATAGTTGATTAATGAGCTCGGTGGAGGGGTGGCAATGGCGGCGGCACGGGGAAGAAGAAAGGGAGGAGAAAGAAGGGTGCTGACATGCGGGTCCCACATGTCGTGAGAGAGAGGAGGGAGAAGGGGAGAGGTGGATGGTCATATGTTTGCCACGTGGCGCAAGGAAAAGCTCGGGGCCGTCGGCTCATAAGCAAAGGGGTAAGTGAGGGCGAGCGGCTGGGATTAGATGGGGCGACAGCGGATTGAACCAGGGCATGGCACGTGTCGACCCGAGGTGATTTGGAGTTTAAAATTTCTTTTATATTTTTTAAAATACTAGTAAGCTTCTAAAAACTCTAGAAAAATAGCAAATAAAGCTCAAAAATTCCAAAAAAATTCTAAAAAATACTATGAATCTAGAGGAACTTAGGGAAAATAAAATAAACTATTTTTTGGCGGAGGACAAGGACGAGCCCCCACTACGCTAGCGGGGCAGGGACAGTGGTCGCCCTCCCCCGCAGGGCTCCACGGATACCCGATATATTTTAAAAATATTCTTTTAATAATATTTTTTAGTTTTTAATATAAGAAATTATATTCTTTTCTTGTATATTTGACTAAAACTTAGATATATATGTTAGAATATATATATTTTTAAACTATATTTTGATAAAAAAAATTTATACCTAAAGAATTATAAATTAATAAATAAAATCATATTATTATTTTTTATAAAATATTTAGCCTATTTTTAATCCCCTACAAAGATCCCCATGGGAGTTGGGTCCCCACAAGGACTGAGGGCCATCCCTCCCGGTATGCTTAGCGGGGTCGAGCCATGACCATGCTAGCACGGGTTGGGGCAGGGACCTCCCTCGAGACCCCCTATCCCGTTGCCAACCCTAATAAATTTTAATAGTTTGGGCTATGAAATGAACTGTTTCATAGTTGATGGTGTTATTTAAATTTTGGATATAAGTTAAGGGTATAAAATAGACTTATTTCAAAAAGAAAACCCAGTAAGAGCACCATTGCACGTGTGCAGGATATAGCCAACTAAACGCTGTTAAAGTGGCCCCTTTTGCTTATTTTCCTTAGGTGTCGATCTTGCAAGCAAGCTGAGGTATGCCTGCTTAGGGTCCATTGGAACGTGCGAATTTTTTATGTTTTGTGTAAAATTCCTGTATTTCAAATAAGATATAAAAGGGTTAAAGCAAAGGATTATACCTAGTTAGCTTTTCCAAAAAAAAATTATACCTATTTAGCCTTTCGTACTTATTTAAATTGTAGTGCAGGCAGTTAGACTTTTTTGCACTTCAATCTTTATTTTGATGTTGATTCCTAGATAAATTTTTAGTACTATCCACTTTTAGCAGGAAGGCCAACATGCTTACCACGCTATAACGTGTCGGTTGATGAGTAGTTTGCTCACACAAAAAATGTTGGTACAAGATCAACAGCTTGTCACCAAAGAGAGTAAAGCACTCACGCAAGTGAAAAACAGTTTCGTTTTTTTTTTTTTACCTGTGAAGCACATCCTTGCTTGGTCTAAAGCAAAGCAACGTAATCACCATATTAGATCCATCAAAACCACTTGCCACAACCTTGATTTCCAAGGAAGAGAAGGTACTTATGATTCCATATTGTCTTAAGACAAATAAGAGGATGTTTAGAATAGCGATAGCTTATAATTTTTTTTACTGTAGTTAGTTTATTTTTTTTTACTATACTGCTTGTTTCAGTTTTTTTTAGTTTCAGCTTCTTTTCACTATTCAGTAATTCGTCTTTTTCTGAATTTTTTTTAGATTTTTTGCATTTTTTTCTCGTGTTCTTTTGTATTGTCCGTGATGGGCTAACATATTTTTTCTATTTTTATATTTTTTTTAAATTTAATTATACCTAAAAAATCAAATCAGCTATAATAAAAAAAGCCAGCTACAGTAAAATTTTAATCAAAAATCAGAATTTATTGCTAAAACGAACGCGACCCGAGTTTTCATTTACTTTAGGCAGAGACAGCGCGCTAACGCGATTGGACAAATATACCTCAGATAACTCCATACCAAAGCACTAAAGCAACAGTAAGAGGTTAAAAATTTCTCCGTAAGACAGCCATTCACGTCGGGACAAAGTTAAGGTCAACTCTTGTGATCTACAGCAGAAGCAAACTTCAGTTTTGGGGGTTCCTGAAAACCTGATTTCTTAATGGAAGATTCCACACCACGAACAGGATGCTGGTTTTAAGGAGCTGTAAGTACTGGATTTTATGCACATTATTTTTATGAGCTGTAAGTACTGGATTAGAAAAACTAATGCATGTGGACATAGTGAGGCCAAGTTGTGACTTGTGAGTTGTGACTGATCAAGTGGCAGATGGTAGGTTCAGAATATTGCTATTATGCTAGCTCCCCCTTTCTATTTGTTGGTGTCCGGATAGTGGGGCCATGTGGTCATAAACTCATAGTGTCATGTAATAAGTAAAATCGTTTTTCCTGGTTGCTGTTGCAGTTAGGGTATCTGTAGTGTATGAAAATAGAGGGGTCATAAATCATCTTAAGGTCGACTTTATACATTATAGGGTTGACCTTAAGCAAGCTATAAGCAAAAAAGATTTAAGATCGGTCCTCAAGCTAAAGACCTGGCCATAAGCATTAAAATACAATTTTTCTTTTGAATCATGTCTTCTCTCTCCCCCCACCAATCAATTACCATGGCATGAGGGATATTTTTTTACTGCCGAGTGGGATCTTTCTTAGAGCTAAGGGTGATCTCAAACATAACAGGATCAGCCTTAACAATTAGGTGGAGCCCATCTTAAGACCCATTGGGATATATACACTCCTGATGCCCTTATGGAACAGCTGCTAGTCTGCTACTTCCAGAGAGGCAAAGTGGCTCTGTTCAGCATTTACTTCTAGTTTCTAGCTTTTTAATTTTATCTTTTTTAGATATTTTGCTTTTTTTGTTTTTTTTTCAACTTATTTCTTTGTATTATCAGTGATGATATAACTTTTTTATTTTTTATTTTTAAGTTTAATTACGATAAAAAAAACTAACAATAACTATCATGTATTTTTAGTCGTTATAGCGTAAAAAAGTTAAAAGCCTATACTTATAAACCTAAATGAGCACTACCTAAAAAAGTAATTACAGTTTCCACTTGTATGCATCAACTTGCAGGTATGCTTCAGAATGTTGGTGAGAACATTTGCCACTTGGCCAAATCTTGAAATGTAAATCTTCAGATAGTAACTGAGCTCACATGCTGTAAAACTAAAACAAAAACAAAAAAATACTTCTTTTTTTGAAGAAACATTTTTATTTTTTGAAGAAACAACTTCTTTGGAGACAAAAGATGAAAAGGAGTATTGCTAAAAGTTACATTTTCGCATTGATTAGCAGTTATTGAAAAGTTTCATAATTTGTAGTGATGTTCATGTGTTCGCAGTTACCAAATCTGAGTGTTTGTTGCAACATACACAAGCTTTAGCCGGCAAAAGATAAAAACGCACATGAACATTCTTCCAAAAGTTGCTGTCTTTCTACCTTAAATCCAGTACAGAAAAAACATAACTGAAAACATCTTATGGACCTAGAAGCAACAATTTGTAGTAGCTCATACAATGATAGAAAGACCATAATACATAGGAGAGAGAACATGAAGAAATTTGTAAACTGGTCAGAGGAAGTTGGTTGGCTCCTTCCCTAGACAGCTAGAGCTGAACTGGCAGTGCCCTCCCAAAGCAGCAAAACCAAACAAACCCCCACAAAAAAAAAAATTTGCCTCTTGCTGTTTTCTTCTTCTCTTTTTTCATTTTCGCTGAACAATAAATACATTTGCACTGCTCCAGTTGTTACAGTACTAGTTACAGCCTGCAGCTCTCTTCTTGGCCACAACTCACACAAGCAATCCTGCTTGCTGTGTCACCTCACTCAAACCCTTCAGCTTAGGAAAAAGGTTATTTAGTCTTGTTCATGTTAGCTTTGGTTTCTATCTTCTACTTTAGAAGTTACAGTCAATATAAATACTTCTGTTTTTATAAACTATTTTCATCAGCTATACTATTCATCAGCCGCTACTATTCACTTTTATATGTTATAACGTATTTTATATTTTATTATGTTATAATTCTCTAAGTCGAATGACGGTCCGAATGTTATAGGGCCTGTTCTTTTCGGCTGCGGCTGATGATTTTTGGCTGCGGCTGATGACTTTTTGGCTATTTGCGACAGAGATTGCGGAAAGAGAGATACTCGCTTGTGATTTTTGATGATACAGATATTAGTTTTTTAACGTGTACTACAATTAACTTGTAGACCCCATCTTAAAAAAATACTCCGTTTAAAAGTTAGTTACTGTAGCAAAAGCTAAAAACGACTTTTAGAAGCTGCAAAGAACAGGCCTATAGTATCTTTCGATACACTATCTTTTTATATACTATATTATTATTTATCGTTCATAGTTAAAAAAAATATCCGCAAAAACCAATAGAAACACGTCCCTTACGCTAGTAATTCTCTTAGGACTTACAGTGATGCTGCCTCTGCTGCCTATCTCCAGTCACCACTGCCTATATATCTGACCTCCATCCCGGTCTAGTGCCCTCTGCCTTCCATCCCAGTCCAGTGCCATATCACTCAATCTTGCTCCCTGTGCTAGCTCGCTATGCTCCCTATGCTCTTCTTGCCTTTGTAGCATTGGCTCCGTAGCTTCTTCCATGGATCCACGCTAAATGCATTGCAAGCTTGCCAATTGGTAGCATTTCTTCTTGTCCTAACTGCTGCAAGATGTAAGCAGGGCCTCATTTGACACCAGGTGGCCATCTGAATATCCTCTCAGATCCTTTTTCTGAGAAAGTGAAGCTCTTTTGGTCCAAGAAATGGAGGAGAGCTTTGTGCCCTTCCGAGGCATTAAGAATGACCTCCATGGGAGGCTCATGTGCTACAAGCAAGATTGGACCGGAGGATTCCGTGCCGGTATCAGGTATGAACAAGTTAGCCGCATCTGTGTAGGAGCTACTTCTTTTCTTGCCATTGTGTTCTTGAGGAGTAGAAATTTTCCCTTGCCATGATGCCAATATCTTGAAACTTACTGTGATGGAGATAATCTTTTTATTGCTCAAGCATTGTGTTGTTGGCCCAAGATCTTGAAATGAAGTGCTTTATGATTTGTTTTAGGATCCTAGCGCCGACCACTTACATATTCTTCGCTTCCGCGATACCGGTGATATCATTCGGAGAGCAATTGGAGAGGAACACTGGTAATGGAGGAGTCAAATTTGTTGTTCTTTGTGTTTGTATCTGGTTTGGTGTTAGTTTTACTACAGTGAGTGAGCAGAAAAGCTTATTTGGGGGCTCTAATGGCTGTGGGCAGATGGAGTCCTCACAGCAGTGCAGACGTTGGCATCCACAGCCCTGTGTGGCATAATCCACTCCATTGTGGGAGGGCAGCCTCTGCTGATCCTTGGCGTCGCCGAGCCGACCGTGCTCATGTACACATTCATGTTCAACTTTGCCAAGGACAGGCCCGAACTTGGCCGGAACCTGTTCCTTGCTTGGACCGGTTGGTAGGTCATCCTTGTCACGATGATGCAGACTCTTGTGGTGGATTGCTTCAATTGTGGCATTGTTTCATTTGGTTTTGATGTTATGTCTGTATGCAGGGTCTGTGTCTGGACTGCCATCTTGCTGTTCCTGCTGGCGATACTAGGCGCGTGCTCGATCATCAACCGGTTCACCCGTATCGCTGGCGAGCTGTTTGGGCTCCTGATTGCAATGCTCTTCATGCAGCAGGCCATCAAGGTTTGTGCGAACTGCAGCCTCTTTGGTGCTGCCATTGCTCATTTAGGCCTGAAATCCTGTGCCGATGCAGAAATTTTCTGAAGACATTTTGTTCGTGTTGGTTTGCTTTCTTTGAGATGGATGTGGTATGAACTTTGTAGCAGACACCAATCCCCCTCTAAAAGTTGTGTATTACTCTAGTCAAGCTGAATCAACCAACTAGTGGGGGGAATCTACTAGGTTGTTCAAAGACATGTGCAAAAGCTGAAAAGCACATGGAGGCTAATGGGGATGTCCCCAAATTCCAGTTGCGGTGATTCTGCTGATTGGTCATTGGTCCAACTGAATGTTTCTCTGTCCTAAATTCCAAACAATGGAACTGGATATAATCAAGAATGCTTATTTGAAAAACTGGCCGGTGTCAGAAGTATTTTGCAAGCTGAATTCATTGTAGACAGTAGACACTTGCATATGTAGCTCACATATCTGTGTTGGATGCAGGGACTTGTTGATGAGTTCCGCATTCCTGAGAGGGAAAACCGAAGAGCATTAGAATTTGCTCCATCATGGAGGTTCGCCAACGGAATGTTTGCTATCGTATTGTCGTTTGGCCTTTTGCTCACCGCACTGCGGAGCAGGAAGGCACGATCGTGGCGCTATGGAGCAGGTATGTATCGGAATTTGTACATGGCCCTGCACATGCTATGAGAATTTTCTTAACTCCAATCTCCACCTTCTGTGTTACTTATGACTGTTAAGCACTTCAGTTGGTCCAATTCTGAATTCCTCATGATACATTTATTCTACCTAGGTTGGCTGCGTGGCTTCATCGCCGACTATGGTGTTCCACTGATGGTGCTAGTATGGACAGGAGTTTCTTACATACCACATGACAGTGTGCCGAAAGGAATTCCGCGACGCCTTTTCAGTCCTAATCCATGGTCCCCTGGTGCATATGACAATTGGACAGTCATCAAGGTACTCAAAAATTCTCCCAACATTCTGAAGCATTCAGTTTCTTCATGCGAACCATCAGAGCTCATCAAATGTTTCCAATATCAATGTGCAGGATCTGCCACATGTGCCACTCCTGTACATCCTTGGTGCCTTCATACCGGCAACGATGATTGCTGTTCTTTACTACTTTGATCACAGTGTAGCATCCCAGCTTGCTCAGCAGACGGAGTTTAATTTGAGGAAGCCTCCATCTTTCCACTATGATTTGCTTCTCCTAGGCTTCCTGGTATGCCCAGATGAGCATAATCTCTAAGTAATAATTTTATCTTTTGTTGTATATTTTTCTTATTTCGGTCTCATTCTTGAACAGACATTATTATGTGGCCTAATTGGTATCCCTCCGTCGAATGGTGTCATTCCACAGTCACCAATGCATACAAAGAGCTTGGCTACTCTCAAGCACCAGGTACGCAGTGAATGTTCTGAACTTTTGATTACTTGATTAGTACCTGACACTACAATCTGAATATCCGGTTGCTCATTCACATGAAAAAAAAACATTTTTCTACAGCTACTCCGTAACCGACTAGTAGCCAGGGCAAGACAAAGCATGCGCCAGAATGCGAGCTTGAGCCAACTGTATGGCAGCATGCAGGATGCTTATCAGCAGATGCAGACACCACTGGTCTACCAGCAACAGTCCGTGAAAGTACGCACAAATCTGATGAAATTAATTCCTCAGAGTACTGTATTAAAACAATCTAGCATATGTATCTGATATTTCTCTACAATTTTTTCATAAAATGTAGGGCTTAAATGAGCTTAAAGACTCAACTGTCCAGTTAGCATCAAGCATGGGTAACATCGACGCACCAGTTGATGAGACGATCTTTGACATAGAGAAAGAAATTGATGACCTGTTGCCTATCGAGGTCAAGGAGCAAAGGTTGAGCAACTTGCTCCAGGCTGCGATGGTTGGGGGTTGTGTCGCTGCTATGCCATTGCTCAAGAAGATCCCGACATCTGTCCTCTGGGGCTACTTTGCCTTCATGGCCATTGAAAGCTTGCCCGGTAACCAGTTCTGGGAGAGGATCTTGCTGCTCTTCACTGCTCCAAGCAGAAGATACAAGTGAGCTTCACTCGCTTCATTACTATCGATTCAGCACATCTGATATATACTATATACAGCAATAGAATCAGATATCTTAAATAGTTAATAGTCTGATAATCAGCGCTACTGAGCCCGACTGAAATGCTTACTGTTTACGTATGCCAATCTTCACAGGGTGTTAGAAGAGTACCACACCACATTTGTCGAGACTGTGCCATTCAAGACGATTGCCATGTTCACACTCTTCCAGACTACATATCTGCTGACCTGCTTTGGGATCACATGGATCCCCATAGCTGGGGTTCTTTTCCCCCTAATGATCATGCTCCTGGTTCCAGTCAGGCAGTACATCCTCCCTAAGCTCTTCAAAGGTGTACATCTGACTGACCTGGATGCAGCGGAGTACGAGGAATCACCAGCTATACCATTCAGCCTTGCTGCGGTGAGTTCATGCACTTTATCTGTCCTGACAAGCACTAGAGTCTCGTTTCCAACATGACATTTTTTCTAAGCTTTAAGCTGATGAGTAGAACATTTTTAATCCTGTTGCACTTGCTTGACACTTAATGCTGTCCATTTCAGCAAGATATTGATGTCGCATTGGGACGCACCCAGAGCACAGAGATCCTTGATGACATTGTCACCAGAAGCCGTGGCGAGATCAAGCGCCTGAATAGTCCTAAGATCACCAGCTCAGGCGGCACTCCTGTGGACGAACTGAAAGGCATCCGCAGTCCTTGTATTTCTGAAAAGGCGTACAGCCCTCGCGTCACCGAGCTGAGGCATGAACGCAGCCCTCTAGGGGGGAGAGGCAGCCCAAGGACCGGTCAGACACGGCCATCCAAGTTGGGCGAAGGCTCGAGCCCGAAGTGAAGCGATAATGGTGCATTGCTCATATAAGCTATGCAACTACTGGAAATAAAACATATGGATGGTTTCAGTACTAGTCCACTATATGATGTCTACTGATGAAGTATGAGATTGTTTATGTATATCTCTAGCCTATTTTATCTTCGTTCTTTTCTTCTTCCTTGTGCGTCCTGATCTAACGGAGCACCATATGTGTAATCTCTGAACTAGCAGAATATTAGTGACTACTTCGAAAATTTTGTGAGTTTCACTTTTCTATATTGTCATATTTGGAGAGTATCATTCTTTGTTACTGAAAATTGTTCATATTTCATTGATTTTTACATGAAATTGGTGAATAATGATCATCATTTCTGTTTGCGTCTTTGTTGATTTTAAGTATGAGTGCTGTATACGCATACTCTTCATAAAAGACGGAACGTGTCACTTACCAGTTGGCATATGAAACTCAAGTGAACCTATTTCCCTTCTGAATATTGTGCATGTTTTGCTGGTCACATACACCCCTTTTCAGGTTATCTACTCGGTCATTCATTGGCTTCGTACCTGTGCTATACTTCAACCCCCTTCTTCGCAGAATTTGGTTGCAGCGGCATCTCAACATTTGGCGCAGGTGGCCAAGGAGTTTTTTACCCAGGCACATGGGTGGCGGTCTAGTCTGTGGATTGCTTGTAATTAGAAGTGCTTGTACTTTTTGGTCTTTTTGGCTGTGTGCATCCTGGTTATGCAGAGGCTGAGAATTATTTTCAGGGTCTTGTATCTTCTCGATGTTAAAACCTTGAAAATTAATAAAGTTTTCCTTCTCGAAAAAAAAATACACAAGTAAATGCCGAATAGAAACAAGTTCAAGCTGTTTTTAAAAACAGCTCAAGCTTGATTTGTTTGAAGAACAGTTTAAGCTTGATTGAATTATGCCTTAAGCGATATAACAGTTCAAGCTATTGAGTGAACCAGTTGATTGATGCAAATCTTGCTTGAATTGTGACAAATTGACAATGATGCGGTCTGTATATACCTCTGCTTCGAGCGCACCTCATGCCATGTGTTTCAAATGAATACTGTATGTGAGGTTTAATTCAGAATGTAAAGTTCTTCCAAAGTGTCCTGTGCTGATGCAAATTTCGTGACGCCCAGAAAATTGGAAGTTAGGAGTTGGGGCAAATATACAATATACATCCACAACAATAACAACAAAACCTTTTGTCCCAAATAAGTTAGGGTAGACTAGAAATGAAACCTACTTAAGATCAAAGAGGCGAGAGTTTTAAAAACCTATAATGTTAAAACCCTAAACCGTACAACCTGCCCACTGAGTCGAGAACCTAAAACACTGTCTCTAGACCTTTTTTATGGTTCCGGTATATCCATCATTAATTTTCATATGCTCCTATCTAAAACTAATTCTTTAGATACATTACAATCTCTCAAGTCTCTTTTAACTGCTTCCTCACACGTCAGTTTTAGTCGACCTCTGCCTCTTCTTATATTTTCAGTGTGTCTTAAAATTCTACTACGTACCGGTGCCTCAGGAGACCTTCGTTAGAGATGTCCAAACCATCATAAGCGATGTTAGATCAATTTCTCTTCAATTGGTGCTAACCACACCTTATCACGTATATCATCATTACGGATGCGATCTCGTCTTGTATGACCACAGATCCACCGCAGCATCCTCATCTCCGCTACACTCATCTTCTGTATATATTGTCTTTTAGTCGTCCAACATTCTACTCCATATAGCATCATAGGTCTGATTGTTGTTCTATAGAACTTACCATTTAATTCTGAGAGACTGTTTTGTCACACAGGACACCAGATGCTTGGCGTCATTTCACCCACCCCGCTCTTATCATGTGGCTCACATCTTCATCAATCTCACCAGCTCACTGTAGCATTGATCCTAAATAACGAAATGTGTTCTTTCTAGGCATTACTTATTCGTCCAACCTAACATCTTCATCATCTATCCTAGTACCGCTAAAATCACATCTCATATACTCAGTTTTAGTTCTAATAAGTCTAAAGCCCTTTAATTCTAAAGTCTTTCTCTACAGCTCCAGATTCCTATTAACACATATTCTACTCTCATCAACTAGCACCACATCATCAGCGAAAAGCATACACCAAGAGATATCTCTTTGAATATCTTGCATGGCCTCATCCATCACTAGGATAAAAATGTATGGGCTCAATGCTAACCCTCGGTGTAGTCCTATCTTTGTACATGTGCTTAATTAGGATAATATATTTTATTTGGACTTTTTTCTTTTGAATCGCTCACCATATAATCTTCCTTGGCACTTTATCATAGGTTTTCTTCAAATCAATAAATATCATGTGAAGGTCTTTTTTTGCTCCCTATACCTTTCCATCAACTGTTGTAGTAAGAAAATCGCCTCTGTAGTCGACCTCTCAGGCATAAAACTAAATTAGTTTGTCGTCACGCTAATCACTTTTCTTAAACGATGTTCAATCACTCGCTCCCAGAGTTTCATTGTGTGGCTTATGAGTTTAATTCCTCTATAATTAATACAATTTTGACTATCTCCTTTATTTTTTAAAATTGGTACTAATGTACTCCTCCGCCACTCATTTTGTATCTTGTTCAACCTAAAAATGCTATTGAACAAATTAGTTAGCCAAACAATCACTACTTCTCCTAAGCATTTTCACACCTCAATAGAGATATTATCAAGCCTCAATATCTTACCCTCTTTCATCCTCTTTAAGATCTCTCTTACTTCTGGATTCTTCGAATAAACCACCTATCAGTATCGTCAAAAGCATCATCTAATTCAATCATACTATCGTCATTGTCATAATTAAACAACTTGTCGAAGTAACCCCCACCTAACTTTGATCTTCAATATACAATATACATCCATCCAACAAATTTTTCTGAGTCACGAACTTCATCAAGCGACATGCACGCGGAAAACAAGATAAGATCAGACATGACTGATTTAGACAGAAAGACTGATTTAGACAGAAAGATTGTTGCATAGGGAGATACCAATTGTCTGAGTCTAGTTGTAGAACAGGCCATGCTGATTAGGTGTGAGACGTGGCATGGCTGTACTGTTGTAATGAGTTGCAAATTCACCGCCTCAAAGCTAGAATGCCAACTTCCAAGTACAGCTACTGAATTCAAGATGCAGCTCTTTCTGGTGCAGTTTTATCCGATGAAAGAAACAAAGAAAACTGCAACACATGCCTGCAGTTGGTACAAAGGGAGGGGAGTGGCCTCACAGCCGCATTCCTCTTTCAACTGCAGCCATTATTCCAAGTTTAGTGGCCTGCTCTCAGTGGTTTATAAGCTAGAGCTTATAGCTTATTTTGCATTATAGTTATTATTGATTTATTCTACATAATTAAATATAGAAACGTAAAAAAATTATATTAACATAAACAATGCAAAGAAATATGGAGGAAAACAAAAAAGCTATAAAAAACGAAAAATAATAAGTCAAAGGTCAGAAGTCGAAGCTATTTGCATCGGTCTTGAAAGCATTGACCTGCTGAAATCAGTATATATCATAACCACCAGAGAATTGATCTGTATGCAGGTGAGGCCATAGGCTCATAGGATCTGCTACCTTGTCATGCCGCAGGGCTAAACGACACCCTCGTTGTCGACAATAATCACGGTCACCTTTTTCGCAATCAACGATTGCTTCGACAACCCGTGAGTCAGGACTAGTGATCAAATGGCTTTTACAGGTGATAAAAAACTGTGCTGGAAAGATGAACAAGGTTGGCCTCAACCGCAAGAGTTCTCAGAATGATGCAAGGGCTAAAAAGAAAGTAGTGGCTTGAGTTCATTGGCACGGCGGAAAAAGGCGGAAGGATACAGGGTTCCAAAAATCAGTGGTTACTGGTCAATAACCGTCAGTAACCAAAAATCTCGGTGATAACCAGGATGGAAAAACAGGCAAAATTTTTTTGGTGATTACAAATGCACTTCCTAAATTCATTTAGACCTTTTTTTGTTAGATTACCTATTGTATAAACTAAATATATATAAATATGCTAGTCCTAATATTTTGTGCTAAGTTTTCTATATCTTTTTCTAGTTTTTAGCAGGTTTTTCAGTTTTTTAAGTGGGTTTTCCGGTTTTTTCCGATAACCGGTCCGGTTACCGGTTTCAAATCATCCAAATTCAAGATTTGAAATATAAATTTTTGGATTTTCCCTAGGATTTTCGGTAACCAGCTGGTTACCGTTACCAGTCGCCGGCCAGGAATACCCTTGGTTCCGAGATTTGGAACCTTGGAAGGATCCATCCTTGAGGTCCATTGGTGATGCCTGGATGAGAATTTGTGAACTGAGTGCTGCGGGAGGGGGTGTTGTTTCCCCATCATTTGACCTGCAGACAGTAAGTAATGTGTCACACCCTGCAGGGAATTCCTGAAATTGTCCCAGTTCCCAGGGCCAAAGCTCCTTTTCTCTCCAGGGTCTCTGAATTCATCATCCTCATCAGTTCCTTTCTTACATCCCCTTTTCATCTCTTTGATGCAATGCCATTTGTTTTGTCTCGCTTTTCCAGATTCTAGAGGCTATGTGACAATTCCATAGGGATGTAGATGCATCAGTTAAAAGTAGAGATATCAGGTCCATTCGTGCCAGGTGTAAGGGGACACATACATCATCCAGGATCTACAGATGTGACCATGAATAATTGGGATGCATTGTGTTACTCCACTAAGTCAAGCTTGGACTGAATCGCTTGTTTTTATAGAGAAAAGAACGGCCGGAATGCCTCTGTGATCTGTATGACTGGTACAAGTGCACTCTGCGGACTCAGATGAAAGAACGAAAGTAAGGCAACAGCAATCTTCAGTTCTAAGCACAATGCAAGCAATCATATCATATTTCTGCCAAAGAGGGGCATTTCATAGTTGCAGGCTTTTTCGCTGTATAAGCTGTTTCCATACTGCAGAGTGCAGACCATCACTTGGGATCCTCACAGAGCCTCAAATACTTCCAATGATGGCGAAGTCCAAACTTCCATCATCCAAAACAAGGAGAAAGAAAAGCCATAGCCACGAATATTTGCAGTTTGTGCTTTTGCAAATTTGTGGCTGTGCTTCGGTTCTACAGAGACGGAACCAAGAAACATGATGAGAAGTTTTATCAATCATCGTATGTACTAGGTTATATATATATAACCATTTATAACTTGAATCAATGAATAAATTATATGACATAATTATCCTAAATATTCTACGCTCAGCGCTCCCATCAAGAACGTGCCAATGCGCCGCCCCCGTCTGCGCTGCGTTGCACTCACCGAGTCACCGGCGCCGCCGCAGGCGTGGTGCCCGCCAAGAACAGCTAGCGCCACGGTCGCGGCCTTCGCCGCCGTGCATTTGCCTTAGTTCTTCTGGCCTCTGGGAGCTCGTGGCGTGTGCTCGCCATACGTTCGACGGAATGCCCCCAAGAAGTACTTCGCTAGCCCTTTACTCTTTCTTGAAGCAAACGTAGGTTTTCTACTGGTGTTTAGTTCGTGCTTCTCGTTTCTTGATTCCTCTGAGATTGGTTGTTACATGCTGCATCCTGTAGTTAAAAATGTAGTAATCCTTTTCGATGTTCTTGCAGTGGAAGAAGATGGACTCTGTAGGAAAGCAAAGCAGCGTATGTCATTGTCATGGCCTGCGAAATGTAAGTTCGTTCCTTGTTCTTGATGCTTTACTTCATGAGTTCAGCGTATTATATGGACGCGCTTACATAGCTATGTGTACGTATGGGTAGAGTAACGTAACAGTGCCAAATGATATAAACCGAGTGTGTGATTCAGTAGGCAGTACCCATGTCTGATGAGTTGTGCTCCGGAAAGGATTGGAGTTTTTTTAAAATATATATATACATTACATTAAGTTCTTCGCATATGTAAAATACAATAATTTTTCTAGAGGAATGTAAAATACAATAGTGTTTCATCACATATTAACAATGGAATAATACATTTCAAATATCAATGCACATTTAACAAATACTCTACACAACGCGGTGAACCAGATGACGGCGAAACCTCACCGGGATGATTGATCACCGGGAGTCCGCGCACCATGCCGTCTCGAGCTAGCCTCTTCAGGGCGTCGAAGTTGAGGTGACCGTAGCGAGCATGTCATAGCCAAGCCTTATCGTCTTGCCACGCCATCAAGCACACCGGCCTCGCAATGTTCAAGTTGAGCATGTAGAGGCGGTGTTTGGTGCGCTTTACCTTGGCAAGTAGTTGATGTGCCGATCATGGATCCGCAACACTCCCCCGCCAATCAGCACCTGGCAGCCACGCTCATCAAGCTGGCCAATACTGATGATGCTGCTCCAAAGCCTCGGAATATAATAGACGTCGCTGATGGCTCAGTGCTCACAGTTCTGACAGGTGAAGAGCACGATGCCTCGCCCACAAGTGTCGACCACCGAGCCGTCACCGAACTTCACCGAGCCGATGATGCCTGTGTCCAGCTCCGTGAAGAGGCTGTCGAAGCCGGTCATGTGGTTGCTGGCCCCCGTGTCCAGATACCACACGTCGCTGCGCTGCTCTCCCTCATACCCAAGGTTCACTTGGGTGTGCGTCTCGTCGAGCTCGACGAGGGTTGGCAGCGGCTGCTTGACGTCGTCGGTGAGGGCGCACACCTGCGCCATGAGCAGCGTCTGTTCCTTATCATCCTCCTGGGTAAGGTGGACCTGCTTGCGCTGTGGCTGCCGGCAATCCTTGGCCCAGTGGCCAATTTTGCCGCAGTTGCAACACTTGTCACTATTGACATCGCGCTCGCGTCCTGCTTCATGCCCATTGCACCCGAAGTCACGGCCACCCTCGCCTTTGGGTCGCCGGTTGCCCCTGCCGCGGCCACCAGACTTGCTCGACGATCCCTCGCCGCTCTGCTTCTCCTTGAGACGCGCCATCCATTCCTCCTCGGTTAGCAAGAGCTTCCCTTCAGAGGTGATTGTTGGTGGCGTCGGTTGCGAAAGACAACGATCATCGACGCCTTTCAGACGCCCGGTGACCTCCTCAATGGACAACTTGGAGAGATCAAGAATAGTTTCCATGGTGTAGACAACATGACCGAATCTGGGCGAGACAACGCGAAGGGACTTCTCGACGGCCTTCTGCTCGTCAACGTGTTCGTCGTGCTCCAAGAGCTGGCCAAGCAGGCTGCTCAAGTGAAGCACGAAAATCCTCAGGATCTTCACCTTCCTTGAACGCGAGCGTCTCGAACTCGGTGCGCAGCTTCTAGAGCTTTGACTTGTAGACGTGATCGGAGCCAATTCGTATGGACTTGACGTAGTCCCATGCTTCCTTGGCCAATCCCTTGATGGCGAGCGCGCGAACCATCTCCTACGGGACCGCCTTAAGGAGTGCCTCGAGTGCCGCACGATCCTCCTATACATTGGCGTCACCGTGCTCGACGGCGTCCCACAGACCCCTCGCTTGGAGCATCACCTTCATCACGAGTGACCAATCCATGTAGTTGTCGCGCGCAAACATCGGGTAGGACACGCCTCCGACCTCCCGCACCATCTCCTGGATCACCACGTCGGAGCCACGAGTGCAGCCATGACGAGGGATGATCGGCGAGATTGAGCGCCGCCCTCGACCTCGGCCTCCACGGCGCGGCGACAGACTCTGGTCACCATCGTCCACTAGAGCCAACATTGCGCAGGGATCAAGCAGCCCTGCTCTGATACCAACTAACAACGAAACCTTCGATCACTCACGCTTACAAATACACACGGATTTCACTTGAGAAACAGGTGAACTCAGAGGAGTTTTTCTTTTGTGCAACACACTTCCTTGCTGTAGCGTTCCTTCTTTATTTATAGCAAGACTCAGAAACTGAAAGCACTAAAGGCAACAAAAAACTGAAAGCACTAAAAGCAAAAACGTAAAAACTGAAAGCAATGAAAGCATCAGTAATGAAACGTAAAAACTGAAAGCAACAGATTAATCCAACACCAGAATGTGTTTGCAATAGAAAAACACAAAGCCGATTTATGTCTTTCAGTAGGCCTGCGATGAGTTGTGCTTCAGGAGGATTTATTCATCATATACCCTCCCCTTAGATTGAAATTCAGGATTTACCCTCCTGGCCCACATGTCAGTGACTTATGACGACCCCACATGTCATTGAGTGGGGAGGGTAAATCCTGAATTTGCAAAATATGGTGAGGGTATATGATGAAGAGCCCCGCTTCAGAATGGTGAGGTATAGGAAGGCAAGCACAGCAAATACGATGCACATCCCTACTAAGGTAATCACATCTGAGTGTATCCACGCTTCACTTAAGGACCGAATATTCGCTACCCTTTCCCACACATACGAGCCATCAGGGAGCCGTGGGCATGAGCATTGTGTCTGGCATTGTGATGTGTCACAGTAGAAGTTTATCATTGTGAATGTGTTCATCACATACTGAAGCGAATTTGTCCAGTACGTCCACTTGTAGAACTTGATATCTAAGAAGGCAAACACCACACCAGAAGTAGAAACCCACATCAATGTTACAATCAAGATGAGGAAGGCAGCAAGGATCAGGCTCGGGGCTAGGAATGTCACCATTATGCTGAAGTAGGTCATGCAGAGGGTGAAGAGGAAGAGAACCGACCAATAGGCCAGGAAATTTGTGGCTGTTTCGGTTGTGATCCCTGCCATTCCATTGCCAATGCCAACAAATGCAAGTGTTGCAATGAGGAAGTAGGGAATTTCACTGAAGACCCATGACACTGGGTAGAATATCGGGATGTACATCTTCCACTTCATTTCTCGGAAGTAGGCAAGCCTGTTTGTGCCAATCTGAGGAATGACATTATTGGCGGATATAACCCCGATGAGTATAGCTTGCATATAGATGTACAATGACCTCGAAGTCACCCCATATGTGTCCTTGATCTTGAAGTACAGTGAACCCATCAATAATCCAATCATCACGCAACCAGTGAACCTGCTGTAGGTGTAGTGCACATTCCTCCATAGGTACCTCTGCGTCCTCAACAACACCAATCCTGCTTGCCTTATAGCTGACACGGGGTACATGTAAATTGTAAT
This sequence comes from Melocanna baccifera, assembly GCA_036346265.1. Taxonomy (NCBI): domain Eukaryota; kingdom Viridiplantae; phylum Streptophyta; class Magnoliopsida; order Poales; family Poaceae; genus Melocanna; species Melocanna baccifera. The sequence goes on from CM070710.1 coordinate 17,776,883, forward strand.
TATCAATCGTCATATTACTGTATTTTCCAGATTTGTTGTTCTTGACAGTAGTGGTGACAGCCTTCTTTGTCACCTTACACAAATAGCTATTCTGAAACTCTCCCACAAAGTCTGTTACTGCAGCTCTTTTTCTGCTTGGGATTCCAATTCCAGTAACACCCATGATGAAAGTGATGGGATTTTGTGTCTGGATGTACCGGGGCACCCTTGGGGATTGCAGTGAAGTATCCAAGTATTTCATGGCAGTTGAGTCCTACTGGACTGAAGTACGCCTGACGGCCTTCTTGAGTTAGGATGATGACTTGATGGAAGTACGAAAGCACCCGGGTGTTGGGATGGCTGACCGTCACGATGACTGTCTGCCTGGAAACCGATAACTGTGATAGGATGCTCAAGATTGCCAAGGTTCCAGAAGAACCAAGGCCATAAAAGGGGTTCCTCGAGGAAGAGAACACTTGGGTTTGCTGCAAGCTCGACCGCGATAGTGAGCTTCTTTGCTACTTCAAACGTTTTGCCAGTGCCATCTCTCAGGGACCCAACCAAGTGGTTGGCATAGTGCTGCAAGCCGAGCTGGTCAAGGACTAACTTCACATGGATGTGTTGTCTTGCCTTGCTGATACCATTGACGAGTCAGAGGCTGGCACTGAATTGAAGGGACTCGCGTATGGCGAGATAGGGTTGATGAGCATTCAGTTCAACTAAGTAATATTTTGCTAACATCCAAGTGAATATTTTGTCAAGCTATAAATCAATTGGAAAGATACCTGACAAATGAGAGATCCAAGAATGTTAAAGTGATTGGCATGACTGGTATTGTCAAGTGTCCTGGTTCAATTTCGACTCTTCATTCCTCCACCCAACTCCCAACACTCCCATTCTCGTCCTCAGGCATTACTTTGGTGGAACTAGATGCTAACTTCGGTAGCTCCAGGGACTAGTATCTGCCAGACTATAGAGCCTTCCTTGTAGTCATCAAATGAGCTTGCATAATTATCCACATCATACTAATGGAGTAATTTTTTTCTCGAACACGCAAAAGAGCTGCGTATCATTATATTAAGAAGAAAGAAGTCAAACAGACTCAAACAGACCCTAAAGGGCCGGGAACAGTAAAACAAATAACAACCTACTCACAACACCAAACTAGGACCAAATGCGCCTAAGACTTTTGGCCCCTACCATACACCACATTTTTGCCTCATCGGTCATGTCCTGCACTAAAGCACTACAGTTAGGAGAGGCCCCCTCAAAAACACATATATTTCTATGCTTCCAAATCCGCCAAACCACCAACAAAACTAGAGAATTAAAACCATTTTTGTGATGTTTGTCCAGTTGCCGCAGAACTTGACGCCACCAAGTAATTAAACTAGAATCAGTAGACCCAGAAGCATGGTGTTGCATGCCAACATTCGATAAAACTGTGAACCACACTATTCTTGAGAACACACAGGTGGTGAGCAAATGTTGGATATCTTCATTCTCTTGATCACAAAGTGGGCATTTTTCGAAATGGTCTAGTTCAAGACAAGCCAAACGGTCGGCGGTCCAACATCGATTAAGAGAGGCCAACCAAGTGAAAAACTTGCAACGAGGAGGGGCCCAAGATTTTCATATTTCTTTTCATGGCTCAAACTCAACAGCCCCCACAAAGAAACGTCTATAGGCTGATTTGGTGAAGAATTCACCCGACGGTGACGGGGCCCAAGAGTGCTGATCCTCCACTCCAGGGGTAAGATTCACCTGAGCCAACAGATTCCACAGCTGAAAGTATTCCAGTAGTGCCTCTGTAGACAGACCACCACCAATATCACTGATCCAAGTAGTATCAGTTAAAGCCTCCTGCACAGTTCTGCATTTGGCAATTCTTCGCTTCACATACTTACACAGGGATGGCGCAAGATCAGGCAGAGATTTTCCATGCAACCATTTGTCACACTAAAAGAGGGTTCTGGAACCATCGCCTATAATTGAAATGACTGAGATGGTGAACAAAGCAACCGAATTGGGATGCACTTGGATATCAAAACCAGCCCATGGACGGTCAGGCTGTGTCTTCTTGAGACATAACCATCTCATCCTCAAGGCCCATCCAAGTACTTCCAAATCAAGAATTCCCAATCCACCAATATCAAAAGGCCTCTTTACTCGCTCCCAAGCAACAAGGCAATGTCCACCGTTCACTTCCTTGCGACCTTTCCAAAGAAAAGCTCTTCGAATCTTGTCTATGGATTTGATAGCCCATTTGGAGAATTCTAAAGCAATGAACTGATAAATAGGTATTGCTGTGAGAACTGCACGAACAAGAGTGGCCCTCCCAGCCGGATGCATCATGGCTGCTTTCCACCCAGATAGCTTGTTTGCTATCTTATCAATGATTGTGTAGAAATCAGCCTTGGAAAGCTTTTTGATGGATAACGGAAGCCCAAGATACTTACAAGGGAAATTTTGTACTTTACAGAGGATGGATGTTTGTATTGCCTCCATATCATGTTCTTGGCATTGGATTGGACTAGCCGAACACTTACTAATATTGGTGACCAGCCCCGATGCTACACCAAAGACTCGAAGGATTTCTTTAATCATTTCCAAATCTTCCAAGGCACAGATTGACTCATTTGTGAAAACTCTCTTATTTGTGGACATCAATGCTAATAACTGAGCAAGTAGTGTCCATCCAATAATAATCATATAAGGGACCCAAGTCTTTCCCGAAACACTTGTCGGCAGTTCAGCATAGATTAGGCCTTTCCAGCAACAATCTCTGGATATCCCTTGCAGAAAGTAATTCGGTTTGAATATTTGTTACAGGGGTCTTTGTAACTATCTGGGAACTGTTGATCACAGAAGGAGAGATTGGCCCAACGAATTGGATTGATGTGCATTAGCCACTTCCAGTACTGGGGGATATCGGATGGGTAAATCACAAACCAACTGAACAGAAGGAAAATGGAGACTGCAAGACCTGCAGGTAGTCAGTCCAAGAAACAGTGTATCAAATGAAATCTCCATTGTTCTGTCTGGATAGTGAATAGTGATTGGGGTCATGCTTCCATGCTATTGAGAAAAGATGAGTGTGAATTTGATAGTAGTTCTGATTAGAATAAAACAAGGCTAAATAAATTGTTATAATATCATCTTCTCACAGTTTAGGTTATATAGATAAGAAACAAAGCACTGATTACCTGCCAAAGCATTTGCTACTTCAGGAATGGATGACACTGCACTCAGGAAGAAGAAGATCGATGATCCAAAGTAGGCTACGAGAAACATCAGAGCTAGGTAATCGAAGAATACCACTCCCTTGTTTTCCATGGTGAGCCCAGCTAGAAAATATACACAAATTAAATAAAGGAGCGCCTGCATTATACGTGACATGTTTTCCCTTTGTTTAGGTAACTAGTATTCTTGCCAAAGTGAGGAAGGTAGTAAGTACTGTCTACGATATGTTTAGAACAAGTAGCATATAGAATTGTCTTAATTAACCACCAACAATAAATTTAGAGTATGTGCAGATGATAACTATTGATGAAAAAAAGATTAAAAGATGATATTACCTCAGCAAAATACTGGGGTAGACTGGTGACACGATGAGCAACAACATAGGAGGACGTCCTGAAAAATATTTGGTCCCTATGTTTATAGAAAATTGGTCTCTGAAGCATGCATAGTGGGAGCTGAGTCATGCTTATGAGCAAATTGCTCATGGTAGTTACAAACCCAAGAGCTCTCACGGAGTTCATGTGTTGAAGATTATACTGCCACCAAGCTTGTAGAAGAGTGTCCCAGCAAAGACACCAAGAATGCATGTCTGGAAAAGCATAGTAAGCTACCTATTCCTAGCATGACAAAGCAAGTAATTGATTCTTCTGAGCTGCCATTTTTTAAAAAATTGACAAACCTGGATGAGTCGAAGACTCAAAGTATGCTCAACTCACAAGCTGTTTCAAGATTCTTAGCTGTCTCTGCATCAGGGTTCTCGTTGATGTCTACCATGGTTGGACATATGGCCTCTTAAGTTGCTCCTATTGCGATTCATTCTGATTGCTATGTGGCAGGGGCGGATCCAACATATATCCTGCACTGTCACATGACAGCAATACCTTTCGATCGGACTTTTGTACCCCTCTCTTATTTTATATTGATGACAGCAGTCTGGCCTGCTATGTGACCTCAATGTCCTTCTGAAGGCAGCCTTTTATTTGGACCATTCCATGCTCGGCCGACGGCCCATGTGTTATGGTGACACCATTGATGTGAAATCCTGGATCCGCCTCTTATGTGGTATATTAATGCAAACAATTCAGTTTAGATTGTTTAAACAAATCCTCAAATCTATCAAGATAGATTTTTTTTAATCCCATTAAACTTAATTTTTTAAAAAAATTGGCCAGGAGCTCTGGCATTCATTAAAGAAGGAAATGGGCACCAAAGCTGGTCCTAGGACCCAAACCCGGGTGGGCGGGGAGGTTAAACAGCCTCCCTCCCACCAGGCTATTGGCTTGTTCCCCAAAAAATTTACCATTGATAATTAATAGTATAAGTTATTAAAAGGAACATATTAACTTGCCTTGTTGGCAATGATTCCATGATTTTCACTCCTATAGATATACACAAATCTTAAAGCATCAACCAAAGGATAAGTAGTCTCAATCTATCTTTAAAAGTGCTTTAATATTTATGCAATTCTCTATTTAGGAGAGCATGGAATCATTATTAGTTGTCAAATCATTCAAGTTGAAGGCGGATATGGCCTTAGGCATGGCGCAGGGTGGAGGAAACTTGATCCAAGTGTTGTTGTTGGTTAAATATTGGCCCAGTTGCTAGATACTGGATTGGCTCTTCATTTATGGAAATTGCTGTTACCACATCTCCAATTTGGATGTTCCCTGTACTTTCAACCCCATCAGCAGATCCAGATTTTTTTTAAAAGCTTTGCAACAACTACTTCTGAATGTAAAAACAGGGTAGTAACAGTGTGTGTTTTGCCTTAAATTAATGCATGAACAAATAGTTAGTTGTTCACTACTTGATAAAAAAAGACACCCATTTCTTGCTGTTCATCTGTAGGAACATTTGAGTTGAATGTGGTTGGTTTCCTGAGTGATAAGCCAATTCCTGGCTCACTCTCAACCCAGTATGTACTGAACTCCTTACTCATGCCAATGACCCTTACGATATCCTGGTAATGATCTGATGAGTAATAACACTCCACAAGCTCCTCAAAGTTTCTAGGAGTTGACATTGGCAATAGGTATTGCATGCCATTTTCGGCAGTAATGTCTTGGAGAAACTCCCAGGACTCCACAAGATGGCTTCGTATAGCTAAGTAGCAAAATTTTGTTAAGTTTGTACTGTCAAAAAATTTAACTAACAATTTGACAAAAAAAAAGAATAAAGAGCATCTAGTTATACCCTAGTTGAGCAAAATATGTTACTGCATCTTGTCTTGGACCTTGGAACAGCACATGCCCTTCTCCAAGTAGAATGATCCTGTCAAGGAGATCAAATGCTTCTTGGGAGAGGTGGTTCAGGGCCATGACTGCAGATGATTGCTGGATTACACTGACAGGCCTGATAATATTCACCAAATCATAGGTCATTGCTGGGTTTGAACCTGTCAGTGGCTGGTCGTAGAACATGACGGAGTAGGCCCCTAGTGCGAGCTCAGCTGTTGTCAGCTTATCCCGGTCAATGTCTAATATGCCACTAATAAGTCAGTTCTAACAAGGCAGTTCTCTATTTTTCTTCAGGTCAAGCATCTGCAAGACATACTCAAGGAAAGGATCCTGCCCTTCCACAAGAGCATAGGCGAAGAATTTTCGCTTCTGTGGTGTGAAATTCTCTGGCCGGAGACCTTGCGTGCAGTCCCTTGCAAACTCTAGAGTTTCTCGGACCAAAAGGAAGGGGATGTGTCTACAGGACCAGTCAATATTTTGGATAATGAAGGTAAGAATATTTGGTACATGTCCAATTTAACATTTTTCCTTTTTGTTCTAAGAAAACCTGTGATAACGTAAAACATCAGAGTTCAAGTTGATTTTCCCCCTTGTAAACTGAACCCCAAGCACTACTCAGTATTCGGTAAATTCTTGCTTCCTGTGCTTTCATTATCTTAAATATTTCACCCATTTTCACTGGAGAATTAACTTTCAATTCATCATCTTTGCTATAGTGGTAACTTAAGCTTTTCCTTTTTTTTTTTTGCAAGGGGATTTTACTGAAATCTTAATTTTACAATCATGGCATTTGTATAAAATTAGTTCACTTGTTGAGCTAACCACTGTTGTGGACGCATTTATTGGTAAAACTTACCAACAGTGTCAGCGTACTAGGGCCACGGCTGCACAGTGGCGGAACCAGAAATTGAAGAGAGCTGGGGCGAACCTGGCAGAGGCGCGGAGCTATGGAGTCGCTGCCAACCGCTGCATCACTCACCGAGTCGCCGCCGACCGCCGCACCACTCGCTGAGTCGCCGTCGACCGCATTTTATGTGCAGGTTTTTATCCTAATTATCGCTATTTCTATGTTATCAAAATTTTATATGCAGGTTTTTAGTTACTCTTCTTTTTCTTGATTTTTTTTCTATTTATTTTCTACCCCTCTTTTCTTTACTCTTCTCTCCCTTTTCTATTTTTCCTCTATTTTTCCCTAAATGGGCCGGCCTCCGGCCCACTTACCTAGCCCGCCCGCCCGCCCCTACTTCCTCTTTTCCTCCGCCCGAGCCACCTATTTCCCTCAACGCCGCCGCCGCCCTTCTCTTCTTCTCCTCTAGCACCGTCACCACCCTTCTCCTTCCTCTCTAGCGCCGCCGCCTCTCCCCTTTGCTTCTCTCGCTGCCGCCTCTCTCCCCACTTCCTCCTCTCTCGCATGCGCCCTCAACACCGCCTCCTCCACGCGCCGCCTCTCATGGTCCTCAGCGCCGCCAGTCTGCTTCCCTCCAGCTCCAGTTCCCCTCTGGCCGTCGCACCTCCTGCCCGGCCCCTGCGCCGTCGTGGCTCTACGCCGCCATTCCACGGCCCCCTAGGCGCCGCCGCTCCCACCGGCCTTCGACCTCTGCGTCGCCGCCCTGGGCCCTCTATGCGCCGCCCTTGCTCGCGATTCGGCCGGCTACGGCTGCGCCCACCCCACCCCACTCTCCTCGGCGCCATCGCCTCAGGCGCCACAGCATCTCAGCTTGGCCGACCAAAGATCGCGCGACGCTCTTCCGCCTCTTCGGCTTGCTCGCCGGTCGGCGGGGGAGGCAGGGCGGCGCCGACGGTGGCCGTCCGGGGGGGTTCTTGCCCGGCCCAGGGACCCGGGGCAGCCGCCCTGGCTTGCCCCGGCGGTGGTTCCGCCACTGCGGCTGCAGAAGGCAACAGCATAGCGGCATCAAGGGAAGGAGATCAAGATTAAGGAAAGGAATAAGTTGGATCGTTAGTTTCTCTCCTAGGATGTTATTGTTAGTTGCTTTCCTAAATAAGTTGAACTTTACTTAGTGGTTTGGGCACCTATTCTGTAAAGGTTGCCATTGTTTTCTTGGAGAGGCAGTCAATCAATAAACAAGTAATTCCCTAACTAGTTGGCAAGATCAGAACCTCCCTGTTCGATTGGGAAAATCCCACCGACTAAGAGGGCGATACCTTGCCTCCCTAGCCAGTTATCCCTTTAACACATCCACCAAAAAATCCCAGCCACAATATCTTGGTACCAGAACCGACTCTATTATTGTTACCATGGGCGACGGTAAGTCTCTCAAAATATCATCAAGTAACTGGTGCAAATTCTCCAGGTGGCGAGCAGTCATCAAGACAAGCTCGGTGACATAGAGAAGAGCCTTAGTCCTTCCTCTAATCGCAATCTGACAAAGGCCTTGTGGGAGGAAGATGAGCACAAGGATGGTGATGGTGAGGCACTCACCGACGGTGGCCGAGGAGTGCCATGCTTTCACAAGCTGGCCTTTCCGATGTTTGACAGCAAGGAGGATCCTTGCCCTGGTTGAATTGCTACGAGCAATTCTTCAAGGGCAATACACGATAGAGGAGGAGAAAGTCTGGTTGGCATCCTACCACATGACCAGGGCTGCCCAGCAGTGGTACTATCGCTTGGAGCGGAGCCATGGTGTTCCCACTTGGCCTTGCTTTGATATCCTAGTACATTTTAGTGTTGCCTGAGTGAATCGAGTACAACGATTTGTGAGCTTCCTTGAACAATAAATCTTTTTAACTCATTTTAGTTCAACACACACAAACACTCCTTAAACTACAAGATTCCTTTGTCATCCTCTATGAAACCTGATGCCTTACCTTTAGTCATGTTAGTCCTGATCCGCTAGATATTTTCATCCTCTATTTGAGCTTAACGAATCTAACCATCTAAAATTGACTACAATTCCATCGTGGCTAGGAATCCTTCCTTCACAAAATCCAAGCTAAGCTTCTGAACTTCCTCATGTAAAGTTGACTGGCTTTCCTTAATCATTACCGTATTACAATAAATATTTCTACTCAAAGCATTTGCTACCACATTGGCCTTTTCTGGGTGGTAATGTATTCCAACATTATAATCATTTATCAATTCCAATCACCTTATTTGCCTGAGATTAAAATCGGTCTGCGTAAAAATATGCTTCAAACTCTTGTGATCTGTGTAAATCTCACATCGATTATCCATGAGATAATGACGCCAAATCTTTAAACCATGCACTACGACTGCTAACTTCAAATCGTGAGTGGAGTAATTTCTTCATGTGGCCTCAACTGATGCGAAGGATAAGCTACCACTCTTCTGTCTTGCATTAGCACTCATCTCAAACCTTTGCGAAAAGCATATCAATAGATCTCAAAATCATAACTAGCACATCCTCTAACATGATCCCTTTGTTTTGGCAAACAATAACCTTTTCTGGCTGACTTATGCTGACTGCAAATTTCACTTTTCTTCCATCTGAACTAATCAAGGTAACAGCTTTCCTTCTACAATCCAATATTGCTTGTTGCTTCTTAGGTCAATCCATTCTCAAAATCACATCCGAAGATTGGATATCCAACACGACAAGATCAGCTGAGAACTCCACTCCTTAAATAGTTATCTTGACTTCTAGACAACCTAAGTTGTTACTCAACTCGGAGCTCGGGGATTGAACCAAAAGGATAAATCTAAGAACAAACGTTTTCAACCATTGCTTTAAGGCAAAACTCTGATAAACAAATGAATGTGAAGCTCCAGAATCAAATAAAATTGTAGCAGAAACTAAACTGACTAGGAACTTACCAATCACACTCTCTGATGCTGCTTGGGCCTCCTCTACGGTGATATGATTCACTTATCCTCACATGACTAATGGCGGTGCTCGATTGGCCTAGCTTGACACTTGGGGTGCTCCACGTCTTGATCCTAAAGCGAGGGACCGATCTAGTATGGCTTCCAAGTTAAAATGAACTGGCGTCGGGGCTTGTCTCTAAGGTCACTTGCTGGCATAGTGTCTTGGCTCATGGCACTTGAAATAAGTGACGAATGTTGCAGGGTTGACATTTCTCTGTTGCTGATTGCTTGCACCAATAGGGCGTGGTCCTGATTGAAACTGATGGGGTGCTAGTGCTGGAGTTCTGAATCCTGACTGCAGTGACACACGACCTTGCTGGTAAGTGTTGAAACAAGCCTTTTGGGACTAATAAATCTGAGATCTTTGTTGTATTATCCTCCTCTTGCGAAACTCATCTAGCTCACGATGACTTTTCTTAATAAGCATTACTTTGTCCACCATATTTTAGAAACTAGCATAATCATTGCCCACAATTTGAACTTTCAATCCTGAGTTTAATCCTTTCTTGAACCTCTTCTGATGATCGTCATCTATGGCCACGTCCTCAGGTGCATAGCGAGCGAGCTAAGTGAAATAATTGAGAGACTCACTCACTGATATGTTCTTTTGCTGCAACTCATGGAATTCCTCCTTCTTTATTTCGATCGTCCCACTAGGATATGGGTGTGATGAAATGTTGCTGTGAACTCTGCCCAAGTGATGCTATCCTGATCCTCATGAGCAGCGTTGTAGTTCTCCCACACTCTCCAGCGGCTCCCTCTAGCTGATGGGCGGTGTAGAGCACTTTCTCTCGATCGGTGCACTGAGCGAGATTTAGTTTCTTCTCAACTGAATGGATTCAATCATCTACCTCAAAAGGCTCGGAGGACCATGCACAGGTAGGCGGCCTTATCCTTATGAATTCTGCAAACTTAGATTGCTGGCGAGCTGGCTGAGACGCGGCTGCTTTCGGATTATGTCTGTTTATTATTGCACTCATGTTCTGCATCATAGTGTGCATCAATTGAGTCTGGGCTGCTATAAACTAACTGAGTGCTGGATCTAATCCCATTGGAGTTGCTTGCGGTACTTGAGTTGAAGGACTAATGTTGCTACTTTCTGGGCCTTGGTTCACCTGACCACGACCAACTGAGCTCCAAGTATCAACCATCTTTTTACTGCTCTGAAAGGAAACATAATTACTGAGAACTGATTCACCAGCTTAAAAGGTGAGAGAAAAAAACATATATAAGAGGTAAATTAGTCTAAGGGGAATATCTAATATCAAACATAAACAAACATTTAGTCGAGAGGCTAACAAAAGCTGCAATTAAATTACTCGAATAAAGGTTTTGATATGACTGCAACAACATAATGCTTTTAAGGGCAAGACTGCAGCTCACATCACACACAACTGCAAATAGAAATCAACACGTTCTAATCGCACTCTCTAAACTATACAATGGTCTAATCTAAGGGCTCTCACTCAGGTCCTACCAATTAGGGCTCGCTTAACTCCTCCTCTAAGTTACTATAGATCACCCACAAGTTACAGACTAGCGGCGACTGCTCTTCAACTACGGCTAGAATGTAGCGTCGAAGATACTCCTGACGGTTGCCTAATATGCGTTGCCTCTCCTCTGGACTCGATGGCGTGGGCGAAAGTAGAGGTACTGACAGCTGCAGTTGAGGTCCCTCCATAAATTCCTCCTGCTCTACTACACTGGGGGTAACTACATATTGCCCATTGAACTTCCGAATGAGCTTAGGCATGTTGATCTTGTACAACTTGCACAGACGTTGAACGGCCTTGTACGTGGATCCTTGCGTGGACCATCCTTGTGTGAACCGAGGCGGCAACTCGTCGGGTGAACTGAGCGGGTGCGGTACGGAACTCACCGGTGGTAGCAGACGACGGCGGAGACGGCAGCGCATAGTGAAGCGACTGGCTTACCGGTGAATGAACCTCAGGAACGCTCACTGGCGACGATGAAGACGACGACTGTTCTCGGTGGCGCACTCACGGGCTCTGACAACGACGGCGAGGCACACGATGAGCTCGGCTGCGGGGTGCGGGAACCAAGAGGTGGTGTGTCCTTTATAGCACGGATGCCAAGGGTGGTCAAGTTGGTTACGAAAGAGGAGTCGAAGATGGAGGCTGGGGTTAGACGGCATAGATGAATAGTAACCTAGCCTCCGGATGCTTGCCATGTGTCCCAAGGGATAGATCCGGCGGTCAACTTTGGAGAAATGCCGGATGGATGACACGTGGCCAAAAGAGGATCGGATGGCTGAGGACTATTGGGCTGGATGAACAGTAATGGGCTCGGTTTAGTACTTTTTAAATATTTTGAGGGTTTTCTATTTTTAGAAATTCAAATAAAATAAAATAAGCTCTAGAAAATAGCAAATAAAACCAAATAGAAAATTGGAACAATCGTAGCAAAATAAATGGTCATGCTGCAAAAATCAAGATATGGCTTATTACAACAAACAAAAACTCCTCTGGCAACAAAAGACACGAGCTATCGTAAAAAACAAAATATTTTGGTACAACAATAGACAAAAAAAAATGAGAAAATATACGTAACAAGCCAGCTGGGGGAGGAGATGCACAGATAACAGAGCTCAACGGAGGAGGAAACGTTTAGCCTTGGGGCCTCGTCGCCATCAGGCCTAGATCTAGCAGTGGCAAGGCTAGATCAGTGACTCACCGGTGGTCGCTCCCCCCGGGTCCTCTCACTCGACGTCCGTTGCCTCCTTCACTCACCCGTCCAACGTACTGCCATGAAGCCTTCCTCTCACTGACCCAAGAGAGAAAGAAAAAGGAGAAGAGAGTGAGAGAGATCTCGGAGACATGGGGGATTTGGATAAGAAGCATCGATATGACCTTCTATGGGATTTTGGGCGTGAGCTTTCAAGCATTGATTCACAACAATTAAGGGGTGGGTGCCATATGAGTGATTGGACCGTTGGATCATAATGGATGATCGATTCAAGCGTCTAAGCGAAACGCTCGTATCAGACGTCCCGATGGTAGCATTGCCCCAAAAGAAAAGCTGGCAAACCCTCATACGTGGAATTTTGTGATCCCAAAGTTTTCCGAATCCTTCATGTTTGCTGCTAGCTGATAGGCAGCATCTGAAATCTGAATCATTGATGAAAATGCATCATTAATTTTGGATGTGCAGCCATGCATGCATGCACGTATATATACCTGCTTAGGAATAGGTGGTGTGATCTTTGCGAAGTCTCTGAGGTAGCTGACGAAGCCGTCCTTGATCAGGCACTCCATCCCGAGCAGCTCCGGCTCGCCTTCAGCCGGCGCGGCCTCCGCGGCAATGGCGTCCCGGAACGCGCAGTCGGCCTCGCGCCGGAGCCCGTGGCCGCCGAGGCTCTCTAGAGGCAGACCGCCACGTGCATGGCGGTGTCCGGCGAGGCGGCGCCGATCTTGGCCCGGGCCTCCCGGGACGTGCACGGGGACAACCCCGGCATCCGGGCGCGCGTGGCCGGCGTCTCGGATGCCCAGGCCTGCATCACCACCACGACGGCGCCGTCGTCGATGTCCGCCAACGACCCCCAGCTGGGCGTGGCCGAGGCACGGCCGGCGGACCGCACCGGAGACTGCGACCGTGCGTGCCTTGTGGGGACGACGGCGGGTCGCCAGGCGTCGTCCGACGGCGAGCTCGGGGCTCGCAGTGACCGTGACTTCTCTCTGCTTAATTAGCTTGCTGCTCTCGTGCATGTTTGAGTGGAAAGGAGCTAGCTAGTACATCTTGATGGGCGTACTGGATATTGGGTTGGGCTTTTTTGGTGGCCCGAACGACTCTCCCATGAGGACGTATTTTCCCCTTCGTTTGGGTCTACGAAGCTCCAAGTTTTAGCTTTTGCTACAGTAATAATTTTTTTCACTTTAATTGTTGGTAGTTTTTTTAGCGTAATTAAATTTTATAAAATTAAAAAGGAGAAAAATGGTTATATCATTACAGACAATATAAACGAATAAGAGGAAAAAAGAAAAGATCAAAAAACCCAAAAAAAGTCAGGAAAAACAAAATTAAAAATCTATAAGTTAGAAACTTAAACTCAAATGAGCACAGTTGAACAATTAGTAGTAACTATACAAAGAAGTTTACAGCTGGTTCAATTCACTAAAATCGTTTATTTTTGTTCAGGAGGATTGGGTTTTGGGAGTTCTCTTGCAACAGTTAATTGCTCGAAGTGTTTCTTTTAATAACTAACATGTACTCCCTCTGGTCACAAAAATATGTTGTTTTTGGTATCGATGTGGTCCTAAAATATAATTTTGATCACTAATCTCTATTATAGTATATTTATAAAATATAATAAAAATTTTAATATCATAGAAGTACTTTTCAAGACAAATATACATATATCATTTAAAAAGATATTGATAATTAAAAGTTTAATTATACGTATCAAAATGACATGATGAACTAGATGGAGTAGTCCCTAAAGATTGTTGCTTTTTTTCTTTCATGGCGATGGAACTATGTTTCTTTCGTTGTGTGATTCACTCACTCATGTATCCAATTTAGATCAACTGATCTTAGGCAATCATGCACTTGTCTGCTTGGTTAGCTAAAAGCCTATACATACTGCTACCTATACGACATGTCCTCCAGAAGAAAAGTCCCAAGAATTATTAATCCCTCTTGACACAAACAAATATGTGCTTCTTGTGCGCATAATTAACTTCTGTAAATCCCAATTTTGTGCGAACGCATGCAGGTTACAGCTTGCAATTCGCAAGTGAGAAAGCATTTCGATTGGCCGTAACAGAGGAAAAGCATATGATCAGCAGTACGTGTCTCCATATTGACTTTTACTAAAAAATTTTAGTTTTAATTTATAAATAGTAATAAGTTGTTAAGAGCTATATCAAAAAAGAGAAATTTATGTTCAATTTTAACTAATATAAATAAAATCACTATAGTGTATACTACAATCGATTAATAGATCATATCTTAAAAAGATATTCCGTTAAAAAACAAAATATTATAAAAAACTATTTATAATAAATAAATAGCTTTTACAAGTTAATATGATCAGAGTCTAACCAAAAAAGTCAAAGAAAGCACAGGCAGCGATGCGATGATCCTCGTGATCGATCTAGAGGGCAGTTGTCCGATGTGAGGTGAATGAAGGCTGAAAGAGCTAGCTGCGGCTACATCCGGGTGCTGCACAGTAACACGACGGACGCTCACTCCAATGATTTTTGTTTCTGCCCCCTGGATGCCAGAACAGAGCTCGTGGGTTTGATTGCTGCATACCCACTTTATTTTTGTCAACAAGTCGATCGTGCTCTTGGTTCTTCTTTTCTTCAGTTCAGGCTTCAGAGTGTATTCTTTTTTTTTACTATAGTTTATAATTTATAACTATGACTTATTACTTTTTATTTTACTATAAGTGTTTATACAAACGAACTAAACGTTAATAAACTGATAAACCTCTTCTAGAAGATTGTATCAATAAGTCTGTTCTTCTGCTATATATGGCTAGCATTTCACCGTGTCATGTATTTGTGGATGAAGAGGAATTAGTAACTGCAAGTCTACAACAAGAGAGGGGAGTTGCTACATAAAAACCAAATGCATGCATGTCACTATATTTGACATGTGACTCCTTGAAGGAGAGGAATTAATCTTAATACAGTGTTCAGTAAGTATAATTTATAGCAGCAGTTATACAGATGAGAATGGAAATGGCTGCCTAACTTCGGGTCCAACAGCTCTTTAATTAGCTATGATGTTAATTTATCACTTCATCTCATAAGCTACCACCACCTTATAGATTGTAGTGTTAGGTTATTACTGTATCGCACAGGTATAAGATGGCCTGATACTAATATGGTGCTTTACCAACAATATGTGCCTATATAGCAACTAGTAATACATCCCATAAACATGTGGTGCAGTTTAATAAAATAATAACGGTGAAGTTGCAAAAAGAAAAAAAAAGAGAAGCATGGCTCCATGCACTGCAATTCGCTAATTACTAGTCTAAGGGTATGTACAACCCACAGACAACTACTGTCTTTATCATGCCAACACAGCAAAATCATTTGACATAGACTGTAATTAAGGAAGAGAGAGACACAAGCCGTCCTCTCGCGAAGAGACGGTCCGGGCTCGTGCTCCTAAGCGAAGAGACGGCGTTGTGAGCGTTGTACGAGCCGTCTTTTTTACAAGCTGTCTTTTTTGTTATCTTTTTTTATGAGACTGCAGACAACTAAATAGATAACCTATTGTACAAGCTATTTTTTTGTTGTCTATATGTGATGTGTATGTATATACAGACAACAGCCGTTTAAACTGTTGTACATACCCTAATGCCCCTGAAGTGCTAATAGTAGTCTAATATCTGTGAATTGCTATGGATAAATAGAGAACCCTAGCCAACGCCAGAGCCTACCGTGGGCCACAGGTCCATGACCCTTCTGTTAGGCTTGCCTTCTGAAGTACATTGTGCTGTGCCTCTTCTGTTAGGCTTGGCTTACACCACTACCAGCTCTGCATCGTGGTTCATGCCACGCCTCCGCCACACACCTAGGAACAGAGGGGGCGGTTGTTAGGATAAGTATTGAGAGTAGTCTTCCCACATATATATGTAGGTACATGCACAATCTCCACCATCAAATGTGCCTCTAAAATTGATGCAAGTATTCAAAATTCAAACCAACTATCTTATTTTCTAATCATTATAATATGCTCATAATATCTCAAAGCTAGTAGTTACTTGTTAAGGGGTAATTTTTTGTTATAGATTTTTTAGGGTTTAGATATATTTGAGGATAGGAAGAGGATTTATTATATTAGTAATAAAGATATCATAAAAAGGGACAATGCCAGCTTCACTTTTGTGCTTGCGCCCCTAGTGATAGGTAGCGTCAGAGCCTGTGTATAAGTGAGAACTTATTGGACTATGAGCCTGTTCTTTTTGGCTGCGGCTGATGGCTTTTGGCTGCGGCTGATGGCTTTTTAACTGTTTGCGACAGAGATTACGGAAAGCGAGATACTCGCTTGCGATTTTTGATGGTACAGATATTAGTTTTTTAACGTGTACTACAATTAACTCGTAGACCCCATCTTAAAAAAATACTTTGTTTAAAAGTTAGTTACTGTAGCAAAAGCCAAAAACGACTTTTAGAAGCCGCAAAGAACAGGCCCTATATGGAATACACTATAACATTTTACTCATATTGACTTTTATTTCTAGTTTTTACTTAAAAAAATAAAAGTAAATACTAACATACAACTTCTCAAAATAGTTTTTTACTCCTCTCACTTTTGTCTTGCTCCGGAGATAAAGCTGCTCCGAAGATAAGGTAGAGAGTTATAGGCTCATCATGCACTCCACTCTTTTCGCTCTTATCTCACGCATGTATCTCACCATCACTTTTTTTATTGCTCGCATCCTCCTTTTAAAGATATTTTTTAATCATCACTATTTATTTTTAATAAAAAAGCTAGTATGAATATGCCCTAAACCAACCGAAAATTCCCCCGATTGGAGTGATACTAGCAACACTACGCATGAGCGCGTGTAGTATTGCAACAAGAAAAACATATAAATAATCTGTTTAAACCAGATAAAACCTGTCTTCTACTATTTTACATGCACATTTGATTGCCAAGATAAATTTCTCAGATATAAATCAAAATAAAAAACCAAATTACAAAAACACTCCAATTCCAACAAAATATAGGAGAATTGGTAAATCACTAAATTGTGACATCATAAAATGCTCGAGAATATATGAACCGTTGCTAGCTTGTCGTATCCTTCCTTACACGAAATGGCGAAATCGTCGCGTCTGATGTGGCGTGCCAAATCCAAGCTCGCAACGGATCTATTTTTTTTAGCTTTTTAAATTAATTTTTAATTTTTATTATAATAACTAACTTTTAAACAAAATATTTTTAAGACAGAATCGACAAGTACTTATAGTACACATTAAAAATTTAATATCTGTATCATCCAAAATCTCAAATAAATATCTCTCCATAATCACTATTACAAATAGCTAAAATTGAAAAAATTCACCTAAAAATAATAAAACGGGCCTAACAGTTGGTCCTCCCTCCCTCAGCACCGCAGGATCCTCTGCGCCGTATAGCCACACACGCACACCAAACGTCTCCACTCGTATCTCTCCACGCGTCTAGAACAGCCGCTAACATGCGGGGCCACCGGGCCAGCGCGCACACGAGTTCACCGATCGCAGCCAGTCCCGTCCCGCCACGCGTACCTCCTCTCCAGCTTTATATGGATCCCACGAACGCCTCTCCGACCTTCCCTTCTCTCTCCCCCTCCCTTCCCCGTCGCCGCCTCCTCCCCCCTCCGACGGGCGGGCCCCACCTGTCATCCCCCGCCGCGCCGCCGCTCGCCGGACGGCAGGGCACCGACGGCGCGGTAGCTCCTCCTCCTCCGCCGCCACCGCCGCCGCCGATCCTAGCCGGACGGTCCCCTCCCCGATCGCCGACTCCTCCTATCCTAGGGTTTCGGCCCCCTCTTTCCTCGTGGCTCCTCCGAGGCGTCCGTAGAAATCTCGATCTCCTCGGCCTGGGTGCTCCCGGCGATTGGCTCCATTCGATTTGGCCCGTGGAATTCGAGGCGTCTTGGGGAGGGCGCTAGCTCGCGAGGAGGGGCCATGGCCTCGAGCCTACTTACCACGGACAAGAGGTTCGCGATCCCTATCCCACGCCTGTGCCCTCGCACGCGCGTTGCAATTTCGTCACGCTTTTGATTTTTTTTTGTTAGAATTCTGGATTGGATGCGTAGAGCATGGGCATTGCTGCGTGCGGTGATTTTGGTGAGGCGTGCTTTTTTTTTTTGAAAATTTTAGATTATTTAGCATCGGTTTGGTGTAGTGCGTGGCGTACGGTAGCATTTAGCTTATGCTTCGTTTGATGTGGTGTAGGGATGGTTGTTTCTGGATTGGAAGTATGATAGGCCGCTTGTGTTGTTAGGTGGTTTGGTTCGATTCTGTGTTGTTTGGTCGATTGAGCTAATCAGTTGCGAAGTGGTGGGTATTGTGTTCGTGTGGCAGCATCGCGGCGTGGCAATGATTGCAACATGCACCTCTGTTGTTTGATAGATTGAGCGAATGGAGTTGCAAAGTGGTGGGTGTGGTACTCACGTGGCAGCATCACAGCATGGCGATGGTTGCAAGATGAGCCTTTTTAGTGCTCCTTTGCTTCAGATTGTGGGAAGTTCTGGGAGATGTGGTGATTATATGTTCCTTGTGAACGAAGAGCTGCCAACATGAAAACTCTGTTTGAAATTTAGCACAGGAGCTGCCTCTTGCAATTTTCTTGTCTTTTTCATAGATGGACTGCCTCTTTTGTTATTTCGCTTACCTTGTTTTTCCCCTTTCTTTACCATATCTTCTAGTGATGATTTTATCAGTGTGCTTATCTCATTTTTTAAGGAATAATAGGAGTCATATATTGTCTAAGGGCAGAGTGCTCTAGTTTGTGTTTATTCAGTTGAGGGACCCTATTTAATGATTGTGCAGTATGGATATAAGTATGTTGCAAAAATGCATGCATCAAGTTTGCAAATTGAGGTTTTTATCATGTCACATCTTGGCCCATTAACAGCATTGAGTTGTCTCAAATCCCGTCCAACTTTTCAGGTGTTGTTTTTACCTTTGTGTTTTTAGCCCTTTTTGTATTGGTTCAGTGGTGTTTCCACAGAAGTGATGGATTTTTGGATGATGGTATATTGTCAATCACCATTTGGCATATGTATTTTTTTCAATCCCTGAGACTTATTTGTTTCTGTGAATTAAATCTTTTGGATATGTTACGCACTGCCTTGCAATGCCATTTGGTCAAAAAAATTTAGTTTTTCTTTGTGCGGTTAGATGATTATGCTCCATTGATTTTCCATCCAAAAATTAATCTTTTGTCATTCTTTTCAACAGTGCCTTCTGCACTTGCATAATCAAGTTACTGCTCTTAATAGTTACATAACTACGTTAGCATTTCTGCAGACGATGCCCTCTTTATTTACTTTATTATTTCGTATCGCTTTCCACAGATGGGCTGCCCCTACAAGGAAATCTGGCATGACTGTTCTTGGAAAAATACCAAAACCTATTAATTTGCCAAGTCAAAGGTAACACTTTTCTTATTGGGTATTGGAAGACAAATCTTAACTTTATATACTTCTCTACCTGTGAATTGATTCAATAGTTGCTCTGCTCATTAAGGTTGGAAAATCACGGTCTTGACCCCAATGTGGAAATTGTTCCAAAGTAAGCATCCCCCTATTGTTATACTTCCCAATTGTTCGTTTGATTCACTGTTATAGATATTCAGGATGATAGTCATTCATAGTTATGTTTTCCCATAATTGCCATGTGATGAGATTATGGTTTTGATGTTAGGGGCACCCTCACGTGGGGCAGCAAACCGGCACCTACAACGCCAAATGCATGGAATTCCTCTTCACTTCTATCTCCCAAGAATGATGGAGGTTCCGGTTCACCCAGCCACTTCAATGGCCGTCCCTCTTCCGGGGGAGGCTCAAGGCCCTCAACAGCTGGAAGTGAATCCCTAGCCTCACCTAATGCTTGGGGTCCAAATTCTCGACCATCCACAGCTTCAGGCACATTACCATCACATCATTTACCAATGGCCACAAATCGTCCTCGGAGTGCAGAGACAAGACCAGGATGCTCACAGCTTTCTCGATTTGCAGATAATCCCTCAGAGAATATGAAAGTATCAATAAGAACTATTGACAAACCGGTAATGCACCACACCTAGAATTTGAGCTGGCTTGTGACTTGACAGCCAAAACATATTTCATATCTTTGATCCTAACTATATAGGAATCTTTATCACATGGACATGGGTTTACTCTAAGTACCGGTGATTTCCCAACACTTGGCTCCGAAAAAAGCTCTGAATCAAACAGCCAACGAGGTAATATGCAACATAAGACATCTTATATGGATTTTTTAGAGTATCATGCATGATAACTTAATACGTCAAATTCTCAATTGTATTGAACATATGGAAAGACGTAGATATATCTTATTATTAGAACTATTTGGGCATATCTTGGTTTTTGTTCAGACTGCTCTGGTGCTACAAATACCAGTTTCTTCTAGTCTGTTGATGTACAAGAAGAGCACTACTTACAGTTCGTCCTTTTATTATAGGCCATAGTTCGAAAGGGCGCCCAACTTCTAGTTCTGGTAAAGAGGCAGCACAAAATGAACAAGGAAAGAGCCTAACTGCTGGTATTACTAATTTCAGCACTTCTCATAGTTGGTAATGCCCCTTGCTGTTGGATACATTTAATTGCCTTACCACATCATGGAATAATGTTTCTGTGCCAGGATCTGGTGAGGTAATTTTGTCAACCAATAATCAGCATGCGGATATCATGAAAACAGAGCAGCATGCATACAATGGAGGTGCTCCCTTCCCTGCCACAAGTCTGCCAAATGAAGCCCAGCAGCCACAACCGTACCCCCCTAACTTTTGCATGCCCCCTCCACAATTTGATTCATGTCGTGCACCTCCAGGTCACCCTCCTGAAGGAATGTGGCATAGAGGATCAGCACCAGGTAGTCCATACAGACCTGTAGCCCCCCCTGGCAGTTTCCCTGTCGAACCATTTGCTTATAATGGTCAGTTCCCACACAACTCAGAACCAGCAGCAAGACAGAGCTCAGGGCATGGTGGATATCACCCTAAAAATGGGGATGCATATCATTCTATACCTCCTAATTCCTATATTATGAACCAACCTGTTGTTCCAGTTAGACCGGTTTACCAGGGCCCAATGCCTTATGATGGATATTATGGCCTGCCACGAGCAAATTTCAATAATGCCAATGCAAGAGATTCACCTTTCGTTGGAGGTCCTCATCAACCAGGAATATTAAATCAATTCCCAAATCTGAACGGCAAGTTCCAACCTGGATATTCTCATAGCAGACCAGGCAAACATGAAGCAATTCCCAAGGAGCAGTCGGAATCTGATAGAGTACATGTCGTTCGTCGAGGACAGCCTAGGATTTTGCATGATAATCCTGATCCCCTAGGAGGTCCCTGTGAAGTTGAAAGGAAGGCTCAGCCTGCACCACCACTGCTTCCACATCCAGATGAGAACAGGACTGATGTGAACATGAGGGCAGATATGAAGGATACCTTCGGTGAAAGGAACAGGGTGCTTATGAAGTCGGCGCATGATCAGAGAGGTCCAGCTGGTATAAGCCATTCGTCTGTTTTGGAAAATGTGTATTCCCATCCCAGGGAAGCTGGTGATGGTACTCTTTGGAAGAAGTTTAAGGAGGATAATTCAGTTACACTTGATCAGCAACCTGTCATTAAGAAGAATACGGCTTTAATAGAGAAAATAGAGAGTTTGAACAACAAGGCTAGAAATGTTGATGCACTTAATGTTGCAGAACCATTTTCATCCAAGGAAGCCAAGGAGAAGCAGCAAAAAAGCATCAATTCAAAGGCAGATCAGGTGATAAAAGATGTTTCATGTTTTTCTGTCATCACTGCATTTCCTTCTGCTTCTGGCCAGGCAGGTTTTGTTTCTCATATTTCTCCTGTGGTGCAGAAACTACCAAATGTGCATACTGATGGTGTGGTTGTTGAACCATCACACTCACAGTTAGTTGGCAAAGCTGGAAAGTTTGGTGAATCAATTCATGATCGCACACATAAGAGAGGTGATTCTCCAAGAAACAGTCACCATGGTCCTGCTGAAGACAGGTCAGCTAATAATTTTGCAGTACATGGGCGGGGAGAAAATTCTACAACCGAATCTTCACCAGTAGTTGATTTGAGGAATAATCAGCATGTCCAACCTCCTGAGAATGCTTCACAGCTGCCACCTGTGACAGTCACTGATGATATGCTGGCTTCACTTGATTATGAATCTCAGGTATATGGTTGTAAACTTCTTATGATGTTAAAAAACTGTACAGCTACCATCCTAGTTTTCTTTGAAAAATTTTTTAGTATAATTCTCAATGGTGAGTTGGCGACCACTATCCAGTAACATATCTTCACTTATCTGTTAAAAGTATTTAATACTCTGGACTACCTCAATCATTTTGCATTCAATCATTCAACAAGAAACATTTCCATTTAAAGAAGTTGTTTTTATTCTGTTGGTATCGTTTCAAGTTTATATAATACATTATTATCCTGTCTTGTCTTTTGTATCTAAGATACTGTTTGGACTTCATTTCACAATACAAATGTTGCAGTCAATTAGCTTTTGCTAAATTAGGACATGTAGTGTGCTGTTTGTTCCCACATAGCGTGTTGAGGTGAAAATTTTTCATTACTGTGTGGTTGGGTTTTATTCAAATCTCGTAAGTATAAATATAAACTACAATACAACGTGTTGTACCTTATGCTGCTTACTTGTAGTTATGGCCATCATAACTTGGTAATTGGTATTGTAGGCTCCCATCCTTGAAACCTTAAAATTCTTTCTTACCACATTTAGTTTTGTACCATATGCTGTTTACTCATTAGTTTTGTGCTATTAAATAAGCACATCCTTTTATCATAATTAGATCAGAACATAGCAATCTGCTTTACTGTGTAGAGTCGCTTTTGTTGCCTGTGGAATTTGTGTAACATGTATAACAAAAAGTAGCACGCATACAGAATGAAATGGTCAAAACAGGCGAGTAAATAAATTGTACAGTGCAAGGTTAAGATGATGCTTCATAACCATGCTGATTACTGACTAGTATTTTCTTGGTTTTATTTTAATTTCAGCGTGCAAAAATGAGGGAGTTGGCTGCACAACGTGCAAAACAATTGCAAGCTGAGGAGGAGGAACGGACAAAGCAACAAAAAGCAAAAGCTCTTGCGAAGTTGGAAGAACTGAACAGGCGTTCATCAGTACATCAGAAGAACTCAAATGATGCACCAGCAGAAATTGATGATGTGCATAATAAACAAAAGGCTGGACTTGATGTGACTACTAAACCTGCTACTTCAACTGCTGAATCATGTGATGTTATTGCATCAGATAGTCTTAATACTCTTCAGCTACCAACTGATTCCAAGCATATTGCACTTCCTGTACAGTCAAAGTCTGCTACACTACCACATGCTGCAGGTGCTGGTAAAGATCCTGCTGTTCATAACACCTCGTCTTCAGTCAGGAACACACAAAGCAACATGATGGGGCATATAGCCCAGAAAAGTATGTCACAATCGCATGACATCAGTGTTCCAAAGTCTAGGCAGGGCTACAGAAGAAGGCAAGTTGTTTCAGAGGAGAACACTCCTGGTGAGAAGTCAAGTGCTGCATTAAGCACAGAAAATGCTAAGAAAATTGTTGATGCTTCTTTGGACGCACCAACTGCTGTTGTTACATCACATGATCACCCCCCAGCCCACAACAAGAAGAGTGCCTGGCACTCAAGAAATAAGAAAAAGGTGGATGACGCTCCGGTTACTTCTAAACATCCACCAGTGTTGCTTAATAAGCAGAATACAGTGGAAGTCTCTAATGAACCAAAAACACAAACTGCTGGTGTTATCATCAGTAGTTCTATAGTTCCTACTGAAGGTACTATTGTAACTGTGGGAAGTATAACCGTGGGTGGTAGTTCATTTGGATCTTTGAACCAAGAGTGCTCGAAATCATCAGAGGAAGCTCATAATACAGCAAGCAGCCGCTCAAGACCTCAGCAGGCAAAAAGATCTGGAAAGAATCAGCATGCTGTCAGACCTGTTGAGAAGCCACATGGGAAGGAGGGCGTTGTGTGGGCAACAGTTAAGCCAACAGGGCAGAACGACCAATCTGACGAAGCCACGCTGAGCACAGCAATAGCTGCCCCTGCTCAACCAGCTGGAAAGAACAACGATGGGGAGAACGTTACAAGAACAAAGAGAGCTGAAATGGAAAGATATGTACCTAAGCCTCTGTCCAAAGAGCTTCAGCAGCAGAATTTGGGGCAAAATTTACCACCAGAAAAATCCTGTGTGGACAACAAGAGTCATGATAAGGAAGCAGTTCAAAAGTCCACTGCTGCTAAAGCTGAGGCCACAACTGAGCCCAAGAATTGGGAGGACAAGAAAACTAGCAGGGGGCATGGGAAGTCCCATTCTTCTTGGCGCAGGAGGAATACAGATGAATCAGCCTTGGTGGTACCAAATCCTGCCGACCGTGTAGACTACTCTCAAGAATCACATGAAGTTCACAAGCCTTCTGATCAGCACCAGCCACTTGAACCTGACAAGCAAGCAGATGCTGCTGCTGTGAACAGTTCAGCTCCAACAGTTCAATTACCTGTCGGTGCTGCAAAAGAACATGGCGCAGCTAACAGGCAAAGGCGACAACATGTTAAGGCTCAAAGAAATGAGGGAAGTAACTACTCAAATGAGAACAAAGATAGAGAAGGCAGGAAGGACGTTGTCCATCAAATGCCAACACTGGCCATGGATTCAAACTCATCCGAACATAGAAACATGTCAAGATCTGATGTGAAGAGCGGCGGAGCAGCTACACATTCTAGAGCACACTGGAAACCTAAATCCAATTCCCCTTCTCTGAACAACTCACAGGGCAATAATGCTACGGGAGGGCAAGTGGATGGTTCTACTTTGCAAGACAGCAGCAATAGCAACCTCGCTCAAAACATTGGTGGAAATGAAGAAAAGAATGCAAACAGTGAACAAGGTAAAGGAGAGATGATGCACGGAGATGATAGCCAGAAGAGTGAGAGCCACGAAAGTGCAGAACAGCAGCAGCTTAATCCAGCGGCGCGTCGCCAGGGCCACCACAACGGGAGGTACCACAGAGGGGGCGGCACACAGAGGGGAAGTGGTTATGACGCCGGGAAACCAAGCCATGGCACAAATGCAGAAAGGCGAAGGGGTGGCACTCATCTCGAATACCAGCCAGTCGGATCCTACAATAAACCCGTGGACTTCCAGCAGAACCCAGGTGTCGGTGAACGAAGCGAGGGGCCTCCAGCTCCAGGACCAGTCTACAGGGAGCGCGGCCACAATAGAGGGCCACACCCCGCCGGTCGCTTCGGCAAGCGGAACCCTTCCTCGGCCCCAGCTGCTAATTCTCACCGAGACGAATGACTGTCCCAAACCCCCACGATTGCTGAGCTGCAGGAACTCGCTTTTGTCTGGTACTCCACGACAGGTTGGAGAATGAAGTCTTTCTACAGTTGAGGTCAAAACTTGATGCCTGTACAGGGAGCTAGTGTGATCTGGTCTCAACCCCTGAATGGCTAACAAGTTCTGAGATTGGAAGGTCCGACGGTCTCGGCCTCGGGTCGTCGCCGGTGAGTAGTAGGTTGTAATGGTTTTTGTTCCCCAGGGCCGCTGGGCCCTCACGTGTGATTGTTAATTGTTCTGAAGAACATTCCCTGGCTTCGGTGAGATGCGATGGTGGAATGTACTAACGGAGTTGATCAAGAACTGGGATTAAAATATTAGTATGTGCTAGTGGGTACAAAAGTGCTCGTTTTTGCTGATTTGTTGGTGTCCGGAGGACAAAAGCTGATATAATGTTGTGTTATGTGTTAACGGGAATCACGGATACTTGGCATGGTTGTTTTTGGGTTGACAGGATCTTGACCTTCCCTGTTATTTTTAACTTATGGTTTACAACTTTTCTCGAATAAACAAATACGATTGTTTTTTCGTCATCATTTGAAGAGGTTTATTAGGACAGTTTTTTTAAAGCGGCGTATCGGCATTTGATTAGTTTGGATGAATGTTTAAGCTAAAACTAAAAACTGTTAACTATAGAAACCATCCGTTGGAGCCTATAAGAACACAACCTAGAAATTATGAGCTCAAGATCACTGTATTCTGTGGTATAAATCTGTTTTTGTCCAATACGTTTTTATTTTTCTGAAGGTTAAACATCCCAGAATTATTTTAATAGAAGCAACAGTACATGGTCCCCAGTTTTACAAAGAAGTACTGAAAAGGACAAAAAAAAATGATGAATCGGGATCCTGACAGAGTGTATTACACGTAAAGGTCAGAATTTGGCTGGCAGATGGTTGGGCAGAGCTTTGCTTGTTTATGTGGACTTGGATAAACCTAACGCCAACCAACACCGACCCAACATCTCCACCGGACATGACATCATTCCAACGCCAGTCAGTGCAGCACCAGTTCCTCTTGTACATAAACAAAAGTTTTTGTTTTTTAGCTTTTAGCTTTTCAAAGTTTGGAGAAGTCATTTTTAGAACTCAGAATGTTTAAATTGACTTTTGACTTCAAGAAAACAGAAATCAGAAGCGCTGATTTGAACACCCACACACTATGGCCTTGATGTTTCGGTTTTTTTCGACTTTAGCTTCTAACTTCAGCTTTTTTTCACTATTCACTACACTATCCACTAACTCAGCTACAGTAAAAAATCAGCTACAGTGAAATTTCAACCAAAAACCAGAAGCCATCGCTAAAACAATCACCACCTATATTCGTCCAAGTCACAGATAGTAGCTGCCCAAGCAGTAATGTCCACTGTCAGTGGATTAAAGACGGTGCAAAACATAAATACTTTGGGAAATGCATTTATCTAGGGGTGCAAAATGTTTAGGATTGAAGTAACACTGTAAGGACTACGGGGGCCCTATAAATACACATAGTACTGCCCACGTTAAAACTGTATTTTCAGCCATTTTGCGGTTAATAGTATGTATTATGTAACAGAAAAAGATGCATTGGATCAATCTCAACCAAAGATCCTTTAATCTTAACCAAAGTAGCGCTAGCCGCACCGTAGCCGCTGAATGTGGTCGAAAGTTGTGCCATGCAACGAATAGATACATAGCTAGCCGTATGCTCCACAAATTCTACATTACACCCACAACAATTTGTGTTTCAGACACCCCCGATATAGATCGCATTTCTCGACAAAACAGCGTTAGAGTTTTTTCCTTGACCATATTTCCTTCCCGACAACACAACAGTGCCAGCTCCAATGCACTAGATCCAATCAACCAAGCAATGGCCATTCGAGAACAGTGGCAGCAACCTCATATACCCCAAATATTTAGAAGCGTATTTTGACGGTGAGTTATAACTTTTAGCTATAATTTTTTAGTATAATAAATAATAATTATTGAAAAATCATACGAGCGAAATCAACTTAGGCCCTGTTTGGACCGAGCTCGGCTTCAGAGTTTTTGGCTTCAAAGTTTGACTTCAAAAGAAGTTAAAAAATCCTGACTTCAAATTCATAGTTTATTTTAAACTTAACTTCTTCTAAGTTTCTCTGTGGTCCGGCTTCGAAACGCGCGTATTTAGCTGGGAAACGGCTTCCAAGCCTAAAAAGCAAATCCGAAGCGGAACGGCTTCGAAGCTCAAAAACCAAAGCCGAAGCCCGGCCAAACGTGGCCTTACCCAGCGGCCGTGTGTATATATATATATATATATATATCTCCGCTCCGTGCGCACGCACACGCGAAGCCCAAGGTGAGGAGGAAGCGGCTTCCAAAACAAGTCGTCGCCACTCACCACCGCCACTACAGCCACCACCTACTCCTCGTCCCCTCGCCTTCGCGCTCGGCTCGAGAGGGAGAGGCGGCTTCCAGAAGCTCCGGGAGGGGGAGGCCATGGCGCGGAAGAAGATCCGGGAGTACGACTCCAAGCGCCTCCTCAGGGAGCACCTCAAGCGCCTCGCCGGCATCGACCTCCAGATCCTCTCCGCGCAGGTCAGCCTCCCGTCCCGCCGTCTCCCTCTCTGTTGCTCCTCCTCCCCTCCGCGCTTCGGCTCGTGATGTGGGGAATTCCGCGTGGATCCTCGCGCCTCGGCGCGCGATCCTGGCCTGGGCGCGCGGGATTCAGCTAGGGGGCGTTCGAGGGCGCGGCTCCCGTGTACAATTTTGGGATGAGGCGTGGGTTTTGAGGTTAATTTGGGTTGGGATTTTGGGATATGCGATGAATTTTAGGGCCTGATGGTGTTCTAGGTTCTTGATTATAGGGTGAAATTGTAGAGGTGCTGCGACTCTGCACTGGGGTTGTTGGCTCTTGCTACAAGCATCGGTGCTATTGTCGGATTTGATGCGAGCTTTTGCGTTCGCGGTGGGTTTTGGCTGGGGAGCGCGTGTTAAATTAATGACCTCGACCATCGATTTCCACCTGGAAGTGTGTCATCTGATGCGATCTGATAGACTGATACGAAAATTGTAATTGTTATCGGTAATCGGTGAGGGATCTACCTGGGAACTTGGAAAAAAGGGTGGTTCTATTGGGTAATTGGATCATGTAACGACGGTCGTGCAAGACATTTTGCATGTTTGCTTCAATCTGCAACGGAAACAATTTTGTGCTATGGGGTTTCACCAATATACCTGATGAGTAATTGGCAGATATTTTTTTGGTTGAATGGGTCATGTGATGCACAAAGGTTGTGTTTGTCCGATACAAGTATCTTACATCTGTTCATCTGTTAGTTTCTAATCGCCATAGTGCCTTCGTTGCGATTACGTTATCTGGGTTTATGGGTTGGAAAGAATCAGCTAGAATTAGATAACTCTTGGCTGTAATGCTTTCATTTCTGTGGTACTTTTTTCATTTGCAGTTGTGCAATAGCACCCCAATATTTGATATACTCCTCAAGAACAATTTGACTTAATTTGCAGTGTGCTTATTCGTAGGTCACACAATCAACAGATTTCACTGAGCTTGTGAACCAGGAGCCATGGCTCTCATCTATGAAGTTGGTCGTGAAACCTGACATGCTGTTTGGTAAACGTGGGAAGAGTGGCCTTGTGGCCCTTAACCTTGATCTTGCTGAAGTCCGCCAATTTGTCAAGGAGCGGTTGGGAGTTGAGGTAGTTACAGAACTACCATGTTGCCCTGCTCCTCCTCCACGAGCTCGATAATTAGAACAAATTTTCTAATATATCTGTGCATGCTCGTATACTTAGGTTGAGATGGGCGGCTGCAAGGCTCCAATTACGACCTTCATAGTTGAGCCATTTGTGCCCCATGATCAAGAGTACTACCTTTCAATTGTATCAGACAGGCTTGGCTGCACCATTAGTTTCTCAGAATGTGGAGGTATTGACATTGAGGAGAACTGGGACAAGGTTAAGACGATCTTTCTTCCTACAGAGAAGGAAATGACACCTGATGCATGCGCTCCCTTGATTGCGACCCTTCCATTGGAGGTAAGCGCTTGCATTAGATTACTTGCTTCCTTATCTCATGCCATTTATTATGTTCTTTATAGGCTAGAACTTGTAACTCCTGATATTTCTTTTGTTCTGCATTAACCATCGTGTGCTTAGTTTAACCATGATTTCTGTCTGTAATTTCAGGTCCGCACAAAAATAGGTGATTTTATTAGAGGGGTATTTTTGGTTTTTCAAGGTACCTCACACTTGCTTTTCAAAGGCAGATAATTTGATGTGTTGCTTTGTCATTGATACCAAGTTATCTTTTGGCAGACTTGGATTGCTCATTTCTTGAGATGAATCCATTTACCTTGGTAAATGGAGAACCGTATCCTCTGGACATGAGAGGAGAACTGGATGACACAGCTGCTTTCAAGAACTTTAAGAAGTATGATTCAGGCTTCCGATCTAACTTACAGAGTCCAAGTACATCATTTCTTTATACTGATACTGATCATACCGATCATTGTTTTCAATGTACAGGTGGAGTAACATTGAGTTCCCTCTACCTTTCGGAAGAGTCCTCAGCCCCTCAGAAAGCTTTATCCATGAACTTGATGAGAAGGTAATTCCATAGAAAATTGCACA
Organism: Melocanna baccifera; assembly: GCA_036346265.1. Lineage (NCBI taxonomy): Eukaryota > Viridiplantae > Streptophyta > Magnoliopsida > Poales > Poaceae > Melocanna > Melocanna baccifera. The sequence continues at coordinate 17,806,939 of CM070710.1, forward strand.
TATCATATTTCTTCCTTTCCTTTTCTCCTCTGAATTCTGCTGCATGTAAATCGTTAGTGTGTACATTTGTATATAGTTATGTTGACAGAGTACTGCATGCTTCGATGAGTCCTGAATGGAGATTGATGTAATGTAACATTTCTTGTTCTTTCAGACAAGCGCATCTCTGAAATTCACAGTATTGAACCCAAAAGGACGCATTTGGACAATGGTTGCAGGTGGTGGTGCTAGTGTCATATATGCTGATACGGTAAGTCTAACCTTCTTCCAAATCCTTCATTGAGTTAGGTTTTGAAGTTTTCATAATATCTTCTGTCAACTTTGATTTATCACAAATGAAGTTTTTTTTTTGAGATAGCAGCACAGAATGAATTTCTAAAGGAGCTAATAGGAAAAGCATAACTAAAAAAACAATAAAACGGACCATGTTTGAGTTGCATGAATAATCCCAAAGTCTGTTGTATACCAGGTGGGAGATTTAGGCTATGCATCAGAGCTAGGAAATTACGCAGAGTACAGTGGAGCTCCCAACGAGGAGGAGGTTCTGCAGTATGCTAGAGTCGTTCTGGATGTAAGAACCACACTAGAACCTTTTAGCTCACTGTATTGCTTACTAGGTTACTCTAATATGCATAATATCTGAATCTGCAGTGTGCCACTGCTGATCCTGATGGCCGTAAGAGAGCTCTTCTCATCGGAGGGGGTATAGCAAACTTCACTGATGTTGCTGCTACATTCAGTGGCATCATCCGGGCCTTAAGAGAGAAGGTAAGTTGGGCTGTTCAGTTGGGTTGCTATTCTATTCCCCAACCACTCCCACCTGTCTCCATTAAAATCTTCATACATCTTATTGTTATTTTGCCTCCAAATCTGCTGTCAGGAATCAAAATTAAAGGCTGCAAGGATGAACATTTATGTTCGGAGAGGTGGTCCAAACTACCAAACTGGACTTGCTAAAATGCGTGCCCTAGGTTCAGAACTTGGTGTTCCAATTGAGGTATGTACCTAGTATGATCTCATAGGCAACTTCTACAGATACCTCAAACCAGCCATTTCCTACTCTAATTATTGAAATTTCTCAGTAACAAAATTAAGTAGACGCAAAAGGAAATCGTTGGACCATTCCCATCCCCATAACAGACCAGCTGATTTTGCTCAACGATTCATTGCAGGTCTATGGCCCAGAGGCGACAATGACTGGAATCTGCAAGCAAGCCATTGATTGCATTGTGGCCGAAGCATAATTCGCAGTGTAATTGCGCTGTTCGCTGTTGTGTCCATTTTGTTCCAGACATTTAATACGAGGAATTGTTCTTGTGAAACGGAGAAATACCAGTGTTGTGAGGAAACTACCATTGTAACGCAATTACTCAATAATCTAAATCTTGTTCGCGAGTTTTGACTCCTCTGGATTGAGGTAAACTGCAATTTGCTCTGATCCACCAGATTGCAGTGTTCCTGATTGTGTATTGATGTAGCCTATGTTAGCAAGGAGAAAAACATTAGGCAACAGCTGCAAGATTTCATGCTGAATTGTAATGGAAGGCCTGAAAGTGGAGAAAAGGAGGAGAAGAGTTCTTTGAAGAAGAGCTGAAAGGGGAGAAGAGTTCTTCGAGGAATGCGTTGTTGACACAGTTTTGAACCTTCTATATGCATGGGTTATGGGTAATATGGCCAGTACTATTATAGTAGACAGAAGCAGAGCACATGCATTTTTCGACTGCTTTTCTTCTTCTTTGCATGGCAAGATCATATTGCGCGCTACTGAAAAGTAGTCCAGGCAGGTTTAGGGGCCGTTTTGAATGCATGATTCTTATAAAATTTTCGTAGGATTTCCGCGTTCCAATCAGGCCCAAGCATAGACCCAACAAGCACAACCTGACTGGCAATCACAGAGCAATTCTAAACATAGGTCAAGGTGTTCTAACATGAAACAAAAGCATCATGATTTCAAAAAATTAGCCTTAATCATTGAAAAAAAAGACTACAATATAGTTATGTATAGAGAAAATATATTTACCTATCGATTAATCGTCCGACAACTATGAAGTTAGTTTTGTTCTTCTTTACGGAATCAAGATATATTATCTTATTTCATTTTAATATAATTACAATTAGAATTCAGTAAAATCTACATAGGTATATCGTCATGGTTATTAAACCAAATCATACACACACACATATATATAGGAAGCTTCTTTTCTACACTCGGGTGTAATTACACCTTATGTCGTATTTCATACCGTAGGGAGTATCTCGCATAACAAAGGGTATGTACATACAGTATACGAGTATTTAAGACTATCTAGGTGGTATGATAAATTTTGCAAAGGTAGTATGTAGATTTTTTTGACATACTTCTTTTTATGTGCGTATATGAAGGTATTTACAAAATACGTTAAAAACTATGGACTCCCTTACAATTTTTTCATGTGATTCACCTTGAAATATCTTATAATTAATATACGAGTATATCCAAAGTGATAAAGAAGTATTTCAAATTCGTTTAGATGGTATATTAGATGTGGGTGTAATTACACCCGAGTGTAAAAAATATATATTGCATTATGTATGGTGCTTGTTGGATACCTTCGTATTCGCTATTACTCAATTACTATCATTCGGTAACTAAGAAGGAGAAAGACAAGCCCTGTGGTTGTTTAAAGGTGTTGATAAGATTATAAGACGAAGATGCCAATAACTAAGTCACGAGTCACACTTGATTGCATGCGGGCATATCTTGAGGGTTTCACCTGTGTGTTATTTCCGTTTTCACTACTGCTCTTTAAAAAATTTGGCTTGATCGGCCCATGTTTAAGTCAATGACCGTTAGGTCTATTTATATAATGTCCACTATTATTGTACTAGTTTTGCTTTTGCGAGAAATGCATTTCATGTTCAGCAATATATTTGTGTGCACTATCTACTGATCTAGAGAATAATACAGTATAAGCATAGAAAGTTATGGATGGTAAATCTGAAGTCCAACATAGAAGTAGTAAGGCCCTGACGGCGCTGTGGTTGAAGAGAGGAGCTATGAGAGGGGAACATGGAGTGTGCAGAAGCGGGGATGGAGAGAGAAGCGTTGGTGTTGTTAGATGTTTTCTATTTTTTTTATTAAAACGTAGGGTCCATCTTAATACCGTGTATGAAACATTATTGCAATTTCAATTAGTAACTTGGATCCCAGTTTAATACCCTAGGGGGTGTTAAGTATTGGCGATGCCTAAGGTCCTATAGTCCAAATTGAGCCTAGGAAACCGAGAACAGTGACCGACACGTGGGACCGGCGTGTCAGTCGGTCGAGGCGTTTGACTGTACCCAGCGCATGAAAAAACCATACCCTACCCCACCTGTCAGCTTGAATCGTTAGCACAACCCCCGTCGAATCGAATCGAGCAAAGCCGAATTTGGGATCGGTGGAGCAGCCGCAGCGGAAGAAAACAGCTTCCCTGTTCCCGTGTCGGTGTCCTCCTCCGTTCCCTCAATCTGGACCGTTCGATCTGGACTGCGAGCGGTCCAGATCGAGAGAATACGAAGGGGGACACCGACACGGGAATAGGGAAGCTCCATTCCAGCGGAAGCGCAAGGGGCGGCGGCCGGAGAAGCACCTCGCCTCGCCTCGCCATGGGGATCGGCTACGTGTTCGGCGTCCTTCCGGATCCGTTTTCTTACCCTTTTCGAATCCTGGGCGGCGGCTTCTTGGGGTCCCGGGGTTCTTGGTTTCCGGCGTCACGCGCTCAGATTTTCTACGGGTCGCCGGATCGGGGAGGGTGGTCTGGTCTTCCACCGCTCGGTTACTCCGGTGGAGTTTTAGATCTAGTTCTGAGCTTTGTGTCTTCGATTCGTGGGGCAATCTTGGTCAGCTTGGTTGGCGCGTTCTTGTCGTCCTAGTTGGGTCGGCCTTGGTTGGTGTGTTCTTGTCGGTGTTTCTGGTTAATTTGGGTCGAATTGGATGGTGCGGTTAGTTTGTGGCCGGTTGGGTTCCTGGAAATCTGTGGCTAAGTTGGATGATTTTGCGTGTGTGTTTGTCGTTGCAGATCGCGCCGTGCTCAAGATCACGGAGGAGTTCTCGCGGCCGCCCATGGATGTACGTGTGCTCCCTCCTCCTGGAAACCCTCTCTTTTGCGATATACTAGTGGATTCTGTTTCACAAAGCTGTGCTTAAAACGAGTATTTGGGTAACTTGAGGTGGTAAATTTGCACAGTTACTTGGGCTTTTAATGGTGTAGGTATGTCTAAGAATTGTATAATGATAACAATGTGTCCACAAAAAACCCTATGTTTAGTGGTGATTGTTTGTGACTTAGTTCATTTTTTATGCGAAAAGTTGTTCGTTGGCACTGAATAGTGAATACTTTGGGCATGCTATTCCCATGAAAAGGGGTGTTTCAGTTTTGCATTAAAATTGTGTTCCGATGGGATTGAGATGCACCATGTGTGTACATAATTGCGTATACTTAAATTCCAAGTGTTACACTTATCATTTCAATCAAGCTCCTTGTTTTGTTGGCATCAACGAAGTTAGGCCTTAGGGTGTCTTTGCTTTGCGTTTCCTTCCAATCGTACAGGTGATGATGTAGTTGCTCCTGGGGCTGGCCTTATGCATGTGGGCAGGTCTTGCTGTTCCAGCAAAGCTCCTTTCAGTGCTCCCGCATTCTGAGGAGAATAGGTAAACCTACTTGAAGCTCGGTATTTTATTTTAGTTGAGTTTTGATGTGGGATTGTGGCTGGTAGTCGAAAATTGGCTTAAAAGATTACACAATCTTAGAAACTCACAAGTAGTTTCCTTTTCTAAGTTTCACTTGGCAAAGTGTGGAACAAAAAACTTGGAAGTTTCCTTTTCTAAGTCGCAATTGGCAAATTGTGGAACAGGAAACTTGGAAATGGAGTTACAGGAAGTGTAGCTCCTTACCTTTGCTTGAGCAGTTATCTTACTTGTAAAATGCCATTGAAATAAACTGTATGATGCAAGATGCAGAATATTTGAAACTGCAAAAAAAAAAAAAAAGAAAAGCAAACGTAGATTTTTTGAGTCACCCAGAACTAGGATCATATCATCTCTTGAGTCCTGAGTCTTGACTGTAAGCACATAAGAATTTGATGCAGCGACGACACCTGCTATTTTGTGCATTGGAAGAGGAAAATCTCGTTTGTGAAATATGTGGGACCTTTGAAAAAAGAAAAGTAGTTACCTGGTATTGCTTTAGTATCGGCATTATGGTAGTGTTTGATTCATGTTGCTGTAAACTATACTTGGGAGCTATTTTCTAAGCATATATTTGTTAATGTTCTTTCTATTTGAATCAGCTGATTTGCACTGTTTTGATATCTGAAATGTGTGTGGTATTCTTTAGCCATGTTGTAGTGACAAATTAAACCCCGAAACTTTGTTTATCTAGCACTTGCTTTCCTTTTTCTTTGGGTCATTGACATTGTGATAATCTTTTTTGTCCACAAATTGCTAAAATTCTACCATAGTATGGAAGTCACCTAAAAATACCTGAACTTGAAATTATGTGGATGTTGTATCAGGGAATAAAAATCCTTCCCTTTTTTTTTTAAAAAAGAGACTTTCTTCTCCAATGCTTAGTCAAGGATCACCGCTGCACCCATATTGACATATTGTGTTATTATGAAGAGTTGAGCCGCAGCACGGCATGTTCTGCCATTTTTTTTTTCTAATTGTTGATGCACACTGGCTAGGGAGGACGCCCAGCCATTCTGTACCCATGACATGTTTCTCTAATCCTCCGTATTTCCCGTGTTACCAATCGCAGGATCATTTCGCTCCCGGCAAACCTGGATTTCATGATCTTCAAGCACTGCAGAAGGTCGCTGCCATCAGACGCAGACTGGAAGCTGAAGACATGAATGAGCATTTACAGATTCTGTTATTTACTTGCGCTGTAATTTTCTCCCAGGAAGAGGTCCAACCAGTTTTTTTGTGTCACCCTTTGTTGAGAAGGGGAAAAAGAACCTTCCCAGACTATATATAACTTATCTACGCTGTAACTCTAGAATTTGTGGCACTGTAATTCTATTTTTTTGTAAGGATGTTAGCTGAACTTCTGTCGCAGCCTGATCTGATGCAAGGCCTGTGTGAATAATCAAATCATCATTAACTAGCTTTAGGGGTTGTTTAGAATGGTGGTGGTTTATGTCTTTTTTTACTGTAACTGGTTATTTTTTTTACTGTAGCTGAGTTGATTTATTTGGTATAATTAAGTTTAGAAAAATTTAAAAATAGAAAAAATATGTTAGCTCATCATAAACTATACAAATAAATATAGAAAAAAAGGGTAAAAGCTGGGAAATCTAGACGTTTTTGATACTGTTAGCATACAAAAATTCCAAATTTAGCCCTCTTTGTACAAAAATTCCAAATCTAGCCCCTCCCCATCAAGACGACTCACAGAAGCGACACGTGGCGGAGTCGTGCGATCGATCGCGACGACTGCCAGAGGCGACACGTGGCGAGTCGTGCGATGCACGGACCGCACGACTCACCGTAGCGACACGCGGCACGATTTTAGAGCCGTGCGTTGCCACGTGTCGCCTCACGGTGAGTCGTGCGGTCCGGCATCGCACGACTCGCCACGCGTCGCCTCTGGCGAGTCGTGCGTCCGGCATCGCGACGACTCGCCACGCAGTCGCCTCTGGCGAGTCGTGCGGTCCGTGCATCGCGACGACTCGCCACGTGTCGCCTCTGGCGAGTCGTGCGGTCCGGCATCGCGACGACTCGCCACGTGTCGCCTCCTGGCGAGTCGTGCGGTCCGGTACCGCACGACTCCGTCACGTGTCGCCTCCTGGTCGGTGGGGAGGGGGGCTAGATTTGGAATTTTTTTCATAAAAAAAGCTAAAATTGGAATTTTTGTGCACAACGGTACCAAAATAGTCCAGATTTCAAAAGCTGGGTGTAGAAGTTGGCTTAAAAAGTGCCATTCAGTGCAATCAAATCATCATTCGCCGGTGCCATGTACTAGTATAATCATGAAAGATGATGATTTTGCAGTGATGGTCTGACCGGTCCGTCCGGAAATCCGACGGCCGCATACCCTTGTCCTGCACGTACCAATGCTTCGTACGCCGGTGACGAAGGTTCCACAGGGACGATCCGGGCCGTCCATCCCGGGGATCCAACGGCCGCAGAACCCCCTCTCGCCTTCCAAAGCACAACAGAAGGGCCAAGCAAGCTCCCCACGTCGGAACTGGAATCCGTGTCATCCACGCCTCCCGCTGCTCTTACAAGCGGGTCCCACCACGCAGTCTCTCCGGCTCGCCCCAACCCCCATCTCTCCGTGTGAACTCTCTTGCTTAGATTCCCTACAAAGACGAGGCGAGCAAAGCGACGCGACGCAACAGCCTCCCAAACCCCCCTCCCATGTTGGGCCCGCGACCCGCGCCCGCCGCGGCGCCGAACCCTAGCGCGGCACCCTCCCCGCCTCCTCCTCCGCCGGCGGTGGCGAGGCTGGCGGCCAGGGTGCGCGAGGAGGGCGAGCTCTCCTCCGGCGCCGACGACGACGAGGTGAGAGTCACGCCCCAGCCCCGTCCCTCCTCCTCCCGTCCCGTTGCGTCTCGGATCTAGTTGCTCGCTGCGCTCTGCTTGTGTCGAAGTCGTCGGGAAGTAGTAGCAGCAGCAGCTCGCCTTGGCTCGTCCCGTGTGTAGGTTTTGAGCTTTGAGATTGGGGTAGTCGGCTGTTCGCTTTCTCCGAGATGTTTTTGCAGCGCGCTTGTTTGTAGCAGGACGGATGGGTGGATTGATGAGCGCTGTGTTCTGATTGGGGGCGCTGAGATCTAGCAATGGGGTTCCGGGATGAGATGGATGCTCATGAGCTCTGAGCCCATCACCTGCCTTTTAGAACGACCTTAGGGTTTCAATTCGGGCATGGTGTGACGTGCCTCTGTGGTTACGCTTGGAGTTGTCCTAAGTTCTAATACTACTTAATTGAAGTTGCACGACCAAATAATTAGTACGGATTATGCGCTCTGTTGCTATTGCTGATGTCTCTGTGGTTACATTTGAGCTGTCGTAAGTTCCTACCGCTTAATTGAAGCTGTTCGAGCAAATAATCAGTATGAATTGTGCACTCGTTTGCTATTGCCAAGTGGGTATGGTAGTTTTGGGTAGGATAGCACTGTAAATTGATAATGCTGCAGGTATCGTGAAGATTTTGGGTGTATTTATGTACGTATTCTCACATTTATCTCCTTTTTATGTTGTATACTTTGTACCCATTCGCGCATTTATCACTTTTTCATGTAGCTTTGCGGCATTTATAGCTTACCTTGTTTATTCAATTGCTGTGACCAGGCTATGCAAACCCTGTTGACTGCTCCATCCAACGTTGGGAAATATGCGGAGGCTGCTGCTCAAGTGACGTTGGCAACTTTCCCTGGTAAAGGTAAGATCCATTACTGTTATTTTTATGCGCTTGTGTTGCCCACCTTGCACCACTGTTGCATGCTTTGATTGTCCTGTTGTTTCCTTTCCTGGAAGGTTGGTGTTTTGCACTGACCCCATTGACTTGCCTCTTATTTTTAATTTACCAGGTAGTAATAGCTTGAGTCTCTCATATGCCCCCTCTCACAAAACAGTTGCTCCAAATTATAAGAAGGCCGTGAGGGGGAATCAAGGGCAATACAAACCTGGCACCAATCGGTATCTTACCTGGCTGAAGCCTGTGTCAAGTGATAACCTTGTGATAACATTCTCTGATGATGATAGTGGGACCGACTCTGGAAAGTCAAAGCAAGATAGAAGTAGAGATAGGAAAGCCAGCTCACAAGGTACACTTAAAACAGGGATTAATATGCGTACTAAAATTATGAGAGAGGAAGCACCTCGACAAAAGTCCCATGCTGCAAAGGTAGGATCTGCAAACCGTTCTGCTATTCCACACACACTCAGAAACTCAGGGGGAGGTAGGGTCTCAGGTGCTACCTTTTCTAGGAGAGAGCCAACTATTGGTCAAGTTACTCCTCTGAAGTCCTCCCAGAAGGATGGAAATGGTGTGGGAGTAAATTCAGCAGATCATAAGTTGGAAAGGTTGCGCCATAAAATTGCTGCTAGAGAAAATGAATTAAGAGTTCAAAAAAGACCCATGTCACCTGGTTTTGTGAAGGATGCAGATTTATCCACTGATCAGACAAGGCTGCCCTTGGAGAAGATAGGCTTTGAAGCTTTCAACAGTGGTAGATGTTCACGCCTTAATGGTCCATTTGGACATGATGGCAGACCAATTAAAAGGTTGAAGCCCGATCAACAGTGCTCCAACAACCAAGGTCACGGTGACTTGGTAACACTGGTACCTACTGGCAGTTCGTTGGGGAAAAACAATGTACAATCTTCTGAAAGAAGAGGTCACATTACCATGAATTGTAACGTTAATGAAACAGAGCATGCAGTCACAACAGAACCGTCTGATCTAATACAGCATGATGGCGCCACTAAGAACCTTCCGTCATCCAAAGCTCACCACAGGGTTATACAGGATGGTGGCAACCATGTCGCAGTTGAATATCGTGGCAAGCATGCAGCACCACCATTTACTAGTGAGCAATCTATGGCTGATGATACTAGCACTTTGGTGCATGTTTCTTCTGTCCGAGCTGGGGCCAATGTAGAAAGGCCATCTAATCAAGTCAAGGATCACATGTTTTCTACATGGAATGGGCAACAAGTAATGCCCGTTGATACTTCAACAGTGTCAGACCAGAGGCCACACTTGCAAGCTGGAATGGAGGTTAGTTCATCATTATTGTGTCCATGCCATGCTCTTGTTCTCTTGCTGTTAGTACGATCTCTTCAAATGTTCTAACTAAACTGGGGTGGAGTTTGATTCCATTTAACACTAGTCCCAAAGTCAATAAGCAGGAATTTGGCATGTTTCTCATTAAAAACTGGGAAGGTTGGAAGTTACGAATTCCCCTATTTTTAAAATAATACCATTAAATAATGTGTTATATGAAGACATTGACAATGAACCTAGTCATCATAATCAGGCGGAACCCAAATCAACTTACTTGATTCTTTTCGTTGCCAGGAAATGTGGAAACGGTGGTAGTTAGCTGGCTGCCACTATTTTCCTTACCCTTATAGCTGTAGCTAAAGAGGAAAGCAATACATTTGTCCTTCTATATATTTTAGATTTTACCTATAAGAAAATTAACATGATTTGTACCTCTTAACGAGTGAAGTGTAAAATTGAATTAACCATCCTTTTATTCATTTGTCACTCTTATTTTGTTAAAAGTGGTCGACTTTTTCATTGTTTAATTAGACATACATCTAATAAGTTGATGAAGTTCAGCAAATGCTCTTGTGAACCAGTTGGCCATATCCCTTGTTTAAAGTTGAGATCTGCAAGATGCAGATATCAAAATGCTTTCTGTCTAATTTTGCCTGCAAGGTTGCATGCCTTTATTTGAAAATTGAATTTGTTTTAGTTTCTGCTGTTGTAATTGATTACTATTGTCTGAAAATGCTTTGTAACATTTTAAATCCAATTTTGGTTAATGCCCACATGATGAATTATCATAATCTGAATCATGATGCCAACCCATCAGGAGAGTAAATTGTCAATTTGCCCTTTTTATTTTGGCAGAACGTCGATCTCTTGAACCACAGTGGCCAGATAGGTGTAGGAGGGCAGAACACAACATTGCTCACTCTGCTTGAGATGGAAGAACTCCAAGATAGGGAGTTGGAGGATGCTCAGGAGCATAGACGGAAATGTGAAGTTGAAGAAAGAGAAGCTCTCAGAGCTTATCGCAAAGCACAAAGAGCTTTAATTGAGGCCAACGAAAGATGCACCATTCTTTGTAGGAAAAGAGAGGTTTGCTCTGCACAAATCCATGGTTTAATTGCAGAGAATTCTTCTTTGGTGCAGTCTTTAGATATCCAGAATGCTGGACATGTCCCTGTAATTCCATCACTACTCAACTCTCAGATTCGCGCAGTTTGTCAGATGCCTGAAAATCAGGGTGGTACGTCTAGAAGTCCATATCCAGACGAACCTCCTCAGCAGCTGGTTGATAAGCACGAGGCACGCTCACACCATTGTGCTGAGCTTGCTGCCAGCACTGCTGATCCAAAATTTGTGAGTACAGTCAATGGTAACAGCATGCCTTCAGATTTCATGGAGGACGATCTTCTGTTCCCCTCTAAGCGGGCAAGATCAGAATGCACTTCGAATCTGGATAATCACATAGAAGAAACTATACATGTATATGCGGAGGAAAACAGACAAACTTCTGGTGACAATGGCCGGGACTATGAACTTTTAGAAGCTTCTTTGAGGTCCAGATTGGTGGAAAGATTTGGGAAGAAACCATATCTGAATAACACTGGAGAAGTCACTGAAGAACTTGCCATTGGAAAAGTAGCTGAGACTGAACATGACAAGCAATCTGCATGTGTTGGACTTCAGTTACAGGAAGCAGATGAGACTGTTATGACAAATCCTGAAGGTTATATCACATTTCTAAATTTGCCAATTCATCTGTATCTCTACTTTCTATTATTGCCTTTTACTCCCCACTTATGGATGACCTACATATGTGTTGAAAGATTGTCATCATATACTGATAGATCTCGCAGGCATTCATTTGTTAAATTAAGCAATCATTTACTATCTTTGCGGTAACTATGGTCAGGCTCTTCAAAGTACCCACACGATATGAATATACTTAAAAGAGTACCTTTTACAATAATGCGTTCTGGACAATAATATTGTCATTTTCATCTTTGTGTTGAACTTGTAAGAAAATCGAGTAAGATTAAGTCCTATGGAATGAAGTTTTTGTTCTTTGGGTGCATCAGTGTTTTATGTGCATGAGAATTAGAGGAACTAACTGTCAGGCATATTCTTGAATATTCACTAAAACTGTGGCTAACATAAATTGTATTGGACTTTCCTTCAAAATATGACATATCTTTCTACATTGTGCGTAGGCTTCTGCGTAATGATACTTAGTTACTGTATTTCGCAGGTACAATGGAGCTTGCAAATGATGGTGCCGATTGTGCTGAAAAGATAACCGGGCTATCTAATTCTAGAAATGCTCCTTCCATTGGCAACTGTGATCCCGAGGATAACATTTCCTCTCTTAGAGAATTATGTGTGCCATCGAGCGTGAATTATCCGATTTGTCCTTCTTCAGCACCACAAAATGCTGCTAGACACATCAAGTGGGTATTTCCTGGCTTTCATAAGAAGGCTTCAGATTACAAAAATGACCGTCTGACCAGTGATGCAGCATCTGAAACAGCAGTAAGTGTGCCAGATATGATACAGGACCATGTTGAAGAGAACGTTAAGATGGTCTCAACAGCTCCAAAGGATAAGGACATGTCGCACAGTGGGATTGATCCCTTCTGGCCCTTCTGCATGTTTGAGCTTCGAGGAAAATGCAATGATGAAGAGTGCCAATGGCAACATGTTGAGCATCATGCTTGGAGAAAGTCAAAGCACACAAAACATGCAATGCCCACTGTTTCAGGTTTGTTTTATCTGCAATCAATATATCCAGTTGATTACTTGATTTCAACATACATCTGTATGCCTTTCATATACACTGTACTTGGTGAAGGTTCGACATTAATACCTGGAATAAATCAATGCAGGCCGGATTCCTTATGGTCTGTTTCAGCATATTCTGCCTGTACCAACATATCGCATTGGTTCAAATCTTATTAGAGCTGATCTGAACTTGATGCAGTCGGTGTTGGCTAGCAGTATTTGGCAATATTGGCAAAGGGGGTTTTGCGCTTCCTTTCCTTTACCTTTATCTGTTCAAAGAGTTCTTCCATCAGATGCACCATTCTTACAAGCTGGTGATGGTTCGATTGCAGATTTTGATAGGGATAGACAGCTATTAAATTTTCGAATGTTGGATAGTAGGAAGGTGGGTAGAGGCCATTGTATCATGATTATCATCACATCTGCGGAAGTGGCATATATATATCAGTATCTGGTTCACACTGAACTTATTCCTTGAAGTTTGCTTCTTTGCCTGTTCTTGTAATTGCATATAGAATATTTTGATTAATAGCTCTTATTGGTACTCACTTGATGATAATGCATTCTTTTCTTGCTATTACCTGCAAAAAGATTTGCTATTGGAATGCTTTTGACATTTGCTCCCACAGTGGACAAAAATTATTCAATTTTCCATTGATGGTGTTTAATCTTATTGGCATGCATTTCTTTTCATAGTAGCTGAAACTTGATGACATTTTTCTGTTGAATGAAATTCTAGTTTCATATTTACTAGTTCATTGCACTCTGATCTGCTTATAGTTTGATTAGTGTTATTTAACTTTTTGTGCTGTAGAATAAGATTATACAGGGATCTGTTGATATTGAACTATTCTTAGAGGCAGCACTTGGTTTATATTGTGGAAAACTAAACAAGCCTGACAGGCTCAAGGTGATCTTCTCTGTATTGCTTAGAGTCATGTTATGATGACATGGTTTAGCTGTTTATGCACATTTCAATTTGGGTTAGATTTATTGGCTATCAGCTTATCTCTAAATATGCATTCTGCAGGCTCTTTTACTTCTGGCACGTGCCATTGAGGCAGATCCAAGCACAGTTATCCTTTGGGTGTTTTATCTTCATATTTACTATCAAAAGGATGAAGGACTTGGGAAAGATGACATGTTTTCCCATGCGGTACACTATTTATCAATCTTTTGCCATTTAATTCATTCCTATGAAAATATCATAGTAGATACAATCGTAGAATGCCCAAGCTACAAATGCTTTTTAGTATTTCTTTTGGTTAGCTTGCATGTTTTATTCTATCTACTATGTGGGATTGACCTTACAGATGCAATACTAAGTTGTTGTTTCGTTTGATACAATTTGTTTGCTCCATATTTAGCAATGCAATACTAAGTTTTTGTTTCATTTGATACAATTTGTTTGCTCCATATTTAGCTCAAGTAATTTATAATAGGTTTTTTGGGCCCCGTCATGTGATAAAATACGTCAACTGCTGTATTGTCATTGATGGGAGTCTGAGCAATGAATGGCCATTTCTAGTTGGTATTCGCTTTGTTGTTAGGTGATGAGAAATAGCTAGATGAGATCAAGGGAAAGTTCTTTTGTTGTGCAGACCAAAATATTTGGTACGGTAGATTAGACATGACATCCATATTTAGTCTGCATCCAATCTTTGTATGTTTGCTCTAGTTTTGTATGATTTGATACCTCATGTTATGTGGTTTTTAATAAATCTTATTCTTTGTTTTTCTTCTAGGTGCAACACAACGTTTACTCTTATGAACTATGGCTTATGTATGTTAACAGTAGGTTGCGCTTTGATGACCGATTGGATGCTTATAATGATGCTTTGAGCATGCTCTGCCAAATGATAGCTGACACTGACAAGGAATCGAAAGATAGAAGTGCTTTCATCCTAGATATCTTCTTACAGATGGTTTACTTCCTGTGCATGTCTGGAAATGTAGAGAAGGCTATTTCTAGGATCTATAAGATTCTTCCTACTGCAAGTCCTGACTATTCTGGTGACAAGTTGCTTGCTGATGTCATTTCTTGCTTGACCATATCTGACAGATGCATATTTTGGATTTCCTGCCTATATGTCTCAATTTACAGGAAGCTTCCAGAGGAAATTACTGATCAGCTAGAGTTTGAGAAAGATTTACCTCGTGTGTTAGTATGGCCTCCTATTGAACTTAGGGTAGATAACAGAAGTCAGGTTATAGAACTATTGAAATATGCTGCCGATAGGATGGTTGTAGATATTAATGAGACAGTTAAAAATGGGGATCCGTCTTACTTGAGATTGTCACAATTCCTCGCTGTTAGCCACATTAGTTGTCTAGCTGCTCTTGAAGGCCTCCAATCTTCTGCTGATATGCTGATGAAGTATATGGAGGAGTACCCAATATCTCCTCAGATTCTCCTTATGTCAGCTCGGTTAGATAGAAAATATGGTACATGTCCTGTTCTGAAAGGATTTGATGAGTTGCTCTTGGATTGGCCTAAAGAGGTGCCAGGAATTCAGTGCCTGTGGAATCAATATGCTGAGCATGCTTTGGCAGATAATATCGAGTTAGCTGAGAAGGTGCTGATTCGCTGGTTTGAAGAGTATGGAAAAGATGGCGATCTCCAACGTAGTGCTGCTGTTGGTATGGTAGAAGTTCGCAGTGAAGAGTCTGAACAACTACCACTTGCTTCTACCCATGAAGTTGGTTCTGCTCCATCTATATCAGAAGATCAGGTCTATTGGTTGTTAAACCTCTCATTGTACAGGTTGCTAGAGAACAACCTACATGAAGCACAGGTTGCTGTGGACAAAGCATTGAAGTTGGGCCGGGGGGAGAGCTATGAGCACTGTTTAAGGGAACATGCCGCAATTCACACACTGGAGAGACCATCATCTTCTACCGACACTCACACTCGAGCTACCTTCAGTCTTATCAGTGGTTATCTTGCAGACCATCGAAATATGCCCATGAGGGAACTGCTGTCGCGAAGGTTTATCCAGGATGTTAAGAAGCATAAGCTTAGGCAGTTGATAGACGACACTATAGGTCCAGCTTCTGCAGATTCTTCACTGATAAACTCAGTCCTGGAAGTGTGCTATGGCCCGTCTCTCCTTCCTGGTAAAATAAGTGAAGTAAAATATTTGGTTGATTTCGTCGAATCAGTGATGGAGGTTCTTCCTGCAAACTACCGCCTGGCCCTGGCAGTGGGAAGATTCGTGGTTAAGCATTACATGGGTGTTGACCCTACCTCCATGGGCACCAGGTTCTGGGCAAGCTCCGTTCTGATCAACGCCATCTTCCGTGCTGTGCCCGTCGCACCAGAATCAGTATGGCTAGAAGGTGCCAGTCTCCTGGAGAAGCTGCAGGCCGCGGAGACCGTGAAGCGGTTCCACCAGCAGGCAACATCAGTCTACCCCTTCTCCTCCAAGCTCTGGCACGCGTACCTGAACTCCTGCAAGGCCAGCGGAAGCAGCACGGAGAGCATCGCCAAAGCCGCGAGGCAACGAGGCATCGAGCTGAACCTAACACCTCCCTAGTTTTTGCCCCTTCGATCCAAAGTCGTGTCGATTCGCCAGGTGGAGCTGTAGCTAGTGTTGTGTTTACTGGGAGTGGAACCGGTGATGGTGGGATCGTTTTCTTCGTGTTTAGGCGCAGGTTTAGTGACGTACAGTCCGTCGATAGCAATACAGAAATCCCTGTTGCAGTGTACGTGTTTACATGCATAACTGTTGTTTTTCAACCATCATCATGAATGAATATGAACCATTTTTTTGCTGTTCACCGTTGCAGCGTGTTGGTTTTGTGAGGCGCGCGCGTACGCCAGATCGTCGCTGCGTCTTGAGGCGAGGTTTTAGGACTTTCCAGTTCGGTTTGTGGTTCTAGATGGCTGAATGCCCATGTTCTGAACGATAGATTTGTTTCCCGTGTCAAATCCATTTTCCATGTCCCGTGTCAATTCAACTTCGTCTGTGTTGAAGAGGCGCAACGATGATTAAACGTTTGTCTCGACCAATCCGTGCATCAAATAAATAACAGTAGTGCGGAAGGCAAGAGCGACGTGTCGCAACTTCGCCGAAAGGATGGAGATGGAGAGCGCAGACACACGGCCATCGCTCTCTCTCGCCGGCAACGCTCGCCGCCGCTGTCCGTTATAGCATCGCAAGACGCACTTGAGCCTGGCAAAAAAAAGCAGAGGGGATTCATTGAATTGAAGTAACAGAGGTGATGGAGCAGAGCGGTGGCAGTTGATGCATGCTTCCGTGTGCTCAGCTTTTCTGATGGCTCTTGCCGTCGTGTTGTTCGAGTTCGTCTCTGCTGCTGCGGCGGTGGCGATCACCGCGGATGACTTCCCGGAGGGGTTCGTCTTCAGCGCCGGCTCGTCGGCTTATCAGCTACTAGTAAACACTGGTACCCAGCTGCTCTGTTCTGGTCTCTTGCAGTAATAGCGCTAGCCTCTGTAGTGTATAGGACGACTGCATGATAACTCTTCGACTCAGATATGATGCTTCATTAGTTATCTTGTTTCTATGTCGTTTCTAGGTCGCATTAGTTGTTTTCCTGTAATAGTTCTCTAAGCTTTTGAATCAGCCAGGGAGCCAGGAACTTGCGGTAAGTACTGAAACTTGTGGGAAACCTGAATGGAACTTGCATAAAACCTGTGGAATATGATGAAACTTCTGTGAAACTTCAAACGAAACTTTTGTGACACGTTTAAGCTTCCGTGAAACTTGAACGGAACTTTCTATAACAACATATACTGACACCTACTTGAACCCAAGTTAAACACTTTGCTGTGTCATTGGATACTATGACAAGTTTCAGCTTCTGACACTTAAATGTCATGATTCATAGTCCTATACCAAATAGAGCTAGAAAATTCATCTAAAAAAAGAGAGCTAGATAATTAACGAATGAGAACTCCTCCTCTTAGATTTACTACATAGCCTATCCCAAATAAAAAAAAAGTGTGTTAAGCTCGACGAGCCAACGTAAAAAATTAAACCACCTTTTCATGGAATAAAATCTAAAAATTGAGAAAGTTTCATTCCTAACTAATCTAACTTATTTGGGATTAAAGGTTTTATTCTTATTGTAGATAGTTAACAAATTAGGAATCCTGTCATGATGTCTTGACGACGTTGCATGGAAAACTAGAGCATGTATCGCTCGATTCAGGACTTGCATGGCCGGTTGGATGCGATGAAAGAAATCAAGCGATAAATTCTGCACCAGAATTAGAACTAGAAGGCACATGCAGCCAGGGCAAGTCCATCCTGAATGGAGCGCTTAATTAGCTACGCCATATCGATCTTGGCTCTTTGCTAAACTAACTGGTTTCACCGTACCGACAGATCGAGATCCGTTGAAGAACGAAAAAAGAAAAACAAAACAAAATCTATCAGGTTTGTGTTATCGATCGTGGGAATGGGACAGTAGGGCATCGACCCTGTAGAACGGATTTAAAACTTAGACATAAACAAAATCTTTACCCGTAGATCATAAAGAACACAAGTATAAATATTAGTGCGGAAAACGTACCCGAAGTCGGAGATGCCATGAGGGTGGTGCTCGGTTAATACAGAGATAGCCGGAGTCGCGGCAGCTGTCGTCACCGGGACTGCGGTTATCGTCGTGGATGGAGACGGGGCTCGGTCTTCGTTCACTGTAGCGCACCTGAGTGATCGGGTCTGTTGGGGATCTTTTGGGGTCTAGTACAACCATGTATATACCTCCCTGCCGTATCCCCTCGTGTTTATATAGCGCTAGGTGACCGGGACCGAAACCAAAACGGGTTGGTTGCGCCTCCGATCAAGACGCGAGTGGAGGCATAACCTCCTTGAAATCTCGGGTTCTGTTAGCCGAGATCAATCCAACATTCTCCCTTTTGATCGTAAGGCTAACATCATAAATCCATTCTTGATAAAACAGCATACCAAGGCAATGTGTTGCATGGCCAATGATGTGCCATACAACCCCAGTACCTATAATGTACTATCTTATCTTGAAATGGATATTCATTATATTTAATGGGAGTTGGTTTGCTTTAAGGTCCTTTTATCCAGAATCAAAGGCTTTCCAATAAACCCATGCCGACAACATAATCACAAAAAATATTGGGTGGTAAGCCTTTAGTAAGTAGATCCGCAAGCATTAACGTAGTGCTAATATGCTTGATACTAATGGTTTGATCATGAATTCTATCTTTCACAACATGATACTTAATGTCAATGTGTTTAGCAGCACCACTTGACTTATTGTTATCGCAGTATAGGGTGAGTGGTTTAGATATGCTGTCTACCACTCTAAGTCCTGGGATAAAGTTCTTAAGCCATACAGCCTACCCGGTAGCCTCATAACATGCCACAAACTCAGCTTGCATCGTTGAAGATGCCGTAAGGGTTTATTTGGAGCTTTTCCACGAGATAGCTCCTCCAGCGAGTGTAAAGATATAACATGACGTGGATTTCTTAGTATCAACATATCCCGCAAAATCTGAATCTGAATAACCAACAACTTTAAGGTTATCAGAAAACTTATATGTGAGCATGAAATGCTTAGTAGCTTGCATATAAAGCAAAACTTTCTTAACGGCCTTCCAGTGGTTCGGTCCTAGATTTGACTGATATCTGTTAAGCATCCCGGTTACAAAAGTTAAATCAGGGCGCGTGCATACTTGAGCATACATAATGCTTCCGACAGCTGAAGCATACGGAACCGACTTCATCTGATCAATTTCATATTAGTTCCTTGGACATTGAAATGTCCCAAACTTATCGCCCTTAACAATAGGAGCAGGCGAGTCAGAGCACTTATGCATATTGTATCTCTTCAGTACTCTATCAATGTATGCCTTCTGAGATAAACCTAATATTCCTTTGGACCTATCTCGGTGAATCTCAATGCCAAGAACATAAAAGGCATCACCAAGATCGTTCATATCAAAATTAGATGAAAGAAATCTTTTAACCTCAAACAACATATCCTTATCGCTGCTGGCCAATAAGATGTCGTCCACATAAAGTACTAAGATGGTGAATTTACTCCCCGTAAACTTAACATATATGCGGTTATCAACTTCATTTTCTTTAAAATCAAAACTCCTTATAATCTTATTGAATTTGAGATACCACTGCATCGATGCTTGTTTTAAATTATAAATGGATTTCTTAAGTCGACATCCCATGTGCTCCTTGCCTTCCACGACAAAACCTTCCGGTTGAACTATATAAACGTTCTCTTGCAAATCGCCATTAAGAAATGTCATCTTAACATCCATCTGATGCAGCTCTAGATCATAATGAACTACAAGTGACATAACAATTCTAAATGAATCTTTAGTCAAGACAGGAGAAAAGGTGTCATTATAGTCAATCCCCTTTCTTTGTGAAAAGCCTTTTGCTACAAACCTTACTTTGAACCTTTCGATATTTTCCTTAGAGTCATGCTTGATTTTGTAGACCCATTTACAGCCTACTGTTTTGACTCCGTCAGGAATTTTTACTAAGTCTCATACATCATTAGTGCTCATAGATTTTAGTTCATCCTCCATGGATTCAAGCCATTTAGAAGAATGTTCACTCATCATGGTCTCCTTATAAGAGGTGGGATCGTCTACCTTCCCTATATCATTAATATCCTCATTCATATAAACAACATAATCATTTGGGATGGTAGACCTTCTCTCCCGCTGTGATCTTCTAAGAGGCTCATTAATTATTATAGGAGACTGCTGAGGCTCATCATTAGGTGTAGCATTAGGAGTTTCAGATGTCTCAACAGTAGGTACAACTATAGTATTCCCTACTGGAGGTGCAACCACCTGAGGCACAGGAATACAGGTCTATGGGATGAGCGGTGAAGGGGCATAAACCCGCTTCTCCTAAAGATCTATTTTCCTGGGCTCCAGGTCCTCATTAATCTCTAAGAACATAGCGTGCCTTGTTTCGACAAACTTAGTTATCCTATCAGGACAATAAAAGCAATACCCTTTGGATCTCTCAGGGTACCCAACAAAATGGCAACTCACTGTCTTAAGGTCTAATTTCTCAATATGTAGATTAAATATCTTAGCTTCAGCACGACAACCCCATACTCGTAAATATTTCATACTCGGTTTCCTCCCAGTCCATAATTCATAAGGTGTTTTAGGTACTGATTTATGGGAATCCGATTAAGAATATGTGCGACTATCTTTAGTGCTTCCATCCACAAAATAATTGGTAAACTAGAATGGCTAAGTATGCTCCGTACCATATCCATAAGTATACGGTTGCGTCGTTCAGCTACACCATTCTGCTAAGGTTCACCTGGCATAGAATATTGGGCAACGATGCCATTTTCCTGAAGGAACTTAGCGAAAGGGCTAGGAATTTGCCCATAAGAGGCATATCTTCCGTAATATTCTCCCCTACGATCTGATCTTACCACTTTAATTCTTAAGTTGTGCTGATTTTCAACTTCAGCTTTAAATATCTTAAATTTGTGAAGTGATTCAGATTGATTTTTAATGGGAAAGATATAACCATAACAAGAGAAATCATCAGTGAATACGATGAATAAATTAAAACCATCCACTGATGTCATAGAAAAAGGATCACAAATATCAGTATGAATTAATTCTAAAAGTCGTGTGATGTGAGTGGCTCCCTTCTTTATTTTCTTTACATATTTTCCTTTAATGCAATCAATACAGTGATCTGAGTCAGAAAAATCTAATGGGTAGAGAATTTCTTCTTTAATGAGACGCTCCATTCTCCCCCTTGAAATGTGGCCTAAATGACAATGCCACAGTTTTGAAGAAGTCTCATCGTTCTTTTTACGCTTAGCATCGCAGCCATTCAAAGATACATGAGTTTCATGAAGGAAAAGCATATAGAGCTTGTCTTGTCTAAAGGCAAGACTAACATTATTTGAATTAAACGT
Organism: Melocanna baccifera; assembly: GCA_036346265.1. Taxonomy (NCBI): domain Eukaryota; kingdom Viridiplantae; phylum Streptophyta; class Magnoliopsida; order Poales; family Poaceae; genus Melocanna; species Melocanna baccifera. The sequence continues at coordinate 17,828,385 of CM070710.1, forward strand.
AATGATGCATTTATTGTAACCAAAAATACATCTAAAACCATCATCGTCCAATAAAAAAACTAAAATCAAATTCCTCCTGATGGAAGAAACATAGACTACATTATTAAGACGAAGCATGAAGTCGCTATCTAAAACTAATGAAACAGATCCTACTGATTCTATTTCGGCTTCTTTTCCATCCGCGACTCTAAGATTTCGCTCCCCCTTTCTTAGTGTTGTCGCGGTATGGAATCCCTGTAAAGAGTTGGTAACGTACACAGTTGCACCTGAGTCAATCTACCAAGAATTAAGAGAGAAATCAGCATAAAGAGTTTCATCAATGAACGTTATTGTATCATTACCCTTTTTTGCGAGCCACTTTAGAAAACCAGCACAATCCTTCTAGAAATGTCCTGGCTGCTTGCAGAAGTGACATTCTCCCTCTTTAGATGCTCCAGCGGGAGCAACATGGGGTTTAGGCGCAATGTGCACTTTATGCCCCGACTTAGCTGAATTAGGGGAGAATTGTAGCTTTTTCTTAGACTTGAAGTCCCCTTGGAACTTCCTTTTGTTAGAGCCACCAACTTGAAGTGCAAAGCCCCTGTTTTCCGTCCTTATTCTTTCTTCCTCCTGGACACACATAGCGATTAAATCGCTAATGCTCTATTTTTCTTTATAAGTGTTAGCGAACTAGTCTCTGCGTGCCGCAACGCTCGCCCAGCACTTCGCTCGCGCTACGCTCGCTACGCTGGATTCTAGGATAGTTAGTTGAACTAACGTTCTCTTGTACATGTATAAATTGTATACTTGAGATCAATGAGAATTACAGTTGATCCATTCTAGCTTTACATGGTATCAGTTACCTCCAGATCCTAATCTTCCGCTTCCACATTCTCTCTCTTCTTTGTCGTTCGCGGTCACCTCGCCATGGCCTCACCGAGCCACTCCTCCAGCTCTTCCAGCGACCTCTCCGCTCCTCAGCCTGCCGCCGCTGCTATTGTTCAGGCTGTCAACATCCGGTCTCATGTGCCGGTTCTCCTTGACATCACTGAATCCAACTACAGCCAGTGGCGCTGCTCCTTCGACTCGGTCCTCGGCAAGTTCGGCCTCGAGGCTCATGTGCGCACGCCGCCACCGCTGGATGACCGCGACGCCGAGTGGCACATGCTTGACCACTGCGTCGTGAACTGGATCTACAACACTGTCACCAAGGATGTGTTCGACATCATCCACAAGCCTCGTGCCTCGGCGTACCTCGTCTGGACCGACATCGAAGGTCTCTTCCGCGACAACGAACTCCAGCGCGCGGTCTACATCGAAGCTGAGTTCCGTTCCCTTCATCAGGGCGACCTGTCGATCGGCCATTACTGCACTCACCTCAAGCAGCTCGCCGACGCGCTTCGCAACATCGGCCACCCCGTCTCCGAGCCGAGCCAAGTCCTCAATCTCCTCCGCGGGCTGAACCCGACGTACCGCCACGTCAAGCCTGTGATCACCGCCAAGTTCCCGCCTCACACGTTCATGAGTGCTCGCTCTTATCTTCTTCTTGAAGAAGTTCAGCTGCAGCACGACGAGAAGGCTGTGGCGGGCTAGGCTCTCGCCGCTGGACATGGCTCCTCTGCCGGACACGGCTCCAATGCCGGTCAGGGCGGTTCCTCTTTCTCGACTAATGGCGGTGCTCCCGGCAACCGTTCCAGAGGCAAGGCGAAGAAGCGTGGCCGCGGCGGCGGCTCCGCTCCCAGCAACGGCGCCCCGCAACGCCCGGGCGCGCCTAACGTCTGGAGCACTGGCGTCCATCCGTGGACTGGGCTTGTGCACGCCTGGCCCATGCCCTTTCGCGCCCCTAGCGCCGGCGTGCTCGCTCCTCGGCCACCGTTCAACCCTCAGCAGGCCATGATGGCTCACTACCCGTTCGCCATGCCCCCGACGCCCGCGGCACCAGACGCTGCAAGCGCCTCCGGATGGGATCAAGCCGCGCTCTACGCGGCCCTCCAGTCCGCCGGCGTCGCGACGCAGTCTCCTGCCAGCACCGGCGACTGGTTCTTCGACACCGGCGCTACCACGCACATGTCCTCGGCTCCTGGTACTCTTTCTTCGCCTCGCTCCCTTCCTCTTTCTACTCATATTATCGCTTGCAACGCGGTGCTCGTTTGCATCACGCGCACACAATGCCACCACAATTCCCACAGCTTCCTCTCCACTTTTCCTCAATAATGTTCTTATCTCGCCTCCTTTGATCAAGAACCTCATTTCAGTTCGTAAGCTAACCCGAGATAATAACGTTTCTGTCGAATTTGACCCCCATGGCTTCTCTATCAAGGCTCTGCCGACAGGAACGGTGATGCTCCGATGTGAGAGCTCTGGCGACCTCTACCCTCTTCGCTTGCCACAGCACCAGTCCTTCAGTGCCTCGACGTCGGTGGATCTGTGGCACGCGCGTCTTGGGCATCCCGGCGCCAGGTCTTTCTCCCGCTTGCTTCCGAATTTTGATTTCCAGTGTAGCAAATCGCTTCCGCACGTATGTTCTGGTTACAAATATTATGTTGTTCTTCTTGATGATTACACGCATTTCATTTGGACCTTCCCGCTGTGCCATAAATCTGAGGTTCTTCCCCTCATCCGTTCCTTCTTTGCCTACGCGCGCACACAGTTTGGCTTGCCGGTCCTTGCTCTCCAAACAGACAATGGCCGCGAGTTCGACTCCTTTGCGATGCGCACCTTCGTCGCCGAACATGGCACTAGCTTCCGCCTCTCGTGCCCATATACATCTCAACAGAACGGGAAGGCTGAGCGAATTATACGCACGATCAACGACTGTGTTCGTACTCTGCTCGTTCACAGTGCAGCACCGATGAGCTACTGGGCTGAGGCGCTGAACACAGCCACTGTACTGCTGAATCGGCGGCCGTGTCGTGCCTCTGGCGTCATCACCCCGCACGAGCTCCTTCTCGGCGTGCCGCCTCGCTACGACGACCTTCGCTTCTTTGGGTGTCTCTGCTTCCCCAACACGGCGTCGCTGGCGCCACACAAGCTGCACCCGCGGTCCACACCGTGCGTCTTCCTCGGCTACCCCAACGACCACCGCGGCTATCGATGCCTCGACATCCAGACACAGCGTGTGATTACGTCTCGACATGTCGTGTTCGACGAGAGTTCATTCCCCTTCCGCGACACACCATCACCGCCCGTGCCGCCGCGTGCTCCGACACCAGTCGACGACGATGTTGCTCTCCGTCACGCTGTACGACTCCACCAGGGGCGCGCCAACGTCGACCATCCCGCCGTGACCGCGCCCTCGCCAGGCGTCGTCGAGCCATCTGCTTCGCCCCCACCTGCTGTCGTCGTGCAGGGATCCCCTACATGCTCAACTCCACTATTGGAGCCTCACGCTTCTCCAGCGCCTGTTCATCACATGGTGACCCGGGGAAAGGCTGGCATCTCCAAGCCCAACCCCAAATACGCTCTTCAGACGGAATCTGCTACCCCGCCAACGCCGACAACCACGGTGTCGCCCATCCCCTCGTCGGTTCGGGCAGCACTCAAAGACCCAAACTGGCGAGCTGCGATGCAACTCGAGTTCGACGCCCTGCAAGCCAACAACACCTGGACGCTCCAAGAGCGGCCGCGCGGCGCTCGGATTATCACAGGCAAGTGGGTGTTCAAACACAAGTGGAACCCCGATGGGTCTCTTGATAGGTACAAGGCCAGGTGGGTCGTCCGTGGCTTCAACCAACGTCCCGGGATCGATTTCGGCGACACGTTCTCGCCGGTCGTCAAACCAGCCACCATCAGGACGGTTCTCACCCTTGTGGCGTCCAAGAGGTGGCCGGCACACCAACTCGACGTCTCCAATGCATTCTTGCACGGGGACCTGCACAAAACTGTGTACTGCAGCCAGCCGACTGGCTTCGAGCATCCTGAGCAGCCCAATGCCGTGTGCCTTCTCTCCCGCTCCCTCTACGGCCTTCGTCAAGCACCACGCCAGTGGTTCCTTCGCTTCGTCGCATACGTCACCAGTCTCGGCTTCGTCCAATCTCGCGCCGACACTTCCCTCTTTGTGCTTCGCCAAGGCAACGACACCGCGTACCTCCTCCTCTACGTCGACGACATGATCTTGTCAGCGTCGTCTTCACGACTCCTTCAGCACATCGTCGACAAGCTGAAGCTCGCTTTCGCCATCAAGGACATGGGACCCCTCAGGTTCTTCCTTGGCATCGACGTTCAACGTGACGAGGGTGGCTTCTTTCTGTCACAAGGAAAGTATGCCCAGGACGTCCTCGACCGTGCCGGCATGCGCAATTGCAAGGCTGCCGTTGGCACGCCAGCTGAAGTCCGACCGAAGGCATCTGCCAACGACGGCACGCTCATCTCCGATCCGTCCTGGTACAGGAGCATGGCGGGGGCGCTCCAGTACCTGACGCTTACTCGGCCGGATATAGCGTACGCCGTCCAACAAGTGTGCTTGCACATGCACGCGCCACGCGACGTCCACCTGACATTGCTCAAGCGGATACTACGCTACATCAAGGGAACAACAAGCCTCGGGCTTCGTCTTCACCGGAACACGACGCTCGGACTCACGGCGTACACCGATGCGGACTGGGCAGGTTGCCCGGACACGCGGCGATCGACGTCTGGGTTCGCGGTGTTCCTCGGCGATTCGCTCGTGTCCTGGAGCTCCAAACGACAGACGACCGTATCTCGGTCCAGCGCGGAGGCTGAATACCGCGGCGTGGAAAACGCCGTCGCGGAGTGCTCCTGGCTCCGGCAGCTTCTCGGCGAGCTGCACTCCACTGTTCAGGGTGCCACGATTGCGTACTGTGACAACGTGTCTTCAGTGTACATGGCGCGACATCCTGTCCATCATCGGCGGACGAAACACATCGAGCTCGACGTTCATTTCGTTCGAGAAAAGGTGGCGCTCAGCGAACTACGAGTCCTACAGATACCGAGCGCGTGCCAGTTCGCGGACATCTTCACAAAGGGATTGCCGTCAGCCTTGTTCAATGACTTCCGAGACAGTCTCTGCGTTGGAAAGTCACCAGCAGGGACTGCGGGGGGGTGTTAGTGAACTAGTCTCTGCGTGCCGCAACGCTCGCCCAGCACTTCGCTCGCGCTACGCTCGCTACGCTGGATTCTAGGATAGTTAGTTGAACTAACATTCTCTTGTACATGTATAAATTGTATACTTGAGATCAATGAGAATTACAGTTGATCCATTCCAGCTTTACAATAAGTATTATAATTGATCTTGAATGCCGTGTACTCAGAAGTAAGAGAAGTCATGATAAAATGGACAAGAAAACCATCAGATATCTCCATGTCTATGCCCTTGAGTTTTTCTGCCATATCGGCCATCGTCATGATATGTTCTCTTATACTGTCGGACTCATCATACTTAGTGGTTAAGAGCATCTGAATCAAAGTACTGGTATAAACTTTAGTAGAGCCTTTAAATTTTTCCTCTATTGAAGCCAAATACACTTTAGCATTTTCAGAATTGGAGATTGCTCCCCTGATTCCAACTGAGATAGAGGTCTTCATAATCATGAGTTATAGACGGTTGGACCGCTCCCATTTTTTAGTATTAGCTTCATAAGTTTTCTTTTTCTCATCATAATTTTTCTCACCTTCAGTGGGAGGAACATGAACAGTTACCCTTAAAGCGCAATCAAGGTCCAAAACTCCAAGGACAACATGAATTCTTTCTTTCCATGTGGGAAAAATTGCTCCCCGTGAGCTACTCAATATTGTCAATTGTGGCGGCAACATTAGAAGCATTTATTGCTGAATAAAAATACAGGGTAAAATTAGAAATAACATAACAATATATATTGCATGTAATTAATCCTACGTTGGTCTGATTAATAACATGTAAAACTACAGTTCTAATTCATACCACCGTTGGGCAGAAAATAAAAAAGAACTTAACAATTTTATGGCGACATACGATTACACTCAACGTTGGTCGGAAAGTAATCATATGCATACATAACGTCAATATAAAATCTCAGATTAAAATATCTCGTTGGTTCAATTTTAATCAGAGATAAAACATAATAATATGATATATCGTAAATTATCAATCGAAAAGTAATTAAAACAGTGCACAAAAGATAAAATAATAATACATTGTAATTATTGAAAAGTAATTAAAATAGTACACAAAAGTTAACTAATACGGCCGGCCCAAAACTCGCGCACGGCTTAAAACAGTGTGCAAGCGTGCTTGCTCAGGGCAGTCCCAATGGTGTATTGATGATAGTTTCTATCCTCATTAAATAACTTGCCACGTAAGCAAAATGCTGACATGGCAACGTAATTAATGATGAAAGAGAGCACAAATCCTAGAAACGGTTTCCTCATGAAGAAATCAGGTCTTCACTCCACCCAATGCACCAAGAAACTATGAAATCGCCATTGGGAAGAAACCACCAGTTTCTAGGGGGCTCGTGGCACACTCTCATTGGAGGAAGAAGATAGAGTTGGGAGAGAGAAAGAGAAAATAATTATTACTCGAAGACACCTCCACTGTGGAAGATAGTTTCTATAGATGATTTCTTGTGCTATGAAAATCGTGTCAGTTTCTTCCATTGGGACTGCTCTCAAAACAACCCCGTGCACGCACGCAGCCCACATCAAAAGTGCACGGCCGGTCAAAGAGTCTGAATCCACCTCCCCTTAAAGCCAACGCTCCCCTTTTCCGAAAATAACGCTCCACCACTCGTACACAACATGCCCCCATTTTCGCGGGATCTGAGGAGAAGGCCGCACACGCGCGTGGGGTGGGGCGGGCGGGAAAGGGGCCAGGCGCGCACGGGAAGGCGTCGTCGGGGGGGGGGGGCGCCAGGGAGTGAGCGAGGCGCTCGGCCTGGCGTCGTTGGGTGGAGGGCACAGCGCGGGGGGGCGCTAGGGAGCGGCCTGGCGTTGCCGGGGGGATGGCAGGCGCGCGCGGGAAGGCGTTGTCAGGGGGGCGCAGCGCGGCGTCAGCCCCCTCGACGCCGAGCACATCGCTAGCCCCTTCGACGCGTTGCCCCGCGAAAACGTAAGTTTTTTTTTGTTCTTCACCCCGATCTGAGTTTTGGTCCCCTCCTCTTCCCGATTTGAGATTTGGGTTTTGATTTACAGAAGAAAACCGTAGATCCCTCCTTCTAATTGCTAACCCGAGCTATTAAACATCAGATCGGACCTCCTAAAACTTACATCCGAGTTCGGTTGAGACTAAACTAGGGTTCAAGAAGAGTCTAGAGGTGGCTCTGATATCAAATGTAGAACGGATCTAAAACTTAAGTATAAACAAAATCTTTACCCCTAGATCATAAAGAACACAAGCATAAACATTAGTGTGGAAGACGTACCCGAAGTCGGAGATGCCATGAGGATGGTGCTCGATTGACGCAGAGATGGCTGGAGTCGCGGCAACTGTCGTCGCCGACTACGGTTATTGTCGTGAACGAAGACGGGCTCAGTCTTCATTCACCGTAGCGCACCTGAGTGATCGGGTTTGTTGGGGATCTTTTGGGGTCTAGTACAACCGTGTGTATACCTCCCTACCGTATCTCCTCGTATTTATATAGCGCTAGGTGATTAGGACCAAAACCAAAACGAGTTGATTGCGTCTTCCATCAAGACGCTAGTGGAGACATAGCCGAGATCAATCCAACAGACCGTCCACCACCATAGTAGGCAGATCGAGAGCCAGTTCATCTTAAAAACACACGACATTTTCACTTTTCTTAGAAGGCCAATGAGGTTGGGCTCCTTGAACGACGAACTCACACATGCTTGGTCCCAAGCCCCAATAGCTCACAACGTGCATGTAATTTGTCTCCTCCTCATTCGTTACTTAAAAGAATGGGTCTGATCCGTACGTGCGGCCCGGTTGAGGCGTCACGCTCGAGCAAACATGTTATCTTTATTTTATGATATAGGATTTTGAGGAGATATACTGTAACTATATGATACTGGCTAACTAGTAAACTAGCTGTTATGTACGGATGATCTGATCTTCTCTATACGATCAGCGATGTTTTCCTCTCTCCTCTCTTGCGGTTATAGGGCTTTAGGTGGCCTTCTTCCTTGTGGCCAGCAAAGGGAAAATTAGGGTTTCAGCGCCCTGGTTTTCCTTCTTCTTGCAGTTATGGTGGTAGCAGCCAGCCTCCCTTCCTACGGCAGCAAAGGACTTAGGGTTTCGACCATCCCCTTCACTCCAAACGCCCAAGGTATTTCAGCAACAACAACGGACGAACGATAAGGTAGATTGCACTAGTAACATGTTGCACAAATTGACAGGAGGATTCATATAGATAAAATCTGTGACTTGAGAGCAACAATGGAGCTCTCAATCCATGGGATCACAATAAACCCTAATTGGGAAAACCTCAACACTTAAGCACACAATGACGTCACAAACCATACATGGCTTTTCCATATTTCTCAACTTAAAGTGATTCGATCTGATATTTTGGCTAAATGATGGAAAACAAATCAAAAGCGGATCAAAAGGATTCGAAGGTACGACCAAGAGAGCGCTAGAGCGGAGAAGGAGATGAAATGTTTTATGAAGCATGAAGCCAACACGAAACACGCTAGGAGTTTTATATGGGTTTCTCTCCAACTGCCAATAGTGGTTATTTAATCCGAAACCTAACGGATACAAATCTTTCAGTTTCCTAGTTAGTTTTTAAACTTTAAAGTGAATAGCAACTGCTTCTTTACTCTTGCCATTAAAGGAGTAGTTTCCCGATTGAAATTCAATCTGAAGGAATTCATATTACAAATTCACTTGAAGTTCGGTGCTAACTGATAAGGATTAAATAAATCTTTAAATATGACTTTAATATTTAATTAAGGCTAGAAGACCCTATGGTTGTAAGCCTCTAAAGGATGCTCTATGAGTATCCTGCTTGAAAAAATACTATGCACTTGCTCGACCAGATGACTACTCGCAGAATCTATGAACTGGTACCTGAGCCTGTCACTAGATAATCTCTCCCATACGATGGATAGAACACATGCTTTATCCACTTGAAGTAGTATGACGTTTCAGTCCTGAGTCTCTAACAATAACCACCATACAGTTATGCCGCACGTTCATCTCTCATTGATAACAATCAACAATTAGATGTCCTCTTTCTGACAACAACTACCTCCCAATCGGACGCGCTTGTTCCATAAAACGTCTTTCCCATCGGATAATTGGCACCTCTTTAATGCTATTTTAGGGGTGACAAGGGCAGATAGATTGCAGACAACCGAACCAACACAGATTCAAGAAGATTGTAGACAATTTAGAGCCAAGTATATCGTGTGAATCATAGTCTTCCATCTAGTGGGAATGATATAGAGACTATGGTTAGATTTAGGCCTTTGTAAAGGCATCATATAACCAGTTTATAATAATAAAAAGTATATTCATTCTCTTCTAAATTTTACAGACATCTATATTATTTTTGTAAGATCGTCAACTTCGTCGAGTGGGGTCCTAAGTTTTGCCATTCAGCTCAAGACATAAACATGTTTTTTCGTGGAACATACACGAGCATGGTTACTTGGTTAGAGGTAGGTGTTTTAAATGAAGTGTGTGTCGGAACGTTTTAAATGGTCGTTTTGTGTCCTCTTGTAGTGCCACAGTGGAACCATAATGAGATACGAATTTTGTGGTACGAACACCTTCATTCTCTACCGTGTTGAACACTAACCTTCCATTTCGATTTCGCATCATTCAAATTGGCACGTACTCTAGCTAACTTCTCCACGGTTAAACCCTGTTTAATCTGACTTAGGCTTTTGACTTTCAAAAATCAGAAATCAAGATAAACACATCGATATCTTAATTTTAGTCTTTTAATTTCTCTTTTTTCTTTTCATTATTTGTAGATATATAATAAAATTTTTAATTAAATAATTTAAAAAAAATAATAATCATCATAGTATAATTTTAATCAGAAATCAACAAAAACCGTAAATGGATTGAACGGTCCCTTACCCCGGGGAAATTTTTTTGCTTTTTAGCCCAAAATTTGAAAGTTTTTTACAAATAGACTTCTGAGAAAAAGATTTTCAAAAATGGACCCTCCCGACACGACGCTAAAACACATGGCGCCGTGGGTACATAACACGGCGCCAAAGCATATGGCGCCGGGGTACATATTTTAAATACAGTTACACCGTGGCTCCTACGTGGCATAGCACGGCGTCAAAGCTCATGGCGCCGTGCTATGTATCCACGGCGTCATACGTTTTGACGCCGTATAGGGGTCTATTTTTGGAAATCTTTTTTTAAGAGGTTTATTTATAAAAAATTTTCAAATTCTGGGTTGAAAAGCAAAAATTCTACTACCCCGGGAAGCTTCCACCACTGTACTAGCAAGCAACCGGGAGGGATGGGCATCGCGGTCATTCTCCTCCCCACTCCCCACACGTCACCCTCGACTAAACCAAACCCAAAAAAACTCAACACTCCTCTCTCTCTAGCTTCCTCCGTAGTTGACCTACTCGCAGAGTCTCCTCCACCACGCCACGTACGTAACTACGTAACCTCCCCACGACGCGCGCGCGCGCACCCACTTCACCTCTTCCCTCGATCTCCACTCCACCTCCATTTATAATCACCGCCGCGAGCGCGGCTAGCTCGGCCGGAGGGCAAGAAGCCGAGAAGCAGCTAGCGAGATGCATCCGCTCGTGGGGGCGCTGGTGGGAGAGCACTGGTGGGGGCCGGCGGCGCGGCACGCGGCGGCGTGGGCAGGGGCGCTGGCCCTGACCGTGTTGGTGGTGTCGTTCGCCCCGGAGGCTGCCTTTGTGTGGGCGTTGGCGGAAGGCGGCGGGTGCCCGGCCGGGGCGGTGCGGGTGCCGCTCGACGGCTGGGGCGACCACGTGTGCGTGCCGGCGAGGATGGCGAGGCGGTCCTGCGCCGACCTGCTCGTGCCGCCGGTGTTCTCTGGGCTCGTCGTCGGCGCCTCCGCATGCTTCGTCCGGGCGCTCGCCGTCGGGCGCCGGCACGACGATTACTAGTGCTTGGAGGGAGGAATCCGCGTGCCGTCTCAGAGGCAGAGCCCGTGTCTTCCGCGTGGTGCAAAATACGCCTCCCAGTCTAAGAGGCGTACTTTTCGTCTCATACTTTTCGTCTTTTGATGATGTATATACGCGGTTAATCTGTACTACACTCACAAGACAGGTTTTTCAAAATAAAAGTTATGTCATTATCATTATGTTGTATTTGTCAAACTTGTACTCCTAATGGAGTAGTAAGTAATCGATCTCTTTCACAAATTGAGAACACGTTTGGTGATCTACTAATTGAGACCTCCAACTCCATCACCCCCAAATTAAGTATGCTTCACCTATCACTTGCAATAACAAACGAGTGTGTTTCACCTAAGCATGGATCGATCCTGGGCTATATATCTTCCCTATCCTGTCAAGGTCTTCCGCAGCTTGTCGCATTGAGGGCCGCCTCTTCCAACCGGACATCTCTAGGCACTGCTTTGCTAGCTTTGCAGCCTGCCCAAGCGTCTCAGTCCTCACCTCAATCTTTTTCTGGGCACCCAGCAACTCATCAAGCTTGTTATCTGAAACATCCTAAAAATTCGAATGAAATTGTGCTCTTTTTGAATCTTTGCTTGATCCCTCAAACCAATCCTCAGCCCTTGGTCCTTCGCGATTCGTGCGCGCCCTCTCCTCCTCTCCTTCGCGCTAGCGCGATCGGCCGCGCCCGTTGCCCTATGCGCACACGTCTGCGCCTCTCGCCCCCGATTTGCGGCGCCGCAACTCCCCCATGCGTTCTCACCTGAGTCAAGCTCCCTCTGCCATCAGTCCCACCCTCCAGTGGCTGCTGCCCAACCGCCCCAGCTGCCCTCCTCGCTTTGCGCGCCAAAAATCGACGAAGCAGCGCTCTGCCGTGCGCCCGAGCGAAGCAAGCTGACCGCGTGTTCATCCATCGTACCTGTGCTGTCTTTCCTCCATCAGCTCTTGCAGAGGCCGTAGACCAAACCTCCTGCGGTGCTCACCCCCTTGGCGAAACTCCTGGCTCCCTCCTTTCCACACGTCGGCGACTCCCGCTCCGCTTCCCTGTGGAAACCGCCTCTCCCGACCTTTAAATCCCAATTCCCGTTGCTGTAAGCCTCACGACACTCCCCCCATCCTCCCCAAATCGGTTGATTGCTTTCTCCCCGTCTCCAATGCCGTCGCTGCCGTCCCCTGGTCCCGGTGAGCCGCCAACCCGATCTACTGCTCTGGCCGATTGAAATTCAATTCCTTCCTCTCAAACCACCACTGCAGCACCATATTCAAAATTCACAACCCAATTTCTCAATAGCATTCCTCTCCTGGTCTGTCACCGTGCTCCCTCTCCGACCACCGCCACCTCCCGGTGGGCAGCTCGTTTAAGCCTCTCTCGAGCAAATCCAACATCAGCCCTTTAAAACCAAACACCCAAGGATGGTTAAACCGGAACTGTTTGAGCTTGAGCATTTCCATGTCGGCCGCGAACCATCCGGTCAATCGCCGCCTTCCCTGTTGGCCGTGACCCGCACCTTAAACTCCCTCGTCGATCTGACCCCAAAAATGGAGCCTCCTCATCTCACTGAATCCGCCGGTACCGGTCTTGGCCATTAAAAGTCACGGACGAGGTCGAATCGGGAATGAGGGCGGCGCCCTGTTTCTCGTCGCGATGACCGGCCGGAGGTAGACGAAGACCCCCTGAGTCGACGTGGACACATCCCGGCCGCTCGCGCGAAATCCGATGGCCCCGCTCCCGCGCGCTTGCTCCCAGCGCTCGCTCGGCCTTGCGGCCGCTCGTGCGCATTGATGGGCCGATGGCCCATCGGTCGGTTCAAATCGCTCAACGCACGCGCGCGCGCTCCTGCACTACGACCTGGGCCGGGCCAGCACTGTGCTGCACTATAGCTTTGCCGGCACAGTCCCCTTTTCCATTTTCCAAACTCCAAAAATCAGCAAATATATATTCTTTTGAATTGTTTCGTTGTTCCCAACCCATTCCCACAGTCCAATAAACCAAACTCCACCTCCAAAAATACTAACCCAACCCATTTGCCCATTTTTGTATTTTATTTCTTTTTGATAGAATTTTATTTTTTTCCTAGCTTATGTAGACATGAGCACGGATTGATATTTATTTTTGATATTTTTGCATTAGCTCCCGACGAGTCCGAGCCGTCAGTTCAAGGTCCGGAGCAGCCGCCGACAGTCTACGATCTCGTTGAAGTCGTCGATCCGCAAGGCAAGTTGCATATTTTTGACCATTTTGAACCCATGTATTTCATATTATTTAAATACATTATTTGCATTACCGTTATTTTGCTAAGTTATTTGATTTAAAATAAATGCTTAGAATGACATGATAATTTCTAGCTAATTCCTACCACTGTGCAAATACTCTGTTTACTTTAAGGCCACATTTACCTTGATAATTTTAGTATTATTTAACTAATGTATAAAATAAACATTGCAATACCTCACTAAAATGTCGAGCTATCAATTGAATTGGTGGTTCGCCGGTTAAATGTTTTAAGTAAATTAGGGTAGGGCGGTAGTTGTGGAGTGCTCTGTAGCGGACGAGTCCAGAACCCTACCCTAGGGTGAAGGGTGCAACAGACAGGTACCAATACAGGCTTGTGTATCGGTGACCGGTCGTGGTTGGCAGTCTCAGATGTAAAAGTAAGGACGGGACCGTTATGCTGAGTATAAAGCACAGTAACCGCTCGACCACAAGTTTCGACTTGTCGATCTGGGTCCAGTAACTGCTCATTTTATTTGAACCCCCACAGGAGCACAGGTGTGGTACGGGCGAGTATTCGCCGTACACACAACGATAGGTCTTTACGGACTTGGGCGGTAACGTTCTGCATTGGCTCGTGGATATCCAGTTTGGTCGAAGGACTTAACCTATCGGGTGGGAGCTATATAATAAAATGAACAACAAAAGATCTTGATTTCTCATATCAGTCGCACACCGGCTGGCGTGTGTATATAGCTTGACATTATAATTTTGAGAAATCTTGTGGGTAAAATCGAGCAACTCTGCAGAGTGAAAATCAAATTGTATTCGAATACGCCATGCTTTCGGTTAACGGAGCTGTGTTTGATGGGTAAATCCAATAGCAAAGCATAAATAAATTTTGGTATTTTAAATTGTGTAAAGTAAAGAAGTTAATGTTTAAGACCCCCATCTTTTAATTACTATTATTACAGTTTCACTGCCTTGAAGGTTGTTTATAAATAAAACTGCATCCACATAAAATAATAGAACCTGTTACTCTCTTCCTTGTTACATCCATGCATGCAATAATCTAGGGTTTACCCCTGTAACTTGCTGGGTACGATATACTTACTGCTTGCAAACAACTCCAGAGAATGTTCAAGACAGCAATGTGCAGTTCGAAGAGGACTCTGATGATCAAGCTCGTGCGGAGGATTTGTGGTTTTAGGCCTTAGCCGCATTCAGACTCGATGTTGGGACTTTTGTGATGTATATATTTGGGCTTGCCGCCTTTATGTCAAAACTAGCCGATGTGCAGCATTTGTAAATATAATCTGGTTCTTTTGTGTGTAAGCATGTGCTGTTGTGTATATCATAGCTGTACGGTACTCCGCAACTGTGCATCTCTGTATGGTTACGGGTTGCTGGTGCTCCTGGAAATGGGGGGTTACATTATCTCTCACAGCGAGAAGGAAATGGGCGGCGAGCGCTTCTGCGGTCTTGTGAGCGATCTTCAGGCGGATGGCGAACGGGATGCGCGACCCTTGGTCTTTGCCATGGATAAGCTGGTACAAGGTGCCATTGGGGATGAACTGGTACACTAGCATAGGGACCTGCACCTCAAGGCAGCATCCATAGAGCTTGGCAATGTTCTTGTGGTCGATCTGGGACAGGATGAACATCTCCTTCCCAAACTCCTCCTGTTGCCTCCCATTGACCAACTGGCACCTCTTTATTGCCGCCACTCTCTTGTCCTTCATGTTAGCGACGCACAGCCTGCTGCTGTTCTGAGTCTGCTGCTCTGTGTTCTGTTTGTATATACAGCAGGTACCACGTATAGTTAGCAGGAGATAGATTCTCCCTTGTATAGATAGCAGGAGATTATGTCTTTCTGTTTTTGCTTTATCTCTGAATCTTCCGGTCAGTTAGTTGCCTTTTCTATTGGCCTGTAATCTCGGCACTTGCCGTTACACTGTAGCCTATCCGGGACTGAGATAAATATGAGAACTCCCAGGCTGATTGCCGTGCGGTGCATTCCCCAATTCCTCTCCAACCTCTTTCACTTTAGGGTGCCCTTGTACACGGTGCCATTGCCTCCCTTTCCGAACATGCTGCTCATAGGTGCAAGACAAGGGAACTGTCAGCACAACTACACCAATTCTAACACCTGATGTATAAACAAAGAAAAATAATGCATGAATTGATTGTTTATTCATATTATTCATTGTTTTGTTAATATATATACACACACATACATGTTGTAAAGATTGCGGTATAAGCATATATTTATATTTAATTCCAGTATATTCACTAAAGACATAATCATGATATAAAAGGCATATAAATAACTTGACTACCATATAAGCATATGAATTTTCTAAACCATCCAAATTGAAATATATATCCAACAAATATATCATGTAAGAGTCTAAAATCAGCATATATACATGTAGACAAATTAAGTCATACCAACTGAATGTTGGTAACAAAATGAATATAATATGTATGACCAAATTTAACATGTTATTAATATTTTGAATGTTATAATATGCTCTCACAAAGCTAGTTGCACAAGATCCATTCTTGGTCATCTCCACCATGACAAATATTAGTCTTGATTATATATGACAGTTGTAGATTAAATCTTGAGTTCTAAGTCAAGCTTTCTATTAAAGGAGATCACTGGACCATGAACAAATGTTATTGAACATTACAATTGAATGCTATAATCAATCTAACCTTCTAATAAATATTGATTATAACAAAGCAACAGAACTCGGCTACAACTGAATCAATTGAAAGCTAAATCCTAAACTGATATAATATCAAGTACAACCGATTCAATGATTAGAGCAAACTCAATAGTAAAGCTAGCCACAAGCTCAAGATCAATCTACCTTCACATTCATACATAATCTCATAAATATATTATTTCATCACAGAGCAATTATAATTAGCCCACAAAATCACTTTGCACTTTCTTCAGAACATATATCTGTAAAGAACAGGAGTAAAGTAAAACGAATATTGCAATACTCACAACACCAGTCAACACCAGTGGTACTCAAAACCACTAAGAAGAAATCAGAGCAAGGCACGTCAAGACGCTGTCCCAGAAAACTAAGCACCTCGCTTTGCCAAGCAAGAAGACGAAGGTTGACGGAGATACAATACCGGCCTTCACACCTTAGCAAACCGAAGAGTGAAGTCGAGGGTCGAAGATGTCGTACAGGACCACCAGATCACACCCGGCGAGTGTACTCAAGAACAACAGAGGACCACCACTGCCTTCTTCCCTTTTCGAGTAAATCTTTCAGATTTCCTCTCTCACCCCACCAGAGTCAGGATACTCTAGAACCCAAAGGGAAGAGCTAGCTCAAGAAGAATAAGGAAGAAAGCTAAAGAGAAGGAGATGTGAGATCCAAAGATAAAAGATGCTCACGGAGGAAGAGATGGCAGCTTTAAATAGAGGTGGCAAGGGGCTGCGGCGTGGTGGCTGCGAGCGACCGGGTTCGAGGAGCCTAGGTCAGCCCGCGCCTCCTCTGTCGCCTCCCCACTCGTCGCCCAAATTGCCCGCCGAGACGAAATCCAGATCCAGGTGAGGCGCCGCTCAAGGAGAAGACATAGTCTCCTCCCTCTTATCCCTTCGGATGCGAGTTCGGACGGTCTGAACTTTCTATCAGATGGTCCAAACTCTTCGATGCGAGTTTGGACAGTCCGAATATTCCATCGGATGGTCCAAACTCTCCCGCACCGCTTCCACACCCGCACGTCCGTGAGGGCTTCGGTCCTATCCTTCTTTTGTCCCACTGACAGGTGGGATCTATCATTTCTCCTTTTTATCAAATTGAAAATTACCAATTTACCCTCAGGAGTCCAACAATATATACATATATACATATACATATGTGTATACACATATACATATACATACTTAAATTTTCCTTTCATGTCTGGGAACATTGGTTGTGAGAGCAGTTTTGATCAGTGAATGCTCCTGCTCCATTTTTTCCTAACGAAACTGCAAAATGCGTGCGTGGTTGCATGCAGTGGCGGAGCTAGAATTCTGGCTTGCCTCAAGCTCGAAACTAACACATTAAAACTAACCCTAAATAGTACTCACACCGAGCCATAACAAAAGTACGACACAAAAATGCACAATTGATATGATATTTTAGCTCCATGATTAATGATACAACAAAACAAGAAAAAAAATGAAAACTAATGTGGGACAATAGAGAAATAAATAAGATATATGTGAGCTAATCCAAGTGATCGTGTCTTCATCAACACTAGAACAAGAACTTGAATCTGCAAAGATGAAATTGCACATGTAAATCAAGAAAGGAAAACTACAAGCGATAGGATGGTGGCATCATGAACAAGCGACAACACAATAGGCCCGCAGTGGTGCGTAGGTGCGTCGATTCAAGCAGCCGGCGAGGGCCGATGGGATAACGGCATCTTGCTCAAATGGAGCAACCCAACAAAGTACAAATGTGCGATGTGTGATGTGTGAGGCCGTGAGGGTGATGACAGACATAGTGATGCGCTAACCAGGCTGCGGTTGATATTTTTTGCTGCACTTTTCGAGATAGCGACAGCTGATGGAGACGCTGACATAAACAATATACAATGTTTTTGGTTCGAGAAGCCATTTGAAGAAACAACTTCGAGAAACTGCTTGGAGAAGTCGTCTAGCTTGTTTTGACTTTTAGAGAAACTAAAATCAAAAGCCACAAAAAAGGCAAAAAGAACCGGGCTTCGTTGTGGGCCAAGAGAAATGTGAAGGGAAGGCTCAAGCCTGCGTGAGGGGAGGTTGGAACTTCTCAGTCCTTGGCTGGGTTCTGTCATTCTGTGCGACGGGCTAAAGCACGATGAGCAAGATTGAAAAGCTCAATACTACATAGGGTACCAATATTAATCAGATCAGGTCTCGAGCTGTAGCCCCGATAGTCCGAGACCTGTCTCCGCCGCTAGACGCATGCACGCCGGAGGCGGCTTCGCGTAAGGGAAGATGTGCATGGCGGCCGTCTTCTTCCTATTCCCCTGCGTCACGCTGCAGGCCATACTCGCCGGGACGGCCGCCTCGTTCCTCTCCCTCTCCCTCGTCGTCGAGAGGTCCTACTCTCTGAAGGTCTAACGCAGACCACGCGTGGCTTAATCTGTGGCTTTTCGTCAGCGCCAACCACGAGATATAATGCTTGTATACAATACGTATAGACAGTGATGTAAATGGGAGGAGAATGTACTGCGGTGGATTTCACGTGAATTTCCTAGCAAATACTCGGAGCTCAGTTCGTCCAAAGTCGCTACCAATAATGCAAAGCATGGTCCACACGTACGTACAGCTCTCTCTTCAGACTCCTGTCAGCTGCCTGTCAGCCTGCCCATATCACGTTGCTGTTCCTCGACAAGGGAGACAGGTACGCTTGTCCAAACCTGCCTGTGATAGGTGAGCACTACTTCCAAGCTGAGCACTACTGCAGCATGCACATGTTTCACGCCTTGGAACTGCTTAACTTTTTTTTTTTTGCTTTATGGTTTTTTCACTCTAGCAGCTGCTTAGTAGTTTTGTTAGGGGGTGATCGGAATAGCGATGGCTTTTGGCAATGAAAAACATCAGAATTTGGCTGAAAAACACTCAGTGTGAGTTAGTGGATAGTGTAGTGAATAGTGAAAAAAATTTGAAAATTTCAAGCTAAAAAGCCAAAACGATCACCCCCTAAGGTAGCCAATTATAAACAATATAAAATAATACGGAAAAAAAATAAAAAAGTCTAAAAATTTAAAAAAATATAGAAAGAATGAAATTAAAGAACAATAAATTAGAAGTTAAAAAACAGAAGTTAATATCGAAATGGGCGATACCAAACACTTAAATCCCTAGCACGAGTGCAAGATCACGTTAGACAGCTAGTGCCCGTGACAATCCATCAGTTGATTAGGCCATGACGAAGAGGAAGAATACAATGGCCGATGCTGGTCTACTGGTAGCCGCCGCCGTCCTTGCCTGCCTCGCCGTCTGCGCCTCGGTGACCGGCGAGACCGTCGTCGGGTACAGCAACGAGAGTGCCCGTCGTCGTCGCGTAGTCCCCGCGATCTATGTGTTTGGTGACTCGCTCGTCGACGTCGGCAACAACAACTTCCTGCCGCCGCCGGCGCCCAGGGCGGATCTCCCATGCGGCGTCGACCTCCCGCGCGAGTTCGCCGGCGTACGGACCGGACGGTTCACCAACGGCTACAACCTCGCCGACATCGTCGGTATGTACTCACTCGATCCACGCATATGTAGTATGTTCCTCTGTTTTCTCGATCGAGGTATGCATCTAGCCAACCTACTCTGCCCAGATGAGCTCATCGTTTCCAGTCTCCGCAGCACCGACGATTCACATTGTCGTTAGCTCTTCCTAGGTGTATTCTTTTTCCTTCCGCTTATGATTTTTGTTGTAGCTTATAACTTTTGAGTTATTTACGAGAGAGAGTACGGAGTAACAAAATTTTGTATACGATTTTAATCGATATAAATGAAGTAGCTTCAGTATATACTACAATTAATTTATAGACTCTGTTTTAAAAAAAGACACTTCATTTAAAAACTAATTAGTGTGAAAAAATCAAAAAAATAATTTTAGAAGCTAAAAAAAGATACCCATAAATTGACAAGTAGCTAGGCGGGTTTAGGACTGATTTTCGCCATTTTGTGTCGATTTGATTTGGTTGTGCAGATCTGATGAGTTCGTCCTCTCACTGCGCCCATGTTTCATATCGTTGTTATATGGCTCATCAAAAGATTGAGGCGCATAATTTGTTGTTGTAAGCTTGCAATTAAGGTTTAATTTTTTTCGTGATGATTAAGGTTTAGTTTGGCTTCGATTTCTCGCCATTTTTGTGCCGATTGAGACAGAATTTCAAGCTGCTTGAGATGTTGCAACGGGTGTTTTCAGATATAACGAGTGCTTTTTTTTACAACGCTGCAACAACGATTCTTTTTTAAATGCTGCATGCTTTTTTTTCTGGACGTCGCATTTGTTACTTTTGTGTGTTGCAGTAATTTTTCCTATAAAATGTGTGAGTTTGTTTTCCAATTTGTTGTGGACGTGTTCTTTGATTGTTGCATATGGGAGACAACTTTTTTAAAAAAACATTGGACCTTGTTGTGTTCAGAGTACTAAGATGTGTATGGTTTAATTTTCTTTTGTGAGAGGCTAACATGCGCATGTTAATACATGTATGCAGCACAACATCTTGGGTTCAACATGAGCCCACCAGCTTACCTCTCATTGACGCCGCGAACAAGCCTGGACCTCCTGAGAGGCCGAGTTGGTGCCAACTATGCTTCCGGTGGATCCGGCATTCTCGATGTCACTGTACGTACATACATAAGCTACCGGTATTACCCTATCCGTCTACAAATGTACTCCTATTTTGCATTACAAATGTACGAGCTGCGACATACGATTACCCATGTCCCTACCACTACCATGAATCCGATTCCTGGGAGCATATGAGCCTACTTAAGCGGAATCAATGCTGTCACGACATGTGTTTAGTAGGGTTGTTGTGACATCAATGTTAGGTACCCGTACATGCTCCAGCCCCCATCATCTTACAGCAGCCTTTTAATTCATTCTCGTTAGCTTTTCCTAATATATTTAATTAAAAATAGAGAAAAAGTTTAAAAAACATCATTATATCTCTACGGATAATACAAAGAAAAAAAACTGTACTGAAAAGATAACGCGTTTCAAACGGCTTTTAGTTTCTAAAAATTAGAAGCCATTATTGTTTAAAACGAAGGTCAATCATAACCAGAAGCCATGATACGGATGAACTAGTCATAAAAATACTCCAGAAGCCATGATATGGATGAACTAGTCATAAAAATACTTTCATAATATTGCACTTTCACAATATTTCTAATGTATAGTAAGAGAATTTAACGATCAAAGAAACATCTTGTTGAATTTGAAGGCTGGGTTCGAACCAGCTGTGGTTTATTGGCTTATACTTTTTGCTACAGTAATTTTTTCAAAAATGGTGTGTTTTTTGGATGCGCAGTCTAATGGTTAATTGTAGTATATACTATGTTGATTTCATCTGTACTGACCAAAATCATATATAAATATTTCTCTATCCATAATATTTCTTACGAACAGTCAAAAATCATAAACCATAAACTAAGGGAGCGATCAAAACAGCTGTGGCGTTCGGCGTTAGGCTTATATTTCACTGTAGCAGCGACCATATGCACTGTAGCACTTTCGTCTTTATTTGATTTTTTTTTGTATTTTTTGGTTTTTTTGTGGTTTTTTTCCTGTATTCCTTTGCATCGTCCGCTCTAGATTAGCGTGTCGCTTTTATTTTTATATTTTTTTACATTTAATTATACCTAATAAATCAACTCAGCTACAGTGTTTTTTCAGTCAGCTACAGTATTTTTTCAGCAAAAATCAAAAGCTATTACTATTTCGATCACCCTCTAAAAAAATGCTAAACCACAGCGTAAAAAAACCATCCCAAAAAAAAATCAAAAACATCACTCTCCTGTGGTCTGTACATCGGCAGTCAAAAGTCGTGATGTTTGACTGCGAACAGAGAGGGGCTACTGCTGCAAATTAAGCGTGCTTACTTTGTTGGCAATTGCGCCTTTGGCTTATATAATTTCACATATGTTGGCTTATATAAATTTCACATATGTGGAGCTGCACAATTAATTAATAAATGCAGGGAAACGGGACGATCACCATGCGGGAGCAAATCCAGTTGTTCGCAGACACCAGGGCAAGAATGACGAGTGCCGGCAGGGTAAACCGCAGGAGGCTCGATTACTTGCTCTCCCGGTCCTTGTTCGTCGCCAGCGCCGGCGGCAACGACTTCCGGGCGTTCGCCGACGGGAGCGTGACCATGAGCGAGGCACCGGCCTACATCGCCAACATGGTCGCCACCTACATCAAATACATAAAGGTACATGCATACATGTTCACTACTACAGAAAATTTAATACTAGATATCAAATCAAACCGTTTGTGATATATACTGGTTTTAATTTAGAGACCGTCTGTGTTGTTGAAGGAGTATCACAGATGATTATTACCAATGAACCATCTGTGATAATTTTCGAGATTATCACAGACAGTTTTTAGTTACAAATCGTCTGTGATATTTACACCACAGACGGTTCGAAAACTGTCTGTGATAATCTTCGAGATTATCACTGACCCATAAATTCAGACGGTTCAGAAAATCGTCTGTGATGACGTTTTTAAACTGTATATGATATGATTTTCTGTAGTAATGGTTCGTAACATATATGCACGTGCGATCTTGATGGCTTGATCCAGTGGTCGCGAAATCTGACAGATTCGTATGTACGTGCGCAGGTGCTGTACGAG
This sequence comes from Melocanna baccifera, assembly GCA_036346265.1. NCBI lineage: Eukaryota > Viridiplantae > Streptophyta > Magnoliopsida > Poales > Poaceae > Melocanna > Melocanna baccifera. Next base: position 17,850,978 of record CM070710.1, read on the forward strand.
CTGGGAGCACGGAGGGTGGGGATACTCGACGTGCTACCGATCGGATGCGTGCCACTGTGCCAGGCGTCAGAACCTCCATGGGCATCGATGGCGCTTGCGACGGCGCCGCCAACTCTCTGGCGCGGCGGTTCAACGGGCTGCTCCGGCGTGAGATGGCCGGCGCCGCCGTGGCGGCCTCCATGCCGGGCATGAGGTACTTCATCGGCAGCGTATACAGCGTCTTCACCGACATGATCGCCAACCCACGGTCTGTTGGTATGCGCTCAACTACCGACGTCGCATGCCTGCCATAATATAACACGGTCAAATCATCGCACACTGATCAGTCGGCTCGAATTAGAACCCATTTTTATGTTTCAATTAGCATTTGGATCGTGAATCGTTGGATGGTCTGGTCAGGGCTGGAGGAGGCCGCGAGCGCGTGCTGCGGAGGAGGGAGGCTCAACGCGGAGGTCGGCTGCTCGGAGAGCTCAAACCTGTGCGCGGACCGCGGCGGATACGTGTTCTGGGACCAGGTGCACGGGACGCAGGCTGCCTACCAACGCGCCGTCCTTGCCATCCTCCGCCGCCCAACGAGACACGCGGAGCCCGCCAGGTTCGAGCAGTCGGGCGCAAGATACTTGGGTGCTGCGGTCGATCTGGAGCATTCGCTTGCGAATCGGATGGCTGAGATCTAACCAAGGCAGGGGACCGTAGATTCCAACGAGTCCACGTCCGTAATGTGGGTCTTTTGTATGAGGCTGTGTGGAGGCCGTTCTACTGCTATGATAAGTATTTGACATTAGACCGTTTGAAAATGAGTTTGAGCTGTTAGAATTTCAATTTAGATAATGAGATTTGGGTTCAGATTTAACCAGTCAGGTCGGCGTGGGCTAGACGGTTTGACCGACCTTTTTGGTGCGGTCAGATTGGCCAAGGGAAAGATAGTAAAAAGGCAAGAATAAGGGCATGTTCTTTTTTGTTACGGTTTATGACTTTTGACTGAAATTTTTGAATTTTAGCTGTTTGTGACAGAGATTACGGAGAGAGATATTCGTTTGTGATTTTGGATGGTACAGATATTGGACTTTTAACGTATACTATAATTAACTTATAGACTCTATCTTAAAAAAATACTCCGTTTGAGTGCCTCGCCGACCTTCGTCTTTGATCGCCTTTTGACGAAACTTGGCAGGATTGTAGAGGAGCTAGTACGGAATTTTTTTAAAATAATTTATTTTTAATTCAAAATTATAAAAATATACCTATACATAAAATTTTTACAAGAGTGGTATGCAGTCGTCCAACCGTAGGGCGACTAGACCCTACCATCCAACAGCCATGCGATACGCAGGCAGTCAGTGGGCCATTGGACGACAAGCTCCAGTTGCCCAACGGTCCGGCGACTGGTCCTGTCGTCAAACCATTTGGCGACAGCAATCTGTCGTCCAACCGTTGGGCGACTGACACCTGCACCAATTTTTGCGCAATTGCTCCCCACCCGACCGTGAATTACTTGGTTGGCGACGCGTGTCATTTTCGCAAAAAAAGGCCCAAAGAGACATGCAGCCTCCGCACATGGGGGTAAATAGCAATTGTTATAGGTAGATAATATTTATGAAATCTTGTTTGTAGGTTGTATTTTTTAAAAAAAGACAAACAATGTCAATTGATCTGTTTGTCATTTTCGTAGATTGTAAATAGTACGAAAAATGTTAGATTCGCAATAACATTTTGCTATAATCGTATGTTGTTGTAGTGTAATAAATTTTCTGAAAAAATTTTGTAAGGACGATTGAGATAGCAACGATTGGTAAGTATGAATGTGTCAAGATCTAAATCTACAAATCCGGACTCTCTGTATATATTGCACTAGTCCAAGATCATGTTAGTGCACACAGTGTAAACATAAATGAAATATTGATTATATACATAATTAATAAAAAATGCCTCAAATATTAATAATTATCAGAATTACGACCTTATAACCAAGCTTACAAATAATAGTCTGAAAGGCTCAAGAAACTAGCAACGAAAAACTAAAATAAGCGTAATGGTCCTTCGACATGCCACAGACAATCAATTAGGGAGCGAAGTCCTAATCCGCAAAGTCGTCGAAATATCCTCTTTCAGGTACCTCCAATTGATATGATTCCTCTCCTTCAACTGAGCAACACTAGAAATAAAGTTGTGAGCATATTGGTACTCAGCAAGTCGTTTGTAACAATGATGTAATATAATATGCAAGGCTTTTCAATTGATAGCTGCGGGTTACTTTACATAAAGCATTAATTTAAAGTAAATACAATAAATAGATTAAAAACAAACACTGCACCTCCAAACACTAGGAGCAGGACAACATTGGAATCCACCTCGCCACATCAAGTTGAATTTTTCAACCTTTGATGGCAGAGAGGATCAGCTGCCATGGATCAACCATTATGAGCAATTTTTTCGGGCTCATCAGACACCTATGATGGATAGGGTGTGGCTCACAATGTACCACATGTCAAGCATGGTGCATCTATGGTACATGCGAGTTGAGCGTATGGATGGCATGCCTAATTGGCAACACTTCACTGACCTTATCAACTGTCGATTTGGGTCTTCCATGCGCCACAACCCACTGAGCAAACTATCCAGCCTGCAACGCACAGCATCGGTAACTGAGTTCACCGAAAACTTTTTGACATTGTTAGCTCATTGTGGCTACCTCAAGGAGCAGCAAGTCATTCTGTTCACAACTGGGTTCAGTGAGCCCTTGAAGACACATGTCGAGCTTCGGCGACCAACCGACATGGAGGTCGCCATGGACTTTGCGAAGGCCTACGAGCGTCTACTTCTTTGTCCTCTAGTTCTGGCGTCCTCCACCATAACGTCTAGGGCGGCAAGCACCAAGCCATTAATACCCCGAACAGCGACATCTGGAGTGGCGGCGCAAGGCTCGCCAGTGCTTTCCATCACCACCACGGGTGCATCAGGTTCAGGCAAGCCATTCAAATGACTCACACTGTCCGAGATGGAGGAACACCGCAGCAAGGGCCTTTGCTACAATTGCGACAAGAAGTTCATACCGGGTCACCAACGATTCTGCAAGCGTCTCTTTCTGCTACAGGTCAAACCAGACAAGGACGATGTCGAGGAGTTGGATGGGGACGCCACCATCTCCCTCCTCACTCTCACCAGGATTCGCAAGTCCTAGACGATGTAGCTGTCCATGCTAATTAACCAAGTTCCCTTAGTGGCCCCAGTCGACTCCAGCTCTACGCACAACTTCATCGCCGTAGAGATCGTCGATCAGGTGGGATTGAAGCTAGCACCACGCACGGGGCTCTTCGTGGCTATAGCCAATGGGGACAGGGTGGCTAGTGTTGGGGTGTGCTATGCGACACCCATCTTCATCGACAACGAATGCTTCATCCTCGACTTCCTCACCATTCTGCTAGGTGGCTTCGATGTTGTCCTCAGGGTCCAATGGCTTCGCACACTTGGGCCAATTGTCTAGGACTTCAGCCGGTTGATTATGAGCTACCAATGCTAGGACAACCACATAACTTGGCATGGTGTGGTTTCGTCTCGGCCGGCGCCTCATCTCCATTCAGCGTCGACCGTGGGGAGTTTGTGAAGGAACTCCTCACGAAATTCACGACGGTTTTCGCCGAGCCTCGAGGACTTCCTCCCTGCGTAGCCGAGATCACCGCATCCACCATCTCCCTAGCACCGACACGGTGGTGGTTCGGCCGTACAGGTACCCGACAATGCAAAAGGACGAGTTGGAGCGACAATGCACTGCTATGTTGGAACAAGGCATCATTCGCTGTAGCAGCTTAGCATTTTCTGCTCCCATCCTACTCGTCAAAAGGAAGGATGGATCGTGGCATTTCTGCATCGACTATCGCGCCTTGAACGATAAAACCATTAAGAACAAATTTCCAATTCTAGTGGTCGAGGAGCTCCTTGATGAGCTTAAAGGAGCACGGTTCTTCACCAAGCTAGACCTCCACTTTGGATATCATTAGCAAATTGGTCGTTGATGCTAGCGAGGGATTTCGCCATATCCTCGGCGAATTTGCGCATCACCTACTGGAAATCCTCATTACCACCATTGTCTGACATGGCGGAGATAGCAATGGTTGGTTCTGATACTAAGATGTCAAGTGATAGGCGTTGGGAGCAAAGACGATAGGGAAGGATTAAAGTAGGAAAGTGTGGATTGTGCTTATGCGTCGTGGTGATTGCGCAGCTAGGGAAGGAACTCCAACCGCACCAGGTGAGTGGTGGGAGGTAAAGGAGGCGCAAGGGATCAGGTTAGTCACCTAATCCTTGCTTACTTTATTCATACAACATCATCTTCCTTAAATAGAGAAGGCCTAACAGATCAAATCTAATTGCGAGGGAAAAGATCTTGAGGATCCAACCAATTTGATCTTAAGAATCTTATCTAAGGGAAGGTATATATAAACCTTCTTAATTGCAAACTTACTAATTAGAGATAATAGATTCCTAACTTGCCGCCTCTAGGGTCGAGTGGTCCTTGGCCTTGTGGCGTTGGCCATACACACGACCCCACATGATAGTAGGACACTGCATCGTCTTATGCCAGATATGGTATGATTGGAACTAGGGATATGCGTAGGCTATATCAGACATGGTGTCAAACTGTAGCAATCAACTCTAATTCATTTTTCTTTCCGTGTGGTACTCGTCTCCTTCACTCTATATATGTACTCGTATTGTCCATAAGAAGAGGAAGAGCCTCATTAGAATATCTCCTTATATAGCGAATTCTGCATTTGTGCTTCTGTAGTTTTTCCTGTAAAGATTTTTCACATTAAATCCATATCGCTCGATTTTTATTCTCTATTTTTGTCGTATGTTTATGTTTTATAACAAAGGCTAAAATATTCTTGCATGTCCCCATACTGAAAGGCCATGTGAGTCTTATGCACACTAATGTATAGAAATTCCAAGGTGCCTTCTCTTTTCCATTGATAAAAAACTTCAATTTTCACAACCCACTTTTTCTGGCATTTTCCAAAGAAAAAAGGAAAATTTAAATATCATTAGCTGAAATCTAAAACATGCATGGAACTATGGAAGTCATTGTATTCCCTAAATCGGTCAATGTACTAGCTGTTTCTAGCCTCAAAAAAGCACCAAACTGATTTTCAGGAAAGAGAACATGCGAGGAATACCAAGGAATGTAAGACACATAAAAAATGAAGAACGAAAAAAGGGAGGAAACAGCTCAAAGACTGCATTTACAACCTTAAGACAACAATCGAGAAAGATCACCATTGGTTCAAAACGTTCAATACTTCAACGCAATATTGCAATGGTGATAGATCAGATGAGAATAATAACCTGTAAGGCCTTAAACCTCCCAATAAGACGATAAAAGGAGCCAAGAAACTCTTTAAGATTACGGTTAATAAGTAGCTGCAACAAAAAAAAACTGTCTTGTAAAAAGCCCAAAACCAGAGCTGTGCCTTGTAATATGACATCCTCCAACCAAAGAAAGAACAGGAAATGCAAACAGGAAAAAGAGTAAAAAGAGTTAGCAAAGATTGGGGGGGTTAGGAACCAAGAAATGCCCACCTTCTGATCAAGCAAAGAAGAAACCAGGACCAAGGAAAATCACACTGCAGCAGCCAAGAGACGCCTAGATGGTACACCAGATCTGCGTTGGTACTCGCTACTCAAACTTTGGGGTTTTTTCTTGCTTGAGCAGAGGAGGAGAGGAAGAGGAAAGGACCAGGAGAGCGGAGCGGAGCGGAGCTTCCCCCACTGGCAGTGACACCCCTCGCCGGAAGCCCGGAAATGGCGCGGTACCCGCCTGCTTGGGACCCACGTGTCACACGGTGGGGCCCATAGGCAGTGGAGGTGGGTGGTTAAGGTGCTGGTTCGGTTCGGGTGTGGTGCGTCGACTCACCCAACTGGTGGGGCCCGCGTGTCAGTGTAATACGGGCGAGTGGGTGAAACAGGAGGCCGTAGCTGACCATCACCCCCAGAATCCGAGGACATCGCTGGAATCTTTTCGACTTCGGGGGTGATCGTTTCGCTTTTTCGAGCGATTTTTACACTTCACTTTTTTTCACTATTCACTACACTATCCACTAACTCAGCTACAGTGTTTTTTCAGCCAGCTACAGTGTTTTTTCAGCCAAAAGCTAAAAGCCATCGCTATTCCGATCACCCCCGAAGGCTACACAAACCCGGAGATTTTACCCGGTTCTACGCGGCCGGAGAAAATATATAATTTCCGAAGGAAATTGCTTTACACTTACCTAGCCACAACTCTCGTCAATTTGACAATTTCACTTGCATCCGGTGTAGAATGCATAGCTTGTCATGGTTTTCTAAGCATCTAATCAACCTTTGTAATAAAGTCAATCCTGTAACATAATAGATCCATTTTGCCACCCTATAATAGTATCTAAGGAACATGATTCATTCTTGCCTAAACAAGTAACTGCTACAAGTAGTTTTTGTGTCCACAAGTGTGTAGAAGATACATCCGCTTCACAAATGCACCCACAGGCCACAATAAAACACAATTGAAAGAAAAGCAAGACAAGTATAGTTGTATTTGCCTAGCACTATGATTAGAAAAGGGCATTTGTTTGTCAAGTCACCCTGCATGAAGTGTAGAAATTAAAGTAGTCATGTGAGAAAGTGGTGGCAAGTTCTTACCTATAAGAATCACATTCGATTGGAATCTGTCCATATAAAATTGAAAAGTTCTTCTGAAGATTTGCATGAAAATATCTTACCCTTGTTGTGACTTGTGAATGCTAAGAGAAGGGGTGTGGCGCTTGACACGCTTCATAAGCTACGGCAGAGATTGGATGGAGATGGAGGACCTCTTATTCAAATGGAAGTTAGGACACCTCTTATCCAGATTTGCATGAAAAAAATTAGATCCTGCGTTGGATCTTTGGTGGTCTGTCTATGTCTTTACATTAGTTTGGGCTGTGTTATTACGGTATTGGTACATTTGAATATCCATAGCTGCTCCACATGACTAGTTAAAATTGCCCTCTGATACACTTCCCGTACAGCAGTCATGCGATGAGGCTCTTCCTGGGGCTTCACAACCTGAATAGCTTTCAAGCAAAGAATTACACATTATACAAACACAAATGAAAGACCATTATGTTAACACCGGGGATAGAACAAGAAATAAGGACTAGGACAAACTGGCCTTGACTTCAAGAAAGCACCGATGGATCGATGAATTTCAGCTAAAAAGAAAATAAAAAACCTCGATACGTCTCCGATACTTCCTATACTTCTCTGATATGTTTAGCCCATCCCACCGCTACCAGCCCAATAAAACACCCATAGGCCCAACAAGACAGCTAGTACCCCCCGAACCATAACGTCACCCACAGCCGCACATTCGCATCGCCCACAGTCGCACCAGCACTCGCTTGCCCTCCATCTTCGACCTCTTCTAGTGTCGCGGCGACCTCTCTGGCTCCGACTGCACCGCCTGCATCTCCCGCGCCATGTCCTCCTGGTTTGATATCAGCGGCGCTTCCGTCGCCGCAAGGGTCCATCTTGCCGGATGCCTCGTGATCTACGAGATATCTGGCTTCCCCTAGGTCTCTATCACCCAGATGCTCTCAAGACTGCGGCGGCGGGGGCGACTTCGAGATGCACCAGGACACCGCCTTCGCCCAGCTGGAGGGCAACGTCAGCGAGAGCAGCGGCTGGTTCTGTTGATTTGTGATCCAAATTATATAGGCCAGCTTCTGGACGGAGCGTAGCGGAGGCCCGTTGCCGGAGGCTTAGGCCGGAGCGAGCGGAGCGAGTCTGGCCGCCCATTGCGCAAGGCCCGTGCACCCGTGGACGCTGGGGGTGCGGTAAGCCCCGCGTATGGATCGTAGTCAAATTAGGGTTTCCTTGTTATATATATCCCGTAAGCGCGCTTGGGATATGGCATCGAGTTGTAAATCCCCGCGTTGTAACCTCACCCGATATAGTGAAGATTATTGTCGGCCGGCGCCCGTGGTTTTTCCTCTCGCATTGGGAGGGTTTTCCACGTTAAATCTTGTGTCTCTCTGCGATTGATCTTGTTTACTTGCCGTTTCTTCCGCCGTCGCGTGCAACAAGTGGTATCGAGCCGTGGTTCTTCGGATCGGCATCGCGATGGCGTCGATGAAGTTTGATCTACCGCTACTCGACTACAAGACGAGATTCTCGCTGTGGCAAGTGAAGATGAGGCGATACTCGCCCAATCACGAGATCTCGGATGAGGCCCTAGATTGCTTCGGGAAGAAGAAGAAGGATCAATGGACTCCTGAGGAGAATCGTAAAGATCATCTCACCAGTAAGATGCACATGAAGATGAAGTTGTTCTCGCACAAGTTGCAGGAGGGAGGATCGGTGATGAACCACATATCGGTCTTTAAGGAGATCGTGGCGATCTGTTATCCATGGAGGTAAAATTTGATGATGAGGATTTAGGTCTTCGTTACTATGCTCACCGCCCAGCCATATTCAAATTTCCGTGACACCATATTGTTAAGCCGTGATGAACTAACCTAGCGGAGGTTTATGAGGCGCCCGAGTAAGGAGAAGATGAAAGGTATGGTGCGGGGTGAGCCGTCGTTCTCCAAGGGCGAGGCGTTGCGGTCGAGGCGAGATCGAGCGTAAGTCCTATGATAACAACTATCGCGATAAGAGCCGCATGGTAGAGGACGCTCAAAGTCCAAGGATAAGAAGTTCGCAAGTCTCGCAAGAAAACGAACCACTTCATCGAGGATTGCTATAAGGTAAAGAATAAGGAGAAGAGGAATGCTGCATACCAACATAAAAATAAATCAAGGTAATGCCTCTGTTGTCTCCGGTCGATAATATTGATTCGAGATTGCCTTGTCGATTTGCTGGTTGTGTTGCTGGTCATGATGAATGGATACTCGATTCGGCATGTTCGCTTCATATCCGCATTAACAGAGAATGGTTTAGTTCTTATAAGCCCGCGCAGAGTGGAGATGTCGACGCATGGGAGATGACAACCCATGTGAGATCGTGGGCATTGGATCTGCTCGATCAGGACACATGATGGCATGGTTCGCACGCCGACAAGCAGCGACATATACCAAGGATGGCAAGAAATCTCATCTCCTCAAAGACACTCGATGATGATGGGTACAAGTACTCCGCTTCAGGTGGAGTTTTAAAGGTATCAAGAGGTTCTCTCATTTACATGGTTGGTGATATGAATTCTGCCAAGTTATATGTGCTTAGGGGAAGTACATTGCGTGGTTCCGCTATGGTCGCTCTCGTCTCGATAATAATACTAACCTCCGCATAAGCGCCTTGGACACATGAGTGAACTTGGTATGACAGAATTGATGAAGAGGAATCTGCTGGATGGCTGCACTCAGAGTAAGATAAACTTCTGTGAGCACTGCATTTTTGGTAAGCACAAGAGGGTAAAGTTCAATGCCTCGGTACATCGCACCAAAGGTATACTTGAGTATGTACATGCTGATTTGTGGGGACCTTCTCGTATGACCTCGTATGGTGGTGCAAATTATATGCTTACTATCATTGATGATTACTCCAGAAAAATGTGGCCTTATTTTCTCGAAGGTAAAGATGATACATTTGTCGCTTTTAGAGAGTGAAAAGTAATGATAGAAAGGCAAACCGAGAAGAAGGTAAAGTCGCTTCCATCGATAATGGTGGTGAATTTTGCTCGCATGAGTTTAATGATTATTGCAGAAGGAAGGCATTGTGAGGCATCACACCATCCCGCACACTCCGCAGCAGAATGGTGTGGTGAGCGCATGAACGAACCATCATATCGAAGGCTCGTTGCATGTTGTCCAACGCAAAGATGAGCAAGCGCTTTTGGGCGAGGCCGCCAACACCGCATGCTATTTGATCAACAGTCGCCTTCTAGTCCACTCAACAAGAAAACTCCCATTGAGGTATGGTCCGTACATCCGCTAATTATTCACACCGAGAGTTTTTGGTTGCACCGCTTATGCTCATGTTGATAATGGAAAATTGGAGCCTAGAGCTATTAAGTGTCTGCTTCTTGGTTATGGTTCGGAGTAAAAGGATATAAGCTATGGAATCTGAAACAAGAAAGACTTTCATGAGCGTATGTTGTTTTTAATGAATCAAATGTTTAATGACAGTTTACCCATAGATATTGTACTGCATGATCCGATGATGAGCAAAAAATATGAGCGTGCGAGTGGAGCACGTGGATGATCGAGGAGATGAATTTATTGATGATACTATTGATATCGTTTCAGCACTTATCTCTGTTTTGCAAAGCAAGACGATCACCTATTGCACTTCGCAGAGAAAAGAGGAGTTGTGGTCCTCGATCCCGATTAATTGAAGAATGTAATTTGGTTCATTATGCTCTTAGTTGTGCTGAACAGGTGGAGAACACTCATGAGCCGGCTACGTACACTGAAGCCATTGTTTCTGGAGATCATGAGAAGTGGATCTCAGCTATGCAAGAAGAGATGCAATCCCTGGAGAAAAATGGCACATGGGACGTGGTGCGCTTGCCTAAAAATAAGAAGACCGTGCGTTGCAAATGGATCTTTAAGAGGAAGGAGAGTCTATCTCCTAGTGAGCCTCCAAGATTTAAGGCAAGGTTAGTAGCTAAAGGTTTCAGTCAGATTCCGGGTGTTGATTACAATGATGTGTTCTCTCCAGTTGTGAAGCATAGCTCAATCCGTACATTCTTTAGTATTGTTGCTATGCGTGATCTTGAGCTTGAGCAGCTAGATGTGAAGACAGCATTCTTGCATGGAGATCTTGAGGAGGAGATATACATGGACCACCGTAAGGGTTCATAGTGCACAGTAAGGAGGATCATGTTTGCAAATTGAAGAAGTCCTTATATGGTTTGAAACAGTCTCCTCGTCAGTGGTATAAGAGGTTTGATTCATTTATGTTATCAAAAACCTTTAAAAGATCGGATTATGATAGCTGTGTATACATTAAATTTGTTGATGGATCACCTATATACTTGCTGTTATATGTTGATGATATGTCGATTGCGCCAAGAGCAAGAAAGAAGTCACTACATTGAAGGCTCGATTGAGCAGTTGAATTTGAGATGAAGGATCTTGGTGCTGCTAAGAAAATTCTAGGTATGGAAATTACTAGAGACCGTGCTTCGCTTATTGTTTCTTAGTCAAGAAAATTATATTCGTAAAGTACTTCATCGTTTCAATATGCATGATTCAAAGCCCGTTAGTACTCCCATTGCACCTCACTTTAAATTGTCACCTCACAATGTCCTAGCACCGATGAGGAGGTTGAGTACATGTCCGAGTTCCGTATGCTAGTGTTTGTTGGGTCTTTGATGTATGCCATGGTTTGCTCTCGCCCGCATTTATCTTATGCTATGAGTATGGTCGGTAGATATATGGCTAATCCCGTAAAGAGCATTGGAAGGCCGTTCGGTGGATTTTCAGTACATGCAAGGCACATCGGATGCTTGTTTGAAGTTTGGTAGGACTGAAAAGGAACTCGTTGGCTATGTTGATTCAGATTATGCCGGTGATTTGGATAAGCGTAGGTCGATCACAGGTTATGTATTTACCATTGGAGGTTGTGCCGTGAGTGGAAGGCACATTTGCGAGGATGTTGTTGCGCCGCCCACCATCAAGCGTAATATATGGCTATTTGTGAAGCAAGTAAAGAGTCGGTTTATGAAAGGTTTGTTTGCTTGAGCTTCGGAGTTGATTCTTGCATTAATCTGCTTTTGTGAAACCCAGTGCAATTTATCTCACTAAAGATCGATGTTTCATGAGAGGACAAAGCACATTGAGATTAAATATAATTATGTCGAGATATTGTTGCAAAGGGTAAGCTAAAGGTATGCAAGATTAGCACTCATGAAAATCCTGGCGATATGTTGACAAAGCCGTTCACATTGCTAAGTTTGAGCTTTGCTCAAACTTAATTGGTATTACTTAGCCCAAGAGGTCAGTAGCGCGAAAGTATTTCTTTCTTTGTTGTGTTCTGGTGAAGGATTGATTTATACTACATGAAGGAATTTGTCTCAAGGTGGAGTATGTTGATTTGTGATCCAAATTATATAGGCCACTTCGGACGAAGCGTAGCGAGGCCCGCTGTCGAGGCTTAGGGCCGGAGCGAGCGGAGCGAGTCCTGGCCGCCCATTGCGCAAGGCGTGCACCTGTGGACGCTGGGAGTGCGGGCGAAGCCCCGCGGTATGGATCGTAGTCAAATTAGGGTTTCCTTGTTATATATATCCTGTAAGCCGCCGTTTGGGATATGGCATCAGAGTTGTAAATCCCCGGCGTTGTAACCTCACCCCGATATAGTGAAGATTATTGTCTTGGCCGGGCGCCCGTGGTTTTTCCTCTCGCATTGGGAGGGTTTTCCACGTTAAATCTTGTGTCTCTCTGCGATTGATCTTGTTTACTTGCCGCTTCTTCCGCCGTCGCGTGCAACAGTTCGTCACCACCACTACCACAGTGTATGCCATGGCGCAGCGGCGCGCCTCTCCCGAAACTACGGCCGGTCGGCCACCCAGCAAGGCAACACATTGAGGTCGAGTGCGGCGGCACATCCTCCGGCCACGTGTACCTTGGCAAATCTACATTAGCTACAGCTACTACCCCACGGTGTGCCCCACGGCGGCATCGGAGGTCGGTTTCTTGGCTCGCCTAGTTACTTCAATATAAGGGCAGTCTCAATGCTGTAGTTTTTTACATTAATTAGGTTTGCCATGTAAGCATTTTGATGATATGGCATAGTAATTAAAGAGAAGAGATAAGGAAATGATTTCTTCATGAGGAAACTATTTTTTCACGAGGTTCAAAGCCGAGGAAACCAGCAAAAGATGCGTTGCAGCGAACCTAATTTCTTATCATAGTGTCTTAGAAGAAACAGCTAGTGCATATGCAGGAAGGGGATAAAAATGATTGGTCATAATTCGATCTGGTCCCACACGAAGAAACTATAGATTAGAGTTGTAGTTTGTATCATAGTGTCTTAGAAGACTAGAAACTAGTCATAGTTTCAAGCATTGGAACTGCCCTAACAGATCTGTGCCTGCACATTCAATTTTAATAATACTTAGAATACTCGTTCAATTGCTTGTTAGTAGAATACTCGTTCAATTGCTTGTTAGTCGATAGTGATCCTATCGAGCCGCAGATAGATTGTTTGGGTTTAGCAATTTGGGCAAACGTGGCATTGTGATAGCCTTGTGGTAGTTTCTTTGGCTCATCCTGGTTGTTTTGGCCAGAAGTTTGGTTAGGAGGAAGGATGGTGAGTTAGTGGAAACCAACGCACAAGCTCGCTGTTCTTCTTACCAAATCTGTGTGTATTTGGTTATTTGGTTGCAGATTATTGATCGGGAAGTATGGAGCAACTGGACAAATGCATTGGGGCATGGTATGCATTTTGATAGTGGTTTCTTCAATGATACAGAGGGGATTGTTTTTTTTTGGTCTCTTCTTCCTCTGGCCATGTGAGGGTGCCATGCCATCTAGCATGATGAGAGAGAGAGGAAAAGGAGGTGGTGGCTAGTTCAGAAAAGAAACTGTTTTTTGGGGGCATTTTGGCTTACAAATTAATTGGAAGATGGATCATGTCATCTTTGGGCTGTACCACCTTTGTCTCTCTTGCTTAGGCTCTAAGAGTACATCGATTCTTTTGTATTCATCTTTGGGCTGTTATTTTATTGCTCACCAATGTATTTTTGGGTAAGATTTATCGTGTGCAAGGTTGGGTGGATGGATCTCCCATGGCGATGTTGTGGATGGATTTATAGGCCAATGAAGAAAGGAAGCGATAGTTCTCGGACGACCTGAGACCCGATAAAAATGGACATAACAAATACTCTCTTGTTCCTGTGAGGAAAGTAAACCCTCGCAGTCTCAGCCTTGGCTGCCCGTCACCGCCGTATCACCCTTTGCCTTCGTATCTCCACCTTTGGTGAGCCCCCTAGATCTCCCTCGAAAGCTGTTGGTTAGTCCCCGGCTTCTCATCTTCCACTTTGCTTCACCTACATCTTCTTCTTTTATTTTTTTTTAAGACCGATCCATCTAGAGCTATAAAAAAGTTATTTTTTCCATCTACATCTTCTTCTTTTATTTTTTTAAGACCGATCCATCTAGAGCTATAAAAAAATTATTTTTTTTAAGACCGATCCATCTAGAGCTATAAAAAAACCCGTCTTCGACAAACTACTCGAACTCAACTTATCTTAGATTTAATTTGACCTAGGCTCATATAAAAATTAAGCTAAACTCAAATCTATCTCTAAGCTCGTAAATTTTACCGAGTCGAGCTCATATAGTTAGCTACTATTTTTTTCACATCTTAGCTACTCCTGTAGCCCTCCTCGCTTTCCACGGACCAAATTTCTAAATCTAAACCGCCCAATACGTCCACCCCACGTCTATTCCACCTAGACACCAGCCCACCTCCCCTCACGCACCCAAGACACAGGAGGCGGCCAAGCCAACCATAGCCGCCACACACATCTACTGCTCCTCGGGTCGATTTGGCTACATCTACTGCTCGGGTCTCTCTCTCTCTCTCTCCCTCTCGTGGCGGCAACGTAGGCGTATCGCTCCTCCTCCTCCGGCAAGGTAAGAGCCTCTCCTCCTCCTCTCCCCCACCGCTCGAATCCTTCCATTTCAATTAATCCATCGAGTCTTTTCCTAGCGCTCGGTTAGATTCCCACGCGCTTCCTCACGGATCCTAGTGTTTTTATTCCCCCCTGATTTGTTCAATGGTTGGATACTTGGATTGTGTGGACCGTACACCACATGTAGCCTTGCAGCAATGCAGCGTGTTTTAGTGATCTGGAGATTGCTTCCATCCAAGTATTAAACATGTTATAGCAATGCAGCGTGTTTCCCTTTAGAATTTTAGCGATCTGGAGAGTGGAGATTGCTTCTTTTCCTTGTTTTTGACTTCATTTAATGTTTGCCTTCAGCTGTTCCAGTTCTTGTTTGTGCACTCTTATGCATTATTCCAAACTGGTGAATGCATTCTCTACTGAGTGCTGACTGGCCTGCCCAGTGGTCGCTGGAGTTACGCTGGCTCTCTGCCCCCATGGGGGTCGGGGCTGGGGGATGTCTACCCCCGTCAGCTCTAACGGGGCCGGGGTGGGGCTTTATTAGCGGGGGCGGGGCGGGGTAGCGGGACAGCCCCCCGCCCTGTTGCCATACCTAGCCTTAACCATGGAACCATTACCCTCCCCTTTGGATTTCCAACAAGGAGTAAAATTTCTTGTTGGGTATTTTATTAGAGAAACCGGATTTTTAGAAATGGACAAAGAAGAACCGTAGATTTCTTGTTGCTGGCTGCCAAGAAGATCTCTTGCTTTGTGTTGTTCTTTTGCTTCTTGCATTCACTGATTCATACAATCTTTAATGAGAATGTACTAATTGTTCTAGATGTCTGAATAAAATCAAGAATCAATGAAACGATATGTTCTAGCTATTGAAAATTGATTTATGTTAACTATTATTGTGCTTACTCGAGTCAAGCTCAAGCTTAATCAAGCTTGGGCTGAGCCGAGCCTGAGCCTAGGTGCAAGTCGAGCACTACAGCTGGTGGGCAAAGCAACTACTGTCATAGATGGAGAAATCACCGTCATAGATCTTTGCAAGTTGACCCTAGGACCCCGGGCCAACCCCGGGCGAAGTGCACAAAATCACCTAGATGGACCCCAGACCAACTCCGAGCGAAGTGCGCTAGACTGACCCTAGGAGGACCTCGGGCCAACCCGGGACCTCGGGCGAAATGCGCAAGACCGACCCTAGGATCCCGGGCCAATCCTGGGCGAAGTGCGCAAGACCGACTCTAGAAGGACCCTAGGCCAACCCCGAGCGAAGTGCGCAACCCTAGGTGAAGGAGGACTCTGGGTTGACCCTGGACCGACCCTGGGGTCTCAGACCTAGAGAGGCCATGTGGAGTAAATGACCGAAATGCCCCTAGGAGTAGGCCAAACCCCTAATGGCAAAGTTGTAACTACGCTGACCTCCTTCTTTGCCCTTATAAATAAGACCTCTTGTAATGAGAAAGCGGGAGCCACTCTTGAACCCTAACACACTTTTCTTGAATTCACTTAGTGTTGGTAGAGACACTTCGAGGTCTCTTCGTGGTGTTTGTGCTACTTCGAGGTCGTTTCGCATCCGCGACGGTCTTCGTATCGGACCGGTGGTGCTTATAAATATATTGTTCGGACTCGTACCGACGACAATATTAGTCTCTGGTGAGGGAAGGCCACAATTTCTCCAAGGCATTTCCTCTTACTAATGGAATCCCTTTAAGTTACGCACTTCCTCATTTTATCTTCTTGAACTAGATGTGCATAAAACTTGCAGAGACATCAAGTAGGCAAGAAGTAAGGACCTAATTCCAATCTAGAATAGAAGACCACGAACAAATTGGAATCATCACAAAAACCTAGGATTAGGACATGAGGTGTAGATGGAGCTCGAGCTATAAACGAGCTGAGCTCAACTGAGCCTGGCTTCTTAGGCTCTTGCTCGATACAAGCTCAAGCCGAGCTCGAGCGAGAGTCGGTGGCCCAAGCTCGACTCGGGTAAGTTCGATAACAGTTAACATACATCAATATTCAACAGCTATAACAGATTGTTTTGTTGATTTTTGATTTTATTAAATTGTTAGAGGAATGGTTAGAGGAATGATATGCAGTAGTATTAAATTGTTTGCACGCATATATAGATCATCATTTGTGTACCATGAGTATGAGAATTTGAAATAATTTTACGCATATATAGATCATCATTTGTGTACCGTGAGCATGGGAATTTGAAATAATTTTGAACGCTGCTGTTTTTCTTGTCTTTCTCAGTTTTCACAATAGAAAATTTGTAATGGGGTCAATTACTTCATCAACTACAGTAGCTGCAAACATATACTAAATAGCCGTATGGAAACCAGGTCCAGGAAATCAATGTAACATTGCATGACTGAGCACCATATTGCATATTAATATGTATGCTAAAAGCCCAGTGTTGAACCTTTTACTAGAAGTGCTCTATGTCTGTTTCCTTTTCTGTTTTTTGTGCTACCATATTGCAGATTAATATGTATGCTAAAACATTGTAAATTTCTTACTCTTCTTACCTTATCCACCCACCCATAGTGTCAACAATAAGGATAGCTGTCTAAATTGCGGCTTCAGATATTTTTACTGCTGTCTAAATTGCTTCAGATATGTTTACTGCTGTCTAAATTTCTTCATGGTTTTATGACAAACAAACAGTGACAAAAGTTCCGCTTTGCTGTGGAGTCATGGCTACCAAGATACGCATAGTGATGAAATCTTTCAACCAAAACAACCATCTTTCGGGGCTTATGCCTTACGCACAGAAGATTGGATTACCTGAATCGCGAGCCTTGTATACCGTGTTACGATCACCTCATATTGATAAGAAATCCAGGGAACAATTCTCAATGCAAATCAAGAAACAGTTTCTGGTCACAAAAGCGGAAACGCACGAATTGCGCAAGAAGTTCTTCTGGTTAAAACGCCTGCGTGTATTTGGGGCTCAGTATGAAGTCCATGTTTGTTTCAAGACGCGTTTAGATAAGGGGAAGTTGTAAGTTCCATGCTGCTTGGTTCCTGGAGCTTTCTTACCATCGTCCGCATTTCAAGGTGACTATTTTTGTGTCTTGATACTGAGATTGTCAAGCAGAATATGCATCAACATTTCATAGGAGGAACTGCTTTATTTAAAAGATTTTCCAGCAATGTAGTAGTTATTTATTCAAAGCTCAGATATTATGAATTATGAAGATGCAGCATAATGTAATCCTATAGATATGTGTGCCTTAATTCGTGATCACCTTTTGATTTTTTTTCTTAATTATCTGAATTTTCATTTTTTTTAATTATGGAATTTATCTAATCTGTTTGAATCTTTGAAAAATGAATTTTTGGTCGGTTTTTCATATTTATTGAATGTATTTTGGATTATATTGCATTTAGTTTCCAAAGAAAAAGGAGATGAGCAATATGCACAGTACGTAGTGCACATGAGCCATTACCAAGTAAGAGCTATATAAGGTGCAGCCAAACTGACGATGGATTCACAAAACAATAGCTAGTCGCAACACAAGGGATCGGAGAAACGGGGCGGTCTCGCCGACGGGGCAGGTCATGTGTCTGTTTTTATATCACTAACTTTAGTATCGAAGTATAGATTTCTTCTGTTTTCTTGATGTAGGTTTTACCATGAGGAGAAGATTATGTGAATCATGTTAGTCTCTTTAGATTTTCTACCTTACTCTTGGGCATTCGGTGATGGCTATTACTTCTTAGGATGTGGCTTGCTCAGCTTAAGTATATCACACTACCAAGCGATGTAATGTAGATTCTTGCTTGAGTTTTACCAATTCTCTACTTTTATTTTTAGCATTGCACAACATTTAGGAGTGTTAGGGTTTTTATGATTTTAGGGTGTTGTAAGTCACACTTTCTATCTTATATCCTTTTTAGGTACTTCTCTTCTCTACTAGATTCTCTAGAATTCTTTACACTATCTAGGTTAAGATTATTTCTTCTTTCACTAGCTTCTAGTAGTGATGTGACTAGTATGATAGATTTGCTCCTTAGCAGTGTATGTTTCTTGTGTTAGAGACTATGTGGTGGAGAGGTTTTCCTTCTTACAAGAGTTTTTCTTTTTCTTTTTCTTTTGTACTTGTTTTTCTTTTGCAAATGGTTTTTGTAGATAGGGGGAGTGTAAGTTCTTGTTTCCTTTTTGCATCATGCATACATGGTATTGCATTGTAGATATGCATGTTAGTTATGAACTTTGATTATTACTTATTTGTGAGGTAATTTTAACTTGATGTTGCTCATTGCCATGTTATACCTATATAGTTAGTTTTAATATGCTTTTGTATGTATAATTAAATCTTTGCTATACTAGCTTAATTTACCAATCTGAACTTAATTTCACAATTGGTATCTTTTAAGTTTGCTAAGATGAATTTTTTGAGTAGTTGTTCTTTAGTTATCCTTTTATGATACGCTGCCATGTTAAAAATGCTCTATTAAATCTTGAATTTTATATTGAGCTTTACTTAGTTCTTTGCTAGTTCTTTTGGAAAACATGTCTTGCTTTTTGAACTAGTGCCTAACTTGATAAAAAATAAAATAAAAATGATATATTTTGTGCGAAAAACTGATCTCACCAATTTTTTTTTCTCATGAGACGGCTTGCCATTGCACTAAGCATGAACTCAGAGGGAGTTTTGGATAACCTAGACTATTCTTTTATACTTCTTGCTTGGGATAATCGTAATAAGTCTTGAGATCTAGTACTTGAATTAGAAAACAAAAATATGAAAATAGCTGAAATTTAGGAGGCAGTTGTGGTTGACACCTAGTTTAGGACTTGTATATCTTTAGTTGAACTTGTAAATTTTGAAGGTTTGCTTAATTTGAAACTAAATTGAAAGCTCTGAATTGTGCTACCTTGTCTAAATTAGTTATATGTACCTTATCATGATCTAGATGTCAAGTGGTATATTTTATTTTTAACCTCACTTTGGATAATTTTCAAAACTCTTGCTCCTTCTTACTCTCTTGTTGTTTACAAGTGTTTTCTTGCATCATTTGAGAGGGAGTTTGAGCTTGCACAGCCCCTTGCTCTTGATGACTATTTTGCCAAAAGAGGAAGAATGATCAAGATAAAATTTAGTGTTAGTCTAAATAGAGTAAAATTGATGAGAATGAACTTAAATATGGAAGAATGCTTAAAAAGGTGAAAAAGAGGGAGAGTAGGATTTGTGAGGTTGCATTAGAGCAATTTGATCTTTTCCTTTTAAGTGATATTGCATTTGTTCTTTTGTGTTTTATCTTGCAATGACATCAGTCATGATGAACAATTATTTTTTTTTATTTGGACCGTAAGATTGTGCTATTTGAGATGATTTAGGTGTCAATAGAGCTTTTATTAAAAACTTGCTCTTCCTTGGTCTTAGCACTATTCCACATCATGCTATTGTGGTCATGTTCCTTTTTTCTCCTGAAAATGGACCACAGGTGGCTATTGCAACTTGTTTGCTTTAAAAGTTTAAAATTTAAATTCAAATTCTTATATTTATGATGTTTGTTAAATTACTCATCAAGTGGGAAATTGTAAGACCATGTGATGACAGCTCCATAAGAGTGATGAGTATTTGACACCAAGCTCGGACCCGAGGTGCCTATGGCACCCACCCTTGTTCCTCTACTCTAAGCGAGGAAGAAGATGATCGTGTCACTGACTAGTGGGCCCACACGGTAGATTAATTAGTTAACTATTAATTAGGTAGTTAGTGCTAATATGACATGCGGGTCCGAGGTAGATAAGAAAACTAATTGAACATTAGTTTAAATTCTGTTAGTACGACCTAATGCATATGGACCATGATCACACCTATCATTCTCTATAGCTTTTTCTGCAAAAAAATAAATAGAAAGGAAATTAAAACTAGCTAGACCCCATCTGACAACCGCTGAGTTATTTTACTTATGAAAAATAATAAAAAGAAAAGAAAAGAAAACCTGTCTGACCCCACCAGGATAGAAATGACTGCAATGCATGGCACTCGCTGCAGTGGGGGGAAGGGCAATAGCACGACTGATATGAAAAGGGTGAAGACAAGGGTACCATACTGCCATTGTCCAAAGATGGCAAAAACACAAACGAAGCACACTTCGGGTGGTATTTTGTATTTTACCAGTATCTTTGAGTGGCACTGAACCAAGATGATTAGGTTCTCCTATAGAACAGATGCAAGGTTGGGTGAATTATACACAGACACTCGCAAATAAATCCCTGGAAGGGCATGTTTGGGTGGACCGGGATCAGGCTGGATCCTTTTGAACTAAATTACGCGTGGATCCAGGAAAACAAGGCCAAAAAGATATATGATATACGGAGATATCTGCAGAATTCCAGAACACCTTCAAGGTTACCCCGACTCAAAAATAATACCATGTTCAGAATGAAATAACAGCTCTTGTACTGTATATGATTACATCGCATAAATACCCACAGGAGAGAGAAACAGAGGCAGCAAACCATACGCAAGGCCGAATCTCGCTTCCCCATTTTGCTTGCAGGCTCTTCGCTTCAGCAACAGTGGCTGAAACGAATAGCAGGGCGTGAGTGCCATGGCGTTGCATGTAATGGATGGTACATTTCCCTCACAGTTACATACACAGGTGAATACACCACGGGGTTGTACAGGTTGTTGTAACACTGATGAAGATGCGCGTCGACAACGACAACATTTGCACATTGGAGAAGGGATTTGCTTCACGGTCTGACGGTTGATGACTTCTCAACGACAAGAGTGAGTACCAGGAATGAGCCAAAAGAGATTATGAGGGCAGTGGCCATCAAGATAAGCATGGCTTGTAGTGTGATGTTTGGGCTCAGGAAGAAGATGACTGCGATGGCACCTGATTGCCAAACCTTAAACTGTGCAAAGGCTGCCTCCTGCATTTGTCATTTTGCCAAACAACTTGAGTATCCATTTAAGATAAATAGTTATATCAGCAAATGAAATGTGTTTGTGCCTTTCTGTCATTAACAGAGAAAAATATAAGCCAGCAAATGAAATCAAAGCATTACATTCATGTCATCTGTGTGGATGAAATGCTAAAGAAAGCAAACTGAAATGAGATTACCTTGACATCCTCGAACAGCAGCCCAAGTAATGCACTCAACTGTGTATTCAAGACCCCATCACCAACACCCCATAAGGCACCTATAAATAGTGGAATCGCTGCACCGACTAGTCCACCCATTGGACTGCAGCCAAGATAAAGATTACACTACAATGGCAATGTCAAACAGAAGAATAGCACAATGAACAAGGACAAGTAAGTAACATCAAACCTGTAAAGAAGAAGCAACCAGAACAAGACTACAGCCTGAAGAATAGCTCCAACAGACACTATAAATGTAGCTGAATGAAGCCCACAGGTCAAACGTCCAGCAACCAACGAACACTGCAATATCAGGCAAGCTTCAAAAGTCAGGTAAACATACAGTACGGTTTTTTTAGTAGTCTAGAATGATATGGATATAAATTATAAATTGAGAATAAATGGAAGACAAGATACGTTATAGTTGCTAATATGATCTGTGCACCACAGCTATTTTAGCCTAAAGCAATGGCAACAGCAGGAGCCTTGCTGAATCAAAACAGAAATGCAGAGCTCAGCATGAAATGGTACAAGGATAATGGTGTAACTCGACAATCAAGTTAGTGATTTCACTTACAACAACATCAGCTGCACCGTATATTGCCATGGCTCCACCGACTCCAGAGATGCCAAGCACAGGTGTTACAATACTCTTTGTGAATACAGCCCTTAGAAATTCATAATATCCTCTTATAAAAATAAGCATACTAACAAACTGAACCGCCATAGATGTTGAAAATAATGTATGCTACTTACCATACAAATGCCTGTTGTAAACCTGAATATGCTATAAGAGGGATTATAAGAAGCATCCTTCGGTCCTTGAGAGGGGCAATGATATACTTCAACATAGCTCCAGATGAGGAGTGTGTTGGAGCATTATCTCTTTTCTCGTCCCTTCTGGACAGTAAACACATTAATACAATGCCGACAATCATGCAGCCAAGAAACACAACAAATAGCAGATTTTTTCCTGTTACACTTCCTCCATCCTGAAGTGATATGAAAATGAGAGGATCAAACAAAATGACAACACATATGCAAATGTATATTCTACAAAGCAGACAAAATGTCATTACAAGAAATGACAGACAAAAGTCCCCATCCTGGAGTGATATTTAAGAGGATCAAACAAGATGACAACACATATTCAAATGTACATTCTACAAAGCAGAAAAAATGACATAAAAAATAACAAACAAAAGTCAGACCAAAGCTTACTCAGTACTGTTCCATTTGCATGATTGGTATTTAGAGGCTTGTACAAGCACTTTTAGGGGTTACAAAGATTGCTAATCCGAGGACATCCTAGAAGGCTATAATAGTTACATTTAGGGAAATTTACAGTAGGACAAATAATATGCTAAAATTTTATTTTAAAAATTACATTAAAAGGGGAAAATTAGATTGATTAATTTTCAACAGAACTCTAGCTGATTTTTCTGTAGTTATCTACTAGTATCAGTGTACTGCAATATTTCTATTTACAATTAACTGCACTATTTTGTTACAGCTAACGTAGTAATGTATTTTAAGCTAATTTTAGGATATCGTAAACCTGGCAGATCACGTGTTTTGAATTGGCTGGGAGAGAAGTGGAACAAAAGTTTCCAGGACAGAATATGAAGAGGCACAATCAAGGGAGAGAAGTGGAACAGAAGTTTCCAGGACAGAATATGAAAAGGCACAATCAAACTCTTTTATTGATACCATAATTTATTTAGAGTGAATTTCGTAATTTATTTAGAGTAAATTTTGCAAAACTACAAGTCATGCAAACTATCAAAGAACTACAGATTTAACGATCAATTTCATACAACAACAGATTTTACACAAATTTGTATCACAGAGCTACATGTTTTTCACAATGGACAATCTTTCTAAAACCTGTAGCTTTGTGATACAAATTTGTGTAAAATATATAGTTTTGTGAAATTGATTGTTAAATATGTAGTTCTCCAATAGTTTGTACAACTTATATGTAGTTTCGCAAAATTTACCCGTTCATTTACTCATTACTATATCAAACTCATGATACTAAAAGTATTAACTCATAAAGCTCACTTTTCAGTTACTAATTAGCAGTTTCAAGAACACAATACAAATCATGAAGTAAAAAAATGGCAGTTTATGTTATGAACACCGCTTGTATTCATTATGAGGCCAATTGGTCAATATATATACACGTACAGGTATGGTATATATACAAAAAAAACTCCTTATACAACAGGATAAATACACAGCTATATAATACATATCTAACACCTCCTCAAACTTATGGTGGATCAACAACATAAAGTTTAGAGAAGTAGAAGCTATGTTGGTCTCTGGTCTATGCCTTTGTGAAGAAGTATGCCTACTTAAACTCTGAAGGCACATACTGTAGAGCAACAATCTTGTCCAACATCTGTGTCCGCATATAGGAAGCATCAACACCAATATACTTTGTAAGCTCATGCTTTACCGGATCTTTAGTAATGCTAATAGTACCTATACTGTCAGACAAAAGAGGAGTTGGTACAGAAACAGAAACACCAAAATTCTCAAGTACCCACCATAGTCAAATAACCTCCGTAGTCAACAAAGCCATAACTCACAACTCAGCCTCAACACTCGAACGAGAAACTGATGTCTGCTTCTTGGTCTTCCAAGCGATGAGAGAACCGTTAAGAAAAACACAATAAGTAAAGAGAGATCGACGATCAGAGGGATCACTAGTCCAGGTGGCATTAGAATGTCTGGAGCTGTAAAGAGCTGGAGTGAGGGTAAAAGAGACGACGAGAGAGAGTTCCACGAAAGTATCACAGAACTTGAAGAAGATGACTATAGTGAATCTGAGTGGGAACAAAAACAAACTGACTTAAGATATGCAAAAGGTACGAAATGTCAGGACAAGTGATTAAGATAAATAAGGCTCCCAATAAGATGACGATAGTGGGTAAGATCAGTAAGAGACTCACCATCAGAGAGACGAAGATGAATATTAAGCTTCATGGGAAAGATACTAAATATACTTTTCTTGGGACAAATAGAAACCCTCAGGAGTAGAAATAATCTCAATCCCAAGAAATTAGTGAAGTGGACCCAGATCAAATATGAGAAACTACTTATGAAGACGCTCCTTAACAAAGATGATGTACTGAGAATCATCTCCAGCAATGATCATATCATCAACATACAAAAGGAGAAACGTCCGACCACGAGGTGAAGTGTGAATAAAAAGAGTAGGATCATGAGCACTAACAGAGAAATCAGCTACAGTGACAATAGAAAAGAAACCATCAAACCAGGCATGAGGAGTTTGCTTGAGGCCCTAGAGAAATCGACGAAGACGACAAACCATACCCTCAGGAACAGAATACCCAGGGGGCGGCTGCATGTAGACCTCCTTACGCAACTCACCATTGAGAAAGATATTCTTGATGTCCAACTGAGATAGACCATTGTCTAATAGAGGCCACAGTAAGAAGAGTGCGAACAGCGGTCATGTGAGCGATTGGAGCAAAGGTCTCATCGTAGTCGCGACCATACTCCTGCTGAAAATCACACGCTATAAGACGAGCCTTGTAGCGCTCAAGAGAACCATCAGAACGGATCTTAACCTTACAGACCTACTTGCACGTGATAGGAGTAACACGCGCAGGAAGAGAAATAAGATCCCATGTGCCAGTACATTCAAAGGCAGCAATCTCCTCAGCCATCGCATGCTGCCACTTCTGATGAACAGCAGCATCACAGTAAGAAATCGGTTTGGCAAGAGCAGCGCAGCAAAACCAAAACACTTAGGAGGACGAATAGACTGACAATCGTGAAGAGCATATCAAGGAGAGGCCGAAGAGGATGACCCATCAGAAGGAGATGGCACATCAGAATAATCTTCAGCTCACGGACGACGAGTATAGTAGAGAGGATAAGGAACAAGATCAGGAGTAACCTCGGGAGAGGGTGGCGGTGGTGAAGGTGCCGATTGGGAAGGAATCACCGAAGAGACCAACGGTTGTGGTGGAGGAGTGGTGACTACGGAGGTGGCAGTAGAAGACTAAATATTGATCAGAAAAGTGGCAGTAGAAACAGCCTCCGCCTAGAAGTGTGGTGGAATGGTAGAAGCAAAGCATGAGACCACGAGTTATCTCAAGAAGATGACAATGCTTGTGTAAGAAGATGACAATACTTGCGTTTAGCTACACTATTCTGAGCATGAGCACCGGAACAAGAGAATTAAGAGAGTGCCCTACTCAGCAAAAAAAATCATGAAGAACTACTGACAAGTACTCCCCAGCGGAATCAGCACGAAAAACACAGATAGGAGTCAAACTGAGTATGGACTATGATGACAAAAGTCTTGTAGATGAATATAATCTCACTATAAGATGACATAAAATATATCCACATATGCTGAAAAAAGTCATCAATAAAAATTATATAATATCGATGATCTTTCCAAATGAAAGGAGCTGGTCCCATACATCAGAATGAACAAGATTAAAAGGACGCTGAGACACTGACTCACTAGAAGGATATAGGAGTTCAAGTTGTTTAACAAGCTTACAACCCTGACAATTTAGAGAAATATCACCAGACACAGACCTTAAAAGACCACAACGAAGTAATGAAGATATATTCACCTATAAAGATGTCCTAAACGATGATGCCACTAAGCAAAAGATGCGATGAAGGCTGCAGCAAATGTAGAGGTAGTGGTAGAGGCGACAAGGCTGACAGGGACAGCGAAAGGAAGATGAAACCAGTCAAACTCCCAGAGCCGTCGTGTCACGGCGGCGAGAGCCAGTACCAACTGGTGTCCCCGTGCGACGATCCTGAACACAAGAATTAGAATCGACAATAACACGACAATCATAGTCAATGAGCTGCCCTACAGATATGAGCTACATAGTTAGTTTTGGAACATGACAAACAGCAGGAACATGAAATGATGAATTTGAAATAGTGTCTTATCCTGCGACAGAGAGGTACCATCTGCCATTTGAACAGTGATAGAAGCAGCTAAAGGACTAATGGAAGTGAAACTGGTGGAATCAGATATCATATGAAAGGAAACACCAGAATCAAGAATCCAAGATGATATATCTGAGAAAGGAGAAGTAGAAGGTGGTTTCTCATCGGAAGATTGAGCAGTAGAACCAGCAGAACTGGACGAGGCAGAAGCAACCATGCGACCCAGCAGTGTAAAAAACTCCAGAGTGTCAGAGGCACCAGGACTCCGCTGAGAAGAGAAACCTCTAGTGCTCCTTAGAGGACGAGCACCGCAACAAAAAGTCTTCTTCCTGTAGCAAAATTGTTCCACATGTCCATTCTTGTTGCAATAGGTGCAGTGGAGTCCCCTACCAACAGCAGCTGTCACTGGTAGAAACGTAACTGCTGAAGGTGCAACCAAAGGCGCAGCAGGTGTAGAAGCTAGAGGAGCCACCAAAACCGAAGTACACGACGGTGACGACAGCAGACCTACACCACGAAGGCGAATCTCCTCAATACGAACAGTTATAAGAATCTCCAACAAAGTCACACGAGGGTGACGAGCCAGCAAATAAGCATGAATCTGCTCAAACTCATATCAGAGACGTGTCAAAAAATTGTAAATGCGGTGAAGCTCTAAGTGAGACTGCTGACGCTGATAGCACTGACAAGTGCGGCAAACATCTGGCCCCAAAGAGTCAATCTGAGCCATAACACGGACAACTGAGCATAAAACTCATCCACAGTGGCATCTCCCTGCTGCAGCGACTGCTCTTAACGCATAACAGCAAGATACAAGGAATCACCAGATGGCTCGTAGCGATTGTGCAGATACGCTCACATCGCCTGTGCGGAAGCCAAACAAACAATACCACCAGTGAGATGTACCTCCATGCTAGCAACCAAAATAGCAGAAGTACAAGCATCATCATCGATCCATGTCTTGTAAGCAACATACTAAGTATGAAAGGTTTTCATGGCATCCTCAAAAGCCTCAGATGCCTTCGTACGAGAGTCTTCGGAAGATCCTTCGGGAGTACAGGCTCAGCAGGTGGAGTAGGGCGAAACGGACAAGGCAACTCACCAGTAAGGAACTCTCAAAGATACGGACCACACATGTGGAAGGGTATATGCTAAAACTAGCCCCGATAATTGAGACCATCAAAGATCACCAGGCAATAAAGAACAGAAACAGTGCCTGCAAAAGATATTTTTCTTTCTTTCTTTCTTTTTTCTTTTCTTTTCCTTTTTCCTTTTTCTTTTTTTTTGTGTTGTTTGCGGTCGATTAACAAAATCGATCGAAGCCCAACCGAATCACACCCGACTCGATCGAAGAAGGGCGATGGCTCTGGCGGCTTCAACAGCTGCAGATCTGGCAACCAATAGCCGGCAGCTCTGACGGGATCAAGGCGGCGAGAAGAGCCGGCAGCGGCTCACAAGTTGAAGCAGCGGCGGACGACCAAAGCAGCGCCAAATTGGAGGTGGGTTAGCCCATGAGCGGGAGTCAACGGTGGCCGAGTAGGTAGCAGCGGCGGCCGACTGGGACTCCTCATGGATCAAAAAGGCGGCCTGGGCGGCCGCCGAGGCGGCTCCTAGGCGGTCGGCGGCAGCCGGCCGCCGCGACTTGGCCCCTCGGCGGGTGGTCATGCGGCTAAGCGGTGGCGGTCGCAAGCGGCGTAGCGGTCAAAGCGGCGCGGCGGCGTCAAACCAGCGACGCGGCGGCGCGCGCGCGGCTAGGTGGTCGCCGAGATGCCTAGGCGTGGAGAGCCGGCCGGAGGAGGAGGCTGCGCGGGGAGGCGGTGGGGAGGAGGCGCGGGGAGGAAGCGCGGGGAGGGATGCACTGGAGAGGAGGCGGCGGGGAGAGGACTGGAGGAGGCGGCGAGGAGGCCGGAGGAGGAGGCGGGAGGACCGAACCGCGGAGAGATGCTGCGGAGACAGGGACGCCGCGGAGAGTCGGCGGAGTTGGATCTGGTTGCGATCTTTGGCTCGCTCGAACCGCCATGCCTCGCTGCGGTTTGGCGCAGCTTTGGTCGCAGATATTCTGGCGCTCGCTTCGCTTCGCTTGCTTGACCTAGCCTCTCGCCTCGCCTCGCGTCGTCGCCGCCGAGCGGCCGAGCTTCCTCCTCGCCTCTGGTCTCCCTTCACGGATTATCCCTGACCCAGTGTACGCGACTTCTTCCCTCTCGCTCGCCTCCTCCGCCTCGCCTCCGCCTCCTCCCGGGCCCTCCGCCTCGGCCTGCTTCTCCGCTGGCCGGCCCGCCTAGGCCCCGCCTAGGCCCCGCTTAGGCGGCCTAGGCGCTAGGCCCCTGCTTGCCGCCCGCCTAGCGCCTAGCGCCTACTTGAACATTGGGACTCCTATAGGAAGATGATGACCGATGACATCGAAGCGAGACAGCTCTGGATCGGCTGGGAGGCGGAAGAGGAGGATTAGGGCGATGGCGCGGTGAAGATCCGGGTGCCAGCGGCGCGATGAAGAGGATCGCAATGAAGAGGATCTAGACGACGGCTGCGCAGTGGAGAGGATTCGATCGACGACAGCGTGAAGAAGATCCGAGCGATAGTTGTGCAGTGAAAAGGATCCGAGCAACGACAGCGCAAAGAGGATCCAACGATGGCTGGAGGAAAGAAACCAACGGTGACGGGGGACTTTACGAAACCCTAGGTAAGGCTCTGATACCATGTTATGAACACCGCTTGTATTCATCATGAGGCTAATGAGCCAATATATATACACATACAAGTATGGCATATATGCAGGAAACCCCTCACACAACAGAGTAAATACACAACTATATAATACATATATAACAGTTCGTAAGGTTCTAATAAGACACAAGACTAAAAGTTAGGATGCTAACCTTTCCATTTCTCAGTAGAGCAAGTGAGATCAAATTTCCAATGACCTACATAATTCAAATGTAGTACCAGTCAGACCATTGTACCCTTGTATCTGTGGAGGGCCCATGTGCAGAAAGAAATAGATGTTACACATGAGGTTTGAAGAAAAAAATACTAGAATATCTCTTGGCATGTTTCAGTTAAGACTAACTGTTGTACGGTTGTACCTGCGTGCTAGCAAATATTCCCCAAAATTCTCCATTGAAATTCCCTAAAGTCGGACCCTCAGGCAAATTATTGTCTCTGGCATGACTGAGGGCAGCAGATGTAAGATAAGTACCCTGCAGTGTGAAATACGGGTATGTGAGCTAGACATGAATGGAGACTAAATAGTTCAATGGAAAGTAACATTATCACCTGCCCAACCCAAATGATCGATGAAGAAAAACCCAGGTACAATGAAGCTGGCACCATTGTGTACCTGGCAATTTGTTGTTCTAGTTAACATCAAAGGAATAGCAGCATGTTGGATGCGCTAAAGTTTGTTTTACCGTAGTATGTAGAAAAACTGAAACATTCAACTAGATTAGGAAGCAGAAGCACAAACATCAGCCAGGACCAGAAGCTAATCCATGATCCATATAAACAGTATATATATCAAAGGCATCCGTGGTACACTGCATCAGTACACAGACAGAAAATACATTTTACTGAATTAGCTATTTTTGGCTTCTTGAGATTCTACTCTCAGCTATGCAGGGTATCAAGGTAATGAATTATGGGAAATGAGAATGCAATGCATTCACTACCTTGGCTTAAAGATAAACGAAGGTGCCTGTCATAAAGAAGAGCTAAGGTTGAGGTCAAACTCTGAGAAATCCAGGAAATGCGCATGAAATTAGATTAAACAACAGATCATCAATTAAAGTCTTACTCATCTCGAACTGAGAACCGTCTAGCTAGGCATTTTATCAAGCAAGCACCACGCACCAAACCAGCACAACCCTCCGGCACTAGCACACCATCCACCCATGGCAGATTGTGATCCGTAGGCAGAACGCACCATGTTGGGAGCAGGTTGGCAAGGATAAAGAGCAGGTAGCTGCTAGTGCCGATGATGAGCGCGCGCTTAGAGCCAAGCCAGCGACACAGACACCGCAAAGAGTGTGAAGGAGGTGTACAGGATCCCCATGAGACGGTGCCCAGGTTGCTCTCCTGCAGCACGGCGAGGCCCAGGACCCCGCATCATATCAGGAAGAACCGAAACGAAGTGAGATCGGCGCCACAAAGAGGAGGGAGGAGAGGGAGATATGAGTACGGTGTTGACGGTGCTCTTGAGGTTCTGGAGGGTGCAGTAGGCGAAGAAGACGAAGAGGAAGGCGGCAAAGAGGAGGTGCATGTCGGCGGCGTGGCTCCGGCGGCCAGATGCGATGAGGAACGGTGAGGCGGCAGTGGCCTCGAGATTGCCATGATTCTGCATTTGTTCTTGTGCCGAAGGATCAGATGGTAGAATCGTGCTACCAAATATCACAAGGTCAGAACTACTATTTTTGTATATAGTTACTAGGATCCAACAAAGCATCGAGATTGGAATTGTCGAGCAAGATCCTAGCAAAGTTGCTTTGGTTGATCTATCTGATATCCATATGGTAGTTCAGCTTAAGAAAGACCCAAATTAAGCTCTTGAGGCCTGCACTGGTGTTGGTATCCTCTTGGAGCTTTGCATCGCAGCACTAACAGCAGTTGGCCCAAATTAAGCTCTTGGGGCCTGCACTGGTGTTGGCATCCTATTGGAGCTTTGCATCGCAGCACTAACAGCAGTTGGCCCTTCACCCTAGCCCCTTGGTTTCTTATCCAAATCCAATGCTGCCGCTGGAATTATGTTATGCACATTGCATCCATTTACATGAATATCCAACGGCAGGTTTGGGTAATATGATACACTTGAAGGATTCCATTTGTCAGGTGACACATATGATGGAATCATAGAAATATGGTGATACTGGCTAAGCATCCAGCTGCCGACAAGACTACTATATATTCTACTTCAACTGTAACCGGACATCCAGAGAGAGAAAAAATGGCCACTAGTTATTCGTCCATTTTTGGTGGGGTTGGTGGAGCTTGGACACGTCCTCACTCTCTCCTCAGTGTTCATAGCCTCTCCTCGTCTTTGCCTTGGCGTGTACATACTAAACAGCATTGTGTTTCAGTCGCTCACTCTACTTGGAAGAAAGATTATTGCAACAACTCAATTTGCCTTAAAAAAAACCTGCATTTTCATGAGTTTCAAAAAATTGTGGCATTTTCAAATTTTCCCTAAAGCCTTGCTAGAGTTCTCTGTTGCGCGGATACTTCTCAAAACTCGCGTATCCGTATCGGATACCGTATCGGATACGGATACTCCTCCGATACACTCCGATACGTATCCTGCCCGTATCCTAACTTTTTTGAATTTCCAAAAAAAGAAAAAAATTCCGATACTTATCCGATACTTCATAGATACCTCCCCGATACTTCTAATCTAAATTCTACCCCCTCCCACCCACTGCCTCACTCCACTCACGCTTCACGCCTCACGCCTCACTCTCAGTCCTCACGCCGCCTCCACACCACCGCAGCTCCTCCCCTCACACCGCCTCCGGCCTCCTCCCCGCACGCCGACGCCTCCGGCCTCTTCCCCAGCTCATGCAACATCAAAGCTCACTTCAACAACTTGCCTTTCATCTTGTTAGCCTCCTGATTGTATATCAAGGTGCTGCCTAAAGCCTGATCTACCCGTCGGGGTTCAGAAGGCCTGAATATATCGCACATGGTTGCCATTGCTACATACCAACTTTTGCAAAAGTGAAAGTTGGTATGTAGCAATGGCAACCATGTGCTTATATATTCAAAGCCTTCCAACTCGACTGTAGATCAGCTTTGTAGATCAATCGATTTCAATTCCTTATAAGAATTCATTAATTTGTTATTTATTATTTTTATTAATTATATATATATATATATATATATATATATAAACGTATCGCCGTATCGGCATTTTTGGGAAAATGGCGAATCGCGGTATCGCCGTATCGCGTATCCGTATCCGTATCCGTATCGGGGTATCCGGGTAACAAAGCTAGAGTTTAAGAATTTTTAAAATAATTTCTTTGGGCCAAAAATCAAGTTTGAAAATTTCTAAAAGTTAATCCTGTGCTAATCAAATTTTCCTAAAATTCTTGTTGCAAAAAAACTCTAGAATTCAAATTACAAATTCAAAACCGAAGTTAAATCTCAAATAAAACTTTAAATCTATTTTCTTCCCTCTCTCCTTTGGGCCAAAATCCAGTAGCCGGCCCAGCCCATCTCTTCTTTTTCCTCCCCGCCGGCCCGCTCGCTTCCCCCTTCCTCTTTTCCTTCCTGTGGCCCAGCCGACCTGCGCTGCCTCTTCTCTCTGTGCGCTGCACCGCTCTCCCTCTCTCAATTGCCCACAGGACGTCGCCCGAGCCGGCCCATGCGCACCTTCTCTCTCCCCACCGCGGCCCAAGTTGCGCCACCCGTACGCGAGCCCACCAGCCTAGCTCCTCTCCCTCTCTCCCTTTCACTAATATGTGCCCCCGGTCCCACCTGTCAGCATGAGGAAAGCACTATGCTTCTTCCCCACGCCAACTCTCTCTCTCGCTTGCCCGTCTGCTCACCGTACGCACACACCGCTCGTGCTAGAGCTGCGTCAGCCCTGCCATCTTGAGTGCCACGCCGCCGCTGCCTCGTCCTATCGTCGCTCGCGCTCTCTTTCCCCCTTTGCACGCACCACGAACTCACCAAGTCTTGCGCCCGAAGCCAACCCATGGTGCCGCTCGCTCCATAATGCCCTCTGCTTAAACCCCACCCGAGAGTGCCAAAATGGCCACCCTAACCCCCTCTCTACTTCCCCTAAGCTCACGCTTCCTCTCAGCCTTCGGTGGAGACGAATCAATCCTTCTTCCCCAAGTTTGGCCACCGGCTTCGCCATTCTATTCTCACTGCTCCGGCAAGTTTCCGCCGCCACTAACATGTGTTTTGTGTTCACCTTGTTCCCCTCTTTCTAATGCACCCCTTGCCGGCGCATGGTTCCTTGTAGAAAGGCCGAAACGGTGACGTCCCCGTTGTGCACAGTGCCGCCGCCAACCTATCCTCTTGGCTCCAGTGAGCTTTGACCTTAAAGGTCATGTCCCTCGAGTTTGCCTTGACTTCCCCATGCTAACAAGCATCTTCGGCTGAGTTCTTTTTGATTTTGGCTTTGGCTTATCACTTCCTGTTACATTAACTAACTTTTAAACAGTCTTTACAATGCAGGGTCTACAGGTAGATTGTAGTAGACACTGTACCGAGTTCAACTATACTAGCTAAACTCACATGCGACCGTTTCTCTCTACGTACTGTCTCTCGTGAATAGCCGGAACTAAAAAACCATAAACCAAGAGCCAAAACCACAGTCCAAAAAAACCCACCCTTCTTCTTCCTTGTCGTGCACCAGAGCCACTAGAACAGGCCTTCGTCTCCGTCACTGGCCAAAGCACGCTCCAACTCCGCCGCCGCCGGTGATCTCCCTCTTCACTCCGTTTCTCAGTGAGCCCTTCTGTTCCAGTGTCTTTTTGTGCCGCAAACGCGGTAGGGTAGACAATGCCCCGAGTAGATGACCGTAGCATCGCCACGTCGTTGCCTCTCGCTGCGCAGCCACAAGTCGTCGTGGAGAACCTTGATCGAGGCCACATTCTTAGTGCCAAGAGCATCCTGAGCATCACCTTGCCTTGTAGATGCTAGCGCACATGCCAATTCGAAGTTTTAGCGCCCAGTTTGTGGTTGCCTAGTTGCATAGTAGAGCCGTCGCTGACCTCGCCGCCGCGCTGCCACCTCAAGCCGTCTCCTGTCACGCTACTTCCGCCAACAGCTTTGCTGGGACCGCGCATCCCATTTTGAGAGTTGTGGATGGCCATCGTGCTTTCCGTCGCCGGCGCCGAGCCCGAAATCGAGCCACCATGGGCGCCACCGCTATAGCTCTATTCGGTTGAGGTAGAAAACGACGCCGAGACGCTGACCAATGGGCCCACACAGCAGGTTAATTACTTTAAATGGTAATTAGTTAGCGGTTAATTCGGTAGTTAGTGTCAATATGACATTTAGGCCCAGATTGATTAGAAAATCTAATTAAACCCTAGGTTAAGTTACATACGGGCCCCACACCCTTAAAACTGACGCGTAGACCTAGTCTGTGGATCCGAGCCACTTACACATGGGTCCCACTGCCCATAACCATTGAGTGGACCTAGTCCATGTGGATCGTGACCCCACCTGTCATTATATATCGTTTTTCCTTAAAAAATAAATGGAAAAGAAATTAAAACCAGCTGGACAACCATTTTTCTTAAGAAAAATAATTAAAAAAGAAAAAATCCCGACCGAACCCACCTATCAGAGATTCAGGTATTTTGGAACTTATTCTGGGTTCAAATTTTGGAGAGCTCGTTCTCTCTCATTTTAAATCCAAATGACTCGGTTTGTGTTTCTAAATTCATCTAAATTCAAGATCATTCCAACATCACCAATATCATAATTTTTAGAGTTCATTTGAATTCGTGTTGAATTTGGGTATTTACATATTTATAAAATTTGAGGCTTCAGACGCTTCCGTCACTGACGAACAAGATCCTACACTATTCACAGTTGACCACGGCAAGTCCTTATGATTGATCATGTTGAACCTAGTTTTCAAATACAAATATTTTGCTTTCAAGTACAAACTGCATGCTTATTATTATTTAATTAAATGATATGTTAAATGTTGATGCTTAGTTATACCACACAATTGGTGTTTATTATTTTCCTTTCTTGATTGTTGATATTACCTTTACCATGTCGCCCTAGGATAACTACCATAATACTCTACCACCGGAAACAAGAAAATGTTTTATAAAATGGTAGAGACTTGGGCGAGTTGTTGGTATGAGACTGGTGCTGGGATTGTACGAGACCTAGGTTTGTTGGTTGTCTCACTTGAGTCGATTAAGGATTGAATCTTGTGCCGCTTATTCTGTACTCAAGTCGTGCAACCACAAATCAAGTATGAGATTGACCTGGCCAACTAATTTGCTTAGTTTCAGTGTGGACTCCTACACATTAGAATGGTCGGTGGATTTCTGGATTTCTAGTATGATTATTCTATAAGTGACCCACGCTGATCACTGTCACTATGTGGATTTTTTAGCGTAAAGGGTCATAGACTCCCTAACAACGGAGTCCCTCATTGAAAACATAGTCCGGGAAAGGAACGTTTTGGGGGTAAGATATAACCCGAAAAGGTAACGGTCACTGTTACCAGTGTCGAGGGATTTCACCCTGGAGTGGGAGGAAGTATCGGAACTAAGCATTGTAAAAACCTTATTATGATTTTCTCAGTTATATGCTTACGAGAGCATGTAATGGCCAATATTATAAGTTAATCATATAAATCTATACAACCTCTGCAGAGTATTAACAATCTACTTGAACAGCCATGCCCTCGGTCATCGGCATAGTGCAGAAAGGCCACACTTGCATAGTTTTCATAAAATAATTGTTAATGGTGGTTATGAATTGAAAGTTTAAGGAAATGATTATGGTATCTTGGTATGAAAGAGAAATTGGTTTGGTACATATGGAAATGGTGGATAACTATGAAGATAGTTCGCTCTCATGAGAAACTTAAAACTAGACACCTTTGGTTTTAACTTAAAACTAGACACCTATGGTTTTAGTTAAAAATTTGGCTAAGTCATAGGTTTAGAATCTAATTATGATATTTACAATAAAACTTGCTTTCCGCTAAAAGAACCCTATAACCTTCCCTTGTCAAGGCCTTGCATCTATATACTTGCATTTGACATAAGGACTTGCTGAGTACTTTTGTACTCATGGTTGCTTAATATGTAGATTTCGATGATAGAGAAGACCCGGTGTATGGATATTTCCGTGCCTCCAGCAACGACAGTGATGGTGATGGCCATGAATAGGATTAGCCCTAGTCGATGGCCTGTGGCAGGTCATAGAGCCATTTTTTGTTTATTTTCTTCCGTTACTTTACTTAAACAAACTCATTTAGCCTGTCGGCCCATGTTGTAAACACTTGATCGTAAGATCTATTTTTGATTGTCTATGTAATATTAAGTATTCCTTTTATTTATACACATGTATAGATGTGATATTCGCCGATATTGTATTGTATAAGCTAGCTACTGATCCAGGAACTAGCTCATAATACACAGAGGGCTTGCCTTAAAGGTGCGTCCGAAAATTATCCTTTGAAGAAAGAAAACGAAGATTCTCGTGGCTCTGAGTTATCAACAGTAGCAAGCCTCACACCTTAGACCTTACTGATCTAGTCTAAACACTAGCCAGGGCACATAAAATCTAAACCCAACCCAGGTCAGGAGGAAGCTTAATTCACTCTAGTGCTTGACACCTTTCTATCTAAGAATGGATGCGATCATTGGCGGGTTGACCATCGAACAGGCTTAAAAGAGTAAGAATGTTAGATACACTACGAATATAAGAGATGCACTAGGGCGATGCAAAAGGCAGTGTACCGTGACTGTAAAGTACTTCATGTTTGCGCGATAGTTTGTGTACACATAAGAGATGCAACGCCAATATATAGGAGCCAGTCGAAAGTTCACAGCAATCCAATGCCTAGGCTAAGGCCATATAGGAGTACTATATGTTCTTTCTCTCCAACCTATATGCCTCCTTCTATACGATGCATCGCATCTTTGCATCCGAGCGTGTGTGATACCATTAGCAAATGCGGTCAACGCTATTCACACAACTCTGGGGACAAGATCCCCTTGAACCATAATTTACTCAACAAAAAATCGTTTTGGTCAGGACCGTGCCGGCGCTCCTGCTAAAGAAGCAAATGCTGAGCTAAAATTTCCATCTACCATCTCGGCATTCCCCTATTTTCTACTGCTATTCCACGGCCTCGTTGCTCTGCTATTCAGATGAGTCGTCAGGAAGATTCAGTTAGCTAGAGACTTGCCCGAATTGTCAGAAGCTTCCTACTAACCCTGGTCGGATGCAAGCATAAGCGATGAGAGGGAGGGAGCAGGTGGGTGGGAGCTGTACCAGGACGGGATGAGGTTGGCGGCGATGAAGAGGAGGTAGCCGGAGGTGCCGAGCACAAGCGCGCGCTTGGACCCCATACGCCGCACCAGCGGCGACCCCACCACCGAGAACGCCGTGAACGACGTGTACAGCACCCCCAGCGACATCGACCCCAAATTCTCGTCCTGCAAGCATGCGCGCGACGACAACCCCATTAATGGGAGCTTTGGAGCTAAAGGAGGCCGGGGTGATTGATTTGCTGATCGGTCGGGAAATTCAGATGGACCGGCGGGTGGGTACCGTGTTGACGGTGCTCTGGAGGTTCTGCGCGGCGTGGTAGGCGAGGAAGACGAAGAGGAAGGCCGAGCTCAGGAGGTGAAGGTCGCGGGTCTCCGACGACGACGCTGATGCGCCTGCGCCGCGGCGGGGGCCGGCGGAGACCAGGGGCGCGGCCTCCTCCTCGTCGACGGCCGCGGCGGCGGCGAGCTCAGTTCCGGCCGGGGTGGGGTCCATGGCGACCGGCGGGGAGCAGTTTGGTTGGGCCAATTTGGGGAGGAGTTGGTGGTAGGCTTTGGTACCAACTGCTGTCTACTACCTCCCCTGCCGTCCGTGTGTGTGATTTGGGGAATAGAGGGTCTGGATTTTACAAATTTATGATTTTTTAGGAGTGTTACTGAAAAATACCGAATTACGAAGAGTTGAGAAAATTGAGGTGTGTGCACCTGGGCCAAGGAGTAATCACCAGATAATCTAAGGGCTCTTCTGACAATATTGCTGTTTTGCTTAATACGCCTTGCAACCGTTGTACACGCAAACGTAACGGTGAACCGGCTTTTGACAAAAGAACATATCAGAAATAGTCGAAGACAATTCATTCCTGAATCATCACCATCATAAACATGCTCAATCCAACTTCTAGAACGACACGATGATTGTGACAACCCAAATTTAAAAAAAATTGAATTTTAGCTAATTTCATTTGAATTTGAAGGTTTTTGCAAATCCAGATATTTCAACCAAAAACCCATTTTCGTTTTTCAAAATTACACTTTCCATCTTGAGAAAGCTCATTCTTTTTTGCACGTTTTCTCCTCTGTCCTCACTTGCCTCATGTCACACTACTGCTCGCGCGCACACGTCACCTCTACCTAGCATCGTCTTCGCCCACACCAAGCTATGCCAGGCCGCATCGCCTCACCGCTACCTCACGTTGTACCCAGCTCAGCTTCACCCCACCATTGCTTTCACACCACCCCAGCCCTATCTCACCTCACCTTGACACCTCGCACACCTGCTCTGGAGAGGAATGACGACTCTTGCACTACCTCTGTGTCTTTGCCACAACACTGAATCCGTTCGATCGCCCACGTCTTGCCCACACATCAAGTTCATCTTCGCTGCCCACGTCTTGTCACAGCACTGAACCCATGCGGCCACCCACATCTTGCCTACGCGCAAGTTCATCTTCGTCGCCACTCTCCCTATGCGCCACTCTTCCCTGTGCATGGCTATAAAGCCAAGGCTAGTAAGTACATTAGCCTCTTCTTTGCACACCCACACGTCCGAGCCCACCATCTTCTCCCCCTACCGCGTGAAGCTGCACCAGCGCCATCGTCCCCAAACCCGGTAAGCTTCAACCATCGTCAAAATTCCTCGTCTCTATCCCTTTCTCTCTCTTACCAAATTATATGCATCCTTAGCACCTCCTCAACCCACGAGGCTGTCCTCAAGCTCCAAGCATAGCCCTACCACCCCCAATTCGTTGCCACCACACACCTCCGTTGCGCCATCCTCGGTCACCGACACCATCCCGTTCCAGATCTCCTTATGCCAAGCCACCACTGCCATCATATCCTTCTTATCTCACTAATGCTCATATGTGCATCAATTTTGTCCTTCGCACTGCCAGAACTTGCTGCCGTCATGAACCTCTACAGTACCATCTACAGTCATTGATGCCAGCTTTCCACATACCTCCTCGGGCCGAGCGACCACCACCAAGTTCCCCTCACCCCACTGATGCTCAAATCACCGCTAATTTAATCAAAGCACCATCGTAGCTCCACTATGACCCTCCCTTGGTCTAACCATATGCCACCACAGCTAGCAAAGCTAGGCCAAGCCAATGCTTTAGCCTAGCCAGTCGAACCAAGATAGCTTAGTATTCTTCACAGCTAACCAACATCGTATAGCCCAGTGACACCCAACTCACCCAATACTATTCATTCAACTCAACTTAAACACTATTCAACCCGATCCGCTACACAGTAAACGGGTTTAACACTGTTCAGTCAATACAACCCACTAGAAGTAGTATCAACCCGATAACATGCACCCGACCCGTTAACGTTCACCAAAACCCGTTAAACTTATTTATACTCATGTTGATCATTTTGAGCCCGTCTAACCCAGTTTCAACCCCGTTCAATATAACTAAGCTTAGTTTAAACCCTATCTATCCAAACCCACCTTCTTTTATATCTTTTTCATATTTTTTATTTCATCTCGTTCCTAGCTTGCATTATGCAAAAGCGAGGACATATTTATATTCGTTCTTTTGCGCTAGCATCCGGATACGACTAGTTGGCCAATGGAGAAGCTACTAGAGCAACTGAAGTAGATAGTGTAAAATCTGACCCCTATGAAGAAGGCAAGTCGCATATATTTGATTATGTTGATGTCATGTTATTTTATTATTATTACTTTAATTTTTATATTATTTGAGTACTATTATTTACATAAAATAATAATTTAGAATGACATGATAAATATAATATTCAACAACTGAAAAGCCCAATTATATCCTTGTAAGTCATATTCACCTTGACAATCATAAGTATTATAATTATGAAATCACCCCATTGGTAATTAGTAGGTATGTTAGAAATATATAAATGCTTTACAAATGCTATTAAGGATTATCCAGTCCAGTGTTGTTAGACTTTGAAATAAAGCTGAAGGTTGAGGCTTCTTAGTGGGCAACTATTAGATGATTGGAGCCCATGACCTCGCCCAAAGATTGATTCTCTCGTTTAGATCTAGTAGTATGGTGCTGGTGTACACATGGTATGTGAATGATAGCTCCATCTGTGGTAAATAAGGATTAGATTCTTATGCCAAGTAAATAACATAGAACTCACTCAAACCACAAGCTTGACTTGTCAATCTGATCTAGTACACTTCTCTATTTGATCGAATATCTACAGGGTAATGGTTATCCTAGGATCGTTTGGATAGCCCGCAAGGAAAAAGGGATGAGATAGAAGTTGGGGGTGTTGTGCCACTTGTCAATCTTCACAACGGTAGATTCACTCAACGTCGAGCTGTATGTTCCACATTGGCTAGTGGATACCTGATGGTGGTTGAATGATCTCTAGCCTACCAAGCAGAAGCTAGAACAAAAAGAGCAATGAAACGACTTTGTTATCTTAGCTCAGTCATACATTATCATGTTGTATATCTACAGCTTGACATTATGAGTCTAAGATATTTTGTGGGTAAAGTTGAGAAACTTTGTATAGTATAATAAATGGTATTCGAATATATCGTGCTCCCCGGTCAATGGAGCTATATTTCATGAGTGATTTCTATAACAAGGTATAAGCAAAATTTGGATAATTTTAATATGAAAATTGCAGATGACAAAACCCATTGCTAATT
Organism: Melocanna baccifera; assembly: GCA_036346265.1. Taxonomy (NCBI): domain Eukaryota; kingdom Viridiplantae; phylum Streptophyta; class Magnoliopsida; order Poales; family Poaceae; genus Melocanna; species Melocanna baccifera. Next base: position 17,892,238 of record CM070710.1, read on the forward strand.
AAATAATGATTTTACTATTTTAAGTGTAAAGTTCTCTATCAGCAAACTTGCATCCAGTATTATCATATCACAACCCACGACTCTATCTAGTTGAACGCATTGTATGGTAGTTAAATAGTCTTCTCATGTGACTTGCTGAGTACCTAATGTACTTAAACTTGCTTATTTTCATCAAAACAAACACCTGAGAAAAGAAAGGATCCATTAGCTAACATGTAAGGGTTGAGACGACACTCAAGCGTTCTTATGAGATTTTGTCGGTTTTTCTGAATGTAAGTTAAGTTTGAGGCTCGGACGCCCGTAAAGCTGTTGTAGTTTAGCTGTTAGGTTACATTTTAATTAAGCTAACTTTTTTTAAATGCTCGTGAGCAGATATAATACTTTTTCTATCTGTAACAAAACTCCTAGGTTGTTGTTAGAAATACAATAGTCATATTCTTAAAATGGGTCGTCACACTGATATAAACCAATCCATCGACTATTTTCTCAAACAAATGAACATCCCTAAAACATCATTGTACTGTTTTGTCTAAACCCCCAAGTGTCCATATTGTGATGAAAGCGAGTAATAAAGAGATGTGGGGAGTGAAATATATCTTCTTAGTGTTGGTGTGCTATCATAAAGGTAACAATAATACAGCATAAGGATGAGGAAGATAAGCCTTGTCAATTTTTTTTCCACGAGGGAGATTTCACACCTTTTATTGAAAGCTAAATCTAACTTGGTAGTTATGAACATATAAAGGCAGCGCTCAGCGGACGCTACCACCAGCGTTCGGTGGTAGTGTTTGGCTTTTTTTTCACTATTTAATTTTTTGTTTTTCAATTTTTTTATTTTTGTATTCCTTTGCATTGTTCGTGATGGGCTAACATATTTTTTATTTTTAAATTTTTAAATCTAATTATGCTAAATAAATCAACTCAGCTATAGTAAAAAATAAATTAGCTACAGTAAAAAAGCCATAAACCAATACCATTCTAAACGTCCCCCAAAGAAATTTCCACCGACAAAATAGGCTATAATACTCGCATCAGTTAAATCTCTTTGACAGCAAGCATAAACCGGCTAGGCTCCTGACCTCTAACTAGGTCGTACTCTTTTGGGCTTAAGTTTTTAACTTCTAGCTTTGGACTTTTAGCTTTTTAATTTTGTTTTTTCTTGCCTTTTAGCTTTTTGGCATTTTTTGTATTTTTCTCTTATTCCTTTGCATTGTTTGTGATGATATAATATTTTTCTATTTTTAATTTTTTTAATTTAATTATGATAAAAAAACTACCCGCAGCTACATTGCAAAAAAGCTGCTATAGTGCAAAATAAGCTAAAAGCTTGGGCTGAAAAGCCAGAACTAGCACCAGCTTAACGTCCCGCTCGTTTGAACTTCAGTTTCTGGCTTTTGGTTTCTAGTTCACTATTTCTTAATTCTGTCTTTTCCTTTTTTTGGTTTTTTAGGATTTTTTGCCTTTTATTTTCCCGCATTCTTTTGCATTATCCGTGATGGGCTAACATGTTTTTTATTTTTACTTTTTTTTAATTTAATTACGCTAATACCACCAGCAGTTATAGTATAAAATAAATCAACTATAATATAAAAGAAGCTATAAGACATAAAACAACTAAATGAGCAGCCCCTAAAAGGATGAGGTGTGCGTCTGGAGCAAGGCAGGGGCAATGAATATTCAAAAGATCTCCTAGCCTGTGATTATTAGTTTGCATGTATATAATCTTTTCTTTAGGTAGCGCTCAGTTTGGCGTTGGCTTATGACTTTTTTTACTATAGCTGACTTATTTTTTTATTGTAACTGAATTGACTTATTTGACATAATTAAATTTAAAAAAAATGTAAAAATAGAAAAAAACATGTTAGCCCATCACGGACAATGCAAAGGAATATGGGAAAAAATATGCAAAAAAAGCCAAAAAATCTAAAAAAATAGAAAAAGATGAAATTACTGAATAATAAAAAAAAGTAAAAACCAGAAGTAGAGCCTATTCTTTTTAGCTTCTCAAATTAGTTTTTGGCTTTTGCTACAATATCTAACTTTCAAATAGAGTATTTTCTTAAGATGGGGTCTACAAGTTAATTGTAGTACACGTTAAAAGCCCAACATCTGTACCATCCAAAATTACAAGCGACTATCTCTCTCTCCGTAATCTCTGTCACAAATAGCTAAAATTTAAAAATTTCTGCCAAAAACCATAAGCGACAGCCATATCAAACAGGCCTATAGAAGCTGATTTTAAACCAACTTGAGCAGCTTCTTCTTTTCCTTTTTTTTCTTCATCGCTTATGTTTTTTTTCATCTTTCTGAAATGAATCCCTAGCATTTCTCCTGCTAGGCGTTTTAAAATAAGTTAAACATTGTCTCGTACCTTCTATCTCATCTTGACATTTTGAAGAAAACTCAAAAGTTGTGGAGCTCACCGTGGTGTTTGAACCTACTACAAACCCCGTTCTCTTTAACTTATAGTTTATAGTTTCTCTCAAACAAATAAATGAGTCAGTTTCTTCACTGCCGTTTCAAAGCGGTTTATGGAAATAGACTTTTGGAAGCAGCTTATCAGTTTATCAACTTTCGGTTTGTTCATACAAGCTTTCACACTAGAGCAAAAAAAAAACCACAATCATAAGTAATAAACTATAGCAAAAAAGAACACACTTTTGTGGAAGGTTAGATGACCATATGAAGCTAAGTGTGACTATAGGTGAGTTCTTTTAGGCCGTGGCTTTGACTTTTGCCTAATGGTTTTTGAATTCTGGCTGTTCGCGAGAAACAATATGAAGAGGAAAAAAGTTATATGTGATTTTGGTCGGTACATCTGAACTCAGTATAATGTCTACTACAATCAATTTATAGACCCCGTCTTAAAAAATGCACTATTTAAAAATTAGCTATTCTAGCAAAAAATGATAAACTAAAACCAAAGCCAAAATGAACCCAACCTATATACAAACATGTGCTTGTGTCTATTGAAGCCACGATCCATTGTTATGGATCTAACACCGCCTAGCCCACTTCTTGCCCAAGGCCCACTTCCTCTCCTTCTTTATCCTTTCTTTCTTCTTCCTTAACCCAATCAAACATGAGTGGGAAATGGATACGAATTATCCATATTATTCAACCACCATATTCGATAGGATGCAAATACAGTATAGATTTTTCTACCTGATTAATAATTTCTCTTCTATTCTTATTTGTATTCGAATTCACATAAAAAATATAGACGCAAATATGGTATAAACTTTTACCATTGCAAATGTTATTTTATCCGGACTATTCATATTCGTATTCATATTCGATGAAACAATATACATATTTTATTATAATACGACTAATTAGTTGGATAATTTTTTAATTAAATGTTAATTCATGTTTCTTTAGGTGAAATAAATGAATTATAATGATTAAATGTGACTTTATAAGGATAAAAATGTCATTAATATCTTCATACTATATAAGTTGTGAGAATATTTGGATCCGACCAAATTGAGTGGATATTCAATTCAAATTCATATTCCTTACAATATTTGGTTTGTATTTATATTCAACAATATCCAAATTCATATTCATTTATAAAATACGACACGAATATGGTAAGCGCACTATTCGATTCATATTCGGTCTGTTTCCACCTCTAACCACACCACACACAACCCTTCCTCCTTCCAAATCTGGACATCGCCACAGACTCGAGCTCCAAGCGCACCATCACCGTCCCCATTGCCACTTATTCTTCCTCTCTAGTTTCGCTCTATACACACTACCGCTTCTTCCTCTTCGGCGACGTTTCGCACCCCTCCACCGTTGCCCCCGCCATCACTAGTCGCTATCTCCCTCCCTCCCTATACAACCAGGGGACTCTAGTGAATCTGTCATAGCCCTTTATCCCACCACCGCTGCTCCGCCGCCATCGTCACTTGAGAAGGTAAGCGAATCTTAACTCTAAATGAATTTGTCTTTTGTTGTCTGAATTATGAATGTTTTTTGTTGTCTGAATTATAAACTTTCTCAAAATAGAAGTCTTCAACCTGTAACTATATATCTCATATTCGATAGATAGACGAGTATTGAATAACGTGGTACACTTATGTGATTCTACAGTAACAGCCAATATGAAGCATGAAGGCGGGATGCGTTATGTGTAAACTGTAATCATGTTTCATCGACGGCCACCGTTAGAAGATGGAGTTTCTCTTTCCCGTCAACACCACAAGAAAGCGGTTAAAGGGTATGCGTGCCCAACCAACCAAACCGGCAAACACTGAACTTCACATGGTCAACATCCATCTGACGCGCAGAGGATCCTGCTGCCCCCATCAACCCAGATCACCTCGACCTCTGTAACAGTGGGCCCACCCGTCAGGTGGAGCCCACCTGCATAGAGCGAAAAGCTCCCCGTCATTAGCCAGACAGCGACAGGGACCCTCCCCAAACCCCCTCCCGCTCCCGCTAGAGGTGGGAGTTGGGCGAACTGTCTGGGCGGCCAGAGGCCCAACCAACCTGTCGACGCAGACGCACGCCACGTGGCGCCGTGTCTTGGCATGGCACGAATCGCGGCCGGGCTGGGCTGAAATCCGGCCCGTTGGGCAGCACGGCACGGCACGGCATATCGTGCCGTGCTTGGGCCGACCCGACCCGATGGAGCACGGCCAACACGGGGGCACGGCCGCGACGCCAACACCGCGCGCCTCGGCCTCCTTGGCTCTCCCTCCCGCGTCCCCCCGCCCCTGCCCTCCCGCCTCTTGTTGCCCTTCCGGCGCCAACTCATAGCCCATCACACATTCACACATCACAGAGCAAAGAGAGAGAGAGGGAGTAGAGGGGATTAGGGAAGGAGACAAGTACCTGTGGCCGTGCGGCTGTGCCAACTGCCAAGCGAGGAACCGTCAGCCGGTCCACCGGTATCGTCGCTCGGGATTCAGTTGGAGAACCTTCACTGCGAGGCACATGAGCACCTTCACCGTCATCGCCAGCGACAGGAGCCCTCGCTTGCGCCGCCATGGCCGCCCAGTCCACCCACACCGGCAGCTCGCAAGGGGGAGGAAGGGGGAGGCCGGGAGGGGAAGGGCCGGAGGAGAGGCCGAGAGGGAGGGAGGAGGGGCGGCGGGGAGGCCGGGAGGAGGCGGCGGGGGAGGGGAGGCCGGGAGAGGGGAGGCGGGAGGAGGTGGCGGCGGGGAGGGAGGCGGCGGGGGGACGGGAAGGGGAGGCCGGGAGGGGAGCCGGAGGGAGGAGGGGACGGGGCGGCGGAGGATGAGGAGGCGGGAGGAGGCGGCGGCGGGGGGAGGGGGTGGCGGGGGGATGGGGAGGTCGGGAGGGGGAGCCGGAGGGGGAGGAGGGGAGGGGGCGGTGGGGGGGGGATAGGGGAGGAGTAGGGGCGACGCGGGGAAAGGGGGAGGAGGGGGTAGCGGGGGAGGAGTAGGGGCGGCGGGGAGGGGAGGAGGGGCGGGCGGCGGGGATGGGGAGGAGTGGGGTGGCGGGGGAGACCAGTAGGGTTGGAGCTCACGGCATGGGGGAGGAGAAGAATTTTGGGGGAGCTATTCGGCCGAAATGCCAAATAGATTAAGGGGGAGATGGGAAAGAAGAAAGGAAAAATAAAGAAAGGAAGGAGAAAGAGAAAAATAAGAAAGAAAAAATAAAAAAATAAAAGTATTTTACCCAGGTCGTCGCCTCCACCTCCTACTCTTCTTATTACGAGTCTATAGTATTTCACCCAGGTAGTATTTCAATTCATTCATGTAGTCTTCACTAGATTCATGTCATCGCTCGATTTAGCTCTGATCGCGCTACTCAAGATTAATTCATAATTTAAAGCGAACATATATCTAATTAAAGCGAACATATACTTCTTATAAAATATATATACACATTTTAATTATTGAATACACCTATACACACACTCTTTTATTTGTCGAAACCTACCATGAGAGGATAACTCAGAACCAATGGGTTCAAAACAACCGAACGCACCAATGAGCTCACGCTGCGTTCCGAGTGTTTTGTAGCTTTGGGAATATAGCCTTTCCATTCGCGTGGCATATGAGCTCATAATATTATTGTTTATTAGCTATAATATTATAAAAGTGTTCTTTCTCCACTCAACAATCAACATACAGAAAGATATACAGATTGAGGATAAGAAAAAGATTGAGGATGATCAGAATATCTTTTTAATCTACTGGATGCTCTTCTACATCTCTAAGAATATTCATTCATATTCTCAATCTCTTTCTTATCCTCCTTCTCCTTATCTTTATTTTTACTAAAGATACTCTGATCATATACTTAAAAAAGAATGTTTGCGATCTTGCCTCACAAACAAGATCAGAGCACCTAAGGTTAGGCACTCGATTGGATGTTCTCGTACGTACTTTAGAAGCAAGATCGCAAGACGTCTCTATAACACATCGTTGACGTTCTCAAGGTTTTTCGTTGTTGAAGAGTGAAAGATCTCACAAATCCTCCATATGTCAGTTTTAACGAGGCAGGTGTGAGAGAAAGGAAGATGGCGATCGTCGCCATCATCGTCGTCACCATCTTCGTCGTGTATAGTTAATTCGGGCTGGATTTGGGCTAGCACGGCACGAATACCGGCACGATAGGCTTTGGGCCATGTTTGGGCCTGACCGGAGGTGAGGTGGGCTGGCATGGTACGGTACGATAAAATAACTAGGTCGAACTGGCACGACACGAATCGGCCCGAAGCACGGTGGACACGGCGGTCCGACTCTCACCTCTAGCTCTCCCGCACCCGCTTTATTCGCCATGTCGCCCGCCGCCGCGACCTTGGCCGCCTCCACCGCCCCGTCCCGCCGCCGCCTCAGCCTCCTGCTCCGCGGGACCCACGCCCCTCGCCGCGCCGTCGCCTCGATGGTCGTGTCCGCCCCCAAGTCGTCGGCCGCCGTCTCGTTCCTCGAGCGCCGCTAGTCCGGGCGTGTCCTCCGCTTCGTCAAGTACCAAGGGCTTGGCAACGACGTCATCATGGTACGCCTTTTTGGATTCGGCGGTGCCGGAGGAGGCCGTGAAGCTGTGCGACCGGAACTTTGGCATTGGTGCCGACGGGGTGATCTTCGTCATGCCGGGGGTCAATGGCGCGGATTACACCATGAGGATCTTCAACTCCGACGGCAGCGAGCCGGAGGTGAGCGGCCGTTTCATAACAGCATTGAATACCGTTGCGCTGTAGGAAATGTGCTGTTCAGCGTTATGTTCATAGTTACTCGTAGTGATTCTTCTACGCTAAAGGCAATGCGTTTATAGTTGAGCTAATCTTATGTTACCACAGTGTTAATCGCGTGCGACCAGTCTCTGCTGCGAAATTTGTGCCGACATGTGGATGTTGGCCGAGCCTTATCTGCAAAAGGAAACGTGTAGCTGTACAAGTTACTCGGGTTCTTGAAATTGTAGGCAGGGGTAAACTATGTCCTGCGAATCCACTGCATGTTAGCTGGTTTTATAGCTCACCTTTGCATAGATTGGGACTTGTACTAATCTAATCCACAATCAATCGAATATGTTGAAGGTCTAACCCAGAATCGTTCATGCTACTTATTCCATACATGCCTCTGTGCATAACATGGACTGTTTTAAGTTTTTACCCAATTGTGTGGTTGACATACTTTTTTTTGAAACAAGGAGCTTGGTAAACTGTAAAACTTCGAAAGTGTTATCATGTTACCAGCCCCATCATGTAAATCAGCACTATAGTCTATACACTGCACACCATATAAAATACCTATCTTCCAGAGGAAACTAAAGTTTGCATATTTGTATTCCCTTTAGTTGTTCACTTGTTTTGTTTCGTTTTTTTTCTCAAAGCTGTTGCTAATAAAGTGTTTACTATGGATTTTGTTAGTGCTGAATTGTTTTTGTACAGTATTTGTTCATCCCTTATGTCTTTTTTTTTGTTTCAGATGTGTGGTAATGGAGTTCGTTGCTTTGCTCGGTTTATAGTGGAGCTTGAAAATCGACAGGGAACACATAGGTAACAATTCATGCATGAACTTTTCAATATCCTTGCATGAAGAGTAAAATAACAGTAAAGTTCAACCTGTAGATTTCAGCAGTTTATCATTGAAATGCGCAAATGTATATTCGGTGCCTTATATAAATCTGACTTTAATATTAATGTAGTTAATAATTGGCTGCAGCCTGTTCTATAGAGTAGGTGCTAGAAATGCGATGATATAGATGTACCATTCTTTGCAATGGCCCTGAAGTTACATTCTTGTGTTTCAGCTTCAAAATTCGTACTGGTGCTGGATTTATCATTCCTGAAATACAAAATGATGGCAAGGTAAATGTCTTTCCATTTGTTTAGTCTTTTTTTTATTTTGATGGGCATACACCACTGTAGTTTGCTATTAGCCTTGATCAATCATGAGCAAAAGTAAACTATTTGTTTTTATCTCTAGATGCTTGCTAAGGTATGCTCCTTGGTCTGTAACTGATTTCAGGGATGTTTGAAACCTGCCTTAGCTTTCACGCCTCTTGCAATTTGTTATCAACACAAACTTTTGGGGAGTTTATACCATTATAATTTGAGAACCAGACTAAGTTTGCACAATTTCAGTATGTATGCCAGAAGAACCTAGTTATGTTATACAGTAAGCATTCTGTTTAGCTGGTTACAATTTACATAATTTCAATTTGTATGCCAGAGGAACCTAGTTAAGTTATATAGTAAGCATTTTGTGCTGCTGGTTACAATTTGCCCAATTTCAGTGTGCATGCCAGAAGTACCTAATTAAGTCACAATCATGTAGTAAGCATTTTGTGCTGCTGGTTACAACCTTACATATTTTCCAAGATTTTGCAATTTTCTTGAATATGATAAGCAATTGAAATGCCCTGGCTTCTTTCTTGGCTCTAGCATCCTCGAGAGTTTTCCCTTCCTATCAAGATTGAATCATTAATCCACCCATTCTTGTTGATTATAGGTCCCTCCAAGTCTGAATTTATATTTCTTGATAGAATCACATAGATTTATCTTGTTCACAGGTAAAGGTTCATATGGGCCAGCCCATCCTTTCTGGAACAGATGTTCCCACAAAACTGCCATCCACCAAGAATGAAGCTGTTGTTCAAGCTGACTTGGCAATTGATGGATTAACATGGCATGTAACATGTGTTAGCATGGGCAATCCTCATTGTGTCACATTTGGTGCAAAGGAGTTAAAGGTAATCGAATTGCAAGTTCAAGTTCTCTGCCTTTCAAATCGCTTTTTGGCAAAGTCCAGAATTTCATTATGCTTACCAAATTTCATCAGCATTTTATGAATCCAAAATATGCCCGGAAGGTTCTTGGAGCAAAGACCTAGCAGTTCATGTGGACCTCCTAATGATCCATTTATGGGGATAGCTTGTTATTTTTTTCACATCTCCATACAAAGTATGTTTGCTTAGGCCCCAAGGTCTACAGTCTAGATCAGTTTCGTGAGTTTTAGCCTACCATGTGTTGTATTTCATACACCAGATTTTTGAAATTTGAACTTGTTAATTATTAAAAGCAGTGAACCAGTGGTCTTTGTGATCTGTTCTGTTCGTTACCCGTTATCACCTAGAATCGTTGCTGTCACTTGCAAAGTTGCAATAAATTTGTCGCAACATCTATGATGTATGCTTCCGGAGAGCAAGGGAGGTTTTCTTTAAGATACTTAAATATGGCTTTGTTATTGTTTATTTTGAGGCCCATTTGTGTATATTGTTATGAATATTGTGTGTATATTTATGAGACCCAAAAAGCAATATATATAGAGAGTACAAGAGGATATACAAATAAATATGCCATACATAGATAAGAAAATCAAGACATATAAGGAAACAAATAAAACAATCATATTCTATTCTAACACCCCCTCAGACTCATGGCAAATCACACACTCTGAGTTTAGAGAAAACACAAATATTGTGCCGTAGTTTGTGACTTCGTAAAGAAATCAACAAACTGTAAGTCTGAGGGCACAAACTGTAAAACGAGTACTTCCTCCTGCACCTGTGAACGAGTGTATGAAGCATTCACACCAATGTGCTTGGTGAGCTCATGCTTCACTGGGTCACAGGCAATGCTGATAGCGCCCGTACTGTCAGTCATAAAGGTTGTATGTCTCTTCACAGGTATTCCAAAGTCTGCAAGTAGCCATCTTAACGAAATAATCTCTGTCGTCATAGATGCTATATCTCTCAACTTAGTCTTTATACTCGAACGGGAAACTGTAATCTGCTTCTTTGTCTTCCAGGCAATCAGGGAGAAGCCAAGAAAAACACAGTAAGCAGAAAGAGAAATACGATAAGAAGGATCACTGGCCTAGGTCGCATCGGAGTACGTCTAAAGCTGTAGTGACTTGAAGCTAGGAAAAAATAAACGACGAGAGATTATCCCACGCGAGTAGCGAAAAACATGAAGGTGACTGTAGTGAAGATGAGTAGAAAGAGCCATGAAATGACATAAGATATGAACAACATGAACAATATCAGGCCGGGTGCTCACAAAATATACCAGACTCCCAACAAGATAACGATAACGAGTAGAATCCTCAACAAGATCACATTAGTAGCACGAAGTTGAAGGGAGAGCTCCAGAGGAGTCTCAGTAGTGCGTGTATCAGTCAGACCAAACCGATTAGGAAAATCCTGGACATACTTCTACTGGGAGAGGTAGTAACCCTTAGGCGTGGAAGAAACCTCAATCCCAAGGAAGTACGTAAGCAAACCAAGATTAGTCATCAGAAACTGCTCACTAAGATGCTTCTTCACATATGCGATGAATGAGGAATCGCTAGCAGTGATGAGTATATTATCCACATAGAGAAGTAGTGTCCTACCCCGAGGTTAGACATGGACAAAAAAAGCAGGATCGTGGTCATTGACAGTGAAACCGACAGCGATAATCACTGAGGTAAAACGTACAAACCAGGCATGTGGAGCCTATTTGAGGCCATAAAGAGCATGACGAAGATGACAGATGTGTCCATCTGGAATAGAACTAGTAAGGTGCCCGTGCGTTGCAACAAAAAACTAAATAAAATTGATGCATACTATGAAGCATCTTTTCAACAAATTTGCTTTTTTGGTATAGAGCCGGCAGATTACTCTCATTCTTCACAATAGCGGTAGTGACCACTGGCTGGAGAGCCGAACCCTTCAGTAACTCAATGGTGCGGCGACCTCCTCGTGATCATGCTCGAGCTATCGTGTCATTGCTCGCTTCCTCGGTAGTGTGGCATGGCCAAATTGCCTTTAGCAACATTACATAGTCGAGTCATGAAGTGTACCAATTATTATTAAATATGATCAACGGCATCAATATATGTTTGATCTTGATAACATTGCAACTTTGCATTCCTCTAGAAAAATATATTCATTGCAAGGACAGTTTAATAAGCAAGTTTGTTGGTATGAGCAGTCAATACACGGCGATATGGTAGTTTGGCAATCTCTAACTTTGCCGCCACCTAATGCATATAACCAAAATGAAGCTTCTAGAGAATAGCACATGTAAGATGGTAAGTTAGGTTATTTAAATTAACTTTATCTGAATTTGCTTGTAGCTTTTACATCTCCATCTTGATTAAGCGATATACATGAGCTGGATATTTATGTATATATGAATATGTAGACTACTATATCTTGACTAAGGAATCAATAAATGTGGAACAATTATAATGCATAGATGATCATAGTTGAGGTGATGTGCCTAAGGCTTGTTCCTAGAGGAAAATACCTTTTGTAAGCAAATTGGAGTTCCATGGAAGACACCCTCTAATTTGTTGCCACTTAAAAACTTCAATTGATGGTGCGCAAGTACATGTGAATCAATATGTAACAAATGAATTATAGCTACATATAGCTGTATAAAGATCATTGAGACCAGTTAATTAGTGCTTAACACACACATTTGGTATGGTATTGAGTGGTCGCAGCAGAGCATGGTGTAAGCTTTCTTATCCGAAGCTACCTTTTCCATCCTATGACGCGTAATCGCGATGATCTTCACGATTCATAAACACACGTTTGTTAATGTTCTTGCGATGGTTGCCATCAATTTACGAAGGTTGGCGGATGGTTCTTGTTGTTGCTAGAGCTTGATCTGTACATCGATCATTTTAAGGAAAAATTGTGAAGCCAAAAATGTGAAGATCACAATGATATTACAATAATCGAATCGGACCATCACAAAAAGTTAACACAAAAATACAACCGGAAGAAAAGAGGCTGCAGGCTCTCGAACCATGACCTCACGGACACCTGCTCCTCTCCCCCCCCACCTGCGCCGCCTCTTCCCCTCCTCCCACTCCGCTCCTTTCGATTAGGAAGATAGCAATTTCTAGTTGGTACTTTCTGCAAAGATGCATTAGATTTTCTTATGTCTTTGAAAACTAAAACGAAAAATATAATGAGCATTTGGATGTGCAGATATAGATTATAAATTGAAAAGATTTATTTGGAGTAAACATCTTACAATGCTTAAACTTCTCAATTTCAAAGGCTAATCCCTTCATGTACATAGTCATCAATCATCATTTCATCATTTCCACTTTCCAAAGATATGTTCATTAGAAGCATGGAGAAAATCTTGCATTCTCATGTAGCAATATTATACACAAGCAACGATCAACATTAATGTCTGTAATCTTCAACAATCAACATTATACACAAGCAAAAGCAATAGCTATTTGTGAAGCACACCTTAATGTGCGGGGGCGGAAGCGGTGGGAGCGGCGGAGCGTGGGGACCAGGCGGATCTCGAGCTACTACGATCGTGGCGTCTTGATTTCATCAACCGTGTGGACCGGCTCGGCGCGCCATCTAGGAGGTGGTGGCGCGAGAGGAGGCCGTCCGGAGGTGGAGGAGGTAGTGGGGTTCCTAGGACGGACCAAGGCGCCGGCGCGACGCGGAGGGCCGACCGAGGCGAGGGGATCCGGCCTCCCGTCGTCGGATCGCGCCGTCCGCGCTCCGCTCCAGATCCGGCGCCTCGAGCGAATCCGGCCGCTGCCCCTTGCCCGCCCGGTTGAGCACCTCCGCGCTGGATCTGGCCGAAGCTCGCTTCGCGTCGGACCGTCTCGGCCTCGATATGCTAGATGATATGGCGGCGGGGCGGCGGGAGAGCAAGGGAGGCGGATCGAGCGCGCGAGAGAGCGAGGAGGCGGATCGGGCGGCGGGAGAGCGGCGGGAGGCGGGCGGTGCGGGGTGGGGAGGAGGCGGGGCGGCGGGAGGCGAGGCGGGGAGTGAGGGCGGCGAGGTGGGAGAGAGAAGGAAGCGGGAAAGGGGAGGAGGACGAAAGGGGCGGCGGGGAGGGAGGAGGAGGCGGGGCGGAGGGAGGAGGGGAGGCCGGAGAGGGGAGGGGAGGAGGCGGCGGCGGGTGGAGGAGGGGAGGGAGGAGGAGGCGGGAGAGCGAGGAAGGAGGCGGCGGGTGGAGGGGAGAGGAGGGAGGGTGCGGCGGGGAGAGCGAGGCGGGGAGGCCGGGAGGAGGAGGCGGCGGGGAGAGGAGGAGGCGGCGGGAGAGCGAGGGAGGGGAGGAGGAGGCGGCGGCGGGGTGGGAAGAGGGGAGGCCGAGAGGGGGAGGGGAGGAAGGGGGCGGCGGTTGGAGGGTTTTAGGGTTGGCGGGAGGGGGATGGGAGGGAAGATTCGACGGTCTAGATTGGATAGAGGCTTCGGCAACCACCAACTCCTTCTTTTAAGTAGTAAAGATACTCAGGTGGTGGTTAGATGTAAACCTCATGCAAAATACTATTAAGAAAGACATTCTTAACATTCAACTGAGATAGACCGTCGGCGAATAGAATCAACCGCAACAAGTGCAAACAGTGGTCATATGGGCAAACGTCTCATCGTAATCACGATCGTACTCCTGCTGGATTCATGAGCCACAAGACAAGCCTTGTAGCGCTTGATAGTACCATCAGACCTGGTCTTAATTTTGTACACCCACTTGCATGTGATAGGATTGGCATGCATAGGTGTCGGTACAATATCCTAGATCTCCGTACATCGAAGAGTATCAAGCTCCTCTACCATAGCGTGCTACCATTTAGAATGAGAAGCAGCCTCACGATAAGAACTAAGCTCAGTGACAGAGAGAGCATGAGCTGTCGAAGAAAAACCAAGACGATCTGGAGACCAAAGGGATGGCTGATCACGAAGAGCGTAACGAGGAGCATCAGAGGAATCAGGTGTTGGTGTCAGTAAGATACCAGAAGATGAGTCTGATGAAGGATGAGAATGCCTGGAGTAGTGTACCCCCAAAGAAACGAGATGGTGGTGCTGCAGGAACAAGAGGCGGTATTGCAGGAGGCAGCGCAGAAGGTGGGGGCACAGAAGGAACCGCTGGAGATAGACTAGAGGAAGGCTGTGAAAGGGGAGAAATGGGTGAAGAGTCAGGGAGACATGGTATCAGAGCTAGGACACTGACCCTAGTTTTCCACACCCACGTCGGGTTTCCGCCGCCGCCAGTCCACGGCCGCGTCGTAGCCCTCTAGGCCGCCGCGCCATCGACCTCTGGTCGCTGTCACTCTACCTCAAGCCGTTGTCCGCCTATCGGTCTTCATCCAGCGTTTACCTCGGCCACCGCATCTCAGAGGCTGCGCTTTGGTCGTCGCCCGTGCCTGCCAAAGTTGGCTCTGTTTGAGCTACCGTCCGCTCGTCAGTCTTCGTCCGGCACTTGCCTCAGTTGTCCGCATCTCGGAGGTTGTAACTCGCTGCCTGCCGGCCCGCCTGCCGGTCGCCACTATTGCAGCCACCGCCCATCGGCTCGCTTGCCGGCCGTCGGAGCCACGCCCGCCTGTGCCCTCTCCTGGTTCGCACCGGATGTCTGGTAACATATCACTTCTGATATGCTTTTAGTTTCATATTAGTAAAAAAAATAAAAAAACATTGATCTAACCACCACACCATCCAGCACCGCCTGTTAGACTTCGTTGCGTTGGTCACCATGCCGTTTAGCGCCGCCTACCGATGGCTTTCGTTCCATCAGATACAATCCCATTCTCGGGAACAAAGCTCCATGGGATGAATTACAGGTTGTGGTCTTCACTCATGGAGATCACACTCAATGGTCTCCGCTTCTGGGGACATGTTACTGGTGCATGACCTTCTCCGCCACCGCCAGTTTAGTCTCCTCCCAGGTAGCCTACCTCTGTCCTACAAAGGATGAAGCCGCCAAGAAAGAAGCAGAAGCTGTTGTTGACACTGCTGATGAGGCTTTTTAGCATGCCATTGACGCTTTCGAGCATTGGTGTACTGATGAGGCCTGTGTTCGAGCCATTCTGGTGGTTAGCGTCGACTACTCCATCCAGCTAGACATTGTTGGTCTGCGGTTTACTCGACAGATCTGGGAGTACTTGCATGGGCGATACCAGCAGAGCAGTGATGCTCAATTCTTTTCACTTCAGTGTAAGTTGGAGACGCTTCGCTAGGGGGATTCTTCTGTCAATGATTTCTTCTGAGCCCTGGCCAGTCTCTGGCGCTAGCTGGACGAGCTAGCCTCTCCACTTTGTCAGGAGTGTCATAAAGTGCAGAAGGGATCATGATCACCTTAGCCTTATGATTTTGTCTGTTGTCTTCGCCTAGATTTTGAGACTGTCAGGCCTCAACTGCTAAGCCGCTCGCCATGAACGACTGTCACCGAGACCCTTTCGATGCTTGGGGCTAAGGAGCTTTGCCTCGGGTTAGCAGCATAGTCCGTTCCAACTGTGCTTACTGTTTCTTCGACTACACCGATGTTTTCTGCTCTGACTACGGTCTCTCCCTAAGTGCCTGTTTTTGCACCAACTGGAGTTCAGTACAACTACTGTAAGAACTTCGGGCGCAACTATCATAGTTGTGCGGTGAGAAAAAGCGGAACAAGATGTGTAGTGGAAGACAATCCAGGGGGTAGGGAGGCCATTCCTTCACAGGAAGATAGACTAGCTCGTCAGGTTCTCAGTGAGGTGGTTCTATTCAGCAGCTCTACCAGGCTCTACTTCAGATCTGATATTATGTTATGAATATCGTGTGTATATTTGTGAGATCTAAAGGGTAATATATATAGTGAGTATAAGGGGATATCTAAAAAAATATGCTATACATAGATAAGAAAACTACGGCATATAAGGAAACAAATAAAACAATCCTATTATATCCTTAACACCTAGCAACCCTGGCTATTGTGAATTTTGCCACAAGTGAAAAGATTGCCATGTTGGTTGAACTATATTTGCTAAGAATCATGTTTTCATTAGCCTATCTGGGCTGTCCACAGAACAGTTGATTCTTGTCTTGGCTGGACCACAGGTTTTGCATGTTGATTATTTGAAGCTTAGTGATATTGGTCCTAAATTTGAGCATCATGAAATGTTTCCTGCTCGCACTAACACAGGTATCTCTTTCATTCTTATGCCACTATATGCTTCTATGTATATGTCCTTGCATTTGAGTTTTGTTAAAAGAAAGTTTTCCTTCTGCAGAATTTGTACAGGTCTTGTCTCGGTCACACCTCAAAATGCAAGTTTGGGAGCGTGGTGCTGGTATAATTGCTGTTCCCTTAATCTTCCTTGAATTTTGTAGGATAGACCTTGCGCTTGAACTTCGTAATTTCTTTTTTCCTTTATTTATCTTTGAATGTTTAAAAAAGTACACATCATTTAGTCCCGGGTGTCAATGTGTCATCAGTGTCCAAGCATTAATCCATTATGTAAATAGCTCCAATTTATGTAAAGAGTTTCAGTGAGATCTTTTTTTTTTTTGTATCTCCAGGCATTTATCAGAAGGACTGGATATAGAAAATAAACTTTATGATTTGGACTGTAGGAGCAACTCTTGCTTGTGGGACTGGTGCTTGTGCAATTGTTGTTGCAGCTGTTCTTGAGGGCCGAGCTGAACGGGTTTGTCCTTTCTTTTGTTGTTTGCACTGTCAATTTTATCTCTACTATACCTTATGTGTTCCCATTTTTTTGTGATACAGAAATGTGTAGTTGATTTGCCTGGTGGGCCTTTGGAAATCGAGTGGAGGGAGGATGACAATCATGTTTACATGACTGGTCCTGCAGAGGCTGTCTTCTATGGATCTGTTGTTCACTAGGTCAGTTTGTGTGTAACTTCTTTATGTGGGCCTAAGATTTAACAAGATGTTGCTCATTATAAGTCTATTGTTCAGGTCATTATACCTTCCATATTATCAGCCTGCCCAAAATATAATCTTTTTCTTTGTTTTGTCATGACCTTCTGAATGGCAAGAGTGTTTTTTTGTTTACTTTATGAGTCTGTTACTGTCTGAAGTTCTTGAGTGTTGATTTAATTATTGTATTTGTTGGTTTATCTTTATACACAAACTGAATAGTTCCAGACTTCCAGTCTAGGGAGGGGGGATGGAGGGAGGGCTGTTATGCAAGGAACAGGATGTTGTCATCAAGGAGTTTTCTCAATATACTTGTTTATGACTTTTTTTCTGGGAGGGTGTACAGCAAGCATGAGCCCTACCGTTAGTAAATTACTAGCAAAGTGCCATTGCGTTGGGACAGATCTCAAATGAAATACCATAAGTTCTAAACTCTAAAAAATAAAATAATGTGATTTTTTTCCTGTATACATGATGCAAAAAAACAAACATCAAGAATTCAAGCATATGTTGCCAATTTATTCTGGGCTACAAGGTATATGTTGCAAATTTATTTTTTTTCTCGAATACGCAGGAGAGCTATGTATCATTATATTAAGAAGAAAGAGAGTCAAACAGACCCTAAAGGGCCGGGAACAGGAAAACAAATTACAACCCACTCACAACACCAAATTAGGACCAAATACGCCTAAGACCTTTGGCTCCAGCCATACCCCACATTTTTGCCTCATCGGTAATGTCCTGCACTAAAGCACTAGAATTAGGAGAGGCCCCCTCAAAAACACATCTATTCCTATACTTCCAAATCCGCCAAACCACCAACAACACTAGAGAATTAAAACCCTTTTTGTCTTGTTTGTCCAATTTCTTTGCAGAACTTGGCGCCACCAAGCAACTAAACTAGAATCAGTAAGCCCAGGAGCATGGTGTTGCATGCCAACATGCGACAAAACTGTGAACCACACTATTCTTGATAACACACAAGTGGTGAGCAGATGCTGGATATCTTCCTCCTCTTGATCACAAAGTGGGCATTTTTCGGGATGGTCTAGACCACGACGAGCCAGGCGGTCGGCGGTCCAACATCGATTGAGAGATGCCAACCAAGCGAAGAACTTGCAACGAGGGGGGCCCAAGATTTCCATATTTCTTTCCAAGGCTCAAACTCAACAGCCCCCCCAAAGAAACGTCTATAGGCAGATTTGGTAGAGAATTCACCCGACGATGATGGGGCCCAAACATGCTGATCCTCCACTCCAGGGGTAAGATTCACCTGAGCCAGTAGATCCCACAACTGAAAGTATTCCAGTAGCGCCTCTGTTGGCAGACCACCACCAATATCACTGATCCAAGTAGTGTCAGTTAAAGCCTCGTGCACAGTTCTGCATTTTGCAATTCTTCGCTTCACATACTTACACAGGGATGGCGCAAGATCAAGCAAAGATTTTCCATGCAACCATTTGTCACACCAAAAGAGGGTTCTGGACCCATCGCCTATAGATGAGATGACTGAGACGTTGAACAAAGCAACCGAATTGGGATGCAAATGGATATCATAGCTAGCCCATGGACGGTCAGGCTGTGTCTTCTTGAGCCATAGCCATCTCATCCTCAAGGCCCATCCAAGCACTTCCAAATCAAGAATTCCCAATCCACCAAGATCAAAAGGCCTCTTTACTTGCTCCCAAGCAACAAGGCAATGTCCACCATTCACTTCCTTGCGACCTTTCCAAAGGAAAGCTCTTCGAATCTTGTCTATGGATTTGATGACCCATTTGGGGAATTCCAAAGCAAAGAGTTGATAAATAGGTATTCTTTGTAAGAAGCTGCGCGAACAAGAGTGGCCTCTCATTGGATGCATCATGGTCGCTTTCCATGCAGTAGCTTGTTTGCTATCTTATCAATGATTGTGTAGAAATCAGCTTTGGAAAGCTTTTTGATAGACAACGGAAGCCCAAGGTACTTACAAGGGAACTCTTGTACTTTGCAGGGGATGGATGTTTGTATTGCCTCCATGTCGTGCTCTTGGCATTGGATTGGGCTAGCTGAGCACTTGGTGATATTGGTGACCAGCCCTGATGCTTCACCAAAGACTCGAAGGATTTCTTTAATCATTTCGAAATCTTCCACACAAGGCCGCAAGAACAGCACTACATCATCGGCATAAAGCGAAACCCGCTGGCTTGATCCGTGTGGGAAAAGGGGCTGTAGCAGACCATCATCACTCGCCTTGTTGATTAGAGCATTGAGCACATCCATGACAATAATGAACAACATTGGGGATAAAGGATCACCTTGTCGTAACCCCCGTTGATGATGAATCACTTCTCCTGGCAATCCATTTACCAATACTCTTGTAGAAGAGGTCCTCAAGGCTTTGGATAGAATGTTGCACCAAATAGGGCCGAACCCCAGGTGTCTTAAAACCTATAACAAGAATGCCCAAGATACCGAGTCGAATGCCTTAGAAATATCCAATTTAAGGAGCACTTGAGGTTCCTTCTGCTTATGGAGCATTTTTGCAGCTTGCTGGACCAGTAAGAAATTGTCATGAATGCGCCTTCCTTTAATAAAGGCACTCTGGCTGGGAGAGATCAAAGTTTTCAATTTAGGAGCCAACCTGTTGGCCAACAGTTTGGTGATCAATTTTGCAAAGCTATGTACCAAACTTATTGGTCGATAGTCTTTCAATTCCAACGCATCCGAAGTTTTGGGCAGCAAAGTGATGTATGCCGAATTAAGCAAGAACAATCTGCTCACATCTCCCTGCAGCACCCGATTAAATGCAGCCCCAAGATCCTCTTTTATGATATTCCAACAGCTCTTATAGAAGTGTCCCGTATAGCCATCCGAAGGAAGAGATTTAACTGTTGCCCAAATTTCCTCCTCAGAAACAGGCATCTCCAATGAAGTCAAGTCATGAGAGCCCTGATAAAAGGATTGAAGATTCAACGTACAATCCCGCTGTGAAATTGTACCAAGAAGCTTAGAGTAGAAATGCCATGCTGCCTCTTGTTTCTCATCTTGGCCCGAGATAATGTTATCCCCTACCTTGACCTTGGCCATAAAGTTCTTCCTCTTCCTGTATCTAGCTTGCTGATGAAAAAAGGAAGTATTTGCGTCACCTTCCTTCAGCCAACATAAACTAGAGCGTACTCGAGCGAATGTACGCTCAAGCGAAGCTAAGGCGATTGCGTGCCGCTTGATCTGTCGCCGCAACCAATCCTCTTCCCTGGAGAGCAACCGGTTATCTTGGGCAATTTCCAACCGGTGCAAGATCTCTTTTGCCAACTGAAGTTGTGTCTTTATATGTCCAATCTTCTTTTGGCTCCAAGATTACATATCCCTTGCAAGTCTGCTTAGCTTCGAAGAGAACAACTGCAGAGGACACGAGGCTGCGAGTGGTTTACACCATGTTGCAAATTTATTGCAGGATACAATATAAAAACCATTCCAACTATTCATAAGAAAAACACTTTTCAGTACAGACTTGAAATGTCATCCAAGATAACATCATATTGTGTGAGATCCCAAACAATAGAACGAAGAAGGATGTAAGCTCTGTAACCTTCACCAGCTCAACTTCAATTTGATCAATGTGAAAATTTCACATACATGAAAGTCTCCTTGCAAACAACATGAAATGTGAAGCTCAGTTGGTTAATGAAGGGAGGTTGTGGGATGGCCAATGTGGAGCTCAGTCTGTGTGTCCCAACAAAGGGTTCTTGAGTTCGAACCTAAGACTAGTTATTTGCATTAATATTTTGCCAAATTTTCGAATTGGTCCTACTTGTCAGTAATGAAGCGGAGGGAGGTGGTGAGATGGCAGACAGAACATCACCACCAACCTCAAGACTGGTGATTTGTGTTAATATTTTGCCAAAGTTTTGAATTGGTCCCACTTGTCAGTAATGAAGTGGAGGGAGGTGGTGGAATGGCAGATGGACCATCACAACCAACTTAAATATTTATAGATATTTAATTATTTATATGAGTATATAGAACAACGTGTTTATGACTGTTAAGTTAGGCTTATTTTCCACAGTAAACATGTGGTCAGGATAATGTTATCTTGTTTGATCTCTTTGTTGTGTGCATGCATTTTCATGATTCAATTTTCTTTTTATGCAAGTCGTAAGCATGCTGTATTGCATACCCACTGTATACTTGTTAATTGGATTAAAGCGATAGTTGTAATGACATGTGCAAGTTTGTGCTTATTTGGATTTGGGCTCTGGCTGGAGCAAAGGGTATTTCTTACCTAACTGCTCCATCATAGGGTTTGGTCTAGATCATTTCTGGTCGAGGTCGTTCTTGTTCTTGTGCCTTATACGAGTTTAAGTGTGTTTGGTTTGTGTTTTGTGTTTTGGGTCTGTAAGGGTTTCTACCCCCTGTAATTACCTCTTTCTTAATGCAAAGATACGCAGTTCTCCTGCGTGTCCAAGAAAAAAAAAGTTTGTGCTTATTTTAGGTGAGATGAAGCTCTTTTCTGTGACCTAATATTTAACCTAGTATAAAGATTTCATTATGTAACAAATCCTTCTTTAAACCATGATGCCATTGCACTATTTTATCATTAACTAATTAACTTATTCATGCTTGCAAATGCTTACCAAACATTCTTTTTTATGGAACTAACCAAACATTTTTAGGTACTGGGGACCAAGTTGGTAGGGTTTGCCACAACTAGGAGCCTGCGAGATTGATTATGATGTCCATCCACAACTAGGAGCCTGAGAGATTGATTATGATGTCCATCAAACCATTGTCTGGTTGTTTATTATGGCTTCTTGCTATGGGCACCATTAGAATTTAGAGGGTTCCTTTTGAAGCGTTCTAGTGTTTTTAATCTTTGTACTCCTTCAGTCTGTCAGGTTTGAACCCTATGTGGGTATAGATCTCTCCTACCTTTTGTTGTTTCTTTTCAATGGCAAAAGCTGGTGCTGCTATGCATAGCTTGAATATTGTTGTCTACAAATTTATCTTGATCTACTGCAGAATGGTTGGGCGTACCTATTATTTCGTGAGATGGATGTTGTCTTTTTCCAGAACATTGCTATTTACTTACGGACTTCTGAATTCTGGCAGCGTGGGTTATTGGTCATGGTTAATTGATATTATGTCGACTTTTTGTTGGTCATCCTTTTGACTTGTTATTAGTCATTTTTGTCTGGCAAGTTAAGTTACCAGTGAAAATTTCATATTGATGTGCGCACAGAATTACTTTTTTTTTTTGCTGAATCTAGCTGACTCAATGGCTGTTATTTGCAGATTTTGAGAGGAAGGAATAAGAACAACTGTTATATGCCTATTCCCATGATACGTTAGATATTAATTCATGTCTGCTAGTTAACATTTCAAGTATCTCAGGAGCTATCATCTGATCAAATGTTTTAAACTTGATTGGTTAAATTCAAGTACCCCGTCCCCTGCATATATAAAATGCCTAGCAAGCATTTAACTTGAACCAAGAACTGATAACATCGTGTTTAAAAAAAGAGAGAAGAAACGACTCCATACAAGTTTGAAGATGTAGTTGTCGTTGTTCTCATTGTATGTGTTTTTATTTGAAGATAAGGGTGGGAGTTTGGATCTGTTTGTTCCTTGCCGCTGGGAAGGTCTTTCCATGTATCAATTATGTGGATCTGTTTGTTCCTTGCCATGTGTGTTGTGTCTCTTGTGTACTATTTTACTAAACATCAGTGATGCGTCATATCCTTGCACTTCAATTGTGCTCATTTTTTGTTAGTCGTGTGATCTTTTAGATTTGCAGTAACTTCTCTATGGGCTATAAAATCTTGACACTTGTTGGCCCTTGGATTATCTGTTTTGAACTTCAATTACAAGATTGACAAAGCATGTTGCTCTCCTACTCGTGGATCCATTACAGAACAATCGAGAGAAACACTGTGATCAGCATTTATCTCGTTGGTGGTATCTTCACTTTATGACTGGTGTTTCTTTATCTTGTTTCTCTTTTAAATTTCCCTTCATATTGCATGCAATTCATCCATGTATACATCTCCAGCAACATTTCCTTGAGATATTTTTTATCAGCTTTACTTTAATCTTTATAATCTTTTGCATTTTAACTCGCCCTGCTCTCTTTAAAGAACATAGTGCAGGGGAAAGCAAAAAAATAAATCCACAATTCATCCTATCCCCATCAATGCTACCCCAGTTTTTGATTTTCCTGGAGGCACCATGTGGCAGTAATGGTTTGTCCAGGTGGTTAAGCACTAGCCATTTATTCAGAAGATAATATAAGGTTAATTTGTTGCAGGATCGGTTTCACTAAAGTAGATGTTACAACGTTCTCGATACAGACCACTTATAACCACCTTTTAATTCCCCTCACAGTGAAGTTTCTTTTTTCCTGCACGCATGACCTCCGAGGCTTGCTAAAGTAACAAGTGCAAACCTAGCTTTCATGAAAGAAAAAAATGAAGTTTAGTGCTAATATTTTTTTTCTAAAGAAACAAAAAACATGGCAGTCCACTCACTCTTTTCTTAACCTGTCATCTCCTTGCAGGCGAGGAGATGATGTGCAAATTGTAGTCCATTCCATGAAAGGAACAGATGGCTTTTGCTTGCTGCTGCTGTTTCTGGTGTGTTTCAGAAGTTTTGTATGGGCAAGATTTGGCATGCTTAGACAAAAGCTTTACTCCCTCCATTTCGAACTATAAGGCCAATCCACACTTTTAGTGTCAAATCAAACATTGCAAACTTCGGCCAACAGTATCAATCTATAGGTTTGGTCATGTGAAAACTAAGACAATGTGTACTACTAGAGTCATGTCGGACCTGGATTTAGCCAGTACAGAGTCCTTTATGTATGCTACTGCACTATTTACTGGATCAGTAGATAGTGCTCACAGATGTATTGCTGAATCATTTCATGTACGATGTACATCATACCATGCATTAACATTACAATACATCAAAGTTCAAGTAGACCACGTCAGAATGTCAGATCGAGTTGATAATAGGGCAGGTTCAAGTAGAGTGCAACTACAATAACTAAAAACTCCTACGACTTATCATTTTAACCAAAACATATTTCATCAAAAAGGGTGAAAATATGCAATATTAATAGCGGTGTAGGTTCCATTCACATGTTACATGGTTCCATTTATCATATGCTTAATTTTAATTACTAGGGTTACATCGACCCAATTAACAACACTGGGTTACATCTACCTAGGAAAAATATGAAATCAGGGTTACATCCACCCGACGAGTTTTCATCCCACCCATAAAGGTTTTTGAAATAGAAACTAATTCGAGTAAATTCCCATACCCGCCTTTGAGTGTGGATACGACTGTTCGAATATTTTATACTCTGCAGGGTTGTACACTTTACCCACAAGAGATAATCAATTTGTTATATTTTATATATTTTCTTAGACATGTGAATCAAGAAGGTCATCATAAAGCCTTTACAATGCTTCTCCCAGTGTAAGCTACACCTACTAAGCTTTCATTCGAAGGTGGTTATGTCCGCCACACACATACTCCCTCTTGCGCCACACGGCGGCTTATACCAGCGACATGACTTATGCCCACAACAGTTTAAAACCAGTGACACAACCCATGGGTCACACCAATGAACTCCAAAGTGAATGAAACTAGAACCATTATATAGATCTTAAGTTTAGAAAAATTTAGAAACAAGTTTTATCAAATTTAGAGTTAAGACAAGAGAGAACAAGCTCTTTAAAGTTTAAATTTGAATTAAATCCAAAAAAATAAACAGATGCGAGAGAGAAAACCTCTCTCAGACAGGTGGGGCCCACCTTTTTAATTTAATTTTTGAATTAATTTTTTGGGAAAAAGTCACAAGCTAACAACTAGGGCCCACTGCCTTTTTAAATAAAATTGAATTATTTCTTTACAATAAAAGTGCTAGAGACATGTGGAGCCTAAGCACTGTGCAAACAGTAGATGGGGCCTACATGTCAGTGGTCCGAACTTTAAAACCAAGTTTAAAAAAACTAAAGGGGCTCACTATCAGTCTCCCATTTCCTTAAACCGGTATGGGGGCCCACCGGTCACACACTCATTAACCTAGCGCTAGTCATCGACATTAAATGCTAATTAACGTGCTTAATGGCAAATCGATCTCTACAGCAGCTTGTACTAGCCTAGAGGTGGCAGAGCTCGCCCACGGCAAGGGGAGGCGCGGCGACTAGAGGCCAGGCACGAAATGGACTCCTCGGGCTTGCGCACACCTACGGGCAAGGCAGCGTGGCCCAATTAGGTCCTTAGCGTTGTCGGCGACAACGCTTGACGGAGGAGGAATGATGACCATAGCAATGCTTTACTATTCACTGGATCAATAGATAGTGCCCACAGATACATTACTGTATATCAAATACATATCATGTAGAAACATAGATAATGTAGAAATAACTTACTCATGGCCTAGTCAGGCCGAAATAATTAAAATGCAACAACGAAAATGGGATTTCACACAGATGTAACCCTCAGGACTCGCCCACAGGTAGCCAACTACGGTTCGCGATCTAACTCTTGGCCTCATCGTCTTCCAACTTTGTCAATTTCCTTTAGATGACCGCAAGGCTTGGTCTTATCTTTCTTACTGACTGAATAATGATAATTGAGCAAGAATGAATACAACGGTACTCAGCAAGCTACCACACCGAATGCAATAATACATTTGTACTAAACCATGTTTTTAAGGATTTGCAATAGTGTGCAATAATAATAGTAGTGTAGGCTCTATCCACCAAATGATAGTTTTATTACCTGAGTTACATCTACTCGTTATAATCACCGGGTTACATCCACCCAAGGCAAATCAAATTCAGGGTTACTTCCATCCGATGAGTTTTCATCCCACCTAGGCCAGAAATTTTCTAATAACACCAAAATGCAACAAAAAATTTAAATTCTTCTCATTTTTCAATTACTCCCAAATTTGGGATGTTATAATACTCGCATGCGATTTTGGCCGATATAAATGAAGTCGCTGCAAATGTGTACTACAATCAACTAGTAAACTCCACCTTGAAAAGACACTCCATTTGAAAGGTAGGTACTGTAGAAAAGTTATTTACTGTAGAAAATTAACTTTTACAAACTAATATGAACAGGGCCTGATAGCTGTTGTTGCAGGAGAATTTTGCATAAGGTAATCATCTTTCCCAATCTACAATAAACTCTAGGGCACAAGCTCGAAGCATGTCTTCGAGAATCTGGTTTACTCTTTTGGTCTGTCATTAGTATAGGGGTGATATGTTATGCTGAAGGCTACATGAGTTCCAAGTGCATCATGAATACTAGACTAGAAATGTGAGGTGAATCGGGAATCTCGATCCGAAACTTTTCTCTTAGGTACTCCATGCAAACGCACAATGCGAGCTATGTACAACTCGGGCAATCTATCTCCCTTGTAGGTGGTCTTCATGGGGATAAAATGGATGACTTTGATTAGCCTGTCAACTATGACCCATATGGAATCATATCCAGACTTGGTTCATGGCAGGCTAGTTATACAATCCATTCCAACTTCCTCCTACTTTCGTTGGAGAATCTGTAGCGGTTGAAGCAGCCCTACAGGCTTCTGGTGCTCAGACTTGCTTCGCTGGCACACATCACAACATGCTACGAACTCAGTGAAACTCTAGGCACGTGCAATTGGCCCAAGGCGCGACGGAGCCCAAGGTTTCTCGGCGGTGGCGCTTTGACCTAAGAGGAAGGAGAAAGGGAGAGGGGAGGTGCTCGCTGGTAGAGGAGGTGGCAGGGGCTCGATTGGGGAGAAGGCGAAGCCATAGCAGGGCTTAAATAGCCAAGGGAGGGGGCAAAAGCCGCTAGTGCCGTGGGGGCGGGCGCGGAGTCCCGAGGGTGGTAGTGCCCAGCATGTTGCATGACATAGGGAAAGGAGGGGGAGAGGAGCTAGCGCCGAGCTAGCGGGGAGGGGAGGGGCGCAGAGGCGCGGATGGCATGGCGTCGGGCTAGCAGGCACACGAGCAGCGGGGGGCGGGTCTGTGCGGTGCCAGCACAGAGAGAGGGAAGGAGGGTGGATTAGGCAAGCATAGACGCATTGCGAGGGAAGGCACGGGACTGGGGTTCATATGAGCGATAGGAGCAAAGGTCTCATCGTAGTCACGGTCATACTTCTGCTGAAAATCACACGCTACAAGACAAGCCTTGTAGCGCACAAGAGAACCATCAGAGGAGTAACACGCGCAGGAAAAGGAATAAGATCCCACGTGCCAGTACACTCAAAGGCAACAATCTCCTCAGCCATCGCATGCTACTACTCCTGATGAACAACAGCATCACAGTAAGAAGTCGGTTTGGCAAGAGCAGCGGCAGCAAAACCAAAACGCTTAAAAGGATGAATAGACTGGCGATCGTAAAGAGCATACCGAGAGGCTGAAGAGGATGACCCATTAGAAGGAGAGAACACATTATAATAATCTTCAGCTCGCGGATGACGAGTATAATAGAGAGGATAAGGAACAAGGTCAGGAGTAACCTCGAGAGAGGGTGCCGGTGGTGAAGAAGGTGTCGATTGGGAAGGAGTCACCGAAGAGACCAAATGATGTGGTGGAGGAGTGGTGATTACGGGAATGGAAGGAAAAGTCAGGAAAAAAGTGGCTCGACAAGAGTGCTGAAGTGGGGGAAGGAGAAGGGTAAGGATAGAAAGGATAAGACTCATCAAAAGTAAATCCCAAGAAATCCGCATCCGTCGGTCAACGGGATCCCAACAATGACATCCCTTGTACTCAACATTATAGCTCAGAAAAACGCATTCATCAGACTGAACGGTTAACTTAGTGCGCTCACGAGGTGCAAGAAAAATATAGTACACACACCTAAAGAGGCGAAGACTGGAATAATCAGGAGTCTAGACGCTCAACTGGGATCCCACCTTGAAGAGCGGAAGAAGGCTGAATATTGATCAGAAAAGTGGTAGTAAAAATAGTCTCGGCCCAGAAGTATGATGGAACGGCAGAAGCAAGCATGAGACCATGAGTTGACTCAAGAAGATGACAATGCTTATGTTCAGCCACACTATTCTGAGCACGAGCACCGAGACAAGAAAACTAAAAGAGTGCCCTACTCAGCAAAAAAATCACAAAGAGCGATAGGCACGGGAGTGCTGCTGGGTGGTGGGGAAGGCAGCGGAGCCGGGCCAGGGGTGTGCAATGCACGCATGGCGTGCATAGAGCACAGCTGGGGCATGCCAGGTGACGCCGAGGTGGCACAGGTGGAGGTGGCTGGGCCAGAGGCCATGTACCAAGGGAAGGAGAGGTTGGGCTAGGCCGTGGCCAAAAAGATAATTTAAATTTTTTTAAATTCAAATTTTTGCCAAAATTTGACATGGTAAATTGAATTCAATTTCAATTTCTTGAATTTTGCATGAGCAGAAAAAGATCCCAAAATGGGATGCTACAAGTCAAACATAGTAGTAATATTGTACTTAATACATAATACCGCAATATAGATTTATCATCAAAGTTTAATCTTGAAGACCATTCAAAAAGTTGGGCCAGTACTATATTTTAGTACAGCACTGACAGAACTTGATTCTGTCTCTAGCTTTCTTGCTGCATATATGAGTACACATTTCCTTCCTTGAAACATGGTTTCTAGGTAGATGGTAGTCACCAGGGCCATGAACCTGCCTCAGCTTTACTTGAACTGTTATTTTCGCATTTTAGAATTATGTCATGTGGTTAAATCATCTTTACTGTTCTAGACTTGCATTATTTGTGAGAATTTGCTTTCTCTGTTTCGTTTTCCCTAACCATGCATTCTGAAATCTATCTATCCTATCCAGCTCTAGGATTTGTTGTCAAACTAGAAGCTTTGGGGCATAAATGAGAAGATATTCATACACATGAAGGATTAGGAGTTGAAATGCTTCTGAATCTAGAGTTAGGTTTACAGAACCCTTCTAGATATAGAGTTGGAGTTTCTATAAATTGAAAGCTCAGTTTTAGTGGAATTATTCTTATGTCTTGTTTGTTTTTCTGGACATCTAATTCTGTAAAGTATTGCGGTAGTCTCTTGGCCCTCCCTTTTGTTGGATGAGACTGTAGTATTTTTACCTTGAGATTTGGTGGCTCCTGAGAGCTATGCCACGACTTGCAAGTTGTTACTATGGAAGAGTACAATATACCGAGAAGGCAAGGTGGGCAGCTCTATCAGAGCACTAGTTCTAACTGACTTCTCTTTGGTTAATACTTAATAGTTCTTTGCTTCAAGCCATCGACTAGCCCATCCACTTGTACAAAGCAATGTTCATTGGTTTACCAGCATAGGTTAACATTATTGTACCATACTTCCAGTTGGATCAGTGTAATCTTCACCTTAGTAACAACAAACTTTCTGGACCTAGCCTGTAGAAAGCATTTTAAGTTGAGATATAACCTTGTAACCATATTACAACGATACTTGATCAATAGAAAAGTCTCACAGGAGATATAGCTTATTATATATTGTGAATACAGGGTACCCTTGCCCTTGCATATATTGCATGCGTCAAGTCAAGGACCAAGTGACATAAGCTGCCTTGCACACTAGATACTAGATCGATACATAAAACATGAGCACACCTGTTGTGCTGCTGCTACATAGATGTAAATATTAAGATCCATGCTAATGGTCCTTTCTACAAAAGCACTTCACTTCTGCTAGCTAGGTAGATA
The DNA here is from genome assembly GCA_036346265.1 of Melocanna baccifera. Lineage (NCBI taxonomy): Eukaryota > Viridiplantae > Streptophyta > Magnoliopsida > Poales > Poaceae > Melocanna > Melocanna baccifera. The sequence goes on from CM070710.1 coordinate 17,922,010, forward strand.
AGTCGCTTAATAATCTGACCCAATATATATATGGCTTCCCAATATATATGGATTCAGTAACAGGGGCCCACTCCCTTGCTGTAACCAAACTGGGGGGCCATCTTGATCTCATCATCCATCTTCCAGCATGCCTCGGGGCAGTAGTAATCCCACATAGGAGAAGGCAGCAGAGCGTCGGAGAATGCATTGTCCTTCCCTTCATCGGTGGCCAGCCCTGCGGGCGCCTCTGGTGCCTCAATCTCCAACCATATCTGATCCATGTTGTATCCATCCATGTCGGCAGGGGTGCCCTTCAGGATGCTTGTGATGCAGCCGCTGCTGCTGCCACCATGAAGCTCCTGCTCGTCTACTCCGATGAACGATGGCGTCTCCGGATGGCAGGATTGGTACGTCAGCGAAGACGAGGACGACGAGGGTGACATGTTCCTCTTCCTCTCCTGCGCTTTCTTCCTCATGTGCGTCCTCCAGTAGTTCTTGATCTCGTTATCGGTGCGCCCTGGCAGGCGCCGTGCTATCCTGGACCACCTATGGAAGAGAAACCGCCAAATTCATCGTTCGTGGTAGCAGAGAAAGCTATATGTATGTCACTCTGTTCCTTAGATTATCTTTTGGATCAAACCTGTTGCCCCACCGAGCATGGAGCTCGAGGATGAGGCGCTCTTCATGGGGAGACATGCGCCCACGCTTGAGGCCGGGGTGGAGGTAGTTGACCCACCGGAGGCGGCAGCTCTTGCCCGTGCGGTTGAGGCCTGCGTGGAGATCACAGGGGTGAAGCAAGAAGGGAGCCGGTTAGAGAAGGTGGCATTTCTCGTTGCGACTCTGCGCGAAAGGATTCAAATATAGCTACCTAATTTTCGGATCCCCCACCCCTCAAACCTGATACTTTGGCAATGAAATCCCAACGACGTTCACCGAACAAACGGACAGTGCATACCAGTTGCAGGTCCTCCTGCTCTGTCCATGGCCCTTTGCGTGTCTCCTCTCTCACTGTCACCATACCGACCCCTGCGATACGATGACAGTGCCCTAACGCTGCTCGCTCCTACCTTGTATCGGCTGGGAGCCGGTCTTCCTGCTCTTCTTCCTCTGGGTGCTTGTGGGCTCCAGTTTCAGGATGAGATCCTTGATGAACTCCAGTCTGTTCGAAGGAGAAAGCTAGGAGGGAGAGGAGGAAGCCACTTTGTCTCAGATGCCTGATGGTTTGCTGGCTTTTGCCTCTCATTTATAGGCGAGACTCGAGAGAGGGAGCCGGCTCCTGGGGGTCACGTGAGGTGGTGGGTGTGATTCGGAGCTCCCCCTCCTGTGCTCCATCATTTGGGTTGTCCTCGGCTTCCAACTAATAAAAAGTAGCCTTTTTAATTGGCTCGTGCTGCGCATACTATATTGCAGCTTCTTAGGTGTGCATGTTGGGACGTCCACTTTCTTGCTGTATGGAATTCGTTGTTGCTAGCAGTATATGCCTGCTTTGTGCTTGCAAATTACACATTAATGCTGCTAATGCGTCGTACACGTTTTTTTTGTTGTTCTTAATGCTGGACGTGATTCGAATTCATTAAACTTTCTATGTCTTGTTCACAACTCGACCTGAAACTTCCTGCTTAGCTTTGGTCATACTTTCTAGAAACAGACTTTTCGATTTAGTTGAATATAGGGTGTTTAATTACAATTATCATTATTGTCTAACTGTCTTCATTGTTAATATGATAATGATATCCCGGTGGTAACCGGTTAGCAACCAGTGGCTGCAACTAATACTCGACTAGTATACAAAATACTGGCCAGTTTAAACAAAAAGAATCTGTCACTGGTAATACCTATCTGGTAAACTTTAAAAATGCAAACACAAGCGTTGTTTTTTGCGCAAACGAGTCACTAAGTGTTTTTGCACAAACTGCCTACTTTTACTTAATTTTAGATCTTTAACTTTATGCTTGTACAAAATATTCACCTATCTTACAATAATATGATGATTCTGAAGGTATAGGCTGCTGCTTTCTTGTTTCCTTTACTTCTTTGATGGGATTCTTTTTTGTTTCTCGAGAAAGAGAAGTTGTCGCGCTTATCAACTTTTTGGTGCTTTGTAGACCACCATGCACAGTATAACTATAAATAGTATCTTCTTTTTGGTGATCAATCAGATGAATTATAGACATATAATTAAACTGGATAGATATCTGATGCTCTTGTTGTACTAGATTTGTGTCTTTGTTTTCAACAAAAGCTTTGTGGATTCACCGATTCAGTATTCACTCATGTTTGGGAGTGATTGTGTGAAAGTTCTGGAAACCCAAAAGAGAATTAATCTACTCATGGTAGAATTTCTATGAGTTGAAGACTTTTTTATGCTTTGTAATTTAGAAATTATTGGTTTATGTAGCAGAGCTTCATGATTATTTGGGATTATAAATGAAGTATATTTGTAATGTGCACACATATACCCTTCCACGTTTTACCTACATGCATAATGGCCTGTAACTAACCTGGCAACTGCCGACTGTTGAGAGAAATATAAGCAGTAAGCAGTGTTAGATTAAAAACCGGCTATTTTTTTTGGTTGAATCAGTTACTTGAATTACTTGGTGAGTTTTATTTCTCCTCCCTTTTCAAAGAATATCCTATATAATAGGTGCATGCTTGCAATATGCAAAACTTGGCCGGAAGTGTCTGAAAAATGCGGTAGCTTGGACTAATTTACAGTGAAAATTCCACCTTGTAGTCCGTGAAACGGCTGGTGTATTCGAGAATTTTAACCGGTTGCTTACCATTGGAAATGGGAATCTTCGTAAAGTCCCTATCTGGTTTCTTCCATATATTTTTCTTCCTGATATGAAAAGCATGAGCCTTTCTGTCAGCCATTATCACTGGCACAGAGGACTCCATCCCTCCTTTTTTGTCAGCCATTATCACAGGCACAGAAAAAGATCTTACAAGTTCGTAGCACAGACACTCCCCAGCACAAGCCCGGCACCCACCTACTACTGTTTGAGTGCCTGCACAAACCTGTCCTTGTAGAGCTGCTTGAGCCACAGCTGAAGGCAATCTTTTTTTGTGAACCTGTAGCCCTAAGCTGACCTTACCATTGTTCACCCTTGTGCTGATCGTACAGCTGAAACGATGTACACTGCCTAAAGTTTGATCATCTTTTTGAATGTTTCGGTGCTGTCAGGTAAACCTATGCCCCATTAGCTCCAACTCTAAATTACTTTCAAATAATGGCCGTTCTGCTTGATTGAGAAAGGTTTTGACCCTTTGACACTTGTGTTATATATACTGCTGACATGAAGAATGATTGATTAGTGGCCGGGCGGGATGTTAGGACATGCTGCTCCTTTTTTGCATGGCATAGCTATATATATACTTGGTATATCTAACAATCCAGGATCATCTATCTCATTGTGAGTGGTTTCTCTTTTGCTATCATCATCCATGCTGAAGTCTACATTTCATGCAGAGTTTTTGCCTGCATGCACAAGAGTGTTCTGAAGCGACCACATCTCCAGAACAGTAGGGCCATAGGAAATTGTTTGATCTTTGGGACCTAACTTCTCCATTACTGTAGATAATTGCTTGTTTTTCCTCTGAAAGGCCTCCTTAACAGAATGGAAATGATTTTCTGGGGTGAGGTTCAGCAGGGGCAGCCAAAAAGTCATGGAAGAAGCTCTGATGTGGAGGCCACCGAGCTGCAATCTGTGCTGCAGTCCACTGGGCTGGGGGGTGGCCTCTCACCAGCCACTACCTTTTTATCTTGGCATCTTACTTTTGGAAGGCTCCTCCCAAATACATTGCAGCACTGTTCTATCCCACTACAAAGAAACCCTTTTAATTTTTCTCTCTCTTTAATTTTCCTCTCTTTTTCTCGATTGCTTCTGTTTGTTGTTTTGCTGTGTTGGACCTCTCTACTGTCCCTATCGCCTGCTGTGGTCTCACGTGTTGGGGCTGAGTTGATGAGAGGAGAGCCCCTGCTTGCTTCTTCTTCTGGCAGTGGCAGCATGCACCACCATCTTCAGGATTGATCGGTCATCATCGGTGCGACGACGATGGGAAATTTCTCGTTTCAGTGCCAATCGAGTGCTCTGTTGAAATCTCCATGTGTGCAACTGCAATCCTTCTTGACTTCACTATGCCTGCCCAGAAATTTCCGATGTGCAATTGCACTCTGAATTAGTGGATACAGTACGTAGATGCTGGAGTTGGACATTGCTTGGAACAGCCTAGAGTCCAGGGCTGTGTTCTTTTGGCCTTGCCGCTTGTGGTTTTCAGCTTTGCTATAATAACTAACTTTCAAATGGTGTATCGTATTCTTTTAGAGCCTAAAAGAACCTGACTATTCAGCAAATTCTGGCAGGGTTTAGCGTGTATCGTATTCTTTTCGTGCCACAGTGGCTGGCAACGACAAGTTTGCCCACTGTTCTCTCCTGTTCATCTTTTCCTTTATCTGACCGTGACTGTTTTTGCTTTACCATGTTTTTTCTGGGACTGGTGACTGTTCAAGGCCCAGTGGCCACCACGATCGTTACACTTCTTTCCCATAACTTTGCTGCCCACGGTTTCTTGTGTGTCGTATTGTTGATCAATCCTGGCTACCGATGTGTCGCTGACAAGTTGATTCTATATTATATGCTTTTATTTCATGTGTAAACTTCCTCATCTTGCATCACTGCTATTATATGCTTTTTATTTCATGCTTTTGTCCTTGTACCACTGTTCCGGCTGTTTTTTTTTTTTTTTGACAAAATGCTTCTTGCTAGATTTTTTTTATATATAATGGAAAGGTGACCCACATTTGCTCCCTGGAAAAGCAAATCCATATTCTGATGACACTAAGGTTTTGGACTTATTATTCCCTCTTTTGTTTTTCTTATTCCTTCCGTAGGCTACAAGGCCACCTATGTGTTCACAGAAACGGTAGAATTACGGCACAAGTCATACTCTATATATTCCTTCCTTAGCCTCGTTGCGCTCGATGCCATCAGCACGTCATGATGTTGCAGTCGGATTCCAAGGGCCTGCAAGCCAACAGCAGTCACGGTCACGATTTTTCTATATGCATTTTTTTAGAAAGAGGGTGGAATTAAGCGAGCTCAGAGCTCACGGAAAAATTTTGCGCAAAATCAAAGATCAGCGCAGATTACATGTGTTCTCGTATACAACTATGTCCCTGTTTATTCCGGCTTTTTTTGGCGACTTCTGACTCATCGTGGTTGGTTTTTTATTAGAATTACACTATAACAGTTATTAGCTTTTTCTGACTCGTTCAATTAAAAAGTAAAAAAAGAAAAAACATTATTATATATTTACGAATAATACAAAGAAAAAAATAAAAAAGGCTACATTAATAATTATTCTAACTTCTGAAAGTTAGAAGCTAGATTGACGGAGCGCTCAAGTTGGCTTCCAATCACTATTCACTATTTTGTCATGTTCTATTTATTTTTTTTTTGAATTTTTGTGTTTTGTTTTTTTTCGTATTCCTTTGCATTATCCACTCTAGATTAGTATGCCGCTTTTATTTTTATATTTTTTAAAATTTAATTACGCCTAATAAGCTTTCTCAGCTACAGTAAAATTTCAGCAAAAGCCAAAAGCCATCGTTATTCCGAACACTACCTGAACCACAACGAACATGGCTATGGGTCTGTTTGATATAGTTGTGGTCTCTGATATTTTGCTGAAATTTTTGAATTTTAACTGTTTGTGACAAAGATTACGGACAGAGAGATAATCGCTTATGATTTTAGATTCTACAGATGTTAGGCTTTTAATATGTACTACAATTAATTTATATATTTCGCATTGAAAAAATACTTCGTTTAAATGTTAAATACTGTAGATTTATAGCAAAAATCAAAAGTTATTTTTAGAAGCCGAAAAAAATAGCTCACGCGGAGCTGAAATTTTAACTTCGCCTTTGGCGCTATATCCATTGCACTAGCCTCCGGTTCGCCGATCCTGTGGCACTAGTGTATTACAATGCGTCCGAGCAAACCTCGAGTGGTGCCAAATTATTTTTACACAATTTTCTTTGCCTGGACATGGACTAAATCATTCATGGAGAGAGACTCGACAGCACGGACTGACACGAAGGCCCTTATGCATGCATGGCTCGCGCGGACGGCTGACCGCTGGCTACGGCGTCGCGTCAAGCGCTGCCGCTCGTACACGTGCCGCCCGTTTCACCAACCGGGTGGCGTCATTCCCACATCGATTGATCCATGGCCGTCGCCGTCGCCGTCGCCGTCGCCGTCGCCACCGTAACCTCTCAACAAATCGGGATTAAGAAGGAGAACCAGGACTCTTATCCCTCTTATCACCTTAATCCTTTTTTATTTTTCTTTTGCGGTAATCGGGTGGCTGGTCGATCTGCTTGCATCCCCATCACGGCCCAAGGTAAAGGGCACTAGCTGGAGAAGAAGGCCAGGCGTTCACGGTAGAGATCATAGCCACTAGAGCAGATCACTTTTTTTTGCCATGACATTTCCTGATCGTATTAGTTTCTAATTCTGATTTTTATTTGAAAAAACAAAAAATTAATATAAATATCTTGTTTCTCGAAATAGTTTCTCTACTCCTTTCGCTGTCGTCTCGCTTCGAGGATACAATAGTAGGTCACACGTGCATCACGCATTTTACTTATCTCGCTCCTGTCACATACATGTATCTCTTCTTTATTTTTACCACCTCTAACGCTCTTCTTCTTGAAGTTATTTTTTTTTGAATTTTTGTGTTTTTTGAATTTTTGTGTTTTGTTTTTTTTCCTGTATTCCTTTGCATCATCCGCTCTAGATTAGTGTGCCGCTTTTATTTTTACATTTTTGTAAATTTAATTATGTCCAATAAGTCAACTCAGCTACAGTAAAAAAAATTAATCAGTTATAGTAAAATTTTAATAAAAACTAAAAATCATCGCTATTCTTATCCCTAACTTTCCAAATTGTTACTGCCACCATCTAATGTAATCCTCCGGTAAGTGCGTACGTCTAAAAAGAGTCGTTCTTGGGCCAGATGCAGTGAAACATCTGGACGCTTTTCAGGTGGTGCAGGACGACGCATCGCTTCCAGGGCAGGGCCAGATCGAAAACCTGTCGAGCTCAGCACAGCTTGTCGCGCTGCCTCTGCTGCACCATAAAGATTATGGCTCCGGTCTAAACAGCTTTTGTTTTTTTAAAACAATTTTTTTATTTTTTATTTTTTGGTTTTGTTTTTCTTTGTTTATTATTCTTTTACAGTTTCAAAAGATATAGTGATGTTTTTTATTGTTTTATTTGAAAAAAGCTAATATCCACTATAGTACAATTGTCACACAAAAAACCAAAAACCAACCCTTTGAAGCCCTTTGGAGGGCTCCCTTAATCCCTTCATATGAAAATGGAAAATGGAGTTTGAACAAACATCGCTTCTAATCTGAAGGAATTGTATCTAATCCCTTTTTGTGAGTTTGCTGGTGCTAAAGTTCAAATCCTGGAGTCTTCTTTTATGCACACCCCGGTATTTCTTAGTAGAAACTTTGTGTTGTCACAATCCTTGACCCCAGTCATTTTAGACGTGTACAAAGGGATGTACTAGTGCGTGTGTACGTGGTGTGGGGTGTGCATGTGCATCTTACTTGCAATCGCCTGCGAGCTGCCATCTTTTTTTTTTTTTGGCACTGTGTTGTACTATTTTAGATTTATTTTTGTACTATAACTACTGTTAGCTTTTTAGTATAAATAAATTTTAAAAATAGAAAAGAAAGATTACATCATCCCGGCCAATGCAAAAAAAAAAAATAAAGAAAAAATATGCAAAAAAAGTCTAAAATGTCAAAAAAAAAAGATAAAATTACGAAACTAAAAGTTAGAAATTAAAAATTAAAAGTTAAAACTAACACGAGCGGAACCATAATAAACCCTGCGGAACCAAAGCAGAGAGGACATCATGTTCCACTTAGAATAAGTTAAGGGTGCCTCATATCTTAGCTGAGGTTAATTAACCGATTACCCATGATGCATGAGATCATCCATAGCCACTACTTACCTAGTTGCCAAGCCATATAGAGTTTAGTGGTTTAGTGGACGTCGTATTAACCCCTTTTGGTGCGTTAAGAACGCTAGCGTGTGGCTATTAGTGGAACATGTGGACATCGGAGGCCGTAAAACACGCAGGAAAGTAACACGCACCTGAGCGATGTGTCACTGTGTCAGTGACGTGTCCCGTGATAGCTAGAAGAAATATATGCGCTCTCTGTTGAGATAACTAGTAAGATGCCCGTGCGTTGCAACGAAAAAACAAATAAAAGTAATGCATACTATCAAATATAATCTCAAACTGAATAATAAATATCAACTTTTTCTTACGTCATCATGTATCAAATAAAACATACACATTCGTACTCGTAAATAAATCAAGCATCATATTAGTGAAGCATGATAGAACAAGCACCACATACAACAATATGTACAGAAATGATAGTAATTTAGTATAAATATCAATGCAATAACGATTGAAATAAAAAAAATACTGATTGCAACTTACATAAATAGAACATTAAGACATATTCAATGCATTATGTAAAAAACTGTGCCCAGTGTTTTCCATCAGCAAGCATGTCTTCATGTTTAATGAACATTATAATTATCACGGACTTACTCAACATATGCCGGTCCATGGCACTTGTAGGAGTCATCATCCCGTTAAGTAACTCTAGTGATTGCCTATCAATGTCTCTCTTTGGACAGAGGAGGCGGAGATCTAGCGATAGCCTTCAGAAGACTTTGGAAAATTGCTGATGCCGGGCATGCTCGAGCCTTGCAAACTCCCAAATGGTTGCTTTGACGTCTGGCTTCCAAATGCTGCAAATTTCTGAAGTTAAAATGGCAACCCAACACAATCTCCACAGATTTCCAAAAAAAAGGATATGGAATTGTATGTCCACATAACAATAAAGCGGGGCAGAAAAGAATAGGATCTATTTCAAAAAAGTTTTTTAAATGCTAATCTTCAATTCTTAGGTTAATAGAATCAGTTACTTGGCATTCATATTTCTTCATATTTCGACTATAACAATCTGACATAAAGTAAATAAAAATTCCTGAAACTGTGGGGCCTGGGATGGAAATATGGAATGCACCATAGGACAAACTAAAGATAGATTAAGCCTTAAGACATCAAGCAAGTTCAGTATGCAGTGATCACAATAATGATGCAATATGCCAAGGTTGAAATGATATCCAAATCTAGTGTAGAAGAGAACTAATTGCAGGGTGGGCAATATAGATGATTACCTCAGTTGCTTGATGGCAATGGAACAATACATATCACAAATTAGCTGCAATATCTCTAATGCTTACTGTAAAACAAGTTTCCCACCTCATGTGAATTAGCAATTGCGAGAAAGAATAATTTGCCAAGGTTTCATGAAAAATCCTATTGAGCAGGCTCCTTTTGAGTTAAAAGATATCCAAGCAAATCTGGAAAATCAAAACACAGGATGAGCAATAAGAGTGTGGGTGACATGCTTTATGGCATCATTACACGAGTACACAAAGAAATTTAGGATATCTGAGAAATGAATAGATGTACAGGGACAAACAATAGTAATATGGTATGTGGAGATAACATCATTGACCAAGAGAAATTTAATCAATAGATAAGTATATTGATTCAATTTCTTACATAGAATTATTGACGAAGATGATCAAATTAACCCTTGATTGCCTAAAGTAGATCAACGGTATTGAGTTCTCACTCTAGCTGCAGTATGAACAATTGTCTTAGTCAATCGCCTGTAGTTCTGGTTCTCGAAAGAAAACAAAAAAAATCTATTATCTATTGATCAAATAAGTTGCGTAATTTAGGAATCAACCAGCTCCTAGGACAAATGTCGATTATCTTGAAGGTGCAAACCATTAATATTGAAAATGTAAACTCAACAAAATGCAAAAGGGTATCCACAAACAACATTGGTTGCCGCTGCTGCCCCAGGACCAGATTCCTTCTTCCCCTCTTCCTCAGAATTGGCTGCCTGCTTGGGACTGCCAATGCCATTACCATTGCCCTCCTCTTCCTATTGCTGCTGCTCTAGCTTGCCTTCTGCGGCAATTGCAGAAATAGCTGCAGAAGCAGCTGTACTCATGGCGAGGCACCACTGTTCAGCTTGTTATCTACAATCAGAAAGAAACCATGAGGAAGTCACAACAATGGATTGGATGCAGTTAACAATAACGGACGGCATTGCCGTCAAGATCAAGAAGAAGAGGTGGACCTTGGATGGTGACATCCTCCAAATGGACGACATTGCCATTGCCATCAGCTAGTCCCAGAGCCACAGGTGAGCCCGCCGAGGAGCTGAGACCGAGATGGTGACCTCTGCTCTTGAGGTCGAGAAGCTACAGCCCCCTGAACCGGTGGCCCTGCAGCTCGGCCGCCTGCTGCAGCTTCCTCCTCAGAAACGCCTCATGGCTGGACATGTTCCCACACAGCATTCTTGGCCCTAACAGGTCGCAACACCAATTCGTCAAGTCAAAACACTTGTGCTGTAATATGTAACACACAAATGTGATAAGAATGCAGGCGCAGAACGGTTCTAACACCCACCAATCTGCGATCGCTGCAGTCGACGGGTCCACGAGTCGAGCAATCCGGTGGCGTGGCGAGGCGAAATCGCCTGTGCCGGTCTTTGAAGCTTCCGCAATCAAACAAAGAGACCAAGTATGAAAAAGGAAAAGCAAATCATCGAAATAAGCTTGGGGGAGGCGGCGGGGGGAGAGCGAGGGGGAGAACGTGGCGGCGGGGCGCGCGAGAGCGAGGGGAGGCGGCGGGGAGCAAGGCGATGGAGGGAGCAAGGGGAGGCGGGGAGAGCGGGGTGGCGGCGGGGGGAGAGCGGAGAGCGAGGCGGAGGCGGGGGGAGAGCATGGCGGCGGGGGGAGCGCGGAGAGCGAGCGTGGCGGCGGGGGGATAGTGAGGGGAGGCGGGGCGGGGGGTGAGGGGATCGCGGGTGGCGAAGAGGGTGGGGGCGCGGAGGAGTGGCGGCGCGCGGGGCGAAGGAGGGGAGGATGTGACGACGGAGGAGGAGAGGATGGGGAGTATGAGGCGGCGGTGCGGGGACGGAGAGGGGGAGGCGGCGGTGCGGGGACGGAGAGGGGGAGGTGGCGCCGGCGCGGGGGGTTGGGGGAGTAGGGGAGGAGGCGGCGGCGGCGGCGCGGGCTAGGGAGGAGGCGGTTCGGGGAGGAGGATGCGGCGGCGCGGAGGGGCGGAGGCGGTGAAAGCGGAGGGAGGGGAGGAGGCGAGGGCGGCGCGGCAGCAGGAGGCGCGATGGAGTGGAGAAAGGCGGAAGAAACCAGGTAGGTGCGGCCGTGCGGGAGGAGAGATAGAAAGTCGAAAGAAATCAGCGCACGGGTTCGGTTAGGTAGTCCGCGTGGTTTTTAGGGTGGAAAGGGTTTACGGTCAAGATTTAATTGTTCAGATCAAATGGTTGAGAAGAGATATGGGAGAGGACTCATCAACCACCAACTCCTTCTTTTAAAGTAGTAAAGATGTGCAATTACAGCAACATGACCGTACGTGTGCTTCAATACCAATAAATACGTATACCTTTACCAACTGACGGCTATATTTTTTTTTTCTATGACCAATACTTTTGTCTGTGTTTCTTTGATATCATAGCGGATGATAGAAATATTGACGTATACAGTGTATATGGTTTTGGAGTCGAAAAAAATGTTGTTTGAAAAATCTGTTTATTTATTTTGATTTTAAAAAAAATCAAAAGTTAAAAGACAAAAACTCAAAAGAAGAGGGCCTAGGTCTGATAACAGTTCGGAGGTTCCAGTTCCACTAACTTCGTGTAAGATATGTTTATTCGTAGATTTTTTTGAGATTTAATGTTGTGGCCTCTTAGTTGCTAGGCTTCACAATGCCTAGGATAACCAATCAAGTTCACCTCTCGTAAAAGAAATATATACATCTTTATTGCCAGTTACCAACACTAAACACAAAAAAGTCGTCGTATCTTCGCACTTAAGGGTATGTTGTTAGCGAATTTTTGGCATATATGGTACTGTTATAATCCATATTTACAGAAATGGTAGTATGTTAGTGGTATTGCCAAAAATGTCATTTTTCACGCCTGATGACCAGACGGTGACTCCATAGAGCTAACGCATGTGACCTAGAGTCCGGCCACCGGGCGACAAGCAACCTGCCACTCGGCCACCCTCCAGGTGCCCTGCCACCCCGCCATTGGACGGTAGATAATTAAGCCGGCTTAATTACCTGTCTATAGGCTAGGTAGGAACCATATCAGTAGAAGGTACCAGAATAAGGATACTTCAATGACTTTGCAGATTAGAACTTCGCTTCCCAGTCGATTGCTCGTAGGTATGTCGAATGGCTACCATGCTTATTTTTGTTTTCTACTGCTAGTTTTTTAAGTCCTTTAGCCTAGTAAGTTGTAACCTTGGCTATAAGGTCGTACTCTGATAATTATTAATATTTGAAACTTTTTCTTTATTATTCATGCATATGGTCGATATTTTATCTATGTTTACACTGTGTGCACTAGCATAATTCTAGACTAGTGCGGTATACACAGAGAGTCTGGATTTGCATATTCAGGTCTCGACAGCTTCGCGAAGCCATGACAGCATAAGACATGTTCAAATTTATGATCGTTTTATTTACAAAATTCATACTGGTTGTTACTGAACATATTTCGAATGTCACTTCAGTTAGAGCAGGCATAGCACATCGCAAGCGCGTCTGAGACCACCATCAGCAACCTGGACACACCACTGACCCTACAGAATACATTGAAGTACATCTTAAAATAGGCCAAAAAAGAGTGCACAGCCTGAGTTGTAACTGTTCGATGGAGCACGTCATGCGCATTGGGCACCCAATGGGGGCACTATGCTCACCCGCCTGGTCATCGCGACCTAGCGAATCCGGCCGGCCATCACAATCTACCAAGTCTGCCTGACGTCATAGTACTAGTCGTCGATCATCTATGGGTTGTATCTATGAGGAGATAACATATGTACAAACCTATGTTTTATTTTTCTATTATGCCTTATAGTCCGCTAACATCATGGCATTCTCCCATCATAGGTCTGTCGTCAAGATACATCACTTTTGACCTCTACACCACCTACACAGACTACCGTTCCCCATCATTTATCTTCGCTGCACATTCGGGATGTATGAGATTCACATTCTGCATCCAGATTATTTATTGTGACTAACATCGTTTTATCTTGCAACTTTCAATTCAACGTGGGGGTGACGTCGAGTCCACCGATGACAATACGGGTCTCCCGAATGTTTTCAGGGAGCAATACACAGCACCAGAATTTACAACGTATGCAGGGCAGAGCTTACCGTTGACACCATATGCAAGATTTGGAGACTTCAATAGGCATAGCTCCTCCGGCTTCGCTGGAACATCGTACGATCAAAGCCAGAGCTCCTCTGCATCACAAAGGGGATTTCTAGAGTTCTTCATTTAGAACTTGATTGCTGGTGGTCCGTAGTTCGGCATATCTCAACTGGAGGACATCGACACTTATCGGACCTAGCCTATTGTACCTCAACCTACTAGATCGCTGCCGGCCACTCAACAAACAGAACAATCTAGTCAATGGAAGACAATGCCATGACACGAAGACAGACACGACGAGGAGATAGCAGTGGCTCAGATGAGTAAGCCATATCGCATCCCATGCGATGCGTTTTTGTACTATTATATGTACTTCTATAAGTATTCTTAATGCATAAAATTCTCAAAATAATAGACAATTACTACAACTATGTCAGGAGGCTACACATAAAATTTCATATTTTTTTGAGCTCGTTTGCTACATGTAACAACTCATATAAATATCATAATCGTACAAATTTTTTGAGTAACATTCTCAGCGGATAAAATTGTCAAAAATATTATACAATCAAGTACGTTGTGTCAAAAGGTTGTACATAAAATTTTGTAATTTTTTGAACTTATTTGCTATATTTAAAAATTTAAACAAATAATATACAAAAAATAATTAAGGTAGGTAATTAAGCTGGCTAATTAGCCAGCTTAATTACCTGCCGTTCTGTGGCGGGGCGGCAGGGCACCTGGAGCCCAATGACATGCGTTAGCTCTACGGCGTCGCTGCCTAGCCACCAGGTGGTAAAAATGATATTTTTGGTATACCGCAAGCATACTGCTATTTCTGTAAAAACGGGTTGCAACAGTGCCAAATATACTAAAACTTCTGATCTTAGCTGGGTTTCGTACTAATTCCACGTGAATTTCACATGCTTCCTACGAGAATTATGCAAAAATTACTGTTTCTCCAAACGGGCTATATCGATCAGCTTGTTCCAGTAAAAACAAAAATTTTCAAACAAAACTCAATTACTGTAGTTATTTCAAGCTATGCACAGCCCGATAACTATGAGGCCAAGGCCCATCCAGCCGAGAAGCTGTGTCAGCCGAAGTAAGGTTAGTAGCCAGTGCTCTCCTGTTGGCCTTGCTCCTCCACATAGCACCGGATGCCCATCCATCCACCGCCGCGCCGCGCCGGCGCCGACGCAGACGACGAGTCGACGACGGCCAAAATGCATCGCTACCATGGGTGAGTTCTGCTCCTAGGGCCTAGCAGGCCTTACTGACCAGGATGGAAAAGGTGCACTGCTGTAATTTTGCTTTTCTGCTGTAATCTTGCGCAGGCACAGGTCATTGCAGGATGATCCGTTTCTGAGTTTTTCTTGCTTAAAGAGCCAAAAGTTTCTGACATGGAGGGTGATTTAGGCCCGGTTTAAAACAGCTTTTGATTTTTAACTTTGAAAAGTCAGAAGTATTTTGAACACGTTAGCTTTTTAACACGATATTTGTGAAAATATAACGCATTTTTCATTTTTTTTTTCTTTAATTAAATATCTTAGATAAAAGCTGACAACTGTTATAGTATTCATTTTAACCAAACTTATAGCCGTAGTTAAAAGCTATTGGCAAAATCCATTTTAAACAAGGCCTTATCTCTCGGACAGGAAGAAGAGTTCGAATTCATCCAAAAAATTCTTTGGACTGTAACCTCTGCCCAGCGTTTGGGGACAGTAATAAAAATTTTACTCTTGGTTTTTTACCAGCTGACTTGACTAATTCATGCTTCATCGGTATATCTATCCCTTGGATGTTATGAAATTTCTTGCATTTCTGGGCTAGTTTACATGATGTACTTGAAACCCATTTAGCTTTTAACATAACATACCATACTTACACAAATAGACAAATAGAAAGAGTTAACTAAATCCTTGAAGACATACCTTAGGCATGTGCCCTAGAGTTTATTGTGTATTAGGAGAAATGCCTAGAGGTGGCCTAGGGCCGGGCCTTAGCATGCTATCCCGTAGCTCATCACTGTTGGCTCAATCTAAGCACAACACAGCCTAATTAGATCGTTGGCCATGCTAGCATGGCCCGATAGACCGTGCCGTGTCTAGACCGAGCGGGCGGCACGCTGGGCCGGTACGGCACGACCCGATAACGGTTGTGGGCTGTGCCGGCATAGCACAGTGCCAACGGGCCGTGCCAGCACGGCCTGGCCTGGCTTAGTGAAAAATAGCTGTTTTTTACCCCTTTTTGACTGTTGGGTGTAAAAAATTCAAAAAAAATAGCAAAACATTAGGAACAAAATATGGAATTTTTTCCCTATAAATAGGGGCATCCGGTCTTAATTATCCACACCTCAAACCTGACTCTCATCTCTCTGTTTAGCTATGAAAAATTCAAAAATGTTTGTGCAAATTTGGCAAAATTAATAAAAAATTCGTGTGAAATTCAGAAAATCCAAAAAACTTCAAAGAATTTTCAGAGAGCTGCAGAAGAGGTAATAGTGTTGTTTTATTTTAATTTTTTGCTATTATTTATTGATTCAATAGTAAGTTAATTGTAATTTACTATTTCAATTTGCAGTTGATTCAATGGAGAACTACGATTTTCAACTCTCCAAAATCAGCTTTACGGCGAAGGATATGCAATTCTTCCAAGAAGGATATCTATCCGCGGAAAGTCCATATCCACAACAAACTGTAGAGTCAGAAGAAACGGTCGGCCAGACGGCGTAGGGTCCAATCGATTCATCTTCTGCTGGCTTAACGAGTGCATCCACAACCCAGAGCACGAGTGCAAAAAGAACAAGAGTTACTATATCAAAATTCTGAAACAATTTTGACAAGAAGTTTAGGACCGACGATGATGAGAATTTAGTGAGGTATGTTGTTTATAAAATTTGTGGTAATGAATTATCTGCAAAATTTTCAGGTAGGCGTGGGTCACCTGCAACGGCATAAGTTTGATTGCAACATAATTGCATTTCATATGTTGCCCTTGTGTTGTTCTCATGAGAACCTATCCAATGCTCCCACCCCTCACTGTGCTACCGTGCTTTCACCTTTTGAAAAATGATGCAAATGGCTATGAAAAATTCTGAGAAAGCAATTGTTAGGCAGATCATGATACAATCTAGCATCTTGAAAAAAATCAACTAAAGATGCCATGCATATTAGGAGAAACAAAAACAAGACAAATTCCTGTGAATCGTTTTCTTTTCTCACTTTTTATTTTTGGATTTCCTTTCAGCAGAATTTTGTCTTTGTTGTTTCTCAATGTGTAGGTCAAATTTAGATTTTAAATTTTGTGACATGGTAGATTGATTTTGTATCAGTGTTCTCAAACTGCCTTGGAATTTTTCATGGTCATTTGCATTATTTTCCGAAAATGAGAGCATAATTAATAAAATATGGTATCTAAAATCTAACGAGATGAACTAGTACAAGAACTCAACTTAGGGGGTGATCGGAATAGCGATGGCTTTTAGCTTTTGGTTGAAAAAACACTGTAGCTGGCTAAAAAAACACTGTAGCTGAGTTTGTGGATAGTATAGTGAATAGTAAAAAAAGTTGAAGCTAGAAGTTAAAGCCGAAACGATCAGGCCTTACAGTTCCACTTCCACATTAACCTGAGGTACACGTGTTCCAAAAACGCCTACCGTTTGCCCTCACGTGGTTCCTTTATGAAAAGATCAAACGGACATGCTACCACGCGTGCAATAGACTTGACGTTTTTTATATACCATGTTGCAAAATAAAGGAGATATATATTGCTACGTTACAAATAACCAAAAAAAAAATATGAGCGCAGTTGCTGAGGGAAATATATATTCGTATGAGCGAAAATATATTGGATGGAATAATTTGTTGAAACTATCAGACTTGCCAAAATATACTAGGTTTTTCACATTTTATTCATGAGAAGTTCATCATGCCTCTAAACTAAACTAATAATAGTACCAAGATGAGATCAGCATGGCTGGTTCATATACCCCTTTTATCTATATTGTTGTAAAAGCACCAAATTGGAGGCATGGGAAGTGGAAAGGGTTTTTCTTGAATAGTTGTGTATTTGTGATCTCTTTGCCCTAGAGCCTAAGTCAAGAAATTATCTTATGAAGAGCGGAGTTATAGAGTCCCATAGATTTGAAATGCTCCACTTGAGGAAGCACCATCAACCTTTGGGCATGTTCTTTTCATTTTCTTAAAACGGCTTTTAGCTTTTGCTACAGCACCTAACTTTCAAAATGGAGTATTTTTTTTTAAGATGGAGTCTACAAGTTAATTATAGTACACGTTAAAAGCTCAACATCTATACCATCCAAAATCGCAAGCGAGTATCTCTCTGTCTCCGTAATCTCTGTCGCAAACAACTAAAATTCAAAATTTTCAACCAAAAGTCATAAGCCGCAGCCAAAAAAATAGACCCTTTGTGATTATATCATTTCTAGAGTGCACTCAAGAGAACTAAATAATCATCCTCAATCATGAATTCATTCTTAAGGTCCTTATTTAGGTGGTGGCGGAGAAATACTAGTACCCCTCACTAAATCTCTAGGTGGGGGAAGCTTTTCAACCTCTTTTATCATCTTGTTCACGTTCTACGATAGTATAACTTAGGTTCATTCATTTCGGCTTTGGTTTCTGGCTTTCAGAAGCCAGAATAAGGGCCTATTTTTTTTGGCTTATAGCTGAAAATTTTGAATTTTGGTTTGTTCGTGATAGAGATTACAGAAAGAGAGATACTCGCTTGCGATTTTGGCTGGTACAAATATTGGGTTTTTATCATATACTATAATTACCTTATAGACCCCGTCTTGAAAAAGACTCTGTTCAAAAGTTATGTACTATAGCAAAAGCCAAAAGCTGCTTCGAGAAGTCGCAAAGAACGAGGCTGAATATGTTGGCTCTTAATTTTGGCTTTTTTGCTCTTTTGATTTTTCCTCTATTTTTTCTTTGCATTGTCTGTAGAGATATAAATGTATTTTTTATCTTATTTTTCTTTAATTGAATGACTCAGAGAAAGCTAACAGCTGCTGCAGTATAATTTCAGCTATTTGGGTCTGTTTTTTGGCTTCAGTTTATGATTTTTGGTTGCAGCTTATGGCTTTTTTGGACTATTTGTGAGAGAGAATACGGAGTAACAGAAACTCGTGTGCGGTTTCGACCGATATAAATAAAGTCACTACAGTGTGTACTACAATCAACTTGTAGACCACTTCTTGAAAAGACATTTCGTTTAAAAGTTAGTTACTGTAGAAAAACTAAAAAGTAAATTTTAGAAGCTGAAAAGAAAAGATCCAAAAGTCAAATGCTAGAAGCCAAAATTCTTCAAAAAAAAAACCAAAATGAACGGTCCATGTGATTCAAGATGCAGTTTGACGTGGAGGGCTTATGTCCACATTATGTAAAATAATAATTAGTTAGCTCAAAAATATGCCACGTAAAACATGCAAGTACAGTAAGCAGACGAATTACTTGAATAGTAAATAAATATGAGTCCGTGAAATTCCAGTCCAAGCATAGAAATAATTTCTATAGCAGAAAATCATTTTTTAGCAATCAAATAAAGTGGCAAAGTCGGAACCCCAACCCGCCGAAGCCGTGAGAAGCTACCCCAGGCCGGCTGCAGGTTTCCGACTTCTCCCCGTTAAAGACAGCTGCAGGCGTCCGGCTTTTCTCCACGAGAAAGCCATCTGTTTGGGACAGCTTCTGGCTTCCCGAGAGGAGAAGCCCAAGCCGAAGCTAAAGCCATTCCAAGCAGGGTATGCGCACTGGGGATTATAGGTACGTGTACTACAATTTTCTTCAAACCTTTGGGAGTTTGGAAGATTCATGCAACGGCTGCTTCAATCCACTAAACACTTGTCCGGCTCCCGTGCAGGCTGTTGACATATTTTTTCTATTTTTAAATTTTTTTAAATTAATTATATCAAATAAATCAACTTAACTACAGTAAAAAACCATAAACTAACGTCATTCCAAACGCCCCTAAAGCACTAAACACTTGTCCGGCTCCCGTGCAGGGTGCCTGCATATATTGCATGCAAGGCCAATTGATTGTTGACACGTGGCATGTTAGTTCTCTAATCACATTTAATTAGCGGTGGTGGGATAATATTATCCACCTAAAGATAACACTAGAGATAATATCTCTAATAGTAAATCATTCTTCTAACTATTTTATAATATTTTCACTATAACTTCTTGCTTCACACTCTCTCACTGTTTGCATTAGTTTACAGGTTCAGATCATCTCTTGTATAATAAACAACATATTATCACTCCTCACATCCTTTCTCATCTACATAGAATTTTACTTATTTAATATATTTAAAAAATAGCTGAAATGATAAAATTAAATATGCTCTAGTAGTTGGTCTCCGTTTAGTTTTGGTAGGCAGTCTTCGTGATTCTCCCTGCTCCCACCATTGCAACATCACTACGTTTACAGGCTTGCGTCCAAATGATTCGAGTGAATTCGCAATGAACAAGTCTCGTGATCCGTCGCAGCAACAATGCATGCTATATATTGGGATTGTTAGGAACTTGGGGATCTCAAGGCCTTCTGAGATCAATAGATAATTGCAGTAGTGCTCTGGTCTGGTCGATCCGCTCCGACCGGCGACCTGGACGTCGCCATGCCAGAGCTCCGCCCTCGATTCAGAATGGACCTTCCAGGCTCCCACTGATGGTTCTGGTTCTCCGCTGCCGGCACCATGAGCGTGAGGATTGATTGACCAACAACAACTGGGTTCTTTTCAGTCATGAGTGATGACTCATGATTACGATGGATAATTTTTGGTTTAAATATAAATATTTATGTAAATAAATTAAATATTTATAAGCTATTTCAAAAAGACTATTTTCGATAAATTATTTTAAAAAGATGTAAAAAAATCATTCTGTTTGTTTATTAAAAAAGTTATAAACTATAAACTTAAAAAAAAAGAGCGTCATAATATTGCAACCGTAGATTCCCAAGAAATATGATCTAAACCGAGGGAGATGGCGGGGACGTGTTTAAGATTTCGCCTCTCATGGTGTTAAAGATCGAGCGCTCCATTAATTAGCCTTCACATTCCTTAACGACTTGTTTTATAAGGAGACACGTGTCAGCAATTTAATTGGCCCTGTATGTAATATATGCAGGGCACCTCCCACGGGGCCGGACTATAGAGAAATAGGCCGACCACCCATCACACAGATTCACTCCGACCCATCACAGCCCAGTCCACTCCGCACACCATCAGCACCTCTCGCAATCCCATGACACCGACACCCTGGTCCCACTACCCGAAGACACTGACTCCATGGCCCCACCACCCTCCCAAAGAAAATCCAACGGCCCAAACCCACCCTGGCCACCATCACGACCGTCCGTCCTAGGGCAATCCCTCCCCAAACCCCTCGCCGCACGCTATATAAGGCTCCCCCTTCTCCCTCCTCCAACTGTCGCCGCGCCTAGCTCCCCCATTTACCCCTTCTCCGCCGCCGCCGCCGGGATGGGTCGCGTGATCCGCGCGCAGCGCAAGGGTGCAGGGTCCGTGTTCAAGTCGCACACCCACCATCGCAAGGGCCCCGCCCGGTTCCGCTCGCTCGACTTCGGCGAGCGCAACGGGTACCTCAAGGGCGTGGTCACCGACGTCATCCACGACCCCGGCCGCGGCGCGCCGCTGGCCAAGGTGACGTTCCGGCACCCGTTCCGGTACAAGCACCAGAAGGAGCTCTTCGTGGCCGCCGAGGGCATGTACACGGGCCAGTTCGTCTACTGCGGCCGCCGCGCCACCCTCTCCATTGGCAACGTCCTCCCGCTCCGCTCCGTGCCCGAGGGTGCCGTCGTCTGCAACGTCGAGCACCACGTCGGCGACCGCGGCGTCTTCGCCAGGGCCTCCGGGGACTACGCCATCGTCATCAGCCACAACCCCGACAACGGCACATCCAGGTCCCCCCACCATACCCATCCCTCTTCCTTTATCCTCTCCCATGGCATGGCGTTCGTGTGGCTAGATCTGGTGATCTCGTGCTCGTGCTAGTAACTATTGTTGGATCTGGTGTGGTGTGATTCGTGGTAGGAAATGATGCTCTCTTCGTATGGCCTATAGTCGATGCGCTTGAGATATGCGTGCTTTACAATATGTCTCGTAATTTATCAACGGCTAAAATGTTTATATGTGTGTGCTTTAGATGTTTGGTGATTTGACAAAGGCAAATTATTAGAATGTGTGTTATTTGTTTAGACATGATCTGCTTTTTCGATGTGATTTTAGTTATGGTATAATCTTGAACAGTTCAAGGATGTTTCACTTTCTGTTGTATCGTAGAGTTAGCCCTCGAGCAGGACAAACAGCTTTAGATTTTTGTAAACCTTGTTATGTTATCCTGTTTCTGTCTCCGATGCATGCTTTTAAGGAATAGGATTATTGGAGGTTGTGTATATGCTGATGATGTTGTGAGCCAGTGATTGTTTTGTGATTATGTGAATTAGTTTCTACATTTTATTGGGGTATTTAATTTTAAATGTATACATGTGCCTACTTGATTGTCATTCTTGCTCTGTTGCTGAGATGCCCTGATGCTTGTGATGAATTCGTGCGACGACTTTTACTATGTTAATGATTTAGACTGAATAGTCTTGTATAGGTACAGCTACCCATGCTGTTTTTTTCTTGCAGGATCAAGCTTGAATAGTCTTGTATAGGTACAGCTACCCATGCTGTTTTTTTCTTGCAGGATCAAGCTCCCCTCTGGCGCCAAGAAGATTGTCCCGAGCAGCTGTCGTGCCATGATCGGTCAGGTTGCTGGTGGTGGCAGGACTGAGAAGCCAATGCTGAAGGCTGGCAACGCCTACCACAAGTACCGTGTAAAGAGGAACTGCTGGCCGAAGGTGCGTGGTGTGGCCATGAACCCCGTTGAGCATCCCCATGGAGGAGGTAACCACCAGCACATTGGTCACGCCTCCACCGTCCGCCGTGACGCCCCGCCCGGCCAGAAGGTTGGTCTCATTGCCGCAAGGAGGACCGGTCGGCTCAGGGGGCAGGCCGCCGCCACCGCTGCCAAGGCCGACAAGGCCACTTAGAGTGATCGCTGTTGCCTATCTATATTTGCCACCATGCTCGTCGCTAGATTACCCTGAAGGACATGTATTCGAGTATGGAGGTTGTTTTTGCTTCGTACTTTGGTGACATTATGAATTTATGATGGATGCTTTGTTGTCAGTTTTCGCGGTCATGGTCTGGATCATCCTACATTCCACCTAAAGAAGTTTTTGATTGAATATTTGCTGGTTAAGTTGCTTCAGTTAGGCCCTGCTACTCGTTAATTTAGTTGGGTATTTCTGTTTTGTGCCTGCGTGGTGGTTGGTCGCTAGGTTTTTATGATCTCGCGTGAACGATGAATTGTTGAGATCGTGTTAGGGATTTGCTATCTTCGTAGCTCTGGATGGTCTTAGATCGTTTCGTCGCGCAATGAGCATCAGATTTGCTATGACAGAGGAGCACGCAAGGCGGAAAATCCAATAGAAACTTTGAGAGTTTTTGCAATTCGAGATTGTTCAATCTTTTCGTTGAGAATTGAGAGTGCGATAGGATTTCGCTTGGTGGTCGTGGAAATCCGGTGTGTGTGATTGTGCGAATTAAAGAGCATTTGTTCTTACATTGGCAACGGAGGATCTCTGCGATTCAAGAGGCTATACGTGAGTATCTAATCCTACGTCGAGAAGATTGAACGCCCCGTATCATCGTCGATAAAACCAATGCTTGGCTTCTTGAGACCAGCAAGACACCGGTTAGGCTCTATTTTTTTGCGATTTCTCGAAACGGTTTTTGACTTTTGTTACAGTATCTCACTTTCAAACGGAGTATTTTTTCTTTGACAAGGCCTATATGTTAATTGTAATACATGTTAAAAGTTTGACATCTGTACCAGCCAAAATCGTAAACAAGTATTTCTCTCTCCGTAATCTCTGTCGCGATCAGCCTAAAATTCAAAAAATTCAACCAAAAGCTACAGTTATAAACCAAAAAAAAGAATAAACCTTTAGTTGGTTCAAGATGAAAGCGTTATATATGGCCTTGAACACTGGTGCAGAACACCTTCAATTCCAATATACTCCCTGATCGCTGGGCAGAGTGTTTCACGGGTTAGCTTGCTCCTAGTGAGCTACACCAACTAGTAAGAGGGGTTCTTTTCGATTATAGCTGATAATTTATGCTTATTATTGATAATTTTTGACTCTAATATAAATATTTATATAAATAAACTAAATGTTAATAAGTTATTTTAAATACTAATAAATTATTTTAAAAATATTATCTTAATAAAACGTTTTAAAAAAATAAAATTTTGTTCTATACTTCTATCTATTTATCCAAGAAGAACTATAAGACCATCAGACGCTTTAGAGGGTGTTCATTTTAGCGATGGCTTCTGGCTTTTAGCTGAAATTTTACTGTAGCTAGCTTTTTTTTATTGTAGCTGATTTGGTTTTTGAGTATAATTAAATTTTAAAAAATAGAAAAAATATGTTAGCCCATCACGGACAATGCAAAGGAACACAGGAAAAAGAAAAATAAAAAAAAGTCCAAAAAAATCTAGAAAATTTAGAAAAAAATAAATTACTGAATAGTGAATAAAAAACTGATATTAGAAGCTAAAACTAAAAAAAAGCTAACCTCATGACGTGTCTCCTGTGTACGTACCCAGGTCAAACGAGCCGTCAAAGCAGCAGCACCTCCTAGCTAGCGTGCGGCTCCGGCCCATCCCGGAAATGGATCGCTTTTGCTGACTTCCCCCGCACCTCATTTCACACTCCAACAATGTGGGCGCATCAGCAGCTGCATTGGATTAGCTGGCTCACGCACCTAATGCAAACACCCATTCCTTGGATACTTTTGACTTTCACCACCGCTAACCCAGCTGCCAGCCAATGGCAGTAGTCTCTCTCTAGCTTCAAAGTTCAAAGTCCAACCAGGAGGCTGCTCCGTTGGACAGAAATTCAGTGAGTTATGGTTAAGATTATACTGTAGTTGATGATAGCTTATTTAATATAATTAATTTTAACTAAAAATAGAGAAAAAAATATGTTAGCTCATCACATATAATTCAAATGAATATAGAAAAAACGGTAAAAAGTCAAAAAAGATAAAAATTATGAATAGTAAAAAATAAATCAAAAGTCAGAAATCTAAGTTTAAATGAACAGGGCCTAAATCTGTTTACAAGTCGTACTGGACAGTTCACAAAGTGATTTGATTTCAAACCCTGTTATGCACTACCGATTTGTCAATATGTCGCCGGCCGGGAACGGAGCAGGAAACAGATCGAGTTCTCAATTAGTCCGGTTGGATTTACATCTACCTCGCCGGTTGGAGATTGGTTTCCGGCAAACCAATTTTGTGTTTGCTTTAGAAGCAGCTCATGAGCCAGTTTTCACGGGGATCACACCACATCTCCCGTCGTTTTCACGCTCCAATCATACGGGGGGGCAGCACAGCAGGGAAGGCTAGGGCAGCAGCAAGCATCACAGATTTTGGCCCCGTTTTAATTGACTCCGGCTTAAGTATCTGATTATAGTTTTAACTTATAGTTTAAGTTTTTAACAGTAGTTTTTGTTTTATGATTAAAATTATACTATAACGACTGTTAACTTTTTTAAAAAATAAAAAAAATCATATCATCACAAACAATGCAAAAAAATAAAAAAAATCAAAAAACTAAAATTAGAAATCGATATATTTCAAATGACTTTTAGTTTAAATAAACCACAAAAACAAAATAAATTAAAAGATATAGCCGTTTAGAGCGAGATCAAGAGTTAACCAGCCAGCCCACCAGCGGCGGATCCAAGTACAACTTGCCCGATGCTGTTTTAGTTTTACCTTATCAAAATACTTGTATATATATGTATGCACCTCACAGTTTAAATCTAATAACTCTATACATATGTGTTAATATATACGGTAAATCCGGTCAATTTCGTTCTGCATCCGCCACCGCAGCCAACCAAACCGGCCGGTACGGTGTCACCTCACGAGTCATGAGCCCAGCTAGTGCAAGCCGTGCAACACCCTTCACGCATTGACATTTCTACAGCCCGGTAGTACAGATCGCACTGATATTTCTTCAGCGGGTATAAAGTGATAGAATGATTGCATCAGGGAAAAAAAATCCGAGACGCGTCGAACGAAAGATACGTACATAGAGAGGTCTACGTTTGAATTTCACGGGGAATTTGTTGGTCCGTGTAGCGGTGTTCCATGTGGAAAACTAGATATATATTATTCGCTTTGACTGATAATTTTTAATTATAATTAATAATTTTTATTTATATTTTTTAGAGCAGTGGTGGATGATAGAAACGTTAAATAACTATAAAATTTTAAGCTCAAAAGATCATTCGAAGAAGCGGTTAGAAAACCGTTCCGTAAACTGAGTAAAAAAATCCAACAGAAACAGAAACCATAAAGGCATCTCCAATGGTCTGAGTCAGCTGGCTATTTGCATGTACACATCAGCATAAATCCTATGTGGAGAAAAGAGAGTATGCAAAAAAAATCGAGCCGGCTCTTCCTTAAGCACTAGGCTATAACAGAAAACGAGGCAGTTTCTATAAATGACTGTGTGTGCATGTAAGTATCAAATAGCTATCCTTATAGACAGTCCTTTGTATGCTAGCTATTTGGTTGATGATGTGAAAGTTTTCTAGTTAGTTGCTAATTAGGACCATTGGAGATGCCCTAATATCACAAGCGCGAAATAGTGCGCATTAATTGATGGCACAATTAAGGCCCTCACATGTCGACACCTAACGCTCGGCACACCTGGCCATGGCAGCTGGGGCCGACAACTCTAACGCCACGTCGGCCTCCCTCGTCTCGTGAACCAGGCGGGCGGGCACCGCACGACGACGCTTTCTATATATCATTCAGGTCGGGAGGAGGCTACCCGCTCAAGTAACTAGCACGCTTCAGCCTCAGCGTCGAATGCGCTGATCGATCAGCTGGGGTGGTTGGCAGCCGGCGACGGGGATGATGCCGTCGCCGCTGCAGAACGGCGAGCAGGCGGTGGCGTCGGGGCGGAGGAAGGCGGCGAGGCGGCTGGGGAAGCTGCTGCTGCTGCTCCGGCTAGCGGCGCTGTGCTTCTGCCTCGCGGCGGTCGTGTTCGCGGCCACCGACGGCGCGGTGCTCCGGCTGGCGCCGTTCAGGTTCCTGCTCGCGGCGAACGCGATCGTGGCGGTGTACTCGGTGTTCGAGGTCGGCGCCGCGGTGTGGGAGATGACCTGGGGCGCCACGCTGCTCCCCGAGGCCTTGCAGCTCTGGTTCGACTTCGGGCACGACCAGGTAACCGACTAAACCAGTAATTTAAATAGCTCTTCATGACAAATTTGGACTCATTTGATCGCAAATCTGTGTGATCGTTGCAGGGTTTCGGCTACATGGCGTTGGCGGCGGCGGCGGCGGCGGCGCGGGAGGCGGCGACGTGCAGGTCAGGCGGGCACGAGGGGGGATCACGGAGCAGCACGGCGTGCCTGCAGGCCAGCATAGCAGTGGGGCTCGGGTTCGCGGGGTTCGCGTTCCTGGCGCTGGCCGCGCTCGCGTCCGGGTTCCGGCTTGTCTGCTTCCTCGCCACCGGGTCCCGGTTCCCGGCCGCCTCCTCGTCGTCCTCCCCGTATTGATCACTGGACAAACACAGTAGCAATGGAGATCGAGTGCATATGTAGCCAGATACCTACGCACGTATGTACGTATACTTGATGATTATGTACAAATATACGATCTGAGCTCGGTGTATGCGTTTAGTGGAGTGATTAGACTAGAAAAGTAGTACAGTACTTTGCGTGCGTGCTGCTTGTAAGACCAATGTGTGTTAACCTCGGCTACATATATAAGTCGATGAATGTAATGTGGAATGTTGAACAGAACAGAAAATTCTCATCGAATTCTCAGAAACTCTTGCTTCTTCCTCAATCCAATCTCTCTTTCTCCAAATTACTTGTCGAACCCGACAATAACAATCTCAGATTCTCTGTTTTATCTATACTAGTCTAAGAATAGCTAATGTACTATGTAAACAAAGACAGTAACATCCATATCAATGTAAACAGAGATAGTAACATCCATATCACGCAATTTTTATTATGTAGATTTCAGGGTTTTACAAAGTACAGCCTACATGCCAACAACAAAAGTAAACAACAGAAGACGAAGTAGACATAATAGTAGTGGACCCAACAGATCTGCCATAAGCAATCAACTAGGGCAACGGCCTAGTAGTTGAGAACCTTACCGGTGGAAAATCCTCCTCCTTTAAATAATAGTTTATTAACCAAACGAGAGTACAAAATGTACTCCGCAAGTTAGACTTGTGACAAAATTAATGCATGCATGGATATTGCCAAAAGAAAGCTTAATTGTAACATCCCATTTTTGGGTATATTACCTTATGCTTGTAATCTGAGTTTAATTTCAAAAAGTTTGAGCTTAAGTTTCAAAATTTTCTTTTTGGAGTTGGCTAAAAATTCGGAGATTCCAGATATTTAAATTTTGGAGTTCTTTGGGCCTCAGGGTAGCATCAGGAGTCGACAGAGGGGATTAGGTCACGACATTGCCTCCACTAGCGCCGGCGTCGGCACCTTCGCCTGCTCCGCAGCCAGAGACTCCACGCCGCCACCTCCATCACAGGCTCCCAGCAACAGCCTCCCAATTCCCAAGAGCCTATACTCGTCGGCACAGGCGACGGTGCCCCGTCAACCTCGGCCTCCCATGCGACTACTTCGGCCTCACCAGTGTCAGTTGTGGAGAAGATGGCAGGGGGTCGGGGAGGAGGTCAAGGGAGGGGGCACCTGGAGGAGGAGGCGGTGGCCAGGAGAGGAGAGGGAGGCTGCAGGAGGGTTGGGGGAGGGAGACTAGGAGAGGAGGCGGGCGCCACCGCGCTGGGGTAGGGGATGGAGGTCGGGGAGGAGGGGCGCCACTTTGCCAAGGTAGGGGGAGGGAGGCCGGACCGTCGGGGGTGGAGGGGGCGCCAAGGTGGGGCTGTGGGGGAGGGAGGCATTGAGGAGGTTGAGGTAGGGAAGGGAGGGAGGCGGCTTGGAGGCCGAGGAGGGGGTCGGGGGAGGGGGCGTTAGGGGAGGGGAGGGAGGCTGGGGGAGGAGGGGGCGCCTGGGTGGGGTTGTGGGGGAGGGAGGCCATTGCCGAGTATATACTACACGTACTTAACAATTTTAAGATAGATAATAAATTTATTTCTATAACTCTTGATAATGTATCGGCAAACATGACAGTTATGAACATCCACACCCTAAAGTTGCAGACATATATTGGTGGTTATGTCCTCCACCGAAGATGTGTATGTCACATCTTGAATCTTGTTGTTCAAGACGATATGCAAGCAATTGGTACATATTTGAATAGTATATGTGATGTTATTCATTATCTCATAAGTTCTCCACAAGTGATAGTCAGGTTCACGCAGTACTGCGCAGCCAATGGGAAAGAGCCAAGAAAATTTGGTCTTGATACGAAGGTGAGGCAGAACTCGACATACATCATGTTAAAAAAGTTACAAGGGTACAAAAATATCATATCCGTTTTTGTCAATGCTAACTCTCAAAATAATGAAGTGATAGTTACTAATTCAAATTGGCAGATTGCTAGTCACTTGTGAGAGTTTTTAAGAACTTTTTATAAAACAACAAATGTTCTATATGATATTTATTATCCTAC
The DNA here is from genome assembly GCA_036346265.1 of Melocanna baccifera. Lineage (NCBI taxonomy): Eukaryota > Viridiplantae > Streptophyta > Magnoliopsida > Poales > Poaceae > Melocanna > Melocanna baccifera. The sequence goes on from CM070710.1 coordinate 17,951,082, forward strand.
CGTTTGCTTAGTTATATAATTTATTTGGTTAATTGCGAATAAGATTGCCAAATCTAGGAAGGATCCCTTTTTAGATTATACCGTCATAGCAATAGAGAAAAAATTATTAAATATTTTGGTTCTATTTCACACTTGTATTGCTTCGCTATCATTTTAAATTCAATGAAAAAGTGGCAAGTTTGTAAGTTGGTATGGAAGGAATAAGTGAATACCTTAATTTTGATTATTCGAAAGTTTTCACACATATCAAGGAGTTTGTTTCGTGTTTTCCGTATATATCATGACAAGTTTGGCAGCAGTGCAAGATCAGAGGTTTCACAGCAGACGCAACAAGCAAAGACAAGCTTAACATCACACTTATAGAAGAAGCTAAAGGGCAAGTGTACTTCTTCATCCTCTCGGCCTTAGGCGGCCTCCAAGTGGAATTCTATCTTAAAGCTGAACCACTATTTAGAGTATGATTTTGTAAATATTGATCATGATCTTACTGGTAGAGAAAAGATTGTTTTGCTCGAGTGATGGAAGAACAACAAGCGAATATTTTCAATGATGTCATATTTCGCATGAGATGTTCTCCTGATACCGGTGTCCACTGTCTCTTCATAAACGACATTCAGCACAATATGAAGAATAATCGAAGAAAGAAGATCATCCCTCACGTCGAGAATGGTAGAGACAATTACAAGCGCCAAAGACTTGAAATTAGCTAAAAAGCGGCAACAACATTAACTAGAGTATCTTAAAATCGTGCAGACATACGCTAACCTTGAGCACATGAACAATTTAGACATTGATAAGTAGATACTATGTATACATGTTGTTATAGTTAGTATATATATATTGTTATTGTACTCATTTTCTTACTCGGGAAACCCCACTTTAGGGCGTAAGGTTTTTAACGAGACAGTAACATTGTATTTTTAAAATATCAAGGAAATTTTACTTTTTTCAAAATATATACATCATTCCGTGCCTATGTTTTTATGTAACTAATTCAATTTTAACTAGTTTTTAATGAATCAGGTATGAGAGAAAGGAAGATGACCGCCCCGCCAGCCCACCACCATTGTCGTCATTGTCTTTGTCGTGTATAGTACTTTAGTCTAGGTTTAGCCTGGCACGGTACGAACGCCGGCATAACGGGTTTTAAGCCATGTTTAGGCTTAGTCGGAGGAGAGGCGGACCGGCACGGCATGATACGACGAGGTGACTAGGCCAAGCTAGCTTGGTACAAAGCGTCCTAAAGTACGGTGGGCCTGGGTCTAGGCCGTGCCGGCACAGCTCGACCTAACTCTCAGCTCTAGGTGACGCTACGGTACTAACGCAGAAAATTGCACTTGTGCTTCTGGATTTCATCCTATTCCAATCTTAACAACAAGAATTCCACAAGACTACAATGAGGGGGCAATGAGATTGATCGCACAAATGCACAATTCATACATAAATACACAATTCATACATTCACATGTAATGTCCAAAACTCGAGAGGAAGGGAACAGAAGGGGATAAAGAAAGCCAGTCAAAGAAGATGAAGAGCAGGAAAGGACGAGCGGCTTACCGGCGAGGACAAGCGGCGAAATGGCGGGTGCAGTCGAGGCCACGTGGGGAAGAGCTTCCGCCGGCGGCACGGCCGGAGCGAGCGGCTGGTCGGCGGACCGGCAGGCGCAGTCGAGGTCGGCGGGGAAGAGCTGGGACGAGCGGCAGCGTGCTGTGCTACACCTGACCCTGAGTCGATGAGGATTGGGAAATGGATGGAGAGTTGGAGCCGCACGGCGGATCGTAGCTGTAGCCGCCGTAGGAGAGGATAGCCATGCACGCGCCGAGCGAGCTGACGGCGAGAGGCAACCAGCAACGCCGTTAACCGCGGCGTACGTCCGCGTGCGTAGAAGCACGGCCCAGACGTCCCCGCGCGTTGGATTGGTGGGCCGGTGGCCTTTGTACAGCCGGCTAACATTGCTAAGCCTTTCAGATTTCTCAACTCTCTCTCTCTCTCTCTCTCAAAAATGAAAAAAAAAAGAGAGCACAAATTCACGATTTCGCCCCTATCCATAACGCACCTATTCCCGACCTGTTGCTATTCCCCTGAGCCTTTTTACAGAACAGGATCTATTTGATATAACTATGACTTCTGATTTTTGATTGAAATTTTTAAATTTTAGTTATTTACGATAAAGATTACAGACATAAAATAATGAACTGTTAAGTGACACGACAGTTGCCGGTAGAATTATTTAAAAGGTCTAGAGTAAGGCAGAAACCGTGGAATGTCGTACAGTGGGCCAAGTCCATGACCCTACCTTAGGGTGGAGGTTGCAACAGACAGGTGTCGGTACTTGCGTGTGTATCGGATACTGGTTGTAGTTGGCAATTTCAGGATGAAATGTAATGATTGGACCCTTATGTTGAGTATAGAGCACAGTGAATGCTCAACTACAAGTGTTGACTCGTCAATCTTGATCAAGCAACTACTCACTTTAATTGAACCCCTACAGGAGTATTGAAAGGTGGTATGGGTATGTTAACCCTATACACACAATGATAGATCCTCACGAACTTGGACGGTCGTGTTCCGTACTGGTCCGTGGATACCCAATTTAGTGAGGCCCAGAGCCTATCGGGTAAGGACTATATAGAGATTTGAACAGTAAAAGATCATGTTTTCTCAATTCAGTCGCACGCTAGCTGAAGCATGTCTATTGCATGACATTAGTAATATGAGAAAACTTGTGGGTAAAGCTGAGCAACTCTGCAGAGTAAAAATCAATAGTATTCAAATACACCGTACTCCCAGTTAATGGAGTTGTGTTTGATGTGTGATTTCCAGTAACGAAGTATAAGTAGTTTTTTCGGTGTTTTTAAATTATGTAATATAGAGAAGTAACGTTTGATACCCTTATCTCTTTAAGCAGTCTAATTGTTTCATTATTTCAAAATTGTTTATAAATAAAACTACATCCACATAAAATAATAGAACTATTATATTCTCATCCATTGTTAATCTGGCAAATAGTAAATTAGAGTTTACCCATGTAACTTGCTGGGTACGGTTGTACTCATCACTTACTAAACAACAATCAGAGAACGTCTGGAAAGACGAAGAGCAAGCCTTCGAGGAGGACCCAGAAGAGCCGGTCTACTCTGAGGATTAGTGGTTCTAAGTCTTAGTCTTGCTCAAGTTCGCCTGTGAAGCTTTTGATGTGATGTAAATAATCTTTAGGCTTGTCGCCCGCTGCGCCAAAAACTAGACCGACGTGTCTTACTTTTGTAATAAAATGTGGATTTTATGTGTGTAAGCTTGTGCTATTGTGATAATCATTTCTGTACGGTACACTATAACTGTACGTTCCTAGGGTAGTTGCGTGTTACTAGCGCTCTTAGAGATGGGGCGTTACAAATATCTCATTAAAAAACTGATAGATGCTAAGGTAACATTTCAGCAAAAAGGTAAAAACAAACATAACTCTTTGGAGCAGAGCCTTCATATAATCTCATAAAGTACGATAATTTTGCCAAACAAAAAAAATACGCAAATTACAAGTTAGGACCAATGCACGTTTTTATTATCCCAAACAACCGAAAATAGTAACCGATGAAAACTGACGCGGAGAACTGACTGGCCAAATTGTGACCCCTGAAAAGCCACGCGAGTCGGTAGCGTCCAGGCCCAATAAACCAACGAAGAGAAGCAAGAAAAGAATTTTAAAAACCCCACCCGATCAGAAACCGCCCGTCGCAGATCCGACGGCCGAGATGCCCCACCCCGCGCCCCCAACTTGCTCCCACCACACCAAAGATGCCCTTCTCCTTTTCTTCTCCCCGCATTATTTGATTTCCGCCCCTCCTCTCTCTCTCTCTCTCTCTCGCTGCCTCCCTCCTCTCCCTCTCCGCCGCTGCCGCTGCCGCCGCCGCCTCCCCACCTCCTCCCCTCGCGCCACCCCGCCGATCGGGTCGCGGCCGCCCGCTCCGCCCCTGCGCCGCGCGGCCCCCGCTCCCCCCACGATGTAAGTGAAGAGGTCAAAACCCTAGTCCCCCCGGATCGGATCTGGGCCCGATCCCGATCCGCTCCTGATCTCTACCCCTCTTAGATTTGATCGACCCTCTCGATTCGCTTCCGTTTGTGATCTCCCGATTCGTCGATGGCCGGTTGGTTCGATGCGTCTGGGTGGTGTTTCGTCGTTTTTTTGGGGTGATGCTAGATCTGGGCCGGTTTCTCGGGTTAGCGGCTGAGGATTAAGCGATTTTGCCGTGTGGGTAGTTAGACTCTTGGGTGGATGATGTGGTGGTCTTGTGTTGGTGCGCGGGGGTTGAGTTGCGCGTCGTGGGCTATGAGTTTGATGCACATGTCTTATTTTCTGTAGAGTTGAATTGATCGAAGTATTTCTGACTCGTGTGTTCCTGCCTTTTTGTTGCCGTACTGTGAACTGTGTGTAGCTCTAGCCTCTAGGTGTGTCCATTCATGTTAAATATGCTATTAGTACCTTGCAATTCAAAGTCAAAGATTATTTCTAAAAATTCGTCAAGGTCTGATCATGCCCTGCTTTGTATAGCGCGTCCTACTTTTGTGATTTCAGTTGGTCTCTTAGTAATAATGTGAATATTGCGTGACATCAAATTTATTATTACTAACTATGTGTCTGCGTAAGTTTGCCTCCTTGCTTGCTTGCTTGTGCTTCATTCGATTTTAGTGTTTGGACTTCGGTGTTGAGAGGCTAGGAAGTTAACGGTCTAGTTATCTGAAGCTTGGAGGTTTGTATATAGGGATTAAGTGAAAATGATGCAAAGTGTTATTTGTATTCTTATGCTGCTGTTTTGTGGTACTTATTACATGGTCTTGTCCACAATGGGTTACAAGTCAACTGATGACCTCTAAGTTGTATTGGATGTTCTTGGTCCTATGACATCTTGTTTGGCTATTAGCATATTCTTGTCCATCATGCCATCTCGATATAGAGTCCTACGACATCTTGTTTGGCTATTAGCATATTCTTGTCCATCATGCCATCTCGATATAGTTTATTTCTTCCATGTCTATTGTTACATCTTTTTAATGATTAATGAACTAGCATTTTTGTGATTATTATTTTTGTGTTGCTATTATACAAAGTGTACAAATTTTGTTCTTATGGACCAGTAGGATTATATACATCTAGCAATAATAACTCTAGATATCTGTATGTCTTGTTAACTTTTACATCATGTAGGAGCTATATTGTGTCTTGTTTGGCTTTCCATTATGGAGGACTTTACTGTGTCTTGTTTAATTTACAGTAGAAAGGAGCTACATTCCTATGTGTATGGTTTCCATGTCATGAATATGCACCTAATTCCCTCTATATTGGTCTCGCAGAGTCAATATGTCATTGGATGTTACTCAAATTCTCTTGAGTGCGCAATCTGCTGATGGCGTGATTAGGAAGCATGCTGAAGAAAGCCTCAAGCAGTTCCAGGAGCAAAACCTCCCAGGTTTCTTGCTCTCCCTCTCAAGTGAGTTGGCCAAGGAGGAGAAACCTGAGGAGAGCCGCAGGTTGGCTGGCTTGATTCTCAAGAATGCGCTGGATGCAAAGGAGCAGCACAGGAAGAATGAGCTTTTCCAGAGATGGCTGGCACTGGATGTTGGTGTCAAGGCACAAATTAAAGCATTGCTGCTGCAAACTCTCTCATCTTCTGTTGCAAGTGCCAGATCTACCTCTTCTCAAGTCATCGCAAAGGTTGCTGGTATTGAGATTCCTCAGAAGCAATGGCCCGAGCTTATAGGATCTTTGCTCTCAAACATACATCAGGTCCAGCCAAATGTCAAGCAGGCGACGCTTGAGACACTTGGCTATTTATGTGAGGAAGTTTCTCCAGAAGATGTTGACCAAGACCAAGTCAATAAAATACTTACGGCTGTTGTTCAGGGTATGAATGCTTCTGAAGGGAACTCTGATGTGAGGCTTGCAGCCACACGAGCATTGTATAATGCATTGGGCTTTGCTCAGGTTAATTTCTCCAATGACATGGAGCGTGATTATATCATGAGAGTTGTTTGTGAAGCAACACAGTTGCCGGAGGTGAAGATAAGGCAGGCTGCGTTTGAGTGTTTGGTGGCTATCTCGTCTACTTATTACGATAAGCTGGCCACATACATGCAGGACATATTTAATATCACGGCAAAGGCTGTGAAGGAAGATGAGGAGTCAGTTGCACTGCAGGCCATTGAATTCTGGAGTTCCATATGTGATGAGGAAATTGACATTTTGGACGAGTACAGCAGTGAATTTACAGCTGACTCTGATGTTCCTTGCTACTATTTTATCAAGCAGGCTCTTCCTGCCTTGGTGCCAATGCTGTTGGAGACTCTCCTCAAGCAGGAGGAAGACCAAGACTTGGATGAAGGTGTCTGGAATCTTGCAATGGCTGGGGGAACTTGTTTGGGCCTGGTGGCGAGGACTGTTGGGGATGATATTGTCCCTCTTGTAATGCCTTTTGTTGAGGAAAACATAACAAAGCCTGATTGGAGGCATAGAGAAGCTGCAACATATGCTTTTGGCTCCATTTTGGAGGGTCCATCAGCTGATAAACTGGCTCCTCTTGTTAATGTCGCATTGAATTTTATGCTGTCTGCGTTGATCAAGGATCCGAGCAACCATGTGAAGGACACAACTGCTTGGACCCTTGGAAGAATATTTGAGTTTCTTCATGGCTCTGCGCTTGAAACTCCTCCCATCATTACGGCCGAGAACTGTCAACAAATACTTACTGTGCTGCTTCAAAGCATGAAGGATGTCCCAAATGTGGCAGAGAAGGCATGTGGGGCACTCTATTTCCTTGCCCAAGGCTATGTGGATGCTGGATCCGCGTCACCGTTATCCCCTTTCTTTCAAGATATTGTTCAGAACCTTCTTATGGTTACTCACAGGGAGGATTCTGGAGAATCTAGGCTGCGTACTGCAGCTTATGAGACACTAAATGAAGTTGTCAGGTGCTCCACTGAGGAGACAGCTCCTATTGTTATGCAATTGGTACCTGTGATAATGATGGAGCTCCATCAGACACTTGAGGCGGGAAAGTTGTCAACTGATGAGAGGGAGAAGCGGAACGAACTGCAGGGCCTTCTTTGTGGTTGCTTGCAGGTCATTATCCAGAAGTTGGGAGGAATGGAATCAACAAAGTATTCCTTCTTGCAGTATGCAGACCAGATGATGGATCTGTTTTTGAGAGTTTTTGCTTGTCGTAATGCCACAGTGCATGAGGAAGCTATGCTTGCTATTGGTGCATTGGCATATGCAGCTGGTCCGAACTTTGCGAAATACATGGCACAGTTCTATCAGTATTTGGAAATGGGACTTCAGAACTTTGAGGAGTATCAGGTCTGTGCCATTACTGTGGGTGTTGTGGGTGACTTGTGCAGGGCACTGGAGGACAAAATTTTACCCTACTGTGACGGCATCATGACCCAGCTACTGAAGGACTTATCCAGCAATCAGTTGCATAGATCTGTAAAACCACCTATATTCTCATGCTTTGGTGATATTGCACTGGCAATTGGGGAGAACTTTGAGAAGTATTTGATCTATGCCATGCCCATGCTACAAAGTGCAGCAGATTTGTCAGCGCATGCTACTGCAGCTGATGATGAAATGCTTGACTACACCAATCAATTAAGGAATGGAATCTTGGAGGCCTACTCTGGTATTCTTCAAGGATTTAAGAGTTCCCCAAAGACACAATTACTGATGCCGTATGCCCCACATATTCTTCAGTTCCTTGATGCTCTTTACAATGGCAAGGATATGTATGTCGTCAGGCCTACCTTCTCTTTCCTGCATTGTTCTCTTAATGACATGATTTCCCCCCCTAAAATGATCTCTTTTTTCAGGGATGATACTGTGATGAAGACTGCAATAGGCGTCTTAGGAGATCTGGCAGACACATTGGGTGCCCATGCTGGTCCTTTGATCAGTCAATCTACCTCAAGCAAGCAGTTTTTGGAGGAGTGCTTAGCATCGGATGATCCTTTGGTCAAAGAATCAGCTGATTGGGCGAGGATTGCAATCAGCCGTGCGGTTTCAGGTTGACATCACATTGGTCTCGAGTCTGCACATGCATCCATCCACGTGTCATGTCTGGGTCTTTGGTTGCATCATGTCTAGACCTGCTCTTTGGAGAAGTCCACCCATCCTTACAGCAGAGTCGGAGGGTCCTCACTAACTATGCATCAGTACATGTGTCAGCCCATCCTTTTCACTTCGTGGAAAAGAGGGTTAAGTTGGCCACCTGCTAAGTTTGCTAAAGGCAACTAGCACCATTTCTTACTGGAGGTGAGATGAGCTTCCATTGTTGCCTGCCATGCTGATGGTTCCTCGGCATGGCATGCATGCTTATGGTCTGGGTGCTATCATTTTCCCTTGCATTCATTGCATGCATCGAACTTTGGTCGGATGGTCACTCGGTACAAGGCTCGATTGCTTATGGATCCATTAAGCAAAAGGGCGCTCGAATGCATTATCACCGGATTATTTTGTATTGCTCAGGGCGTCCAAGTTCATTATGTTGGACATGTCCCTCACTAGCTGGTAGCATTGTTAATTTCTTAGTATTTTCTTCACTTGCATTGTCTTGCATTCATTCTTGGTCTGTTTTGTAAGAGTTATTTTTGGTCAAAACTTTGGTCCGGTACGGTACGGCACGCCGTTGTACAAGTTTCCGCGTGCGTCGGTATGTTTCCAGGTGCTATCGGATCAGCAGGCCTTTTTTTTTTTGGTTATCTATGCTGCTCCATTTCAGTTTCTTTGAAGCTGGGCTGGTGAAAAAAAAACAATTATAGGGTCTGGGAGTGGTCTTCCTTTTTTTCGGGGGGGCAGCTGTGAGTTGGATTTGTTTACAAAAAATTGTATTATTCTATGGAACTCTGCCGCCACCTCCACATGTGTCATATCATTTGTTGAGCATGTGAGAATGATGTCAAATGATATGGTATTTGCCTTTTCTTCTCCCTGCTGGTGCCCTAGCACATACATGAATGTTGAGCATTGGCTGTTCGCTGCGGTTCCTGCAGACCTGGGCGAGAAACTGTGGAGCCCTTCTGTGTTGGTGTTGAGACATTGTCTAGTGTAAATCTTTGAATAGAATGGTAAACTTATTTCACTCTGTTGCTATATGTTGGTGCAAGTGATCACAGGTGTGCGTCATTTGGCATTTACAGTTGAAAAACGCACACAAAATTATCAACCGGAGATAAAAATTATCAACCGTAGTAAAAAAAAAAGGACTTACTCTACATTATGGGTGGGTTCTTTTAGACTTAATATTAGTTTATGATTGTAATGTTTACAGTAATTAGTTTTTAAATGATGTATTTTTTTAAAACAGGGTAATGAAAAAATTGTAGCAGAAAGTGTATGAAGTTTAGTTGTACTGATCAAAATCGTATATGACTAATTTTTTATGTACATAGTTAGAATTTAAATATTTAAACTATAAACTGTTAGCCTAAAAAACCCCTCTAGATTAGTCTATGCCATGTCCTCGTTTTGGACTATACTAATTCAGTCACTTCATTGTATTATTTGAATGTGAAGCAAGGCGTGTTCTTGAGTTGCTTCTGCGCAATTCGTTTCAAGAGGTAAGAAGTCGTTATATAAATCATGTGCTCTTTTCACAGCTCAGTAAAGCACAAATGCACAATCCTCTTAGTTCCCTACATTACGATTTCTCCAGTAGTAGTAATGCCTAATATTAACTGGTGTAATTTCTTCAGTGAACTTACCAATGTTTTAGGCACATTATTTGGTAGGTTTACGCTGCCAAGTCTGGTGTGGAACCTTGATATCATGGTTGCTAACACCGCTCAATTTAGTTTTTAATTTTTTTAATATTTATTAATTTCGTTTTTTTTATTTTTTAGATTTTTTTTCGTATCCTTTTGTATTGTTTGTGATGGGTTAATATATTTTTTATATTTTTAATTTTTTTATATTTAACTATATTAAATAAATCGACTTAATTATATTAAAAAAATAAGATAGTTATAGAAAAAAAATCAAAAGCCAATGCCATTGAGAACACTCCTAAAAGTACTACCTACCACAAAGGCTGTTAGACAACAGAAATTGCTGGAGATTTCAAACTTCAAACGGAGATGATTTACATTGTTCTGACGTTGAGAGCTACATCCTTTTTTGCCTGGACATAGAAGAAAAACGAAGAAATCAAGACTTCAGGAGTCCTCCTTCCATTCTCTGCATGGTGTATATTGTATTATCCCACTTGTTAGCACTCACTAACATGCGTTGTGGATGACACCGGTCAGGAGATAAACGGTCCAGCCCACCTCAGGCCATCCCATTCCATTTGGGCCCATCCAGCGCTCAGCCCGTGGGGCCCAGTAGTATCGGTCCGATCGGCCCATAGCTCTGAGCCTCTGAACTCATGAACCCACTCCCGGGCCCAACTGGGGAGTTCTGCAGTGTCCTCTCTTCTGCTCTGCTCTCTCATGGCAACGGCCACACGCTGTTGCTGTGCTACACCAATAGTATAATAGCACAGATAATTGATATCTATAATATATTTATCTATAAATAATAATAAAGACAGTTTCTATAATAAATATTTTTTTACATATCTCTATAAGTAACTTTTCTAAATACAATATATCTTATTTATCATATTACAGTCTACTGTACAAGAGATAATTCAATTCTCTATGCTCTCTATCTCTTCTTTATATATCTCGTGTCCTATATAATAATATCTATAAATAATTAACATCACACCATTATATATGTTTTAAGTTGCCTAGGCACCCATAGTCTCGAAAGGGATCATTTCGTATGTTCGTGTGTATTGCTTGGAAGCTAGTAGCTGAATAATGGATAGACTTCCAAATTAAAACCTTCTCGAAGACGGTTCGGTCCTAGCTAGGATATATTCGAGCACCAAGCTCGCCTATAAAATCACGCCCTGATCAATATGGCTTCTACCATCGCAGCGTTGAGCGACGGGCGATCATTTTACTGTAGTGCGTACTGTGCGCGTGCGCGCTACAGTAAATTTTTTTTATTTTTTTCTCGTATTCCTTTGCATTGTCCGCTCTAGATTAACGTGTCATTTTTATTTTTATATTTTTTTAAATTTAATTATACTCAATAAACCAACTCGCGATTCTGTGTTTTTTTGAACTACGTTGTTTTTCAAAGAAACCAAAAGCCATCGCTATTCCGAACACCCCATGAGTCTAATCTCACAAAAGAACATATATAGCTAACTACTCGCTAGCTTAGTCATGGCCATGCCCAGAGCCCTCCCCTTCCTCGCCGTCCTCCTCATCACACTCGCCGTCACCTCGTCGACGACCACGCTGACCATCCATAACCTCTGCCCGCAACCCGTCTGGCCACTCGTCACCCCCAACTCCGGCCTCCCCTCCATCTCCGATAACACTGCTCGCCTCAACCCCAACGCCATCCTCTCCCTCACCTTCCTGGCCTCGAGGTGGGCTGGCAACGTCGCCGCGCGCACAGGCTAAGACACCTTGACGTCGGGTTGTTGGACTGTTAGACCATGTGGTTAGATCTAGACTATTTTAGATGATGAATAATTGACAACATTGGTTATGATATTACTTATGGTGTGTTGCGCATGTAAGGATTGACGTTGGTCAAGTTCGAACGAACTTATGCCGAAAAAATATTCTTTGGTCTTTGTATGTGCAAGTTAAAGCATGGAGGCAATCGTGGTCGATGACGAGTAGGACCGGGACTAGAATGGGGAGATCTAAGGTCAGGCAGTCAAGAGAGTCACGAGATAGTCGAGCTTATGCTTGGGCACGTGAAGATCAAAGGTGGATGATGCGTGGAGAAGATACATGAGGTATAGTCCTAAATGCTTCGACACGTGATAGGTTAGAAAAATTGGAAGTGAAAAACCCATGTTATGAAGGGTTTTGGATTTTTTTAAAAAGTAGTGGGTTAAAAAATCTGATTAAGATAAAAAGTTTTAAGATGAGTTATATTAAGGTTTAGTTCTTAGATGTGCGATTGAGGAGACATTTTCTCGGGACTGCATGCGAGTAAAACTTTTCTCTCGTTATGATTTCTTCGTTCATCTCTTGATTATTTCCTGGGCTAATGCTTGATCGTGAGCAATATTAGTATTGGTGTGCGGAGGTTTTCGGTGATTGGATGGTGCGCCATTGAGAAAAGAAAAGTAGTGTCGCTGCTAGATTTTTTTGGCTGTGCGTCATTAATTTTTGAGGCTGCATGCCTTGGGTTTGCTATAGACGATGAATATATTTTTTTATTACCTGCTACAGTAACGCACAGAGCTTTTGAAAGAGATTCTTCCTGCCCTACCAAGCAGAATTTTTTTACGAACTGCTAAGCATACGAATTGATTGATGCGATACTAAACAGTATGTGTTTGATGGCTGCACGTTCTAGCACCAAGCAAAGAAAAAAGTAAAAAGAAACGAAGGATCACAGGGGCGACTAGATAATGGTAAGGCTCGGCCGTTATTTTTTTTTTTAGAAAAAGTTGCAGCTGTTTTGTTGATTGCGCCGTGGCCGAAACTTGTATACGCGAAGGCGGCTCGTTCCGAAAAAAAAAAGGCTGTGAAGGAGGCTGTGTATTTTGGTGCTTAGTGCAAGTTGGCCGTGACTTTGGTGCTTAGCACAAGGTAATTAAGGTTAGGCTAATTAGATATATTTTTTACTAAATCATAATGCTTCGGTTCATGCATGCATCAGTAGGAAAATATTATTTTTATATTTTCTGTATGTGTTTCTGTGATATAAAAATTAATAAAGTTTAAAAAAAACTTCCGTTAGATACTGCAATCATTCACCCCTCTGATTGCCATCCTATATGGACCGACGCCGTGCCGCTGCCACCGTCGCGCAGCTCACCATCCACGACAGTGGCGATCTCGCCACGTGCAACGTCAGCCTAGTGGACGGCTTCAACGTGCCCATGGTCGTAAGTCCACAGGCCATCGGCGACGGGCAGTGTCCGGCCCTCATCTACGCTGTCGACTTCAACCGCGACTGCCCTCCCGCGCAGCACGCCGCCAACGGCGCCGCGTGCCGTGGCCCCGCGAACTACTTCAAGAGCCAGTGCTCGCGCACCAGGACGACGTCGACCAATGTGGAGCTCATGCTGCAGAACTGTCGCGCGCCCGGGGAGCTCAAGGTCGTCTTCTGCCAACCGTCCATGGCAGGGGCTGAACTAGAACGAAAATAGCTAGGTTAATCACTATACATAACAATATATATAGTTTTAAAATAATATTGTGCTAAATAGTAATGTGTTTGATAATTTTTAGCATTAATACTTCAATGTAACCAATGACAGCATATAATGTTAAAGAAGTAGCGATCGAAATGCTTACCAAAATAAAAAGTCTGATAATAATATTTATTAGTTGCGGTAAAATGAAGAAACTAAGGGCAAAATCATAGACAAAAGTTGGTTACGATCAAATACTACAATTTTATCTCCGATTTGCGATGAGCTAGGTTGGTATTCTAAAAATCAAATGGTAGGCGAGGGCGGGTGGTGGCGTTGATTTCTCCCATTCTCTGACAACAGGTCACTGCCTAGCTAGGTGCGGTTGTACGGTGGACATGGTGCAAATCTCCTGGCCAGCCATGCGAGACGAATAAGCATCAAGGGGTACTACAAGGTGACATACTTTGGGATCATCAAATGAACGTCGTGGCATAATGCAGTCCTTCCTCTTATGCTGGCTCAAAGGCTAGCTTGGCTTGTTATATTTGCCTAATGGACTAAGGGAAGCGAAGGCTTGTTATGGACTGCTGCTGTAACATCCCCATTTCTGGGAATATTATGAAACCCTCGCATCTGTCCAGGACTGTTCAACTGCGAGTACATCCAACGAGTGTATAACATTGCCGACACAACCTTAAGAGCAAAAGCAGACTTTATTGAAATATAATGGCTAAAAGCCAGGTGCTGCAGCTGGCCCTACGGCCTTTATATATACATTACACAAAAGTTGCCACAGGCACGCCTGAGCGGAGAACGATCCTAATTCCACGCGCTATCAACTTCGTAGAATACCACTTCATCATCTTCTCCGGCTTCCTCAAGAGTTGTCGTTTCTATTTATGTTTTAGCAAGTATGAGTACAACAACCGTACCCAACAAGTCACACGGAACTTAATCATATCTATATGCATGGGATATCAAATGACTAGGAAACAAGTCTATTATTTTATGTGGGTGCATTTTTTTTTGAGAGATAAACGAAAATCTTTGAAAACAAACTTCATTAAATTAAAGGGGTTTTCAAACTTGATTTTCCATAATCATTAATACTGAACTCTCATCAAAACTATTTATGCCTTGATAACGGATTCACCCACTCGACACAGCTTCATTAACCGGAAGCACGGCGTACTCGAATACCATTTATATTTGCTTTGCAAAGCTGCCCTGCTTTACCCACAAGATTTCAAAATTCCCGCGACAGAGTTCAGAAAACAAGGACGTTCACTACTCAATTCTTTATATAGACTCTGCCCTGTAGGTGTTGAGTCTCGACAGGCTCGGATGACCCCACGGATCACATCCGACTTGTCACAGTCCTACACTTGTATGGTTAACCACCTCCCATACGAACTCACTCTCTGACTCCCCCTTTTCGGTTGCAGAGGTTCAATTGAAATTGAGCAGTTACTAAGCCAGGTTTGACCAAGTCAACACTTGTGCCTGGGCGGTTACTATGTCTTTCACTCGGCACAAGGGTCTAGTCTTTATATTTTTCTCCGAGGCGACAACTGTGCACAAACCCAATTTCAGTACACCTGTACTGCCACCAGTCCACTACCAGCCTCCACCATCGGATAAGATCTTTGGATCCGCCTCTGCGATCCTCACTTACCCTAGTTCCAACTTTTCAAAATTTTAAACCTACACTTAACAGTATATAACATGATTGCTACACTACAGTGATATACTAATAATGTATTATTTTATGTACTAGGTCTTGTCAAGGTTAAAGTGGCCGACAAGTTAAACTGGGCTTTTCAGGTGGTAGGACATAGCTAAAATTTCATTATTCTGAACAATACTTGTACATAAATTAACAACGTAAAATAACATAATGAAAATACTGATAAATAAAAGGTTAACGGAATGTAGGTTCAGTATGTTCAAAATTATGTGCGACTTGCCTTGCGGATCAGATACTTCTACTAACTCGTACTCAGAAGAATCTTGAACTGGAACTGCTGCCTCCTCCTGAGTCGACGTGTCAGCGACGTCGATTGCTAGCGCAAAAGAAATAAACAAGTTAGGCCCGCTTTCAAAAAAAACTGAAATTGGACCGAAAAACAGAAAATAAAACTCGAATGAAAACACAAATAAAAGGATTTTGGTTTAGGGAGGCTTGGTATGGGGATATGGGCCTCGGAAATGGACTCGTGGGATCGAACCGGTTCAAATGAGTATAAACTCAAAATTAGGGTTTACTGTTCATCGGCTCGGTCGGTTACTGTTCATTGGGTCTGGTACTATTCCTCGGGCTCGGGTGAAATGGTTCGGCGCTGGCTCGGTCGGGTCGGCGCTGGCTCGGTCGGGTGGACGGGTGGGCTCGGTCGGGCAGCCGGGTTCGGCACGGGGAACTGGTTCGGTTCAACCGAAACCAGCCGGCCCGAACAGAGAAACAGTGCGCGCGCACTGTTCTTCTTCCTCGTTTGGCCGCGCGCGAGCAGGGGGACAGGGGAGCGAGGCAGCGGTAGCAGGGTGGTTGGCGACAGCTTTTGAAGGTACAGGCGGGTTCAAGGGACTAAGGGGATTCCATTTTGGGTGGTTGGAGGACCGGCGGAGGCGGCGTTCACCGGCGGCGAGCACATCCCCACTTGCGGTAAATTTGAATTTACGGTTAAAGGGGTGACTTCCTAGGGCAATTGGGTTGGTTCTCGAGCATCAATGGGGTTCGGAGAGGCATAGGGAAGCATCGGTTTAAGCTCGGGAAGTTTGGGTTGGGCTAACCACGGAGGAGGTGGACGGCGGTGAGAAGGCTCTCGGTGCCGGGGAAGAAGAGGGTTCGGGAGGTTAAGACAATGGTTGGAGGTTGATTGTAGGGTTATGGTGAAGCTATAGGCGAAGGGAATTGAGAAATGGGGAACCGGGTAATAGACATTGAACTAGGGCTCTGATTTGGGGATTTCGACAATTACCCGAATTGGGAGGGGAGAGAGGAGACCTGGGGTTTCAGTGGGCTTCGGGGTGGTCGCGGGTGTCCACTGGAGAGCTCGGGGTTGCTTAAATAGGCGGCGAAGTCGGTTTGCACCGGAGAGAGGAGTGTGATGATTCGGTGGCCAAGCACGGGAGCTCACCGAGGGAAGGGGGGCAGCTGGCTTGGGCGTCTCTCCGCGGCTGCTGACAGGCGGTGCAAGGTGGCTGGGACTTGAAGCAACAGGAGAGCTCGAGGGAGCTTGGTGTCGAAGAAAGATCGGGGCGGTGGCCAGCGCAAGCTCGGGAGCGGTGGAGGCAACCGGCGACGCTCGACACCGCTACAGGGGCTTTAATGGAGGCGGTACAGTTGCTGGCAGGTGGGGGAGGAGCTGGAAGGGGAGCTGACGCAAGAGGGTGTGAGAGAGAGAGGAGGCGACAAAAAGTTAGGCAGTGGGAGCGATATTTTCAGGTGATGAACAGTAACCGCGCGAGGATTCTCCTCCCACGGCGAGCTGGCAAGGATTAGGTGCAGCTTTGCTTTGAGATTAGTGTGGAATAGGTTGAGGGAACAAAAGAGCAAAAGAAGAACGAGAATCCAATTTCAAATTTTGATTTTCGCAATTATCGGTTTTGTTTCAGCTGCTAGCTATTGAGAATTTAGTCTACTAGTGCTCCTTTTATTGGGTTAAGAAAAGAACTGGATGCACCAACTTTAGCCTGAAGGATTCACATATGAGCTGAAAATACTAATTCTTGCTAAAAAAATTTAGATCCGATACCCTTTGACACCGGAACGTACTAGTTAGTTCCACCCCTGGTCCATGCTTGGCGGCGGCGTAGCGGCGTCGAAGACCGACATGATCATCCGCCCCGTCGTCGCCGACAACTAGCTAATGCTCGCTCGCTAGCTCGGTCGGCCGTACTACCCGCGCCGCCGTGTGTCCATGCATGCATGCATGTGCATGGGTTTAATTTCATGCATGTTGCAGTACGTTTAACCTTGGTACGCGTCGTGCGTGTCGTCTGTAATTCCCGGTGTGCTACGCACCTGCGTGCAAGCAAAATAATATGCGAGTGTCGTAGTGTCTTCAATCACCACCTCGAGTCCGATCTCTCGTACACACACCACGATCACGTCATATTCGTATCATCTACCGTTGAAATGTAATACTAGCAGGTGAGACCCAGAGTTTCGGACTGTTGACAGAGGGGTGGGGAGATTGTTGAACCTAGGATTCAATCACCCGCACGTCCTTCTGGGGTTCAAGTCTTTTTAATGAATTGGCAGAGCACTTGCCCTTATTTAGAAAAAAAAATAGTGAGTTGAAGTTATTTATGACTTACGGTTATGATTTATAATTTTTTTATTCTAATATAAACGTTTGTGTGGACGAATCAAATAACGATAAGCTAATAAGCAGCTTTACAAATATTGTCTTGACAAGACGCTTTGAAATGACGACGGAGACCTTGGCTCGATAATAGTCTTTGTCTTTTTTTTTTCTTCTCTCTGGTATCAATAACTTTATAGGTTTGATGGCAATTTGACATGATGATCATCACACATATAAAGCTGAAAGAATCCGCGCAGGGGCAGCTGTCACCGATTTTGCAGAAAAGCCCCCGTCGATTTCGAAATTAGTACAGGTCCATCTGATTTTGCAGAAAGGCTCCCATATACTTTTAAAATGCGTGCACGATCGTGTGATTTTTGCAGAGAAACCCCGTGATTCTTCGAATTCTGTTCAGACCCATTCTGTTCAGACCCTGAACAGTTGTAGCTTTTGGCTGTTCGGGCTAAACGGCGTGGCGTACGATTTTGCAGAAAAGCCCCCGTTGATTTCAAAATTACGTACAGGTCCGTATGATTTTGCAGAAAGGCCCCCGTTGATTTCAAAAATGCGTACATGACCGTGTGATTTTACAGAGAAACCCTGTAATTCTTCGAATTCTGTTGAGACGCTGCACAGCTGTAGCTTTTGGCTGTTCGGGCTTGCCATCTAACCGGCGCGGCGTAACGCGCGCCTTTCTATCTAGTTTCTCGAATGGTTAAAGCTAAAGGATCTATCGGATAAATAATACAGGTGCAGTTTGTCAAAAAAGGGGAAATGAGAGCTGCAAAGTGAAAGGGAATGGTAATAATCTCTCTGTCCTTTGTTAGCTAGGCAACAGTACAACCCCGATAGTTAGTTTACACTTAAAAAGAAAAACACTAACTAGTAGAATCTTGGTCCTGCAATCTATTGCAACAACAAACTGCTCTACGATAGAAAAGACTGGCGTTGTTTTGGCTTTTTTTTACTTCAACTTCTAGTTTTCTGCTTTTTTTTTCACTATTCAGTTATTCGTTTTTTTTCTGAATTTTTTAGATTTTTTGGGCTTTTTTGTATTTTTTTCCGTATTCCTTTTGTATTGTCCGTGATAAGCTAATATTTTTTTCTATTTTTTTATTTTTAAAATTTAATTATACCTAAAAAATTAAATCAGTTATAATAAAAAAGTTAATTACAGTGAAATTTTAGCTAAAAATCAAAAACTATCACTAAAACAGGCACCTTTAAAACCCGTTTAAACATGAGAAATTAATGTGTTTCAAACGGGGTCAAAAACTGCATCGATACGGGCTGCTAGGCATGTCCTATGGTAGCCCCCCTTTTTTTTTTGAGAGAGAGAGACAAATATGGTAGCCCTTAACTGAAGTAAAAAGCCCGGCTCAGGCCTAACTTAAACCGAACCGGGCTGGTTCTGGAAATTATGGTTAATTAGGACATTAGCTAGGCCCATGAGGCATCGAAACCTGCATGTTTTTGTAACTTGTGATCAGGCTCGCCCAGGCCCGGACCAGTGTAAAAATAATCCAATTAGAGGTTGCTCCACTCAGCTGAAAGTTTTGGTTTATAGGCTACAACTTTTATATTAAGGTTAAAATTATATTATAACGACTGTTAAAATTTTTTAAGATATTCAATTAAAAAATGAGAAAAAAAAGATAACATCATTATATCTCACAATAGAAAGAAAAATAATAAAACAAAAAACCAAAAATATCAAAATTAGAATCCGATGTATTTTAAATAGTTTTTGATTTAGATAAGTTGGAAGTAAGAAAAAAAACACAAGCTGAAGTCAAAATTTTTACTGTTCTGTTAACGTTATGCTAATATGCTCCGTTCTGACATGTTGATGCTCTCGGGGGCTCCGGGCTAACATATCTCACTGCCGACATGACGACAATGTGCCACCAACTCCGGCACGGGAACACGCACAGATTTATTATATATTTTCCACTAGACCAATTATCATACCTAGGGTAGGGGAAAGCTCGTTAACGGCTGAGGTCCTGATTATTTCGATTTTTTTCGATTTTAGTTTCAAATTTTAGTTTTTTTTACTATTTACTATACTATCTACTAACTTAGCTATAATGTTTTTTCAGTTAACTACAGTATTTTTTCAACCAAAAATCAAAAGTCATCGCTATTTCGATCACCCTCTGATTATCTCCATACACTCGTTAATTAATTAAATATTAAATTAATTTAATTTTTGAATGAAACTCGATTATACTTTGATTTGACTTCGCTCGTTAGCTTGATTTTAGAGTTGTTTGTAAACTATAAATAACCTAATTTTAGAGTTGTTTGTAAACTATAAATAACCTGATATTAACTCAGAATGATTCGAGAACGAAACTCGATTACGCTTGGACCCGACTTATATCATATCACGTCTGGAATAGCGTGCTGTACATATGTAGTGTATATGCTAAGTATATATATTACCCATGAATGCATGTAAGTGTAATTAAACTCATCACAAGCAAGCAAACATTCCTCAAGCACGAAATGTAGGATGGCTTAAACTAAGTACCCGGTTCGATTAAACTAATCAACCTTTAGAGGTGTTTAGAATAGCAATGGTTTATGGATTTTTTATTATAGTCAACTTATTTTTTACTATAATTGAGTTAACTTATTTAGTATAATTAAATTTTAAAAAATTAAAAAAATATTAACCTATCATAAATAATGTAAAAAAATAAAAAATATAATAATAATAAAGTAAAAGCCAAAGGCAAACGCCGATTGAAAAGCGAGCGCTGCCCTAATCTCCTGATGTAGGTAGACGTTGTGCTGCACCATGCTAGGTGTGCCCGTGCTGTTCAGGCTCAGTGCCGCTCGGATCTCCAGAAGCCTATCTAGGGGCAGGCACTGAGCGCACACGCAGCATGCAGAGATTAATGCAGTATTTTTTTAAAGATGAAATGGGCAATTCATTTGTTAATTCTGCATATGCAATAGATTAATCCACAGCGAGAGATGCCAATCTGCCATGTTTCGATGTCTGTAGCCGGCCCAAGAAAATCCCCATGCATTCATGCATATGTACATGCTAACTAAGATTACACGAACAGAGCACCAAAGCCAATTTTAAGAGAGCTTGTATCAATTACAGTGCAGTACATGTGTGCTTTGCTTTGCTTTGCTTAATTCCTTGGAGTATCAGTTCATTTCCCAGAGCTGAGTAGTAGACAATTTCCAAGCTAGCTCCTGTACTGTATGTTTGCATTTTTTTCTAAAGAAAAAAAAAAGAGAAAAGCTGAACAGTAAGCCTGAAACAAGCAGCGTTGGGTCGATGCATAGTTTTCTTATCTTCTGATCCAAAACAGTGTCGACACTGTGACTGAGCCTGTGGCACGCGTGTAGCTGCAGCCTTCGCAGGACAGGCAGGCAGGCAGGCAGCTAGCACTGAATTTTTTTACTGCCACCAACTCATCATGTAATAGCATGCCACATCTATACGTGCATCGATCTGCCATAACATTGCAGCGTGACTCACAATGTGCAGGGCACGGAGCTTCCCTGTCCCTTGTGGGTATTCTCCTCCATATTCTCTCGATCTGAATCGTTCGTTAATCACAGCGAGCGATCCAGATCAAAGGGATATGAAGGGAAACACCCATAAAAAGACAGGCAAGCCATTTTCATGTGCAGGGCAGGGCACAGGCTACAAGACAATACACAAAACCATTTCTACTTCTCCAGCTCCATCTCCGACAATCAACTGCATGAATCGAGCTCGATCTACAGATCACACCGTCCCTAGATGGCTTGATCTAGCTTGGAGTACGTGACAGGTTCAACCATGTCTCAGATCCGGTTAAAAACCGTTATGATCAACGGTGAGGATCGAAACAGCTTACTACCGAGAGGAGTGTAGTGTGTTGTCAAACCCTAACCCGGCCGCGGCGCGCCTATAAATACCCCTGATACCCTTAAACCCTAAACCCAGCCCAGACAAGAACCAACCCCTCTTCAGTCCTAATCAGCAGCTAAATCAACCGCCATGGCGTTCTCCAAGCCCCTGTGCCTCCTGATGGCGGTGCTCGCCGCCACGGCCATGTCAGCCGCCGGCCAATACTGCGCGCCGACGAGGAAGATCACGGTGCAGAACCTGTGCGGCCACGACCTGACCCTGACGCTCACCCCCTTGGCGAACAGCCCCCACCTGTTCGGCCCCGGGTACGTGCTCCGCCACGGCACCCACGCCGAGTTCCCCGTCTGCATCTGGACGGGGAGGCTGTCGGCGCCCGGCGCGCCGGAGGCGGAGTTCCACGTCGGCCCCGACGGCGGCGCGTGGTACCAGGTGAGCAACGCGCAGTCCGGCCCCGTCAGGGTGTCCGTCACGCCGCACGGCCAGCCGCTGCAGGGGCACTGCCCGACCGCCGGCTGCGCCGACCACGGCCGCTGCTTCGACCACGCCGTCCCCGGCGGCAACTGCCACAACGTCAACGAGCTCAAGATCATCTACTACAACCCCTACTAGCTAGCTAGTTGGTTCCAGCTTCTTCGCAAGATCGAGTCGCGTCGTCGTGTCGGGTTAATTAGCAGCTTAGTTAATTAGTTGCAGAAATGCGTGCATGCATGGCTAGCTCAAGCCGTGCATATGCGTGTCTCGTCAGTTCGTATCGTGTTTCGAGTCGTCTCTTTCACCGGTTTGCTTTGTCTCTTACTTGTTAGGAGCTTAATTTGATTTAATTTGAGTTCACTGCATCTGCTGCCTTACTTAGCATATCTGTCTGTACCAAAACATAGTACATTCAATGCATGGATTGATGCATATGTGTGCCAGGAAGCGCATCCTCTGCCATGAGCTCAAGCCCATCCGTTCGATGGGAAAATGAACAGCCAGGATCATCGCTGCAATGCACCGGCCGCAGTGAAAGGACTGCAGGGGAAAAAAATCGCTACAGTGCCTAACAACGCTAAAATCGCTGTAGTATTTGGCCTTCTGAACTTGGTTTGCACCGTTCTTCCCTGAGTAGAGGCAGAGGATGCGAATCCATGCTTAATTGCTTTTGGGCGGGTCTACGAACACAGCCTGTGTAAAGTGTGTGGGTTGGCCGCACCTTATAGTTTTTAGTACTAGTATCAATATTTATATAAATAAATTAAATACCGATAAATTAATAAGTTATTTTAAAAATATAATCTCAATAAGTTATTTTTAAAAAGTAATGGATAAGCATCTTGTTTGTTCTTAAGAGAAATTATAAGCGGAAAGGGCGTAGCAGGGTTGACTGGTCAAAGCAGACGCCGACAAACAATAATTTGGGCCGGGGCCCTCGGCTATTTAGTCTGAAGTCTGAAGATTCAAGGCGTACTTGGACTCTTGGACGATGTCCACAGCCCACGGAGTCAAGCCCATTAGGGAGACAAGCGCACCTCGAACAACCCAAAAAGAACAATTATCGCCTGTGTCTTTGCTGACACGATACCACCGCCGCACCCACCTCTTCTCCGCCGGACCCTTTCTCGAGCTCGTATTGTTTCTGATTTTAGCTTCTATTTAAAAAAATTAATATAAATATTTAATTTTTTAAAGTAGTTTTTTACTCCTCTCACTACTATCTAAATCAAAGATAAAACATGAATCACAGTATATTATATATTTTACTCTTCTAACTCTTATCATACATATATCTGTCACTTTTCCCATTGCTCACGTTCTCTCTATTAAAATTACTTCTTTTAGCTATTTACTATTTATTTTCAGTAAAATACTATAAATCACAGTTAAAAATTCAGCAGAACGTCGACACTAAGGTAATGCTCATTTGAGTTTTTAAATCTAGGCTTTTATTTTTTTAATTGTAATGATTAAAAATATCATGTAACTGCGGTCAGCTTTTCAGTATAATTAAATTAAAAAGTAAAAAAACTATATTACTACGAACAATAAAAAAATAAAAAGATAAAGACAAAAAAATTAAAAAAAAATTAAAAAGCTAGAGGTGCGAAGTAGAAACTCGACCAAGTAGGACCTAGGACACCTGTGTACCCGGTCACCGTCCTTATCCATTCACCCCAAAAAAAAATTAAAGCTAGTGCAGAGAAAGCGGTGAAAGGAATGAATACGACAGAGAGGAGCGAGCCCTTCGATTATTGAGGGTGCACCGCACGCGTGTACCCGTACCTGTCAGAGCAATGATTCGAGCCTAGACTAGTACGCAATCGTACGCACCTGTCACACCACTATTTATTGTATCAACCACGAAGGCTAAGGGCTAGTAAAGCAGCCCGTGAAGCACGACCTTTTTTTTTTCCTCAGCTTTTAGTCGGTGTCGTTGTAGGAGTTACTGGAAACAAAGATAAAGGAAGGAGGAGAGAATCTGGAAACAGAGACTTCACGTATAAGTTCCAGATTGAAAGTGCCGTTGTTTTTTTAGCTTTTAGCTATGAATTTTAGCTGATCATAAAAAAGATTAAGAGAATAGAGATATTCACGTTGAGAAATTATTTCATTTAAAGTGTCTCTTACAATGACTTTTATAGATAGATTAAAAAATTACATTAAAAATTATTTTGTTCAAAAGTTGTTTTTTAAAAATTAAAAGTCAGGAGCTATTTGGAAGCAGGACTAAAAAGAGAGGATGAGAAACCATTGTTTTCAAAAAAGAAGTTACGAAAGGCATAGGTTTTCATGGTACAAGTTTGGCTTGGCTGCTAGTAAAAAAAGTTGCAAGCAGATCCTCCAAGTGGCCGGCATCATGAGTTCATGACTCAGTCTTGGCAGTCCAAACCAAGGCACCGATACAACGTGTAATGCACATCGGTTTAGCGTTTTTCACGTGAGGGCCAGGCTAGAGAATTCTAGAGGACGGCAAACATCCAGTGTGTGTGTCAGCATAATGAACCCCCTATTATCTATTGCTCCAAGCGTTGGAAGTTGCCCCATTCCTCTACGTGCTTGTACTACTAGCTATATAGACGTGATCCCACACCACACTAACTATCATATAGATTATAGTAAAAAAGATAAAAATTTGCTACTATGTGGATCAAAGTAAAAGAAAGACAAAAATTCGTATAGAAATAACGTGCCAGGGGCCGCTCCGAAAAAAACCAAAGGTGCCGATCAGAACGACTTTTGCTCCCAGCGACGGACGGATTTTTCACTGTAGCACGCACAGTGCGCGCTACAGTGAAATTTTTTTTTGTTTTTTTTTTCGGATTTTTTAAAAAAATTTACTTATACTTTTTTTGTTTTTTATTTTCGGTTTTTTTACATTTTTTTATATTTAATTATGTCCAATAAACCAACTCAGCTACAGTGTTTTTTCAGCTAGCTACAGTGTTTTTTCAGCAAAAGCCAAAAGCCATCGCTATTCCGATCACCCCCAAAGACCCGTGTGTAATTTCGAAAAAACTACGAGGTGTTATCCAGTAAAAGAGGAGCGAAGGGGTTTTTTTCATAAAAACTGAGCGGCTTTTCAAAAGAACCAAGAGCCTATACGTAATTATGAAAAATCACGGGGCGTTATCTAGTAAAAGGAGAGCGAAAAGATTATTTTGCAAAAAACTAAGGACCTTTTTCGCAAGAACCGATGACCTGTACGTAATTATAAAAATATGGGGGCCTTTTTGCACAAACTGTCACGTGGGCACGCTGAGCGGCCGGGGAGTCCCCCAAGTTTAATATACATAGTATTTCATGGGCTAATATACATGGGAGATGGAAGAGACTCTTCTGTGTATGTAAAACCATGCACCTATTTATATAAGGTTATTCTAAAATGATTTTATGCTTTTCAAAGAGTAGTTTAGGCCCCGCTCAGAGAAGCGGTGGGCGTTTCACCTTACCTTTTTTCACTGTTTTATTTTTTATATTTTTTCTAATTATTTTTTTATTTTAGATTTTTCTAATTTTTTTTGTATTCCTTTGTATTGTCCGTAATGGCTATCATATTTTTCTATTTTTAAATTTTTATAATTTAATTATACCAAATAAATCAACTCAGCTACAATAAAAAATGAGTCAACTACAGTAAAAAAAAGCCATAAACCAACACCGTTCTAAACACTCCCTTACACACCAAGGCTACTGTCATTTCTTTTCCTTCGCGAGGCAGATTATTCCCATGTATTCTAAACCACTTGTTATTTCAAACCATGTAATAGCCTATCTCTGCTACTAATTCAACCTAAGTAAGCCAACGTTTTCATTTTTCCTTGGGCAAGTCTCAACGTTTCCGTGACTCACATCGAGCAGGGTAGGGCACTGGCTACAGGACAAACACAAAACCATTTTCACTAACGGGTCTTGGCAGGTTCTATCACGAAGAATCATGCGCAATATTTTGATTGGCATCACTTATTGCGGTAACCTTGTGTCTCTAGCATGAATCTCCTAACGAGCTCTATCGTAACTAAAAGAGAGCCTTCCATCGCTTCGGCAAAGAGCCTCAAGGATGGAGAACGATTGGAGATTACAATCTCTAATGAATTTTGTGGTGGACTCGGTCTGATTCAACAGATTGCCGATCAGACGCTGATCATTATTATTTTCACCTGTCTTTCTGCAGGTGGTAATTTCATCAATACCATGGCTAGGTGTTTGTCGGCTCCCAAAATACCTAGGAGCCATCGGCGAATATTAGTCGCCCATGACCATATCAAGAATATATTGACCCTCGGATTGCGGCGTTGAGATTTTATTGCCAATTTTACCAGTCAAAAGGATCAGTCATGCAGAGGTACTCGGGTATTCCAATTTCGTTTGAGCAACCAATCCCTTTGAGAGTGGCATTGATGGGGGCAGCGAATCTTCTTCCATTCAGTCAATCTCACCGATTTTCAACGAGCGATGAGTCCAGGATGGAAGAGGATGACAACAACGCGTCGTGCTTCATAGCACGGATGCATGCGTCCATGGTGAGGTTGGAATCAGGGGCAAAACTAGAACAAGAATGATCAGAGTTCACCACTTCCCTATATATATGGTAACATATATAATTTTTAAGAAATATTATGATAAATAATAATATATCTAGCAATTTTTAATTCCTTCATTGGACTTCAAAGAAGGAACCGGATGCATTGAGTTTGGGCTGAGGGATTCACACATATGCTAGAGATGCTGATACCTGCTAAAAAACATTTTGGACCCAATGTCCTGTGACACCGGACCCCGTTACTTGGTTCCGCCCATGGTCGAAATAGTCCACCAAATCAAACTAGTTTTTCTCTTCCCATGCTCCTGCCATTATCGTATGAGTGATGACAACAGCGATCATAAAAGAATGAGGACTTATGAACGAAGAACGTGAAGGATTCAACACCTCCTTCCCCACGAACAGCGCCAGCCGTCAATAATCGAGTCACCAATCTTACGAAATAATATGAGAAAAATGGCTAAAAATTCTTGTGAAAGAATAGTGATACTCTTTATTCTTTATAAACTGGTTACAGAGATGGCTTTAAGAAGGTAGGAGACTAGGCCTATTACATCGAATTGAATGAGATTGAATTTCTTGTATCCCATATATCCCTTGTTGAATGTCGTCGTCATCCAGACTTAAATACCAACGAAGAGACATCAGTTATACATCGCAAAGGCATCTCATGGAAGCAGTGTGTCTTCTTGGTGATCCAGTTATTGTCAGAGAGAGAACACCGGATCGTCGGTTGTTGTCAGCGGGAGACGAACATAGGTAGCAACCACATAACAGTTGTTGTAAGTGACTTAGGGTCAAAAATATTGTGATGTTGGAGTAGATAAGGCATGTGCTTATCTGTCGCACGGAAGGAATATACTTGGAATCAGGTGTTGGTACCAGTTCAAAGAATCTTCAAGTAGTCATCTAGTCGGGTGGTACACAAAGTGTTTCTCCGATTAGGATAATCAAGGAGCAACTTCTGGATGTTTCGACCACAGGGGCCATGCGGCTTTAATTAAATGTTAATGTTGTATTTGTATATTTCTTTAATCCTCATCGATGCATATCCATGAATTTCTATTTACATCATAAAAATGGCACTTTTCACAAATGGCATCACAAAAGCATCGTTCTTTTAGAGCAAAAAAGAACCACAGTTTTTTTATATTACCAGTGGCCTTTAACTGGTTCTTTTGGAAGTAGTATGATTCAAGCTAAGTAAAATAATGATGATAACTGAGCCTAGCTTAGTTGGCGAGGGCTGTCGTTGAGTGTCTTAACCATCCGTGCTTGAGTCCTAGGTTCGACGTTCATACTCATTAAAAGTTGAGTGGGATATCAGTTGCGTATTGTTGAAAAGTTAATCCAAATTCGTACCGTGTCCATGTAGGATTATTCATCGCCTCATGCCAGACGTCGCATAACAGGTGTATACTTAGTTTGTGTCAAACGTGGTATCAATCTGTAGTAACCGACTCTTATTCGGTTTTCTCTCCGTGTGGGACTCAGCTCCCTCACCCTATATATGTACCCCATTGTAATCTTTCCTTAGTATAGTGATTTGCCTTTGAGCGTCTGCGATTTTTCTTGCCAGGGTTTTGTACGTAAAAAATTATGTCTCTTGCCTTTATTTTTCTGTACATTATTTGCAACAAGTCGTATTAGAGCACAGGAGATTAGGACTTGAGAGAACGTCAGGAAAATAATTCGACGTGTTTTTTCCGTTGGATCTGTTGTCGTCGTTCAGATCTGATGTAGCTGAATCCGAAGCGTTTCTCGTACCGTCTCCGAACTGGGATTAGCGACGCGCGGGTTCAAAAGGCATTAGTCGGTGCTTGTTTTCAAAATCTCGATCGATGGGTAATAGAAGCGCGATCATCAAATCAACGGCAATTGTGTGTCCTTCACGCATAAGAGCAAAGCAAAAGACAACGAAGGCTTGTGCTCAGTAAGAAAAGGCACAGAGCAATTAATAAAAAAAGGCATAGATCCCGACGATTTAAAGGTGCACCTGGCAGACTTGTGCTCTTTAATTTTTTTTATTTTTTCGATAGAAATTGCTGCTCAGACCCAAGAATCGTACCACGATTTTTTTCCCTTGCGAGATTTTTGCTAGAAATCGTACTAACAAATTTTGGCTTTTCTTCCACGTGGTGTATCTGAAGTATGATCTCCCGCTGTTGGATCGCGATATGAGCTTCTCTCTATGTCAAGTCAAGATACGAACTGTTTTATCATAATTTGATTTGGAGGAGGCACTTTTGGGAATCGACAAGATGCTAGCCATATTATCTACTGATGAGAAGCTACGTAAAGATTATAAGGTCTTATCTCAAATTCATCTTCATCTATCAAATAATATTTTATAGAAGGTTATGAAAGGACATCTGTCGCTGTATTATGGCTGAAGCTGGGGTAAATTTGCATGACCTAGGATCTGACTAGTAAGATGCATTTGAAGTAGAAGTTTTATTCTCACAAGATAATGGAGGGAGCCTCAATGTTGAATCTCCTGATAGCTTTTAAAAAAGTTATTGCTGACTTCGAGTCTATAAAGGTAAAGT
The DNA here is from genome assembly GCA_036346265.1 of Melocanna baccifera. Classification (NCBI taxonomy): domain Eukaryota; kingdom Viridiplantae; phylum Streptophyta; class Magnoliopsida; order Poales; family Poaceae; genus Melocanna; species Melocanna baccifera. The sequence continues at coordinate 17,980,044 of CM070710.1, forward strand.
ATGATGATAAAGATTTGGGTCTTATTTTACTAAACTCTTTGCTCAATTCATACTCTATTTTTAGATATAGTATTCTATGTAGTCGAGATACTCTTACTCTCAGCGAAGTTTATGAAACTTTGTATGCTAAGGAAAATGATAAAACTTATGGTTCCCGTTGAAAGTTCAATTACATATGCAGAAGGTTTGTCTGTCCGTGGTAGGTAATACGAGAAGGGTTCAATTGAAAATTAAGATGCAGAAGCAAAAGTAGATACAGAGGCAGATCTAAATCCAGAAATATGAAGTCATGCAGGTATTACAAGAAAGATGGTCATGACATATTCGAGTGCTAAAAGTTGCAGGACAAAGAGAAGAGGAATAACAATTTCAAGAAGAATCAACAAGAGAATGGACCTAGAGCCACCGTTATCACCAAAGAAGATTCTGATATAAATGTTCTCGTTACCTTTATCGATAAGTGCAAAACCGACGATGAATGGATTCTTGATTCAAGCTGTACTTTCCACATGCGTCCGAACCGCGAGTGGTTCGTTACTTATAAAGCTACGCCAAGTGGATCTATATTGATGTGACGATGAATTGATTCTATCTAGATCAAGATATTTGATGGCACAGTTAGAATTTTGTCAGATGTTCATCATATTCCGAATTTAAAGAGAAATTTTATCTCATTGAGTACTCTTGATGCTGAAAAGTATAAGTATTCAGGTGGAGGTGGAGTTCTGAATGTCACCAGAGGTTTTCTTGTTGTGATGAAGAGTGATACGAAGGTTGCCAACTTATATCATCTGGAAGGTATTATAATTTCAGGTAATATTACTATTGTCTCAAATAAATCATTCGATTCTAATACTACTAATTTGCGGCATATGCATCTGGAGCATATGAGTAAAGCTGGAATGATGGAATTATGCAAAAGAGTATTTTTTTTTAATAGTTAAAGCATCAACAAGTTAAAATTTTGTGAACATTGTGTTTTCAGAAAGTAAAAGAGAGTGAAATTCAGCACTGTGACTCACTCTACAAAAGGCATATTGGATTATGTTCACTCTGATTTGTGGAAAAAAATCCCGCGTTTCGTCACTTAGATGTGTAAGCTATATGTTGACCATTATTGATTATTACTCAAGAAGAGTTTAGGTATAATTCATCAAGCACAAATCAGATGTATTCAAGACTTTCAAAGAGTGAAAGATTATGATTGAGGGACAAACTGGCAAGTATATCAAAAAACTTCATACCGATAATGGCCTAGAGTTTTGTTCATAAGGATTTAAAACTTCATACAAGTCAGAAGGTATTATAAAACATTATTCTGTTCTAGGAACTGCTTAACAAATGGTGTGACTAAACATATGAACAGAACCATCATAGAGATAGTATATTATATATCATCAAACTCTGAATTATGAGTTATCGAGCACCTGTGATTTTTTTTCGTAAAGATTTTTTATATAAAAATTTACATCTCTCATCTTAATTTTTTATGTATTTTTTTGTTGTACCTACGTTCCAGAGATCCTATAACCAGGGCCGGGCCTAGGGGCGTGCGAACTGTGCGACCGTACAGGGCCCCAGCTCAAGTCCGCGCGGCGACTTCGCTTCGCGTGCCGCGTGCGTCAGTCGGTCAGTGCGTGGCGCTTGCGCTTGGCCCGTTCGCCGCTTGCGCTTTGTATTCTCGGCCACGCCGCGGCACTTGGCGGCGCCGTGCGCCGTATTCCGGGGCCGGCGCGAACAAGGTCGCGAAGACGCCGAAGACGTGAACTCGCGGCGAATCGCGGAAGCGGAGGCCCTGGCAGCGCGGCCGGTGGAGCGTCGTGGGAGAAGTGCAAGCGCCAAGCGGAGATATTCTCGCTCTTGTTCAAGAACCTCTTTACTCTCTCTCTTGTTTTCTCTCGTCAATTTTCGCACTCATCCTTGTGGATTCTTTTGCACCTTGTACCTTTTTTTGGAGATATTCTCCTTCGTGCTCGATTAACTATTTTGGATCTCGATCGCTTGTAATTTCTTTTCAGAACTCGTAGGATCACGGGATCCGTAAGAGAAATCTTGCTTGGGCTACTGAGAATGTGATTGGAAGCAACCGGGGTTCAATCATAAATGGCTACACTGGGGAGCGTGGCGGCGGCAGCAGCAGACAGGCGGAGAATGGCGCACTACCATCAATCTTTGCGCGGCGGCGGCGGCTCGGCCGACGCGATTCCACTCCCAAGTCCCAACCACCACAGCAGGATAGGGTATATACACTTACATGTACATGCAATCGCTTAAGCTTTAGCTACTCTTTTGTGTTGCTTGGTCGCTTGCTTTGCTTATCTTGACGAGTGCTGCAATTGCTAGTCCTTGACGACCTAGATGGGCACGACCTTTGCGTACTAAGTACAATTGTATCGCCGATGAGTTGTTGCAACTTGCGGTGGTGCATCTTTACCCCCAATAATTATGCTTCAGTACTAACTGCTTGCTTCCTTCTATGAATAATTTGTTGAATTGACTATTCTTTTTGTTGTTGGTCCATATTGAACTGCATGCATTTTGCACCCATTCTGTAATTTTGCGAAGATCCCGTAACATTGCCTTGAATAATTTGGCCTTACATACATATTTTGTTTGGACTTGAGGTCAAGGGAAAAATAGCTTTGCACTTTTCAAAGCCCTTACTGGATGACATTTAGAATCAACTATTTTATACCTACTGTTGATCAAGCTATTTATAAGTTGAAGCTATTGAAGTCATACTTGTGTTCTACAATGACACAAGAAAGACTTAATAGTTTGGCTACGATAGCACTTGGGAGTGGATTGCTGGAGAAGATTAATTATGAGCATATTATTGAAGATTTTATTTCAAAGAACACTAAGAGAATGATGTTATTCAAGTAAAGATTATGCAAACCAAGAGTTCAAAAGGTAATATTCTTGATATATCGTATTTACTCTGCAATACATACATTATTTTGGCTATATTTAGTACTTTGGTTTAGACCTCACTTAGAACTTTGTACATGATCTTTAAATTTTACGGTACGACCCTACCTATAGCTTTCCATTAACGGTTATTTATATACGTGTGTAATAGAAGTATACACGTACGTGTGCGTGATGTATATAAGGTGTGTTGTGTGAGAGTCTGCGCGTACCGTACAAAAGGAAGATAATGCTGAACACCTTTGCCACTCTGCCTATAGTATAAAACGAGCTTGCCATCCCGTTTATTCCAAGCAGGTAAGCTAGCATCATCCTCCAAAGCCAACGAAAACCAGGCTCGAGCCCGAAACCATGGCTCCCAAGGTCAAGTCCCTCCTCCCCCTCCTCCTCGTCGCCGTCCTCGCGGCCTCGACGGCGGCCACCACGCTGACCCTCCACAACCTGTGCCCGTTCCCCGTGTGGCCGCTGGTCACCTCGAACACTGGCTTCCCCTCCATCTCCGACAACACCGTCCGCCTCGACGGCGACGGGCGCGGGCTGGTGTCCTTCCGCTTCCCACCCACCTTCTGGGCCGGGCGCGTGGTGGCGCGCACGGGATGCGCCGGCTCCGGCAATCCCTCGCGGTGCGAGACGGGGACCGCGCAGCCATTCACGGTGGTGCAGCTGGTCGTGCACTCGTCGGAGGGCGGGCAGCAGGACCTGGCGGTGTACAGCGTGAGCCTGGTGGACGGGTTCAACGTGCCGGCGGTGGTGAGCCCACAGGCCGTGGGCGGCGGGCAGTGCCCAGCGCTGGGGTGTGCGGCTGACCTGAACGACCGGTGCCGGCGGACGCAGAGCGTGTTCGGCGCCGGCGGTGACGTGGTGGCGTGCAAGGGGCCCGCGAGCTACTTCAAGGAGCGGTGCCCGCTGACGAGGACGACGCCGAGCGACGTGGAGCCCGTGCCGCAGCGCTGCCTCGCGCCCGGCGAGCTCAAGGTCGTGTTCTGCCAGCCCGCCATGGTCGGCGCCGGCGCCGGCGAGTCCGGGCTCATCCGCACCGTCGTTGCCGACAACTAGGACTGATGCTAGCGCTAGCTGGTTGATTAACCAGGGTTGGTCTTTAATCAGTCCGCGTTCAATTAGGTTAATTAGCTAGCTAGTTAAGTGCGTGGTGGTGGTAGTACTACGTGTGTGTTGGGAATGGCTTCGTCGCCATGTGTTCCGGCCGGCTGTGCCATGGGAATAATGGGTGCGTAAGTACGACGTACGTACACATGTATGTGTGGACTGGTAGTATACTGGTCTACTACGCACCGTCTACTTTTGTATTGTACTTCTTGTACTACTTACTACCTGGTCGCCGTATGGTAGCAGCTAGCTATCTGCTTCAGTTTTTATACCTACGTACGGTCTTACATATATACTCGTACTAGTAAGGTGTCCGTGCGTTGCAACGAAAAACCAAATAAAAGTGATGCATACTATCAAATATGATCTCAAATTGAATAACAAATATCAACTTTTTCTATCATCATGTATCTTTATCTTTACTATTTAAAAAGAAGGAATTGGTGGTTGATATCACGTCCGCCCTCACTTTTTTAAGCCATTCGATTCGATCTAATTAATCCGAACCGTCCGTCTCCTAAGCCCTAGCTCTCCCCGCCGCCCGCCCCCTAATCCCATCACTCCCCGCCCCCCGCATCTCTCGTTTTCCCCCGCCGACCCCGCCTGCCCCTCGCTCTCCCCACGCCGCCCACCTCCCCCTCGCTCTCCCGCCGATCCCGCCTCCTCTCTCTCTCCGCGCCCCGCCTCCTCCTCCCACTCCGCCGCCGCCTCCCACACCCCACGCCGCCGCCGCCTCCTCCCCCACCCCCCGCGCCGCCGCCTCCCTCCTCCCTCCCTCTCCCGCCGCCTCCCCCCCCCACGCGCCTCCTCCCCTCCCCGGCTTCCCCTCCTCCCCCCCCGCCGCCTACTCCCCTCCGCCCCGCCCCTCCTCCTCTCCCCCGCGGTCCCGCCTCCTCATATGCACACCTATTTAAACAGAGAGAGACATAGAGAGATAGTCTTGTAAAACAACCAAGATAATCCTAGCAAAACAAATGTCCAGTGTTCAGAAAAGAGCCCAAAAGGAAAGTAACATTCAAGACCTACCAAACTTCCTTTCAGTATCATAAACACTCTGGCAAGACCCTACTTTTGTTCATGCATTACAATCAACGGATAATGACCCGGCTAGGATGGCACAACAGTAGAAAGAATCAACTTTATTTCTGTCATAACGAATCAAGCATGATCCAAATAGTGAAGTTCCAAACAATGCATCAGGATCTAAAGCAAGCTCTACATTGGGGCTAATTCATCAGCAATCCCCATATTTTTCTGTGAACACAGAGAGCATGTTACTTTGCACTAATTCATGCATGGAATGAGGGAAAGAGAGCGCAGTCCTCAAATTCATGTCATCATGTCGCTGAGAGGTAACCTATAAGCAGATTCTACATTGAACGACAGGCTAAGCGAACCAGTTGCTTGATAAGACTAACTATTTGCTAAGATTCCTCAGCAAGATAAGCGCTGTAAACAACCAACTTTTTTATTAAATGCCCGCAAAAAAATTGAAGAATTAGCTCCATACCTGATGGAATCCATACTCGCGGAGAGTCGCATCTCGAGCTCGTAATGCAAGCATGGAGGCGGTCGTTGCTTCCATACACCGGGATACCTCTCGATGCACACGCCGAGTGCCCGCGCAGCGCCACGGCGAAGGGGAAGCTGAGAGCGATGCCGCCGCCTCCGAACGACATCTTCAGGCTGAAGTAAGGTTTGCATTAGCATAGGTCATAGAATAGAAAAATAATTTTGAATCACACCAAAGTACACAACAATTACACAACGTTTCACCTAAGTGATGTTTGATCTCTTTGCCTTTTCCCCCATGAATACATACATATTACCTCCAAGAGAAGTCATTTTAAATGTGCCACTTACTCAACTTAGAGACTTAAGACATAATCGGGAGGTACTAAACCACTATGATTCCACCCCTAACAATAGGTATACAAGTTCCAATGACAGATGCATAGTATGAAAACAAATTGACAAGTACTTATCAAAGGTATACGTATCATCTCCAATTTGTATCAAAACAAAATGATCTACAACAAGCATAAGTTCACACGAGCAAAAAAAGAATGAGACACATTTAACTCAAGAAACCGAATATACGTTCAATATTGAAAAAATATCCCATCTCAAAACCCGGTGGGTACATCAGTATATATCATGCCGAAGCAAAGTATAGAGCATTTCTCACCATAACAAAAGAGATTGCTTAATCAACCATCGAGAAAAAGGCCAAACTTTATTGCTTCGCCGCTCGGATTGATGCATTGCTTCCACCCGCCATTGCAGCGCTAGAAAGGCATTACCTTGCGGCGCCATGGGGCATTGACGACGTTCTGCGCACCACCACCGGGCCCTCCGCCATTGCCGCGTCCCCATCGCCCACGATTAAATCCGAAGGCCCGAGCTCGTGTCCTTTTCCTCTTCTCCTTCTCCTTCTTCTTGGCCCCGCCATGGCGATGGCGAGTGGCTCGGTGGTTGCCGTAGATGTACTTGGCGGAGTAGCCGTCCTCGTCGTCGAAGAGCATAACGTGGTCGTGCCACTCCCGACGCGGTACTCCCGCCAGCTCGTCGTGGAAGCCAACGCACACGCAGGTGGTCGCCGACGGCCACGACCGCTGAGTTGGCCTTGAGCGCCTCCTCGCCTACCCAGCGGAGCGCCGCGACGATCTCCTTCTCCAGCTTGCCTCCTCCTCGCAAAGATCGCGCCGCCTCGCCTCCCGAGACCTCCCGTCGGAGGGCCACGATCCTCGTCCTCTTCATCGTCATCGAGGCTCCGGCCTCCGTGGAGAGCGCCGCGAACTCGTTGAGGAGGAAGTCGTCGAGGTCTGGGTGAGGAAGGAGTTGGTGTCGGCGCGAGGAAGGAGGATGCGCGCGATGGTTGGGGAGGAGGGAGCGGCGGGAGATCTGGGGAGGAGGAGGCGGGCCGGCGGTGGATCGGCCTAGGAGGACGAAGGAGTAGGGGCGGGGGAGGGAGGGGACGAGGCGGCGGGGGAGAGAGGAGGAGGCGGCGGCGGGCGGGGAGGAGGCGGCGGGGGGGGGAGGAGGAAGCCGGGAGGGAGGAGGGAGAGGAGGCGCGCGGGGAGAGGAGGATGGCGGCGGGAGAGAGAGCGAGGCAAAGCGGCGCGGTGGGGCGGTTAGATCAAGAGAGAGAGAGGGGGGAGGAGCGGTCTAGATTTTATTGTTCAGATCAAATGGCTGAGAAGAGATATGGGAGAGGACTCATCAACCACCAACTCCTTCTTTTAAAATAGTAAAGATATGTGAATGGAAACCATTGCATATATGGCACAGGGGCAATCCATAATTACAAAAATATTCGAAACAGTTTATCGGGATAGTTTCTAAGTTTTTTAGAAGTGGTTTATCGATTTTTGGTTTATTTGAACGTGTACTCGTATTAGAACTAAAAGTTATAAACCGTAGTGTAAAAGAATAGGCGCAAAAATAACTCCCGTTTTGCTCGTGTAGGCGAGCCCTGGAGGCCATGCCGACACCCCAAGAGCCCCTACCTCTAGCTCCTTGCCGGCCACCATCGCCACTCCTCCCAAGCCCACCCTTTTTGTTTTGAGGGGAATGCGCAGGATAGCTGAGCCCAAGTGAAAAAAGAATCGACAATCGACACGAGCAGCGTCCTATCCTGGACTCCTAGGCGTGTGAAACTCGGCCGGGCTGGGCTGTCTAGTTAGTCTTGTCAAGCTGGCCCAAATCTGAAGGCTCTCTCCCTTCTGGGCCTCAAGCTCGACTCGAATTGGTATCATGATGGTGTATTGTATTGCGCGAGCCCATAGATAGAAAGCTGTAACACCACCAGCACTTTCTCCAAATCTGAGCCCGTTTTTTTGGATGGACCGCGATCTTGCAGCAGTGGCATATGGACCGCTTTTCTGTTTTTTTTACTATTTATTAATTTCGTTTTTTATTTTTATGCTTTTTTTACTTTTTTTCTATATTTCTTTGCAATATCTATAATGAGCTAACATATTTTTTTTTATTTTTTTAAATTTAATTATGCTAAATAAAACAACTCAGTTATAATAAAAAATAAATCAATTATAATAAAAAATTATAAATTAACATCATTCTGAACACCCCTACATTTGTGCTTCTCTGGCTGTACTCTTGAGGCTGATTTTCGCAATGCTCTCCGGACCACTGTCACAGAAGAAATGGTGTTTTGTGTGTGTGTACGGATTTGCATGGTAGAGACGATACTGTTGCCACCAGACTTTGAATGGCAAAATAATGGACTGAAATATATGGAACTGGACGTGGCTGGAAGAATCTAGATAAGGCTAAAATCGGAAAGATAGAATCGGACACGGCTAGAAGTGTCTAGAATAAGCTGACTATGAAAAGTTTGAAGCAAGGTGAAAACACCAGCAAGAATTGGAGATCTTAAGGCTTGAAGACAGACAAGAACTCTATCAAAAAGGTTAAATGATATAAAAAAAGATTTGAAACATAATCTAAAGATTGAGTCAACGATTTTAGACTATAAATATGTTGCACCGGTTGGTAATGAACACACACCACAAAAAACCGTATTTGCATCTACTTTTTTATGTTCCCTAGGTGTAGTTTGCAGTTAGTAGAATCTTATATTTGCAATTTGATTTTGGTTAATATTGTCTCGCATTGATGTGTTAATTAATTTGTGAGTTACTCCTATCTCCTGTTTCGATGTTTATTCCTATTCATTATTGATCACATCGATATTTCATCTAAGATCAATTTTCGTTCAGATATATTATCGATTTTACCAATTTGCTAAAAAATTAGCTGCCACCACGCGCACGCTGACAAAAAAACACTCTCCAAAAGGACATGCTATTGCTGTCAGTGATTATTTGGCGGCAACCAATGCTTAAATAAATCACGAGAATAGCAGCTACAAATTCCATCCTTGCACCAGCTTTGGATGGTTTGGGCTAAAAAGGCCGATCGTTATGTCACTCTCAAATCGCAGTCGAAAAGATTCAAGCACTTGTGAGGCCTTTTGGATGCGAGTTTCAGTGGTTGGTTCGAGCTTTTCAAGGTTTTTAATCCATCGGGTAGCATTTTTCAGCTATCATTCTCCCGTATCAAAACTAGTTTTAAATGGACAAATTCTCATGTTAGTATGGGCCTATCCTTTTTGGTTGTGGCTGATGACTTTTGACTGCAGCTGATGGTTTTGTGGCTGTTTACGACAGAGATTGCGGAAAAAAAGATACTCCATTTAAAAATTAGTTAGTGTAGCAAAAACCAAAAACTACTTTTAGAAACCGCAAAAGAACAGGGCCTATGCCTACTCACTGGAAGAACATCTGCTAAAATATTCTCTGCATGCCGTGGAGCAATTGCATGTTTGTCGTTGCCAAAACACCCAATCTAGGATCTGCCACTAAAAATGGCTAACTGCATCAATGCCGCATTGCCAGTAGAAAGTGTGAAATTTATATTTCTCTTTGGCACCACCGTGGCCTCCCATCGACTTATTTTAGGAGTTTTCAAATTTTTTAAAAAATCAGGGGAAAAACATTGAAAATGACCAAATTACCCCTTCTTCATGTTCTGATCACCCATTCTCTCGTGCTATTTCTCTCATATTCAACGATAAATAAACAGATGGTTTCGCATTCCTGATACGTAGAAGTATGTGTTTTAAAATAAAGTCTGAAAGTTCAAAGTTTTTTGAAAGAAAACAATCACTTTCAAACCTTTTTTAGATGAATCACTTTCAAACTTCATCTATAAGGAAAAAGAGGATAGGAGTACTGGCACTTGGAAACATTTGATCATTGTCATATAGTTGACGTGTATTTGATGATTTGCGGCTCACAATTAACTAGTACTTAAGAGAGGGTTAACCCACATGTTAGTCTTTGTTAGGAGTGAATTAGGTAGCGCTCAGTTTGACGTTGGCTTATAACTATTTTTAATGTAGTTAGTTTATTTTTTACTGTAGCTGAGTTGACCTATTTAATAGAATTAAATTTTAAAAAAATATAAAAATAGAAAAATATGTTAACCCATCACGGACAATACAAAAGAATATGGAAAAAATAATAAAGTCTAAAAAATTAAAAAACTAAAAAAAGACGAAATTACTAAATAATAAAAAAAATTAAAAACGAAAGTTAACTTTAAGATAACTTAAACATGGGCTTAGATTTCCTTTTGACGCATGAGAAAGCAAACTCTTCGGCCTAAAGGCCCAAAAAGAGCCGTTTGAACCGCCCAGACCGAAAGGCGCCTGCCAAAAGGACAGCACCGCGCGTCCTCGACTGCACGATCAGATCTCAACGGCTCCAAACCCCCCGACCCGCATCGTGGAACCTTCTGGAACAGCATCGCCCACCCGCCCCTCCCCCCCTATAAAAGCACCGCCTCCGAATCCACCTCCCCTCCTCCTCACGAAACCCTAGCCCTCCTCTTCCTCAACCCGCCGCCACCCCGCCTCCTACTCCACCTCCGGGGAGAGAAACCCTAGAAGAGAGTTTCCTAGAGAGGTATAGAGATGGCGGGGAAGGGCGATGGGCCGGCGATCGGCATCGACCTCGGCACGACGTACTCGTGCGTGGGCGTGTGGCAGCACGACCGCGTCGAGATCATCGCCAACGACCAGGGCAACCGGACCACGCCGTCGTACGTGGGCTTCACCGACACTGAGCGCCTCATCGGGGACGCCGCCAAGAACCAGGTCGCCATGAACCCCATCAACACCGTCTTCGGTGAGCGTCTCTTCACTTCCATCCCCATGCTTGCTCAGATCTGTCTGTACTTCTTTGCTCTGACGAATTGATTAGTAGTCCACTGCTAGCCATAGCGCTTCGTTCTTCTCGGTCCAGTGCGTTTTAGCCGGATCCGCGTTAGTTGTAGATTGATTTTTGCAGCGCGTTTGGTTGGGAGCATGGGTGGTTGCTCAGATCCGTGGTAGTTGCGGAGCTGTTCGTGCTTGAATTGGTCCGATCTGAAGCGGGTTCTGATTAGTATTATTTGCTTGGAACTAGTTGTTCTGTATCTTCATTGCGATTGGATTTGCTTGATCCAGATCTGTGCTTGTGCGATTGGAACTTGGTGATTCAGTTATATCCGCTGGTTTTGTCGGCGTAGTGTTGCCCGACGGTTTGTGCGTTGCTCTCGGCACTTAGATCTGTTAGTTTTGCGCAGACCCAGACTACGGATTGCTTAGTTTTTTGGTGCTGTGTTGCTCTGGATTCTTAAATCTGTTGATTTTGTTTGGTATCCTTGAGAGTCCGTAGGACGGTGTAAATTTGTGCCTACATTAACTGTATAGAACTTGACTCCCTACATTCTTAGTTCGTGTATCTGTCATGCCAATTCTATTATGAATAGTTCGTGTTAGGCTATTACTCAACCTGGATTTATGTAGATAGCTATGCTCATGGATTTGTTATTAAGAGGAATTTCATGTTTTCAATGTGGATTTAGTTTTGAAATTGTGCAATTGTTTTGAACGTACTCAGTGCTTCCGAATGGATATATTGAGGGCTTTGTTTCAATTGATCATTTAATTAGTGCATGCTACGAATGTGCTCAAAACATGTTATAATTGTTTTTCTGTGTTGTAGACGACTAGCACATTGTGACTTACGACTGGTTGTATAATACAACTAAATTGTACATTTCAACTTGTTCTTGTAACTAACATGATGATATTTAGTCTGTAGTGAGCTCTTAAATTTAACTCTGCTTTTTTTGCATGTTAAGCACTTAATTGATCTTTTCTTTGCTACCTCACTGTATGTTGAGGTGGTCTTACATTTTGTCTGATTGACCTTACTGCTTGCTCTACCAATTTAGCTTAATTTATCTTTCCATTTTTTTTCTTTTGCTATTTTATAATGCCTTTGTTCGGATGTTGCTAGATTGCCATTTAACAAACTCTTGAGCTGTCAGATTGATGATGAAACAATTTCTCCAAGCGCTTATTCCACTGATGTTAATATGATGGAAGGCTATGATACCATAGCATTCATGGTTTTCAATCTGAACCGTCTGCAGCTCAAGCTTTTTCCTTGAATTTATTTTTACTTTGCTTTTCAAATTTGTTTCATTATGTTATACTGGCAATTTTTATTTCTGATTTTAATACGGTACTATTGCAGTTCAATATTTTTTTGGTTTATGAGTTCTGATCATTCTTTAAAAGTTGATGGGAGAAGTGATGATACCATATCCATACCACATTTCTGCATTCATTGTGATGATCAATCTACATCATGCACTACCATCTGATCTCCCTTTGTTATTTTTATTTGAGACTTAATTTACTGGGAAAATATTTTGCTGAACTGATCTTGTAAGCGTGCAATCTGTGATGCAAATAATCCCATTTGCTGAATCTTTGTGATTATTACAATCAAAATCACCATCTTTCGGCTGAGATTGCACAAGTAGTACATGTTACTTTATTTTAGATTTCGATTTGTTATTACAGTTAGTGCCATTTGGTATATGACACACAATGTTACCAGGACATTCAAGTCTAAATTTTTTTTTGTCGTGTCAACACAGGGATAACACGTATCCCTGTGTTGACACATGTCGGAAACTCTCTGATACTTATCAAACACCCTTAGTAGCGTCCTTATGGCTTAAATATTTGAATTCTAACTATTCGTGAGAGGTAGTATATAAAGGAAAATATTCACATGTAATTTTAACCGGTATAACTGAACACAGTACACTTTTTACTACAATCTTCCTGTTGACTCTGTCTTGAAAAAATGCACCGTTTAAAAGCTAGTTACTGTAGTCTGTACCAGCATAATCTCTCTAAAAGTGAAAAAGAACTGAGCCATAATATACCAATGCAGACTAGTCAGAACCCTGCCTTGTAATTTTGTTGCATATGTGACTCTGGCTAATTTAGTTACTCCAAGGCATTCCTTTCTAAGTTCATTTGGTTGCTGGCTGGTTTCATATTAGGTACAATTGAGATTGAAATTCATATTATGCTTACTATGTTCTGCCCTTTATTTGTACGTGTAACATTACAAGTTTTTAAATTTATTTCTGATCACATTTGAGGTTGGTACGCCACTATGCAGATGCCAAGCGTCTCATCGGCAGGAGATTTACTGATGCTTCTGTCCAGAGTGATATTAAGCTCTGGCCCTTCAAGGTCATTCCTGGACCTGCTGACAAGCCTATGATTGTTGTCCAGTACAAGGGTGAGGACAAGCAGTTTGCAGCTGAAGAGATCTCCTCTATGGTTCTCATCAAGATGCGTGAGATCGCTGAAGCTTACCTTGGCACCACCATCAAGAATGCTGTTGTCACCGTTCCTGCCTACTTCAACGATTCACAGAGGCAGGCCACCAAGGATGCCGGGGTCATTGCTGGCCTCAATGTTATGCGTATCATCAATGAGCCGACTGCCGCCGCCATTGCTTATGGTCTGGACAAGAAGGCCAGCAGCGTTGGTGAGAAGAACGTCCTCATCTTTGACCTTGGAGGTGGTACCTTTGATGTCTCCCTCCTCACCATCGAGGAGGGTATCTTTGAGGTTAAGGCCACAGCTGGTGACACTCATCTTGGTGGTGAGGACTTCGACAACAGGATGGTCAACCACTTCGTCCAGGAGTTCAAGAGGAAGAATAAGAAGGACATCAGTGGCAACCCGAGGGCTCTTCGGAGGCTTAGGACAGCCTGCGAGAGGGCGAAGAGGACTCTCTCCTCCACTGCCCAGACCACCATTGAGATCGACTCGCTGTACGAGGGCATTGACTTCTACTCGACCATCACCCGTGCCAGGTTTGAGGAGCTCAACATGGATCTGTTCAGGAAGTGCATGGAGCCTGTGGAGAAGTGTCTCAGGGACGCCAAGATGGACAAGAGCAGCGTGCACGATGTCGTCCTGGTCGGTGGTTCCACTAGGATTCCCAGGGTGCAGCAGCTTCTCCAGGACTTCTTCAACGGCAAGGAGCTCTGCAAGAACATCAACCCCGATGAGGCCGTCGCCTACGGTGCCGCCGTCCAGGCTGCCATCTTGAGCGGAGAGGGCAACGAGAAGGTCCAGGACCTGCTCCTGCTGGACGTGACCCCTCTTTCTCTTGGTCTGGAGACAGCCGGAGGAGTGATGACTGTCTTGATCCCGAGGAACACCACCATCCCCACCAAGAAGGAGCAGGTGTTCTCCACCTACTCGGACAACCAGCCCGGCGTGTTGATCCAGGTGTACGAGGGCGAGAGGACCAGGACCCGCGACAACAACCTCCTGGGCAAGTTCGAGCTGTCGGGCATCCCTCCGGCCCCCAGGGGCGTCCCCCAGATCACGGTCTGCTTCGACATCGACGCGAACGGCATCCTGAACGTGTCGGCGGAGGACAAGACGACGGGGCAGAAGAACAAGATCACCATCACGAACGACAAGGGGCGGCTGAGCAAGGAGGAGATCGAGAAGATGGTGCAGGAGGCGGAGAAGTACAAGTCGGAGGACGAGGAGCACAAGAAGAAGGTGGAGGCGAAGAACACGCTGGAGAACTACGCGTACAACATGCGCAACACGATCAAGGACGAGAAGATCGCGTCGAAGCTGCCGGAGGCGGACAAGAAGAAGATCGAGGACGCGGTGGAGGGCGCCATCCAGTGGCTCGACGGCAACCAGCTGGCCGAGGCGGACGAGTTCGAGGACAGGATGAAGGAGCTGGAGAGCCTGTGCAACCCCATCATCGCCAAGATGTACCAGGGCGCCGGCGCCGACATGGGCGGTGCTGCGGGCATGGACGAGGACGCGCCGACCGGCGGCAGCGGCGCAGGCCCTAAGATCGAGGAGGTGGACTAAGCGGGCACCTTTCCATCGTTCTGTAGCAGCGGTGTGACATATACTACCGTGCTACGAGTTATCTTCCTGCTAGTGGTTAATTTTTGGACCTCGTGATGGTTGGTATTATCTGTGGGAGTTGAAACTTGTTATGTCTGAAACATCGCTGGAGCAATGGTTAAGTCTTAATTAATACAATATATTCGATTTCGGTAGCTCTCTGCGTAATCATTATACTATTTTGCTCACTGCAGTGTTTCTTTCTTTTACTGCAACTACTACCGAAGCGTATGTTTTTTGTTCTATCTACGTACGCTCTTGGTAGATGTTTAAAAATTGTGCAAATTAGAAGAACATAGAATTTGTTAGTGTTGTAGGGGTGGCTTCCACCTAAACCCAGTTAATCTGTTGAGAAAGTTATGTAAATGACTAGCTTGTTCTCGAAGGAAGGTTCGCTGTAAGGTTACGATGGTAAAAGACGCTTCTTACGAGGGAACGTATACATATCATGATCAACCCTTGGAAAAGACCTAAGAGATCATTTGCTCACCTAACTCTTCACTACTATACCTCTCTCTCTGTTTGGTCTGTAGCTACAACAGTTAGATTCGGGCTTCTCTCAACTCAAGTTCGTAACCAAACCCAATGGCTTCCTTCGTCGTCTTCCTTGGAACAACCGGCGACAACCTCACAGCCTCTGTCACCGTCCCTACCAACCCCCTTTGTTCAATCTAATATTCTATCGCTTTCCATACCGTACCATATATTATCCACCACCGATTCCATAGCCAACAGCACCCTCACCGTCTTACCATCACTATTGCCCACCGTCGGACCGCCACCTCTCCTCTCCCTCTAAGCTCGGGTTTCCAATGAAACCTCTCTAACATCATTCAACCCTAACCTTAACGCCGGTCATCGCTGGAGATCCCATCGTATCTAAGTAAATCCTAACCCTAACCCTAACCCTAAATGAATTGTCATTTTGTTGGTTGAATTCGTCTTTTTGTTATCTGAATTTACACACCTCCTTAATTTGGAAATTTCATTCCATAACTATTATGGAACTCATGTTCAATAGATAGATAGATGAAGCCTAAAGTGAACGTTTGCGTGCTGCAGTTAGCGATAAATAAATAAAAACAAGTTGCACTGCACAACATCTCTCTCACTAGTAGCGTCCTTGATACAGATCGAACCTCACAATGAGGTTAAATCTAAAGGTTGCCCGATCTTTCACGATGAAATAGCAAAAACATGAGGATAACTAGCACGATTTACGATCTGATGAACAAATGCAACCTGTACCAAGATATATGCCCCCAACTATACACATCACAATGCACAACCTTGAGCCAAGTGGATCTTAGGATCCAGCGAGTAAACTGCTGTACATGATGAGAATCCCCGTGCCAAGTGTAACTCCCAGATCGGAATTCACAATGGTGAAATTTTACAAGATCTCACCAAACTCGATAACAGTGATTGGACCCAATAGCACATAGCCAAAACCCACACACACGTTGGTTTTAGCTCATAATAATGAACCCTCTAATTTTACGAAGGACGCAGTACATGGCCTTTTTATGGGCAATGACCAACACCCATATATAGTGCAATGTGGTAACAAAAATAAATAAAAAAAACATAGCCAGTTTTCTTATAGAATAACTGGTTTCCCTAATAAAATCTACTCAAATACCTAACGTAGACTTTCTGGTGCTTGATGCGCCAACTTCATGGTGGGGCCCACAGGTTAGAAGCCTAATCCTCGCCTGATGTGTGCAGATGGAATTCAACCCTGGAGATCACGTGGGAATACCGAGCCCTGTTTCCCATCTCGTCTCCGCCAAAAACTACTGCACACGATCGCATCCCCTCTATTCCAATCTGCTATAACTCGAATTGGCATGTAGTTCGAACACCTGATTTTAAGGGAACAAATGCATAAGTAATTCCTTCCAATGCATGGTGCATGAATGCAGATTGTATCCATAGGGAGCACAAAAACCATCCGGTCTAACCATCCTATTTTCCTGGGCAAGCAGATCTCTCTTTTCTTGTATTTTTCCTCGTGTGCATACGTAATCGATCTCCTATTTCTTTGGCATGGTTGCATGCTTTCCTCTTTTTTCTATCTTGGATTCTTAATTTCTTGTTCGAATCAATCTGACCTGGTAGTCCAGAACACCTCTATGCATGGACACGCGTGGCACAAGAACTAGACAAAGCAAGCACGAAAGGATCAAGAGGATGACATATGGTCGGCGTCAGTCTCGTCGGAACAAGGATCGATCCGAGCCGCGTAACATTCCGTCGCAGCAGGCAGGCAGGCAGGCAGAGCTTTTCTTGCTCCGGGCTGGCTGGCTGGCTGGCGCTTTGTTTACCCAGATTTGCCCCAACATCAGCCAAAGCTGGCTGCTCCTGCCTCGGAGTCCGCGCGCTCCTGCCTCTGCTGCTGCTGCTGCTGCTCTCTCTCTCTCTCTCTGCGTGTGTTGTTGTGTCGATCATTCTTCGCCTCGGCGATTGGCGTGGCGTCGCATGGGAACCACCGCCGCGAGCGCCTCCGCTCCCTTTGCAGCTTTTCTGCTGCTGCCATGCCGGTCTCGCGATCTTTGACCGACTGTATGTTAGTGGCCCGCGCCGATGGCCGGACACCGACTAGCTGGGAGCCAGGATCCGGTCGCTGGCTCTCTGTTGTTGCCTACCCGATCGATTGCTCGTCGCATACGTGGTACTTGCTTGGCGTCTCTTCTTTGCGCGTGGGGAATATTTCTCGCTGATGGAGGCTGTATATTTCCTCCGTCTAAATTTATAAGTCATATTTACTATTGATATATAAACCAAAGAGATAATAAAATTAGCTAGATTATCTCTAATTATTATATTTAAACACTATATTCAATACATATATGCAGGAAATAGCAAATAATGCTGCATATTTATTAAGGTTATAAATATAACATCACATTAATTATGCATTCGAACATAAAATACACTCTATATTTATAAAAAAAACCATTCAAAAAATACACTATATAAATTCGAATGGAGGGAGTATATAAATTCAAACATAAAATACGCTCTATATTTTTTTGGGTCCTCGGTCAGACCATAATCCGATCGGTGCATCAAACTCAATAACTATAACTGATTTGAGCTGAAACCGATCAGAATAGTATTGAGCGTGCTATATATATATACGCCTCCGGTTGTTTTGACTATAGATGCTGCGTTTTTATTTATGTATATGTACACTCGTACATAACCAGGGTAATTAAACATATATCGAAAGAAGGTCCGATATCAAAAAAAAAGATCGGATGATGATGACTAAAAGGAATTAACAGCGCTAGACGAAGGAGAGTGCCAATTATTAATTAGGGCAGAAAAAGAAAGAGAGACCTTGCCTAGCGAGCTCGATCGAGTAGTGGCGCCTGCTAACCCCCTGAACAGCCCGAGGCGCTGCTGTTCCACGGGAACCATGTGTCGTGCCATGATGGACGCGATGTACGCACGCATATGCGATCCTACGTACTCGAGAAGCAACGACGGCTTGCCGTGCCATGGACCGTTGGTCCCCTCGATCGATCGGCAGACCATGGATGCTTATGCTTCCCTTGCCTTGGCACGCAGACGCAGCGGTGCAGACGTGACCTTATTCTCGCCGACCTGGACCACCGGCCCACGGCTTCGATGCTTAGCTTCACTTGGTGCCGATCGAATCCGGCAATCATTGCTGCAGCTGCTGGACTTTGCAAGTCCTAATATTGGAGTAGTAGTAGTGCCAGTATGTAGGTTAATTAGTCCAAAGAAGAATTAACCGATGTGTGTATATATCTGCGTGATCAGCATATATATGCGTATAAAAAAATGGAATTAGATAATTTTCGCTATCAGGCCCGGTTTGGAACGCACGTAGAATAGATTTTTTTTAAAGAAAATTAATACGAATTAGAAGTCTAATTGTATCAGACGTTAGCTCTAAGCCCATGGGCGGCCTCATGTGTGTCATTTAAATTGGCCCACCTGCCCTCGATTGCTCATGCTTATCCATATCGCTCCATCTCGAATCACCCGTTCCTCCTCCCAAAGCCATGAGTGCTTTGTCCTCGATGAGGAGAGGTGATGCACTAGGCTGGTCTTGCCAAGTTAGATACAGGGTGTTCCAGTGAGGTTGGCCAGCTTTCTCTTCCTTTGAACAAGTTTTAGCTACTCACAGTTGTCGAATGTATCCCTGTGTCGGGTATGCTTTTGTTGTAGACGTTTCTCAAATCTGTGGTAACACACTTTCCTCAATGCTACAAAAAGTGATTTTATTTGAATAGAGTGTGGTTTTGTTGCACCAGTTGTTGTGATTGGTTTGTTGCATCGAATGAACATTTTGTTGCAAGGTCAGAATTAGTTGTCGCACTTCTTCAATTTTTTGCAAGCTCATATTAGTTGTTGCACTTCTTGACTTTTTTGTTGCAATAAATCGAATTTAGATGAGCTTGCTTCTACCTGTTTCTCTCTCTTCCTCTCTAGACCGGGAATGATAGGGTGGCGGAGCGACCAGTGGCCGCAGGAGCGAGGCGACGTGGCCGCTTCCACAACTCCTCCTTCGGATGTCACCCTTGTGAACGATTGCCAGAGTGCTGTGCTACTTCAAACACAGATCTGACGAGTAGAAGATGGGTTCTTAAGTAAGATCCAATGGATAAGAGAAGCGTATGTCCAGGCACTAGCAATGCCCTTTTTGTTAAATCATAGGAATAGAGAAGTAATACAAGTGCGAAATATAGGATTGTGGGACACAATATGAGTCGTAGGAAATCTCAAAGTATGTATGCTCTAACGTTGTTTCAACATTGTCTTCAGCTAAGCAGAAATTATTTGTGAGTATGTAAGTGACTTTTCGGGAGTTACCTAAGCTATATACTCCTTTGGTCAAAAGTCGTTTTAGATAACGTGCAGTCAAACATTATAAACGTTGGTTATCAATATCTTTTTGAATGTATAGAATGGACACATGAAAATGATACATGTAAATTCATCTCAAAAAGTATATTCATAATATTATAATTGTAGCATGCTTTATATATACATTACAATTGCAATGAGTACTTAAAGTTGCATTTTAGACACATAGATGACTTTGTTATTAACCGAGGGAGTATATATATATATATATATATATATATATATATATATATATATATATATATATATATATATATATATATATATATATATATATATATGCTTACAATAAACTTATCCTATACACACATAGATGACCATGTCCGTACATATATAGTACATAAGAAAATAATTAGTTCCACCAGCAGCTAGCTAGGGATAGGGCCACGGAACAAACACCGGGTCAGTCTCAGGCAGGCAGGCAGAGGCACCACCAAGACCGGCGAGCTTTCCCTCTTTTTTTGGCCTTTGGAGTTGTATAAATACAGGGCAGTAGCAGGAGAGGGGCCTTCCGCCTTCATCGATCTCACCTCCTCTCCTCCGTTGTGTGCTACCTGGAGCCCTCCCCTTGGCCGGTGGCGCCATCCATGTCTCCTTAGCATGTCACCTCACACCTTGCCGCACCATACACACCGATCTCTCTCTCTCCCCTACTGTTAGGGTTTGCCATGGCCTCCTACCCCTCCTGCTTTTCCCCAGTCATCACCTTTTCCTCCCTGATATGAGTCATGACATCCATCCCCACTAGCTGT
Organism: Melocanna baccifera; assembly: GCA_036346265.1. NCBI lineage: Eukaryota > Viridiplantae > Streptophyta > Magnoliopsida > Poales > Poaceae > Melocanna > Melocanna baccifera. Next base: position 18,000,567 of record CM070710.1, read on the forward strand.
AGCTAGCTAACTTAGCTCTTTCTCTCTCTCTCTCTTGCACAGTTGCTATACTATCTCATTCTCTCTTGGCAGCTAAGGAATGCCACATAAATTATAAAAGACACCACCTGCTGTGGGAGAGCAAGGAAAGAAAAGTTGCGGTTTCCCTCTTCCTCACCAACTCTTCTTGTTTCACCTCTCCTCTCTCTGAAACTACTCTCTCGCAATTTAAGTATTAGTGAGAAAGAAACTAGTAGTGTCGAAGAAGAGGGAGAAGCAAGGGGACTTGTTCATCACATCACCATGGTTTTCTCCTCGCTCCCAATCTTCCTAGATCCTTCAAATTGGAGCCAGGTGATTGATCATCTATCTCTTCTTCTTCTACTACGTACTACTATTACTACCACTTACATCCATTTCAACACTTAATATCATCACACAACTATATGCAGATGAATTGATCGATGCATCACTAGCTACTTGCTCGTGATCTATGATTTCATTGATCTCAAGTTTTATTATTTGGTCACAATTTTGTGAAGCCTTCGAGCGCATACATATAGATAAAAGGCACCATCCTAAGCATGTTCTTGACAATACCATGCTTTAAAATTTGTTTAATCTTAATTTCCTCCTTTAATCTTTGCACCACACCTGATGCAGATACAGCAGCAGCCACACCAGTGTCTCATCGGCAGTGGCGGCAGTGATCACCACCACCTGATCCCTCCGCCGTCCGGCCTCGCGCCGCTGCCGGGCGGCCCCGCCGACACGGCGGCAAGCGAGCCGGCCGCGGGCGGCTCGTCTACCTCGCTGCAGGCATCGGGGCCGGGGGCTGCGCAGCCGCGGCCGGCCGTGTCGATGTCGGAGCGCGCGCGGCTGGCCCGCGTGCCACTCCCAGAACCCGGCACACTCCGGTGCCCGCGCTGCGACTCGACCAACACCAAATTCTGCTACTTCAACAACTACTCGCTCTCGCAGCCGCGCCACTTCTGCAAGGCGTGCCGCCGCTACTGGACTCGCGGCGGCGCGCTCCGCAACGTCCCCGTCGGCGGCGGGTGCCGCCGCAACACCAAGCGCTCCAGCAAGAAATCTTCCCGCCAGGGCGGCGTAGGTGCCGGAGGTGCCACGGCCGCCACGTCCTCCTCCTCCACCACCTCCACCTCCACCACGGCCACCACCACAAGCGCCGCCGCGGCCCACGTCATCGCCAGCATCCAGGCCCTGCCCCACCACCTTGGCCTCCCGTCGGCCGCCTCCGCCGCAGCCCTGGAAGCCTCGCTGGAGGGGTACCACGTCGATCACCACCACCTGCCGCTCCTGCAGCCGCAGTTCCTGCAGCAAGGGCTACACGGGTACCATTTCGCCGACGGCGACGTCGGCACCCTAGCCGACGGGTTCCCGAGGGGCGCGGCGTCCGGGCTGCTTGCGCAGCTGGCGTCGATCAAGATGGAGGAGCTCGGCGGCGGAGGAGGTTTCGCCGGAGCGCATGAACAGCACTGGGCCGGAGGAGGCGGCGATGGCGGGTGGCCGGTAGAGTTCTTGTCCGGGTTCAGCTCGTCGTCATCGGGGAATGTGTTGTGACCGTCGGGGATGCATGGATTGATATATGCCACCGAATTAGGTCTCCCTTAGTTTTAGGGTTGTGGTGTTGTGTTCTTCAATTAGTGTTGTTTTTTACATGTTTTTTTAAGTTGTAAGTTGGTTAAATGTTGTGTACCTGGTAGCAGGATCGATGTAGTGGGAAATGTTGCAAGGGTTGTTAACTCATGGAGGGTGATATGAGGCTGGGTTCGATCCAGTTTATGGCTGGTTTATGTTCATACTATTTGCAGTAACTATTTTTTAAACGGTATATTGTTTTAAGATAGAGTCAATAAAAAGAATGTACTAAAAAGCATACTGAGTTTAGTTGTACCGGCCAATATCTCATACGATTATTTTTCTATACGTAATACCTCTCGTGAATAACCAGAACTCAAATATTTAAGTCATAAGTCATAGCTCAAAAGAACTCACACTGAGATGTGTTAAGTTACTTAACTATACTATGTTTAACTGTATGAGGAACTTAGTATGTAATTGATAGTTTGTATCCCCTTCAAAATTTCGTAGTTTAAGTAGTATATTGGAAGTAGGAGTATGTACTCCTGAGAGTACGGAATATAGTTCTATACTTCTGGGAGTACGTACTCCCACTTATACACCCCTTTAATTAATGGTGTTGTTATACTTCTTTATCTATTTTAGCAAACTCTAATAATGATTATAAGATACTCTAAAATGAGTTTTATGAAAAATTTCATAAAAGTCTATTTTTTATAGCATAACTTGTATATGTTCTCCTTTTACACATAGAAAAGTGTATATAGCAAAAATAAAGGGTTTCGATAATTTTTTTTCAACCAAGTCATATTGGAATATCTTAGAATTAGTGTTTAAGTATTCCGAAAGTCATAAAAAGATATAAAATTATCGTTTAAGTGGTATATTGAAAGTGAAAGTCAAGTATGTGTGTGTGTGTGTGTGTTGTTCTTTTCTTATTGATGGTAATATTGTGAAATTCATCTCAATGGAACAATGTGCATGCATGTTTATGGTTATGAATGCTCCCTAGCTTAATTATTTACATTTCACAATGTGATATCTCGGTGGTTAAGATTGCCTGTTGTGTTGTTTGAGATGACAATTTGCAGGTTCACCCTTGATCATATTGTCAATAATACGTACTTTGGTAACCTTGGAAATAACTCTACTTACCATACATGCATGGTTACAGCACTTATTTAATTTCATCAACACAGATGAGAAAATCAACCAAAGTAATCGCAGTGGTTAATTACTCAAGATCACTGTAAGTATGAATATTTAGCCTAGATTCTCTAGCATGGATATACAAGTAGCTAGCACATCTCTCCAATGTGTGATCTGACTGTGTCACTGTGTGTTTGCCTACAAAATTTGTTCCAAATCAAGATGATTAGTATCTACTAAAGCTAAGGGCCCAATAAAATACGGTATCTCCTGTTCTTCGTGATCTTCGCTATGTAGTTAATTATATGTGTTCCCTGTGATCCTTTCTTGATCTTGATGACAGGACTGATCAGTGTTAGTTTAAACAATCATATATACATATATGCTTCGACACACAAAAGAACTTCCCCTACTACAACTGCCATTGTGTTCAGCAAACAAGAAACTGGAATTCTTACTGGGAGACATGTAATTAACTTTGATTTTCATTGCAACATTGATTTTTTCTCATGAGAATTGAGCTAATTTACATATATATATATCCTATGTGTGTGAGAGTAAGCTAGAGAGACAATGAGACATGGATGCACTTTATATGCATGGGGAATGTGCTGCCAAGATCTGCATGTCTCGGTCTTGAGATCGATAACGATATATATTATTCATGAATATGTACGTTAATGTACATGCCTATGTACGTCCATTGCTCAGAATGATTATCCAAGCAGCATCTAGAATGTAAAAAACCGGCAAATTAATAAACTAACGCAAAGGCAGTCGATGACAGGCCATGCAGCAGGCGACGAACTGATCGAAACTTCAAAAGACGTCCTAAAAAATACATTAGAAAATATATGCATATATATCGAGGAAAATTTTTAACTAGCAAAAAAGAATGGCGTGAACAGAAAATCAATTGCTGAAAATGAAGTGCCATGACCGAGGAGGTGACATGAAATTCCGGGCACTTGATGAATTGAGGATTGCTTTTCGTATCAAATGATTATGGCGTCGATCCATCGGTTCGCACCAATCAGGTAAGCAGTCACCGATCGATGTAGTAGTACTAGACCTTAATTAGTATTGGAAAAGGTGTATACAGGAAGAGAAATCTTAACAGAATGATCACTTGCTTTGAGCTATATTGTTAACTACTGTTTCCAAAACATTAACATCAGCAAAGATCAACTTAATTATGTGGTGTGAGATGCACTCATGCTTGATTTGGAAACGTGGCAAATCAAGATGACTTGGTTTGCTGGACAAAATACTAATTTGGTTTAGTTCAATTTAATCTATGGTGAATGATGCAGCTGCAGTCACCAGCAGAGGGAATCTGGGCTTTCTTTGGTAGATCTGCTTTTGCTTACTCCAATGCAGCCTGCCTGGCTGTTATTCTCCCCTCTCCTCTCCTCTCTTCTCTTCTCCTGAGGAGGTGAGGAGGGAAAAGCAGCCCAACCTCCAGCCTGTGCCAAATATCACATCAAAGAAAGAGAAAGAGAAGCCACTGCCCCTCTGGCCCCACACCCTATCCATCTAGACAGTGCATACACAATCATAGCATCTGCTTCTCCTCCATTATTTTTTTCCCTCTTTCCTGGAAGCAAGTGTTGAGAGACAACTGCTGGCAAAGCTGTAGACTGGAAGTTTGCCAACTCTAGTGCACATGTTTGTACATTGAGTATTGAAATGGTAGGTTAGTGCTATCACCAGTAAACCACTCTGATCAATGCAGAGAACATCATTGTACTATATGTATCCCCTGCCCTATTTGAATTTCATAGGATTCATACAAGAATTACATAGATTTCCACAAAATCCATAGTAATTCATGTGTTCTAACATGTGTGTTGGTAGAGAGTATGCGACCGCATGGCTTAGTTTGTATTGGCAATCATGTGGTGACTTAGTGGTTAGCTGACAATTTTGTGCTGAACATGCACAACTCTCAGAAACCCTTTAACACTTAGGTAGCGCTCAGTTTGGTTTATGCTTATGGTTTTTTTTAATTGTAGTTGGCTTATTTTTTACTATAATTAAGGTGACTTATTTGACATAATTAAAATTAAAAAATGTAAAAATAGAAAAACATGTTAGCCCATTATAGATAATATAAAGGAATACAAGGGAAAAAAGAAATAACAAAAAATCAGAAAAAGACAAAATGACTGAATAGTAAAAAAACAAAAATCAGAAATAAAAACTAGTTTTAAACCAAGTTAAGCATAACCTTAATACCTACCGTTAGCAATTTACCATAGCCTCTCCTGCCCTAGATTCTCCAATCTTTCTTGTTCTTTTGAACACAACGCAATGAGCCGGTCAAAAAAGATGCCAATACGTGTCGAGACCAAATCGAAGCCTATGCCAGGGATGTTGGCCTGCTGCATTGGAGCACAGAAACCCATACATACCGGCCGATGACTGCGGTCGTCAGATGCTTGCGACAAAACAGAAAGTGCAACCAAACAATTTATTTCCCTTCCTCTCTTTCAATCTCCGAATCTGAATAACGTCAATAAAGCAGAGCAGCGGCGGCAGCTTCAGCTTCAAGTTAAGCATTGTTCGGATGTTGTCATGTGACAGCCGATGTGCGACATCTTTGTGAGCGTGTTTGATTGTGTCAGGAATTCATAATGCGACACGCATGTAGTCTAGGCACTTTTGGCCCTTCGGTCTGGACCAAAACTGGACGGACGGCCTGTCCAATCGTGCTAGCTCGAGGCATGATACTGTTAGCTTGACTCAGATATAGCATAACACAAATAGTAAATAAGTTGTGTTGGTAGTTGTGCTTAGGCTGACACTTTAATATGGTGGGATGGACAAGCACGGTACACGTAGTACCATGTTAGGGCATCTCTAATGGTCTGAATCAGCTGGCTATTTGCATGTATACATCAGCATAAATCCTATGTGGAGGAAAGAGAGTATGCAAAAAAAATCGAGCCGGCTCTTCCTTAAACACTAGGCTATAACAGAAAACGAGGCAATCTCTATAAATGACTGTGTGTGCATGTAAGTATCAAATAGCTATCCTTATAGACAGTCCTTTGTATACTAGCTATTTGGTTGATGATGTGGAAGTCTCCTAGTTAGTTGCTAGCAAGGACCATTGGAGATGCCCTTAAGGTATGACCTGATCCAACTAAGTATGATACACCATTTACCTTTCCTTTACCCTCCTAGGAGGCTAGATTTAGATAGCATTTGGAATGACGATAGCTTATAACTTTTTTACTGTAGTTGGCTGATTTTTTTACTGTACCTGAGTTGACTTATTTGACATAGTTAAATTTAAAAAATTTAAACATAGAAAAAATATATTAGTCCATCACCGACAATGCAAAGGAATACGGGGAAAAAACACAAAAACACTAAATAAAAAATAGTAAAAATCAAAAATATGAACAGTAAAAAAAAGCTATCGCCGAATGTCGAACACCAGCGTTTCCTGAAGCTGAGCGCAGCCTTAATCAGAAGAGTGCAGTCTCCCAGGAGCTAGATTTAATCAGAAGAGTAGTAACTCTTCTGTGGTAGTGTAGTAAAATTGCTTGTGGTTGACAGTAAAATTACTTGTGTTATGATTATTGAACTCTTCTGAGCACGAACGGATAACTTGATAGTAAAATTGCTTACGACTAACAGTAAAAGTACTTACGACTACAAGTAAAAATATTTACGATTGACAGTAAATTACTGTTAGTGCCCCCTTCCCCTTGGCCCTACCTCCTGGTCCCTGCGGCCCTACCATTGTTGCATGCGGCAGCGGCACTGGCAGTGCTGCCGCTGAGCGCCAAGCCAGCTGTCGCACATCTCCCTCATGGCCCCGCCCCCACACGGCCTCCTCTCCTCCCTCCACGGTTGCCGCCGCCTCCTCTCTCCGACTCTTCCTCTCACTAGCCTCTCTCCCCGCTGACCACCACCTTCAGCTTTCTTCTCTCACGCAGGTGGCAGCGACGGTTGCGGATGGGGCAGCGCTGGACTGGGCCATCATGCTCAACAGGCTATCGGTGGTCCGTTGGGCTAAGCATACTCGGACAGATCCAATATGGCTTGACTACTCTTCTTGTCGTGCTCGGGTCGAAGACCAGGGTAGGCACATAGGTCAGTACAACATGACACACAAGAGCGGACGCCATCTGTGGGTACCCCAACGCGCTATGGGAATGTGGGCTTAATTGTGTCTCTAGTAATCACAAACACATGACTAGTTTAAATGTGTGACCAATGGAACTAGACGGTTTGAGCCCAACAGAAAGACGACAAGTGCATGGAGACCACCGCTTTTTGACAAGTGCGTGTATGAGCATGCATGTACTAGCTAGCTCCATTCGATCATCAGAAACCATACGCACCTTGTTCCTTGCCTTAAGGAAGAGTGGGTCATGCATATGTCACTCATGGGTGCCTAAATCATCCTATTAGGACTACTGGACTAGTACCGGACTAGTACTTAATTTGCAATTTAATCCAAAGCCCGATATCCTTAGCGCAGACTTACCACCATGCCCGTGGGAGCCGAAACGAAGGAGGAGCACCTGCCCGTGCACCATCGCGAGAACAGCCAGCGCACGGTGGAGCGGCTTCTTGAAGAGGTAGAGGTGGCCGATGACAAGGAGGGATGGCAGGTTCGAAGCCATCCAGTTCAACTTTGGCTTCTGCTCTATCCAGCATGTCCTCTTGGCCAACGTCTCGTTCCAGGTCCGCCCAGTTTTATGTAGACCGCGTGACAGCCGCCACCTTCTCCTCTACACCGCGGAGTGGGTATCACTCTCCTCTTTTGGCAAAACGCGACGTATATCATAGCTTCTAAGATAGCCCGTTATAGCTGCAAAAGCATTTCTTTTCTCTCATTGACAATGCGGCCAGCTAGAGATAGAGCTCCTCTCTATGTATGTGTGCTTCTGTTGGAAACATCACTGAGATTTTCAAGTGAAGTGACATTCTGCTTACAGTGCAACTAGCAACATAGCTTTGCCATAGTACCATACTGGCAGTGTTACAATCGCAGGATTTGATTGGATCAGATATAAATTCTGGAACAAGGATGGGGAGATAAACAATAACTTGATTCGAGCTAAAGAACGACCAGGAATCAAAACTCAAAAGTTAGCAGCAACAAACAGTGGTAGGCAACGAGATTTACTGATTAAATCCGCACGAGATTTACTGATTAAATCCGCCATTAGAGCCTCTCTTTTGCATAAGTTCTTACATTGAGAATATTCATGGGAAAACCTTGCATTATGTGGCTACATGATATTTGAAGGTGCATATCCAAGAGCTGTACATCTCTCGACATTCTGGGCTACTTCTCATGCCGACATCCTGATGGGAGTTTCAGCATACAAGCGTGGAAGAAGGCAGACGGGTCATCGTCGGCTTGAAGACCTCACCTGACACTAGAAGATTGTCGTACAAACTCTCTCGATTGGCATGAACCATGGGCCGAACGCAGACACTACTCAACGAGATTCCCAATTTCGGTAGTATTGAGCTAGCATGGGATATCATCGTCGTATTCATACCAGCATAGGGTATTGAGGCGCTGGACTGTCCAATTGTTCAGGGATACCGCTTTCTTGGACCTGCTCAGGGGCCTGGGGGAGGACCTGCGCGGAGGCCTGCAGCTGGGATTCCTGTTCCTCTTGTTGCTGCACTAGGAATCTGCTCATCCGCTCGAGCAGCTGGACTGCCTTCCTCTTGCCCCTTCCCGTGCCGTTCAATGCCAGCTCCCGCAATGGGACCATGATCCCACACTCCTGAGCACGAGCTAGATGCACAAGCAGTTGCTCGCCAGTGCACAGCTGCAACATCACAGCTGCAGCATTCTCTCTATTTCTCGGTGTCCCGCTTCCGATCATCTCCACAAGAACAGGAACAGGTTCTGCTGCCCCGATCGCTGCCTTCCCCTCTTGGTGGCTGGAGAGTATTGAGAGTATTGCCATAGCCTCGTCCATGAGAGCTCCTGTGGGGTTGGTCACCAGCCCCATGATGAGTGGCACAAGGCCAGCTCGTATTGCACGACCTTTGTTCCCTTGGTAAATGCACAAGTTGAAGAGGGCTGCTGCTGCGTCCTTCTTTCCCCGCTGGCTGCCCTCGCTTAGCAACACTACAAGCGCAGGGATGGCGCCTGTTCCCCCAATTGTTACTTTGTATTCATCGATCACTGAAAGGCTAAAGAGCGTGGCTGCGGCGTTCTCCCGGGCTTCCATGCTGCCATTCTTCAGGACATGGACTATGCCCGGCACAGCACCAGAGGACATGATGCTGGCCTTATTGTCCTCATGTATGGAGAGGTTCAGAAGTGCAGTAACAGCGTGTTCCTGAGTCCGCAGGTCAGATGACGACAGCAGACTCAATAGTAAGGGAATGGCACCAGCCTCAGCAATACATATCCGATTGTTTGCATTCCGCTTTGCTAGGAGGCGAAGCTCTGCAGCAGCTGATCTCTGCTCCTCAGGGTCCGGAGAGCATAACTTGGACAGAAGAGCATCAATGTTAGCACGTTCGCTCGAAGAGCATGCGGGCGTAGGCTTGTCAAGCTGGGATGAGCGCTTGGGCGGCTCAATCCCATTGGTTTCACACCACTGAGCAATGAGACTTCTAAGGACATAGTTTGGAGTCAATGTCATGTTCACCATCCTTTGCTGTGTAGTTGGGCAAGTATGATGCCCAGATGCTAGCCATTTCTCGATGCATGCCCGCTCATATGTCTGCAAATCGACAAACAAAAAACTACTATCTCAAAATGTGTATTGATGTTGAGTTACACTTTGGGACTGAAAAAATTGAATTAGATAGAGCCACCTGGCCTGTAGCAACGATAACAGGATCTTTCATGAGCTCGAGAGAAATTGGACACCGGAACTCATCAGGAACGGTTATAGGTCTTGGATCCCCATTGGAATCCACTACCTTGGAAACCATTGGAGGGCCCATCTCAGGGTTCTGAGTTTGCACAAAATCCTTAATTTTCTTCAGTAGCATTGACATTTTCTCAATGTGCTCTCCTGGGTCCTGCCAACCACCGGATGCCACCATCTCATGCAAGGCAAGTGATTCTTGTGTGAGATCAGTGATCGTCATCAAGTGTAGCTTTTCTGACAACCGTTCAAGGATAACCAGTTCTGCACTTGGGTCATAGTTCTTGTTATACAGAGATAGTAGGTCATTGTAGAACTCATCATCAGGCATATCAACCTGTTCTTTTGCTCTCTTGAGCTGTGCGTGCACTAACTCAACCTGGACAAGATTTTGCTAAGTATCTCCAGTGCTGGATTTAAGTGCTTAACAATAATAGCAAAGGATTCTTTTCAGTTTTGTTAATGTTACCTGTTCTCTAACTTCATCAGATATATCCAGTTCGTTGTATGGAAAGTCACACAGAGCTTGCTCCAACTGGCCAATTACTTCCTGGAACTTCTTCATTACATTATCCCTCTCAAAGACCTGCAAGCACCCCCCCCCCCCCCCCCCAAAATACAGTTCAGCTAAATGACAGGTTGGGCCGCAACAATACCAAAGTAGTGTTTCGAAGAGCATGCTTACAAAAATATTATTTATAAAATTGTCATGATATATCCCAATGTCAACAAGACAACAGATATAAGCAACAAAATGGAAACAACAGCAACATGCACAACAAGAACAATTCAAGCTATAACATGGACACTTCAAAAGTTCAAACACTGTGGTTCAATAAGCAGATACAAGAAATAAACTTTGCCTGGTATCTTCTTGATGTGCATCTAATATCTTTTGAAATCAGAATTCAAAAGCAAAGGTGCAGCACTGCAGCTCATAGTAAGGCAACTGGTCTATATTTACAAAATACAACGCAATAATCTTGAAGTCCAAAACTAAAAGAAAACATTTCACGACCATTAACACAAAGCTGAATTCATGGTATGGATTGTGGGTGCACGACCGCATGCACCCTTAAGAGCACAAATGCTTTTCCCCAAAGTTTAGTCATCACATACATATTTTTACCAGATGGTCTCATCCCTTCTCATGCGCATCTGGTCCCCTGGTGGATGCCTTGGTGTTTGAGATGATGCACAGGCACTGTTTTGGGATTTGAACTTTGAAGTGACAAATTTGTTGATCTACTCTGGTTTTGGCAACCAGAACCTAGGGATCTTTTGTAATTGATTATTTGTTTTGTGGGAGGTGCTTCTATGTTTCACCCCTAGTGAACTGCACATATTTCTACCTATTGTGCCTAGTAAGAATTTTGGGTCTTTGGTCACTGTGCTGAGTGAGTAGTAAGCACAGAAACCAAGATAACTACTAAGAACCATGGCCGCTTCCAAAAAGTATTCTTTAGACATTTAAGCAGTTGCCAGACTATCAAACAGCTTAAGTCTGAAAGCAGAAATTATATTGGCCAGTATGGCATGTATTATTTCGAACAAAACACAGGGCCTAACCTGAACCACAGTACAACCAATCAGGCAATCACCACTTGGAAGATCCAAATCCTAATTCAGAAATCCCCAAAATATACACGTACGAGTAACCCGGATTGAAAACAATACTCAAACACTACTGATCATGTAATGGAGTAGCTACATTCATGGATTAAATGATAGATTTGAGGTATGGTAGCATGGATACTAAATAGGGAAAGGAACCACCAGATTTGAGTCATTTGACCAATACAAAGGGAAGAATTAGTCCAAGCACATTGTCATAATGATGTGAAGCCTGTCACGGAATCAATCACAAAATTCACCTCAAATGTAGTTATGGTGATTATCCTAATGTACAAAGAAACATTTCAATATCACAATTCACAAATGTTGTACTTAAGAGAGCATAATACTCATATGAGTTTGCAACTGTATGCACCATGCATATAACCCAAGTTTGGCTAGAGAACAGAGAATGATTGAGTAAGTAAAAATTATGGCCCAAAAGAACATGTAAAGGTTGCAACTTTAGCATAAAGCAGGATTAACAATGCAACTCTTTTGCAAAGAGAATTAGCTGAAACCTTAAAAGTTCAAATTGTTCAAGCCCAAAAGATCACAACCTTTCCTTTCTTTTCCTTTTTGCACTTTATTTTATTTAATTTTAATAAAGCGCAGTAGGAGCCTCTCCTACTGATTTCTGTCAAAAAAAAAAAAAAAAGAACACAACCTCGACAAAAAGAACAATTCAGAAGTTTGAACACTATCCACTAAAACCCAGCAACTACACTCAGAAAGTAAAGAAATAAGCATATTCAGTCCTGATTAACAACAGCAAGCCCCTTGATTTTCCCTTGGAACAACATGTATTGGGCTAAGAACATTCATACGTGAAACCATTAATTACATAGATGATAGATCCATTGAAGAACTGAAGACATGGATAGTAGATCTTTCAACAAGCAAAGAAACCACCAAGTCTGACCAGAAGAAAGAGAGGAACCAGTCCACGACATTTATGCCATAGTGATGAGAAAGGTCAACTTTCTCCTGAAATCTATAACAAATCCACCTCATATCTAGGTGTAATGGTTATCCTGGCAGAGGATGAAGCAACTTTGATGCTTGATCCAAAGAGTATCAATTTTGACCAAGGAATAACCCAGAAATATGAACGCTATCCACTAAACCTACCAAATTACACCACAAAAACAAAGGAATGGCCATAATTTTCAATAATCCATCCCGATTTAACAGCATACAGTCCCCAACATGAAATTAAAAATACAAATTAAGCGAATCGAACGCAATATCAACACACAAGAATCCAAACACCGGATCACCCTAAGAGTGCAACTCTCATACAGAAGAAAATGGCACCCTAAGAGTGCAACTCTCATACAGAAGAAAATGGCAGCTAAATTTCACAACCTTAGCAATTCTTTGTTTTAAATAACCATCTCAGCAAATTAAACACTAGGTCACACAATAGATCCTACTCGTAAGTTTTCCAAGCACAGAAACAAGGCAGATTTGATCCAAGAATCTAAAGCCACACGTTTTCTAGGAGACTAAAGTTACATGTTTAGCACAAAGTAAAGCTTAAAGTTGCACTTTTCATCTAAAAAAAAGAAGATAATACTATCGAATCATCCATCAATATTTGGTCCCAAAGGCAGCCAAGTAGCACGAATCTAGCAAAATCAAGAACTGCTCCCGCATAGGTAGGCCACGTACCAAGAAGATCCTGCTCCCCTCGCGGCCGAGCCGGAGCAGCTCGAGGGCCTTCTCGAGCGCGTCGGCGAGCGCCGCCAGCGCCCGCTCCTCCTCCTCCTTCGGTGCGGGCACCCGGCGCTCGCGGAGCTCCTCGGCGAAGGGGCCGAGGAGCCGAATCCGGCGGGACAGCGACAGCAGCTGCCGCCGGAACGCGTTCCGGTACTCCCCGGCCGCCGCCACGGCCTCCACCGCCGCCGCCACCCGCTCCGCCGCGTCCGCCCCCGCCAGCGCCGGTGGCTCCCCCTCCTCGCGTCCGCCGGCCATGGATGGCGAGCGAGCGAGCGGTGGGAAGCGGAAACCGCGTGGCAAAGAAGGAATGTACCAGAGGGCCTAGTGGCAGAGTGGTAAATACGGGCAAGAGCGGTGGCGTTTGATTGGCCATGGGTCGCTGCCAGTGCACAGGTCAGGTCACCGTCTTGGGCTGGAGCCTTGCCCTATCTTTCACGGCTATCAACCGACGGCCAGTGATTACCGATCGGTTTCTCGTGAAAAATTAGGTAAAACTGAAGAAAGATTTGCAGCGATAGTAGATGGTAGGGTGGCTCGATGGAAGCAACAGTTTTGTAGGCACGCTTCGATAGGGGAAATCTGGCAAGGGTGAGGCATGTGATAGCCGTGGGATCGATTGATCTAAGTTAGCACTAAGTTTAACGTTGACTTATAGTTTTTTTTACTATAATTAGTTTATTTTTTTACTGTAACTGAGTTATCTTATTTGATATAATTAAATTTTAAAAAATTTAAAAATAGAAAAATATGTTAGTCCATCACGAACAATGCAAAGGAATACGGAAAAAAAAGAAAGGCAAAAAATCCAAAAAAATCTTTTAAAAACCAGAAAAAGAGGAATTACTGAATAGTAAAAAAACAGAAGTCAGAAGCTGAAACTGACTTTAAGACGTTTTGAGCGGTGCCTAAGGGTTCTAGATATTATTGAAATTTATATATAAGTTAAACAAATCTAAATGTTTAAGAAGTTTTGACCCGCATGGTTTGAGTTCTGGATTGAGGGGCGTTCGGAATAGCGATGACTTCTGGCTGAAATTTCACTGTAGATGTCTTATTTTTTTACTGTAGCTGAGTTGGCTTATTGGGCATAATTAAATTTAAAAAAATACAAAAATAAAAGCGATACGCTAATCTAGAACGGACAATACAAAGAAATACGAGAAAAAAATAAAACATAAAAATTCAAAAAACAAACAAAAAAGCTAAAAGACAAAATAGTGCACAGTATTTTGAACGCGACATCGAACGTCGAAGCTCATCGCGCAGCTCTTTTGAGCGTTGATGGAGTCTTAGCGTCTAGCTAGGTTACTAACATGGTTACGCAAAATACCATAACAAGTCTGTAATGGAAGGGTGGTTTTTTGTTCTCTAATATTGGGCAGATATAAGATTAATATTGGACAGATATAAGATTGTTATAAGATAGATGGTTAGTTTACGAAGCAGCTTCATGTCCCATTGTGAGGCTTCATTTCAACTCGCTTACGGCTTAAGTTTTTGTCTTTAGCTTTTGATTTATGACTGAAATTACATTATAACAGTTGCTAGTTTTTCTAATAAAATAAATAAAAAATAAAAAAATAAAATAAATTGGTATATTGTCACGAACAATACAAATGAATAAGGAAAAAAAAGAAAAGCCAAAAAACACCAAAAAGCCAAAATAAGCTGAGGCATTTCAAGTGACTTATAAATCAGTGCTTAAAGTTTATTTTGCATTGTAACTACTGTTGGTTTATTCTGCGTAATTAAATACAAAAAGTATATTAGCATAGATAATACAAAGAAATAAAGAAAAAAATAAAAAACTATAAACCATAAATTAAAAGTTAGAAACTAAGCAGTTTAGAGCAGGCAGTACATTTTCCTGTTTTTGACCGTTCTTGTCCAAAGACCATGCATCGGTAGATGTATTATGAATTGACAACTCGTTTCAGTTTCTAGTTTTAGTTTTTTTTCACTATTCAATAATTCATTTTTTTCTGAATTTTTTAAAAAATTTTGGGCTTTTTTATTTTTCCTCGTATTCTTTTGCATTGTCCGTGAACATATTTTTTATATTTTTTAAATTTAATTATACCCAAAAAGCCAAATCAGCTACAGTAAAAAAGTTAACTACAGTGAAATTTCAGCCAGAAACTATCGCTAAAACGAAAGCCCCTTAAGGATTAATGGTCCATGTTGTATTGATTTGACACATTGATACAAAGCTTAATATGAGTTCATCGTACGACCCTCGAACGGATGGTCAAACGGAGCGACTTAATCAATGTCTAGAACACATATTTGAGATGTATGGCCTATGCCTGTCTAGCAAAATGGTCATCCGTTGCAGAATATTAGTATAACACTACCCAACATTCAGCTCATAGCACACAATTTGAAATTCTATATGGCCATTCCCTTGACATTTTGGCATCACTTCAAGTTCAATAGTCTCCATATCTGACTTGGACCAATGTCTTCACGAGTGGACAACTATGTCTCAGTTAATCAAATAACATCTTCTACCAGCACAGAAAAGGATGAAGCATCAAGCAGATAAACATCGACTTAGAGAGAGAATTTCAAGTTGGTGATTGGGTTTATTTGAAGATTCAGCCTTCTGTGCGATCATCCTTAGCCAATAGGACCAATCAAAAACTCAGTTACAAATATCTTATGTTGGGTGGGTTCTTTTGGGCTGATAGCTTATGGTTTAAATATTTGAATTCTGACTGTTTGCGAGAGGCAGTACACAAAGAAAAATAGTCGCATGTGATTTCAGTCAGTACAGCTGAACTCAGTATAATTTTTACTACAATTTTACTATTAACCTCACTTTGAAAAAATACAAAATTTAAAAACTAATTATTGTAAACAGTACAAATATAAAGCCAAAAATAAGCCCAAAAGAACCCGGCCATTGCTTATAAGTTACAGCTTCCCTCCTCCAGTCTTAGGGCCTGTTCTTTTTTGCTGCGGCTGATGGCTTTTGGCTGCGGTTGATGGTTTTTTGGCTGTTTGCGACAGAGATTGCGGAAAGAGAGATACTCGCTTGCGATTTTTGATGGTACAGATATTAGTTTTTTAATGTGTACTATAATTAACTTGTAGACCCCATCTTAAAAAAATAATCCGTTTAAAAGTTAGTTACTGTAGCAAAAGCTAAAAGCTGCTTTTAGAAGCCGCAAATAACAGACCCTTATTCACCCAGTATTGCATGTTTCCTTGCTCAAAAAAAGTAGTCTTTCCAATGGATCAGGTCAGCCTTGATTCAACACTCAACTGCAGTGCTTCTGATTCTTCAGTTCAGCCCCTCGAGATACTCGCTAGTAAACTGGTGAACATTGGAAACACTGCAGTGCCGTTTGTTTCTACACAATGGTCTGCTATTCCTCTTGACCTCCAACGTCGGTACCCTCATGCACCAGGTTTTGGCCAAGCTGGTTTTCAAGAGGAGGGGAGTGTCAGGTCTCCAGCGCTGGTAACTGGGAGCGAAGCTTAACCGCCGGCAGTAAACAGAGTATCCGGTAGATATTCATTTTGGGCCGTTTGTGGAGTGGGCTAAGGCTGGAAACTCCAGTACTGGGAACTGTACTGTGCGTGGGTGTGAGTATGTAAGCTTCGGATGTGTTGAAAAGTGATTCGAATTCGTAACCGTGATTTTCGAGTATCTGTGATTTTTTTTCGCAAAGGTTTTTTATGTAAAAATTTATGTCATTTGTCTCTATTTTTCTGTGTATTATTTGCATCAGGGTGTATCTGAGACAGCATGATTTTGGGAATATATGAACTCTGTTACCTGAAGTCCTCTTGTTCTTCTCCGATTCCCCATTCTTTTGTGTTTGAGTAGATGGTCTCATCCTTCACTTCACTTGTTGGTGTGCTGCCAATTAAGTGACATGATCATTACAGTTCACCCCACTAAGTTGCGGAGACGAGGGTGAGATTACTTGTGGTCCTAACAAGAGGGTAAATTAATTAGGATTATGCTCAAGTTCCGCGACTTGTAGCTATGCGGGACTCAGCTATGTAAATAATTCACACTTTGGGACACTTGTCATGTCAGTACATGAGTGGCCATGGTTTTATGTTTTCGGAGCTACGGTTAGTATATTAAGCTTTGTCCATATTGACTTCTAAAGCTGTTTTTCCTATAGTATGTAGTTTTTAAATGAAGTATTTTTTAAGACGAGGTCTACTAGTCGATTGTAGTACACACTACAACGATTTTGTTTATATCGACCAAAATTGCATGTGAGTGCCTTTTTCTCTATAAGCTTTTCCGTAAGCTGTTACTATTTATAAATCAAAACCAAAAGACTGTATGAACAAACCCACTTGTAAGCATGTGTGACTGGTCAGATGCGATCCATTGTCAAGGGTTGAGCATACGAGTCTTATGTGCGCCATTGGATTCATCAGTGTGCATACTCATATCAGTGCGCCAGTGGGTATGGTGCATTGCCTCTTCTTCTTAGGGGGTGCTTAGAATAATGATGACTTATGACTTTTTTCACTGTAGCTGGTTTATTTTTCACTATAGCTGAGATGATTTATTTAGTGTAATTAAATTTAAAAAATAAAAAAATAAGTTAGCCCATCATGAACAATACAAAGAAATACAGGAAAAAAAAGACAAAAAACCCTACAAAAGTAAAAACCAGAAAAAAAGTCAAAATTCAAGCATAGTGAAATAAAAACAGAAGCTAGAATCCGTCGCCAAAACGAGCAAGGCCTTAATTGGCACAATGTGATCGACCGATCGATGCCTCTGAACCATTTGCTTGCCTTGAGTAACTAAAGGAATGCGTGTAGGCTACGAAAGCAGAAAACAAAATTTTTCTACCGCGCACACCAGGACATCATGCTAAGGAAGGATCATAGATCGTTACCACTAGACGCGCAGCGCAGCAGAAGAGTTGGAAACCGATCCAACCACGCGCGTCGAGGTAGTAGTGGAAGTAGCCGATCGTCTCGAACAGATCGTCTCCTCCACGCGATCAACCACACCACGAGCAGATCCAATCTGTAGGTTGTTGACGCCGATCAACACCGCAACGAGCAGCGGCTCCACCGGTATCCACACGTCCGGGGCTCGGGAGGTGGCGGCTAGGGTTATGCTAGAGGTTAACCGGAGAGCATCCCCTCAGCCTCTCGCCTCCATATATATAGACCTCCTCACTTGGGCCTTGCGGACCGATGCCCAATAGGAGTCTATTCAGATCTCTATCTGAATTGAGCCTATATCCGAATCATATTCGAATTAGTGTTCCAACCCGTTAAGCGTGCGACCCTGTAGGTTCACGTATACTTGGTCATGACCCGGAAACGCCTTTCCGGTCACTCTGTTAATAGCGGCCTCTAGTAAGACATATTAACCCCAAAGTATACGTAAAGATCATATTGGCTGAACCTATAATGTTCTTATGTACGAATCCCTTTGCCTCACGATATATATTGAGCTCAAGGCGAGACCTGTGTCATCCTCTTAATAGCTCAATCACTCTCTCGATTCCGTGATGGATTATATACTTGTGATTGACTCCTCAATCACCTTGGCATGGCTATGCACTTTCATAATCCATTACATCGAGGGGCCCAGAGATATCTCTCCCATAAGGAGGGGCAAATTCTATCTTGATCATTCACATCCCACTACATGTTTCATGGCAAACCCGAAGATTACTTTTATGACTACCCAGTTACTGAGTAGTGTTTAGTAGTCCCAAAATAAGCTACTACGCATGTTGGGAACCATGATGATCTCAAGTCTAAGGATTCTACATAAACACTACTTGAGACCAACTGATAACACATGAAATCTCTGCAGTGTCTCATGGCGGGTCTATCCAACATATGTTCACTAACACATGTCCATATTATTGATTTGGTATCACCATACCATGATTCATGAAACATAATCATCAATCAATACATATGCTAATCTTTGTCTTTGAATCATATTTGTTCCTCATATGATATATGATCAGAAATCATTTAGAAATAGCAACATTTGATCATTAAGAGTCTCATGAATAAGTCACATACTCATTGATCAATAATGATAATGTTTATTTCAAGGAACAAAGTAATATATCATAAACATAGTATGTGATATATACAATATCTTCATGTTATCTCTAGGACATATCACTCACAGTAACTTCTCCTAGGTCATCCATAGACGAGCACATCGCCGGGTCTGGGAAAAACACACACGGTGAGCGGAGAACAACATTTGGTCAGTGTGTGTCAAGTGTCGACCCGACTTTTGCTCCTTTTCACCTCACGATGGTAGCAAGCACAAGTAGTAATCCGGTGAGACTAACTGCTAACTTGTTTAGGACAAATTCTCGAAAAACTAGCTTGTTTAGGGCACACAAATTTCATAGAAATTTCACAAGAAATCTCCAAACAGGCAGAAAATACATCAAGTCTAAAAGAAACAGGAAAAAAAATGAAGCCCATACGGCCCGGCCCAATTGGGACGAGCCCTCTGCGGCGTCTGGTATCCATCCACCCAATAAAAAATAAAAGAAAAGAAAAAAGAATTCCTCGAGGGTTTACACTCGTCGTCTCTCCTAGTCTCCTTCCCCTCCAAAACCCTAGCTTTCTCCTCCTCCTTCCTCGGGCGGCGGCGGCGGCAGCCATGGACAAGAGCATGCTCGGCGACCTCGACGGCCTCCCGGAGGAGGACAAGGCGCGCATGGCCGCCATGGTCGACCAGCTCCAGATCCGTGACAGGTCCACACCATACTCCTCCTCCCTGATAATATACTCCTTGGATGATCTAGGTGCTTCGCGTGCGAACTCGGGCAGCTTAGTTGGGGGGAGAAGGCTTTAAAGAAGCAATCTTTGTGGGTGCCTCTGCGGTTGGTTTCTTTTAGGATTCCAAAGATCTGTAAGTGATTGGGTGAGATTATGCGACGTGCTAGGATTGTTGTGTTCTGTTTGTAGGCATGTACTAGATTTTTGTGATTTTGCAGCTCTTATATTCCAAACCAGGTAAGATTAGTTTAAGCTTGAGGTAGGTTTTTGAGATGTTGGGATTGATTTGCTGGGAATTAGGTCGGTGGCTGACAGTAATATTGCTGAAACATACCACACTTTTGTGCTTTATCTCGTTTTCTTGCTTGAGATTGTTGTTTGCTCATCTACTTGTAGTATCAGCTGCTTTCGGTGGTAATTAGTGTGGTTTGTTCATCTGCTTGGTGCTGTTAGCTACTTTTGTGGTGAGTGGTGACTAAGCATTTGTACTCTAGGTTTTTGGAGGTGTTGTCAGCCTATCAGGTAAATGTGATCCAACGCCTTTCTCGCATTAGCCACTATAGTGGCGTGAAACTTAATAGATTTGAGAGATTTTTTTAATAGTTTCTTGTTTTGCAATTACAGGATAATGATGGTATTTGCGTTAAATGATTTGGTATCTTTTCTATGTTCATTTCTTCTGTGTTTGGCTCGTTTGGCCAGTTGTTTGAGCCGCTGGCATTGTGGTGAACTTGAAGTCACATTGGTTAATGATACAACTTTCAAGAAGAAGGGATGTGGTATTGTATTGAGGTCTTAGGAGCTATTGTGGTCAAGTATATTATTACATGGGTATAACCATCAAACTTGTTCTTTTGGGGTGATTTGGCAGTGCTCATTTGAATTTTTGATTGACCGGTAGTTGTATCATTTTATCTGTTCAGATAGGGTCTGTTTTGTTCATGGTGTGCATGCCTTAACCAGAAATGCAACTATAGATGTTATTTGGTTGTTTTTGCAAATTGTTCTTGAAGTGTTTGCAAAGGTGGTGAGGTTAGTGTTTGAATGGCTCCATTATAAAGAGTTGATCAATTCTTCATGCCATCGAAATCACCTAGGTTGGAAGATTGGTCTTTTGCCTGGTTTATGTCTCTATATGTGACATGATTTAAAGTTTTAAACTCATGGAGTCAATAAGGATGATGATTCTGAATACTATAGCCCAGTGTAATTATCCTTCGTACTATGTCTACAAATACCATATTCTTTCATGTAGCTTGAATAAATGCTTCCTCATGAATATGCAATCTTATTGTTTTCCCTTCAATACTCTTGCAGATTCGGTTATGCCTAATGGGTAAAGGGCTAATATACACTTTTATAGCCTTCGCTTTGCGAAATTTGCAACTGGAGAATGCTCACGCATTTGCTTTGTCATTTCACAGTTTACGAATGTACAATGCCCTGGTGGAGAGATGCTTCACAGACTGTGTCGACACGTTCCGCCGCAAGACCCTGGACAAGCAAGAGGAGTCCTGTGTCCGCCGCTGTGCCGAGAAGTTCCTGAAGCACTCCATGAGGGTTGGCATGAGATTTGCTGAGCTTAACCAGGGTGTTGCCACACCCGACTAATCGAATGGATATTCTTGGCCCCGTCAAGTTTCTAACCTTGGGGTTTTTGTGTCTGCATCAATCTGTAATCCTTAAAGATTTTGAGTACTTCATTTGAGGAGATGAGGGTCGTTACGTTATCACTTGAACCGACTGCTGGTTATCAAGTTGAATAAAATTACATTGAATTCTTGTATCCAAAGACTTCTTCCTGTTATGTGGCACGGTGTTAATAGTTCGATATCCTCTGATAGCTCACCGAGAAGAGCTTAGTATTTCTGGATCTTTTTCCTGTTCTTGACTGTATCATGCCTTAGTCCAATCCATGAAGTTACAGGAATCTTGAGTAGACGACTATTGCTATCTTCTCTGTTATTATTTCACTGTAGAAACAACATAGTACAAAATTTGAAACATCATGGTACAAGAATTGTAAGACATTATTTTGTTGCACTCCCTTAGGCATCCGCTTTGTTAGAGAAGAAAGAATATTGGACCATGCACATGAATACATCATGACATTAACATCACCATGCTTCACGTTCTTTCCTTTTGCTCTCTGATAAACTAATGAATGGATTATCATGTCCAGATGTCCTTGTCGGGACTAATAACAGTAGTGACTAGTGAGGGACCGAAGCAGTTGTAGTGTTGTACTGGCTTGAAGACTGAAAAGGAGCTAGCACATTCGAACATGTGCCTCACCTTGGTAGAGCACACTAGCTTGCTGCCCTATTTCCATCAATTCTCTTTCACCTTGGCATGGACGAGATCCATTGCAGTCGTAACTACAATCGACCATACACCTTTTGGACCGTCGGATCATGCAATCGACGGTTCAGATTAAGCTGTGCAACCCTTATGATTGGAGGTGGAGGGATATGGGGCCATGGGGGTTGTCGGGTAGGGGACGAACCTGCGCCGGCGAGTGACGATGGTGAGACGAAACGTGAGATGAAGGGCTCGGAGCAAAGGAAGCACGAGACGGTGAGACCCATGATGCTCGGTTGCCCCAATTCTACTTCCGTAGGCCTGTGGTGTGGCAGTGCTCGCTCAACCAGCGGCCGCTCGAACACAATGTGCGCTACAAAGCCTCCAGAACCCAGCCACCCACCGTCACCCGAGAGACGGAGAGACAGAGAGAGTAGGGACTAAGACACGGTCACAACTCACACGACACACGAAGACATAACAGTGGGCCTGAGCCAGTTAGTAGCACAGGTCAACGGGAGGGGGAATGGGCTAAAAGGATCCAGCTCTAATTTGGACTGACTGGGTATGAATAGGATGAATTTGACCTAATTATAAGTACACATATGTATTATACCTTGTATGTACTGATTTTTTTTACCAAAAAAGTTTGGGTATTCAGTTGAATACCCATGAATCACGAGAGGTCGGCCCTTGATTGTATGTGATCATATCAACCATGTTGCTGCTGACAAGAGAGAAGCAATGCTAGTAGTCCAGTAGTAGATTGTTATAGGCTTACTTAGACCACAATGAGTAAACACTGCTGAAAGGATGGCCACAGTGGTGGCATGCTTGGGGAAGGAGAAGCCTATAGATAGGAATGAATTATTCTTTCTTGCTTAGGAACCTTATACAGAGGGGGTAAATCCAAAAGGATAGTAACAAACCTTAAGGATAGCAACTACGTATCAAAAGGAAATAATAAACATAGAAGCTAATCATCCTAATCCTTTATTTAGTGTCGGCTGCCATATGCGCCAGCCCCTTATGTTCACACGGCCATCACATAGGTCGTAGTAACTTCCTTGTTAGAAGACAAGCTGGACAGCATGGTGAAATTAAGAACGCCTTTCAGGCTAACGTTTTCTGCACTAAGCGTTAGCAGATCAGTTGGTTAGATCGAGAGAGTTGCAAGATTAGATTGGTTACCTCCTTCCTTGGGACAGGCAGGGAAAGTTGGTGTTTGCCTGTCTCTAGGGAGGATAATGAGCAGCACAACAAATCTACGTGGTTGGCCTCCTCAGCTTCTAGCCCAGCATGCATGCAGTATCAGTAGGGCCATTCATCCAAAACCTACTCTAGAATGATCAATTCAAGATGGCGCCCATGATCCATGTGCCCAGTACTAGCCAGTAGTAGTTGCTGTTAGTAATATGATCTAGAGATAATCATAAAGATGATTGTATCACTTCTATGTTTATGATTTTTTGAATAATATGTTATTTTGTCTCTTGAATAAATGTATTTCATATTGATCAATAATTATGTAACTTGTTCGTGAAACTCTTTATTTATGTTTTAATGTTATTCTAAATTATCCCTGATCTTATATCATTATGTGGGATAATTATGATTTACAGATCAACACATGTATTGATTGATGATTATATTTCACGGATCATGGATATATAATATCAAATCAATAATGTGGACATATGTTAGAGAACATGATGTTAGATTGACCCGCCATGAGACACTGCGACAATTATTATATTCTTAAGTGCCATCAATTAGTCTCATACATAATGTATGTATGATCCTTAGACCCGAGATCGTCATTATTTTCTACATGTGTAATAATTTACCTAAAGGTTATCAAACACTACTCCATGACTGGGTAATCACAAAGATAGCTTTTAAGTTTACTATAAAACATGCCGAGGAATATAAGCGATCAAGATGGAATTTGTCCCTCCTATATAACAGGAGAGATATCTCTGTACCCCTCGATGCGGTTGCATTAAGAAAGTACATGGCCATACCGAATGTAGTTGAGAAGTCAATCACAGCTGAGTAATCTATTACAGGTTCGAGTGAAGGATCGAGCTATTATAGAATGGCACGTTTCTCGCCTTGAGTTTGATCTGGTATCATGAGGCAAAAGGATTGGTATAAAAGCACTATATAGATTCGTCCGATATGACCTTTATGTATGTTTGGGAGTCGTTATGTCCTATTAGGGACTGTTCCAACTAATGGACCGGAAATGAGTTTTTGGCCCATGGTCAAATATACATGAATCTACAGAGTCATACACTTAATAGGCTGAAATGATAAGGGTTCGGATGATAGTCTCCGAGTAGAATACGATCTCTACTCGTATCGGATAAGAATCCGATTGGAGCCTATATAAGGAGAGGTGCAGGGATGAGAGATGTATCCTGAAACATACCCATCGAAACTCTAGCCGCTGTGCGCACTGGTGCTAGCACACCAATGTATGGTGTTCCATCCCTAAATGTGTGGACCTCGGTAGAAGCGTTGCTACGACTGCGACGTTGATCGAGACAATCGCGAGGAGGAGATGATTGGCCAAAGGACGATCGACTACTTCTACTACATCGATGTGATCTTCGTTGAATTGGCTGCTTCAAATGTACTTTCGCTGCACTGTATGTTTAGTTATAACGATCTATGATCTCTTACTTGTATGGCTTTTCAGTTTACATGGTAAAGAATTTTAATTTACACTAGTGTAACCTACTCATATCTCAACAGTTGTAGAACAACATCGCATGCTCTTCTCCCACATGGGCTAAGTGCTCAACCCGGCCGATCAGTTTGAACTCCATCTCCAGAAGTAAAGAAGAAACTTTGCCAGGCCGTTCATATTAACTTTTGGCTTATAAATAATAATAGCTTACAGAGAAACTTATAGAGAGAGATACGTGTGATTTTATCCGATATAAATAAAGTCACTATAATATGTACTACAATCAATTAGCAGACTCTATATTAAAAAGATACTTTATTTGAAAACTAATTACTGTAAAAAAAATTATTTACTGTAGAAAAACAGTTTTTAGCTGTTAATACGGACAGAGCCAGTTTGAAGAACAGCTCCTGACAGTTCTGCCCCTTCCATTGGTTACACTACACATTCCATGATGATCTTTTCAACTCTATGTAAGTGTAGAACACAAAAAAAAGACAGATGTGGCTAGCTGCAAATTCCGGCGCTGCAGGCTTTCACAAAAACGGACGGTTAATATATATATAAGCAGCATATTAATTGCAGCATCTGCAGAGTCGTCTGCATATCTGTATGTCACTGTGTCAGCGGGTAGATGTTGCCGTCAGATTTTAGTAGGCAAATTAGTCAGCTAAAATATATGGAATTAGACGTGCTGGAACAATCTAGACACGGTTAAAATCAGAAGGATAGAATCGGCCACGGCTCGAAGCGTCCTGACAAGCCGATTATGAAGAGTCTAATGCAAGTTGGAAACGCTAGCAGGAATTGGAGATTTAAAGACTTGGAGACGGGCGAGGACTCCATAAAAGGAGAGGTTGAGCCGACACGAAAGAAAATATTTAAGCACAATTCAAGATTAAGTCTACAGTTTTAGGTGTATAAATATCTTGTATCAGTTTATGAGGACATAGATACACATCTAAAAATCCTTATTTGCATCTACTTTTTCATGTATCCTAGGAGTAATTTGTAATTAGTAGAATTTTATCTTTATAATTCGATTTTGATCAATATTACTTCTCATCATCGACATATTGATTAATCTGTGAGTTGCACTTACCTCCTGCTTCGAGATTTATTATGTTCTTATTGCTTTGCATAAACGTTTCATCCCACACCAATTTTCATCCGAGTTTATCGTCAACTTGGAAGGTGTAGCACCCTCGTGCTGCTGTCAAAAATTCTTTGACGGCAACAGTAGATCATCCACCGGCATATATACTTACTAAGCTAATTAGCTAAGGTTTGTTACCTTAAAGGCGTCAGGATGAGTTCAGGTGTTACGTAGCTAGCACAACAAAGTTGTGTGAACAACTCTGAACTTTTTTCTGCATCAGTGGCTTCGGTAGTTCAGGTGCATTAAGCACATGCGATGATCATCAATTATGCATCCACTCAGTTGGAAACATCTTCAGGAGCACGCAGCGATGGTACTAGGATTACATCATGTTTTGAACTGAATTTACTAAAAAAAGATTGAATTCTAAAAATAATATATACTGAATTATAGAATTTATATTCTGAACTGAATTAAAATTATCTGAACTATACACTAATAATTTTTTCACATCTCAAATTGAAACCTATTGCCATGCACTCACATCTGCCCTTCTGGAAGCCTCTCTGCTTTTAAAACACTGTTCACATTTTTGCCATTTTTCTTTTTTCTTTTTGTTTTTTTGTGTTTTATTTTTTTTGTATTTCTTTGTATTATCTGTGATACGTTAATATTAATGAGCATACCCGATCTCTGTAGTGGTGTGTACATCCACCACAAACTAAGTGCACCAGCCACTACTCTGAGCAATTCGACCAATTAAAGAAAGGCCACCGCAGATTATATATCTGCCTCTCCCACGATCGAAAGATCGGCCAACGACCAGCATACATAATGCAGGGGAACCCACCGGCCAGCGTGCTCGTCGCCGTCGCCGCTGCCGTCTTTCTCCTCGTGGCATCCGCAGCTCCGGCCGCCGCGGACAGACACAGAGGCCGAGTCGTCATCACCGGCTACGCCGCCGGGGCGAGGGGTGCGGCTAGTGCTCACCATGCTGTGTCGGCACTAATGCGGCGGCGCCTGGAGGACGAGGTGGCGCCGGAGTTGAGCTCCGGCCTGGAGGCGGGGAACGACGGTGCCATCTCGTACGCCGCCCTCGACAAGGACAGGCCGGTGTGCCCCAACAACTCGTGCGCCGGCAAAGGAGGAGCACCCTACACCCGGCCGTGCACGTACAAGGATCAGTGCCGGCAGTGACCGGCCGGCCGATCAAGCTAGGCCAGCGCGCGCGCGCGCGCCATCCGATCGAGGTAGCTGGTACATCTTATACATGTACTTGCGCAGAAAAATATGAATAAACGAGGAGTATTCGTCGCCGCGGTGAACCTGCGCCTGCAGATGTAATGTAAGCATGTAAAAACTCTTGTCCTTGTAATTAAATGGTACCAAATCGGTCAGAGATAAACGAGCCGCGAAGGTTTGGTCCATTGTTCCTCAGCTGGGGAAACTACGGTCTGCTGCAACGAATCAAACCCCTGGAATCCCCACTCACACATGTATAGTATAGCACCACAGGTGCAGATTTTGTAGCACAAGGACCTAGTTAGGTTTTCCAAAAAAAGAAGAGACCTAGTTGGATATATTAATCAGGCAGAGGATCGGCGGCAGTCGTTACCGAATGCGACTACAAATCTAGTGTACAGCGACGGTACGTTTGGGTATCGGTTCGGACCAGTGTATCATTTCAGATTTAATATAATATTATTATATATATATTTATAAATATATATATATTTAATTATATGTACACTAAATATCACTTGTAATATTATTCTAAATATATAGTGGTACTATTAAATATAACATATATTTTAATAAACAGTATAGAGAGCTCTATACTGTTTTGTGTAGGAGGTACACCAGTGTTAAGTGAGAGCCGCATGAAACTGTAGTTTTACGGCATTCTCCAATCCACTAAATGTTGCCACAAGGAGCAAAAGCAATTTCTTTCTTGAAGTTCTCCCCTCCTCTTGATTCCAATGCTTCTATGAGGACCAAACAAATATGTCAAATCCTATAAAATATCAACAGTAAGGTTGAAATTTAAAGGAATAAAAATCTAAACAATGTATTGACAGGTTTTGTCTTAGAAAATATTGGCATATCATACTACTGAAATGAGCTATTTGCGTGTTTCTATACCCCAGGCCCAAGGTATTCTCTTTGGAACCATCCTTCAAGACCGCCCGATGGACTTGACCAAAAGCAAAAAAAGGCAACAGAAAAGCAAACAACAGCTTGATGGTCTGAGTAGCATCCAACAATATCTTAGTTTCAGTTAGTGTTCAAGTGCTGTAAAAACTATCTTAGTATCAGTTAGTGCTAAGGTGGATGCACCAATCTAAAACTTGGTGTGTTTTCATTGGTGTGCTGCCTGTATTGTACCAATCTGTCTAACACTTGCTGATGTTAGCTGCTCATAGTAGAAATCCTCTACATGAATGAACAATCTGGACCTAGCTCAGCGTCAATAACTGAATTCAGTTGCCTCCTCAGCATAAACGTCAGTACCTTGATGAACAATATCAAGAGCTGTCAATGCAACACCTACTATAATTTGGCCAATATCAAATTGAATGGTAGATCGCTGGAAGACCATACGATTAATCATATAAAAAACAGCCTAAACCAAATTTTGTAGCCTCAACATCGAGATATTTACACAATGATTTCTACACAAGAAGGGTGCATTGATTTGTTCAAGTGTTACACAATGCAGTTGCAAAAATGATATCTCAATCTCAACAGAGTAATTTGGGGATCTAATTCTAAAACATCAGCATGGTATAATTGTATGACAGGCAAACCCAGAAAGAGCTTCATAGAGAATAGAATAGAACACTATCATGCTACTTCTATGAACAAATGGCAGGAATGCACATAGTAATAACAATGCTCCAAATTATTCTATCCAAACATTCCCTCCTCGCTACAGAGTCCTAACAAAAGAAAAGCATGGGGCAAACCTAGAAAGAGCTTCATAGAGAATAGAACAAAATATTATCATGCTACTTCTAGGTAGGGATTTACCTCGGATGTAGAAGGCTGCAGAACGCAAGTATCATCTTTGAGAATGTCCAGATTGTATACATACAGGGCCGGTCCTGGGATTTTAGGGGTCCGGGGTGAAACTAGAAATAGAGGCCCTAGTATAAATATCTAAATATAAATCTACACACACACACACACACACACACACACACACACATATATATATATATATATATATATATATATATATCTAATTTTACCAACAAACACTTAAAATGTGTTATATATTAAAGAAAAATTCATATCAAAGATTTTATAGATATTATCTTAAAATTTTCTTCTAATATTTCTAGATGCGAAGTCGTTGATGATGGTATTAATATCAATTTCATCCAATAATTTCTTCTCAATACATAAAGTTGCATTCATACACATAATACCATATATAATTTCGAAGCATCGTTGAGTTAAATAGTTATGTGTGATATAATTTTTAGCATCAATAACTTATATTTCAACAAAATGAAGAAACCAAAATAAGTTAACATAACCGATGGCAATATACAGTAATAAAAAAATAGCGATCAGAATGCTTACTAAAATGAAGAAACTCACTAATATTATTGGTTAATTGTAACAAAGTAAAGGAATTAAGAGTGAAATCACGTACATCAAAAACTCAATTAGATATTGACAATGGCATGAGTCGGAGATCAAACTTTTCATCATTTCATGGGAAAACTAGTTATAACTTATAAGCTAGAAGTTGATAAAAAATGATAATCATCACATTAAAATCATAAATTATAAATTTAGTTCCTCTGCCTAAATAAGATAAGAATTTATAGATCAGATTGCAGATCAGACCTAGCGTTCGCCATTATCCGGGCTGGTGTTTAAATTTTAAAACATCATGTCTTAATCTTTACATATCGAACAATATGCTAGTGAAGCGAATGTTGAATTGGGCGAATCAAATCGTGATATTACAACAGCTCGTGAATTGTACAGCAGTCTTTAATTTTTACCATTGCACCTCAAAATGTTGTAAATCATGGCATATTATGAAGTGCCGGAGTAACAGAGTATAGTTCATCAGCCTGATTTCTTACATGAGTTCACACAAAAAAATACAATCCCGATGTCAGATATCGAAAAGTCAACTCTACAGAGCTCTTGTATGTTAATGTATGGTTCCAAGGATTCACAAAAATCGAGTTCGTTATAAGGTTTATACTACAATGAATTCACTTGAATAACTTGTAAGGGGAGTAAAAGGCAGCTGAAGTACCCGTTTGATTTAGAACTGTCTTTGCTTCTTTGTAGGAGGGCGGAGGCTCGAGGCCGAGGGCGTCAGCGCGTCGCCGAGACTCTGAGTAGCGAGTAGCGACCAGGCGGACCAGCTGTGCTGCCTGTGCAGCCGTGCAAGACTGCAGGTGCAGCCGCGCAAGGAGAGGAGCCGAGCCGGGCGGTCAAGTGCAGAGTGCTCAACTGCTCAAGGTGACAATGTCAAGGCCAAGTGCTTGAAGCAGCTGAGCAACCAGTAGCCAGTGAGTGCGATCGCGCAGTCTGCAGACAGCGATCGCCAATGCGCTACAAGGACCGACAGAGCTCTGACCGCTAGTTTCTTGTCCATATGTGAAGTGTGCAGTGCGCTACTTCTTTCCTAGTTCCTACCCTGCCCTGCTGCGGCTGACAGTGAGAGACTGCTCCTGACTGAGAGTAGGCAGGCTACAACCTGTGTGTAGACATGTAGTGCACGAGGCGACGGGTAGTAAAAAGTCAGTAGCTTTTGCTCTCAGAAGACGGACTGAAATGCATTGGAATTTGGAAGTTGCAGTAAATAGCCATGAGTGGGAGGGTGACACGGGGGGCCCTTGGATTTTGGGGGCCCGGGGCGGCCGCCCCGCTTGCCCTGTATACATATACTCCATTCTCCTGGCACAACTGTAGAGTAATATAGTAGGGGAAAGAACAGAATTATTCTCACAACATCATTCAGCAAAAGGATAGTAAATCTCACTTGCCAGTCTTAGATATGTGTAACCAGTAGCACTTCACCATGGAAAAACAAATAAAAAGAGCGATTCATACTCTCATTTTCATTCTTTCTACCAAGAAGAGGAGGGAAAAAAACTACTTTGTTTGCAAACTGGTAGGGAAGAAGCAGAAGCACTAAGAAGACACCTTTAGTTTATAAATAATCAGAAGTTCTTAATAGTCCATGTTTGAAAGATGGACCACTACAACACAAAAGATCATCACAGACGGCTCTAAACTCTCATCACAAACAGTTTCTAAACCGTCTAATTTATTATGTCTATGATAATAGGTGGCTATCATAGATGGATCTCAAACCATCTGCGATAAGTCACAACACAGACAATTTTTCACAAAAACCACCTATGATATGTTAGATATCACAGACAGTTCTTAAACATAGCTGTTGTGGCTACAGACCAAACAGAGAGAGAGTATGGTGGTGGAGAGTTAGGTGAACAAATGACCTCTCCTCTGCAGAGGCTTCGTCATGTACATACATATATCCCGAGGGAGTATCTTTACAATGGTGCCCTTACACTCGAGTGTTCTCCCCGAGACGATCTTGTTGTCGTACACGGGTTCATAACTCGTTAACAGGCTAGCTGGGCTTAGGTGGGGGCCACCCTCACAACAATAGCCGTTTGTGATATCTAACATATCACAGATGACTAATATCGAAAACCGCTTGTGATATGTCAGATATCACAGACGGTTCATAAACATAACTGCTTGTGATATCTTACAAATCACGGATGGTTTGGTGTTACAAACTATTTGTGATAGCTCTTTGAATAGATAAATTATTTTATGTTTTTTGGCTATCCTCAGAAAATGCTAACCGTATCCTCTGAAAATAAGCATGCAGATTACAGATAATTGCAAATCTTATAGCACACGACAATCATTACATAGATTTTACAAATGAATTACAACTGGATGAATTATAATTGAATGAACTACAATTGGATCAATTGTTTGATAAAGCACAATTGAATAAATTACAATTGAATCAAACGTTTAAACATCGATTCATCTACATCACCGGGGTTGAACTTTTCTTTCAGGTGAATGACCTCCGCCATCAAGAATTCAAAGAGTTGTCATCGAACTTTGGAGAGTTTGTCAAGATCGAATACACTTAAGTTGATTTTCACGCCCTGTCGTTAGGAGGAGTAAAGTCATAAGCATATATACATGAAATAATTATTGATAATCATGAAATAATTATTGGCAGATTGACAAACCTCTAGATCATTCGTCTTAGTGCACATGATTTCCTACATATGGAGGCAAACATAGAATACACACACGTTGCCCTGTAGCTGTTGGTGGCACTGTAAAAATAAAAGTATATGCATAAGCATAGTCAGTTTTAGATGCATTATTATGAAGTATGATATATGATTATTATGTCGCAGTGGGTACCGAAAATTGCGTTCTGTGTCGCAATGTGGTGCTAGATTCCTTGTGTCTCCCTCCATTACCAACGTAAGTGCTGAGTGATCTACGTGATTATAAAAAAGTTAGCCTCAGCTGTTACAAACGAAGGAAAGACTACAATAGAGTTATGTATGGAGGAAATGAATTTACCTATCAATTGTTTATTACACACAAGTGAAGTCGTTGTCTTTCTCAAGTGGGTAATCAAGATATATTACCTTGCTCCACTTTGGTGCAATCACAATCAGAATCCAACGGCACCTACTCATGTATGTCGCCATAGTAATTAAAGTTAAGTTCATGTTGTGTATAAAGTACAAATAAAACTTGTATGACAAATGTGAAGCATTTACCCCTGACTGTATGGTACTAGAATGTAGTCCTTATTGCTCTGAGTAAGCAATCCCGTTGTTATGTAATTTTGGATATAAGATGCATTTTTATTGATGCATTGGTCAGAAACCAAATGTGGTTCGAGGAAACCCACCGGTTCTCACTGTCACCAGGCTTCTTTAATCATGTATCTATACATAAACAATAAGTTATGACATTTATTAGTATTATGTGAATGTAGAACTTGATTGTACAATACATTTATAGTGTCCAGCATTATAGAAGTGAGACATCGAGGGCATCGAGATTGAATAGTTTGAATAAGTCTTTGAAGCTCACCATCAAGAAGCCCAAGTTGTGGAGGAAATGCACCTCTGTGTATCTAACAGTGAATCCAGTTTGCCAGTTTGGCTTTCGCCTATTGGATCTCTACATATACCAGGTATGCAAACTCCCGTAAGCTAGTCCGAGGCTGGGTAATTATGTCTTGGTGACCAATAGTATTCCGATGGAGTACTTTTAGGGCTTGAGAGGTAGTGGCGGACCCAGAAATTTCAAGATGTGTATTCGAAGTTACAAAAATATTGTTCAATAGAAAACGTAAAGGTCCACAATAGCGAAAATTAAAGTACAATTATTTATACTAGAGATAACATCTCAAATAATATAAAGAAATTAAAAATAATTAAAAATTAACTCGATGATTGTTCATGCTTTGAAAGCGAGATATAATGTTATGCAGACAAGCACACAAAAAGAAGCAATTTTAGCAATGAGTGAAGAACAGAACTGAAAGTCTAATAGTTTTAACCATAATGGCTGGAATTAGAAATGAATTGTTTCCTTAGAACTACTAACCTGAGTCAAAGTTAAAATCTAAATAATTCTGTAATAGACTTATACAATCACAACAAGATGTTTTAATTAAGTGAAAATGCAATTCTCTTTGTCAAATTTTTGTGTTCTGTAAGCAGAAGTTCTGAAGTGCTTTTATCATGAGCATACTTTATTGAACCGTTTCTAACTAAACAACTTAAGCAGTATTACCTAAACTGCTAAATAAAATATATATCGAACAGCAAGACACCAAAGGAGATCAAATTATCCAAGTGATCAGCACATCAAGCTGCAAGAAAGACTTACAATACTTGTATAGTTTCTAAATAATTGATATATTAGTCATCATAATATAATCAACTGCCTCACTTCTTTAAGCAAAATACAACCCACATCTTTATTTAGACACATAATTTTGCTTCAAATTGGAGATCACTAGCAGAGAAAGAGAGGGAGAGATTACTGGATTAGGAATATAGGGCCATGCCGCCTTCAAGGTCGCTGGGTCAGGGAGGACGAACCTGTGTGGTTGTGCCGCACCGACAAGTGACAACGGCAAAACTTGTGACTTGCGAGATGGTCGCTCCAATGCTCCTACGCAGCCTCATGAGTCTTGCATCTAGAAGTTCAGAGTCCAAAAGACCAAAAGCCTCCTACGCTGCCAGACGGAGAGAGCCAAAGAGAAGATACTTAAGTAAGGGGAGAGACTGAGTGAGACTTAGAGTTCCTACCACGTGTCGTGTGAATCACGACAGTGGGCCTGGGTCAATGTCTAGTGCTAATTTGGGCCTGAGAGAGAGAAATAGGCCAAAAGGATTCGACATCAATTTAGGCTGATGGAGTATGAACAGGACAAATTTGGCTTAACTACTAGTATATATATGTATTATACCTTGTATTTAGTGGATATTTTGCTAAAAATTTTCTGTATGAATTATGTTAGGACCGCCCCTGTTGAGAGGGCCCTTAATCTTCTTCAATTTAGCCTTAGCATCTCGCTTGTGATACATCAGTAAGCCTCTCCTTGTTGCAATTTCACCAAGGCATTTCCTTTTCCTATTGGGATCCCTTCTAGTTACACACTTTCCTATTTTTATCTTCTTGAACTAGATGCGCATAGAACTTATAAAGACATCGAGTAGGCAGCAAGTAACGACCTAATTCCAAGCTAGAATAGAAGACCATGAGCACACTGGAATCGCTTTATAACCCAAAGGATGAGGCGTAGAAGGAGCAAGGAGAAGACTAACCAACAGTTACCAGGGGAGATCCAGGGGAGGATGGGGGCTCGCCGACAGTGGAGATCTGAGGGCGGAGGGCGATGCAGCGGCAGCGGCTAAGGTGAGATCTGACTTTTGAACGAAGTGACTTCTCAAAATAGTTTCTATAAGCTATTTATAGAATTCATTGTAAGAGTTATTTTGAACGAAACAACTTTTCAATGTAAGTATTTCTTACTCATTTAATCTCTCTCGCAATCAACTAAAAGGCAAAAACCACGTTACTTTTAAACAGGGTTTTACTTTCTTCGCAGGAACAATAGTGATTATTTGTTATGCCCATTCTTACTGGGCCTCAAGTTGTCTAAGGCCAATCGCTTCCTTCCTTCATTGCGGCGGGCCCGTTTGGCCCATGGATCCAACCATGCACATCATCACTCACGAGAGATCCATCCATCCACCCAAGCTCTCCGCCGCCTCGCTCGAATTCTTCTTCTTCGCGTCGTCGTCGGCGCTCCTGCTCCGGCTCCCCTCTAGTAGGTTGGCGTGGCCGTGGAGCGGGCACCTGTCCATCCGGACCGACTCCTTCGCTTGGAATTCTGCTGCTCTGGTTTGCTCGGCGTGGTCTCCTCTTCGCCGCGAGGCAATCGAGCCCAAATTCCTTTGCTGTGACCAGAAATCTGGCGGCCGCGGCGGCGATGGACATCTACAACGTCGAGGCCGCCGAGATCCTCGCCAACGAGGCCCTCGTGAGTCGTCCTGACCTCGCCATCCATTCTCTTCTCTATGCGCGTGTCCTTCACCCCTTCTCCTTTCGAGTTCAACTGAGCTGAGGTGTTGCGCCCTTTCCTTCCTTCAGCTGCTTCCCGTCGGCGAGGCCGCCCCAATCTACGAGAAGCTGCTCGCCACCTTCCCTACCGCCGTGAGTTCAATTCAGTTCCGACTGAATGTTTGTTTGTTTGCTCCACCAAAATCTCTAGGTTTATCCTATCAATCTTGCGGGGTTGAGGCTTGATTTTGCGTCACCTACTATGCGCAGGCGAAATACTGGAAGCAGTATGTGGAAGCGTACATGGCCGCGAAAGACGACGAAGCCGCCAAGCAGATATTCAGCAGATGCCTGCTCAGTTGCCTTCACGTTAGTCTCTGGTGAGGGAATGCCGCATTAGTCCATGATGGTATATAGCCGCACACTCCATGACTCTAGTATGCATTTTGAAGAAGTTCCTTCACTGTCGCTCAGCAAATTATCAGCGTCGCTACTATGTCTACCAACATGCTCCTCCCTTGATGTGCCTTGCCTTTTGGCTGTGAATTCCCGCTCTCAATTCATGCACATCAATTGCCAAATTACTAAACAGTTCCGTGCAATTATTTTTGCCTCATGTTCTCAGCAATTAGGTCATTGTTTTGTGAATCCATCACCAATTTTGCTGCACCTTGTATTGCTCTTAGTTATGGCCGTTATATTCTCTCAACGTAAAATTTCCAGTTTATTTGCAAGTGCAGTATTAACATTAACCTATTGGGTTGGGTGTAACTCGCAGGCGTTGTTACATCAACTTTATCAGGAAAGTAAACGATAAAAGGGGCTCTGAGGGTCTGGAAGAGACAAAAAAGGCTTTCGATTTCATGCTGAACTATGTTGGTAAGTAGAGACTTCTGATTTCAAGCACTGTATGGTGATCATGCGACTTTCTGAGTAGAAAATTTTGAACTAAGAATGCTTAAACTTGCCAGGCAACGATGTTGCTTCCGGCCCTGTTTGGATGGAGTACGTTGCTTTCTTGAAGTCAATGCCGGTTTGTCTTATTCGTTGTTATTTCCTGTTCTATCCCATGTGTTAACATAATGGTCCTTCATTTGCTTTTGTATTCTGTGTAATTCTTTGCTTGAAAACTCTTCAGGTTGTGACGCCCCAGGAAGAGTCACATCGCATGACTACTGTACGGAAAGTGTATCAGAAGGCAATTTTAGTTCCAACTAGTCATGTGGAGCAGCTATGGAAGGATTATGATAACTTTGAGAATTCTGTTAGCCGCACCTTGGTAATTAGAATTTCCTTTTGGATCTATAATCTTTCTGAATAGAAGTTCGCAAATAACTCTAGTAATTGTGCTGGAAAAAAACTGGTTTTTAATTCTCCTTTGGGAGTGTGAAATTTTGCAGCTTCAGTGCATTCTAGTGTGCCAGTAGTGTTTACTGTTTAGCAGGATCACAATGCAAACTTGACTTGACTTTATCTCATATGGAGTTAATGATTATATGTCCATGTTCCAGGCCAAAGGATTGCTATCTGAGTATCAACCAAAGTTCAACAGTGCTAAAGCTGTATACAGGGAGCGTAAGAAGTACATTGATGATATTGATTGGAACATGCTGGCCATTCCCCCTACAGGCTCCTACAAGGTAAACACTTGGTCTGGCACTAACGTTGATTTACACTAGGCATGATGCAAACCTACAAATATTGACTTTACAAAGTTTTTTAAATTAATTATTTGCCGTGTTGCAGTTGGAATTTGGGAATGTTTTTCAATCTCATAAATTATCATTGGCGTCAAAGTCTCCCTCTCTTTTTTCCCTTTGCCATTTGTTGCTGTGGTACTGGTTATTGCAAACAGAACACTTTAAATGTGCTACAAAAGCTGGCTAACAGGGATATTTTTCCTTAACTACTACATTCTCATTGTCAACATGCACTGCTATAGTGCTATTCCTTTCACACCCCTGGCAACTTCCACCATTTCTCCAAACTGTATAGCTAGCTGAAGTTCCAACACCCTAACCAGCTCTTTCTTCAAAAATTTTCTCAGTTGCATTTCAGTAACAGAAGTTTACTTATGGTATATTTCAGAAGATATATGCTTAGGTGAAAAAGAAACAGTTCACCCGACAGAACTTTTCATCCATATTTAGTTCTAGTTGTTTTGAGTTTAGGTTATTGCTAGCAGAGTGAACTTTTCTTTTAACTTAATACTTGTGTCATCCTTCCCTAGACTATATTTCTTGTTTGGTTTACTGGTTAAGCTTCTGAGAATCTCTTCAGCATTGGAACCCTATATTTACTTTGTTATGCACTCTGCTAGATGCATTACTAGTATTTAACTGGCAGGTAACTCATTTAAGTTATTTGACAGGAAGAGCAACAGTGTATGGCATGGAAAAGACTTTTGGCATTTGAAAAGTGAGTAAATATCTGCCACATATGCTAAGTGTTATGATGAGTCAAAATTCCTGTAAAAGATTTTCGTTTGATCTTATTCTTAGATATATAGCAGCTAATCTTTGTTCTTCATATTCTTTTTGTAAACTCTCTGCTCCAGCCAAGTAATTTGTGTTTGCCATCTTGAAACTTTATCTGCAATCTATCTTCTTTGAGTTCTTTCTTTTTTCTGAATCAGTGGGGGGCAAGTCATGGATTAAAACATTTTCCATATTTCTAACTTGATATCATGTTTTCTCACCTTCTGTCACTTCTTTCCAAGATTAGTCCCCAAATTTCTGCTAACTCCAAGTATTTTGTTTCACTGTAGGGGGAACCCTCAAAGGATTGATGCTACAACTGCTAATAGGCGTGTTACCTTTACTTATGAGCAAGTAAGCCAACTTCGGTTTGTACACATAGATGCATAGGGATGTTTGGGTGTGTAATGATGCTTTGCATATTATTCTTTCCTATAATTCATTGTAACCATACCGTGACGTGTAAACCTCTTGTATTCAATTTCTTACATAGTTTCTTCTTTTATAGTTGTAGTTTTTTAGCTCCATTATCAAAGACATGAAAAGAAGTCATTCTAATGATGCCATTTACCCTATGTAACCTTCTGTTAGCTTAAATGTTTTAGTCAGTAGACCTGAGCTTTACCAGGTTCTACCATTGTACATGGGACATATTAGCTTTTTGTTAATAATTCATGGACTGAATTAATTAATTTGATCATCCTGTTTTTATTTTTAGTGCCTGATGTATCTATACCATCATCCTGATGTATGGTATGATTATGCTATGTGGCATGCAAAGAATGGCTCTATGGATTCTGCAATCAAAATATTTCAGCGTGCTCTAAAAGCACTCCCTGGTAATAAAGTACTTTGAAGTTTTGTTGATCAATTCAGATAACATACCCACTCCAGTAGTCAATATATCCTTTTTGAAGCTAGTATCTGGTAGATGTAATTTGCTAATTTGAACTAAATTACATGTGGATGGGCTGGGACAAGGCCCAATCCTGGCCACCCAAACAAGGCCTTACCAGGTGGAACTACTAGTGTACCTAAATTCCTGGATGACTTGGTATATACTCCGGGGGACAGACATTACCTCCAGGAGATGACATCTTAGGGAGGGTTAAATGTAGCTTCTAGGAAGGCTGAACACATTTCTAAGGAGGATACCAAATGCCCCTTGAGTTTTTCCACATCTTAGCTCACATGTCGGAACTTCATCACAGTTCAACTTACATCTTATATCAAGATAAGGGACCCATATATCAATAGAATATAGTTTTGTTTACACACAATCATATGGATGTATCAAAGACTACTAAGGACGTGTTAGCACTAGCTAGGTCTATGTGATCCTTGTACTCCCATATTCTCATTTGTTTGTAACAAATTTTTCATTCTTAGAAATTACGACTTACGATTAGTGTGCCTTGGGGGAGCTACCACCATATTCTCACCTGAAGTTCTGTTGCTCAAGTGCAGTGATGATATCCACTCCAGTAGTCAATGCATTTTTTATGTGAGGCTTATTTAATCAATTTCCTGAAATTATGTTAAAATATAAATTATATTATTAATTAATTCAATTGTTAATATTTGAGCAAGAATTTGTTCAATATGGATTGCTAGAAGGTGCACCTGGTTAGTTGTGCATCTACTGTGACTTACATAACCACCAAAATCTCAACTTCGTGCAGTAGGCTATAAGAATTTCTGTGTTCTGTACAATAAATACTTATCTACCATCCAGACACACATCATGGGATGAATATTATATCTACAGTAAAATGTACTATGGATTGACTTTTTTCATTAGATTTGCTAATTATTTAATGTACATAACAATTTCTCCTCCTTAAACTTCGATCATGTTGAGTGTGTGACAGATATGCAAGGATGATAAGGAGTTCTTAATGCCAACCCTGTTTCATGCTTGCATTGAGCACTAGACTGGAGCATTAGTTTTATTAGTAGGCTTTGTTTAAATGAAATCTAGAGTATCGTTTCCTGATCTGATTTTTCAACTCCTGAATTTTTTTTAGCTATTCTCTTTCATAGATTCTGAAGTACTAAAGTATGCCTTTGCTGAACTGGAAGAGTCCAGAGGGGCAATCCAGGTCCATTAGCTTCCTTTACTTTGATCAAGAATTCATTAGCTTCCTTTGCACTCTCATACTGCTACGAGTACTCTTAAGATGGTCATTATTTTTCTCAAATACGCTTCCTGTTGCAGCCTGCTAAGACAATATACGAGTCTCTTATAGCTGATAATGTGAGCATGACTTCACTTGCACAAATTCAGGTGAGTTACATTACTTTTAATGTATTTAAGGTTATTGCTGCATTGTGTGCAATAGCTTTAGCATTCTTGTTTCCTACTGTAGTTTATTCGGTTTCTAAGAAGAACAGAAGGCGTTGAAGCAGCTCGTAAGTACTTTTTGGATGCTCGGAAATTGCCAAGCTGCACTTATCATGTATATGTTGCTTATGCTACAATGGCATTTTGCCTCGACAAGGATGCAAAGGTTGTGAGTGATGACCTGTACAAACTGTCATGCATCTTTCTTATATTCTTTGTCCATCTGATAATAGTACTGAAGTGTAGAATTAGCACAAAAAAAAGGTTTCATATGATCTAGGACATAACTTTAAGCTCAAATATCAAAATCATCACAAAATGGGATCTTCAATATCCATACATAAATTGTCAACACTCATCACCATGCACTGTTAGTTTTCACCTTTGGAACCTTGTACCAGGTACCCTGCCATCCCAGCTAGTACAAAGCTTTCATGTCCTTTCTGTGATGTTACTTAGTGATGTCCATTTGGAATCTGGCCATCCCAAAAAGTAGTTGTTTGGATCATGGAAGGAGGACGAGGAGGCATGCCATACCATTTTTTTGTGCTATGCGGTACCTTAGCAGCCATTTAAAACTGAACAGGTTTGAGCAAAGATTATGAGAAGATTGTTAAAGTGAACATTTAAAGTTTTAAACCTGCTCAGAATGGTGGAGTGTGGCTTAGTATGCCTACGATGATGCACAGACGCATTAGTTTTTACCAGCATTGCCTCTGTTTTCTATGTATCACTGCCAGCAAATAGGCCAGAGTATTAGGTTAAGTCATAAAGATGTTAGTGGTAACCTAATCGCATCCTTAGAAATTGGAAGCGGAATTAATAAAAAAGGCCGAATTTAGTGAGTAATAAGAATTTACTGAGTATTTTAGACTGAGTTTTTCATCATGCGTTAATTATAGAATTCAACCCTTTTTATTTCAGTTTGCAATAGCTCATCTATCATGTAATATCTGCTAAATATTCTCTTGTAGGTGGCACAAAGTGTTTTTGAAGCTGGTCTAAAACGATTTATGCATGAGCCAGGATATATCCTTGAGTAAGTATTCATTTTTGGCTAATTGATACTTAAAATTTATCTTCTTTTTATGGTCCACTAATGTCCATTGACGAACCAAAAGTGTCTCTCCAGTCTCCACTAGTTGTTTTTATGCTACTTTTTTTAGGTTCATATATTTGCAGTTGAAAAGGGCTCATTTCACTGTCATATTAAATTGGTCGATTACTAAGACTGATGCTATGATTCAGATATGCAGACTTCCTGTGTCGCTTAAATGATGATAGAAATGTACGTGCTTTGTTTGAGCGAGCTCTGAGCTTACTTCCTCCCGAGGAATCCATAGAGGTAGAGCTTCCGTTTTATCCTAACTAAAGTTACTCAACATCGGTATTACCATGAGAAGATGCCCTTTCAGCATTACTTTGCATTTTTTCAGAAAGATCTTATTTGGTGTAGTGTCTCTTCAGCAACAGCAATAGCAATAATATACGACTATTTCCACCCCCTTTTTTTGCGGTCTACTGCATTGCCTTGGGAGCTTATGTTGTTGGATTTTTGTTATAGAGGTGCAACATGCAAATAGATATAGATTCATCTGTCCTTTTGTTAGTTGTCTGAATTAATATATCATGTTTGTTGCTATTCTCTTGTAGGTATGGAAACAATTTGCTCAATTTGAGCAGGTTTACGGGGATTTGTCAAGCATGTTAAAGGTATGAAGCTCTAAGCAAAGTGCATATAGAGGTTGTCAACTTATCATTGCACAATGAAAGATAAATTCTGCAAATGCATACTTGTGGTTTTAAAATTGACCTGCTCCATTCTTGTGGTTTGGAACTGCCATCTCTGCCATACCTAGCAGCAGTTTTTCTGTAAGCTTTTGCATAAAGAATAGGGGCAAGATTATAATACGTATGTATAATTAATGGAAAAATGCTGCCAGGTATGGTAGAGACAACATTAAACTGCAGGTATGGTTCGATCAATTTTGGAACCACAAGTAAACATTTGCAAAAGCTTGAAACCACAGATGGGCCCTGTGCATTTTTGTCTTCTAGTGTTGTAGTATTGTTTATGCTCTTTTCTTTAGTTGCCCAATTCATTATATTATAAATTGTGTTTTCTCAGGTGGAACAAAGAAGGAAGGAGGCTTTATCTAGGACATCAGAAGATGCCTCATCTGCCTTGGAGAACACACTTTATGATATTGTTTCTCGGTACAGTTATATGGATCTTTGGCCATGCTCATCAAAAGAATTGGATTATCTGTCGAGACAAGAGGTTTGCACTATCTCACGTACACAATGACCTTGCATAATTTATCGATTGTATCAGGACCATATATGTAATTCACCCTCAAGTATCTGGCTGTTTTGACTAAGGACTTGATATTAATTGAATTATCAAGTTTGCCTAAAAGATATATTTGCACATGCGGCCCTCGGCAGTGGTTGTGACTTTCTGGCAACAATTGCAGGACTAGTTGATGTAGGTGCTAGAGTATGTGCTTTGCAACTTGAAAGCACGTCCATAAAATTTGTGATACCTAACTTGGATGTAGTCATTAAGTGGAGAATGCTTTCTTCTTTGCTACTTCATGTTTCTGGTGCAGGTTATATGCTGTAGCACTTCACAGAGTCCATGTTTTGTTTCCATTGACAAGTCTCACTTGTAATGCTTCTTGATGTTAATATCGCAGTGGCTTGCAAAAAACATTTTTAAGAAGGTTGACAAGTTAGTTATGCTAACTAGCGGTGCTACCTTAGGTAAGTTGCTTTCTGTTAGCAATTACGTCAGCATGATATTAACAAAGTTTGCTGATTGTGTCTACGATTTTTGGCTCAGATAAAGGTGCTGTTGGAGTTGGTGCTGATTCAAAGTTGTTGCCGCAATCTGCAAAAGTTGTTCGCCCTGAGATATCTCGAATGGTTATTTATGATCCTAGACAGATGAAAGGTATTTTTACAAATGAGTCTAGAATTTTTCTTGTTTGAGTTCTTTTATTTGCATTGGATATATTAAGCTAGGGGCTTATTCTTTTTGGCTGCGGCTGATGGCTTTTTGGCTGTTTGCGACAGAGATTGCGGAAAGAGAGATACTCACTTGCGATTTTTTATGGTACAGATATTAGTTTTTTAATGTGTACTACAATTAACTTGTAGATCCCATCTTAAAAAAATACTCCATTTGAAAGTTAGTTACTGTAGCAAAAGCCAAAAGCGGCTTTTAGAAGCCGCAGAGAACAGGCCCTAGATCTTGTAGATCAAGTCATGCCTCCCTTAAATGATGCAAGTTGTGATTCCACAATCCACACATGCATCTGTTCTCTCGATCATATTGCGACACCTAATGATTTTGTATGCCATATTCAGATTTTCAGATAAGCAGGATTTAATTCCTTTGCATATTTCGATGTATTATCCTAAAAAGGAAATGCACCCCCACCCACACACAAAAAAACCTAATACTGTAATTATCACCTGGCAATCAGCATCCCATTTAACTGTTACTGCAAACTTCTAAATCTGCCCCATTGCATCATGTTACTTGATGAGGAAGAACTGAATTCATTGTTGTTCCTGTTGTAAATACACCAACTATTCAGTTGCAGACTTGCAGTTGTCAACCTATCTCATGAGACAGCATTGTTGATTTGTCAGGCCCAGTGTTTTCAGCCACATCCAGTGGGTACACAAAGGAGGTTGAAGAAATATTCAAAATGCTTTCTCCACAGATGATGTCCTTCATCACAAATTTGCCTGCTATTGAAGGTACGGCCATATGAGTACTCACTGTCCTCTGATGCATATAGCTAATAGCCACCATGTCGTATGCCAGATGCTGTTAGAATTAGAGCATGGGAACCAGTCCATGCTAAACCAGACACTAGTGTAGGCCTGGTGTAGTGCATTGGTTGAGAAATGCCTGAGAGTTTAAACTAGTTCTCGTGAGCTTGCTTCTGAAAAATTTTGTGAAGTCTGTTGTGTGTTCGTCGCCATCAGGTTGCATAACTGAGAACATGGTTATTAAAAAAAAATACTGCAATGCTTGAAAGCTACTCCCTCTATTTCGCTTTATTTGTCTATGGCCTTGAGAGTATCTGTTTCAATATATTTGTTCACCGAGGGAGTTATTGCAATTTTTTCACTGACTACCCCTACTTAAATGCTTTGGAAGAGGTTAGGTGGTTGTGTTATGTCATTTAATAGGAATATGCATGGTCATTTCTCATTAACTATTCCTTAGGTTTAGTGTTTTCTTGGTCTGTGCACATGATGAGTTGTGGACAAATATAGCGAAACGGAGGGAGTACAACATAGCCTTTTTAAAGGGTTGGTGATTTTATATATTGCTTTAGCATGCATTCAGTTTTTTTCTTTAGTTTTCAGGGTTTCACAATTGCATTGCATCAGCAGTCGAAGGCTTGAAAATGTGTTATTAATTAATTGATAATTTTGAATACCCCAGATCGTCTTTTTATTGGTGTTCAAATTCTTGAATATGGGCTGCTGAAATATTGCTGAGGTAAATCTGTATATTTTTCTTCACAGGACCATCACCAGATATGGATATTGTGCTTAACGTGTTACTGCAAAGTACATTGCCAATGGCGCCTGATGTTGGCAAATCAGCCATTTCCGGTCCACAAGTT
Source organism: Melocanna baccifera (assembly GCA_036346265.1). Classification (NCBI taxonomy): domain Eukaryota; kingdom Viridiplantae; phylum Streptophyta; class Magnoliopsida; order Poales; family Poaceae; genus Melocanna; species Melocanna baccifera. The sequence continues at coordinate 18,045,459 of CM070710.1, forward strand.
CCTGGCCCTGCCACTAGTGACCTCTCAGGTCCCAGCAAATCAGGGTTGAACCAAAATGGTTCCGTTCATAGACCTCCAAGAGGTGGGCAATCCACGAGAAGGAAGGGCTTTGAAAGTAATTACCCCCACCTCCAATCTTTACTGGTCCGCAAAGCTGAAGATTTGTTTGCATGTTGTGCTGAAAGAAGTCAAGAACAATATGCCTGCCATATTTGAGCTTTTTTTTTGTTATGATTGATCCAGGCCTCCAAGCGAAGTTGTTTTATGGCTTATTACAGACGATTTAATCAGCATAAAAGATGAGGCAATCGTATTAGGTTCAGAATCTGACGAGTTGACTTATTGTATGCAGGGCAAGCGCAGGAGGAAGACGATACAACGACGGTGCAGAGCCGAGAACTGCCAAGAGATATATTCAGGCTCAGGCAGATTCAGAGGAGCCGCGGCGCGGGTATTTCTCAGTCTGGATCGGCGGCAATGTCCAGTGGTAGTGTGTTTTCCGGGGAGCAGTCTGCCAGCTCAAGCTAGCTCAGTCTGTAGTACTGGCCGAATGTAGCTTCCTTCAGCTTACATGCTGATATACTATACTATGTAGTAGTAGGAATAAAGTTACATACTAGCTAGCGTCAGGTTTAGTTAGGTTATGTTAGCCTTGGCTGAAATCGAGCTTTCATTAATTAATTAAGAACAAACCAATGTTTCTGACTGAAGATGTTCATGTTGTTGAGCTTATTTTGTGACGTTTCACTTCACTCAGTGTTGAAAGAAAAATGTGTGCATTTGAATGCTGATGCTTTCATGTATGTTTGACCCAGAGGAAAAGGAGGACAAGTATGGTTTCATTTTCTGACAGCAAATGTTTCTTTTGGCTGCAGTGACCAAACTCACTCGGGCAGTGATGACCACGATCGAATAGTGCAGGCCCCGTTGGTTTACTTGTTCTTAATTTCCCATTTATTGAGTGCTAACGAACGAAACTTGGCACGATCAAAGGTTGACAGTAAAGAGAGAGAGGAAACCAAGGAGAAGAAGCAAATTAAGACAGTAGCAGCAGCATTACATTTCTGATCAGCTCGAGAAGTGAAGTGAACCTTCCAACAGTTGTAAAAGAGAGGACAGGAGAGAAGAAAGTAAGGGGAGGAAGTGCAACGAACGAACAAGCTTGCATGCATGCATGGCCTGTTTTACTTTTACACGTCGCGTCCAAGAAAGCAACCGGTGATCGTCGCGGCAGCAGCATCGGCGGAGATGGCGGCGGTCACTGGCCGTTCATCTCGACCGGTGGCCAGCGGCGGCACGAGCCGACCTGCTCGAGGAACTTGGTGAGGCGGGCGTGCTTGGCGGCCCACTGCTCCGCCATCTTCTGCTCCTTGAGCTCGGCGTCGCGGCGGAGGCCGGCCACCTTCTCCCGGTACTCCGCCTCTACGCGCTCCACCGCCGCCACCTGCTCCTCCCGCAGCGCGCGAATCTTCGCCTCGAACTCATCCGCCGCCTCGCGGCGCCGGCACGCGCGCTCCGACTGCAGCTGCAGCTCCACGCGCTTCAGCCGCCACGCCGCCTCCTTCCTGTGCGTCGCCCACGCGCGGTGACCCTCGTCCAGCTCCCGGCAGCACTCCGCCAGTGCCTGCCCGTCGACACCGATGCCCGGCAGCGGCGGCGGCGCCTGCGGGCTCGCGAACCCGAACGCCGCCGCGGTGGCGTCCTGGCCGGGCGCGCGCTCCGCCTTCTGCATCCACGGCGCGGCGGCCGGGGGCGCGGGTGCGGTGACAGCGGACGCGAGGCTGAGCGTCACAGACGGTGACGGCGGGCGTGGCGGCCCTGGCGGCGCCACTGCCACGGGCACCGCGTTGGACCCCGTCACGGACGACATCCACGGCGGGAGCATGGGAGCGGCCATGAGCAGCGGCGCGACCTGCCTCTCCTTGACGAGCTTCTCCGCAAAGTTCTCGAGCAGCCACTCGTACCTGCCCCTCTCGTCGGGGCTGGGCTCCGGCGGCGGCCTCTGGCTGTCCCTGAGCTCCCGCTGCTGCTTCTCCTTGAACACCTCCCACCACTTGCCGAGCCGCTTGGCCGTGCGCCCCGGCACCTCGGCGGCGATCTTCTTCCACTTGTTGCCGTGCTTGGCCTGCAGGCGGATGACCAGCCGCTGCTCCTCCTCCGTGAGCGAGCCCTTCTTTATCCCCGGCCGGAGGTAGTTCTTCCACCGCTCGAGGCACGACTTGGCGTCACGGTCGAGCGCCACGTTCATCCGCTGCGCCACCAGGTTCCACTCCCGCGGGCCATACTGCCGGACGTACGCGCGTAGGATGGCGTCTTCCTCAGGCCGCCACCGCTGTCGTTCCTTCATTTGCTGCAAAGGCCATCGCCCATCCCTCCACCTCACTCCTCATACTGCACTCTGCATCCGAATTTGTTTGCATCCATCCATGCAAAAGAAACAAAAAAGATCAAATCTTTAGTTAGCTCAATGCAACACACATCATACAAGAATAAGCAATGGATTCCACACACACACACATAAAAAAGATCAAATCCTTAGCAAGCTCAGCAATGGAACACACATTAGGAAAGGACATGAATGTTTCAGCCAGAGCCTTGCTACAGCAAAACCGGGGAGCAATTTGCAGCTGCTTGCACAAGCAGGACAGTGATTAGCAGATGTTTCAATGGATTTGGGTTGGAACAGTGGCAGTGATTATCTCAGTGGCAGGGTGGTTAGTTGCTTTATTCATTACAGCATTTATAAGTTTCAGTTTGGGGTGGAAAAGCAGTAGCAGAGTTATTTGTTCAGGGATCCCTGCCGCAACTACTACTACAGTACTAGTCTATTACTACTGCCTCCAGAGCCAGCCAATACATGCTCCTACAACATGTTGGTACTCCAAAATTGTGCAAGATTATTCTTTTGACATTGTACAATTATTACTCAAGTGGAAGGATAGCCTGCAAGTTCTTCAGGTTACAGTTAAACTACTGCACGTGGCAAAAAAAAAAAGTGTGATTTCAAGAATTCTTACCAAGGCTACTTACCATAATAAACCAATGTCAAGAAGGAATTGACAAAGAAACAATCTTAACTAAAGCCAAAGCCATGCTATTAATATCAACATGGAGACAGGTTCAGAGGTGAAGAAGGGTGTGGGCACATCTGGGTGAGCAAATAATAAGCTAGCACTGTTTTCTCGCGAGCTTGTCTTGTATCTTGAGCAATGACGCCATCTAGCATTAATTGGGTGTTGATCAAGGACAAGCTAATCTGCCAAATACCTACCTAATAGCCCGGGAAAACAACAAATAAGAGAATGTGCAAGAGACGGAAGCAAATACAAATTAATGTGATGACACTAGGGACCATTGGCAACCCCACATGTTGCTAGCTAATGACGCATTAAAGGCGTCAGGTCAGGGCTAATCACACAGAAGATGGGATTTTAGTTTGGACGGTGAAGATGAATCAGGTGTGCCAGGTGAATTTGGGAAACGGGAAAACAAACACGGCAAGAAATTCACTCCATTTTGCATCTTTTCACCTATTAATGAAGGATTCATGGGGAAATAATACAATGAAATCCGCAAGAATTTCATGCAAACCGGTTGGGTGGATCTATGCAGGCAATATATTTTGGAAAGCTAAAAAAAAATCAGGTAAGACAGAATCATCAAAGATTCTGAGGAACAAGTGTTCAAGACTGGTTTGTTTTATCCACTTCATCTCCTAATTCATGCATTAAACAAGAAGAAACAAAACAAAAGAATGTGGAAAGTATGGTAGCAAAGCCAAATAAATCAATGTGGTTTTGCTTGGACCATTGTATCCCCCTGGCTACATGTTACTACTGACAAATTAAAGGCGGTGCGGGGTATACTCCCAAATATGATGAAACTTGGATCTGTGGTGCTGGGTATTATTATCTTTCAGGTAACTCATACTGCAAGTTCTCAATTGCTCATCATTTTGCATCCTTCTTTCTTTGGCCTTATTTTTCATGTGTAAGTGAATATTCCAATGGATAGGGGGGAGAACACGTAAAAAAAACAATCATGATGCAATCAAGTGAGAAATGATATATTTTCCATACCTTAAAAAGGCTCTAAAGAATGGCATACTTCAATTAGGAATCAACAAAGAACCAAAGAAAAACAGAATCAGAACTACATATCCGGTAGCAGCAAGGAGAATCCAAACATGAAACATTTACTAGGCCGTCCAAGAACTAGTGCAGTAATGCTAGAAGATACAAGAACTAGATGATTGTTTTTCAGTCAGGAACACAAATTTCCTACTCACATATCACAATCTATAACTAAACCACAAAAGGAAAACTCTAAGAATATACCAGTCAGCATTCCACACTTCCTAGCTATCCATCCTGCATCCCAAGTAGCAAAACAAAAGCAAAAACTAGGCAAGCCAACAATCCTTATCATGAAAGCAGCCTATACCACCTTCTCTACAAGGCAAGAAGCTAACAGGAGAGTAATAAATAGCTTGAAAACATAACACAACCAAGAAGCATGAACAAACTAATCCATAAAGCAAGCAACAACCATCTCAAGAGCACATACATAACATCTGCACCACATGACAAACCTAGCGAAGTATGAACTGTGAACTTGCCCAGACTAAGAACCGGGTTTGGATGATGGTATCCACTTACAGAGGCACCACTACACCATCCTCTGCTCTGTTCTTGGCCTCCCCCTCAAGCTTGAGAACACCTCCAGAGAAGAAGCCAAATAATTGCAAGGAGGAGGAGTAGTACTCCCAGTGGCAAGCCAGAGAAGACAGGGATAGGGAGATGTGAACTGAAATATTCTCTCCTCTTCCCCCAGCTCAGTGAGCCTCTCCCCCTCAGTGTGCCTGTGCGTGTGTGCTTGTGCACAGTGCGTGTGTGTATATGGAATGGAAGTGGGGTGAGTGACGGACGGTGGTGAGGAGAGGGAGACAAGAGGCAGCGAGAAATTAGGGCACGCGAGGGGGGTAAAGACGGGGGAGGAAAAGCGATAGGTGGAAAGGGGAGGTGTGTGTATTTATAGACGGAAACGAAGAGAAATATGTGTGAGCTAGACTTGCTAGAGGAGCAGCAGCTGCTTCTGCAGCAACAGTTGCGAGCACCATCAACCACGCACACATGGATGCACATGGACTCCATGGAGAGAGAGAGAAGCTTTTTCTTGGAGCTGACTTCACAGTGGCTGAGGCGCTGAGCAGAGAGAGAGAGAGAGAGAGAGATTGAGATGGGAGAGAGAGAGAGAACACTGTTGAAGAGGAGATGGTACAACAGATGAAGCCTGGCTGGCTGGCTCAAATAATTTCCCATGCATCTGTAGAAAGGTAGAAAGTAGCATTTCTTGCGGCTAGCATGCATCATGCACAGGGAGATGCTTGCCTCTTTTTTCACTCTTTTTTTCACTTTTTTTACAGTGTATTGTCACTCTTTTTTTCGCTTTTTTTTTACAATGCATTGTTTGTTCATGCACCATCTGTAGTGGTGGTTACTGGGGATCAAACAGGAGCTGTTGCACACACACATTGCATTAGGAATTCCCTTGAGATGATGGAAAATGGCAGTACAAGTAGCGCTACTCCAGTCTGGCTGCAAAAACGTATGGGTGACTTTTAGCTGAAAATAAATAGTAATTATGGAAAAATGGTTTTTATAAAAAGAGAGTGAGCGGTGAAAAAAGTGATAGAGAAATATATACGCATGATGGGAGCCAGAAAAGTGTAGCTGTGCTCCATTGGTCTTAAGCTCAAGCATTTATCTTTTATGGCACTGTCTAAAGCTTTTTTTTATATTGTAATTGCTATTAGATTTTTTCAACATAACTAAATTTAAAAAAATTATATCATTATAGGCAATACAAAGGAATAAAGAAAAAAGAAGACAAAAAACCAAAAAAATTAAAAAGTTAGGAAAAAAAAACGGCACTAAGGAGATAAAAACTAAAACTTGAATCTTAAATAAGCACAGTGAATTTGCAGGGGAGATTTCTGGAAAGTGAACCGGCCGGCGCGCGCGGTGGCTTACCGGGCATGCATGCGCCCGTTGCGTCTTGTCGTGGCAGTGCGTGTTTGTTGTCTTGTACTATGAAACGCAGCAGGGAAAGGCAACAAAAGAAGGGAAAGCTAGCTAGGGTTTCTCTCCACGGATCAGCATGCGCCTTGTACACAGTTTTGAGACATGCTAGATCGCAAATCGTTGCGGTAGACGGCTATGTGATTGGTTCCATGCACGAGTCAAGAGCCCCTGAACAAAAGTAGGAAAGAGGGAGCTAGGGATCTTTTCGATCTATAAGAAGAGAGGAACAGTTTTAATAATTAGGAAAGAAATTTACATGCCACAGTAAAGTTCTCGGATCTCTAGTAAACCGTTGCAAAACACGTACTACCTAACACGCCGTTGCATTTTTATTTGCCATCGTCGACAATCCACCCCCCCCCCCCCCAATTCCCCACCTCAATCCATCGCTAGCTCATATCTCCACATTCGGCTAATAATCAATGGCAGCTTTGGCCTACAATAGGGGCTGCGTGGGCCCTAATAGACGAAGAATCTAGATCTGTCATTACGTATTAATGGCAAGTTTTGTAATTAATGATAATTAATTTATGAGACTAATATTTTCTATAAATTGATGAAATAAGTTATGTCTTATGATGATAAAGACTTTAGATGACTTTATGCGTTTGTCGTCATCAAGTCAAATAATAGATATCATGTGTGAATGATCAAGTCACGATTCCGAATGAAGGATGACATCATGTGTTGATGATCATCAAGTAAAGATCCCGATATGGTAAGGAATCAGACTTACAGAGGAGATGTTCATCAAGCTCCAAGTGAATGCGCGATGGAGCCAAGAGGGTGCCTGGTATGCACGAGCACCCCCAAATTTTTTGAAAACTATATATATAGGAAAGCCTATTTCGTACTCCTGGGAGTATATACTGTCACTTTCAAAATACCACTTAGATGAATATTTTATACCTCTTTATCACTTTTGATATACTTAAATACTAATTTTAAGATACTCCATTGTGGCTTGGTTGAAAATTTTCATCAGAACCCTTTATTTTTTGCAATATATCCTTTTCATACATAAAAGGAATATATACGTAAATTATGATATAAAAAATGGATTTTTATGAAATTTTGTTTTAAACTCACTTTAGAGTATATTATAATCATTATTAGAGTATATTCAAATAGATAAAAAGGTATAATAACACCATTAAAATAGTATATAAGAAGTAGAAGTACATACTCTTAGGAGTATGAAACCATTTTTCTCTATATATATTTATATATTTATATTTATATCCCTTCTTTGCTATATGTTTTAATTAAAATTGTACTTCATTGCAATTTGATAATGCTCGAGGGAATTAGATACAAATTATATTACATACCTTCTCTTAGATTTTGTAGACAACCTATCACATTTTACTTACAAATTTTGAAGTTATATGTGATGTTAATAAACCACATCAATATTATCGTACTAGGTATAGATGCACTAAAAATGCTACGTGCTTTTCGAGCGGTAGAGTATACGAACTATCATGCATGTTATATGGTGAACTAAAAAATCTATAAAATCTATTTGTCAATTTTAATATTTGTTATCGTTATGACATCATAAAATTAAATTATTTTCATCACTATCTTTTTTTTAGAAGGAGGCCTCCTGCGTTATTGAAGGGACCTCGTCTGCCCCCCTCCACTCCCCTCTCTCTGTACTCCATGTACTGTACGGTGTGCGCATTATGTTTTGGCTTAGCGTAGTGGTGATGATGCTTGCTACTTAGCCGATTCTTAAGTGAACCGCATATACAGGCAGAGAGAAGTAGATAGATAGGCCATAATGTTATGTGGTCACCAACCGGAAGATAACTTTGAATGGATTTTTTAGCTGTGACTTATTTTGAATTTCGAGTGTTCGTGAGAGAGATTATAAAGAGAGAGACAATCTTATGTGATTTTAGCTAGTATAGCTGAAATTAGCATATTATCTACTATAATTAATTTATAGATTCCACTTAAAAAACATATTGTTTAAAAACGAATTATTGTAAGTCTTACAAAAGAAAAAAATGAACCCATTTAGGTGGTGATCGTTTTAGCGATGGCTTCTGGTTTTTGACTGAAATTTTACTGTAGCTGGTTTTTTTTACTGTAGCTGAGTTAGTAGATAGTGTAGTGAATAGTGAAAAAAAAAGTTAAAGCTAGAAACTGAAACAAAAAAAAAATCGAAACAATTAGAAGAAGGCGCCGCTTCGAATCATCGAGTACTAGTCTGTACTCTGTACTAGCTATCTTGCCCACGTCTTTGGAACGGAGGTTTCCTGTTCTCGTGTGGGTGTTCCCCTCTGTGTTCCCACGATCTGGACCGCTCACGGTCTAGATCGAACGGTCCAGATCGCGAAAACACGGAGAAAAACACCCACACAGGAACAGAGAAGCCGTTTTCACGTCTTTGTACAACAATGTAGTGAGTACGAATTACGGGTCAACCCAGTTTGTACATTTTGTTCTGGCTTCGACTTTTGTTCTGGTTTGTAAATGGCAAAATTTGCCCATAGACGCTGCGTACACTAAACTGCTTAAAATATTATTCTTTTGACATTACTATACACGTATGCCTATTTTTTTTCCCTTTGAAAAGATGAAAGAAGACAAGGAAAAATAAGATAAGGATTGGACAATGACGGGTGGGCTCAACTGACATCCTAGGGTAAGCTTGCCTATTTGTGCACTCTTTCTGCTAAATTTTGAAATAACAATATTTTAAATCAATTTAGTAAGCTACCAAGTGACCACAATTTTACAGATTTTTTGACATATCTAGCGTGTTTTATAGTCGTATTTGCAAAATAAAAAAGACGTACGTGTATAGTAATAACAAAAGGTACTTGTCGTCGATTCTGGCAAGCGGCGACACAGCGCCTACCGCCCGACCACTGACACACAGTGGCCTTCGCCCCACCTCAATACAAAGACTTGGCCCGCCGTCGGTGTATAATACGATAAGTAATTAAGTCGACTTAATTACTTATCTAAATACTATTTTATGTGTTATAATTTTAAAAAATTTTAAATATACTTAATTTTTGAATTTTTAAATATACCAAATAAGCTCAAAAAATTACAACATTTTATGTGCAGCCACCTAGCATAACATACTTTATTTAATAATAGTTTTGAGAGGAGAGGGAGGAGAGAGAGATAAAAGAGAGGGTAGATAACGGAGGATGAGCCGGGGCGATGTGGCCAAAATCTGGTAGTCCATGTGGCGGCTGGAGAAGAAGGGGAGATTTAAAATTTAAAATTTCATTTTCTTTTTAATTAAGGACCTCAGGGTTCAAATAAATATAGAAAATAGCAAATAGAACATAAAATTTTAATCATACACTAATTAACACTAATTATAAATAATTATACTTATCAAATGCTAACCTTGAACTAATAATCAATAATTAGCACTAAAATATGCTAATAATCACTGATCATCGCTAATTGTCATGACTAATTGAGCTTGTACGAGCTCATCTAGCTTTTTTTTAACCAAGTTATCCAACATATTAAGGGGATATACCATAAAGTTGGATCATCTCATGCGAGATGACTTTATCTCATCCATCCAAACAAACAAACATAGCGACAACCGATCAGCCCATCCAATCTCGTCCACCAAACCAAACACACACTCAGTAAACAACGATGGTTTAGGTAGCCATTTCCGGCTGAGACGAGCTAGGTATGCAGATCTACGCATACAGCCTACAAAGTGACCATAATGCTAAGTCGAGGCCTCTGTTCTGCCTGGCAGCATCTCTGCGTCCGCTAGCTTCTTCTCACTCGATCGAAGAAGGTCTCCACCCGGATCGCGTGCTGCCATCTTCTTCGCAGCTGATCGAGGAACTCAACCGGCCGCGCCGATCGATCTCGATCGAAGTGAACCCTAGAAGAAGAAAAAAATTCCAACTAAACAAGGTAGCATTTAGGGCCAGAGCGCACAAGGAGCCCAGAGCCGAGTAGATGTTAGACTGGAAATACTAAATGCGAAGGGAAGAAGAAGAAGAAGGAGGAGCAAGCCAGACCAGAGCGCTGCAACGCTGCGGATGAGGCGCCACGTGGCTAGTCCCCACTGGCTGCGCACGCTGCTCAAGGCCCTGTATAATGCGCACGTACGCCTGTACCTGTATAGGAGTACATACGTACACGTAGAGCACATGTATCTGCGTGAGTTGTGTTATCCATCCGTACTACTCTACGGGCGTCGGTGATGTGACGTGTGATACTACTAGCTCCTATCCTCTTCTTCCTCCTATCTGACAGAGCTGCTTCTCTCTTCTTTTTCGTCTTCTTTTTTGCTAGACAAGTATAATTTTTTATACGATATATATGTATTTTTTTTTTTTGCTTCTTGAATTTGTTTTGCTTAGCTTTGTATGTATGGAAGGTAACAAGAGCGAGAGGGGTTACACTATTGGGCTGGCCTCGGTGCTCTGTCGGGAGAAAATTGATGATTTGCCATCTTCAAGAATGGGCTTCGCACTTTTGCCACTTTCAACGTTGGCTTCGCAAAAATGCCATGTAGTACATTGATCTCTTGATTAGTATGCCATTTTATCCCTTTAATTTATTTTCTTTTTCCTTTTCTAATTTTAGGGACGGGAAAAGACCCATTTACCCCTGCTAATTTCTCACACCCTCTCCTTTCGATCGAGAGCTGAAGCGTTAGCCTTCCGTCCAGTCCGCCGCCCTTCCCCTGCGCACCGCGATCTCGCGCCACGCGCACGCGCCGCCTTTCCTCCTGCGCGCGCGCGCTCTTCCCCGCGCGCGGCTTGCGCGCGCCGCCCTTCCCCTGCGACGCTGCCGCTTCTTCCCGCGGCGCGCTTGCGCGCGCCGCCCTTCCCCTGCGCGCGCGCGCCGCCTCCCCCTGCGCGGCGGCTTGCCTCGGCGCCCTTCCCCTGCGGCCGGCTTGCCCGCGCCGCCCTTCCCCTGCGCGCGCGCGCGCCGCTTCTTCCTGCGCGGCCGGCTTGTCCGCGGCCGCCCTTCCCCGCGCGGCTGCTTGCGCCGCCGCCCTTCCGCACGCACGCGCGCCGGCTTGCCCTCCCGGCTGCGGTAGATCAACTACCTCCGGCCGGACATCAAGCGGGGCAGCTTCACCGCCGCCGAGGAAGACCTCATCGCCCGCCTCCACCACTCCCTTGGCAACAGGTATAAATCCCTTGATTCTTTTCCTTTTTATTTGCTTCCTTCATATTTTTATTTGATATAGCTATGGTCTGGATCCATTTTTCTTTCAGTTTTAGCAAGAATTTCATTCACGCACATAGCAACAGATTCACGCACATGATAGGCGCGACGCCAGTCGACATGGATGCCGATAGGTATCTCTCTCTTTGCATCTTCTTTATTCGGTAGCAGAGCTTAACAATTGCATGCGTGTTTCACATATGACTTTCGGCATGTTTCATGTAGACATGATGTGGAGGGGAGCTTTTCTGAACCTCTCGATGAAGTCGATTGGGATAATATACAGATAGTAGAGACACATGATGACGAAGGGAGAATTGAACTTATGACTGAAGATCGGTATACGTGCTTTTGGGCTTGAGAGATGAGGAGACAACAAAGATGGTGCACCAAATGGCCGTAGGATGGATGACCATGGTGGTGATAATGATGGTGCTGCCCTTCATGTTAGTGACGCCATACCAGATGAGATGGTGATTACATATGATAAGGACCACCCAAAAATGGACCTTGGCACTATGTATCCATCAATGAAAGAGTTCGAATGGCGGTCGACAATTTGCTATCAATGAGGAGTTCGATCTAGGCACGCAGAAGTCGATAAGACGAGATTTAGAGGGTTCTGCAAGTCCAATAAGATTGTCCTTGGAGGATTCTTGGTAGTCTACAAGATGATAAAAGCAATCGTAAAGGTAAATATAGCTAACTATCTGAATCGATTCAATTTTTTAATCCTAGGTGTTTTTTAATTCTCGTTGTCATATTTATTTTAATGTGCATGTGACAATTTTAGTTGATCGACATGAATGTACTTCTAGCAGCAGGGTCAAGACTATAACACCATCTCAAAGTTGGGTTGCTAGCAAGGCTGTGCATATCCTTAGGGATTCTCCCAATATGGGTGCTAAAGAATTGCAGGAGAAGTTGCAGAAAGAACACTCTGTCACAATTTTATATGACACGGTTTGGAGGGGTAGAGAAAAGGCTCGCAGAGGTTTACTGATAAATGGGAAGAGAGTTTTGAGCTGCTATATAGATGGAAGGTGAGGTCTTCAAGAGATCACTGGAAGTGTTGTGGAGATTGAAGTATTGGAAGTAGATGGTAATGTTTATTTCCATCGATTTTTCTGTGCACTTAAACCATGCATTGATGGTTTTTTGGAAGGATGTAGGCCTTATCTGGGTATAGATTCCACAACACTTAATGGAAGGTGGAATGGCCATTTAGCCTCAACTACAATGCAGCTTGATGGTCACAATTGGATGTATCCACTTGCTTATGGCTTCATAGCTTCCGAGACAGAAGACAATTGGACTTGGTTTATGAATCAACTAAAGAAGGCAATAGGAGATCCTCCACTCCTTGCAGTGTGCACAGATGCCTGCAAAGGTTTAGAGAATGCAAATGAAGAATGTGTTTCCAAATGCAGAGCAAAGAGAATGTTTTCTCCATCTTATGAAGAATTTTCAAAAAAGGTTCCAAGGGTTTGGAAACATGTATCCTGCGGCAAGGGCTTACAGGGAAGAGGTATTTATAGAGCATATGTCAGAAATTATTGAAGAATCAGAAGCTGTATGGATCTGGTTAAGTGAGCACCATAAACTCAAGTGGTATAGGTGTACCTTTAATCAAGAAATCAAGTGTGACTACATCACTAATAATATAGCAGAGGTTTTCAATAACTGGATTCGAGACATCAAGGACTTACCTCTTGCTGAACTTGCTGATAAGGTTAGAGAGAGGATCATGTGTTTGTGGAGGAAGAGAAGAAGGATTGGAGATAGACTACCAGTTGGAAGGATACTTCCAGGAATTATGGTTCAGCTGAAGGCAAATACTAGAGGGTTGGGCCACTTGAAAGTTGTGGAATCTGCTAATTGGAGTGCAGAGGTTTGGGACAATAGCAAGAACTGTGAGAGGCATATTGTGAAGCTAAATCAAAAGACTTGTACTTGTCTTGAATGGCAGCACACTGGTAAACCATGTCAACATGTATTGGCCTTTGTAACTTCACAAAAGGGAGTAGACATTGAACAATTTGTGCATGAGTTCTACTCGGTGGATAGATTCAAGGTTGCTTATGGGAGAGAGATTGAGCCAATGACAGGACAAATCGCGGTGGCCACAAGTGCAGCTACCATTTGTTGTTGGTGCACCACTGGCTAAAAGAAATATTGGAAGACAAAGGAAACTGAGGATTAAAGGATGTCTTGAAGGTGGTCAGAAAAAGAAAAGTGCTAATAATGGCGGCAATGAAGGTGGCATTGATGGTGAAGGTGGCGATGGTGGTGCTCCAACCAATGCTAAGGGGAAGAAAATGATTAGAGGTCCAGTGACTTGTAAGAGATGTGGTGAAAAGGTCACGAGCAAGCCGATTACAAGTGCCCATTCAACGGGACAAAAAGAGGTCGTTGTTTTTTCATTCATGCCTTGAATTACCACGTCATTTCAATGAACTATTTTTTTTTGTTTTCTTGTAGGAAGAGGAACCCTAGAAAGAACATTACAAAAGCTAGGCAAGGTGAACCTAGCACCCCACAAAGGCCAACTAGAGAGCAAATACTACAGGATAGTCCAGGCAGGGTAACTAGAAGGTGAGAAACAATGAAACATATCTATGTACATAAATGTTCAAATCTGAAAAAAAAATTAATTAATTGTCATAACACATATGTGTGCAGTCGTCTTGCTTTCTTGCTTGGAGAGGGTAATTCTTCACAAACCTCAACCACTACTCCTAAGAGGATGCCTACTATAGCTGCACCAAAGAAGGTGACTCCAAAGAGAAAGTTACAAAGTGGATGAATGATATTACAAAGTGGAGAATCATTTGTCAATTTCTCAAGTTTTTGGACTGCTTTATTCGGCTAGGAGCAGCAGAAGCTCTTTCCTTCGCTGAACTGCAGTTGGCTATTTTCTTCCAGCCTGAAAATTACATTGAAGCCAACGATGTTGTTTTCGGTCCCCTTTTGGTCTGCTTGTTCATTTCTTGTTCAGTGCGACAAAGAAGTGGAGCGATCTTTGCAGCGATGTTTAATTTAGTTTGAAGTTCCTTCTCTTTAGCCTGTGAAAATCTTCTGTATTTTGCCTTCCTCACTGATGTTTGTGAGATGAAACTATACAGCTTTTGCTCAATCTAGTTAGCTCGTATGCCCACTCAACTGTGTTGAACCTACAGATCTTGTGAATGCAACCGAAATGGCACCAGAAGCCAACGTTTCTTTTTCTAATTTTAGGCCAACCATATGCAACTAGCTAACTAGTTAGAAAAAAACACATACAACTAGCTAGAAAAAAAACACATATGCCCCCTTTATTACACCAAGTGCACACATACATATAAAAGATACAAGTAATCAGATTACTAAGCTTGGTGAAATACAGGGGTAGAAGGGTCTTTTCCAGTCCCTAAAATTAGAAAAGGAAAAAGAAAATGAATTAAAGGGATGAAATGGCATACTAATCAAGAGATCAATGTACTACATGGCATTTTTGCGAAGTCAACGTTGAGAGTGGCAAAAGTGCGAAGCCCATTCTTGAAGATGGCAAATCATCAATTTTCTCCTCTGTCGGACGGTGCAGGCTAGTACTCAATTTACTACGCGGTGGCCAGAGACTGCCGGGCAGGGAGAGACACAGGCATGCATTGCACACGAGATCGAAAGTGGCTGTCTCCTCTCATCTCGAGCAGCTAGTCACCTCACTTCACCTCCTCACGTCTAATCCATCACCTGTACGTACGTACGTACGTAGCTGCTACACCTCCTTCATTTCTGTGTACGTCTGTGTCGTCCAGAAGAGCACGTCTTTACACGTGTATACGGGTGTACGTACGTTGGTTCCAAGCAGTCCAGGTTTACACTTCTTTACGTGTGATGATCCATGATAATCCGTGGCAAAAAAATAGTCTCGCCAGATTCCGCAAAGGAGTGGGCGTTCGCACTAACTTTTGTTTATAATTTTTAGTTATGATTTATAATTTTTAATAAAAATAAATAATAGTAATTAAAAAATAACTTTTACAAGAAGGGGGTGAGTAGTACAAAAAGTAAGAGAAATGTGTGCGTGTGATAGGAATGAGAGGGGTAGACTGAGTGATGCACCTGTGACCCCGCCTTATCCCCGAGCGAGAGTAGTGAAAGAATAGAGAAGCCGCTTCAAAAAGAAGTCGGGTATTCGTATTGACTTTTGGTTTTCCTAAGCAAAAACCAAAAATATAAGATAATATAAACATGCCTATATTGACTTTCAGTACATTGTACCCTATAATTTTCTGAATATGCTCACTAAGGGCTCTTTAGGAATGAGGCAAATAAAATTGGTTACAGTACACTCTAAATTTATGATGTTTGCTTTAGGATACTGTGGGCACTTGTTTTAGCGATGACTTCTGACTTTTGGCTGAAATTTCACTGTAGTTGGCTTTTTTACTGTAGCTGATTTGGCTTTCTGGGTATAATTAATTTTAAAAAAATAGAAAAATAGAAAAAACATGTTAACCTATTAGGGACAATACAAAGGAACACAGAAAAAAAGAAAATATAAAAAAGCTTAAAATATCTAAAAAAATTCAGAAAAAGACGAAATACTGAATAGTAAAAAAAAGCAAAAGCTAGAAATAGAAACCGAAAAAAAACCGAAATGAGCGGAGCAGAATCTTCTATCTTTACTGAAAGTACTAAATTTTGATGGCTATTTATTGATGAACACTTTGGCTATTAAAAAATTATCTTTTCATGAGAGAGGAGAGAAGATTAGCGAAAAGTCTGTTTTGCCGGAGTAACTTCTAAGCCCACATAGCCTTCTGTACCACTGTCAGTCTCATCGATTCCTTTCATCTCTTGATCTTCTCTCACGTGAAGAGACAACATTGAAGATGAAAGGACGGAGGAGTAGGAGAAAGGCAAAATAGTTATTTTAGTTTTTTCTCTCTCTCTCTCTCCTCTCTCAGCCAAATGATATTTTAATAGGTAAAGTGTGCATAAGTAAAAAGCTACCAAAATTTAGGTTCTGTTCTTTTTAATTTATTTTAGCTTATAATTTTTTTTAAGAAACAAACAGAACAACTTCTCTATCGCCGTTTCAAAGCGGCTTATCAGCTTTCGGTTCATTCGCCTTGCCACTCACACTAAGGCCAAAACCAATAAGCCCTAGCTAGTTATAAGTCATAGGCTAAAAGAATAAATCCTTAATGTCTTTCAGCATAAAAAATAGTGTTATAGAGCAAACACTAGAAATTTACAGTATCCTATAGCGAAATTTGCTTGGAACAAGTTAATTTTGTGAGAATTTAGTAGGATTATGACCTTATGGGTATTTTTTTTCCACGAGAGCCTTTAGGAGTAGGAATGGTCCAAGGAATTCCTATGGAAAATTTTGCTTTCCTTCAAATTTTGGAGGATTCTAAACATGAGCACCAACCTCTCAATAGATTTCTTTAAGAAGTCCAATGCAGCATCACTCTTTGGGCCTATTTGATATAGCTGCGGCTTATAGCTTTTAGCTGAAAATTTTGAATTTTAGCTGTTTGCAACAGAGATTATGGAGAGAGATACTCGCTTGCGATTTTGGATGGTACAGATGTTGGACTTTTAACGTGTACTATAATTAATTTGTAGACTCCATCTTAAAAAAATACTTCGTTTAAAAGTTAGGTACTGTAGCGAAAGCTAAAAACCGTTTTGAGAAGCCGAAAAGAATATGCCCTTTCTCTCACCCCTTCGCTCTCCAATCAAGAAACATTTTCGATCAAAATTCCTGTGGAGCATCTAAACAACAGCTTCATACAATTCCTACATTTTCAATTCATGTAGGATTGTAATGCACATGACATCTAATTCCTGTGTTTTTCCTATTCTTATGTTTTCAAAATCCTGTGTTTCAAAAACTCTAAGGATTTATTTAGAACACACATATTTCATAGGAAACAGTTTTATTCCATAACAATCAGGAAAAAAAATTTCCTATTCAGAACGGGGCAAAAACTGTAGCGGCGATAATACGAATAAAAGTACAAAGCATAGGAAACTGGTATGATGTTTCTACTTTGACACATACGTACATTTATGTATGGGCCAATACACGCAGCAGTATATAGGCTAGACACCGACAGCCCAAGCAGCTCTTGTCGGCCCCACCAACGCGTGGGCCCTGCTAGACGTCGACACCACCCATCAGTGACCGCGTGGCGCCCAGCAAGGGTACGTGTAGAGGAAGAGGGGGCGGGGTCGATCGATCTCCAGCCCGGTACAGACGGGATCTCCTCCGCAAGCGACAACAATCACATGATTACAGGTTACTGAATGTACTACCCTAACCGGCTAACCGTAGCATCCCAGAAATCCATTGGAAAAAAGAGAGAGAACCCTAAGGGCCACTCCAAACAGCTTATAACTGCAGCTTTTAATTATTAGTTGAAATTATAATGTAATAATTGTTAATTTTTTTGAGTCATTCAATTAAAAAAATAAGAAAATAAAATAAAAATTATTATTATATCTTCACGACAATACAAATGAAAAATGAGGAAAAAAGCAAAAGAAAAAAAATAGAAACAGACATGTTCTAATTGACTTTTGACTTAAAAAAGCTGAAAATCAGAAAAAAAAAAATCAGAAGTTGAAGCCGCTTGGAGGGGATGAATTGAAGGAGGCAGAGGAAAAGGGAGGAGAGAAGTAGCTAGCTAGGTGGATCAATTTGATTTGACATTGACATGTTGTATTGTGTGTGATGATTAGTTGATTTGTTCTGGAATTTAGTTATGTCATAATGGCATTGGGTGCATTTTTTCGCTGCGGCTTATCACTTATAGTTACGGTTTATGGTTTTTAACTCTAGTGTGAACGCTTGTATGAATAAATCGAAGTCAATAAGTGATTAGCCGCTTCGAAATGAAAATGGAGAAACTATTTTGTTTGTTTGTTCAAGGAAAACATAAGTTATAAACCATAAGTTAAACCATTACTATCCTGCTTTCGATAATTACTACCAGGGTAGCAAAACTTTTCCATCAGAATCAAACAGTGCCCATCCAAGCCGGCCTAGGAAGGGAGAAACAACACACACTGCAGAAGCTAAGGATTACTAGCCCGGTGCACGTCTACTATCCCAGTTATTAACGTGTGTATTCCGATCAATGGAGCATTGACTGAGGGCATGTACAATAGTTTGTCTCTTAGATTGTTTCTAAGATTTTCACCTCAGCTAAAGATAACATAAGAGACAACATCTCCAATAACTTATCCATTGAGTTATCTCTAAGGGAGCACATAAGCTTTTTATTTTTGCATGTACATATGAAATATGGTGATTAACACTAGGCTGTATCTTTGTGGCTCTTTGTGTTATACTTTTGGCCTCAACACTCTTTGTGCGATAAAATAACTCTAACACAGACTAACTATGCGTAGGCAAAACAGATAATAGGCACTATGTTAAAATGAAATCGTGGCAAACCTGATGATAACTTTGAATTTTTAGGAAGTGAAACATGAACCCAACAATTGCTTGCATCACAAAAGGGCATGCTACAATTTGATCACTGTAACAACAAAGAACACAGACGATCAACCGTCTTAGATGCCACTACTTCCTCTTGGTTTGGATGATTGCTCACAGACGCTATTCTTGCTCACAGACACTATTCTACCCTCTCTGCTTGCAGAAATCATGATGGAATTGCTACCTAATTAGCTGCTTCTATGGGTGATCTCGTTTAAGGTGCTCTTGATTTTGTTGGCCAGAGCTTCCCAGCAATCCATCAAAGTACAGGAACATGATAAGAATCTGACAAGCTAGCTAGTTCCTTTTGTGCAAGTGTGAATAATAGTAAGGATTTGAAAAGGTCATTTTTCCTATCAGTGAATTATAGATATTTGCATACAAGCAAAAAAGGTCAGATCTTTTCTGTCATGAAAAAACATATCGCCCTTATCCACGACCATTGAACTGTGAAACACATCTCTTACTTGTTATACAGTTTACAAATTGTCCGGTTCTTTTTCCATGGTTTATTGCACACCACATTAGGTGGCAAAAGATCCATTCGAAATAGGCACACCACATCTCCGGGATTCAAGTTGAGGTACTTGTCAAGAAGGAATCATCAAGAAGCATTATACTTGGGAAGGTGAAACCGATAATAAACCATATCTATGCATCTATGTATATTTTGGGATTTTTGTGATTATAAAATCAATTGAATTGAATATAACAAGAAATTGAATGATTTGACGTAAATTATCTGTTTGGAAATATCATGAATAGCTCTTTTCTCCAAACTTTTGTGATAGATGAAATAGAAGTAAGGTTTATCTTTTCTCAAGATTTTCATGTAGTGTAAACATGGGATATAGAAAAGGAGCTTTGGGGGAAATCAGAAGTCATGTATAGTGCAAGCACAGGATATAGGAAAAGAACTTTGGAGGCAATCTGATGTTACTCCTTATAGTTTAATGAACGGGACCGATTCAACACAAGACTTGTTGATAAGCACAGAAAATAACCCTGCAGGATTTCAAATCCACCGCCTCGTTCGCGCACCTCCCCCTCTCCGTCCGTGGCCGGGTAGGAGTCCCTGGCATTGGAGCCATCGCTCTCCCCCCACGGCGGCAAGCGCGTCGGCCACCTGATCGTCGAGGTCGGCGTAGAGGTCATCAACGTTGTCGTCGTTCGCAGCGGCGGCGGTGGCGGCAGCTAGCGTCCACTGGGAACGACGTACGATACCTCTCTAACAACAACTCGCACCATCTCCAAAGCCTTGTTTCGCGTGAAGCGACGGCCCCATCCGGAGAGGACAACCTCTCTCTCCCCCTTTCTTTGTCATTCACATCAGCCATAAATCCTATACGACATTACAAACTAACAGCTGATATATATATATATGTACTATCGGAGATACCCTGAGCATCCATAACCTAGCTGCTGGGTAAGCACGTAGTACGTAGTAGCTTGCGTGGATTAGTAGGTAGATATCTGTGGGGTCAGAGTAGACATGCATGCAAGCCTCGAGATCGATCCTTGGATGCGGCCCACGATACTAGGGAGAGCTAGCCACCAGAGCAGCCCGCAGCATGCATGCATGCACAGCGCCGCGAGCAGACCGAGGAGCTAGAGAGCGGGAGGAGATGGGCGTCGAGTTTTTAGGCCGTAGATTAGCTTCGCTTGGCCACCCATTGGACGGTCCAGGATGGAAGCCAGATAGACGCACGGCCCGGAGATGCCAGTGGTGGACCGGCTCTGCACGTGGGGCCACAGGGACAGGGACCATCGCAGGAGGTTTCAAGGGAGAGGCGACGAGTGCATGTGTGCCATGCACAGGGCTGCTGCACCCGCACCTACAGCTACGGCATGGCACGGTTAGAGAGGGAAAATGGTAGAGAGAGAGAGAGAGGGAGCTGACCGGCTAGAGAGTAGTCCGTGTTTCGCGGCACGATGTGGGCCAGGCCCGGCCGGCCTGCGCGTACGTGCTACGTGACGGGGGGCCCGACCCGACCCGACCCGACCCAACCATGCGTCCAAAATTCCAAGTTCTGGCCTCTCTCCCCCCAGTTCTCCCCCGGGCTATGCACGAAGCTGACGGATCGACCAGTGGCAGCGATGCTTGCGAGCTGCCTCACAAGCTGCATGGCACCCTACACGGTGTCAGGCTCAGAGCGGGGCAGAGACTGGTAACGTCGCTGTCCTGCCACCTGGGCCCCACCCGCTGGACGGCCCGGCAGGTGGGCCCGCGCGGCGGCAGCATGCGTACGTAGCGGAGCGCTTTGTCTCTTCCGCTGGTCTTCGGCTTTCCGTTGGTTCCTTTGCTTAGGCTTATCAAATGATGTACCTGTTTAATATGAGATCTAAATAGGTCATAGTGGATAATAACTCATTTTTAAATAGTGTATTACCTATGAGATACAGCCGTTTGAGGTGTGGCCAACATTCTCCTCTTGCTCAATGGCGGC
This sequence comes from Melocanna baccifera, assembly GCA_036346265.1. Classification (NCBI taxonomy): domain Eukaryota; kingdom Viridiplantae; phylum Streptophyta; class Magnoliopsida; order Poales; family Poaceae; genus Melocanna; species Melocanna baccifera. The sequence goes on from CM070710.1 coordinate 18,066,674, forward strand.
CAGTGCTGGCCTATTTGATATGGCTGTGATTTTTGATTGAAATTTTTGAATTTTAGCTGTTTACGATAAAGCTTACGGACAGAGAGATAATCGCTTGTGATTTTGGATTATACAGATATTAGGCTTTTAATGTGTACTACAATTAATTTGTAGACATCATCTTAAAAAAATACTCCATTTAAAAGTTAGATACTATAACAATAATTAAAAACTATTTTTAGAAACCGAAAATAACATACCTTTCCTCCACAGCTCCCCCACGTCTATCGCGACTCAGTTGCAATTTTACACCCAAATCACTTATGCCTTTTTTCAACAACCCCCCTTGTGACTGCCTTATTTCGCTTTTGTCCTCGACCGCCTCAGGCCCCGCTCGTTTCAGCTTTTTTTTAGTTTCAGCTTCTAGTTTCAGCTTTTTTTCACTATTCAGTAATTCGTCTCTTTCTGAATTTTTTTAGATTTTTTGAGCTTTTTTGTATTTTTATTTTTTTCCTATGTTCCTTTGCATTGTCCGTAATGGATTAACATATTTTTTTTATTTTTATATTTTTTTAAATTTAATTATATCTAAAAAATTAAATTATTTACAGTAAAATTTCAGCCAAAAACAAAAAGTACGCTAAATCGACCACCCCCTCGGTCTTCCAACTCAGTCGCGGCCCGCCTCCCCCACTCGTGTAGCCAACCACCGTAGCACGGACCGCCGTGTGTCCTGCTCTATGCCGCCGCCTCCCTCCGACCCGGGCTCCTTCCCAGCGTCGCGCCCCTCCACCACTCGACTGGCGCCACCCTCTCTCCACCATTAGGGCCCTAGGGTTAGGGTTAAGAATAGCGCCGGTGCCGTCGTTCCCCAATGCTGCACCGCCGCCTCCACCCCTACATCGCTGCCCCCTCCACCACCCCAGTGCCGTGTGCCTCCCTATAGCACCGCCGCCCCTCTCCTCCTCAACACCCAACACCTCCTCCAACACTGCGCCACCGGCCCCTTTTGAAAATCCTTTGACCGATTTGTTGAGATATGCAGGGTCATCAGTAAGTTTCTGATTTGATTAAGGAGCTCTTAGAAATTGTTATGGGGCAAGATCAAAGACCAATAAATGCATTGCTGAAGATAAGTCAATCGGAGAGGAATTTTAGGATGTTCTCTTTGAATATGGCTTTGTGTGTCTGATTTCCCTTGTAATGCTTCCTAATTATTTTGTTTTCTCATGGAATGGACATGCGAAGGATATAGCTGAATCAAGAACAAGATATATTAAAATGAAGTTGGAATCTAAGCTAGCAGAATTAAAGAGGGAGAGGCGTACAAGTAGTTCAGCCATAGCCATAGCTCAATGTGCTCAGAGGGAGAATGTTCTTATTAAAAGGGCAATACAAACTCTGGGATGCAAGGTTGATTTCTCGATGAGCGAAAACCAAGTGGACAAAACTGAGGGGTGCAGATGGCCACATGCTGGTTGTGCACAGCTAGGAAGCCAGTTTGTTGGTTTAAAGGCAAATATTGATGCTTTTTATCGCCTATCGATATAAGATTGCTATTTTGGTCCAGAATAGGGAAGATCGTAAACTCTTCATGCCAGTTCTAGATGCACTTGCAGCTACCATTATATTTTTTTCAGTTAGCGACTGGTTAGGAGTCAATGGGACTGAAATCAGTCCTTTGTGTTGTATGTAGTTTGAAGATCTATTCAAATAAGCAGCAAAATACTGGACTATGTTGCCTTTCAGTGATTACTGTGCCTCAGCATTTTCCTTATTAGCTGTTAGCATTGAAGCCGAGCTCAACATTTTCCTTGTTAGCTGTTAGCATTGGGTCATTGATTCACTCAACATGGCTATTGTAATGAAGATTCAGTGTTACCGTACTGATTACATGATAAATTCAGTGCCTATACATGATAAATTCAGTGGCTATTGTAATAGAGATTAAAAAGGATTTGTCTGCTGATTTGGCGCGCAAATTCAGTGTATTTCTATCCTCTATTTCATAAACCTATTTCAGTGCACTTTCGTGTATTTCAGAAACTTCCTGTTACCCTGCAGATTTCATTCTCCTGTTTCAGTGATTCAGTGGTACCCTGCTGATTTCATTCTCCTGTTACTGTTCATTGTCCACAAACATACAGACATCACAAGGCCATGCCTATCATTCTTCCAGTGAATCTCATCGCACAAGGCACAATCCACACCTTTCTGCAAAAAGATAAAGACATCACAAAGCACCAAACCTCAATACATTCCGCATCCATCATGGAAATTACACAAGGCATTTAGCCCTTGGCTTCCTAATGCAAATTGCACAGAAAAAGGCATATGGATCCAACCAAATTTTCAGTCCTAGAGGGAGAGCACAGTAGTCACACTTTGTTATGTGCATTATTACCTTGGCTTCAATTCGCATGTCACGTAGGAATGATGTGTGTAGATTTATAACGAAAGAAAAGAACTTTTGTAATCGTATAATTTTATTGGTTTTATAGTTCTTCTACAATAAAAACTAATGGTTAAAGTTATGTTATAGGACTATATCAATATCTAAAATAACATTACTTCCATCATTTCCATTCCATTCGTTGTCAATACGGCGCTGAGGCTCAATCGAGATGGTCCTGAACGATCCATCACTTGATTTCTTTCCCTTTCCATGTCGCCCCGGCCGGGCCGTTCGATCGACAAACGAGTGGGCTAAGCGTGTCGTACGCATGACTACAACGTGAGACACGTACGAACCAATCATGCGTATATATGTACGTGCCTACAAGATGGCTTGCATTACTTAAGGAATTTATCATAGACATCTGTGATAAGTAGGTCATTACAGACGGTTCTTTTTATCGAGGTAAACTTAGATGATTTATCTTGTAAATGTCTTTAGTAACTTTATCGCTGACGATTTATATTAAACCGTCTGTGATGAGGCGTCTAGGATGATCTTTTTTTGTAGTAGTGTGTGTTTTGCATTTTCTATTTAAAAGTTAGGGATACAAAATAAAGATGAGTAAGACATTGCCATCTTATTTTTCAACACCACACAATGCAACCAATCTCTTCTAGAAATAGTTGAAACTGGAGCTAGTAACACGGAGCAAAATAACCCTCATGTTGAACTCAATCCAGATAATATAGTTGCCGATCCTAGAATAACCAATCGAGGAGTTACATGTAAACATTAAGGATGCTGCTAGAAATGAGTATTTGCAATTGGGATCATGCCAACTAAGTGAACATAAATTTCCATGGAAATAATAGGGAGGCCAGAAGAGGAGATTTTAGGAATCATTGTTCAAAAGGTATGATTGGTTAGAATATAATGTTGCTAAAGATGCAGTCTTTTATTTTTACCGTTATCTCTTTAAGCATCATACAACTGGAAACTTTGATGTTGATGCCTTTATAAAGATAGGGTTTAATTATTGAAAGAATGTAATTCAATCTTTTTTATGACTATGTTGGTAAAGTCAATAGTGCCACAATAAATCAAGAAGACATTTTAAGGCTTTAAAAAATCAGAGGTAAGTTGTGGATTATGTGATGGTTGCTGTCACCAAGAAGGATGAGGAAGACTATAAAGCCCATCTTATTGTTATGCTCGGCATTGCAAAATTTCTTCTATTGTAAGCTTTTGCTTTTTCGGGATATAGTGAGTCTTGTAGCTCAAATAATAGAAGGAATTTCTTAGAAATGTTGAAATGATATAAAGAAAAGGATGAAAACATTGCAAAATTGGTTGATAATGCTCCTGAGAACCATTTAATGACTTCACATGATATACAAAAGTAGTTGTGGGCATTCTCAGCCATAAACATTATTAGACTGATTTGCAGAGTAAGATGAATAATGAGTGGATGAATTATAGCATGGTATGTTATATTGAGCAAGATATATTTGCAAGCATAAAAAATAATAAGATTTTAAACCGTTTTCAAGGGATGCGGATACGTAAGAAACAATTATCTCGTGATATTGGTAAGTTAGATTTTGACAAATATAAACTTCATGTTCTTTGTATCTATCTATACTCTTGTTTGATTTACTTTTTATGCTGTCTTTGTAGATTCTAGTTTTTATCCTACTATTGATGAAGAAATAGTAGGCTATGACAGAGAACAATATTGTATCTCTATCATGCTTTTTTAGGGAACATGCAAAAGAATATTCTATTATGCTACATTATTTATATTTTACCATGTTTTTTTATTACATTTTATGTTAAATCATTAAGCTAAAGTTTTATATCAATTATGTATTTGTGGCTAATTTTTGTTATGTCGTAGTGTCGGTATAAATTGGTGTTTGTTCTAGGATGTTAGACCATTAGAATTTAGCCCGAGGTGTGATAAAATCTTAGATCCATCGCTAGGTAGATAGAGTAGAGAGGGAGGAGCAAAGCAACACGTATCAATCACAACCAAGAGAGACGACCTAGCTCCCAAGGAAAAGAAGGCCGGGCTGGTAGCTAGCATGCCATGTCTTGGTCCCCCAGCAATGCAACGGTGGTGGCGGTGGCAGCAGGCAATGGCACAGTGCAGTGCAGTGCAGTGCAGTGGCTTGCTGTACCTTCCCTTACGTCCTTACCACACTGTAAGTAACATGTGTTCCAGCTAGCTAGCTGCGTAACCATCTAGCTCGATCATGCCATGGGCCATGGGGCTCCTCGTCTCATACACAATCTCTACTTGCATTTGCATGCAGACGCTACACTGGCTGGCTCCTTTTGTTGCCCATCTCTCTCTCTCTCTCTCTCTCTCTCTCTTAATCTTTCTCTTCTCTCTCTCTCATGGTAGAGGGGAGAGAGAGAGAGAGAGTAGTCTGATGTGAAAGATGGCATGGCAATGGCAGGGAGAGTTGCAGAGGTGGTCGCGCTGCGCTGCATGCTGCGGCGGCATTGGCTCGCCGGGTTGGACGCGTCTCATCTGGGAGATCTTTAAATGCCGCACGCGGTGCGCGTGTGCCGTGCGGTGCGATGCCGATGCCCTGATGGCTGATGCCATGCCACCCTGGCCCTACATGCCAAGATGCACCCAGCAAAAGTCGCCGCCCACTCCAGCCGGGGCAGAAAAGTCCTTTTCTTTTTGCTCTTCTGCGCTCGCACGCTTACACTTTTTTGTTACCGCTTAGTAGGTATGTTATTTTAGACTTCGACTTATATCTTTTGATCTTAAGATAAATGTTTATACGAATAAATTATACGAATAAATTAAAAATCAATAAACTATTTCTAAAAAGTTATCTCTATAATTCGCTTCAAAATGATAGTGAAAAAACCGTCTTATTTGTTTGTTTGAAGGAAGTCATAATTATAAGTTGAAAAGAACAGGAATATTACCACTGATTTGCTGTCCTCCATTCGGTCACGTCGTTTTGTACATTATATGGTTTTTAAAACACAAATTTGACCATTACTTTTTATTATACAATATTTATAAAACTTAATAAAATTATAATATTATAAAAGTATTTTTCAAGATAAATCTATATATATAATTTTTATGTATCTATTTTAAATATTTAAAAAGATATTTCTATTCAAAGTTTCAAAGATTTGATTATATCTATGTCCAAAACGATATGTACTTGTGACTGAAGGAAGTATCTCCGTGCTAATAAACTGTCTATCCTTGCTTTTGTAAAAAAAAAGAGGAGATATATGAAACGAGCAGTACTACTTATGCTTCCGTGTGTAACGCAAGAATTTTTCCCAATATATACGGGAATTTAACTGCGAAATTCCAAAGGTGTCCTAAGACTTGAGAGAAGGCATTACAGGTAGGTGTAGAGTTTCACACAAGCAGAATATACAAACATCTGGACGTGCGAACCAGCATGGCCTTCATGTACAGCGGTGATGGGCTACACCTACAATCTCGTCCCTTGTCCTACTACACCGTAATGGTCGCTCCTCTCATTCATTTGCCACCCACTCCCAGCCGAAAGATGGAAACAAAAGCAGACGCATTTGCCAACTTTTTAGCCACAACCAAACCATAGGCAGCATGTCTCTAAGAAAAAGAACATAGACTGCAGCCATAGCATGCACTTTCCTGTGCCACCACATCTTGCCTCTCACAGTTCACTACATCATGATAGGATCCATATCCATGGCAAGCAGCCATGGAAGCATGCAAGCAATCCAAGCACCTGCATTGACTCCATGATTAAAGAGACTGCATTGCAGCAACGCAGCAGCATTCACAAGTCCAATCTATTTCACTCATTCGTATGCCTGCCAATGCAGAGCAGTGGCAAGAAAAGAGGGGCAGGACCTCACTGGGTCAGTCAGTGGTAGATCCAATCACAAGCTTTTCTGCAAACAAAGACGATCGAAATGGGTCCCTGGCACTCAGGCGCATGCAACGCAAACGCAACTGCATACATAAGCTGTGGAAGGTGGGCGGTGGCTGGCCCAGTTCACAACACAATACCATGCTTCAAGTCTAAAGGCTCAACAACACGACTCCATCAAGTCTCCAACAGCAAGCACACATACTGTGAGACGGGCGACAAGTCACATACTCACATCCGCTACCAAGCACGACGACACTAGCAATACAACATACCCCGAAGGGTTTACTCAAACCAACTCGATCCGGCCAAGAAAGAAGCTAGAGACAGACTAGATGGCGGCGCTGGGGAGATGCAGCCATGAGCGTAGCACCCATCTGTCAGTCACTGCGGGCAGGTGAGCCATTGGCGGACCTAGAGCGGGATCCCAGAGGCGATCCTGAGGATTGCCTGGATGACCTCCGGTGTGGAGGGGATCCGTCACTGTCAGGTGGTGGTGATCTCCTGTGAACATAAAACATTGTTAAGAGCTTTCACCATGTGATCAGCATATTACTCTACAGGGCATTGTATATTCCGGAAGTAATGCAGAATTCAGACCAAAAGTATGCAGCAAAGATGAGAGTGCTGCCCCGGTCTAACAGTGACCGCAAGTCCGCAACCAGTCATTTCTTACTAGAATATCATATGGTCGAGTACGGTGTATGCAGGATAAACTTGGAACAGACCAAATTTGAGTGTGAAAACAGCTTTGTTAGAGAGAAGAATAAAGGCCAATCTAGCATTCTGTAATCCAATTTAGTCAAATGAGATTCTGAATAACAAACTTCTGTTTTTGGTGAATAATTGCCAAACTGAACTGAATGTGACTGATGATAAAGTGAACAAGGTTAATTAAAGGGATACATAACAAGATCATAATTAGCTCTGAGTTCTATAAAGAGATGAAGGCAGACTGGTGGAGTTATGCAGTGGTAATGAAACACTAGAACTTACTTCTCATAAGCATTATCAGCATCACGTTGGTCACCATCTCTACTGGCGGGAGAATAGGATCTCTGCTTCTTGTCTCCATGTTCTTTTGGCTGACGCCTGGGAGATTTTATGAGATGTGACTCCTTTCTCGGTGGGGAAGCAGAGTAGTCATCTCGCCGTCTTGGAGCAGGAGAGTATGACCTTTTTTTAAAAAAAAATAGTTGAACTGTGTCACAGGATTCATGAATCAAAGGTGAATAGCGCTAGGAACATCCTATGAAAACCAAAACAAAACAAAAACTATTATTGGTCTACCTTGACCGAGGACGGCCCCGATAGCGGGGGGAACGGGAGCGTGAACGAGACCTCCCTGCATGGAAGACGAGATGCTATCAGTAATTTGGTATTGCAGCACAAGGAATTTGGAATATTCAACTATTTTTGAAATCTTAAATAGGCAGCTATGCACACTGCAAAAAAAAAAGGTACATAATGTGGTCTTATCTAATCTTAAATATTAGACACCAGTGTTAGGAATAATCCCACAATGGTTGTGGGAGAGGAGAAAGCACAACTTATAAGTGTGTGAGAGCTCCCACCCATTGGACTAGTCTTTTGGGGGAAGAAGGCCTAATACCACTTATAAGTTTGTTGCTCTGTCTCCGTGGGCTTTAGTTGTGTTAAGCCCATTTGGACCTGTGGCCCGGGGAGTAAACCCGGTTCCAACATTTGGTATCAGAGCCCAGGCGCCTAACATCTCTTTAGACCTCAGGGTTGCAGATGTGTTCAACCAATGTGTGAGGGGGAGATTGTTAGGAATAATCCCACATTGGTTGTGGGAGAGAAGAAAGCACAACTTATAAGTGTGAGAGAACTCCCACCCATTGGACTAGTCTTTTGGAGGGAGAAGGCCCAATACCACTTATAAGGTTGTTGCTCTGTCTCCGTGGGCTTAGTTGTGTTAAGCCCATTTGGACCTGTGGCCCGGGGAGTAAACCCGGTTCCAACATTAAGCAGTGGTGGTGGATCCATAAGTTTATGGGCGGGAGTGCACACATATGTTGTCTTGTAGGCACTTTGTTGATCGAGCAGAACTATACACTGATATTTCTTTGGAAGGCACTAATCGATATTATTCTTGAATAAGTGTACTAGTTACAATAATTGCAACAGCACAAATGGATCAAGAATCTCATGCTCTATTCGTTAGTTACACAAAAAAGAATTATATGAAAGCTAAGACAAAATCAACAACTTTCCGACGGATCAGTCTCACACCCTGCCATGTAGAGGAGAGCTAATGTAATCTTTGCCACAAAAGAGGGGAATAGGCATGGGGGGTAGCAAAGAAAGGAAAACACCATACAAAGCCTAAACATTACATCTACTTGCAAGGTATAAATTGTCACAAACAACCTAACTCTCAAGTGTACATCAGCAATTTTCAACACTTTTCAGGGTGACTGCCTGCCAGCAGCAACAGTGACAAAAATAGGGTACATTTCCCTAATAGAAAGCAAAAACGAAGGATCCAAAATTCCAAATGTGCATTTAGAAAGGCATAGTCCAGAATTACCATAATGGGAAGAACGGCGCCCTTCATGACCAGAATACCCCCTGCAAAGCAAAAACCATACAAAGTCATTTCAAATGAGCACAACAGAAGATAAGGCAGAATGTTAACAACAACAATGTGAATAACATACCTGACTCTAGCTCTATTGCGCATATCCTCTGGCCTTTTTCGTGATTCAGCAGCAAGAACAACGGTTATCTCCCGGCCAAAAAATACCTGGCGATTCATGTGATATTGGGCCTCGGAGGCGTCATAAGGGTCAACAAACTCGACAAATGCAAACCCACGAGGCTCTCTGTATATTTCGATTTCATTAGACAAAGTAGGATAATGAAAATAAATGAAATAACAAACAAATAAGAGGGTATAAAGTGTTCGTAAATAGTGTTTGTGCATGCCATGTTACCATCACAGTTCAAAATTCAGTGTGCCCTCTATGATTCTCGGTGAGCACAGTAAACAACTTACTAACATTTCCATCAAAAGGGAACCAAGTGTTGCAAAAAGCAGTTAGATGCCCAGGCTCTAGTATCCAAATTTCTTGCACAAATTTCTTGTATAATGACTATGTACAGTGATCCTCGTAAAGAGCATCTTCGTAAATCATTTGCTTCAAGTTCCCCCAATGTTTGAAAAGTACTTGAAATCAACTTCGCTCCATTTTATCTTCTCATGGACAACCCAGTACAACTCTCTTATCTTCTCTTCGTGAAATTAATTTTCTCAATGAATCGAATCTTGTCTTCATAGAAGAACTTCATTCGGACAAGACTCTATCTTGCCAAGCAAATGAATTGTTAGGAATATTAAAAAGCATTCTTCGACAAATTAAGGGCTTGTATTTACTTCAAACCAATACAACCCTGGGAACCATTTCAGAAAATAAAAAAGTAACTCACACAGGGCAAGGATGAATCAGTAGGACAAAGTAAAATAGAGATTACCACATTAGTGCATTAGATATTCTAGTGACAGCAATTAATCAACTATATACATCAGCAGACTAAAAATGATTAGAGCATTTTCCATGGAGCTTAAATGCACAAAGGCGATTGTAGAGATTGACATCACACTAAAGCTGGAAGATGCTTGCATGTTCCCTTCGTGAAACAGAGGTTATATTTCTGGTCTAATCCATAACTTCATAAAAGTTTCTAAGATTACGCAGCGACAATGCAGACAAGTGTCAAGACTATCTACATTTCCCATCATGTGACTTAGTAACACTTACCCACTGTAATAATCCTTTGGCAGGTAAACATCTCGAACAGGACCAAACCTTTCAAAAGGAACTCGAAGATCCTCCCCTCTACCAGAGTTAAGAGAACAAAATTGAATAAGTCAATAACTTGAGAAATGAAATATTTGCTTCTTCCATGAAGAAATACAGTCATCGTGATGGAAAACAGTATACAGGTCACAGTTTTTGTACCTGCAGCTTAATGGGATGTTGCGGACCAAGAGACTTCCAGAACCCTGCTCCTTCCGTCCTCCATATCCCCTCCTAGGGGGACTTCTTCCTCTGCCACCATATCCCCTCCTTGGAGGGCTACGATACGGGGGGCTGTACCTCCTCATAGTTCTATCTATAATTGCACACAATTAAAGGAGACGTTAACGACAAGAAGACAGATGCAACCAAAACATGTATATTCTGCTATTTTGGAGCTCACTACCCCCCCCCCCCCAACCCACACACACACAAATAGGGAAGGTGCCCTGCTAGCACAAGCATGGGACTATGTTACAAAACATGTAACCATGCAAAGTTAAGACTACAAGTCTAAGAAAATAATTCCATACCAATAAAAGTTTGCATAATCCAATGAAGCATGCACCTTACCAGCTTAAGCACAGTTCATCAGATAAGTCTGAAAGCTATAAACACTCCGCTAAAAGTATACAAGGTGACATCAAACAGGCTAAGCATTATTCATAGCATGCAGCTTGCCAAGACAGCAAATTTCCAGCATGCATATTAACAGTTTACAAACAATTTATGAAATGTCTCAAAAATACAAGCATGCCACTAAACAATTCACAAGGTGACATAAAACAGGCGCGTCTACAATCTTCAAGGGGCGGCTGCTTAAGAGCTAAGACACCGTGACACACCAAATTTAGTCAGCCAGCCCAGGTCAGAAGAAGTTGAAGGTTGGTACAATAACGAGGATAGCAAGCAACATTTAAGCAGCACCAACTGTCCTTTCCATAAAAAATGAGCTATGTAGGATTAAGGGAACAGCCGATGAAAAAGTTTAACAAAACAGATCCCACTTCATCAGAAAGTTCTGACACAGTTTTCCCATATACTCAAAATGTGACCGAAGCATACAACTTCAACAAACGAAACTCTACCTTGTTTTTTCGAAATTTCATCTGATGTTTCAGTTCATAAACTGTGCTGACGATTTATTCAAACGTACCAATACCCTAATAACACAGCCCAAACCAATGTAAGACATAGACAAACCACCAAAGATCCAACGCAGGATCTAAAAAACTTTGGCAGACAACCCGGATTAACGCGAGTTGGATCACGCAATTACCCTCACTACCAAACCACTGCGGCGCCAACTAAGCCATCGCCAAATCTACCACGGTCACTCAGTTCAGCGCAATAACTCAAGAACAACACCACGAGCGTCCAAATCCCCCACAACAGGAGACGAGATCTGAGATTTCTGGCAGGAAACCAAGCCTTGTTAAGGGTTCGCCGCGGCGGCACCGGCAAGGACACGCCGAATCCCGCGCGGATCTAAGCCGTACAAGCAAGCCCACGCTGCGCAGCTAGGGTTTGCCGTGGCAATTAGCACGGGCGCACACGTGCATACGAAAACACGCCCGCAAGCACGCAGAGAGAAGGGAGGGAGGGACAGAGAGAGAGAGGGTTACTCGGTGACTCCGGCGACCGCCGAGGAGGCTCCGCCGCCGCCGCGGGGGTGGGAAGGGAATGAGAGGTGGCTGCGGGAGGAGAGGTGGCTGCGGGGGCTCGACGCGTGGGAACCGGATCCTCTTACTCTGTCAAGCAAACTTACCGTGACTTGTCAGCCATCAGATACAAAAACAAAGGCTGAGATCGATCCGAATACCTAGCAAAGATAACGCAGCAAATACCGTAACAAAAATACCGCAGCTCGTGTACCGTAGCACCTTGGCTGTAGTAGCTAATCTGGATCATCCTTTTTGCATCCGATGGGTGAGAATTACCAAAAGTCGCAGTCAACGTTGTTCCTGGCTTCAGATGGGTGGCGGGTGGATGGGTTTATGGGCCAGATGGGTTGTGGACCTTAGTTGCTTGGGGAGAGAGAAAAGGAGGCCCATTCCTTTGTGGGTCTACACTGTAGCTTGTTTGTTGCAACATCTGTTCTAAAAGATTTATTTTTAATTAGTAAGTTGACCGTGAGTTGCAACAAAATACTAAAAGAAGACAAAACTTGATTCTATTTTTCTTTTCTTTTTAAAACCTACTTGTGTTTTAAAACCTGTTGGTTCTTACTACCATCATTTAGTAGTTTTCATATTACTGATTTAGACATTTTCACGTATATTAGTGGTCAAATTTTTAAAATTTTAATTACATTGTTGTGTGGGTGGTCTAGTCTTCCGTGATTAGGCCTTGGAATTAGCCTAATATGTAATAGATCCAGTAATATATATAAATGTACCAGTATGTCTTCACCTTTTGTAATTATCAAAAGGTGATATGGAGATTTTTCATCCTATCCTATTCATATATATAAATCCCTAAGGGGTATAAGATGGCTAGATTCACTTACTTTTACCATTAACTCTCTCTTAGTTCTCTTGACCCTATATCTCCAATAGAGAAAGATACCTTGTACCCACTATTATAGTCATGCTACAACAGTTAGCGTCGTCCGTAACGATCGTATAAAAAGCTACACATAGAAGGGCGCTAGAGATGGCCATCACCTCCGCTATCGAGGGGGTTTCCCTGGTACGTATCAGGAGTATGGCTCTCTTGTTTTTTTTTTACCTTTTGTTACTTGTCTTTAAGTCTATATATATGAGGGACTTGACTTGCCACTACTTTCTCACATGGCTACTTTAATTTATACACTATCGGTAGGGTGACTAGATAAACAAATGCCTTTTCTAATCATAGTGCTAGGCAGTACAACCATATTTGTCTTGTTTGGACACTATAACAAATGATTCACTGAGGGGTGTTCGGAATAGCGATGGTTTATGGTTTTTTATGTAGTTGGTTTATTTTTTTTACTGTAACTGAATTGGTTTATTTGGCATAATTAAATTTTAAAAAAATTAAAAATAGAAAAAACATGTTAGCCCATCACGAACAATGCAAATGAATACGAGAAAAAAAAGGCAAAAAAGCCCAAAAACTATAAAAACAAACAGAAAAAGATGAAATACTGAATAGTGAAAAAAACAAAAATCAGAAGCAGAATCTGACTTTAAGCCAAAATGAGCGAGGCCTCAACTTTTCTTGTGTGTTTATTGTGGCATGTGGGTGCACTTGTGATGCCGATGTACCTTTGACACACTGGTCGACACAAAACTTATTGTAGCAATTACGTGTAGCCTTGTCAATACCGTTTTCACTATACCGGTCGGTACATACCGTACCATCACCTGAACCGGTACACTGTACATAGTAAACCCAATACCGCACTGGCCCAAATATCGGTCATACCGACTTGATATTGACCATACCAGCTTTGATATCGATCAAATATCGGTCGGTATTGGTAGAATTGATAATATTGTCTATTGAATTGATAATATTATCTATTAAACTATATGTTATATTTGATAGTACTACTATGTATTTGAAATAATATTATAAGTGATATTTGATGTGTATATAATTAAAGAAATATATACTCATTATTATATTAAATCTGAAACGGTATGCCGGTATAAACCGATACGGAACATACCGTTTCAAGAACCAAATCAGTATGATCTCTGGTATGGTGTTAACAACTTTGGTTATTTGTTTAGGTGAGGAATGAACCATGTTCCTTAGATACTATTATAGGCCGGCAAAATGGATCTTATTATGTTACAAGTTTGATTTTATTAGAAAGGTTGATTAGATGCTTGTAAAACCATGACAAGCTCTGCGTTCTACACCGGATGCAGGTGAAATTGAAGAGAGTTGTGGCTGGGTAAGTGTAAAGCAATTTCCCTTGGAAATTACATATTTTGTCCGCATAGAACCGGGTAAACTATAGTCTCCGGATCTGTCTAACCAAAGTCGAAAAGATTCCAGAGGTGTCCTCCTCCAACCACCGCCTCCCGCTTCACCCACTCGCCCGTCTTACGCTGACACGCGGGCCCCACCAATCGGGTGGGTCGACGCACCACACCTGAACCGAACCAGCACCTTCACCGCGCACATCCATATGACACGTGGGTCCCGGGCAGGCGGGTACCGCGCCCTTTCCGGGCTCCCGGCTAGGGGTGTCACTACGGCCAGTGGGGGAAGCGCCGCTCCGCTCTGCTCCGGTATGCGCTCTCCTTTCCTCCTCCTCTCCAAGTCCTCCTCTGCTCAAGCAAGAAAAAGCCCCAAAGTTTTGAGTAGCGAGTACCGATGCAGATCTGGTGTACCATCTAGGAATCTCTTGGCTGCTACAGCGTGATTTTCCTTGGTCCTGGTTTCTTGTTTGCTTGATCAGAAGGTGGGCATTTCTTGATTCCTCTCACCCCTTCTCTGTTTACTTTCTTTTTTTACTCTTTTTTCCTTTTTGCATTTCCTGTTCTTCCTTTGGTTGGAGGCGGTCATCTTACAAGGCATAGCTCTCATTTTGGGCTTTTTACAAGAGAGTTTTTTTAAGCTACTTATTAACCGTGATCTTAGAGTTTCTTGTCTCCTTTTATCGTCTTATTGGGAGGTTTAAGGTCTTAGCCCTGGAAAGTACATGTCTTACAGGTTGTTTTTCTTATCTGATCTATCACCATTGCAATGTTGCGTTGAAGGGTTGAACGTTTTGAACCAATGGTGATCTTTCTCGACTGTTGTTTTAAGGTTCGAAATGCAGTCTTTGAGGTGTTTCTCCCCCCCTTTTTTTTCTTTCTTCATTTCTTATGTGTCTTACATCCTTTGGTATTCCTCGCATGTTGTTCTCTTTCCTGCAAATCAGTTTGGTGCTTTTTGAGGCTAGAGACGGCTAATACATTGACCGATTTAGGGAATAGAATGACGTCCATAGTTCATGCATGTTTTAGATTTCAGCTAATGATAATTTTCTTTTCATCTTTGGAAAATGCCATAAAAGTGGGTTGTGAAAATTGAAGTTTTTTATGAATGGAAAAGAGAAGGTACCTTGGAATTTCTATACAATAGTGTGCATAGGACTCACATGGCCTTTCAGTATGGGGACATGCAAGAATATTTTAGCCTTTCAGGTAATCCATTGGTAACTAATAGTTGTTAGTTTTGGAACAACGTAAACTTGCATCAAAGAAAGTTTTTCGTGGATAAAGAATAGAAGTGCTATCTTCTCGTTAGCTTTAGTGGAAGAGCGTAATTTGGATCCATAGATAAATAAAAGGGTTACAACTAAGGGTAACATAGTCTTTTCTCCTCAAATCTCCTCTTTTGTGAATCTGAAGTCAACCCACTAGCCAAACGCTTTTCAGAGGTAGCTCTAGATTCTCAGAGAAGTGGATTCTTACAGAATCTGGAGCAGAAACTGAAAAATGAGAATCTGGAGTTCTACCAAACAGACCCTAAATATAGAAGTGCGATTTAGTGGAAGCGCGTAATTTGGGCTAAATATATCTCTTCAGTTCAGGGGACAGTAAAGATTGCGTACTCCTTTTGACGCCTGCTCCCCGTTTTTGCCATCTTGACAATCCCCCCTTTTACTGAGGTGAGGCTGTCGTTTTCCACTATATTTAGTGGATAGAACCAAAATGGATCTATGTTGTGATATTATCTTTGCACACCTGCAGACTATATGGCGGAGACTGGAGATGCAAGTGATTTGCCTGAGCACCTTGTTGTGTTGGCTTCAGAGGTTCACTCTAAGCTGCACTTCCACAAGAATGCCTACAGTGATTACATCGGCATCGACAATGCGCTTCACAGAGTCATCGAAGAAAGGGGGAAGCTCCAGCAAGAACAAAATGGTAAATACTGCTGCGTTTTCTTAGAATCCTCGTATTCTCTGTGCTGTAATAATATCCATTTCGATCATAATTTCTTTAGTCCTTGTAAATGTTACTTCAAAATGACAAGTTGACATCTTGTGGTTTTGTAATACCTCAGAAGATCATACCGTTATAGATGAATTTTGTTAGCATAACAATATAGGATTTGCCTGAAAAGCAAGCTTTCACTTCCTCTAAACTACAGAAAAAAAATGTACAGCTACTTCGTGCTAGTACTTTTAGTCAGTCAAGCCTCACTATAAACCTGAAAAACTAAACATCATTCTTGCATTTTTGGTATGTGACCAGCGGTTCTTCAACTTGTCGCTGCAAAGGAGGAGCTCACTAAAAAGAATGAAGAGCAGGCAGCAGAAATTGAATCTCTGAAGGAAAAACTACAAACAAGTAGTCTTCAGCATAACCAGTTTGGAGGGGTAAGTAGTATTCTTTAGAGCATATCTAAAACAATGTCTTCAGTGCTCTATTCCCATGCTAGGAATTGTGGATTACTGATCTTTGCGTCTTTCGAGTAATGTGATGCTGTGGGTAGTGTTAATAAGATAGAGATAGAGTTGTATTAAGATATAGAGTTTGTATTCTATTCCATATATGCCTTATCTCTATATAGCATATCTCTTTGTACTCTCCTATATATATATATATATATATGACCCTTTGGGTCTTATATCATACACACAATATTTATAACATGATATCAGAGCTTAGGTTAAAACTCTAACCTCGATCTACATCTACTTCCGCTTCCGCTGCCCCGGGAGGATCATCTCCGCTCCGGGGGCGGCCACTTCTTCTCTGGGCGACCACCTCATCTCCGGTCTTCTACGCGCGTACATGTACGCTGGCTTCTCGGCTTCTCCGGTCTCTGACGGCTCGCTGGCGCCCGATCTTGCTCGACCCCTCCAATGGCAGTTTGCACGAGATCATCTGCATCGGCATGCGAGGGAAGCATCGATGCATCGCGTGCCATGGGAACTGGCTGCTCGTGCTAGATGACCTCACCAGGGAGTGCTACTTCACGACCTTCTTCGCGTCATCAGAGACCGTCGCCGTCGTGGCTCTCCCTCCGCTGCCCGCGGAGCCCCCAAACCTGATGGAGTTTGTCTTCAACTGCGTGCTCTCCGCTCCACGGGAAGGAGACGCGCGGCCGGCCACTTCTCCATCAGATCCAATAATAAGTCGAATCCTACGGATCTCCCAAGGGGCGGCTTACTCGGTGCAGTTCTTGGCGTTCTTGCGGAGCTTCCTCCAGCGGCGCTTCATGACCCGCGAGGCGCGGCCGTAGACGGCCCCGGCTGATGTCCTTCTAGCGGCTGCCGAGGCGCTAGTGGAGGCGGGTGGCCGCCGCACCAGGCCCCTCCAGCCAGGCCGCCGACTCCCCCGCCCGGATCCGGGCCGCCCGCGCCGGATCCGGCCTCGTCCCGCCCGGACCCGGGATCTCTGGCCTGTTTCGACTCTCCCCCGCGCTGATATGGCCACCTACTCCGGCGAGAAGCCCGAGGACGTTGCCGCTCCAACCGTCCGCCTCGACCACTTGCTCCGGCGAGAAGACCAAGGACGCTGCCGCATCGGCCGTCCACCTCGGCCACCCGCTCCCGGAACTGCGTCTTCCATACCACCGCACACCGCGCCGCCGAGCTCAAGGCCTTCTACCGGCGTTGGCCAACCTCCGCTACTCCCTTCGCACGCACGGCCTTGGCCATGTCAAGGTTGGGACGACGCTCGCTATGTACACGTTGGCCGCCTCCTACCCGCCGACCGGTCGCTGCCCTGCTGGCCACCGAACCCGGCCACCGGCCCATCGCTCCTGGTCGTCGGCCTGCCATCTCCACCCGGCCGCCGGCCCATCGCCACCCAGGCGCCTGCCTTTGGAGTGTTAGATCCGATCTGATCTAAGACTTAAGAGCAACTCCAGCAGTAGCTCTCAAAATAGGGTCTCTACTTTTCATTTGAGGGCTCTCCCTATTTTTGAGAGCCCTGTTTTCTGGGATGCACTCCAGCAGGAGCTCTCAAAACAGAGCCCCTACTTCTCAATTCTCTCTATTTCCTCACACACTATATGCATATATATGGGATAAAAGCACAATACACAATAAAATATTTATGATTTCACAATGAGGGACTATGTAAATTTATGAATTCAAATACGAATATTCAAATTTAAATTCAAATTTATTCCGAATTTAAATTTGTGAATTCAAATACGAATATTCAAATTTATTCCGAATTTACATTTATGAATTCAAATACGAATATTCAAATTTAAATTCAAATTTGTTCCGAATTTAAATTGAAAGCACAATGAGGGACGTTTAAATTTATGAATTCAAATACGAATATTCAAATTTAAATTCAAATTTGTTCCGAATGAGGGACGTATTTATTCAAATACGAATAAATCTGAGTTTAGGGGCTCAAGTAGGGGGCCCCTAGGAATGAGGGCTTGAAGGCCTCATTTGAGAGGTCCCTATTTTTGAGGGCTCAAGTAGGGGCCCTGCTGGAGTTCAATTTTTTGCTCTGGCTCTCAAATATAAGTTTAGGAGCTCAAGTAGGGGCCCTGCTGAAGTTGCTCTAAGTAAGCAAAAAAAAAAAGGTGCACGGAAGGGTAGGGAGAAAGAGAGAGTTATCTGGTGGGTGAGTGCCGCCCTCTGCGCGTCGGCCAACCGCTGCCCTCTGTGTGCGGCGTCCTCCACTTCACTGCCCTCTGTGTGCGGCATCCTCCACTTCGCTGTTCTCCGTGTGCGGTGTCGTCTCCTTCCCGATCTCCCAATCCGCCGCCGTCGCTCAAGCCACCGCCGCCGCTCAAGCTGGTGTCGTCTCCACTTCATTCGTTTTGTTTGCGTCCATCTCAAGTTCATAATCTCCATCCTTCAGTTCGTTTAAGCCGTGTGAGTTCACAAAATTTATTATCAATCAAAAAGTATAGAAATTTTGTTTTGCATGACAGCAGCCGCTACTCTTCTCTCTGAGCCGCGTGCAGATCGTAGAAGTCGTTAAGATGCCGCTGCTACTTTAGCCGCCGCCCTGAGCTTTTAAGGCCGCCGCACTTCTCCTGCACCTCGTGCATTGCGCCGCTACCGTCTTAGGCTTCGATCTGCTGCTGCCATGCCTCTACCCCTATTCCATGGCAGCAGCCGTCGTTCTTCTCTTTGAGCCGCGTGTAGATCGTATAAGTCGTTATGATGCCGCCGCTACTGTAGCCGCCGCCCCGAGCTTTTAAAGCCGCCGCGCTTCTTCTGCACCTTGTGCATTACGCCGCTGCCGTCTTGGGCTTCGATCTGCGCTGTCATGCTTCTATCTATTCCTCTTCGGCTTGATTCGACAGTATTTTTCAAGAACTGCACATTACAACGACATTATCAAGACTCGGACTTCGGATTTTGTTTACTATTTTTAGTAATAATTCTTTTCAATTGCAATGCTATTGCATATACCTTGCATTTGAGGGAGGGTGTTAAGGAGATAGAGATAGAGTTGTATTAGGATATAGAGTTTGTATTATATTCCATATATATCTTATCTCTATATGGCATATCCCCTTGTACTCTTCTATATATATGGCCCTTTAGGTCTCATATCATACACACAATATTCATAACAGGTAGTTTGCTACATAAAACCGCAAAATAGTTCTGCTTACCTACTTCACCTTGAAGTTTACTAATTTGCAAACCCACTGATGTTCAGATTTTGGGGTGCAGTTTAATACTTTGATGGCTCCTTAGTGTGTATGGACTTCTGAATCTGCTCTTCATTTTCCAGACTGCAATTTATCACCTTAATGGACCTGTATGAAGTAGTTTCCTTGGAACATTTGTGAAATCATTTTATTGGTTGGGTCATTCACTGCTAAACTAGTACAGTGAATGACCATTCTAACATTCTCTTGCTTGGAATCAGTGGGGTATCTTGGTAACTTAGCAAGGTTCAAATTTTCCTACATTTTCGTATTTTTCAGAATAATGTAAAGCCTTGATGAACCTTTATGCACCAAACTTCTAGCTAATTCTCTATTTTTGTAGAGAGGCCTTTATCTGTCCTATCAATTTTGTTTTTCATTTATGGGTTACCTACTTACCTTACATCTTGCTCAGAGCCTCCATCACTGTGAAAGCAGGTACAAACAAGATCAATGCAGAAACGGAGACGGCACTTCCAAGGACATGCTGGTGAAGATGCTGACGACCATGAGCTTTTGGAAGATCTGTTCAGTACGAACAATCCTGATCAAGGCCTAAGCGTTGAGCTTGAGGATGTCAAAAAGGAGATGATGGATATCCACTCTAAGCTGATCAAGGTTCATTCATATCCATAACCAAGTTCACTCTCACAACATTTGATACTGCAAACATTCTGGTCACAATATGCGAAAGGGTATAAAATTTAAAAAAATGACACTACAAGTTGGTGTTCCAGGGATTTCTTGGTATTGATAATGGTGGACGGAATATTGGAATAAAGCATATGGGGCAGTTGAGTGAAAAGCCATTCCAACTGGCATGCCTTGAGAAGCTGCCTCCCAAAGAAGCTGAGGCAGAAGCTTCTGAGCTGTGCTACTTTTGGCAGGAGCAACTCATGAACCCAGAGTGGAATCCCTTCAAGACTATCACAGTTGGAGGTATTCCTGAGGTAAGCCATTTTGCTTGAAAGACCGCGTTCTTTCACAGACCATAGCTTTTGTTTCATCAGTTCTTGGAGATGATATATTCTGTGCAACTTATGTGTTTAGGAGATCGTTAATGTCGATGATGATAAGCTGCAAGAGCTACAGGCCGCATGGGGCAAAGATGTGTTCAAGGCTGTGGTGAATGGTTTGATGGAAATGAAAGAATATGGCAGGCTGAGTGACAGAACCATTGTACCCGAGCTTTGGAATTTCAAGGAGAAAAGGAAGGCCACTCTCAGCGAGAGTGTTGAGTACATGTGCAATCAAGTGAAGCGTCTCAGCTACGCAAAAGGCAGGCTGTGTCGCAGGTATGAATTTAACCTGTAGCTAATTCTTTTGCTTTTTAAAAGATTATTGACTGTAAGTTTCGGCAAGAGTAATGTTTTGGGTAAGTTACAACGAACACATCATTCCTGATTGGAGCACCGTAATCGTAGCTATAGGTTTTCATGCTTGTGGTTTTGTAAATGCACACTATCTTTAATCGTCTAAAAATGCGTTCCACTGGTCCAGTGCATTTCAATGGCCTTTTTAAATGCATGCTACATCACATAATACGTGTTTTAGAGTGAAAATAGATCTTATATGTCCATTAAAATCTGACATGTTTTGGGTGTATACAGATAAAAGGGACTTGATGGTGCGAACAGCAGGTAGAGTCTGTAAGAACTAATAATTAAGATTCCCCACCAAAATTCTTTGAAAACCTGCTTGTGTTTATGTAGGAAAAGGGGGTGTGGTGATGGAATGAACAGGATGACACCCTAAGAAAAGAATAAGTAATTGACTATATTTTGAATATTGATGTGAGTTCCTAGACATTCTGAGAAAGCATTTTCCAACAATTTTTTCTGAATTGAAATTGATGTACATCTCATGGTAGAAGAGCTTTTGCAGAATACCAACCGCTATAGCTGTGCAGGCACAACTGCCTTAGTTGTTGTTGTTGTTCTATTTTGCCAATCTATTTGTCTTTTCTCTGCTCGATTTGCACCATGCTGGTGTTTTTTCTACATCGAGTTCATGTTTGCTTGTTACTGCTGTGCAGGACACTTACTGGGCACTGGCAGTGACAAGGTAGAACAGTAGAAGTACTAACTCATGACTAAGAACTGCAGACTGAAGAATCTGACCTTGTCGAGGAAGGAAACTACAACAAATCATATTGCAGAACAATGTTATGACTTCTATGTTATTTGTTTGGTTTTATACTAGGTTGAACCTTATCGAGTGGTGGGACTGAGCTTTTGTGCGCAGTTCTTTTACTCAGCATATTTCAAACTTCCTCTTAGTTTCAATATTCTGGTGGACTCCATCATCAGTAGCTAGCTTACTCTGAAGATTGATATCTAATGTGGGGAAACATTTGCATGGATGGCTCAATGTTGGAAACAACACGCCTTACCTTTAGTAAATCTGAATGGCATTTCTAGCATATAACTGCATAATAGTAGCCAGTAATTAGCATCTTGAGTTCATGACTGATGGGCATGTTCAACTTGACACAGCAGCACCACCAATCACCAAGTAAGCAATGCATGCAAGTCATGGCAAACTTACGTGATCTATGGAATATGGATAGGCATTCATTCAACCTTCACCGGTTCACCCACTCAGCTCAGGTCCCATGGTCAAATTTCTCCACCTATGACAATGTTATGGCTTCTATGTCATTGGAGCTCAGCAGCACCGTGCCAGTGTGGCAAATCGAGCGAGTGCAGCAGATGAGCACAACCCGCGGTAGGCAGAGGGTCCTACCAGCCTGCTGAGCTGCCTTGGCTTGATAGGTCCTACCATAGCACCCCAGCTTGACATGATGGCCAAGCCTAGGAGCTCCGTAGGATTAGGGATGTAAACGGGGCGAGGTGGGACGGGGGAAGCCTCCGCGGCCCCGCCCCGCCCTCTCCGCCCCGTTTAGCCTTGTGGGGGGAGATTGCCCCCCGTCCCTGGTTCCCATGGGGACCCAACCCCCACGGGGTTCCCGCGGGGGATTAAAAAAAGATTAAATTTATTTTTTAAAAAAATAAAAATTTGATTTTATTTATTAATTTATAATTACTTAAACATATTGTTTTAAAAAATATAGCTTCAAAATATATATTCTAACATATAAATTCAAGTTTTAGTCTAAATATACAAGAAAAGAATACAATCTCTTATATTAAAAAACTATAATCTATTATTAAATATTTTTATTTTTATCAGATCCCCGTGGGGCCCTGCGGGGCGAGGATGACCCTCGTCCCCGCCCCTGCCCCCCACGGGGATATTCCCCGCGGGGCCCGCCCCCGCGGGGGGAATTGCCATCCCTACGTAGGATGGTGGTGTCAGTTGCCCTGTTTAGCCGTTTTTTTGGTACTGATACATTATTAAAAATATTGTAGTAATGCATCCTTCCGAAGGTGTGAATTACATGGCGTGTAAGGTTTGATTAGGTGCATATGTTTACCTCACTACTCACATGATACAAATGGTAACATGCACGAACCCTCAACCCCAACTTGTGTTCCTTTTGGAAGTGATGCTTACAGTTATTCATTGTATATGTTTGGGTCAATCGATGCCTTCCCTTATCATCCCTCTGAGCTTTAGCCTTCTCGACGGCCACCCACTACTCAGCTTCCATAACTTGCGTAGGCTTGACCCAGTTCAAAATTACCTGCCATTCAGTAGGGGCATCCAGGACCATCGGCCTCCGATGAGAATCCTGAATTAATAATGTGTTCCACCTACACGCTGGTCTTCTATAACTTCTCAATGGGAGTGTCGCTAGTCGTAATATCTTTCCATAGAAGACTCATCGAAAGTAACACTTCTGCTTATGATCATCTTTTGGGTCTCAGGATTGCACAACTTATAACCTTTAATTCCAAGCTTATAGCCGAGAAAAACACACTTAACTACTCTTGGCTCTTGGCATAAGCAGGACAACTAAAAATCTTTATGCTTGAGTAGCCTGTAGGAGAACCAGGCTACATATCGATCAGAGTTTTCTTGTCGATGGCAGTGTTCAATG
The DNA here is from genome assembly GCA_036346265.1 of Melocanna baccifera. Lineage (NCBI taxonomy): Eukaryota > Viridiplantae > Streptophyta > Magnoliopsida > Poales > Poaceae > Melocanna > Melocanna baccifera. The sequence goes on from CM070710.1 coordinate 18,090,353, forward strand.
ATCGATTGATCAGATGACAAGTAGTAGAAGCGGCTTCAGCCCAAAAACTTTTTGATAGATTAGACAAAAACTCTTTGACAAGCTAGACGTAGACAGCATGTAGCACACCTTTTTCATGATAGTTCTATCCATGCGCTCGGCCACATTGTTCTGCTAAGATGTGCTCAGTATTGTGTAATGTCTTACAATGCCTTCCAATCGGCATAAGACTTCAACATATAATTTGTGCCTCCAAAGGATGGAACATAGGACTTACCCCATAAATCAGAGTGAACATAATCCAATATATCTTTTGAAGAGTGAATTATAGGGCTGAAACCCACCTTCGGACTTGTTCTTTTTGGCTGCGGCTGATGGCTTTTTGACTGTTTACGACAGAGATTGCGGAAAGAGAGATACTCGCTTGCGATTTTTGATGGTACAGATATTAATTTTTTAAAGTGTACTACAATTAACTTGTAGACCCCATCTTAAAAAATACTCCGTTTAAAAGTTAGTTACTGTAGCAAAAGCTAAAAGCGGCTTTTAGAAGCCGTAAAAGAACAGGGCCTTCTTCTATTTACCAAAGATATAGTATTCACAAAACTTTAACTGGTCAACACCATGATTATCGAGTAGACTTCTTTTGCACATCTTTAAGTTGGCTTCACTGATATGACCAAGATGCATATGTTATAGACATATCTGATCAACATCAAACAATCTGGTCAAAACAACAGCAGCCTTCCCAACGAGGGTAGTGACTCGAAGATAATAAAGGTTTGTTGCCTTCATATTACCTTTCATCACAACAAGAGATCATTTGAAGATCTTCAAAAATCCACCTCTACTTAAAAACTCGTATCCTTGGGTATTAAGAGTTCTCAACAAGATAAGTCTCCTCATCAAATTTGGAATGTATTGGATCTCCAACAGGGTTCTTATAGGGCCATCAAACATCTTGATGTGGAGGGAACTGATGCATGTAATCTAATACGAGTATTATCTCATATTAACACTAATTCACTCGAAATAGCCTCATAAGTAACAAATCGGTCACAGTTTGGACTCATGTGAAAAGTGCTGGCTGAATCAAGAATATATTTATCGCTGATTTCGGAATAACCAGCAAAGGTAATAAGAATCTCCCCTTCAAAACCTTGTTTTAAGACAATGGTGGCCTTAGCTTCATCATCTTGTTGATCTTTCTTGAAACTATTATTCCTCTTCTCCTTATTCTGGAGTTTTCAACACTAAGAGATATCATGCTCACCCTTCTTATAGTAGTGACACGACTTCTTGGTCTTTGACTTTGAACGACCTTTGTATCTACTTGAGCTTCTGCCTTTGAAATAACTAGTTGGAAGACCTTTCTACTAGTCTACTCTGAACGGACAAATATTCTGCATGCGAACTTGAGCTCTTACTCGAAACCATACTTTTCATCTTTTTTGGGCATGCAGAGCTTCATAAAACTCTCTTCAGAGTAAGATTATCTCGAGTACAAAGAATTGTGTCTCTAAACTTAGAAAATAAAATAGGCAGCGAACAGAGCAGAATAAGACCCAGATCTTCATCATTGTATTTGACCTCTATGACTTCAAGATCAGTGACAACATCTTTAAATGCGATTAGATGATTTTGCATCGATTCCTCTTCTGCTAATTTGAGTGAGAAAAACTTCTGCTTCAGATGCATCTTGCTGGTCAAATCCTTGATCATGCAAATATGTTCCAACTTTAGCCATAATGCAGCATTGGTGGTCTCCTTCATAACTTCTTGGAGGATATTATTAGAAAGATAAAGATGAATTTGAGAGAGAGCCTTACGATATTTCCTTTGCTTCTTCTCAACGAAACATACAACTGTCATCTTATCGATTTCCAAGAACTCATCATCCAAATCGAGTTGTGACAGAACAGCTTGCATCTTGACTTGCTATAGAAAAAATCTTCTATCGTGATCTAGTAGTGGAAGATCATACTTTATTGATGCTATGATGAGTATGCCCTAGATTGATCGAACGAAAAACCAAGTTTTGATACTACTTGTTATAAAACGCATGGTAAAAATATAAAAAACAATGAAGAATTGTTAGCATCACGAGACAGATTTAATGTGAAAACTCTCAAGAAGAAAAAAACCATGCACATATAATAAGAGATATCACATGATAGCTTGGTTGGCTGTGAGTTTCCATTCTAGTTTTGGTGGGAAACTAACATTGGATATGTTCTTTTCAGTTTCTCAAAACGACTTTTAGCTTTTGCTACAATACCTAACTTTCAAATGAAGTATTTTTTAAGATGGGGTCTACGAGTTAATTATATTACACGTTAAAAGCCCAACATCTGTACCATCTAAAATCGCAAGCGAGTATATCTCTCTCTGTAATTTCTGTCGCAAACAGCTAAAATTCAAAAATTTTAGCCAAAAATCATAAACCGCAGCTAAAAAGAACAGGCCCATTGTTTACTTAATGGAGCCCCTTCGGAACCTGTTTGCTAATTATTGAAGGAAAATGACATGACATGCCATTGCAGCAAATCTTGTTTCTCTATATTTTGGGGATCTTGCACGCCATGTAATGTTGGAAGTAATTGTTTTTATTATAGTGTTACTTAACTGAAGGATTAATTATTAGTGAATAGTTGTACGTGCCACAATTAAATACCCTATATGTCACTTTTAAAAGAAAGAGAAAAGACTTCAAATGAACACAAAACAAAAGAACCTTAAAAAGCCAACACATTCAAAACGACTTCTAACTTTTAAAAGCTAAAAAAATAATCAAAAACCGTTTTGAGCGGATCTAAAACCATGCATAGGCCTATTTAGGGTCCAAAAGGCGCATATCTTCGTGAACAAGTTTGATTCCTCATCGATCATTTTTTCCTTTGTATCGGGAGATATAATGGTTTTTTCTATTTTTTTTCTTCTCTTTTTCTCTTTATTTTCCTTTAACTGAATGCCTCAGTCAAAAACTAACAGTCGCTACAATACCTATTTTAGCCAAAAGTCAACAGCCGTAGATAAAAACCATTAGCAAAAGCTGTTTTGAATCTATAGGCACCGTTGCACACAATACTTGAAACAAGATATACACACAAACCTGGCAAAATGAGTTGCCTGATACGGTACGACACGGGCCCAAATATGACATGACCTGATTATGCCTGGTATGGCTAGCCCAAATAAGTTATCGTGCCAAAGGGGGAGAGAAATTTGAGAAATAGGAGAGTTTTTGGAGAAATTAAAATTATTTCTCTTGTGTTGAGGGGGAGAGATTTGAGTCTTGTGGCTTCAATTCTTTGCTTAGATTTGTTGAAAGTCATGTTATCTTAACGTGTTGTCAATGTATTCATCAAAGGGAAGATTGTTAGACCATGTGGTCAGGTCTAGGCTATTTTAGATGATGAATAATTGACAATGTTGTTTATGATGTTACTTATTGTGTGTTGCGTATATGCGGACTGACGTTGGTCAAGTTTGGACGAACTTGTGCCAGAAAAATATTCTTTGGTCTTTATATGTACAGGTTGAAGTATGGAAGCGATCGTGATCGATGACGAGGTGGACCGGGACTAGGATGGGGAGATCCGAGGTCAGGCGGTCGAGAGAGTCATGAGATGATCAAGTTCATATTTAGGCACGTGAAGATCAAAGGTGGATGATACGTGAAGAAGATACAGGAGGTGCAGTCCAGGAGGCTTCAACACGTGAGAAGCTGGAAAAATCGAAAGCATAAAATAATTAAAAAACCCATATTATGAAGGGTTTTGGGTCCTTTGAAAACTAGTGGGCCAAAAAGTCTAGTTGAGGCAAAAAGACCTAGGATGAGTTGTATTAGAGTTAATGACGTATTTGAATAGATTAAGAATTTTTAGAAAGGCTAACGGTGGCCATGAGAGTATAAAAGGAAAACGGAAAACACAAAGTTATGTACAAAATTATGAGCGACTAGATAACAAGTGGGTGGCGGCGGTTGTTTTGGTGAGCGCCGTGACTTTTCAGAGAAAAAAAGGGCGTGCGTCAGCGGCACGTTTTTTCAATGTCTTCTCGTTGCCTTGTTCGCGTCCTCACCAGCGTCTCGCCATCCTAGTCGGCTCCGGGTTGCATACACGCTTGCACGAGCTGGCTGGATAGAAAAGCTTGTGCAGCTGCGGACATGGAGCATCCTTGAAGAAAGGAGCATCCTTGAAGAAAGCAAAGTGCTGAGACAAGGAAAGACAGGAGAGGGTACAGCACCTACCTAAATATTCAGACACTGCAGTAATCAAGTGAGCATCTAAAGTTTTCTTCAGCTTCCAAGTTGCAACTAAGACCGTACAATTGTTTGCATGGGATGATTGATGAGTAGTCTCCTTTCCCTGCTTCAAGATTTTGAGAGAACTAAATGGTTTTGAATTGTTGTTGTCTGTTACTCTCATTACCACCAATGCATATGGCTTTTAGAAAACCGGCCTGTTTCTAGTAGCGACCGGAGTTGAATTTTTTTTCTTTGCCTCGGTTGTGCCTTTTTGTGTTTAATTGTTTCTATGCTCTGGCTGTTCTCAGATTAAACGATCGAAAGATAGCACGTTTTAGAGGAGAAAGGTTCCGCTGCGAATTACAATCATTCACCCCCTCCTAATTGCTATCGACGATATACAAGTCTACATGCATGAGCTGTGGGCTTTCTAGTTTCTAGTCGTAGCGTGTTTGCATGCATGTGGTAGGAGTCCATGTATACGCTGCATGTACGCGCGTGAGTCTCCCCTTCTGTCGGAGAGAGTTTTTGCCATTGAAATATATCCAGAAAACGCCATCTGTTTGGAGGCCATGTTGGTGTTCGTGTTCTTGTGAATTCTGATCTAGGGTTTACACTTGTGTCACGGGCTTGATCTCGTTGATTGAGTTCTCGAGCTGATCCTTGATCTACTGTTGTGTCGCCTTCTTCTTTCTGCCGTGATCGCCGCTCGATCGCCGTTGTTTGGTGGTACACCGCCGCTGTTCGCTACACCGAAAATTGCCGCTTGACCGTGGTGGCCTTGTGTTCGGTCCGCTACCTCATCGCCTCGCTACTCGTGTTCGATTGATCAGGAGTTAGATCGATCGGTGCTGCTGTTGATTCAATTGATCGAAGTTGTTCGGCTGTTATTCGTGAGTCAAGGGAATTGTTTCCTGGTGGTTTGTGTTAGTCGCTCGATTCTTGCTCTTGGTGATAGCAAGATCCTTACTCTCATCGAGAGGATGACATTTGGAGATGGGGCAATTTTCTAGGATTATTTCTCACACAATGCCATGCCAACTTTGAGGGTTGGGGATACAAATTTATAGGTCATTAACCACCAAGCATATGCTAAGATGCTAGTCTAAGATGCTGTCCTAGATGCTAGTCAAGATGCTGTCCTAAGATGCTTGTCCTAAGATGCTGTCCTAAAGACTAGTCAAGATGCTGTCCTAAGATGCTTGTCCTAAGATGCTGCAAAAGCAAAAAGCAACACTCCATCACTCTCCCCCTAAGTCTTGTGTGTCTCCTTGTGGGGAATCTGAGCCATCCCGATCCTGACGCGAAGCTTCAGGAACTTGATCCGCCCAAGAGACTTGGTCAGGAAGTCGGCGAGCTGGTCTTGGGTGTTGATGTAGTTGGCCCGGACACTCCCTTCATCCAGGCAGCTTCTGATGAAGTGATACCTCACTCGGATGTGCTTGCTGCGCTCATGAAAGACAAGGTTCTTCGCCAAGGCCAAGGCGGACTTGCTGTCCACCCTGAGCTCTACTGCCTCCGCGTCTCTGCCAAGGAGATCGTCAAGCAGCTGAGCCAGCCACAGAGCCTAAGTAGAAGCGGTAGTGGCTGCAATGTACTCTGCCTCGCAGCTAGACAAAGCCACCACCTGCTGCTTGACCGACTGCCAGCTGATCGGACATTTGCCGAGGAAGTACAGCATCCCGCTGGTGCTCTTGCTCGTGTCGATGTCGCCGGCGTGGTCGCTGTACCCGATGAAGTGCGCCGCGCCGGGGCACCTTGGGTAGTGCAAGCCGTAGTCGGAGGTGCCCGTGACGTAGCGGAGGATCCTTTTCACGGCCTGCTGGTGCTCCGTCGTCGGTCGCTGCATGAACCGGCAGACGTAGCTGACGGCGAACGCCAAGTCCGGTCGCGTGTGGACAAGGTAGCGAAGGCGCCCACAATCGCGCAGATGTGCGTCGCGTCCACCTCCTCCGCCGTACTCTCACGACTCAGCTTCAGCCTCTCCTCTATAGGAGTGTGGGCTGGGTTGCAGTCGGTGAGGCCACCCAGTTCCACGATGCGCTTGGCGTAGGCAGTCTGGCGAAGAGAAATGCCGGAGCTGTCCTGGTGGACCTCGATCCCGAGGTAGAAGGAGAGGGGCCCGAGGGCGCTCATCTGGAAGGTGGCCTTCATCTCTGCCTTGAATGCCTCGATCTCCTCTTCCTTGGTACCGGTGATCACAAGGTCGTCGACGTAGACGCCTATCAGCAGGGCATTGCCTCCCTTGCCCCGCCGGTAGACCGCGGCCTCGTGAGCGCTCTGCTGAAATCCCATTTGCTTGAGGGTGGAGTCCAGCTTGGCGTTCCAAGCTCGCGGTGCCTACCGCAAGCCGTAGAGGGCCTTGCGCAGGCGGAGGACCTTGCTCTCCTTGCTGGGGATGATGAATCCCGGCGGCTGGCGGACGTAGACCTCCTCCTTCAAGTTGCCGTTGAGGAAAGCAGACTTGACGTCCATGTGATGGACGCACCAGCCCTCCTGGGCTGCGAGGGCAAGGAGAAGACGCACGGACTCCATCCGTGCAACAGGCGCGAAGGCATCGTCGAAGTCGACTCCCTCCTGCTGAACGAAGCCACGTGCCACAAGACGCGCCTTGTGCTTGATCACCTCTCCAGCCTCGTCTTTCTTGAGCTTGAAGACCCACTTGAGAGAGATGGCGTGGTGGCCGGCTGGAAGATCGGCCAGCTCCCATGTCTTGTTTCGCTTGACGGCGTCCATCTCCTCCTGCATCGCGGCATGCCATGCCGCGTCTCTCTCCGCCTCGGCGAAGGAACGAGGCTCGCCGTCGTCCTGTGCGAGGTGCAGCTCCGCCTCGAAGTCGCGCTGCGCCAGTTCAGGGACCGGCTGCTCGCCGAAGAGGTCGTCCACGGTACGGTAGCGCAGAGGTTCGCCGCCGTGGTAGGCGTCGATGCGATCCTCGTCGTTGGACAGCGGAATGGCGAACTCCACCATGCGCTGCTCGTCGTGGGTCGAAGCTGCCGGTGCCGAGCCTGAGGGAGTAGACGCCGGTGTAGGAGAGCGAGGCGTGGCCGGCGGTGCTGGCGGTGGACTCGCCGGAGCCTGTGGGCTTGCCGGAGCTGGTGGTGGCGGTGGTGAAGGACTCGTCGGAGGTGGTGGGGTAGGCGAGCTCGGTGAAGACGAGCTGCTGGCCCCCCCGCCTCCTCGAAGTGGACGTAGTCGACGACGAAATCGCTGGTCGTCGGAGTTGAGCCGTCATCCACCATCTTGCCCCACGTCCAGCCTCGCCCTTCATCGAACACAACGTCACGCGTGATGCGCACGCGCCGTGTCGCAGGGTCGAGGACGCGGTAGGCCTTGGCGCCCTCCGCGTAGCCGATGAAGACCCCTGGCGTGCTCCGGTCGTCGAGCTTGCCGACGTGGTTGAGTTCCTTGACGAAGGCCAGGCAGCCGAAGACACAGAGGTGGCTCACCGCGGGCTTGCGCCCGTGCCAGGCCTCGTATGGCGTCTTGCCGTCGAGGGCCTTGGTGGGGGAGCGGTTGAGCAAGTGGACGGCAATCATCACCGCCTCACCCCAGTAGAATGCCGGCATCCCTCTCTGCTTGAGGAGGGCGCGGGCGGTGGCAACCACTGTTTGGTTGCGGCGCTCGACGACGCCGTTCTGCTGCGGGGTGTACGGCGCGGAGAAGTGACGATGGATCCCCTCGTCGGCGCAGTACGCCGCGAACTCGGCTGCCGTGAACTCACCACCGTTGTCCGTGCGTAGGACCCGAAGCTTGCGGGCGCACTCCGCCTCCGCAGCAGCTTGAAGGCGCTTGATGGCGTCCGCCTTGACATCGAGCAGAACAGCCCACATGTAGCTGGACACGTCGTCGACGAGGAGGAGGAAGTAGCGCCGGCCTCCAGGTGTAGCCGGTGTCACGGGGCCATAGAGGTCACCGTGTACGAGCTCGAGCTTCTCCTTGGCGCGAAGCTCGCTGGCGAGGAAGGGGAGCCGCCGCAGCTTGGTGAGGACACAGGTGTCGCAGAACTGCTCCACGTGGTCGACGTGCCGCATGCCCCGCACCATCTCCTTGCTGCCAAGCTGCCTCAGGGCCTCAAAGTTGAGGTGCCCAAAGCGCTCGTGCCACCTCCAAGCGTCGTCGTCGCGGCGGGCTGCAAGACACGAGGGTTGCGCCACTGCGCGTGAAGGGCGTAGGCGGTTGCTTCGCTGACCTTGACGAGGAGCCGCGGCGATGACCCCAGATGCGCAGCACCCGTGCTCGATCTCCACGTGCGATCCGTTCTCATCCAGCTGTCCCAAGCTGATGATGGAGTTCCTCAACACGGGGATGTAGTAGACACCGGTGAGCAGCCGGTGCTCGCCAGTCTTGGCGACGAAGGCAGCGAGCCGACGCCCTTGATCTCCACGACGGGCGTCGCCGAACAGCGGTGCCTCGAGCGCTGAGTCGAGCTCGGAGAAGAACTCCGCCGCCCGGTCATGTGGTGGGTGGCGCCGGTGTCGAGCACCATCCGTCGGTCTTGTCGTTGCGGAATCCATCGCCGAGGAGGCGTGTGCTTTGGCTCGTCAAGGTGGAGGAGAGTCGCCGCGGCGGTGCCGCCGAGGTAGTTCCATGCTCGCATGAGCAATGAACGAGCCGGCCGCTCCTCCTCTTTCGCTGCGCGCGACGTGGGCTGGCCGCGTCGTGGTGTGACAATCCTTGGCCTAATGACCGGGCTTGCGCGATTGTAGCAAGCGTCGTCTCGCATCGCTTTGCTTGCCGCCGCGCGCCACGGGCGCCTCCACGATCATTACCCTCGGACGTCCTCGCGCCCTGCTGGCGGCGTTTTGCGCGCTTGCCGCGCCTGCGCTTGCGGCGCGCTGTCGTGGAAGAAGGCTCCCCCTTCTTCTGTCACCTTGGTCGGCGACCACCGCTCCGAGTGAGGAGGAGCTTCCGCCAATGGTGACGGGTCCCGAGAGCGCTGTGGCTCATCGCCACCAACGACCTTGAGGCAACCGCGCCTCCTCGATCGTCATTGTGGAGAGGTCCAGCAGAGACTCGATCGAGCGAGCCATCCGCTTGTACTTCTCGGGGCGCAGCGGAAGAGCTTTTCCACGCTCTCTCCTCGCCGTAGGTGTCGTCACCAAACTGCACCATCTTACGCAGCGAGTGTTGAGACGGAGAGCAAAGTCATCAATGTCCTCACCGGCTTGAAGGCGGGTTCTCCCACTCCTGCGTAGTGCCCGTAATGTAGACTTGCGGGCGCGGTCGCTGCCGTCGTCGTCTGCAGCGATGGCATCCCAAGCCTCTTTGGCGATCCGCTTGTTGGTAGCGAAGCGCATCTCGGGCGGGATCTGCGGTGATGAGCATCCGGTGCCCGTCGATCTGGTCGTAGTCGGCGTCGCCGTCATCGGATCGCATCCCACATATGCCACACCTGGAGCTTTACCCTCATCACCGCAGCCCACTCGACGTAGTTTGTCTTGGTGAGTGTAGGCCACCCGCGCCGGGCGGCGTCCTCGACGGCGGCTGGTACTCGTGGTGACCACGGTACCGAACCGGGGAGAGAGAGTCGCGTCGCTGTGAAGGCGCGCTCTCTCCGTCGACCCGTCGCGCCGCCGCCGTCGTGCCTCCTCCAGAAAGTCGCCGCGCGTCGCGCTGTCGAAATGCCGCCGCGCTCGTGGCGTCTTGCGCGACGCTTCATCGCGCTGCTTCGCCCTCGCTGCGCTCCCTCTCCGGCAGCTCAAGGTCGCGTCGATCTTGCCATCGGTGAGACGGAGCTGCTGCTGCCGCCGCGTAGAACCTCGACCTCGCTGCTGCCGCCGCGCGCCGTGACCGCCTCCGCCGCCGCTTCCACCTCCGCTCGCCGCCGCCCGCTCGCGTGCCGCCGCCTTGACGCCCTTTCATTGCGCGCGGCTTTGTGTCGCCGCTCCGCTCGCGTTCCTCGCCCACAGCGACGCTCGACTTCTTCCCGCCGCCGCATGCTCGAGGCGACCGAGCGCTGAGACTGTCTGCGGACATGGCGCGCCACCGGGGGACTACTGCGTGGAGAGAGAGCTGCCTCTGATGAGCTGCTTTCGTCGTCGAGCGAGGGAGGAGTGAGCGAGAGGCAGCCGGAGCTGCTGCCGCTGCTAGTTGGGGCTGCTGTGAGGCTGGAAACGACGTTGGAGAAGGGATTGAGCAGGAGATGCTCAGGCTACAGGATAACCTTGCTCTGATACCACTTGTTAGTCGCTCGATTCTTGCTCTTGGTGATAGCAAGATCCTTACTCTCATCGAGAGGATGACACTTGGAGATGGGGCAATTTTCTAGGATTATTTCTCACACAATGCCATGCCAACCTGAGGGGTTGGGGATACAAATTTATAGGCTGTTAACCAGCCAAGTATATGCTAAGATGCTAGTCTAAGATGCTGTCCTAGATGCTAGTCAAGATGCTGTCTTAATATGCTTGTCCTAAGATGCTGTCCTAAAGACTAGTCAAGATGCTGTCCTAAGATGCTTGTCCTAAGATGCTGCAAAAGCAAAAAGCAACACAGAGACTTATCCATCAGTTTGAAGCGTGCGGTGAAGATCGGACCAAACTCACGTATAAATTAATTAGGGTTTCATTAATTTGTGCCGTATCAAGTATACTAAAGTACACTTGATAAATAAACATAAAGAAAAGATAAGAAAACATGTATTTTATTTATTCATTAGAGAAGAGCAAAATTACGAGTTCTGTTTATATAGTTGTACTCTATAGCCTACTTACCATAGCAAATCTGATATAGGTGACGTGGTCTTCTGGTTTTGGGTCTCAGGCAGTGCTCAGCGTTGCTTCCAGACGCCGCGACCAGCACTCAAAACACTATGCACTATTTTGTCATTTCTATTTTTTTTGTTTTTTTTATGAATTTTTGTGTTTTTTCCCGTATTCCTTTGTATTAACCCTGATAGATTAGCATGCCGCTTTTATTTTTATATTTTTTAAATTTTAATTATGTCCAATAAACCAACTCAGCTACAGTAAAAAAATAAGCCAGTTACAGTAAAATTTCAACCAGAAGCCATCGCTCTTCCGAACGCCCCCTTAAAGGGATCCCGATTAGATGAATCCAGGGGAATCCTCCGATTTAAGTTGGACTGATGTCGTCTTCGCTAGCTTCACGTTCTCTATGTATGTGATCATAATTTTACTGGCGATTTAAGTACATACAAGTAAATAAGCCAGCTACATTTAAGTTGCGCTGATGTCGTCTTCACCAGGTGCCTTTTTTCCGGATTCCCGCCGGTTTTTCCGGTTACTGCCGATTTTTTCACTGCTTGCTGCATGATCTTTTTATGAAACAAAACAGGTAAACGGGGAGAAAAAAAGAAATGCCACTGCAATGCAGAAATTTCTCAAGACATAAAAAAAACTCACCTTTCAGGTGTAATAGCCCCTCATCACCAATCTTGCATGAGTCCAGGTTCAAACACTCCAAACTGATTAATTCTAGAAGGAACAAAGTATTAAAAAGATAGAGTTGTATTAGGATATAGAGTTTGTATTTAACACAAAGAACATCAGAAACAAGCTTTTCCCACATTATGCATTATTTAGTATATACTCATGTCACAGTTCTGATGTATTTCTAGAAGGGTCAAATACAAGAAACAGGTGATTCCACTTGGTGCTGTACCCTGTACTTATATTTAGCAAATGAACAAAATGGCATGCCAAAAGTGCAATATCCTTCTGGAAGAAGCCTTCTATGGCATGTCTCTGCTTTCAACTCATCGGCATTATTTGCGCATGAAAGAAACAAGAACATACTGATTTGTTCAGAAAATACCAGTTATATTTCTTGAATAATAATGATCAGGTTTTGTGAAATTTTGTACAATAATGCTTTACCATGAAATATGCAACACACTTGTTGCTTAGATCAAAGTGTCTGATGGATTTCAAGTCTATAATGTTTAAACATCATTCTATAATAATTTAATGTAAAGATAAATAATGAAAAGTCTTTACCTTTTAGATGAACCAAGCAGGCATCTGTAATGTGGTTGAACCCTAAATTAAGAACCTTCAATTTGACAAGACCTGCAAGTCCAGCCAGTGAGCTTAACAGAAGGTGTGCAGGACAAAGAAACAGAACTGCACACAGTCAGATCACACAAAGAATGGTACAAACATGTATGCTTGACAAAATAGTAGGTGAACTAAATAGAGAAACATAGAGAATCTGTCAATTTAACTACTAAGCTAGCCATCTACGGTGCAGAAAAAACAAGGAAACACTTGTTTACTTGTATGTCATCACAAACGAATGATCTCTGCAAATAACAGAGAATTGGGTTCAGCAAAATGTCAGCAATCTGCATAATATTTACCTTCCAGGTTCTCACAGCCTTCATCATATATGCCACACCTATTCAGATTTAACAAGACCAACGAAGCCAATCCTGCAATAGCATAACTATTAATGAACTTTTGGCGTCCAAATGATGTTGTAAGTTGTAACTGTTCATGTAATTACGCAATAAACACTAATGAATATTACAATATAAAAGAGTATTCTTACGCATAGGAGTGTAGGACAGAAATATATTTACAGGACTAAAGAATTTTATGTGCAACAGTAACATGATCAGCCTATGCTTCATAAAGAAATGCATCCTTGAAAAAAAAATTTGCCTCCTGTCAATAACTTACTTTGGAAATATAACAATGAAACTCTGTTTTCCACCTCTCAGCAACAAAAGAAATAAAAAATCATCATTTACATGGAGCACTAGAGGGCAATTGAGTAAAGATAGAATAAAACCCAGGACTAATGAGGTACACACACTTGTGAAAAAGTTCATGACGCACCCTTCTTCAGGTCCTTAGGGCCTAAATATCCTCTTAATGTAACCCATGTAATAGATTATACTGTATACAATTGGTGGCACCTTTCAACGAGCAAGCGAGATACCCTCAAGGACTTCGCACATTTTTACAGAAGTGAGCGTTGATGGCATAGTACTCTATCAGGAAAAGATGCAGCACAACCTGAGATAACCTCCAAACAGGCGGCAGTTACTGCACAGCCCTCCAGGTTTAGATGAGCTAGCTTGGATAGACCTGAAATGAATGAACAGGTAGTATGAAACAAGAAATAACTTTAGATGAACTGTCTGGTTACTAAACAATAGAAACCATGAATTAGTCAGTAAAAAAACTACACAAACACAAGAGCATGTATCTTAAGACAGTCAAACCCTCCAAAGTAATACAGAATCAACCTTCTACTGGGAAAAGAAGAAACTTATTTTTGGGGTTACCTCTCAGATAAGAAACACCAAGATCGCTTATTTTGCAGCAAGACAGTTGCAACTCTCTCAAATTTGTAAAATCTATAGAATGAAAAGGGCATTTGTTAGCCTTGGAGATCAGTATGTGTGACAACATACAATGGTTTACACTAGTCACTTAGTCAGCCAAGGAGATCTGTTACCTGATAAATGCTTCATATCTGAATCTGTGATGCAGTTACAATATCTCATATCCAGTGTTTCCAGTTTTCTCAAGCCTGAAAAAGAAAATTGTCATTGCACCGGACAGAAGCAATAACTATGAGTTAATTCACAATTGAGCTGAATGCGAATAAATAGGTCGTGTGCCATTTTTTTCCTATAGTGACTACAAACAAAGATAAGCATCATCTATGTTGAGACAAAGCTCCAGATGATCCAACTGTTTTGGTACCACACAGTAGCTGGTAAATAAAATGATTGTGGTATGCCTCATAACTGATAAATTCTGGGACAAAAGGACACCTTTTAAATGAACAAGACCACCATGAATTTTTGGACATCGCTCAAGGTCTAAGTTTACCAAATTAACTAAGTATGCAAAGGTTTTTGTTCCTTCAGCAGTAACAGCAGCACATTTCTTAAAGCTCAGCGATGTCAAGTTTGTGAGGCCTGCAGAATTAAAAAGTGTATCATAAATCATAAAAATAGAATATTTAATGATGAAGAATATTCACACATCAACATTGTACAGATGAAAGCAAAAGCAGCGATCGGGCTACCAGCATATCACTTACCTGACAATGTTTTGAGTCCATGTTCTGAGATTTGATCACAGTAATTGCATGCCAAACTTTGCATATTTGAGCAATCCTTTAGAAGATTCAATCCACTATCTGTCACATCAGAGCAAGAGATGTCGACAGATAGCAAGGATTGCCCTTGAGATGCCACTACTTCCATCCAAGCATCCTTCACTCCAAGGTACTCTGCAAGACAAATATCCTGATAGAGAATAGTATGGAAGGTCAATTGGTAGTCTTATAGGTTAACTTATCCCAGAACAAGAGAAGCCTCCATGTTTGGCCTTTTTTGGCCTAGCTAGCTCACCAAGTAAACTGGACAACTGGTAGCTTAGCTCAAGCAGGAATGACTTCGAATAAGGTAGCAGCTGGCTAAGTTAGCTCAACTGGTCTGTTAGCTGGTCTTCCTTACAGGACAAATTTTACCAACACATTTTTTAATGTCCTACGAGTAAGCTTACGAAAGTTATACAAGCCTGAAAAAAATGCATTATAAATGCCCGAGTAAGCCTTGCAAAACAGATAAGAAATGTCCAATAAGATGCCTTTCTTCATTCCCTGATAATACATATAAAGGCCTGATTGATGGGAACATCAGTTTTAAATCCTTAAGTAATTGTTCAGATTCCACAGGAAAGTGGCAGAATTACATTCAAACATTCACCATAATTTAACATAAAACATACTCCGAGTTAGTTCAGTCAGAACTGAGTGCCAAATAAGAACAAAAACTTCGCCTGCAAAGCACAATCGCGAAAAGCTCCAAGTGACTCCTCTCCTCACTGAGGTAGCCCCACTCCACCAGTTCATCGAATATCTGCTGGCTAAGATCCCTAGGCAGCAGCGAGAAATCAGAATGCCTACTTATATCCTGCAATCACCCTGTCAATTAAGTCAGGCAAGAACAAGCACTCCTTCAGCAAAACTGAAACATACAAGACTGCAAGACCACCTCGCGGACTCTGGCCACGCAAAGTTCCACTAGTGACGGGCGCAGCCCCGGCCCGGGTCCCTGCACCTTCCGGTGCACATTGGAGCTGTCCCGGGGCAGCGTGTGCAGCAGCCACTTGAAGCTGCCGCTCTTGGAGAACCTCGCACTGTACAGAATGTGATGTTGTACAAGTGTCTAAGTCGTTATGGCAGGTATGCATGCAAGATCAGTGTGCGGACATGGTAACCACCACGTCGGCTTGGATAGGCCGGACGTGGTGGACTTGGCGAACGGACGTGGAAACCATCATGCTGGCGGCCGGCCGGATCAACGGCGGCCTCAGCGAACGGCCGGCGTTGGAACCATCGATCACGTCGTCTTGGATTGGCGGCAAGGTCAGCAGCTCCGGTCACGAGTCACAGCAGCGTCACCGGTTGCTCGACGTCCAAGCGTACCGGTTGCTCGACGGCCATCGACGGTGCCGCGGCGTCGGAGCTGACACAGCACACATGCGTACATGCATACGCGTGGCCACTGCAGGCCCAAGAAATATTGCTGACGTGTAGGCAAGGTTTAATTGCGGATGGTGATCGATAACCGCGATGGCGCGCGGCCACGAACCACTCGGCCGTGAGTATCGAGTGACGGGTACACCTCTCGCACCACGCTTCCATGCTACATATAAGTGAATGAAAAAGAGAGAAGAAAGGTTAACATCTCAATCGTCAGCGTCCAGCTTAGCGCGCGACGACTTTTTTTTGCACTATGCACTATTTTATCCTTTTTATATTTTTTTAGTATATATATATATATATTTCGTATTCCTTTGTATTATCCGTGATAAGCTAACATGTCGTTTTTATTTTTATATTTTTTAATTTTAATTATGCCTAATAAGCCAACTCAACTACAGTAAAAAAATCAGCTAGCTACAGTAAAATTTCAGCCATAAGCCATCGCTATTCCGAACGCCCCCTAATCATCTACACCATGGCCTCATTCTTGGGCAGCCTCTTCTCGCCTTTGTACCCGTCTGACTCTTGTGTGTCCTCCTCCATGTGTATACATCTTTGTATGTATTCCTCTCTCTCCTAGGTTTCTTTGTAGCCTGCTGAAACAAAATCGAAAATTCAAAAGAATTTGATTTCTCGTTTGATTTTGATTTCTTATGAACCCTAGCCTAATCCTTCACCCATCCCAGCCATCCACGTCGTGAATTCTCTGCCAGGCCATCCTCTCTGTCCTTCCATGCGCACACACTGTTCATCATTCGAAAAATCGTCGCTGCCTTGATCTTTTCGCCGCCGCACCTTTCCGTTCCTTTGCCCGCTGCTGCCACATCCCTGCCACTTCATCAAAGGTTGTACGCCTCGTCTGCCACACCCTAACATCCTTTAAATATTTGCCGCCTGCGCATCAGACCAATCAAGCTGAATTCGACCGCTGCCGCCATGTTTTCCTCTCACGGCCAACCTCCCCTCTCTTAGCTCTCTCTCATAACTGACCTGACATTCCTCCCTAGCTTTTGACCGCCGCAATACCATGACCGAGGCAGCCCATACCTTCTCTCAGCCAGTTACGCCGCATCCTCCCGAGCTTTCCCGACCGACCACGCACCATCTCCGCCTTAGCCAGGGCACTATGCCGAACCATCTCCTCACCCTATTTAAAGCCCCAAACCCCTCCATTCGGAAGCACTGACGTCCAATGAACCCCTCCACTCCCTCAATTGCCCTGACGAGCCCTACACCGCCAGCGACCACTCGGAGACCCCAACGTAATTTCTAATTCTAGCTATCTCATCAATTGCTTTCCAATTGCTTTTGCCTACAGCTTCCTTGTGCCCTTAGTAACCCTCCCAAAGCAAGACCCTAGCTCCCCAAGCCCCCTTCTGCGCTAACGGCTAGCGCCGACGCTCGGCCATAGGAGGCCACCATGGGCAGCTCAGCCTGATGATCTTCCACCCGAGCTACCACTTCCCTGAGCCTCCCTTATCCCCAAAGGTGCTCAAACCCTAATGCTAACATCATAAAAACCCACCATTAGCCCCTGTGCTATCCAAATGTCCCGATGATGAAAAACCTCGCCGTCGATGATTGTTGGACTTCCAGCCGCTCCCGACCCCAAAAGAGGAACCCTCAGACCACCAACAACTCACCCATGGCCTCAGAACCCATTGCAAATCGTTGTATCCTCTCCAATCGCCACCATTTGCTTGCTCTATTCTCAACAGACACAGCTAGTCAACCAAAGGTTGAAAACAACCTTCGAGCGCGTCGTGGCTCGCCTACCGTCATTCGTGCACCTTGGATGGACGGCCAGATTAGGCGCATGTTCGGACGGTTCGAATAACTGCGCTCGCCCTCAGCTGCCCAAACATCCGAGATAAGCTGTCCAGATTGGGCGCACGTTCGGACGGTCCGAACGGCTATGCGTTAAGATAGTCCGAACAACTACGTCGTCTGCGCGTTAAAGAAAAGGAAGATCAACCTTTGCCTCTCAATATCCACAATACAATATCCAAGGATCATCCAATAGACCAAATATTGGGTGACGTGAGTAAGGGTGTCTAAACTCAATCTAGAATTGCTTCTTTTTGTGAATATTACTAGTTTGTCTCTTCTCTTGAACCCAAGGTTGTAGATGACGCTCTAGATAACCCCAATTGGGTAAATACAATGCATGAGGAGCTTAACAACTTTGCAAGGAATAATGTGTGAAGTTTGGTGGAAAGACCCAAGGAACATAATGTAATTGGCACATAGTTGGCGTCTTCTTGAATCATCTTTGGAAATTGACCAATACAAATTGGGTATCAGCAAAGTCAACTTTGTTGCTTTCCTTCATGACGATAGTCCCAAAATGTCTTTTCCCGTCCCTAAAATCTAAAGATGTCCTGTAGGCTTATATCATTGGACCCAATGCAGCGACATCATTGGTTCCTTGTTGACATCATCCTGTAGCTAACATGACCAGTACCAGCCTTGACTAGTAGCAACATGTTCCTTTAATTTCCAGCATTAATTTTAGATCTTGCATGTTGACATTTTGCTGTGAGTAGGTTTTGTTGCTCTCCAAGAATCAGAGGAGACTAATACTGATAGTAAGATACTGCTATTATTAGGATGTATCCTAGGATCCAGATTGGGCAAGATGCTGGGATACGGATAATTTATAGTAGCACAAATTAAAATTTTCTACTGTGCAAAACAGAAAGCCATACGAGTATGAGATCATAAATCAATACCAATAGATGTGCAATGCAGCGGAAAGCAGAGTTGAAGCAGCAGATTCAACAAAGAGCGCGTCATTGTAGTGGAAACAGTCGATCATTCTCCGGCCAGTCGTCTCCTCGCGATCGTCTCGATCAACACCACAGTCGTGGTAATGCCTCTATCGAGATCCACATGTCTAAGGAGGAAACAATATACGTCGGTGTGCTAGCACCAGCGCGCACGACAGGGGGTTATGAGAGGTTATGGCTAGGGTTTTGATAGGTGTGTTTCGGGATACCTCTCTCAGCCCCCGCACCTCTCCTTATATAGCCTTCAATTGGATTCTTATCTGATACGAGTAGAGATTAAATCTCACTTAAAAACTATTATCCATACCCTTATTGTTTCAGCCCATTAAGTGGGATTTATTCATCATATACCCTCCTCTTAGATTGAAATTCAGGATTTACTCTCTTGACCCACATGTCAGTGACTTGTGACGACTCCACATGTCATTGAGTGGGGAGGGTAAATCCTGAATTTGCAAAATATGGGGAGGGTATATGATGAAGAGCCCCCATTAAGTGTGTGACACTGTAGATTCATGTATATTTGGCTATAGGCCGAAAACTTCTTTCCAGTTTATAAGTCGGTAACGGTCCCTAACAGGATATAATGACCCCCCAAATATACATAAAGATCATATCGAACGAATCTATATAGTACTTATATACCGATCCCTTTGCCTCATGATATCATATTGAATTCAAGGTGAAAAATATGCCAACATATGATAACTCGATGCTTCACTCGAAGATTACTCAATTGTGATTGACTGTTCAACCATATTCAAGATGGCTGTGCGGTTTCGCTGGAGGCATCAGCTTTCAGCTAAAATTTCATCGTAGCGGCTGTTAGCTTTTTTAAAAAATAAGAAAAAATTAAGAAAAAAAGAAAAAACTATTATATTGTTATAAACAATGCAAATAAATATGAAAAAAGAAAAGTAAAAAAAATCAAAGAAAAGTTAAAATAAACTAAAATTAAAAGTCGATACATTTTAAGTAACTTTTGATTTAAATAAAGCTAAAAGCTAAAACAGTCGTAACGGCTATGGTTTGACTTTTGACTTGTGGTTTTGAAATTCTAGTTGTTCGTGATAGATAGTACGTAGAGAAAAATGATCACTTACAATTTTAATCGATACAACTGAACTTAATATCATTTAAAAATTAACTACTTTAGCATAAAATGATAGCTAAAATATATGCCTGATGGAACCCACCCGTGGGTCTCTAGCTGCCTGCACTTTCGTCTAGCCTGCAGGGCCCAGGGATTCCAAAAGGGAATTTTGCAGGGACCAAACCGAATCATCATGCAAAGCTCCAACAAAAATAATACCTCGTCGATAATAGACCGGCTCTTTTTAAGTTACGATTTATTAATTTAACAAATAGTTATTACTTAGAGAAATCGAAATCCGAAAACCGTGGAAAATCCCAAAAGAACAAGCCACGCCGCATATCGATGTCAATATCCAAACACAGTATATATCCCGTCCATGGGTTCCTCCCTTCCCCACCACCTCTCTACGAAGCCGCTAAACCCCCCTCCTCCGCTCGCCTGCCCTCTCGCCTCCACACCGCCGCCACGGGCTCCTTATCCCACCCCCGCCTCCCCCGTCCCCGACGCCGGCGACGCCGCTGACCCCTTCTCGCTCTTCGTGTCCGACCTGCCCCCGTCCCCCCTGTCCGCCTTCCTCGACCTCCCCTCGACGCCGCACCAGGAGCACGATCAGCAGCCCTCCGGCGGCGGCAGGGGGCCGTCTTTGTGTACACCGGAGGACCTCGTTTTGCCCTTCATCTCCCGCATGCTCATGGACAGGGGCGGAACTGGGCCTCGGGCTGGGTAGGCTATAGCCCGAGGCCCAGCAAAACTACCAATACCACCCCCTCTAGTATATAGTCTACAAAACATCCACCCTACAGCCTAGCCCGAGGCCCAGAATGGTAGCCCCCCTGCGGGCGCACACCCGGCCGACCGGCCGCCGACGAGGCAATGGCAGGGAGCCAGGGACCAGCTACCAGGGAGACCGCCAGACCGGCCCGGCCCACATCATCAATTCACGATTCACAAATGACAAACCCTAGCAGGCTAGCACAATTGGAACATTGCAAATTTACAACTGACCTGCGAGGGCGAGCTGTCGGCTGCAGAAGTGAGGAGAGGGCTCACGGTCGCCGCCTCGCCAGGAGCGATCCGCCATCCGGGGTAGGGAGCCGACCGGGCGCGGGGTGAGGGGAGCCGGAGCTGCGTGGGGGCGGCGAGGGGAGCCGGAGCTGCGTGGGGGCGGCGAGGGCTGAGGAGAGAGGAGCTGGCCGTGGTCGAGAGAGTGAGCCACGAGCTGCTGCTAGCGCCTGGGGCGAGGTCCGCGAGGGGAGGAGCCGGTCGCCCCTGCTGGCTGAGGAGATCAGGAGAGTGAGAGAGTGAGAAAGGACAGGGAGACCGGTCGGTCGACCGGACTACCGGAGAAACCGAGAGTCTCAGAGATTTATTTGAGACTTTGAGTCTTTGAGTGAGTGGTTGACAGGCACTGGTGGACTGGTGGTTCAATGGTTGAATCGAGTGAGGCAGTGAGCTACTGAGTTTGATAAGTGGTAAGATTTTATTTACCTTTCTTAATTAGTTAATTTACTATTTTAGAGTTAAGAATATTTGCAGTGTATAATTGTATATAGATATGAATATGATCATATGAGATAGTTGATACTTGATAGTTTAATTCTTAGAAGTTAGAAGATAAATATTATCTTAATTCTTAGTTGATAGTTTACCTCTCTTAGTTAATAGTTTATCTTAATTCTTGATTGATAGTTTACATTTGCTATTTAAGGATACAAATTACAAAATGAAGAGGAGCAAAACATTGTCATCGTATTTTCCAACACAAGAAACACATTGCTTTGCACATCAGTTGCAATTAGTGGTTGTTTCTGTGACTAAGTGTTGTTCTTCTGTCTTGGATTTCTTTAACTACATCACCTTGATTGTCAACACTATTAATGCTTCTTATAATAGAAGGGATCAATTGTCACAAGATGAACGATGAGTGGATGAATCATAACATGGTATGCTATATTGAGCGAGATGTGTTTGCAAGTATTAAAGATGAGAAGATTTTAAAGCGTTTTCAAGGGATGAGGTCACGCAAGAAACAACTTTCTCGTGCAAGTGGTAAGTTAGTTTATTTTAAATGTAATATTCATGCTCTTTAAATTTATCTTTATTTTATTTTATATATTATCTTTGTAGGTTCTGATTCTTGTCCTACTATTGATGAGGAAATGGTGGGTTAGCCGCTACATTCTCCATTTAGGATTTGAGGTACTTGATGTATCTTTCTTACGCTACATTCTGTAATCTGTATGATTTTATATGCTTTTTATATTGTGATTTGTGTTGAAAACTTGAACTTTTCAAGTATTGAGTGTTAAGCAAAAATTTTATATCAATGATACATTTATAGTATACTAGACTATTACTTAGTTTAAATTTAGTTCGGGGCGTGCTTCAATCCTGGATCCGCCTCTGCTCATAGAGGAGGACATCAACGACAAGTTCTTCTACGACTACCCCGACCACCCCGCGCTCCTCCAGGCGCAGCAGCCCTTCCTCGACATCCTCTCCGACCCCTCCTCCCAGTCCAACTCCCCGACAGCAGCGGCATCGGCGCCAACCACCTCTCCCCTCCGACGCGCCGTCAACTCCTACGACCCGCGCCCGGTGCCCCCCCTTCCGGTGCCGCCCCCACGGCCGACCTCGATCTTGATCCGCGGCCTTCTTCCGCGCAGGGCCAGCTCGACCTCATGAGCCCCGCCTTCCTCAAGGGCATGGAGAGGCCAACAAGTTCTGCAGGCGAGGACAAGCTCGTCATCGACCTCGCGGCCTCCTCGGGAGTTCCTCGGGGCGTAGGAGGCCAAGAGGTTCTGCCCAGCGAGGACAAGTCTGGCGATTGGGTTCAACAGCGTCTCAACCCGGTGCCGGGCCCGGCGGTTGTGGCGTCAAAAGAAGCGGCGGTGGATGCGGCGCTGTGGCGGCCGGGGCCGTAAGAACCCGTCACGACGACGAGGAGCTGGAGCTAGAGGGTGGCGGGAGCAGCAAGCGGTCGCGGTCTTGGGTGACGACGTCGCGCGCTAGACATGCTCGACAAGCGATGATGACCTCCCATGAGATGTGCGTCGAGAAGATAGAGAATCTGCGGATCGCCATGGAGAAGGAGGCGGCCCGAGCGAGGCGGCGGCGGTGGGAAGAAGCGCGAGCGGGAAGGGCGTGGTGGACTGCGCCGCGCGCTCATCCATCTGCTTGCAGCCGTGGCCACGGACGGCCGCCGTAGTGCCGCGGGAGCTTGAAGCGAGATCAAGCGGCACGCGCACACCGCGAGGGGATGCGACGCGCGCCTCGCCCATTGCCGCCAGAAGTGCGGCGCGGTGGCGGCAAGACGGCGACTGGTGTACCAGTCACTCATGGCGAAGAGAACCTCGGCCGTGGACATACTCCAGGGGTACCTGTTGTACATGACTGCCATCTGCTTCAAGAAGGTGTCCTTGATTTTCTCAAATAAAACAATCTTCAACGCCTCATTGGGTAAGAAGAAGATACATATCGTCGATTATGGTATACAGTAGGAATTATTCATCATATACCCTCCTCTTAGACTGAAATTCTATACAGTATGGGTTCCAGTGGCCATGCTTTCTACGACGGATAGCAGATAGGGAGGGTGGGCCACCGGAGGTGAGGATCACCGGCATTGACATCCCCCAGCCTGGGTTCCGCCCAACTGAGCGCATCGAGGAGACAGGACGCCGGCTCAGTAATTTCGCCGGTGGGCTTGGTGTGCCATTCAAGTACCATGCCATCGCGGCGGCAAAGATGTGGACGGTGCGCAAAGAGGATCTGAACATCGATCCTGATGAGGTGTTCATCGTGAACTACCAGTGTCAATTCAAGAACTTGATGGATGAGAGCGTTGTGATTGACTGCCCAAGGGACATTGTGCTCAATAACATCCGGAAGATGCGGCCCCATGCGTTCATCCATGCAATAGTGAATGGCTCGCTCAGCGCACCCTTCTTCGTGACACGGTTCCGGGAGGCTCTGTTCTATTACTCGGCCTTGTTTGACATTCTGGACACAACCACCCCAAGGAACAGCAACCAGAGGATGCTGGCTGAGCGGAACATCTTTGGGCGGGATGCCTTGAACGTCGTCATCGCGTGTGAGGGTGCAGATCGGGTGGAGCGTCCTGAGACATATAAGCAATGGCAGGTGCGGAATCAACGGGCAGGCCTGAAGCAGCTGCCATTGAATCCAGATATCATTTAGGCAGTGCGGGACGAGGTCAAAGACCACTACCACAAGGACTTCGTGATCGACGTAGATCACCAGTGGCTCTTGCAGGGATGGAAGGGGCGCATCCTCTTTGCCATCTCAACATGGGTGGCAGATGATGCTAGCTCGTATATTTAGCTGCTCTCATTTTTACTTGGCTACAAATATAGATGTAGGTATTTCAATAAATATGACCAGTGGTTGTATGCTATGTATGAATATCCATGGCCCAGTTAGTAGCCTTGGTGGTTCAGTGGACTCAAATGACTTGAGGTGCGTCTATTCAGAATTTGATATATACTTGTGATTTCCATGGGTAGCTCATATGAACCTATTCATGCCATGCAGGTTGAGGAAGATGGGTAGCCCAAGATGTGCGAATCAAGAGAATAGCAGGCATGTAGAAATCCGTGGTCTAATGTAATGTACGGTAAATCTATACTAGCAATTCGGTCTTTCAACCAAACATCAAGATCGGTAAAAGACTAGTAACATATCTTTAGCTCTAGCTAGTTATATCTTTACCTTGAGCATGCTTTTAAATTTTGATGATACACATATTTACTTCAAGTTTAGATCATTGTCTTCTCTTAACTTAATAATCAACTTATGATCATCTTCTTTTCGAGATCTTGATGTGCATCAACACATGATGCATCTCTTCTTTGGTATGCATCATCATATAATGCATTCTGTTCTTGATAGACTTTTCAAAATAGAGATCCCAATATATGTGAAAAAACATGGATAAATACTAATGAAATCACAAAATATAGAGTAAACTCCCTCTTAAATGTGTGCATACAAGAATGTATAATGAAAGTATATGCACGTATTCATTTTAGACTTTTGGTGGAGTTCAATCTATATTTTCGATCCGAGAAATGTATTAAGATGTAAAAATGTGATGTAGAATGCATATCTCTATAATTTTTATCTCTTTATTCAAATGAGACTGAGCCATATTATAATCATTCAAACATATTAGTCTCACAATTGTATTTGTCATTTATTACATTCAAATGAGACTAGGCAATATTGTAAATAATAAGCATATTAGTCTTACAATTATATCTGTTATTATCACCAAAACCAACTTAATGAAATTTGAACATACACATGGTTAGCAAAATGGCTAACATTTACAGTTGTGATATGACAAAAATATGCATAAATGGGAACACATTTTATACATAGGCTCAGGATGTAAAGAGTACTAATCAGTGTTAACGGAAACGTACCTATCCGCATGCTCAACTGTTGGCCGCGTCCGCCGGGCACTCATGTCGCTCGGCTCACGCTCACAACGCGCGCTCCGCCAGGGATTTCTCGCGCACTCGCCAGCGCCTCCGCTCTACGCGCTGCACCGCTAGCTCTGCATGCCTGTAACTAGTTCAGATAGAGGCTAGGTGCCTTGTACATGTATTAATACTCCTGTATGTGATCAATACAAAGTGTTGCTTGATCCAATCCTGTTTCATGGTATCAGTAAGCGTGGCTTGATCCTCCGTCACCTGCGCTCATCTCTTTCCCGCTGCTCCCTATGGATCACAATCCGCTCTTCGATTTTGAGCCCTCTGTTCAAGATGCTTCTTCCTCTGCCTCTGTTGCCGACTCCGGTGACGCCGGCGTGCGCCAGACGCTCCACCACCCCAACCTTCGTATGCCTCCTCGCTACAGATGGTCAACATCGAGTCGCACATGCTGACGGTCCTCAACATCGCCAACCCCAACTACCTCGAGTGGCGCTGCTTCCTCAACTCCGTCATCGGCAAATTCGGTCTTCACTCCCACATCGCCGCCGCCCCGACCGCCCCCTAGCGCATCGACCCCGAGTGGCTCATGGTTGATCAATGCTTGGTCAACTGGCTCTACAACACCGTGTCGTGCAATGTTCTTCAGATCGTCCGCGCCCTGGGAGCCTCCACACACACGATCTGGCCTGCCATCGTCGACCTCTTCCGCGACCACCAACTCCACTATGCTGTGTACCTTGAAGCTGAGTACCGCAACCTCTACCAAGGCGATCTCAGCATCACGAACTACTGCACCAAGTTGAAGCAGCTCGCCGACGCCCTCCGTGACCTCGGCCAGCCCGTCTCCGAGCCCTCGCAGGTACTGAACATGCTCCGCGGGCTCAATGGCAAGTACCGGCACACGATCTCCGCCATCACCACGAAGCAGCCGCCGCACACCTTCCTCTCCACCCGCTCCTATCTTCTGTTAGAGGAGCTCTACGACTCGCAGTACGGCAAGATGGCTGCACACCACGCCCTGGTGGCCCAGGGCGGCACAAGGCCGCCCCCTCCCTCTGGCGGTAGAGGCGGCTTCGGGCAGGGTGGATCAGGTGGATCTCCCTCCGGCGGCACCCGATCCAAGAAACGCCGCGGCCACGGCCGCCCTTCACCAACTCACCATGGACCGCGGGCTTTAACCTGTGGACTGGCATGGTCCAGGTGTGGCCCATGCCGTTCTAGGCCCCAGCCGTAGGCATCCTCGGCCCACGGCCTGGCACGCCTCCTCAGCGGGCCTTCGTCGCAGGTCCACCGCAGTTCCCCGTTGGCCCAGCTGCGGGTTTGAACGCGGCGCCCCCCGCACCATCCGGATGGGAGCAAAACTCCCTCCTCGCCGCGCTCGCCAACGCCAGCGTGCGTCCGGCCGATTCCAGCTCTTTCGACTGGTTCCTCGACACCGGTGCCTCTTCTCACATGGCTTCTGCACCTGGTAACCTCCACTCCCTGCGCCCCCTTTCTTTCCCTCCTTCTGTCACCATGGGTAATGGCGCCCATCTGCCTGTCACGCACATGGCAGCCGCCTCCATTCCCACCTCATCCTCACCTCTTTTCTTCATAATGTCCTTGTCACACCTTCTTTGATTAAAAACTTAATCTCTGTTTGTTCCCTAACACGTGACAACAATGTATCGGTTGAATTCGATCCCTATGGTTTCTCCATCAAGGATCTTCACACTCGTCAGGTGAAGCTCCGATGTGATAGCCATGGCGACCTGTACCCGCTGCAGCCGACTGTAGAAAGGTAGAGAAAGGTTGGAGTAAACACCACACCGCTAAAGGGCTGGGGTGGCTTGTATATATATTGGCCTGGTGTAGGCATACAAGGAAAGTATATACATAGAAAGCACATACATGGGAAGCACATACAAGGAAAGCATATATATGGAAGACGTATACATGGAAAGCGCATACAGGGAAAGATATCTAATTATTCTAATACCCGTCGCAGTCGTAGCGGCAGTCCGGACGCAAAGACTGGATCGAAAATCCTAAAACTGCTGCGTCGGGAGACTTTTTGTCATGATGTCCGCGAACTGATGAGAGGATGGCACGTGCAAAACACGAACCTCACCAAATGAAACCTTCTTGCGGACGAAGTGAATGTCAATCTCGATGTGCTTCGTGCACCGGTGCTGGACTGGATTAGTTGACATGTAGATGGCGCTGACATTGTCGCAGTAGACAACGGTCGTCGAAGCAACTAAGACGTGAAGCTCTTGGAGAAGTTGCCACGACCGGCAACACTCGCTCTGGCATGGGCAACGGCCGCGATGCTCGACTTACATGCTTGATCGAGACACGGTTGTCTGACGCTTGGAGGACCAAGAGACAAGGTTATCACTGAGATAAATGCAGTAGCCGGAGGTGGAGCGTCGTGAGTCGGGGCAGCCGGCCCAGTCGACGTCGGAATAGGCGGTGATGGATGTTACCGGGGAGAGGCCGATGTGAAGACCGGCTTCGAGAGTGCCCTTGACGTACCGTAGGATGCGTTTGATCAACGCGAGGTGGGGCTCCTGCGGATCATGCATGAAAAGGCACACTTGCTGGATGGAGTATGCCAAGTCAGAGTGTGTGAGTGTCCGGTACTGCAGAGCCCTCGTAAGGCTGCGATACTTGGACGGATCAGCCATGGGAGCTCTGTCGTGGCCGGATAGCTTAGCGTGAGTGTCCACTGGTGTGGCCGTAAGATGACACTCAGCCATGCCAACGCGTCGTAAGAGATCAACCGCATACTGTCGCTGAGAGGAAGAGGCCATTGGAGGAGCGTGCGACGGAGATGCCGAGAAAGAAGAGCAGGTCGTCGAGGTCCGTTATGGCAAACTCTAAGTGGAGCAAGCCTGTGAGATGTTGGAGAATACCTTGGGTGGAAGGAGTGAGGACGATGTCGTCTACGTAGAGCAGTAGGTTGGCCATGTCAGTCCCTTGACGGAGGACAAACAGGGACATGTTGGTGGAGACGACGAAATCGATGCCGCGGATGTAGGAGGCGAACCATTAATACCATGCTCGGGAAGCCTGCTTAAGCCATAGAGGGACTTCTAGAGAAGACACACATGGGTGGAACGAGCAGGGTCCACGAATCCAGAAGGCTGTTGACAGTAGACAGTCTCATTAAGAGTGCTATGGAGGAAGGTATTCTTGACATCAAGCTGATGAATCGGCCGGGAGCGGGATGCGCCGACGGAGAAGACAGTTCGGATGGTGGCCGGTTTGACCATCGGACTGAACGTCTCGTCGCAGTCGACACCGTGCTGCTGAGAGAAGCCACGAAAAACCCAGCGCACTTTATAGCGGACGAGACTGCCATCAGAGTGAAACTTGTGCTTAAAGATCCACTTCCCGGAGACGACGTTAGCACCTGACGGGCGCGGTACAAGTCGCCAGGTATCGTTGTCCATAAGGGCCTTATACTCCTCGGCCATCGTAGCGTGTCAGTTAGGATCGGCAAGAGCGCTATGATAGTTCGCCGGGACAGGCGAAGCTGGGGAGTGGTCGACCGCTAGGGAGAAAAAGTTCACAGAGGGATCGGCGGCAGACCGAGCCTGTGTTACCATTGGATGGCCCGAGGAAGGAGCCGTCGGAGGCGCGAGGCCGAAATCGTAGCCGGGCCGGCGCGAACAGCGGTCTTTGGTGCGGTGGGTCGAAGGAGCGCGCGCGTGGTCGTCTGGAGTAAACCAGATGCATGGGCGGACATAGTGGCGGAGCGATGGATGGCGCCGTAGATGAAGATGATCGCTTGACACCATGCAGTGATGGAGCAGTCATTTGGGGTACCTGCAGGGGTGCCACTGCAGCAGTGGAAGGCATCGGCATGGCAGTATCGACGTCGAGGAAATCGAAGTCGGAGCGAGAGGGAGGGGGTGAAGATCGGTCACTACTGGCAAACGAAAATATACTTTCATCAAAGACAACATGACGAGAGATGATTACACGTTTGGTGGCGAGATCGAGACAGCGGTACCCCTTATGGTGAGTAGGGTAACCAAGGAGACACAAGTCGTAGAACATGGAGCAAGTTTATGAGCAGAAGTGGCAGAAAGGTTCGAGAAACAAAAACAACCGAAACCCGAAGATGACTGTACTGCGGTGGGGAGCGATGAAGGAGGGCATAGGGAATGTCACCACCGACATAAGAGGATGGGCAATGGTTAATGAGATAGGTGGCAGTTGCTAGCGCCTCGGCCCAATACTTGGGAGGCATAGTAGCGTGGAGTAGGAGCGTGCGAACCGCATTGTTAAAGGTGCAAATGATGCGCTCGGCTTTACCATTCTGCGGGGAGGTGTATGGGCAAGAGAGACGTAGGGTAATGCCGTGGGAAGCAAGGAAGAATGTGTTGGTGTGGTTCACAAATTCGGTGCCGTTGTCGGCCTGTATGGATTTTAGAGGGAGACCGAATTGTGTGCTAGCATAGGCGGCAAAATCTGCTAAGTGCTGGGAAACTTCTGATTTCTTTCTAAGAAAAAAAGTCCAACAATAATAAGAGAAATCATCAAGGAGCACTAAATAGTAGAGAAAACCAGATATGCTAGGAATTGGAGATGTCCACACATCACAATGAACTCGCTCAAATGGCGCAGAAGAGCGTGAAGAAGAAGTAGCAAAAGGAAGGCGTGTATGTTTGCCAAGTTGACAGAACTAGCAAAGAAAGCGGTCTACTTTGTTGCTTGAGATGAGAGAGTTTTTATGGAGGGTGTCAAGACAAGCGACGCCGGATGACCAAGACGCTGATGCCATAGCCGGGAGGAGTTGTGGTGGCGACTGGAGGGATAGTGTAGAGGTCGCACGCACTATTGCAGCGAAGCAACACACGCTGCATCCGGGGATCCTTAATAGAAAACCCAAAAGCGTCAAACTCGATGGTACAATGATTGTCCCGAGTGAACTGTCTAACGGAAAGAAGGTTGTGAAGTAGGTTAGGAACAACTAGGGTGTTGGGAAGAAGAAAACGAGTGGATGGTGTGTTAAGAAATGTGTGACCACAAGAAATAACAGGGAGGTAGGAACCGTTGCCAACAGTGATGACCGAATGAGGTGGGGGTGGGAAGAGAGGACGGTACCGTTGTCTGTCGTCATGTGGGAGGTGGCACCGCTATCCATGACCCAACTGCCGTGTCCTTGGACAGCCAGTTGGTTCAACGCGGTGAGGAGGCCCTGCTGATCCCAAGTCTGCGGGGTGGAAGGCTGGGATGACGTGAAGGCAGTATAAGCCTGAGGTGGAGCACTGAGGAGGCCAGGAGCGGGCGAGGAACGCCACTGACGGCCAGTAGGGGCAGTCCATGGGTTGAAGCAAAACCAGGGACCGGTCGGTGGAGATGGTGGTATGCGGCCACCGTGAAAAACGCCATTGGCGCTGTGGCCGGACCCGCCCAGTTTTCCGCGTCGGTTGCAGCTGCCGTGATGCCCGTCACGAGCATTGGCGGCCGGAGTGGTGGTCGATGGCGTGTAGCTTGGATCGGCGCGAGGGGCCGCAATGGTTGGGAGGCGCGGCGCAAGACCGAAACTCCCTTTTTTTGAGCAACTATAAAAGTAACTCACAAGTTACCAGCCAGATCTGGATCTGCCGATCCAGATTTCGGCGGCTCTGCAGGAGGGAGGGAGGCCGACGATCGGAGCAGCGACCGGACGGGTGGAGCATGTCATCGGCGGCCAAATGTCGGCGGCGCCGGCGAAGTAGTCTTTGGCGGCAGCGAGCGGGACGATGCGGGCTCCGCCCGTGGAAGTGGCCGGCGGCAAGTGGCGACGCCTGAAGGGAGAGGCGGCGTCCGGAGAGGGGGAGGCGCGGCGTCGTCCGGGGGAGGCGCCGGTTGGTGGAGGCGGCGGCGTCCCGGCGTGAAGAAGAGGCAACGACCAGGAGGCGGCGGCGAGGGCAGCGACCTGGGGCACGGGCGGCTAGCTAGACATAGATCCGGCAGGCGATGAAGGTGCTTCCAGGCGGTGGCGTTGCCGGATCTGGACTGCGCCGGCGGGAGCCTGAGGCGGGCACGGGAGGCCGACCGGGCGGAGATTCAGGAGTCGGTGTAGCGCGCGGTGGGCAGCTGCCAGAGGAAGGGTGGCGGCGTCTCGTGCGGAGGGGAGGCGGCGGCCTGGGGAGAGCGGCGGCCTGGAGAGAGGAAGGGGCAGAAGGGTGGCGCTTCACGGGAGGGAGAGCAGCAGCGGAAAGATCATGTTCGCTTTGATACCATGTAGAAAGGTAGAGAAAGATTGGAGCAGACACCACACCGCTAAAGGGCTGGGGTGGCTTGTATATATATTGGCCTGGTGTAGGCATATAAGGAAAGTATATACATGGAAGGCGTATACATGGAAAGCGCATACAAGGAAAGCATATACATGGAAGGCGTATACATGGGAAGCGCATACAAGAAAAGTATATACATGGAAGACGCATACATGGAAAGCGCATACAGAGAAAGGTATCTAATTATTCTAATACCGACGATCCACCGAGCTCTTCACGCATCCACTACTCCAGTCGATCTGTGGCATCAACGATTGGGGCACCTGGGCCATGATCAGCTTGCTGCGTCCCTGCGCTCCTTTGATTTCACCTGCAATAAGTCTGCCGCTCATACCTGTCACGCCTGTCAGCTTGGGAAGCATGTGAGGCTACCCTTCTCCTCTTCTTCCTCCGTTAGTTACTTCCCATTTCAATTACTACATTCCGATGTCTGGACCTCCCCTGTACCCAGCATCTCTGGCTATCAGTTTTACTTAGTTGTCATAGACGATTACTCCCACTATGTATGGTCCTTTCCTTTGAGGCATAAATCAGATGTTGTGCCTACTTTTCTATATATTTGCTCTTACATTCATACGCAGTTCCAGTTGCCAATCCTTGTGCTTCAAACTAATAATGGTTGAGAATTCGACAACTATGCCTTGCACATGTACTTCCAGAGCCACGGCATTGCTCTACGCTTATCGTGCCCATACACATCTGCTCAAAACAGCAAGGCCGAGCGAACTCTACGCACTCTCAAAGACAGCATCCGCGCAATGCTCTTCCACGCACACGTGTCGTCGGCCTTCTGGTCTGAGGCCCTCGCCACAGCCACCTACCAACTTAACCGGCGCCCATGTCGCGCTACGGGGGTCACCACACCGCACAAGCTTCTCTTCGGCACACCTCCCTCCTACAATCACCTACGAGTGTTCGGGAGCCTATGCTATCCGAATCAATCCGCCACTGCTGCTAACAAGCTCTGTCCTCATTCAGTAGCATGTGTGTTTTTGGGTAACCCGGTAGATCACAAGGGATACAGGTGCTACGACATGGAGACCTGGCGCGTCATTGTCTCGCGGCACGTTGTGTTCGACGAGACGCAGTTCCCGTTTCGGTCGGTGCAACACACGTCTGCTTCGGGCTCCAGCGTTGCCACGAGGATAATCCTGCGTCGGTCGCGACGCCTGTGCATCGGCGCACGGTGTGCGCTGCTGCTTCCCCTCTAGCCGAGCTACCCGCCACGCCAGGCTTCTCACGTGCCACGTCGACGCCTTCATCTGCCACGCGCGTCCACGCTGCTACACCTCCTGCTTCACCCTCGACGCCATCCACGTCGCCGTCGTCGACCACGCCGCTCTTCGACACCTCGCCTCCTGAGTCGGTGGTCACCCCGTCGTCACCACGCACACATGCTACGGCGACAACCTCGGCTTCTTCTGCCACCACGCATCCGTCACTGTCGCCCTCGCCGCCACCGGCTCCACCGCCGCAGCACCCAATGGTGACAAGAGGGAAGGCCGGTGTCTTCAAACCCAACCCCAAGTACGCCATGGTGACAACTGCACTGAGCTCCACCGCCATCTCTCCGATTCCAAATTCGGCGCGCGCAGCACTGCGAGACTCGAATTGGCGTGCTGCGATGCAATGAGAGTTCGACGCATTGCGGGATAATCACAAATGGCGCTTGGTTCCACGGCCGCCCAACGCAAATGTCGTCACCGGGAAATGGGTGTTCAAGCACAAATTGAACCCCGATGACAGCCTCGACCGCTACAAAGCCCGGTGGGTCGTGCACGGTTTTACTTAGCGTCCAGGGGTCGACTTCGGCGAGACATTCACACCGGTGGTCAAGCCTGCAACGATCCGCACAGTCGTCGCTCTTGTCGCTGGACAGCAGTGGCCGGTGCGGCAGCTCGACATGTCCAGCGCGTTTCTTCACGGTCACCTCGACGAACGAGTCCTGTGCCAGCAGCCTATTGGCTTCGTGGATCCGACGCGGCCAGACGCGGTCTGCCTCCTCTCGAAGTCGCTGTACAGTCTGCGTCAAGCCCCTCGTGTCTGGTTCGCGCGCATCATTGGGTTCCTCCGCGACATCGGCTTCATCGCCACCCGCTCCGACTCGTCGCTGTTCGTGCTCCGCCGAGGCGATGCCACGGCGTTCCTCCTGCTCTACGTCGACAATATGGTGCTCAGTGCATCCACCGATGCTCTTCTCCAAGACATCGTTGATCGCCTGCGCGCCGAGTTCGCTGTCAAGGACATGGGGCCGTTGCACTTCTTCCTCGGCGTCGCCATTCAGCGTTCTGCACAGGGCTTCTTCTTGTCGCAGACCAAGTACGCAGAGGAGCTTCTGACCGCGTCGGGATGACGAATTGCACGCCCGTGGCAACACCCATCGACACAAAGGCGAAGCTCTCGTCCACGACCGGTTCTGCAGTACGCGATCCGAGCGCCTACCGCAGTCTCGTCGGAGCTCTCTAATACCTCACTATCACTCGGCCGGACATCGCCTACGCCGTGCAATAGGTGTGTTTGCACATGCACGATCCCAGGGAGTGCCACCTCGCCCTCGTCAAGCGCATACTTTGCTACATCCGCGGGATGGCGCACCTCGGCCTTCATCTGCGTGCCACGATGTCACCAACAATCATGGCGTACTCAGACGCCGACTGGGCCGGGTGCCCGGACACGAGGCGCTCCACGTCAGGGTACTGCATCTTCTTCAGCGACTCATTGGTGTCATGGTTGTCCAAACGGCAACCCACCATGTCACGCTCGAGCGTAGAGGCCGAGTACCGGGCAGTGGCCAATGCCACAGCAGAGTGCATATGGCTACGACAGTTGCTCGGCGAGCTCCACTGCAACGTCCCTCGCGCAACGGTGGCTTACTGCGACAACATCTCCGCTGTGTACATGGCCAAGAACCCCGTGCATCACCGACGAACGAAGCACATTGAGCTCGATATACACTTCATCCGGGAACACGTCGCTCTGGGAGACCTACGCGTTGTACATGTGCCTACCGGTCAGCAGTTCGCCGACGTCATGACAAAGGGCCTGCCGACGGCGACATTCACCGAGTTCCAGTCCAGCCTCACCGTCGGGCCACCCGACGCTTCAACTGCGGGGGCTGTTAACGGAAACGTACCTATCCGCATGCTCAACTGCTGGCCGCGTCCGTCGGGCGCCCGCGTCGCTCGGCTCACGCTCACGACGCGCGCTCCGCCACAGACTTCTCGCGCACTCACCAGCGCCTCTGCTCTACGCGCTGCACCGCTAGCTCTGCATGCCTGTAACTAGTTCAGATAGAGGCCAGGCGCCTTGTACATGTATTAATACTCGTGTATGTGATCAATACAAAGTGTTGCTTGATCCAATCCTGTTTCAATCAGAACCGCGGTATCCGATGGGTTGTTGAATTTTTTAGTGGGCATTTGGTGATGGGTGTTGTTTCTGTTTCCTTCAGGATGTTTACTTACCTGTGCGATGAACTGTAGTTCTGACATGTGGTTCATTGAACCTTAAAGATCTAGTCATTTCTTGCAACGACGGGTAGGTGGGAGAAAGTTCTTTATACATGGCGAAAAGGCAGTAGTGTATCTGCTTTCCTGTTATAACCTAGTTTATTCGTATGGTGGATATGGCTGCATCGCTTGGTGTCTTACCGACCACTAGGGGCGCACACCGTCACTGTCAATAGCAACCTGTGTAGCTTGGATTGTCTTGGAGCAGATGATGACAGAGTTTTTTTTTGTGTGGATATTTTCGGATGAACAGGACTCGTGCTAATCAAGAGCAGTGGGCTCGTGCAAGCATTGTCATGGTGGCTATTTAGCTTGAGGAAGTATGTAACTATGTTATCGTCTTAAGCCTCGTCGTGTTAATAGTAGATGGTGATGACCTGCTGTCCTTTATGGTTGATTTTGTTATTAAGCTGGCAATTTCACTTTCTGCACACAAAGTCAGAGTTGAAAGGAACAAGCTTTCAGAATTGCTAACAGAGAAAGGTATGCTAGGTGATACAAATAAAAGAAGTGAAAATGCTAGGTGATACAGACAAAATAATAAGTGAAAGCAAGTCGCTCTCTTAGCTAGTGATATTAAGGTTATTGCCGAGGACATGCCTATTTTCACTTCCAAATACTTTATTGAACAAAAGTTCAGGTATTTGCTTTCTCCCCCATTCCTTAGACAGCATGTTTTTTAACATTTTGTTGAAATACACAGAGAAAAATTAGAAATTGTATTCTTGGGCTAAACACTTTTAGCCAAAAGGTGTAAAGATGGTCTTTTTGTTTATTCTATTGAACTGTTTCTGTCTGTTTAGCCTGGTTTCTTCAAGTGCTTCTTTGTTGGGCTAGCAGATATTGGATTAGCATTCCTTTAGGGCTATAGGTATTTCGGAGTCTCGGAGTACAAAAGAATGTTCACAGAATTGAAAGGATCTGTACTGAAATAGTAGTATAACCCTGCGCAATCAAGCAGTTTGTGCCTTTGATGGTGTTGGAATTCTTGATGTGGTAGCTTCTGGCTGAGAGCTTATAATTGCCTATGCAGTAACCTTTTGTTTGCCTGCCCAAAGTGCTGATCTGTTAAGGATTCAGAGTCCTTAGGCCATTTTGGTCTTTAAGAACACGTTTGCAAAACTAGTTTCGTGAGTATCATATACCCTGAAGAAATACCTTTGTTTGGGTCTAGTTTAAGTTTCTAACGCCCCACTTCAAACGACTTTTACTTCTGTCTTCTAGTTTTTGGAATGTGCTAGATTCTTATTTTCTTTTTTTAAATTTTTTAGCTTTTCTTTTTTCCTTTTATTTTTTTATTGTTCATGATGATATAACTTTACTTTATTTTTTAAATTTAATTACTCATATAAAGCTAATATCTGCTGCAGTATAATTTTAACCGTTACAGAGCATTTTAAACCATAAGCTAGAAGTTAGAAGTCATTTGGAGTACTATCTAAAACATAGCTTACGTCTTCCTAAATCATCTTTGAAAATTTTGACCAATTCAAATTGTGAGGTATCAGCAAAGTCAAGTTTGTTGCTTTCCTTCATGACGATAGTGCCACATTGTCTTTCCTTTCCTGTGGGCTTATGCATACAGTTTATAAACTAGATACAAACTTCGGACCCGATGCAGTGACATCATTGGTTCCTTGTTGACAAAATATTGGGACAATGTATGTAGTTAACATGACCAGTACCAGCCTTGACTAGTAGTAACATGTTCCTTTAATTTCCAGCATTAGTTTTTAGATCTTGCATGTTGACATTTTGCTGTTGTGAGTAGGTTTGGATTGCACTCCAAGAATCAGAGGAGACTAATACAGATAGTCAGATACTGCTAAGATTAGGATGTATCCTAGGATCCTGATTGGGCAGGATGTTAGGATACAGGTAGTCTATGCTAACATAAATTAAAAATTTCTACTATATAAAATAAGAAGTCATACAAGTAAGAAATCATAAATCGTTACCACTAGATGCGCAGTGCAGCGGAAGTGGAGTTGAAGCAGTCGATTCAACAGAGAGCACGTCGGTGTAGTAGCAGTCGATCGTCCTCCGGCCAACCGTCTCCTCCTTGCGATCGTCTCGATCAGCACCGCAGTCGTGACAATACCTCTACCGAGGTCCACACGTCTAGGAAGGAAACATCGTGCGTCGGTGTGCTAACACCAGTACGCACGGCAGGAGTTATGAGAGGTAGCGGCTAGGGTTTTGATAGGTGTGTTTCGGGATACCTCCCTCAGCCCCGCACCTCTCCTTATATAGTCTCCAATTGGATCCTTATCCGATACAAGTAGATATTAAATCCCACTTGAAAACTATTATCTGGACTCTTATCGTTCTAGCTTATTAAATATATGACCCTGTAGATTCATGTATATTTGGTTATGGGCCGAAAACTCCTTCCCGATTCATAAGTCAGAAGTGGTCCCTAGCAGGACATAATAATTCCCAAATATACATAAAGATCATATTGGATGAACATATATAGTATTTATATACCGTGTCATCCTATGATAGCTTGATCATTCGCTCGAAGATTACTCAGTTGTGATTAACTCTTCAACCATATTCGGGATGGTCATGCGGCATCGGCTGGAGGCATCGGCTTTCAACTAAAATTTCATCGTAGTGGATGTTAGTTTTTTTAAAAAAAGGAAAAAATAGGAAAAATTAAGAAAAATTATTATATCGTTATAAACAATACAAAGAAATACAAAAAAGTAAAAAACCAAAAAAAATTAAAATAAACTGAAATTAAAAGTCAATACGTTTTAAGTGACTTTTGATTTAAATAAACTAAAAGATAAAACAGCCGTAGCGGATATGGTTTTGACTTTTGAATTGTGATTTTTGAATTATTATTATTGTGAGAGACGGTATATAGAGGGAAACGATTACATATCATTTTAGTTGGTATAACTGAACTTAATATCATTTAAAAATTAATTGGTTTAGCACAAAATGATAGCTAAAATATATGCATGATGGAACCCACCCGTGGGTCTCTAGCTGCCTGTACTGGTCAGCCTGCAGGGCCCAGGGATTCCAAAAGGGAATTTTGGAGGGATCAAACCGAATCAACATGCAAAGCTCCAATAAAAAATAATACCTCGTTGATAATAGACCGGCTCTTTCTAAGTTACAATTTATTAATTTAACAAATAATTATTACTTAGAGAAATCGAAATCCGAAAACCGTTGAAAATCCAAAAGAACAAGCCCCGCCGCTTGTATATATCCCGTCCATCCTCGTCTCCCTCTCTCTCCTGTCTCCTCTCACCACGGTGGTCAATCCAAATCCGCAACCCCACCTCCTCTCTACGAACCCGCTAAACCCCCTCCTCCGCTCGCCCGCCCACTCGCCTCCACACCGCCGCCATGGGC
This sequence comes from Melocanna baccifera, assembly GCA_036346265.1. NCBI lineage: Eukaryota > Viridiplantae > Streptophyta > Magnoliopsida > Poales > Poaceae > Melocanna > Melocanna baccifera. The sequence continues at coordinate 18,128,565 of CM070710.1, forward strand.
TCCTCCTCCCACCCCCCCGCCTCCCCCGTCCCCGGCGCCGGCGACGCCGCTGACCCCTTCTCCCTCTTCCTGTCCGACCTGCCCCCGTCCCCCCCCTCCTCCTTCCTCGACCTCCCCTCGACGCCGCACCAGGAGCACGATCAGCAGCCCTCCGCCGGCGGCGGGTCGCCGTCTTCGTCTACACCGGAGGACCTCGTTTTGCCCTTCATCTCCCGCATGCTCATGGAGGAGGACATCGACGACAAGTTCTTCTACGACTACCCCGACCACCCCGCGCTCCTCCAGGCGCAGCAGCCCTTCCTCGACATCCTCTCCGACCCCTCCTCCCAGTCCAACTCCTCCGACAGCAGCGGCGCCGGCGCCAACCACCTCTCCCCCTCCGACGCCGCCGTCAACTCCTACGACCCCGCCGCCCAGTACCTGCCCCCCTGGGGCGCCGCCCCCAACAGCTTCGACCTCGATCTTGATCCGGCGGCCTTCTTCCGCGCCGGGGCCAGCTCCGACCTCATGAGCTCCGCCTTCCTCAAGGGCATGGAGGAGGCCAACAAGTTCCTGCCCAGCGAGGACAAGCTCGTCATCGACCTCGAGGCCTCCTCGGGGGAGTTCCTCAGGGGCGTAGAGGAGGCCAAGAAGTTCCTGCCCAGCGAGGACAAGCTGCTGATTGGGTTCAACGGCGTCTCAGCCCCAGCTGCCGGGCCCGCGGCGGTTGTGAGCGTCAAAAAGGAGGCGGCGGCAGTGGCCGGCCGGGGCCGCAAGAACCCGTACGACGACGAGGAGCTGGAGCTGGAGGGTGGCAGGAGCAGCAAGCAGACCGCGGTGCTGGGTGACGACGTCGACGCGCTGGACATGTTCGACAAAGCGATGATGACTTCCCACGAGATGTGCGTCGAGCAGATACAGAATCTGCGGATCGCCATGGAGAAGGAGGCGGCCCAGAACGAGGCCAGCGGCGGTGGGAAGGGCGCGAACGGGAAGGACGTGGTGGACCTGCGCACGCTGCTCATCCACTGCGCGCAGGCCGTGGCCACGGACGACCGCCGTAGTGCCACCGAGCTGCTGAAGCAGATCAAGCAGCACGCACACCCGCAGGGGGATGCGACGCAGCGCCTCGCCCATTGCTTCGCCGAGGGTCTGCAGGCGCGGCTGGCCGGCACGGGCAGCCTTGTGTACCAGTCACTCATGGCGAAGCGAACCTCGGCCGTGGACATACTCCAGGGGTACCTGCTGTACATGGCTGCCATCTGCTTCAAGAAGGTGTCCTTCATGTTCTCAAATAATACAATCTTCAACGCCTCATTGGGTAAGAAGAAGATACATATTGTCGATTATGGTATACATTATGGGTTCCAGTGGCCATGCTTTCTGCGACGGATAGCAGATAGGGAGGGTGGGCCACCGGAGGTGAGGATCACCGGCATTGACATCCCCCAGCCTGGGTTCCGCCCAACTGAGCGCATTGAGGAGACAGGACGCCGGCTCAGTAATTACGCCCGTGAGTTTGGTGTGCCATTCAAGTACCATGCCATCGCGGCGGCAAAGATGTGGACGGTGCGCAAAGAGGATCTGGACATCGATCCTGACGAGGTGCTCATTGTGAACTGCCTGTATCAATTCAAGAACTTGATGGATGAGAGCGTTGTGATTGACAGCCCAAGGGACATTGTGCTCAATAACATCCGGAAGATGCGACCCCATGCGTTCATCCATGCAATAGTGAATGGCTCGTTCAGCGCACCATTCTTCGTGACACGGTTCCGGGAGGCTCTGTTCTATTACTCGGCCTTGTTTGATATTCTGGACACAACCACCCCAAGGAACAGCGACCAGAGGATGCTGATTGAGCAGAACTTCTTTGGGCGGGCTGCCTTGAATGTCATTGCGTGTGAGGGGGCAGATCGGGTGGAGCGTCCTGAGACATATAAGCAATGGCAGGTGCGGAATCAACGGGCAGGCTTGAAGCAGCTGCCATTGAATCCAGACATCATTCAGGTAGTGCGGGACAAGGTCAAAGACTGCTACCACAAGGACTTTGTGATCAACGTAGATCACCAGTGGCTCTTGCAGGGATGGAAGGGGCGCATCCTCTTGGCCATCTCGACATGGGTGGCAAATGATGCTAGCTCGTATATTTAGCTGCTCTCATTTTTACTTGGCTGTAGGTATTTCAATAAATATGACCAGTGGTTGTATGCTATGTATGAATATCCATGGCCCAGTTAGTAGCCTTGGTGCTTCAGTGGACTCAAATGACTTGAGGTGCGCCTATCCAGAATTTGATATATACTTGTGATTTCCATGGGTAGGCTATTCTGCTCATATGAACCCATTCATGCCATGGAGGTTGACGAAGATGGGTAGCCCAAGATGTGCGAATCAAAAGAATAGCAGGCATGTAGAAATTCGTGGTCTAATGTAATGTGAATTAGATGTTTCTGCAGTCATGGTGCTGCGTAATGCCATGTAGAATTTAGACTTGGGTCCTGGTCTGGATGATGTTTGCTGCAGCATCATATCACCCGTGCGTGTGATCAAACCAGTCAATTGATCCGGTTGTAATTGACACTAGTTACTCTGTTCTAGGTGCTTACTGCACTGTGGCAGACAGTAACATTGTATGAAATCATGAACCCTGGGCTTGGCTAGTCTATACTGTTCTGTGCATGAGAACTATCTTTTCTGAAGTCATGTTCGATTCATTCATGATTCATGTTGTGACAACAAAGTCAAATATTTTTGCCTACATATATGAGCTGGTTGTTATTCAAGACATTCAGATATGTTCTGAACTGCCAATAGGGAGCATCTGATTCTTGGAATTGTTGAGCAACCAAGCTGGACCTATTATTGTCCAGAGTCGATGCGCGCATCTGCTTCATAGAATAAAAAATAAAGAAACAGGATGTCATTATCTGTTGTACAAGCAAGTGACTTTGCAAATTCAGACTGTTCAGCAGTTAGCACAGACCATCCATTCGACATTGCTCTGACCTGCTGTGAATTCAGCAAAAACAGGTCACCTTTTTTTTTTTGGGCAGGTGACTAGGACATTTTGTTTTGCCCACGTAGGAAATGGACACTGAATGATACTACTATCACTTTGCCAGCCCAATAATTGAAGGAGACACGTGTTTTAAGCCTTTATTAGCTGATTCGTGATGATTCCATGTATCCATGATATAATTGCGCCGATCATCCCAAAACCATCCTACATATTAGAACCTGATGAAAGTTGCATACCAGATTCATAGACAGTAATAAACGAAGAGCATCCGGTGTAAGGTTTCTAGCACCATATCAGCCAAGCGAAGATTCAGGAACACTAAAAAAAAACCATGAGTGGCATGAGACATTCAGAGTACCTGTCACTGATCCTGGAAAAGACAACGGCAAAAGATGGTTTGACCACAAGACAAGCTGAGCAACAGGCTAGGAAACCGATGCGCATCGATCGAATCTTTGCGTAATCCAAATACAAATCACCGGGGATGTGATCTTGTGTTATATATATATATGCCCGGTTGTGACAGCATAGTTGAGGCGTTCGGAACAGCGATGATTTTTAATTTTTACTGAAATTTTACTATAGTTGAGTTGGTTTATTGAACATAATTAAATCTAAAAAAAATATAAAAATAAAAGCGATATGATAATCTAGAGCGGACAATGTAAAAGAATACAGGAAAAAAATAAAACACAAAAAAATAAAAAAATATAAAAAAATCAAATAAAGACGAAAGTGCTACACTGACGTCGCTGCTATAGTGTTCTGATCGCAGAAACCCATCACATCGCTGAAATAAAAAAGCTAACTTGAGCGCCCCTAACATTAACTGGGACAGCAGATGAGCCGACGCTGACCTGAAGAAGATATTAAAACGCCTGACTGGATGCAATGCATTTGTGTAATGATGCGGATGGAGACGTGTCAAGGTTTGTCCAGACGGACTTCTTGTGCAAGAACACAATAATTTCTTCGCTCTACAAGTATACCTCTGGCTAATTACTATTGTTAAATTAACTCACAAGGTTGGTGCCTAAAAAACTGAAAAAAGGAGGGAGGATTGAACTCCTCCGATACAAATGTGACACAAGAATATATCAATCTAAGATGGTGTAAGAAGCCGTAATATCCATCTCACGGCTACGTTAAACTTAAAGGTCCTATTTGGAACATGATTTTTTTATTAGGTCTCGCTCAATTCAGCTTCTAACTTTAGGTTCGAGCTTCTAACGTCTTAATTTCGTCTTTTTCTGACTTTTTGATTTTTTTTATATTATCTTTTTTCTCTTATTCGTTTACATCGTCTTGATGATATATCTTTTTTAAAAAAATTTAATTACATTAAAAAAGTTAACATTAGTTATAGTGTAAAATAAAACTACTACAGTACTCAACGGTACCGTAAATCCACATCTCATCACTGAAATAGGCGTGACCTATATCTCGGGAAATTCCTGCGTTCCAAACGGCATGCACATATTTTTGTGCATCGAAATTCAGAATAGCTCACTGGTTTATGGATCTCGACAAAGTATCTGTCTGTTTCCGTGCACATGTAGAACAGGTCAGTGCTTACACACAGCCAAGTTTCCGTGCACGTGATCCCATGCGAGGAATCTCTCAGGGCCTTGTGCATCCGTACTGGAAAAAAAAAATCTATCTCGCTGACCAAACCCGGATCCAACGGCAGGATCTAGCTCCCAGGCGAAGGTATCAACGGTGATCTGGGCCTCCATTTCGTCGTTGCGCATGGGTTTCGAGTTCTGCCCAGGATGGGCTGCTCCGTAGTTGGCTCTTACGTGGATTGGGCTTTTAGGGCTTGGGATTCACTGCCGACCTTTAGATGGGTGCACTTTGGAGACCTTTTGGAGTCTCGGCCCATATCGTCGGTGCTAGTATAGTACTTGTCAAACCCATTTGGGTTTTGTTGGCCCAATAGGCCGGCTCGACTTCTGAACTTGTGCTCCTTTCTGTTCGTTTCCCTTTTCTTTTCCTTAGGTTTAGCTTCGTGCACCTCGTCTCTACGAATCCTATAATACTGGTTCGCGCGTATGCACGACTAGATTTATAACTTTTTAGTACAAAGATGACATTTAGTGGGTTAGATTATCTTTTCTTTAATATATTTAGGATATATTGATCTTTTTAATATGAGAATTTGAAATGATAAAACTTTTGATGCAAAGCACATCTTCAGGAAACATTGTTAGTGTGTGTTCTTTTCAATTTATGGCATATGGTTTATGACTTTTTTGAACAAATAAATATAATGACTTCTTCACCATTTTTTTAACTGACTTATCGAAATAATCTTTTTGAAGCGGCTCATTGGTTTATCAATATTCGGTTCGTTTATATAAACACTTACGCTAGGATAAAAAAATCATCAGTCATAGTTAAAAAGGACCCACTCTTAACGACAATATGTCTGGGTAGAAACGAGGTAGTTAGATACGTGATAGAAATTAAAAATAGCTCTGTACTCTCAAGATAATGCCAGGCGGTACATCTACATAGCTTAGGGGGCGTTCGGAGTAGCGATAGCTTCTGGCTGAAATTTCATTGTAGCTGGTTGATTTTTTACTGTAGCTGACTTGGTTTATTGGACATAATTAAATTTAAAAAATATAAAAATAAAAGCGATATATCAACATATCACAGATAATGCAAATATATCATAGACAATGCAAAGGAATACGGACAAAAAACAAAACACAAAAAAAGAAAAAAGAAAAAAATTGACAAAATAGTAAACAGTAACTTCCATCGCCGAACATAACTTCCATCTCGAACGCAATCGCCGGTCTCCAAGTTGAGCGGGGACGTGTTTCCTTTTCGTGTAGGCAACCTCAAGTGTGTTTGTTATAACCTGTAAACTCTTTAGCGTGTGCAAAAGAAAACGCCATTATTGCTTTCCGTAGTTACACCTCGTTTTGAACGTGGGAGTTTCAAATGATTCCTTCGGGACTTCTAATTTTTTTACAATTTTTTGTATGTTTCAAACAGACATTCAAACTCTACTTGAAATCACTCCGGACGTGCATAATACCTTCTAGTTCGAAGATCTCTTCTCCATGCACCAACTTAATTTGAACGTGCATGTTATCTTTTGATCAATTTCTTTTTGTTAAAAAATTGACTTAGAGCTAACAAAAAAAATCAGGCAACTTAAGAATAGCAAACCCGATCTAATGTACATACATAATTAATCTATATAGTTAGAATTCTTAAACCACCAATAAATAACCGGTGTATTGTTTTACTCCGACTAATGTGGTAATTTCTATCCCCTAAAAGTGAGTCTAGTCCAGTTGAATCTGAAGTTAAATAATCTGAATGTTGTAGCTAGCTCAACGTAAGATGAACATGGAAAATTTAAAAGTTCAAATGCAAATATTGATATATTTATGCACCTGCTATTGTGTTTTGCTTCGATGCATGCATCCTATTCCTGGTCAGCAACAATGCTGTAGCCTGCAAATCCTTGCAATCCACCGCAGCGGCTAAGCCCGGCAGCCATGGCTAATCAAAACCCACTCGAGTCTTGACCCCCTGCATGTAGGGATGGTAATTTCTTTTGTGGGCGGAGCTCCCCAGAGAATATCCCTATAAAGGGCGAGAGCAGGGATGATCTTCTTCCGCGGAGGAAATGGGGCGGAGCTCCGCTATGTTAGCGAGGTGGGGATGGGATCAGTCTCACCCCGCGGGACCTCACGGGGATCCGGTAAAAATAAAAATAAATATTTTGATAATATATTATAGTTTTTTAATATAAAATATTATATTTTTCTTATATATTTAGACAAAAATTGAATTTATATGTTAGAATATATATTTTGAAGCTATATTTTTTTTAAAAATATGCTTAAATAATTATAAATTAATAAATAAAGTTAAATTATTATTTTTTGAGACGCACTTCACAGATCCCATGCGGGAGTTTCTTGGGCATCGTCTTTTTTGCAAACGATGGTTAGCCTTTGGCCCCACTCAGCGATCGATGGCGTCTACAATGGGTAGCAGACGCCAGTGATCGGTTTATTGTGGCAATTTTGTTTTTTTTTGTGTTTTGTTTTTTTCTTGCATTCTTTTGTATTGTCCGTGATAGGTTAACATGTTACTTTTATTTTTTGTATTTTTTTAAATTTAATTATGCCTAATAAGTTAACGCAGCTACAGTAAAAACCAACTAGTTACAGTAAAATTTTAACCAAAAACCATAAGCTATCGCTAACGCCCCCTTTGTGTATCCTTAGCCCTGCTCAGCAGTCAGCACACCGTACCCAGCCTACATCGCCATCCTTGCGTCATTTCCCTCGCGACCAAATCAACCAAACACCACAACACTATTTTTCTAAATCAGTTTGTATGGAGACGGAGGACGGCATGGGAGGTGATGATCAAGCAACGGCTGTAGCACATGAAGAATTATCGGCACATGAACCAATATACATGTTGGACGTGGGCTGCATTGTGCATGTAATAAACAGCAGGAGAACAGGAGAGCAGTGTGTGAGCTGGGCTTGAGCCAGAGGAAAAACATGAGCCAGAACTGCGAGAGAAGCCAGAGAACGAGCCTGGCACGCAGGAAAAGGATCGAGCCAGGAGCCATACATCTGTGATATGTTTCTCACCTCATATATTCCTAAAATTTTATAATTTTCCGCCTGAGTTCGAGTAGGATTTCGTTTTGACACACCTTCAGTAAAACGGGTATAACTTTTGCATACGGTATTCGTTTTCAATGTTCTTGTACTCGTTGGAAAGCTAATGACGAGCCCGATCCAGAAAAATAACCGACTTGTGCCAGTCGCCCTCTAAGACCCCTAAAATCGGTTTTTAGCCTCAAATTTGCATCACAAGTTTTTGATTTCTGTTTTTGCCAAATTTTTTGATCTTCCTTTTGAAATTTGGGGTTTATCTCAACTGCAAAGTTGTAGATCTCGTCGGAACCTTTCAAATGAGTATATATAAGCCATACATAATTTTGTTATTTTATATTTTAAGACTAGTTGTTTATATTGTATCGGTATATATATAGCCAATATCACAGACGGTTCTTAATAAGAACCGTCTGTGATGCTTTTACAGACGGTTCTTATCAAGAATCGTCTGTGATAAATTCTGACCGTTGGGCCCGTCAATCCTTTCCAACCCAATTTCAGCTAATAGAAACCGACCAACCCATACCCCACATATCGTCCCACCTCTCCCTCCCCTATAAATACTCACCTAAACTCATCCCCTACCCTTTATACGCTCAAAATCTTCCCAGGCTCCTTACTGTCTCCTTCTCAATCGATCTCTTTATGGTTAGGGCTCTCTCCATTGTTTTTTCTAGTATTTAATTCTGTAACTTTGTGTTGCTACTTTGTGGCGTTTAGGGCTTTCTCCCTTTATTATTTCTTCTACTTACAGTGAGGCGGTCACCAAGAAGGCCTACCCGAGCTGCATCAGGAACGAGAGGCATAGTTTGTGATATTATAATGGTGGATTGTAATCTTTTAATATTGTAATGGTGGATTGTAATATAAATAGAATGTTATCTGCTATGTTTGCTATTGTATTTGCTTGTTTTCAAACGGCATAGCTAATATTTTCTGAGACTAATTCAAAAATGAAAAAAAAATAGGTATAGAATAAACTATCACAGACGGTTTTGTAGTATAAACCGTCTGTGAAGAACATCATAGACGGCTCTATATATAGAACCGTTTGTGATACTCACACATCACAGACGATTCTTAAATAAAAATCGCCTGTGATGTGTGAGTATCACAGATGGTTTTATATATAGAATCGTCTGTGATAACCTTCGATTATCACTGACACATAAATTCAGACGGTTCAAAAAACCGTCTGTGATGACGTTTTTGAACCGTCTCTGGTGATGATTTCTGTAGTAGTGATGGGATCATTCTCAATTCCAATCTGCATGTGAGTTTAGATTCAAGTCTGAACTATATGCATATTACTTTTTGAGTCGGATTCAGTTTCTACAGTTTAGTGTGTCTCCTTATTTATTTTAGATGTGAGTTGGAGTCTGTAAGCTACGTGAAATATAGACATGCTTAATTAGTCGGTTTTTTTTAATTAGGCTGAGTCGGTTGTAATTTCCATACATAGAGTTCAGGTTGGAGCTAGTCGGCCCATGGCCTAGGAGAGTACGTGCGTGGGGGTATAACCCATGGCCGCACCCTTGTATTGGATAGACAGAATTTTTTTTGGCGTGAGTCTAATACAGAAAAGGATTCTGCACTGCGCACAAGAGGTTCATATTATTCTGCGGCGTGCATGGAATTGGATGCTTAACCTGAACAATCTGCACGTCGAGGAAGACGACGGCGACCTCGTGGCCCAGTGGCGCACCGCCGACTTCGATGACAAGGAGCGACGAGAGGTACGGTCACGGTGGCGTGCCTCCTCGTACTTGGTCATGGCCACCGGCAGAGGCAGCACCGTGGGTAGGAGTGTGACACGGTACCGTTCTATCGAGCGTGGCGCAGCGCCGAAGTTGAACCACTCCATGAGCATGGCCGTCTCCCCCATGGACGCGGACAGCACCACCATCATGAAGTCGAACATGTGGAACAGGGGAGGGGAGCAGCTAGCGTCACCGCCGGCGGCGGAGGCTCCTCGTCCGCCTCAGTAGCCTCCCTCGCCATTGTCTCCTTGTTCTCGCTGTGCTCACACATTAATTGGCACGACGAGGTTGCGGTGCGCGGCCGAATGACCATCCAAATAATGAGCCATTAATTGCCCCTTTGGGTCCTTGGTGGGCTAATAAAGCTGAGAAGGGCGGTGAAAGCATGCATTGCATTGATGCATATGCATCTGTTGAAGATTAGCCAAGGTCTTTTTATAGTGAACGTTAGACGATCGAGATTTTATACGTGCTCTAATACAATATCATGAGATAAACATGTGCAAGTGCAAGTTCAGATAGTTGTGCATGTCATCCAAAGTCAGGGAGACGTATGGCTTATGCATACACAGAGCCAAAGCTATGTACGTACTAATTAAAGTGCATGGAAGCATGCACATATCGTCCAGGATCGAGTGCTATTCCATGCCTTCAAGCATATGTACTAATCACCTCTCTCTCTCTCTCTCTCTCTCGAACCAAACACAAGTACAATTTTTAATTGAGTCCAGGGCCAACCAGAAACACTTGCGAATCGGAGAAGACACACTCTTGCCCACACGGTTTTCTCGTCTGCTATCCACCGAAATGCACAGCAGCCAAGCTCCAGGAATCGTCAAGAAGAGGAGGCAAGCAGGTGTAGGAGAAGCGGATGCGCACAGCCATCGTGTTAGAGTACTGCTTCACCGCCACCGCAGGAGGTGGCGCCTCCCCCTCGGCGGAGGCCAACCTCTTATATGCCTCCGACCACCCCATAACAACACACCTCACATGGCCAGGCAGCTTGATGACCACCTCGGGAGCCATGAACGTGACAACTGGAGTGGAGATCCTGACCTGGTGCTCTTACTTCTCAGGGGTGGATGCCGGATTGGCGGGCAACACGACAGCGCCGATGGACATAAGTGCAAAGTGGAGCGTGGGGACGTCAAGGTGGGAGGGGGCGACGACGAAGGCGACGTCACCGGTGCAGAGGCCGAGGGAGGACCAGAGGCCGTTGGTGAGGGAGCGGACGATGACGAGGAAGGAGAGGTAGGAGACATCAATGCTGGTGGCAGTGTCGATGAGGGCTGGGAGGTCGGGAAGTGGGGAGGAGAGGAGGGATAAGGCATGGGTGGTGGTGATGGTGGTGGGCAATGACTTCGCGTGGGAGCGTGGCCGAGGAGCGGAGGCTGTGGAAGGTCCGTATGGCAACACAGAAGCTGTTGTGCAATCGATTCTAGTGGGATGCTGCTCGGCCATTGGGATGTGGAGCTCAGAGCTGGGGTCAGGGTTTTGCCTTTTTGGTGGGGTTTCCTTGTTGTGACAAGTAGGGAAGGCTAGTCGCAGTGCTTGGATGGAGAAAAGGGCATAAGTAGAGAGGAGATAGGTCGAGGGATGTGACTAATCTCAACTCGTATTGGGAGGAGGGTGTTGGATGCGGCCCACCTGTTGGCGCCATTTTTCCGTGAGAGGGTGGTGGGATGGAAAATGAACCATCAAGGGGGAGTTGGGAGGGGAGTGATTCCAATTTCTTCTTTTTAAGTAGTAGAGATTCCTGATTCCTCGAGGATCCTCTCATCGATTCGTGTCCTTCCCAAGTGCACGGTTCGATGGTGCTACCGTTGGTGTTGTTTCTCGCCTGTAGATTGATTCAACACTGATCATCTATCCATTGAGTTGTTGCTACTGCATTCTACTAGTTGATGTTGGGCGCACACCTGGTGATTGTGTGCATGTGAGAACCAAGCTACTGCTATTAGAATTGCATCAACCGAAGCAACTCCTAATAATTGGTGTCAGGTTCATGAGGCTATTGTTGAACTAGTCTGGTTGTGAGGAGCAAGTTAATTGTTGTTGTTAGTTTCTCCGGCCGGAATACTATATCGGTGTTTATTAGTTTTATTGTGCACCAACATAATTTTCAACATCCCAGCTGATCATAAAGAGATATTGAGAAGCTTGTGTTACAGTACTATATATGAAAGATCAAGCCAACTCGCATACAAATTAGAGTTTCTCTAATTTATGCTCCATCACATGAAGAATTACTCTCCATCACCAACAGAAAAGGTAGATTCGAGGTCCATGTGGACGCCGACGATGGTGAGCACATTGTCCCTGTCGCCGGCGGAGTAGTTCCAGAAGGAGGCGAGGAAGGATCGGAGGGAGCCCGTGGCGTGGCTACAATGGAAGGCGATGGTGATGGGGAGAGGCTGGAGCGGCGCTGGGAGGCGACAGGCGGAGATGGCAAAGGCGAAGGTGAGGGATGGGGTGGTGAGGAGGAGGCAGGCGATGGCGAAGAGAAGGAGGGGGCAGGCGACGATGAAGAGGAGGAGGTGGTGGGTGGAGGCAGAGGCGGGGGCGGAGTACGCGCAGGGGCGGCGCGATGACATGGATGCACTCAGAGAGCCGGTATTCCTTCGTCTTTAAAGGAGGTATATGATCATGTGCGGTTAACCACGAACATACATAAAAGTGTTTATATTTTCCGAAATGATATACAAGGGATCACTTCTATTTTCCATAACTTTTAGCAACATATAATTAAAACGGTAATGATCAAATGTGTGTAATGTTGGTTGTGTCGATAGCTTGATTTCTTGTATGACATCTATGCAAAGAACATAGGAACTAGTTAGGTATATTATGGGTTGGTTGTTTTGACAGCAACTTATGTTTTTTTTGTCTCTAGCACAAGTATTTTGTGTGAATGAATCGAATACCGATAAGCTAATAAGTTATTTTGAAAATACTATTTTAATAAACTACTTCGAAGCCATTCTGATTATTCGTTGGAAGAGAATTTATAAACCGGAAGTCCAAAAAAAAGGCCATAGTTGCTCCCTAATTGATCGTTGCTTGTGCATGACTTGTCCTGTTGCGCGTGTGCATGTGTGGCAATTGCTGTCTGCTAGTGTCTAGTGCGGCAGGAGACACGTGGGCATCTGTGTTCGATGAGAGTTAATACCCTGTTGGTCCAACAAATAACAATATGATGAATGTGCAACTGTAGATGAGTTGAAAACAGGACAAGTCGCCATTCCTTACAAGAGCACTGTTACACGTACAAAAAATTGGAGTAGCTCTTTATTGGAACTTGGAAGGTAGAAAAACGTGATGCAAAGGAGATAAGACTTAGGGGTCTATTCTTTTGGTATTTTTTAAAATAATTTATTTTTATTCTAAATTACAAAAATACACTTGCATAAATTTTTTTTACAGGTCAAGGCTAGGGAAGGGGTTTTGAGATCATGGTATATCGCATAAGTCAGGGTGGAGCATCATCTCAAGTGAAGAAGCACGGGAGAAAAACAAGAATCACAAGGAGGCAAACGTATGCATGTGATGTGCTAATTAGACTTGGGCGTTTCAACTGGGGATGATCCTCGGGGTAGACGTACGATATTGGCGGCAAGTAATTGGGCATCATAGATTATGTTATGGTATGGTGTGCCATAAGCTCTTGAGAAATGTGTCGAAAATAGAATATCTCCATCCAAGGTCGTGTAGTAGCTTATAAAGTATGGTAGCAGCCCATAAAAGCAGATCGAAGCCCGAGACGATGACGACGCAATGCACAAAAAAACGCAAAAGAATCGTAGTGCAGAAAAAGCGCGGCGGCCTTAAAAGTTCGGGGCGGTGGCTTAAGAAGAATAGGTGGCAGATCGATACCCGAGACGGCGGCGGCGCAATGCACAAGAAGCGCAGTGCAGAAAAAGTGCGACGGCTTTAAAAGCTCAGGGTGGCAGCAGATCGATACACGAGACTACGACGCTTGTTGTCATGCGAAAGACCACACTAAACCCTAAATGATGGACTGAGACTAGCAAAGCAATCGACTGAGACTTGCAAAGCAATCGACTAACTGACACAAAAATTTGTGGACTCGCATAGTTTAGATAAACTGAAAGATAGATGCTATGGATTTGAATGGACGCAGCGGAAGACTCAAGATTCTAAAAGACTCAAAATACTGAGCAGCAAAAAAATGAAAGCTCCTAACACTTACACCAAAGAGCTACTCTACCTCCCAAGCCGCAAAGAATTAGCCCATGTGCAGCATCTCTCTGTTCACCCTTCTGTATTTCCTCCAACAAAGAAGGATTCTTGTTAAAGTCTCTTCCAGCTGCTGAGGGTTCTCATAGTCTCACCCAATCCACGAGCGAAGAAAAGAAATAGCGGTCAGAGCTCGCGCAATGCGAGCGAGCAAGAACACCGCCGTCGGATCTGGCACTCGGGCTCTTGGGCCTCTGTTAAAAAGGCCAAACAGTCAAAACGGCCGAACGCTTACACGCTCACCTATCAAATGGGCTCGGCTCAGGAGAAAAGGCACAATGCCGGTGGTCCGCAACTCCCCAGGCGGCGGCTCCCTAGGCGACGAGATAAAGTCCGGCGAGATGTAGAGGTGCACGGCCGGCGGCCCCACGGAATCTGCAACCCTCGTCTCCCTCGGCAGAATCTTTGAGGCGAAGCCAAAAAGAAAGGCATGCAGCGCAGCTCGAGGATCCGCGACTCCCAAGGTTCCTTTGCTCTTCAAGCGACGATCTGCACTCCAGGCAGCGGGATGAGAACAGCGGCTCAACGGCGGCGGAACCCGAGTGGAGCGGCGGCGGCAGAGATCCGGGCCGCAGATCCGGCCGACGACAGATCCGATCGGTGGGCGCAGCCAACCGGTCGGGGAAGGAGCACCGGGCGGTAGGATTTGTCTGGGACCGAGGCGACCCGCAGGCCCAGTGGGGAAGGAGCTCCGGGCAGTGGGATTTCTCCGGATTGGCGGCGACAGACAGGTCGGGAAAGAGGATCGAGCGACTGGAGATGAGGTAGCCGCCCCCGGGAGTAAAGATCGATTCTCCCAGAGGCGGCGGCAGCGGAAGACGTACGGAGGTTAGGGTTTGAGAGGTATGAACCTTAGCTCTGATACCATGTTATGAATATTGTGTGTATTGATATGAGACCTAAGGGGCCATATATATATGAGAGAACAAGGAGATATGCCATATAGAGATAAGGCATATATGGAATAGAATACAACTCTATATCCAAATACAACTCTATATCCTTAGCAAAATGAATATCTAAACTTCATCCAAGTGAATTGTGCTATAGAATATTCCTTGTGCTTTTGATTTGCTTAACTTTTTTGTTTAGATTTCTCTCTTCTTGATCTTTTCTGGTGCCAAAGACATACAAGAGGTGAAGATATCTCTTGAAAATTAGATCTCATCTATCTAGGTATTTTCTACAAAGAGTTCTTGAGTTTGCCCGATTTTTCTCAAGAGAAATGTGATTTTAGGGTTTCGGTCTTGTGGCGATTTTGACTTGAGTTTGTGTTGTGATTTAGTTTGTTATGACATGTGAAATTCCATCCAAAATTATTTAGATCATCAAAGATTTGCGAGTAAGAGTAGATGAAGGTTTCCTTCTTTTGTCCAATTTTGGTACAACCTTCCTTGTTTTGGATAAAGGTTGAAATTTTAGCATTGATCTTCTCAATTTATGATGGGAATATATTCCTGACATCCTAGGGACTAGGGAGAGCTTGTTCCCAATTTCACTGTGTTTGGATCGGTGATTTACAAGTTACCTCTTTTCTTGGATCATGTGCGGTTTGTTTTGGACTTCTGTCCGTGGTGAGCGGTTAGACCACAATGACCTGAGCGGTCAGACCAGCCAAGCGGTGCAACAACCCCTTGGCCGACGGTCTGATCGGAGGAGACTATGTCTTGGGTGCACTTTGGCTCTTGGTTTTGATGAATTTATGATTTTGTATTTTCACTACACTGAGTTGCAAATACCTAAGAGAAATTTTTAAAGAAGTCATTCATCCTTGACTTGCCATACTTATCATACAAAGGTCACCCTCCGGCATTCAGAGATCGCACAGTGCCACGCTATGAACCAAACGTGGATTAGTTGTCTCGAAATGTTTTAGGTTCTCAAGTAGGAATTTTGACATGTATATTTGGAATTTGCCACGAGATTTCAATGGGAGTCAGATACGTTCCAAACATGGCTTTAATCGTTAGCGGGGAGCCTAACGACACGTACTTTTTGGAAGAGAAAACTTCATGGCATGCCCACTAGAATTCTGTATGTATGTACGGACACAGGATGCAGCAGAATCTTGTCGTGTACGTCTACATGCATGCACTACCGAGGAATGAAAATACATACTCTTGATTATACAAAGATATTACTGTCAAGTGTCTGAGACAAAGCTCACGCAGAAGTTCACTTGTTCCAAACAGGTATATTACGTTTACTAGCCACATAGGCGTGGCGCCACGCCATATCAACTACCATATGGACCGAAATAAAAAAGGCGAAAATTCGCTACTATGTGGACCGAAACAAAAGAGACGAAAATTCGTATAGAAATGATGTGCCAGGGGTCTCTCCGAAAAAAATCAAGGACCCGCGCGTAATTTCGAACGCGGAGCGTTATCCAGCAAAAGGTGAGCGAAGGAGCTTTTTCGTAAAAATTAAGGGTCTTTTCGAAAGAACCAAGAGCCTGTACATAATTACGGAAAACCGTAGAGCGTTATCCAGTAAAAGAAGAGCGGAGGGACTTTTTCGTAAATAATTTATTTTTATTTTAAATTACAGAAATACACCTGCATAAATTTTTTTACAGGTTGAGGCCAGGGAAGGGGTTTTGAGGTCATGGCATGTCGTATAAATCCGGGTGGAGCATCATCTCAAGTGAAAAAGCACGGGAAAAAAACAAGAATCACAAGGAGGAAAACGTATGCATGTGATGTGCTAATTAGACTTGGGTGTTTCAAGTATGGATGATCCTCGGAGTAGATGTACGATATTGGCGGTAAGTAATTGGGCATCATAGACTATGTTACAGTATGGTGTGCCATAGAATTTTGGCATTTCAAGTAGTAACGGTCCTCAAAGTAGGCATACAATCTTAGCGACAAGTCATGAGCACCACATCTTCGTGTAGATTCCGGTGGGTGACAATTTAGAAAATTATGCAATACCGATTGGAGATGCAGTTTACAAAATCGCGGTGGTGGCCTAAGCCATTTAGGTCATATCTTGGAGGATGTAGCATTTTATTGGGCTATTAGAACCATGAAATTCACACTTTGAAAAACGTGCAAGTGTGTTAAGTATAAAATTTATTTATGTGTGGATTACTGGGTTCCCCATTTATAATTGGATATATCCACTAAGGAGTGGTTGGTTAGGATTTGGTGTGTGGTGAGAGCATCCACTATATAAGTTTTTGTGTGAGTTAAGAGATTAAGAGACTTGTGAGGAGATATTAGGGTTTCGTTATATTGGAGCCTTGTATGTGTGCCTTAGAGTTAGAGCTTTGTCTTTCATGAGAGAGTAGCTGTAAAATTTTACTCTCTAAGTCAAATGAATATCTAAACTTCATCCAAGTGAATTGTGCTATAAAATATTCCTTGTGCTTTTGATTTGCTTGACTTTTTTTTGTTTAGATTTTTCTCTTCTTGATCTTTTCTGGTGCCAAAGACATACAAGAGGTGAAGATATCTCTTGAAAATTAGATCTCATCTATCTAGGTATTTTCTACGGAGAGTTCTTGAGTTTGCTCGATTTTTCTCAAGTCTTGTGGCAATTTTGACTTGAGTTCGTGTTGTGATTTAGTTTGTTATGACATGTGAAAATTCATCCAAAATTTTTAGATCATCAAGAATTCGTGAGTAAGAGTAGATCAAGATTTCCTTCTTTTGTCTAGTTTTAGTACAAACTTCCTTGTTTTGGATAAAGGTTGAAATTTTAGCATTGATCTTCTCAATCTATGATAGGAATATATTTCTAACATCTTGGGGACTAGGGAGAGCTTGTTCCCAATTTCATTGTGTTTGGATCGATGATTTAGAAGTTGTCTTTTTTCTTGGATCATGTGCGGTTTGTTTTGGACTTCTGTCCGTGGCGAGCGGTTAGACCACAATGACCTGAGCGGTTAGACCAGCCAAGCGGTGCAATCACCCCTTGGCCGACAGTCTGATCGGAGGGGACTGTGTCTTGGGTGCACTTTGGCTCTTGGCTTTGGTGAATTTGTGATTTTGTGTTTTCACTATATTGAGTTGCAAATACCTAAGAAAATTTTTTAAAGAAGTCATTCACCCTTCTAACTTGCCCGCCATATTTATCATACAAAGGTCATCCTCCGGCATTCAGAGATCGCACAGTGCCACGCTATGAACCAAACGTGGATTAGTTGTCTCGAAATGTTTTAGGTTCTCAAGTAGGAATTTTCACATGTATATTTGGAATTTCCCACGAGATTTCAATGGGAGTCCAGATACGTTCCAAACATGGCCTTAATCGTTAGCGGGGAACCTAACGATACGTACTTTTTGGAAGAGAAAACTTCATGGCATGCCCACTAGAATTCCGTATGTATGTACGGACACAGGATGCAGCAGAATCTTGTCGTGTACGTCTACATGCATGAACTACCGAGGAATGAAAATACATACTCTTGATTATACAAAGATATTACTGTCAAGTGTCTGAGACAAAGCTCACGCAGAAGTTCACTTGTTCCAAACAGGTATATTACGTTTACTAGCCACATAGGCGTAGCGCTACGCCATATCAACTACCATATGGACCGAAATAAAAAAGGTGAAAATTTGCTACTGTGTGGACCGAAACAAAAGAGACGAAAATTCGTATAGAAATGATGTGCCAGGGGTCTCTTCGAAAAAAATCAAGGACCCACGCGTAATTTCGAACACGGAGCGTTATCCAGCAAAAGGTGAGCGAAGGAGCTTTTTGTAAAAATTAAGGGTCTTTTCGAAAGAACCAAGAGCATGTACATAATTACGGAAAACCGCAAGGCGTTATCCAGTAAAACAAGAGCGGAGGGACTTTTTCGTAAAAAATTAGAGATCTTTTCGTAAGAACCGAGGGTCTGTACGTAATTATGAAAACTCGGGGGACCTTTTTGCGAAGAATGCCATCTCCCCGGCCGGGGAGTCTCCCCAACTTAATATACTTAAGGAAAAAGTCCAAATTACTACCCCTAAGTATAACCTAAATCCGGATAACCCTCCAAAGAATGAAAAGGTTTACTTAACCTTCTGTGTTTGCTAAACCAGATCAAAGTTCACCTTTACCTATCTCCAAAACTGGTTTTATTGAGTTGACCAATTTTGTTGACTAAGATTGGCACATAAACTATCCTATATGGCAATTTATATTCAATCTCCAAAACTAGGATTGACACATAACCCCCTCCACAGGCTAAACCCGACTATTTCAGCCGGCGGCAGGTCAGACGGCCGTTCCGCGCTTCTGTCCTTCAAGGCTGGCGTGTCTAGCGACCCCAACGGAGCGCTCACTAGCTAGGGCTCGTCGGACGTTTGCAACTGGACCGGTGTCGCGTGCGACACGGCGGCGCGGCTCCACCTGGAGTTCAACGACATCTTCGGCCCGATCCCGGTGAACCTCTCCGACCTCACCAACCTCACCGCCCTGAATCTGTCCCACAACCTCCTCAACGGCTCCATCCTAAGGGGCATCGCCCGCATGCAGAGGCTCGAGCGGTGGTACCTCTCCAACAACCTGCTCTCAGGCGCGATCCCGCTGTCCCTCGGTGCGATCCCGCGGCTGGGGCTCATCGACTTCTCGCAGAACCGTCTCACCGGCGCCATCCCGGCCACGCTCTCCAACCTCACACAGCTGCGTGTGCTCGTGTTGCATCACAACCATCTCTCAGGAATCATACCTCCGAGCCTTGTGCAATGTGTAAACTCGCGGACTTTCGATCTCTCTCACAATATGCTACAAGGCAAGATCCTCAAGATTTGTCTAGGCTAAGTGGCTTGCTTTACTCGAACCTTTCGGTAACCTCACCGGAAGGGCCGATCCTGCGACCATTAGCAAGATGGTCATGCTGCAAGTGCTCAACTTGTCGTCAAACCGGCAGTCCGGGCGTTGCGCCGCAACTCGGCAGCTGCGTCGCGCTCGAGTACCTCAACGCTTCCGCAACGCTACCGAAGGTAGCTGCCGGACACCATTGGCGCCCTGCCGTTCTTGCAAGTTCTTGACGTGTCCTATAATAGCCTTACCGGTGCATTGCCTTTGTCCTTGGAAACGGTGACCTCGTTGCGGCATGCCAACTTCTCCTACAATGGCTTCTCCGGGGAGGTGTCGAGTAGCGGGACCTTCGAGAGCTTCCCCGCAGATAGCTTATGTGTCAATCTTAGTCAACAAAATTAGTCAACTCAGCAAATCCAGTTTTGGAGATAGGTAAAAGGTGAGCTTTGATCTGGTTTAGCAAACACAGGGGGTTAAGTAAACCTTTTCATTCTTTGGGAGTTATCCGGACTTAGGCTATACTTGGGGGTAGTAATTTGGACTTTTTCCTATACTTAATATACATAGGGGGTGTTCGGAATAGCGATGGCTTTTGGCTTTTGATGAAATTTCACTGTAGCTGGCTGATTTTTTACTGTAGCTGAGTGGCATATTAAGCATAATTAAATTTTAAAAAATGTAAAAATAAAAACGGCTCGCTAGTCTAATGCGGACAATGCAAAGGAATACGAGAAAAAAATGGAACGCAAAAAAACCAAAAAACAAAAAAAAATTCACTACGTGACAAAAGTGCTACAGTGATTTTATCCGCTGCTATAGTGTTTTGATCGCTCAACAGTGAAAAAATCTCTATTCTGAGCAGGGCCTATAGTATTTCCATTCCACTTTTTGAGCCAGACCAAGCTCCAGGCTTTTTTTTAAAAAAAAAAGTCCAATCAAATCAAGCTACAAAATTGGCTTCAACAGAAGGATGAACAACTGGAGGATGCTCTTGGGACGGCAACGCTACGTTTACAATTACAAGATGATCGATTAGAAGCTCAGCAAACGACCAAAATATACACCAGTCCAAATGCAGAGATCCTAGCAATGTGCTATCACTGCAAGATCCATAAGCAAATTTGCACCACAACTACTTGGGCAAGCCGAAAGGGAGGGCCCCCATGGCCCTTGCCCCAGGGGACATGGTCCCATGAATTATTGCAGACATGGAAAGAGATGCCCCACCAAACAGACATAAAAATAGCCTTGGTTAACTAATCAATCTCACCTCCAATCCAATCTAATCACACACATAATTAACATGACAAAGCTCACTTGGATTTGGCATTTGGGCACTATATAGAGCACCAGCCCCTACCACACCCAAGCCTCACAACCATCCTCAGACGTCCAACCACAGCCAAAGCAAGAGCTACACATTACACAGCACTTGAGACTAGGCTAGAGAGGGAGTTGCTGCCATTTGCTGCTACACATACTTGGAGAAGAAAGGTGAGGACCGGAGGAGAGAGATGGAGATGTGCATGGATGACAAGTGGAAGCTGTCCAAGGAGAGCAGCCGGAGGTCAGCGGCGGTGGCGCCGGCGGCCGGTGGGAGCCCAGTGGGCGTC
The DNA here is from genome assembly GCA_036346265.1 of Melocanna baccifera. Classification (NCBI taxonomy): domain Eukaryota; kingdom Viridiplantae; phylum Streptophyta; class Magnoliopsida; order Poales; family Poaceae; genus Melocanna; species Melocanna baccifera. The sequence continues at coordinate 18,149,617 of CM070710.1, forward strand.
AAGGGCCGGGCGTCGAGGGGCCTGGCCAGCTCGGTACCGGCCCGGCTGGCCGGACTTGTGAAGGAGCAGAGGGCCAGGTTCTACATCATGCGCCGGTGCGTCACCATGCTCGTGTGCTGGAGGGACTAGTTGACCACCAGGGCCATGGGCTTGCATTGGGCTGGCCCGTCAGGTGTTTCACAGAACCCTGGGCCCAACAACAGTGGCAGATTAATTGTTTAGTGTTTGTTCTTTCTTTGGAGACGGGAGAGAGATAGACGTGCCTTCTATGGCCATCCTGTCGTTGATTCGATATAGCTTGTCAGGAAAAGAATTGGCTTTTATTAGCTATTTCAAGAGTCCATACAGGAACATGGACTGTGACAGCGTCACTGTGTATCTGTGTAGTATGACTAAAACATTTTCTGTATGCAGTGCAAAATCGAGTTTTTGCCGCCATGTGAAGAGACCATTCTGTGAAATATGCAGAAGCGTTCTCACCTCTTGTCGAGGCCGCATACCTTTGTTATATAGCCTAAAGCGGCTCTGATAGATTACAAGATGGATTACAAGCGTGAGGGATAAGGAAACTAACATCTGGACTCTTTGAACTCAAATACAAACATGGCTTTCTATCTTTAGAGTTCGAGTCCGATTCTATCTCTAACATCCCCCCTCAATCATAACTTACATAAGTTAAGATTGTATCTAAACATATCTAGTTTTCTAGCACATAAAGCTTTTGTAAACCCATCAGCAATTTGATCATTAGTCGAGATGAACTGAACATCTAATAGCTTCTGTGCTACTCTTTCACGAACAAAGTGATAGTCAACTTCAATGTGCTTTGTTCGAGCATGGAATACTGGGTTTGCCGACAAATAGGTTGCTCCTATATTGTCACACCAAAGTTGTGCTGCTGTTGGACTTGAAACTTTTAATTCTTGTAACAAAGTTTGTATCCAAATCACTTCTGCTGTTGCATTTGCTAGTGACTTGTATTCAGCCTCGGTACTTGATCTTGACACTGTAGCTTGATTGCGTGCACTCCAGGAGACCAAGTTACAGCCTAAGAAAATTGCAAATCCACTGGTGGAGCGTCGATCATCAACACTTCCTGCCCAATCAGCATCAGAGAATGCACTAACAAGTGTAGAGGAATTTTTCTTAAACTTTAGTCCAGTACCAAGTGTGTGTTTGAGATATCTGAGTATTCTTTTCACAGCAGTCCAATGAGCAGTGGTTGGTGAATTGAGAAACTGACACACCTTGTTCACAGGAAAGGATATATCAGGCCTAGTGAGGGTTAAATATTGAAGTCCCCCAACTATGCTTCTATACTTGGTAGAATCTTCAGACCCAAGAGTTTCACCCTCTTGTATAGAAAGCTTCTCTGATGAGCTCAATGGTGTTATTGCCGGCTTGCAGTGCATCATATTAAACTTTTTCAATAAGTCTGAAGTATATTTGTCTTGTGACAATAATATGCCATCTTTTGTTTTGGATACTTCAATTCCCAAAAAATAATGCAAGTCACCAAGATCTTTTAATGCAAACTCAGTAGCAAGGTCTTTGAGTAAGACAGTAACTGCATCTTGTGATGAACTAGCCACAATGATATCATCAACATATACTAGTAAAAATATTGTAACTGAGCCTTTGTTGTAAAAGAATAATGAGGTATCTGCCTTTGAAGCCATAAAACCAAGATCCTGTAATTTCTGGGATAATCTAGCAAACCAAGCTCTAGGTGCCTGTTTAAGACCATAGAGAGCTTTGTCTAACTTACATATGTGATGTGGCTTCTGCTGATCCTCATAACCTGGTGGTTGCCTCATATAGACCTCCTCCTCAAGAACACCATGAAGAAACGCGTTCTGTACATCTAACTGCCGAAGATACCATCCCCTGCTTACTGCAACAGACAAAACAATTCGTATGGTTGCAGCTTTAACTACTGGACTAAAGGTGTCCTCATAATCTATTCCATACCTTTGTTTAAACCCTTTTGCAACTAAACGTGCCTTATACCTGTCAAGAGATCCATCTGCTTTTCTCTTAACTTTGAAAACCCATTTGTAGTCAATTATATTTATTCCTTGTTTAGCTGGTACAAGATGCCAGGTTTTATTTTTGACTAATGCATCAAATTCATAGTCCATAGCTCGCTTCCAATCTTTATTTGCTAGTGCTTCACTAACTGTTTGAGGTTCTCCTGTAGCTGTAAAATATGTGTACCTGATTTGTCCATCTGTGTAGACTTTTGGCTTGCTAATTCCACTCTGTAGCCTAGTGTGTGGCCGATGTAAGACTCCAGATGGCGCAGTCTCCACAGATGATCCCGTAGTATCTCCTGCTGCCGCAGCGTTAGTGGGCCCGCCTGAGTTGAAATCGATGGCAATCTGCGCATGCCCATCAATTTGCCTTCGCCACATCGCAACAGTGGGCCCGCCTGGATTGAAGTCGGTTGCAACCGGCGCAAGCTCCGGCGCATGCTCGCCTATTCCGTTTTGCCACGTCGCTGCAGTGTTCCCGCTTGGATTGGAGTCGGACCCTGTCCGAGAAGGCGATCCCGATTGTTCTGCAGGCGACGTATCAGGCGGAGACGCATCAGGCGGAGTAATTGTGTCACCGCTGGCCGTTCCATCAACTGACGAAGTTATCTCATGCGATATTGTATTTGTGTCCTGTACAAAATCTCCACCAAGATTTCCTTCAAGGTTCGCTGGTTCTGTCAATACTCCACCAGAAATATTAGTATTGTCAGAAGAATTAGTATGCGTAGTAGTTGACTGGTCATAAGAAACCATACCCCCTTGATCAAGAAGATGTGGATAAAGAAAAATTTCGGAGCGAAGGAGGGCGCCGGCATTGGAATGAAGCTTGGTGAAGGGAAAAATATTTTCATCGAATATGACATCACGGGATATGTAAACACGACCCGTGGACATATGAAGGCATTTAAATCCTTTATGCAAAGGACTGTATCCAAGAAAAACACATTGTTGAGATCGAAATTTGAGTTTACGAGAATTGTATGGGCGAAGATTTGGCCAACACGCACATCCGAACACACGAAGAGACGAGTAGTCTGGTTTTTGACCAAACAATCGTTCTAAAGGTGTGAAAAATTGAAGTAGCTTGCTGGGTGTACGGTTAATAAGATAAGTAGCTGTGACAAATGCCTCATCCCAAAATTTTAGAGGCATGGAAGCATGAGCTAGGAGGGATAGGCCAACCTCAACGATGTGTCTATGCTTTCGTTCAGCGGCTCCATTTTGTTGATGAGCATGTGGACAAGAAACACGATGAGTAATGCCCAATTTTGAGAAATAGGCATGTAATTTTTCATATTCTCCTCCCCAATCCGATTGTATGGCAATGATTTTCCGATCTAGAAGTCTTTCTACAAGAGCTTGGAATTCTTGAAATTTTTGTATAACCTCAGACTTATGCTTGATCAAATATATCCAAGTAAATTTGCTATAATCATCAATAAAATTGACATAATATCTTTTTCTGCCCACTGAATCAGGAGCAGGACCCCAAACATCAGAGAACACAAGTTCTAATGGAGCAGTAGAAATGCTTGAAGATCTAGAATAGGGGAGTTGATGACTCTTGGCCTGTTGACAGGCATCACATACTGATTTTTTATTGGACTCTTCAGAAAACTCAAGATTATTTCTAGAGACAACTTGTCGAACAATGATATTGGATGGATGACCTAACCTATCATGCCATCTAGGATAGAGTGGGTTTGATGATACTGAAAGCTTGCTTCTGAGACTGAGGTAATGACGATGAAGGTAATGGATATAGGCCACCTTTACGCCTGCCTTGAAGCAGAACCTTCCTCGTGACCTGATCCTTGATCAAAAAGAATTTTGGATGAATCTCAAAGAAGGCATGATTGTCAGCGGCAAGACGATAGACAGATAACAAATTTTTCTTGGCATCAGGAGTATACAAGACATTGTTTAGATAAAGCGGACGATCAGAGGTATGAATCTGAGTGTGACCAGTATGACTAATACGCATACCTGTCCCGTTTGCCGTATGAATCTGATCACCACCATTGTACTTCTCTCGAATGCTCAACTTATCTAATTCTCCTGTCACGTGGTCTGTCGCGCCGGTATCAACGTACCAATTTGTGTCGATCCCATAGGTTTGTGCAGTAGAATATGTAGCAGCAGATGCCGTCTTTTCCTGTGGAACAAAATCTGGGTCATAGCGATGCCAGCAAATGCTCACCGTGTGTCCCGTTTTTCCACATAGCTGGCAGACTGGTCGCTCTCCTCGGCCTCGAGTGATCGCTTCGGGATAACCACGTCCTCCGTAACGCATCGCGACCAAAAAGGTTCCACGGCTGCGACCACGGCGCGTTGATTCCCGCCGCGTCCCAAAGAAGCGGCAGCATTCTTTGAAGCTTGGTATGCGCTGCGCGCTTGCCGGGTCGGCTCTGCTGAAGCCGCAAAGATTTGCTTGGTATGCGCCTGCGCCTTGCCGAAGTCGACTCGCTTTCAAACCCGATGAGCGCGCATAGAGTTCGCTCATCGTGGATCGGTTCCACTCGCCGCCGGTACGATACTACCGGCTCGAAGTCAGAGTCAAGTCCGGCGAGTATGTAAGCCACTAATTCTTCTTCGTCAAGCGACTTGCCAGCAGCTGCAACTTCATCACCCAAGACTTTCATCTTAGTAACATATTCATTGACGGTTAGATTACCTTTCTTTGTAGTGGACAATGCGATACGAGTATTGATTGCCCGTGCACGAGTTCTTGAGGCAAACATCTCTTCAATGGCTGTCCAGAGCTACGCTGCCGTTGTCACCGACACCACTTGTATCAAGACATCGTGTGAGAGAGACGACATCAGATACCCGAGCACTTGTTGATCTGCAGCAACCCATTGCACATACGCTGGGTTTGGTGCTTTGATGATTTTGTCACCATCTTTGACATCGATCTCTTTCGTAGGAGCAGCAATGGAGCCGTCGAGGTAGCCAAACATCTGGGCTCCTCGTATAGCAGGAAGAACCTGCACTTTCCATAGCAAGTGATTGTTCTTGCCAAGCTTCTCGGTCACCGGAACGCCAAACGGCGAGACACCGATCGGAGCTGAGGAAGATGGCGCACTCATGGTGGCTGAAAGATGTATCTTTGAGGAGGAAAGCTCTGATACCATGTGAAATATGCAGAAGCGTTCTCACCTCTTGTCGAGGCCGCATACCTTTGTTATATAGCCTAAAGCGGCTCTGATAGATTACAAGATGGATTACAAGCGTGAGGGATAAGGAAACTAACATCTGGACTCTTTGAACTCAAATACAAACATGGCTTTCTATCTTTAGAGTTCGAGTCCGATTCTATCTCTAACACATTCTTGTCCTGTATTTAGTTCTTCCGGTATCACAGACCTGAAGAAGGCGCATTAATTGATGCGCGTATGCCAATGATTAATTTAACCAGGGGCAATGCTGGAGAGCAAAACCGGATGGAATTGAAAAGCAAATGCATGGAGGACGAAAAAACTCTGAAAAAAAAATGAAGGAAGCATCACAGAAGAGAAGTTAGTCTGAACTCGATGTGTACAGTACTGATTTGTAAGAGAACATCAGGTAAGGGCTTGGAATCCAGTGCCTGAAAGTTCAGTAGGCACGCACTGTTAAGTTACTGAACAATTTGCTCAGTTAGGCAAAGAAATTCCCGGTACAAAATTAGTTCAGGTCAATCAGAAACTCACCAGCAGCTTGGCAGCATCGTCAAGACAGATGCAAGGAATGCCAGCCGGGCCATGTCCCCAGTCGATCGCGTGGCATGCCTTGTGATGGCTCACTCGATGCCTTTCTTTACTGCCATGTTATAAACTCGACGGATCTGTAGCTATTAGGAGCTAGTAGGGCGGACTGACGGCCAGTTTGCCGACATCCACGACCATCTTCAATTATCTCTCTGGTTTGTTACGTTTTTAATTCTTCCGGTCTACATGGAATGTGGATAAAAAAACAAACACTTGTATTACATGCACTATCCAAGCCATTTATTTCCTCTGAGATTCGTGCGCTCTCTTTCCTCTCTCCTCTCCAATGAGCCGCACCTCCCCTCTCTCTCTCTCTCCGGTGAACCGCACATCTTCTCCGGCTTGCATCAGCGTGATGATTGGTCTCCTTGGCCATGTACTTCGCACCAGGGTCTTTGTTAGTGCCCATCTTCTCGGCCCCATCCCCTTCATTGTCCCACACCAGATCGTGGTCTTCCGCGAAAGCGTGGCTAAGGAGCATGTCCAAGATACGAGGACACCGCTTGTGGCACACATATAGGAATATTCTCAAATACGAATACAAATCGAATGTCGTAACGAATACGAATTCTAATAGAATATATACTTAATTCGGTCGAATGTGAATATCCTAAAACTTTTGTAAGAAATCTCGGTAGGATAAATTTATGTAACATGACTACACGTCTACAATACGAATCGAATAGCCACAAATACGAATACGAATCTATATTTTTAAAATGAATACAGATACAAATATAAAATCATATTTTAAAAATAAATATGAATTTGAATATTCTCAAATATGAATATGAATCAAATGTCGTAATGAATACGAATTCAAATCGAATATGTACTTAATTCGGTCAAATGCAAATATCCTAAACTTTTGTAACAAATCTTGGTAGAACAAATTTATGTAACATGACTACATGTTTACATAAGCTAGCAGTCACTGAATTGAGTGTTTTTCTTCTCCACTTGCAACCAAGATTTGCGACTGTCGTTCGTCCTTGTTGGCAAGAATCTATCCTTTTTTTTCATCGGAGCACCCCCCTCATTCCTCTCTTCATTTTGACACACTCAATTTGAGATGCCATCCCCACAAGTGCCTGATGCCACCACAGCCGCCTACTCATTGCAGGTGTGTCTACAATCCCCCACTCCTCAAACCACATCACCATTGGTTTCCCCTCATCGCAAGCAACCCATTTTGTTCATCTCCCATGCCTTACCACCCCTTCTCTGCCGCTGCCCTGTCTCAACTGATGCCATGGTCACCTCCACCCTGTTCTTTTCCTGTTCTAACTGAGAGGGAGAAGACATCCTCTCACTCTCTCCCTCCCAATAACATATAGAGCCCACCAAGGAATTTGTTTTAAAAATAAAAGTAAAGCTACGTGACATGGTGGTTTACTAGGAGAACCAGTGATGTGGCCACCAAATGTGGCAAAAACCCTACCATGACAATTGAAAACTAGATGACATATCGAAACCATAGCTGCATGTGTGCAACATCAGTTCAATACCGGATGTAATGTCCTCAAGGGGATAATTTACCCGGTATTGTGGATGAGGGGGTTGGTTATCTGGTTTTATAATTGAGGGTTAAATTTTAGATAAACATGATAGTTTAAGGGTTAAATAGACTTATTTCTTTTGACTATCAGTTTTTATATTTATATGTTAGTAAAAAAATTATAAGATTATTATTCTCACAAAATACTTTGCATGACAAATCTAATGATAACATTTTCATATGACCAATTCAAAAGATATTTTATATATTTGTGGTCAAATTTAGAAAAGTTTGACTGCAGCTCTCTATAACATTTATATTTCTGAACAGAGGGAGTAGCACAATATAGTCCTAAAATCCTTGGAAAAGAGAAGTTTGGTTCGTACTTGTCATCTACCACCTTATAATCAGTTTGATTTATAGAATGAATGCATGCGAGAACACTATGTGATGACAAGCATACGCAGAAGCACAACCCACAGAACACCCATTATTTGACGTCAAATATAGGTCTCATTCCAAACAGCTTATGGCTCCTAACTTCTAGCTTTAGAAGCCAAAAACCATTTGGAACATGTTGACTTCTTAACATGTTTGTTTTCTTCTTTCCATTTTTTTTATTTTTTTCTTTTGCATTATCCAGGGAGATATAGCGGAGTTTTTTTTTTACTTTCTTATCCATTTTCGTTTAATTGAATGCATCAGAAAAAAGTTAACAGCCATTACAATGTTATTTTGGGCCTATTTGATATGGCTATAGTTTATGACTTTTGGCTGGAATTTTTGAATTTTAACTGTTTATGACAGAGATTACGGAGAGAGAACACTCACTTGCGATTTTGGATGGTACATATATTGGACTTTTAATGTGTACTATAATTAACTTGTAGATTCCGTCTTAAAAAATACTCCATTTAAAAATTAGGTACTGTAACAAAAACTAAAAGCCGTTTTAAGAAGCCAAAAAAAACAAGCTCTTTAGCCAAAAATCAAAAGCCACGTCACTTTTGAACAAGGCTATAAGCTGCTTTACCAATTTTATCTTAGAATGCATGGATCATGTCGTGTGTTCAGATTTGTGATAAAATTTTGCCCTCGTTTAGTTACCTTTTCACCGCGAGTTTCAACATGATTTTTTTTAGAAATATTACCCCCGCCCAAAACAATAGAGGGAGAAACTGCCACCTGTTTCAGGCACGGGCCCATCTGTCAGTCACCATCTGTACACAGTTCGTGCACCAGTCAGTGTGCTCTTTGCCTTCTTGGAAAACAACACTCATCAGCTACATAGGTATAGCACCAGAAGTGGTGTGTTCTGAACAGCTATCTGATTGTTCACTTAGAGGAGCACAAGAATGTTGAAACAATATTTGCAGCAACTGGTTAAAAGCAAATATTTACAGAAGCTGTTTCTGCTTAACGCTAGTGATATATCAACCTATTAACAACTGAAAAAAGGAATGATACAGAACTCATGTAGTTGTTCTATTTAGAGGATCTAAACTGGCAACCGTGTCCTTGTGTACAACCAAATCCATTCTAGAGTCATTGTGTTATTCATGGATTGTGGTAAACGACAGATACTATATTACAGTAAAGCAAATAAGAAGACGTAAAAAAAAATGGCAAATCGATTCCACTTTCGTGAAATTCCAAAAGAAACTTCAACAATTACATATGGGTCACACGTTCTACTATCTGTTTATCATCTGGTTAATCGAGGTGTATGATCCAATGCACGCGCAAGCGATACCAATCAATATGATTGTTATGCATAAGGCCACCTGAAAAGAAAAGAGAAGTTACAACATTAGTATGCTGTGTTTAGCATTTTCCAGTATTAGATGTTCCGTATTCGTTGGTGCTTTTGTCCCTGCATTTTGAGTTAATTACCTCCCACAAAGGCACCGAACCCCGCTTGATGGAGAGGTAGCATGCACATGGGAGGATCAAGGCCTGTAAATGCAAATCGTTAGGCAAAATAGCATTGTAAGGTACTGAACAATTTGTTCTATTAGTCAAATAAATATCTTGTGCAAAATCTCAGGTCAATCAAAAACTCACCACAAGCATTGTGAAGAGAGATCCAAGCAATGCCATCACCAATCCTGCAACTCAAATGGGATAGACCATAGCATTAGTATGCATGATGTTTTGGAGGTAAATTTCATTAGTTATGAGAGAAATAACAGTCAGTAATAATTGCTGCTCACCAAAGTATGGAAATGACAAAGCCACAACAACAGTCGAGAGGACAAGAGCGGTCCTAACACACATTCCAACTAGGTAATTCCGCATTTTCTTAGGCAGCGCCTCCTCTATCGACAAGGCGACCGGTGTAATTGTCAAGGCATACTTGGTATATGGATTCACAATCTGAAACCAAAGGGGTCAAATGTGGCAACGAGCACAATGCATTAATTTTGATGCAATGGAAGAACTATCAGTGGGTTTCCTCATACCGTCATCCAAATGGCGATTTTGGAGGGAATGTACTGTTGCGGCATGTTCAGCGTGAATTGCGACATCGTAGACTCGCCGAACATCAGAAACCCTGAGACAGCGACCCCGGCGTACACAAGTGTGACTACTATAAAACTGAAAAAGTAGAGAATTGTATATGTAAGCATATATCATATTTGACAAGTAATTGCCAAGCTATAACTTTGCTACGAAGAAGTATAGAACAGTACTGTAGTGCTTCATTTGTCAAGTTCAGAACTTTACCAGAATAGGAGTACAAAAGGAAATTGTGAGCGTTCCTTCATCGATGAGTATATATTTGGAAAAACTGAGTGCCCTGAGTAGCAGTATCCATACAGGCCAAGTGCCACTGGAAGGTGGGTCAGATTCAGCATAGGCCCACCATGGTGGAACCCAACTCCTTCCCCAATACCAACCCAAAATAGGCAAACAATGACAGTTACTGTCGCAACCACGCCTCCCGCTGTGAAATTTCAATTAAAAGATGGTCATGACTGGTCCATCACTCTTTGAAAGATTAACGGTAGGATGCAATGCAGGTATTACTATTATTCAGACATCTATGGTTTTGAACAATCTAACATTGCACTGAAAGATTGGAATTCGGATAATGGGAGGAAATGCTAGTATTAATATTGTTTAGACAAAAAATGTTTGTGAACAGTCCAACATTTCTTATAAAGATTAGAATAAGGGGGCAATACTAATGTTTTACTTACCAGAAAGATAGGAGAGGAGGCTGAGGTTCCTGAGCCAGACTGATGGGAGAATTGCCAAGGCCATTGTAATGGCAAAGAGATTATGAGAGTTCAAGTAGATGCCGCTAAAAGCTAAATGTGCGGAAGGAAACACTGAAGACAAGCTGTCGCCTAGCAGCGTGATGTACTCCACACAGCCTGCCTGTAAATATGTGACATCTTACTTCTCATGAATAAGAACCAAAGGCTTAGTAAACATAATATCAGAGAATACTTACATAGAGTTCTATGTAAAGGACAACCTGCCAAAGAGATGTGAGCATTCAGATATACAATGAGTGATGTGAGTTTTGCAAAACCTATACTATCAAGTGGATATGGAAATGCATACCGATACAAATATTCGACCAGAAATACCAAAAGCTGCTCGTCCTATATCAGGATATGTCTCGATGCTCGGTGAGCTGTCTATGCATTTCTTGAGAAGTAACCCGGTGTAGCATGAACTGCCACCCAACAAGGGCAGCAGGAGGAGGCTTAACCATCCACCTTGTTTGATTCCAAAACACGTGGTGAGAATTCCAACACCACACAGGACATTGAGCCCTGCAAATTCAACAAGTAAAGAAACATTCAGAAGCAAATTAAAGCATTACTGGCAGCATTCATGAACCTGAACCTAAATCTGCAACTAATTTCGAACAGTTGGTGCTATTCAGGTGTAACGCTTTGGATACCAATCACGATGTCAATTGTCTTTTCAGGTCAGAGAGAATTTGTCTTGTAAAACAAGTTGAACCTGATATTGCCAATTCATAGTTTACCTTCTCAGTTGATATGTACAATACATACAGCATCTGAACTACCACAAGTACAGAAATTTTACGTTAAAAGAATGATGAGACAACAGGATGTTGCCTACCAAATCTCATCGGTTAGTAACTATGATTACTAGCTGATGCCATTAGTTGCCATATTATTACAGGTAAAACTGTAAATACAATGTGATAAATTTGACCTGTCCATACTCCAATACAATTGATGACAGATTGGTCTGCAGTGAGAGAATCCAGAGCACCATATGCTTCACAAATGAAAAGTTAAGGTTAACTGAACATACCATTGATGATAGATTGGCTATTGCTGCACTTGGAAGACGGTGGTGGAAGCTCAATGTAATTGGATTTCAGGCACGCCCCAGAAGGCCTGGACGACACCGCCGACCCCTGCGGAGCCGGGGGCCGCGGCGGCAAGCTATCCGTCGACTGTCTCACGGGCTGCTGCGACAGTTGCGACAGCGAAGGCGGCAGCAATGGCCTGGTGAGTGGCAGCGAGCCCTCAGGGCCGCCCAATGTGCTGGCGCCCTTCTTCAAGAAGAAGGAGCTCCCGACCTTGAGGAAGGAGTTACCGAACTTGCTCAGGCTCGGGCTCGCCGCCATGATCGTGCTCACCGTCGGCGACGGCACTGCGCTCATCATGTCGATCGACTGCCTGCGCCGCGCAATATATACAGCAAAAATCATCAAAATTAGTTGTGGTAACATTGACTTGCAATCTTGCATGGATGGTGCAATTTGGTTAGTTTCTGAAAATTGATCAAGATAAACTCGCATCAATGCACGATCGTCAGGAGGATCATGATCGATCGACCTGTAACTCTGTGGCCAAGTGCCCTGCTCGCTGCCGTCGGGCGCGTCCTGATCATCGGCGTCGTCGCCGCCGCCGGGGTCACTTCTGTCGGAGAAGGAGCCCGGGTCTGACGACGACGGTGGCGAGCCACCGTCCGGGTCCGCCCCGAGATCGTCGTCCTCGTCGCCGATGAACAACAAGGATCTGTCGCCATGCCCCATCTCCTCGTCGCGATCCATGGCCGATCTCTACAAAAAAAAAAAAAGTACAACATGTCAAGCGTAACAAAGTAGCTAGGCATATACGTGATCGACCAGATTCCATCGTACAAGAAAGAAATCTTATTCAGAACAAGAAAGAAATCGCGATTGCCTTATCAATTCGCGACGTTTATGCAGTCTCCAACCGCAACGTACGGGGGGAGAGCAACGGGCCGGCGAACACGAGGGAGAAAGACGAGGCGAGGAAGAAGCCGGTTTTCTGGAGCTGGTGTTAGATCGGTTGTGGCCGTCCTTTTATACTTCGTTGGAATACGAGGTTAGCGTAGCACTCGCGTCAATCCTAGGAGAAGAAAAAAACCAAAAAAAAAAAAGCCCACGTTTACGCAACAATCAAGATGCGATTAGTGGTACGTGTATGTACTTCATATAGTAACAAACTCGAGCATATAGGGGATTATTAACTGGTTAACATATGTGTATACGTGTATGTGTTTTTTGCATGCTGTTGCGTCGTGCGTGTACACGTGACGTGAATGTATACTCCCTCCGCTCTTGTTTACTTCTTGTTTACTTGATTTTTTAGAATATATATGGTCAAACTTTTTAAAATTTGATTATCAATAAATTTAAAACTATCTAAATTGGTTATATGAAAATTATATCATTAGATTTATTACTAAAAATACTTTCATAATATTACAATTTTATAGTATATCTTAGTGTAAAGTTATAAAAATTAAATATCAAAGTCACATTGCTAAGACCATAAAGAATCAAAAACATCACCTAAGGGTATGTATAATAGAATGATATAAGCTATCTATAAGAGACGTCACATAGAAATATTACTGTGGTGGATGAAAGAAAAAGAGAAGAGAGATGGAAGTCGATTGTAATTCTATAGATGATCGAAACGTGAGAAAATAGCCTGCTATAGACGGCTTTCATGTCATTGCATCAATATTGTTTATAAATAGCCTGCTATAAACGGCTTTTGTACCATTGTATCAATGTTGTCTATATTTTACAGATAATTCATTATAGTATATATATTTATTATTATCTATAAATATATAAAAATATTATAGACAATAGTTATTTATATCAATATATATACCCTAAAAGAACGGAAGGAGTATATCTCTAGCTCCTTGCGTTTGTGCCACCCGACAGGAGGCGCCCTCCTTAACTCCATCTCGCTTACAGGGGGTCCACCCACTCCTCTGTCCTCCATATGTGTCTCGATGAGTAGAGGTGCAATCGGAGCGGATACAAACGGATATTGCTCATCCTGTATCCTATTCCGTATCTTTTTCTCAGAATCGGAGTCGAACACGGATAATACCGGATACCTATTTTTCCATTCCGTATTCGTTCCGTAAGGCTTCGGACGATCAGTCGGACGAAAATTATCCGCTTCTTTATACAGGACATTGGACAGTAGGGTTCGATCTAAGTGAACATAGAGAGATTAATCACTGAGATATTGAAGTAAGAGCACTCAGTATTCTTTACATGTTTAGATGTAACAATCTACCTATATGTTATATTGTTCCTAAGTGAAGTCACAATAAACTTTCTCATATCACTTAACATATGGATATATACGAACAGATATCACTTATCTCGTATTCTATTTCATATTTTCCCACGGAATTCATTTGCACCCTATCCGTGATAAGGACCTCTTCCGATGGAGTCCGTGTCCCTCCCGTGACATCCAACACGTGTGTATGTTTAAACATCATCACTGGCATTGAACTGGAAAACCGTACAGCACATTGTTTCGATTTCAATTCATACTTAAGAAATAAGAACTTACCTTCGTATTTGGATTCAAAGATCCAACACGTATTTCAATTTCATCGTTGACATTGAGCTGCGAATGTAAAACGGCTTATTTAGATTTGAACTCATACTAAACACAAAAAAAACCTTAACTTCGTATTTTGATTCAATGGTATCTGATTATTATATTCAAAACCGAGACAACGACAAATAAACAAACACACATATACCACACTAGTTGATAGCGGCTAGAGATAGAAACGGATCAGATATGATCGAATAGTATTAAATACGAAAACGAATCTACATTTTTAAAACAAATATGAATTCAAGTTCGAATATTTATGAATACGAATCAAATGTCGTAACGAATACAAATTCGAATTGAATATGTACTTAATTTGATCGAATACGAATATCCTCCCACAACTTTTATAATAAATATTGGTAGAATAAATTCCTAGTGTTTTGCCGGTTTTCCATCGGTTTTTGACCAATTACCAGAACGGTTACCGGCTTCAAACCGCCCAAATTCAAATTTCAAATCACAAAATTTGTCCGGGTTTTTTCTGGATTCCAGAAATGGATCGAATACGAATCGAATAGTCTCGAATACAAATGCGAATATTCTCAAATACGGATACAAACATTCTCAAATACGAACACGAACATTTTCAAATACGAATTTTGCTTACCACATTCGTATTTTCTCGGATACGAATATCGGATAAAATAGATTATTTGTTATTATTTCCCACCCTTAATAGTGGCAGGGGTAGGAATTCTCCCAAGGGTTGCTCACGATAAATCGACCATATGCTACACAGCTTTGATCAAAATTAAAAATAACATAGTTTTTGATAAATCGACCATTTAAGCAGTATTTTAAATTTGAGCTAATGATCACTATCGAGTTGAGTCTCATTGATAGTATTTTTCACTCAAAATTGACTCATTCAATTTTAAACACATTAACCACAATAATCGAATCGATTTTGATTTGAGCTCTATAAGCTTTTTTTGTCAGCCCTAGTGACCATGCCAATATTCTTCGACACCTACAAGAGCATGTCCAATAGTAGAGATGATTGATGTTTATATAATTATGAGACCATGTGGAGGTCACCTTGTGGTTGTGATGAGTAACTGATTTTTGGTTTAGAGATATTGCGGGGTTTGAGTTTAGTTTTTGAGAGTTTGCAAAGTTATCAGATTTTTCAGGTGATCGATAGACAGGCCGGTCTGGCCGGCCAAAGGGTGGCGATCAGACCGGATGCTCCCAGTGGTTCAACCGGTAGGGATTTCCGGTCAGACCAGCTTATGTCAATGGATTGACCAGCATGGAGGACCGGTCTGACCAACTAGAAGGTGAAGGCTCGGCCCTGTTTTGGTCTTTGAGGATTTTGAGTTGTGGGATGAGTTTGAGTGATCTAGTTCATTGCTTGCGTGCATAGAGGTTTATTGTTTGGTCCTAGGTTTAGGATCAGAGGTTTGGTTGCATACATTTTGTATAGTGCATTGTTTGGATTAATTGTATCAATTGATGACTTTGTATATTGTGCAGTGCTATGTCATGATTTGTTTGTTTGTGTTAGTTGTAGGACTCCAGAAGTACATCATTATTCTGTTTGATTTGTTGGATTTGTACTTCTTTGCTATAGTTTTTTTCTCTACGAAATTTGTAGTATTCTGGCTAGAGGTCCTAGGGGCATCCTTTGCTCTTGTTTTTTCTTCTACATCGAGGGCAGCAATGAGATCATCAATAGAAATCTCTTCCCTCTTGTGTTTCAGGCTAGTTGCAAAATCCCGCCAAGAAGTAGAGAGTTTAGCAACAATGTCGGCAGCCACAAACTTAGTAGGCAGCACACAGCCTAGATGAGTAATCTTACCGACTAGTAGCTAGAGGTCATGATCTTGGCTAACTATGGACTTAGTCTCATCCATGCTAAAGTCAAAAATTACTCAAATTATGGACTTCCCTTTATCTCTACATATTTGTGCTCTAGTGCATCCCACAACTCTGTGACGGACTTATAGTCCATACACATATCATAGAGTTGATATGCCAGAACAGTCAAAATGCAGCCAAGAGCATTGTTGTTTGTATTTTCAAATTGCATAAACTGCTCGATCGTAAATGGATACTGCGGGTGGATAACCCACCACAACCCCAAAGACATGAGCCAAAACTTAGCTCTAGTCTGCCATCTACAACAGTTTTGACTAGAAAACCTCTCAAGTTTCAACGCATCAGAAGCATCAGCCATTGCTGTATTACAACAAAGTTTACAATAAGATCTCTGGATTGTTGAAAATGTAGACAATATTTTAATTCTAAGTTTTACTATGAGATAAATACAATAAAAAACTAGTGATACAAAACTCACAACTAACAGCAGACTACTCATTATACTTCAGAAAATACACAGGACAAACAGTATCAAAGTCGATCAAACACGCGAACGACTTCTGTTGGGCTTGTCGAAGAACAGGAAGCAGCGTAAGCTTGTTGTAGAATGTAGATGACGCAGTACAGGAGTGGTCACACAAATGCGCTACCTAAAAACCTTATCACCGCACCGTGTAGGTACTTCTGCGGCAATGGTTCGGAGATAACCGCTCTCCCTCCTTCCAAGTGCACGTCGAAAAGAAAGGCCGGTGAGGTTTGGTCGCACAGTACAACAATACAATATCACCAGAGAGAAAGAAGACAATAGAAGAGAAAATGGAAGAGTTCAGTCTCCTAAGCCTGGACGTCTCCAGGTTTTTTTATAGATGTGCAAATTACTCTCTAGTAACTGCCTCTATTGAATTGAAATAATTCACTAGAAACTGCTTAATTATTCACTAAGAATTGATTATATTCAAATAAATTAATAATAATAATTAAGTAGTCTTATGACTAGTTAAAGGAGAGAGATGATACATGGCTCAGCGAAAATAAAAGTGGACTTGGTTTGCCAAGTGGTGCGTCACGTCATGGCGCGGTCATACGTTGCAAGTTATAAGTCATGCGATTTTCACGTGATAATACGCGAATACACGCATGTGCGTGTGTGCTTATGTGATTGACCAAGTCCTCCTTATGTTATTCCCATCCATAATTCAATGAGTGATATAAACTCCACTTCATAAGTTGATCTTTCCCATCTTATCTTAACAATATGGTACTAAACTATACATACTTTAGAATTAAGAAAATAGGCCTCACGTGGGCCTATTTCTAACATGACTGCCGCCACTCTAATGGCAAAAACTAGCAATTCAAATGACATAAAATCAAACTCAACCATTGATAGCAAGGTATAAGCAAAATTAAATACTCATCACTATCATGAGGTTGCCACCATATGATCTTACATCGGCAAAGAAAATGGATGTAGATGATAAGGAGGATGTAGAAGAAACAATCTCTCATATTAGATGAGGTCGGTAATGAGATGTAGTCAAAGAGTGCAATGTTGAAGGCTGGGCTGCCGGGACAGCCTGGCTAAACCCAATGAAGATCATCGTGTGGAACTGCTGGGGTTTGAGGAACAAGTCGGCAGTTCGTGGGCTTCTGGATCTTCGTAAGTAGGAGGACACGGTATTAGTGGGTTCTTTTCGGCTATTGCTTATAGCTGTAGCTGATGTTTTTGACCCTAACGTAAGCGTTTGTGCGAACAAACCGAATCTCGATATACCGATAAGCCGCTTCAAAAAGATTATCCCAATAAACCACTTCAAAAGGATGATAGAGAAACTGTTCTATTTATTTATTTGAGAGAAACCATAAATCATAAACTTAAAAAAAACTCATCTATTCTTTTCTTGCGTGTAACAAAGCTGGATAAGAGGAGAACGGAGAAGTCCAGACGGTGGTTGGGGTTAACTAATATGGTGGTCAAGCAGAGCGATGGCAGGAGCGGAGGGTTGGCGCTGTTTTGGAGGCGGGGAATTGATGTCACGCTGCCTGGCATTTCCCTCCTCTACATCGACGTCGAGGTGAAGGGGAGATTGTGGACTTGTGGTGCGTTACGGAGGGTCGCTGGTATGCACGGGGAACCACGCCAAGGGACCGTGGTTATGTCCGGTAGACTTCACAGTTTCCTGTTCAGCTTCGAGAAAGTAGGGGGTGCTCCCGGTCACACGCCAGCACGGACAGATCTCGCCGTGCTCTGGAGGATGGTGACTTTGCAAATCCTCCGATATAAACTTGAAGGATTGGAGGGTCAAAGGCACCATGCAGAGTCGCTAGGCAGCCTAGGCCTGACTCAAGACCAAGGCACTTCATTATATCAAGATATGGAGAAGAATTCAAGGGCGGAAGGAGAAGATGCTAACCAAATCAGGGAAGGAGATTTTGATCTGGCACGGGCGATTCCCACATACGCCATGCCCTGCTTTGGTCTGAAGAGTTCGTGTGATGAGAGAACAGCGATGATTCGCCGGTGTTGGTGGAGTCAGTCGGACGATGGAATCATGGAAGATGCATTGGATCTCCTGGGAAAGGTTGGCACGGCCGAAAACAGGCGGCGGCTCGAGCTTCCGGGGTCTGCATTCTTCTAACCTGGCCATGTTGGCAAAACAGGGGTGCCGGTTAGTTCAAAACCCAGAATCTTTGGCCCCCTTCCTTCCAGCAAATATCAATCTGGTTCTGCGTTTCTATGTCGTGCGATAGAGCAGAAGCAAACCGAGAGATTTGTTTATTGAAAAGAGGCCAAACTGAGCAAGATTGTGTGCTGCCGATGGGGTCTTCAAGTCAGAAGTGCAACTCACATAATGTATCAACAGAGTCGCAGAGAAGCAAACAGCACAGCACCGTTGCACTCTGAATGATGGATCTACAAGTCAGTGGGCGCGCAGCTCAGGTTTAGCCAGGGAAACATGCCGAAAGAACGATGTTAACGGTATCATTACGGTCTCAGCAGGGGGAGCACCACCAACACAACACTCAAAAGTTACAAAGCAACACCAACTCATCTGTACAATCAATCGGGCACATCCATCTTGTGAGAGGAGAGCTTTTTTTTTTTTTACTTTGCGATCTAGTAGAGATCCTTGGTGAGGAAAATCGGGTCAGCTTTTGTACAAAAATCTCTCTTTCCTACCGCAGAGGAGAGCCTAGGAGGGGCGTCATTCGTTGGATCTGTTACAAAGTGCTGCGGTTTTTTTTTTTTTTTGATTTTGGCTAAAATGGTACTATAATGACGACTAACTTTTCTAAGGTATTCAATTAAAAATAAAGAAAAATAGAATAATAATAATAATAATAATAATAATAATAATAATAAAACACCATTACATCTCCATGTATAATGCAAAGGTAGAAGAAAAAACAGGGGTTAAAAAACTAACGCGTTCCAAATGGTTTTTTGGCTTCCGAAAGCAGAAGCCATCGCTGTTTGGAGCGACGCCTTTGGATGTCATGTCCAGGGAGAACAAACATGGCCTCCAAAATCAGCTCCCTGCGAAAACGGCATACTTCTGGTGAAGTATCGGTGCTACAAGCAGGAACTGCAAACTTATCAACATCTAGTGATTCCAACGCCTATTCTCCAGGAAATACCGCTGGTCTGGGCTAACAGAAAGGAAGATTGCATCATGGATGCCTGGCCTGCAAATATCACCGATGATCTAGTAAAGAAAGACAATTTATTTCACCAAGTAATTTACTATCACTGAGTTCTGGAGCAGTATAGGTCTTTTCCAACAAAGTATTTGTGTGAATGAACCGAATGCCGATAAGCTATTTTAAAAAGGCTGTCTAGATAAGTCGCTTTCAAAAAGCAGCGAAGAAACCATCCTATTTATTTGTTTAAGAGAAGCCATAAGCCATAAATTGAAAAGGAGGAGGCTAACTTTTCAGGGGGGGAATAATACTGACATATTAATTAAATTAGCCTGCCTTCAGAGTTCCCATAAGTAGCACTGTACTATTGTCCATTCCTTAATTTTTCATGCAAAGTCGTACTATTCCCACACACGCGCATCAGAGTAGAAATACGTCACACAGTGTAAATATACATTTAGAAACACTGTTACAAATTATACTGCCGCACTACCAATTGTGGCACAAGACGAGTAAGCTAGCCTGCTGACCTTTTAGTAGAAGCTACCCTGATATATGTAGAATGGCGAAGCAGCTCAGATACAGGTGTAGCACTATCAGGCAGGTAGGGACTAGGGAGAGATATACCTCGGAAAAGAACTGTCCTATTGAATATATAATGGATCTACCATTTATTGTAGTTTTGAGTTGCAGAACTGTGAGTGCGATCATTTGGACAAGGATCATATAGAGGTAACAAAAGTAGGAATTTAGTTAGACATAACTAATCTGCGAATACATGTGGACAAAATCTATTGTGTATAACTGTGCATTACTTTCCACGTTGTAACTTCTAATTTAATTGCCATATTTGTAATATATCATAACATTGTCATGTGGTGTCGCTGATCCAGCCAAACATAGAAAAATTTTTCTCTTGATCAATAGCCTATTTCGAACTTCTAAGTAGTAGGTTAATAAAATTATTATCCTTTTTGGTGTACAACCAGACACAACTTCCTCTTAGCAATAAAAAACAGACAGTATATGATCCTTACTGTTCATTGCATATGTCATACCTAGGCCACCACCATGCTCGTTTCTCTATAAACAGAGTTCTTTGCTTTCTCTTAAATGCCATGTAGCAGGACAACAGAAAATCCTTGCTATTGCTCAAAATTTCATTTCATAGGTAAAAAATGTTAACAGTGCTGAACAATTAACAGAGAATGCCCAACCTAAAAGGTGAGTTTAACACATGTAACACAACGAACTCCCAAGTTTCTATCGTACAAGATGTCAAAGTGTGTATAGCAAGGTGCAAATTCTACATAGATGGTTTACTACAATTGTGCATCCTTGTCTAAGTGCCTAACGGTTTAATACAGAGTACAGACACACGCTACATTGCCAAATTCCTAGCTATCATTCTTGAATCATCAGCCAGCACTAATTTGGTTATCACAAACAAAACATTTCAACATACCTCAAGATTCCGCAAATTGAAGATCGGCCATAAATCTGAAATGTTCATAGCTCCACTATTTCCACATCCCAAGCACACCAGATACAACTCCATTTTCTGTACCACACTTCTTCCACCAATCACGTTAAAGCTGAGGAAGTTCATGTAGGTTCTCCATTGACGCCCTTAATATCATCCCAGCCCTCCGCTTCCGATCATCCTTCATTTCCTCCTTCAAGAACGATGGATCCTCCCTCAGATCCAAGGCTTTTGAATTCAGCGCTGCTGCTACCGGCTTCTTGTCAATTCCAATCTTGAGGTGCACCGGTGCCCTCTCTTTTGGGACAATGCTCTTTTGGTTCTGGTTCTGGTCCAAACCTGTCCCACCATCAAGCTCCATGTTATTTGCTCCCTGAATTGCTGGTGCAAATGCCTCAAGGACAGAGAGTTTCTTCCGTTCTGGTGGCATATCAACCTCTGAGGCCTCCTCCTCCCCATGCGGCAATGCAGGCTCAAGAAAAGGATTTCTCTTGCTCCCAGCCGCTTGTATCTCCTTCCCTTTCTCTGCGCTATAGTCAGCAACCATTGGCCTAAACCCATCAGCACCCGCAAGGGCCAAACGTTGCTGCAAGCTGAGCAGCGACTTCTCAGCCTTCCTCCGCTGCCGCACCTGCTCCACCTTGTCCACTCTGTCCTTAACTGCCTGCTCACTCCACACCTCAGTCCTCACATACGTGTGTGGATCCGGGAACACCGGGAGCCACTCCGGCACGTGCCTCATCCCAGTCTCCTTCCCAGCTACCGCAAAGCTCGCCGCCAGCTGCGGCTCCACGCGCGGCACCGGGAACCTGGGCAGCGGCCGCGCGAACGGCACCTCGTCCCTGGACTCGACGAACGACATGAGGTCCCTGACAACTCCCGAGCCGACAAGGCAGCGTCTGGAGGTGGCCGCCCCCGCGAACCCGTCAAAGTCAGTGCCGATCTCCTCGAGGGCCTGTATGATGTCGTACTCGTTGGCGAGCGCGCGGCCGGCGATGTGAGCGTGCAACGCCGCGGCCTTCCCGAGGTGGACGACATAGCGGATGAGGACGTCGACGAGCGTGTCCACCGCCGAGCGGTGCGCGCAGTCGAACCCCGCCGCCTCCAGCGCCTGCGCCACCGCCGCCCGCGCTACCGCCCTCCCGAACTCGTCCAAGCTGCTGCTACCGCCCCCGCCGACACCACTCATACTTCCGCTTCTCCTCTCCTCGCTTCCGCGCCACTCATACCGTCGAGCACCTCGCCGGAGCAGTGGTCCCAGATCCGGAGCTAGTATTAGATCTCGCCGCTGGAGAAGCCGGACGCGCCCTCATCCGGGCCGAACCGGAGGAGCTAGACGCCACCGCGCATCGAATTGGGCGTGCGGGGCGGCTCGAGCTCCCGGGGGGATTCGAATTCGAACTCGATTCCGATTCGGTCGGTGCGAGCGCGCGGATGGCGGGGAGCGGTGATTGGGCTGGAAACCGAGGAGGAGTGGGTTTAGGGTTTGGGAGGAGGAGACCGTTGGGGATTAGGGTTTGAGGCGCTCCGCGGGTTTGGGTTCTGATGCGAGCGTGATGGGAAGGGAGATGGATGGAGACGAAGGCCCAGGGGCAGGTAGCTCTTATAGGAAAACGGCTTTACTGTTCCCGTGTCGGTGTCCTCCTCTGTATTTCCTCGATCTGGACCGCTCACGGTGGACCGCGAGCAGTAGAGAATACAGAGGGGAACACCGACACGGGAACAAGGAAGTTCCGTTCCTCTTATAATAGAGGGGGAGGATTTCCGTGTGCGCGAGGGGTTGCCGTGGGGCACCACGTGGCGGAGGATGGTTGGTCGCGTCCAGGGAGGATGTCGTATTCTGCACGGAGTTTTATGAGCCCGTAGGCCTCCATAGCCCGGCCCAATAGGCCCATACGAGTACAACACCAGGCCACAAGATATAGGAACCACCCCTTTTATCAACCATGGTCGCAAACTTGCAAACTTGCAAACAGCCAGGGATACAAGCATGGCAAGCTCAATTCCAGCACGGCTACAACCCACATCAGGTGAACTGCTCAGCAGAACCCGAACCATGAGATCGACCAACGGCATGGGTGTCGGCGGCGAGCATGTGGTGGTGCAATCTCAGGCATGGCAAATTGGGTCTGGCGATCAGAGTGCTCTCTTTGCAACGATGCTGGTGAATCTCCACGCTGCCAACAGCTGACGCCTGGTTCGCTGCTCGGTTCCTGACGAAGTTCTTGCGGTTCGATTCCCATGCTATTCTTGAACCAAACTGCATAAAGTATAAGATAGAGGTGATCTCGAGTAAGTTTTATGCGCAAAAGGATTAATAAAGGTTTAAGCTGCGATGTTGGGACTTCACACAATAAGCTAACCATAGAAGAAACTTTTACATTGTGTACATTTTTTTTTCAACACAGAGTATTACAGCTATTTTACTCAAGGATTTTCATTAATAATTAGGTGTTCTTTCTCGAAGTGGAAATAGCTGGGTAGAACGTCCACCTGGATTGCTCGCTTTGGCTGAAATGCAGCTTCTTGTAGGCCCAACAGCTTTGCAACCTTCAAAATTGTCAGAAACTGAATCAGTAAAAGGAGATGGAGCTGTGTGGGTGGTGCCATTTTATCAGCCAGAAATCGTGGACAGAACAAACAGCAATGTAAGCCATGCTCATATCAGGCTTAGCTTTCAAAATTTTCACCTAGGGTATTTTGCAAGCCACCGTGGCGCATGACGTGGTGGTTGAATCAACCAAAGTTCAGGTCTAACTCGGTAGACTTTATAGTGGGTCGATCAGTGTCAACACTCACTTAGTTAGACTCGATCGTAAGGCTACAACGCCTTCTTCCTCCTCTCCATCTCTCTCCTCCAGCCAAACATCAGGTAGGGTAGCATGGCCATCAATGAGGAGATACAACAAGGTTTTCAGGAACTGGCAAAACAGGACAATAACGATCACACGAAGCTCATGGTGGTGGTAAATCAGGAAAGATAGATCGTAGACATGCTTATGGAAATTAGGGGCGACGACGAAGGTTTAGGTGGTGGTGACAGCGATGCTACTGAGCACGGGAAGAAGAACCACTCGTGTCAAAACGTAGGCAACAGCAAGAGGACTCTTTGGTGCGACGAAATTGAAATGAAGCTCACCGAAGATGGTGAAAGGTGGCAATGAAGATGACTAGATGGGAACAATGAAAAATTGTCGATTCATTGGACTACATGAACAGAAGTCAAATTAAATTGGGGTGTGAGTTCATCAAAGGGTAGAATGACGTGAACAGATATCGAGAAAGATATCCAGGTTGAGAGGTGGGGCTCAAGGACGACGGTCATAGCTTAGTTGGCAATGGCAATGGAGATTTAGGTGGTTCTTGGCTCGATTTGAAGGCGAGCAGCGAGGAAGACAGTGCAAGGCGTGCCCACGATTGGGCAAGGTGACGTGGGAGTGAGTGTGGTCAAGGTGACATGTGAGACGGGTTGTGGCTACAATGCAGAGCGTGGCTGAGGTGACGCTAACGTGGATGATGACATGGCCACAATGGCGATGGTATCAAGCAATGGCGAGGTGACACGTGCCGGTAGCATGCGCATGGGTCACGTGAGTGGTACAAGGAGGAAGAAAGAGGGAGCAGGAAGAGTGAGAAGTCAATGAAGCACAATACTTCAAGGGCCAATGTAGACTTTTTTTTTCAAAATTATATGTATAGATTTATCTTAAAAAGTACTTTCGTAATGTTATAATTTTATTAGGTTTAGTAAATATATTACAATATAAATTAGTGATCAAAGATGTGTTTTAGGAACTACATCGATGTAAAAATAATATGTATTTATGACCAAAGGGAGTATTTGGGAAAAGAGATAATATTACACTAAGCCTTATAGGTGGCATTCCTTTCAGCTTATCGCTTATGATTTTCGTAATAAACGGGACAGCTTCTCCACTGCCATTTCAAAGCAACTTATCGAAACAGCCTTTTCAAAGCGTTTATCGGCATTCGATTCGTTTGTATAAACACTCGCTCTACGAGCAAAAACCATTAGACATAGCCATAAGCTACAGTTGAAAAGAACAGACCCTTAATTGAAGAGGATGTTAGGGAATGGAGATAGCATTACTTTAAGTTTGGGGGAGTTTTGCAATAAGGGCCCTAGGGAGAAGTATATTTACATTTGTGTTAGATTGTCAGTGACTACCAGGTTTATACAAAGTGAAAGAGTGCATAAGCAATCCAATCTGTAAAACTTTTCTTCTAGTAAATTTTAATCCTTCTCATCCAATATTACTTTAAGCCTTAATTGATCAAAATTCTAAGGCATGTAGTTAAGAGAGTGTTGGGTTGGAAGCCAAAGTTTGTGATAATTTCCTTAGGCGAGTTCGACTATGTGGTTATCCTAGTGTTTAGTTGCCAAACTTTTTTCATCTAGTTCCCACGTGTCATAGACACAGAAAGTTGTGGCAAAGTTTGGTGAGTTTGATTGTGGCACCATTTTAATTCATCAAAAAGTTTGCCGAGTTTGGCAAAGTATGGTATTCGTAGGCTGCGAACCATATAAACCCC
Source organism: Melocanna baccifera (assembly GCA_036346265.1). Lineage (NCBI taxonomy): Eukaryota > Viridiplantae > Streptophyta > Magnoliopsida > Poales > Poaceae > Melocanna > Melocanna baccifera. The sequence goes on from CM070710.1 coordinate 18,175,308, forward strand.
TAAACTATATTATATAGGAATAAGTTTATATTACACCTCAAACTTTGAGTAAAAGTCTATCCAGCACCCCGAACTATGAAACTAAATATTTAACATCCTAAACTTTGCAATCTAGGTCAAATAACACCTTGACCTTATTTCGTATGGTGGTATTGTCCGTATGGAGTGATGAGTGTGGGTTTTGATATGTAGGATGACATACTGGTCAAATTAGGTTAATAATATGAGGCCTAAAAGCGCTTCTCTCTCACCGAGCTCCCAACCATGCTTCCATAGTCACTGCCCCTGTAGTTCTCTTCCTCTGTGTTTCGATTTGAGAGAGAAGACTCTGTGGGTCCTATATGTCATTCACCTAAATTTAATCAGTGTATCATCCTACGTGATAAAACCGTCCACTCATCGCACTATGCGGGCAATGCTACCATTTGAAACCGAGTCAGAGTGTTATTTGAACTGAATTGCAAAGTTCGGGAGTTAAATGTTTGTTTTCATAATTAAGATGCTGAACGAACTTTTGAGCAAAATTCAGGATGTTATATATGTATGTGTGTGTGTGTATCGACAGGGGCGAATCCACTGTGGGTTCTTGTGGGGGCTCGAGCACCCCCTCATCGGCGCGGAGGGGGAGGCGCCGAGGCGATCGGCGCCGAGGCGGAGGGGGAGGCTGGATTCGGTCAGCGCGGAGGCGGAAGGGGAGCTGTGGAGGCAGTCGGCGACTTGGCGGCATCGGCGCGGAGGCGGAGGGGGAGGCTGGATTCGGTCGGCGTGGAGGCGGAGGGGGAGCTGCGGAGGTAGTTGGCGACTTGGCGGCATCGGCGCGGAGGCGGAGGGGGAGGCCGGATCCGGTCGGTGCGGAGGTGGAGGGGGAACCGCAGAGGCCGGAGAGGGAGGCTGGAGCCCAGAGGCTGGAGGGGGAGGCCGGATCCGGTTGGCGCAGAGATGGAGGGGGAGACTGGAGCCCGGAGGCCAGAGGGGGAGGCGCCGAGGCGGTCGGTGCGGAGGGGGAGGGGGAGCCACGGAAGCCGGAGCCCAGAGGCACTCGCGTCGCCGGTCGGTGGTCAGCCTCGCCGCCTTGGCGCATCCACCTGACCACCTTCGCCGGCCCAGACCTCAGGGACTACCTCAAATTTCTCAATTAATCTTCTTTCGTCAATGGTCTCTGTTGCACTGTAAGTGTAAAGAGAAATGGAATTACGGAAGACTGGGGTAGTGTGTGTATTATTTGATAGTAGTACAAAGATTCAACAATGCATTGAGCATGAGTATTATCGCCAGTGCACACACTTTTGCAGGCTTCCTTTGAGAGTGCTCTTTAGAATAATATAATGAGGAACAATGCATTGTCATCATAAAATGGAACTTCAGTAGGGCAGATCGGCGTGAAGTAGCAATTGGTGAGTCTATAACGTCAAGCTAAGAGTATCTTGACCTAACGTTTACAACTAATCCTTGTTTATTTATTTAGTGACTTAGTGGTATGTTTTCATTTCATTTTTAATGTTTATGAACATTCACAATTTAATATTGTATCACTAAATTTGATATTTCTTATCTACAGATCGGTACTCACATATTTATGAATATTCGAGGGGCACATTACCATTAGTAAGGTACTAAATTTATTGTATTGTACATTTCAATTTGTTTTCTTCCTATTTACATATGAATTTGATATTCTAATGGCAAAAGACTAGTAGATATACCTTTCGTATGTTTATATTGTGCTATAATCTCGACAGTAGAGCTTCCTCTCTATTTTCATTCTGGATTCACCACTGCATATCGATATTCTTTGGAGGTGAAATGCTATGCAAGCTTAGATTGGTTTTCTCCTCTGTGTCTATTTGAGCACTCTGGGGTATTGGGGGAGAACAAAGAAACATGTAAGCATTTCTTCCCATCCGTGTCAATCAAGCTTTCACTCCTAAGTAAATTCTACCGGTAGATTGACTGAATTCTCAGAGCAAGAGTCCAATCCGTTTGTATTTCGTACATGTTTGAAGGCATTTAAATATACCGCCTATATTCTGGAGCTTCTTTTCATCTTTTAGCACGATAGAGCGATTGCGACAAGTAGACGGCCGACCACTCTCGCTTCTGCCTGAAGATGCACGTGGCGTTCGTCAACCTATCTCCGCTCGATACATGCGTACCATCGCTGCGTCGGCCACTAGCAATAGACCCTGTTCTTTTGCGGCTTCTAAAAGCCGCTTTTGATTTTTGCTACAATAATTAACTTTTAAACAGAGTATTTTTTTAAAGATGGGGTCTACAGGTTAATTGTAGTACACGTTAAAAAATTAATATCTGTACCATAAAAAATCGTAAGCGAGTATCTCTCTTTCCGCAATCTCTATCGTAAATAGCCAAAAAGCCATCAGCCGCAGCCAAAAGCCATCAACCGCAGCTAAAAAGAACAGGCCCATAGTCTCCGATCGCTGTCGATCTCCAGTTGCTGGTATCAGCAGTGGCAGCATCAATTGGATTTGAAGTAGTATAGCACTGACCATGCACTTGCAGATACAAAGGGGGCGTTCGGAATATCGATGACTTATGGTTTTTGACTGAAATCTTACTGTAATTGAGTTGATTTATTGGACATAATTAAATATAAAAAAATTTAAAAATAAAAACGACATGTTACGAACAATGCAAAAGAATACGGGAAAAAACAAAACACAAAAATACGAACGCAACGCCAGAAGTAAAAGCCGAACGCTGTCGTGAGTAAAAGAACGAGATAGCTCGTAGAAGGCAACGGACATGGAGGACTCCGCGTTCGTTGTCCCGCAATCTAGCCTCCATCAGACTCGGCGACGAGCCAACACTCGCCTAGGTGTGCCCCGGCATGCTATCGATTGGCTCGATTCATCCAATTCTGAATAAGTGGAGAGATTATTTTCAGTGAAACCATTCATATGATCTGATGTGTGGTATTTCAAGGCACAATTAGAAAATCATCCTATAACCGTATGCGAAAAACAAAACATTAAATTGCACAGCAGTTGGGCTTACTCAGTTAGTTGGTCAAGTATACAGAAGCACCGGGTTCGAAGGAGATGCGGAAAAGGAATATATGTGGGTGTACATCGTGATCGTGCCATGTATTTTACATGCATTTCTGCATGCATCAGAACTGAAAATGAGTGAGTCGGCAAGCTTCATGCCGGCCCGGCGAGAGAAAAGAAACCAGGTGAAACAAACTGCATTTCCTTTCTGCAGTGAGAAACACAAAAAACACACGATCTGCAAGCGTCATGGCGACCGCACTGAACTTATCACACTCGGTTTTTGAGCTTACTTTTTACAAGCTCACAATTCCAGAATGACTGCTACCAAGTTCTTTCATGCTTTCAGGGGCTTGCTTAAAAACAAGAAGAATATTTTGTAGGGAGTGCTAGTTGTTCCTTGGAGGTGAACTGTTATGTAAGCTACAGTTGTTTTCTTCCCTATTCAACACCTCAATCTATCTGAACACCCTGGGATACTGGAAGAAAACAAAGAAGCCGGTGTGCTTTCTTTCTATCAGTGTCGGCAACTTTCATCTCCAGTCTGCGGTGAGACATCTGTAAACTGTCAGGTCGAGAAGCAGACTGACGGTGAGTCGGTGACGACAGAGAATTTCTCGCAGAGCCCGGTCGATGAGTTGCGACTGTCACCGGTTGCGGCCATCGGCTATGGCACCATACGGACCTGCAGCTGCAGCAGTCCGCGGGTTAGAACACCAACGCTTCACTCTTCTTTTCTGAGGAGGCCGTGCTCGGGGGCATCGATTTCATGAGCCTGAGCTCATGAGCGCTCGTAATCCGATGCCATCCCATTCTGTCGGAAATGCATCTTATTTCCAATGTGATCGTCTGCTCGCCCGGCGTGTTATCAATTCATTCACTTTTTAGTTAAGCGATCAGAGATTTCTTTTTGTTTTTCTTTTTACAGTGAAACCATCCATGCTATCTGCTGTACTCTGGTATTACAAGGCACAAATTAGAAAATCCTGGTGTGACACTTCTGTGAAAATGGAACTTTAAATGGCACAACCAGTTGAACTTAATCAGTTAGGCATCAAAGGACATGCAAAAAGAAGTACATGAGTGATGTGCACATGATTTCCTCCCATTGCGATCCCTGATAGTTTTTACTCGTCCTGTATAACAATGTCGCCACAAGTAAACAAGAAACGTTCTGTATCTAATCACAGTTTCGAGCTGAGCGGAGCTTAACACACGTCAAAAAAGGCATCACCAGAAGATGGTTAAAAAAACAATATTTTGCTTTCTTCTGAACAATCAATTGACAGTACATGCTATCTCAAATGCAATGGCATATGCTATATAGTTCAGCAACCTATTCATCCTCAGAAAACAACATTCTTTGAGCATGTATGAGTACAGGTGATCCTTGTTTGGTTCTCTCTACAATCTGCTGGATGAGCATCTTACTATCATGGTCATCGTTGTCGGACTCGTCTTCGTCGTCTCCATCACTCTCTTGAGCTCTGTTAGCCTCTCCACTCCTCAGAATTCGCTCCCAAGTGGGCACCTTTTTTAGCTTCCTAGCGCTGCCGTCCTCCATGCCCCAGATCAAGCCGTGGTCCACCGAGTAATCTTCATTTATTTGAGGCTTCCCGTTAGTACTTGTGGTGCAAGGGGAGTCGGCAGTTCTCATGAATTCTTCATAGGCTTCGTCATAAGCTTCCAGTGCATCTCCAGCTAGGTTTAGACACAGTGGTTGTGCCAAGGGGCTAGTATCTTGTACAAACATTGGACTTTCCTGATTGGAAGAAGAGCCTGAATCACTGTTTGAGCAGGTTCTTTCAGAGAAGACACGCTCGGTTGCCAACATCCGCAGCTGCACCTGCTTCTGGCTCTGGGCAAGTGCTGTCTCGAGCTCCTTGATTCGGTCTTCAAGCCTATGTTGTATCACCTTGTGGAGACGGATGCTGAGATCTCTAGGCGAGACAGGATAGTTAGCATCATGTGTGCAATCTGGGGAGGTTTCTGTGCTGTCCCTGCCATGGTCACTCTCCCTGCTGTAATCAGCGATGTCACGACGGACCATATCGATCTTCAGTTCTCCCTGAACAATATTGCCAACGAGCTCCTGATCGACCTAGAAATGTGGAGTTTTATTCAGTAGGTTCATAGGCCGTAGCCTCCTTAAGATGTCATGTATTACGTTTTCGTACAACATTGTTACCTCACTGAAGTCAAATGGTTGTTCTTCCAAGTGGTTTGAAGTGATATTTAACTCCAACCTCGCGAGCTCGGCTTCTAGTTCAGCTTCGATTTTGCTCATTGGCTCTGAATCAACTATATGAGCTTTAATATTGCCATCTATTATCAGCAGAGAAAATTGACAAAAGAACATGAGCTTTTTAGTATCGAGTATGCAAAAAGTGTTCTTTATTTTGACAGTTGATGCTTTACCGTCACGTTCGCCAGAAGTTTCATCAGGCAATTCGTTTACAGTTAACCCCTCTTTCATCTCCAGCTCATCTTGCAAATCTTGAACCAAGTTCTCCATTCGTTTCAGCGTGCCCTTCAATATATCAAGATCCTTCTTGTTTGATAGAGAGGATGATATAATACCAATGCTGACCCCAGTAAAGAAGATGGACCTTCGTTCAAGTAAACCTGAAGATCAGTTGTATATATTTAGGTCGTGAATGCTTCAAAAGGGGGAAAGCCCAAAATGACAACGACTCAATAAAGAAGCATAGCATTTGTAGCAAAACTGCTAAACGTCAGCATCCAATATAACCTACTTAATAGGCTCTATTTCATTTACAGTCATTAGCAGGAGGTCAGAGAAAGAGGCTATTAGAAGACATGAATGCCTACAAAACCTCATGTTGAACTATAAGGATGAAAGGGTCATCTCTCAGTCTCATTCTAGCGCATTGTTGTTCTCCTGAAATGAGGATACAGAGCTGCAGTGACAAATGTTGCAAAACGAAAGCGCGTGCAAAAACCATTAGTGTCGAGAGAACTAAGAAATTGAGTCCAGACACCAACAATGTAGCAGCTCTGAGGAGAGTCACCAAACAACAAGACCACACAAATGATAAAAGATAAATCAGTAAGCCTGTCAAAATACTCCCTCCGTCTAAGTTTATAAGACATATTTTCTCTTGGCATATAGACCAAGAAGATAATGAAAGTGGCTAAATTATCTCTAATTATTATTTCTAAGCACTATGTTCAATGCATGTATGTAGATAATAGCAAATAAAGCTGTATATTTATTAGGAGTATAAAGAGAACATCATACTAATTTTGCATTGGAATATAAAATACACCTTATATTTATGGACAAGGCCATTAAAAAAATACGCTCTATAATCTTAGACGGAGGGAGTAGTAAGGATAAATCTCATCTAAATTTGCTAATCAGTTAACAGTTCTAACGATACAAGCAAGTACAAAGTAATGAGCATGGATTAAGAAATTTCTTGAAATCGTCATTACAATATTTTAAAAATCATGGACAAGATTGTTAAAATATTGGAAACTGACTTGAGGAGAGTATGGCATAAGTGAAGCACATGATAATTCAACTAGCATCACCTGGCACAAGGAACAGTTGTTCCACACATGAGGCAATGGCAGCTCTCTACTAGTATTGACTGGGAATATATCTCAGTGTTGAGTACATACACAGATGATATACATAAGTTTCGTATGTGCTAGAACCAGCAAAAACAGGACAAGAAACTGGATGCTCAGATAACCATTGAATATTTCACTATGCAATTATTTATGCCAAAAATCTAAAAAATACCAAAGACAAAGTGTCACACGCTTCATTTTTTTTAAAAATAGTTTTACTTCAACATTGCAAACAAGAATTCAGGATGCACGTCCATTGTGACATGTCAGAGCATTGTATCTAGGTGACATTATGTTGCAAGAATTGTGGCATGATGCTGAAATTACCTGATGATTTTGATGGTTTGCTACTTCTATGGGAGTCAGGCAAACCCAACCTTTCATTGTGTGATTCCCTCTCCTCCCTTTTGGATTTCTTCAGATCAGGTAGAGGAAGGATCCCAACCACACTTTCTGGCATTTTTGAGCCATTTCGACATTCCTCCTTGTCGAACCCGATATCAAAGGGTAAGGGCACTGGTTCATAGCGTGATTTACTAATTATTCTTCTCCCATCTGTTACAATGAATGGTCTAGCAGAAGCTGGGGATGGAACTGGACCAAATGTGCATTCTTCAATTTCAAAATTCTCGTTGTAAAGTTGTGGAATGTACGAGTTCTCCATTGGCACAAATGGCTTAATAAAATGCCTACGAGATTGTCTGCTCCTAAGAGCACCTCGACCTCTCCCAGGCCCAGAACCAAGACCAGGGCTCCTGGGAGAGACCTCAATGGCTGAACCATCTCGAAAGCCATCCACCAGTTTCTTGCCTTTACCAACCGCCTTACTACCACTTGCAAGCATCCTTTCCTCATTGTTTCGTGAGCCGCTTCTCTTAAAAATCCAAGGCTGCAAGCTCAATATGGATCCAGGATCTCTGACATACTCACCTGGGCTCACTGACTCAATGCCAATACTGCCGCTAGTTGAAGCAACAATTTTGCCCGATGAACCACCAAACCGCGAATGAATGGAGTTTCTCGGAGTATTGCGGGGCACATTCTCCTCGTCAAAACCAATGTCCCCAGCAATCTGACCAAGAATCATCCTGCGAGACACATTGTTCCCCATTTCTCCATCCTTGTGGTTATTCCGCTTATCCATTGGAAAATGTCAACCTCGCACTAATTCTTCAACAAAAGCACAGAGAACGCACCGTCTCCACAGCTCAATAGGAACCCCAACTTGAGCAATCCTACATGATACAATGATACAAAAGCTGATTAGCCCAAGAACACGAGCATATAGCTGCAACATTTGAAACGAGAGAGAGAGAGAGAGAGATGCAAGCCTCTCCAACAACATCAACACGAAGGCTAAACCACACGAATAATCTGAACTTTCAGGAGCAGGCGCCCGCCGAAACAAACCCCAAATCTCCCACCCAAATCGCACAAAACCGCACACTTTGAACACGATTGAAGTCGTACGAACACAGAGACGCACAAAAATCCAATCTTGGCTAAACAATTCGCCCAAAAATCACTACAAGAGCACTTGGATTCGTCATTCAGACCACTCACTGGTGCATGAAAATCAAAACTTTGGCTACGATTCACCTCACCACGGCCCCGAAAACATCCTCTACTCGGTAAGATGGAATTTCGGCGAGAGCCCACCCCCACGAAATGCCCCCAAAACCTTAGAAACAGGGGCAAAAGAAAAAAAAAATCCAAAACACATGGCCAAGAATCGCCAAGGCCGGCAGCTTTTCTCACCAAGAAAGGAGAGGAGGATAAGGAGCCCGCGGCTGCCGCCTCGCGATGCCGCGACAAGGAACTGAGGCGGTGGCTCAAGTGCGAGTTAGTGAGTAGAGAGAAGCATCATTGGATTGGACTCATTTGGGGTTTGGGTTGGTCTGAATGAGGCAAGAACACCCCAAGAAGCAGCCAAACCACAGGAGACAGGGAGAACACATAAACAAAAGAGGATAATATTTCGTCCTTTCTTTTTTGTTTAAGGTTTATGATTTTTTTTAAATAAATAGGTTAGTTTTTATAAGTAGTTTATCGGGATAATATTTTTAAAACGGTTTATCAACATTCGATTCGTCGCACAAGCATTCTGCTAAAAAAACATAAACCGCAACCATAAACCATAAGTTGTAGTCGAAAAAACCCACCCTTAATTTTGTCGTGCCAAGTTGAGTCGAGCCAAGTGGGGTCCAAGCCGATTAGGGGCCGACCGATCTGACCTGAGGATAAAATGGTGCGTGGAAATAGGCTGAAAAACAAAGGAAGTAAGAAAAGGGGACGAAAATGGCATTTTGTAGGTGATGCAACAAATTGAGTGGCAAAACATCACTTTGCAATGAAAGAAATGGCAATTCCTTTAAGACCCAAATTTATGAGTGGCAAATCTTTGATTTTCCCTTGTCAAGAGTATTTTAAGTTGTCATATGCAAATGGTATTAATAGATTTGACCCTGTATTGGACAACTTTGATTTCCCCTAATTACTGTGGGAATTGCACAGTGTCATGCAAAATTCTTGTAACATTAATTCATTCTAAATAAAAAGCCTGGAAAAATAATGATCAAAGTAAAAAAACAACCAAAAAAATAGTAACACATTGCTCCCATTTGAATTAATGCCATTAACTTCTTGCTAATTTGCCTCGCCGGGCATTAAATCCTGTAGTTTTTCAGCAATTGCATGTAGAGCATACAAGATGTTGTCACCGGCAAACTTGCAGGTCAATTCGTGCTGGATGGACACGAATGCAATAAAAGCAGAAACTACTAATCAGTTTTTGGATTGGATTTATTTATGTTAGACCATTAGAGATCAAATCTAAATTTCCTTCTTTTTATATATTAACAAATCTGAATTTCTATGGTCCAGATCAGGGAGCTCGCAGAATTGTTCTAAAAAAGTAGAGTAGTTTCATTTTTTTTTCAATTTCATTGTGAGATGTCCTCGTTTTTTTATTATTGTAAAACACATATGGTTCACCAGATGGCAACGCTAGTATATTCCTCCTGTTTCTAGAAAGTCAGTATACTCCTATTCCTATATCAGTGTTCATCTCTTTGCTTACATTCCACAGGTCATTATGCTCCATCTGTATCACAACGTTTGTCTATTTGTTGGTAATTGTTGTCTCGCAATAGCTGTACATTTAGAGAATCAAAAGTGTGGTAATTGAACATCTTCTGTTTTTAATTTTGTAAATCTTAGTTTGTTCGCATAGGGCAGTTGGACAAATTTTGTGAAATGGAGAAAGTAGTAAAGAATAGAGAGGTCATGTGATCAAATTGTGAGACTTGGATCATTTGGCCGCTAAATCAGACTACCTAAAATCATCTTTTAGCTTAAAGTAGCGTTCAGAATAGCGATGGCTTATGATTTTTTTACTGTAACTGATTAAATTTTTACTGTAACTGAGTTGGATTATTTAGCATAATTAAATTTAAAAAATAAAAAACATGTTAGTCTACTAAGAATAATGCAAAGAAATACAGAAAAAACACAAAAATACTAAAAGAAAAAAATAGAAAAAAAAGCTGAACGCGACAGCCGAATGTTACCGTGCAGTTGAAATGAGCGCTCCCTAAAATTGTACCAAACGGCATTTGCATCTGTCCATACAAAATCACACTTTTTTCATCCTAGAATTGTACACCATAAAAATTAACATAGAAGAGCATGACTCCTTTCTTCGTTGGCTTTTCCTGGCCTTTTCTCTGTACAGTAGATTGGTACTGGACTTTTCATTGGTTCTTGTGTACAGTGCCCAAGAACTGGACTTGTTTTCCGGGGGACAAGCAAAAGGGAATAGCGATGCATGGCCTTTTAAGGCATTTATAACAGTTGTCTTTTAAGGTTGTATTTAAAACTTTTATCATATCTAATGATAATATTAGAAACAATATCTCCAGTAAATAATTCCTCTAACTATTTTATACTATTTTTACTGTAACTTCCTTATCTCTCCAGTAAATAATTCCTCTAACTATTTTATACTACTTTTACTGTAACTTCCTTTCTCACATCCTCTCACTATTTGCGTTGGTTTGCGGGTTTAAACCATCTCTTACATAAAAGATAACAAATTGTCTCTCATCACCTTCTCTTTTCTCTATATAAGATTTTACTTATTTAATATCGTTAAGAGATGCCCTTACACCATTGCCAAAGGAAAAGTTTGACTTCTTTAATCCCAGCCGTCCACGTGATATGGTTCTTGGATGCCATCAATGGATGCAGGCACACATGTAGCTCAAGCTCAATTAGGGTTTGGTCATCTGTACTTGGACTTTGATCGCTGTCATTATTATCATCTGTTATGTATGAATGTACTCAGCTTTATTATGTGCATGGACCATATTCTATCGGTACCATCCCGCCCACACCTACCTAGTAATTCTTCAAAACCAGTGGACATCTCTACTAAATTTGTGGTGATTTTGGTCCAAATCTCCTCTTACTTTTATTTTCAGCTTTAAATACGCATTTATGCATCTAATCAAGTAATTTGTATGTGTAATTGTGTGTGTAAGGTTTGCAAAAACAAGAAAATAACTCAGATATGAACAGGATTAAAGAATGCATGATGGGGGAATGTCAGATGGGAAGAGAGGTACACAGGATGTCGATTGATGATGGATCCATGGCATTTTGCTTAGGAAAGCATCCTTTGAAAATACCAACCAATGTGCCCTTTTCTGTTTGGTTTTCACTTTCTTGGACCTTTTTTCTAGCTAGACTTTTCCCTGTCCTCACAAAACAAGATTGGGAATGTTTTTTTCCTTTGACCCACACAGAATGTTCTGTCTGCACCACACAGCTAGGTAGACAACAATAGCAGGTATCAGAGAGAATTGCAAACCTTACATTTCAGTGTAACGTTCGCGGGAAACGTGAAGACAGACTACAAGGAACTAACAAGATCCTAGTAATTGTCTGTAGAATCGGTATGGTAACGGAGGAAGTGAATGGTGTCTCAAAAATTTTCTTAAATATTCACCAATCTTTCACTTCATTAGTTACAAAGGTATAAAGATTAATAATAGAGAGCCAACACAAGACTAAGAAATCAAGAAACCAAAAACCTAGGACAGTAATTACAGTAGTACAGCTACAGTACCATGGTAGCACCACTACAGTACCGTTAGTACCACACTACAATGCCAGTAGTTCCACTATAGTAGATACAGGTGATGAACAATAAAATCAGTACCATTTTAACATTAAGAATCTATGTAACATTTGATCCATGATTCCAATTGTTTGTAGAACCAGTATGGTAATAGAGGGAGTGGATGGTGTCTCAAATTTTTTCTTAAATATTCACTAATCTTTCATTTCAATAGTTACAAAGGTATAAAGATTAATAATAGGGAGCCAACACAAGACTAACAAATCAAGAAACCAAAAACCGTGGACAGTAATTACAGTAGTACAGTTACAGTACGACGGTAGCACACTACAGTACCATTAGTACCGTGCTACAATGCCAGTAGCTCCGCTATAGTAGATACAGCTGATGAACAGTAAAATCAGCACTATTTTAAAATCAAGAATCTATGTAACATTTGATTCATGATTCCAAATCTTTGAAACTTGGCTTAAACCTTCTCTAAAATATCAGGAACTCATTCCAATCAACAATTAAGAGACTTGTTGCCAAAGTAATAACTTTTTTTTTTTGCATATGAAGGAAGAGTGCACCAAAACATAGCAAAAATAAAAAACAATGAATATGACTTTCTTATGGATGAATGATGGCCAAGATAACTCTAGATATATTTTCACATGTCACAACAAGTAAGAATACTGGACAAATCAAGCCAAAAACACTGGAATCTTGAAATCACTGCTTGAGACCAAAATCAGTAAAACGGGATTTTTTATGAACTTATTATCAAAGTGTCTAGATGAGTGAAGATTGACTTCCAAAAGTTATCTCCATATCTTATATATCCTTGTGTAAGTTCAAGCTCCAATTAGATTAGTTTTGATGATTAATGATAAATCTAAATGTGAGTTTAACTCAATTAATGACAAATCATAATGTGAAACTAACTCTTTTGTTGAGTATGTTATTGTTTAGTCTTATTTAGATAAAAAAGATGAAAATTATAGAGGTATGCATTCGATGCGATATTTCTTATATATTGTTGCGTTCCTCGGATCCAAAATATAGGTTGAACTATATCAAAAGTCTAACTTGAATATGTGAATATGTTTTTATTATATATTCTTGTATACACACATTTAGGAGAGACTTTACTCTATATTTTACGGTTTCATTAGTATTGATTCTTGTTCTTCATCCACATATATTTGGGATCTCTATTTTGAAACATATCTTTTTGAGTATATAAAAATTATGTAGTTCAGATATGCTCATGATTGATTTAAATTCAATCACTTTCAATCGGGTTGTCACAATATGTTTGTCTTCCTCATTATGTGTTAATGATCGGATATTTAATGACAACCGGATGTATAGCTTTACTAGCAATTAATTTGAAAATAAACACTTCCATTCAAATGAGTTAATTATTTTGAAAGCTTATCCTAGAATATACAATTATTATGTATATGATGTATACTCGTAAATCATTTTATTATCTCGCTATCTGTTGATATTGTCATCAATTACGAAAAGGGAAAGATTAAAAGAATCTAGACCCACCATTATGAGTTAATGGTACGTGTTGGTAATTAATGATAATCATATTATGGGACTAATATTTTCTTTGAGTTGGATGAATAGGTTAGGTCTCATGATGAGGATAACTTTGAATAGCTTCATGTGTTAAAGATCATCAAGTTAAGTTTCAGAATGAAAAATGGCTTCATAAATTGAAGGGCATCAAGAAGAGCAGATGATCATGAGTTGATAGCTCAATCACGCTTGCTCTAACTCTCCGAACATGATGCTATTATTTGTGAATATGTTTTACAAATAATTGTTGCTCATACATTTAATCCTTGTAACATGTGACTATACTTTACAAATGGTTGAAGTCCATATTTCCTAATCCTTGCGGATGAGGTTTATATTTGTGAATGTGTTTTACAAATGGTTGAAACCCATGCACAATTCTTATAACATGTGACTTAGGTTTATATATGTGTTTTGTAAACGTATTGAGTCCATGTACTTATACCTTGTGTTATGATTCCGAAAGTATGCAAATGTATTTTGCAACTTGTTGAGAATTATAATGTGATTTTTGTGTGCATGGTACTATAATTTGTAAATGTGTTTTGCAAAAAAATTATTGAAGTATATACACTTTTAAAAAAAAATCGGTACGATCACAATGTGTATGGCAGTACGACCGGCCAGTGGTATGACCGCATGTGAGATGCGATAGTACCGTATCTCAGTGTGGTCGAATAAGACTAGAATGGTTGAAGATTAGTGTGGTCGAACAAAACCAAAGTGGTCGAACAAGACTAGTGCGCTCAAGGACTAGACAATGTGGTCGAAATAAGACATGTGCAAGCGACCAAATCATATGGTGCAACCTGTTGTTCGAACTTTCTTTCTATGTTTTCTGGCTTTCTTGTGCCATATTTGAGCTCACTACCTTACTCAGTATCTTCGATCATTCTGAGCCTCGGCTCCACCATGAACGTAGCCCCGATTATCGCCATTGACCCTAATTGACTCCAAGCGACCTTACACATCTAAAGACAAAGAAATCATTTTCAGGTATAAGTTCTTCATAACTTGACTCATGTTAGTCAAAATATGTTTCATGCAATATTAATGTACTAATCTAAGTCAAATCAACTTAATCCATAACTCAATTTCCTAAAATCCAAAATTTTTCCTCTGGGCCGGTACTACCGTACCCACGCACCTCACAACTAGACCTCTCTAAAAATTAGCTACTACCAAGTAAACCGTAGTACTACCGTTCTGTGGTATGACTACCGTGGTACTATCACTCTGCGGTATAACCACTGCCATATCAACAGTATGACCGATTTCCTTGAAAAATTCACAAAATGATCCAAACAAAATGCAAACTTTTAAAAAATCGAATAACCACTTTACAAAACTTACAATGGTTCATCACAATATTATCTTATACCTTCTCACATAGTCCTTCATTGTTCAAGTTGATGCCTTTGCTTGTTTTCTTGTTTTTAAGGGAAACTTGTTTCCTTTCATTGCAATTGCTGATTCAGGAGTATATTTATGGACCTAGTAAAAAGTCATGTTTAATTTCCTCCTTTTCGTTTCGCAGGTTTCTTCAGTCAGAGCCAGAACATTGCAAATCATTGCACTTGAATGACATTCTGAGCTAATTCAGGATCAAGTAAGAACAAAAGGCATTCAGAATTTCACCTACAGGTACAACAAAACAAGGCAGGGAGGCAAGAAAATGTCATATTTATTTAGATTTATTGGTGCAGTTCAAAAACTAAGTACAGTCACTAGCTTGCTCTAAAAGACCCCTATCAACTGATTTTTCCCCTTCTGAAGAAATAGGGACTTCAGGAAGCCAATGTAGTCCTTGGGCAATTGTCGATGGAGCAAGCCAGGATATCTCGATAATCACGCGAGATCGTGAAATGATCATACACATTGCCGTCGCGGCTCTTCTTGTACTCAAACAACAAGGATGAATGATTGAATGCTGTGAGCTTGACAAACCCGAAGTCAAAGTCCCTGAAGTGGCTCCATTGGATGTTTGAAGTGGTGAAGTCTGAAAGGCTAGCACCAGCACCACCGACAACCACGTGTGTCGTTGCCTGGAATGGGCCACTGTAGTGATCCGATGCGTCAACGACACATTGACTCTGCAACCAATAAAAGATTGTAACCAGGCTCTTAGGAAAAGTAAGCTTCAGCCTGCAAACTGTAATACTTCACTGTAGAACTACCGGCAATAGTACTTATACAATGTTAAAGAAACTTTGCATTGACATCTAGAATTTCACTTTGATGTGATGCAAATGCTAATTAGAGACACACCTGATAGACTGGACATGTCCGTTCATAGCTGTGGACGTGGCCGTAGAAAGCGAGATCGACCTTGTACTTCTGCCACAACTCCTGCAGTGCTTCTCTCCCCATCGGTTCTTCAAATGTGCCCTCCCTTTCATAGTAGGAGCAGGATGAGTACCCAAGAACACGATGCGCAAGGAAGATGAGCCATGGCTGCTTCTGCCTGTCGACAGATGACAGGCATTGCTCAATGAACTTGTATTGCTCAGTCCCCGACCTCCAATCCTCCTCTGTATGAGCAATACAGAACCTGAACATGCCATAGTCTGTTGCATACCTGAAGAAGGATAGCTATTCTGTCAGTAAAATTCAGAGATGACATATGAAGGGACCGCTATGGTCTTATTGAGCCACTGCAATTACCAGAATTTTGCACGGTTCTCAGCAGGAGTATAGAATACAGTTTGAGCAGGAACACCGCATTCTCCACCGGAGTCGAGATTTCCATAGAAAGAGCCAGTTCCGGGCCAATCTCTCTCATGATTACCACTGCAAAAATGACCAACTTTGTAGTTTTCAGACAATAATACATGGGGAAAACATAAGGAAGTTCTGAAATGAAACATTAAACTGACCTGCCAATCATGTATGGTACAGTCGAAGCAATTGGTTCAATCTGTGCAGTGAACTGATCCCACTGCGACAAGTAGCCATTTGCGTAGCAAATGTCCCCTATGTGAACCACCATGTCAATGTTGTCTAGGTCTCTAATGATCTGGTAAGTAGTGTTCAGTGAGCCTGGCTGGAAGTCATTGAACTCATTGGAACCATCTGCCTCTGCCTGAAGAAAAATATCAGAAAGAAAAATCATTGTACTTGCAAAATAACCAATTTTTACATAAAAATATGAAGTGAAACTAAGATAGAAATGAAAGAATATATCTACCTTTCCCATGTCTCCAAATATGACAACTCGTTGCAAAGAATCTTGTCCAGGATAAGGTGATGCTTTGAAGCTGTATGACTTGCTCCAGATGTGGGTACCGTTCATTAACCTATGGCCAAGTCTGTAGGTATACCTGCAATTTTTCAAAGTAACTTTGCTTAGTAGCTGGAAGCATCACAATTTCAAAACAGGTTAAACAGGCAAGATAGACCACATACTGTGAGTCTGGCCACAAATCCTTTAAATAACTTGTATGAATGTAACCAGGATGGCGCCAACCAACAGTTCGCGCAGGTGCACCTGCATTTGCAGATTACAAGAAAGTGCTTGGTTCATAAGATTCAGGAAAAACGAAATGATGCTGATGTATGTGGTGCTACCATATGAACAGATTCTCATTTATGTTGACGTCGTAAATTCTGAACTGCAGGTAGCTCATGTTCATCTCATCTCTAGGAAGAATTAAGCAATTGTCACGTACCGCACATGCTATTTCTGTCGAATGTTAATGTTCCAGCTGGAGAAAGGAACCGGCGTCTGCCTTTTGCACCCCATTCAACAAAAGGAACTGCTTCTTTAATATCATATCCGCTTGTCCAGGTGACTGTCATCTGCAGTGGTACTAATACAGTCACCTTCTTACATTTCTCAAAGACAGCTATCTTGTGTAGTGCATATTATCTTTCTAGTTTCAATGTTGAATTGAAAACAGAATAATACAATGTAGATTATCGTCGAAAACACATCATGCGATTTACATGGTCATCTAAAATTCTCAATGGTAGATTGATCGGCAAGCTTACATCATTCCAAGACTTCCCTTGCGCCAAACGTGGGTACACAGGTGCCTTTGGATTCACAAATGCGACCTTGTTTGAGACAGCAATCAGCTTCGGCTGTTACAGGAGTGAGATTTTTTTTCAGACTTGAGAATATGAAGAAATGTATTTTCAGAATTACAGTAGAGTTCTAATTATGTAGAGAAATAGAGAAAATACAGTATAGTCTTACCTTCAAGAGACCTCCTGAAAATAGTGCAAATGAGAAATCTTCCCTCTGGTTGATCAATTGAAGCTTCAAGTTTCCCTTTCCAGACTTGTTATAGCCATCATTTTTGAAGTTTGCAAATTGGTACTGCAAGGAAGATATGAAAGAAAAAAACAATTATCGAAATGAATGCGTTGCAAAGTCTGGATCCTGGCATTGAATTATGTCTGAAGCATTCGTGAAAAAATTATGTCTGAAGCTCAATTAATTGGAACACGTCACGGAAGAATTTGCCAACCTTGATGGGAGCTGTGCATAGTACTGGGGGATGCTGCCTCGTATTTTCAGGCTCACAGATTGCAGCACTGACAAATTCAAACAAGTAGAACAAAATCAAATCCTATGCTCAACATTGTAGGTTCACCTAAAAACGCCTGATTGGATTGAGTTCATGTGGCAATCAATTTGCCTACATACAGATATACCAATTCTACTGTTACCTAAAATTGGCAGGAGAAAACACACCAATCCAATCATCACTGGAGGGATTTGGCTGGAAGAACTCCACCTCTACCCATTCACTGTTCTGGCCCTGCAGTATAACAATTCACAAATAACAGGTGCCCCCAAACTGTCAGTAAACCATCACTCTGCAACTGTTGAACAACAGTGGTAAGATTTGAGGGCCATGGGGCTAAGTGGCTAACCTTCAGTCCAAGTACCAAAGGGGAAGCCTTGACATGTGCCGACTGGTCGACGGCGAGGGTCGTCCTCTCGATCGCGATCCTCGACAGCGGCTGCTCACCGCCGGGATGAGCCACCGCACAAACAACCAGCCATGTGACCACCACCCACAGCCTCATTCAGAAGCCTGAAAATTTCCCAACTGAGACAGCAGCTCAAAGGAAATTAGGGGTGGGAGCCTAGAGTACAGCAACTACCTGTAATTTCGAACCAATTGTGGCAATCTCCAAGAATAAAACAAGGTATACCAAGAAAAGGCAGCCACTTCAGGATGTCCTTGGAGACAAGTCAGACAACAGTGCGATTGAGTGACGAAGTGTGAAGGATTGGAGGAAAGGGCTGCAGATATTTATCGAATCATTGAGGTACGTGTGGACGCGTACGGATTCTGGGGCACAGGAGAATATTCGCTGCTCCCATGATACTAAGTTGCGAGTGAAAAGTGCCGTGGGGAACTGAACACCGGAAATGGAGACTGGAAGACGTTGACTCTCAGTGTCTTTATGATCTGCAAACTTTGTGCTGTTCTGTGCCAAATACAGTACAAATGGGTATGCGCACGAATTGGCATATACCATACTGTTTGTATTTGTATTCATGAAAATAACGGTATGTGTGTTGTTTTTGTTAAAAATGGTATTTTTGCCATTCGGTGGCCGAGCGGTAAGGCTGGTGGGCTGAGTGTAGCCCATGCCGCACCGCTAGCAGATGGTAGGCTGTCTACCGCCCTCACCACCAGACAGCAGATAATTAAGTTAGCTTAATTACCTGTCTTTTTGCATATTATTTGTTCAAAATTTTAAATATAGCAAAGGAGCTCAAAAAATTATAAAAATTTTTATGCAGCCTCTCGACACACCATACTTGAGCATGTAATTTTTTGATAATTTTATCCACTGTGAATGTTGCTCAAAAATTTGTACAATTACCAGACAATATTTGAATATTTAAATATAGTAAATGAGCTCAAAAATTTACAAAATTTTATCATCGGCCTCTTGCAACAACTTACTTAACTACATAATTTTGTGACAATTTTATTCGATGTGAATGTTGCTAAAAAAATTTGTACAATTAGCTGATGATTAATACCAGTTTAGGAGGTGGGTCATTTTATTTTCTTTGCTTTATTTAATCCACATTTTGGTTTTTTTTGCTTTGTTTAATTCACATATGAACAAACCTAGTGGGCCGTACACATTTGGCTCATATAAAAATTGAGGACTCGCGCAGGAAATAGACCACCGAAAGTGTCACTTACGTTGCGTTTACCTCTCCGCGCGCAGTTCACTCCCGTCATTATCGTCGCATCATTAGCGTGCACTTCGCTATCGCTCTCGCTATAAATTTTGAGTTACGTACACTCACACTCTTGCAATCTCTTCACTGACACTCCTCACCTCGCAGTGTTCATTTTAGTTCGAAGTGTACATTATTTTATACTATTTATTTATCATAAATTTTATTTTGTAATATTTTACTATCATTATCAATCTTCATATTAATATTTAGTCTTTTCCATCTGTTGGAAGGTATGGCTTTACCGAAACTTCTCAAACAGTTCTATGATGAGAACCTACGATGAGAACCACCGATGCCACTCATAGATGGCGGGTGACGCGGCTGGCTGTGTTGAGGGAGGGATCATTAGGAGCTAAACGAGTGCTATGTCCCAATCCTATAGGCCACGGGGCTTATTGCTCTTTGTGAGGCTAGTCTCTATCGGACGCTAGTTCACCATCGACGGCAGCCTGCTCACGGCACTGGTGGACAGATGGAGGCCTGAGACACACACATTTCACTTTCGATGGGGTGAGATGATGGACACTTTGCAGGACATCTCGCTCTTGACCTGTCTCCCTTTCTGGGGTGACGCACTTGTTTCAGCCTCTGCACTAGTGGACTAGAAGGAGAGGCTAGCAGACCGGTTTGGCCTGGCTATCCCGGAGGGTGCTCGTGGCGTCTCCTACACTTGGATGAAGAATTTCGATGTGTGCCCATAGGATGCACCACCCCAGGACGTCAGGACGCAGCTCGTCGCGTACTGTCGGACCCTGGAGCAACAACTCTCAAATCCTCTGTGTAAATCGCACTAGTCCAGGATCAGCTAGTACACGTAGTGAACAACAAAGATTAATACCATGCACAATGAGATTTATTAATTAACTAAATATGAGTCTAATGACCAAAGTTTACATCAATGGTTCATAGACTAAAATTAAATATAAGCAGCAGAAGAAGAATCATAAAGTAGTAGCCCATTCGAGCGTGCTCACAGGCGAATGATTATAAGACGTGGTCTACACATCGCTATCCTCACCGAAGTTGATGAAAGCATCCTCTGAAAATAACCTTAGTCAAGATCGTTCAGCCTTTCCGCTGGGAATTGGGTGCACGGTAGATCTTCGCTTAGTGGTCGATAAACTCGACGCAAGTGTGTTTTGGCAGATTAAAGATTGTTTGTCTCTTGCACTGGCATTGGAAGATCATTGCGATTCATCGAAACTCTCGCGAGTATCCATCCTACATCGAGAAGATCAGGCGACCCCGTATCAGGGTCGGTATGGTACAGACTAGCAGCCAATGCAACATGAGTAGACGATGGCATGGACGGACATGGCACACCTGGATGTCGTCATGGAGCAGCATCCGTATGACATCCAGACATATGATGAGTACCTGGAGTGGTACGTACCCCGGTCACGTAGCACACTCATCGTTTCTCCACCAAATCGCACTGAGCAGATCACACACGACGACAGTCTACAACGCTCGATCAATCACCACAACGCTTCGTGATGGCATGATAGCGTAAGACAGTTGCAATTTCTAATTGTTTCATTTACAAAATTCATACTGGTCGTTACAGAACCTATTTCATATGTCACTTCAGTTGGAGTAGACGCAGCACATCACAAGTGCGTCCGAGACTGCCCTCACCAACTCGGACACACCACCGGTCCTACAGAATACTTTGAAGTACATTCTAAAGTAGGCCAAAAAATAGTTGCCAACCTAAGCTATGGCCGTTCGATGGAGCACGCTATGCACATCGGGCACCCAGTGGGGGCACCATATGCACCCGCCAGGTCATCGCGACCTAGCAAATCTGGTCGGCCATCGCAATTTACCAAGTCTACCCGACATCGTAGTACTAGCCACCGATCATCCGCGGGCCATATTGACAAGGAGTAACTTACGTACAAACCTATATTTTGTTTTCTTGTTAGGCATTTCATTCCACTAACATTATGGCGTTCTTCTGCCACAGGTCCATCATCGAGATACATCACTTTTGACCTCCGCACCACCTACACAGACTACCGCTCCTAGTCATTTATCTTCGTATTCTACATTCAGAATATTTATTGTGACTAACATCGTTTCATCTTGCAGCCTCCAATTCAATGTAGGGGTAACGTCAAGTCCACCAAAGATGATACGGGCCACCCGGATGCTTCTAGGGAGCGGTACACAGCGTCAGGGTTTGCACCGCACACAGGACAGAGCTCATCATTCACACCATATGCAGGGTTTCGAGACTTTGGTGGGCAGACTTCTTCTGGCATCGCTGGCACATCGTACAGTCAAGGCCAAAGCTTCTCTGCATCACGAGGGGGATTTCTAGAGTCCTTCATTTATGATATTATTGCTGGTGGCCTACAGTTTGGCATGTCTCAGCAGGACGACATCGACGCTTACCGGACCCAGCCTACTGTACCTCAACCTACTGGACCACCGCCAGCCACTCAACAAATGGAACAGTCTCAATACATCCTCCAAACCAAAACACAAGCTCTGGACTAGCTGACATACCCCATGGAACATGCTCATGCTCAACATGAGATAAGAGCATGCACAGGGAGACAGACACGGCCATGAGATAGCAGTGGCTCAGATGAGTGAGCCATATCGTATCCCGTGCGATGCATTTTTGTACCATTACATATACTTCTATAAATATTCAAAATGTATAAAATTCTCAAAAAAAGATAATTACTATGACTGTATCAGGATACTGCACATAAAATTTTGTAATTTTGGCAGCGCGTTTGCTACTTGTAACATCTCCTATAAATATCGTAATCATATGAATTTTTGAACAACATTCACAACGAATAAAGTTACCAAAAAATTACACAGTTAAGTACATTGTGTCGAGAGACTGCACATAAAATTTTGTAATTTGCTGATGTCATTTGCTATATTTAATAATTTAAACAAATAATATGCAAAAAAGATAAGTAATTAAGCTAGCTAATCAGCTGGCTTATTTACCTGTTGTCTGATGGTGGGGCAGTAGGCAACCTGCTGTCTAGTGGCGAGGCGGTAGGCAGCCTGGCGCCGATGGCAGCCCACGCATCAGCTCTACGGCATCGCCACCCAGCCACCAGACGACAAAAATGCTATTTTTGACAATACCACGTGGATACTACTATTTTCGTAATTATGGATGCAAACATTGCCATATATGTTTTTTTTCTCCCCTACTTAGACTTCGATAAAGTTTGCATGCGTACAATTGGTATTAGTAAAGATTAATAGATTTAAAAATGTTATAACACCCATCCTAGATGGACTCATCGAGAGGATGCATGCCTATTACTCCCTCAGTTCCTCTGTTCTTTTTAGATGATGTTTTAGAATATGCGTAGTCAACTTTTTAAAACTTTGATATCTAATATATACAAAAGTATTTGGATTTATCAAGTGAAAATGATATTGCTATATTTGTTATCAAAAATACTTTCATATTATTATATTTTTTTAATAATTTTTGCTAACATATAACTATAAAAATGATGTATTTTGTTATCTAAATCTAGTCGGATCTAACCACTGCTGGTCCTTCTGACCGCTTAAAGAGTTCGATCAGTATTGGCTCAAATAATGAGGACTGGTCGAAGGTTATGATTGGGATCAACTTTGCGTCTGTGATGGACTTTGCGTCGACTGGAATCAGACATAGCTACTTAAGGTGCTTTCGACTAGAACTCTTTTCCATTATCTTCTGAAACTCTCCGAGCGGATTGTTGTTCCTGTCTCTAAGAGGATTACTGTTCCAGCTTCTAATAGGTCTATATTTTATTACCGACTAGGACTCTATTCATTTCATCATTAGAGACCCTTATCTCTAGCCTATATATGTACCCCTATAGTCGCACTGTTAAGATACGTCAAAGTTCTCTGTACTTTTAATCTCTTCTCATATAGTTCAGTCTTTGTGCGTCCGTGATTTTTCTCACAAGGGTTTTCCACGTTAAATCTGTGTTTCTCGTTCTTTTGATCTTCTATTTCTACCATGTATTTTATAACAAAACATAATGATATCAAAGATGAGTGTTGAAGACTATGTTTATGTCCAAAACAACAGTTAAAAAAAGAATGAAGGTAGTGACATTGTAAAAACAAAAACACACCAAATCTTTTGACTCCTCACCGCACCAACACCTAGATACGCAACAAAAGGGAAGGACTCACCGGAAATAGACAAATGAAAAATCAAAATATAATCTCAGAAGCTGAAATATCTCATTCTCAATACACAAGTCAAGTTTCAAATAGTACAACATTAAGCATATACCTATTCAGTATCAGGTAAGATCAAACAACATTCAAAAATTCACCTACAACTACAACAGAACAAAGCAGACAGGCAAGAAAATGCCATATTTATTTAGATTTATTGGTGCAATCCAAAAACTATGTACAGTAACTATCTTGTTCTAAGAGGCCCCATCAACCGATTTCCCACTCTGGAACTATCAGGACTTCATGAAGCCAGTGTAGTCCTTGGGCAGTTGTCGATAGAGCAAGCCAGGACATCTCGGTAATCACGCGAGATTGTGAAATGATCATACATATTGCCATCACGGCTCTTCTTGTACTCAAATAGCAAGGATGAATGATTGAAGGCCGTGAGCTTGACGAATCCGAAGTCAAAGTCCCTAAAGTGACTCCATAGGATATTTGAATTGGTGAATTTTGAATCTAAAATGTTAGCACCAGCACCACCGACAACCACATGTGTTGTTGCCTGGAATGGGCCACTGTAGTGATCTGATGCATTAACGACACATTGACTCTGCAACCAACAAAAGATTGTAACCAGACTTGTAGTATTGTAATAGGAAATGTAAGCCTCAGCCTGCAGAATATAATTTTCTACTGTAGCATTACCGGCAATAGTACTTATCAGATGTTGTCATACAATGTTAAAACTTATCAGATGTTGTCATACAATGTTAAAGAAACTTTACTGTGCCAGCTACACAATTGCACTTTGATCTAATGCAAATGCTAATTAGAGACACACCTGATATACTGGACATGTCCGTTCATAGTTGTGGACATGACCGTAGAAGGCGATATCGACCTTGTACTTCTGCCAAAGCTCCTGCAGCGCTTCTCGCCCCATCGGTTCCTCAAATGTGCCCTCCGATTCATAGTAGGTGCAGGATGAGTACCCAAGAACACGATGCGCAAGGAAGATGAGCCATGGCTGCTTCTGCCTGTCGACGGACAATAGGCACTGCTCAATAAACTTGTACTGCTCAGTTCCCGGCCTCCAATCTTCTTCTGTGTTAGCAATGCAGAACCTGAACATGCCATAGTCTGTCGCATACCTGAAGAAGGATAGCTGTTCTGTCAGTAAAATTCAAGATGACATCTGAAGGAACCGCTATGCCTTATTGGGCCACTACAGTTACCAGAATTTTGCACGGTTCTCAGCAGGAGTGTAGAACACAGTTTGAGCAGGAACACCACATTCTCCACCTGAGTCGATGTTTCCATAGAAAGAGCCAGTTCCGGGCCAATCTCTCTCATGATTACCACTGCAGAAATGCCCATTTTTTTAGACCAGAGACCTGAAATGTCCCTTTTCTTTAGTTATTTTTAACAGGATTTTCTTTAGTTATTAAACAATAATACATGGGAAAACATAAGGACGTTCTGAAATGAAACACTAAAGTAAACTGACCTGCCAATCATGTATGGTATAGTCGAAGCAATTGGTTCGATCTGTGCAGTGAACTGATCCCACTGTGACAGGTAGCCATTCGCATAGCAAATGTCTCCAATGTGAACCACCATGTCGATGTTGTCTAGGTCTCTAATGATCTGGTAGGTAGTATTCAGTGAGCCTGGCTGGAAGTCATTGAATTCATTGGAACCATCTGCCTCTGCCTGAAGGAAAATGTCAGAAAGAAGAATCAGTGTACTTGCAAAATGCGCAATTGTTACATGAAAATATGAAATGAAAGAATATATCTACCTTCCCCATGTCCCCAAATATGACAACTCGTTGCAAAGAATCTTGTCCAGGATAAGGTGATGCTTTGAAGCTGTATGACTTGCTCCAGATGTGGGTACCGTTCATTAATCTATGGCCAAGCCTGTAAGTATACCTGCAATTTTTTGAAAGTAAACATTGCTTAGTAGCTGGATGTATCGCAATTTCAAAACAGATTAAACAGGCAAGATAGACCACATACTGTGAGTCTGGCCACAAATCCTTCAAGTAACTAGTATGGATGTAACCAGGATGGCGCCAACCAACAGTTCGCGCTGGTGCACCTGCATTTGCAGATTAGTAGAGAGTGCTTGATTGACGAGATTCAGAAAAAAAACAAATGGCGCTGACACATGCGGTACTTCCATACGAGCAGATTCTCAGTAATGTTGATGTTGTAAATTCTAAACTGCAGATAGCTTATGTTATCTTTAAGAACAACAGGCCAATCATGACGTACCGCACATGCTATTTCTTTCGAATGTTAATGTTCCAGCTGGAGAAAGAATCTGACGTCCGCCTTTCGCACCCCATTCAACAAAAGGAATTGCTTCTTTAATATCGTATCCGCTTGTCCAGGTGACTGTCATCTGCAGTGATATTAATCCTGTCACCTTCTCTGAAGACAGCTATCTTGTATATTTCATGTTATCTTTCTAGCTTCAGCGTTGAATTAAGAACAGAATAATACAATGTAGATTCTTGTCAAAACACATCGCGCAATTTAAACTGTCATCTCAATGGTCGATTGATAGGCAAGCTTACTTCATTCCAAGACTTCCCTTGCGCCAAACGTGGGTACACAGGTGCCTTTGGATTCACAAATGCGACCTTGTTTGAGACAGCAATCAGCTTCGGCTGTTACATGAGTAAGATCTTTTCAGACTTGAGAAAAATGAGGAAATGCATTTTCAGAATTACACTGGAGTTGTTGTTATGTAGAGAAGTTGAGAAAATAAAGTATAATCTTACCTTCAAGAGGCCTCCAGAAAATAGTGCAAATGAGAAATCTTCCCTCTGGTTGATCAATTGAAGCTTCAAGTGTCCCTTTCCAGACTTATTATAGCCACTATTTTTGAAGTTTGCAAATTGGTACTGCAATGAAGATTGAAACAAAAACAATAATCGAAATGAACACATCACAAAGTCTAAATCCTGGCAATGAATTATACCTGAAGCTCAATTAATTGGAACATGAAAGAATTTGCCAACCTTGATAGGTGCTGTGCATAGCACTGGGGGTTGCTGGCTCGCATTTTCAGGCTCACAGATTGCAGCGCTGACAATTTCAAACAAGAAACCCAAAATCAAACCTTATGCTTAACATTTTAGGTGCACCTAAAAATGCGTAAGTGGATAGACTCATGTGGCAATCGATGTGCTTAAATGTAAATTTTCCAATACTGTTACCTAAAATTGGCAGGAGAGAAAACACCAATCCAATCACCATTGGAGGGATTTGGATGGAAGAACTCTACCTCTACCCATTCACTGTTCTGGCCCTGGGTAATCACAATTCACAGGTGCCCCCAAAGTATCAGTAAACCATCACTCTGCAACTGTTAAACAACAGTGGTGAGAATTGGGGCTAACCTTCAGTCCAAGAACCAAAGGGGACGCCTTGACATGCGCCGACTCGTGGACAGCGAGCGTCGTCCTCTCGATCGCGATCCTAGACAGCGGCTGCTCGCCGCTGCGATGAGCCGCCGCACAAACAACCAGCCATGTGACCACCACCCACAGCCTCATACTCCTTTCAGAAGCCTGAAAAATACCCAGCCGAGACAAGCAGCAACTTTAGGATCTCCTTGGAGACAACAGTGCGATTGAGTGCCAAGTGTGAAGGATTGGAGGTAAGGGTTGCAGATATTTATCCCAGTCATTGAGGTACGCGTGTGTGTGTGTAATGCTGGGGCATAGGAGCAAGACTATTCTCTGCTCTCAAGAATCCAAATTGCGAGTGAAAAGTGGCGTGTGGAACCGATGCAGACTGGAAATTAGCACACACATCAAGAAAGACCTTAACCGTTGACTGACGAAGTCAGTGCCGGTACCATTAGGGTGCAAATTGATATGGACGGATATTGTTTATTCGTATTTTTTTCTATATTTTTTTATCAGAATCAAAATCGAACATAAATAGTGCCGGATACGAATATAGATATAGATATTCTCGGTCATAAATACAGAGCGAATACATACCGCTTCGAATACGGTTAGTCTCAATCACGAATATTTAATCGGATAATGCACTAAAACAAAAACTATATATATATCGCATGTGTAAGGATCAATCACCATACTGCATATACATAATAGAACTATATTAATAGTTTAACAAGTAAATTTCACACGATGACAAGGACAAGATAAACAACTAGTAAATTTTAGTTAGCAAACTAGCAAATAAATGATAGAGACTAGTTAAACAAGTAGTAACTAACTAGCTACATGCTACACGGTTCAAAAGTAAAAATTGTCCATAGCCAAGTAGTCAAGTACATCATTAGTTCATTTAACTTCATTACATTTACATCACATGATAAATAACTATCCGGTAACTATCTAAAAAAATATCCGGTAACTATCCGAAAAATATCCGGATAGTTCCTTATCCGTCGGATAATACCTTTTCCGAATCCATTTCCTTATTCGGCAAAAAATATCCGACTCTGTTTCCGTATCCGGCAAAACCTTTGGATATCTAAAAATATGCTCCGAATTAAAACAGACAGACGGTCGGTACTCGGTCGGAAAATATCCGCTCCGTTTGCACCTTTACAGTATGATCCGCAAACTTTGTGCTGTTAAGTGTGTCGTTGTTACTGATCAAACAGTAAAAGAAAAGGGATCTTCGGTGCCTCCTCACAAGCGGAAGTTAAGCACCAGGGGCAGATTTAAACTCATGACAAGGTGGGTTTCAGTCCGAGGTATAAGAATATTAGTAGTATATAATCCAAATACATTCAGTCCAATCCCAAGTAGTCTTGCCAAGGTTCAACCCAGGTAGCCCATGCAGACATATGGCCAAACTGCCTACTCTTGCCACAGATCTAGGGGTCAATTGAAGCAGTATGCTTTGGACGGCTGAGGTGCGAAGTTGAAGCGGTAAGTGGAATCAAGCGGCTCAGCGTTCAGAGAATGTTCAGACTGGCCGAAAGGTTATCATCTGATATGTGTCCAATGTAGATCTAGCGGCCAATAGTGATGGTGATGTTTGGACCATCCAAACAGTTATCATTTGTTATGCGTTTGATGTAGATCTAGCTGCCGAGAGTGATTTGACGTTCAGATAGTCTGAACATCTGAGCTAAAATGATTTACACGGTGCTGATCGAACTATGGTCTGAGTTATGGAAGTCGTTGCCAAATTCAATTAACGAAGGGGTATGGACCGACAGTCATTCGATCCAGATCCAATGGCGAAGGGTTACTCAACCGATTGTTCAGTCCGAAGAGTCATGCTCTACTGATCGTCTGATGTATATGCAACGGCCTAAAGGTTATTGGTGATGTTCGGACCATCCGAAGAGATACACTTTACTGATGGTCCGATCCAGATCTAACGGCCGAAAAGGGTGGCAATGTTCAGACAGTCTGAAGAGTCCTCTCCTGCTGTTTAGACGATGCTTATCGAATGGTGGAGATTCTCTGATACCCTTTTGCTCAGTCCGATCAAACTAGCACTAGAGTTATGAAGATCCAATAACGAGGATTACAGCAAAATATTTTAGTTGCATCCCACGACTGAAAATCTATTCAGTGACGATTACTATGTACCGCAAAATGTTTTAGTTATGAAGACCATACAGACCTTTATGTCCTCTTCGCCCACGCTTTCGGGTCTGTTCTTTTTTGCTACGATTTTTGGCTGGAAATTTTGAATTTTAGCTGTTTGCGACAGAGATTACGGAGAGAGAGATATTCGCTTGCGATTTGGATAGTATAGATGTTGAACTTTTAACGTGTACTATAATTAATTTGTAGACTCCATCTTAAAAAAATATTTCGTTTGAAAGTTAAATATTATAATAAAAATTAAAAATTATTTTAAGAAGCTGAAAAGAACATCCGCTTCATTTGTTAGCACCGTTGGACCGGTGAGGCCGTCCCTACGGCAATGCATCGAATCTGGTACAATAATTGTGGGCCTACTTGCAAACTTTGACGAAATTTGGCGGTCCATCCGGCAATGCATCGAATATAGTACAATAAATATGTGCCTACTTGCAAACTTTGACGAAGTTTTGCAAACTTTGACGAAGTTTGGCACGCGTACACATTGGTGTTATTAAAGATTACTTGGACAGACGTACACATTGGTATTAGTAAAGATTAAATGGACAGCTTCTAGAGTTTGCAATGTAATTGCAATCCAGATGATGGTCCATCCCTGCGACAATGTGTGGGTATTTGGAATAGCGATGATTTCTAATTTTTAACTAAAATTTTACTATAATTGATTTATTTTTTACTATAACTGAGTTGGTTTATTGGACATATTTAATTTAAAAAATATAAAAATAGAAAAAATATGTTAACCCATCACGGACATTACAAAGGAATACGGGAAAAAAGAAAATACAAAAAAGCTCAAAATATCTTAAAAAATCAGAAAAAGATAAAATTACTGAATAGTGAAAAAAATAGAATCTAGAAGCTGAAGCTGAAAAAAGCTAAAATGAGCCGGCCAAATATAGTACAATGGTTCTTTATTTTAGCTTTTAAAATTTATTTTAGGTTTTTTCAATTAGTTTTTAAATAGAGTATCTTTTTAAGATGAAATCTATAAGTTAATTGTAGTATACACTGTAACAAATTTATTTATATCGATCAAAATAGCATACAAGTTTCTGTTATTCTATACTCTTTCTTACAAACAGTTCAAAAGTCATAAACCACAAAAAAAATCATAAACTGAAAATAAATACTATAAAGCAAAACTAAAAAGAATCTAAAACTATAAACCGACAAAAGATCAGACCCAATAATTACGTGCCCTACTTGCAAACTTTGACGAAGTTTGGCACGCGTACACATGGTGTTAGTAAAGATTACACATTGTATTAGTAAAGATTATTTTAGCTGTTTGCGACAGAGATTACGGAGAGAGAGATATTCGTTTGCGATTTGGATTGTATAGATGTTGAACTTTTAACGTGTACTATAATTAATTTGTAGACCCCGTCTTAAAAAAATACTTCGTTTAAAAATTAAATATTAGAATAAAAATTAAAAATTATTTTAAGAAGTTGAAAAGAACATCCGCTTCATTTGTTAGCACCGTTGGACCAGTGAGGCCGTCCCTACGGCAATGCATCGAATCTGGTACAATAATTGTGGGCCTACTTGCAAACTTTGACGAAGTTTGGCGGTCCATCCGGCAATGCATCGAATATAGTACAATAAATATGTGCCTACTTGCAAACTTTGACGAAGTTTTGCAAACTTTGACGAAGTTTGGCACGCGTACACATTGGTGTTATTAAAGATTACTTGGACAGACGTACACATTGGTATTAGTAAAGATTAAATGGACAGCTTCTAGAGTTTGCAATGTAATTGCAATCCAGATGATGGTCCATCCCTGCGACAATGTGTGGGTATTTGGAATAGCGATGATTTTTAATTTTTAATTAAAATTTTACTATAGTTGACTTATTTTTTACTGTAACTGAGTTGGCTTATTAGGTATAATTAAATTTAAAAAAAATAGAAAAATAGAAAAAAATATGTTAACCCATCACAGACAATACAAAAGAATACAGGAAAAAAGAAAATACAAAAAAGCTCAAAATATCTAAAAAATCAGAAAAAGACAAAATTACTGAATAGTGAAAAAAAGTAGAATCTAGAAGCTGAAACTGAAAAAAGCTAAAATGAGCAGCCCATTAAATATAGTACAATGGTTCTTTATTTTAGATTTTAAAAGTTATTTTTAGTTTTTTCAATTAGTTTTTAAATAGAGTATCTTTTTAAAATAGAATCTATAAGTTAATTGTAGTACACACTGTAACGACTTCATTTATATCGGTCAAAACGGTACATGAGTTTTCTATTATTCTATACTCTTTCTTACAGATAGTTCAAAAGTTATAAACCACAATAAAAAAATTATAAACTGAAGACAAAAATTATAAAGCAAAGCTAAAAAGAACCTAAAACTATAAACCGAAGATAAAAAGATCAGGCCCAATAATTACGTACCCTACTTGCAAACTTTGACCAAGTTTGGCATGCGTACACATGGTGTTAGTAAAGATTAATTGGACGGACGTACACATTGTATTAGTAAAGATTAATTGGACAGCTTCTAGAGTTTGCAATGTAATTGCAATCCAGATGGATGATTCCTTCCGTTCTCAGATCTTACATTTTTTAAAGGGCAGTGGGAGCATTCTACATCAATTAAAGAGGGAATAGAACTAAAAATTTAGCACACCTGTCCAAGCTGGGACTCATCTGGTGGATTCGCGTCAATTAACATTGTAAATTCTACACGCACCACCGCCATCGCACATAAGCATACCAAATATGGGATTCCTAACCACGACACCATCACCACCTAGCTACTCAACTAAGGTTCCGTTTTTTAGGTTAGGTAGGACGTTCGATAAATAGTACTGATTGATAGAAACGAAAGCTAAAAATCGATTAAAAAGTTAAATGGAAATAAAAGAAAGAAAGCATCAGTTCTTAAAAAAAAAATGATAACCTCAGAAGCTGAGATATCTCGATAACACAAGTGTCAAACAGTGCAGACGTTTAGCATATATGATAAGTCACAAACATCACAGATATGATCAAAATGGAGGCTGCAATCATCATCAGGTTCCTCCATAAGTTGCTTAAACAGCTAAGGTGGCCCGAGGGCAGTTGTCAATCGAGCACGCCAAGACGTCTCGATAATCGCGCGAGATCGTGAAGTGGTCGTAGACCCTGCCGTCCCGGCTCTTCCTGTACTCGAACAGCAGCGTGGATTGGTTCAGCGCAGTGAGCTTCGCGAATCCGAAGTCATAGTCCCTGAAGAAGCTCCAGTAGGGTACATTGGTTCTGAACGGAGAGAGGCTCGCGCCGCCACCACCGACGATCACATGAGTCGTCGCGTTGAATCGACCACTGTAATGGTTTGATCCGTCCTGGACACATCGGTTCTGCAGGCAAAGAAATCTGCATCTGTCACACTCACAAATCTGTAAAATTAGGGAAGCTACTCCTGCTCATGGGTGCTTTTCACCGTAGCAATTCCTGCGAAGTAGCTTAGTTCTCATGTTATGTAACACTGAGGAAGGAAGCTGTCGCAGAATTTCTTGATTCGGTTCAAGTTATAGGCTTGCCTGATAAATGGGGCACGTGCGCTCGTAGCTGTGGATATGACCAAAAACTGCGAGATCAACCTTGTACTTCTGCCAGAGATCTTGGAGGCCTTCTCGGCCCATTGGTTCGCCGTACGACCCCATCATGATCTCATACCAGCTCGCAGATGAGTATCCAAGAACTCGGTGTGCGAGGAAGATGAGCCATGGCTGCTTCTGCCTGTCGACCGACGACAGGCAGCGCTCGATGAACTTGTACTGCTCGGTTCCTGGCCTCCAGTCCTCTTCGGTGTTAGCTACGCAGAACCTGAACATGCCATAGTCTGTCGAGTACCTGGAGATAACAGCAGTTTCGGAAATAGTCAGACATCAGAGTTAAAGCAATGGTGGTTTCTACGGCAATTACCAGAATTTTGCCCTGTTCTCGGCAGGGACATAGAACATAGTTTGTGTAGGGACTCCGCATTCGCCACCAGAATCATTGTATCCATAGAATGATCCGGTTCCAGGCCAATCTCTGTCATGATTGCCACTGAAGTACACAAGAGGATCACATGTTGCAGTCACTACCTTAAGTCATACTAGTTAGTTGCAAGTTCTTACTTCTGATAAATGAACTGAATGTACCTGCCAATCATGTAAGGCACAGCTGAAGCAATTGGTTCTATCTGTGCAGTAAACTGGTCCCACTGCGACAAGTAGCCATTTGCATATGAGATGTCTCCAATGTGGATGACCATATCAATGTTCTCCAAGTCCTTGATGATCTGGTTGGTAGTGCTCAGGGAGGCTTGCTCGTAGTTGCCATACTCATCTGAACCGTCTATCTCTGCCTAAACTAGGAAAATGTGAGTTAAAGACTGAAACAAGTTGAAAGAAAACAGCAAAAAAAGTTTACACCTTTCCCATGTCTCCAAAGATCACGACGCGTTGCAAAGAATCTTGCCCGGGATAAGGTGATGCTCGGAAGCTGTAAGACTTGCTCCAGATGTGAGTACCATCTAACAGTCTGTGACCAAGCCTGTAAGTGTATCTGCAACATGACCAAGCAGAAACAATGAATCATGCTTTCTGTGTGTCCTAGTCTTCAAACGGTTTATCCATGAAGATAACAGTCGACTGCTGATTGAAAGAGGCAGTATAGATCACATACAAGGAATCTGACCACAATTCCTTCAAGAAACTTGTATGAATATAACCAGGATCACGCCATCCGACTGTCCGTGCTGGTGAACCTGCAGCAAGAAGTTATGCAACATGCCATTGTCATCGTTACGAGTGATCATTTACCAAGGAAAAAGATAACTGATAAACTAGGATAACCCTACCACACATGCTATTTCTGCCAAATGTCAATGTTCCAGCTGGAGAAAGCGTTTGATGCCCGCCTTTAGGGCCCCATTCCACAAACGGTACCGCTTCCTTGATGCTGTATCCACTTGTCCAGGTGACTGTCATCTACCATGATATATGAAAGTTACTAAAGCGAAGCGAAGAGAGAAAGTTATATGAAAATGCATAGGCTGTCAAGCAATCAACATTTGCATTGGCAAAATGGGTGAGAAGTTTTTGTCTCACTTCATTCCAAGATTTCCCTTGCGCCAACCGAGGGTAGACAGGTGCCTTTGGATTTTCAAATGATACTTTGTTTGAGACAGCAATCAGCTTTGGCTGTTCCAGTGATAAACATTATCAGCAAATGCCACTCGTAATTATACGTGCTCCAAGATCCAAACTGTTCTATGGTAGTTGATAATGCAAAAGTTGAGCAGATATGCTGAAGCCTTACAGTTGAGAGGCCTCCAGAGAACAGTGCAAATGAGAAGTCGTCTCTCTGGTTGATCAGTTGCAGCATCAAGGAGCCCTTTCCACTTCTATTGTAGGCATCATTCTTGAAATTTGCAAATTGGAACTGCAGGGAATATACTGAAACTCAATGTCCGATGCATCATGCACAGGTAGATGTAAGATGGAAGGGAAGGTGCCAACCTTCACTGGTGCTGTGCACAGTAAGGGTGGGAGGTCTCCATAGTATTCAGGATGACAAATTTCAGAGCTAAAGACGATGGAAGATGGAAGTATATCATCTACTGTTTCAAAAATCTAGTCCACAATTAAGGGCAAGACACACACACACACACACACATACGTACATACATACATACATGAATGCGTTTTTGCAACTTACCTGAAATGTGAAGGAGAAAAGACACCAATCCAATCGTCGTTTGAGGGGTTCGGGTGGAAGAATTCGACAACCACTGAGCCTCTACTTTGACCCTGAAACATAACCAAAACAAAGAACATGACTAATAAAACTTCTTCAGCGGTTGAAGTAAACAAGCTAACTGATGCTGCTAAACAACTTAATCGATACGCTTATGCAACGAACGATACACGGGGCTATACGGAGCAAACCTTCAGGCCAAGAACCGTGGGATGAGCCTTCACGCTGGCTGAATCAGAGAGAGCAACCGTCGCCCTCTCCATCGCGATCCTCGACAGCGCTTGCTCACCGCCACGCGCCACGACGGCGCAGCCGATCACGTACGCAAGACGCACCCACAGAGCGGCCATCGAGAGCCTCGTTTCACCTGCAAAAACCTGAAGTTTGCAGGGTCTCAGCTGTTCATACTACCGCACGAAGTCCGACTCGGGATTCCTTGCAGGAAGAACTGGCCTGAGCTGCTGGCTAGTGACGCGCTTGGCTGGAAAGATGGTGTGGGCAATCTGGCTAGAGGATTGATCTGCGCGCTCACAGGAGAGTGTTCGGTGCTAACAAGAAATGGCGATCGATTCCAATGGGACGGCCAAACCGCCAACAGAGGCCGGCATTTCAGCCACAAACCAACAAGTGGGCATATACAGAGTTAAAAGGAAACTCGAAAACTTGGTGATCAAGTGGAGACCCCCATGGGCAAGATAACGATCATTGCGCGCCGCGCATGCTTTGAATCTATTATCTAACAAACAAAACTCGAGAAGCTAAAGAACACGGTTTTGGACTTTGGAGCAATATCATGTTTGGTTTAAGGGGAAGGTGGGGGAAAAGAACAAAAAAAAAAAAAAAAACTAATACGGTCGCCCACCGTGGGGCTCGAACCCACGACCACAAGGTTAAGAGCCTTGCGCTCTACCGACTGAGCTAGACGGGCTAGGCGCGAGACTGACGTAAAGCTTTTTTTATTAGTGTAGCCCCAAACAAATTTTCACACCAAAAACACAATATTAAGCCATTGAATTGCGTATAGCTGCGTCCCCCCACCCCCATTTTTTGATTTCACACTTCACGATTCGTTTCACTCAACACTCTAGTGATGCTGTTTGTCTGGTCATCTTGCACAGGACAACCATGGGATAGGAGCCAACACCGATTTTTTTTTATTTGGCTCTATTGTGTCACCTTACTATCAAAAGTAGTAGCATGCACCACAAATTTGCAAATTTAGCACCCTAACCGACCGTGGAAGAACCAGCGTGTGACACGGGTCACCTATCGCGACCCTATACCGCAGCAGCACCCCCCAACGCGGTACAGTGTAGTCGGGTAGGGCAGATGGCGGGATCCACCCCGACGAGGAGTCTTGTTGCAGTGTTGTGTCATGTCACTATATAAAGCTGTCTCATTAAGTCACGTTGCTGCGCAAAGGTCCCTTGTTGGGTAATAACAACGGAGTGATCCGTACGAATTAATGTGATTCAAAGATGTCGAAGCGGCATCCACCCAAAGAAGAACAACAGGTATGCAAGGAAGTGTGTCCTCACTACCTCCTCTGTCGTGTACACAGGGTAGGTCATGTACTGCATTAGCCTGGAATGTGGCACACCTGATATGTTCTCTGGGATTGGGTGACCAAACCTATGAGTCATATGTATCTTCCAGCCTGTTTGCTTGGAAGGTGGCACTATTGTAAGACCCCACAGCGGTAGACCTGTAAGCATAGCGATGTCCTGCAGAGTAACGATCATCTCCCCCACCAAAAGTGGAAGGTGTGAGTCTCTGGGCTCCAAGGGGTGACGAGTGTAGACAGTAGTGCCACATCAAATAGAAACACGTGTGGTAGGTCTGACATGCGGGCAATGGGTAGGAGCCCAGTATCACGTAGTAGTAGGATGTAAAATGCAAGCAAATCATTTTGAGCATACAAATTATTTTACCATAAACTACCATACCATATTTCATGCACTTCAAACTATCACATATGAAAATTATTTTTATTTTCTTCATCAAATAGTCTGTGTACTTATAGCTAGTAATGTTTGTGATTTTCAAAATTTCTGTCTTTTAGGGAACATGTAAAACTTAACACCCTAAACATTGCATAATTATTATTTTCTAATGCACTAAGTATTTTTAATTTCTTTTCCATCAAATAGTCAGTATACTTCCAGCTAATAATATTTTTGATTTTCAAAATTTCTACCTTTTATGAGACATGTAAAAATTAACACCCTGCACTTTGCATAATAATTATTTTCTAACGTACTAAGTATTTTTAATATTTTTTCAAATAGTTTGTGTACTTTTCCAGCTAATAATGTTTCAAAGTTTTAAAATTTCTAACATTTAGGGGACATGTCAAAATTAACACCATACACATTACATAATAATTATTTTGTAATGCACTAAGTATTTTTAATTTTTCATGTCAAATAGTCTGTATACTTCCAGCTAATAATGTTTTATATTTTCAAAATTTTTGACTTTATGGGATATGTAAAAATTAACACCCTACACATTATATAATAATTATTTTCTAACACGCTAAATTTTTTTAATTTTTTTGTCAAATAGTCTGTGTACTTCCAGCTAATAATATTTCATATTTTTCAAAATGTCTAACTTTTAGGGGACATATTCAAATTAATAACCTATACATTGCATAATAATAATTTTTTAATACACTACTTGTAACAATTTTATTTGCATGCAAACTTATTTAGCTATACATAAGCAATGTCATACACGTAATTATTGTGACTAATAATTAATTAACGACACTAACAGCACGATGTCTTCTAAGTAAACTACGGGCATAGAACAACTATACAAAGCTAACTACTACTTTTTTAGACAAAGAAGCTACCATTTAGCTAATTACATGCTAATCATATTGCTAAAATTATAGTCACATGTGGATGAAAATTATCTTTTCTTCGTGCTCACAAGTCGATCTACAACTTTTGGCAACTACGCAAACTTCAAATTTAAAATCAAAACCACTTAAAATTTGGCATTTGCACAACCTTCCTTCCTTCTCTCCCTCTCTCAGTCTCTCGTGGCTCTAGATGAATTGGGGGGGGGGGGGTAGCGATCCGGAACAATTTTATTGCGTAGGGCCAGCAAGGCGAGGGGCAGCAGATGCGCAAGCTGAGGCAGCCGACACTTTGTAGCCACACTCACTTTTGTCGCGCTTGCGCAGTGCGCCAACGCGTGTGCCATGCGGGCACTTCTACCGCAGAACCAAAGTGTGGGACCATTCTAAGTCCCTACCGTGGTCGGGTGGCGTGGAACCTTTGTGGGTCCCGCCACCTGCTGCACTGGGCCAGCCTGTGTCGCGCTCGTCAGCGGTGCCATGGTGGCTGGATGCTACCATGGTCGGGTGGTGTGGTAGGAGCCATGCGTCGGCCGTTGATTTTTTCGCCCTCGGCAAGGAGGCTATATTTGCAATTTTGTGTTAAATAGGATTAATTTTAAAATTAAGGTGGTACATTGGGATCAAATAAAAAAAATCTTCTGTTCTGCCCTTTTATTTTGTCAGATGTGTTGTACCGCTGATCCCATCAGCCGATAGCTATTTGTGCATTCTTTGCTAGGGCCAATCCAACGTGTAGAAAATTAATTGATTGTGTTCCTTTTTTTTAATATAGCTGACGATGTTTCTAGTGTAATCTAAATCTTGTCCGATGGTAAAGATGAATTCCTAACAAAGTGATAACCGACAGAGTGGGCACTCGAAAAAATTACTACAAAAGGATATCAACCATCGGCAACATACTAATAACCATTGGAAAATGCTAGAAATATAGCACTGTTTATTTTTTGGACTCACTAAAATAAGCTATGTAGTCCTTGCTCTTCTCTTTTTATCTCAATTCAAGAGGGCATTTCCTGAATTTTTTTTAACATTACTGTAAGAATTTTTAGACTTCGAAGTGAAGAAGTTGTAGTCTCAACGGTTGTTTATAATTTACATAGATATAGGGTGAGGTTTTTTTTACTGAAGCTTATAATTTATAGCTGTAATTTTTGAATTTTGGTTTGTTCGTGAGAGATAATACGTAGAGGAAAATAATCACATGTGATTTTGGCTAGTACAATTGAATTTGGTATAGTTTGTATCATAATTTACCTGTAGATCCATCTTAAAAAAATATATATCATTTAATGATAAGTTATTATAGAAATAAAAAACCAAAATCTAAAGTCCAAAAGAACTGAGTCATACGTGATCAAATGGCTCCAGATGATGGGTACCGCTTTAGGCCATGTCAGTTGTTCACACTCATAGCAAGTGATCATCTACTTCTACTGTGATATAATTAAAACGATGTTAAAAAGAGCAACCGCCACGTTTGCACTTAGCCCCTAGAGATTCCCTTGTTAATTGGAGAGTAAAAGAAAAGATACACATTGCTTATTTTGATAGGTTAAAATTATAACAGTAATATAAGTAAGATACAACATTGAAGTGAGGTTAATTAGAATTCTACGACAATTAATGAAATTCTATTTGACAAATAAGTATCCATAATATGTTATACCCGCGCGGGAGATTTGCCGCTAGCTACTGTTAATGTAATTATTTGTTGGGAACACTACACTTAATTGATGTAAAACAGCATGTAATGCTGTGAAGGTATAAAAACTATGAACCGATGCTCAACATTTCTACAGAATTTCCACAGTAACCTTCCTTTCTTTTGCAAAAGATAGTGGCACCTAATCACAAAAAAGTAGCAGATTTGAAATTTTTTTACTTGTTTTTTGGGACTTGGCAACTGATACAAAGTTATGCTGAACGTTGAATTTGTTTGAAAAACTAACGAGGACACTTTATAGCAATCTTTTTTTTTGTAATAAACACTTTATAACACTCTGAAACATACATGCATGGACGATTTTCTAACTCTCAAACGACACAAACATACATTCTGGAAATAATATGTTAGAATCACATAAAAAACGAAAAGCTTCAACAAGCATTCAACAACATTCACTTGAATACAGTATCAACTTTAACCTGATTGCCACTTCTCCAATACCTAACTAGCAAGCATCCATAAATCCGTATATATCTTCCATATATTTATACATAAAATTTGCTTTATACCCTTGATCGATTTAGTTACATAAACAACACAATTAAAGATGACCAAAAATAAAGAATTCATTCAAAAAACTTTTATAATCTTGATCAATTTTAGTTACATGAACAAGTCGGCCGACAGTGGATAAGAGAGCAAACACGTGCCATCTTATGCACCCTTATAAATCCAATACAATTATTATTCACTCGCACTCTATATATAGCATATGCATTTAGTGCAATGCAAGGGCATGCTTATAAGATGCATGTGGTTTATGATCTTGAGCCTAGGTGAAAAAAAATCGTGGATCAGATCAAATGGATCACTCGAGCTGGAGGTCCGACTTGTAGACGGTGTCAGGCTTCCAGTCCGCGGGGATGATGTCATCGGCGACGAGCCTGACGCCGGACTCAGTGGCGAGGCGAATAGAGAAGGGGCCCTTGAGTGGCTTGGGGGTGTCGAGCCTCCAGATGGCGCCCCACGACTCCTTGAGGTCACTCCACTCGTTGGAGCCCTTCTCCTTGAGGGATACCTCGACAATGTCACCGTCGCCGGCCACGTACTTGATGAGCAGCGCGAAGTAGTTGGGGTTAGAGCCCTTCTCGACATGGAAGGTGATCTTGGTGCCGGCCGGGTACTTGCAACGAACGCGACGGAATTGCATGTCGACGATACCAGCGTGGCGGAGCTCGTCCTCCTTGCCAGGCTTGGCCATGGCGCCGAAGGCGTGGCCGGCGAGGTCGAAATGGTAGGCGGAGATAGGCTCGTAGTTCATGTCTGTGATGTAGACGACGACGGGCTTATTGGAGCAGGCCTCGGGCTTTTCACACTTGATCTCGAAGCAGGAGCCGCAGCCACGACCGTCCTTGAAGATGGGGTCGTTGCCACACGATGTCATGCCGCTAAAGGGCGGCTTGTCGACGTCCTTGTACCCACAGGCGCCGCCATTGTCGTCAGGGCCAGCGCCCTTGGGCTTACCATACCAGGTGCCTTTGGCTTCAAGCCACTTACTGTTGTAGCTCGCCGTGATGTTAGGGCCAGGGGGCACCTTGGGGGCGCAAGAGACACCGGCAAAGAGCACCGCCAAAACCACGACGGCGAGCAGGGAGGAGCCGTGGGAGGCCATTTCGAAGATGGAAGCTGGTGTTGTTCGCTTCGTGGCGTGAGATGGACTCAGCCGGGGGTGGTATTTGTGGGCAGAAGCGAGCGAGCGATGGAGGGCGCGCCGCCGATGTCGCCGCATGCAGGATGGGTAATTTTGGGCGGGCTTGTTCATGGATGGATGCATTTAGCGCGCGGCTGGCCGTGATACGAGGTTAGCTGCTGCATGCCCCGGTCTCAATTTTGGTTGCAGGAATAACCTGTTGTTTAATTAGGCCCTTGTGACTGCGATGCAAGCAATCACTTGTTGAGGTGACACGCACGGGCCTGCAGCTTGCCATTACCATCGCTTGATATGTTTCTTTTCCCTGGCCGGTTTCTTCCTCCATCACTACTGGTAGATGCTGACCAAGACGATAAAAGAACATGAGCTGCATGCATTGCTTGGATCATGGCATGGCAGCATTGCTATGTAGTGCGATCATAGGGACTTGATTGGCGATTTTTTTTTATTTGGCCCTATATATTGTGCTATCTTAATTTTGAAATTGGCCACATATGGTATGAAATTGCAAATTTAGCCCTCTTACCGAGCGCGAAAGAACTAGTGGTCGACACGTTGCTTCTATGTGCCACCCGACCGCGGCAACATCCGGCAATGTGTAGGGTGTTAATTTTCGTATGCCCCTTAAAAGTTAGAAATTTTGAAAAATCACAAACATTATTAGCTCGAAGTACACATAATATTTGATGAAAAAATTAAAAATACTTAGTGCATTACAAAATAATTATTATGCAATGTGTACGGTGTTAATTTTGACATGTCTTGTAAAAGTAAAAAAAATGAAAATCATAAACCTTATTAGCTAGAAGTACATAGACTATTTGACGGAAAAATTAAAAATATTTAGTGCGTTAGAAAATAATTATTATGCAATATGTATGGTGTTAATTTTTACATGTCTGTAAAAGTCAAAAATTTTGAAAATCAAAAACATTTTTAGCTGGAAGTATACGGACCATTGACAGAAAAATTAAAAATACTTAGTGCGTTAGAAAATAATAGTTATGTAATGTGTAGGGTGTTACTTTTTACATGCCCCCTAAAAGTTAGAAATTTTGAAAATCACAAACTTTACTAGCTGGATGTACACAGACTATTTGATGAAAAAATAAAAATAATTTTTATATGTGATACTTTGAAGGGCACAAAATATGGTATGGTAGTTTACAGTAAAATAATTTGTTTGCTCAAAATGAAGTGCTTGTATTTTACGAAATCATCAACCAAACAGAAAGGATATCTTCAATATGTGCAAAATGAAAAAGCTACATAATTAAATATTGAATTTGAACTTAATAATGTGTAAAGATGATCCAGTAACAACAAGATAAATCCACTTGACGCACGATAGCAGTTGTTACATGGTGCGATCATTGCCTATCGTGTACTAAGTGGGTTTCATATGCATCTGCGTTATGTACGTCATGTGCGATATTCAAGATTTATTCGTGTTATATAGGAATGATCTCGTACGCAATGGGCCGTATGGGGTGGACCCATCAAAATATGATCGGAGCGTGATCTGGGTGCTGGGTCTGAAGGACATGAGACTATCTGAGCTAAGGAGGTGCATTTTCCGCGTTCGATCGAGACGCTGCAAGGAAGAAGGTGCACATTGAGGCACTGTATGCCTCAGTGGGGGTGGTGCAGGGGAGACTTTTTGGCAACTTCTGAAGGTGACAAGTGATGCTTCATAGGGAAACTACATGAAGGTTGGGTGCAACCCTGATGCTGTGATATCTACGAGGCTGATGGTATATATTTAGGTTGTAGAGAGGATAGAATCATCCAGCATGGGTGGTTTTGGTGGAGCTGTTAGTGATGAAGTATCTGGCTTGGTCTCTGATGCTGATGTAGATGCTAGTGTTGGTGGACATGCGGGTGAGGGAGTGGGTGATGGAGACATGAGGAGGCATGCCAAGAATTTTGAGCTGAATGAAGCCATAGAGAGATGGTGGGCAGTCCACATTAATTGCCATGAGTACCTTGTCGAACAAGGTGGAAGAAATGGAAAGCGAGGAGGAGGAGGATGTTGAAACAACTAGTTCTAGAGACGAGAAAGATGGAGAAGCTACTACGGGAGATGTTGTAGGTGGTGTTGTGACCACAGATGTTGCTTATGTCTCCTCTAGATTGAACAATATCGCAGCGACATCCCTGATTCTGTCACTGGCAAAGGGGGCACAGTAGGGATCCAATGAAGATACTCTACTCCTAAGGCAGTGTTTCCCTAACAAGAGTACTATCCAGCAGGCTATTCCCAGATACGCCGTTAATATTAGCCGAATGTATAGGACGAACAGGTCCAACCCTGACATCTATATCGTTAAATGTGTGGATAAATCTTATCCTGGCAAGATCCATACGCAGCAGTTTAGGGGCGTGGCCACAAACTTCTGAATAACAATGATAAATGATCACACATGCGAGCTTGCTAAGCCACTTCATAGGCACTGCAACGTGACGTCTTCATATGTTGCGAACCTGATAAGCCACCTCATCATCGTAGATGTTTCTATGTCACCAAAATTTCTATTGGCAGATGTTGTCAATATGGTGAGGTTCCTGATTAGCAACAACAAGGTATGACGGGAGAAACAGAAGTCATAGAGCATATGTTAGGCACATACGAAGAGGCTTCTGACTTAGTCCCAAGAATGCTTCATCAAATTGCATAATCAAATTCGGGCACATACATTAACAAGCTAGAGCGGGTGCATATTATGAAGGGGCCAAATAGTTTTGTTCTTGATAGAGTCTTTTGGGTCTTCCGTCAAGCAATCAAAGGGTTCAACTACTACCATCACATGCTGACGATGGACGATATATT
Source organism: Melocanna baccifera (assembly GCA_036346265.1). Taxonomy (NCBI): domain Eukaryota; kingdom Viridiplantae; phylum Streptophyta; class Magnoliopsida; order Poales; family Poaceae; genus Melocanna; species Melocanna baccifera. Next base: position 18,219,465 of record CM070710.1, read on the forward strand.
CCTATTTGGCAAGTACAAGGATACCATCATCATCGTTGTTGCAGCCAATGCGAATGACCAGCTACTCTCTGTGGCCTTTGCAATTGTTGAGAATGAGAACACAGATAACTGTCTATGGTTCCTGGCAAATATGAAGCAAGTGGTGGTTTAAGACTGGTTAGATGTGTGTGTCATCTTAGATTGTAATGCTGATTTACTGTCCGCATTGATCATGATGCAGAATGAGACACAACCTTCGTTCCAGTGGAATAACATGGGGAACCATTAGTGCATGAGGCATCTCGTGGTGAACTTCTACACTAGGTTTCGAACCAAAGACCTGATGAAGATATTCAAGAAGCTCTGCATGCAAAATCAAAGATAAAAATTCGAGGCCACGTGGAGACAGCTCGAGGAGATCAACAAACATGTTAGGCAATTCTGTGATGCCAAACCAGGAACAGAGGCAGGAGGGTCCGTGAGAGTTGAAGAGTTCACGCAATGGGTTAACTCGCATACACCCGACTTGGAGAAACGGTCTCTATTCTACGACACCGGTGGTGCAAGGTATGGAATTATGATGACCAACATATTGGAGGTGTGCAATGGCATCCTGAAGGGTGTTCAATCCCTACCCATCATAGAAATCATGGAGGAGAGTTGGAACCGTACTGTCGTGTATTTCGTTAATAGAGCCATGATGGTGAAAAAGCATCTTGAGGAAGGAAAATAATTCTTCGAAGTAATATGGGCGTAAATGGACAAGAAGATCAAGAAGGCTTGTTTGCACGTTACTAGGACCATGGATGATATCAAGAAGAAGTTCGAGATCTATCTTTGGGAGAAGTATGTCAAGGATAAAGTTAGAAGGGATCGTAAACAAGTCTTCATGATTCATGATGAAGTGTCCTACACCTACAACAAGCCACAACTTCTTCACAAGCCATGCTCCTATATGTATGTGGCGTGTGTGGCATGGCGCCAGGCCTCGGCGCATTACATCTCTGAGTACTATGATATCCACCACCTATATGGCACTTGCAGTGCTAAGTTCAATTCGTACAAGGTGGATATGTATTCCAGGGACCTCTGGCTAGGGCAGATAAGGTGAGTGTCAAATGACACACTCAAGCAGACCAACCAAGGAAGATGACAGTCCTGCTGCATCCGTAACAACATGGATGATAGTCAGTGTGGGAAACAAGTTAGGCGCCCAAGATGCATACTCTGCAAGATGGTTTGGCACTCCATCATCAACTATCCAAACATGCCTAATTCAAGCAACACACTGTAGCGATCAACATATAACTCCCTTGCCATGATTTTGTTTGTTTGTTTCATTCCATTCAGATGCACTTTCGTTATATGTTCTTGTGATGTATGTGTTGTAATGTGCTAGATAGTGATACGTACATTGTAATCCTTTAATTTTGCTTATGATTGTGTTGTAATGTATTGCACAATGTTCCGTACGTTTTGAACTCTGTATTCTTTATCATATGGTATTATTTATGTCTTTAATTTATTTCTATTGTACTAGATTAGACAATGCTACGCACATTGTGATCTCCTATCATATGTTTTGCTTTCATTTTGTTTGTCGTTGCTCCTTTTTTATTGCGGACTAACTTGTTCTATTTTCCGCAGGAGATGACACATCCTCAAGATGACACTGTGTACAAGTTGCTTGAGCCACGCTGAGATAGGGGACACCAATGCCTGACTTAGTCATCCAGCATCGGCCCTATGAGCTTCCTCCTGAGGTGCCCTAGAGAGCACTGACCTCTGGACCAATGGTACATCCTACTACTATAGGACACTAGGCTCCTACCCATTGCCTGTATATCGGACCTACCACACATGTTTTAGTTTGACGTGGCACTGCTGTCTGCGTTCATTGATTGTTGAAGACCGGAGACTCACACCTTCGACTTCTAGTGGGGGAGATGACCATTAGTCTGTAGGACATCACTATGCTTATAGGTCTACTGCTGCAGGGTCTTGCAGTAGTGCCACCTCCCAAGCAAGCTGACTGGAAGATACGTATGGTGCACAAATTTGGTCACCCAATCCCAGAAAATATATCAGGTATGCCACATTCCTGGCTACGACAGTACATATCATGCCTCATGCACGCAATTGAGGAGGTAATGAGGAGAAACTTCCTTGCGTACCTAATATTCTTGTTTGGGTGGATCTTATTTTCTACGACTCAAGAAGATTGGATGTACCCTTGCTACATCCATAGGCTTGTGTGATGTCTCAGTGTACTACGGTCGGGGATCTAGTTCTCTTGGTTTGCTACACCTTATTGTAGCTGTGGTCGTGGGAGCATTTCCCGGATGGGCGGCCGTACTTCCAGAGCGTTGTGCATCCTTTCTAATTCAGATCCAAGTTCTACGGTCTCATTGGACATGTGCTCAACTAGAGTGGGCCAGCGAGAGACCGAGGCATGCGTACCCTGAGTTCTATAATCAATTCGAGACTCTACACGAGGATGAGGTCATCTATTGGCCATGGACTCCATGATTCCTTACAGACATGGCCCCCTACAGCTTGTCCTCTCAGTGCAGTCAGGATCACATGTACTGATTGACAACCTGCCACCTGGTGTTCTCCCATATTATCGAGCCATACTCTAAAGTAAGAGATGTTCGTCCTCCTTCTAATGAGTAGTTAATAGGAAGTCTTTTTCAAAAGACGATGTAAATAATGGCGATTTATAGCATGACAAGCAGTGTTAATAGCTTCCGTCCAAAAGATATCAGAAATATTGTATTCATCAAGCATTGTCCTAGCCATTTCAATTAATGTTTGATTTTTCCTTTCTACAATTCTATTTTACTCCAGAGTGTAGATTGTGGAAAGCTCATGCTTTATTTTAAGTTCATCACAAAAAACTTCAATTTTGATATTTTTGAACTCAGAACCATTATCACTTTTAATTTTCTTTATTTTGAAATCAAATTCAGTTTGGGTTCTTTTTGCAAAGCTTTTTGAAAACTTTGGAGGCTTCACTTTTGTTATTTAAGAAGAATACCCCTGTATATCTCGAGTAATCATCTATAATGACTAGACAATAGCTATTGCCCCCAATGCTCTTATAGGTTATTGGCTCGAACAAATCCATATGTAAGAACTTTAATGATTTAGAGATTGACATGATACTTTTGGAAGGATAAGAGTTTGCCATTTGCTTCCTAATTTGGCAAGTGCTACAAAGTTTATTTTTTTCAAACTACATATTTTTCAAGCCAACAACTAGATCATGTTTGAAAAGCTTTTTGAGTTGAATCATACTCACATGACCTAACCTTCTATGTCATAACCAACCCAAAGAGGTTTTTACTAATAAACAAGTTTTTTTCCTAATTTGGATCTTTTAGGTATCCAAATTTGCTTGGGTCCTTAAATGTTAGTTATTAGCACTTTGGGCACCCAAATAGCTTTACTCTTAGCATCTAAAATTGAAATTCTAATAAATTTTGCAATGATGCTACCATTTTTGAATTTTTTTAAGTATGTAACAAGAATTAAATAATCCAATGGAGCGAGTTTTACCTAATGGACAATTTTGTTGCTCATGTCGTATTTCTCGACACTTTTGACAATACTTACCATTTTGTTTAACAAATTTTATATAGACTTGTTTGTCGATTTCTTACCTTTCATGGGTACGCATCCAAGACCTCCTTTATTAAATGAACACCTTTGTTCACTTAATAACTTGTCAAGAATGTCTTTCCCCTTGTAGCATTTTTTCCAAACTCTTGTTTAGCTTGGTCACTCGCTCTTTCAATTCCTTATTTTCAACAAAAAAGTTTATCATTGCAAGAAATAGTATTGGAATTAATTTTAGAACATGGCATACTAATCAAATCATCACATGAAGTAGATATGCTAGTTCTATATATTTTTACACTAGACATGGCATCATGAATATCACAAGTAATTCCAATGCTAGTGTTAGTTTTTCTAGAATCCTTAAGAATAAGCAAATCATGATATTCTTTTAATATTTGATAAGAGTTCTTAAGAGAGATATGCTCCTTCTTTAAGCTTTTGAATTTTGAATTTTCTTTTTCCAAAAATGCATTTAATCCAATTATCATATCCATTAGCTCATCATAAGAAGGTTCATTATCATATAAAGAGTTTACCTTTTCTCCTTTTGCCATAAGCCATGTCGGAGATGAGAAAAGGGATGGAGCTTCATTGATTGTGATCCCGACTAGTCCCTTCTTCTTGGGAGACTCCTTCTCATTAGAGTCAGAGTCTATGTACTCCTCATCAGAGTTTCACTCTCCAATGTGGGCTTCATTTTGCCCTTTTGTGAAGCTTCTTAAAAAGTTTCTTCTTCTCATTGAATTCTTTCATTGAAGATTTGCCCTTGTCATTCTTCTTTGTTGGGCATTGAGAGGCTGTGTGTCCCTTCTCATCACACTCATAGCACCGAATGTTACTATAGTGCTTGTGTCATGTGATTGCCCCTTCTTGCTCTTCTCATGACTAGCGCTTCAATATGAGTGCTTCTTCATGAATTTCTTCATTTTTCTTACAAGAAGAGCCAATTCCTCCTCGGAACCATCTTCGTCATCTTCGGACTCATCGCTTGATACTGCCTTAGTATTGAAAGCAGTTATCTTCTTCCTTTTGGAGGAGGATTGATCTATGAGCTCCTCTTTGTCCTTTTTGTACAACTCATTGGTGATGAGGTTTCCTAAGAGTTGTGTTGGTGTTATTCTACCCAACTCGAGAGAGTTGAGGAATAGTGCCACCAATATCTCGTATTTCTCCAACACCCTAAGCATTTTTCTTACAATATCAACATCAGTTAGTGACGTACCAAGGCTTTTGAGCTCATTCACAATGTTATTTAGGTGAGAATACATTTCATTTATACCCTCATGAGGCAACATTATGAATGTCTCATATTTGATCTGAAGCCTATGCAATTTAGCTTCTTTAACCGTGGATGTCCCCTCGTGTATTTCGGAGAGGGTGGTCCAAATATCGTGAGCGGTTTCTAAATTACTCATTGTACTGAACTTATCCACGTGTAAACCTTCAAACAAAGCATTCATGGCTTGAGCATCTAAATGAGCATTACGCCTCTCTTGATCCGTGGGTGTAGTGGATCAAGAGGCATGACATAACTCTTATTTACAATTTTTATATGCTCGAACTCATGGCCTTAAGATAAATAGATATTCTAATTTTTCAATATGCATAATTAGAGCCATCAAAGAGGTGCCTTTCCTATTGCAATTACCTCGCTAGCAGCGGTTTCTAAATTACTCACTGTACTGAACTTATCCACGTTTAAACCTTCAAACAAAGCATTCATGACTTGAACATCTAAATGAGCATTACGCCTCTCTTGATCCATGGGTGTAGTGGATCAAGAGGCATGACATAACTCTTATTTACAATTTTTCATATGCTCGAACTCATGGCCTTAAGATAAATAGATATTCTAATTTTTCAATATGCATAATTAGAGCCATCAAAGAGGTGCCTTTCCTATTGCAATTACCTCGCTAGCCATCCTTTTTTCTCAAGACAGTTAAGTCTAATAAAAGAGAGACCAAGCTCTGATACCATTTATAAAATCAAGGATGACCGACTGGAGGGGGTGAATAGGAAATAAATTTTTTTTTTGCATGATGATTATAATATAACAAATTTGATACACAATTTAAACCTACACAATTCTAGTAACTCTAAGATACCTTAAAAATAATAACTACACAAAGCTCTAAAATAATCAATTGCACAAAATTAAATATATAGAGACAAATAGAATCACACAAATAATATCAATGTGACACACGATATTTTACTGTGGTGATCAGAAACTTGCCGATTTTCCCTAGTCCACGTTGAAGTAAACCCAAACAGATTGTACTGACTCTACAAATTAAGCCTTACACCTCAAATCCACTAGTGGTTGCCCTTTCTCCACTCTAGAGATAGTGGGCATCGAACCACCCACAAATCCACGTCGGGTCTCTTCACAAGCTTCTTAAAGAGATCATCACGCAATCCTCCGCTAAGCCGTCTAGGTGCCAACAAGTACCAAGAGTAATGAATCGTAGCTTCGCTTGACGGCTATCAAGTGCTAAGGATCAATCTAAAATGAATATACACTTGACTTTGGCTTAAACACCTCAAAATGAATGCACACAAAGAGAGGAGGTGTAAAATGAATACTCAAGATTCAAAGATATTCAATGCAAGTTCAGCAGCAGCATGTCTTTGAGCTGGTGGGAGGGTATTTATACCCTCACAAACAAAAACTAGCCGTTAAAAAACATAATTCTAAAAAATCAGGGACATCGGTAGTACCACTATGTAATTTACGGTACTACCGCAATGTACTGTAGCACACAATAACGGCTTTGTCAGAGCGCCAGAACTAGCCGTTGAAAGTCGGTGTGGTACTACCGTCGTTGTAAATACGGTAGTTTCGATCATCAGTAGTTCTATTTTATCGGCGCGGTACTACCGATTTCCTCGCGTCGAAAAACAACCTTCTCTGGAAAAAAACGTACCACTGGATTTTTTCGGTGCTTCTGAAGTCCGATAGTTCCGATTTTGGGTGCGGTACTACCGCAGTGCGGTAGTTCCACCATGTATTTTCTGGTACTACCGATTTCAGCAAACCTAAGTCTCAAAGTTGGTGTTCTCTGGAAAAAATGTACTGCTCAGCATTCCGATTTCACTTTTGAGACTTAACCTATGCAATACTCAATAAATATATTAGTACCATATTCACATATTGTCATTAATTACCAAAACCATTTTTAGGGGTCTAGATGCTTTCAACTGTACTTCATCAATGAAAACATCTAGCATGACAAAACCATGATATGGATTAGTCATTCTGAGGCGATTTCATATACCTGGCTTCCATGGCCATTTAGAAATTTGGAAAACAAAAGCAAGCACATATCTTTCTTGAAAAGAAACTCACATCTCAAATAAATATTATTTTCATTTGATCTTTGAGTATTCTTTTTTTAGTCTATTTTATCTCACTTCCTTAATCGTGGTAAAGCCCTCATGTAGTTAGTGAAGGTCTTTTAGATCTTGTAAGCATACCTCAAATGAGCAACACGCTCAAACTCAGGTCGACAAGCACTTGAATGAAAAAATTGCGAGCTTTGTTGTTCGCCTCTACATCTGATGTATTCACCTAATTATCGGCCGACACCACATAAGGATTCTTTACTTTGATCAAAATTGGGTGCTGTTAAGCCTCAATATAAAATTGCATACGAGCCTACTAATAAAAGAAATCGACTTCATCGAAAACGGATGGTTTTGTTGAATACTTATCTGATGTCATGGCTTCTAAGACTAGTTAAGGTCTATGAGAGGGGCTAATCAGACTCTGATACCACTTGTAGGACTGATATTACAACAGATGGGATGAATGATGCCTTAAAAAAATTTTCAAGTATTCACCAATCCTTCATTCCAATAGCTATTGAGCTATAAAAATTAAGATTGAAAACTAAAACCAAAGCAATCAACTCAAAGGCCAAAAAGCAGAAACCCTACACCTGGCTGTCTAACCTGTAACCTAGGTCAGACCGTCCTCCGATCCGACTGGGCCTGACAGTTGTAGACCGCTCCCTTATTCTTAGAGCAGAAAATCAGCCCGAATCCAGAGCAAAAACTCACACCTCAAATAAATATTATATTTTTGAGAAAAAAATAAAATTGACTAGAAAATATACCTTTTTCATATGAGTAAATATTTAAAATGATTCCAAAAATTACTATCAGAATTATGGTGTAGTGACCCAGTGCACTGAACCAAAATCAGGATTTAGGAATAGCTAGCAGCAATTACACCCCATGAAAAAAAATCCATTGGGCGATAAGTACCATGGATCCACTCAGTAAATGCACCATTCCCTCTCACAAAAGGAATTAATGTTCAACCCAACGCATCAACGGCTGCAATGCCATCTCCTCGACATCCAACGGCCCAGAAAATCCGCAGGTGATAACAAGCCGCCCGCTAAACCGCCACTAGCCGTTGCTCCTAAGCTGGCACCGCACACCACCAACGTTACGCTTCTTCCTCCCGTTTCTTCTTCTCCTCTATAAATTTGCTTCGTTCGTTTCATCTCCACGAATTCGAATCGAATTTACGTTCCACTACTCGCTATCAACCGCCGCCCGCATTGATCGTTCGAAATTCGAACGCTTTCTCTCTCTTTTTTTTTCTACGACGATCGGAGATGGCCACGCCGGCGAGGAAACCCAGAGCTCGGCGGCCATTTGCGGCGGTGGAGCCGCCGTCGGCGGCGATTAACCGGGTGCTTTCGGAGAACATCGAGCCCTACGGTATGTCGTTCGCTCAGTGCCTTGACCGGTTCAAGAAGTTCTCCGGCGCGTCGAAGCCCTTCGCCGTTGGCAAGGCGGTCAAGAAGTGCTCCTCCCCTGTTTCTAAGAAACCGGCGGCGAGGACACCAAGAATGGCGAGCAGAAGGAGGCTCGATTCGTCTAGGAAGAGCTCTACTCCGGTGGCGGCGGCGGCTTACGATGCACCGCGCGCGCCGCTGTGGGACTTCTCCGAGGAGTGCCAGAAGGGCAGGGCCAAGCTCTCGTCTGCCTACGACGAGGCAGAGCGAGGCCAAGAACGGCGCGGGGATGGTGGGGTCCTGGAGGCCTCGAGGAAGAGGAGGATGAGGAGCGTGGCGCTGGAGGAGACCATGGCCGGCCTCCCGGATCCCGGCGAGGGCCGTGTGAAGTACTTGGTGGACGCGTTCGAGAGGCTCCTGTCGCTGTCCGGCGACCCCGAGGCGCAGACCAGAGACGCGAGGAGGAGGAAGAAGGAAGTGGCAACGACGGACTCGGCGTCGCCGTCGCCGCCGCCACTGAAAGCCGATGAGATCGACGTGTCGTATCCCTCCGTCGCATCGTCGTCCGAGGTCTCCTGCAACGTCGACTTCTCTGACCGCAACTGCAGGTTGAGATTCTGATCCACTGGTAGATTGCTTTGCTGTTCTTGGTTCTGTCCACTGATGATATTTTTTTCTTCTGCAAAATTCAGCAGGAGAATCAGCGCACGAGATGAGCGGCAGCCGAGGAGATGCAACGTAGGTTGTTGTATTCACAAACTTCTATTTGGTTGAATTTTAAGATTAATTTGTGAGGGTCTTGGATGCGGATCGCAGAGCATCATCTCGTGGGAGAGGAGCTGGAGTAGGAATGTGACGAGCCAGCATCCATTCAATCTTAGGACTGAGGTATGAATGATCTGATGCAATGTTCAGCATGTCAGGCACATGATGACTGAAGAAACTGTATTTTGTGTTCTCCTATCCAGCAAAGAGGAAAGGTAAAAGACGAGAATTTTGTCCAGAGAACAAGGAAGAGGCTGCTAGAGGAGGAGAGACTGCGCAATCCGGTCGCGCAAGCTCTCCCATGGACCACTGATGAACCAGATGTATGATGCGAACTATGGTTACAACATGTTTTCTGATCATCCTGTTTATTTTTTACATTGCAAGAACGATATTTTTTTTTTTAGAAAAAAGATGCTAGAACGATGAATTTTTGGTTCACCAGGTCCAAACACGCTTACAAGAATTTCTGCTAAAATGGTAAGCCTAACCTAATGAAAAAGAAAAATCAGCACTTCAGAACAACGTAGTCTAACGGACTAACACCATTTGTCCGTACTTGTTGTTAGCTACAGTGTTATAGTACCACATTCGGTGTGTTTCTGCATTTGCAAGACCATGTTTTGTTGTCATTGCAAGTGACTTGTTTTGAGTGCAATCTTACTTCTTTTTTTTTTTTTTTTTGCAGAACCCAGTGAAACCTCCGACGAAAGAACCCACTGAACCAATTGACATTGTGCTACATAGTGACGTGCGCGCGGTCGGTCGCGCCAAATTTGATCACCTAGTAAGTAGTACATTGCAATGCTCACTCGCCGTCGACGGGTTCCTGAAGGCTATGCAACGACTGTCTTCAATCCTGCAGGTCGCTGAGCGCAACAGCTTCCTCGAGAAACTGGAACTGGAGAAGGAAAGACAGCAAAAGGTATGTCATCCGTCTGAAAATTCTAGTCCATGGTGTTGCATCACATAAAAAAGCCTTTACGGATGCAAGAATTGAGATGTGGCATTTTGTGCAGATGGATGAAGACATTGAGATTAAACAACTGAGGAAGGAGCAGGTGCCAAGAGCACATCCAATGCCGGATTTCTCCAGGCCATTTTTGCCTAAAAGGTAACTAATCTTTTAGCTTTCTCTGTTTATACTTTTACAGGATAAGTCATGAATTCTCACACATCTCGGCTCTCATAACTTCTATGTGTATTACTGAATCATCTCTTGTATGCATTGTAGCTCTAATCTCATGTCATCATGCAGTTGCTCGGTTCAAGCTATTTCAGCTAAAAGTTTTCTTGGAAATACAGGTCAGTGAAGCCTCAAACAGTTCCCAGGGAGCCAAGATTTCAACCCAGATTGATGAGGCACAATTCGAAGACTTAATTAGCTGCCTTCAAAGATTCCTTTTCTTCAGAATAGTATTAATCGTCGCAGCGATGATGCAGATGTTTGCTGCTTGGCAATGTGGTAGCAGTTGGCTAGCAACTTTCTTTTCTAACATGAAATTAAGAAAACTATGCATCAAACTTCTCTCTGTTCGAGAAGCAGGAGGTTGATGTAAACTGTCAAACGCATTTGCACAAACAAGAGCCTTCTATGTTTTATGGTTTCTGTACCCTCCATTTTGTGTGGATATACTTGGTATTAATTCTTGCCAATTGACATCTCCGAAAATCGCTTTCAAAGAGAGGAAACGTATTTGTCGACATATTATCTTCCAATATAGAAAGCGTATAAATTAACACAAAATGTGTCGCAACTGACACAAATAGCTTGTTTTTTTGAGAAAATTATTGGCATGAATAACATTGTTACCGTGAGAAGATAAAAGTAATAACCGGCTGTGGACGCTGCTGCTCTGCACATGGAGAGTTGTTGAAGCAGTTTATTGCAACGCCTTTTCTGGAGGGAAAACCCTTCCAATTTCCAACAGATTCCGAAAGCAACGAAGAATTGAGCTCATGTTTGAAAGATGGAGACCGCCTAATTGGAATGTCTCTGCAGTTTAACCTGTACTTTTACCACTATAGCTCTATTCTTTTTAACTTATAGCATATGATTTCATTTAAGCAAACAAATATAACAATTTTTCTGTCATCTTTTTGAAGTGGTTTATCGGACAATCTTTTCAAAGCGGCTTCTTGGTATTCAGTTCGTTCATACAAACACTCACATTAGAGCTAAAATCCATCAGCTGCACCGTAAGACATCAGCCGCAGCCGAAAAGAATACACTTTTTTACCATTAATTACAAGTGACTCTAACAAGTAGTAATATGTTCTACAAATGCTTATCAGACTTTTTAGCATTAAAAGAAGAAAAGTCTATTTTTTTAATTTTCACAAACAGCATGCTAAACAAAATTAAAATATTGAAAACTATCACAAATTTGTTTTGAGAGACGAAAATTATCACAAACTGGTTGGGTAAGCTCAGAAATGCTATGTGCCATGCGCGCGACGCATAGCCTCCTGCCGCCCACCTCGGCCGACGGCCCATCAGCGCTTCTCAGCGCCTGCAGCGTGTTGCATCTGCTTCTCTTAGCGTCGTGGTCTCCATCTCCATGCTGCTGCTGCGTGGGCCTGATCGAGCCATCATGAGGCAAACAAGGCTGGCGGTGCTATGTACTAAGTATGCAAATAGAGCGGATATTTTTGTGCAAACAGAGCGTATATTTTCTTTCCATTTGTTTATCCACATTAATTTGGATCTCATTTGGCACATATTTTTGGATATCCGAGGGTTTTATCGGATACAAAAATAGAATCAAGTTATTTTTTATCAGATACAAAAATAAATTTGAGAAGGCACTATCCGACGATTGTTACCGGATTTAAAAACTAAAAAACCAAGCATACCCCTGGACTCCTTACTCTTTGAGTTGAGTCATCCACTCGACTCGAGCCACATCACTCTTGACTCCCCCTCTCCTTCCCCACAGAACGCTGCCGCCGCTGCCCGCCTCTCCTCTCAACGCCGTCGGCTTGGATAGAAGGTGCCGCCTCTCCTTTCCTATCTTCCTCCTCTTCCGCGCTTTGGATTGACGCCACACTCGACCAGTGAAGGTCAAGGCTGGCGAAGCCCCGACGTGGGTGGCCACTAGATCTGAGCTATTGCCGCACTCGATGCAGGGAAGGGCGAGGCTGGCGGAGCCCTGACATCAGTGAAATATGTACTTGTATTATGCAGAGCTCCTCCCATGTATGCATCGTTCTTGATTCTTCTATAGTTTCACGATCTTAATTTGCCTTTGCTCTCTCTCTCTCTCTCTCTCGATGTTGTTGGAAGAGGTCAGTGGAATCTAGTTTGCCCACGAACGACATGGATGACTCAAGCCTTTTTTAAGGACTATGTGAGAAGGTCCTATTTAATGTTGTGGTGAACCATTACAATGTTGGTGGAGTGGTTATTTGATTTTGCAAAAATCGTATTTTGGTAGGATTGGTTTTTGGCAGAAATTAAGGATTTTAGATTTTGAGTGTTGGATTGAGCTGAGGTGACCTAGGTCATTACATTAAGGTTACATGATGCAAGTTTTAGCTAACGTAGGTCAGGTTGTGAAGAACTTATGCCCGAAAATAATTTCTTTGTCTTTGGATATACATGATCGCTTGGAGTCAACCGTGGTCAATGGTGAAGATCAGGGCTAGGCTTATAGAGGAGTTGAAGCCCAAAACGACCGAGGATGCGGGGTGAGATGGTGATCTCAAGCATGGCACGAGAAAGATGAAAAATATTGAAGGCGAGTTTGAACGGCGGGATGATCGGGTCAATGAGAGGTATTTTGGTAGTTTGGCCAAAATATCAGAAATCACTTTGGATCAAAATCGCGATACGTAGATGATGCGTTGGAGAGCAGTTTAGGTCAAGGTAGAGCTGATTTGATTGAGATGGGTCAAGAAAAAAAATTAATGGATTCGGGCTTATGAGTTTTAAAAAGCGTGCATAAGTGATATGTGTGAGTTAAAACCCATGTGCATGAAGTTAATGGGTTTCTCCTATTATGCTAAATGGATAGTATTTACTAAGAGATAGATGAGACTGGCTAGCCCATCTATAAAAGAGGGTTGGGATGGAGACATATGATTAACCATCCAACTCATCTTTCTTGTGTCTTCATATTTTAGAGTTAGGATTTGGAGTACATGGTATGCTCTCTGTCGTCTAAGATAGAGTGGTAATAAAAACTATATCTTCAAGTGGCAATACATCAATCTATGATGATCTCTTTGTCTATTTCATATTTTACTTGATTTGCTCTTGTTGTAGTTGGTCTTGATCTCTCATCTTCCCTTTTCTTCATCTTGATGTGACAAGGACGTGATTGAGACAGAGATAGCCTCTGAAAATCAATCTCCTATCATTTAGACACTTTAATAGTAAGTTCATGAAGAAACCCGTTTTTGCTTGATTTTGACCGCTTTAAGTGACTTCTTGTTTCAAGGGTTTTTGGGTCGTGTTTTTTGGTATTCTAGTTTGTTGTAATATGTGAGAACATATCTAGAGTCACCTTGGATATCATCTACCTACGAGCAAGTTGTATTCACTATTTAGGGTTTTGGCTCGGTTTTTGTGCAACCTTACAATAAATTGAGAAAAGTATCAACTTTGGCCGTGATTTTTCTAATTGTTTATTAGAATAGGTTCATAATAACTTAGAGAAGATTCATACAAAATTTCATATCATTTGGATATACGGATCAAAAGTTATCTCGATTTTGGTTTTTAAAGTTGGGCTGAAAACACTATTTATTGCCCTGATTTTACTATAGTAACGAGTCAGATCGCCATTAAAAGGCTGGTCAGACCACCATTTGAATGCCGGTTAGGCTATCGAGAAGGATTAGATTCTAAATTTTGTTGATTTGAGTTAGTTAATTTGATTTTTAACTGAGGATTCTGTATTCTACACCTCTGTAGTTGTCTGATGATGAAATCTTGAATACTTGGGGAAAAATTCAGAGTTGGTACCATTCACCCCCCTCTGTTGCCATATTCGGTCTTTCACTCTTCATGCACTGGATCTGAGCCATTGCCGCACTCAACGTAGGGAAGGGCGAGGCTAGCGGAGCCCTGACATCGGTGGCTACTAGATCTGAGCCGCCGCCGCGCCTTCTTCTTTCCATCCCGGTTTTCCTCTCCTACCTCACCTTACAGTGAAACTTGTACGGCAATCGAAGGTATGGATCCCAAATCCTTGTTCTAGACCTCAAATCGCATAGTAATCTAGTCGGATTTGTGCTTGCTGTGGGTAGATCTGGCAATGTTAATGCTCACTATGGGCTGTGGCTCTGACATAATTTTTCACCTTCTATGAGACAGTGAGAGTAAGAATATTAGCTCCTGGCTGGTGTTGTTCCTTGGATAAATTTGAGTAGGGGGCGGCTATCCTAATGTTATTGATTTTCTGCAGAGAACCAGCTTCCAGTGCTTCAGGTAGGGTAGCATCTGGCATGTCAAGCGATGAAAAGAATCTGGTTGTTCTCCGCAGTGTGTTTTAAGTTACTTCCAATTATCTGTCTTAGTTTTTTTCCTTATATTTAACCCTACCTGTTATGCTTTGCAGCGGCAGAGAGATGCTCGAGTTCATATGCCATCACCTCGCTCATTAGCACCAAATAGAGCTAGATCTGTGGATAAACATGTGCTATCCAGTTCTAGCAATACTTCAAACAGCACAAGTGGTGACTCATTCAAAAGCAGGAGAACACCAAATCTGCCTGGAGATCATAACAACAATCTAAGATCAAATTCTGATGCTCATAAACCACGTCACAAAAGGAGACATAAGAAGAAAAGGAAGCCGGTATAACTTTGCATGAATGCTTTAAACTTTATGCCTTTTTTCATGATAACTGTATTTGTCAAAACAGCTGATGAATTGTTTCAAATTTGCATCCGTCCTGTTATCTCAAGTTTCTTAATGAGATTCAAGTGCAATCTCTATCACCATCACCTGAATATCTCCTGCATAAATTATATTTCCAGAAGACATATAAAAGAACAGAGTTCAAGATATATATAAAAGAACAGAGTTCAGATATTGAAAGATCAGCCGAAGGAGCTGTTTTGTCTAGGGAAAGAAGATTCCTATCTGCTGCAGGGTACAACACAGACATAGGCCCGGAATTCAGTTCCAGGTCTTCTGCTGAATATTCCGTCAGCAAATAAGGTATGATCCCTTCACAGGAGAACCTTACAGGTTTGATCCCTTCACGGGTGGTGCCATCAGGCCAGCGTCAAACCCTCATCGCTCAGGAAGCTTATACTGACCCGCTGACCGGATTAATTGAAGGAACACTTTGGATGTGGTAGATAAGATTGTGTTCCTGAAACAAAGCTACCATGTACTCTTCTGTATATAGGTGTGTTCTTATCTGCTGAGACAACCCACGTCATTACCAAGGGATAATAACACTGGTCACGACCCGCTTCATTACCAAGGGGTAATAACACTGGTCAACGGTTTATTATTCGTCTGACCGATGTTATTACCCCTTGGTAATGACGCGGATCGTCTCATCTGCTACCTCTTGGAACCCTAATGCATGCTCTTGCATGTTGTATACTTATATTTGGTGTGCCACCTTGGCACGGTAATGTTAGAGGAACAGTGCATGGATGTCGTCGGAAAAATATGATACAAGAATACTATGTTTTATTATTTATGATGCCATCCGGCAATATGAAGTTGTGAACTAGGGAATACTATATATTTGCTGGTATTTTCTGATGATCTACATACCTTGTTGGTACTCTGCCATCGTTTTTGTCTACTGATTAGCGATTAAATTGAGCTGTAAGTTGACTTCTCAAACTTCTTTTGTTCACTTTGAACGCTGAGTGGCTGACTGTGATGCCTTTTCTCATATTTACTCGTCCAAAGTTTGCCAAGCAAGATAACAGATTGATCATATGGCAAGAAAAGTGAAACTTCCTGCCTGCCAATAATACTAATATTCTGTTCTACAGATTCATCACTAGTTCACATGCCCTCCGAAACTTGCATAGCGTATTACCTTGGCTGCTTGACTCTAGTACAATGCACTCAACACTCTTGAAGTGAAGGTCGGTGTGTGCATAGTTCCATACGATCCTTAGTGGAATAAGTTCTTGACGCCCTCAGCAAGGTGTGTGCATAGTTTTACTTCATTTGAAAAATAGATCTTGAAGTTTGCAATAAAAGTGATTTTAGCTCGGACTAATTTTTTATTCTAGGAACAAGGGAGCAGCTAGATCACTCCTAGGCTCAGTTAGGCCAGCCACTAGTCAGACCAGCGGTTTGTCAGGTTGGACCGCCCACTGGTCAGGCCGCACCTCTAATAGCGGTCAGACCGGTTAGGTGCTAGTCTAATGCTGTTGTTTTGGGTTGTTATTTAGATTTAGACTATTAAATTTGATTTTCATAACTCTCTAGCTATTGGAGTAAAGATTTCTAAATACGTAAGGGAAGAATTTGAGAAGGCACAATTCATTCCACTCTGTTACCGTTACCTGTCCTACACAAGCGTATGACAAAAAAAGGTCGTCCAATCTAAGGACAGAAGTATATTTGTCCCTTAACTCTTCTCGAAGTCTGATTTTTATCCTCATGTCTAGTACCGTTTATCTGATGCCCTTCAAATGTTGAAGTCATGCAAACGACGTCCCTGAGCAGGTATTATGGGTTATAATTGCCACGTGGCATCCTAGTCAGTTGTGATGGTTTAGTCAGCAAATCCACCACAGAGCTGAGCATCATGCCACATCAGCCAAGGGTGCCAACTGAGATGCCACATCATCTAAAACCGCCTATTAAACCAGCCTTGGGATAATATTCGCACCGATTTTAAAAGTTATTAATTTCTCCTTTGGGACGGTACCCGATCGAGCATTGATCTTTCTGATCGGATGGTCAAAAGTGTTGAAAGAGCGAGGCTACAATAGAACTTGCTTGGGGATCGATGGAGGAGACTATAGGTGCAGCTGCTTTAATCAAACCGTGCGTACATGTATTGACTGACAGGAGCGCACACTACCGTGACAC
This sequence comes from Melocanna baccifera, assembly GCA_036346265.1. NCBI lineage: Eukaryota > Viridiplantae > Streptophyta > Magnoliopsida > Poales > Poaceae > Melocanna > Melocanna baccifera. The sequence continues at coordinate 18,236,611 of CM070710.1, forward strand.
GAATGGCGATTAAATTAGGGAAAGAAATGTCTCGTAGCATGTCCAGGATAATGTGGTACACGTGTACTGTTTCTCGTGAACACTGCATGGCAAAAACATTATCAGAAAATACTAGCGAAAATACCAACAATATGGGGAGATCATGGTAATTCTTTTCATTAGCAAACCAATTACCGGTAGTTTTTAGGGGCGTTCGTTTTAGCGATGGCTTCTGATTTCTGGTTGAAATTTTACTGTAGCTGGTTTTTTTTCACTGTAGCTGATTTGACTTTTTAGGCATAATTAATTTAAAAAAAATATAAAAATAGAAAAAAAACATGTTAACCCATTAGGGACAATACCAAGAAACACGGGGAAAAAAAGAAAATACAAAAAAGCTTAAAATATCTAAAAAATTCAGAAAAAGATGAAATATGTAGTAAGATGTTGCGGCGACTGGACCTAACATATGTATGAAGCCATCACCACAATTTTGTCGACGGCTAAAAATAACCAGCACAATTTTCAGGGGGAAAAAAGGGAACATGTAGCAAACAAAAATAAATAAAATTGAGAGGATAGCAACGGTGAGTTAGTTTGGATGTTTTGCGATATGCTTTCCCACCAAATGAATTGACCTGCCACCAGTGGTCAAGTGTCCAGCCTCTCTTTGCTGGCCCTTGGATTCCTTCCTACCCAACCCAGCTTCTTCATAGGCAGGAACATGCAGAAAGGCAGCAATGCAAATGCCTTAGCAAGAACCTTCAGGAGGTGGTTTCTTATTGCAAGTAGGGTTCATCATGCAGTTAGGTCAACACAACAAAGCACATGCCCTCTTTGAGTCCCAGCTCAACAGCCCCTAGTTTGGTCTCCTAAAGTGAAAGTGAGTGAAGTGATACAAAGTCAAATGGATTATGCTTAATGCATGCATTGCAGAAACAGTTTACTTCTTTCTACAAATCCATGCACTTGGAGCGCTGCACAAGCTCAAGTCAACTGTTGGCTTTTTTCAGAAAATTATGAGTGCTGGATTTTATCAGTGTTTGGTGGCTGCTGGGATTTTTCTTGTATTCCGTACAATGACCAGCTTAGCTATCCTAATTGCTGCCTGGCTGGCTGCCTAAGCGCCCTTTTTGGCTGAATAATTACTTGGGAAAAGAACATGGCAACAAGAACCAATAAATGGTGACAACTCTGGCAGAACAAGTGAGATCCACCATCTAGCTTCACTAGTAGTACAATCGACTAGTAGAACCCGTGAATGATAAGTACTACTAGGAGAGCCCATATACCACCTCTCCTAATCCCAACCCAGAGGGAGACTCGAGGCTGGACATTAATCCGTCGACAAACCAATTGACCTGTCGTAATTTCTGGGAAATTTAACCGTCTTCAGGTGAAGCTGTACATCATAGCAATGGATGCCATTACACATAGTTGGCTCATCGTTTGTCAGTTACACATAGTGCTTGATCCTAAAAAATGCATATCCTCCAAAAGAACAAAAAAAATACCTACACGTACGTAGTGCCAAATGACTCTGAAGTAACTTCCATCCCAAGTGAAGAACATCAAAGCAATCAGCAGAACCTCCATCCAAATAATCCAATCTAATCTAATCTTAGTAAAGCTGAAAACAAGCAGTAAGGTGCGCTGCCTATTGACCCTCCAGCCCCAACTGACAAATAATCAACTGTCAATCATCTGCCAAAACATTGGGCTGGCCGGTGAAGCCGGTGACTGACCTAATTTCACCCAACAGCGAAAGCGACAGATTCGAGTACTCCATCATCAGATCACCAATCTCCTCGATCGTTTCTTCCAACAATGTTCCTGCCCAACTCGGTTGCCGCTAGCTTTGAGTGCGATCTCATCCAAGCGAGTGAAGAAGCTTCTCTTCATCCTACAGCGTCACCTACAATGCAATGTCTTTTTGTGGCTTGTACTGTCACCATGTCTAAGACGGTAGATATTACCGAGATGAGATGCAGCTAATCCTGACAGAACAATTGCTTAGCTTGCTTGCTTCTTCTGCAGTTCTGCTGCCTGCCTTGCCAGCTCTGATCCACATAAGATGGACGTAGTTACGGGGCCAGTGCCATGGATGAGCAGCACTGTAGCATCTGATCTAGTCTGTCCATATCAGATCGGATGGCTCATAATCACTCAAAGTCACAGGCACTGTTCTCTCTCTTCTCTTCTCGACGGAATCCTCTTCCCCTCTTGACCTTCCAACCGTCACCCAAGCAAGCAACCAAGCCATAAAACTTAGCGCGCGCGCGCGCGCACACCAACAAGATAAGTGCACGCACACACTATTGCATTGCTCTCTTCATCTTGGGGAAGAAAGGTTGCATTGCTATTGCAATTGCACAACGATGAGGAGAGGAGGAGGGTTGCTGCATGGCTTGACGGTGGCGAGAGCAGGGAGGATGATGAGGGCGGCGGTGGCGACGTTCTTGAACGGCTACCACTGCTTCAGCTCCGTGGCCGCGATCTTGGCCTTCCCCTTCTCCGCGGCTGTGCTAACCTCCGAGGCGATGGTGCCGTCGTCGGCGCTGCTGCGCGGCGTGTCGTCGCGCCTCCGGTCCATGTTCCACGCCGCCGGCTTCCCGCCGTCGGCGTTCTTCGGGCTGCTCAACGCCAAGCTGTCGCAGACCGTCTTCACGTTCGCGGCAACGCTGCCTTTCACGCTCACCTTCCTGCTGCTCGCCAAGGCCTGCGTCGCCGGCATGCTCCGCCCGGAGCAGGCGCATGAGCTGCCCCGCCGGCGCCCGCTCGCGTCTCTCCCGCCGTTCGCGACGGTCGCCGGCGCGTACCCGGCTCTCGTCGCCACGCACCTCTTCAACTCCTTCGTCATGCTCTCCGCCAACGCCGCCGTGTTCTCGCTGCTGTTCCTCGCCTTCGGCGCCGCCGACATCCTGGGGCTCACCTCCCACGCGTCCACTCTCGCGCTCTCCGCCGCCGGCGCCATCGCCTACTCGGTGGTCGTCGGCATCGCCACCGTGGTCTGCAACCTCGCCGTCGTGGTGGCCGCCATGGAGCGCTGCGCCGGCCACGCCGCCGTCCTCAGGGCGTGCGTCGTGATCAGGGGCCTGTTGGAACTGGCAAAGAATCAGTGAACGCTCAAGCTTTCACGAAGTTGAGGCAGCAGAAGAACATACGAAGACACAATGTATTTCGCTGTGCTGCTCTGATCAATATGAGAACCGAGCCTGCCTTTATATAACAGGCGTACAAGCTAAAAAAGGAAGGACATCTCGTATTAAGGAAACAAACCAAACTATCCTAACAATACTTATTTAGAAACGGAAACTATCCTGATGGTTATCTCGTCACAGATTGTCCTCTGAGCCTTCCATGAATAAAAGAACGAAAAGAAGGAAACAGATGGAGAGAAAGGGAACAACCTGAAAAGCAAAAAAGCAGCAGATTATCTAACAAAACTCCCCCTAATTCTGCTGCTTCCTCCTGATATCGATTAAAGCTAACAATCTCCCCCTAATCTTGACTTGCTTAGAGTAGCGCTGGGTTTTCGTCAAGATCGCCTCGATGAGATATGCTGCGCTTTCTCCTCTTGTTGGGCTTCTGGCATTCTGAAGCAAAATGTCCATAATCGTTACAATTAAAACACCTTACTTTTGCCTTGTCAATCCGTCGATATCGATGTCCACTGCCGCCACCAAAACCACCTGAGGAGCCTTCATACTTCGTCGATCGGGCCTCCCACTCTGCGCGCGTCAAGAGCAAATGCTCTTCGTCTCTGTCGTTGTTGCCGTAGCGACGTTCTCCCTCTTCCTGCGTCTTCAAGCGCCCGATTAGCTCTTCGATCGACATATTCTTTATGTCTCCGAATTGCTCAATTGTGGTGACGACGAGAGAGAACTTCTTAGGCATCGCACGAAGAAACTTCCGCGATGTAGGCCTCTTCTATCTTTCGCCTAGACCTCGTATCTTGCCGACGATTGTCGCCAACCTCATCGCGAAGTCATCAATCTGTTCGGTGTCCCTCATGCGCAAGTTTTCAAACTCGCTTATGAGGTTTTGTACACGCGCCTCCTTGACGCGATCGGCACCGAGATGCATCACCTTCAGAGTATTCCAGGCCTCCTTTGCGGTCTCCTTCTCAGCTAGGACCAATAGCATGTCTTCCGGCACCGCGAGGAAGATTGCCGCGAGCGCCATTTGATCTTGCCGCTCATTCACTTCTTCATCTATGATTGCGTTCCACACGCCCTGAGCGCGCATGAACACCTTCATCTTCACGGCCCACGTCGTATAGTTGCTCCTCGTGAGCATGGGATACGGGAGGAGATGTCGCTCGCGCGCGACGCCTTCGACGACGCTCCCATCGCCGATCTTCAGAACGCCCTCATCGGTGGTGACGTTTTTCGACGAACTCGAAGACGACATAGATGAAGGTGTACACGAACCTTGCTCTGATACCAATTGTTGGAACTGGCAAAGAATCAGTGAACGCTCAAGCTTTCACGAAGTTGAGGCAGCAGAAGAACATACGAAGACACAATGTATTTCATTTGTCTTTCGATCAATATGAGAACCGAGCTCGCTTTATATAACAGCGTACAAGCTAAAAAGGAAGGACATCTCGTATTAAGGAAACAAACCAAACTATCCTAACAATACTTATTTAGAAACGGAAACTATCCTGATGGTTATCTCGTCACAGATTGTCCTCTGAGCCTTCCATGAATAAAAGAACGAAAAGAAGGAAACAGATGGAGAGAAAGGGAACAACCTGAAAAGCAAAAAAGCAGCAGATTATCTAACAAAACTCCCCCTAATTCTGCTGCTTCCTCCTGATATCGATTAAAGCTAACAATCTCCCCCTAATCTTGACTTGCTTAGAGTAGCGCTGGGTTTTCGTCGGCATCTGCCTCGATGAGATATGCCTGCGCTTTCTCCCTCTTGTTGGGCTTCTGGCATTCTGAAGCAAAATGTCCATAATCGTTACAATTAAAACACCTTACTTTTGCCTTGTCAATCCGTCGATATCGATGTCCACTGCAGGCCGGGTGTCCACGGCCCTGGCGCTGGCTCTGCCCACCAACCTCGGTATGGCGGCCACGGAGGCGCTGTTCCAGCTCCGGGTCGTCTCGCAGCGCCGGAGAGCCGGGAGGCTCGCGCCGGGGGTAGCCGGCGAGGCCTTCTCGATCGCCTACATCCACGCGCTCTGCGTCGTCCTCGAGATCATCGTCAGCTGCATGTTCTACAGGAGCTGCAACAGGAGTGAAGCTGATGGGCTCAGAGAGCCGGAGGACAAGGATGGCCTCCAGGCTTGACCTCAGCTTCAGCATTCAAGTTTACAAGGAAAAAGAAAAGCATAGACATAGCAGCCACATAGGTTTGTCTTTCTGACAAACTCAAGGATCAGATCAGATCGGGCGGGCCTGAGCTGATCCAGAGAAACATACTCAGTAAAATGGGATAGAGTTCTGCATTTTCTTTTCGTTTTTTTGGTGGCAAGTAAATGATATATAATATTGAGGTCGATAAAACTCTAGATTCTCGTTTTTTTTAGTTTCTGCTTTTGATCTCTGAGAATTTGAAGTTGTTTCTAAAAAATATTTGGCTAGTAGATTGGCTTCAGAAACCATAAGAGAGAGGATTAAGAGCAAATAGACCATGATACCCCTGGTTATAACATTTTATTTGTATTTTTGTGGTACTCTTTTCTATTTATACATAATTTATGAAAAAAGTTTCTAAAATTTTGAAGACCATATATACACAAATTATGAAAAAAAAATCATATATACACAAATTATGAAAATATCAACAAAGCGGTTTTTACTTAGGATTCAGGAAAATCCATCCATTGCATCCACTCAGGGCACTCTGGAACCACTCAGGATTCAGGAAAATCCATCCATTGCCATTGGTTTCTACTTAGTACTGCCTAGTTTTTTTGCATAAAGGGAAGTACTGTACACACAACAAAGCGGTTTTTCTGGGCTTCTGATTTGAAAAATCAGCACTTCAGCATGTACTGTTCTTGCACAGCCTTCCTACCTGTACTTCTTTTGAAGTTTTGATCTCATAAAATGGCCGCTCAACAGTTCTTCAGTTTGTCCCTGAACCATGACAGGAATGCATCATCAGCGTAACAGCATCCTTGAAACGAACCCGATTTTCACAAAAATTCAAATTTTCTTGGGTTTCTTCTTGGATCTTCTTTCCAGCCCGTCCTTGGCCCAATTCCGCCCGTGCTCCAGCCCAGCCCGACCCAATCCACTGCTCGAACCGCCTCCAACCGATATTTCTCGCGCTGGCACTGTAGCTCGTCCGAAAACTCTCCCCGCCGCCGCTGTTTGCCGCCACCCGAGTCCGGCTGCCTCCCCGCCGCTGCTTTGCTGTCCCGTCAACCGTACGCCTTGGCTAGCGAGCTCCTGACAAACCTCGGCCACTCCCCGTCCACCTGTCCGTCGTTCGGCCGAATATCGCCGCCCGCCACCCGATTTTTTTTTCCGTCCGATCAGCCAGCTCGCCCCTCGGCCGACCTGACAACTCTAGATAATCTTTGAGCTCCGCAAACCTTCTCTGAAATCACCAGCACCTTCCTCTTCGCCAGCTGCACCGCCCACCCTCGAATCCTCCCGAAGCCCCCCGTCCGCCTCCTTCCCGCTAGTACCAGGACATCACGAAACCGCCACCCCCGACCCTATTTAAACTCCGAGACCCCTCATTCGTGTATCTCACACGCACAGCCGCTCCCACCCACGCCCAATTGCTCCGAGCCTCACTCCATCGCCAAGAACCGCCGAAACACCGAGGTGAGCTCCGATTTCCAATCCAGAGATTCCCTCAATTATAATCCAATTGCATTCTCTTGAAGCATACTCAGGCCCCCAAAAACCATCACGAACCTCCCCCTAGCCTCCCTTCAACCCTACAACCCTGGCCATGATCGCCGCCGCCTGGCCATGGTGGCCGCCGTGGACAGCTCGCCCCAGTTACTCCCCGACCAAAACACTGCTAACCCGAGCCTCCTCAAGTCCCAGAGATGCTCTCAAGCTAATGCAATTCCCTCGCTAACCCCGATTCACCTCTGTGCCGTCCAAGATCCGAAGAGCTTGCGAGCGCCGCCGCCGGTGATCGCCGGAGCTGCCGCCCGTGCTAACCCTAAAAATGGAACCCTCTCAACCCAAAAAATCCATTCCTTCCTTTCAATATCGTCGCAAAACCCTAGAGCCCCGCCAAGAACCGCTGCTCCTTTTCCCTGTTTCGGCGCATGCGGGAGACCAACGAGGAAGAAGCCACTGTGGCTGGTGGGCGCGCGTGTGAACAGTGTGAACCCGCTATGAACAGTGCCCCTCAAACCCTGTACTGTTCATAGCAGACCCGTTAAGGTATAAAATGTCCATTTTGACTATTTCAAGCCCATAAACCCACTTTTGAGGCCCATTTTTCCATGCCAAGCCCGTAAAAACCCTAAACCCTTTTATTTGGATTTTGTTCGGATTTATTTTCTTTTCTTTTCTTTTCAATCCAATTTCAGTTCTTGAAATGCGGACTTAATTTTGTTTGTTTATTTTCGCTTTAGCCCTCGACGCTGCGAATCAACCAATTCAGGAGGAAGGGACTTCCGCTCAAGTTCGAAGTTTTGAAGAATGTGAAATTAATGAATTTATTAATCCGTAAGGCAAGTCACATGATTTTTGAACATATTGCACCCAAGTTCCATTAATTATTTATTTACTTGTATTTGCATTATGCTATTTGCACATCGTTATTTTATGTACAAATAAATGTTAAAATATCATGGTATTAGTTATATCCCACCACCAACAAAAATCCGATTTAATTTAATAGCCACATTCACTTTGACAAGACTTAGTAATATTAATTATGCTATTTAAATTAATCATGGTAGCGTAGATAATTCAATCATCTCATATTCAAGGGAATTTTGCCAGTACTTTTTGTAAAAGTGAATTTGGTAAAGTAAGTAAAGGTCCAGTAAAGAAAGTAATATTTATGTGACGGTTGATTAGCACTGTCGTCGGGCAGTGGGAATTGCATAAAAAGGAAAAGAGAAATAGTTTGAAGTAGATAGGCCCGAAAGATCAGAGAATCTTATGCTCGGCAAGAACATAGTGATCGCTCAACCACAAGTTTGACTCGTCAATCCCAGTTTAGTATCTGCTCAAATCGGTTTAATTTCCAGGCATGTACAGAAGGAACGATCTGGTATGAGAGGAGGTAAAAGCATACCAAATACGGTAAGATTCCACTCGGGACGGGAGGAAAAACATTCGACCTAGCTAGTGGATGCCCGAGTCCGAAATGGAGATCTACCGAGCGGAGACTAAATAAAGAAATGAGTAGTGAAACAACTTTATTTTCTTAACTCAGTCATGAGGGTTATGAAATCTTATGGGTAAAGCTAAGAAACTCTTCAGAGTAATCACACTTGTATTTCGAGTACACCGTGCTTCCAGAAAATGAAGCTATGTTCAGTGGGTGATTCTATTGACGATGCATAAGTAGGATTGGAAAAAAGGTTTTGATGAAGTTTTGGTAATAGCAAAGTACGAAAAGTCAAGTATGAAAACTCTCATTTATTAAGAAGTATATAAATTTCTTATTTTCAAACCCTAAATGTTTATGAAATAAAACTGCATCCACATAAAATAATATAATCACTATATCCAGTTTATTAAAATTCTTTGCATGTAATTATTTAGTATTCCCATATGTGACTTGTTGAGTACGGTAGCTGTACTCATACTTGCAAACAAAAATTAAATAGATAGTGCGTCGTAAGATCAAGAAGAGGTCTACGAGGTCGAAGATGAAGGTGCATACGACGAGTGTGACGTGTTGTTTTAGGGTTGTTCTGCACTCAAGCACGCCTGTGGTGCCTTTTGTTTTCTGTATTGTAAGGGCCGCTGTCCCGCTGTAAGTCTCAGCTGTTAAGCTACTGTATTGTAATAAAATTTACTTTTCTTGAGCAAGTATTGGCAATGATGTACACTCAATTACAGTGCCTCACAGTTGAACTTCCTGGGCAGTCGTGAGATGAACAGTAAGTACCGCCCTTGAAAATAGGGGTGTTACAATCCTCACGTGCTGGTCAAGCTATCAGCTCATGCTTGCTAGCTGGTTGGTAGAAAATTTATGAATGTCAGGTCAAAGTATAGTCTTTGCTACTTGATAGTCATTCAAGGAAAAAAAACAAAATCATACTCCATTGCCTGAATAAAAGGCTAGAAAGTCATATTGTCAATCATCCATAAAATTCACAGAATACAGGGAGTCTAACAAAACAACTATTTTGACACAAAGGATATAATCCAGTCATGTAAATTCAAAATTTCCTCATATCTGAGTGTCACAATTCACCTACTCACCATGTGTATCTTCACCGCAAACCCTAAATCCCCCTATCTATGACCGAAGCACGAAGCAAAAACCATTGAATTATCCAGTCAACTACCAATTCACCAGATCTCACGGTCTAAACTTGTTAACAGCTGGAAACCCCTAAACATCAAATCCCGAAAATCTCTAGCTTGGTCGTGTTTGGCTTACTCGAGGTAGTTGTTGTTGTAGAGGTCCTTGTCCTCGTCGGCGACGGCAACGGCACTGTCGTCCTTGGGGAGCATGTTGGGGTCGATTTCCGCCTCGTCATCATCATCAGAGTACGAGGACAGGTCGATGGTGCTTGGGCGACAGTCAATCGGTGCTGAACCCTAGGGAGCCTAGCAGGGGTAGGGATAGGGATAGGGAGGGCGAGGGCCGAGGGGTGCTCGAGTGGGGTAATTGGATGGCAAATACGGGTAATTTTCTTTAACTTCAGAGAGTATTTTGGTTTCTTGTATGCTGGCTTCCCACGATAATCCACCTCAAGTCTATTTCTCCTTTCTAGTTTATTTTCAACTCTACTTCTCGCGAGAAGCAAAATCAGATTATTTTGAGAAGTAGGGTGTTTTGCATAGCTTCATAGGATCCTAAGAAGAAGTTGAGAGCAGAAATTGTACCAAACAGGCTCTACATTATTCTCTTGTACAACAGCAAACACTCTTCAATTGAAATAAACAAGCAGTGAATTTTGCCTTACAGTTGAAGAAAGATTGGGTTCCAAACTTCACATTCTTTTTAAAAAAACTAGGAGACATTAACAGCTGCAGAAACTTTTGAGAAAAAAGTTGTGTCACCTGTAGCTTTGGGAAAGCTATTACAGTAGAATTATAGTAGAGAATATTTAAAGGTATGCTCTTGGGCCCTGGTGGTCACATTTGTCAGATTTTTCATCTCTGACTTCGAACAGAAGCATACTGTCATATATGAGATGGCCCATGTGTGGAATTACATAATTTAGAGATAGCTCAGTTGAGCTGAAATTTAGTGATTTATGGATGAAATTACACTATAATTTGGTGATTTTGGGGTTACGCTGGTGATTTCTTTCCGTGCGTCGGCCGAAGTGAGAAGACAAACTCGCTGCGTGCAAACTAAGGAACAGAGATGAGTTCTGCAAAGATGCACCGTCCTAGAATCGAGATGCTAAATATTTTCCTGAATAGATCTAATCTAATATTTCTGAATCATGGTGGCTACAAAAATGCCCTCCTAGCACCTTTAAACCCCAGCACGAAATTAGCATATCCAAAAGCCACTGGGTTAGCCTCCAACCCCATCTCTATTAGTCTAAGGCCCAAAACCTAAGTTTATCCTAAGCCCATGAGTTTTAATCCATATCCAACAGCAAAGGGACTCGAAACCCTTCCTAATACGGGTTTCCCAAAATTCCAACTTTTCAACTCGTCACATGTCGAAGTCTCCAGGACCGCACCTCCCGCAGCTTCTCCACGCTTCATCCACCTTTGATCTCCACGTGCCCAAGCATGAGCCCGACTATCTCATGATATTCTCGACCATCTGAACCTCAGATGTCCCCATCCTAATCCCGGTCCACCTTATCATCGACCACGATCGCCTCCATACTCAATCTACATATGCAAAGACCAAAAAAATATTTTTCCGACACAAGTTCTTTCTAACTTAACCAACATTAGTCCACACACACCTCATGACTCAAATATCACCGACAAGCAATGTTATCAGTTATTTATCATTATAAATATTCTAAATCTAGCCACATGGTCTAACACGAAGAGACGATGTATTTGATAACCAAAGGGTCAGGCTAACATTAACAAAACCAGGAAGCCAAGTCAGATTCTCTCCCTTATCAACAACAGCAATATTATCAGCACAAACAAGTGCAGCAGAATGCAGCATTTGCTTTTCCAGCCATTAGCAGGGAATAACTGAGCTAATGATGGAATAAGACAAGAAATGGAGGTACCAAGTGGATACTACAGGCATTATGATTTGCAGCTCTATACAATCTTGCTATACAGAAACTCTGATAGTATCATCATCGTGGAGCCATCCATGAATCCGTCTTCAGCATGTGAGCACAACAAATTTGCACAAAAACAGTGTTTGTTCAGGCAGAGCCAGATTTGGTTGCACCAACAGATGAACTGACAACACCAGACAACAGTTTCCACCTGACGGCGTCGGGCTGTCCAGTCCTAACAAGCAACTGCTCATCAGGAGAACTCATGGCTTCCTTTCCCCTTAGATTGCTTGCAACTTCTTTTTTTCTTGTGGTAATTAAGTACATTTGATGGTGTTCTGCTGCTGCTGTGTGATCATGCCATGTCTCCTCTCAATGCTGCTCCCTTTTGCTGCCTGTCAAGAACAATGCATTGGCAACTGTCAGCCATGGCAGTTCACGAAATTACCTGCAGTATGCATCAGCAAGGAGCGTATCGTATGATCACCTTTGTGGGACCACGACCGCCGGCCGGCTCGCCGGATCTCCTGCTCGTGGTTCTGCAGGAGCTTGTCGACGCGCCGCGACTGCAACAGCAATGGCCCCGAGAATTCCGCCCTCTCCCCCTTGCCGTTGTGCTTCTGAAATTCCAGTTCCAAACGATGAAAATCATCAGTGTGATACCGATGTGAAACCAAAACACTACACTGCAATGCAATGTAGTTATAGGGCCCGTTCGGAACTCAGGAATTTTATAGTAAATGGTTCAGTTCGAACGAAAAATTCCCGCATTTCAAACAGGACCATATATAATATGAAATGCAATCTTGAGTGTAGTGTAAAATGGTGAGTGGTGAGACTTTGCCGCTCTTGAGCTGCTTGACGTCCACTGGCTCCCTGATGAACCTGTTGCTGTAAGCTTCAGAAGTGCTGAACGCCTCCGCGACCTGCGCCCACTGCTTGATCATCTCCTGCTTCTCCACCTCGTATGAAGTGGCTGTGGTAGTGGTAGCAGCTGTTGTCCTTGCAGGATCACCTCCATTGTTGGTGGTTCTTGGCCCCTTGGAGCAGCTCCGCTTCGTCGTCTTCGCGGCGTCGGGTCTGGGCTTCTTGGCCCAGGCGAAGCCGGTGGAGGCGGTGAGCTGCAGTGGGCCGGAGAGGGGGAGGTGATCGGCGAGCCGGGGCGCCTCCTGGTAGCTGCGGGACATCTGCCTGGCGCACGGCGGCGCGTCTTTGTCGTGGCGCTTGCTGATAACCGGCACGGGCTGCAGGTCGACGAACAGCCTCGCCTCGCCGCCGTCCTTCCTCGCCGCGCCGTCGGCTCGGGGGAGCGATTCCTCGGCGTGGACGTGGCCGTGCCTCTGGTTGGCCGCGCTCGTGTCCTGCAAGCTCTTGTGCGCCCTCGACAGCCGCCTGGCCGCCTCGCCGGCGCCGTGGCTCCTGCCATTGTTCCTCCTGAAAGTCGCAAGAATTTGCATTGGTTGTGTGCGCAAGGAGATTGTGGAAACCGATGACCATGAGGGAGCCTGAAATCTGGTCACCTTCTAGAATCCTCTCGAAACTTGGCGTCCATCTCCTTGTTGGGCGCGTACTTGGGCAGGCTCGACGGCTCGCAGGCGTACGGCTGCGTCCTGAAGTACTGATCAAGCAATTCGCAGCAGCAAGAAAAGTTTTCAGACACAGAATGAGCAATGGCGTGAAACCATGAATGGAGGAAGTGTGGTTGGTGGATTTGATACCTCGGAGACGAGGGCGGAGGAGGCGGTGCCACGGGCGGCAGGCTCGACGGAGAGGATGGTGGAGAGGAGGCGGAAGGCAGTGTCCGGCATGGACCTGAAGGTGTCCCTGAGGCGGCTCTCGTAGGGGTGCTGCGGGCGGAAGACGGCGGCGTGGGACAACCTTGAGCGGCGCCAGTAGTCGTCGGGCGGCGAGCCGCAGAGCTTGAAGATCTTGTGGATCTGCTCGACCTCGGTGCGGCCTTGGAGGATGGGCCGACGAGCGTGCATCTCAGCGAAGACGCAGCCAGCGCTCCAGAGGTCGACGGAGGGCTCGTAGGCGGTGGCGCCCAGGAGGAGCTCCGGCGGGCGGTACCAGAGCGTGACAACGCGGCTGGTGAACGGCGCAGACGACGGCGAGAAGAGGTTAGCGAGGCCGAAGTCGGCCACCTTGAGCTCTCCGTCATTGCTCACCAGCAGGTTGGCGCACTTGATGTCCCGGTGCATCACCCCCCGCGCGTGGCAGTGCTCCAGCCCCAGCAGCAGCTGCCGCATGTAGCACTTGATCTGCAGCACCCACCCACCCACACGGCTTGATCACACAGTGCCAGTGGCTCAACCAGTGCAATGATCATCGTGCATTACGCATCAGGCCAAGGTTGTCAGTATCGCGATCAATCATAGGATCATGATAGGGCTGCGCCTCGGAAAACGTGATACTAGAGATTATAAGGCCAACTGTTTCATGATCCTACCATAAATTTTTTTCTAAAACTTGTAGGAGATCTTCGCGCCTTTGCATTAAGAGAAACAAAGACACATAACAGGAGACACAAAAGAATAAGAATTCGACAAAACGACCAAAGAATAGCTCTTAACAAAAAACAGTTGCTGCCCAACGGCCGTAGCCGGTAAGACCCTACGATAGTAACCTTGTGCTGGTATGGGTAAGTAGGTGGGTGTACCTGGGGTTCGGAGAAGGTGACGTCGGGGGCGGAGGTGAGGCCGGCGAGATCGTGGTCTATGTACTCGAAGACGAGGTAGATGTTGCGGGAGGAGCGGGAGGTGATGAGGCCCTCGAAGCCGACGACGTTGGGGTGGCGCTGCAGCCGCCGGAGGATCCGGATCTCCCGCGCCATGAACCGCACGCTCTCCGGCTCCACGCTGTCGAACCGCACCTTCTTCAGCGCCACCAGCCGCCCCGTCTCCAGGTTCCGCGCGCGGAACACGCTGCTGTACGTCCCCTGTCCAATCTGCATGCCCGCCGCCACGGCGCCATTGATCAGCTTAGTTGCGAGCTTAGTATAATTGTGAGAAGAGGAAAATTGAAAAGAGCGCGCGCTCATGGCGCGTGCTTGCCTTCTCGAGCTTCTCGAAGTTCTCGGCCTTGAGGGGGACCCACCCCTGCACGGCCTCGGCGGCGACGGCGCTCAGCCACTCCGGCCACCCGGCGGCGACCTGCTCCCTCTCGATGTACCTGTGCAGGTTCCCCAGCCGCTCGCCGGGCCCCTCTTTCCCGACGCACCCCCCGTCCTCCTCCTCCTCCTCCTCCTCCTCTCGCCCCTCGCCGTCCCCGCCGAGCTCGAACTTCTCCAGCCGCACCGGCCTGCTCCATATCGACGCCGACCCCGGAGCCAGCACCAGCTCCGCCGACGACTCCACCACCACCGACGCGCTCCCGGACACGCTGTACGACGACGACGACACCTCGTACGCCGGCGACGCCGTCGCGGCCCCCTTCGACGCCGCGCAGCCCATGGCCCCGCCCCAGCCGACGACGCCGGCGCGGCGCCCCAACACCCTCCTCCCTGGACAGCACCAGCCAAGAAACAGGGGAGAGCTCCTCTGTTTCGGCTCCCCCGCCTCCCTCCTCCTCCTAAAGATAGCACCACCACCAAGGCCAACCTCGCCTCGCTGCTTCTGCCTTTAATTGGTGTTTTTTCTTGGCTCAATCTGTCCTTCCCTTTTGCTTTAATTCTTGTGCTGGTCTTGAGCTGGGGATTGCCCAAGAAAAGATGGGGGAGAAGTGTAATTCTGATTATTATTTTCTGATTGCCTACAGCCAACAGGTGGTGAGGATGAGGTCTCTGGTTAAGTGCAACAACCTCTCTCTGTGAGAGAGCAAGAAAAGGAAGGAAGGAAGAACAGGTGCAACTGATCCAAAAAGGAAGGATTTTCCCCCCTCCTTTGTGAATTATTTTATCGCATTTGTTTGTTGTTTTGATAGTAATTGATAAAAGATTTGGAGAAGATACATACAGGTGTCTGCATTGGTCAAAGAATATTTGTTTTGGAAAAAAGGTACACACGAGAGAGAGAGAGAGAGAGAGAGAGAGAGAGAGAATTGATGTGTATGCATAATGCAAGTATAGGAACGTGGTGTCCGGATTTTGGGCGGGAAAAGTTCATGCGATTATATTATGGCACTAGGGAGGTATGGCCGTGTACTAGCCGTTTGTATTTAAAACCCTAGCTACCTTGTTTTCTCTCTCCCCTTATTTCTTCTATGTGTGTTGTATTGTGTTTTTTTATTAAATTATTCATGGCTAATGGGTTTAGTACTCTCTGTGATGATGTTGTTGATGCAAAGGTAAGCAGAGGAACAATGATAGTTTTTTTTAGGGAGAACAATGACATCAAATGGTCAATTAGTTAAGTCCAAAGAATTAAAAAAAGGTGTTGGTTTAGTACTTTAACTAGTAGGCCCTGGCTTTTTTTTTTGCTTTTTATCTGGTACTATTTATCAGACCTATCAATCGTAGACAAAAACTATTAGTCGCAGTTCAAAAGAATAGTTTTTTTCCTTTTGCTTTTCTCATGTAGGAAGAAAGGGATATATGCCCACTATATTGCTACCCCACCATTGCATGAGAAAGGGATGTGTTTGGGGAATGTTTGACTATTGTACATATGTATATTCGGTGAGAAGATTTATGATAGGGACTGTCCAATGCACCGTTAAGTTGAGATCCAATTTTGCTGGTGGAATTTGTTGCTTTGATGACTATCAAATGTGTACTCCTGTGTATTCTCTTGAACCATCAATGCATGCATCTGAATTATAAGCTGTTAACTCTTGTTTTCTATATTCATATATTCCATACCTCATATCTATTTCCAAATACGATTTTATCTCTTCCATTTTGTCCAATCAAGTCTTGTATCTTTTCAGGAATTCCGACTTTAGTCCCAGAGAAAAATATCAATAGGCTAACCAGAAATATAAGAGATGTGAGCACAATTCTGAATCTGGAGGGAGTTCATACTTCACACTCCAAATTGGTGTGGATTACTATGATCAATGCATTGCATGGACTGTGCCTTCATGGTTGGTTAGCTAGCCAACCAGTTCATTCTTTCTGTAGAAAGGAATTTATTTGGTGACTGTACCACTCACCATGGTGTCCCTATCCTATGCCCCCCCAAAAAAGGTACAAAATAAATGGGCCCACTGGCATAGAGAGGTGTGCATAGGACCACAAGATGGGTGACCCATGCAAAATTTAGGACTTTTGCATCCAAGCCACATAAGAAAAACACTTGCAGAGAAGAGAAAAAAAAAAGCTCAGCAGAGCAGCAGAAGTCCACTCATTCTAGCAAGTGGTTGACAATTCTTTTGAGGAGGTAAGCTGTGGTGTGGTCCTTGCTTTTGTGGTTTGTGATATGTGACAGTTCTTTATATTGTTTTTCTTAGGAGTGGTAATAAACAGTGACCGACAAGTGGGCCTGGCTAAATCGCACCCAGTCGTCCATGACTCTCTCTGTAAAATAAACTTTTCTAAAGGAACCGCTCAAACCCATGGGCAAATGCGTGGAGAGAAGATAGCATCATGAGAAGATGTTTCCTGCTTTCTGCCATACTTTGGTGCCCACATATCTTCAGTGCTACCTTTGATGCAAGATATGCCTGGTCATGCTGTGTTCGTTTTTGTTGCAGCAAATTGAGCTCCCTATTGACATGTAGCCATTTTAGTATGCACTCTAGCACCGAACATAGGTGGCAAAAGGCGCCAATCGCCATCCTTTGCTGGGTTAAACTCTAAGGCCCCGCTCATTTCAGCTTTTTTTCAGCTTCAGCTTTTTTTTCACTATTCAGTAATTCATTTTTTTCTGAAATTTTTTAGGCTTTTTTACATTTTTCTTTTTTTTCCCGTGTTCCTTTGCATTGTCTGTGATGGGTTAACAAATTTTTTCTATTTTTACATTTTTAAAATTTAATTATGTCGAAAAAGTCAAATCAGCTACAGTAAAAAAAAAGCCAGCTACAGTAAAATTTCAGCCAAAAGCCAGAAGCCATCACTAAAACGATCACCCCCTAATTCAACTAAAATCAGTAAATACCATGTCATCAACATAAGATATTAGAAACCATGTATGCCTGTTGTTTTTTGCTGCAGCTTATGGCTTTGAGCTGTTTGTGTGATAGAGAGAGTATAGAGTAACAGAAACTCATATACGGTTTTGGCCAATATAAATGAAGTCGCTACAGTATGTACTATAATTAATTTATGAACCTCCTATTAAAAAGACACTTTATTTAAAAGTTAAGTACTATAAAAAAAATTAAAAAGTAGCTTTTTAGAAGCGGAAAAGAAGAGGTCAACAATTCATTCTTCAAAACTGCACCTTGTCCTCTAAGAATTGTTAGTACCAATTGTTATAAACAATATAGCTAGGAGCAATAGATTTCTCACATGCATCCTACATGCTCTCTCTTTCTCCCCTTTTTCACTGATCAAACAGAAACAAGAGTACAAGACTTGATTGGGAAGACAAGATGCACCATGCATGCATGCCCTAGCAGCTCTCTCTCTTTCTCTTTATGCACGGCCTAGGATGATCAATTCAGAAACTCAGCTATTAGAAACCATGTATGTTTGTTCTTTCTGGTTTCAGCTTATGGCATAACAAAAACTTACATACGATTTTGGCCAATATAAATGAAGTCACTACAATGTGTACTACAATTAATTAATAGACATCCTATTAAAAAGACGTTCTATTTAAAAGTTAGGTACTTAAAAAAGTTTAAAAAAAATAGTTTTTAGAAGCTGAAAAGAAGAGGCCAAACAGTTCATTATTTAAAACTGCACCTTTATCTCTAAGAATTGTTATAAACAATATAGCAAGGAGCAATAGATTTCTCACATGCATCCTAGATGCTCTCTCTCCCCTTTTTTCACTGATCAAACATAAACAAGAGTACAAGACTTGATTGGGAAGACAAGATGCACCATGCATGCACTGCCCTAGCAGCTCTCTCTCTTTATGCACGGCCTAGGTTGATGTTTGCTGATTATCAATTTGCTCCTTTCTTTCTCTATCTCTGCCCCACAAGTATTGTACCATCAACTTAAAACCCTTAGTGAATCCTAAGACGTGTGTGTCCGTGAATGCAGCAATTAGTGTAGCGTAGCACAAAGATCCCTAGCGAAGGCGAATGCTGATCCTACTGTATTTAACACAAGCATGTGGCTCTGCACTGTGGCGTTCACAAGCGTGCTGCTCATTTCGGCTTATTTTTCACTGTTGGCACTATAACTGGCTTATTTCATAATGTAACTACTCGTGGCTTTTTCGGTGTAATTAATTTTTTTTAAAAAAATAAAAAAACAGGTTAGACCATCACAAACAGTGCAAAGAAATACGAGAATAAAAGAAAAGCTAAAAAGCATAAAAAACTAGAAAAAGATAAAATTAAGAAACTAAATGTTAGAAGCCAAAAGCTGAAATCCAAACGAGCGAGGCAACCACGTGAGATCTTGATTGGACCCATCCTCTCTATTTTTCTTCTTTGCTCCT
The DNA here is from genome assembly GCA_036346265.1 of Melocanna baccifera. NCBI lineage: Eukaryota > Viridiplantae > Streptophyta > Magnoliopsida > Poales > Poaceae > Melocanna > Melocanna baccifera. The sequence continues at coordinate 18,255,418 of CM070710.1, forward strand.
TTGATTGACAAACTTCATTGGAGCCTTCTTTGGCATTGCGTAGTGTTTAATTACAGACCAAACAGTAAATAAGGGGACTACGGAGGCCACAAAGGGGTTGCCTAGAGCCTTCCAAACCATGGAGATAGAGGATAGAAGTCTGTACTATCTAGATTTGAAAGAGAACCTGCCTCTCATGGCATCATAAGCAGTATATTTATAACCATGAGGAGATTTTATTACATAAATACTCTTATCTGGGTCTACAATTATACGGCAATACTGTCTTTTCTCTTGCAACAATCCTCATGGGCCAATCATGTGGCCTCACAATTGTTGGGCCTCCTAGTGCAATATGCCGACTAGGCCAAGACAGAGGCCACTTCCTAACAATAGCCTCTTATAGTTGAAGGTTCCTGATTTCTGTGGATCGAGACCATGTCTAATGTTACTTAGTCCCCTCCGTCCCTTTGGCCTATTGAATCATAATACAATAGGACCTCCCGCCAAAACTGCATTGAGCATGTTCTTGGTTGTGGGACACGAACCGTTGTGCTAGTTATGATGTGGCACATGCCCCCTCAAGTCTCGTGCCCACTACACATGCATTGAATGTTGCTGTTGTGCGTTGTACTTATACCCCCGAGGCAACACACTTTTTGGGGCCGTTGGCTTGCTCTCTCATTGCTTTCGTCTTCTATTTCCTCCACTGCCACTTCCGCTCACCATCGATCGTTCCCCGTTCTTCTTCATGCTACCGATCTTCTTGCGCCTGCCATGGTGCATGGGACTAATCATTGTGGCCGTAGCAGCATCTCCGCTCCGTTGAGCAGTTGTGGCGTTCAAGACGATTGCTATGAGGTCGCCACCGACAAGCGTTGAAAGGCATCCAAGTTCAACGATGTGTTTATAAACACACTTGGCCCATCCATTGCAATGGAGGAGTTGGTGTAGTCACTTGTGCATGACGGTAAGATCTTGTCTCACGAGTTTGTTCGCCTCCCCACCGACGATGAGGTTGTGCCATGGCCATGGGAGGGTGAGATGCTGGTCTTCGTGGCATACTTTGATGCCAGGCTTCTGATCCCCACCGCTCGCTTTGTGAGCAATCTTCTCTGACTGTATGAGCTAGAGCTTCAACACTTACTCCGAATGCCATCGCTCATCTCATGGTGTTTTCATGGGCGGCGCGTTCAGAGGCCACCATCCCAAGCACCGCCGTCTTCGCTTCCCTGCATGATGCATGATGCCAGCCAAAGTGACTTGGGGAGGGTCAGTACTCAAACCTATGTAGTGTCAGCCTTCAGCTTCACGCCGCCACTTAGAAGGGTTTGCCCATGAACTCAACGCGAACAAAATGAGAGTCCCACTGGCTATAGTGGTGGTTCTATCATAGGATCAAGCATGACAGCAGCTTGTGCTTCACGAACGCATCATGAACTTTGTTCTGTCGCCTCCGATGAAGCTCAATTGGGACGACAAGGTCCATGCTCGGAGGCTCATGGCGGTCGCGCTTTGGCTCAACATGTTGATTGCGCGGAGGAGTTTTGCATGCTCTGTGTGGTTCCACTGGGCCAGTGATGGGACCTTGTGCTTGTCTCTTCCTGAAATGATAGGGTCCAGCCTTCACTCACATTGCTGGCGAAGCCAACGAGTCCGGGTAAGTGTGGCCCCTTTGCCACATTTTTCGGTAAGAAGAGTAAGAAGCAAGCAAGATAATACATAAATTAAGAAAACTTGGCTGCATAGTTGCGTCCGGGGCAAATTTCTCCTGTGTTCTCTTTGTTTATTTGTGATGTGTGAATTTTCTCCTGGAGCAAAGCCAACATGGAGGTTAGTTTAGTTGAAGTGGTTGGCTATGGTGTTTGGGGGCAACTTTGGCTGCTTAGGCACACGCTCAGTTGGCATGAAACAATGCTAATCTTCATTGTGAACTGTAAGTCCTAAGCTATGCTGTGATTACGCTTCTGTATTTAATTTGGGTTAACTTAGGGTATGTTTGGATACTTAGCTAGCTTTGCCAAAACTAGCTAAAATGTTTGGTTCTTTTGCTTTGAAAACGTAAACTAAAAACTAAAACTGAAACCTAGTGAAACTGCTATACACATTTCCAGACACAGGCTGGGCATCAGTTTCCTTGGCCCAACCAAGCACCAAAAAGTTGTTTTCCTCCTTCCTTCTTTTTGTGTGTGGGGGGTGGGGGGCGCTATAACAGTCTCAGTAGCTTGCCTGCAGTCATTTAAAAAAGACACTTGTATCAAAATTTCTCAAATGTTACAAAAATTTTGCTACTTGAAAACAACTAGGAAAAAAAAGGGAAACAGGAAAAACCCTTTATTTCAATATGTTAGTTCAGTTGCTTCATGGTTAAAACTAACAAGTTTCTAAACCACCTATTTACATTTAAAAAATGATTACTTGCAATCATAAGTGAACATCAGTTAATGTGTTGATCATCAAGCATGTGCGTTTGCTAATTTATATTCTGAACAATTCAAAACATGATGTCTGCACTGACAACATGCCAGCATTGTCAGGAGCTAAATGTAGTTACTGGAAACTGAAATTCTAGCATTTACTGATAGACTATTCTTAAGGTACATACATAGCTATCTAGAATCTGAGTTTATTTTTAGGGAACATGCACAGGATTTGCATGCCTTTATATTAAAAGAGGGAGGGAAAAATTACATACACTAGGAAACTAGTGCTTGAGTTTGAAATACAGAAAGGGGAGGAGAGAAATAAAAGAAGAGGAACTGGGAGAGGGAGGAAGAAATAAAATGGAGAAGGAAGTACAAAGGTGGAGGCTACGCAGCAGAAGCCGCGAGGGATCAAGGTTGCATGAAGGTGCTTGCCGCTGGGTTTAGAGGCGACTTTGCGCCTGCTGCGTGCCAACATGTTAGCTCTTGTTTTAGGTTGTCCAAAATCCCTTCGACGGTCGTCTTGATTTTGTTGAACGTCCGAGAGTTACGTTCTTTCCAAATAGTCTAGAGGAAGAGAACTACAATAGAGTCAAGTTATTTCCTGTGAGCTTTGGGCACTTACTTGTGCAAAGCAGCCCATCAGTCTAACAAGCGAGGATGACTTGTAATTGGTTGACGCGGCCTGCTCAAAAATCATGAGAAGAGGCTCCAGGCCTGGCAAACCCAAGGACAAAGAATAAGGAGGTGATCAATTGTTTCTGCACTTTACTCACAGAAGGGGGCAAAGGGTATCTGTGGCAAGTCCGCACCGCACTAGGCGGTCAGCTGTCCAACAGTGGTTGTGGATGATTAGCCATGCGAAGAACTTATACTAGAACTTATACTTTAGTGGAGCTTTGCATTTTCACATAAGTTTGTGAGCTGCAAAGCGGGTTCCGCCGAGCAAGAATACATTGTAAGCGGATTTAGAGGAGTACCCTTCGGAAGGGTTTAGTTTCCAAATGAACTGCGTTTATTGCAAAACAAAGTTGATGTACAAGATGTTTTGATCCAACGCAGGTTTCTGGAGCCCCAAATTAGGGCTGAGAAGCATGTACAATGTTGATTGATTACTGTTAGGCTACCAGGTCCCGAGTTTCTCTGCAACTCCATCACCAAAAAACATACTTTCCGATCTACTCTCATCAGCTAAGACATCTAAAAGACTTCTCTCAAGCAAGACGCAACGAGGCATTGTTTGCCGGTGGGCATCTTGGCCGGCGGCAGCGTCGGGTTGTCCTTCCCCATGCCGTCATGCCCAGTGCATCGGCGTCCAAGTCAGCTGGGGCAAGCCGTGCCGTTGGTGGCATTGGCGGTGGGCTGACCTCGGCCTCCTCTACGGTGACAGCCACACATCTTGCCTGGCGTCTCCCCCTTGGTTGTGACCCATTCCGGCCTCCCTGCTTTGTCAGACCTGCTGGCATTGATCTTCCAAGAGTACGAAGATCCTCTAGCATCTCATGCTTTGACAGTGATGCGAAGCAGTGTAAAATGTCATTCTGGAAGTCCTTCTTCTGACATCGCCTTCGCGCTTGGCCTCTCCGAGGCTTTGTCAGAAGCAATGAAGCCGCAGCAGAGCCATGGTCTTCATTGCTCTTAAGCTCTTGGGTTCTTGGTGTTGAATGGTACTCATGGCCTTTGGTTTCTTGTAGCTGCAGTGTCAAAGCCTCAAAGTCGTCTTCACTTTCACTGTCATTACTATAGACCACTGCGTTCTCCTTTGATATAGCGAGGTCGGCGAACCAATGCAAAGTGTCAACCTGAGGGTATCCTGTCTGAAGGACATCATTACACATGCCCACCAGGCTCTCTGCTGCAGTTATAACAAGAGAGTCCTTGGAAGGATCATCCGGTTCCTGAGGAACAACATCGCCGTCTGACTGAAGGACATCTATCTCCAGATTATCCATGAACGGCAATGCATCATTCAGGTCGATGAGATTTCTTACATTTGAGTCACTTTCCTTCTTTTGGAACTGAAATTCCATGTGAGCTTCACACGTAGTTGCCGGCGTGATGTTTTTGCCCATGTGTAGAGTGGATGAGCACCGAGAATCTTCTTCGGTGGCAGCACTGATAGGGAAACCGAGAATTCTTGTGATGCTTTCTGAATAAGCTGTGGAACCGAATGACATCTGGGAATGTCCATTTACACAACTCAATGGCACTTGTGGCTTCATCAGATCTAATGGTTTCTTTCTGAGCAAAGAGATATCAACCAGTGAATTCTCACTTTCCTCTTCTTGAGTGGCACTGACATCTCGAGGGGGGTCGTTGAGATTTACATCCTTCAGACAATCATGGAGTGGGGAATGCTTTCGATATTGAGGCTCTCCAGGAATCTTCGATGAATGATGATGACGATAATGATGAGGTGCATTTGGAGCATGAAAAGAATCCATTGAGAAACCATTCTGAGCAAAGGGCGTTTTAACAGCACCGTAATGACTCCTAGTTGTGTAATTTGTGTTGCTGCTTTGCCATAGAGATATAAGTGCAGCATTGGAGCTGGGTGGTGCGAGGATTGGTGGATCCAAGGTGCCCGAGCTGGGAAGGTAATGCCCAGTTGAGGAAGCAACACCATTGTGCTTATGTTTGAACCATGGCATGCTGACATTTTGATCTGGCAAAGAAGAGTAAAATATGCTTAGTGTGCATTGATGCCTAGATATTGATTTAAAGCGTAAAGCTATGAAACTCGCCAAAAAAGTGTAGAAATATTACCACCTTTTTTATGGCTGAATGAATTGTTATGCCTTATTTCCTCATGTGCACCAAAGAAGTTTGAACCAGATGCTTCACCAACACGCCTTTCTTTTAAGTTGTCTTGCAAGCTTAGGAGGTTCAGGTTCACTTGCCCTGATGAATAACGCTGGTCCTGAGAAGTGGATGTTCCCACACCAAGGAAGTCTGTTATTTTCATATTACTAGATGGCTCTTCCATAGCTTTATTCAAAGCATTCACTGCTGAGCCATGTTGCGGCTGTAAACCAGTGATCCAACTCTTCTCAATGTGAAAAGAGCCCTCACTATTTCCAATGTTAAGCTTGACATTTTCACCAATAACAGAACCATTGGTTCTTGACAAACTCTTTGCAGGCCTCTCCTCCAGTATCTCCACATCATCATCATCGGCATATGCATCAGCTGGAAGCTGAAGGTCCAACATTTTCTTTGTGGACCTGCCATTACTATGCCTCAAAGGAGCTCCATTCAAACTATACTCTGAACCACTTCCCTTTGTGAAATTTACAGATTGCTTAATAGCATGTCCAGAAGTAGGAGGCCCAACTTGCCAGACTCTTTTTACATCCCCAGATGGTGCCTGCGATGAATAGGACCTTGCTTGTAATGCATCTGCAGATCTAGGATATCCATTAAACTCTTCTCTTCGGCACTGTGCCATTAGGTCCTTCTGAATTTTATACAGACGGTGAAGTTCATAGACCTATATAGAAGTTAAATCGTAAAGGAAATGAGAAACAATCACAACTATAGATAAGTAAAAGAAAACAGCAAAATTGACATAAGGAATGTTTTCTTTCACTATATCGACCACTGAAGCTCATAATACCATCAAAATTTACCTGTTTTCGGAATGTAGCTTCGTGTACAAGCATTGTCCGCTTCAGCATTTCCTTGTCAAAGTCTGCAGATCCATTCACATGTATTATTGTGAATCTGTCACTGAGATGCCAACTTGGTTTGTTCTCCTCGTGGCATGACAACCAATTGCCATTCGAGTTTACACTAGAATCTGCCATGGCATATCCTGGAAGGCAGGTCTTGCCCTCAACTTTTGTTCCCATTCCTGACAAATATCGACAAAGAAATTCTGGGTTATTGAGAGATCATTCACATCTAACATACTGAGAAGGATATCTCGAACAAAAAATGCATGAACTTGGTATCATTTTTATTCAGAGCATTCAGAGGGTTCTACTTGTGGACTCTGGAATGAGGCCCCCTATGGTATGTGTGTTTTGATATCCATACTAAAACTTTATAATCAGTGAACCCATGCATCACCCAATCCTGACCTGACCCAACCACACAAAACCCATTTGTCGTGTAGGGCTAGTGGGCCTAAACAGACACACAGTGGCAGTGTTTATTTTAGGGGATCACAACAACTCCGTACAAAATTGTCCATATGCGCAGCCTTTCTGTTGGAGTTCACTCGGGAAAAATCAGAAAAAGGAAACATGCTGAAATGGCCAAACGGAGTATGTAATGCAACTAGAAACCCCGTCCTGTAAAGCTATAAATGGCAATACTATAGTAATGTGGTTTCTATGTGTGGCAAGAAGGCACAAAATCCTTTCATTTGTTAGAACTCATCGACTGATCATAATAAACACTATTCTGATATTCTCCAAGAAGATTACTTCATACTTACAGAATGTTTTCTAGCTCAAATGGCACTGCTCCAGAATAGAACAGATCGTAATTGACATGTCACCTTCCATCAATATAAGGAACAAGTAATAGAGCGACAACAATCTGTAAAGTTGATCTATCCCACTGACAATTAAGTGGAGCATGATCACAAAATCCATATACACTATAACACAGTGAACTGAATAGCCAACAGAGTAAAGGATCATATGGGCATAACAATTCGAATATGGAGCGTTAACAGGCACTATCGGTATTATACTCTACACTGAATCTAGCAATGTCTGGACCAAAGTTGTTTGTTTTCTGCGAACTCTTGATTATGATCCATTGTCATAGTTCCTTATTAAACAACCAATGTAGAACATCAATCACAATCACAATTACAATGAAGACGCCTTCATTGTAACACTAATGTCGTACGAACGAATTCCATAGTTCACATCCATCCAAATAATACTGCAATAGGGGGAACACCCATTACATTTAGGAGACCAGTACAAAGATGCCTCCTACTTACAAAGTTCTCAGGCTTGAAACAGTACTGGATGAGAAAAATCTGCAGGCGTAGTTCCAAAAGAACTGAATTGTTTCAGCCAGCTTATTCAGTTTTTTTTTGCAGCAGAGAAAAAGACCGGAAGAGACCTGAAAATTGGCATTTGCAGCGAGTAAGAACGCAGCCAAAAAAATTAGGGACCCTAATTTTTGCTCTGCAAATTCTGACTATTATCCATCATCACAGCACCTTCCAAACAGCCAATGCGGAACACCAATCTCATCGATTGCAATGGCAATCAAATTAAGAACCCCCAAAACACCAATCTTTCAAAGAAAAACACCAGGTCTCTTTTGTGAGATTTGGAGCCAAGGAAAAAAAATCAAAATATGATCGCTTTAATCCATGGAAGAAGATGGAAGACACGGGGCAACTATCCCAAGGCGAATGAAATAGCATGTAAGTGAATCCCCCTGAACCACATCTTAAGAATGCACGTACCAGTGTGACAAAAAAACATCATTTTTATTTTTTTCAAGATTAGAAACACCATTTATTTCAGATGCAAGAATCGCATTATTTAACAGATTATAGAAAACCAGAACAAAGATTGGAGCGATGGTGGATGAGGAATTTCGCAAGCAAAGCGTCTGTAGCTCCCAAGAAATTGAATTATGTCTGCCAGCTTGTTCAGTTCATCTTTATCTGAAGCAGAGGAAAAGGCCAGGTTGTGTCACCAAGAAGAGACCTAAAATTTGGCATTTGCAGCAAGGACAGAGAAAGAAATAAAGAAAAAAAAGGCAAATAAATGCAGGGGACAAAAAATGGAAGACAGGAAGGATCCCAAAGATCGAAATGCTAGAAAAACAGAGGTTTCCAAAGCAATTCTGCAAAACATCACACCGTAGGCACACCGCAAGAAGAATCCAACAGGAATCAAAGCCAAGAACGAGGAGAGACAAGGCAGGATCAACAAGACAGCAACATCAGAACGATCACAGGCTCCTCCTTTCTGCCAAGGGCGTAACAAAAAGAACACAACCAAAATCAACAAACAGAGAGAGAAACGGGGAGAGATTCTACACAAGCAAAAAAAACAAGCATAACAGCACAGGAACTGGAAGTGGGAAGCACCCAACAACAAGACCTCTGACCTCACGTACTGAAACAGGGGCAGCAAGAACAACAGCAACAGCAGCATGAAGAGGCCAAGAACAGGAGCGAATTTTTCAGCTCACCGTATCACCGGGAGAAGTCCACCGGCCGCCTCAGAGCCTCCAAAATCCAAAAAAGATTCCACCTTTCCCCACTTCCTCAAGCTAGGAGACAAGGCCAACCAAACAGACAGCAGGAATTTTTGGCTACGGCTTATAACTTTTAACTGAAATTTTTGAATTTTAGCTATTTGTGATAGAGATTACAGAGAGAGATATTCGCTTACGATATTGAATGGTATACATGTTGGGTTTTTAACGTATACTATAATTAACATGTAAACTCCATCTTAAAAAAACACTCCGTTTAAAAGTTTGATACTATAGTAAAAACTAAAATTCATTTTGAGAAAGTGAAAAGAACAACCCTATATCCATTCACATGGACAAAGATGTAATCCTTCCTAGCTAGCTAGACCACGCAAGGAAGAGAAGACAAGACCCAGATGCAGGCCAGAGACTGGTAGGCAGGGGAAGATAAGGGTGAAATCTCCCATTCTTTTCTTCTTCTTCTTTCTTCTTCCCTCTCAACTCCTCTCTCTCTCCCCTCTCCTCTCCCTCTCTCTCTAGTAGCATAGAAGAGGAGGAGCAAAAGACCTTCTAAGAAGAGTGACAGGAAAAGTTTGTCAACTTATGGTCATTGGTTTCTTTGGCCGGTTTGGTGGTGGTAGGGGAAAACATCACTTTGCATTGGATTTTGGGGGGGAAACCCATAAATTTGGGATTTCTCTGTAACTTTTCCATTCCTCTCCCCTCTTGTTCTTCCGTATGCGTCAGTCTTTCGGACAATCAGACCTGGGAGATTCTCTCTGTCTCTCTCATCACTCTCTCTCTCTCCCCCCGTGCCTCTGGATTGGAGTATAAAGAAAGGAAAGGAGAAGAAGAACATAAATGTAACACCCCTGCTAGAAGCACACGCCAAACCTCATTCTTGTCACTTGCTGACAGCTGATAAATTGAACAACTGATCATACGCTATTTTTCAAGCATTTTGTGCGTGTTATTGGTACCGCTGAAAGTGATGTATCGTGGTCTTGAATATAAGCCACGAGGTGTTTTGATTATGAGCGCTTAAGAAATTCTGAACAGGAGTCAAAGACAGATAGATATGGCCGTTTCTTGTGAGCTCATATAAGGCTACCACTGAGTAGGGTATAGGCAACATAAATCTATACTTAATTACGTTTATATTCATTTGAAGTGATATTATCTATACCTAAATGAAAAATGTATACATAATAGGTTTGGATAACCCAGTGGGTAAAGAAGAAAAAAAATGAGGGGTTAAGTCAAAGAGATTTATGAAGTTTTCGTAAACCTTCGGTATTTGGAATTTTAACCCCGCGTTTACACTATAAAAGTTTTTTAAAATCAATTAAAGTTTATTGAAGAAGATTCTACACATAGAGGGCTACTCTATGCAAATTGGCAGAGCTAGACGTACACGTGGGCCCCACATGCTTTTATAGGAAGCTTTCATAAAACTTCGGTATTTAGAATTTCAACCTCGCGTTCACACCATAAATGTTTTACGAAATCAACTGAAATTTGTTGAAAATGATTCTGTGTATGGATTTATTCTGTGCAAATTGGGGGGCACAGGTGGCACCCACATACTTTTATAGGAAGCTATAATGAAGTATAGGTAGTCTAAAGTCTAAACCCATAGATAGTTCATGTGCACTCTCAGTCCTAGGTTGGAATGGTATGAATAAAGATAGGTAAGGGGGTGATCGGAATAGCGATGGCTTTTAATTGAAAAACATCGTAGTTGGTGAAAAACACCAGAAATGAGTTATGGATAGTGTAGTGAATAGTGAAAAAAAAGCTGAAGCTAGAAGCTGAAGCCGAAAAAAGCCGAAACGATCAGGGCCTAAGTTGGTATTTCTATCTTTATACCCAATCTAAATAGGTATTTTATTTTTTACCCATATTCTATCTAATAGTGTGAGTATGGGTTTGAACAAAGGTAATAGGAACCTAGTGGCAGCCCTAAGATCATCTTTCCCTTGAATTCATTCGTTTTTAGTGCCATGTAATGGATGTTTTACTGACATGTTATGTCATTCTGTTGGATTTCAAGGGTGAGTTCTTTTCGGCTGCGGCTTATGCCTTATGTTTTATGGTTGTGGCTTATTACTTTTAGCCCTAGTGTGAACACTTTATGAATAAATCGAACGCCGATAAACTTATAAAGTGGGCAAGGGGAACAAGCATATCATACATGCACACTCTCATCTTCTCATGGCTCTCTTGCAAAGATTATTAGGTCCTTTTTTTCATCAACAAAATAAAATGCTTCTATGAAAGGACTGGTATGTAAGGCAGTAACTTGGAAAGGTCCCACGCTTGGACTAATCCCTGGTCATGGTCTACTAAACTTCAGGAACATATAGAGCAAATTGAGACCACTAAGTAATACATGTACCAAAGTCTCCATTGTTAACGGCAACGCAACTTACTAGAGAGATCAGAAAACACACCCAACGTATTTGCACGGAAGAAAACGTGAGGCAAAAGTTGAAATAAATTTCCTATGATTCGTCAACCAAAAGGTTGCTGCGCCGCGGCCACGAGCCATTGCCGCGCCGTCGTATGAACTTTGCAACCCAGGAAAATCCCCTCCTTCGAAACGTGGGCTTAAGGTAGTTAGTAGGGTTTTTTTTTTTTTTTGGTTTCTCATGATTTAATCCTATGACCTTCAGTATATAAGTATTTCTGGCTAGACATGTCCAGGTCTCGGGCCCGGCCGGGCTTTGGACCAAACCTGGAAAAGTCTAACCTTGAATGAGCAGGCCCGAGGCGGCCTGGCCTAAGGCTCCGCTCGTTTTGTTGATGGTTTTTGATTTTTGTTTTTATTTCATTATTTTTTTAATTTTATCTTTTTTTGTGTTTTTAGGACTTTTTTGTTTTTTCTTTTTTCTCGTATTTTTGCATTGTTTGTGATTGGCTAACATGTTTTTTTAATTTTAAATTTTTTTTAATTTAATTATGCTAGATAAGTCACCTTAGCTACAGTGAAAAAATCTATAAGCCATCGCCATTCTAAGTGCCCCCTAAAGCACGGAAAAAGGTCACCCCCTATCATTCCCCCAATTTGTGTCAGCTTGGAAGTCACGACCAACATTACCATTGCCATCACAAACGAATCCAAAGAGAGCTATTGTGGTGCATAGGACATCAGATTCAATTTTATTTTTCTATTGTATAGTCTATGTAAATTTAGATGTAAACCTCAAAAAATCGAAGGGCACCTAGCTAGCCCAAAGATTAAAGCTTTCAGTCTTCCGCTTCCCACTGCTCCACTCAGTGCTCCTGCAGTTGGGCCTAAGACGACACCAATCAAGACTGGCTAGGACATGTAACCTAGCATACGCAAGTACAGTTCACTTGACACAAGCATGGCCTAAGATGCTCGGTCAACCAAGCTAATCTATGAAGGGAAGATAGTTGACAAAGGCCACACAACATGCGCATCACATTGCCCTAGTCACCTGTGTCTCGTTCTATCCTACCCTCTATCCTACCTCATGCAAAAGCAAAATCCACCCTCTGTCCTGCCTCGCGTGAGAGCAAAATTTACCCTCTTGCTTGATCGCAAACTCGCAGCTGCCAGTTGTCGAAGCTTGGAGGCTTAGGCTGGAGCTCGTCGGCTGCTGAGTCTCCTGGTCGTCATCACCTATAAATTATCTCGCTGAGCACTTGGCGATATGGATTAAATCATTAATCGACATAGGGTATTGCTAAATTTCTCTCGATTTTTTTAAGTAAATGGATTAGATTTATGAGTTATGATTTGAATGTTATAGTTGTTGGTTGGTTTTTGTCAAATTGTAGGGTTCGAAATTAGCGATTCAATTTGGATTTTTGTAAATTGAAATATCCACCGACTTCGTTTCAAATCAGAGGCAAAATTATATATGTAATTATAAGGGTGTTCTTTTGAGCTATAGCTGATAGGTTTTCTTTACGCTTTTTGATACAACAACGGATGATGGAGACGATAATGCGAATGGTGTACACGGTTTTGTGCTTGTGATGCTATTTGGAGAATCCATTTCAAGAGGCTGTCATATTTCGATGTTTGGCTTTTTGACTTTCGGAGAAGCTGGAGCGAAAAGCAGAAGCCAAAAACAAAAAGAACACACCTTATATGTATGGTGAAGCGGTGAACCCCGGCCATTTTTGTTCTAATTCTGCCCCTGATTGCCATCGCTGTTCTCTTACCATGCACAACACTTCTGCTCTAAGATTGTGGGTAAGTAAACTGCTATAGCTTGTTTGGACAGGTACAACTTAGGCCTAACCCTTTCAAATGGGCAAGAAGCCAAGAACACCTATCTAAGATACTATCCATATTGACTTCTGTTTTCTAGCTTCTGGTTAGAAAAATCCAAAAGCCAATATGAATACCCACCTTCTTGAAATATCTTCTTCACTTCTCTCGCTATCGTCTCGCTCTGGAGATAAGGCAGGGTCACGAGTGCATCATCCACCTCACTCCTCTCGCTTCCATCATGTGCATGTATATCTCTATCACTTTTTGCATCGCACATCTATTCCTTCTAAAAATTACTTCTTTCAGCTACTACTATTCATTTTCAGCCAAAAGCAATCAATAAAATCTAATACGAATGCCCCCCTTAACAAGCCTCTGGAGGGCTGGTCTGTCAACTCTCCTCCACTGTTAGTATGTAGTCAACGCTACCGGCGCCTACCTTTAGATAAGAGTATAAACTAAGAAAGTATAATTTTGCACTCATCTAATGTATCTATGCTATACTCTGATACTTGTTTTTATACGTTGCAGCTCTCAGATCGGATCGAGATTATAAGATGTAGTATGAGTGTGTACGGTATCAAGAATAAAGTAGATCAATTTTGTAGAGAGAATCGAAATAACGGTGACAAAGCAACCACTACGAGAGAGAATATTTGACGAAACCAACTGCATATTTTTTAAACATAATCTCAAAAGAGTACAATGGATCAATTGAGTAAAACCGTAGGACAACTATATTGCCGAGCGTTGACCGTCGGGGACTTTCCTTGAGGCACGCTTAGTCAGCCATTCTTGCAGTTATTGACGGTACCATCGATTACTACAAAGCCGAGAGTAAATGACCGATGGTTAACCTCTCACAGATTTAATGGGAAGCCACATCTCTATTTAAATGTCCCACTAGCTAACACCGTTGGCAATTGAATAGTTAATTCAGGTTTTTAATGGAAAGTGTAATCCTTTTTACGATCTGCATGCTTGCGTACTTTTGACTCTTTTGTTCGGTGGGATATCGAAAGAGTATTTGAACTACAAGTAGAGCACTTAATGCCAATTTTGAATAAAAAATGTAACTCGTATGCCAATATATGACAGACTTTATATGATTTCCTGTTAGCATCTAACAAAAAAACAAACAAACAAACTACAATTCAGTTGTTGTCCTTCAATCACCATACACTTGTTCTGCTCCTTTCTTTCTTTGTTCTTCCCCATGGCCCATGCACTTCTTGCTGATGTAAATGGAGAGGAAAATATAACCAAAAGTGAGATCTCTTGAACATCAAACAAAGAACAGAATAGATCTAAACAGTTATGAGTTTGCAAATTCCAATCACCACCAATGGACATGTAAATATAAACTGAAAATAATAAGGTACTGAACATGTAAATGTAATCTCAAAGAACACATTGACTTGTTAGTTTATAGTTACCGGCCACGGTGACAGTTGCACCGGGGACGGTGGTGTGATTGATCTTTGGTTGGCGGTCATATCGGTCATGGTAACCAATATAGTGGCCACGGTCAGACCGCTCCCCTGTTACCAAGAGAGGTGTTGGGTGGTTTAACCGGTTTGTGATTGGCGGTTAGACCAGTTTTGAAGGTTTGGAGTGTGAGTAGATTTGAGTTGAGTTGGTTGAGTAAGTGCATGGTATGGGTACTATTTCTTGTGTATATTTATGGTGCATAATGTATTATTTTGACTAACATGAGCCAAATGCATGAAATTTATGCTCGACATGATTGCTTAGTATTTGAATGTGCAGGTATCTTGGAGGTGTAACAGTCGACGGCATTGGACAAGGACTAGGCGGGAGTGCTGAGGTACGGAGCAATCATATAAGTCTGGGTGAGGCTACATGGCTCAAGCGAGAGTATAGAGAAGACAAGGATTGTGAAGAGTCGAGTTGGTACATGTGGTATGCCAAGTAATAAGACCAATGCATGTAGGCATGGTTCGAGGGAGATCGAATGCATAAAGACGTGACAACTAGTCATTAGAGCATTACGGGCTGTGTATCAAAACATGCGAAGATACTTTGGTGTGATATAAGGTTTCTAGGCTCATCAATTGTGTCCAGTGATGAGGACTGAGCGTAGCTCAGTTGGCTGGGAGCGTGATGTCACTCCCAGCTCACCCGTGTTTAGCGCTGCTCAGTGTGCGTGCTCAACAAATAATTCTCGAGGGTACTGTTTTTTGAATAGTACTCTCTAGAGGAGGTACACACACGTGTGTGTTTAGTAGGACAGTGTGTACCCACGCTCCTGGAGGTTGAGCCTCTGTTTACATCCTAGCATGTGTAGGGGACGCGTACGTGTGTGCGTGCGTGTGAGTTGTGTGTTTCTGCCTTGTACCTCTCAAAAAATCTGTGTCAATTAATGATTTTGCGACGTGCAGTGCTACGTAACGGTTTATTTGTTGTTGTTGGTTGTAGGATCGGTCATGATGGGGTGGAAGGGGTCGCAACTAGACCAAGGGAGCTAAGATCTAGAGCGATTAAGGTGCCACCGAAGATGACTGATGCCAACGGGGTATTTCCAAGTTAGAAAGATAAGGAACTAGAGCGGGAGCTACTAGTTATGGACATGATATGCAACGGTAAGATGGACCGAGACTAGGTATAGGGAGGTACTAAGGTCTGGACTAGGCTCAAGGAGCTTAGGTCCTGGACAGTCAAGAAATTCGGATGTCATAATGGTGAAGATGAAGCAGGGATTGCTTTAAAGTGAAGGAAGCAGAAGCTTCGTGGAAGGTGGTAGAAGAGTATTTTGGCAAATTGTCCAATATTAAAAAAGTGGTGGTGTACGAAATTGTGACGTCGGCCTAAGTAGTTTAGGTCAATGATGTGCTAAAATGTTAAATGGATTAAGTGTTGATTTACTAACGGGTGTGTATGCTTTGAGAAGCGTGCTTGTGTAAATGTAAAATCCGGTATTATATTGGGTTAATTGGTTAGCCCATATAAGTGGATGAAACACAACTAGAAATGTTGGTTAGGGTTTTCCTTGTGAGTCTTCATATATAAGGAGACAAAGAGGTGGCTTGTGTGCTAAGCTTTAAGGGAGTTTAGGTTACACCATTTCTTGATTTGAAATCATACTGATTTTTTGCTCTGCTCTGAGGGCGGTTTGACCAGGACGTGACAACAGTCAAATCAGTTTGCATAGGAGGTTAGACCGCTTGAGATATGAAGGTTTGCTTCGCTCAGTTCTTCTTGGATTTTTTTTTTATTATGAATGTTTTATCTCTGATCTTGATAGTTTCATATATATATATATATATATATATATATATTAGAGTGAAGAGTTTTACTCTCTCTCTCTTAAAAAAGATTTATAATAATATTTAATTGAGTTTGCTGCTGTTCACCCCTCTATCGCCGTTCTGGGTTTTACGGCATCCTATAGCTACCAGCTGCCAGTCGCTCTGGCTGTTGCTGCCGTTGTTCCCAATGTCGCTGGCTTCCTCGATATTTTTCTTTGCTTGATGGTTGTGTCGACCGTTCTACTCAACCACGTCTTTCTCCCTCTCCTTCTCTACTGGCTGCTGCATGCATGCGTCTACACTCTTATAGGGTCTAACATCTTTGCCGCTGCCTTCTCTCTTTCTACTCTACTCGCCTCGCGTTGACTTCACACCGTCATTCGTTAGCTTGCCAGTCATTCGTCAGTTTGCCACACCGACCTGCTTATTCTTTGTTTGTTGTCTTCTTCTTTCTTCCTAGTAACCACGTTCCACCCGAGCTACTGCTACTATAATGGTGTTTATTCGGGCTTTTAAGCTTAGACTTTTGGTTTATTTTACAATAGTGATTTTTTTTTGCATTATAGCTGATGTTATCTTTTCAGTATATTAAAAAATTTTATAAATAAAAAGGTTATAGCTGCTGGGCGATTGAGGGTTACGCAAAGTGCTTCGGGTGGCTGGATGGGCTTTAAAGCAACACCAAGGCAGTGGGAGCAGTGGAAAGGCAATGACGGCTCCACCGCATGGAGGCAACGGTGGCACTGGCGCGATCAGCAAGGCGTGGTGGTGCACTGGCGAAGAGGTACTACAACCTCTGGAGAAGCTTGCGAACGGTGACAAAGGTGGGTACGACTGGGAGTGTGTGTCGGCCGCGAGCCGCGCTGAATTGTGGCAGGGAGCTCGAGGGTCAGCGTAGTGCGCAAGCCGATGGGGGATGAGGTCAGCCGGAGGTAGCAGAGAATGGTCGAGCTGGCAAAGCCAAGTGTTACTATGTGAAACAACCCCAAAAATTCAAAAATTTGAATTTATTTCTTTGGTTTTTGCTTGTTCCTTCTCCAGTCAATCTCAACCCTTGATCCTTGCTTGGAGATCCGTGCCACCCCTTCCCTCCCCTCCTTGTGCTGGCACGATCGCGCTCGCTCACTTCCTCCCACGCGCCCGCGCCTCCCCGCTCTGGATTGCGGCGCCGCGAAGCTTCGCACGCGCGCCTGCGTCAACGTCTGCAACCGTGGCCCCCACCCCGCCAGAACCTCCCTCTCTCGCGGCTCTGCCACCCCGCCTCGCCCTTCGCGCCAGCCTGGGCGGAGGAGCTTCCCGCCGTGCACCCGAGCCCTCCGACCGTCCGCGTGTGTGGACGCCGTACTTGAACCATCCCCTCCCCGCCAAACTTTGCAGAGATGGTACACCAACTCGCCATGCCGTTCACACCCCCTGGAACCGCCTCTCTACCTCGCTCCTCCACGCGCCGGCGGCTCCCGAGGGATGCCACTGTTGAAACCGCCTCAACCGATCCTTAAAAATGCAATTGCCGCTGCAATCCACCTCCCCTCACTCCCAGCAACCCTCTGGAGTGGCCGATTAACCTCCCGTGCGCCCGAGCTCCCGCGCCGCCGTGCCCTGGTCCCGGTAAGCTCCCGAGCTGATCTTCCTTCTCACTCGATTAAAACTCGATTCCTTGCAGCTCAAGCCTCACCATGGACCCTTGAACTCGAAGCCTTTCTCAATTTTGCAAGAGCAACCTCCAGCTAGCCCGGCACCGTGAACCTCCCCGCGGCCGCCGCTGCTTCACCGTGGACAGCCCAGCTGGAGCTTTCTCGCGTTGAGCCCATGCCTTCCCCTTGAAACCCATCCTCCGTGGGTGCTCGAGCCGTAGCCCCTCGGGCTTATGCATCTCTAGAACCTTCCCGAACCGCCACCTCCTCCACAAACTTCCTTCCCTTCCGCGACCGCTACCTTGAGTAGTCTTGTCGATTTGATTCCAAAAATGGACTTACCTCACTCCCTTGAAACCACCGGTACCGGCGCTGGCCGTTGAGAACCCCGGTCCAAGTCGAATCGCGAAGTGAGGCGGTGCCCTGTTTTACCGCCTCCGTCGCTGGCCCGAGGAAGAAGACGACCTCGTGTCGTCGTTACGCTCGCGTCCGGACCGCCCGATCGTGATCCAACGGCCCCGCTTCGCGCGTTCGCCTCAGCGCTCGCCCGGCCTCTCGGCCGCTCGCGCCGCGGAGTGGGCCGACGGCCCGCTGGCCGATTCAAATCGCGCCCACGCATGCGCGCGCGCTCCCACGCGAGAAGTGGGCCGGGCTGGTACTGTGCTGCACTGTAGCAGATCCGGCAAAAGGGTTAATTGGAGTTTCTAGCTCCAGAAAATTGCCAAAAATACTCCGTCTGATTCGTCTCGACGATCTGAGTCCATTTCCGGCCTCCTTTGTACCAAACTACACTTCCAAAAATTTCAATCCAAGCCATTCGAATTTTATTGCATTTATTCCTTTTTAATAGACTTTTATTTTTATTTGTCCTAGCTTATGTAGACATAAGCACGGATTTGATGTTATTTTTGGTGTGTTTTCGTTAGCTCCCGACGATTCTGCGACAGCAGTGCAAGGTTTGGAGCAACCGTCAACAATCTACGATCTCGTCGAAGTCGTCGACCCGCAAGGCAAGTTGCACGCTTTTGAACATATTGAACCCATCGCCATTGTATTATTTAATTATTATATGTGCATTACGATTAATTGCTAAGTTTATTTATTTAAAATAAATGCTTAGAATGACATGTTAATTTCTAGATAATTCCTACCACTATGCAAATGCCCTGTTTACTTTGAAGGCCACATTCACCTTGATAAGTTTAGAGTTTTTAAACTATTGTATAAAATAAATGTTGCTACCTCACATAAAGTAACGAATTGTCGTTTTATTCGATAGTTCGTCGGCAAATTGTAAAACTTGTTCTGGGGTAGGGCGGAAGTTGTGGAATCCCTGTAGTGGATGTCCACGGCCCTACCCTAGGGTGGAGAGTGCAACAGACTATTTACCGGTACAGGCTCGTATATCGGTAGACAGTCGCAGTTGGCAGTCTCAGAAGTAAAATTAAGGACTGGACCCTTATGCTGATTTAAGAACACAGTAATCGCTCAACCACGGGTTCGACTCGTCGGTCTAGGTCCATTAACTGCTCATTGTATTGGAACTCCCACAGGAGTACAGGTGTGGAGTGAGCGAGTACTCGCCCTACACACAACGATAGATCCTCACGGACTCGGGCGGTAGCGTTCCACATTGGCCCGTGGATACCCGGTCTGGTCGTAGTAATCAATCTATCGGGTGGGAACTATTTAATAAAATGAGCAGCGAAAGACTCTGATTTCTCATATCAGTCGCACACCGGTTGGCGTGTGTTTATAGCTTGACATTGTGATTATGAGAAACCTCGTGGGTAAAGTTGAGCAACTCTGCAGAGTGAAATTAAATGGTATCCGAATACGCCGTGCTTCCGGTTAATGGAGCTGTGTTTGATGGGTGATTCCAGCAATGAAGCATAAGCAGTGTTTTTGAGATTTTAATCTGCGTAATTGAAGAAGCTATTGTTTAAAACCCTGATTTATTATCTATCATTATTGTTTTCCCGCTCGAAGTTGTTTACAAATTCAAACTGCATCCACTTAAATCAATAATGAACCATGTACCCCCTTCCTTGTTAAATCCTTGCATGTAATTATTTAGGATTTAACCCTGTAACTTGCTGGGTACGGTTGTACTCACTGCTTGCAAATCAACTTCAGAAAGCAACCAGGAGCTCTGTGTGCAGTTCGTGGATCAAGACTCCGATGATCAGGTTTCTGCGGAGGATCCGTGGTTTTAGGCTTTAGTCGTGTTCAGGCGTGTTGTTGGGACTTTTGTGTTGTATTTACTTTTGGGCTTGCCGCCGTTGCGTCAAAACCTAGCCGACGTGCATTATGTGTAAATAAAATCTGGATCCCTTTTACTTGTAAGTGTGTTCTGTTGTGCTATCACCGCTGTACGGACCCCACTACTGTACATATCTATACGGATGTGGGATTGCTGGCGCACCCGGAAACGGGAGCGTTACAGAAGTGGTATCAGAGCAGGCTCGCTTGACTGTAGGCTAAGACCTAAGGTTGATTAGGAGTGCTATTCTGTAGCAAAACCCTAAGTGGTGGAGTGTCAACTTGTGATGAATAAAGCTTATGTTTAATTATCTACTACTTTGTCTGATTATATTATCTGTACTTCGCCACCTTCTAAATTTCTTCTTCGATCTCTTCATTCTTGACCTCACCTTACTCGCTTCGTACTTACCTCAAGTTTACCGCTCTTACTCACCTATCCATTATTTATTAAAACCTTGCTGCAAAGCTAACTCCAAGGTTTCATTTGGCAGCATCTCAATGGCAGGACAAGGGTCAGGTCACGACAACCAACCAGCAGGTGGAGGTCAACCACCAGATATCACCGCCACCTTGACTCGCATGATGGCAGTGATGGAACAAAATCAAACCCGATTGATGGAACAACAGTTCAGACTAATAGAGCAATTCGCCGCTAGAGCTCCTATGGCTGGTGGTGCTCCACCATCCACTGGCTATCGGGAAAGTGGTCCGATCACTTCAAAGTGGGCAGACTTTCAGAAAACAAGACCGCCAATCTTTTCTACTTCACCAGACCCAATGGCAGCTGATGACTGGATCAAAGACATTGAAAGAAAATTGAAGACAGTCCAATGTGATGATAAAGAAAAGGTCCTATATGCATCCCACCAGCTACAAGGACCAGCCGCCACTTGGTGGATTAGCTATCAAGCAATGAAGGAAGGCCACGACATATTATGGCCAGAATTTGAGGAAGCCTTCCGTAAGGTACATATCCCTGCGGGAGTAATGGAAGCCAAGTATCAAGAATTTCTGAACTTAAAGCAAGGCAACAGTACTGTGATAGAGTATATTCATCAGTTCAATCATCTTGCTCGCTATGCCGAAGATGAAATTAAGACTGAAGCCAAGAAGATGAGAAGATTCAGGGCAGGATTACAGAAATCATTAAAATATCATATCTCTGCGATGAAGTTTACTGATCTATCAGAAATGGTGGATAGTCTGATTTCCTCAGAAGGAGCACGGAATGAGTTGGAAGATGTTCGAAAGAGGAAGACCATGTCGACACCGTCACATTCCAACAATCCTCAGAAAGGAAGGGTTGTAACAACTCCACAGAATCGGGGACAAACTGGTCGACAGTATGTTTGGTTGCAAAGACCTCAACAGACAGGACAGTCACAGCAGAGCAATACTCAATCGACAGTGGCTAAATGTAACATTTGTTCCGGAAATCATTATACCCGACAGTGCCCGCAAAGATCTAATGCTTGTTATCACTTGTGATCAAGTTGGTCATTTCAAAGACCAATGCCCGAAGAGAGGATTGCCTTCTGAAGTGGCAAAACTACAAACAAGAACACAACGAGATGTTAAGCCAGTCATTACTACAACAACAACACCGTCAACAGGGTACTTGCAGCGCCCTACCGGCCAGAAGCAATACATACCCACCGGGATAACAACGGGGGCTCCCACAGGAACCTCTACATCAAATCAAGCAAACCAAGGCCGCAATAATTCAAAACCAACTTTCCAAGGGAGAGTAAATCACATCACCGCCGAAGATGCAGCAGGAGCTACTGACGTCATCGTCGGTATGTTCCCAGTCAACTCAAAGTCAGCATTAATTTTATTTGACCCTGGTGCAACGCATTCCTTTCTTTCAATGGATTTTGCTTCAAGAAATCAATTGCCACTTATTTCACTGCAAGAATATTATGCTGTGCAAACACCCGGGAATAGGATGGAAGCTCATTTCGGGTGTAAGGATTTAAATCTAGAAATTAAAGGGGTGGAGTTTAAAACCAACTTGCTAGTATTGGAAATGAGAGGGATAGATATTATCCTAGGAATGAATTGGCTTACTAAAAATAAGGCCAAAGTGGATTGTGAGAATAAGACAGTAACCTTGACTAGTCCTGAAGGTCAGCAAGTGACGGTGAAGACAGATTCAAAATTAATAGAAGGTGTAAAAGGAAAGGTCAATAATATAATGGCAACAGAAGAAGGTCAAGTACTGGTAGTCAATGAGTACCCAGATGTATTTCCAGAAGAATTACCAGGCAGGCCACCAGATCGGCAGATTGAACTCGCCATAGAGTTGGTACCTGGCACCAAGCCAATTACGAAGCATCAGTATAGAATGTCAGCACATGAACTTAAAGAGCTTAAATTGCAGTTAGATGACTTAAAGGAGAAAGAGTTCATCCGACCTAGTATTTCACCCTGGTCAGCTCCAGTTCTGTTTGTGAAAAAGAAAGATGGAAGTTTGAGGATGTGTGTTGACTACAGAGGATTGAATGCAGCGACAATTAAGAATAAATATCCATTACCAAGAATAGATGATTTATTCGATCAGCTAAAAGGTGCCAAAGTATTTTCAAAGATCGACTTGCGATCGGGTTACCATCAATTAAAAATCCGAGAGCAAGATCGAGAGAAGACTGCATTTACAACCAGATATGGATTATACGAGTTTTTCGTGGTACCATTCGGTTTAACTAATGCCCCTGCATATTTCATGAATTTAATGAACCTGGTATACATGGATCAGTTGGATAAATTTGTGGTAGTATTTATTGATGATATACTGATATATTCCAAGACGGAAGAAGAACATCGACAACATCTACACATTACTTTGACCAAACTGAGAGAACATCAACTGTATGCCAAACTATCAAAATGCAATTTCTGGTTAAAAGAAGTTGCGTTTTTGGGCCACATTATTACAGAAGAAGGAGTTAAAGTGGACCCCGAGAAAGTTAATGCAGTTATGGAGTGGAAGCAGCCTAAAACCATAACAGAAGTAAGAAGTTTCCTGAGATTGGCGGGCTATTATCGCCGATTCATAGAAGGATTCTCCAGAATCGCCCGCCCACTTACCCAATTACTTAAGAAGGAAAACCCATTTAAGTGGACAAATGAATGTGAAGAAAGTTTTCAGCGACTGAAGACCAAATTGACAACAGCACCAGTGCTGATCCTTCCAAATGCGGAGAAAGAGTTTCAGATTTATTGTGATGCTTCAAGGCAAGGACTAGGATGTGTATTAATGCAAGATGGAAAGGTTGTTGCCTATGCCTCAAGACAACTACGCCCTCATGAAGAAAACTACCCAACTCATGATTTAGAATTGGCAGCGGTGGTACACTCATTGAAGATTTGGAGACATTATTTGTTGGGCAACCATTGTGAAATTTTCTCAGACCATAAGAGTTTGAAATACCTATTTACACAACCAGAGCTGAATCTGAGACAACGGAGATGGTTGGAGTTAATTAAAGACTATGATGTGGATTTACAGTACCATCCAGGGAAAGCAAATGTAGTAGCAGATGCACTGAGTCGAAAAGCATACCAGAGTATGGTTAGTGAAGTCCAGTACCCACTACAGTTACACAAAGATATGCAAAAGCTAAGTCTGACAGTAGTTAACCAAGAATTTATGGCAGCATTAGAAATTCAACCTCTTTTGACGAATCAAATTAAAGCAGCTCAAGATGAGGACGAAGAAATACAACGACTTAAGAAAAATAACCAAGAAGGAAACTCAACAGATTTTCTTGTAGATGAACAAGGGATTCTAAAGTTCCGTGACCGATATTGTATTCCCGATAAGAAAGAACTGAAGGATTTAATACTAACCGAAGCTCACTCCTCTCAGTTATCAATACACCCAGGTGGTACAAAAATGTATCAAGATATGAAGAAAAGGTTTTGGTGGAAATCAATGAAGAAGGAAATAGCTGAATATATAGCAAAGTGTGATGTGTGTCAGAAGATAAAGATTGACCATCAGAAGCCAACAGGATTGCTACACCCTTTGCCAGTACCAGAATGGAAGTGGGATGATATTGGGATGGATTTTATTACAGGTCTACCCAAAACACAAGAGGGTTATGATGCTATTTGGGTCATTGTCGACCGATTGACTAAGGTGGCACATTTCCTTCCGATTAAACAAACTTATGGAAAGGATAAGCTGGCTGAACTGTACCTAACTAAAATTGTAGTACTACACGGAGTCCCAAAAAGGATTGTATCCGACAGAGGAGCACAATTTACATCTAAGTTTTGGGAAAAGTTACATGAAGCCTTGGGCACCGATTTAGCTTTCAGTACCGCATATCACCCACAGACTGACGGTCAAATAGAAAGGACAAACCAAATTTTAGAAGACATGCTCAGAGCCTGTACATTGGTGTATGGAGCTGCATGGAGTACCTGCTTACCGTTTGCCCAGTTTTCATATAATAACAGCTATCAAGCCAGCATTAAGATGGCACCATTTGAAGCACTATATGGACGAAAATGCAGAACCCCATTAAATTAGACCGATACCGGAGAACGTCAATTTCTCGGCCCGCAAGTTGCTCAGGATGCAGAGGCCCACATAAAGATAATCAGGGGTAGAATGAAAATAGCACAAGATCGGCAGAAGAGTTATGCAGATGTCCGTCGAAAAGACCTGAGCTTTGAAATTGGAGATTATGTGTACCTTAAGGTTACACCATTTAAGAGTGTTAAAAGATTTCAAATTAAAGGAAAATTAGCACCAAGATATATTGGTCCTTTCCAAATAACAAGAAGAATCGGAGAAGTTGCATATGAATTGAAATTGACACCAGGATTGTCAAGAATACATAATGTATTTCATGTGTCACAACTCAGAAAGTGTTTACGACATTTATCGGAAGGCATACCAATAGAAGAGATCGATTTACAAGATGATATGACATACCCAGAAGAACCATTGCAAATACTCGAAACCACAGAAAGGCAGCTCAGGAATCGGAATATCAGATTTTGCAAAGTTCAGTGGAGGAATCATACTGCGGCTGAATCAACTTGGGAGAAAGAGTCTGATTTGCAGCGAGACTTTCCCAACCTGCTCCCTGGACCAAGTTAATCTCGAGGTCGAGATTCTTTTAAGGGGGGTAGGTTGAAACAACCCCAAAAATTCAAAAATTTGAATTTATTTCTTTGGTTTTTGCTTGTTCCTTCTCCAGTCAATCTCAACCCTTGATCCTTGCTTGGAGATCCGTGCCACCCCTTCCCTCCCCTCCTTGTGCTGGCACGATCGCGCTCGCTCGCTTCCTCCCACGCGCCCGCGCCTCCCCGCTCTGGATTGCGGCGCCGCGAAGCTTCGCACGCGCGCCTGCGTCAGCGTCTGCAACCGTGGCCCCCACCCCGCTAGAACCTCCCTCTCTCGCGGCTCTGCCACCTCGCCTCGCCCTTCGCGCCAGCCTGGGCGGAGGAGCTTCCCGCCGTGCACCCGAGCCCTCCGACCGTCCGCGTGTGTGGACGCCGTACTTGAACCATCCCCTCCCCGCCAAACTTTGCAGAGATGGTACACCAACTCGCCATGCCGTTCACACCCCCTGGAACCGCCTCTCTACCTCGCTCCTCCACGCGCCGGCGGCTCCCGAGGGATGCCACTGTTGAAACCGCCTCAACCGATCCTTAAAAATGCAATTGCCGCTGCAATCCACCTCCCCTCACTCCCAGCAACCCTCTGGAGTGGCCGATTGCCCTCCCGTGCGCCCGAGCTCCCGCGCCGCCGTGCCCTGGTCCCGGTAAGCTCCCGAGCTGATCTTCCTTCTCACTCGATTAAAACTCGATTCCTTGCAGCTCAAGCCTCACCATGGACCCTTGAACTCGAAGCCTTTCTCAATTTTGCAAGAGCAACCTCCAGCTAGCCCGGCACCGTGAACCTCCCCGCGGCCGCCGCTGCTTCACCGTGGACAGCCCAGCTGGAGCTTTCTCGCGTTGAGCCCATGCCTTCCCCTTGAAACCCATCCTCCGTGGGTGCTCGAGCCGTAGCCCCTCGGGCTTATGCATCTCTAGAACCTTCCCGAACCGCCACCTCCTCCACAAACTTCCTTCCCTTCCGCGACCGCTACCTTGAGTAGTCTTGTCGATTTGATTCCAAAAATGGACTTACCTCACTCCCTTGAAACCACCGGTACCGGCGCTGGCCGTTGAGAACCCCGGTCCAAGTCGAATCGCGAAGTGAGGCGGTGCCCTGTTTTACCGCCTCCGTCGCTGGCCCGAGGAAGAAGACGACCTCGTGTCGTCGTTACGCTCGCGTCCGGACCGCCCGATCGTGATCCAACGGCCCCGCTTCGCGCGTTCGCCTCAGCGCTCGCCCGGCCTCTCGGCCGCTCGCGCCGCGGAGTGGGCCGACGGCCCGCTGGCCGATTCAAATCGCGCCCACGCATGCGCGCGCGCTCCCGCGCGAGAAGTGGGCCGGCCGGTCTTGTCTTTGCATCAGATCCGGCAAAAGGGTTAATTGGAGTTTCTAGCTCCAGAAAATTGCCAAAAATACTCCGTCTGATTCGTCTCGACGATCCGAGTCCATTCCGCCTCCTTTGTACCAAACTACACTTCCAAAAATTTCAATCCAAGCCATTCGAATTTTATTGCATTTATTCCTTTTTAATAGACTTTTATTTTTATTTGTCCTAGCTTATGTAGACATAAGCACGGATTTGATGTTATTTTTGGTGTGTTTTCGTTAGCTCCCGACGATTCTGCGACAGCAGTGCAAGGTTTGGAGCAACCGTCAACAATCTACGATCTCGTCGAAGTCGTCGACCCGCAAGGCAAGTTGCACGCTTTTGAACATATTGAACCCATCGCCATTGTATTATTTAATTATTATATGTGCATTACGATTAATTGCCAAGTTTATTTATTTAAAATAAATGCTTAGAATGACATGTTAATTTCTAGATAATTCCTACCACTATGCAAATGCCCTGTTTACTTTGAAGGCCACATTCACCTTGATAAGTTTAGAGTTTTTAAACTATTGTATAAAATAAATGTTGCTACCTCACATAAAGTAACGAATTGTCGTTTTATTCGATAGTTCGTCGGCAAATTGTAAAACTTGTTCTGGGGTAGGGCGGAAGTTGTGGAATCCCTGTAGTGGATGTCCACGGCCCTACCCTAGGGTGGAGAGTGCAACAGACTATTTACCGGTACAGGCTCGTATATCGGTAGACAGTCGCAGTTGGCAGTCTCAGAAGTAAAATTAAGGACTGGACCCTTATGCTGATTTAAGAACACAGTAATCGCTCAACCACGGGTTCGACTCGTCGGTCTAGGTCCATTAACTGCTCATTGTATTGGAACTCCCACAGGAGTACAGGTGTGGAGTGAGCGAGTACTCGCCCTACACACAACGATAGATCCTCACGGACTCGGGCGGTAGCGTTCCACATTGGCCCGTGGATACCGGTCCGTCGTAGTAATCAATCTATCGGGTGGGAACTATTTAATAAAATGAGCAGCGAAAGACTCTGATTTCTCATATCAGTCGCACACCGGTTGGCGTGTGTTTATAGCTTGACATTGTGATTATGAGAAACCTCGTGGGTAAAGTTGAGCAACTCTGCAGAGTGAAATTAAATGGTATCCGAATCGCCGTGCTTCCGGTTAATGGAGTGTGTTTGATGGGTGATTCGGCAATGAAGCATAAGCAGTGTTTTTGAGATTTTAATCTGCGTAATTGAAGAAGCTATTGTTTAAAACCCTGATTTATTATCTATCATTATTGTTTTCCCGCTCGAAGGTGTTTACAAATTCAAACTGCATCCACTTAAATCAATAATGAACCATGTACCCCCTTCCTTGTTAAATCCTTGCATGTAATTATTTAGGATTTAACCCTGTAACTTGCTGGGTACGGTTGTACTCACTGCTTGCAAATCAACTTCAGAAAGCAACCAGGAGCTCTGTGTGCAGTTCGTGGATCAAGACTCCGATGATCAGGTTTCTGCGGAGGATCCGTGGTTTTAGGCCTTAGTCGTGTTCAGGCGTGTTGTTGGGACTTTTGTGTTGTATTTACTTTTGGGCTTGCCGCCGTTGCGTCAAAACCTAGCCGACGTGCATTATGTGTAAATAAAATCTGGATCCCTTTTACTTGTAAGTGTGTTCTGTTGTGCTATCACCGCTATACGGACCCCACTACTGTACATATCTGTACGGATGTGGGATTGCTGGCGCACCCGGAAACGGGGGCGTTACACTATGTGAACGCCCAGGTGTCCAGGCAGCATAGAGAAGAGGCAGGGGAGGGAAAGGAGAGCCCGACCAAGAGGAGAAGACAGCTTTGCCGAAAAGGGAAAGCGGATTTTGGCTGGGATTACCAAATTGGGCAAGAACACAAATTCAAAAGAAATTCAAAGGAAAAAACAAACTCATTTGAATTTTGAGGTGTTTCAACTATCACATATAATATTTTTCAGATGAAAATAATTGTTTTTTACACACAAAAAATAAAGCGAAGCTAAGAGCTAGAAGCTAATATTTATCAGGTGGGTTCGGTCAGGCTTTAGTTTTAGTTTATCACTTTTTGTTACAGTATCTAGTTTTTAAATAATATATCTTTTTATGGTAGAGTCTACAAGTCGATTGTAACAAATAATGTAACTAGTTCAGCTATACTGGCCAAAATCGCATACGACTGTTTTCCTCTTTGTATTGTCTCTTATGAACAGTTAAAATTCAAAAATCATAAGCCACATCCCAAAAAAATCCACCCGTTAACATCTAGCTTCTGTTTGGAGAAATTAGGGTTTGAAGAAGTCAGAAGTTAATTTGAACACCTAGTTTTCTGAAGCGGCTTCTCCACTCCTCTCGCACCCGTCTCTCTCTGAGGATAAGGCATAGGGTCATGGGTGTATCACGTATCCCACACACATCTCTCTCACACTTTTCCCACCGCTTGCTCTCTTATTGTAAAAGCTACTTTTTCAGTCAGTACTATTTATTTTTAGCCAAAAACCATCAACTACAGCGAAAAGCAATTAGCCACAACTAATACGGAGACTCGTACTCATAGTGGTACAGGCTATAGCAGCATATGTGTGGAATAGTCACCTCGTTTTAATTTATGAAGCAACTAGGGTTGGTTGGTACTCCATATCAAATCAAATTTATGCCTCTTAATGATGCATAAGGGCATCTTCAATAGTGCTATGTCAGTTATCTCTTAGTTATATTAAATGAGTAAAATTCTATGTGGATGAGAGAGAAGATGATGAGAGATAACGTGCTATCTCTTATGTAAGAAACGACTTAAGTCCGTAAACCAACGTAAATAGTGAGAGGGTGTGAGGCAGAAAGTTATTATGAAAATAGTATAAAATAGTTAGAGAAATGATTTACTATTAGAGAGATTTTTCTCTAGTACTGTCTTTAGGTGAGGTAGAAGTCTTAGAGAACAATAAGAGACAGACTATTGTACATATCCTAAATGGCACATCGGCACCTTGGTAAAAGATATAAAAGAAAAATCCCCATCTAGCTGAAAAGGAAAGCCTCCGTAAGAAGGTACGTTACGGCTATACATTTTAGTTATGGTTAATATTTTTGTCTGTATTTTATCAAGACGATAACTGACAATAGAGACACTGACGTGAATGACGTATATGGTTTTGGGTTTGAAAACTCATTGAAAATTTTACTTTAAGAAATTGTCCTGTTTATTTTAACTTTTAAAGAAATCAAAAGATAAAAAGCCAAAAATAATAGGGCTGAATACTATTACAATATTTTCGCTCTAATTCCTGTTTTAATACAAAATGGGGTTGAGTTGTTTTAGTATAGCAGTTAATAGAGATATGGATGATCTGATGACACTAATTTTTTTAGATTTAATATGTACTTAGTTTGTACGTGTAGTGGGTTTGAATTACAGATAAATGGTGTACTTAAAAAACCCAAGAACACATCTAGCAAAGGAAGCACTAGTCTACTGGGAGCTCAGCTCAACCAATCACGGAAACATCCCTCCAGTTTCGAAACGGGCATATGCATGCATGCATGTTCTAGCTAAGGTTTATTAGTGATGATAATAGTAAAGTACTGCGCTGATAATACCACTGTTATTGTTATTATTTTGCGAATAATTAAGATTCTGGAAAAGCGTTTAGTAGTAGTGTGGTTCGATGCTGATGGCACAGGTGGTGGTAGTTGCATTGCATTGATGATAATAATTATTATATGCAGTGCATCTCCCTGAGCTGAGCTGATGGACCAAGAAAAAGTTCATATTTTACGAGTAATGGTTTTTAACTGCAACTGATAATTTTTTATTATATTTTTTAAGATAGTGATAGACGATAGAAACACTAACATAGACTCCGTTTTAAAAAATTATCCTATTTATTTTAGCTTCAGAAGAAGAGAAGCCAAATCTAAAACCATCATCCTAAAAGCCAAGAAAATAGGGATGATCTCTGGTATCTTGAGGTGTAACTGGAGTGAATACAGACAGATATTGTTTATATTGTATATTATTTTGTATTTTTCTCGAAGTCGGAGTTAGACACAGATAATGCCAAATACCCATTTACTTCTTCTGTATTCGCTTACGAGCCTTCGGTCGATTGGTCAAAAATTATCCACTCTATTTTCACCTCTATTGGTATTTGCCTCTACCATCTCTTCCTTTTCCATAACGACCACAGCCCTCAGATCCCTGAGGATCTTCTGCAAGGGTCCCAAAACACCTTCATGTTGTGAAGAGAGGCTAATAAATACTAGCATTGAGGCAGGAGAGTGGCGGTTGGGTATCTCAAACTGCTTCTTCTATGTTCGGATTAGTCATTGGTTCTTTTTTTTTCTAGCTGTTTTTTTTTTTTTGCTTTAGCTGCTGAAATTACTATTTATTATATTAATAAACTGCAGCCAAAAACTATAAATCAAAGCTCAAAAGAACAGACCCAATACCTTTTTATCTAGCTTAATCAACTAAACCCACAAAAATCAAAATGCACTTCCTCTCAGGTGCATCCAACAGTGCTCCTCTCTTTCCCACTCTTCGCGTTATGTAGTCATCTCTGAATATTTCAGCTACTTTTATTGAATGCGTTTTACCATGCTTCTGTCTTTTGTTTTTACCCCTCCATAATTTGGTCTTAACGTTTGCTGCTTAATCTCCCCAACTTAGGGTATTGAGTTGACCTTGCATTAGACTTAGACCACATAAATATCATTGCATCTAGTTGATTTAAATTTGGCTAGTGCTCCATTTGAATGTAGGATTGTATTATTTCCTACAAAATCTCTACACTTGAAAACAAGTCGTAAATATGCTAGATTTGGGACTCTTGACAGAAGTCAAACGTATGTCAAGCTAGTATACATCATAAACCTAAGGATATACTATTGAAATTTGATCTTATTGAGCCAAACTTTTTTAAAGAGTACAAGAGGAATGCACGCACAATACACTCATCCCACCCACATACACAACTAATGGGCTGGGCTAGATCTACTATAGTTAGTAATGCTATAAATATGGCGAAAGAAATAGGTGGTGGATGATAGAAAGCTAAAAAGTACTATAATTATCACAAAGTAAGTTGATCATAAGGTATAACTTAAAATATTATAAACTGATATCACACAACTTCAAAAAAATGAGACTTCCACATAAATAAAAAGCCAGAACCGATGGCGATGACAGAAATATCGTGCAGAATACTTAACATATACATCGCAGCAACCAAATTGGACTTCTATTTATCCTTAGCAGAGATTTAATATTTCCACAAGAGGTGGAACTACAAAGAGAAGTAAAATATATAACAAAAATAAAGCAAACTAACTATCCAAAATGTAGTATAGCATGAAAAAAGTATGAACGAATGATTTATATGTTTCGTCATCTGAGATCTTTATTAAAAATTTGATGTCAATCCAGACACATGTCCACACCATGCCTAAATTTAAATTTAATAGAACAATATGTACGTCCTCATTCATACATTCTTTAGATGATACATGTAGAAGATGGGATCAACAACTGTAACACACTCATAACTTTTCCTCTATCCCGACATAATCACTTTGCTGTTACAATGCAAGTACAAAATTTGCTTTGTTGAATCTGAGGTCTTGACACTTTTTAAATTGTTTTGAGAAGACCCTAACCCTAAACAATATTTTGTTTTTGTTTAACCAGAAGAAGTGAAGCATTAAAAGTACTGAACCATGAACTATTCGACCAACCTAGCACTATATGGCCAGTGTTTTGTCAGTCCCTCCCATCATCAGTTTTCGTCGTATGTTCACAGTAGCAGCTCTTAACAGAGCAAAGCAGATGGCAGGAGTACAGATGCTGAGAAATACTTCAACACATCTCTGGCAGTTTCAGTCCATCATCGAAACTTCTGTACTATGTCACTGCATCTTCTTGATGGAAGCCGGTGGCAAGGTTTCACTGGAGCTGGTGCTTCCTTTCTTCAGATTAAATGTTCTACAACGCGAATCACATTGCGGAGCATTCAAAGTTAGTGACTGCAACACAAGCATGCCCTTGGCAAATGATTCATTGCACAAGCATTTCATGACCTGCTCAAACGCAGCCAACATGCTTAACATGCCTATCAACCATCTCGGATATCTGCTCTGAGTCTGGATGCTTACTATCCCCCACTGTGAACTCATGGAATGCCTCATCAAATTCAATCCAACTTGAACCCGCTGTCTTCTGAGCGGTTCCTTTCATCTGCATCCTTGCCTTCGCCATGTCACTGCACTGCCCAGCCTCTGCATAGATGTTTGAAAGGACAGCATAGTTCCCTGCATTGGAGGGCTGCAGCTTGCTCAGCTCGTTCACTGCTATTTCTGCATACTCCACGTTCTTGTGCAGTCGGCATGCACTGAGAAGGGAGCCCCATATGATCTCGTTAGGAGCCCAAGGCATGCTTTTGATCAGGTCGATGGCCTCCTTGATGAGCCCTCCACGGCCAAGAAGGTCGATCATGTAGCCGTAATGCTCTATCTGAGGAACGATACCGTAGTCCCTCTCCATGTTGGAGAAATACCGGCGCCCCTCTTCCACAAACCTCATGTGAGTGCATGCACTAAGAACATTGATTAGCGTCACAGCATCGGGGTGGAACCCCTGTAGCTTCATTTGAGCAAAGAGGTCCAGCGCCTTGTCTCCATGCCCATGCATTGCAAACCCTCCAATTATGCTGTTCCACGACACCAAATCCCTCTCAGCTATCTCAGTGTCAAAGACATAATCAGCCCGATTAACGCACCCGCACTTGCAAAACATGTCGATCAGTGCATTGCACACAAGGGTCGATCTCCCCAGCTTCCTATTCCGCACGTACCGGTGAATCCTCTTCCCAAGGGCAAGCAAGCCTGACTCCGCGCATGCAGCCAGGATACTCACGGCCGCAGCAACATCAAGTTCCACAGAAGCCTCCTTCATCTGAGTAAACAACCTGCCCGCCTCCTCGACAAGCCCCTTCTGTGCACATGCCGAGACCATTATAGTCCACGTCACCAAGTTCTTGGTGGGCATCTTATCAAAGATGACCTGGGCCATCTCCATGTCACCTTTCTTACAATACCCCGACACCACCGTTGACCACGACACCACATTCCTTTGTGGCATCCGCTGGAACAGCTCAAACGCCTCGTCCACCTCCCCGGCTTTGGCATACCCATCCAGCATCGTGTTCCAGCTCACCGTGTCCCTCTCCGGCATCTCGTCGAACATCATCCTCGCTCCGGCCACCTCCCCCTGCCGCACCATCGCGGCCAAGGCCGTGTTCCAGGACACGACGTCCCGCCGCGGCATTTCGTCGAACACCTTCTTGGCGTCCAGGAACCCACCGTTCTTGGAGTAGGCGTCGATCAGCACGTTCCCGACGAAGGTGTCCTCGATGGAGCCGAGCTTTACGACGTGGGAGTGCACCGCGCGGACGGGGGCCACGCCGGCGGCGGAGAGCGCCTTGATGAGGAAGGTGTAGGTGAAGGTGTCCGGCTGGGGCATGGCGGAGAAGGCGGCGAGCGCGGCGTGGGGCATGGCGTTGAGAGCGTAGGCGCGGAGGAGGGTGTTGGCGAGGAATTTGCTAGCGTGCGGGTCGGGGAGGGAGGCGAAGACGCGGCGGGAGGCCGGGAGGCGGCAGAGGAGCGCGTAGGAGGAGAGCAGCTTGGAGGCGGCGAGCGGGTCGAGGTGGAGCCCGTGCTTTAGGACCTGCGCGTGGAGCTCCTGCACGTGGGGGAGGTGCGGGAGGCCGTGGGGGAGCGACGCCAGGTGCTGCTCCACGAGCCGGCGGTTCGACGGCGCGCCCCACCGCGGCTCCGGGCGCAGCGCGGAGGCGGCCGTGGACATGGACGGGCGAGACCAATACCAGCGGGGTGGCGGAGCGGTGGCGCCTCCGTGGCCGTCGCCGGGGAGGGGGAGGGTGGGTGGTCGTGGCCGGTGAGGGAAGGGAAGGGAAGTTCTCGCTCGGCTCAGCCAAGGAAGGAGGCCTAAGGATGTGGTATCTCTCGCTGACACGTGGGGCCGCGCCAAAACATTAGGCTTATGTAATGTGATGTGTAGGTGCATGGGCGGATCCAATATGCTCAAGAGTGTTCAACTGAACATCTAAATTTTTTTATGTAATACCTAATATTTAGTAGGTATATTACGTATATATATACTAATAATTAGATAAAATATTTTATATTTGTACCTCTAATTGATTTCAACTCTACTCCCGCACCTCTCCTCCTCCAACTGATTTTAACCCACTCCCCCACTCTCTCTCTTTATCTCCCTCAGGCTCAACTGATCCATACCAAAATCGTCAAATCCAGTGACACTAGCGCACGAGATCAAGGGGCAATTGACCACCAAGCTATTTAAGTGGTTGAGAGCAACTCTGACATTTGGCTTAGCCTCGGTGGCAAGGAGCATAGCCACGACAGGCGGCAATATGTCTGCAAAGAGCAAACAGATGACAACTGTCACCTGTGAGCCGGGGAGGGAGCATGCAATAGTGGTGGCCAAGCCGACAAGGCATTAGGCACTAGGCAACGACTACACATCATCGTGCACTGGTGCACACAGGTCATGCACATTAGACTGTATCAACAAAATTTTATCTTAAATTATTTTATAATATCTCTAAATTATTTTGTAATTTTTTAAATTATTTATAGATATTGTATTTAGTGTGAAACATTTTACACTTTTTTTTTTGCTATTGTGAACTTTTACCTTTTATTTGTCAACTAGAGCCGAGGAGATGGAGGCTGGAGACACCATGGAGCCAAGAGCCAGTTATTTGTCAACTAGAGCCGAGGAGATGGAGGCTGGAGACACCATGGAGCCAAGAGCTAGGGACGGTGCTGAAGGAAGCAAGGTAGCAGAGAAGAAGAAGGAAATGGGGAAAAGATGAGGTAGCCAGGAGATGAGTGGCCAAGGCCATTTGATCGAATTAGAAAAATAGGAGAGAGGGGGATAAGATGAGGAAAAGAGAGGTTATGTGCAAGCGATTTAATTCATGCATTGTTGTGTAGATCGTCCTATGGCGTACATTAATTTTGTTAGTTGTAATTAAAATCGTGCAAACACACTAATATTTGTTCAGGTTTTTTAGGATAAATTAATTGATGTTAGTAGATTAAAATTATTTGCGATAATCAAAATTGTACGTGGCGATTTACATAGCATCTAAGTCGTAAAAATTCATGACGGACCATAACAAAAACTTAGAATAGCACGGAAACTCCTTAGTGTCATTTAAGTTATTTTTCTACATCCGTAAATTAAATCGTAGCAGGCAGGAAGGGAATTAGGACTGGAGGAAGAATTTTCTCCACGTGATCTTGAACTCAGATTCTTGACCATTACCCAGATAAGCATATATTTGAGTATATGATTAGAGTATCTTCAGTAGAACAAGTATTTATCTATTAAGTTACTATTACCTTGCATAAAAATTAAAATCATGTTTAAATCAGATGAATATTATGATAAAGAAACGAAAGAGATATAGCGGTCTCAATTGAAGGAGCGATTGACCCACAGTTTATGAAAAGGGTAGGCAGTTCGTCAAGCCACGTTGTACCAGTAAATAAAGGGTGAGCAAAGGGTGCCTTTGACAGGTGATAAAAGGGCAGGGTTGAGACTCTCTGCATAGGAATAAAATCTAAGTTTATACAAACTTCACTTGTATAATGAACCGTATAAGTCATATCAGCCATTGTTCTATATAAAGATGGGCAGAATCAGTAACTCTATCAAGATTGTTATACTCTCCATGTGAGTAAGTAGCATAACTAGATGGCAAAACTCAGAACCGGTATAAAGCCCAAAAGTGGGGGATCCAGGAGGAATCTAGAATCGGTATAGAGCCCATAAGTAGGGGGATCCAAAGCCACAGGAACCCAGAACTCATATAAAGCCCAGAAGTGAGGGGTGTATGGTGCATATATTAGTGCAGTAGAGTGTTGAGTGAATGTGATTTTCGGCCCGACTAACGACTATTTTATAATTATGAGGGTGTTGGTTAGGGGTAGTACATTGTCTCAGGCCAACAATTATAAATCAATCGGGCGAAGATATAGTATACTGAAATAGGGGTCAAAGTTCTACTCTCCGATTTAGGCATCACATTTAAGGAAATGCGAAGATCCACTCATTGTAAGAATCAGGGTAACTATGGGTAAAGTGGTATAAGCCTGCGCAGTGCTATATAAATCATGAATTCATGCCTTGTCTCCTGGACTGGAGATTACGGAACTAGTGGAGGTTTCATCCACTGTACGAGTGTTCAGTAAATTTCTAAAGTAACGATCTAAAATTCTTTCACAACATAAAAATATTTATTTTCTAAAAGAGAAAGAGAATGAGAATATATGTTCCAGAAAATGTTAGCGTATTAGCATACAATGCAATTTTGCTAATAGCGCTTGTTGAGTACTTTGTACCCACCCTTACTATTGTTCTCCTTTGCTTAGATAATAGACAGTTTGGATCCTCACTTGGGGTGGAGGAGGTCTTCCCAGGGGAATTCTATCAGGAGGGGAAAGGAATTAGTTATGAGCATCAGCAGTATGAGGTGAACCCCTCATACGGTGCTTGGGACGACTAGGGAGCTAATAGCAACTCGGGCTCAACCCCTAGGGTATCTTTAAAATTCATCTGTTGTCCTTATATTTAGTAGTTCTTGTATAATTAGAAGTTGAACTAGACTGTTTACTTTTTGGTATTGTATTATTCAAGTCTTAGTGATTTTGTATCAGACTTTAGCCTTACGTGACTATGTGTATGTAATATTATGTTGTCTCTAATTATTGTTCTGTTGCATCACTCTGATGTGTTTTATTGGGTAAACGAATAATAATCCGTTGACTAGTGTTATTACCCCTCGGTAAAAACACGGCTCGTCACACTTAACTCCTTTAAAATCAAGCTGAGATTGATGTACCGGCAAGCTCTTACTGCAAATACTTCAAAAATTGCAGTGATTTGCTTCCATTTACTATCAGTTCTGAAATATTAACCCTCCTGTCAACGCCAAACTCATAAGGAATTTCGCCATTCGGGTTGCCATTTGCTCTTCATTGTCTGAATTCTGAACCCTACCACATCAACCAGGTCCGAATATCCAAATTTGAGGAAAGGGCTGGAAGTCTGCGGACACCAAAGAAAGAAATGTCCAAAAAAAAGGTAGATCGACCAGCAACACGTCGAAATGTTTCAGTTTCAGACAATAATACGGTGCCGGTGAAGGCAACAGGCCACCACTCTGTGACTAGTTAGCCAAAACGATATATCTCATATCGCAATAAGAAATCGTATCAGATCAGTTACTTTGTTTATGGCAGCGATTGGTCTAACCAAAGGGGAGGCTGCAAATCGAGACGAAACGCGAAAACTCGGGTAAAAACTATGGGTGTGCCTTGGAGCTTTCTGAATTCCCAACATCTATCGTTGGTTGCTTCCTCTCTTGCCGCTGCGGTTCTCCTCTTCACACCTCTCCTCTTGCTTGTCACTGTAAGAGCCATCAATACTGCTATGGTTGTCTCCTTGGCTTCTCGGCCTTTGGAAATCATTGGAAGGCACCGAAAAAAAGGAAGGAAAGAAATTGCAAAAAATGGGTCAACCATTCTGGTTTTCAGACAACATCCCGAATGGAACTTTTCGACGAAAAAGATCGAAACACGGATAAATATTCTTCGTTTATCAGGACCAATTGCCACGACTTTCGGTGACAAACGGGGCGCATTGGCAGCTCAATCTCAGATGATGGCATTCTCTTGGAAGATTGGGGGCAAAAAGTTTGCAAAGTGGCATGGATGATGATTGACTTGACTGCTTGTATGAACACATGTAGAGGCTTGTAGCCTGCACAAGTCTTGTAAGATTACGAGGCAGAGGATGCTCCTGGAGAAATTGATGCGGTAGTACGACCAGCAGTTGTACTGATTCCTCGAAAACGACCTGCAGTTGTACTGCATGTTACTACTAACCTGCAGCGGTGAAAGGTGCTCATTTCAGTTTCTAGAAGTTTCAGTTTTTTTTACTATTTATTATATTATTCATTAACTTAATTATAGTAAAAAAAACTAACTACAGTGAAAAAAACCTGATTTCCCCTAAGGTTATATCAAACAAAATATATATACAGTATTTGTCATGTAGTTAATCTCCTACGTGCCCACCCATCGATACATACATTTCCCCCCTATAAATATATATACTAGACGTCCTCAGGGCTTCTCCTCGCCTTGTCTGATCTCCACGCCTCCAATGGGGCTCGCCAACCTCAAGTCCTCGTCCCCTTCCTCCCTTGTCCCGCACCTCCTTGGGGCGCCGGTGGCGCGCCAGCTCCCTGCGCCTGCGGCGTCTCTGCCCCTGGGACGACCCGCCTGCGCCCGGCGCTCCCTCGCCGCGCGCGCTCCGGAGCTGCTGCGGCCGGCAGCGGTGTCCAAGTCGTCAGGGTAAGGACGCACGAGCTACGAAAGCGGGTTCGGTTGCGATCTCTGGTTTCTTGCTTGGTTTGGTTTCTTGGAGGCAACCTAGCGACCTCACTGCGAGATGGGCAACTTTGGGTGGATATCATCGCTGATCCAAGGTTGCAGCCCTCTGTTTGCAGTTAAAGTTGGCGAGCTTTTGCGTTTCGTTTTGCGCTTGAATCTCCGTTCGATCTTTGCATATGGGCAACTTTGGAGCTGCGTGCGTCCGTGCCGATCTGCCGATATCTTTTCTG
The DNA here is from genome assembly GCA_036346265.1 of Melocanna baccifera. NCBI lineage: Eukaryota > Viridiplantae > Streptophyta > Magnoliopsida > Poales > Poaceae > Melocanna > Melocanna baccifera. Next base: position 18,294,649 of record CM070710.1, read on the forward strand.
GCTTCTTGGGAAGCTTGGTCGGTTGATCTCTTGGAGGCACTGGTGCATGCAGCGTTGCAGAGAGATCGAGTTCTTTCTTCCCTCGCCTTTCACTTTTTCACGGTTCTTTTACTTTTGCTTTTGCATGGACGTACGAACTGGGAGACTGGGATATGTATGGTGTGTGCCAACTTTGGGTTTTGTTTTCCTGCTCTGGCCACGTGGAGGGGATTTCTTCTTTTGTTACTTTCTTTGTGGGTTTCTTTGGTTACTGCCAAGATGGGTCAAAAGGTTAAGCCGATCGATGTTGGTTGTTGCCACCAAAAGTTAGGCTGCTTTGTTCTTTCTTTAGAGTTCATGTCTTCTTGTTTTGACCACTGCTTGATGACCAGTAGCTGCTTGATGACCACTGCTTTGTGGGTTTTGCATGCTTGATGACCACTGCTGATAGCAAGATCTTTGGTTTCTTGAGAGGTTCGGTTCGTTTCTTGGTTCCTTGTGAGATTGGTTGCCTTCTTCACGGTAACAATCCGGCATTGCTCAAATTTGGATGATTGTTTGGAAGAAAACATCTGGATGATAACTAGACACACTCTTGGGGTTCAAGTTGACCAACTTTGGATTTCGTTTGTGTGCTTCACGTTGATCTTTGTTCTTTCTTGGTGTTGAGGTGTTTTTTTTTTACCTTGGGCTTGTTTGAACGTTTCAACTAGTTCAGTAATGGTCATGTTCTCTTTGGTCGCGACATGCATGGTATGGTTATTGTCCTTTCCTAGAAATTTAGAGTAATGGATTAATCTGTTCTTGCCTTCTTGTATTTTTTTGCACATATTGAAGCATTATTTCCGATGACTAATAGCATTTTATAGTACCAGAATATACAGTATTTATGGTGTATTCATGCTATCTTGCTAAATAAATGCTAGCTTCCTTAGTGTGTCAGAATTTTCATTGAATTGCTGTTCAAGTGTGAGAACTTTGGATTTTGCTTGAATGCTGGTAATAGTTTAGTTATGGTTCATGTTCAGTGTAACGAATTAGCCTATGCTTAGATTTCTTCAACATATTTAACTGTTTCTAGTGCTATAATATATATGGTTCATTTCACGATCACGTTGCATGACGGCGACACCAACTTTTCATTGCTGAAACTAACAATTTGACATCACAATGCCATATTGGTTGCATAGGACCGGGGTCTGGAGCGATGAGAAGGGTGTCTTGACCCTGGACAGCATCAGGCGCTCGCTGATCAGGCAGGAGGACAGTATCATCTTCAGCCTTCTGGAGAGGGCACAGTTCTGCTACAATCCTGACACCTACAATCGCAATGCTTTTGGAATTGTGGGGTTCGATGGCTCTCTGGTCGAGTACATGGTTCAAGAAACTGAGAAGTTGCATGCTAAGGTGAGTGCATTGCGTGATCGCACAAGTCTGACATTAAGTAGATTTCAGGGCAGCAAAGTTTGTGACACCCTGATGGTGTTGTCACTTGTCAGGTTGGAAGATACAAGAGCCCAGATGAGCATCCTTTCTTCCCTGGGAATTTGCTAGAGCCAATACTGCCGCCTGTTCAATATCCAAGGGTAAATATGGAAGTTTTTGGCATGTTTAGCATCGACTCTGTTTTTGCCTTTCCTTGTTGATTTGAATATCCTAGCTAGTAAGTAGTCACTACTTTTAGACTGAGTGGTTTGGAAAGTAGCAGTGTTCAAAGTTCAGTATTAAGGTATGGCAACTTTTCTTAGGGGGTGATCGGAATAGCGATGGCTTTTGGTTTTTGCTGAAAAAACACTGTAGCTGACTGAAAAAACACTGTAGCTGAGTTGGTTTATTGGGTATAATTAAATGTAAAAAAAATCAAAAAAAAGTATAAGTAAATTTTTAAAAAAATTCGAAAAAAGCGAGAAAATTTTTTTTTTCGCTGTAGCGCGCACTGTGCATGCTACAGTGAAAAATCCGCCCAACGGCCCAACGCGGCGATCCATCGCCGTTCTGATCACGGCCTTAGTGTTAGAAGCATTGTTGCAACTGTGTGATGTTAGATACTAGTTTATGATTGTCAATATTTGTCATTTGTGAACCATCAAGTCTGTAAATGGTTTATTTTGTTTCTTCTCTTTTTTGAGAATCATGTTAAGAACATGCAATTGTCCGTTAAACTTGTCAAAAATTACTTGTATGTTCCCATTTACTTGTGAGTTGCTTTGGGTGTCTTGATGAAAATAGGAATTCTTGCATGTCTATTAGACGCAAATAGCCAAGTTTGTAGAACTTATCTGTGCATTGATATGATGAGTTCCAGGCCAACATCCAGGAAGCAACATCTAGATTAACAGTACTAGAACAGGGAGCAATTTGTAGGCTGGTCGGTTTGCTTGACATTTTTCTCTTAACTCATGATTTCTTGGAGGTCTCTGTTTATCATAATTTCAAAGTTCTCTTTCACTAGTCAACAATGCTGAAAAAATATTTTAGATAGATAAGTATTTGTGCTGCCTTGCAGGAAGTTAGGACGTATCATTTAGGATTCTTATTTTTTTTGCTCTGGTAGCTGCTAATTAACTCCTGTATCCAGTAGACAACAAAAATTACTTGCGTATCCCATTGTGTTTTGTTTCTAGATCAAGAAAAACTCAGTTTGACACTGTATTTGCAATTTTGGTACAAAACTGCTTCATAGAAAAATATTGTAATCTGTTATTAAAATGATGTCAAGTCTCTGTGGTTTCATTTGTTTCTTTCCTTTCTTAGAATTTTGACCAGTGAAGAATTTGGCAAATGATGACCTTCTTTGACTACACCATAAAAACATAGTCCTCTGAAGTTGCTATTCGTAGACTTTTGTGGCCGTATTGGTTCTCATTCTTCACTGGTCTCCTTGTTCCATATACATACACATGGACGTCTGCCACATGAGCCAGCATATAGCCCATATACATACGGCAAATATTCCTTAGTTCCCAATCCTTTTGTTAGATAATCGGCTATTTATTTTCTAGATGTTACATGACTCAACTTTAAGGTACCCTCATCAAGTCTCTTTTTGATAAAGAACCGATCTATCTCCACATATTTCATTTGGTCATGCTGAACTGGATTATTTGCAATGTTAATTGCTGACTTGTCACACCAAAGCTTTAATGGTCCACCAGTTAGTAACCTCAACTCCAATAGAAGACATCTCATCTATAGTATTTCACACAAATACATTGCTATGGATCTATATTCTGTCTCGGCTGTTGATCGGGACACCACTGATTGCTTCTTGCTCCTCCATGATACTAAATTCCCTCCAACAAAGACACAGTACTCCAATGTTGATCTCCTATCATCAAGGTAGTTAGCTCAATTAGCATCACAATAGCCACCAACATCCAAGTGATTATTTTTTTTTAACCATAGACTTTTTTTTAGGACTTCCCTTTAAATATCATAGGATTTGATGAGATGCTTCCATATGCCCACTCCTAAAATCATGCATATAGCGGCTCAAAACACTCATTGTATAGGAGATGTTAGTCCTTGCGTGACACAAGTAAATAAGACGACCAACAAGCCTCTAGTAGCTCTCCTTATCAACTGGATCTCCTAACTGAGCATATAGTTTATGGTCTTGATCAATTGGGGTCGTAATAACTCGGCATCCAAGCATTCTTGTATCACTGAGAAGATCCAAGATATACTTCTGTTGTGAGAGAACTATCCCTTTAGGGGACCTCGTGATTTCAATGCCTAGGAAGTACCTCAACTGGCCTAGATTTTTAACCTTAAACTCCTTGTTTAGTCTCTGCTTCAGTTATGATATCTCGACAGTATCATCTTCTGTAATGATTATGGTGTGACCCCCCTGAGTGATGATAGAACATAGTGTTATCCCCATTACACTGCATGTAGCCCATAATACATATAGCACAATGAAATCGATCAAACCACGCTCTTGGATATTACTTAAGCCTATACAATGACTTCCTCAGCCTACAGATTTTCCCCTTAGTCTCAGGTGTACCACAGCCAGGTGGAATATCCATCTAAACCTCCTCTTGAAGATCACTATGTAAGAATGCATTCTTCATATCAAGTTGACATAAAGGCCAATTATGATTTGTTACATAGGATATCAACATTCTCACTGTATTCATTTTTGCCATCGGTGCAAAGATCTCATCATAGTTAATTCCATAGATCTAACTATAACCCTTTGCAATGAGCCTAGCTTTGCACCTTTCAATCTTTCCACTTGGGTCTTGCTTCACTGTGTAGACCCACTTTAAATTAACCACCCTCTTCTTCTCTACATTTGCCAATTTCTCCAACATGGCCTCGTGCCACTTGGGGTCTTGCTTCACAGCTCTCCAATCAATTGGGATTACTACAGACTGTAGTGAAGCAATAAAGGCTTTATACTCCGGTGACAGAGATTCATATGACACATAGTTCGCTACATCATGCTCAAAGCCATACCTTAGAAGAGGTTTCCTTGCCCTAGCTCGTGGTTCCTTCCTCAAGACAATAAGCAGATCCATCGAATCATTTATAGTGCATGGCTCATCATTAGATAAGTCAACACCTTCAACAGCCGCTGAAACCTGTTGCTGCCTCCTTGAATATACCCTTAGATTTGCTTCCTCATTGACCCTTCCCCACCTACCATCAGTACCTTCAATAGCCGTTAGAACCTGCGCCACCCAAACTCGTTAGCCTTCGGCGCCACCTCCACCTAGGGTTAGGGCGCCAGTAAGGGCTCTGCTACCATGTAGGCTTTTGTGGCCATATTGGTTCTCATTCTTCACAGGTCTCCTTACTCCATATACATACACATGGATGTGGGCCACATGGGCCAGCATATAGCCCATATGCTCAACACTATTTATGATTGGTCATTGGTGACAATTATTTGTATGTTGCTTTTGGAAGTAATGATATAATTAGGAATTCTTTATAGCATTTTTTTGTACTCTCTTGAAATGAGGAGTTTCAGGTCCACATCCAAGAAGCAACCATTTAGATTCAGTTACCTGGAATTTTTTATGAACTGACTGGTAGTCAGGAACACACATAATTTTTTGGACTGGCAAGTAATTGTGATTCCTCATTGGAAGTTACAATGTAACTATGAAAGTCCACAATTCTCACAGACTCACACTTCAGAAAACTGATAGTTTTTCTGTTCTATGCTTGTAGTAAAGATATAAAGCTAAGTTTAGCAACTTACTCCAGTATCAAATAGACCAAAAATTTATTGTCTGTATCCCATTTTAATTTCTATCTACATTGTCAAAAACTGTGTTCAATACTGAATTTTGCAATTTTGGTTCACTTGTGTGCACAGGTTCTGCATCCAGTTGCTGCTTCCATCAATATAAACAAAAATATTTGGAATGTGTACTTTTGTGATCTTCTGCCAAGGCTTGTGGGGAAAGGAAGTGATGGTAACTGTGGATCAAGTGCTGTTTGCGACACTATCATTTTACAGGTGAGAACCAGAATTCCTTTTCTTTTTTTTCTTTCTTTTTTGCTTTGCTCCACCATCTGATCTTCACTTGAAATTCATTCCATATTGTACTCCTGATTGTAGTATGGTAGCTGACAGGTGGAAAATTAGAGCCACTAATGCTTATGCTTATTTCTTTTTGAAAGAATATTATGCTTATTGTTCATGATGGTAGTTTCAACAAATTTCTTCAGAACTCTTAATATAGCACCAGTTCTCATCCTTATGAAACATGTTTTGGCACCATGAAAAAAAATCATGATATGGTTTGTTGTGAACTTTGAACTACCGCAGGCACTCTCCAAGAGGATTCACTATGGCAAGTTTGTGGCAGAGGCAAAGTTCCAGGAGTCACCTGCTAAGTATGAGCCTGCAATCAAAGCACAAGTAAGAGCACCATGCCCTTGTGCATTGCACAACCCATTCTTTCATATGGCAGTACAGTAAATACATCTGATCTCACTGACACAACTATTGATCTTTCAGGAAAAGGACAAGCTGATGGAAATGCTGACTTACCTGAAGGTGGAGGAGAACGTCAAGCATCGTGTGAAGACCAAGGCCGAGATCTTCGGACAGGAGGTGAGCCCTGATGCTTCTTCAACGGCCAAACCGGCGCTCAAGATCCAGCCTGAGTTGGCTGCCGAGCTGTATGACAGATGGGTCATGCCACTGACCAAGGAAGTGCAAGTGCAGTACCTCCTCAGGAGGCTGGATTGAATGATCCTTTGCCTATCTATCTCAAAATACTTACCAGTTCAGCTCAGCTAGGCGAATCACATTGCGGAGCATTCAAAGTTAGTGACTGCAACACAAGCATGCCCTTGGCAAATGATTCATTGCACAAGCATTTCATGACCTGCTCAAACGCAGCCAACATGCTTAACATGCCTATCAACCATCTCGGATATCTGCTCTGAGTCTGGATGCTTACTATCCCCCACTGTGAACTCATGGAATGCCTCATCAAATTCAATCCAACTTGAACCCGCTGTCTTCTGAGACCCGGTTCCTTTCATCTGCATCCTTGCCTTCGCCATGTCACTGCACTGCCCAGCCTCTGCATAGATGTTTGAAAGGACAGCATAGTTCCCTGCATTGGAGGGCTGCAGCTTTTGATCAGGTCGTAATGCTCTATCTGAGGAACGATACCGTAGTCCCTCTCCATGTTGGAGAAATACCGGCGCCTTGATGAGGAAGGAGTAGGTGAAGGTGTCCGGGTGGGGCATGGCGGAGAAGGCGGCCAGCGCGGCGTGGGGCATGGCGTTGAGCGCGTAGGCGCGGAGGAGGGTGTTGGCGAGGAATTTGCTAGCGTGCGGGTCGGCGGAGGAGCGCGTAGGAGGAGAGCAGCTTGGAGGCGGCGAGCGGGTCGAGGTGGAGCCCGTGCTTTAGGACCTGCGCGTGGGGGAGGTGCGGGAGACCGTGGGGGAGCGACGCCAGGTGCTGCTCCACGAGCCGGCGGTTCGACGGCGCGCCCCACCGCGGCTCCGGGCGCAGCGCGGAGGCGGCCGTGGACATGGACGGGCGAGCGAGCCCACTACCAGAGGGGTGGCGGGGCGGTGGCGCCTCCGTGGCCGTCGCCGGGGAGGGGGAGGGTGGGTGGTCGTGGCCGGTGAGGGGAGGGAAGGGAAGTTATCGCTCGGCTCAGCCAAGGAAGGAGGCCAAGGATCTGGTATCTCTCGCTGACACGTGGGGCCGCGCCAAAACATTAGGCTTATGTCACGTGATGGAGCGTAATGAACAGTTTTATTTAGCTAGGCCTGCGTGCTTATGGGCCGGGTCGTCCATGACCCATCCATAGGCCTACGTGCTTATGGGCTTCCTCCCTCACCCGCACGACCACCGTGCGGTGGCCTGCACACCCGCATAGCCACCGTGCAGTGACCAATTAACCGGGTTAATTAAGGTTTGTTAATTAGTTATGTTGGCAATTAGCGAATTTATTTAGGTGTACCACTTGCATGAGTTTTTAGATATAGCAAATGAGCTCAAAAAGTTAAAATTCTTTTGTGGAGCCTACCGACACAATTTACTTGATTTTATATTTTTTTTTCATAATTTTATCTATTCTGAATATTACTCAAAAAATTATTTAAGTGTGCTATTTGTAGTAATTTTTTAACATAGAAAATGAGCTCTAAAAATTATGAATTTTTTGAAGGACCTTAACATAGTGCACTTTATTTTATATTTTTTTTCATAATTTTTTATGTTCCAAAATTATTTGAAAAGTTAAGGGTTTAGGTCTTGAAAATTTGGATTTTAGGTTTCAAAAATTAGGGTTTTATGATTTCATGTGACTTGGAATGTGGAAAATTTAGTATGACATGACTACTCTAGGTAAGAGATACTTTTAAGAGACACTATTAAGGGTTTGGGCCATCGCCCGGCCTCCCTCCTCTTCACATCAGTCGCCCTGTCACTTCGGACAGCCTTTGAGTTGGGGTTGCAAGGTTTGTTGCGAGTGATGTGGGTAACGTTTGAGTTAGGGTTTTAGGGTTTGTTGCGCATGATGCGGGAGCTGTTTGAGTTAGGGTTTCAGAGGTTTTTGCATGTGATGCAGGCGGCCATTTAAGTTAGGGTTTCAGGGTTTCATGTAAGGGTGTTTTGAAAACATGTTAAGGTTTTTTTGTTTTTGACAATCAAGGGAGAAATGTGGATGATTGGGTCATGATCCAATGGATAAAAAAATCGAGTGAGGTTTTTTTTTTGCAGTTAGCTAAAGAATAGACAACCCTAAAACTATTACTTTATGCGTTACTTGAATCTTTCGTACATGAATCTTTCAAGTTTTATCAACCTTGCTAGTACTACAGTACAGAGCAACAGAAGTATAGTGGGTATGATTAGGGACTACTATAGAATTGCCCGATGTTCTACGCGGACAGGGGCCATTTGCCCCTTCCTTTCAAGTTCGGCGTTGTAGTCCTTACCGGCCGCCCTGTCCTTGGCCGTCCTTTCGCGCTTTCTCTCGTGCTTCTCCTTGTGAGCCTCGTGCTCCCTGTGCTTGCACGCATCCACATAAGCTTACGTCTCCCGCCAAATATGCTCGCTATGCTCTTCGTTGCACCGCCACCCTCCCTCCTCTCACGGTCTATTTCGGCATCCCTCTCCTCACAGGCAACATGCTACTAGTTGTATTGGTGGATCTATTGGTCAATCCATTTACGGGATGCACATAGCGGATCTGGGGACTATGGGTAAATTGGAGAAGTAGTTAGTGCTTGCTTTCAAAGAGAAATGCAAGGGGAATATATTATAACCGATCCTTACCAGCTAGTGGTACCATCCTATGTCCCAACGCCGGTCAGGGTAGTCCTACACGTAGTTAGAGCAACCCATGTAGCGGATGCCCAGGTTGAGCCAGTGCTTGGACTTAAAGAACTTTCATGTGTCCCCGCACCAGCAGAGGGGCAGCGTCTCCCCCTCGAGTGGGTCTTACAGTGAATACTCGGTGGGAATGTCATGGCAGGGGTTCGAGCTACAGGGGGCGTTGTTGCGGAGAGGTGGCCTCCTGGCATGCTCACTTTGCTTGTCGTGGGCTGTAGAAGCCCTTGCTAGTTGGCTTATCTCCTCCCATTCCTTCTCCAAGTGAGCGAGGTTGTATTATAGTCTTATTGCAGGAAAGCCGACCATGGAAGGGGTAGTATTTGTATGCCAAGGTGGCATGGTGTACACGGCTGGAGTCCAATTGGGTTGATGCAAATTCGCGTCCACGAGGCAATGGCCCTAATGAGGAATCTTGTTGTAGTATGTGTCACGTCGCTACGAAACTGTCTTGTTGGGTCATATCACTATGCAAAGCTGCCTTGTTGCGCCACGTAGATCTGCAAAGCTACCTTGTTGGGTCCGTACAAGTTAATGTGATGCGAAGACATTGAAGCAGTAATGACAACTAGTAACCCTGTTTGAAGATAAAGGTGTGGACAAGCATTAGACAGCCATTCACCACATAGAAGATTACAGGGAAAAACAAGGCAGACAATGCATGAAATTACAACACTGAATGATGACCAGACGAGCTTAGTTTGTTAGGGCAATCCTTCATTGAGTGCTTGGGGGTTTTGCATATCCTGCATTTGTTTGTGAAATTAATACTAGTACATTAGTGGGCATCCATGTCATTCCGAAAGTGCCACGTCTGCTGATGTCCCTTTCCAATTGTCTTCAAGGCCTCGTTCGGGGCCCATTGCACCCTGTTCGACCAAAGATCTTTATAGTTCCTATCCAAACTGTAGGCGTGAAACTCTGCACTCCATGTACCAAAAAGGTGATGCATGTTGTAGTACTTAGAGATGTACGGCATAGAAATCTACCTCATTTGCATACATGCCTTGTACACATGTGAACATGGCTTGTGCAAGAGTTTCGGCTTGTTGCAGGTGCATGTCGCCAGATCACCCAAGGTGCATACCAATTTCCTTCCCCCTGACATGATTGTTGATATATTTCTGCCAAAGTGTAATCTCGTACTTCCTCCTGAGGCCATCGATTACCCGGATGTCATGAATTTGGGCCTTCTCCATCTTCTGGTCTATGTGCCTCCGCATGTTCTCGGACTACTGCTTGCTTTCCTCCATCTGTCGCTTGGCTGCAGTCAGTATTTTAATACCAATCTTATATATGATTATTTGGATTCAAGGGATCTCTCAAAGACTCAACTACCCACAGAAAAAGATACGAGGATTTTATACAGGTTTGGGCATTCTCCGGGGAGAATAATAACCCTACTCTTGTGTGGCTATATTGATTGCTGTGATTACAATCAAATGAAAGAACAATGCATAATGCCTTGCGTTGCTTCTGTTTTCTCTCTCTATTCTTACTGACGTCAGCCCTTATATAGCACAGGAATCAATGGCTGTTGCTCCGTGCTAAGAAACATCCCAACGTTTGGAAGGAGGAACCATCTGACGAAAGTTATTATCAGTGACATGATTTCACCTCATCGTCGGGTGGTTATGAGCAGTTATTCTAGAGAATAAGTGTGTGCATTAACCGTCTTATCAGACGACCCACGATGGGGTAGGATGTCGAAGTCAGTCTTATTGTGGAAGAGTTTATGACTATAATATAGTCGTATAATGACTTACGACTATGTCATGCTCGTAGAAAAACTTATGACCATAAAGTAGTCATAGAAAGGTTTACAACCAAAGAGTGGTCATAGAAAGACTTACGACCATCTGGCTAAGTTTCTCCCTTACGAATGAGGGGTATACCCAAGGAGTATAATGATGCAATAATATTATTTATAGATAAATAATAAATTGAGGATACTTATATCCACGTCAGCTATGGTGACTCTATTGATGAAATAACCAACAGTGTGTTTCCTTGACGATTGCGGTGATGGGGAGGCACCACACGCCTTTGAAGATGTTGTTGTACACCTCGAACATGTTAGTTATCATTGCTTCCATGACGAACTCCCTCTAGATGCAGCTTTGAAGCTCATGAATATTTATTGTGCCGAGCCCCTCCGCCCAGACCACCTTGTATTGGCATCTCAATATGTCCAACTCATCGGGTCCGGTCCGTACGAAATCATCACCATAAAACACTACCAAGTCTTGCATATTTGAGATTACCACCTAAAGCAATAACAACCCGGTCTGCGGTACACGTTAAAACAAATAATTATGACAAATTGCATGCAAGTGATTGATTACATATATGTAATTACATGCGAATAATTCATTAATTACCAACAATAGTTCATTATTGTCGTCCTTACCACTATTAAACCACAACTTCATTATCACTTAATTACTTACCACTAACTAAATACTTTAGCCTAATTAATGCTACTAAACTAATTACAACTGATTAATTACGACTACTGCTAACTACTAAATTCTTGTAAGTAAACTAAGGGCACAGACCAAATACACGATGCTAACTACTACATTTTTATGCGAACAACCTACCATTTAGCTAATGACATGCTAACCATAGAGCTAAAACTAAAGTCATATGTAGATAAAAATTATCTTTTTTGATGCTCGCAAGCTAATCTATAACTTTCGTAACTGCACAACCTTTGAATTTCAAAACAATATAACGCAAACTAGATGGCCTCCTTTTGGTCACTCTCTTGGTCTCTTAGACTGCCTCTCGCGGCTTCGAACAAATGGATGCGGCCTTAGCTGCCTCCCAGGATCTTTTTATTGCAAACTACGCATATAGGGTGTGTGCCGGTGCACGGGGGACCGGCCACGCGCACGCGCAAAGTGATGGGTGGCCGAGCTTCCCACGCACCGCCAAAAATGACTATTATTTCATGTGCCTCAGCCAAAAACGCTCGTCATTACATGCGTGTGGGCGTCATTTCATGCGTGTGGCAAAGGAAGCCGGATTCCTACTTAATGCAGTCCAAGGGCCTTAATCAAGTCCCATTATGTGAGGATCATTAAAAAAATTCATGATTTTTGTTTGAAGCTCATTTTCTGTATTAAAAAATTCCTACAAACACTACACTTAAATGAACTTTTGAATAAAATTCAGAATGGATAAATTTATAAAAAAAATTACACAATCAAATATGATATGTCGGAAGGCTCCACAAAAAAATTTATTAGTTTTTGAGCTCATTTGCTATATCTAAAAATTCGTTCAAGTGGTACATCTTAATGAATTCACTAAGTACGAACATAGGTAATTAACAAACCTTAATTAACCCGACTAATTGTCCACCGTACAGTGGCCGTGCGGTATTGGCGACACCGCACGGCTACTGTACGGTACCCCTAACGTGTCACTCATATGTCGTTTCTGTGCGATGGTCGTGCAAAGAAGGTGCCAAATCTTCAATTTTTATATGAGGATGTCATTCTTGTAAGAATGCAACAAAAAAATACCAATACAACCAATACATGCAGAGGACAGAGGCAGTGGTAGGGTAGTGTGCAGATAAGTAAATAGTACTAGCATGCAAGAGCTGTTGGGAGTGTCGTCTTTTGGTGTGAGAAGCACATGGTGATGATTTGTCAAATGAGAGAGAGAGAGAAAGAGTTGGGTTGGAGACTTGGAGGTCGGTGGTTCAGTTGAGCAGATCGGCAGATGCCATCTATCCCTCCTTGTCAACACATTTTGGCTAGATGAGAGATGGGGCCTTTTTTTACTTTGCATAGGCTCGGCTCATGCACCATGCAATGCTATGAAGTCCGAAGCCAGACCTTCCTTCAGTCTGGTTTTTCAACGACTATACGTCTCCAGCAATAAAATCACTCTGTTATATATTGATCATCATTAAGTACAAAGAACCTATAATCATAATTTTTCCCTCAGTTACATAAAGTATTACAATATTGCTAATCGCAAGAACACATGACAGAGAATGGAAATCCATGTAAACGTAAGATACAAGACACCACATCTGTCTTGACTAGATAGGAACCAAATTTTGATGGAGCTGTTTAGAGGTTCTAGAGCCGCTTAGTTGGCTTGAAAAATAGTGGCTTATGGCTAAATTTACATTATAATTTGTTTATTTTGTACTGTAACTAATAGTGGCTTATTTAACATAATTAAATTTAAAAATATTTTAAAATAGGTTAGCCTATCACATATAATGCAAACGAATACGGAAAAAAGAATAAAAAAGCTCAAAAAAGCCAAAAAATAGAGAAAATAAAATTTAAAAATAATAAAAAATAAGTTAAAAGTCAGAAACTCAAGCCGAAATGAGCAAAACCTTAGTGTGTAGGTTGTGGGATCGAGAAGCAATGGTTTGGATGGAATATGTTGAAAAAAAGAGGTGAAGTGGTACTTTTGTTTACGATTTTTATTTAACCTGTGACCTATGGATCAATCTTATGCACATGGATCCTGCCACTAACAGTTATCTATAATCACCATAGGTAATGACTTACACAGATCCCCTAGATATCCTATAATCGACATCAACAAACACTTTGGATTACTATAAGTTATCACTTACCAGCATAGTATATGCTTTCACATAGTCCTGTGTTTAAGTCTGCTTGGCACATATGCTCACCTAAATAATTTTTTTGGTACACATACTATGCGTCAAGTGGGACAGCATGTTCCCACGCTTTGGAGGCCTTCGAGAGCCTCCGTTTAATTTTCTAGTGTATATAAGGGGCGTGTATGTATGTGTATACATGGAGGGTGTGTGTACACACCTGCTTATACCAATAGAAAAACAACCCAAATCTGTTGGAGCCACATTTTCTAGTTTACATGCTCTATTTTCAGACTTGGAAACCCTCCACTTCTCGCTTGCGCGGCTATTGGAACCATGAGATTAAAACCAAACCCAAAACCATCCTTGGTGGTCCATGGACCCGGTGCACCCGCCCTTCTTCCTCTCACGCCACGCGTTTACACATACACCCCTCTCCTCGCTTCTCCCTCCGTTTCCATCTCCGTCTATCTTCTCCAGCTCATCAGCAACCTCTGCAATCCCCTCGCTTTCTTCCTCCTCCTCGCGATCATTCGGTTCATGCCAAACGAGGAGCTGTTCGTCCGTCCGTTCGTTTGGCGGCGCTAAGGATGTTAAGGTAAATGCAAACTATTTCTTGCCTTTGCACGTTCTTGCGTTGCGCCGCCGCCGCCGCCGCCGTCTCTGTCTGTTGGCTTCCCGAGTATCTCTGAATTTTCCCATAAAGAACCAGAAAGAGGTAAGGTTTCAGATTTTTTTTAGCTGTCCGCTCTTGCGTTATCGTGTGTTTTCTCGATGATCCAATCCAGTTTCTTGAGTTTCCTATCGTGTCCAAGAAAGCAAATTGCCAAAGCAGACATCATCAAGAAACAATGCGTGTTTCATGTTACAGTTTTTTTAAAAAAAGTTGATGCAGATCTTTTTTAAAAATTATATGGGTTTGATGGCCCTGCTTCATCAAGTTTCAATTCATTGTTTCTGGGGAGGAATTATTTGGTCTTTGATCTGCCCTATTAATATTTATAGGAATGGTTAAACAACACTCAAATATTTTTTGTGATTTAGAGTACTCAGTTTTTTCTCATGTATACAACCCCTCTAAAAAAATATAAGTACTTTGAACCATAAAAAACACTCAGATTTTTTTCATGTATACAACCCCTCTAAAAAATATGAATACTTCGAACAACAAAAAAACACTCGAATCCTCTAGACATCTTTAAAAAATCTGCACACTCGAGTACCACCTATACACCACCAATATTTATTTAACATTGAGTTGGTACTGGTGTAAACTGGGCTAAACCCACCCACAACTAGCAGTCATGTCACTGCTAGATTGGAAATATGTAATTAACTATTTTGATACAAGAAATATGTAATTAATTACTTTTACATTTTGAAGAATTCGATTGCAACAATAACAGCAGAACAACAGAAGAATTAACTCAAGGAAAGTCTGATTGAGTTGATTAGCCAGGTTACAATACGATCTCAGAGCCTGAATGCAAATAGTCTGGACTCTGGATTAATTTTTAGCCCGTTATAATCTAGTATATAGTATATACTTGGAGAGGCGTCATGATATGGTTGAGTTGTTTTTGGTATTAGGATGGAGAAAATATTGAAATATTTTGGTTTGTTTAGACTTAGTGAAACTTAAAAGGAAAACAATGGATCAATCAATGCATATTTCTGGAACAAGTTCTTGCTAATAGGCGATGAAGATCTTGAGCAAGTGTATTCAGTAACAAAAGATTAGGGCCAATATAGGCAGGAATTTTGACGTTAAAATTGGCAAGTACATTCTTTGCCTTTTGACCTTCAGAAACATTCCACTGTTTTGTTGCTAGGATTCACCTTTTGTGTAATTCATTAACCGCAATGTGTGTACTTGTAACTTTTGTATTGGTAAAGAGGAGTGATTATCAGTATGTGAACTTTTCAGGTGCTCACATCCTTGTAGAAACACAGGGCAAAACACCTCGGCTCAATTTTTATACAGGTGCCCACATCTGTGTCTGCAATTACGGCATCTGTGCTTGTAAATGAGTGAGGAAGTGATCACTCCTGCATCAGCTGTGCTGAAGAGCGAAGATCACCTAATAAATCCATCAGGAAATGTAAATGGCAACAGTGTGCCTTCTGATCTGAAGAGAAAAGAGAAGCCAGTTCCACACTACCTAAGAGCATCCACTGGTTCTTGCCATGACAACTGCAAATTTGGGATCCAGCATTCCCCTGAATCCAGGAAATGCTGGCCTGTTCGTCGTAGGCATCAGGACACAGTGAACACAGGAAACGGAAAACGAGACTGGGCTGAAATAGTACCACAAAGAGGAAGACCAAGAAACAAGGACAAGAAACTGGAGATTTGTCATGTAAAAGATGGTAGTGCTCCTGCTAAGCCTGAATTCACCAAGCTGAAGGCTCCACTGGAGAGGGTATCTGACCATTCTGAAAGCTCTCCTAATGTAGAAGAGTTGTCAGCTGAAGCATCTGAACCTGTTCTGTCTGGAACCCTGCCAACTGATGCAAATTGCCGCATCATCGCTCATGATGATGTGGAAAACTTCGGAGATGGAGAATCATCAGAGGGAGCTGTAAGCATTGAGCTGGAGATGCCGTCGGCCATGCAGGATAGCGACGCGTCTGACGATCATACTGAGGATGTTATTACACCTTCTGAGGATGTACGTGAAGCTGGAGAACAGACACTTGTGGATGATGTGTCTGATCAATCAGCAAACAAGTGTGTAAGTTCAGAGAAGAGGAATCCTCAGACTGTGACGGCCTCAGATAAGCATGAACAAGCCGATCATGGGGCTAATTCAGAGAGTTTATGTAAGGAGTCTGTAAAACCGAAGGCCAAAACAACATGGAGTATGACCAGAAACACTGCCTTGAGCCAGAAAAGCGTAAGAACATCGCATCGGAATGCTTCAGGTACAGCAGTTGTAAACTCCAATGGACCAAAGACAATGAGAAAAAAGGCAGATGCTAGTGCTACTACCAAGTTCAATAGTGAGAAGAAATTCAGCTCACCTTTTGCACCAGCTGTGCCAAAAGTTAAGGAGATCAAAGTGTCATCACCAGCTAATGTGATGGATTCATCTGCCAAACCTGCTAGGTTGTCAAAGCTGAAGGCTTTAACGATAAAAAATGCTCCATCTCCACCACTTCCTTCAGGAAAACAGACTGATAGAAAGATGACAGTGAAGAATGTTGCCAAGAATGTTCAAATTTGGCAAAAGAAGGGAGAAGAGAAGGCAATACTAAGTCCACTGAAACTGTCTCGTCCTATAAACATGTCTGCTAAGTCTCTTACGAGCATAAAGATGAGAGCAGTCAAGGAAGAAAAATCTGATTCCCCAATAAAGTGCAATAAGAAGGTTTATGGAGGAGAAAATGCTGCTGCTGATGTACTTAAGGGGAAAATTTTGAAGATGGCTTCACAAGTACGAAAACCAGAAGTTAACAACAAAGAGAGCCGATCTCGCAAAGGTACATTTTATCTGCACCTCTCGTATCATGAACATGATTGCACCTTATGTCATGAATTGCTTAATATATACTCCGTAGATAACAGTACTATAAATTTCAAATGATTGATTTGTCATGTGTCATCCTAATCATAGGGTAAACTAACATCCAACATGATAAACTATAGACGAGGTATCGTGTCAATACTATTTTCATGAAAAACATATACTCTGAGTTCGTCACACGAGTATCAAGTCTTCACTCCCATTTGACAGAAAAAGCTACTACTCCAAGAACTGAAAGTGCAAGGGAGCCAAAATCAGCATCCATATCCGCAAGCACCGCCATGCAGTCGCCTCGCAAGCTAACGTTCCGCCGAGGCAAGGTGCTGAACCTTCACAGCAACTCCGAGCACAACACTCCCAGACGGCTCCAGTTCAGGCCTGCAAAGACTACAGACGACAGCAGCAGAAGCAGGGAGTCCAGAGCCAGAATCGCTAGGAAGACTGACACTGCAGCTTCTGCTGCATCAAAAGATTCAGGTGCTTCACGAGCAGAAGTCGTGGTCCTGAGGCATCAGGATGCCAAGGACAAGAAGAAGAGCGAGCAGGGATTGTTCAACAACATGATCGAGGAGACCGCGAGCAAGCTTGTCGAGACGAGGAAGAGCAAGGTCAAGGCCCTAGTAGGCGCCTTCGAGACCGTGATCTCGCTTCAGGAAAGCAAGGCAGCTCCAGCAGCAGCAGCAGCCGCAGTTCCATGAGCATTTCCTGACCTGAAGAGTGTCGTCATCTTAGAATTTGTGAACTTCATGTGAGGAGTTGTTGAAGCTTGCATATTCGAGGCTTTTCATACGAGTTCTTGTGCTTAATTAGGCAAACAAGAGTTCCTGTGGGATTGTGTTTATACAGTACTTTGCTTTGTGTTACAGATAAGATAATTTACCAACTAGGAAGAAATTACAAAGGTGATATACTGAATTAAAAATTAAACTTTGTTTCAGTGACCTACTGCCTAAAAAAAGATATTGGTCTTCTGCCACTCTATTTGTTCTTTGTCGTTCCACTGCACTCGCTGCATAAGTTGGTAAATTGGTTCATCATGCCCTCGACAATTCCCTCCTCTTGTTCCATATGTTCTTGTCATATTTTCCATATGTTTAATTCAAGAGCATTGCTCACACATTTTGATCATTCTTGTTGGCTTGACTGGACCGTTGACCATGGAGTAGCTGGGTCAAAGCCATATTAAATTTGTTGATCAGGTCAAACCCATCCAAGAGCTGAGATGGAGTACAAACCATGTATGAATACAAGGGTCCATGGAGTAACACTAGAATAGAAGAGATGTCCGGCTCAAATTTGGATTATTTGATGGGCGGAATGGAATTCAGAGTCAACATTTCGGGGAAGAAGCAGCCAGAGAATTCCAACACGTAAGCAGGTTATGATTTGGAGCAGTTGTCACAGTAGGATGATACAATCAACAATAGAGGCATCCAAATGGATCAGACTGGTATACAAAATTATTTGATTAGGAAAAAAATAGTCTTGAATTGAAGTAGTTGGGTGAGCACGCCTTAAGTGTGGTTTGTTCTCCATTTGGACCATTTCTAGTCTTATCTTCTACTTTCAGACAAAAGAAAGGATCATGTCACATCAAATTGACAAAAGTATCATTGGAAATTTTGCAACGAAAATTTGTTCTTTCAGAGCTCATCAGTCAGTGGTATTTTCTTGGCATCTCAGAAATTTACCTAAACCATTTCTCGACCACCACAAACATGGAACTTTAAATCATTTGCACAAGCATAGCTTTTCTTTCTTTCTTTTGGAACGGGTCATTGGAAAAACCGCCAGTCCCATTTGCACAACCAGTTATATGATATCAGGTGCTGTCAACTTGAATGCATTAATGAGTAGTAAGATCCTGTTGAAATAAAGATGCCTTTCTAGTAATCCATTAGAATAATCATGATACAGTAGCAAACACTCATTTAGATCATATGCAAATCAATGATTTGTCATTTGCGAGACATGTTGGATACGATAGGATGGAGAGTTTGCTTGTCCAATCATATCATCCACTCAACAGATGCAAGTTGCACGCAGAGGAAAGTGGCTAGAAGTTGGGTCACCTCTCTCTCTCTCTCTCTCTCTCTCTCTCTCCAGTTATGATTTTCTTTTTCTTTTTGCCTTTTAAGCTTGCAGTTTGCGTTGAAAATGGTGACGTGAATTGGTTGATCTTTAACTTGCATGATGTCCTTTCCATTCTAAATCAAACGTAAGAATTGGACTTTCTCCTTACAAAACACCTCAGCCTCCACTTTAGACTTTCTTTTTCTTCTTGCCTTTTAAGCTTGCAGTTTGCATTGAAAATGGTGATGTGGATTGGTTGATCTTTGACTTGCATGATATCCTTTTCATTATAAATCAAACGTAAGACTTGGACTTTCTCCTTACAAAACACCTCAGCTTCCATTCCTTGCTCTTTCTTCAAGCCATGGATACAAGTCCTCTTCACTTGCTCATCACATGTGTCCATTATCTTCACCTTGATGATCTTCTTTTCCCATCATAAAGTATAACATGTTATCTTGGTAACAAATGTTAATATGAGAGGAATGGATGAAAGATGGTTAGTTCAATTCCACAACACAAAAGGGCAAATATATAGTGAATATTGCACGAATAAACAATATCTGTCTTGTAGGTATCACGCCCCGACCGGGAGTAGAGCTATCCCCGCGCGAAGATCCCCTATAGGACGTGAGCGACTTCTTTGCGGATGACTCGGGGGAGGTTAGGGGAGCACGTTAGCCTGTACCATCGATGCTCTTTCTGGGTTGCAGCTCAATGGTACCCTAGTAGCCATGCAGGCACAGGTGGAGTCGACCCTCAAGACCTTGGGAGCACGGACCAGCAGAGCTCTTGACCGCCTTACCCTGTTGGGGCGCTGACACCTCGCGTTAAGGAGGGCACTGACTAGGGGTGGGACGTGACGACGACGAAGGAGGTGTTGTGAGTGGTGCAGCGGGCAGCGCATAGCTAGGAACCTTTATGTACTTGTATTCGTTGTGTACATATTTTACTTCATAGTTACTATGGCATTATTAGGTATATATGAATTCCCTCGTGCATCGCAATATAACTTATCTTCTTACTTACGAATCATTGCGACCTCAATCGCCCTCATAAAATTCTTCAGAAATTTATCGCACTACAACAACATATGACAATTACAAAATGTTATTACGAGTCTAACATATTTTGTATTCTTGAGAATCTACGAAAATCACAAACAGACCAATCTATCATGTTTGTCCTTTTATTTTCAAAAAAAAACAACAACATACAAACAAGAATTGCTAAATGTATTACCTACAAAAATCACCCAACCAGTGGGCTACTTGTCGAGATGTCGCAGCACGGTTGAGCGACTCAACGGTGGAGCGATAGATATATATTACTGTAAAATAAAAAAATACATGTATATTACTGTAATTCGAAATAAAAATTAGATTATTTAAAAAAATCCATATTTTACCCTGTCAACACCAATGTTTTGTTGCCTGTTGAGTCTTGGGGTCCATATGTCTGGCACTCACCAACTTTCAGTGCACCGTGCTCACCGGCATTCCCCATCTAGTAGATGAGAAAATCCAATACAAGATGACCCTACTACATGTGAACAGAATATTACCACAAAATTTGTTGACACCTTTTTTTCCCAAAAAGAAAAGCTGGAAAATTTGGACTCTTGCATTCGATCTATGCACCCAGATGGCACTGCAGGGCTAGGAATCAGGATGTAAACCAGTTCTTGTTTTTTTAGTAGAAGCTGGAGTCAGACAGTGATTGTTTAATCTCCTATCTGTTGCATTCGGATTTAGATTGCGCTCTCTCTACCTAGAAAACAACTAAACAGTAACTTTCCAGAACACAGGTTTAGTACCATTAGCGGATTTAGGCCGCGCTCAGAAGCATTTATGCTGTGACGTTCGGTTTCTGCGACAGCTTTTTTTTTTACTGTTTGTTTTTTATTTTTATTTTTTTGTATTTTTTTATATTATTCATGATGGACTAATATGTTTTTTTCTATTTTTAATTTTTTAAAATTAGTTATGTCAAATAAGCTAACTCGGTTATATTAAAAAAACAGCCAGCTACAATAAAAAAACTGTAAGTCACCGTCATTTTAAATATCCCCTTAGCTAGGTGCATGGGTTCAGTTGTATCCTTCAATTTTTTTGAGAAAAAATAAATATAAGATAGATATATTATGTACATACATACATATATAGATTAAATACTCAATATTTGCACCTACGAGCTAAATACTCAACATGTACACCTGCATAGGGTAAAATATTTATGATTTTAGTTATAATTCAAATTATATATGTAATTTATTATAGTTAAACAATTAAATCTTTTATACTAGGCACTTGGAATTATCTACACCCCGTCGCTAGAATCCTAGATCCGTCACTGTTAGTACTAATTGGTAGGAGCGGCATTAGCTTTCTGTGAGTAGCTGCTTCGAAGGGAGATATAAAGAGAAGTAGCAACTACCACCAAAATTTCTTCAAGAATCTCTCTCTATCCGAGAGCTCAAACATCGCTCAATCTTTCTCCGGGTTTGATTCTGGGCAGGCGGGAGCTGAGAGGGGCAGCAATCGTTGGGAAAGATACGAGCTTTTCTTGATTCGCTTGCCCTGCATTGGGAAGAGAGTCCTGTTCTTGCCTTCTTGGACACTCCTAGGGGTCTCAGAAGTCAGAACCAAGTTGGGAGCTTTCTTGGGTTGGGTGTGGTTTCCAGGTAATGTCCTCAGCTTGGTTTCTCTTGGACTCAGCGTAATATCTCTTCTGTTAGTAGAAAATCTGTAGCAAATTGTCATGCGCCTAGGTTAGTTTTAGTTGTGGTTGCCTCGCTGGTTTCAGTTTGTTCAAGGATTCGATGTTTTTTAGGTGTATATTAGGAGGGAAGTTGGTTTAGTGGGTTCCATTAAACAATTTGAGCATTCTTGGCTCATGAAGGTTCAGATTCAGCAGGGTTTTTCTTGGGTTTTGCTGAACTTCTCTCTGTGAGATAGACGTCCATCTTCAGTTTATTGAATTTGAGCAGGAAAAGGTATAGGTTTGTAGATTGATCATTTGCGTGTCAAAAGGGTTTCATTTCTTCATTATTTCGGCGGCCTTTTTTTGGCCGTTTGAGATGGAGCATTCGCTGAATTTCCGGGATTTTTTCTTTCCTCTTCAACGGATAAATTTTGCTCATGTGTATATTTACTTTCTGAAGAAATATATCCGAGTATAGGAGCTCTTGCTTGCATTATGTTGTTCTATCTCAGTTGAAAAGATGTTTCTCTATTGGAAGGGGCCTAATTGCCAAAGACAAATCATTGTTTTGTCATTGAGACGGTAACAGAGTGGTTTGCTTACATGAAGAATGTTAAACTGTTCCTCATACTGAATTGACTTGTTAAAACCGGCAGGTGTCACTTTCATCTATGCTAGTAGAGTAGAAATTCAGACTTTTTCTTACCAACTAATTGCCTTATTTAAACAGGATAATTACAAGTCTCAACCGTTCTAGTTGTCTTCTTGGTGGACAACACCATTTGCAGGCGGCGGAAGCATGAGGTTATGGTTGCTCCTGCACCTCCTTTTCAGCTTTTCCACACTGATTCAGTCACAGGATTACTCAGATGTAACTGTTATCATTCGGGGCTCTGAGACGATCGCTGCAACCAGCGATGAGTTTGTTTGTGCCACCATTGATTGGTGGCCTCCGGAGAAGTGCAACTACAATCAGTGCCCATGGGGAAAGGCTTCTGTCTTAAATTTGGTAAATTCTCAAGCATAAACATATCACATGGTATTTGATATCTGGGCAAAGAACTGATTTTAGTCCTTTTGTGAATTTCCTAGGACTTGACTAATCCTTTGCTAGCTAAAGCTATCCAAGGTGAATGTTCTGACTGTTGTCATTGAAGAATTTTGTATTATTATTCACTTGCAAACTCCCCTGTGGAGGCTTATTTGTTACAGTGATGAATTAAAGTTTTCCTTGTTTTCTTGTAGCTTTTAGCCCACTACGTATCAGAGTCGGAGGCTCCTTACAAGATCAAGTGGTATATGGCACACCGAATTTAGGATCTCCATGCAGCGTATTCACAAAGGTTTCAAGTGGCCTATTTGGATTTTCTCAAGGATGCATAACCATGGAAAGATGGGATGCTATTAATGATTTGTTCCTGAATACAGGGTGAGGCCTTCCTTCTCCAGTTGTTTATCACCATCTGTATTATCTTTGAAGTGGGTTGTAACCGATTATAGGACAGATTTTGAGCATACTACATCCTAGAACTTATTATAGGATAACAGTACTAGTGCATTAAGATATCGCCTTCATGGCTTCCTTTGGAATATCTGAATAGTATATTACTTCGTGCAGTGTGTTTCCTAATTCTTTTTTGTTTAATTCCTTCAGCGCAGTTATTACATTTGGTCTTAATGCACTTCAAGGGCGGCAGCAGATACGCAGCGGCGTGTGGGGAGGTGCTTGGAATTCAAGCAATGCTCGGGAGTTCATGGAATACACTGTTTCGATGAACTATCCTATTGATTCATGGGAGTTTGGTAATGCATTATCAAACAAAAAGCTCTATTTTCTGCTCGCGAAATGATGTACATCTTTCATTCATGTAATGCTTACATAAGTAGCTCCGCTCATGTACTAGGTAATGAATTGAGTGGAAGTGGAATTGGTGCGAGCGTGGGAGCTGAACAATATGGAAAGGACCTAGTTGAACTCCAAACCATCATCAATCAGTTATATGGAAACTCTAGGAAACCATTGGTCGTAGCCCCAGGAGGATTCTTTGATCAAAAATGGTTTGCTCAGCTTCTTGAGGTCTCTGGGCCAAATGTTCTCAATGCAATGACTCATCATATTTACAATCTTGGTGCTGGTGAGTATTTTTCAGATGTTAGTACTAGTACTACTCCTTAAGTCATCTTTGTTTTATGTCTTACATCAAAGATGGTACAAAAATAATCAATTCAATCTTGATTAGGTAATGATCCTCATGTTGCAAATAGAATCTTGGACCCGCATTATTTGAGCCAGGTTTCTGATACATTCAGAGATCTCCAACTCACGATACAACGACATGGACCATGGTCGGCTCCATGGGTTGGGGAAGCTGGTGGTGTGTATAACAGTGGCAGCCGTCTCATGTCCAATACTTTCCTGAATAGCTTCTGGTAATTGCTTGTCAGCTGAATCAATAATTTTGTCCTAATAATTCTCTTATTTCATCAACTTGGCTGTTCCAACTAGGTATCTTGATCAACTTGGCCAGTCAGCAAAGTATGACACCAAGGTTTACTGCAGACAGACTTTGATTGGAGGCAACTATGGCCTTCTTGACACTGAAACTTTTGTGCCGAACCCTGATTACTACAGGCAAGCTTCTATAGTGTATATGCTGCCGCAAACATGCTTTACTGCTTGCATATGGCTTGGACTAAACTAAGCTATCTGTCCAGTGCCTTGCTGTGGCATCGGCTAATGGGGAAGGGAGTTCTTTCCATAGACATCAGCGGTTCTTCATACTTGCGTGCCTATGCGCACTGTGGAAAGCAAAAGGTTTGAGTCTACCCCAAGACTTCGATCACTCACCCATTTGCTTCCATTGAACTGAAACGATATAAGGAAATATTGAATTTGTAATGCAATCATGTTAATTTGATAAACATAAGGATAGTGGTGTACTGCTGTAGCATCATATCACTATCATATAGTGTAAAATTGATAGTGAACATGTGCTGATCTCGTAACTCTCAAAATGTTATTCTTACTACAGGGCGGTGTTGCTCTCCTCTTGCTCAACCTGAACCGGAACATGGGATTCATGGTTTCAGTCAGGAACGACCTCAATGTCGATCTCGCGGAGGGGCAAGGAATAAGGAGGGACAATTCCTTTGTCAATGGCCTGAAAAGGACAGTTTCTTGGGTTGGGAGCAAAGCTTCCGACGGGCTGTCCAAGAGGGAAGAGTACCATCTGACGGCGCAAGATGGGAACCCTTTCACCCGGACCATGCTGCTGAATGGGGTTCCTCTAGAGCTCACTGCAGATGATGGCATCCCTCCATTGCATCCAGTGCAAGTTTCAGTCAATTCACCAATCTATGTTGCTCCAGTGTCCATTGCATTCGTCGTCTTCCCGGATTTCGAGGCTGAAGCTTGCGAGCGATGATAAACTGTAGATGGAATATCATGAGGCTTTCTGCTATGATAATATAGATATTCTCAAGATTACGGATAATGTAAATATTTGTTTGTCTGTATTCTGATTTGTGCCTCAATTGGGCAATCTATGTTCTAATCTTGCCTCATCATATGTAGAAATAGAATGACTATTATTAATTCCATACCGAACGGTGCGTACCAAATCACTCTTTGCTGATTTAGTTACTCCCTCCAGTTCAAAAAAAATGTTTCTGGATATGTGCATTCAATCTTTTGAAACTTTAGTTATTGATATCTTTTTAAATATTTAAATTAGATATACGAAAATCATATGTAGATTTGTCTCTTAAAAATAATTTTATAATATTAATATATTTTAGGTTTTATAAATATATCATAATAGTAATTGGTAGTCAAAGTTATATTTTAAAAGTCATGTCGATGTTCAAAACGATATATTTTTATCAACTAGAGAGTATTTTCACTGTAACATTTCCAAAAGTTTCTTCAACCTTCTGACGAAAAAACTGCACATTTACAACTTTCAGTTCTGTAACTTAAAATTTGTGGCACTGAGCGCTAGACGGGGGCGTTCGTTTTAGCGATGGCTTCTGGCTTTTAGTTGAAATTTTCACTGTATCTGACTTTTTTACTGTAACTAATTTGGCTTTTTAGGTATAATTAAATTTGAAAAATAGAAAAAATATATTAGCCCATCACAGATAATACAAAGGAACATAGGAAAAAAAGAAAAATGCAAAAAAGCCTAAAAAATCTAAAAACATTCACAAAAAGACGAATTAATGAATAGTGAAAAAAAGCTGAAGCTAAAAAATGGCTAAAATGAGCAGGGCAACCTTATATTGTCCTTTTCTGAGGACAAGCTGTGTTGCAAATAAGAGTGGATTTCTCGCTAAATGTGGTTGGTGCGCCCACTATAAGAAGTTAAATAATAGACATCTTATAATAAAAAAACATTGAAGTCAGAAAGTTTCTATAGACAATATACAACCAATACATACAGATGCAGACAACATACAGCCAATATATATATAGATGCACGAAGGCCCAAATAGATGAACCAAGGGTACAGGAAGTGTACAAACCATATAGAAATTCAACGACAAAGGACTACATTTGAGATGATGGCAAACAGATATTAGAAATCAAATAGCACAATAGACAATGTAATACCTAAGAGGAGGCGAACTCGTTCACTCCTCCCCTGTACCGACTCCAGCACGCCTCCCTTACTGCTGCGCGCGCTGTCGCCTCCACCCTCGCGTGAGCCGCCACTACTCCGCCCCTCCGCTCGGTTGCCGCCCTAGCGCCCTCATCTTCGTCACCCTCCTTGCTCCACCACAGTGCCGCCTCTCTCCTTGCTATTGGTGCCAACGCCGTCGTCCCCCGCTGGCTGCCGTCGTCGCCCAGCCCCTGTGCCTCGCCCTACCATCGCCTTGGTGAGTTGTGCTACCTACGTGTGTTGTGCTACAGTGTCAACATTTGCAGCGATGCAAAATGCATAGACAATGTGATGATTGCTTATTCACGCACAAACCTCGCAACTCACCAAGTTTATTTGAATTGCTTTCCATTTTTGTTTCATTTACTTGCCATGTTCATGATACCTTAGTCTTTATCTCTGTCCATATTGACTTCTGTTTAGAGAAGCTAACATGAACACCTGACTTTTCGAAGTGGTTTCTCCACTCCTCTTGTCTTCTGTCTCGCTTGGAGATAACTTTAGGGTCACGGAAGTATCACACACCCTAATCTTCTCGCTCCCATCTCACGCACGTATCTCTTCCTCATTTTCTCGATCACTTCTATCCCCTTCTAAAAATCATTTCTTTGCACTACTAGATAGGTTGCAACAGTGCATCGTCGGTAATATAATAACAACAAGTTAATTAAAGAGCAAATTACACCTGTAAACGCCAGATCTACTCCTCACAGACATGTGGGCCCATCCTCCGTTTCAGTCTTCAAGTTCACCCCAACGACGGACTACTCTTTCTCACCCGCGCCGCGCCACGCCACGGATCCTTCCCATTCCCAAGGGACGACTATTCCACTGCTCGCCAACCCAAGCAACCTGCTCTCCCCACGTTGCGCGCCCGTTGACCCGATGACCACCGGCGGCGGCGGGAGTGATCCCGCGCCGCGGCGCCGGCCCCTGACGGTTCTCCCCCTCGTCGCGCTTATCTTCTACGACGTCTCGGGTGGCCCGTTCGGCATCGAGGACTCCGTCCGCGCCGGCGGCGGCGCGCTGCTCCCGCTCCTCGGCTTCCTCATCCTCCCGGCGCTCTGGTCGCTCCCGGAGGCGCTCGTCACCGCCGAGCTCGCCTCTGCCTTCCCCACCAACGCCGGCTACGTCGCCTGGGTCTCCGCGGCGTTCGGCCCCGCCGTGGCGTTCCTCGTCGGCTTCTCCAAGTGGGTCTCGGGCACGCTCGACAACGCGCTCTACCCGGTGCTCTTCCTCGACTACCTCCGCTCCGGCGGGCTCGCGCTCCCGCCGCCTCTCCGCTCTCTCGCCGTGCTCGCCCTCACCGCGGCGCTCACCTACCTCAACTTTCGCGGCCTCCACATCGTCGGCCTCTCCGCGCTGGCCCTCACCGCCTTCTCCCTCTCCCCGTTCGTCGCCCTCACCGTGCTCGCCGTCCCCAAGATCCGCCCCTCCCGCTGGCTCGCCTTCAACCGCAGCGCCGTTGACCCGCGCGGGTACTTCAACTCCATGTTCTGGAACCTCAACTTCTGGGACAAGGCGAGCACGCTCGCCGGCGAGGTGGACGAGCCAAGGAAGACCTTCCCCAAGGCGGTGTTCGGCGCGGTGGGGCTCGTCGTCGGCGCGTACCTCATCCCGCTGCTCGCCGGCACCGGCGCGCTGCCGCCGGAGACGGCGGCCGAGTGGACGGATGGGTTCTTCTCCGAGGTCGGGCAGAGGATCGGCGGGCCCTGGCTGCGCGTGTGGATCCAGGCCGCCGCCGCCATGTCCAACATGGGGCTCTTCGAGGCCGAGATGAGCAGCGACTCCTTCCAGCTCCTCGGCATGGCCGAGATGGGCATGATCCCCGCCATCTTCGCCCGCAGGTGAGAAATACATCCACTTGTGCAGCAAAATGTGAAATCTTTGCGCGAAAGATCTTATCTTTTTGGCGGTATACGCAGGTCACAGCACGGGACGCCAACGTACAGCATCCTGTGCTCGGCGACGGGGGTGGTGATCCTCTCCTTCATGAGTTTCCAGGAGATCATCGAGTTCCTCAACTTCCTCTACGGGCTCGGGATGCTCGTGGTGTTCGCCGCCTTCCTCAAGCTGCGCGTCAAGGACCCGAACCTGCCCAGGCCGTACCGGATCCCCCTCGGCTCCGCGGGGGCCGCCGCCATGTGCGTCCTGCCCGTGGCGCTCATCACCACCGTCATGTGCCTCGCGTCGGCGAGGACGCTCGTCGTCAGCGCCGCGGTGACCGTCGCCGGGGTCGCCGTGTACTACGGCATCGAGCGTATGAAGAGGAGCGGCTGGGTCGAGTTCTTGGCGCCCGTGCCCCCTGACAGCTTCCATGGATCATCCTCTGACGACGCCGCCGCCAACGTCGAGGATGTCCGCGCCGGACTCCTCGCCGACGAGCCCGCCGAGGAAACGGTCAGCAAGGTATAGCAGGCCAGCAGGGCGTGCAGAAATGATACATTGCAATCTGTATTTGCACATACGTACACAAGGATGGGAGGAATACGTACAATCATGTGCCGTTTGTTGTACAGTAGTTTCAGTAAATACATCTGATCATACACTGTAAGACCGTATGGCGTAATCAGAGTGGGTGAATGATAGCTTTCTCTTCTCGACACCGTATATCGATTATGACTTCTGTTGGACTGCTCACAGAAAATCGTCGTATAAAGTCGAAGTTGTAATCTCCCTTTGCATCAGCAATCGCATAAATCTTTAACTCACAATGAATCAAATTGACTTGAGAATTTCTTTATTGCTAAATTCCCATATGTTTACAAAAGTGTTCTCACAGGCACCTCTAAAGACCTAGCATAACTAACTCCTTCTTGACTGCCTTACTCATTCACGGAGCATTGGCCTATTTTTATATGTTAGAGAGATCATATTTTATCCTCAAATCAAGGGATCTGAAACTTTTTCAAACATGGGTTTTATCTCTACCGAGTTATGGACTCCATCCACAACTTCAAACTCAACATGTAACATAGCCTCTAGGATCACGCCTCCCGTATCTTCATCACGCCTCATTAACAACTGTGTCGAAGCCTCCGGAAACACATCGCCCGTAACTTCTCCATGCATCACCACATTTGATCTTCACGTGCTCCAGCGTTAGCCTGACCATCTTGCATGCCATCCTCAACCGTCTGGACCACAGATCTACTATCCTGGTCCTGGTCCTTCTCGTCACCGACTATGGTGGCCTCCATGCTCTCCTGCATATACAAAGACTAAAGAAACATTCTCTTGGCATAAATTCTCCACAACTTAACCATCATCAGCACAACACACACCACACACCCCCTTGTCTATCCACATACAAGAATAAAACCTTCCACGACCATTAACCAGATTATCCATGATCAACAACCAGGCCATCCATGACCATACAACTCATCGCCAACCAAAACATCTCAAGACAGCTCATTACGACCACTTATACCATCGCTATCGATCACAAGACCATCAATCATACTCTAGCCAGTCCTACCACTGGCCAAACATAAGTACTCGAAGATAGCAGAAATAAAGTACTCGAAACGGTAAAGAAGTCTATCAGTATCGATCATAAAGTCTACGACTTCGAAAAGCAAACTGCAAGATCTACAACTATGAAAATTAATGTACCTATAAGGTCGACGTTGGATGTGGTCAAAGCATGTCGTGGTCGAAGCTGAATGTGGTCGTAGTCACTAGATCATTCGATGCCACTCGAAAGCCGTCCAATGTCATAGCCGATCGAATTGGTCCGAACATTCTTGAAGCAAAGCATAGTCCGATGTCCGTTATCACTCAATAGCTGTCCGATGCCACTTACCAGATCAGACTGGTCCGAATATTCTTGAAGTGAAGCGCCATCCAATGTTCGTCACTACTCAATATAGCCAAAGGCTGCTCGAATAGAAACACTCAAAGAAAACGAAACCTCTCGGACCCAAAACCTCTCGATCTTGAAACCTTTGACTGGAAACAACTAAAACTTTCACAAACAAAAAATCCAAAGCAATCCAAAAATCAATTATTCATCATCATTTTATTCACGACCATCCACATGGTCTAACATACTCCATTCAGAGTACAGTGAGCTATCGACTCTTATTGCGTTTTTCAGCAGATATGTTCATCACAAAGCTTATGATACGAACAACAGCATAAATTGATCCTGTCACTACTTTTCTTTTCTTTCTTTTTCATGTGGTTGTTTCTTCTATAGTGTGTTACTTCAAAAGATTGTTTCATAGGTTTCAGTAGTGAACAATGGAAACTTGGACAGTGAAAATGTTCATCCGGTGAGGCGATTAGGCAAGATCTTTGCATACTCCATCAACAAGATCTGTATAGAGACAGCATAACGAACTCACTTGGAATTGGGAAATAGAACTCCAGATGTGGCTCGTGCAAAGCATGATGGAGAATCCCAGCGGCAACTCATATCGAGTGGCCATGTCGCGATCGCCTTCTTGAGAGAAGCAAAAAGATGCAACTTGTGAGACTCAAAACAACTAATCATTTCCTTCGCAAGGATCAGCGTTGTCGATCCCCATGTATGTAAGGAACTTCTTGTTCTTTGATAGCCAATGAGGCGAACAACTTGTGTTCGTATGATTTTTCATTGACAATACAAGGAGAATAACTTATGACCCGATTGAGTACATTAGCCAATGAGGGTTACCACCAGGGGCGGACCAGCACGATTCAAGGGTATTTAGCTTAATACCCAAATTTTTTAACAAAAAAAAACACTGTGTACAAGATATAATACATATGTATATATTTAGTTGGGCCAAATTCATTATTTTCATACCCAATCAGCCCAAATACCTACCAAATTTATTTGGCCCATTCCCCATCCTACTAGACTGGCCCATTTGCGGAATGCAGATTAGCCCCCTTCAGCCACGTTTTGCCATGGAGGCTTCTCGAGTCTTGACTCCCTCTTGATCTCTTCCCTATGAAACCCTCGAGCTAGAGGTGGCAACGATTGAGCTGGTGGCGGAGATGGCAGGCATCCCCGGAGAGTGAAGAAGGAAGATGCGTATGGTGTACCTCACCGATGAGTGTTTGCCAAGATTAGTAGTTTACTAGGTACACTCACCAGTCACCATGTTTGTGCTTTTGCTATTTCTGCACCTCTTCCTTTCCTCCTTGAGGAACATTCGAGTCTTGCATCCATCATGAAGTGTGCCATTTTTGGTTTTGTATCTGAGACTGACGATAGCATTCTATTCTCTTTTTTTCTTTTGATAGGATTACATCCCCACGTTGTTCAACAATTTCAGTGCTAATATTTATGTGGATGGCAACATTGTCAACTTGGGGCTATGGGACACCGCTGGTATTGATTCATCTTGTTTCATTTGCTGAGCTTTTTTACTGGTGTTCGAAATCTGAACATCTTGTTCTCTTTTCTTTTCTTCGTTCAAGTCAAGAAGACCATAGTAGGTTGAGGCCGCCGAGTTATAGAGGTGCAGACATATTTGTGCTAGCTTTCTCCTTGATCAGTAGCTGCAGGGCAAGCTATGAGAATGTTCTAAAGAAGGTACTCTGTGCAGTAAAGTTAACAAATAACTGAATAAGATTAGCAAGTATGTATTCCTATTTTTTTATCTGCGTTGATGGAAAGAATCCAAGCCTGAAGCTGTAGTCTAGATTGCAGATATCTAAATCTCTGGCACATGAAAATACTTACCAAAGTAGTTGTAGCAAACCTTTACTTTTCCCCGTGACATAGTACACATTTAGACTACCTTTGACCAACCTCCAAGTATTCATCACAATTTTTGCTTTCCAGATATGTGCCTATTATTTGACTGGAATGCATAATCTGAACTAGTGATCTTTCTATTTCTGATCAAGTAGTGGATGCCAGAGCTTCGCTGGTTTGCACCGAACACTAAGACTAGTAAAAGACAAAAATACATCCTTATCTCTAGCTAGTTATACCTTTGTCTTGAGCACCCTCTTGAAGCTTAATGACTTACATCTTTACTTAAAATACGGGTCATTGTCTTGATATGCCTCAACCCATGATGCATCATTCATTTGCCCTTCATCAATATATGATGGATCTTCTCTTGACTTGATAATCAACTCATGATTATCTCATCTTCGGGATCTTAATCAATTCATGATCATTTTCTCTTCAGGATCTTGATTTCTATCAACATATGATACATCATCTTCTTAAACCTTTACTTGATGACGATCAATTCATGACGCTTCCCAAGTCATCCTCGTCATGAGACCTAATCTATTTCACCAACTCATGGAAAATATTTGTCCTACAAATCGATTGTTATTAATTACTAAAACTCACTATTAACTCATAATGGATAGATTAGATTATTCAATCTCTCTTTTTGGTAATTAATGATAATCTCAATAAATAATGAGATAATAAGTTGATTTACGAGTATATATCATATACACAATAATCGTATATTTTAGGATAAGCTTTCGATGCAATTAACTCGTTTAAATGGGTGTGTTTGACTTTAAATTAATTGCTAGCAAAGATACACATTCGATTGTCATTAGTTATCTAACTATTAACACATAATGAAGGAATTAGATTCTTTAATCTTTTTCCTTTTTGATAATTGAAGACAATCCAATTGCAAATGATTGAATTTAAATCATCATGAGTATATATGAACTACACAAGCTTTATATACTCAAGAGATACTTTTTAAAGTAAAGATCCTCAATATGTGTGGATGAAGAACAAGGATTACTATTAATAAAGTCTCAAAATATAGAGTGAACTCACCCGAAATGTGTACATACAGGAATGTATAATGAAATATATACACATATTCAAGTTAGATTTTGATGGAGTTCGAACTATATTTTGCATCCGAAGAATACAACAAGATATAAAAATATGATGTCAAATGCATGCCTTTATGATTTTTACCTTCTCATCCAAATAACACTAAACAATATTATACTCAACAAACGAGTTAGTCTCATATTTAGATTTATCATTAATCATCAAAACTAATTTAAGGGAGCTTGAACTTATACATGATTAGCTCATAACTCCCTACGACCAGTTCGTATCTAGTTATGACTAGTTCATATCCCCATACGACTAGTTCCCAAACCAGTTTGTAATATGTCCGACCAGCTTACGACCAGTCAATATAGTAACACGACCATTCATATTTGGTCAGACTAAACAACATGTTTGCTTGTTCTCCTTTTGTTTCATGATACATCGATACCTGATTGAACTCTTTGTGAGAAACGTGTCATCCATAAATTGTTCAATATTTATCTGATCCAGTGATGGAGAACTTCATGTGATCGACTCCTCGATCACTCATGGCATGGCCATGCATTTCTTTTATCTGATCATATTGAGTGGCTCAGAGATGTCTCTTCTGTTATGTAAGAGGGGCAAATCTCGTATCTAACCAGTCACATTCCTCTGCATATTTTATAGTATATCCGAAAACTACTTTTATAACTAACCAGTTGCGAAGTAGCGTTTGGTAACTCCTAAGTGTACTATCACACATGTAGAAAACCATGCTAATCTCAGATACAAGAATTATGCATCATCGTTGCTTAAGATTAACTGGTAACATATAAAAATATAACAATCCCAACAATGTCTTAAGGTGGGTCAATCTAACACAATGTTCTCTAATATATGTCTATATTATTAATTTGATATCCTTATATTCATAATCCGTGAAATATGATCATTAATCAATATATGTGCTGATCTATAAATTATAATTATCCCACATAATGATATAAAATCATAGATAATTTAGAATAACATCAAAATTTAAATAAAGTGTTCCATGAATAAGTTACATACTTGTTAATTAATACGAAAAATATTCATTCAAGAAACAAAATAACATATTATTCACATGATCATAAATATAAAAATGATATAATCATCTTTATAATTAACTCTAGAGCATATCACCAACAAAAATCAAATGTTACAACAGTCGCACAAACAAACACATACAACACAAGGGAATTATAAGCAAAGAAAAGGACAATAGACAATTTAGGTACAGGAGTGCCAACTTGCAACTTCAAAAACACAAAATGGATTTGAAATTGAGCCATTGAGCGCCAGTTGACAACCACAATCCTGCTACACTAGGGTTGCTCACTAAGCGGTGCAGCTCATCGGCTTGCTTTCCTTTACTACTAGGCCGTCAAACTCAGGACTCTC
This sequence comes from Melocanna baccifera, assembly GCA_036346265.1. Classification (NCBI taxonomy): domain Eukaryota; kingdom Viridiplantae; phylum Streptophyta; class Magnoliopsida; order Poales; family Poaceae; genus Melocanna; species Melocanna baccifera. The sequence continues at coordinate 18,329,210 of CM070710.1, forward strand.
GATGTCGACATGAAGAAGCCAAACATAACCCAACCCCTACCATCGGTCCGAGAGTCATGTGTCGTTGCCACCAAGAAACACCGCCCGTTGTCACCAACATACGGAGAATTTCGAGTTGTTACAAGATGTGTATATGAATTAGCGTAGATAGGCCTCTTCTTTTCAGTTTCTAAAAGTTTTTTGGCTTTTCTACAGTAACTAGCTTTCAAATGGATTGTCTTTTTAAAGCGGGGTCTACAAGTTAATTGTAGTAGACACTATAATGACTCATTTATATTAGCTAAAATCATACACGAGTTTCTGTTACTCCGTACTCTCTCTCACGAACAACCCAAAAGTCATAATCCGCAGCAAAAAGCCAAAGCCAAAAGAACTATCGGATAATTGGATTGACACAGAGAACTTCTCAAACAAAGGAAAGGACAAATTTCGTAGATCTCATTGGTTCTACCGCCTTTCATTCGAAATGAAGAGAAAATGAAGCATACTATGTTAATACCCTGTTTAAAATGCAAGAATTCATTTTAATTTTCGCCAAATTAAAATGTTTCCTACAAATTCGTGTAAAATTTGTGCGTTCTAAACATGGTCTACACGTAGGCAAGATAGCTTAGCTCTATTCTCCGAAGGCTAGCAAGGCATTTGTATTTCGGCACGTGCAATTAGAGCCAGCGCGTGTCAGTCTGACCCCAACGACCAAACCCAACGCCTGTCCCACTCTGCAATAATCCTGACACGTGGCCCCCACCTGTCAGAGAGACATTAGCCCAGCAGCAAGGCTCCAGTGGTGTAATTGCGCACGAGCCCCCAATGACACTATCGTTCGTCGCGACCAACCAATAATTTGGGGAAAAGACCCTATTGCGGCCGCCGCAATTTTTTTTTACGAATTTACCTTTATTCCTTCGATTTTGACTCGGCAATTTGATCTCTTCAATCGAGGTTAGTCCCCTGCAGTCTTCTCCCAATCCACCCCATGTTTCCCCAATTTTCTCCTGTTCAATTTGGCGCTGTTCTATGCTATTTTCCCCCGGATTTGATTCGAGTTTTCCAAAAATTCGAGGTTAGTTCGCTTCTGGTCGGCGATTCCTTCTTTCGCTTTTCTCAAAACATGGTTTCGAAATCGACTTCTTATCACGGAGCAATCCTTGTGCTGGGTTGCCGAGTTCTAGGACCATGAAACAAATCTCTGTGCTAAAATTGTAGCTTCTTTATCTGATTCCGCAGATGGGTTCTTCGAGCCCTTCTTAAAGATCACTTCTTGAGGCAATCCCCTGCGCGGATTGCTGGAGCCTGCGCGTGTTCGGCGGCATCTAGGGTTTGCTCATCCGGATCTGTTCCGTCGGCTTCTCGTAGCTGCTGCATTTGGTGTTATTGCCAAGATGCAGCCTTCCAAGAAGCTTGCTCGCGTCGACACGATGGAGCTGAAGACTCAGCTCGTCAAGAAGCTCGGCCTCCAGCGCGCCGAGCTCTACTTCCACAGCCTCAAGAAGTTCTTGGGCTGTCAGCTCAGCAAGAGCGAGTTTGACAAGATCTGTGTGGCTGCATTGGGGAAAGAGAACATTAAGCTTCACAATTTCCTCATCCAGTCAATCCTCGGCAATGCTTGTATGTCGGTTGGGCCGCCGAGCAAGCGGGCGGCCACAGGGAACTCGCAGACTAGCACCGTTTCGAATGGGCCATTGGGCAATGGCATGCCGCTGGTGAGGAGAGTGCGGCCGGTGGCTAACCGGGACAGGAGGTTTGCTGATAAGTCGAGTCCACTTGGAAAGTCGCCTCTTGGTCATCCAGGGGCTGGGGAGTTCGTGTCTGTGGAGGATGGCGAGGAGGTTGACCAAGCCAGGGGCAGTCCGGTGTGTGTGCAGAGTCGAAGCCCGATTAGGGCTCCATTGGGTGTCCCGAAGGCTCATAATTCTCAGCCTTCTACATCTCATCCTTCAGAGGTGTGCTACAATAATGGTGAATTGCCGGATACTCAGTCCTTGTCGAAGTTACTTGAGCATAAGTTGAAAGCCGAAGGCCTTAGTGTACACAGAGAGTGCTCTGATGTGCTGAACTCTGGGCTAAATGCATACATAAGTCAGCTGCTGAAGTCTTGTTTAGGTGTTGCGAAAGCAAGGGGAAACACGACAAGGGCGCATCAAGCAAATGGTAGCGCTGTTGCTGCTGTAAATAATGGGCTGAATCATGGCTTTTCTTCAGATTTAGGCTGTTCCTACCAAGCTTCGTTGCTAGATCTTTGGACAGCTGTGCAGTCTAATGCTCAGTTACTGGGATGTGACTTCTCCAGGCAACACCAGAAGATTGCTTGTCACCTTCATGACAGATAAATGACAGAAGCTAGTTTTCTCATATAATCTTCGCAACTCTTATGTTAGCCAGTGTAGGCGATCCATTACCATTGGTTGTGCTGTAGAAACTACAGCTAGTTAGGTTGAGGTGAAGTAGATTTTGCTGTCATAGGGGATAAGGCTGAGTGGTACCTCCAATGTTTGGTCAGGATGATACGTCTTAGGATTCAGTACATGATAGTGAACTTTCATTACTTGTGATTATTCACAAAAATAAAAAGATTCTGGCAATGTGCCTTTGCTTCTTTCGCCGCTTACAGGCCAATATTACCCGTTCTCTACCTGTACATAGAATTAGGTTCTGTTGCTTGGATTTGTTACTGTTGGATAATTTGGATCTGTTATACTGAGGAACAATTCCTTTTTATTTCCTACTTTTTATGTGTAGCCACAATCTTTGTTTTGTTATCCCTATGATCGCAAAGCAGCTTTGCCGATACCTGGTTACTTATGTTGATCCTTCCGGTTCAGAGTTTGGACTGGTATCTGAACTTTTGTATGATCTGTCTATTTCTAGCTTGCATGGGAACCAGCATATCTGCATATACCCACAAAATTTGTTGTTCTACATCTGGCATCTCTATATGCCTCCACAGCGACTTGTTCCCCCTGAATATATGCACTTTGATGCTGTCTAATTTACTACCATACTACATGCTTTTTCTCTGAATCAATCTGTTATTCTCGTATGTAGAATATATCATCAGATTTCAGACATCTCCAGTGTCTGATTTTTGGTCGTCTTCTTAGGGAAAAAAGAAAGATTGCTGAAGAACTCGCGGGTGGAGTCGGTGCAGAAATTCTTTGTGCAGAAATGGAGGGTACGAGACCATACATGGCATCACATCAGAGTGAAGTTCACATAGGATTTTTTGCACACTGAACTTGCATGGGAAGGTATCCAGTGCACCCACCCACCCTTTGTGCACCCATGCACTTAGAGACTTTCGGCCCTCCGATCTCCGTCCGACAGTATAGATGAATGTATGTTCTATTTTGCGAAAAGCCCCCCGCCACTCGTGTTGCTTTTGCAACCCCCTCCCTTGAGCCATCCCTGCACTTAGGTACTTTCGGCCGTCCGACGGCACAGATGAATATGCATTCTATTTCACGAAAAGCCCTCTACCACTCGTGTTGCTTTTGCAACCCCCCTCCCCCCGCCATCCCCCTCCCCCTCCTATCCTGTCGTCTCCCCCGAGCCGCTGCCCCTCCTCCCTCCTGATCTGTCGCCCGCCTCCACCCCTCCTCTCCCCAAGCCGCCGCCCCTTCTCATTTCTTTTTTCTAGTGGAAGTGCACCATTATGTTATTGCCCAGATATTTGATTCTTGTGTCAATCATGCATTCATGCCTACTCATTATCCTTTGCAAGTCCAAATGGATTTGTCTGAAGAAGCCAGTCATTCAGAGACTCGTATACTGCAAAGTTAAGGCCGACATATCGAACATGCAACAAGATAACAAAGCATAAAGTGTTAAGCACTCATCAGCAAGGCGCAACGCACAAGAGTACAGATGATTGCTAGGTAAGACGAACATACAACTTCGATTACAGATGGAAGCCATCCTCTGTACAAAGCCCGAAAGCCTTCTTCACGGTAAGTAGAAGACATGGCTATGATACCAGCTCAGGCTCCAGCTCCAGGGCGCAAGACTGGACTAAGCTGAGCATCCTCTGTGCAACATAATTAAGATGTGAATAGAGTGTTGAATCCAGAGAACCAGAGATTTTTTAGAAACTTTACAGTTCTATATGACAAGGCAGCAAAACATGAATTCCTTTATTTATTGTGAAGCGGATCACACATAACAAATGGCTGTTCACGCATGCAAATCATTTTGCATTACAAGGGACATTGTAAATCGAAAATGCTGATCCCCAACATTGTGAAGTGACTTCAGTCTGATATTGAACAAGGTGGGGCGTCTGAATCTCTCAAAGTTGTTAATGAATTCTTGCTCCATATTTGACTAGTGGGGGCAAGCTAGCATGCCCAAACCTCTATCGATTATAAAAAGAGTAGGGCAAGCTATGGCAGGAACAACAGAAGTTAGGCATTAAGCAACATGTGACTGAGATGTAGAAGGCAATATATGTTAAGAAATGGGGCAAGCTAGCCTGCTCAGACCTCTACCGATTGTAACATTTTTCACGTTCAAGTTGGTGAGCAACAAGTCTTATCATGTGTTGGGCCTCAAGCTATGGCAGGACAACAGAAGTTGGGCACGAAGCAACACATGACTGAGATGTAGAAGGACATGTATGTTAAGAAATGAATATGTTGTATATGACTAAATTCTACTAGGACTCCCAATTCCTGCATTAGTGATACTCCCAGCTGCAGCAAGGGAGATACAGTGGTTAGGACTTAGGTAAATTCGAGTTCCTGTCCAACAGGACTGCTATCTGCTAACTGGAACTCGATCAAAACTAAGAAGAAATACACACATCTGAAATAAGTTCATGGCCTGTACCAGTTGACGGAATGGCCATCGTCATAAACTTCACCTAGGGACTTACATAAAAGAAACTGAAAATTCTTGAAAGGATAGTGCTCTATGTTGGAGTTAAAACTGACAGAACCTATCAAAAATTCTTGAAAAGATAGTACTCTATGTTCGGAGTTAAAAACTCACCGAACCTATCAATACTATGAGGTGGACAAGCTTTCACAAATTCAAGATACCTTTTAAAAATTTCCACAAAAAAGCCAAAGCCAGTAGAACTGTCATTGTAAGCATGAATGCATGATTGACACAAGAATCAAATATCTGTGCAATAACATGATGGTGCACTTCCGCTTGAAAAAAGAAATGAGGAGAGGCGGAGCGGGTGGCGGCTCGAGGGGAGGAGGGGTGGAGGCGGGCAGCGGCTCAGGGGAGACGACGGGTGGAAGACGACAGGATGGGAGAGGATGGCTTGGGGGATTGCAAAAGCAATGCGAGTGGCGGGGGGCTTTTCGTTTGAGAGCTACTACATAAAGCTATCCCGTTGGACCCCAGTCCTATGGGATAGCCTCCCAAGTTTGACGCCCTTCCCGTCCCCATCCCCTCCCAAGTTCGGTGCCACCTCCCTCCCCGTTGCTCCTGGTTGTTCCCTGCTGCTACCGCCCCTCCCCTCCCCTTTTTTCTCTAGCACGGACAGCTCCGCTGGTAGCCTGACCCTTTAATTATTGAACTTCTCGCCTTCTCGTGCTTTGTATTTAAACTCTTGAGTTCACATTAATCTTGCATTTTGTTCATATTAGTCTTGTTTTCATATTAGTCATGTATTCTCATTAGTCATATTAGGCTATATATATGTGTGTAACTTTTTGTGACTTGAATCAATGTATACGTAGCGTGATTGTCCTGAGCCGCTCCTGAGCCGCTGCCTCCGTAGCTTCCACTGCGCCGCCCCTGGGAGATGATCTCGTCTCTATGATCTCTCCCGGAGGCTGCGCAACTCATAGTTTAAGTCATGTCGTCGATCATCCGTTCGACTATTAATTAGAGTTTTTTTGGTCATTTTTAAATCAGATTTTCTTTACTTTTTTCGATCATAGATCGATTTGCGTTGTCCTACCGACCTGTTGATGTTCCTCGGCTCCGGACTTTACCACCTTGACTTTGACCTCTCTAGCGTCTACTCTCCTCCGATGACGTCGTGGCATGACGCGACACGCTTATCGATATGGCCCTCCCTCCGCGGCATTCTGAGCGCCCCGTCTACAGTTGTTATCATGCTAGATCATCATCGCCAGTCTGTCATCCACGAGCACGAGCCGTCGCACCACCGGGAGCGCGTTGCCCTCGGTCATGTCCACGTTCTTCATGTACCAATGTCATCACAGTTCGCAGATATCTTCACCAAGAGGTTGCCTACCTCTATCTTTATGGAGTTTAGATCTAGCCTGAACATCCGCTTTGCCGACGCTCAGACTACTGGAGCGTGTTAGCCTGACCCTTTGGTTATTGAACGCTTCGCCTTCTCGTGCTTTATACTCAACCTCTTGAGTTCACATTAATCTTGTATTGTATTCACATTAGTCTTGTGTTTATATTAGTCATGTGTTCTCATTAACCATATTAGGCTATATATATATATATATATATATATATATATATATATATATATATATATATATATATATATATATATATATATATATATATATATATATGTGTGTGTGTGTGTGTGTGTGTTTAACCATTTGTAATTTGAATCAATGTATACATAGCGTGATTGTCCTAAAAATTTTACGCTCTCATCTACACCCTTCCTCCCCCCTTTGCCCCCTCTGCACCATCAGCGGCCAGTAGCGACCTCGCCACCTCGTTGTCTTCTCTCTCCTTCTCCACCATCACCCCGTCCAACCTAATATTTACAGCACCGCCGCCTTGCCCTTTCCTCCCTCCGTCGTCGCCCGCCGCCCAACGCCCTTTGCACCACCCACCGCTGGATCACCGCCTCTCTGGCCTCCCTTTACATCAGGGGTTGATGAACCTGTCATCGCGATGGCATTCCCTTGTCGTCAGATCTAGAGCAACAACGGAGGAGGAAGGGGAGGTGGTGGCGTCGGCAGAAGAGGAGGAAGGGAAGGCAGTACGGAATGAGATCGAGCTATCTCGTCGGTGGAGGAACGAACGGTGTACCATTCTTTAGTTTTTCTCTTCTCGTTTTTGCGAAATAGGACACATGTTCATCTGCTCCATCGGACAGAGATCGGATGACCGAAAGTCCCTAAGTGCATGAGTGCACAAGGGTGGGTGTGGGCACAGAATAGCTTCCCAACTTGCATGGCCCTTCCTTGGCCTAGCATAAGCTGACACCGAGCATATGCTTCGTCGCAATCGCGAGTTCGAATCGATGGATCGATCAATCTTTCTGAATCGCGACGACGACGACAAAGGAATTCACCCGCAAGACGATGTGGATCGACCAATCTGTTGCTTCGTCGCCACAATTATTATTTATTGGCCACAACACGACATCGAATCTGAGCATGTCACAGCAAAAGATCGATGTGTTCTGATTCTGCCGTGCCGGGCTGGTCTGTGTATGCGCACAAAGAAGTAACATGAAGTCAAAACTCGAAAGATTGCGACGTGAATTGAAATGAGCTCATTGTTCGTACACTCCATTAGGAGTACCGGTAGCATCGTCATGTTATTTTTTTTCCTCGCACGAATTTCTTTCAGTAAAGTGCTTTTATTCAATCAACGCATGAGAAGACATGAAAATGCTAGACTCTGGGAAAACAAATCAAAGCTGGGTAGTGTACTTCTTGTTAAAACAAAAAACAAAATGAAACAAGAGAAATCACTTTTATCACACGCACGTCCGTCTCACACGCAAAGAACTGCACATGCATGTTCTATCTCCCACACAAAGGGGGGGGGGGGGGGCAATCAAACACAAGAAAGTTCAATTCAGATTCATAGGCCCCAACCAATAAACCAGAAAAGGAGAGAGAGAGAGGAAATCAGAGTCGAGTCCTCGAGAAACTCCATGGAAAAGAATAGTGCAGGAAGAAGAGGAGGAGGGGAACAAGAGGCCTAGAGAATGCGCTCGCTTTAGGGCTACAAATGTTAGTGTGAGGCCATCACCACCGTCCCGTCTTTTGAGACCCTCGTCTCAAAACCTTTTTCTGCGGCTACTTGTTTCTCTCTCTCTCTCTCTCTCTTCCTTGCCTCCTTTTTTGCCGCAGAAAGAACGGAGAAGAAGAAGAAGAGGAGGAAGAGATTTTACTACTACCACTACTACAGCGCGTGTTCCCTCCTCCTTTCGGTGCTCTGCAGCTCAGGAGGCGAGCGTGCATGGCGGGTTGCTGTCGGCTCGAGGGCTAGCTCCAACCTCGAGGAGGCGATGGATTCCTATTCAAATTTGCGTTTTGATTTAAAGTTGTCTGATTGCAGCAATAGTCTGTGGAAGTTCAACACAATGTTAGTTATGTTATGTGGTTGTTGTTATGCTATATTTGCAAGATATTTGTGTTAGTGTTGACAAGCCAGCAAGCGCCAGAAAAAAAAACTTTTTTTAAGTAGATCAATTCATAAACTCAATCATTTTCATCCCCCAAGATGTAGCACTTGTAGTATATAGCCAATGGTTTTTTACCTGCAGCTTTTTTTTAGGTGTTGACAGACTCTCACTCACCCTTGCGTGATGATGATGATCATGGTGGCAAGCTTTTCCCTCTTCTTTCAAGTTAGTGCCATTTTTATCTTTCTTTCCCCTCCATTTCTTTAGCCTGAACTAGCTGTTAGAGTGGCACAAGCTTCCAAGGAACCGAAATGATGAGAAGGCTGCGACTTTGAGGAGGGTGTGCGTGGGGGGAGACAGAATGGAGACTGCGGCCTGAATTTCTACAGACACCGATGTACTTTTTTCGCTGAAAAGTTCAGCACTGAATTTTAGCTAACGCCTTCGCCCGTGCGAGTGCAGCCAGCCAGCATGCTGATTACTTTATCATTGCCGCCAGTTTAATCCCTGTGTTATTTATCTGCGCAGTGCTTGATGCCCTTTTTTCAGCACAACTTTACTGGTGATCACTGTCTCCAGCATGCATGGTGCTGTAGGTTAAAGTTAAGCCCTCCCAAATCATTCAGACCAAAATGGCCTAAACTTTGGAATAACAGCAGTGCAGGTTTTGCCAGGCAACCATCAGGTATGACAGCTTCCCTCAGTTAACAACAAGAATCAGGTAATCGTAACAAATTTTGATGAGACCTTGAAAATGATCTCTTGTAGTATATCGGCTGAATCTCATTAGGCTAAAGTTTTCTGAACAAATCTAATTATAACCATGCATGCAGCTAGAACAGGAACCTTCTCCTTTTCTGTACAGAAATGCTGTGCTATCTAGCAATGCTTTTGAGATGTTACACACGCTGCTCTCTGACTGCTGCATTGTGCATCTATCAATTGCTTTTCTGAGGAAACAATTGACGAGTCAGCCGGCCTCCCTTTTCTGTCCTGAAAACCACGGAGCAATAGGAAAACAGAGGCTAAAACCCCTGACAAAAGTAGCTTGTCCCGCATGGGAGAGAGCTTGCTCCGCCTTTAGCACTTCAGAAGTTTGCGAAGGGGGATGAGGTGACTTTCTTCCTATCTACAAAGCATCTACTCTTTCAATTTTTTGGCCTTTTGGCCATAAAAGATGTGTAGCACTATTCACCTAATTTTAGGGTGCATTGAGCTAGTGCTAATCAGTGAGTAATTGTTAATAGTAAAATCAGTAACAATCATAACAATAGTGAACGATAGTAATTTTTTTTATAGTTGTACGTAGCCCTATGTAAAATTAAAATGCATTGGTGAGAGACGTGAAAAGGGAACAAGTATGTTTAATGGAAAGCGGTTTATGCCACGAGTTCTTTTGAGTTGAGTCTTATGATTTATAGTTATGATTTTTGAATTTTAATTTATTCGTGAGAGACAGTACGCAGAGGAAAACATCCATATGCAATTTTGATCGGTACAGCTCAACTTGGTACAGTTTGTATTACAATTTACATGTAGACTTCGCATTGAAAAACGTGTCATTTAACAGCGAGTTACTGTAAAAGCTAAAGCCTAAGCATAAATCCAAAAAAATTGAGCTTATGTTCTTTTGGCTTTTGATTTATCTAAAAGTCAAAATAAATGGTGTGGTTTTTTAAAGTGAATTTTCAAGTGATTTTTCAAATCTAAAATTATATATGATATCTATATCAGTGTCTCTACTGTTCACAATTTATATAAAAACTACAGATAAAAGCCATTAACCGTGAGGTAAAAAAACAAGGCATATCTATCCTTAAAAGCCTTCGCACCTGGAAGAAGGCTAAAGAAAGCCGAGAAAGCGGGAGTGGCTCACTCTCTCTGGCCCACCACATCGTACGGCTGCGCCTCCCTCCACCGGCAAAGCGTGCCCCAATGTCTTGTCTCTTGGACTATCCAGCCCCTTGCTTGATGAGGCTTTCACTATACATCTCCCTGACTAGTAACTATAGTAAGCAATTACCTGCACATTGCAATTCTTTCTGCGTCTTCTTCTGATGCTGCAATGGCAGAGTCATTTCTTTGTAGCATCATTGTTAAGTAGTTTAGCTGATGAAGCAATGGACCTTAATTAAAATATGCAAACCAGCTGTGTGCAGACATGCGTGCTCTGATGCTTCCTCTCAAGGGGATGTCTGCATCAGCCTTTGCTTCTTTAATTTCTGTCTGCTTGCTTGGTTTTCTTGCAATGCAAACACATACAAACTGTTCCCATTCCAGCCCTAAAGACAGTCTTTTGATTTGTCAGAATGAGTCAACAGTGAGACAAGAACCTGCCCTTATCTCCTCCCCAAGATATGGGCTGGATTCATCCATCTGGATAGATATATACTAGATCCTTGCAACATTGGAGTGCATATATCAAATGTGCAAATGCCTGTGGTGGCAATAATGCAGCGAGCACACACATGTACAGAATTAGCCTCATCACTCATCGTCAGATCAAGTGGATGCCCCTTTGCTTGTTTTCAGTGACAACTGACAGCTCCATCATAGTAGGCAGTTTGGTTACCTGCTCACATACATGCACAAACTAAACCAAGAGTACTAAACAATTGCACAGAGCAATGGAGCTGAAGCAATGCATGGTACATGCACAGTGTGCTCTTGGGCAATGATCATGGCACACCATGCATGACACCACATGTAAAAACATTGCATCACACACAAAGTGTACTGTTTGAAATGCACTCTTCCTGGCTAGTGCTAGTACTAGATGTAGTAGTAGTAGTTGCTGGTGGGGCCCATGCATTGGGGAAGATTAAACTAGACTCCTGCAGGGTTGTCTGCTCTGGGAGGGGCCCTGCTTGGCCTCCTCATGCAATTGAGTGGCATCGGCCAGGCTCTTGCTTGGCATGACAAAAAGGATGGGGGCCGAAGTATATCTCTACCTAGTGTCTAGTGAGAGGCACAGTGGCAGTGGAGGCAGTGTTTATAAATCACCACCTCCCTGCCACTGCCATAACCAGTTTCAGCATCACAACACCTGCTCTTTCCTCCTATCTTGTTTGTCCCATGCAAGTTGAGCGTAGAACTGACTGAAGAAGAAGGCTAGAGGAGGGAGGAGTTGAGCGTAGTAACTTGTGGTTCTTGGAAGGATACAGGTCAGTTACTTCTCTGTGGTTGCATACTGGTCTGAAATGTAGTTTACCTTATCAGTGATTGTTCTGATGGCATCATCTTGAATCATTATCACAGTTCCTGCTTTGAGAAAAAATAGTTGCTTCAATCTGCTATTCTGTTGCTACAAATACTCTTGGTTAGAGCTCTATGATTGATGCACTTCAATACTTCATCATCTCTGAAGTCTTTGTTCCACTTTGTTTTTTTTTTTTGAAGACTTATGCTTAAAACAGCCCACCTGAACTTCATTTTTTATCCACATTTCATCAGGGTACAGAATTTTATCATCGGAATAATCAAATTCAAGAGGTTTAACTGAATTAGAGGATGAGGATGGACAAACATGTGAGGCAGTGTGACATGGAGGTCATGAAGATGGCCATGCTCAAGCATGAAGAGACCTTCAGACAACAGGTAGCTCACTTCTCACACACATACACATACAGCTCAACTCAATCTTCTTCGGTTCTTCACCACTGTAAATTCTTTCATCCTATGAGGCTATGAACTGCTTACTGATCAACACCTCGCACACGTACTTTTCCATCAGGTCCATGAGTTGCACCGCCTGTACCGCATCCAGAGGCAGCTGATGAGCGACCTGAGCAGAGCCGAGCTGAGCTCCCACCGGCAGCAGCGGCGCAGCAAACAGCCGCGCCGGGCGTTGAACCTGCAGCTCCCCGCCGACGAGTACATCGTTAGCACCGACGAGGACGACGGCACGGAACTGGAGCTGACACTCGCCGTCGGCCGGAGGATCGGCGCCGGCGCTCGCAAGAACGGTGTCAAGCAAGAAGGCGACAACAACGCCGGCTCCTCCCCCTTCGCGTCCGACTGCTCCGGCACGAGCCTGTCGTCGCCGTCGTCGACCGAGTACTCCGACGGGGCACTGCTCAACGCGCCGCCACCATGTCAAAGAGCGATGGCGTTTGATCTCGGAGTGGGAGAAGCGATGAAGCAGTCGCCATGGCTGGTGCAGTGCCAGTACCTGAGCCTCAGGATGACCTGATCATGAAGCTGTTCATCCATGATCACATTGTACTAGCTTGTGTTGTGTTGTAGAAGAAGCAGTAGCAACTAGTGTACCCCCCCCCCCTCCCGGTGTTTTTCTCTCCTGTTGTCGTAGGTGACCAACGGAGTTTGGGAGGTATTATGTTCTAATCCTGATCCCAAATTATTAATCTATCATGACTAATGAGTGTATGCTGTTTGATTAATATTCAAAATGCTGTTGATTGATGAATAATAGTCTAATCTAATATGTTCATGATTTGTACTTCATATATAGTTACATTTGCTTGCATGCATGGAAAGGTAACCAGGAAAAGGGAGGTTGCAGTAAAAAGTAATGCCAATCAGGCAGTGAAACTGAAAGAGGCAGAGGAACAAAGTGCAGAGAAACTACTAGAAAGCATGGCCAGCTACATGCAAAAGTTAACAGCGGTAGATAGGAAAAAAGAGGTTGCATTTTTACAGTGCAAAAGGTTGCAGTTGGTGGCCAATAGACACATGGACATATATGGAGCCTCCAAATCAGTTTGGAATTCAGATCTCTTGAGTAGATCACATAATTAGGAAAAGGAGGCCCTCTCCCTCTCTCCTATGATTGATGTCTTGATCAAACTTTCTAAGATAGCAGGAAAGGAGCATGCATGCATTCAAAAGTACTAGAGTTCAGTAAAAAAAATCAGAAGAGGCAAATGGATAGTATCAGTTATTCAAGATCAAGAAATCTTTCTGAATTGTGAAAAAAAGGAAAGAGCTGCAGCAGAAAGTTGCAGAAAGAGAGCGGTTGGAGGCAGGCAACCACTACCCGAAGAAATCTCAAGTAAACACTGCAACTTCAGGAACCAAATCAGATTAACAGATTTGAGGTGCGCAACTCGCAGGTGATATGTCGCTATCTTGGATCAAACACATGGAGGAAGGTTTAACAAGATTATCAATGCTGACGGCTTGTACTCAACGGCTGAGTGCCAACGACGGAGGGGGAACCAACAAACACTTGGTATGTGAAATCTCGGGCAGGAATCCCGGTTGCATCCGAATAAGAAAACCACGACAGCAACAGCCAGCAATGGCGAGGCCATGCCATGATCTCTGAGAAAATGACCACTAAACTCTGAATAAAAATGTCACACAGAACACACACACACACACAGAAGATGGAGCTGTAGTTGATAGCTAGTGCATGTCTTTCTATCTATGAGGATAATGTCGTAGGATGTGAGTTTGGTAAAAAGTTTCCACCATCTTTGAGAGTCTGGGAGGGCAAAAAATCTTGGTCCATCCGATGCAACTATCTATCTATCTATATATATATACATCCTACCCTCCTCGCATGATCATCTGTATCTGATCAGCTGACGCACAGGCATGGAGAAAGTGCTGGTGCTAGGCGATAATTATCTGACGGAAGGATACATCCCATCAACCCAAAGTTATGGCTGTGTTAGGTTAATGGCTTTTAACTTATACTACAGTACTAGTTTTTGAACGGTGTATTTTTTTAAGACGACATTCTGTAAGTCGATTGTAGTAGACACAATACCGAATTCATCTATATAGGCCAAAATCACACACAAGTATCTTTATACTCTCTCTTGTAAATAGCCAAAATCAAAATTTTAAACCAAAAATTATAAACTATAGTCTAAAAAACCACTTGGTATCATCGCCTAACTTGCGATGATGTACTACTAGTGAAACTCCAAATACTCTCTGTTGTGAATAGCCAAAAATCAAAATTTTAAACCAAAAATCATAAACCATAATCTAAAAAACCACCCGATATCATCGCCTGACTTATGATAATGTACTACTGGTGAAACCCCAGCCCAGCATACAGAAAAGAAGTAATGAACCACTACTGTTATTAGGCTGAGCCCAGAGCAATGTAAAGCCTAAGCCCAACTAAACAGCAACCACCCCACCTCGGAGCCGTTTTGAGATGACGACAGTGTGACGTCCCTCTTCCTCCTCTTGCATGGCCTCATATTGGCCGTTAGATCCCTAGCAGGGCACTCGATGCGACTACAAGTGATATTGATTGTCGAGTCTCTCTCTCATTGTTTCGTTTCAGCCTTCCACTCATGTTGTCCTCCATCTAATTGTATGTGGGGAGCAAGGTTAAAAAAACATCCTTGACAACTAGTGAATCCTCGGTCGACTCCGAGGAGATCAGTTTGTATTTGTTTTTAAAAGCTTTTTATAGTAAATAGTTTTTTTATAGTACAGAACTTATTATCTTTTTAAAGTGAGATCTACTAATTGATCGTAGTATATACTATAGTAATTTTATTTATATCAGCAAAAAAACGTACATAAGTTTCTTTTTTCATATGAATCTCTATAAACTATTACTATTCGTAAGTAAAAATTAATATGGATGGACCCTTAAACCCAGTGGAGTAAGTCATGGTAAAGTACGCATCCCTCTTTCGAGATTGTTGTACGGTGCAACTCCGGTGGTTCTATCATAAGGTTTAAGTAAGGAAAACAAATATGCAATGTGTTATTTTTTTTCTATTATTTTTTCCTTGGCTGAGATTATCTGCTATGGTTGTCCATTCAAAATACCACCGTCCTAATCCAAGTCCAACACAAACTAAGGTGGAATCGGCGCAGGTACGTAAGATCACACTATATTCTTTTCAATCACGATTGATGATTTTTAGTTATATATTTTAGAATAGTAGCGCATAGCATACGTTAATAAATTAAAAAAAACTGTTTAGAGGAGCTGTCTGTTTATTTTTATTTACGGAGAAACTAAATCAAAAAATCATTCAAAAGCCCGAAAGAAGAGCCTCTGTCTCACGCATTTCATCGTGCCAAAAGGGGCTTGTAACCACCGTCCGATTCCACGAGACTATGAAAAACATTTTCTTCTATTTTTGTACGCAATTCAAACGCTTAGAGAAAGATTTGCACGGTCGAGTACGCTTAGCTAAAATCTGCTTGAAAAAGGTTGACTCGATGGCACAGGAAAATCGTGACCTGTCGGGCGATGACCTATCTACTGGATCCGAGCCACGTGTAAACCACAGGAGGAAGTCTTCCACTGACAAGCGGGCCCCTCACCTTGACACCCGTCCGTTGCCACCTTGATTAGTGGAGCAGCAAGCCACCAAGGCCTTTCGAGATTTGACCGTGCTTAACTAGCTCCTGGCCATGGCGTCTCACGTCTCTACTCCTGCTTCGTCTTCACGCAGCTCTCGTGGTAACTTTCGAAATCAAGCTAGGAAATTTTAGTTAAAAAGGAGTAGTGTCGAACGCTTAGTTCAGTGGTACTTTTTTTTTGCTAAGATTGATAGTTTTTATATGTGGTTTTTTATATGGCAGCATACGACGGGTGATGTACACGATTTTAAATTGAAAAAATCATTTAAAAAATTTGTTTTAAGAAAACCCATCGTTTATTTTGATTTTTGAGGAAACCGTAAAAAAAAAAAGAACTAGCATTGTCTTCGCTATATGTTATCGTGATTCCGTGATCTCACTTGATAGTTACTCAAAGGGAGGGAGTGACGTGCTTAGCTTGGACATTTGGCGCCATTTTACCTTGGACACCAAGAATCGGTTTCGGATTATAATTTACGTAATGACCCCACGGGTCACCTAAAGCACGCACTAATTCACCTGCCCAAAAACTTGTACCAGTCACCACTGGGTCTTTCAGGAACGACGACCATTATTAAACGCAACAAGCAAACCGTCCAAAGCCAAAGAGACGTGACTCGTCTCAAAGCATGGTGACTCGCCCGGCACAATTCCGTCAAGATGAACAGTGTTTAGGATGCAAACAGATGAAAAAAAAACATTCGAAATCTAGACATGGTGACTCGGTTCGACAACGAATGTTTTACGTGGAAAGAGGAAAAAGATGGTGTATTCAATTCAGGTTCGGAATTTGTGCACCTTGAATCGAAATAGAGGTATTTCATTCAGTCATAAAAATACGTTATTTTAGCATACATGCAGATAATCTTTTAAAACTTTAACTATTAGTATTTTTTAAAAATATTTAGAATAGATATATAAAAATCACATGTATAGATTTATCATGAAAAGGTACTTTTATAGTATTATAATTTTATTAAATTTTATAAATATATTATAATAAAAATTAATGGTTAAAATTGTGTTTTTGGTGATCATATCCATATGTACAACAGTTAGTATTTATGACCAGAGAAAGTATAGCTATACTATATGAGAAAAAAAAAATCAAAGGGGCATATGATCCTTTGCCCAATAAATTGAGATGCTATTGATGAAATACGTCACTGCTATGGTAGACCCAGGATATATATATATATATATATATATATATATATATATATATATATATATATATATATATATATATATATATAGAAAATTTGATCATATACCCTCTATTTAGATGGAAATTAAGGATTTACCTTTCTGACTCACGTGTCAGTGACTTATGATGACCCCACGTGTTATTGAGATATGGAGGGTAAATCCTTAATTTCCCAACTAAAGGGAGGGTATATGATCCAATCTCTCGTATATATATATCAGTAAGATATTATGGAGCAAATCACACCTTAAATTTAGAGTAAATCATGAATTATCCAAAAACAAATGCGCTGTACAGAAGCAAGAGGGTTACGCTTTTCGAGTAGAACGCCCGCGACAGCTCATTTTCTTTTCATCCCCGGTCTAGCGTTTCTACCTTGATCTGACCGTCCAAATTCTGATCAGACGGTACAAAGAGGAACAATGTATCTTTGAAAGTGTAAAAAAAAATCCAACAAGAAACTCACAAAGTGCACAAAAGCAGAAGAGGAAACGCTCCCGCGACAGCTCATTTTCTTTTCATCCCCGGTCTAGCGTTTCTACCTTGATCTGACCGTCCAAATTCTGATCAGACGGTACAAACAGGAACAATGTATCTTTGAAAGTGTAAAAAAAAATCCAACAAGAAACTCACAAAGTGCACAAAAGCAGAAGAGGGAACGCTGAAATCAATATAAATAAGAGGAAAGGAAGGGGCGAGGCACAGGTGAAGCTGCAAGAGTTTGTCACATCTCCTCTCCTCCCTTCTTGCATGCCGATCGCCTCCAAGCTCCTCTACTTCCAGCGCCGCTCCTCGCCGGCGCCGCCGGAGCCGGAGCCGGAGCCACCCGACCCCCGGCGCCGGCCCTGCCCCAACGCCCCCGGCCGCCGCCGCAGCTCCCTCTCCCACCACAAGCCGGTGAGGTCACAAGGCGCAAGCCGCTAGCCCGCTACCGTTTCTTGTTCTTTAATTTCCTGCTGTTTCTTGGCTAAAGTTGCTTCCTTTTTACCCCTTTTAACTGAAGAAATGGAGGGTTGCAGTGTTTTCTTGATTTTAACTTTCAGCGTAGTCAGAAACATGTGTTGTTGTTTTTTCTTTTTTTGAGTTATTGCAAATTGCTGGGGACTTGTGGGTCCGAAAGATACGATTTTTACAGCGAATGGAGAGTTTAGACGATGGGTAAGGGGTGCATAGTTTATGCGTACCTGCAACAAGATTGCAGCTGAGGCAGGAGAAAAGGATGGTGCAACGATTTATCTAGGATGGAAACAGCAGGGGGTCATGGCAATTCCAATTTGGTACTAAATCCAGAAGAAGGTGAGTAAAGTTCATGTTTTATACATGGAGGGGAAAGAGGCTGATTGTCACCACTGAAGATTGTCTCGAGACTGCTGTTACCGTTAGACGTTGCTGGCCATGGAAAGCCTGAACTTTTATGGGATTAATTTGAAGGCCCAAGTAGGAGATTGCAGTCGGTGTTAGTCGGAATTGGTTGAGATGCACCATGGTGTAAAACGATGAATCATCGCACTCTAATATGTATGCCCTTTATTAAATTTCTGGCCACCAAATTGTTGGGCCTACGCAAAATTGATCAGTTAATAGGAACTGTTGTATTACATTTAGCTTGTTATTTGGTTGCTCATGAGTAATATGATTTGCCTAACGAAGGGACAGTCTCTTGTTTCCTCAGAAACATTGAAGAGTTTGCAAACTCTCTGGGAAATTCAGCTGGTACTAGGAAGTTAATTCAATTGTCCTTTTCAAACTAGGCAGAATGTGTGCTGTAAAGTGTATTTTCCTAAGAATTACACTATTATCAATCAAGCAAGCAGCTTATGCGGGAATATTTTTTCCCAAGAAAAGAAGGTTTGGGTTATTCTGCGATAGAACCGTGACTGCATGACAATGATATTTCTCTGGAACAGCTAATTTGTGGCATGGATGAGTTCAAGGCTTTAGTTCAAATGATTAGGCCAAACTTTAAGCGGGACTGAACTATTGTGGAAACTTGAAAATAGTTTCAGCGGTTGCTAATTTGCTATTGTGTTTCATGTATGTTTATCTGTGAAGGAAGCTGCCATTTGTTTAGTGTTTGTTGTTGGAAATAGTCCTACATTGGTTGTGAGAAGGAAAAAAAGTACAATTTATAAGTGTGAGAAAGACCTCACCCATTCAACTAGTCTTTTGGGGGAGAGGGAGGAGAAGGTCCAATACCACTTATAAGATTGTTGCTTCAGGACTTATATATGACAGTCCGTGAGCTGAGGTGCTCAGCCCGTTTGAACCTATGTCTCAGAGAACCTGGTTGGACCTAGTCATACGGCCAGAATCCGATCTGATAAGTGGTATCAGAGCCTAATCGTCTAACATCTTCTTGGACTTCATAGTTGCAGAAGTGCATAACCAATGTGTGAGGAGGAGAATGTTAGTAACAGTCCCACATTGGTTATGGGAAAGAAAAAGTACAACTTGTAAGTGTGAAGACGATCTCATCTATTGGACTAGTCTTTTGGGAGGAGAGGCCAAATACTACTTATAAGGTTGGTGATTTAGAGCTTATATATGGTAGCCCTTGGTCTTATGAGCTCAGTCTATTTGGACCTGTGGCCCGAAGAGTAAATCTAGTTGGACCTAGGTATACGGCTAGGGTCTAATCTAACATGTGTCATTATGACAAGCATTTGTTTGTTCCATCCTTTTCTTCCAAAATGCTGACTAGATTTCCTATTATCAAGCAGATATCGCTTTGAACCTAGTTCTAGTTATTAGGAGATGAAGTGTTGGCCCGTATAGCGGCCTAAGGAAAATCAGTTGATTTGCGTAGAATCTCCCCTGCATGTCATGTGTTGGCCACTATTTCTTATGTATCATTTTGCTGTTTCCATGCATGCAACAAATCATTTCCAAGGCAGACATTAGTGCAGTCTTATTCTCCATGTTTTTCTGTTATGATGATGATGGCTGTGAAATATTCTTCAGTAATTATGCATTGTTCTAACATCTGTTATTTATACAACCAGGGTCAGGAAGTTGTTCCAGGAAACCACAGAGATGCTGCTAAGTTTGTGGGATCTGCTGGAAACATAATAGAACATATAGGGGGTATGTGCTCCAGCTCAAGGCTAAACCGCAGCGTATCAGATCATGGACGGCTTCCTGATGCTGTTCAACAGGCTAGGGAAAGGCTTCTTCAGAGGCTTAATAGTGTGGACTTATCGGGAAGGTCTGAATCAATTCTTAGCACGTTCGTCCAGCGAGAATTTAGCTATATTCAACCTAAATGTGCGCATGTTTTATCGTTGTTGCAGGCAAAAGACATCAACCTCAGAAACCATTTGGGGCGGAGCTGGAGTAACTCATCCTGCTGACTTTGGTGTCTCCACCACTGCAGATACCACACTGGGTAGTCTAACCAGTTGCTTTCAGTCCAGCGTATCCATCTCTGCCTGCAAACTCCAAGAAAGCTTGGCAGAGTCTTTCGGCAATGCAGACAAGCATACACCTATCACACTATGTTCCGAATCCGTCCCTAAACTACAAGAATCAGCCTGTGAAGGACCTCCAGTGGAGTGTTCTATATGCCTGGAGAGATGCCGGGACGCAGATGGACTCATTCAGCTGCGCTGCAAGCACGTCTTCCACTCGGCCTGCCTGGAGCAATGGCTGCGGTCTCACAGTGCTTGCCCCTACTGCAGGGCCAGCGTGCTCCTAACAACAGCTGAATGAGAAATTGAGAATGACACCAAGTCCAATGTTACCGAACACATCTTTGCCTTAACTATGCTACTGCTTACCTGTTTTTTCTGGTACTAAGATCTTCCTTAGTGAATGAGGCGATGATACTGTGTCACTGTGTGCTGTGTGCGGCTTCAGCAAGTAGCAGTTTGTGTACCGTCTCTTACTGGTTGTTGCAACCGAATGTTGCTCGCTGTACATCATGAGAGAAGAAGCAATGGGCTAAGCCACTGTAACTTGAAAGCTTTCGCTCTTCATGTTCTGCAATCTGCAGTGTGTGATGATGTTCTAGACTTCCTTGCACCAACTCAGCTGAACATTGCAAGCTGTTCTGTAGGGCATCATTGTTTCTGTTCCATTTTGCAAGCATCTCCTAGGAGAAATGGAATTAAGAGAATCAATATCTGACGAATTCAGTGAGCAAAGCTCTCTTGTTCTGATCAGAACCACCACCTCATTCGGAAGAAGCTGCCTGTAATATATTCGACGTCTCTATCAAGTACTTGCCCCAACTACTGTTAGTAAAATTCTCTTGAGTTCTCTGTACGTGTCCATGTCTCACCTATACATACTCTGCATTTATACGGTATTTATACAGGCGTAGAAAACTAGATGGCTTGGCTTGACCCATGACGACGTGGCAGGTCAACCCGTACGCCACGGTGACCGTCTCGACCCGGGGCCCACCCAATGCGGATGCGTTGACCGCTCTTCGTCGGTTGCCCCACGGCACTGGCAGCCGTCCACGTGTCTGTGTTGCCAAATCCGGCGGCAGGGTCGCCGCCACTGCCTTTTAATGGAACTTGCCCAACTGCTAACTGAAAATTTTTTCCTTTTTCTATCTTCCTTATGCCTTTTTTTTTTGGTAAATCTAACCCCTTGGCATTTTTTTTTTGCTGATTTGGCCCCTTTCCGAGCGAGGATGAACTGACGTGTGACACCTGGCTCATGCCGCACCCCTGGTGCGCGGAAGCACGGCACAGAGTGTGGTTGGGCACGAAGCATAGCAGGCATCGGGCGAGCGTGGCCGGTGGTGGGGCCCGTCGACCTTCCGTGCCACCGGGCTGCATCCGAGCCTCCGTGCCACCTGAGCGCGGGAAGGGCTGGCTCCCCGCACACCTTGATAGTGGAAATTGTACCGCACGCGCGTAGGGGCCCATGCATCGCGCCCGTTTTTGGCAGCACCTCCCGACTATGGAGACACACCCACACGCGTGGGGCCACCTCAGTGTAGGCGCTCGTCACCTGTCTCCTCGCGCACACGTGGCTGGCCCCCATGCGCTCGCTGGCTCCCCTTGCACGTCGTGCACAATAAAATGGTCCTAGGCAGGTTACCAAGGCCACATCCATTTCTTCCATCCAGCGAGAACCACTCTGAGAGGCTGAGAGAGGGAGAGAAGGAGGTTGTCAAGTTAGAATTTAAAGTTTGTGTAGTTACGAAAATTGTAGATCGGCTTTGTGAGCATCATGAAAAGGCAATTTTCATCCACACGCGACTACAATTTTAGTAATGTGATTAGCATGTAATTAGCTAAATGGTCAGTTGTTAGTACGGGAAAGTAGTAGTTAGCCTTGTGTATTTGGTTTGTGCCCTTAGTTCATTTATAAGATATAGTGTTGTTAGTGTCGTTATATACTTATTAATCCTGGTAATTATGTGCGTGACGTTGTGTACATATAGCTAAATGAATTTGCATGCAAACAAAATAGTTAGAATCAACGTGTTATAAAGTACATACTACGCAATGTACGTTAGTGTTGTTAGTGTAATTAATTCTTAATTAGTCACGATAATTACATGTGTGACATTGCTTACGTATATCTACTTTAAAATACCAGTACGTAAGAATCTTGTCAAGATGTCACCAAAAAATATAAGTAAATGAAAAACACAACTAAGTTTGCATGGTGAATGAGAACGCATAATATTTGAACTGAGTGAATATAGTTGACGTTTCAATAACTTGATATTAGTTGGCAATAAAGTGTAGGTAGTGTGTTTTTTGGATGCAATTGACATTCCAAAAACAAAAGGTGGGCTTAAAAGGGGGAGGTGTCGCCCCTTTGTTGGTGCAGGAACATATGCAAGTTCTTCAAGTCCAAACAGCGGCTAGACCACTCACAACATATTTCCCCTAGCATTTCTCTTTGAAAGCACACACTAATAACCTCTCTCTATCTACTTGTAGTCTTCGGATCCGCTACGTGCATTCCGCAAATAGATCAACCAAGAGATCCACCCACATGACCAGTAGCATCTTGCTATAAGGAGTGGGATGTTAAGATGGACCGCGAGAGGAGGGAGGAGCGGCGGCGCAACGAAGAGCATAATGAGCATATTCGGCGGGAGACGCAAGATCATCTGGAGGCGTGTAGGCATAGGAAGCGCGAGGCTCGCGAGGATGAGCACGAAAGAAAGCGCGAAAAGGCGGCCGATGAGGACTACAATGCCGACCTTGCATGGAAGGACAAATGGCCTTGGTCCACGCAGTAAATCGGGCCATTTCGTAGTAGCCCCCCATCCTACTTGTTATGTTTTTTCTTTCTCTTAAAGGCATGTATTCTTATATAGTCCAAATACTTCTGTCACTATGTACCGTAGTACTAGCGAGGTGGACAAAAACAATTAGTCGAAACACCATGCAATGCAACCATGTGTAACATGCGTTTGTTCTGGAATCTAATATATCTCAGGCTCCATGCCTCACAATCTCGCTACAGTCAGAAGATTTTATCACTTTGCTACCTTCGAGTGCATTTTGCAATCTTGAAGCATCACAGCAAAATTGAAGTTGGTAGTAATTATGATAAGATCATAATCAACAAAATCTCTAGAGACGCGGTAGAGGCCATGCGTCGCGCGTCGATTCTTTCACGTCCGGGAGGGGGCCACATCTGCCCTTCTATTTCACTTGACCTCTATGTCAAGTAGGTCCATGTGGGGCACCCCCTCTCTTCCCTTCTATTTTACTTGCAAGCAGGGCTCATTTGTTAGCACACACTAAACTTAATTATACAGGACAAATATGTCATTATGAAAAATTTCTCTCTCCTATATAGAAAAACGTTCGTAGTCATGACAGCAAGAATTGCAAAATCCGCAATTCTGGGGTATGTGCGGTATGTGGTATGTGCTAGATGTTACACGTCTGTTGTTCATCCGCGCTCGGAAGGGCTAAATCCGCAAAAAAAATAAAAAATGGTAAGAGGGCTACATTTGAGGAGGGGGTAGGGTTCTGCTAACTGCCGGGCCAGGAGATGCATTAGGGAAAGCTTCGCTTTGGCGCCCCTAACAAAAGGAGGGGGAAAAGGGGGCAAGAATTGATCGATCGAATTGGATTGTTTGGTCAAAAGAAGCGTGCGAATCCGCGCGGTCTGGACGACAGTAAGGGGAAAGCTTCGATCTTGCGGAGAAATTTTGAAATAGGGGGACAAAGCTGCGATCTTGGCGAGGAATTTTGAGTTGTGAGGGAGGAGAAAGCGAGCTTCTTGGGGAGGAATTTTGGGTCGTAAGGGAGAGGAGAGATTCACGATGCTGCGGTGGTTGGCGCGGCCGGCGGAGAGTTGCATGGGGCGCGCCGGCGGAGGAGGCGATGATGGGTTGCTGTGGCATGCGGAGCTGAAGCTGCACGCGTCCGGCTGCACGCTTCCGGGGAGTACTCCATCGCCGTGGCGGAGGCCAACGCTAATCTGGAGGACCAGGGCCAGGTGGTGACCTCGCCGGCGGCCACTTTCGTCGGAGTGTACGACGGCCACGGCGGCCCCGAGGCCTCGCGCTTCCTCTCCACCCGCCTCTTCCCGCACCTCCACAGTTAGTACTCCACTCAATTAACTCCATTTACTTGCCTCAGTAAAACCATAATCTGTTCCTGTGTGGGATTTCTTAATTGTTCATGATAGTAAGCATTTTCTGTTACTCTCTCTCTCTCTCAAAAAAAGAGAATTTTCAGTTAGGTTTAACTTAGACTTCGAGTAGTTTGCTAATTTAGATTGCTTAACTAAATCCTTGACAAAGTATTTACACTTGTTTGTCAAAGTAACCAGGACCAGTTCACCGAGTTTGATCCTGTTCTCATGGATGGTTTCCTATTATCATTGTCCATTTTGCATGCTTGATCAGCCATTTGCTCCTTTAGATTTTTTACTTGTGTTGTCTATTCTGATTGCCCCAATTGTTGGAGGATGATATCTCCCAATTGTTGGAGGATGATATCTTTATTGATTAGAATATTTTTTTGATCTACTGATTTTGACTAAGGATGGTGTCTTAATTCGATCAAGTTATCTGCTAACCATTAAGATGGCTAAACGGTGTTGTGCTCTGAATCGAAGTAGAGTTTGCATCCGAGCAAGGCAGCATGTGCACAGACGCAATCAAGAAGGCCTTCCATGCTACACAAGAGGAGTTCTTGCACCTAGTCAAGGGGTCCTGGCTCAAACAGCCACAGATTGCCTCGGTTGGCTCATGCTGCCTCGTCGGAGCAATTGCTGATAACATTCTATATGTCGCCAATTTAGGGGACTCAAGAGCTGTCCTTGAACGTCAGGGACCTAATGGCCAGGAGGTAGTGGCTGAGAGGCTATCCAATGACCACAATGTTGCCGAGGAGGAGGTAAGAAAGGAGCTTACCAAGCAACATCCTGATGATTCACATATAGTCGTCTACACCAGGGGAGTTTGGCGGATTAAGGGCATCATTCAGGTATCTATCATTAAATCTTGTTAATTTGGATCCTTCTAGTCTTATGCCATGCTGTTCTCACCTATGTTTTACAACTACAAAGTGATCTGGATGCCACTACAAAGCTTCACTTCACACTGTGCTCTCCAAAATTTGTTAGTAAGTTATATAACATGTCATCAACAAGCAAGAAAGTTATATAATATGTCATCAACAAGCAAGACATGTTCTTAATGCGGATAAATGTCATATTGCAAAAGAAACCCAGAGAGCGTCAAGAAGGCGATCTGGCCCCAGTACCCTCTGACTCAAAAGTGTTTGTAGCTATTGGTATAAGTGAAGCCTGATGCTAATTTAGCAAATCTAGAGCACCCGAGTCCATAAGATATGGCTTACTCACTTTAAAAGGCATTTCACGAACCACGACTCCTCTCAGACCTCACTTGATGAAATATTCTGAAGCTATTTATCATGGAAAGTCATAATAGCTGCTTTAAAATCCATCATGAAATTAGTAAGCAATCAAAGGTTCTAGCAAAATTGCCTTCTGATGTTCTGGCATCTTGTGTGCTAGCTTTATGTCATGATGCCCTGAATTTGTTACTCGGATATAGGCAATATCCCTGTTTCCTAGATAAAAATCGGATGTCACTTTCGTTTCGTGTTCAATGTACATGGATGCATCTGTTCTCGATATCATAGCATAGATTTTGGTGTTCTTTTGTAAAGCACTCCTTGTGTCCAATACGACCATAGGAATATATTCTGTTTGAAAAAGCCAGCAAGTAGAATTACTTGTGTAGTGTGGCAAACCCGTATGCTAAAGCTATGCTCTTGTAAAGTTTCTCCTTTTTGTATTTTCTAAAGCCTGACGTTAGTCGATCTAGGTGAATATTACATTATCTAAGAAAAAGATGCCACCGGTTGCTTGCATTTGTAATCATCACTATTTGCTTTATCATGTTCCTTCAAACATTTCAAGTAGTTCAACACAAACCTGTTTTCATGCTTTGACAGTTATGAGCTACTATTTGGCAACATATGGACATCATTTGTTCGATTTTTTCAGGTTTCCAGATCAATTGAGGATGTCTACCTGTAGAAGCCTGAATTTGCCAGAGACCCTATATTCAGGCAATGTGTCTGTCGTATTCCGTTGAAGCGGCCCATCATGACAGCCGAGCCATCGATCAAAGTACACCAGCTGAGACAGCAAGACCTGTTAAAGTATAATATTGTTTCGTACCAAGTCCGTATACATGCATACGTTATTGCCGCGTATATGTATGCAAGCTGAGTTTGTGTTTGAATAGGAGTTTTTATTGAGTTGCATGCACCAACCAGTTCACCCAAAAGCTTAACCTGATGAGGAAAGATAGGCAATTCACTTATACTTCAACACTCCCCCTTACGTGTAGGCTCCCTCAGGCCTAAGACGTAGAAATAGAAGTGGACTGCAATTATATTTTTTTTAATTGCGCCAACCAGGTCTCGAACTCAAGATCTCTTGGCTCTGATACCATATTGAGTTGCATGCACCAACCAGTTCACCCAAAAGCTTAAGCTGATAAGGAAAGATGGGCAATTCACTTATACTTCAACAGTTTTGAGTTTGTAGCCGTGTCAGTTTCCAAGTCTAAGTCCGTGTTGGTTTTTTGGTGTAATGGGTATATAAGCAAGGGAAGAGTCCAAGGATAATGTCAAGGGAAAAAGAAGCAATAAGAAGAACGTGAGCAAGCAATGTAAGAAGAAGTGAGGAGGCAACGAGAGATAAAGTAGAAGAGAAAATCAGAAAAGTACGTGTCTATTGTCATCACGCTTATGTACTCTCCTGACTTGGAGAAAAAGAAGATCGAAGAGATCACCGATTCTCTCAAGTTGCACGATGAGCTACTGAAGGGGTTTCAGTCTCATACTGAGCAGAGGTTTCAGTCTTATAACCAGTAGACGTTGTTGATAAAGGGAGATACAAGGAGCAGTGGCTCATCAAGTAGCCGCGGGTGGCGGCATGGGCGAGGCGGCCAGAGTGGTCGAGGCTTCAGAGGTTGTTGTGGAGACAAGGCTGGGCAAAGCGATGGTGACAGATCCCATGACAAATCACATATCAAGTGCTTTGAATGTGGCGAATAGGGCACTACGCGTCAGAATGTCGTAACCACATAAAGTGTTTCAACTGCAACCAATATGGGCATTATGCTTCGAATTATCAAAGCAAAAAGAAGAATGGGGAGGCAAACCTCGCCTACGACGAAGAAGAAGAAGAAGAATCGGTACTACTTCTCTTATCATATGCTGAAAATGCGTCGGCCATAGTGATACTGAACAAAAAGAACATAGTTCCAAAACTACGCACGAAGGAAGACAACCACCATCACTTGGATCAGTGGTACTTGGATTATGTAGCAAGCAATCATATGACGGGAGATCGCTTCATGTTTTATGAGCTTCATGAGAAGATTTGGGGCAAGGTTAAGTTTGACGATGGCTCCACGGTAGAGATAAGAGGCAAAGGGACGATGCTCTTACTATACAAGAATGGAGATAAGAAATTGTTGACAGGAATTTACTATATGCCAAGTTTGTACAACAACATACTTAGTCTCGGACAGATGACAGAAAAAGAGTGCAGGGTGGTGCTGTAGGATGAGTTCTTACGTGTCTATACCAAGAACAATGATCTGTTAATAAAGGTGAAAAGATATTCAAACCGATTGTACAAAATTTTCTTGAAAACTTGTAAACAGGTTTATCTAAAAAGCGGTTTGGAAGTGTCAGGAGATGGCGGGACCCAAGGGCGAGACTTACTGAGCGTAGATGGGGGCAGCCAAACAGGGCATGTAGAAGGTCAAGATGGCGGGACCCAGGTGCGGCATGTGCACACTCAGGGGGTGCAGAGCAGCTCGGGCGCATAAGGTGGTGGCCCAAGGGCTAGAGCAGGTGCGTGTGAAATTGAAGGTGACGCGCATACAGCTGCAGACGGTGGACTTCGTGCGGGCGGTAAGCTCTTAAGAGGAAAAGTGCACAAATTCTAAGAGGAATACTTAGAGTACAAGTTGGTGCATTTTTCTGTGATTTTGGGGAGGCATTGTCAACAGTGGAGACAGGATGCACAAGCACGAAAATTAGAAGAGGTTTAATCCCAGCTAAGATGTATGTGGAAAAGCGAGCAGGCTTGGTCCAAGAGAGAGGGGCGGGAGGCTCAGATAATGGCGAAGTTTAGGTGAGCAGGCAAGGAATGATGAGTTTAGTCCAAGTGCGAGACGCGGCAAGCATCGGATTGTGTAGGGCTCATGATGTAGCAAGTGTAGGCGGTAGGATGACGATGGCCCAGAAAAGAACGGTGCACAGGAGTGCAGATAAAAGAAAGAAGCGGGAGCAAAAGAGAAAATCGGTGTGATTAAGATAGAGAAATAAAATTAAGGGGGTGATTGATAAAATATAATCTTGTTTCGTACCGAGTCCGTATACATGTATACGTTCTTGCCGCGTATATGTATACAAGCTGAGTTTGTGTTTGAATAGGAGTTTGAGTTTGTAGCCGTGTCGGTTTCTAAGTTAAGTCTGTCTTGGTTTTTTGGTGTAATGGGTATATAAGTAAGGGAAGAGTCCAAGGATAATATCAAGGGAAAAAGAAGCAATAAAAAGAACGTGAGCAAACAATGTAAGAATAAGTGAGGAGGCAACAAGAGAAATAAAGTAGAAGGGAAACCAACTCGCTTGTTGTGTTCGGTTGGTGGTGTTGTCTCGGCGATCTCGTCTCCAGCAGAGGCGCTGAAAAGCAGGAGCCCGGGGTGGGTTAGTAGCTCGCGTACAGGAGCAGCAGGCGAGGCTTCTCCAGTCGGGTCACGTCGAGGATCCAAGACTGACAAAGCGGCGGCGGATATCGTCTTCAAGAATCCCAGAGCATTAAGCTAGTTTACTTAACCTCATCACCAAGAACCACTCTATGGAATTCCATTATGCGAAATCTGATGCACTCTATCTGAAGCTGCGAGGAAAAGAGAGATGAGATACACCGACATAAAACGGATAGAGAGAGGTATAAGGCGGCATTTCCATGATGACATCAAGGTTGTTGTGGTCTATCTTGACCATCACAAACATGGTGCGCAACCCAAGTAAGTAACTGCGACAGTTTCAGGTTCACCAATGCACCAGTCGACATCTTCTCCGGCAGTCCAGATGAGGTGGAGCACCACCCCCTCAGGAGGAATCTTAGGGGGTGATCGGAATAGCGATGGCTTTTGGTTTTTGGCTGAAAAAACACTGTAGCTGGCTGAAAAAACACTGTAGCTGAGTTAGTGGATAGTGTAGTGAATAGTGAAAAAAAAGCTGAAGCTAGAAGCTGAAGCCGAAAAAAGCCGAAACGAACGCCCCCTTACAATGGATGGTGCTGTTGGCTAGGTTTGTGTCTTCAGAGGAAAAGAAAAAGAAAGTCAAAAGAAAGGAACGAAAAAAAGACAAATTTTCTTTTCTGTCACATAGATTGAGCCAAGCACATCTTTTACCAAGGGATCAAATACGAGATGCATCGAGAGGTTTCTAATTTTGCCTTCTTTCTGTACATTGTGGGTTTGTGTAAGCTGTCCCAGCGAATGTCTCATGACTCAAGTAAGTTAATGTTTCTAGAGAAGACTCTCATTGCAGTTGGAGGTAATGTGGTATCAATCATCAAAGATTGATTCTCCAAAAAGAAAAGTATGGGACATCTAAAGATTGTTCTCATCATCCTTTGCATGTGTAACAAGCTGAGAATCGTTTTGTTTGAACCTGAGGCTGTGTTGAACACTGTGAACAGGCCTGAAGTGGGTTCAAGATTCCAAATAAAATAACACAAGATTGCCTCGCTTTGTGTGTACTGCGCAGTAGCATGGCTGCATGGGCTGCCTACTGTCAGTTGTCCCAAAAGAAGTGCTTTCCAGCTTTTGTGCCTTTTTCTTTGGCAGGCATTGGTGTTTCTTCTTGTTGCCCTGCCTGCTACTGCTAGAGTAGAGTGCCACTGACCCAACGGTTATATATCTAGAAGATGCACCTTGAGTAAAATTTGATTTGAGAATAATGATAGTGATCATAGTGGATTGGAAAAATGAAACAAATCCAGTAATACTTGAGCTGAATTTTCTGAATAGCATTATTAGCAAGATTCCATCTAAACATGTCTTTAGACCCAAAAAAAATGGAACCAAAATTTTTCATTTGCCTGTCTGGACAGAATAGGACTGGCCACCATCAGGATCCAAACAGAGGTGATTGAGACAAGGAAGAGTCATTTTTCTGGTTCCAGAATTGGCATCACCTTAGATATCCTAGTAGAACTGTTCGTTGAGAAAATTATTTCCAGTAACATTCCAAGCAGACCCTAAACAAAGCATGAGTGGTTTTCATGGCGTGGACCCTGGTCCATCCCTCTCCAGGATCTAGCGGAAGCACGCTACAACAATTGCCAACTGTAATCACATCGACACCTTCCAACACTCCACAGGACAAAAATGCAAGACACTGCCAGAAAAACTCGTAGGCTGGTTTGGCACCTGTTGCCCTCACTACCCCTCTAGCTCTAGGGTTGCTCTTGTTCTTTCTTAGAACAGGTAATTTTGGCTAATCCCTGCACAAGTTAGGTCCCGATCAAAATGGAGATGAAAACACTGTTTAGCGATTAAAACACTGTAGCAGTGATTAAAATACTATAGCACTTTTGTCACGTAGTGAATTTTTTTTGTTTTTTGGTTTTTTTGTGTTCCGTTTTTTTCTCATATTCCTTTGCATTGTTCGCACTAGACTAGCGAGCCGTTTTTATTTTTACATTTTTTAAAATTTAATTATGCCTAACATACCACTCAGCTAAAAAATCAGCCAGCTATAGTGTTTTTTCAATAAAAACCAAAAGCCATCGCTATTCCGATCACCCCTTTCCTGGTCGGTGGTCACACCATGTCTCTGATAAAAACAACACAAAGCAGATAGCCTGTAATTCAGGAATGCTTTCTAAGGCCAATGTATAGCTTGACCACAACACTTGTTACAAGCTATAAGCGCCCGATAGGTGGACCCACTCGTCAGTGACTCCGGAGGATTGCGAATCGGTCTTTCCTTTTGGGTAGCATTCCTCTTGCAAAGCACTAGTGTAATGCACAAGGAAAGAATCATCGAAAAGAACAGTAACAACAATCAGAAGCAGTAACAATGTGCTGCAGATGTAGTAGATAATACAAAACACAGTGGCATACAAGTAGCAAAAGTAGTAGTAGAAACACTACACGTCTACACACACATACATATATATATATATATAGAGCTCCATCTTCCCCCAACATCTCTCTCTCTCTCTACAGCAGCAACGGAGGTGATAATTAACAGTGGCAGTGGCTGGCTGACAGGCGGCCCCACCACCGTCCTCAGGCGGCTCAGGCCAAGGCCGGGCCCACCGCCAGCGACAGCGCCAGCAGCACCAGCAGCGCCGCGCCTCCGGTTACCAGGTGGCTCCGCGTTGCGTCGCTCTGCAAGGGGGACCCACATCGCAGTCAGAGAAGGAGTAATTAAACCGGCCACGCGCCCACGCCACGTACGGAGAAATACCAAACGGGCAAGAGGAAGCAAGTACTCGTAGACCACCACTCGGGTGGCCCCACGTGTCCTCGGCACAGAGATTTTCCGCGGGCCCCATCGCCCCCGCGGAATTAATTATTTGCGCGCGGGCCGTAGCCAAACGGCATCACTCGCGCGGGGCCCACGAGACATCGAGAGGTTGCCATCGCACGGGTGCGCGTGTGGGATTTTTGACCGGACATGCGCTCGCTGACCCGTGGGCCCCGCGCCGCGCGCGTTATGTTCGTGCGGGCGGACGGGCGGGCGCGAGGCGGAGGCCATCGAAATATCAAATCCGGTTTAGCGCGTGGGGTTTGGAATCCGACGGCCCGGATTGATTAACGCGTGTACGTGGAGGAGCAGTTAGTAGTGATGGTGGAGGGATACGTACCGACATGTCGGCGGCGGAGGGGCCGGGCCCGGGGGCGAGGCCGCGGGTGGCCGGTGGCGACGCGGCGGCGAGGGGGGACCTGGCGGGGGGCAGGTGCTTCTTCCTTGGCTTCTTGCTGGGCGCGGGCGCCGGGGCGGCCGCGGCCGGCGCGGGGGCGGCGAGGACGGGCGCCGGCGCCGGGGCGATGGCCGGAGGGGACAATGCTGGCGCGGGGGCGAGCGCCGGGGGCGGGAGCGCCGGTGCGGTCACAGGAGGGGGCAATGTGGGCGGGGCGCTGACGGGTGCGGGCGACGGGGGAGGCAGCGCCGGCGCGGTGACCGGAGGCGGCAATGTGGGCGGCGGGGAGCTGAGCGGGGAGGGCGTCGGGGGAGGCAATGTGGGCGGAGGGGTCGCCGGGGCGGGGGAGGCGGCCTGGGAGGTGTGCCTGGCGCGGGAGTGGGAGGGGGACACCGCAGGGGAGGTGGAGATGTGGTGGTTCTTGGACGAGGAGGAAGGGCCTGGGGCTGAGGTGGTAGGAGAGGCTGCGGCGGACGAGGAGGTGGGGGAGTGGGCGGTGCCGGAGGGAGCTGCGGCCGGAGACTGAGAAGAGACCGCGGAGGCGGCGAGGAGGAGGAGGAGGAGAGGGAGCAGGCGAGCCATGGGAGGCGACGAGGTGTGGGCTTGTGCCGTTGTGCGTGTGACTGGAGTAGAAGGGGAGCAGAGAGCAAGCTCAGTGGGCACTGCAAATAAAAAAAGGAAACAAGTGGTTTTTTTTGTCTGTGGCGTAGGGTGGGTTTTTTTAAGGCTATATGACCGGTAATTTTTAAATAGAGTATTTTTTTAAGATAGAATTTATAAGTTAATTATAGTAAATATTATCCTAACTTCATCTATATCGTCAAAAATTACATGTGAGTATCTCTTTCTATACTCTCGCTCGTGAACAGATAGAATTTAAAATTTTAAGTCAAAAGCTACAGTCTAAAAAAATCCATCCATGTTTACGTGTGAGGTTTATGATTTTTAGTCCTAACATGAGTGTTTGTTTAAACAAATCGAATGTCAATAATCCGTTTCAAAACAACTATTTTGATAAGCTACTTCAAAATAATAACAAAAAAATATTTGTTTGTTAGAGAGTAGTTATAACAAGAATCGGTGAGTCTTTTGCTGAATTGGCGTTGTGTGTCTACATAATAGCAAAAATGGTACTCATCGTGGCATGCAAAAATAGCATCTCTAACGTACGATCACCGTCCAGCGAGCCAACACGTACCCACCACTGCACGGTCGTCATACGGATTCGCCAAAACCACATGGTGGGCATGTAGTGGTCATTATAGCACCTAAAATCGCACGGGGACCGTACGGAGCCGCACGAATCACTGTGTGGTCGTTGTAGTAGCACTGTAGCAATTTTCAGAAAAATCCATTTAAATATATTTTTTATAAAATTTTTTAAATATAGCAAATGTGCTTCAAAAATTATATTTTTTGTAAAGTCTCCCTACACAGTATACTTGCTTGTGTATTTTTTTCATAATTTTATACATTCTAAATTTTTCTCAAATATTTATTTAATTATACTATTTGTAGAAATTTTGTAATATAGAAAATGAGGTCTAAATATTATGAAATTTTTTGAAAAATTCTTACACAGTGTATTTGATTTTTTAAATTTTTTAGAATTTTCATGTTCTAAAATTATGTCAAAAATTAAGGGTTTAAGTCTTAAGAATTAGAAATGTTCTTAATTTTTTTAGATAATTTTAGAACATATAAAATTATAAAAAAAATACATAATCAAATATACTGTGTAAGGAGCCTTAAAAAATTTATAATGCTAATACCTTATTTTCTATATTAAAAGATTATTACAAATATTATACTTAACTAATGTTTTGAGAAAAAATCATAATAGATAAAATTATAAAAAAATATACAAACAAGTATACTTTGTAAGGAGACTTCACAAAAAAAAAGATAATTGTTAGAGTTTTTTTACTCTATTTAATAATTATTACAAAAATATAATTAAATAGATTTTTTTAAAAAATTACTACAGTGCTAGTACAGCGCTCACCACACGGTGACTATACGCTACAATGCCCACCACACGGTAAGCGTGCGGTTTTAGATACTAATGACCACCGTACGGCCAGTACTACTCTCTAGCTTGTGTGGTGATGAGTCAGTTCTTCACTAGCGAGTGGTGAGTAGAACTAAGCAGGTGAGCAGAGTGCCAGAAACACAGGCTCTGTCTGGCCTCTGTGTGTGAGCATGGCAAACAGGCAAAGCTTTTTTTTTTTTTTCTACTCTGTGGTTGATGAGACAGAGGTTCAGAGAGCTAGAGAGAGAACACAATTGTTTTCTGAAACTTTGTATTACAGTACTAGCAATGCAGGAAAGAAAGATGAGGATTAAGGGAAGGTTAAGATAAGTGTGTGGCATGCATGATGATGATAGTTGATTAGCACAGGATGGCCTAGTGATTCCTCACAAAAGAGGCGCTGATAAGGTTCTACATTGTCTTTAGCTTTCTCTCTTTTCCCCACTTTGTTTGTCTTAAGTGGCAAGGGATGCCAAGATGCAGTGAAGCCAATACAAAGGACAGAGGAAAAAAAGGTGATTGTTGGGCCTTGGAACAAGCCGCACCATAAGCAGACCTTTCTGGGTCCAACGAACATGGTAACCTGTTCTACTAGGGCCCATTAAGGATAGACTTTTGTTAGCCTAATGTGACTAAGTAACAACATACTTGCGATTTCACCGTCCAAAACATGCCGATGGCTAAGATAAAAATTCAAGGATCACACATGGACATTTTAGTGTAATTTATGCCATTATTTACCTACTTGCTATTTTCTTCGGCACTGGTATATTAAACAGTAGCACATATACTAATTGCAAAAAAGGATCAGGGTTTGGAGGGCGATCTTTACCTGACTAATCCTGGAACCCCGAATTCACTATAAACTCAGACAAGTATCGCTTTGAATATGTGATTAGAGTATCTTCAGTGAAACAAGTATTTATCTATTAAATTATGTATCACTCTGCATAAAGAATTAAAAATAATGTTTAAATCGAAAGAATGCTATGAGAAATAAAGAGACGAGATAAGGGAAACAGTGGGAGAAGCGACTGTTAGGCCCATAAACAAGGGAGTGGAGGAACTCTACCAAGGTTATTATATTCTCCATACGGGTAAGAAGTATACTAGGTGGAGGAACTCAAAGTCGATATAGAGCTTGGGAGTGGGGGATCCAAATCAGGAGGAACCTGGAACTGGTATAGAGCTCAGAAGTGGGGGATCCTGAGCGTATATATTAGCGTAATAGAGTGTTTGGTAAAGGTGAATGAATTGGCCCAACCAACAATTATGTTGCTTTCGGTGAGTGCATGCTGCCGATTGCGAATAGCTGGGTGAAGATATAAACACATTTATCAAGCACATTACACACTACTAAATCACTGCTACGTTAATGACATATTAAGCACATTACTCACATGTGAATGAAACATATATTTTCTTGAAGGTGTTCATCAGTTCTACACTCCTTCCAACTGCAAAATATCCTAAATTACAGCAAAACCATCTCAAAAACTATTACAAACTAGCCTTCTACTCTTTCTTCTTTCTCGCTGCTCTCTCGCTCGATCGGAAAGAAACCGAGATGCACAGCTTCAGATGAGAGGGCAAAGAGCGACATGACCCATCTTATGCACGTGAAAAGACATTTACGATCGACATGGCCAAGCGGGTGCACGTGGGCGTGGAATCCCTTGCCGTATGCGATGGGAATTAGGCGTCACATCACATTGCATCGTCGCGGCCAGCCACATGAGGATTCCCCTTCCCCTCGTTGAGCCTACCCACCTACCGAGTTGCCCCTGCTCAGCAGGAGCTAGCATGCCTTGCCGTGCTAGAGGAGCTCAGTAGGCTGGTGGGCCCATCAACTCCCACCCACATGCCTCGCCTACCGTAGTCGCATCGCCTGCTGCGGTCGCCAACTTCTGCAAAGCTCTGGTGGCGCGGTAGGGGACACATGTCACCTGCCACCCGTACCGAGCTCGAGGATGAGGCTATATTTGCAAAAACAGACATCCGATGGCTAAATTTGAAGAAAAAAGGCACTACCGTGCCAAATGCGTGAACAATTCATGATTCCTCCAGTGGAGTGAAGCATCATCACTCATCTCAAAACTACCACAAACACGAACTGAACGGGATTCAAGTCCAACTCCAACTCCAAAACAGTTATCAAGATCCAGCTTCCAGCCCTGCACTGCCAAAGTACTGAACCGCGCGCTACTGATCAATAGCAAGCAAATAGTCACTAACACAGTGGGGAAAGCATCTTGTGCAACAACAGTGGGGAAAGCATCTCATCCATCGTATGGTAGACTAGCAGTAGTTGCTGCATAGGATGCTGCTAAAACGCTAGTGCTGTCCAGCTGCAGCAGAATCTGTTCTCGTTGTTCCCACCAAATTCTTTCGCATTTGATCCGTTTGGTTGAGTTTCCGACGCCACCGATTGTTTTGGCAAAAGTGCTTACCCAATTTCAAGCTCTTAGGTGATGATTGTTTTAGCGATGCTTTTTGGTTTTTGGTTGAAATTTTACTGTAGCTGACTTTTTTTTACTGTAGCTGAGTTAGTGGATAGTGTAGTGAATAGTGAAAAAAAACTAAAGTTAGAAATTGGAATCGAAAAAAACCGAAACGATCAGGACCTTAGATTATCTCAACGCTCCTCGGCTTCGCCATAGCTATCGTATGGACTCAAAACTCCAGTACCATGTAAAGGTGGATTGAAACAGCTTCTAGCTTCACAAGCCAAAGTCGTTTGAAGCGCTCTAACTTCTTAACACTTTTTTTTCTTTGCATTTTTATAGAGATATAATAGTATTTTTTATTTTTCCTATTTTATTTATTTTCTTTTAATTAAATATCTTAAAAAACTAATAACTATTATTGTTTTATCACAAAGTTACAACACTTTTGAAGGGGACTTAAGTTTTATGCAGTAGACCATCTCGTCCAAAGCTTAAGCTGTTAGGCAAAAGCTAGTTTCTCTGCATTACCTCTATACTACTATTTTATTATTTCTTTCATCATCTCGTTCCACCGACACGAAGAGAGATATTAAGGCCTTATTCTAGTTTAGCGTTCAATATGGAGATTTTTTTCACTGTTTAGCGTCAAAAATACTGTAGCAGCGACAAAATTACTGTAGTAATTTTGTCACGTAGTAAATTTTTTTATTATTATTTTTACGTTTTTTTGCGTTTCGTTTTTTTCTAGTATTCCTTTGCATTGTCCGTTCTAGACTAGCGAGCCGTTTTTATTTTTATATTTTTTTAAATTTAATTATGCCCATAAACTAACTCAGCTACAGTAAAATTTCAGCCAGCTACAGTAAAATTTCAGCAAAAGCCAAAAGACATCGCTATTCCGAACGCCCCCTAAGAGGATGTTTAGAATGATATTGATTTATGACTATTTTTTTACTGTAGTTGGTTTATTTTTTTACTGTAGTTGAGTTGACTTATTTGGCATAATTATATTTTAAAAAAATTTAAAAATAGAAAATATATATTAGTCCATCACGAACAATATAAAGGAATACGAGAAAAAAGATAAAAAAGCCCAAAAGACTAAAAAAATAGAAAAAGACTAAATTACTTAATAGTAAAAAAATATAAGTCCGAAAAAGACCAAATTATAGCTTTTGAACATTATAACGGTTCTTAGTTTTTCTTAAATATTTAGTTAAAAAATAAAAAATACCATTATATCTTTATAAATAATATAAAAAATTATATTAAAAAATCAACATGTTCTAAACTTTAGAACGTAGAGAAAGCCCCTGCTCTAGCTTGGTGCAACCAACACTACAAAAACGCCATGATGGTTTCTTCTGGTCTTCTCGCACGTCTTCCATAATAACACCTCTGAGACATTCCCACACTATTCTCTAAGACCAACCTTTCTGCATAACTTACCTTCACTTTACAGCCAAATTGCCTGCAGAATTCAGCTTCACTTTTAATACTCTGTTACCATCTTTATTGTTTAACCCCAGGGCATTTTTTTGATCTGAGCTCTCTCTGACCGGCTGTTTGAAGTACAGCAAGCTTAGATCATTCTTCACAGGTAGTAATTTCTTTCTCTTCTCACCAACAACACTTTGGACTTTCAGATGCCATTCCATGGAATGGAATATATTACTGAACAAAGTACCTTGCAATTGCACTAGAGTAAAGGTGGCAACTTTTTCTACTAGTCTTTCTTGATCGAGACTTTGCCTTTGGCCACCAAGTCAAAAGAG
This sequence comes from Melocanna baccifera, assembly GCA_036346265.1. Taxonomy (NCBI): domain Eukaryota; kingdom Viridiplantae; phylum Streptophyta; class Magnoliopsida; order Poales; family Poaceae; genus Melocanna; species Melocanna baccifera. The sequence continues at coordinate 18,367,722 of CM070710.1, forward strand.
AGAGCAAATGGACTGCATTGCATTGCCCTACTTCTCTCCATGATTGGTTGGATTGTTTGCTGTTCAAAGTCCAAGTGCTTCTGTGACTGTGTGTTGTGGTCCTTAAACTCCTTGAGAACACAGCAAACGGTTCAGAAAAGCTGCAAAAAAATTTGCTGGATTCATGCATGTTTGATTGATTTCAGTAATGCATGGATCAGATCGGATTGGGAGATCTTTTTGCCACATTTTTCTTCGGCTCTGGAGACGTAGGCCCGGTTAAACCGTGTGGAAATGAAGCATCCATTAACGGCAATAATAGTTTGATGTGCTGTTTTTATCTTGCTGGTAAGGCGAGCAGGGTCGAGGTTGTTCTTGCTTGCTTTCTCATGGCAACCTTTTGTGCACAGAAGGGCGGCTTCATTGTCAAACTAGTCGAAGCTGTGATCCACGAGCTGCATGCTTTTGTTCGGATTCTAGTATGGAGTCCATGGACTCCCTTTGTGTATTCTGAGCCATCTAATCGGCGTAAAGACGTACAATCATCAACTGCAAGCTTCCGATTGGAAGCTAGTGTCGATAGCGTCGCAAGATCTCAATTTGACACTTGTGGTTCATACTCAGTTGATCGAACTGCTCAGATCATGAGTTCGTCGTCGGCATACGTCGAAAAAAATGTCCATGACTTCTGCAAATCTCCTATCTACAAGAATTTGACCCCAATAGGATAGGTGAGGGAGTTGAGACTTGAGAGTTAGAGAGCACTAGTATTTTCTTCTTCCCAAGTAGAACACACAGCCCTAAGAATAAAACTATTCCTTATAGGAAGAAACAGGGTGCAAGGCCATCAATGCCAATGGCATAAGGGCAGTCGCATGGTGCTGAAGCTTCTGAGGGATGGAGCACAAAAAGAGAGATCAAAGTGGCGAAGTTAACTGCACCTCGCAAGAAAGAAATACTTGTATGCATCAGAGGAGAAGCACATGGGGACCATGCCATCATATTAATGAATCATACTCCCCAACATACTGCAAACTAAGGGGGATTGTATTGATTTTTGCGGATGATTTTTGACTGAAAATAAATAGTAATAACTAAAAAAATAATTTTTTTATAAAAATAGACGATAAGCGGTACAAAAAAAAGAAAAATACATATGTATAACGAAAGCTAGAGTAAAGTGGATGATGCACCTATAACCTATACCTTATCTCCAAAGAGAGACGATAGTTAAAGAAATAAAAAAACCACTTCAAAAACTCTTCGTATTTGCTTTTAGTTTTTCTATGCAAAAGCCCGAAACGGAACATAACGAGAACAGGCCCTAAAGTAGAATGCAAGGCTGGGGAAACGCTACATTGATGTTGCATTATAGTACACACAATTTAACATTCAAAAGCTAATATCATTACTTTAGTATGCAAAAGGGGAAAAGTGAGTGCACAACAAAAACAAATTCAATCCATGATATTCATAGAAGTTTTGGCTTACAACAACTTCTGTAGAATACATCCACCATCTCATACTAAATAAGAGAGATGTGAAGGGAAAGGGAAAACAACCTGACCCATGATGCCCTACCAAAGAGCAACAACTATTCAGAGCTTCCATTTTCCCCTAAAAGTTAGTTTGACCAGAGACTATCACCAACGAAAGCACACTGGACTGCTAATCAGACATGACGACGATGAAATCACTCACAATTGCCGACGAAGAAATCCTTTTTCCTCGCTGGGCTCCCATGATTAGTAAATTTTATAAGAGAAAGAACAGCACGACCACCATGATGCTTATCATGTGGTTGGATGGAGGAGAACACCCCTAGTTCTTCCACAAGGCACCGACAAAAAAAAGCCAGAGACCTACTACCATATCTCTGAATGAGATCAGAAAGGATTCTTCACACAAGGCCTCCTCAGGGATATGGAAGACCATGTGAATGACTTAAGCTTCCTATTTACAGAGGACATTTGGAATTGCAAAGCTCCAAATCCTCCTTTAGCTCTTCTGTCTACCCTAGATTCATCACAATGAGTCAATAGCACTGCAAGAAGCAAGTATGAAAGACCACAAATCACTTGCAATCTCGCTGCAGGGCTCCGCTCCACGCAACGTTATCATCTGCCTTCTCCAACGCGGCAACCTTAGAACGATTGCATGTGAGAAGACCAACCTTGCTCTTCTCACCATGCGGGAGCTCAACAGTCTCACTGATAGATCCAGACTTGATATCAGTGGGTGGGATGAAGCAATCCATGGAGAGGCCGGGGACATTGAATGCAACCTCTTCGATGCTCCAAGCCTCCTCCATGCGAGTCTTGGTGTGGCTCATGGCAACCTCTCCGAAACGGAAAAGGGTCACGGCCGAGCGCCCAGAATGTGCAACCATTATTCCCTCCACTGGCCGGTAGTCCTCGATGAACGAATTGATGGTAGTCTCCCAGTAAACAGCATCCCCTCCAGCTGTGGACTGAATTCGGGTAAGGTGTGAATCCTCAATATGGACAAGAAGCCCGGTCTTCTGGCTGAAATACCCAAAGAGAACATGCCGGATGATCTCGGCAAGGCCCTCGCTGCGTGCTCTTAGCGTCTCAGGATCTGCACACAGCTTCAGAATGAAGCAATCCTCCCCATTCACTTTCCTCTCGCCAATGCAGCGTGCGCCAGCAAACATGCTCGCGGTGGTCAAAGGATCCAGGCCCTGGAGAGACAAGGAACAACAAACTTTTGAGTCAAAACTTTAGCTTCTTGCACTGTGGTAGCCTGGTAGGGGTATTGCGACAACACGACCTACAGACATGGTGGTGAAACTGGTGCTGCCGTTATACCTGAAGTGCCCGGCGGAGAGGGCGGACAGGGCCCTTGGCAGAATGTGCGCCAAGCCATGGGGTGTGGCGCCAGACGAGCTTGCCGTTGCATCCAGCGTGCACCTTGCTCCCGCCGACGGCTAGCTCAATGTACCACATCTCCGGGGCCATCTGCCACAGCACGAACCGGCCCGGCTCGGCGCAGCGCGCCGCCATGCGGTTCCTCACCATGCGGCCAGCCGTCTCAAACTCGGTAGCCACCATGCGCACCTTGCCCATGGCGTACGCATTTCGGATAGACGAGAGCAGCCTCTGCCCGCCGGAGGCAGCCAGATACTGCTGCAGAATGTACTGCGCCGACGAAGTCTCCTGCGTAGAACACATAAAAAGACCTCACTGTTACACAGCTGTAGTGATATGCTAAAGAACCAAAATTTACAGCAAACAGCTCATTTACCACGCAGCTTTTAAGGAAAGCCATTTTTACAGTGGTAATGTGTTCAGATGCCATATTTTTTTTAGCAAATAAATGAACTCTCCTGGACACATCACATCAAGAACCCATTTTTATGGTGTTTCCCATAACGAAGTAACAAGATTTCTGGAACGCATATAAGAGAAAACACCAAACAACAGTTTCCTCATGAAACGGGAGGGCCAAATCAAGAACTCAGCTAAGAAAAAAAAACACCAATTCCAGCTAAAAAGGAGGGACATTCCGTACCCAGGAACTCAAATTTAGACATGACGACTACAAAATGCACGAAATTTTCACTCTCAAATTTACCAAAACACTGGATTGAACTCAATCTAGAGGAAGAACAAGCAAGCGAAGCAGCAGCAACGGCGAGCTCTTACAATGGGGGTGTCCTTGATGCTCAGGTGCGGGAATGGCTCCGCGGCGCAGACATGCACGGGCGCGAGCGGCGCGCCCATGACCCCGAGAAGCAACCTCAGGTCGTTCCGCCGCGCCGCGCTTCCGGCACCCCCGGCGGCCGCCGCGACCACCGCCGCCGCCCCGGCCGACGGCGCGCGCGCGAGCTGGCCACGCACCCACCGGCCCCACCCCTCCCGCCGCACGCGCGCGCCGTCGCCGACCTCCGGATCCGGGCCCTCCATGAGCGGCGCGAGCATCTCCCCGCCCCCTGCGTACCGAAGCGCCGCCGCCACCTCCGCCGCAGACCTCCGCCGAGCCCGCGCCGGCGACAGCCCGCGCGCCACCTCCTGCCGCAGCGCCGAGAAGAAGCCCTGCTTCTTGTCCATGGCAGGCAGGGATCTGTTCGCAAATACCGAAACTGTCAAGCCCGCCTACACAAGCCTCGGGCCCTTGTGTTTGTGACAAAGAGAGGGGGACAGTGGAGCGGGGTGCGGATATATATGAAGCCGAGGGGTCTGGGTGGAAAAAGGCACGGAGCGGAGTGGAGGCGCCGAGTGTGTGATCCCCTGACCGAAACTGCGGGGGGTTAGGCTGTTATCACTGGGCTGCTGCTTCCCGTCACCGCCCATGGTAAGGTGACCTCCCTTTTCCTGTCCGTCTGTGTATTTAACACCCCGCTTTATGAACAATACAACATTTTTTTTTCTCTCGTCTCATACAATTATCTCTCCATCATTTTTCCTACCGCTTATATTCTCTTTCTAAAAACTACTTTTTTTAGTCACTACTATTTATTTTTAGTTAAAAAGCATTAGTTGCAGCTAATAATATGCTCTACGTGTATTTTGGGTTTTTTCTTTGGCATACATTTTTTCTAGGGTTAAAAATTATTTTTTTGTGTGGTTTGACTTAATTGTGATACTATATTGGAGGTAGATTCTGTTTGAGTTGGTGGTTTCGATGGATTCGAGGTCTGTTCATTTTGACTTCGGTTTATGATTTTTGACTATGACTTATGATTTTTGGGCTGTTCGTAAGAGAGAGTACGGATTAACATACACTCGCATATGATTTTAACCGATATAAATGAAGTCGCTACAGTATGTATTACAGTCAATTTGTAGACCCATCTTCAAAAGATATTTTGTTTGAAAGCTAGTTACTACAAAAAGCTAAAAAGTAGCTTTTAGAGGGTGCTCAATTGGGTTTTTTGTGGCTTATGGTTTTTTACATTGTAGCTACTGGTGATTTTTTTGTGTAATTAAATTTAAAAAAAATTAAAAATAAAAAAAACATGTTAGCCCATCACAAACAATACAAAAGAATACAGGCAAAAGAAAAAGTCAAAAAAGCCCCTAAAAAGCTAGAAAAAATAAAATTAAAAAGTTAGAAGTCAGAAATATAAACCGATTTATATATGTTAAAATGAGCACAGCCTTAAAAGTTGAAAAGAAGAAGTTATATGTTTGAATGGATGTATGGAGAGCTACAGGATGCCTACTGAGTAGGCACTTGATTAGACGGATATTTGTGCGACATCGAAATTAAACCTAGCACATATCAAAAAGTGTGTGTGTATATGAATGTATATATATACACATAGCTAGCATTGAATCTCACACAATGTTCGCAGAAAGATAAAAGATTTGTCATTTGTGTATCAATCTATTGCAATGTAGAACATCATTATCTTTCAAATTTTCTTTGTAAAGTAGTAATGATTAGGGAGGGTTACATTTCCCCCTTCACATGACATTATTATCAGCAAGCAATCCTCATGTTATATACATGAAAAGAAAAAACTCAAAAAAAGTAAAAAAAAAAAGAAGCCAGTCTTGGCGACGTTTGTATTTGGTTTTTGTTGATGGTTTTTGATTATAGTTTATGACTTTAACTAAAATGAATGGTACTAGTTGAAGAAACAACTTTAAGGAGGGGGCGAGCGATGCAAAAAAAGGAGGTGTGTACGTGATGGGAGCGAGAGGAGTGGTGTGGATGATGCACATGTGATCTCTGCCTTATCTTTGGAGTGAAACGGTAGTAAGAGGAGTGGATAAGTCATTTCGAGAAATCGAGTGATCATATTAGCTTTTTATTTTTCTAAGTGAAAGACGTAAATAGCAGCCAAAGTGAACATGGCCACTCCAGTGTGGCGAGCTAGCTGCTAGCTAGCCCTGTCACGTCGGTCCAAGCGCACCATGATGCATCGTTAGCGAAGCTTCTACTAGTAGGATGGAAAATCCAACCCACCGTTACACGCACACGGTCACTCCTAGCCACACCTGGATATTTTGCTCCCGTGTAGCCACCCCTAAATCTAGCCCTACTTGCTTAGATTAGATTCAAAGCGCTATAATTAGCTTTAATAAGTGCTCCTAATTAGCTTTGCTCCTTGTTAATCACTTAAAGCTAAAAGATGCCAGAATACCAAATCATGATCTTCTTTTACGCTTTCACAAAATCATGGTGTTTCATGAACACCGGATTCCTAGTGTGAAAACGTAGTTCTACGTATTATTGCAAAAATCTCCAAACTAGGGTAAAGTCAAATTAAGCAACTAGTCACTGCACCTAATACTCCTAGATAGTAGTAACGTACTGTAATAATACATTAATCAATCAACATATATATAACATGCATATTAGTAAATTACACGAGGGCATCGATTGAGGGCATGCTTCTCAGAGCTTCACTCCCGACCGTTGGGCGACACCAGTTATATTTTTAGTGACCTTGAAATGCGCACAAATAAACATAAAATGTCATGGAAATTGTCACGGTTGCTGGCTGACATGTGGGCCTGGTGCGTGTGCGATGGAACTCAATCAATCGACCAGCCTGCCAGCTAGGATTCCCAATAATATTTTATAAGATTTTGTTTGTACTCACTTAGAGATATTGTATATGATTTCGAATAGGAAAACTTAAATCATTCGAAGTATCATGAATGTCTACTTAGGTCCATTCAATCTGGCTTTTTAGTGGCTTATGACTTTCAATTGTTGGCTGAAATTATACTGTAACAGCTGTTAGCCTTTTCGAAGTCATACAATTAATAGGCCAAATCAATAAAATTACATATTCTCGCACATTTCTCTCTCCCTACTATACTCTCTCATCCATCTACCAATTTAATGTTGTAGACACAACTCTACCCCCAATGCAAATTTTAGCAATTTATTGATATTGGATTATGTGCTCGTGCAATGTCTCATTCAAGATATTGTTTTCCTCTATCTCTTCCTTAACTCTTTGCAACATCATATTCCATCTGTTGCAAATAATGCGGTTTTCACGTCTAATTGTTCAAGCTCATAATTATGCATATCGACAATAAAGAGTAAAGTGCGAATAGAACTACGCTTTACAATAGGGGAATGCCATCTGTGAAATCAATACCTTGAATTTAGCTGTATTCTTTAGCAACTAGTCTTGGTTTATACCTAACCTCTTCGGTTGGTGAAACACCTTCTTTCTTCTTGAATATCTATATGCAGTGAATAAGCTTCTTTTCATTTGGCAACTTGACCAACTCCCAAGTATCGTTCTTGTCAAGACATTTCATCTCATCATGCATGCAAGTTATCCACCTTTCTGAATCACCGGATGAGATTACCTCTTAATAAGATGAAGGTTATAGAGTACCTTCAATTTCTTCTACTATATTTAAATAATAAGCTACAATATAGGCTTCTTCAATCAATCTCTTAGGAAGTTGAATGTTCCTCTTTTCTTTATCAGCTACAATGGAATGTTGTGTTAACGATGCAATAATAGAAACTTCTAGAATATTTTTCTTGTTGACTTTTGGTGTAGATCCTGAATCAATAACATGCTCTACTTGCACGCTTGATTGCTTTTCAACGGGAACATCAATAGATGGTTTATCATATAATACAACAGATTCATCAAAAGTAACACTTCTACTAATAACCACCTTTTTAGTTTCGGAATTTCACAATTTACATTCTTTCACACCAGTTTTATAATCAAGAAAAATTGATTTAACTGCTCTAGGCTCTAATTTACTCTTGTTAATATAAGCATAAGCAAGACAGCCAAATATTTTTGTTTGAATAATCTATTGAAGAGTCAGACCATACCTCAATTAGAGTCTTTCTATCAATAGCCAAATTGGGTGACTAATTGATTAAATAACATGCAGTGGAAGCAGTTTCAGCACAATAACTCTTAGATAATCCAGAGTTTGACAACATATGATGTACCTTCTTCATAATGATTCTGTTCATACGTTCGACTACACCATTTCGTTGAGGGGTGCTAGGATGGTATAATATTTTAAAATACCTTTTGATCTGTATAAAGCTTCAAATTCTCCATAACATAACTCCAAGCTATTGTCGATACACAACTTATTGATATCAATTTATCTTTCAATTATAATCTTTCACTCTTTGAATGCCTTGAATACATCTGATTTGTGCTTGACCAAATATGCCTAAATGTTTTTTGAGTAATCATCAATGATGATAGCATAGAGCTTGCACCTCCAAGTGATGGAAAATAGGATTTTCCCTTCAATTAGAGAGAACATAATCCAATATGCCTTTTGCAAAGTATGTCGCAGTGCTGAATTTCACCCTCCTTTCTTGTCGAAGACAAAATATTCAAAAATCTTCAATTTGTTGATGCTTTGACCATCAAGAAAAACACTTCTGCATAATTTCATCATTTCAACTTCACTCATGCCCTAGACGCATATGCCAAAGATTACTAGTAGTAGAATCGGATGATTTATTTGAGGCAATAATATCATTTTCTAAAATTGTAGATGGTCACTACTGATGAACCAATGGGATTTCAACAAGCTTTAAAAGAAAGACATTGGAAAGATGTTATATAGACATAGCTTAACTCCATAGAAAAGAATACAACATGGAGCTTGACAGATTTACCTCACAATAAAAAAGTAATAGGGTTAAAAGTGGATATTCAAAGTGAAAAGAGATGCAGATAGAAACATTGTTCGTCAAAAGTAAGGCTTGTGGCAAAAGGCTATGTTCAGAAGAAATGCATAGACTATGAAGAGGTGTTTGCACCAGTTACAGGATTAGAAATAGTTATATTGATATTTTCTCTTTCATCTTATTTCGAATGGAAAGTACATCATATGGACGTCAAATATGCATTCCTAAATGGATATCTTACCGAAGAAGTATATGTATCACAACTGAAGGGTTTTCAATTGAAAGGACAAAAAGGTAAGGTATATCGATTCTTATAAGCCTTGTTTGGTTTGAAACAGACGTCTAGAGTATGGAACAAAAAACTGGATAGTTCATTTATTAACCTTGGTTTTGAAATATGCAAGCAAGATTCAACTTTGTATACAAGAAAGATAGAAGAAGACATGATGATAATTGGCATATATGTTAATGATCTTATTATCACAGGAACATGTAATCGAAAGATTGAAGAGTTTAAAAAGGAGATGATACAATAATTTGAGATGAGCGATCTCAAACTTTTGACTTACTACCTCGGTTTGGAGGTGAAACAAAGTTGCATCCCTTGTCAACACCCCATGGAGCCAAAGCTGAAACTTGACAAAGATTAAATAGGAGAGCTAGTCGATGCTACTGAATTTTGGAGTATAATCGGTTGTCTATGGTACTTTACATACGCGACCAGACCTTGCATACTCAGTTGGAGTACGTAGCAGGTTTATGGAAAGATCAATTGTACAACACAAGCAAGCATTGAAATATGTGCTCAGATATCTAACAGGAATAATCGATTATGGTCTGATATATGCCAGGCATGACAACACTCTAATGCTTGACAGATTCTGTGACAGTAATCTAGCCGGTGATCCGGTTGATCGTAAGAGTACTGGTATGGTGTTTTATATGTATGGAAACATGATTACATGGTGCTCACAGAAATAAAGAAATGTAGCCTTATCATCTTGCGAAGCAGGGTTCATGGCAGCAACTTTAGCTGCATGTCAAGGTATTTGGTTGATAAGATCACTTCATGATTTGGTTAAACAATCCATCAAGCTGTTCATCTGTTGACAACAAATCAGCAATAGCACTTATGAAAAATCCAGTGTTTCATGGAAGATGCAAACACAATGATACTAGATATTACTTCATTCGAGAATGTGTTGAAGAAGGATTGGTGGCTGCTACACATATTTCATCAGAAGAATAGAGAGCTGATGCAGTCACAAAGGCGTTGGGACAAGTCAATTGTTATCGCATGATTAATTTACTTGGTGTTAAGAAAGTTGGTCAAGTCGGTAAGGATTAGGGGGTTGTTTGTTTTAAATAATTCTGCCGAATTCGTTTTAGAATTGTGTCCAAAATAGCTTAGAGATAGAAAGTTCATGCTTCAGAGTCGAACTCTGTATCAGAGTCATAGTCAATATTTAACTTGTAAACTGTATATAAATAGTGAAGAAAATCAAAGAAAAGGGGCAGCGATTTAAGCATCACTAAAAAGATTTATGTTTATTCTATCGCTCAAGTGTTTTCGTGTTGTCATCGCCATACTCGAAGAGCAAGGGAAATGATCAGAAAGAAGACAGGATCGTCCGATTATCATCAGACCGATCCAATTGAGCAAAGAAGTTCGGACTAGTCTGAACGACATCCAAAGCTGTACCGTTCCATCATTATCGGACCATTCTAATTAGCGAGGCCGTTCAGACCAGTCCGAACGACATCAAGATATCAAGGCGTCCGATCACTATCGGAAGGTTCTAATCATTAAAGACGCTTGAAGCGTTATGATCGAAGTCTGAGTTATCTAGATCGCTGAATCTGAAGTGAGGTCAATCAGTCCGATCGACCACCTGAGTCTCTTTAGACCAATCTGAATAAGTATCTTTTTTACGAAGAACAAAAATCAGAGCGTTTATTTCTTATCAGTTGAAGCAATCGTTCCCTAACACTGCATACTGCAGTGGCGCGCGAGCTCGTGCTAGGCCGCTGGCCCCGACGCTACCCATGTTGCCTGCCGCCACACGGGAACTCGCCATTGGCTAGCTTGCGCCGGCTGCTACTAGCTACTGGCAAGATTTCTACAGGGCCAATGTCGCTGCGCATGAGCTCGCGTTGAGACGCCACGCTTGTCGCTGCCTCATGGGAGCTCGCGCCTAGCAGCCGTCAAAGGCGAGCTCTGACTAGCGCCCCCGCCCCCCCCCCCCCCCCATGCGGTCGTGCAAGAGCTCACTATGGTATGCATCGATCGACGAAAGAAATTAATGGACAAGGAGTGCTAGGACTCGACGATGGTGCTGCTGATGTAAGCACGTGGATGCTTCGCTCCAAGTAGCCGGGCCCGTGCAGCTCCATGGCGTAAGCGTAACTGCGTAACCGGTCTTTATTTCGGTGGAGATCATGCAGCCGCGGGCATCTAGGCCCGTTTGTCAAGAGACGAGGCACGAACTCACGTCGAGCCGACGGCGCCACGCATGTTGACGCTGGAGCTTGCGCCGGGCCGCCGCCGTGGGCGAACCTGTGCGGGGTCACCGCCGCCACACGGGCACGCGCACTCATGTCGGGTCTCCGCCATGGGCGAGCTCGGGTGGTGCCACCGCTGCCATTAATAATTAATTGGGTATAGTTGACCTTACAAATCTAAAACTCGATAATTAACAAGAACTCGCAATGTATTTTCTTCATATGCTTGTTTCTAGAATAATAATTTATAATGTGTGGAGACGAGATCATCTGGGATATTAATAGAGAAAGGGGTGTGATAGAGCTATTATGAAATTAAATTAGTGGCCAATAAATAGATAGCCACTGTAATCCCTCCTTTAATTTCCTGCATAATATTGTAGCTAGCTCCCCTTTCTCCAGGCATTTCAATCAAATCTCCCTTTATCATTGTCTTGTCAAATTAATGGGCTAATTTCGTCGGGAAAAAATTAATTGGCTAATTCTTTACATGCCATCAGCGTACCAAGCCAAAAGCCAAAAATATCTGTTGAAAAAGAGGAAAAGGTTTCTTGTTAAAACCCTGGTTTATTCATTGACACACTCGATTCATGCGTTTTTTTCTATAATATATACCACATGCCATTTGGATGGTAATATTTTGTTGTTAACAACAAGGATTTAACTATAGCCTTATAAGTTACAATTAATGGAATTAGAAAAGGAGAAAATGATGAAGAAAACAACTCCTATTGTATGATTGCTAGCAAGGTGTCCGTACTTTACAACGGATCTTTGTAAACTATATCATAAATTTTGAACTCACAATGTCTGGGTGTGTGCATGGGTTAGGGTAGTTGTGCTGTCATGTGGTTCTATACGTTCATAATTTTTTTTCTTTCTGATTTTTCTATGGGGAGGGGTTTAGACAATTTTTTATGGTGGGGGTGGAAGGATTGTTGGAGGGGGTAGAATAACGGACAAACTTCCATTTTATATTAGTAGAGATATGATATCTGTGTGGTGGACTTCCATGCATTTGTTTGGGGGTTAGGGTGTGGACTTCCATTAATTAGTAAGAGATCTCAGTGTGCATTAATCTCTAAATACGATCGGTTGAATAATTAATTGGGTATAGTTGACCTTACAAATCTAAAACTTGATAATTAACAAGAACTCGCAATGTATTTCTTCATGTGCTTGTTTCTAGAATAATAATTTATAATGTGTGGCGACGGGATCATCTGGGATATTAATAGAGAAAGGGGTGTGATAGAGCCATTATGAAATTAAATTAGTGGCCAATAAATAGGTAGCCACTGTAATCCCTCCTTTAATTTCCTGCATAATATTGTAGCTAGCTCCCCTTTCTCCAGGCATTTCAGGGGGCGTTCGGAATAGCAATGGCTTTTGACTTTTGCTGAAATTTTACTGTAATTGGCTGATTTTTTACTATCGCTGAGTTAGCTTATTGGGCATAATTAAATTTAAAAAAAATATAAAAATAAAAATGACACGCTAATCTAGTGCAGATAATGCAAAAGAATACAGAAAAAACAAAACACAAAAATTGAAAAAAACAAAAAAGGTAAAAGACAAAATATGAACAATTACTACCTAACGCCGAACAGTGAAAAAGAAGCCGATTGCGGCGATCAAAAGCTCACTTGAGCGGGCCCTCAATCAAATCTCCCTTTATCATTGTCTTGTGAAATTAATGGGCTAATTTTGTCGGGAAAAAATTAATTGGCTAATTCTTTACATGCCATCAGCGTACCAAACCAAAAGCCAAAAATATCTGTTGAAAAAAAGGAAAAGGTTTCTTGTTAAAACCCTGGTTTATTCATTGACACACTCGATTCATGTGTTTTTTTCTATAATATATACCACATGCCATTTGGATGGTAATATTTTGTCGTTAACAACAAGGATTTAACTATAGCCTTATAAGTTACAATTAATGGAATTAGAAAAGGAGAAAATGGTGAAGAAAACAACTCCTAGTGTATAATTGCTAGTAAGGTGTCCGTACTTTACAACGGATCTTATGTAAACGATATCATAAATTTTGAGCTCACAATGTCTGGGTGTGTGCATGGGTTAGGGTAGTTGTGCTGTCATGTGGTTCTTGTACATAGTTTTTTTTTCTGATTTTTCTATGGGGAGGGGTTTAGACAATTTTTTAGGGTGGGGGTGGAAGGATTGTTGGAGGGGTAGAATAACGGACAAACTTCCCTTTTATATTAGTAGATATATGATATCTGTGTGGTGGAATTTAGTTTTCTCTCATGATATATATTTCGCAAATAAACAATTAATACTGCCTAAAATCTTACTCTCTCCGTCTAAGTTTATATGCGTATTTTCTCGTAGCACATAGACCAATGAGATAATAAAAATGATTAGACTACCCGTAAATATTATCTCTAAATACAATATTCAATGTATACATATATAGAGAATAGCAAATAAAGCTGTATATTTATTAGGGTTATAACATAAAGAGAACATCACACTAATTTTATATAAAAACATAAAATACGTCTTATATTTATAAACAAAACTATTAAAAAATACACTCTATAAATTTGAACGGAGAGTACCTATAAGAGTGCCAAAATACTGACGCTTAACCATACACACAATCGCGCGGGACTTCGGCAAGTTTAGCACGAAAATTAATTGACATCATCAATGACAGAACATACATCATTCAAGTGCTTGTGTGGGTGTCTACTGACCATGATCAACCCAACCTTCTTTCACCCTCACACCACGGATGGCCACCGGTATCAGATTTTGGTCGGCCTCACACCATTGATTGCCAACAATGACACCGGATGTAATGCTCGAGTGTTGGGAGGCCACTATCAGCTAGCGTATGCATGGAGCAAAACATGATTAAGCTCTAGGCATGACAGATCCATTAACCCCACACACAAGATCTTCAAATTATATACTTCAACAACCAAAAGAGTTGTGGACCAAAATCCAAATTGTATATTCATGCTTGTATGGCAGACAATCTGTTAACACAACTCCTGTACATATAGCCACACTGTGGGCAAGCACACAAGGTAGACCATGTATGTAGTGTCGCCATTCACACAACATACCCCTATATGTATGCATGCCTTGCCAAATTGCACCCATGGTCTATGGAATTATTTTCTTTTTTGGTTGCTTCAAGACACCAAGCACATGGCACCTCCTGTTCTTTTTGGGGTTTTTTTTTTGCCTTTTAGCTTCGGCTCCTTCAGAAGCCAAAACAAATAAAACGTCTTCTTCAAGCGGATTCTCGAAGCCGCTTCTCCAAACGGCTTCTCAAGCCTAAACCCATATGTGCCGTCCTCGTCGACGACTTTGTCATCCTCCACCATCTTGAAAAATGCAGATAAAAGCCATCAATGGCAGCCAAAAATCGCAACCCAAAAGAAGAGGGCCCATGTCTCTTTGTTTCCACTACTAGGCATGAAAATGTCTATAAGCATTTCACTGTGCTTCAAGATTCCTCCACCTCTTCGCCCCCGGCTACCAACGGCCAACCCCTTCCCCATCTCTACTGCACTGCCGCCTCCCCCCCTCTCTCTCGCTATGAGTTGCTCTCTCCAAGATTCCAACCCGCTGCATTCCTTTCCCCTCTTCACCAAATACGAAGGTGATAGTCCTCAAGGACGCCCTCCCCGACCTCCATGTAGCTAGATTTGGCGAGCGAGCTTCTTCCTACGACACCTCTGTTGGTTCAGATCCATTCAAATCTGGCTTTGTTCTGAGTTGCTCTCTCTCTCTCTCGCTCAGTCAAATCTAATGGCAACAAGATTCTTCCCTGGCCATCAGGAGACAGGATGCAATGGCCAATGATGTGTTCATCCTTGCCAGCAACATCAATGAACATGATAGCAGTGCGTCTCCTCAAAGCTCTTGGCGATCAGATGCGGTAGTGGTGCGTCTTCCCCAAGCACCCTAGAGTCGAATCTAGTAGGCTAGCAACTGCTGTGGTCTCCTTTGAGTTCCGAGTAGCTCAATCCAGTGGACTCCGGGTAGCGGTGAGGTGGTCTACTCGGAACAATGCAACAACCACTATTTCAAGCAAATCTTTATTCTTTGAGGTCGGGTCGTAAGTGTACAATGGTATAGACAACGGTTGTCTATAATATCGTCTGTATCATCTGTAGACAGCACTAAAGATAGCTCTTACAATGAGTTGTCTTTTTACATATACCTATAAACAATTCTTCCATGATACAATGTGTCTTGTTTCTCGTGTTACAGTTGATTGTTGCACGAGAGACAACCCAATTCTCTACGCTCTATCTCTCTCCTCCATATCATCTCATGTTTTACGTGGCAAGACTTATAGACAGCTGATGTAAGACCATTGTACATGGCCTAAGGCCAACTTCTTGCTTTTTCTGCTTATAGCCAACTCCCGTAATTTGACAAGCCAAACTTAAAGGCTGCCACGTATGTCTTATGGTCTACATTTTTCAACACTGTGAATGTGCTAAGTGCCAAGTATATATAGAAAGAGGCTTTTATAGAACTGTTTACATATTTAACACTGTAGCACTTTTATTCAATCTTGCCCCCTAACACCCTTTTTGCAAAAATGACCTCCTCCCTGAGCTTGGAAGACGCGATAGGTGATACCTATCACCTGCTGCTCCCCCCTTACTGGGTAGGACCGGTGGCAAGCAGCAGGACACTTGAGCATGGCAAAAGACGGCCAGGTGCTAGGTGGGCCCGGGCACTACCGAGCTGCTCTTGCTTAGTAGGTTGCTGTCGAGCACCACCAACTCAACAGCTGGCCGGGCAAGCGCATGCGAGCAGGGGGTAGGGGAGGCTCGGGGTCAAGACACCTGGTTGTAGCACCAACTCAGTAACGCCACGCAATAAATTTAGTGTTTTTGTAACTAGGTTATTATCCGTGCAAACTAATAAAAACACATGCTTTTATTTAAGATTGCTAAAAAACATGTGCAGAAGTAAGTTTAACCCACTCGAATTGAAGAGTTGGCACCGAACACGGTACAGGGTCAAGGATTGCCTGCTACCTACTTCCTCTGGTGGCGAAGCTAGTCCTGAGGGAAGGTCAGCCTGTTCGAAGAACATTGTATGTCACACAAGTTGTATTGAGATGGTGGTCGAGTGAGAATCGATGATCAGACAATTGACTAGGCCCAATCTCTTGAACACTGAACATCTACTGCACCCAGTCCTCCGTGTAATAACTGGCAACCTATGGAGGGAAACAAGTTTTGTTAGGCCAACGTAAGGTTGAACTATAGTAAAACCAATAATTGTAAGCACCGGTGTCATGTGTTGCACGGACATGAACTTCTTGGGTACTCCGGTTAACAGTAATCCATTGTGGCGAAGCCCGATGCCGTGTAGTCCGCACCATAATTTTGGACCGTGTAACTATCGTATGTTACGATTGTACTACTCATCACTCTTCTGGAGATGCGGGTGATCTGTGGGTGCATACGTGCCATACCGCACCTCACAGTCTTAGATAGGGGAGTCGATGTTGGTGCCTAGGGTGTACTGTGTGTTGGGCTATCTCCGTGATGAGGATAGAAGTAGAGTGGTCCCTCGTCCCCCTCACCCCGACAAGGGTGGTCGGGGGTTGGGTTGCCTTTGCGATGAAGATGGGAGTAGAGTAGTATCGACACGAATGTCTTACATGAAGACAACATGTATGAAGAACAACAAAAAAGGTATCTTGTGGATTACAGCAAAATATGAAACTATCAAATCTGAGTAGCGTGATGCATGGACTAGGAACAACCGAGGCTAAGAGGGTACGTCGATGAGCAAGGATGTGCCAATGAAGCTACTGACATATGATGCAATGGCTCGTCGCCCCTCGGGATAAACACGTCGCTACCATAGCTACAGCTGATGGCCCCTAGTGCATATTTGGCGTCCTTGTACATATTACAGACAGACCCCAATAGTTGTTCAATCGTGCTCGACCATCTTCAGCACAATGCGGCTCCACCCTTGGACGTGATGTGGCGTAGCCGGTCAACCTGCAATGACGAACAAAACATGTTAGGCATGTATGCTCGAACAGCAGGATACAAATATGAACTTTAAGTTTGAACTGCTTCATCTTGCCATGTAGCATGGTGTCCATGCGGGCTGAGTGCTAGCCTGTTGGCGTGTGTGGCCTGTGTAGTGGACTACACAGGGAGACGCGTAAGTCTGCAATGGGCTCACGGCACGTACCACTCCAAGTACGTAGGGTACTTGTTTGGGTCGTACGACGATCACTCTTGCTCGACCTCTGTTCTCGCCGACAACCCCCAGGCGTGTGTCCATGGGCCTGTGTCTCTCTCTACTCCTCGCTCTTTCATCCTTTCTTCGATTGCCTGCAGATTAAAAGGGGGAACGCAACTATTACTTTAGTTGGAAAATAAAACAGGCACAAATGGTATGCAATGAACCATACGCAATGAGGTATTAAATAAATTTACTTATAGGTGAACGTAGTCGGGTAGTAGTTGACATGATGTTGATGACACCTATTGGTGAAGCCCGAACTATCTCATAACTCGTTGGAGGGGCGTACAGTTCTACCATATGGTAGAAGATGAGGAAGCAGATCATGAGCTAGTGGTCCATGTCCTGCTCACACTGCTCTGATAGTCTGAAAGGAGCTATCTCAGAGATGGACTCTATAGTCCATATTGTCACGATGCTACCCTCATCCAATGTCTCAAACACATTGTAAAAATCCAGGTACACTCATTGTGGCCTCTCCCTAAACCACCCTAGCTCGCTGGTAGTCCAACGAGTACACATGGTGGGTCCGTCCACTAGATCATTGCAATCACCATCACCGTAGAACTGTGTCTCCAACTGGTATGAGTGTACTTACACCCGAAAGTAAGGCCGACCAACAAGGAAGGGCTCCCATGATCACAGCTGCAACAAGATGTAGCAACCAATGAGATTTGACTTGCTAATGGCACACTACAAGCTATCACACAAAGCCTTATAGGTCACGCACAGAATAGTTGAACCCCAGCTGTACATCGGGACCTCATTAGGCTCAGCGTCGATCAGGGACTCAGCGATGTAGATGTAGCTAGGGTACACCCAGTTTCCTTGAGTCGTAGGAAACATAACCCATCCGAATATGAAGAGCAAGAAAGCCGCTAGGTGGGACCTGACAACCTGTGTAGGCGCATCTACTAGGCATTGCTTGTACCGTCGCAGTCATGAATATGGCACCCTGGAAATTTTCTAGAATGGGATGCTCAAACCGGTGCATCATACATGCCTTCCAGTTGGGTGATCTAGTGGGTGGAACCACGAGACGACCCCGTATTGGTAGACCAGTGAGGTACACAACATCCTGCAGGGTAATGGCCATCTCCCCCACTGAAAGTGAAATGTGTGGGTCTTAGGCCTCCACCAGTAAATAAGTGCTTACAGCGCAAACGACCACCCAATTTGCATCATCCTCATTATGGGTAGCAACCCGACTTGACGTAGAACTAGAATGTACCAATCATTAAAAGGCCAGTCCTCCTAAGCTCCCTAGAGAACAAAGGGGGCAATTCTTATCGCTTCAATAACACTGATGGTGCTCCCCTCAGTTAGCTCTAGTGACTCCTTGGGAGACTCTCATGGTGCCCCTCGTAGCTTCTAATTCTTCTTCCTTGGAACTTTTCTTGCTTGCTAGCGCGTTGGGCCTTTCATTCTCCCTAGGTGGTAGCCGATGGCTATTGAGAATCTCTCCTTAGAGTGGGATTTTGCTCATGGAAAAAGTTTCAAAGATATCATCTTCTCAAGGTTTGGCACTCCAAACCATCCTACTCCTCCCTCTCATGGTTTTCTGCTACTAGCCACCTTTTCCCATTTCACTTTCCACTTATATGAGGATTCAATTGGAAAGGTTCTTCAATGTTGTCTTGGGGGAGAGGGCCAGGGTTTTCAGACTAAGAGGGCGTATGACTATGGTTTTCACTTCTCAGTTTTCTCTAAGCAAGTGGGTTCGTTAGTTTGCGCTTTGAAGAGCTACACCACCAAGCATTTTTGCAGTTCATTTCACATCTAGCGAGATGATGGTGCTGATTTTTGTAAAGAATATTGTTTGTGGCTTCAGGAGCATAGGAATGAATGGACGCTAGTCTCCTCCTGGAAGAAGGATCATGTTGTTTCCCCTCTCAAGGTTCAGAAGAGGGTCTCTTTTGCTGATAAACCCTTGATCAAATTCATGCAGCAGCATTGTTTCATTGACATTGGGGACATCACTATGAAATTTATTCCTTCATATGTCTTTAGGCCATTCTCCCTAGTTCCTTCAGGCTCTCAGCTTAAGTCGAGCTTCCCTAAGCTGGATGGTTTAAAATTCAAATGGGCCTCTCCCTTGCAGTCTGTGCCCCCTTGAGGCATGATGATCCTTGTGCTAGCTCCTACTCCTGATGCTTTAGCTTAGGTCAAGCCGCTTCTCTCTGCAATTCCCAAATACGATGCCAACACTGCTTCAATTATGGCCATAAGATTGCGACCTGTTTGGTGCATCTCTCTTGGGATAACAAGAAGGGGTTCTCGTTCCCACACCTTGCATGCGCAGTACTCCACCGGCCTAGAAGAAAGGTGGGAAACCCTTTGGCCCGCCCTATGTCTTGGACACTTTTCTCTAGGCAACAGCCTATTCATCTCCCCTTGATACTAGTTTCCTGCACTCCCAAACCTCCGCTCAAACTCCTTAGCAAGACAATCATTATCTACCTTCTCCTCCTATAATGGCCAACTTCTAGGTGCTCAACCTAGGCCGTTTCACCCCAGAGAGTGCATGTCACATTGTTTGTCTTCAGGAAACAAAGAAGGAGAGCTTTGATCACTCCATCCGCAACTTTGCCCCTAGGAGTCTATACAAGTTCTCATTTTCTCTCTCCTCGGGTGCTTCTAGGGGCTGATAGTTCTTTGGAACAGCTCAGTTTTCAGCAGAACAGCCATCCTCAACAAACACTTTGCCCAAATAATTGAATTTTCTCCAGTCTAGCACATTGACAAATGGACTGTAGTTAATATTTATAGTCCATATGAGGGGCAGAGGAGGATTGATTTTGTCTAATGGTTCTTTCCCTTGGACATTCTCTCACAACAAAACTAGATTCTCATGAATTATTTCAACTTTATTCACTCCTCTCACAATAGGAATAAATTGGGAGGAAACTTAAATGATATTTTCTCTTCCAATAGCATCATTAGTAATCTTGGTCGCACAGAAATTCCTCTCAAAGGCAAATCCTTTGCTTGGAGCAACATACAGGAGGATCCTCTGTTGGAACAGTTGGACTAGCTCTTCACAACTAATCAATAGACTATCACCTTTCCAAACACTAAGGTCCATGTTGTTGCTAAAGACACTTTAGATCACACTCCCTATGCAGTCCATATAGGCTCGGTCATACTGAAATTCAATCTGTCTCACTTTGAATCCTTTTGGGTGAAACATCCTAGTTGTTTAGAGGTAGTCTCTTTTTATTGGAACTTACCAGTACACCTACAAAACTATGCTACTAAGCTCATGACAAAACTCAAAAACCTTAGCAAGGGTCTTAAAATCTAGAGCAAATCAATTTCTTAGATTTCACTTCTCATTCAGAACTACTAGTTGGTAATTCTTTTCATGGATAACTTGGAAGAATAGAGATGCCTTTTTTGGAAGAAAGAAATTTTTGAACCATAATAAATAAACACTATGCTAGACTATTGAGATATCAACATATGTACTGGCAAAAGAGATGCACATCCAGATGGGCCAAGCTAGGAGACGAAAACACCAAATACTTCCATGCCTAGGCCACTGAGCATCACAGAAGGAATTCAATTAACTCTTTGATCCTGGAGGATGGTTCCATTATTCACACTCATCAAGACAAAGCCACAACTGTTTAGAATGCATTCAAACAAAGAATGGGATCTTCTTCTAACACCCACATGTATTTTGACCTGAATAAATTAATGTCAACTCATGACAACCTCCAAGATCTAGCTGCAAACTGGTATAAAAAAGGAATCAAAAAGGAGGTGGATGACACGATCAAAATACTGCCTGCTAGCTCCTCAATATCGATCAATACGCTGCCTCGCCAAGGCATGGTTCAAGCTCCTCCGTCTCCGGTTGTGATGCCATGATTCACTGCACAAAGCACTATTGTCATAAGAGTGTCTTGTGTAGTGTCACCGTCGTGACACAACGTGACGCTACTTCCTCCACTCCTTCATCGGCTCCAGTACTATATGTTCCCCTGCCCTCGCCCGATCCCCTCCCCACTTTTCCTTGATGCTTGGATATGATATTATGAAATTGTTGGATAGCTAGGGTTTTGGCCATGCAAATCTTGATGCTCGTGGGTGCGTGTGAATATTAATTATTGATGTCTTAGTTCTTATGATGATTGATGGATGGCTAGGATAAAGATATGGCACCAAAGTTTATTGCATGATGATCTTGTTCTCAAAAATAGGCCTGCTTTGGTTCATATGTATTCTCTAATTGCACTATTTTATTAGCAAAAATAGCACAATTCGAGAATATTGATGAACTGAAAAAGGCCTATTTTTGAGATTGTGAGAGGCTTATTACAAATGGTTCTTAACTAGAATCATTTGTGATAATAGATTATCACAGATGATTCATAGTAAGAATCGTTTGTAATAATATTTATCACAGAAGGTTCCATTTAGGAACCGTCTATGATAATATTATATAGACGATTCTATTTAGAAACCGTCTATAATGCCCTTAGGGTATTACTGACCCATAAACACAGACGGTTCAGAAAACTATATGCGGTGAAGTTTCTGAACCATCTGTGATGAGCTTTTTTGTAGTAGTGTGAGTTCTTAAGCTAGATTTTGAGCAAACTTTTGACACAATAAAGCATGCTACCACAAAGGAGGTTATGAGGGCAAAAGGACCACCTGACAAATGGATTTCTTAGATGAACTACATCCTCTCCTAAGCACATTCCTCGATTCTTATCAACGGGATTCTTGATAGTTCTTTTCGGTGCAAAAGAGGTGTTAGACAAGGTGACCCCCTGTCACCACTGTCGTTTGTGCTAGGGGCTGACCTTCTTCAATCAATTATCAACAAGGCAGCAAGAAGAGACCTCCTTAAGCATATGATCCCACCTTTAGGCAATCAAGACTTCCCAGTGGTTCAATACGCAAATGATACTCTAACCAGACAACTCCTTTGTATTAGATGTCTTCTGCAGACTTTCCCAATGTCCATCGGACTAAAAGTCATCCATCCCAATGTCCCTTTAGAAAATTGGACAATATTGCAGGAGTGTTTTGGTTGTAAAATTAGAACCTTGCCTTTTACCTATCTAGGGCTTCTAGTTGCAACGACCAAACCAAGGGTAAAATACTTCCTTCCATTGGTGGGCAGAGTTGAAAAATGTCTGGCAAGTTCAACAAGCTTCTTATCATATGGAGGAAGACTCACAATTGTTAATACAGTTCTCTCCCCTCAATCAATTTATCACATATGCATGCTTAGAATGCCAAAAAAAAGTTATTGATCACCTTGATAAAAGCAAGAAGGCATTGTCTATGGAGGGGATCCACAACTCTTCAATCTCATTGCAACTCTCTCACCTCTTGGGACAAATTGTGTAAACCGAAAAACGAAGGTGGATCAGGGGTTTTGAATCTTCGAGTCCTTAATGAGGCTCTTCTACTAAAACACCTACATAAATTCTATATGAGAAGTGATATTCCTTGGGTCCAGCTTCTTTAGCTCAAATATTATTCTAACTCGGTGCCTCATGCATTGAAAGTATGTGGATCCTTCTGATTGAAAGATATAATAAAGGGCATCACCTAATTTTGAGGCATAGCATAAGATGTTTTGTTCTGGAAGAATAGCTAGGAAGACCTTCTCTTTTGTGCAAAGTTCCTGAGATTATTTTCATTTGCCATCAATCAGGACATCTCTATCAAGAATTACATGATCTCCCTAGAGCCTCAAACAATATATCACTTGCCACTGTCTAAAGAAGCCTTTCAGGAATTCTCTCAATTGTCAAATATTCTCAATGGTGTCGCTCTAAACCAACATTCCTCATATCAATGGACATTCATTTGGGGTAACTCCTTTTACTCCTCACGAATATAGTATGCTCGTTAGTATAGTCACTTAACCGTTTCTCTGGCATTTCCCCTCATCTGGAAGAGCAGATGTATGCCCAAGCATAAGGTCTCTATTTGGCTACTCCTAAAGGATCTATTGAACACAAAAGAAATTCTAATGAGGAAGAATCTTAATGTGAATAGGGATAACCTATGTGTGCTCTGTGCGGTCAATAGGATCGAAACTCTTGCACACCTCTTCTTTGAGTGCCTTTCGCTGTGCAATGCTGGAATGTCATTGGGATTCAATGGGGGGCGGATCTGGGTACACCAGAGAGGATTCTCACTACAAGATCAATGTACCCCGGTTCCTTCTTCATAGAGAGGTTCATTATGGCTGCTTGGCATATCTGGAAAGTTAGGAATGAGTTTATTTTTCATTAGCAGTTGCTCAATCTAGATGACTGGAAGGCAAATATGAAATCAGAAGCTACTCTGCTTCTCAACAGAATTAGACCGGATGAATGTCCTTTAATTTGCTCCTAGCTTTGGTCCTTTTAGCTTTTTGTTTTCTTCCTTCCTACCCCCCTCTTTATCTCCCGTAAATTATTACATATTTAATATAACACAGTAGGAGCCTCTCCTATTGTTTTTCCTAAAAAACAAAGGGGGTGGTCCGTCACTGCTTGACCATACCCGATAACAATGCTATCCATCATAGGATGGGTCCAGCAACGTACCACACTCGAGACTGCCACCAACATGCATTCCTTGCAGTACAAAAAATAATGTGTCAGTGTCAACGGTGCTAAATAGAGCCAACCATAACCAAGAATAATCACGCCAGCCACATACATACGTACATATTTCTAAAATTGCGTATGCGCCGGGAACACTACAAACAACGACTCATATTTTCTTCACCAATTTAAAAAAGGGGACCGGTTCACACACTGTAGCCACTTTTTTTAAAATTTAGCTCCTGATTAAATGCACACTAATACTAATTTATTATGATTAGCACTGATAAAATATGATTTGTGTTAATTACTACGCTAATTAGGTATGCACAATGTGTACTAACTCATCATTTTCTATAGCTCAAGGGGCATTTTTAGAAAAAAAACAGGTGTTGGGGAGCCAAAATTTAAAAAATGTAACTACAATACCAAATACGTGAACAGTTCACTTTTATATATATAAAGGTTAGGTTCGAAATCACTCACAGCTTGCGGCTTACGGCTTATGCTACAGTAACTAGCTTTCAAACGATACGTTTTTTAAGACATGGTTAACAAGAAGATTGTAGTAAAAAGTATACTAAGTTCAATTGTACTGATCAAAATTGTATACGACTATTTTTCTCTATGTACTGCTTCTTGCGAACAGTCAAAATTCAAAATTTTAAACCATAAGTCACAACCCAAAAGAACCCACCCACGAACTTGGGTACGTCTTTTTTAGTTGCGCTGATGGGTTTTAACCATAACATGAGTGTTGATGTGAACGAACCGAATACCGATAAGCTGATAAGCTGCGTCGAAAGGCTGTCTTGATAAACCGCTTCAAAAATGTGATAAAGAAGTCGTTCCATTTATTTATTTGAAGAATCTATAAGGTATAAACTATAAGCTGAAAATAACGTGCCGTGTCTACCAAGAATCTGAGAGCTGATCAGTCCTCCCACCCCTTATAGTGAACCCTAGAGCTCCTGGCTAAATAAAAGGAGACATGGTTGGTAAGATGCAATTTGTTTTACCCAGGAGGGCCAGGAGATGCAGGTTAAGTTCGCAGGCGCGACATGTAACTGTGTAGAAGTAAGATAGAAACTTAAATGATTTGTACCTGCTGCCGGTTACAAAATCTAACTAACTTTGTACGATTTAATTACTGGCCGGCGCTTTGGTTTTAAGACGCTCGGCTGTTAACTTGTACCGGGTAGGTACCTTAGCTATATATGTACCACCAAATGAAAAAAAAAGCCGAGCAAGTAGGGTTTACATGTATCAATTAACTTCACCGACAACCAATCTTGTTTTTTTCCTAATGTCCATGCAACAAAAATTAAGCTCCAAATGTATGTTTCACCGTATATAGTTCATGATAAAAGGAGTTGCCAAGGGAGCAAGACTTCCTCTCCACACTCACCACTAAGGTAGAAGTGAGGCTCAAACAAACCTAGATGGCAGATTTACAACCATGTGTGCTCACCATTGGACACTAGGAGAGTCTTCAAAATGCGCGATACCTTACAAGGAACTAAGTATCTATTTAATTACAAGGAACTAAGTATCTATTTAATTACGAAGAACTAAGTATATATCAACTGATCGAGCTAGGCTCGGTAAAAAACGAGAATAGGTAGAAGAAACTATACGCCTGTATATCTTTGAATTAAAGGAGAATGCGAACTAACTATGGTCTCAAACATCATAACCTTATGAAGTTATGCTCTCTATCACTAAGCCACATGCGAGTTAGCCAAATAATCACCTTACAAAAGGCTACATGAGCTCAGTTCTCTAGTTAGAAAGAGAGCTCAGTTCTCTAGTTAGAAAGAGAATACTACAAAAAAAAATTTCTTTCCAAGAAGAACAGTTTTCTGGTAGCTAATGTACGCTGTAAGATCTCAATTATGCACGGCTGTGGCAAAATTAAGTAGTTCGCAGTTCGCACACGCAGCTGGTAAATGCAGGTTAGTGTCCGTCCTAGGTGGCTCATCACTTACTGCTAAGCGCGTCGACACCTTTATTAATCCATCGTAAACGCACGTACGTACCTGTATCCGTACGCACTCTCAGTGCGTGCGTGGCTGCTAGCTGCTCGAATTTTTTTAATTAATCGTTTTTTATTTAAAATTACAGTATTATATTTGCTCTTAAGTTTTTTCAGTTTTAACCATATGTAACTCCATAGTTAGGTTACTTAGACTAGTCGCCTAACCGTTAGACGATATATGGTCAAGTCGCCCAACGGTTGGACGATAAGCTCCTAATTGTCCAGCCTGATTGAGTGACTACTCGAAGTTATCCAACGGTTGGGTGATTTAAAATAATAATAAAATTATTTTATTAATTCGATGGAAATAATTGTGCAGGAGTAAATGACAATTTTTGTACCTAATAGATTTAGCAAATCTTGTTTGTAGGTTATTTTGTTTAATAAAAGGGCAAACAACATCAATTGGTTCGTTTGTGATTTTTGCAAATTCTGAATGGCACGAAATTTGTTAGACTTGTAATAATATTTTATGATCGTCGTATGTTATTTTAGTACGATAAATTTCTAAAGAAATTTGTGAAGACGATTAAGATACCAACGATTCATAAGTAGGAAAGTAAGTGATATTGTAATGCAATAGAAAATTCATACACAAAGTAAAATACGTACACAACGGAAAAAAACACAAAGCAAAAGTAAGATCCACTACTCGCTACCAGCTACACCACCCATAGCACCTCCTCCGTCGTCACCATGTCCCACTCCTAGTCGGTGTCCACCCGTACGGCCCCGCTTGACCTTCCTCAGCGCGGGGTTTCAACGCCTCGATAGGGTGAGACGGTCAGGAGCCCTGTTGACCCGTGCTCCCAACACCTCGGGGGTCGACTCCACCTATGGCTGCGTGGGAACTGGGGCACTGTTGAGCTACGACCCAGAAAGGCATCCGCGAGGAAGTTGCTCATATCCACTGGCAGATCCTCGTGCGGGGATAGCTAAACTCCTAGCTAGAGCATTGTATCTGCAGGACAAGTATTATTTATTCCCGCAATATATCGATGCGAAAAAACCTCAAGAAACAAAATGTACCTTCCACGTGG
Source organism: Melocanna baccifera (assembly GCA_036346265.1). NCBI lineage: Eukaryota > Viridiplantae > Streptophyta > Magnoliopsida > Poales > Poaceae > Melocanna > Melocanna baccifera. The sequence continues at coordinate 18,394,721 of CM070710.1, forward strand.
GCCATGGCCTGCAGCCAACTATCGTACCCGCTCTGATCGAACAACGTGTACTACCCTAATGCTACCAAGTAGGGGTCCGCGAATGACGGCGGTGCCAATGGGTAGGCACGTGGCCACCTTGACCCTCCGACCTGGCCCGGTGGCAGCGGTAGTGGTGCTTGGGGGTAGGCACATGGCCACCCTGATCCTCTGGCCTGGTTAGGCGCTGACGAGGCACGTGCATGTGGCCCTCTGGAGCCTCCTACCTGAGCTACAGGAAGTAGCGGCCTTGGCATATACGTCGATGTGGCCACATATAAGATCAAGGATAATCGACTAGAGAGAGTGAATAGGGGGTTCTAAAATTTCTTACATTCTAAAATTACTTTCTACAAATTTAAAGTTAAGCAAGATTTCTATTGCAATTTAATAACTACTCAATTCTAATAAAGCTAAGACACTTCAAAGCAAGATTTTACAAATATATTTCTAGCTCAACTAAATATAACAATTTCAATTCCTAGAAATATAAATGTGGAAAGTAGAGGCAAAGAGATAACCAAAAGATGACATTTGATGTTTTACTATGGTATCGAAGATTTGTCGGTCTTCACTAATCCATACTAAGGAAAACCTAAGCGAATTAGACCGTCTCCATGAATTAAACATTGCTCCTCGATTCCACTAGTGATTATTTTTCCTCCGCTCTGGAGATAGCAAACATCGAGCTACTCACAATTTCGCACTGGATCGCTTCGCAATCTTCTTGAAGAGATCACTGCATAAACTCCTACCAAGCCATCTAGGTGCCAGCAAACATTAAGAGTAATGAATTATTATCTTTGTTTGACAGAATTCAAGTGCCAATGATCAATCTAGAATGAATGAACTTGAATTTTGCTCAACTACCTCACAATGGATGCAACAAATGTATATGAGGTGTGGAAAGAGTGCCCTTAGCTCAAGAATGTTAAATGAAGTCTCAGAACCCGTCCTTGAGCTGGTGGAGGGGTATTTATACCCCCCAACCAATTCGACCGTTAGAGGCAAGTTACTATAATTTTTAGCACGAGCAGTAGTACTGTCGTTCATCTGCCGATACTACCGCAATTGTACTGACTACACAGTGACGACTATAGCAGATGAAATTTATACCTTTGAACTAGCCGTTGAATTTGCAGCATGATACTACCTCCGTTGTAAGTGTGATAGTTCCGATGTTTTGGTAGTTCCGTTTTCTAGTGCGGTACTACCATTTGTTTTAAGGACCAAAATTTAGTCATCTCTGGAAATAACGTACCGCCTACTAAAGTTCAGTACTTTCGGTGTTTGGTAGTCTCGCTCATGATTTATGGTCATATCGCTATGCAACAGTTCCGCTAAACAACGTATCACCAACTAAAGCTTAGTACTTCTGGGTTGCGGTAGTACCGCACTATCTTCCTGATCATACCATCACATAAACTCGATACTATCGATTTTTCTGAGAATGTACAGTTGGATTTCAAATTAAAGTCTAAGTGCATGCATAATCCTGAATTGATCCAAATGGCACAAGAACATGTTGTTATGCCACTAGTCATCCCTCTTAATAGTACAATATCTAACCTGAAATCTGGTCTTCCAACCTTTTCTCCTAAGATCGGTCAAAGATACATTTCTCGACTATTGATACCTTTGTCTTGAACCATATAGATCTTCATATTGACCTTTAGTATGCATCTCTAGGTTGTCACATTCATCACCGGGACTAAACCTTTCAAATACTCGATAAACATATTAGTCTCATATTCTCATATCATGATTAAGTACTAAAATAATTTTTAGGGGTCTAGACGCTTTCACCACCTCCGGGAGCATACTGCATGACGAGAGGGTGATGACACACCTCGACACAGTGTAGTCCCGATGGACAACATGCAACAGCTCATCAAGTGTCACCTACAAACTGTGGGCGACCCTATCCGCGATTGACTCGGAATCCCTCGCAATCCCAGCAGTGATGTCCGTCTGTAAGAAGTAAATAAAGCGTCAAACTAGCAAGTGTGGTAACCGTACTCAAACACTTTGAAATACGAGAGTACGTACCACGAGGGAGAAGTTCCGCACTAAGTGCATGGGGTACGCATCAGTCGGTGCTGGAACATGAGCAGGGAGGGTCAATGATATGCACCAACTTGGTGCGTGTCTGTGGAGCGTACTAGCGTAGGTACTCGCCATACACGTTGGGGTCATACGCTGTGCCTTTCTGCATGGAGCCCTTGTGTGCCTCCACCCACTCTGCCATCCATGGTCCCATCTTCACAGTCTAACTCGTTCCACTACCACCCCTCCTATTATGCCTACGAAACATACAACTGTAATTAGAAGGTATTGTAACAGAATTGCAAAATAATATAGGGATATGTGTTGTGTGTAACTCACACGTGGACCAAATTAGGCTACTGACGCCTAACGGGGACTGGAACAACATGGCGGAGATCGAACTGGTGCATCACCTTGTGCACCATGTAGTCCTCGACGAACATGCAGAAGACGAGCTTCTTCTACACGAGCCAGTATAACTGGTCGCTCAAGCACAATGATGAGAGCCTGATGGGTGAGTGGCCTGCCATCTCCTGACCAGAGTACGACTCCTAGTGCACGTCATCAACAGTGTGACGATCGAGGTGCTCGACAAAGTTATCGTACACACGAGTAACATGCAAATGTGCAAACTGTGCGTGCGATACAGAATAGTGGTTATAAAGGATGACCCATAATACATTTATAGTAAAGATTCAAGAGAGTACATACCCCGTCTACAAAACCAAAGGGACCCTGCGGTCGGCCGGTCCACGGCGCCCCCATGGTACATGTCCGCGCTGTACGGACCACTATCGAGCAGCATCAGCCATCCGAGGGAGAAGCACTTGAACGACCACAACTGTAGTTGGAGGGGGTAGCCTATGAGGACAGAGGTCATCCTTGTTCTGCGGCAAGCGCCACACAAGCCACAATAAGTCGCGTCAAGTACGACTAATCCTTAATTGACGTGCACCTCCTTTTCGTCGGTGATGGCCCTCGTATACCGCACCATATGAGCATTAACAGAGTCACCGTGGTTGCTGGTAAACAGTACCCAGCTGAACAGCCACAACAAATACACCTTGAGGTGCTGCGATACTGCGTACTCCCCGGCCTCTAGGATACTGTCACACTGCGAAGACATGGTAGGCCTCGGTCGGAAAAACCCCATCAAACCTACGTAACAGGTCATCATGCCAGTTGGTAGACGCATCTGGCGGGGAGACAGCCTCTCCTTCGATAGGAGGCCAAGCAACATCGTGATGTCCTATAGAGTGGGGGCCATCTCCCCGAATGGAAGGTGGAAGGTCTTAGCAGAGCTATCAGCAACGATCAGTCAAACGGGAATAGTCATGACTGCTTTGGGCCGACCTGGACCTCCCTATCCTCCTTGATTGGAGTGTCGTCCATGTCAATGGCCTCCACCATCCATGCAAGAGATAGAAGGCCAGCATCGCTCAACTTGCAAAGCACAAAGAAGTAAGTATATAGCGAAAATATCGTAAAAAAGATGTGCCACGGTTTACAGAGAAACATGTCTCTCCAATGTGAGTCTAGTCTCCAAGCCCGTCGGGGTGTTCGTGTACGGACCACCCCTAACTGGGTCACCTTGTCCCTACCCTCAGGATACGGGACACAATGGCTTGCGTGGTGCTACGCGTCGATGTGCCAATCCAGTAAGCTGAAAGGCCAATTCGAACCACCAAGGTCGTGAGCCATATCTGCAAATCAATTTGAAGTTAGCAATTATGACACAATTACTGGTTTAAATATTAATAATGTAGCTCTAGAAATTCTTCAAATTTAGTTGCATTCTTGCATAAACCACATATTTCTCAGCATATATAGCCATAGCCGCATTTCGGTTTTAGGGTTTACAGTTTCAGGGTTTCAAAAGTATAACTATTAGCAACTAAATTGGCATTTGTTTTATGACTACACTATTTACAACTATTAACAATATGCGACACAACAAATACAAGTACACATCTTGCTAACCTACCTTAGTTTCAAAACTACACATCTAATAATTTTAATTGCTAACCTATCTTAGTTTTAAAACTACACATATAAGAATTTTAGTTGCTATCCTACCATATTTTAAAAGTAAATCTACAAAGAAATTCAAGGGATTAACTGTCGTCAATGCGTAGATCTCTCATCCTCTCTTCCGCTCCCTCCTCTCCTCCTCCCTACTCTTCCTCCTCTGCTCTCCTCCTCCTCCTCCTCTCTTCTACTACTCCTTTCCTTTATTCCTCCTCTCCTCTCTCTTCTCCCCTTCCTTTCTTGCATTTTAGCGGAGCGCCTCTCCCCTTCTTTCTTTCCTCTTGGCCGAAACGATGGCATCGCGCTTGGCTAGCCGCGCACACGTGGGTATTACCCCTTAGTCGCCTAACGGTTGAGCGAGTAGCTCAAATTGCCTAACCGCGGAGCGACATATGATAAAAACTGCAAAAAAAAAAATAAAAAGCAGGTATAATACTATAATTCTAAATAAAAAAATAAATTATTTAAATTAAATTCCTAGCTACTCCCTCCACTGATAGGTACATGTCGTTTTGAACATGTATAGTTAAACTTTTAAATTTTTTATTAATAATATCTTTTTAAATATTTAAATTAAATACATAAAATCATGTATATAGATCTATCTTAAAATTATGTAAAATCATGTATATAGATCTATCTTAAAGAGTACTTAATAATACTATAATATTATTAGATTTTATAAATATATTATAATATAAATTAGTGGCCATGTTAATTTCTAACACGATATGCATTTGTGTTTGGATTGAGTCCTAGCTTGTACCGGCTCGAAGTTAATTAATTGAATGCACGTGCTGCTGATTGGTTAAAGATCTTGCAGGCTAGGATCATGTCGATCGATGCAGCAGACGTCGGTGCTGAAAAATCTTATTTATTAATTACTAGTAACTAGGTTGTGCAATTATTTACCTGTCAGCAGTCAAAGATTGGGGCTCGTTTCAAACGACTGATTTCTGGAATAAGTTAGTTTTTTAACTTTATCTTTTTTAACTTTTATTTTTTTTTCCTTTTTTCCTTTGTATTATCCATAATAATATAATTTTTTATTTTTAAAATTTAATTACATAGAAAAACTAATAATTATTATAGTATATTTTAAACCATAAACTAGAAGTTGGAAGTCACGTTAAGCGCTAACAGGCCAGGCCAATAGGACCTGAGAGTGCAGGGTTTCTTCGATACATTTTGACTATGTTTTTCTTCTCTACTCTGTTTTCTACTTACCATTTTTACTTCTCATGGTCATTGAGATAATTTATAATTTTATATTAAGATATATTAATAAAATTATAATGCTATGATAGTATTTTTACGAAAAATCTAATAAAATAATTTTTATAATAACTTTAGACGTATTGACGGCCAAGTTTGATAAAGTTGGAAAGCACGGATTAAGACATAAGTTAAAAAAAATCAAAGGTCGATCCGCTCGTTTCGGTTTTTTTTTCAGTTTCAACTTTTAGTTTCAACTTTTTGCACTATTCAGTAATTCGTCTTTTTCTGATTTTTTTTAAAAAATTTTTGGACTTTTTTGCATTTTTCTTTTTTTTCGTGTTCCTTTGCATTGTCCGTGATGGGCTAACATATTTTTTCTATTTTTAAATTTTTTTAAAAATTTAATTATACTCAAAAGACCAAATCAGCTACAGTAAAAAAATCAACTACAATAAAATTTTACCTAAAAACTAAAAACTACCACTAAAACGAACGCCCCCACACAACCGCAACAGATCAGTGTCCTTTTATGTCTGGGCCTCACTAATCCACCATCACGCACACTGTGAATGTAAACATTTCCTATATCAATGTTTACACGTACCTTGGTTTCAAAATAGAAAAAAAAATGTTACACCTTCCTTGCCGAGATTAAACTGTCGATTTGATGTGCATCAAATGCATGCTCGATCACTGCTCTCTCTCTCTCTCTCCTGCATTCAGGGACCATCTAGAGAGAGAAAGAGAGGAAGGTACGGATCGACACAGTCGCACAAAAGATGAGAGAACGTGCACAGTTTCGCGATTCGTCACACACTCTCTCTCTCTCTCTACCAACCGCTCCGGCGATGATATCGATCGACTCTCTTGTCCTCTCACAGGGACACCGAGCTGTAATGTGTTGGACTGCATCTGCCAATCACTGCATTAATATATAGCTATGTCTACGGTCTCGCTCAAGTCAGAGATTATTTTACTGTTTAGCGACAAAAATACTGTAGCAACGACGAAATCACTGTAGCAATTTTGTCACGTAATGAATTTTTTTTTTATTTTTTTGGTTTTTTTGTGTTTCGTTTTTTTTCTCGTATTCCTTTGTATTGTCCGTTCTAGACTAGCGAGCCGTTTTTATTTTTATATTTTTTTAAATTTAATTATGCCTAATATGCCACTCAGCTACAGTAAAAAATAAGCTAGCTACAGTAAAATTTCAGCAAAAACCAAAAACCATCGCTAAAACGAACACTCCCTACGTGTATCTCCTACTATACAGAGGGTTATCGTAAATAGTTATAACTTTTATCATAGATTATTTTTAAATCATTTAATTTATTATGTCTGTGATAACAGACGATTATCATAAATGGTTTTTGAACCGTCTATGATAAATCACAGCATAGATATTTTATGAGTCATCTATGATAAATCACAGCACAGATGGTTTGTATAAAGAATCGTGTGTAAAAATTAACTATCACAAACGGCTTTTAGTCCAAACTATCAATGATAATTCACAGACGGTTCTTAACAAGAAATCGTTTATAATAATTATGTATCACAGATAGTTCTATCCATCGCTAGTAATATGAACGATTATGTTTGTAAAATTATTTGTGATAATTATAACACTGACGGATTATATGGAATCGTCGAGGGAGAACCCCCGGTAACAATTTTCATTAAGAAAAATGAGACCATAACTGGTTTTGTGGCCATATAACCACGGCAGTTTAGGAGCTTAGTTTACAGCAAAATATAACCCCCTACTCTTACTAGCTGATAAGCAGTCATTACAACGACATAGCAGTTTTTAACTCGGCCATTACAGGTGAGTCAGCAAACTTAACCATATATCCCCTGAATTTGGTTCCATATGGTCAAGATTTTCAAGATTTAACCATTAATATATGTTATAATATATAGATAAGAGAATGGAACATACCACAAATGTATTAATCATGTCTACAAGGTAAAGTCATTTTCTGAGTTTTTGTGGCTTTGAAACCGTCGTGTAATGGCAACATTGGAAAGCTCTTCGGACGATACATCTTTTGGAGTTTCGTATGAGAAGTTATTTCTGTTTTTAATTGGCATTGCTCGGCCTAGTAGCGAAGCAACGGGAGTCAAAGTTTCAGAACGGTGGTCAGGAACGGACAGACAAGATTGATAATTTTTCTAACAACAACGAGATGTAGGATCTCACACACTAGGCTTGTCTTGACTGTTGCTGGGACTGATTACATGAGCTGAAGCTAACGCCTCCCGTCATCGTATCAGCATCACTGAGACACTGAACAGAACTCTGGCTCACTGAATGGAAACTGCAAAGTTACAATATATCAAGCAATTACCTGTCTCAAAATTATATAGATATATATATAGCTGTGGCTACCAAGAGCCACAAGCAGAGGCTATACTAGAAAATTCTCTACACATGGTAATCTAACAAGAGTATCATGAGACATATAATCTAAATGGTTACTGATAGATTGGACTGAAACCACTCTATTCTCATACGGCGCAAGCACCAGAGGAAAAATTCAGTGACATCTGTAATTCTGCAACTGATATTAGATCTGCATGCAATTGGTCTGCAGCAAGGAATCGGAAATTGAATAGTGATTCATCCATCAAATCCGTCATCAGTCATGAATAATCTGCAAGAGTAATGAGTCCTCATCTAGAACACCACCATCCCCCAAAGACAAATGCTAAGGTCAAATAAACATGATGGAATGGAATTTAGCTTGAGGAAGTGGACGCAGGGACTACCAGCAAGCCTGACCTTGATATTTGGCTTTGCAAGGCAGTAGATGCAGTGCAAGTCAGGCGCTCTTGTCAATGGTTTTTTTTTAAGGCAATGTACCAAATACATGATCCCACAGATTTGAAGTTATTCCAAAGCCCTTGTTTTGAATTCTGAAGTGATGGTTCAGATGGTATTTTTGATGTACTTCAGAAAGAAAATGGAAGTATAAAATGAGATGGCGTGGTTTGATAAACTTCAGAATGAAACAATCACCTTGAGATGTTTTCCTGGATCAGGTGATGGCTGGCCATGATGCAGGTGGTAGTGTGTGCAATCATAGACCACATAACCCAACAGGCCCCTGTGCACGTAGCTCTGCCACGAACATAGCGGATGATTACAAAGACATGGTAATCCAAGACGATCGTGTAGAGAGAGAAAGAGAGACAGAACAATATATGGTCCCATAAATATTTGTTGGACCTCTTCAATGATCCATACGATTTGTTCCTAAACTCCTCATCAAAATACATACGTACTTTCACTGCTCTCTTCCGGCCGGATATGCAAAAGTCTCAACTGGAAGGTATAAAAATAGTCCTACACTGATTGTGAAAAAGAAAAGAACACAACTTATAAATGTGAAAAAGATTTTACCTATAGAACTAATCTTTTAGAGGGAGAAGGGCCAATACTACTTATAAAGTTATTGTTTTATGGCTTGTATATGGCAGCGCGTAAGCTTAGGTGATCAGCCTGTTTGGACCTATGGCTCAGAGAGTAAATCCGATTGAATCTAGACATACAGCCAATGTCAGATCTGATATTTGGTATCAGAGTCTAGGTGCATAACATCTCTTTGGTTGCAGAAGTGCACAGCTAATATGTGAGGAGGAGATTGTTAAGAATAGTCTTATATTGGTTGTGAAAAAAGAAAAGGCACAACTTATAAGTGTGAGGGAGACTTCATCCATGGGACTAGTTTTTTAGAAGAAGAATGCATAATACCACTTATAAAGTTATTGCTTTAGAGCTTGCATATAGTGGCCTGTGAGCTTAGGTGGTCAGCTCGTTTGGACCTATGACTCGAAGAGTAAACCCAGTTAAACTTAGACATACGGTCAGGATTAGATCTGACAGCATGCATGTATGTATGTATAGCTAGCTAGCTAGCTAGCTAGGGTTTGGCCCGCACGAGAAGGTACAAATGTTGGCTGCTCCATGCGTACAAGGTCCTTTCTATTTCCTCTACCTCGAACCCGCCCTGCCTGTCGATCGATCGCTAGGCGTCCATGCAGTCCAACCGTCGATCGCGCTGGCCTCGCACCGCACGCACGGCACCATATCGATGTATGGATGAATGGATTCAATTAATTCCATTCAATTCAGTTCGGCGCATATCGATCGAGAGAGACAGAAAGTTCTGTGATGTCGTCCGGTTAATTTGCATCGCCGGAACGAACGCCCGATCGATCGACCGGCGGTTCGTTGCTGTTCCTGTCCTCCTTGCCTTGCTGGCTTGGAGCTAGCTACCATGCGAAACTATATGTGTGTGTTGTGGTTGAACTGTTGTCGAAATCGATCGATCGCTCAATAGATGGTAGCATCTGCTCAGTCGATTAAATTTCACTCTCCTCGTTGGAACCTATTTTTCATCTAGCTACATGACGCACATATATATAGATTGAAGGTACCAAACATAGGGCCGGGGCTCACCTGTGTAGCCGTCAAGCATACCTACCTACGAGATTTTTCTGAATCATTTGCATGGCAAGAGCAAGACAAGGTGTTCAATTATTCATATATAAATTAGTCGAGTTGTCCGTACAATTGCGCGGTTAAATTTATAACTAATGTTATATCTTCTTATATATATACAAGTTTAATGTGTGTGTGTATAAAATTACATTGCTTACAGCTGATTTAAAATGTATATCCGATTTCATATATACTTGTTCATGGATAATTACTTAATTATACTTCACTCCTTGATTTTGGACATAAACTCTTGTCACCTTAGAATTAATGGTAAACATACTAGATATAACTCCATATCTAAGTGCCGGTTTAGTCTTACTTAGGTACTCAAAAGCATTGAATTGCCTTGACATCATTTCAAAATATGAAACTAGTTTTAGGCAGCTATTAGAGAGAAATAGCTGGTATATTGAGATAGCTTACTTTCATGCTTCTCACAAACCAAAAACTTGCTTTTCCCATCTGGGTAGATGGTAAGAGTGATTGGTGTGGATGTAGCACAAGATATTATGTTTTGTGGTAGCACTGTCTAGATAATTTTAAGAACTAAATTATATGATGACCTTCCAATATAAAATAGTGCAACCATAAGTCTATAATGGGTATGACTTACTCGACTAATTTGCATCGACCCATTGTAGGTTACGTCATCCGGTGGCACATGGTCAATTGAGCGAGTGGAGGCCTTTGATGTGATGACTCAAAAGGGGGCTTTTGGAGCAGGTGGACGTAGCCACACAGCGGTGGAAACCTCATCGGGTGTGGCCTCATTGGAAAAATGCATTATAAAGGCTTTGTGATGACCTTCTTGATTCACATGTCTAAAGAAATATGTGAAACATAACAAGTTGATTATCTCTTGTAATAATTGCGGTATAAGCATATACTTAAATTTAATTCCAATATAATCAGTAATGACATGAACATGGTATAAAAGATATATAAAAGACTTAGCTATCACATAAGCACAAATACTTTTTAAGCCATTTCTATAAAAGCATATGCCCAACAAATATACCATGAAAATCATCATATCTAGTATAATGGTCAACAATAGATAATTTGTGAATAGTGTTCTCAGATTGTAGGGTTACACAAGTTAAAACTTGGCCGTCCCACTACGATAGCTTTATACTCTTCATTAATTAGATATGTCAAAGAAGATTAAAACTTTGAGCTCTAAATCTCAATCTCAGAATATAAATTCAGCCAGCAATACAGACAGAACAAGTGACCATCATATTTCACTAAAATTCAGCCCAAATTGACTTAATACTCTACCAGAATGTAGACTCACAATTTTATCAAATCATGCACAAGCTGAATTGGAGATCTTGTATGAAATCATCATATGAACTGCAGTGATCATAGAATGAACATGTACACCAAATATATAACAGCAGAGTATATGCAAAATAACATAAGCATCAAGATTCAGAGCTTAGTTTTAACCATCTAATTTCAGCATAAAGCTATTATCTTCATCGAGTAGTTTATCCCACTGATTCTTTGCAATCACAGATATATGAATAGGATGTAAACTGCAAAGAAATAAAACCGTATACTCACAAAGCCGATGATACTCAAAATCACTGAGAAGATCACAGACCCAGGCACGCCACAGGGCACTGTCCCAGAAAACCTAGCGCCTCCCTCTACCACGGTAAGAGAGGGTAGCAGGTAATCGGAGAAACAAAGCCCCCTTCGCCGGTGTATGTTCACAAGCCGACGAAGTTGAGGTGAGGGAACGCCGCACACGGACACTGGAGGAACCGGCCAAGTACCTCGCCGTCGAGCACTAGGGACAACCGAAGCTGGCATCAAGATGCTAAAATAGCACAGAGACACCACACACCAGAGGCAACACAGGAAGATAAAGAGAGGTGAGGAAGAAGAAAGCACACTTCTCTTTGATGCCCCACAAAGGAGGAGCAAGCCCCTTCTTATAGCTAAGAGAGGAGTGGAAGAACCACTGGGGCGGTGGCCTTCAACGGATGGATCCGAGGATCCCGGGCTGCTATCGCCCCCCTCCTCTCCGCCAAAGCTACTCAAGTCAACGCCATGCCCCAGGGAAGCTAGATCGGGAACGAGTCCCGCGCCTAGATCCAGAGGAGCGGTGGCACGGGGGAGCAAACTGCACAGGAGAGCGGGTCGCACGAGGGGACCGGGGGAGCAGGCCGCACAGGAGAGCGGGTCGCACAAGGGGACCATGCCGTCGGGTGGAGCTCGCCTGTCGCCGTCGGGAGCATCGCCTGCGCCGTCACCCGCTCGGGAGAGCCCGAGTCACTCGGGTGAGTGGGGAGGAGGTGAGCTCCTCCTTGTCTTCAGTCCGGCCCACCGACAAGTGTACCCTCTAGTACCAGATGCGAAATATGCATCGTTAGGCATAATTCCTTTCTCATTCACTGAAGAATAATTTGAGAAAGGTTGAGTACATTGTGTACTCAGCAAGACTTCTATTTTATCATAAAATTATATATACACACACCAAGCCATGACACTCAGTACAATACATACGGCGGCAGGAAGGCATGTACCTGCTGGCTGTGTAAATGGTCTGTACTAGAACGTACGTGCACGGTTCACCCTAACAGTGTATGAATTCATGCAACAACAGTGTGCACGTACCGATCAGCTGTGGTGGCAGAAAAGGCCCTTTTAATCCGGAACACACTTATTTGGCGACCGCCGACGACCGTGCAATGTGCAACTATATATGCGTGCATTGGCATCGAATTGTACATAGCTATATTATATTATATATATGCTTAGCGTACCTGATCGTTCGCACGATCGATCGATTCACATGGCTAATGCTCATGGCTAGTTACAGTACCGCGTACACGCGAGAGAGAGAGAGAGAGCGCGCTAGCACCTCACCTAGCAGCCAAGCACGAGACTGCTACGAGTCACAGTCACACGTACACGCTGCTACAGGGCAGAAATTGCGATGGCGAGGGCAAGTACCCGGGGGCAGCTACGTGTGTATGGATGGTCCGGGTCTTGCCTAGCTTAATCCGTTCACGTGCATGAACAGCATGAATCACGACACATGATCCAAAAGGTGAGGGAGTCAACTATGATTTTTGACATTTTAAGTCGGCTGTGAATTAGCAAATTAACCCGCTTGATCAAAGACCAAAGGGAGATCCGACCCATATATCAAACACTACTGGTACATGGATATATACCTATCAATGCGTTGTATTAGTTGCATTCAGAGATAAGATGATATATATATATATCTTTACTACTTTAAAAGAAGGAGTTGGTGGTTGATGAGTCCTCTCCTATATCTCTTTTTAATCGTTTGATCTCAACAATTAAATCTTGACCGTAAATCCCTGCAACTCTAAAACCCCCGCTGACTCCCTAACAGACTCCCTAACGGAACCCGTGCGCGGCCTGATTTCTTTCGGCTTTCTCGATCCTCCCGCAACTACCTGCTTTCTTCCGCCTCTCATCTCATTGCTCCTCCCGCCGCCTCCATCGCTCCTCCCGCCGCCGCGCCGCCCTCGCCTCATCCCCTCCCTCCGCTCTCTCCATCTCCGCCCCTCCGCGCCGCCGCATCCTCCTCCCTAGCCCGCGCCGCCGCCGCCGCCTCCTCCCCTACTCCCCCAACCCCCCGCGCCGCCGCCTCCCCCTCTCCATCCCCCGCACCGCCGTCTCCTACTCCCCCCACCCCTCTCCCTCCTCTGCCGCCGCATCCTTCCCTCCCTTCGCCCCCCCCACGTCGCCGCCACTCGATCGCCAGCGTGAATCGCCGCCACCACCATCAACTCCCTCCTCCTCCCTCTATCTTCATTGCAGTTGGTGCCCGCCCCCGGCCACGCCTTCCACGACCACGGCGAACCCACGGGCCTGTGGACTCAACGGCGTCTAGCGACCTTGCCCTCTCGCAAACACCTCCTATCCCGAGCTGGGTCAAGACTGTCGCCTCCGAGGTGGGATGCCATGCCTTCTCTCTGTTTCTTGATTCGATTTGGGTGTCATTTCCTTTCCTTTTGTACTATGATTTTGATATTGTTGGTTACGTATGCGCGTTGGTTCTTGGTAGGTGGAGATGATCACGAAGGTGCGAGAAGGGTCGATGCGTTGTAGATCGGCGTGGTGCTCGTGACCAAGACGATATCCCCTCGTCAAGAGCGTCACTAGCAGCAAGATCCTCCGCATCCTCAAACATCAAAATTGGGTCTGGTATGATATTTATTGCATCTCCAACCATTGAAAGATAAGCAAATGCTACATCTTCTTAGAAACTCACAATTCCTCTTAGAAATCAAGTTTTTCTTGGCTTACTTTCTCATAACAAGTTTCACCTACGGATAATCTAAGGCGGTAGTCTGATGAATCTTAGCTCCCTCTTCTTGTCTGAGCTGAAACTTTAAACATCTCACCTAACATTTTTCTTAGCAATGTTTACAAAGGCAAAGAAAAAGAACTGAAATCGATGAGTCCTTGACTTGGTCGAGTTCTTGCAAAGGTGATTTCTCCTCTTGTTTAAGTTTTAAACCGGTTGGCTCTGGACAAGTCTTGTTGCTAATCGGTTGTGAAGTGTGAAATCGTGAACCCTAAGGTCCCTAACCATTCTCAGTATCTCTAAATTTTTACCAATGAGAATTATGGTAGACTCCCATCCGCACTTTCAAAATTGCAATTAACCATTTATACTTTAGAAAATGTGCATACAGTATGTTTTGTCTCCTAAGGCCATAGAGTCGGTTGACAAGCTCTTATTTATGCACACAGATGAAATTAGAGACACCGAACTAAAGGCCTTAGACACGCTTTTAAGTTTTAGGGAAAAAATGTATATGGCCCTTCTTGCAAAAGGTGATTTCTCCTATTGTTTAAGTTTTAAACTGGTTGGCTCTGGACAAGTATTGTTGCTAACCAATATTGCAGAGGTCAAGCTTTCCAGGGAATCTCTTAATAAAATATAGAAAGTTATAGAAGCAAGAACTTTTCGTGCTCGCAACAGCAACACACGATGAGATGCACTGCTAAGCTCCTTGCGTTTAAGCTCAATTTCTTAGAACAGCTGGATCACATCATTTAACCTACCGCTTTTTTTTAAGCTAGGTTTTTTTATCAGCACAGCGTTTCTAGGCTGATGAGCTAAATCCTCTTCTTTTCTAGATGCCGTTGTCGCGTGCAGATGAGTGGTCTGTGTGCAAGGTGTTCAACAAGGACCTAGCGGCGAGGAACGGGCCAATGGTGGCGGTGGACGTGGGGCTCGAGCGTGTCAACTCGTTTGGCTTCATCAGCGACTTTCTCGACCCCGTGGAGCTTCCGCCGCTCATGGACCCGTCCTTCGGCGCCGACGTCGATGAGGTGATTGACTTCAAGGGCCTTGCGTCTACCTCGGGCCATGCCGCGGGAGGCGCCGGTGCCCATGCTACGCCGGGCATGAGCTACCTGCTGCAGGTCAAGATGGAATCATGGAAGAGCCCGTGCCGCTGTAGTACAATCATCATCGGCGGATGACTTAGTTGACCGTGTTTTCCGCAATGAAGCTGTGGACCAAACTCATCTTGTGGAACTCCATCAGATAGAAGGTAACTGTTTTCTTGTTTTCGCCTATGGGGTGTTTTATTGATTAATATTTGGTCCATATGTTGGATGACATACAGTAACGTTCTGGCAAGGAAGCTAATTATAATGCTTCTTATTTCAGGTCTTATTTGTGATTATGGTTTGACTCTTGGTGATCTGATTGGTGTATTGGAGGATTTCTTCTCGAGTCTAGATGCTAAGCCATCAACACAACCTTGTCATAATATTTGTGAATTTTGCAGTTAGACAGTTTTATAAAATTTGTAGTTTTGTACCATAACTTCATATTCAACTATTCCAAGAATATTTGTGTTGCATGCATGTCTTATTCATCTACATCATATTCGAGAAGTTAGCTTCTTAGGTATGCATCTTTATTAAGATGAATAAATTTAGATGGTGATTTAAACACTACTAAGAGGATGGAGGAGATCTTTTATTCTACTAAGAGGATGGAGGAAATCTTTTATTTTCACACGAGTCTTTAACAAACTTAGCTGTATATTAGTGACTATGTGCTTTGTTATTGCTAATGACAGCTACTTGAGTGATGCCTTGTTTTTGCGCTCCTGCCTTGATCCTGACTAATATTGTATTCCTAGAGCAGAACCCTCCTCTTAAATTGACCCTGTTGTAATAATGGTACCATGCTTTGTCCATAGAAACACAAGAGATTTATTTATTACCTATTAGGCTATTTATCTTGCGAAACATCTCTATTTAGATCAATAGTATATTGTGTATGTTGCCTATTGCCAGATAAGTTTTAACAATGAGGCATTCACAAGTCATCCAACTATTGCTCCCTTTATTGTCCTGTATCTTTGCTTCATCCAACAGTCTTTATACATTGGGCTTGCGCACATGATTTTTTTGCTAATATTGGTATTTATTGTATGGTTTAGGATCTTTATATTTATGTATCACTTTTTTTGAATTCCGTTACAACGTACGGGCACAATACTAGTAGGAAAAATACTTCCTACATCCAGGTGTAATTACATCCACCTCTGATATACCGCCTAAACGAACTTGAAATAATCCTTTATCACTTTAGGTATACTCATATACTAAATATGAGATATTCTAATGTGAACCACATGAAAAAATTTCAAGGGAGTCCATAATTTTTAGCGTATTTTATAAATACCTTTATATACGTACATAAAAAGTAGTATATCTAAAAAAATATACATACCACCTCCGAAAAATTGTTCATATCACCTAGATGATCTTAAATACTCGTATACTATACGTACATACTCTCCGTTACGCGAGATACTCTCTACATTGTGAGATACGTTATAGGGTGTAATTACACTCGGGTGTAGAAAAGAGGTTTCATATATATATATATATATATATATATATATATATATATATATATATATATATAGTAGCAGATACACATACGTTTATGCATGAGTTGAGAGAGAGAGCTCAGGTGTGTTCATTACCGAAAGAGAGTAGCGCGCCATGCATGCATGCAGGTACGTTAGCCATGCACGGGTGCACTGTTCATCCCTTGGCCTTTTCCCTTCGTCCTCCCTTGGCTTTTCCTCCCTGCCCTCGTGCTGCTAGCTTGCGGTGCCTGGAAGCAAGCTGCAAGGAGAAAAGCAGAAAGACCAGTAGCAAGCTGTACTCAGATGTTGAATGGAGCGGTGACTTTTGATCGATCGATTGGGCTTTAACTTTTTTTTCGGTCGGCACTGTTACTGTCAGATCTATGGATCCGTGCATGCACGATCATATGTACGTAGCAGCTGGCTTATCGATAGACGCTGCAAAGTAGCTATTCTTTTTTCTGCGGTTTTTGATTTTTAGTTAAAATTTTTAAATTTTAGCTATTTGTGACAGAGATTACAAAGAGAGATATATTCGTTTGCAATTTTGGATGGTATAGATGTTGGATTTTTAATGTATAATATAATTAACTTGTAAGCTCTATCTTACAAAAATACTCTGTTTGAAAGTATAGGTTCGTAGTGGCCGGTGCTGTCGCGGCATGATGGTGCCAGCAGACGCACGGCCAGAGGTCGATGATCAGGAGAGAAGTGCAAGCGAAGCCCGTCGTGATCTGTACGTACGTACGTACGTACATGATCGGCCATATCGTTCGGCCAGTAAAATTGACCGGCTCGTGATTTACCTTAATCGTTTTATTACAATCGCTAGGCTTGATTTGCATGCATGGAATCGGCAGGGAGAAGCTAAAGCGATCTTAGCTAACCATTATTTTGGTTTGGTTTGGTTTGGTTTGGTTTGGTTGGGTCGTGTGTCGACATGAAGAGGAGTGAGGTAGACGCTAGCAGCTATGTACTACTGCTTATTGAACGGATCGATCGATGTACCGCCCTCATTTGAAAATGTAAGACGTTGTTTAACTCTATACGGCCTTTAAGATTAAGTTTTGAATATTAATCTTTTAAATACTTCATTTATAGCTACAAAATCATGATCATATATAAGAAAGTGCATGCTTTCAAATAGGAATCCAAAATATCACTCTTGTGCCATATAATATAATATGCGTATTATTGGACTAGTTGTTTGTCGACAAAGTTTACAAACTTACAATTCCAAAATTCGTGGGCGCGCAACATTTTTCTACGGAGGGGTAGCTTCTAAGGATAACTGTAGTTTCACTGTAGTAAATTAGTACATGGAAGCGGGGGATAAATTAAGGTACACAGTTTGCTTAATTTACAATCAGAGCTAATTAAGGTATTGTTTTAAATAACTTTTGACTTCTGGTTTTTAGCTTTTAAAAATTAAAAATTATTTTAAACATATTGGTTTCTTAAGGCTACTTTTTTCTTTATTCTTTATTTTTTATTTGCATTGACTATAGAGATATAATAATATTTTTCTATTTTATCTTTATTTTTAATTAAATAATTTAGAAAAAATTAATAATTATCGTAATACCATTTTAATCAAAAGTTGAATAGAACAGGCTTGCATTACGGCAAACATGCAACATTGCACGGAGCAGTGGTCCGGTGTTCGATCGATAGATTGAAACCATGCTGAGAATCGACTGGAAGAAATGCTTCATTGTCATCACGTACGTACGTATGGTACAAACAAAAGACAAGTGCCGGATGCGACAAGGTGAGAAGTGACAAGGTCAAACATGAAACTGTGGGCCGCTTCTTTTCTGTGTTAGTATGTCTTTTCTAGAATTACTTTTTTACATCTCATAAATATTAAATAGAGTATTTTTTTAATATAAAATCTACTAATCGATTTAATTGTTACATGCCTGGCGTTGGCAGGGAGCAATCGTAGTAGTTAATAATTCTTTCGGTGGGCACCACGATGACGAGGCTCCATGATTAGATTTTTATCTATGATTAAGATTTTTCATCTATGATTGATTAAGTATACTAAATCAATAATTTCTTTTCCAGATCGCTACCTTTTGGAATTAATGAATGCTAACAGATTTGCCTGATATATTACATAATATTATACTTGTACGTATCTAAAAGTAATCCAAAAGCAGAGAGCCCTAGTGCCTAGTGCCTATTTCAGTTTCATATATATATATATATATATATATATATATATATATATATATATATATATATATATATATATATATATATATATATATATATATATATACACACACACACACACACGTGTATGTATGTATACGTGTGTGTGTATAAACTGTAATGAGTGGATGTATGTAGGAAACTAACTAGCTATGAGAAACTGTAATTTCGCTGCAGTTAGTAACTAGCAGTACATGGATGGGGGCCGGGGTAAAAGACACTAGTACAAATTAGCTTGCTTTACAGTCAGAGCCAAATTAATCCAGTCGAAGCTAGCAGCGACGCCGCACGTACTGGTGTACGTTCGATCGATAGATCGATCTGGAACCGCAGCTGAAAATCAACAAGGACCAGGATGCACTCTCTGGTGACCACGTCCATATGATATGTACGTTCCAAGCAAAGACACATGCCGGCCGGATGCGACGGAGAGGAGTGGCAGAGCCGGTAAAGAGCGAGCGAGCAATGCAACTGGCTGTCCTGAATGCATGCATGCATGCATATGCTATGCAGAGCCTAAGCAGGTAGCTACGAACCAGACAGGGAGACTCGCCCTCTCCTGGCTAGCTTCAGAAGTTGTCGGAGTTGAGCAGCAGCAACCGGCGGCGACATGTTCCAACACGGTGGCAGGGCTTCTTCCCCAACTTTGACCAGCGATGATGAGAGATAGGCAGTTCACTTATACTTCAACACTTCTTCTTATATGTAGGCTCTCTCAGGTCTAAGACGTGGAATAGAAATGGGCTGCAATTATTTTTTAATTATGCTAACCAAGTCTTGAACTCAAGACCTCTTTGCTTTGATACCATATTGAGTTGAATACACTAAACTGTTCATCCAAAAATTTAAGCTGATGAGAAAAAACGAGCAATTCACTTATATTTTAACACGGTTGTCCCTTTTGCCACCATCAACAAGTTTGCTCTTTGTTGATCCTGTCGTGAGAATTTGAACAAGAATATAACATCTCTTACTTTTATTTGAACAAACATTGCAAGTAGTTTTGTTTACATGTACATCTACATGTTTTTATCGGTCAGTCCATTTCATTGTCTGGATTTAAACTCAGAAACTTCAGTATAACGACAAGAATGATGATAGTAGCTTTCTGCTTCTTGGAACTAAACTTGTCATCAGGATTTAGTAATCTGGGGTGTGGTGAGATATTGAGATTTGTAACCATTCCCATAATAAGTGCCGGTGACATTACCCTATGAAAACTTATAACTGAATTTGGTTTTTGGATGTGTATATTTATGGTAAACTACAGGCTGTTCTGACCTTGAATTAACAAGGGTAAGTTGCTTGCATTTCCAGATGCTGCAGTCCAAACTGTTCTGCAAACTAGATGATTTTCCTCTGTTTTTCACACATGGTCTTGAAGCTAACAGGCAAATCTTTTGCATGTACAATGTTCCTCTGTTTCCAGATTTCATTAAGAGCTTGTTCTTTTCCCTACTAGTATGGAGAAAATTTTTCTTGTGTTCTTATAGTTTTCTTCATGAAGATGGTAATTCCAAATAGCAAGTGTCTTGATATGACATGTTTTTTTTCTCTCTCAAGAGCCATTCCTTTTGTGTTTTGTCCACTCACATAGTGTCAAGTGTCAACTTGACTTTTCATTATTTGATTAAGCAGGTGATATACTTTGGTGATCATCTTTTGAGCGACTTGAGAGGGCCTTCAACTTCTAAGCGCCAGTGGCAGGCTTTTGCTTTTATTTTCCTGTAGCACTTTTTGTCTTTTTATGTTTTTTTTGTGTTTTATTTTTTTATGTATTCCTTTGCATTGTTCGTAATATGTTAACATGCTGTTTTTATTTTTATATTTTTTAAAATATTTTTATGCTCAATAAGCCAATTCAACTACAATAAAAAAATAAATCAGTTACAGTAAAATTTCAACCAGAAGCTAAAAACCATCGCTATTCTGAACGCCTCCAAAAGCTGATTGGCGATCAGTTGCTGTAATTCACGAACTTGAGATTTACTTTTGCCAGAACATGGTGAAGGCATTCTCTACTCTGCTGATTCTCATTCACATTGTTATTTAGTAAGAAGTATGTTTACCGTAGCTTGGTTTGCAAGCTAAGTAGTTTGATCTTGTTCTGGCAGCTAGGCTCGGGAGCCACCCCGGGCCAGCTCAAGCCACCTTTCAAGCTGTGCCAAGCAGTATTTTTGGCTTGTTTTTTAAACGAGTCGAGTCAAGCTGTAACTAAGATCGACCTAGGCGAGCCTGACTCGAGCCGAGCCGTAGTTGCAGTGGGTGCCTCCATTTTTTTTAAAAAAGGGTATATACTAGGTATAGTATATATATGTATACATACATGGCCACATACATCATATACATACGTGTGTATATGTATACATATATGTCTCTCTACTGTATCAGGGTCGTGATTGCGTTGTCGGCCGGACGCGGTTGCACGAATTTGAAGATGGTAAGATAATAGGCCAATATTCCGGTAGGCCGTCAAGACCGCACGCAGACACGAACGGCCGAGCCCGTCATGCAATCTAGCTACGGGCATCTTCTTAGCTGTGCGTGCAATCGGAAGCCCAAAAGATACGACGGAGAAGAAAGGCAGGGTGCTCGAGCAGGCCGCGCAAGGGGAGGGCGCCCGTACGCCACGCTGGTCGATCGGTCGCCGCCTCGCGCGCCGGAGCTCCGGCGGGAGAAGCTCACCGTCTGTGACGTCGAGAGGGTGCTCTCGCTGATGTGGCGCTCGCAGCCTTCCCCTGGCAGGCATCACCCGCGACGGAGAAGCTGCACCGCCTGCGCTCGCGGCTAGCCCCGCTGCGTGCCGTCGGTCAAATCTCCACCCTGCTCAACGGGGAACCATCCCACGCCGCGATATCCGGGGGCGAAACTAGAATGAAAATGATCAAAGTTCACTACTTTACCAAATATATAATTATATGTATAATTTTTTCTCCGATTTACAACAAAGTAGGTGGGTATTCCAATTTTTAAAAAGCCAAATTGAAACCTTAATTTTGAACCCTATAATTTGATAAAAAAAATTACCCTATATCGATTCAGGACTTAATCCATACCGCCAAGTGCTCAATAAGACGATCGATGGATACTGACGACCAAGAGATGCGGCAACCAGTGGGTTGCAGCCTAGGCCTCTGGGCTCTGCCAACTGTCGACTGTGAGCATGTGACCAAGCGAGGGGGTAGATTTTGCTTTTGCGCGAGGCGGGACAGAGGGAGGGAGAGAACGAGACGCGAGTGACTGGGGCAATACGATATGTATGCGGTGCAACCTCTGCTTGTTATATTCCCTCTGTAGAGTGGCTTGGCTAGGCGAGCACCTTTGGCCATGCTTGTATTAGCTAGATTGTACTTGCATATGTTAGGCTATATGTTCTGGGTCTCAATTGATGTCGTCTTGAGCCTAGCTATGGGTGCACCGAATGGAGAAGCTAGAGCTAAGAGGTCTAGAGCTTCGATCTTTGGGCTAGTCAGGTGTCTTTCAATTTGAGCTGGAGGGTTTATACCTAAATTTACATAAGCTATACAATAGAAAAATAAAATTAGACCTGATGTCCTGTGCACCCCCATGGGGCACTTTGGATCCGCCCCTGGCGACATCGCCGACACCGCCGGTCCCCCAGCTTCGCCAAGAGGCCTTGACGTCCCTTGCATAGAGGAAGGATTAAATAGACCTATTTTTTTGACCTACGATTTATTAATCTAATAAATATCGATTACTACAAGCCGAATCCGAAAGCCATGGAAAGCCCAAACAAACAGGTCATTAGTTCATTGAAAAATATATATCTGCAAACTGCAAGTTTCGGTTGATGACAGAACCAAACTGCTGGGTCAGTGCTGGTACATGGCAGAGGCAGACATGGCAGCATGCATTTGCCAGCAAAGCCTGCCCAGCTGCACTGCACGTCATTTATATGCGCTGCATCTGCGTTGCTTACGAGTTGGTACTACATGACATCCAGCACCAGGTTCTGTGTCTAATAGTGCAATGACATGTCTATAGCATGGAGGCCCATTTCTCGGCCCATGCGCGTCACTCGTCAAATTTTTGAAAGGCCATGTGTATTTGCTTGTTACAGGGTTGCTTATCATCATTGTTCAGAAATTAGTACTAGCGTACAACTGAGCAAGCTAGTGGGCAGGGGTGTCAATGGATACGAACTATCCGTTTTATTCAACTACTGTATTCGATAGAATACGGATATGATTTAGATTTTCTGTTCGATTAACAATTTCTCTCCTATTTGTTTTCATATAAAAAGCAGGGGTGTCAATAGATACGAATTATTCATTTTATTCAACTAATGTATTCGATAGAATACAAATATGATTTAGATTTTTTCCATTCGATTAACAAGTTCTCCCCTATTTGTATCCATATTCATATAAAAAATATGGATGTAAATATGCAACGTTATAATAGTATTTTATTTATGGATGAAAATATGTCATCTTCATATTTTAAAATATGCGAAGGGTTAAATATAAAAAACTTACAAACAAATATAGCATTAAAATTTTTTTGAATTGGATGATATATATAACCTTAAATGATCCAAAATATATGCTCACAATAAAAGAATTTTATTATATAAAAAATGAGGGTTCTAATTTGTCTTAAGGCCTATCATGCGACCAGCTCTGGGGGTGGAAATAAAATTTTATACCAGTACATGTGGGATTACAATATTAGATTACAAACACAAGTAAAATTTGAGTAAAATATTTTCATGGTTGTAGATCAAAACGTCCATATTCACTTCATTGATATCAGTTTTAGTTAACTGCCAACCATAGACCATTTTGTTATGCAACAAGTTTAGCTTATATAGTGCATCTAATGTGCTTACATAACACACACATACCAAGGAAATGTAAACTACATTATGTTACATGACACAAATGCATTAGGTAGGTTATGTAACACATGAACCACACGTAATCTAGTTTAAAGAGGATCCCCATGCAGCGCATCCGTCATTCGACCACACACGAAGATCGACACCATATCCTTCCTGCACATAGGTCGAATGAGGGCGGTCGTTGGTGCTATCTCTGACAATAAAATACATTTGCAGCTTGTCCCTTTCCTTAATGACATCTAGATTTGATACCCATGAAAGGCCCAATGTAAATTCATGGCATGTTGGGAACAAACCATGGTATGCTGTGGTGCTGTAAAAATATATTTCACCACACGAATGGAAAGAGCTTTCCAGCGTTGTGTTGACACCGCGTGCCAACAAGTATATAGCCGGTAGCACTTGGTCATGTCATCAACTGAACATCACTATGATCAAACTAAAGAAGAAATGTCTAATAAGGAGATGTCGAGGAGGAGGATATTCAAATCGGCTCAGGATATAGGAAACACTGCAATGCTGAGCCGTATAAAGACGTAGTGAATGCTATCAACCCTCTCCGCAAAAAAAAAAAAAAACACTAGGCTTCTACTCAAGTAAGAGCTTCATATTTGTCTACGAAGTCAAGGACATATAAAGGAGACACATGACAAAAACCATCCCAGATGGCACCCTGAATGCTCCTCTGAGCATCCAAAGCAGCAACAAAGCGTTAGCTTCCTTCCAAAATAACCAGACAAGGCAAGTTGTTTTGTAAGGGCATCCACAATGTATGAAAAAGGAGGTTTTAAGCCACCTTAATGTCGACCTTATACGTTACAGGGTTGGCCTTAAAGCAGGTTATAAGTAAAAAAAGCTTAAAGCCAGTTCTCAAGCTAAAGACTTGGCCATAAGCATTAAAACACAATTTTTTATTGAATTATGGGTTCTCTCTCCCTCCACCATAAGCTAAAGGCCAGTTTTTTTTATTAGAATGTGGGTCCCACTTAGTACCCACAAAGATCCTATATATTTGTAGCAGATTGCACCAAGCGATATCATCATACCTTAAGATCAACCTGGGTCTTATACATTGGAGATGCCCTAAGGAAAAGGACCCTAATTTTATATTAATATGCAAAACTGTACACATCTACATAGTTACATTTGAATCTAAAAATAAAAGATAATTATATAGAGGTCCATCTAGACCGTACTACAGAATCACAGGAATAATCATGAACTTCGTCGATTCTGATGAGCCTTTGCCAGAATTACGGGAGATGGCTAGCGCTAACCCATTGCCAACGAAGTCATCTTCCGATACTCATACTCTAGGTACAATTAGCCAGAAGTTCATTTTCTATTATTGCTAATAGAATTTCTATATTAACCATCCTTTTATGTAGATGACAAAATATAACTCTGTTCGTTGGATCGATTCACCCCACAAACACTATGTTGTGGTATATATGGATACATAGTGAAGCCGAATCTTAGAGTTGGAGGCATAGATATCGTTAATTATAATTAAATTAATATGAATTAATATGGTAAATTCAGAGCACATAAAATTTTTAAAAAATTAGACAATTAGGACGACTATCTTGGGAGGCCGCACATAAAATTTTATAATATTTGGAGCTCGTTTGCTATATGTAACAACTTGCACAAACACCATAATCTTATGAATTTTTAGCAACATTTAGAGTAGATAAAATTATTAAAAAAAATACACAATTAAGTATATTGTATCGGGAGGGCACAGAAAATTTTGTAATTTTTTGAGCTAATTTATTATATCTAAAAATTTTAAAAATAGTACATATAAACTACTGATTAAGATAAATAATTAAGTTGGTTTAATTACCTGGCACCCTGTAGCTGTGCGGCAAGTCCTTAGACGCATGGCCACCGGGCAATCCTCAACATTTGTTAGCTCCATGACACTGCTGCTCAGTCACCCTGCAGCAAAAATGATATTTTCACAATTACTGTGCATCTACGGCTATTATTATAAATGCAATACCGAAACACATCAAAAGAGCCAAATACACATAGGAGAATACTATGCATATACGGTACGTGTACTCGACTGGCGACAGGGCACGGTAAAAAAAGACGGGACAGTCCACGCGAGACCACGCGTGGGAAGGCTCACGCGTGTCCACGCGTTACGATCCGCGGGGCCCGTATGGCAGAGACACCAGCGTGGCGGTTATCCGGGTCCAGCCAAGCCCACCACCAAGTAGACACCAAACCCCGCAAGGGCAAAATAAACCGAGAAATAATCGAAAAAAGGGGGGAAAAAATCTCGCCGCCGGCGACGGCCACGCCACATGCCGATCTCCGCCGGCCTCCGCGCGCCTCCGCACAGGGCCTCCGATTCTGTCTCCAGGCAGCGCCTCCGCTGCGTTCCTCCCCCGTCGCCGCCTTCGATTGTGGCGGTAGCGGCGGTGGACGGCGTCCGGCGCAGGAGGCTCGCGCGGTTCGGGGTGGTGGCTGCCTCTGCGGCGTCTCCAGACGAGCTCCACGCGCGGGGGAGGCCCCTCCACGGGTCCTCCGAGGTGAGCAGAGCTGCTCCTCCAAGGGCCGGTGTTTATTCGTCTGTGTTAATAAAAATCTACGCCTTTGCATGAGTAATCGTATGGAACGAAGGCTGTGGAAGATTGAGCACTGCAAAAAAGTAGAGAAATCTTAATTGAGCAGGCGATATGATTCGTTGATTGGTGTTGGGGTGGATTGGGCACTGCTGGGGGGGGGGGGGGGGAGGGGATTTGTATGGTAAATCTGTTGCTTTATGCTGTAATTGGGCCTGTGTTGTAAGACATCGAGTTATTGTTGGTTCTGTTTATTTGCGATGGAATGGGCAGCTTTTTCAGTAACTCCGAGCTAGGTTTAGAGAACTTTTGTCAGTTTTGGTGGGATTTTTGTTACTATTTACTAGTTAGCTTTGCGAAATGTTTGTTTGAGAGGAGCAACATCTCAACAAAACTAATTTAGTGAAGAATTAAAAGGCGGCAAGTCGCATTCTAGACTAGTATACTTTCTTGGGGTCAATGCACTTTATTGGCGTTATCCTCTTCTGAATGTTCGCCCAAAGCTTCCCGACCAAATTTTTGAGTTTTGATGTATATATTAATGTTGTAAACTTAAATTTGTTCTGGATACTCTAGGAGTTGGCACCACAATGGTACATGTAGTTTAGTAACTGCACTGATGGGCAAATACACTATGTCTTCTCATTGGATAAAGTTTGTTGAATTAAATATTAATATCAACTCTTGATGGTCTCGAGCAGCGCATAAATTTACCAGAAAAAACATGTGAGCATTATGATTAATAACTGTTTGAATGCGCACCATGTATTAGTTAGCTCCTTGGTGGTGGATGGCAGTGACGGTGAAGTAATCCTTTAAGCAGCTGAAATTATAAGCAGTTTGCCTAATTACCTATGTATTGAAGTGTCTCCAGACAGGTGTGAGGGAGTTATTTAGCTTTAACTAACGAAGGATATATGCTTGTGAGCTTCCGCTGGCAAACTTATCTAGACAGCGTTGGCATCTTTTGTTCCTAATTGAGTCACTGTATTGCTACTATCCATTATCATGATCTGCCTGTATCGTTTGCAGAAATCTGCCCTTTGGAACTTGATAAAAGATGTAGAACCTTTGAATCTAAGTATAGTCCAGAAAGATGTTCCTCTTGAAACTGTGGATGCAATGAAGAGGACTGTTTCTGGCATGTTGGGTCTGCTTCCATCTGATCAGTTCCGTGTTGTTGTTGAGGCCCTTTGGGACCCCTTCTTCAAGTTATTGGTATCTTCAATAATGACAGGGTATGCCTTTCTTCTGGAACATACCTTTCATGTTAATCCACTGTATTGATTAGTGATTATAGTTGAATTTAGTTGGTCAAAAGAAGTTTCATTTAAGCATGATCACCTTTTGCAATTGCGTGCATATGAAAGTAGCAAACAACTTGATGTGGAATCTAGGTCAACACTTTAGGATAAAGAATTTTGTGAGTTGGATTGGAGAAGCCCGCCACTAGTGGTAGCTTTCTGTAGCATAGCTCTTTTCTGTATTATCTACACATAGGAAATAGAAATGCTTTGTCACTGTAATTTGGCCAGTGTGTCAAGACAGTGTGCTGCACTTTGATTTATATTTGTGATACGTCAAAGCATGTTTTGAGGGAGCGAACTGTGAAGTCTGAATCTTTTTTCATAACTTCTTTGCCCAAGAGATTATTGTGTACAGAGTCTGAAACTTGTTTTTTTCCCTTCGAGTGTATAATACAACCTTGTCTTGTGTACTTGAACATCTGTCACGCATAATCTGTAAATCTTGCTTAAACTCGCATCACACAGTGCCACTTATATTCAACTTTCCTCAGTAACTTTCCTTTCCCTTTCACTTGTTACTGAGGGACTGCAATTTTTCGTAATTTCGAAAAAAGCAGATGAAAATAAGTTGCTAACTACCAGCTTGACACTCATCTAAATAACCTGATTCTTCAGAACTTCAGCTTGAAGCACTGGCATGCTTGATGGCATTCAACTTCCTCTCATGTGATAATTCTTGTTATCTTCATTGTTACCTTAACTATAAAGAAACTCCATTTAGTAGTTGTTACAGTGAGATGCAATGCTTTATTTTACTCAACTTTAATGCTACGAAGAAAGTTTGGATCACATCCTGTCTC
Source organism: Melocanna baccifera (assembly GCA_036346265.1). Classification (NCBI taxonomy): domain Eukaryota; kingdom Viridiplantae; phylum Streptophyta; class Magnoliopsida; order Poales; family Poaceae; genus Melocanna; species Melocanna baccifera. The sequence continues at coordinate 18,423,207 of CM070710.1, forward strand.
CTTCCACTTTTAATTTGCTTGTGTGTGCATTTGGTTAGTATTTGTCTACTACTCTACTTACAGACGTGATACACATGTTTGCATGTTCCAGAAAAAAATATTGCCTTAAGTTACTTTGTCTCTATTTCAGGTATACTCTTTGTAATGCTGAATATAGGCTCTCTCTTGAAAGGATCCTGGAGTTTTCTGAAGAAGAAACTGAATGCCAGAAAAGAGACAGCACTGAAGATATTCACAATGAAATCAATTTGGAAAGGCCTGTGACGATTTTCAGATTACCAGAAGATGATGACTTGACCCATGGACCAGAAAAGATAGATGAAAAATTATTGGGCGAAAATATGGGTGGACTAGATAACTTAAATACTGAAGCAAAAGAACACATTCTCCGGTTGCAGTCTCGCCTGGATTCCATAGAAAGGGTAACATCTATCTCATACCTGATTGGGCAATCCCAGATGGTTGTTAATAGCCTTAATCTCACTGTTAGATGACTGCTCTGTGTTTATTAACTGCGCTGCATATTAACTGTCAAAGTTGGCCTACCTACTATCCTCAGAGGAAACTTCATGATCCATTATTTGCACAATTACCTTTTTTATGTCACGAATGTCTCCTTAGCACAAGATAGGCTAGTTTCTGTAACATTGAAGGCCATCTTTCTTTTTTTAACGAAAGTTTCCAATGGCTGCTCTTTATAATCTTTGCAGACTTAAGGTTTTACTTTTCAACCGATGATGAAGAATTTTAATTGGATGCTTATTCTATTTTTAATCTTTCAGGAGCTACATGAACTCAAGAGGAAAAATTCTTCCATGCAAATGCAACAATTTGCTGGAGAAGAAAAAAATGAGTTGTTGGACTACTTGAGATCGCTATCACCTGAGAAAGTTTGTTCTGTTTCCAACCTTTTCCATTCCAGCAGTAATATATTTCCGCTTGTTTCGATTCAGTGCTTGTTGTTGGACATTTAGGTGAACAATCAACAATGGCAAATAAAACTAGATGAACTTTTCAGGTTTCCTGGGTACCTCTTTGGTTTTTTATTTGAGCTAGTAACTGTTTTGGACAGGTTATTGAACTCTCGGAGCCTTCCTGCCCTGGTGTGCAAGAAGCTATTCAATCCGTGGTACATGGTCTGCTAGTAACTCTCTCCCCCAAAATGCACACAAAGACCCCTCCGCCATCAGAGAACATGGGCGGTGGAAGCCTAAATTTTGGAAAGGAAGATGATGATTGTGCCGAGCTCGTGGAGGATGTGTCGCTACCATTCCAGCCCCTGATATCTATTCCTCGGGATCATCTTGCACGTCTCTTATTCTGGTAAAACAAGTGGATTGAGAATGTTCCTTTCCTGTGTTGCCTATTAATATGTCGGAGCACCCTGATCATCCGAGTTTGCAATGGCTGTTCAGGTGCATGCTGCTGGGCCATTACATCCGTGGCCTGGAGCGCCGGCTAGAGCTGACGCAGCTCCTGACAGTCTCTAGTGATGTGCGGTCGTAGTTCCCCTGCTGACCACACTCATGCTTGGCGAAGCTTTTGCCGGTCTAGAGAGAATGGAAACGCTGTGGCATCAGAGCCGATCCAAAGCCGAGGCAGTTCCGTAGCATTTGCCATCGGATACATCAGAAAGAGACCAGGGGATGGTCGGGGTACGCCAGCTCCTGATGCTATCGCCGCGAAGCTCGGACGGTTGCCTGCGGAGCGCGCGTACCTGTGAACTTCCTGTCATATGTCGTTTCGTGGTTGTTCTTTTAGCTTTTCATGTGGATTGTGTAATGCATATAAACCGTGGCATTTTTTCCTCACTGATGGAAGTTGTGGTAGTTACCAGCCTCTGTTACCCTGTGTGATCTGTAAAGTTTGGGTACAGTATGTCTTTTGACTGCATCTCTTTTTAGCGATCATTATTCATTAGACTAATAAGTTATAACCAAAAGTCATAAGAAACAACCCAAAACAATTGGGCTGTTGTACCTTGTATAGCTTAACCGCATCCATCAAAGGCTATGGTTTGTAAGCCGCAAGGATGTAACATCCCTGATTTTGGGAACAGGGCTATCGTATATCTTATAACAGTTTAGGAGTTCAGTTGCGGACAGAAAGAGTATCATACTTGCTTATAATCATTTTAAAGGGTTAATTTGATTAAAATAAGACGTAATGGTCAATTTTAACAACTTTACGAGCATTTAAGTCCAAAAGTTGACTTACAATTAGAAGAACCGAAGAAAACTCTCACAGGAACGCTTGAGTGCAGTCGTAACCTTAACACGGATACTTTCAACATTCTTTCTTCTTTTGATCTCTTTGTTGGGAAAATAAAGCAAAATTGAGTGCAACCAACCGTACTCAATAAGTCACATAGGGAAACGCTATATAATTACTTGTAAGAATTTTCAAGAGAAGGAACATAATGGTGTTATTAAGGTATTTGTGGATATAATTTTATTTGCAAATATTTTTTAACACAAAATATAAATCATATACTTTTTAAGGAATTTGGGGTTTCAACAACTTGATTATCATATTTCATCACTTTCCAAAATTATTTCAAAATCTACTTATGCTTCGCTGTTGGAATTACCCATTAAACACAATTTTATTTATCGAAAGCATAGCGTATTTGAATACCATTGAAATTATAACTCTGCAAAACTGCCCAACTTTACCCACAAGATCTCTTAATTCCCACGACAGAGCTAAGAAAACAAGGTTTTCACTGCTCAATTCTTTATATAGCATCTACCCAGCAAGTGCTGTTTCCCAACAAACTCAAGTGGCCCATGCCCTTGCCCGATTTGTTGCAGATCTACTGTTGTATGGTAACCACCTCCCATACGTATCTCCCTTCTTCCTTTTTCTCTTTATAGATATTCAATCAAATTTGAATAGTTACTAAACCAAATTTGATGAATTAATGCTTATGGTTGAGCGATCACTATGTTCTTTACTTGACATAAGGTTCTAGTCCTTATATTTTCACTGAGACAACTTTCATCCACAAACCCTTGTTTCAGTACCTATTCGCACTGTCACCTTTCCATTCTAAGCCTCCACCCTAGGACAAGGTCATGGGACCCAACCATCACGTGGCTTTCTATGATACTTCTTTATCCTAGAAACATTTTAAAATTCTATTGGCAAAATGCCAAATTTTTTAGTAGTGTAAATCTACTGAGTTTCTGATCTATCATGATTATTTAAATAGTATATTTAATACTACTAAGTCTTGTCAAGGTGAATATAGCTATCAAATTAAATTGGGCTTTATCAGGTGGTAGGACATAACTAATATCATATTATTCTAAATATTTATTATACAAGAAATAACAGTGTGTAAATAACAAAATGAAAATACTGATAATTAAAAAATTAAAAAATATAGGATCAATATGATTAAAAATATGTGACTTGCCTTCTTGTCCATAGGACACCGACTTCTTTAATTGCCCTTGTAGATCTTCTGATGACCAGCTCGTTGAGTCCGTATACTAGTATGGAAGACAAATACAAATAAGTCCCTGCTTTGTAGAATGTAAGCTGAGAACAAAACGCAAATAAATAACTTAAAAAACATAAAGAATTAGGTTGGGCGGTCGAGGTTTAGGTGATGTGTGGTCTGGTTTATCGGAGGTAGAATTGGGTTAGGTGGGATTGAAACAATCGAAATGGCTATATATACTTTAGGTAGATTTTTGGGATGAATGATAATAGACGGACATATATGGTGGTGGATTTGATTAATGAATAGTGGGTTAGGGTTTTGTCGAGGTTTGATTTGGTAGAAAGGAGGTCAGAAATGGATTCATAGGGTCAAAACGGTCAAAATGGGTATAATATTGATTTTTGTGGTCAGCTTAATAGTAGTGAACAGTAATGGACTAGCCCAATTTGAATAAAGCTTGCGCGGGCTTGGTTTTTAAACAAATCGGCCAGGCGGGCTTGCCTGCAAGGTCCAGACTGGGCGTAGCTTGTTCGGGCCGTCCGAACGCGCGCCCATCTGGACCGTTGATCTACGATGCTTGGACAGCTAAGGGTTAACACAGCAGTTCGGACCGTCTAAATGCGCGCTCATCTGAACCGTTAATCCATGGTGTTTGGACGGCTAAGAGTAAGCGCGGTTGTTCGGACGGTCCGAACACACAGCCATTCGAATCGTCTGAACGCATGCCTATATTAGCCGTTCATCCAAGACGCATGAACGGCGGTGGACGAGCCACGACGCGCCTGGAGGGTGTCTTCAACCTTGGGACGACACGACACACCCGAAGGGGCTACAACGATTTGCAATGGGTTCTGAGGCTATGGGTGAGTCGCTAGTGGTCTGAAGGTTCCACTTTTGTGGTCAGGAGTGGCTGAAAGACCGGCAATCATCGGCGGGCGAGGTTGGAGGCTCTTGAGACTACTTAATGGCGCAAGGGTTATTGCTGGGCTAAGAGGATAATATCATTAGGGTTTTAGCATCTCTTGGCCTGAGTTGGGGATGGCTGAGCCGAGTTGCCCACGGTGGCCTTCTATGGCCAAGCGGCGGCGCTAGATGCCAGTGCAATAAGGGGCTCGGGAAACTAAGGTAGCGTTTTCGTGAGTGTTTTTGGGAGTATGAAGAAGTTACGACAGAATGCAATTGGAATGTAATTGACTAAATCACAAAATTAGGGAATATGACTTAGGTTCTCTGGCGATTACTGGTGCTGCCTTGAATCCCTCAGCGATTGGGAGTGAAGTGGGCTCACTGGACACCGGTGATTTCCAAAGGAGGGGTCCGGGGCTTTAAATAGAGTGAGGAGGCAATTTGGCGCCGTGCCCTGGCCAAGACAGCGATGGCGCATGGTTGGAGTCGGGAAGTCTCAGGGAGGTGCGGCGCGGCCGGCTGAGGGGAGGTATGGGCTACCTCGGGGTGAGACATTACTTCGAAAAGGCACGGGACTTGTCAGGTTGGCTGTAAGTGAGCTGAGAAAAGTAAAGTGGCAGGGGAGGTCGACTAAGGTGAATTGGGCATGGCGGCAGGTCAAGTGAGGTTCATAACATTTAAGGGATGAGATACGGTTGCTCAGGCTGGCAGTGGCGGCTTCACAGGGTCAAAATATGCGGCGCAAGAGAGGTCGGCCATGAGAGCAGAGGCGGTGCTGTCTCAGTTGGTCCGACGCGCGAACGGAAGGCATTTAATGATCGTCAGGGCTTTGCAGGCGAGGCATACGGGCTCTGACGAAATGGCAAGGATGTGGCAGCGGCGGGCGAAGGAACGGGAAAGTGCGGTGGCGATTTTTCGGATGATGAATAGTGTACGCACACGAAAGGACAGAGAGGATGGCTTGGTAAAGAATTCACGGCTGGGATGGGTGAAGGATTAGGCTAGGGTTCACAGAAAAATAAAATCAAACAAGAATTCAAATCTTTTTTGAAATTTCGGTTTTGTTTCGAAGGCCGTCCGTGCTCTCGTTGCTGTGCGTTGGCGCGCGGCAAGTGCAAGGCGTGCTTGCCTGCTTGGGCTGCCGTACGCGTACTCTTGCGGAGCCGCCGTTAGCCATGGAAGACGTATTAGCAGAGTATGTGGGGGCGAGTACTGCTGGGCCGCGTGGGCTATGCGATGGAATTTCGAAGGCCCAATTGGGCTTCGGGTACGCGCCTCAGAGTTTACAGATTTTTTTTAATAAAAAAAACCGCCCGCCCGCCTGCCTCGCCTCTTACCACCTCGGGCGGGCGGCTCCAAATCGAAAATTCCCCAACCCCAAAGCCAGCCAGCACTGGAACGAATCGAATCAGATGAGAGCAGAGCAAAACAACCGCGGCTTCTTCTCTTCTCTTCTTCCCTCCCATTCGAATTCGCGTTTTGGCGGCCACCTTCCCGGAGAGCCCGAGCCCGACGACGACGATGGCTGACAAGGAGAACGCCGCCCCCGCCGCTGGGCCCCGGCTCACCCGCGCGGCGGCGAAGCGCGCGGCAGCGGCCGCAGCTTCCGGTGCCGCCAAGCGGAAACGTGTGGCGCTCGGCGACCTCCCCACCCTCTCCAACGCCGTCGTCCTCCCCCGGTCCTCCCACCCCATCAAGCCCTCCAAGCCCGCTAAGCCCACCAAGCCCGCCGCGGGCGAGGAGGCCCATAAGCCCGTGGACAGCAGCAGCTCCGCGTCCGCTTCCGCCTCGAACCCCGCGGCCGGTGAGCCCGGCGGCGACCCCCAGCTCTGCGGGGCCTACGCCTACGCCTCCGACCTCTACACCTACCTCCGCTCCATGGAGGTAATCTACTCGACTCTCATTTAGTTATTTCCTCACCCTTGCCTGTATCGATTCGCTGGTGTTGGGTTTGGGATCGAGTGATCTGATGGATTTCGTCGAACGGGGGTGTAGGTGGAAGCGCGGCGGCGGCCGGCGGCGGACTACATCGAGGCGGTGCAGGTGGACGTGACGGCCAACATGCGGGCCATCCTCATCGACTGGCTCATCGAGGTCGCCGAGGAGTACAAGCTCCTCGCCGACACGCTCTACCTCACCGTCTCCTACCTCGATCGCTTCCTCTCCGCCAACCCGCTCGGACGCAACAAGCTGCAGCTCCTCGGCGTCGCCGCCATGCTCATCGCTGCGTAAGCGCCGCCATCTCCCACTGCTCGCTATGCTGCTGTTTTGGGAATTGTCTTCACCGATGGCTGGGGAATTGGGGGGTTTTGATCGGGTTAGTTTGGGTGTTCGCAGGAAGTACGAGGAGATCAGCCCTCCTCACGTGGAGGACTTTTGCTACATCACCGACAACACCTACACCAGGCAGGAGGTTGTCAAGATGGAGAACGACATTCTCAAGCTCCTCAAGTTCGAGATGGGCAATCCTACCATCAAGACGTTCATGAGGTAGCACACTGACCCAAAAGCTCACAATCTTCTGTCAATCATTGCATCCTATCTGAATCTTTGCGCTTTCGTTTTGTTTGCTAATTTCAGGCGGTTCACGAGATCTGCCCAAAAGGACACAAAGGTGACCATTAATCCTTGTAATCCGTCGTATCTTTGCCTATTTGATTCTTGCCCTATTGTTTGCTAGGTGCATTGATGCCTGATGTTGTTCTTGCGATACTTGTTGCAGCACTCCAGCTTGTTATTGGACTTCCTGGCAAGTTATCTTGCTGAGCTGAGTCTTCTGGACTACAGCTGTCTCTGGTTCTTGCCATCGGTGGTTGCTGCTTCAGCGGTGTTTCTTGCTAGGCTGACCATTGATCCAGACACCAATCCTTGGGTAAGAAGTAAGAAGTAGATTCTCAAAGTCTGAATTGTTGCTACGGATGTTTCAATTTCTCAAGGCTAAAACTATCCTGTATGTTTATGTGGTTGTAGAGCAAGAAGATGCAGAGACTGACAGGCTACAAGGTGTCCCAATTGAAAGATTGCATCACGGCAATACATGACTTGCAGCTCAACAGAAAGGGTTCATCCTTAACGGCAATTCGAGACAAGTACAAGCAACACAGGGTATGCAGTATGCACACCTCCTACACTCATGTAACCTTCCTCAGATTATTGCCATGGTGGTACTGTTGGTCTAATTCTGCAATCATGTGGAACAGTTCAAGTGCGTATCAACGTTGCTTCCTCCTGTTGAGATCCCTGCGTCATACTTCCAAGACTTAACAGAGTAGCTGTTCTTGGACTGCACCACTGTAAAGCTAACCACTCTGAGCTCTCATCGAGCTCCTGGAGATAAGGGAGACTTACAGTTGCAGAGAAGGTTCTCAGTCAAGGGTCCTGGAAGCAATTTAGATGCTGGGGGGTTTTAAAGCTAAGCAGGAGCTTTTGGAGTTCATTTAGGAGTTAGTCAATCACCAGTAGTAGGCCAGGCATTCTCTTGTTTTGTAGAATGGTACTTCTGTATTATATCTTAGAACATGATGCCTTGCTCTTTTGGGCCTTAAATTTGTAATGTTTGATATGCTATTGCCTTTGTTAGTTCTTTTTTTTTGTAACACTTTCTGCCATCAGTCAATAGAGTACCTACTTAATACTTTTCTATTGAAGGGTAGAATTAGAAATGGGCCTAAATAACATAGCTTGTTTGAATAATTATTCTTGACATGATGCTTGTTTTGTGCTATTTAGCATGCTTATTAGTGTAACATTCTTTGTCGAATAAAAGATCCTGGAGGTCTGGACCACTGCTGATGAACGATCAACACATTTACATAACCTATATGGTGGGAGCTTCTGAATGACTATGGTTAGAAATTCGATGGCACTCTAAATTTACTTGTATGGAGATATTTGAAACATGAAGGTTGGGCAATGTGCAAACTAAAGACTGATGTCAAATGGGTGTTTGTTGGTTCTCTCCTGCCTGCAGCACACTATTATCTGCTTTCTGTAATTTAATATTGATTATTGGGATAATGTGTTATGTCTGCTAGTAGTTGGTCCAATTGTCCAAATGAACAGATTGATTTTTGACAATATAATCTTACTCAACAATGTATGCTGCTGGATACCTGAAAATATGGTTGCTATGGACTTGATAAAATTGGCATAGATTGCTTTGGACCTTTGTCTCAGCAATTGTGCTGTGTAACGATTTCAGCGAATCAGTTAATTGTCACTTTATTTCTATGTATGACTGCATATGAAGCTTTGAACATGCTTTTCATTTACCAAATGCATCCGGATTCTGGACTAGCAATAGCAGGGATAAAAAAAACGTTGGTTACCGGTCGGTAACCGCCGGTTACTGGAAATCCCGGTAGGTACCGGGATGTAAAAACCGGCTGAAATCCCGGTGGTTACAAATACACTTCCTAGGTTGGTTAGACCTTTTTGTGCTAGATTACTTATTGTGTGAACTAAATATACATAAATATGCTAGTTTCAATATTTTGTGTTAGGTTTTCTTTGGCTTTTCTCATTTTTTAGCGGTTTTTCCGGTTACCGGTTTTCAAACCATCCAAATTTAAAATTTGATACATGAATTTCATCCTTTTTTCCGAGTTTTCCGGTAACCGGCCGGTTACCGTTACCACCTACCGACCGGGTTGTGCGCTGGTTCCGAAATTTCTATCCTTTAGCAATAGCCACTCTGCAATACTTGCAAGACACCTTATTTCTTCTTTGAAGGCAACTAATGCAGCTGAGCTAACTTCCTGCCATTGTTCTTCCTTTGTTATAAACGGTGACTACTAATATTGTGCGCAATAATGTGTTTTAAAGTAATTCAGATGCCATATTTGTTGTGATAAATTTGTATGCAACATAACGTTAGTTAGATGAACTTTACTGTTGTGTACCACTGTTTCAACCTTCAGGTTTCTCTGCTTAATTTGCACAATTTTATTCAGAGCTCTTCTTAGCTATGTGTTATTTTGATCTGCATGAGAATTGATATTTTCTGTCCAACTATCATACTCTCATGTGTGCTAGGTTAATGAAAACAAAAACTGACAAAACATGTAATATGGTGGATAAGACATTATATATGCTGCTTGTTAGGAAGTGCAGAATCTGTGGATTCTTTCACACTGATGTAAATTAGGCTAAATATGATCATTGTAATTTCTAGCTACAAAAGTATTGCAGTAATTCCACCATGAATTCAAATTTCAAAATGAACAATAGTATGTTCAAAGTTCAGTACCACCGTATGATTTTCATCTGATGGTGAGCTGAACCTGATTGATCACTTCTTCATACCAATTTATTCAGAAGGACAAACCTGAGGAGGAACTTATGTACTGGTCGAAGTTGGTACATCTACCTGTCAAAGCCTGAGATTCAAGTCTATCTTACTTTGTTCTGATGGTTGGTCTGAAGATTGTGTTCTCAATCTGAAGCTTCCAGGCCATGTTGAATTTGGCGCCTCCTCGCAGGCGATCGTCGCCCAGGTCATGCCACCTTCATGAAATTTTGCTGCCGTCCTGATCTGTGCTTGTTGGCTTGACTTCTGAATAACCGAGCTGGGGTTAACTCTCAGGGACTGCACAAAGGTGGCGTGCGCCTCGAGGGGGAGCCCCATGACCATCCTCTGCGCATGGTAGGAGCGCTTCGCGGCGCTACGCTCCCGCTTGTGGGCGTTCTGATGGCCACCCAGCGCCTGTGAGCTGAAGAACTTTCTCATGCAGAAGTTACATGAGAAAACCTTGTGTGGGGCAGAAGGCTTGGGCTCAGACTCCGAGCAGTTTGCTGCCGCTTCCGGCGACTCATTCGCGCCCAGCGTGAGGTTCAGCCACGTCGCGCCATCGTCTTTCTCACCGGTAAGCTGCTCTGAGCTCTCCTTGTTCACTGATGCCTCGTCTGTTTGCTCCATCTCCTATGATGAAGTGTTTCTTGGTTCTTCCTCAAGGTTTGCTTGCAGCTCATGTATGGTTCATCTCTTCTAGATTGCAGTTTCCTTTATAAAGGAGGACGAGGTAGGAAGGTGCAGGGAATTTTTTTGGGTAATAATTGAGGCTTGTGGGGGGTCTTTGTGATGAATCAGGAGGTAAAGAACTTTGTCTGGAGTTAGTGGATATCTTTAGTTGCTTATCTCTTCTTTCCTACCTGGCCCATGCATAAATTGTAGTGGTGCTACGTATCCCAGGGGCAACGCAATGCATGCTCCTGTCATCTTTTCCTGTACTTGTCATAGTGATTTGATATTTAGGTTCACACCATATAACTTGTTGCTGTGTGTACTCCTACTCTTCTTCTAAAAGAAAACAAGAATCACAGTACGAAGGCATGAAATTTCCATGACAAGCTTTCTTCCATTTGCCAGTATGCCTCACACAGGTGCCATTTGACTATTCGCCCGCCGGGGGGATGAAAGCGATTTTCCATGAACAAAGTCATGAATCTTGTTAGGGTTGTGGTTGAGTCTAATCAGGAAAGCCCACAGTTTCAGGCTCTAGAATGATGAATAGGTTAGGCCATAAGAAGCAATCCTATAATCTTGTCTTATGTTGCTGTTGAACACGGTGTGATTGATACTGTAGTAATAGTTATGTACACTCTCTTCATTTCCTCCCTATCTATACTATAGCTACCTTTTCTGCAGACTAAAAGTGCTTGCACTGAAAGCATGCTGGTTAGGTCAGAACACACAATAGGCAATGGCAATAGGCAGCAACAGCAATACTACTGATTTCGTCACTATTCTTTAGAGTATTATTCAAAGATAGCGCTGAAAAAAAGCATACTTCTTTTTGTATTTCTCTTACAAATATTATAACTATCTGATCTGAAAAGAGAAAACCAACAGCTAAAGTTAGAACGGTGAGGCCAATAGTATTGTTTTATGCACCGTGTTATCCCTTCGAGAGCCAATAATTGAGTTATATACTATACAAATATTGTGGCCATATGCTGCTAACTTGTTAGGCATCACATTTCTTTGCTTTAGTGGGAGACTGTTGCTGTGACAAGTGCACTGAAAGTGGACAACCTGTACTTTTTAGGTAGTCTTATTGTGGGAAGATGGAGCTGAGTTCTTGCCACCTTGCTTTCCTTTGTTTGTGCAAGTGTGATGATGATGTTAGCATTGGGATGCTTTATTGGGATGGATAGAGCTTACATCTGATACTGAGCCAACTTGATCAAGACAGAAAAGGAGAGGCACCTAGCTCGTTCCACGTAGTTAGCCATATCTGTAGGGGTCAGTAGCAACATGCGTCGCTTTCAGTCAGATATGCAGATCTATGTGCAATTTCCTAGCACAATTTATAAGGGACCCATTGGTATCTAGTTCTTTTGTTTGTCCAATCTCCTTCCGTTCCATTTGATCATTACTAGGGGAGGTCCTTGTCTTTGTTCCTGATCACTGCTTTTCTCTGGCCTAAACAGGAACACATCGCGCGTTTGCCCTGTTCCAAGTGCTATGCTGATGTCATTTGAGGTACCAACTAGTACTCAATCATGTAACTTGTTGCAACATGAGCCCAAGTTCAGCTGTTGCATCCATTGACTTATCGTTTCGGGTTTAGCAATCTGAATGTGACACTGCGAAATCCTATTTGTTCAGATATTCCTTTCTTCAGAGGAGGGCAACTGCTCAAGTTTCCCAAACTGATTAGAGATATACATATTGCCAGCCAGCCAGTCCATGAGCAAAGCTTTCTCCTGATAGGGAGCAAACGAGGAGGATTAGCCACATATCTCTTAGCCCAAACTGCAAATAAAATTTCTTTTCTCGGAGTTCCTGTGATGGTCACTGTTGTCTGCCATTTCATATACTGGATTGATGACTCATCAGACATTGCACCGATGATAGCAGATGCATGTAGCCATGTAAAAAGTGCTCCTCCTTTGGATCATGTTTGGCCACAACAGCACCAATAGGATCCTCAAGGATACCTCATATATGTCTAAAAGCAGGAAAAAGAAGGCGAGAAAGGGACATCAAGTGGCGACGTGCATGTTTAGTGCTGCCAAAGTACAGAGAGTGGTTGACATGAGTGCAAGGAAATTTGGACCTGATCAGGACTACCTCCTTAACACTAACTCAAATATTGTGTCCATATTAGCCACCTGCCTTTCTGGTACGACATTGACATCTCCTCGAAGGTGCAGTTGTTGAGGTACAATATAATGGCCATCTGAAAACGTTGGATAGTAATTTTCAGTAGTGGTTACATTTGTTAAAGGCAACTGGAGCGTCTTTTGTCTGATTTATTAGAGTCAAAAGATGAAATGATACCTTTTCGTATGCAGATCTTGGCTAATTTGAAATCTGAAGTTCTGCGCGGTGTTGAAGACCGGCTGATTGCTTGAGTTGCGCACCTTAATTTGTTAATCTGATTTGGTTCCTGAAGTTAAGGTTTACTTGAGATTTCTTCGGCTGGTGGATGCAACCGGGAATCCTGCCGGAGATTTCAGAGAAAAGGTTACGAAAGATGTATTTTTTTTCGTATGGGGCTGCACGACTTCTTTACCCTGTCTCTGAAAGTTTTTTTTTTTTTAAAATCAAGGACAGAAGCTCTGCCATTCATTTCAAAAAGAAGAGAAGACATACCTAAGTCTGGTAAAGTTTGCCATAAGCACCGAAAATACTGTAACATGCTTGTTGAAGTAGTTCTATGACTTAAATATGGCAAGCTCTGTACTACTGTTTTCGATAAGAACAGAGCTGTTGACATTTGACAAGGCAATTAATAATGAATGCTCAGTTAACTTCAGCAGAACACTGGGTGGAGATGATTTGCAAAACTGGGAATATATTCTTCAGTCTGATAGGTTCACTCGGTTCCAAAGATGAAAAAAAAATGATGCAAAACGGATATGCCAGAGAGAGAGATCTAATTTTTAGTACATTTCTCTTCAGTCTTTACAAAGCTTTGACGAGCAGAACAGTGGGTGCAGGGGTGGAGCCGAGATTTAGAAATAGGGGGTCAAACAATCTATACAATATAATTACATTTGATGAGAGACCAAATAACACTAACGATAACAAAATTCTTTAAAATATAAAAGTACTATAGTGCAAATTTATCTAACCATGAGGGAGCCCTCCGCCCCTAAGTGGATGAGTCTAATGAAGATAAGTTCATTTGGGGCTTCAAATGCCCAGGGAAATTAAGGCCTTCGTAAGGCTAATATGGAAGATTGATACGTTACTGAAATATTGTCAGACCTGGATTTTACCAATTCTAGATTTCATCATGCTATTTTCTATATTGCCGAAACATTTTATACATAACGTGAATCATATCATTTATTAATATTACAGATCAAGTTTTAAATAGGCCACATCAGGCTGCGCTTATATAAAGGTCAATCGGGCCAAATAGATATATTATAAAAACGAAAGCGGAAATGATAGCAAAAGAGGAGGGTACATCTTTCCACTAACAAGCAACTAACTAGGGGTAAAAGGATGTCTTACTACTCTCCAAGGATTTAGATAATAGATATACATACAGTCACCAACAGAGTTTGTCTAATTGGGATAAGAACTAGACTACTAGAGAAGGTCTTAATCTCCACCATCATCTCCTCCAACAGTTCCTGAATATCGTAGTATGCGTAGTGATCTTAATCCATCGAATTTGCTCGATAAGAGCTGTCAAAAATAGTTGACGACGTCTCCTTGGAATACGCCAACGAAAGAAGCAGCAATGACAATTTAGTGAAAATGATGGCCTTCTGGAAGCCACTCTTGATTACGCACGATGGTGCCACACTGCGCATCATTGCTTGTACACTACGTTGTTGATGCCATGTGTTGGTTGCCTCGGGAGTTTTCTTCTTCTAGGGTAGTGACTTTGATCTTGAATCTAGAGCTCTAATACTAGTTATAAAACACACGACAAAAGTAGACAATCAAAAGAACGGAAGACAAGGATTTAACGTGGAAAACCTTTGCGAAAAAAACCACAGATGCGCGAAAGCAGAATTCACTATATGAGGAAACGTTTACAATGAGTCGCTTACCTTTTGTATGGTCTACAGGGGTATATTTACAGTGTTTACAAAAGCACTTTAGGTAGGAGTAAAACTCCGTATTGGAAATGAAAATAAACCGGATAAAATTTGAATCACATTTCAACAGGTCTGGCTTAATTTGTGGTATACAAATTAAAAGCTTAGAGTGGAGAATATATATATATATATATATATATATATATATATATATATATATATATATATATATATATATATATATATATATATATATATATATATATATATATATATATATGTCTATCAATGGATGGCGTGATCTTGTTCCTGAATGCTGAAAAGCATAGCATGAATTGCAGTTCTTGGCGAGACAAACTACATTGTATGCGAGAAAAAGAAAAAAAAAAGAAATAGCAGCAGAGAAGTGAACACGAGCAATTTAGTGGTGTTGCAAATAATGCATAGAAAATAGATACGAGAGACATGAATTTTTACATGAAAAACCTTTGCAAAAAAAAAAAAAACCACAGACACTCGTGGATAAATCACTATAACGAGGAGAAATTACAATAGAGCGGTTGCTATGGAGCACACTTTTTTTATAGACTACTGTGATACATATATAGGGTAAGAGAAAAGAGTCTCACAAAGAAAGGAATCGAATTATAGTCGGTTGCTACAGATTGATATCACGTCTGAAATAATCTGCACATGCATCTGTCATACCACGTCTAGTATAAGACGATGAAGTATCCTACACAGACATGACACGAATTCAAATCAACTTTGAACAATCTCCACCTTAAACCGATTTCCCTTCAGTAGTCAAAATATGTGATAAACTCATATAATAAAATCAGTATGTACACCCTGTGTGTCAAAAATCCATAGAACTAATCTTCAGTAAGAAAGATTGGAATAGTCATATCCAAAACGTTTCTCGTGAAGCAAAATTTACCAAACTACCAGAAGATTAAATTTAAGTAGCTCACAAACCATCGAGCTATTTTTACCGCTCTAATCGAAGCGAGCTAAAGTTGCCAAAGAATCTATGTTACACCTTTTGGCTGCACTTTGCAATTTCCGCCAAATAATTCACCCAAGCAAAAGCCACGAACAACCTTGACGCTGCCCCTTCCTCTTTGCTTTCGGCTTCGCGCCTCTCTTTTTTTACCGTGGCGTTGGCTGCCGGCGCTTGCCCTGTGCTGATTGCTTTCGATCTCTCTTTCTCTGCGTGTCTTCTCTCTCGTCTTCGCATCGCTCCTTCGCTGGCTTGCTGACGCTTATGCTTTTTGCATGTCACGCTACTGCCGCCTTCGATGCTTCGCTCGGATTGTTGGCCGCGGTGGCCGGAGGACGAGTGGACGCTGTACGCCTCATGTGCTACGACCTTCTGCCGTCGCTTCGCGCGCAGCTCCCGTCGCCCTCTTGACCGAAGCGAGAAAAGTAGGCGCTGGCCTGCTTGCTTCTTCTCCCCGTTGCTCGTGCTGTCGCTTCTGTTGGATGACGCTGGCTTCTGTTGTTTCGCACGTCGCGCTGCCGCGATGGTCGCCTCGGGGCCGGTGCGTCACCGAGGGAACCGACGGTCCAAAGCGCCTCACCTCAGAGCGCCTGCGTTGGACCTCGCGTTGCCTCTGCAGCTTGCGCGGGGTTCAAATCCGGCTTGGAGACGAAGCACCGAGGACTGCTCGGATTCGACGAAACGGAAGAAACATGCTGGTAAGTTTTCTTCGGATCTCTGTCCTCTGCTTGATGCCGCCATGACCGCCGCGCGTGCTTGTAACACCTCTGTTTTCAGGGACGTTACTTACTGTTCATCTCATAGTTGTCTAGAACTGTTCAACTGCGAGGTACCGTAATTAAGTGTACATCATAGCGAAAACTAACTACTTATTAAATCCGAAACTTTGATACTACTTATTATAAATAATGCATAGAAAATAAAGATAAGAGATACAAATTTTTATGTGAAAAATCATTATGAAAAAAAAAACCACAGACATTTAAAGTCAAATCACTGTAATAAAAAGGGATTATAATATAGCACTTGCTATAGAGCATATTTTTTCTATGGATTATTAAGGTATATATATAGTGTGAGGGAAAATAGTCCTATATAGAAATAAAATTGAATCAGAGTTGGTTGCTATAGATTAACATCACGTCTGATACAATCTACATATACATCTATTATATCATGATTAGTATAAAAGATAGTGTCCTATATAAATACGATATGAATTAGAATTAACTTTAACAGGTGAATATCACAAGTTGGTTTGATTCTGATCAGTCATCAGCCGGCGACGGCGAGTGATCATGTGCGTACCGAATTCACCGATCGATTTGGCATGCATGTATGAAATGTATGAACGCATGACCATATCCAGCAGAAAAAGTGATTAAAAGAGAGCAGCACGTACTACGCGTGTCCTTCTGGCTAGGCTTAGAGCATGTTTATATTTGTTTAAGTCCATAGTTTTTTTTTACTACGGATGAGAGGTTTTATTTAAAAATATAATAGTAGTGACTGAAAGAAATGGTTTTTAGAAGTAGAACATAAGCAATGGAAAAAAGTAAACGACAGAAGTTAATATGAACAGATCCTTAATCTGTTTCTTGCTACTCTAATTAATAAATTAAGATATTGTTTCAAACAGCTTCTAACTTTTAACATTTAGAAGCTGGATTTTGACTGGAGTGGCTTTTTAAGGTAGTTTCTATAAATCATTTGTGGGAGTTATTGTAGGAATCACTTCGAATGAAGTGGCTTCTCAACGCGAGTGTTCTTTACTCCCTCAATATCTCTCGTAATCAGCCAAAAGACACAGTGGCAGATCTAGAACAAAAAATGACGTAAGGGTCTCATGCTTTATGTATGTACTTATCAATACATCCATCAATAATGTAGTAGATAATAATGCATTCTAAATTTTGTAACATCAACTAATTTCATGATAAAGTTCAATGGTAAATAACTATTTATCAGACACATACCAAAATCACAAAACCTACTATTAGTGAATGATCAAAAATACATTGAATTAGATATTAAACACATTGAAAAATTTCCTAATTTAATTGTTGCAAAAATTAAAATAGGGCATTCTAATATTAAAGCCCAAACCCACAAATATTTTAAAGATAATAGAATTAAAACCCTAAAGTGTAAATCACAAAATTTAGTACCTATTTTTATCGGCTGATCATTACTTCGTTAGCTATGAAGATTATTGAACTGCAGACATCCAGTCAACTAGGACAGGACGACGAGTGGTCAGTGGACGACCTCACATATTGCCTTATAGTAGTAAGTGCAATTTTTGAGAAAAATTCAGAGCGGTAAAAATTATAAAAAAATCACACAAGCAGGTACATTGTGTTAGGAGGTTTCACAAAAAATTTATTATTTTTTTAGCTCATTTGCTATATTTGAAAATTTATACAAAGTATCCATTTAAACACTATAACAAGTGCACTTGACGTGGTCCTCGGGTCACCTCCCGTGCTCCTCGAGTGCACAAGGTTACTGGTGTGGTCCTCGGGCACATGAGGGGGCCAAAACCGGAATTGCTGTGTGAAGGGGGCTACAATTAGAATTAATTAGTGGTATAGGGCCAGATTAGTCCACGACTTGTTGCTTGTTGGCTCATTTCCATTTACCATTGTGCTATCTGATTCCTATTACATAGCAAGCTAACAATATAATTGAGAACATGTGTAAGTGTAAGAACTAGGCAATAATAAGAATATAAGATATCATCTACAAGTAGAAAGGACATGCTAAAATAGAGAGAAAAAACAGAGCAACATCTAGCAATGAACAATCAATATTCAAGCAACAGTCAGTGTCATGCCTAATGCACATGAACTAGAGGCTAGAACGGAGTAACATCTAGCAATCAAACAACATCTAGCTGAAGAGGGGAACAGAGTAGAGAAAAAAACAGAGCGGATCAGCAGAGTAAATCCTAATGCACATGAACTAGAGGAAGTGGGGAAAAGAGCAGAGTCACAGCAGGAACAGAGCAGGAACTAGAGGAACTTCCTGGAGAGGGAGCGAGAGAGAGAGAGAGAGAGAGAGAGAGAGAGAGAAAGCAAGAGGCGAAACTAAAAAGGGAATGACAGCATCGAGGTGTTGGTGCCTCTGTGGACAACGACGTCGAGGTGTTGGCGGTGCGTGCCGCTGCCGTGTTGCGGTGATGGCTGCTGCTGACTGCTATGGATGACGACAGCGGATTGAGGGGCTGGCAGGCTGCGGGTTGCGGCGCTGTGCCGCGCCGCCACACCGGGTTGAGGAGGGGTGGAGGGAGAAGCTACAACGGCGACACCGGCGCCAGACGACTGGAATCGACCAGGCGACAGCCAGCCGGTTAGGTTTCTGTCCGCCTGGCTCGTTCCCGCTCTCCCCCCTATCTGCCTCTCTTTCCCGCCCTCCTCTCTCTCTCTCTCCATTCTTCCGCACGTGAGTCGCCCGCCTTGCTTCCTGAGGCGATACAGAGCCTCATGTTTGGAGGGTAATTCTCTTGATCCTGTGGTTTTTAATCATGGAATGCTTTGTAGTTGTAGTTGTGCTAGTGCTTGTTGAGGTGTGCGGCTGAAGCTTACTGTTTTTTGGCTTAGGGTGCTTCATTTGATAAGAAGTTTGCTTTTTGTGAGGGCTTGTCTAGTGTCACAAGCCTGACCATCAATCTTCATTCTTCCCTATATGACTAAATTATTTTGTGTTTTCACCGTATTAAATGGGTAGTTTAGTGAAAATCAGGAAACTGTTTCAGATATTTGCTGCTTTGTCATATCAAAAGAATGTTTGTAAGGTGAAGATTGAGGAAACATGTTGTAGCTCTGTTAAGAAAAGGAAAAGGGGGAAAATTTTGTTATCAGTACTTAGAATTTTATGTGGATGATATGGAACAATTCCAATTGTGAGGCCTGCATGATATTCTCAATGGCTTCATGCTGATGCAAATCATTTGGCTGGAGTATAAGTTGGTATCTGTATTGGAAATTTCTTTCTTGTTGAGCTAGCAATGCCTACTCATTACCTGTGGTAATGTCATAACTGGAGCTGCATGCTGCCTACTTTATTATGTAAGTCATTTAACATTTTTTGCTTCTTTTTGGTTACCTACTTTCTATATGTGCTAGATGCTTTGCGTGTATTTTTTTTGGGTTTGGATAAGGTGCTTCCCTGTATAGCACAGTATCAGTTATAAACCCATCTTAATTTCTCATCTTTTAATTAGTGCATGCTCATTGGATCTGACATTCGCCTCTTACATTCTTGTTTGTAAAGTTCTCCTTCGGTTTTTTTTGTCAGTTTCACATCTCTGTGTAAGAAATAGTTTATGTTGTCTCTTTGCAGGAATACAAATGTATTGCTGCCAAGAGGCTCGAGTATTTTATGACGTTAAAGCCACTACCTCAGCATTTCACAGTCCTTGTTCGAGCTATCCCTATAACTGATGGTGGTTCTGTTAGTGATGCTGTTGATAAGTTCTTCAAAGACTATCATTCATCCACCTACTTGTCACACACTGTTGTTCATCAAACTGGCAAACTTCGCCGCCTTCTTGTAAGATAAAATTCCTTTTGATACTTTTGTATTGCTTGATTGCGAACAAATGCACATGCTTCATCAATGATTCTAATGAAACATTCATATGGGTTGTCTATTGATTGATGTTTGGCATTGCATATGGGTTGTTGGGCAATATATTGCATGGCAAATACTAGCATGAGGTTTGTATGACCTGCACTTTGTTCTGGTTATGATCAACCTCTGCCTTCTGACTTTACTTTCTAATCTTTTTTTTAAATTTTTTACAACTATAGCAACTCAGCATATTTTAAATTGCTATTGTGTTTTGGAAAATGATATCCATAATCTATTTAATAGTTAATATTTGTATTGATCAAATTGCTTATATATAAAATTTGGCCCAAGCTTACTGTACACATACTGTTCTTACTTCCTACAGCCAATATGTTGGCTGACATGTACTGATTTCACCTCAAAGCGGTATATTGGATGTCATGACTGGTCGCTGAAGTGTTCTCTAGATCCATTCTCTCGCAAATACATAAAATAGTTACTAATTTACTATATATACATGCCAAGAGAGTGAAAGAGAAAATAAATTCATGCCATGAGACTGCTCAGTTACACTGATTACATATATTGTCTGTTATCCTCATTTTAGACATCTTTTCACCGTTTTACCACTATTTATTTTCATGGGAACCCAAAAAAAGTCCTCATCTTATTTGAATGCATGTGAAAGTAATGGTGCACTACTTTGTTTGCTTTTGCTGCCTGGAAAACTCTTAAGTCTCTAAACACCCCATTTCAGTAGTGAGATAAACTCCACAGGGAATTGTAGTACCTCATATACTAAAATGAGATACTATTATGGAACATCATCGCTAAAATAAAGAATAATTATAAAAGCAACAATAAAAATCGTAAAGAAATTAAAATTTTAAGAGTACTTTATTAGAGAACCAGTGGAAACTGAAATAAACATTTGAAATATGGGACCGATCCACTTCTAACCAAATAAAAAACAAATAAGATAATATAAATTGTGGTAAGCTACGGTGCTGAAAACTCGAGTGCTCCCACCCATGCATGTTGTTATCACTCCACTGACCTCTTACCTGAGAATGGAAAGAGTAAACGTGAGATTTGAAAATTTCAGTAACTACCTAACAATGGTCGCAAGTAAGGTATGAAAAGGACAAGTAATACAAGTAAGTAATTGACACAGGTTAAGTGCTATAAAACTATATTACCGAAAATACTAATAAGGATCGGAGATAGATGTAACATAACTAGTGAAATTAGAGACAATTTGTTATTTAACAAGTTATAGCAATGGCACCGGTGATTACTTTCTATATACCCGATTATATGAGAATAGTCAGACACGTCACTGTCCTCGACTGTATAATCGCAGATGGGGTGTAATATCTTGAATAGCGAAAGAGTATGGCCCCCTGTGCGTTACTATATGAGTGGTAATCTCCCATATATATAGGTAATCCTAGGCTAGATAATTGTTATTTTATTATCAAATTGTATGAATTGAATTTAAGAAAACTAAGGGAAAGGCTAAGATAAGGTTTATGAGAAGTGAAAATATTTGTCAAGGTTGAAAATAGAAGGGCCTCATTTCCGATATGGGCGATGTGGAATGATAATATAGTGATAGAGATCTAGAAGTTAATCTAAAAAGAGTATTATAACATAGTTCCCACAAAGTTGTCAACCATCCAAGTTTTATTACGTGATAAGTGATTATTAGTCAGATTAACAGATATTATATAAAAATCCATCATGGCTCACATACAACATTATACAAGTAATGGATCATGATATCAGAGAACTAAAGCATAGCGGCCCTAATGTTAAGAGTGCTAATGGTTTAAACCTAAACTAAAACATATTCATGTGCTACCCTCATTAATAATTAAAACATTAATTCTAAATTATTGATTCAAAGTATGAATTCTAGAACATTATTATTTGAGTATTCTAATAAACCTAAAAGTATGTAAAACCAGACAACCTAGAACATCATGGTACAAATACAATTTTAGCAGTCTATGACCATGCAAGCACTAAAATATGATAATTGTACTCAGAGGCAGTGGTAACAATTAATCATGGAATAGGTGATACGTGGAACAGAAAAGTTAACGGTCGCAAGGTACTTACCTTGAGCACGGTCGGCGGACTCGCTATTTGAAGGATCAAAGGTGCGTAACTGCCCAAATAACCCTACCGAGGCCGCGTGCGAATCTACAATGTGGAACAGGGACGAATCAGACCAGGGCTAAGACAACCTTGTGAAACAGGGACGAATTAGACGCTGGCCACGACGCAAAGCGCAACGGCTGCAGCCAATGTCGGTGCTGGGCTGCACGTTAGTTGTCCGCGGAGGAGGACGGACTTGATAGCGTGGAGGTTGGCAGGCAGTGCTGAGTTCTTCTCCATGATCTCGTACACCACCTGGGAGTACACCAGCACGATGGTGAGGAGCTAGAGGAGGATGACCATGACGGCGAGGCCAAGCAGCCACGTTGGGGCCCGAGTCCAGCATCAAGCTCTGCAGGATGTTGGACTGCGCTTGGTTGCCAACGCCTAGTAGTCGGTGATGGCGGGGAAGTAGAAGGTGAAGAACACCGCTGAGTAGCTCAGCACCAGCGCCTTCATCATCTTCTCGGTGGGCTGCCGTGCTCCAGATGAAAACCCTAGATCTGGCTCTTCGAGCAGGATCCGACGACGACGACGTCCTTAGGCATCGTTTTCCTCCTTGAAGGAGTTGTCCTGGAGCAACACCTCACTCACCGAGGGGTCTTGGGGCTTTTGTCTGGGGTGAAAACCTAGGTCCGGTTCTTGTCGGATCGGGTGACGGCGATGCCTTCAGTGTCGTTCCCTCCTTGGAGGCGTTGCCTTTGACTACCTGACCCTACCCTCTTCGTTTTTCCGCGTGTGTCGCGCTCGCGCTGGTCGGTGCTTGTCCTTCGGTGGTGGTCGTCCTCTCGTCATTGGGGCATGTTAGCCATGAACTTTTGTCTTATTGGGTTAGCGGAGTCGTGTTTATATGTACCTTGTCCTATCTTGGGCCGTTTATTCGGCCTTTAGGCCACCGCTGTACTCCTTTTTTTTTAATGAATGAAACGCAAATTTTCTGCGTTTTTGAGAAAAAAGTGATGAACTTTGTAACTTTTTTCTGAAAGACATGCAACCCTGATGTGTCTAGGAGCTCTTAGGTAGAAAACTTCAGGATATATGAGGATGATTTGATGATAGTCAAATTTGAATCTCAATTCATGCTTGGATAAGAAAAGAGGAGTTGTGGATCTCTACAAGAATTCGTAGTTTGGTTGGACAATACTTTCATACATTGGGAAGCTGACATTAGTAAATCAAATGTCCTGGTTACACCAGTTCCGAGCAGTGATTACACTGGGAATTATTTTGAAATTGCTAAGCAAATGCTCTTTTTCTAATGTAGTTAGTCGAGTAGTGTTATTACCATATACACGTTATACAAATACGTTAGCTCTCACTCCAGCTTTTTTTGACTGGATAGTGCATTTTTCATGTGTTTAACTTTGTGATTCATCAGTTTAGCGATGTACAATTCATAACTTAGCATGGTACAAATGCAGCTTTTTAATGTATATTCACCCAAGTATGACACTGGTGGAAGATTTTGGCCAATTGTGCACAATGCAACGATATTTTATCTGGTGCTGATGCATATAATTGCGATTGGAGTATTTGGGTTAAAGAAACTTCCTCTCGCATCAAGTTTGCTGGTGCCTCTTCCAGTGCTGACACTTTTGTTCAATGAATACTGCCGGAACCGATTTTTGCCTATCTTCCAAGCATATTCTACCGAGGTACTATTCTCTGTAGTTTTGCATTTCGTCCAGGCATTTCATGCCATTCTCTTATGCATCTGTTTACCAACACTCATGAGTGCTTGATCATTTTGATTCTTCAGCTGTCACTTCTATGACATATGATGTGTCTTCATGTTCACCTTTTGTACCTGCAGTCTTTGATAAAGAAAGACAGAGAAGAACAGAGCAAGCCAGTGATGGCAGAATTCTTCAGCAATCTTGTAACAGCGTACCGTGACCCAGGACTGAAACTTATCCAGCGCTCTTCAAACTCGGATGAACGAACTACACCGCTCTTGTCTTCCGTTTAGATCCAGACAAGTCATAGGTGGCATCCTGACTCCCATGGTGTGAATTTTGGTTTGGTTTTGATGATCAGATACATGACAGTACAGGTGTGCTCCTTCTTGTGTTGTTACACTGTAAAGCAGAATTTTAGACAGACACCGCTGCATTGCCGTTTGCTGTGCATTTTTTCTTACGAGGGGTTTGTTGTGCATATGTGTACATCATATTTTGTGCTCACTTCATAGAGATGAATAATGCATTGTTCCTTCAATGTTGGGTTGGCAATGCAAACCTCTTGTTTGTTTTGTTGTACCTTCAAAAATTTCAGATTATTTTTCTCAATGAAATTTTTTGAACTGCTTGTATATGTGTAGTAGCGGAACCAGAATTTTACAGGGTCTCAGACCCGAAACTAAGAAGCTATAAGTCTATAACTAACATTAAATACTATCAGCACTGAGGTATAACAAAAGTACAATACAAATGCATAACTGAAATAAAATTTGAATTCCATGTTTAACGATATGATAAAATAGATAAAACATTGCATAAAAAATAAGAATGTAACATACCACTAGCAAGAGGTAATTTTTGCTTAATTAACAAAGATTTAGTTTATTTGAGCCTATCATATCTTCATCAACAATAATATGAGAACCTGAACCTGCAAAGATAAAATTGCATATGTAAATCAAGGACACAAGAACACAACATTATTTTTAATGCAAATTACGAAATGAGAATTGGCAACAATGTCATCTGGATTAGGGATTGTTTTGTGGGGTGTTACTACCTCCAGTTCCTTTTGTTTCCGGAGTTTGATTGGATTGCGATGGAAAATAAGATGCCAATGTCTTAGTTCTCTTCATCATGTATTTCTAATTCTAGTACCGCAAAAATTCAAATAGCAAGTTAATAGACTTATAGAAATACTTACACTACCACTCATTGCAATAGGCAAGCACTACACTGATGATAATCTATCGTGAAAATTAAATTGTATAAAGACTAAATTACAGGAGTAATAGTAAAGATTTTGGTCCTCTTTATCCTAGCAAAGTCACCTCCTCCATTAATTTTCCACAGAGGAATCTCAAACAGGCACATAAACTAATGCAAGCAACGATTTATTCCTATATCTCAGTAGTTTTGATTATAACAATAAACAAGAAAAAAAACAAGTGAATGGAGCAAAAGCACATCATTATTACCTTTATGAGGGTACTCTTGCCAGAGCCGTTCGTCCCAAACCTCACAGCCCCAAATCCCCAGTTAAGCACTACACCACAAACCGCTAACTTCCACAGCAACACGAACCTTGCCCTCGCATCGCGGATGGTGAGGTCGATGCCGCCATGCCGATGAGGATCTGCACACCAGTCTCCTTCACGGAGGCGGTGAGCCCACACACCTCGAGAAGCGGCCTCCTGGCGGACTCGGCTGCCCCCACGGTGGTGGAGGACACGGGAGAGCGGCGTTGCGGGCTGTGGCCGCAAGGAGACGGACCTCGGGGAGTCGGGGGTAGATTGCGACAGAGGACGCCAGGACGGGGTGGGATACTGGGATGAGGATTGAGGAGTGGGAGAAGATTAGAAGAAGGGCGAGGAGGAGGTCAGGAGGAGACGCTGGCTAGGCAGGCTGCCGCTGGGGGGCTGGGCAGCTGCTTGCGTTGGTCCGCTAGACCTCCCTCACGGGCCGCTCGGCTGGGCCGGTTGGGGATAGCCTCGGGCCGGCCAGTAATAGTCGGGTCTGACATTGTTTGGTATGCTTGCTAAAATTTTGCACAATATTTTCTCTGGGCCTCAGGCCGTTTGCCCAACCGGCCCGAGGCCCATCTTCACCCCTGTATATGTGGATGTTGTTTTGCTTCATAGTATGCGCTTTATGAGATTGGTTGCCACTTGGAGAATGTGATAAGGGCAAGCTGCTTTTTGTTAAACTCTACTTGCCATTTCTTTGGTCCCTCTGAGTATATAAAATTTCTAAGTATAAAAAGTTGGCAAATCGTGTGGAATCCATCATGATGTGGTAGGCTAGTAGCCTATTGTCTATATTGTGTTATTAGCTATATGCTTAGATCATTTGATAAATTCATACTCTACAGTCACTGTGACTTTGACAATGTCTTGCCATCCTAAAAGCTCACTGCTTCAACTTAATTGTGCATTCTTTTTTGGTTCCCTTTTGTTTATGGTTCTCGAATGTTGACCCAACATAGATTTGCTTGCATCAGTTGAACACATGTGATCGCAACCGATGTCAAAATGCCAGAATCAATAGAGTTTAGTGTTTAGACTCAGATCAGCTTGCTTCCTTCTTATTGAAAAGGAAAAGATTATGTGATCGATTGCCACTTGGAAAGGAAACAAAGGTCGTATTATGGTAGTCTATCTTAAGCGTGTTACTTGTTATAATGGGTTGCAAGTCATCCTTAGCAGCATTCTTGTGCCATTTGGCTCCCCTGTTGCCTGTCCATGCGAAATGTAGAAGATTTCTGTTCCTAACGTGGTAAGTGCAAACCGATGTCAATATACGCCATAGCAACATTATAGTGCCATTTGTCTTCTTGTTCATAGGATGAGTGTACTAGATCCTAATAATGTATTTATTTTTGAGGGGGAGAGTGTAGGATTCGCTAATGCATCATGGCAGTTAATTACTTGCTTTGCTCTAGGTCACTGTCATTTACTCATTAAAACTTATGGACATATGCTCACATATTCTTGTTCACACGGCAATGCATGGAAAGGCATTCTGATGTAAACATAATGATAGATACCTAAAGGGAATGTAGGACTAAACATAATGATAGGACTCATTAAAGGTATTAGAGGTCCTTTTCTAATTTCTAATTTCTTGACCCAGATCCATGGAGCTCCCAGTTCGCAATTGCTAGCTTGGCCTTGTCACACCACAAGATCACTTGCTAGGCTTGACCAGGACTGAAAAGATGGGATGATGGGAAAGCTAGGTCCGGCGGTCAAGAACAGCAACATGAACAAAAATCTTTGTTCTCTCAAGTCTCAAGCAATCAACCATGCAATCATGAACATGTATGAGAAAAAGAATGGACATGCTGTAGGACTAAACCTTATTATCTTAACTATGTTAAAAAAAATAATTCTACCACTATAACAGTGACAAATCGCCCCATGTACAAGATACGCATGAACGTAGATACAGAAAATATGTGACTGGGACATCGAGGGCATATGCTAGAAAATATGTGACAGGGACGTCAAGGGCATTGCTGACACCGTCTTCGTCGTGCATGACAGGCGCGAACAGACGAGGAGAAGAACAATTAACAGCCGGTTTAACCTGCCGGGGGGATTAATTAATTAATTAAGAAGGCAATGCAGCTAGCTAGGCCAAGGGTTTCAACCCTAGGGTTAATTTTTTTTTTTTTACCTTCGTCGCGGCTCTTGGCTGCAAGCGCTAAACCCCGTAATCACAGCTCGGCGTGCCTCGGAATTCGTGATACCGAAATTTGGCGTACGCCTGCCTTGTTCGTATATACGCTGTATCTGCTGCAATACGCGTACGTAGACTCGGTCGTGCGTAGCGTACGAGCTAGCGAATGAAGTAGTATTCGCAAACTCCACACTCGTATTTAATCTTATGTTCCGAGAGTGAGGACAAATGTTTGGTTGAAGTGATGAGATTTCATCTGTTGATCAAATTTTTAGCTCGTGCAGACGCAAATGGCCTCGCTTAAAAGCTTGTTCAAAATTGGCCCCACTTGTTAATTAAGATTGTGTTCTTGCTTGATATATGACCGTTTTGATATGGCTGTGGCTTATAGTTTTTGATTGAAAATTTTGAATTTTAGCTGTTTGTGACAGAGATTGCAGAGAAAGATAGTCGCTTGTGATTTTGGATGGTATAAATGTTGGACTTTTAGCGTGTACTATAATTAACTTATAGACCTTATCTCAAAAAAAATACTCTGTTTAAAAATTAGGTACTATAGTAAAAATTAAAAGTCGATTTAAGAAGCTGAAAAGGACAGATCCATATATATACCGGTGAGAGTGAAAGTTGTGTGCATCGCCAATAATAAATTAAAACGGTGCAAGTTGGCTAGCTAGTTGATCGATTCAAGCTCATAATTCACCAAACATATAATTAATACACGTACGCCCTATTGACATCATCCTAAAAAGGTCTCTAATTCGCACGTAAGGCATGAGCTAATCGCCAAAAGGTGATTCCTGGATGTCGCCGACCTGGTCAAAGGCATTGTGTATGTATGAGCTTGGCAGGGTCCCTTTGCTCCTCTCCTTAATCACTCTGGTTAAAACGACAAAGCATCAAATTCGTCCGTGAAAATGATCCACATCGTGATCGATATATACTTTCGGTGACATATATTTGTTTTGCAATATAATGATAGTTGTAGCTTATGTGGGTCCAAAGTTTCGAGTATGTGCTCCCTGTGTGAGCAATTCGGCTTCATTTCATAAATCTTTCTTTCTGCCGATTCATGTATGTCATATCGCCTCAATCTCATGTATGTCATATCACACCACACCCTCATACTTAGCTAAGCAAGTATCACTTCCCTAACCTAAAGAGAGTATCAAAGAAGAACATGGGTGAATTAACTAGAGATCCTTCTCCCTCCATAATCCTAGCTAGCTAGTGTTGATTGTTGATCACCAAAATTAAACAATACCAATCCATCATCAATATCAATACCAAAAAAACATAATAGATTATATTATACAGAAATACATACTAAAAAGTAATTAATACGAAGTATATACAAAATTTAATTGATACACAATTGAGATAGATAGCACAACACAAGCAACAAAAAGCCTCCCCCTCCTGTCTCCACTCTCCTCTCCGCCCTTATATATGTACTCCTCATCTCCCTTCACCTCCAAATTCAACACCAAGCTGAGCTCCATGCCTCCGTCCATGGCGAGGAAGCGCAAGGCCTCCGATGACATCGACGCCAATGACGTACCCAACCCGCCGCCGCCGCCGGTAGCGTCGACGGGCGCGTGGACGACGGACAGCATGGCCACGGTGGTGGCGGCGCAGCAGCAGCGGGGGAGGAAGCGGTTCATCGGCGTGCGGCAGCGGCCGTCGGGGCGGTGGGTGGCGGAGATCAAGGACACCATCCAGAAGATCCGCGTGTGGCTCGGCACCTTCGACACCGCCGAGGAGGCCGCCCGCGCCTACGACGAGGCCGCCTGCCTCCTCCGCGGCGCCAACACGCGCACCAACTTCTGGCCGCGCCCCTCGCCGGCTGTCTCCGTTGCTCAGCCGGCGGCGGCGGAGGTGGCACCGGCGTCGGCACTGCCGTCCAAGGTCACCAACCTCCTCCTGCTACGCCTCAAGGCCCGCAACCAGCAACTCCTCAACGCCACTGCGGCGCCGCAAGAAGCTGCGCAGAAGCAGCAGCTGCAGCAGCAGCACAAGCAGAAGCCGTCGTGCCAAGAAGCGTACGGCCATGGCCATGATGAGGAGTGCAGCTTCCAAGTCGACGACTTCTTGAGCTACGACTACGAGTGCAACAACTTGCAAGAAATGGAGGACGAGGACGAAGAGGAGGAGGAGCTCGACTTCCAGTTCATGGACGCGCACGCCGCGTCGACGCCGGAGGGAGGCGAGGACGCGATCTGCTCGCCGTTCGAGGTGGTGGCGGCGGAGTTCGGACCCACCGCTGTTGAGGCTGACGACGGCGAGCCGGCAACGGCGGTGCAGGAGGTGATGACGAGGATGGACTACGAGAGGAAGATCTCCGCGTCGCTCTACGCGCTCAGCGGCGTGTCCGAGTGCCTCAGGATGCGCCTCGGCGGTGGCGGCGCCGTTCGGGAGCAGCTCTCCGGCCTGAGGGACGCGTGCCGGAAGAATAAGCAAGAAGTGGTGGTGCAACAGCAAGAACAAGAAGAACAAGCTGCTGCTGCTGCAGTAGAGGATGGTAAGGCTGCAGGTCAAGAGGAGTGTTCAGGCAGCAGCAACAGCGTGTCGGAGGCGGCGAGCTCGTCGTCCGAGGAGAGTGGCGGCGACGTGCTGCTATGGAGTTCCCTGGATTTGGCTCCCATCTGCTTCATGGCATAGTTTGATTTGATCATCTTGTGGTTGAGTTCGTCGTAGCAGCTAGATTGTGTGTGGTAGTCATTTGTTACATGGGTCAGATGAGAAGCCCTGGTCATAACTTGCTTACCAATTTGTTTTGCTCGACAAGTTTAGCTATCATCTCATATACATCAGAATAGTGGCGGATCTAAAATTTTATCGTGCTCTAGGCTAAACTTTAGCAAGCTAACATCCTAGAACTAACACAAATTGATATCCACACTATAACAAAAGTATATCATAAATGCATCATTGATATAAAATTTTAGTTTAATTCTTCAACACAAAACATAATGAGAAAAATATTGCAAAAACTAAATAATGTAGCATAGCAGAGACATAATTTGAGTACCTAAATAATGAAGATTTGCTCTCTATCATATCCCACCATTTCTTAATTGATAGTAGGATAAGAATCAAAACCTACGAAAATAACATATGAGAGTAAATCAAACAGGTTTATGAATAAATATAAAGAATATTAAGTTTACATTTATGAGAAGTTAATTTAACACTAGCACGAGATAGTCGTTTCTTATGTGACCTTATCCCTTAAAAACGCTCTAAAATCTTATCATCATTAATATTTGCAAATATATCTCGCATCAGCAATAAATATGTCAAGTTGGTCCCTAAGGAGTACACAATCATATTGGAATAAGTCAATAGCATACATCCTAGCAAGTTCAATTAATTTGTCTTCATCAAAGTTGTCAAAAGAAATCTTTAGATCAAGACAAGCAATGCACACCAATAAATGAGTCGATCTTTAAGCAAAGTGATTATTCATCTCAATAATAATTCGTTCATACACCAAAATAAATATTTCGTGATAAAAATGATCATAGTAAGTTACCATTTGGACACCATAACCCCTTGAATGACCTTTAACTGGTATTGTATCATACATATTTGACACAATGATTTTATGTTAGAGACTAAAGGCATTTGCCTCTTCGAAAAGTTCATCCCAACCATCATTTCTTATTATCTCAATTGTCTTCAATATGGTTCTAATAAGCCTTATAGCACAAACAATGTTTTGATCTTTTTTTTTGCAAGTATTGTAATAGATTATTAGTCTTGCCTAAAATTCTGATAATAAGATGTGATATAAGTACAAATTCAAAAGTCTGCATTTTTTTCAACAAACCCGAAGTGTTGTTTTTTGTGTTGCCCTAGTGGCATCATTACTTAAATTCTCTAATATCTCTAGGACCAAATCTCACATGAGAAGAAGACACAAGGTTTTATGATGCGAGCCCCAACGAGTATCGTCGGGCCTTACAAGGTTAGTTTGTTAGTTTTTCCCTCTTTCTTGAAAAATTTCATCGGTCTCTAATTTGTTCACAAATTTATCATGATGATTTTGTACCAATTAATCTCTTCTGTTACAAGAAGCGTTAATAATGTTGACTATCATGGTGGTGTAGTTAAAGAAATCCAACATAGAAGAACAACACTTGGCAACAAAAACAACCAGTAATTGCAATTGTTGAGTAAAGCAATAGACATAAAACACATGGATTTTCATCCAATATGCGTCTATGCGACCCATAAAATTGTCCTTTCATGTTTAATGCTCCATCATATCCTTGTCCTCGAATCTAGAAATTGATAAATCATAAAACTATAACAAACCCTACCTTTGTGAAGGATTTAATACCATAGTTATCAGCTCTTGGCTGCTTAAAAAGGAAATAGTAAAAAACAAAAGGCTGCATTTTCAGCAACACTATATTCCAACCAATTATACTTTCAAACCATGATTCCTAAAAGCTCATGCTCTGGTTCCCACACTCTTTATGTGGAAATTTATGACCAATTGGTTGGCATAGACCCATTTATAAATACTCTCTTCTAGCAGCATTTATGATATTTACATCCAAATCCTCAATTAGTTTCCGAAGCACAGGATCAACAACAATCTCATCTGGGCTAAGTACAGCACGAGGAATACTTTGATGTGTTACTAGCTCCTGTTTTTACTATTCCTAGAGCTGGAGGGAATTTGTGGGATTGTGTTTGTGTTGGAAAATAAGATGACAATATCTTGATCCTCTTCATTTTGTATTTCTAAATATTCTAACTCCTACAATAAACACAAATTCAATATTTAGTAATAATTAAGCATAGTAAACAACAGGAAATCAGGAATATTTAGTAACAACAGTATTCACTAAGTATTGTGGAACCTTCGGCTGAATCTGAATGGAAACGAACAAGGCACACGCACACACACTGGAGTAGATAATATTATATAGCCAGAGAAACAATAGCTCTGTTCTATTCTGAAAATGCAGACACACATAACATATAATAACTCCCTATGGCATATCTGACAAACTATTATCTAGTACCAGCTAACCAAAACAAAACTAAGATGTTGAAATATTATCTCACATTCTGTCTATCACTTGACACAATCACACAAAAAGCTCCAAAATAGCTAATCATTCTAGAGCTTTGGCAATCCACAATTTCACAATCACAACTCTCTACGAGTGGCATAAAATCAAATAAGTGGAATGGAATCACATAAGTTCTGCAACATATGCTCCAGCAGATCAGATGCTAAAAAATATTTAGTTGGACAAATTTAAGTTCAGAACAAAGCTAATGTTTACTATGTAGTAGTTGCACAAATTTTACAACCCAAACTACAAGACTCTGATATCTCATTTCCCCCTCTCACATATCATACGTGACTAGAAATTTCAGTAGTTCAACTTGCCTAGAAATTTCCCAACCTAAAAAAAATCTACATATTACAACAAGAGCCTCACACATCATAAGAAACTTTCCAAAATTTCTATTCAAAAGTAAAAAAGAAAAGGCAACTTCACATGTTAGGATACATATTAGGGTTCATCCGATGCCTAGGCGGGAGGTGGGTGCTGGGTGAGGGTAGGGTTGGTTGACCGGGCGTGCCATGCGGCCAAGCAAGGTGATTGGAGCCTTTTTGCGTGAGTCTGACAGCACTGGGGCGATCGGACGAGGAGTGGGCTAGGCCATCGAGTAAAGACCTAGGCTTGCTTTCGCCTACATGCCTACGTGATGTAGGTTGACCACTAAACTACTACTCCAGATTGAACTAAAATTACCTATGTTATATGTTAGAAAATTTCTCACGCCCTGGATTGAATCCTACCTTGCCATAGGCCTAAATCCGCCCCCACATCAGAAATTAGAGAAGCTGAAATGCTTGCTGGCTTATGATTTCAATTGCCCCTGTATTCAGTTGAGTTGTTCAACTATGGGGAACAGTAGCCCCCTCCCCCCTCCGGATCCCGCCTCCTCGCCGTCGCCGGAGCGCGCTGCCGGGCTTCGGTGGTCGCAAGGAGGGCGGCGGCGGGGCTTTTTCTTCCTCTCGGGCCTCTCTCCCCCAGTCGGCAGAGGGCAGCAGCGCCGAGTGCGGTCCTCTCGGGCCTCTCCCCCCTCCCCCTCCGCGTCCGGGTCCCGCCTCTTCCCCGTCGCCGGAGCGCGCTGTCGGGCGCCGGTGGTCGATAGGAGGGCGGCGGCGGCGGGGCTTTTTCCCCGGGCGCGAGCTCCCCGGCCACGGCTTCCCTCGCCGGCGGCGGTTCCGGCGGCTTGGTGGCCGGATCTGGCGCCTCTCGGCCCGGATCTGCGGCGCCACGGCGGGATGCCGAGTCATGGCGCGGCGGCTTGAGCGGGAAGGCACCTCTTGGCGGATGGAGCTTGAGTGCTCTGCTGGTTGGTGTCGCTCGGCTCCGGCGAGAAGGCAATTAGCTGTCTCCTTGGTGGGACATCGTCGGCGACCAACGGGTTCCAGAGTTTGGCCCCTTTTTCTTCCGGGTTGCGCTGGCAGTGGGTTTCACTGCCGTTGAGGTTGGTGGAGGAGGCTGGCCGGCGGCGGCAGGTGGCTTCTTCCGGGGTTCGGTGGGTGATTGCTTCACTGCCGATGAGGTTGGTGGAGGAGGCCAACCTGCGCCGGCGGCTGCGGCAGGAGTGGTGGCTGCTGGGTTGTCCAGGGTTCCTTGGCGCGACGTTGCTCGTGCGGGAAGCGGCTTGTGGTGGGTTCATTGGATGGCTATGCCATGGCCTTGAGGCGTGCAGAACCCCGGTGTGCTGATGGAGGTCTTTTTTGTGTGTGGGTATGCGTGGTTTGCTGTGGTTGTGCTGGTGAAAGCCTTGTCGGTGTTTCTACCGGTCTCGACAACTATGATGCCTATGGACGCCATTTTCCTTCCTGAAGGGTTGTCATGGTACTCCATAGCCATCATGTATTCGGTTCTCCAGATGAAAGCCTTGTCTCGGTGAGGTGGGCGGCGTTGGCGACCCTCGTCGCCTCTTTGAAGACGTCGCTTCGGAGGTTCATCTTCACACAGGATAGACTGGAGTTTGGGTAGCTCGATTGGAGAAGGTTAGGGGCTTGATTGAAAGCAAGGACGGGGAAGAAGTTCTGAAGCTTAGTCTTTCTAGCTTTTTCATAGTCCTTAAACTATATTTCTTGCTGTTGTGTACTCCTCAGTGTTGAGGCTTTAGGCCTAAGAGCTCGTGTAACTTTTGGCTGTGTACATCCCTTATGGATATAGAGGCCGGATTTTATAAATCCTTTATCTAAAAAAAAACTATGGGGAACAGTACATGTGGATTGGGCTATTGTTTGCATTCATGGAAAACCGCAGTGGAGGATCCACTGACAAATGGAGCCACTGAACTCCTTGCATGCACTGGAGCCCATCAGTCAGTCATTGACAAATTGCATGAGAATTTTTCAAACAGCGCAAAGTTCATGTATGATATAACAACTCATTTCAGAAAGAAGTACTTTAAAAAAAACAGACACAAACTTCAACAAGCAGTCCAAAATACTGGAAGTGCGATCGGTAGAATAGAGTGGCCCATGGTCACAGCTTTATTGCCAACAGAAATAGTATCGTATCATTGATCTGTTTGCTGTACAACGGTACATGATGCCCACATGTATTAGCAATCTCGAACAGCTCAAACTCAAAACTCTGCAGATAAAGCAAACAAAACCCCGTACTCCAGTATCAGAATCACTACATCATGTGAAACTCTATGTTAGTGTTTTCAGACTACGAGGAGACACCCTAGTTTGTCAACCTTCATTTGCTGACAAAATTGGGCGAATCACCTCTGTGAAATCTTCATGAAACCTCTGCTCTGAAAACCTTCGAGCACGCTTTCGTGCTGCTGCTGCCATTTCCTGCCTATCTGGCTCCGGCATCCTCAATACCTTGACAATTGTCTCGGCGTATTCTTCTTTCTCAGAGGCTAGAAATCCTGTCTGATGGCTGTCCTCATCTAGCACAATGTCCATCATTGGTCCTGCAGATTTATGGGCTGTAGAAAGTAGGGAGTGTCATGTTTCCAAGATTAATGTACATATCAATGTAAAGACTTATAAGCCAGTCGTCTTGGTTGGTGACCTCATAAAATTCAATTTCTGGAAGTGCTTTGGTGTTTGTACATGGCTTTAGAAAATCCATCTTGCCCTTACTTTTTACCCCCCAAAAGTAGCAACGTGGAATGCAGTTAAATTTGGATTTATTGTTAAGAGCAAACAAACATGCAACGTTTTTCACATAATTGCAACTTGCAAACTCTTGAACTAGACAACTATCCTGTCTACACTACAAAAACATGCTGAGCAGCCTTGGGGAAAAATGAAGTGGAGGCCACCAACTGAAGAGATCAATACGGGACTCTCCTTACTTACCAATTGGAATAGCACCAGCTGCCATGTACTCAACAACACTAATTCCAAAATGTTCATCAGTCATTGAATGGAGCCCAGCAATGGCACCACCTAGAAGCTGTACCAAGTCCCTGTTACATCCATGAATATGCCTGTTAATTACTAGAAGAACTTAAAAGGTGAGAAGTTTTTAGTAGTAGTTTGAACGCAAGACCTGTAAGAGATATCCTTGTGGAACTCCACAAGCTCATCTATGTCTAGCTCCGCAGATCTGTCGTTAAGCTTTTGTAATCTTTCCAGATCCTCTTTATTCCGGCAACTACCAACAAATTGAAGCTTTGGCTTGGGAAAGTCTGGATCTAGCCTTTGAAGAGCAAGTGCAAATGCCTCCAGCTGAAGATCATGGGCCTGGGGAGAGCAGAGAGCACAAAGTATGCATTGCACTCTAAAGTGAATGATAAGCTCTTGTACCAGAATTTGATGCAATAGTAAGTTGGCATACCTTTTCTGGACGGAACTGTGCAACTGATATAAGAGTAGGTGGTGTTATTTGTCTTTCCAGGGGAAGCATCTGTATTATTCAACAAATGTTTCTGATGAGAACCAACTAAATCATCTTCATTTAAGTACACTTCAGGCTACCATGAAAAAGAATGCAGTAGTAATTTAACCAATTTCTTGTTTCCATAATGTGATCACATGGCCAGAGTGCAAAATTATCGAGATTGAAGAGAAAAAATATAGGAACATGCATGGTTGGAATCAGGACATACCTGCAGGGCAGAAGTATCACATGGAGGGTATACCCTCTTAGTACGCTCCGGGATCTTCCAAATATTTACAATATGGGATCTTGTCCATGAGGAATTTACCATCACAAGATGTGCACATGAACCCACCAAACCATACAACCAACTGAATATGGTATAGTAGAGGATTTTGCATCGGGACAGCCAAATGCTACAGCCAAAAGAGTACCCAGTTAATCTTCATGGTTGATACCATTCTGCAAAGCACTTTTAGGTTGCCAAAATCAAGTTAACAGATAGTAATTAAATGTTAAATAAGAAGTGTGCAAAAAGTTTATTAATCCATTATTGCATAATCTTATTAATCCATATTATAACTTAAGAGGGAAGAGACGTGTTAAGAAAGAACATAGGATGGATTAAGATATCAGAACAGGCATTATTAGCTAACAAATTTTTGGCCATTCTTTTATCATGTATGGCAAGATTTTGATTTCCCAGACACAAAAATGCACCACAGTTTATTGAATTACACATATTGGTAGTCCAATAAGAATAATTAAAGTTAAGCACTCTGTGTAGCGCATACCTTTCAGCGATACGAGAGTTGTTATTATACATAAAACTGCGCTGCTTAACACGTTCAACCATATCAGAACTGATTGTCGGATAATGAGTGTAGCAGATGACCTTGCAACCAAATAGACGAGCCAGTGGATATGTAAAAGCATAGCCACTTGTATCAAAGTAAAATTGCGGGGTAAATTTACTAAGAGCCTCCCATGCAAGATAAAGTGAGCCAAGACTTTGCCCAATCATTGTGAAGTGGGGATATGTGCTTGCTTCGATCCACTTTCTCTTATTCAAGTGAACAACCTGAAAAATGCAACCCAAACAATTTTATGCTAGTGCCAGTATGTCACATCTGTTAAAAAAATGAAGTCTTTATTTTTTTTCCAAATATGATAGGCCAGTGCAACAGTATGCGGTGATGCACGCATGTGAAGTACAAAAGGTAGAATGCATTTTTCTCATTTCAGGAAGTTAATATAAGCTGCACTTCGTTAAACAAACATTGGAACATGATCTAAATCCCTCTACAAGGCACTGCACTAAATTTGCATGTCAAATTATAAAGGAAAACTTCAGACACAACAGCATTTTTGAAAGAATTTAGCATCATTATTGTTTCCTTTAACTACGATTCTAGCTTACAAAACCACCAAGGATTCTGACTAGAAAGACAAGCACATTTTACCCATGAGCAGTGTCCACCTAAAGATACCAACTACCACAGTTTTTAATATACAATGTATGGTACAATAGAATAACAAAAAATATCAATAAAAAATATAGCCCAACCAAATTAAATATAATCATACAAACCGTGCCACATTCTTTGTTTTAGATATGGGAATAACAGAATAAGCTCTAGGAATCATGGGTCATAATTACTTATTAGCCAAACCAATGATATCTACCCCTAAAGATACAACCTTAATTAAAACTAGCTTCTAGTTAGTCATTAGTTAATACCTGCAAAGGCGCTACTAATCTAAGACTGGTTGAGGTAATTTGGACAACAACAGCAGCTATAAGCCTAAAAGAAATCAAAATCCAACTTTTACCCACTGACGGATCACAAAGTGGTACTATCCTAACTAACAGAATCATAATTCAATGCAAAGCACTACGTAATAGAATCCTAATTCAACTGATTACACTAGTAATCACCTACACACTAAAAACTGATTTTTTTTTTTGTTAACTCTAGTGCAATAACTCTACTAGCACCATGTCTGAAGCGAAACTATCATGAAAGAAACAGTCCACAGTTTTTATTTTTCAATCCAAGACAGATGCTCATGATTCCATATAAGTCCAAGCAAATTGATAAGCAATCCAGATCACAATTCACAAGAAACAACCAAGCAAGGCCGCGACGAGATCCATCATTTCAACTAATCCAAACTAAATATGCCGGAGACCAAACCGCTAGGACCGCCAAGATACAATTTTTACTCTAAACAGCACGTCTTTTCGCTCCTCCAATCGATCGGGCCGTACCATACCTGCGGCGGGCGGAGGAGACGGACACCGAACCGGTCGAGGGCTCGGGTAGCGAGGCCATCGGGCGAGGCGTCGGCGTCGCCGGTGAAGACGGCGCAGGGGAGGCCGGGACAGAGCTCCTGCACGGCGTGCACCGCGCACCAGAGCACGCGCTCCCCGCCGCCGCCGTCGTTGGTGTAGGGGTGGAAGAACCCCGCCGCGGAGGCGGGCGCCGGGCGGCGGAGGAGGCGCCGAAGGGCGAGGGCGAGGAGGGTGAAGAGGAAGGTGAGGAGGCCGGCCAAGATCGCCATGGATGCGATGCGATGCGATCTCTCGGCCCGAGAGGGTGCGTGGCCTCGTGTTTTGGGTGTTTGGAGGGTAGGCCCATGGACTGGGTTCTGGGCCGAGTGAATTGGGACCCACTTAACAGAAAAAAAAGTAAGACTAGGATGAAAACAGATCGAATACGGACGGATAATGGTTATGTCATATTTGTTTTCATATTTTTTTTCTTCGAATGCGGATATGAATACGGATATCCCAGATACGAATACAAATACGAATAATATCAAATACAAATGCGGAACGAATACGAATCGAATTGAATACAACCACGAATATTCTTAGAACATGAAAACCCTTTAAATTGTACCCATAAGATGTACAAAAATTATAAATACTTTATTCAATCTAAACATTTGTGAAAAACATTTATGAATTTCTCATATAGGCTAAGATTCATTCTCTAACTCCATGTATTAATGTATATGTTAATGTATGATAGACTACTAAAGTATCTTGTAAATAGGTAGGGCTGAAATAGAGAATGTAGGTTATGGATATTCGGCTCCTGAATATTTGGATAATCTAGATCTGTATTCGTATTCGACGGATAGTGAGCTACTGAATTTGTATTCATATCCGATAGAGAAAATTCGTGTTCATTCAGTGCCAATGCAAAGAATGGTGTTTTGACCCTCCAAGTCTTCATTTTTTTTTTGTAGAATACTATTTTAGAAGAGATAATTTGTTCAGTGCCAACGCAAAGAAGCACAACTTAGAAAATACCATTGTGAAAAAGAGGAGCTGCAAAATACCATCGCAAAGACCGAAAATCCGCAAAATACCATTGCCGTGACTTTTTCCATCCAAACTGGAGCGAATTAACCATTTCCCCCCCTCATGTTCTCTCGGTTCTCTCTATATATCCGATGGCAACGACGACTATTCCGCCGACAGTGAGGCTTGGCTGTGGCACCCATGTGTCTCAGATGAAGTCTACAAGAATTTTTATGAAAGCGTTGCCAGAGTGGTTTTCACTACTGGCTGACAGGGTTGCAGCTTGGTTGGGACTACCAGAAAAGCATTAGGAGATGCTGAGTACTAGTCCGAAGTCGGTCGTTGATATATTTCTTTCTTTTGCAAGGGAGGCATGGGGAGGTCGATTGTGGCATCGAGAATCTATTTTTGCACTCATAGCAGTCGGAGTTGGGCTGGCGGTGTCGAGGTTATGGGCATGGTGGTGGTGCACAAAGAAGGCGATCTAGCGGCGATGAGGCGGCCGAGAGAGGCATGAAATGGACTTCTAGGACCAAGGCGAAGGTGGTTCGGCCTGGAATGCGGCGGAGCGATAGGAACATTGACGATAGCATGTGGGCACGCTCTGGTGGCGACGCGCATGGAATGACAATGACCAAATGCCAAAAGGGTAAAAAAAAGGGTGTCTAGGAGCTTTACTAGAAGGTCTAGAAGCTAATAGTGAGA
Organism: Melocanna baccifera; assembly: GCA_036346265.1. NCBI lineage: Eukaryota > Viridiplantae > Streptophyta > Magnoliopsida > Poales > Poaceae > Melocanna > Melocanna baccifera. The sequence goes on from CM070710.1 coordinate 18,463,597, forward strand.
GAAATTTTGGATTGGTGAAGTTTTGGTGACGAATTTTGAGATGGAGTGCAAGATGGGTGTCTTCGATTACCAGTGACAAAGATGTTGATTGCCATTGTTGCTTCAGCTCTGGGCAACTACTGAGGTGAGGGACATCGTCGCTACGCTCTACTCCCGGTAGCTCTAGGAGCTGCTATTGCTCACCCTCACCATTGGCCACCCCCTCCTGTTAGCCCACTACAAATACCACACATGGTTTCAGCTAATTGTTACTATCAAGTAGTTTTTTTGGCAAGCGAAAGAATTGTTCTTGGCATTGCTAGTGTTGTGCCAAGAGCGTAGACGGGAGGCGGGCTTCCTGTCCCTGGCGGCAGTGGCGGCGTAGCACCTCCACGCAGAGGTGGCCTTGGGGGGCAGGAGATCCCGCGTGGCATTGATGTTGGCGAGGATGGATTGGCTTGGTTGGTTTCTTGGGGTGTGGATCGGTGTTAATACCGCTATGATCTGAGGCGTGGAGAAGCGAAGCGGGGGAGAAGACGAAGAAGTGGTCTGAATGCCAATGGGCAAAAGTATCATTTATAAAATTTTCTCTCACCTAAATGGAGGTTAATAGCAAATTGATGGAAAAGCTAACGGCCATAGCATTCTCTAGAGTTTTGTGTTTATGATGGCATTTATAAGCTTGGTCTTTTGCAATGGTATTTTACAACCTGCAAACAATTGCAATGGTAATAAGCAAATTAGCTCATTTTAGAATTATTTTGCTAGATATACTACAAAATACTAAAATTTCACTTTAGCTTGTTGATTACTCACATGCAAGTACCTAGGGCATAAGAAGCATGAAAATTCAAGTTTAGCCCCCTTTTTTCCTTATGCAAATTTCACAAAAACCACACTGCATTTGGTAAAACTATCACAAAACTACATTTTTAAGCAAAAATTTCAGAGAACCATACTTCTCACTACTACAAAAAAGGCTATACTGAACAGCTACATCACAGACGGTTCATACGGAATTGTCTATGTTGTAATTATCATAGACGGTTCATATGAATAACGGTTTGTGATATTTTCATAGATGGTTTATTCATACGAACCGTCTGTAATAATGTAAGGCATCACATATGGTTCCTATTAATAACTGTTTGTGATAATTCATAGATGATTATTTATACAAACCATATGTGATAATGGCAGACATCACAGATGGTTTGTATAAATAATCATATGTGCTAGTTCACAAACAGTTATTAATACAAATCATCTGTAATAGTTTCATATCACAGATGGTTTGTTGTTGAAACTCTCTGAGATATACCATGTTATTATATATCCAGTGTGGTCTCGACAGATCTGTTTTCATTGCACTGCATTGAAGGAGGCGGTCGACTTTGGGGAGTTTGGTAAAAAATATACCGCTTGCAGATCGATTTGTTCTTGGTAATTAGATATTAGTATTTATTTCTAATAAATTATATGCCTTGTAATAGATAGAGATGATAGCTAAGTTTTTAAATCTAGCTACGTACCTAGGTTTAGAGAGAGATGGTAGTTTGCTCTAATTTAAGAATGAGTCGGTACTCCTAGTTTACTTCATTATATTGTTGCTCGATATATATATTGCTTCATGAATACGTGGCTAGCTACTAAATTTAGATATGGACAATTTATTACATATGTAGCGTAAGTAGCTAGGTGTAATTACACCCTACGTCGTATCTTACAACGTAGAGAGTATCTCGTGTAACGGAGGATATGCACGTGTAGTATACGAGTATTTAAGACCATCTAGGTGGTATGAACAATTTTTCAGAGGTGGTATGTGGATTTTTTTATATACTCCGTTTTATATGCATATATGAAGGTATTTATAAAATACACTAAAAACTATGGACTCCCTTGCAATTGTTTCATGTAGTTTACATTGAAGTATTTCAAGTTCGTTTAGGTGGTATATTAGAGGTGGGTTTAATTACGTCCGGGTGTAAAAGGTATTATATATTACTTATTATATTAAATTCAGTAATTTTCAATCTATTACTATATTTTTAAATGTTGCTTTATGTTCAAACTAACTCTATATGCCTTTCTTTCTTGTCTTAATCATTTTATTGTATTTTTCCGTGTGATTTACGAAGTACAAATTTGTACTCGCCCTTACTTTCACATCTCAAAGGAGGATGACTTCGACTACAGTGAGGATCAAGACGAGTAAGTTGCGTCTTACTATCGTTTGCTTATGGGCAGAGCCAGTGAGCTTCTTCTGCTTTGGTGTTTTTCTTTCACTGCTTATATTTATATTCAGCCAATGGGCCGTGGATGTAAACTTTGGCATTCAAGCTTATATTTAGTTTATGAATAAATATCATTATGGTTGATATTTATCTTTATTATCCATTGTGTACACTAGCCGTTTGAGACTTGGACTTACTTTATTATTGGATGTATTCTGCTTAGGTTGATTGTGCTAGCCGAATGGGTCTTCTTCTCCTAGACTTTGGCTGCATGGTTCTTCTCCCCTGTGGCCGCATGATTCCCTTTCCCTTTGGACTTAGTTGGTTGTTTCTCCTCTACCTGATCTTTCATTACTTCAAATCTAAAAACACATAATATATTTGCATAAGGTAGTATACCATTATCATGTAAAACAATAGGAAACTCTCTAAGAAACAAAAGCACTTATTGTTGGAGTAGCTCAGCTCTTACTCTTGTCATAGGATCTTTTGGAGCCTCATTACTAGCTTTGTCATGTACACTTAGAGTAGAAAGTGAATATGTAATAGGGATGTCCTCATCAATTTGCATTGATGATGCTTAAACAATTTATTTTCTCATGATTGTTGGAAGATTAATTCATTCATTTATTCAATTAATAATAGCATGACATGTTCTGATATTTGAAGTATTTTGTTTATGTGACGATTGTCTCCTACTACATATTAATAAAGTACTTTATATTAAAACACGTGCGATGCCCTATGAAGTAAGTGTGCTTAAATGACGACGGCACAATGAATACCATTTTGAGATAGACAAAAATTGTTCATTCCATTAGCAAGAATGTTGATAGTCTTATGATAATCGTTGGTAGCGATGTTTGTATAATAGGCTTAGGAAGAGCCATAGTTATACTCCTAATAGGCACAACTTTGATCATTAAAGAAGCCTTGTTGCATCTAGAATTGACTAGAATTATCCTAAATTTTAAGAATATTCATACCAACGGTTTCTACGTTGAAATTGAAAAAGAGCATGGTAAGGAATACCTGCTCATTACAAAGCATGAAGCAAGTGAAAAAGGGTATTAAAAAGACTTCTTTCATTTGAGACTGGGTTATACTACACTTATATTAAGGCACCCGTAGCCTATACTGCCCTGAATACTATATTTAGAATACTATACTATATGATAGATTAGGTCACTTATGTCTTAGGACGATGAGAAATATAATTAATAATTCATCGGGACATAATATCGATGTCAAGAATTTTTTGAATCAAGAAAATTTTGTGTGCCCCGCATATGCCACCGAAAAATTAATTACTAGACCTTCTACTCTGAAAGTGAAGGATAAAGTCTCTGCATTCCTGGAACACATCTGAGGAGATATTTGTGGTCCTACACAACGCTGCAAAATTTACTTCGAAGGAATTTGATGATTATTGCATGGCAATAGGAATTAATGTTGAGCATTTCGTACCACATGTCCACACTTAGAATGAACTAGCAGATGCATTAATCAAGAGGATTAAATTTATTGCCCAACCACTTTTACATAATTATAATGTACCAAATATATGTTGGGGACAAGCATTTCTACATGCATCAACTCTCATCAATTTTAAACCATCAATATATAACATCCATTCACCTATGCAACTAGCACAAGGGTTAGCACCGAAAGTTTCTCATCTTCGTATATTTGGCTACAAAGTTTATGTACATATACTCCCACCACAATGTACTGCAATAGGCCCCTCTCCGAAAGCCTAGGATATACGTTGGTTATGAGACATCATCCATCATCAGGTATCTGAACCCCATGATAGGATATTTGCATATTGTCTGTTTCATTGATAGTATATTTGATAAGAATAGTTTCCCAATTTAGGGGGAGAAAATCAGCCCCTTGATGAAAAATATCGAAAATTACATGGTAAACCACATGAATCAATACACATGACCCTTTCACTAGTGAAGCAAATAGAGAAGTCTAAAAGATCACTAATTTATAAGCATTAGCAAATCAACTATTTAACCAATTTAGTGATTTAAAGAGTGTGACTAAGTTGCATGTACTAGCACACAATGCACCAGAGAGGATTGAAATAACGAAAAAAGTTGAAGGTATCCCTAATCCCGTCTAGAGGTCTTAGAATAAAAAGACGAGAACTCTGGTCCCTTGAATCCCAAATAACCGGAGATGCCTGGTGAAAAAGGATAATAAGGACTTGACACAGTCAATCACCAAAGTTTCCTAGACCAGAAGGGGAGCCAGTTCATATTTAGCACTAGAATGGCACCTTCGATGAAAGGAATACCGGATTTGAGCATTCCCATGGAGGGAGAACCCAACATAGATGTGTGCACACACATCGGAGCAAAGAAAATAAAGAGACTTGCCCCTACAATTGGAAGGAGGATAAGCAAATAGAAGAATCAACTCATGATAAAATAGTTATAAACTATGTGTGATACGGGGTCGCCCAATCTTCTCGACGTATGATGGATACTCACGGGTGTCTTAATGAATCGCAATGATCCTCCAATGCCAATTCAAGGGACGAACACTCTTTAATCTGTCAAAACACACTCGCGTCGATTTTACCGACAACCAAGCGAAGATCTATTATGCATACAATTTCCAGCGGAAAGGCTGAATGATCTTGATTGAAGAACACTCGTAATTCCCTATGGAATTTCGGTAGCAATGATGAACTCGACAAAATTCAGTACATTAATTTTTCTCAAAGGTGATCTAAGTTACATAGCCAATTGAGCCTCTATTTATAGGGGCACGCATGCTCTTACTTGTGGAAAGTTTTCAACATATAGAAAGTAATCAAATCATATCTGATTCTATCTCTATTTATAAAGCCAAAAATTGTTTTGATGATTCCGTTGCACACAAAAGGAATTTTGGGATGGAACCAAATTCGTTGGAAAGAGAACGAGATAAGCTTTCCATGCTATACTCACACATTCTAAATGGACTCTTGATGCGAAATCTATGAGCATTTAAAGTTGGTCATGTCAGGCTGAGCCAACGTCGGATTGTTTCGATAATTCGGTACGCACAGAATTAATTTGGAGGTGGGGTTAGATCCATCTTAAACTAGACTTCAAAAGCTTTCCAACAAGTACTCATGGACCTAGATATTCTCTTGGATAAAAAGTTATGCCCGTTTGAAGTAGACGCTGTCAGAAGGGCTGAATCTGAGTCGAACTCACAAATAGAATTTGGTTTACGCTTGACGGTTTCATTTGTATATGTGGGCTCGTGTGGTCCTTCTCCATGGTTCCTAAAGACAATTAAATCATCACAAGGATTAAATAGTATTTCATTATTTGGAACATTTGTATGCAAAGTTAGGAACGCATTCACCTAATATTTAAGTTGACGCCCTCGCGTTCGAGTCATTGGTCCTTGTATCGTAGGTTCGGCTTCGTGAATATTCTCATGCACACTAAATGTAGAAGTAGCTGGGATGTCCTCATCATTAGATAGTATCATATTCTCGTTTAAGACAAATTGAAACTGAAGAAACAAATTCATCTTTTGTTTATTCTTGGGAGTTATGATCGTATGCGTTTGTGGCATGGTCACATCAACAACAACATGTGTATCCATATCAATGTGCACAAGGAAAAATCCATGAATAGGACAATAGATAATGTTGACATTTACTTTACAAAGAAAATTATCACAATTATCGATCGTGATCCAGTGCCTACATCGCTCGCTGAATGCAAAAAACAAAGATCAGATTTGGCGATTGGAAAAGGGCAATAGAAACTGAACTATTATCTCTAAATAAAAGAGAGGTGTTTGAGCCTGTAAGCCACACGCCTCCCTCTGTGCACCCCATAGGACATAAGTGGGTATTTGTTCGAAAGATAAATAAGAAAAATGAAGTTGTAAGATACAAACAAGACTCGTTGCACAAGGTTTCACTCAACGCCCATGAGTTGATTACGAAAAAACCTATTCCGCGGTCATATGTGGTATTAACTTTAGATATTTAATATCGATGGAAGTGAACTTGAATTTAGAAATGAAATTGAAGGATATGGTAACTACATACCTTTATAAAAACTTGGATTTGGATATTTATATGAAGGTACCTAATGATATCCCTATCCCGAACCAATACAGAGCAAATAGAAACCTGTACAATATGAAACTCAAAAAATCCATGTAGGGACTTAAGCAATCGGGTAGAATGCGGTATAATCGCTTAAGCAACTTTCTATGCAAGAAAGGCTACACGAATAATGAGAATTGTCCCTGTGCATTTATACGACAATTCCAGAATAAATTTTGTATAATTTCAGTATATGTAGATAATCTGAATATCATCGGAACCCTGGAAGATATAAAGAAAGCAAACTCTTACTTGCAGTTAGAGTTTGAAATGAAAGATTTGGGTAAAACCAAATATTGTCTAGGCTTGCAGCTTGATATGTCCCTGAAGGAATATTAATGTATCAGTCAGCATACACTCAAAAGGTGCTGGAGAGGTTTGGCTTTGAAAAAGTGTATCCATTAAGAGTACCGATGGTCGAAAGATCTTTATAGCAAGACAATGATACATACTAACCTAGAGGAGAGGGGGAGGAAATCTTGGGACCGAAATTCTCATACTTAAGTGCAATAGGAGTACTAGATCGGATATTGTATTTGTCGTAATTATATTAATAAGGTATAGTGCAGAACCTATCAAAAGACATTAACAGAGGATAAAAGATATCTTCCGATACCTCTAAGGAAGTAAAGACCTTGGACTATTTTACAGAAAGAACCAAGACCTGAATATGACTGGCTATGTGAATACCGTATATCGTCAGACCCGCATACAGTTAGATCACAAACAAACTATGCATTCCTGTGTGGTAGAACTGCAATTTCGTTGAAATCGTCAAAGCAAAGTTTTGTATCGACTTCAACGAATCACTCAGAGGTCATGGCACTATACGAAGCTGCGCAAGAATGTGCTTGGTTTTGACGGATGATTCACCACATCCAGTAGTCATGTGGATTGAATATCGTGCAAGCTTCTACTATTATCTATGAAGATAATACAGCATGTGTTGTAAGTACAGATGGGTTATGTAAAGAGTCATCTTATAAACATTTTATAAAGCATATCAACTCTAAGTTCTTCTATGCTCATGAATTACAAAAGATGGATGTATTTAAGATACTGCATACTAAATCGTATGAAAATCTTGTAGATTTACTCACTAAGTCACTTGCAGCATCTAACTTTGAAAGATGTATATATGAAATTAGAATGATGAGACTTAAAGAAATGCAGAACTCAATGGAAAATTCTTCTCGAGCTCACTATTAAAACTTAATCACAAAGATCGAGTACCTAAAGAATAAATTATATAGATTAAATAAAATTAGGTGGATTGTACTCTTTTTCCATTAATGAGTTTTCTGAAAGTTTCTTAGTCAAGGTTTTTAATGAGGTAATTCATGCAACGCAACATAACATGTATCATGTACTCTTTCTTTAAAATTTTTTTACTGAATTTTTTTGAAGTTTTGATGAGACATAAACATGTCGGATAAGTGCCCAAAGTGAAGTGTTGGAAAAATCTGGACCTCGGCCTGTAGATTTTGGCCCATAGTGGACACCCCATCCATCAGCCCGTATTATGTACTTTTGGAAGAAAAAGTAATAAAGAAAAAAAGAAGTTTCCTATCTCTCTATGTTTAATCTACTATTTATTCTTGTATTATTTTGTGTTTGATTATTCTTTTATATATAAGATAATTGTTCGGGTTAAACTCATCAGCGACGGTTACCCAACAGTTCTAGCTTAATTCATCTGATTGACTAAGTCGTGTTTCGTTGCCGCAAGCAAGCCTAGGAGGGAACCCAAATCGACCGCAAGCAAGCCCTGTCTAGATCGTAGTCGGCGCTCTGTGTTGGTCGGCGTTTCCGGAGCAACGGCGGCGGCGACCTCGAGCTCCCTTGTCGGAGCTTGTCAGCTGCATGCACGAGGGCGGCCTCTGCATCGACCCCGCCGATGGCCGCCACCAGCAACTTCCTGTGCCGTGCCCGTCCTAACGGTGACGCTTGCACTCGAGACAGCGACGGGAATATCACGGCGGCGATCGCCTGCGTTGGGGAAGATCTTGTCATCCTCGAAAGGCGCGACAGGGTCTCGCCGTCATGATTACGACCACCTCTCCGTCCTGGCGGATGATTCGTACCTCCATCGCATCGCAGGCTATCCTCCTGCCTGGCCGAGGTCGCCACCTCAAGATGTGCCTCCTCGACGCCGTCCATGGCTTCTACACAGAGGCACTTGCCATGCTGCCCGATGACATCGTCCTCAACTCCATCCGGTACGCCGCCGCGCGCCTTCCAGCTCGCACCCATTACCCATATCGTAGTAGATGAGTTGATTTTGCAAAAGAAATTATTGTGGTCAATCAGATCAAATGTTCCATGAATCGAATGGGTTAATGTACAAGCTAGAGACATGCACGTAACGTACGGTAGTGTAAACCCCCATCGTTGAACTAGCTAGTGCCTAACTTTGAGTCTTTGACAATATAGATCTTCCGTTTCTTTTTATATAGCCACCAAAATTTCACAAAAGATATGCCGCTGATGACCAAACATTACACTGAACAGAGGAGATTACTGTTAGGCAAAACCAAAACGAAGGCAAAGCAACGAGACCATCGCTACTGCTATGACACCGAATGCCTTGTGATCCGCGAAGCCGTCGACTTGGCCTCCTCCAGGTTGACGGAGCCGGGACTCTCCGACGTGTCGGAGCTGCTGTTCTCCCCGCTGCTCGCCTTGCCGGACCAGAGCTTGCTCAGTATCGTCTTCGGCATCAGCGCCCCCTTAGCCGCCTTGCCGGCGCTCTTGATCTCGTCGTCGCCGCCGCCGCCGTTCTTGTTGGTGTCGCTGCCCCCTCCGCTGCTCCTCCCGCTGCCGCAGCCACTCTTGTTGGCCAGGCTCATCGACCGGAATGAGTTGACGTCGCTGGACGTTGGCACGGAGCCCCATTGATCGTCCTCGGTGGCCGTCGTCGTCGTCGCGGCTGACCTGGAGCTGCCGTAGGAGTTGCCATGCTCTCTGGGGAGGAGAGAGCGAACAGAGGACGGGAGTTCAGCCGCTGCATCACCACCAGCAGAGGCTGCTGATGCCCGGACTTGCTCGAAGAAGAGGACCTGCACAACCACTCGCAGAGGAAGACGCTCGTTCTGTACAGCGTGCATGCTCGCATCGGCAGACAGCTTCTTGCAGTCCATCAGCCCGCACAATCCCTTCTTCTCACTCTTTGATAGGCTCGGATGCTCCTGAACATGCGACGATGAGGTCAAAGTTTTGAGCTTCAAACATATACCATGTAGCATGTAGCTGCATACTGAACAAAGATGAAAATGAGCATATATGCGTACCTTGAGATACATGTCAATGGCGCTGTAAAGTCCATCATGCACTGGTCGAGACGTGAGAGGCACCATTTCAGCGAGTGCAATCCACTTTGAAAGAGGAAGGTTGGGGTCCTTCGCAATCTCAGCCAGATATCCGTCCATCAACTTTGCCACCGCCAGCTTTGAAGTGCTGGAGACAGAAGTCAGGCTGTCGGCATCCATGGTTTCTTCATCGTCCTCTAACTTTGTGCTGGCACCATCGCTGTGCTGCACCATGAACTCCTCCAGGATTGTCGAGACCAGGTCTACGTCGTACATAGCGATTTCGTCAGAATTCGCAGGTATCAGGAGATCTGGAACCGAAGCTCCATCCAACTGCGCGCCTGTTCTCTTGATCAAGTCGTCGCGATAGGTCTCATCGGCCCCCAACAAGCATGCGGCTCTCAGCAGCTTAAGAAGAAAACCACACGAAACCGAACCTTTCTCAGTTGGCAACAGAGAGATTATGGTTTCAAGAACCGCACGATGCCTTGTGCAATCGAGCCCATTGCTCACAGCACTGTCCAGGGAACCGAACAGCCTTCTGTACGCGTAAGCTCTCAGTGCTTCTCCGATCACTTCGCTGGCTGCTCTTGCCTTAGCCTTGATGGCCAAGATCACCTTCTTGTACAAGCACATCTCAAGGTCGCAGAGGTCCTCCACCCACCAGTCTCTAGGCACCATCTGCTGCTTCCTCACGCCACTCCAATGTGAATCAAGACCATTCTCAGATGGAAGCTTCTTTCTGTTGTAGGTGTATGACCACTCGACCTCTGACGGATCGACGGAAGCTTTGGACGCGACAGAATCAACGCAGCGGTGACCAAGGCAGGGGTGACTCTGTTGCCTGACCAAGGCAGAGGTGGCTTTGCTGTCTGGCCAAGGCAGAAGCGACCTCGTTGTCTGCAGCACGATGATCGAGTCCTTCCAGGTGCGGAAGATGCTTGAAGACAAGAACACGTCGATCTTGTAGACGAGGTTTCCTTTGTCAGTCGTCTCGAACATCTCGAGATACTCGGCAGCGCAGCGGGCCGCGAGGACGTTGTATGCATTGAGTGTGACGATCATACCGTAGCAGAACTTGGCACAGATTTCAAACGCTGCAGGTCCGCCAGGGACGTCAGAGATATCTACTTCGTCGTTGCTTTCCTCGTCTGTTGAGGCCACCAATGTCTGCAAGCGGGAGCTCTTCGACAGGAGAGGGAACTGCATGTAATTTGAACAGGCAATACGAGTGATCTCTAGTATCAGTCACAAGCTCGCAGCTGATAACCAGCCAGAGTAGGTTTATTTAAACAGGGACAAAATTGCACTGGATGCAGACACGCAGAAATATTTTATTTCCAGCAGATTGCATCGGAATCTACAGAAGTGTATTGCTCTATGGTACAGAAACGACATCAGAAAGAGTCAAGTTTTCAGTCGCTTCCAAGATCCAGTTCATAGTTTGGCCGTGTTAAAAGTTTAGATCCTGTTCTTTGCGGCTTCTAGAATCGGCTTTTAGCTTTTATTACAGTAACTAACTTTTAAATGGAGTATTTTTTTAAGATGAGATCTACAAGTTAATTGTAGTACACATTAAAAAACTAATATCTGTATCATCAAAAATCGCAAGCAAGTATCTCTCTTTCCGCAATCTCTATCGCAAACAGCCAAAAAGTTATCAGCCGCAGCCAAAAGTCATCAGCCGCAGCCGCAAAGAACAGGCCCAGTCTAGTGACAGGGAGGGTTCAAAGAAAATATTAAAAAGATTCAATCAGAGGGAATTGCAAATGCACCTGTGAAGCAAAAGTAATGAGAAGGAACATTTCATGGATGAAAAAACAAAAACGAATAAAAGCTTAAATTAGTCTAGGCGCACACAAACGTTGGTTCAAATGAAACGGAAATCATGTATGTTAAAGAGTTAGGGCTATATTTACTATAAAAAAAAGTTAATTATGTAAACCTGTACAGATAGAAGAATTAATTTACCTTGTGCAGATAAAACTTGACATCTCCTACAGTGATAACAATGTCCGTTGCCAGCTCAGTTGCGACAAACCTGAAAGAAAATTTTATCAAGGACACATTCAACTTTAGCATCAAATTTAACGTAGTACAAGTCGAGGAAAGACACCATACAGAAGTGTAAAGCACAGAAGATGAACAAACAAATTTGCATTCTTTTTTAAAAAATGTTCAGTACTTGAACTTCTGTTAGATTGCTTTGCGCGATTTTTTTTTTAACCACACCTTTGACAGCTACATAGACATGCATCATTGGAAGAGTTTCCGGACATGAACATCTTGAACATTTTTCAACACAGAAATGTCCATTGATTATTTTGTGAAATTGAATATGCAGTAATTGTTAGACAAATAGTTATGCTGCACCATGAAGAGTCATGCAAAGCTATATAAGAAATGGCGATATAATGGAGTTAATGATAATGTGAGTGATAGTAAACTATATGTGTGGTTTTGATTCATATATCTGGGATCACAATAATTGTTAGGAGACATGGTTGCACACGACACACGATGGAGGGTGAAAGCTTGTCCTAGGAAAAAGGGACATGAAAAGAAAAGATCCCTAGAATCCGAACCATCCAATGATGCATGTACAAGGTAAAGATGAAATGACATGAGAAATCAAATCTCCGCCCACTGAATCGGCTAAGAGTAAGGAAAGGAGTGACAGAATGTTAACCTAAATAAAGTACCAAGGGCAAAGCAATAAAGCGAAGAAAGCAAAATTCATAGAAAGTAGCCCTGTTTATGCAGGGGTAACTAATCAAACTGCTAAGTGGCCCAAGGAAAATGATTTGATAACAAATTGATTGTGCAAAAGGTTTGGGAAATTACAAAATTTCATTTTCGAAGTGGGCCACAGCACTACTGAGTACCAACCAACCCATGTATAAAAGACATGAACACTAAACAAGCTAGGAAAAAGATATGAGGAAACTGGCACATGCTCTGAATTATACAGAAAGCTTAAGAAGAGATGCCATTGGCAAAGAATTAGAGGTGATGTATCCTATAAAGATGATCAATTGTATCAAGAGCTTTTTGAGTGCTATCATGAGACCCACTGCTTAACACCACAAGTACTCAGGGGGTGATCGTTTTAGCGATGGCTTCTGGCTTTTGGCTGAAATTTCACTGTAGCTGGCTTTTTTTTACTGTAGCTGATTTAGCTTTTTGGACATAATTAAAATTTAAAAAATGTAAAAATAAAAAAAAATATGTTAGCCCATCACGGATAATGCAAAAGAACACGGAAAAAAAGAAAAATTTAAAAAAGCCCAAAAAATCTAAAAAAATCAGAAAGAGACGAATTACTAAATAGTGAAAAAAAGCTGAAACTAGAAGCTGAAACTAAAAAAAAAACTGAAATGAGCGGGGCCTCACTTTCACTCTTCTTGGTACCAATCATTGTCAAATGAGAGAAAAAAATACAAAATTCACTGAGAATGTTAGTTTAGCTTTAATAAGATCAAACATTCAAACTTCTGACATATGTAGTACAAAAGTATTCCCAAATAAAATCCAGAATTGTAATTAGTGGTTCAGTTTCCAACTAATATTCACAATTGTTGGGAGACAACATGAGTATTTAATCTTTTAATAGACCATTTTGAAGTTCACTAACAATCCCAACACAACATAGATTACAGAGAAATAACGACCCTGTTCTTTTTGGCTTTTCAACGGTTTTTGGCTTTTAACTTCTCTTAGAAATTACAATTTATTAGATTAATAAATCGCAGCCAAAAACCATAAGCAGCAGCCCAAAAGAACAGGCCCAATATCAATTGCAGCACCTTAACTTATTTTACTTTAAACACAAAGTTGCAGAAGTAGGCATCACTTCATGCCCACATAGCTTGGTAGTTATGTTAGATTGAGAGGAGGAATAGATGAATAAAGGTTAGTTATATCGAACTCAGCCCAAAGGGCTATATATAGTATATAGGACACAAAAAACTAAACCCTATAAACTAAAAAATACCACAAATACCCTTAACACCCCTCTCTTAGATATAAGGCATATGCAATAGTAACATTTGAAATGGTTGATACTAAAATAGGAAAAATCCAAAATTCAAGTCTTGAAGATGCTGTTATAGCGTGCAGCTCTTGAAAAATTGTATCGGGTACTAAAGGATCTCCTCTCATCTGGAACATGCAGCAGCCCATAAAGCACAAAGTGCAGGGGCTGTGAAAGTAAAGGTAAGCGGAAGTAAAGTCAACCGTAGCAACATAATGAAAAGGTTATGGAAAGTGATACAAATAGATAGAGTTGTTAAATCAAGCTGAAGAGGGATGGATAAAAGTATGGTAGCGTAGATCGAAGCTCGAGCAGCGACGACGCGGAAGAGAAGCACGACGGCCTTAGATACTTGGGGCAGCGGCTTAGAGAGAAGCAGCGGCATCATAAAGATTTCTACGATCTGCAGTGACTCGAAGAGAAGAGTGGCGGCTGTGGCTATGCGAAAAGAAGGAGAAGATCGCACTCGATCTAAAAGGATGGATCGTGGCTAGCAAGACAAATGGCTAACTGACAAGGATTTTGTGGATTCGCACGACTTTGATGAACTGAAACATAGAAGCTACAGACTTAAATGGACGCAACGGGATATGGACTTGAATAGGCGCAACGGAATTTTCAAAAGGAAAGGACCCAAGATAACTAAGCAGCAACAGGTTCAACATATTCTTGATCACTCCATTCCCCATTCCTGTACCACTAAACTACTCCAGCCACAAAACGAAGACCAACACCTTCTCCACCACTGGGGAGGCAACAGCCGCAGCCAAGAGCCAAGCGGTGACGTCACGGCCAGAGAAGACCTGAGACGAGGCTGGAGAAGACCTTGGTGGTGTAGAAGATTGAGCCCAAAGCGGCACAATTCCAGCGCGACGAGCTCAGAGGTGGCCAGATTCAGGCAACACATCGGCGTCCTCGATAAGCTCGGATTCGTATGAATCCGGCAACCCAAGGACGGGCACAGGTCGAGGCAGAGTGGCGGTGACCCGAGACGGTGGCGACCTGGAAAGGGCGATGGTGACTAGACGAGCACAAGCAGCGATAGGGCGGAGGCAACCTGGCGACGACAGCCGCCCTCGAGAGTGGAGATTGATCCTCCCAGGGGCAATAGTAGCAGAATAGGATCACAAACTAAGCTCTGATATCATGTTAGATTGAGAGGAGGAAGGGATGAATAAATGTTAGTTATATTAAATTCAGTCCAAAAGGCTATATATAGAGTACATATTGAATTCAGCCCAAAGGACACGTGAGTATGTGGCCAGCTAACAGTATGATTGCCCCCAAGTGATTACATTCATCTGCATTTTTGTTCGTGGTACAACAATAAGTAGATCCATGATAGCTTTGGCCAGATAGAGAACTGAGATTCACATTAAACTACACTCCGACCAGGAGAACGAACGTGCATCCGCTTCTATATTGCACAAATGGATCACATCATCACTATTCACTACGACCCATAGACTACGATTTCACATAATAAAAACTTGAGCTCAAGTGAATCAAATCAATCGAAAAGTTATTAAATGAGAAGTGAAACAATATACGTAATTATTACAAAAAAATCTGGACAAGAACAATTAAGGAATACTTCACCTGACATTGTTCCCCTCTGTCTGAAAGACATCCGGCTTTGATCCAAGCTTCATATACTTCATCCTGACACACTGAGAGTTAACCTGAATCACCTCTCTTATTTTCTCTTCTTGCTGTCACCCTTTTCCTTTCCTTTTCTCCACACCAATCACCAAGAAATCAGACCAAGAATCACCAAGTGACAAGACCCCTAAAAGCTATTAACACCAACACACCAGGATGAAGCCAGTGGCCACAGGCATGTGAATATTTACTCCAAAGTACGAGAGGCAAGATCAACTATTAGCTGTAAAGATCTAGGCCTCGGTGTTCCCCTTGCTCCATGTCATAGCCCGGCCAATAAACCAAGTAGGCTCTCTCTAGATTGGCAAACTGTTCAACAAATCTTGTCAAGCTCTGGGTCCAAGAAAGCACAATGCCAGGAAACCAAGAACTCCTCCAAGTTGGATCACACACGGCAAGCAACAACTGCAAAGCACAAGGGCAAATAAAAATCAAAGAAGAACTTTTTTAATTTGCACTGAAGGCAGTCAAACAGGGAGTAAACAAAGAATTGCAAGCTACAGAGACCATAGGTTGGCGCAAATAGTTGCTTTTCTTGGACCAAAATAAGATTGGAGTAATGGAGTGTATTAAAAAAGGGAGGCGGTGAAATTTCAAGTGCTCGGAGCAACTGGTTTTTATTTTTTGTTTTTCAGTGGAGAAACAAGAAAAACAATCTCACTCTGTAATTCAAGAAATGGAACAGAAATATGAGATGTATATACAGCTGAGTTTACAACAAGATGTATAGGACATTTGGGATGGTTTTAAGGAAGACAGCGGGCTCAAATCTTACATTAGGAAACAGGGAAGTTGCTATACAAGATCATCAATCCAAGAAATTTAGCACAAAAAACAGACTTTTTTCTCAAGGAAAATAAAAAACCAAACCAAAACGGAGAAACTCATGATTGCCCGCTACCATCTCACATACTGCTCCACAAGCTAGACAAGGGTGATTGAACTAAATCACATTCCAAGAGAAGAAGAACCCAACTCCATACGAGGTCTCAACAGCTTAAGCACTGTAAATTGCACAAACAGAAATGAGAGAGGAGATACAAGAAGCTTACCAATCTCCTTTGTCTCCCAATCTCTCTCTCTCTCTCTCTCTCTGCTTTCTGTGCGGGAGAGCTGCAAGAACTGCCCCAGGAGAGAGAACCGCGCAAGATCACACACACACGCGCTCACACGGAGGGAGAAGAGCTATTGGAGGAAGCAAGCAAGCAGACATCGTTGTGCTTCGGCTCCTGCATGTGATCCCGGGACCGAGTTTGGCTTAAAAGCTAGTGGGGTGGGGGTGGCATTGGGTGGGGGCTGTGAATGCACTGTTCTGTCCTTACAGATGTTCTCTATCTGTCTCTCTCTCTCCTTGGTATTTTCCCTTTCTTTTCTCTCTATTAACATTCTTTTTTTGGTTTATTTGGTAATACTTTTCCTTCCATTTGGGGTCCTTTGGCAGTAGGATTAAAAAATATATCGGAAGTGATATACTACGTTCGAATGTTTTTAAGGTAAAATCAGTTGAATTTTTTACCATTCGATCTTCGTGGAGATTCGTGTGATGTCTTCACAGCCGGCATTTTTCTCGTCTCCGGCGACACCGTTGTCTTCGCGCGCTGCCGCCCTGTGGGATTAGGGCTTAAGTTCCTCGTTAGGGTTAGGGTTCACCCGAGCCCTCCGAGCTTAGAGAGAGGCCAGGGCGGCGAGGCAGTGGTGGCGCCGGCTCAACCACGGTTGGAAGGAGGGTGGTGGGCGGGGTAGGCGGTGGGGGCGACACGTCGTGGAGTCATTAGGTGGCGGAGGGTGATGCTGGCGGATCTGGCAGTGTTAGCCATCAGAGACGAGGAAGAAAGGCAAGGGCGTTGGAGGTGAGCAACAGGAAAGGAGAAGGCCGAGGGAGGGGAGGAGAAGAAGGTGGGAGGGAAGGAGCAGGAGGAGGGAGGTGGTTGTCGGTGGATCTCGTCGGCATCGGGGGCGATACCGACGAGGAGGCGGGTGGCGGCGCGGGGGAGGTGGAGAGGCAGTGGCAGCTGAGGTGGGGTGGGAGTGAGGGTAGGATTAGGGTTTGGGTTGAGGAGGTTTTATACAGGAGTGGATGAAATGTTGTAGGCCTTTGAATTTTCATCTGATGGTTAAAAAAAGTGGCTGATTTTAGAGGAAAAAGTAGTCAAAAGTTATATAGACACTCCCAAAACATATACTCTTTTCAGTCAGATTATTCCCTGAAGAAAGAAAAAAGAAACATAAATCACTTTTTAAGTCTAAACATGCTGGAAAATGTGGTATCAATTCTTTTCAGAAAAGCCCATGCTGCGACCGATGAAATTTCATGTCGGGTATGTGCCTCATATTTCACCTGCAAGTGACAGTGAGGGTTAGGAGCCATGACACTGCATCCATAATTGCATTGCATGAGATGAAATTACGCAGATAAGCAGAGCAAATGGAGAGCTTTCCTCGATGGTGATCTTGTTCACTGGTGAACAAGACAGGGTTGGGTCGGGTTCATTTGTGATACTCGAATGAAAATCCGACCCTGATGGCCTGATATAACAAATATTCAAGTTCAGAACAAAAAAAAAATAAGAGTGAAGGTGAAGAATAGAATGTCAGTCAAAACCGCCTGATGTAGTGTTAAAGAAATTTCTGCGATCATGTTGGATCAGTACTTCTCTCTTCTGACCAAACTACATCTGTTTACGTCTTCAATGGATTTAGTCTTTACCGTGGCCATCTGAGCACCGGCCTTTTTTCTCCTTGTAAACCCTCTATCCATTTCCTGGCTTCCTGCCCCTAGGTTTCACTACCGATGTAAATAACTGAAACCTTTGATACAAAGATAATTTTATTTCCAAGTACAGTAACTATCATGGTACAGTCATACCACCAAGCAAAACCTAATGTATTTAGCATATTTGCAGACATGATTATGCATCATGCGCGGTGCTTCTGATGTCAATCAGGATCACCTGACCTCATAAAAATACATGAAAATTATGCCCAACTGTGCTTAAGAAGATCTCATTATATGTCCATCTGCTTCCAATGTTTCGCAGTGATGGTGCTTCCCTTTCTTAAGTATATCACACCTGTGGTCTACTCTATCTCACTTCACCTTTCTTGGTCCCCTCCCCAAAATCTAATCTTCTCTTCCCTCTTGCTTACTTCGCCTAATATTCTAGCCAAATGCATTGCTGCACCTAAAGTTTTGCAATATCATAGATTACATACACATGAGAGGTGCTATACGTACCATCTCATTACCGGCACTCCCCCTTTACCCCCACTGCCATGTGGGTCCACCGGCAAGGTGCATTTTCAAGGTGGCCCGCATGGCGGTGGAAGTGGGGGGGGGGGTTGTAATTGATGGCATGAAATTTTCTGTACGCAGAGCATCTCCGATGAATAATACTTCCATCGCCACATGGCCACCTTGGAATGTACTCAGCAAATGCTGGGTATTTTTGAGATGGCAATGATGAAATGAAACAAAACACCAAGTACAAGCGTTTTCTCTTATATTATGTTTAGGCAGCAACTTTTAATCTGTCACACTGTGGACCTTGACACATGGTGCTGACTCCCCCACCTTGTGATCGGGAATCTGTTCATTGTTAAGAGGGCATGTCTTGTACTAGCCTTATTTTTTCTTACACATTTACCTCTCTTTAGATCCTGTTCATTTCGACTTCAGTTTCTGATTTATTTTTTATTATTTCTAAATTTTTTCTAACTTTTTTTTAGCTTTTTTGTCTTTTTCTTTTTTAATGTGTTCGTTTGCATTATCTATGATGGATTAAAATGTTTTTCTATTTTTAAGTTTTTTAAATTTAATTATACCAAATAAGCCACTATCAGCTACAGTACAAAATAAATCAGCTACAATACAAATTTAGCTATAAATCACCAAATTCAGCCCAACTCAACGGGGTCAGTTTTTTCATTTCTTTTGTGCTGCAAGATTTGGAGATCAACTGTACGGGTACATCTAGGAGTATTATTAAGTCCACTGCAGTGAGGTGATCTAGGATTCTTGCATACATTTGGGATTGGCTCACAAGTCCCAATGGCCAATATTTTGTCTGTCCTACATATCAACTCATAGATCTGAAGATCGATCAGCATATTTTGCAGGTTAGCTGACTTGGCATCCCCATTGACCATATACATAGGTGGTGGCTGACCAACCGACCATACAAGTGATCTGCGTCCTCTGTCATCAGTTCAAACATTGCAAGTATTTGTCTGTCATCAATTCAAAGAGATTTGTTGTTCGATGCACATGATTTGTATGGAAAATGAGATACTAAAGCCAATGTTTGGGGATTTTGCTAAATTTTTGTGCGAATTGAACTGGTTTCGTAGTCCGACCAAACCACATGGCTCTAGCGTTTATCAGTCATCACTCATGCACGCAGTTTGGACTGAATTGCAGAGGACATGAATCTCCAAGCAGGAGCCACCAAAGCCAGCAAAGGAGGGTGTCCTATGAGGGAGAAGGCAGTGGCCTACACCCTGCATGGACTGTACTGAGCTCATTTTCCCCCTGCACTTTGTAGCGCTGCTCAGAGGACGTGTCCATGTTCAGCATGGCAGCCATTCCCTACACGCTTTCGTGTGTCCAGCCATGGCTCCATCAGATTTGTCCTCCAAAAGGACTGATCTGAGCAGGTTAACCATCCACTGTCATGTCAATGGCTCATTGGGAGATAGAGATGAGATGAGATGATGGCAAGAAAGAGACTTGAGTACTGATAATCTTAGTACAGTGTGTGGTTAAGTGACAGGACTTTGGCATGCATCGATTGGCAGCTTCAAGTCAAAGTGAGATTTGGTTCCCTCTCCCTGTCATTGTGTTCATTTGGGACCCTGGGTTAGGCAACTAACTAAAGCTAGCACTGTGCTTGTGCATGCTCTAATTTGGCCTGGGGCTTGGCTTGGCAAAGATCTAAGCATCACTGATTAATTCTTTCTTAACCTACTAACTCTCTCTAGCTAGTTGTTGCAGTCAGATGCAAACTTGCAGTGTGCTTGCGAATCATTTTATCAAATTGATTTTTTCCCCTAAATATATATTGACTAGTTGCCACTGGCTCACATGCTCATATGCCTGATGCTTGGAACTCAGAGAACAATCAACTGCCGTGCCCATGACATCATGACTTGGCAAGTTGGCATGTGTATATATACGCTTTGTCCCTCAAGGTTCATGCATGGACATGCCATCAATTGATCAGCATCCATAAGCATGCATTGAACTCTAGTATGCTGTGAGACAAATATTCTTATATGCTTGTAGTATTTTCTTGTCATCTCATACAAAGATCTATGGCACTTAGTTTATGGAAACTTAACAATCAGGAATCAACATGAATAGATCACACCAATCTCTCTACTCTAGTAACATAGCTTTTGTTACATCCATACATACATGATGCAATAATTTTGATTATAAACGCCACATGGCCTCTAGCTAGGGACATCAGGAAAGATTCACATCAAATCTTCCATCATGGTCTCCTCCTCTTGCAAGATGTCTGGTGTTTCATTAATTTGCTTCAGTTTAGCCTGGACAAGCACAACTGTGCATGCATCTTTCGAAAATTCCAGTGAGAACAGTGCCCAGATTGGATTTTGCTGGGGTTCCTTGAAGCAATTAATCTAGATGCATGCATGTGTGGCTGCATTGTTCCTGGCCCTACATGGAGAGATGAACATCGATCACTTCGCACATCCAACACCTATCCCCTCTTTTACCTTTTTGCTAACCAATCCACATGCGTCGTTGTAGTAGATTCTACAAAACATTAACCCCATCTCGTGTGCATCTCAACTAGGATTGGATGATAGCATGATTCCATTAGCTCCTCTCTTTTTTGCCCATGAACCATCAACTACTGTTCTTTCCTTTCATTTCCTTTTCATTTCTACTGTTCTCTCCGTTCTTTTTTAGATATCATTTTAGAATGCATGTCATCAACCTTTTCAAACTTTGACCACTAATATATATAAACGTATTTGGATTCTTCACATGGAAACGATACCACTATATTTGTCATAAAAAATATTTTTATATCATTATAATTTTAATAACTTTTACCTATATAATTATAAAAAGTAAAGGTAAATAATGTATATCGAAGACCATGTCGATGTCCAAAACGTTAAGTAAAAAAGAACGGAGGTAGTCATACACTACTTATCCAGATATAATTGATAGAAATGTTTCAGAGTTTTGAGAGATTAAAGAGAGAGAGAGAGAGTTTTGAATTGTAGAATGGATAAATATGGGGATCAAAGTGATGGCCCTATTTTATGTGAATGTTTGGCCATTTTGGCCCCTAGCGGCACGGGAATGCCTCATTTGGACCCCTCCAACGTGAATTGTCGGGTGTGGCCCTCTCGCGCGGCCAAGGTGTGCACTAGGGGAGGTGGCACAATTGGGGTGCGCGTGAGGGAGGTGTCACGGCCAGGCTCAGTCGAAGGAGGAGCTGGCGCTGTTGGGATGCGTGCAAGGGAGGTGATGTGCTGTCACTTCGCACGGAGGAAGGTGGTGTGGTCGGGCAATGCATGAGGAGCCCCCCCTAGCCGCCACGCGCCCACTCCGATGGGCTAGGCCCCCTTCCCGCGCACACGTGTGCCATGCGCTAACAGTCCCGCCTCCAACGACCCCCCCCCCTCGGGTCTGTTGCAGCACTTGGTGTCTCCCACTCGCGTAGCTGCTGGCCCCAACGTTGCTCGGCCATAAAATGGCCCAAGGTCCTTGTAAGTTGGCAAACGAAGTGTGCACAACATGTCGAAAGACAACCTGCGCTCCCCCACCACATGAAATGATGGTCGTTTTTCGCCCAACCACATCAAATGACATGAAATGAGACCTAAACCCTGAATTTTTGAGATAATTTCATAACATATAAAATTCAGAAAAAAAATTATACAACCAAATACACTTGTAATGAGCCTTCAAAATAAATTTCATAATGTTCAGGCCTCATTTCCTATATTCAAAATTTCCTACAAATAATACGCTCACATAAAATTTCTAGAATAATTAAGAAATGTTAAATTTACAAAAATAAAATTACACAAGCGAGTACACTGTGTCGGGAGGCTCTACAAAAAAATTAATATTTTAGCACATTGGCTATATTTACAAATTCCTATAAAAACATGCACAAATAATATTTTCAGTGGGCTCCCCTCGAGCTGTCGACCATGCCACCTCCTGCCGCCCAAAGTGATAACGCGTCATCTACCTTGCACGCAACCCGACCGCGCCACCTCCCTCGTGTGCGCCCTGACCGCACCACCTCCCCTCGCACGGCCCGTGACCGTTCCACCGCCACAGTTGAAGTGATAATACATTTTTATATATAACCGAGAAGAGGAGCGTCCAAAGGGCACCCAAGCTGGACTCGAAATGACACTAATATAATCTTGAGGACATCAACTTGTATAATTAAACAAGAGGCAATGAAGGACAGTTAAAAACCTACTTGTGTGGCGCCAAATTAGTTTAGGAGAAGGGGTTTGGTTTAGACTATTGCAGTTGACATCATGTGATAATATAGGCAGCATTGTGGGTTAAACTAAACAAATGAGAGTTTGGTCGCCGCAGTGGCCAACCACGCCGTCAAGGGCGTCTCATGGAACGTGCAAGCCGGTGTACTACTACAACATGCTTGCTGCCTCTCTAGCTTGCAAGTCAGGTCAGTGTGTGTGGCTTCTTAGGATTCTTCTCACATCTCTCTCTCTCTCTCTCTCTCTCTCTCTCTCTCTCTCTCTCGGATGTATGGCATGGTCAACTAATTGGTCCCTGCTGGGTTTATTCTCTTGTATTGCACTAATTAACCTAGCCATGTAGAGAGAGAGAGAGATTCAACTTGATCATCACTGCATCAGGTGAGCGGAGTGACGCATTTGGGCTCATTGGGGCCAATTTGGAGCATAATGGGCTCGTTCTGCCGACAGCAGATCCATCTGTAACGGGCCGGAGTTTTCACGACCTATGAGGCCCATATTATGCAAGTCTGCTGCTACTCTGCGCGAATCCAAACCGAACGGTGGTGATGGATGCGCTCTGTTGGGCCGAATATGCAAATCGGACCCATTGTATATACTGTATTAGTTTAGAATCATGCTAATATATACAATAGCAATATTGATGTAATATTATCTATATACATGAATAACTAAGAATAGCAAATATTATTAAAGAACTGAGTGGCGACCTTATAATCAGAGTTTATATTTATTAGCCTCACAGGGTTTAATTAAGGAAAATAATTACAGCAGAAAAATAATGATAACTCCAATAGAAAATAACCCATCTCAAACCATAGGCAATCGACTGGTGTGCTCGATCTAGCGATCAACCTTCCTCGTAGAATTCCTCCTCAAAGAGTGGTGATGATTCATTTTCTCCAGCAAAGGACCGGCTATCTTGGCTTGTTTTGCAGAAAACTAACTTCACTTGCAAACACAATCAATAAATTAAAGCATAATTTGAAACAACAGGATTAAATAACACATTATTTCGCATAGCTCTTCCTCAATTTCACATGGTTTTTCCTTTCCAGTTTTGTTTGTGAAAACCTAACCCTTATGTGAAATTTTTGAGTACATTTGTGACCGCAAACATGGCTATTCAAACAGATTAATTAACACTATGCAAAGTTTGTATAACTTTTTTCACATGATATGATCAACTTGTAGTGGCATCGGAATAACACAATTCCTTAGCGCGTGTCGACCAAGACAATCATAACAAAACCTTTCAGAAACTTCACCCCCAGTACTGACTCCTACCAATGATATTGATTCTCACCACCCACATCCGCTTACACAGCACTAACGGGGCGGAAAGGGAACTCATTGTTGGATTTATAAATGAAATATTGTTCATATGATGTAATCCCTAACACAACAGACCACACCATCCAGCTTGACACATAGCTTAACCTACCACCTGAAGAGTCAATACCGAAACACAGTAACTTACTGAGCTAGACCCGTCCTATTCTAGGCATATGGTTGTATGACTAGGGCTCAATTCAATAACGCACAAAGTTAAGTCTATTGTAGGTGTGAAAATCAAACATAAGTGAGGGGGTGGACGTTAGCCGTCTTATAGGCTGTCGTCTACGAGAGTAAAAATGACACTGGTATTTATACAGATTCGGGGGCCCGAGAGGAACACCTTACTCCTGTCGGTGAGCCAATGGGGGGTTACCTCTGGAGAGAGCCTCCAAGGGCTCGCTAGTTTGAATATTTTTCTTTATTACTTATGAGAGTTTAAGAGAGCTCTCATCCCAAATGAGGGACACACGGGGTATATATAAGCACTTGGGCCTATACAAATGACCGAAATGCCCCTTAGGGGATAGCTACCCTATGGATACAAATAGGGGGTACAATCGTCCTTTTTGAGTATAACTACATTTCATAGACATCCACAACTATGACGTCAACAGTGAACGTTGATGGTTCTAGGATACGAAGTAGTGGAAAAGAGAGAGGGTACAACGATGAACTCTGTTGGCTGCACGTGGAGACCGATGGTCAACGGTGTCGGCCGACGGCGAGCGAAGGTGTGGCAGTGTTAGGGCTTCGGCGGCGACAATGCGCCGGTGATCTCGACAATGAAGCTTGCGGCAGAAGTGATGACTTCAAGCTCCAACTCAGTGACTTTGACTCATAAACCGAGGTGGCGACTAGGTTTTGAGGGAGGCACGACACAAGGTGCGGATCCAGGGTTCGGGTGTCGCTTTTATAGCCAGATGAGGTGGTGCAAAGGGGAGTCCATTGCGACGACGATGGGCAATGTTGTCTCCAGGTCGGAAATGACGACCTTGACAAGTGGGGCCCACTTGGCAGTGATGGCGAGTGTGAGGGGATGCGTGGCGGCACAAGACAATGTGGTGCAAGGGCAAGCGTCTGGTGAGGTTTGGCTGGGCTGGAGAGAGAAAAGAAAGTTGGGTCGACGTGAATTCATCCTAGAAGATTTTCCATAGTTTTAATTAGTTTTTCTTTTTATAAAATAGCAGAAAATTCAAATAAGCCAAAAAAAATAGCAAATGAACTCTGAAAATTTTGACAAAATACTTGAACATCAAGAACTCAAATAAAAACTTTAGAACTAATTTGGTATTTATTTTATTCATATTAAATTATTTATATTTTTAAAATTATATATTAAGCTTTAATTAATTCAATAGATCAGACTAAAATTTGAAAACTTTTTCTTGGATCAAAACTCTAAAATTGGGATGTTACGCGCTCTGAGCCGTCCATCACCGTACGAAAGGCCACGATCATGACGCAGCCCATAAGAAAATTGAATCCGCGCTTCCGCGTGTCCGTTGAACTGGTTGTGTCCGTATGGGCGATCGTTGTGGATTTTCTAAAAAAACGACATTCTACTTTTCCTGGTTTTACAAAGTAGTATTTCTTTTTTCAATAAAAAGTGTTTGTTTTTTGTAACACAAAAAATCATGGTACCCAATCAAAGTGCCTGTAGTGATGATATACTCTATCCAGTCATAAATACATATCATTTTTTAATGTATATAGTCAAATTTAAATTTTGATTCTTTTTAGATATTTAGATTGTATATATAAAAGTTATATATATATATAAATTTATCTCGAAAAGTACTTTCATATTATTATAATTTTTTTAGTTTTATAATATATTGTAACATAAATTAGTTGTCAAAGTTATATTTTACACATCATATTAAGTTAGAATAGAAGCACACCCTCAGCTTTGCATCTACGAACTCTACATGCAACTGTCACACCAGCACGATTTATCATAAATGGAATTTAATTGCGAAATGCTTCTATGTTTTTCTCTATAATCAAAATAGCATTAATCTCAAAGCACATAAACAGATAAGTAATACTATCTACTATTCATCATATATAAAAGATTATATAAATTACTATTAAAAAAGCATAAAACACCTTCCAAACTAATTTGGTCTCGTCAAAAGTGGTTGTCCATCCAACTCCATCCATGGAATATGTTACACATCACCCTGCTCGTCATGCGATCGAAGATTTTCTCTTTTTTAAAAAAAAAAAGAAAAGAAAACTGCTTTGCTTTTAGGGGTGATCGGAATAGCGATGGCTTTTGGCTTTTAGCTGAAAAAACACTATAGCTGGCTGAAAAAACACTGTAGCTGAGTTAGTGGATAGTGTAGTGAATAGTGAAAAAAAACTGAAACTAGAAACTGAAGCTGATAAAAACCGAAACGATCACCCCCTTTGACTGGAACAGATTAGCATCTTAGCGTGTTTGGTTGATGCCACGAGGTTGAATGAGTGGAATGATTTCCACGTGGTTCTGATTGTTTTCAAAGGATATACGGTTCATAATTCCATTCTTCAAGTTACGTGGCATCAAGAGAAAATATTCTTCAAATTTATATTCCACCATCCAGAATAGAATAATCCATAATTTCCACGTGGTTCTGATTGTTTTCAAAGGATATATATATGGTTCAGCATCAAGAGAAAATACTTTTCAAATTTATATCCCGTCGTACGTCCAAAATAGAATAATTCTATTCAAGCAACCAAACACACGAGTAAATCTTTTTTTCCGAATCATCTTAGGGGGTGATCGTTTTAGCGATGACTTTTGGCTTTTAGCTGAAATTTCACTGTAGCTAGCTTTTTTTTTACTGTAGCTGAGTTAGTGGATAGTGTAGTGAATAGTGAAAAAAAAGCTGAAGCTAGAAGCTGAAACAAAAAAAAGCCAAACCGATCACCCCCTTATACATGTAGCATTCCGTACAAGTATCTAAACACATATACATTTATCTTTCGTGGCTTACGAAAATGATTTTTCTGTTTCCGTGTCGATATTCTCCTTCGTGTTTTTTTGATCTGGATCACTTGTTGAAAACACAATACAGAAACAAAGAAGCTCCGTTCGTGGCTTACAGGCATCTAGATGGACGGCGAGGAAACGTGCGAGAAGCTTCCATGAAAAAATGTGGCGACGAATCGAGCTCACGCCTCCGCGGTGCAGTGGAAAGGTTGCTTGCACGAGACTTCCATGCATGCACGTACTCAATTGATTCTACTAGTGTGTTTTGAGTGGGTTGGTTAATTTGGACCTTAACTTTGGTCTGGTTATTAACTCGATCACCGGATGCGAGACTATTAATTAAAGAAAGTTAAGCGACACTGCACAACTCGATCGACAGGGTGGTGAGTCAATGACACGTCCCTGCCAACAATTAGTTGGATACGTAGCCAGAATTTGATCTTTAGATGGCGTGTCTATGTTACGTTGTCCATCGCGAGCAACGAAACATATGATCCGTTGACATGTGAGCTATTAAACCTTAAAACAGTTGAGTGCACTAGTCGATTAAACTCGATCTTATTTAAGGGACGTTCAGAATAGTGATAGTTTATAGTATTTTTTACTGTAGTTGATTTATTTTTTACTGTAGCTGAGGTGACTTATTTAGCTTAATTAAATTAAAAAAATAAAAAATAGAAAAAAAACAGGTTAACCCATCATGAACAATACAAAAGAATACGGAAAAAAGACAAAAAATCTAAAATAAAAAAAGATAAAATTAAGAAATAGTAAAATCCAATTACCTGGGCTTTATTAAATAGATCTTAACTAAAGTTAGATGGCCACAGGGAATTGACCACACAGAGGTAGCTCATCTTACACGCGGAAAGTTTTTTAATCGAGACCAAGTCGAACTCAACTAATGAACCGCACACGCTAACTAATCACACCCTACAGTTATACTCGTTTAAACCGTCAGTCGGTTCCTAAGTAATCACTGGCCAGCACGCGTCGACCGCATATATAGCAGCTGGTCTTCAGCCTCCTCTTTTTAGCTTTTAAAAACTCTTTTTTATTTTTCTATAGTAACTAACTTTCAAACAGAATGTCTTCTTACGACAAACTTCACAAATTGATTATAGTACATATTATAATAACTTTATTTATATCAACCAAAATCGTACTAAATTTTTGTTACTATATACTCTCTCTTATAAATATTTCAAAAGTTATAAACCGCATTCATAAATCGTAAACATAAACCAAAGAGAATGGACCCCTTTTCTTCCTACCAAACGATTCATACAAGAACAAGACTTGGAACAGATGATCATATACGGACTATCTTTTTTACTATAACTGATAGTTTTTATCTGTATTTTTCAAGATAGTAATAGACAACACATACAACTTTGAGTTCGAGAAACTATTCAAAAATATTTCTTTAAAAACCACCTCATACATTTAGATTTTTGGAGGGAAAAAGACAAACCCCCCCTCCCCCCCAAAAAAAGCACCGTAGTATGTCCATCCATTGGTCAGTACCTCTCTTGCTGTGCGGACACGTACGGTCACTGAATCGTAGGCAGCTAGGCAGGTTCCTTCCAAGGCAGCTAATTAAGCTACGAAATCAACCCGGAACTAGTGCTATACTATGTGCCTGTTCTTTCTGGCTGCGGCTGATGGCTTTTAGCTGCGACTGATAACTTTTTAGCTGTTTGCGACAGAGATTGCAGAAAGAGAGATACTCGCTTGCGATTTTTTATGATACAGATATTAGTTTTTTAACGTGTACTATAATTAACTTGTAGACCCTATCTTAAAAAAATACTCCGTTTAAAAGTTAGTTACTGTAACAAAAAATCAAAAACAACTTTTAGAAGCCGTAAAGAACAGACCTATAATATACACACACATGCTTGCAATGCTTAGCCAAGTGTGCACACAAGCTAACTGTGCTGAGAATGATCTCTTGACCGGCCACTGGCGAGCTGGCAGACACGGCAAGCGACAGCCTTGTCTCACTCCCAAGTCCCAACAAATTCGATGTGTATCAGCTGTTCAATGTCGATCCAATGGTCCATCGCCAAACTAAAGTACTAACTAATTAATTCAGTACAAGTGCTTAGTTATTTATGATACATGCATGGATAAGTACACCAATCCAACCAATGGAAGAATGTATTGATCCTTAATTCTAGCTAAGCTTGCTATCTAGGAAAGATACGATGAACAATGAATGAACAATTCCTAATGTACACAAAACTAATCATCCTTCGCCAACAAGATAGGTGCAACTAATCACCGAAGGAACAGATGAGGCTACTACTGCTAATTGAATTTTTGAGTAAGGAGCTAGGTGATTTATTTATTTACGTCGGGATCATGAGCCTGGGCTTCTTGAAGGCGAGGGGGCTGACCATGCACCTCCTCCTCGGCCGTGCACCGCTCCGCGATGTCCGGCAGCGCAGGCAGGTTCAGATCGAAATCGCGGCCCGTGCTCGTTGCGGCGGCCTGCTTGGATCCCGCGGCGGCGCTGCCGATGGTGCCGTCGTAGTGGCACCGCTTGTGCCCGCCCAGCGCCTGCCCCGTCGGGAACGTCTTCCTGCACACGTTGCACTCGTGCACCTTGCTGCCGGCGCCCCCCGCCTCGCCGGACCCGGACGAGGACGGCGCCGCCGCCTGCGGCTCCTCTGCGCCGGCGGCGGGCAGCTTGATCCGGTGGCTGGCCTTGTGCCCGCCGAGAGCCTGGTAGGACGCGAACGCCTTGCCGCAGACGGAGCACCTGTGCTCCGCCGCAGCGGCCGGCTCGGGGACGCGGTCGCGGCAGCCGCGCGCCAGCATGAGGAGGCAGAGCGCGAGGTATTCCTCTGTGGGCTCGAGCGCGCGCTGCCTTCTGGACCGCTTCCGCCTCGCGCACCCCTCCTCGTGCTGCAACGTCGACTCCCCCTCGCTACTCGCCGCCGCCGCCGAGGACGTCACCATCTCCCCGCTCGGCGGAGACGGTATCGCCGTCGCTTCAAGAACCGTCTCCACGGCCATGACAAGCACCCTCTCAGTTAGGCTCTTAGCTATGTACCTTCCTTTCCTGAACACTCGAACAACCCTAGAAACTAGAGAGTAGCAGCAGCAACCAGTGGCAAAGAAGGTTCGCGCGAGAGAGAGAGTAGCAGCAGCTAGTAGTCAGTAGAAGAGTATGGAGAGGGAGTAGCTTTATATGCGAGATCAGATCACAAGGATTGGTGGAAAAAAAAAGAGGAGACTAGAGTGATGGGTTAGTTAACACTGGGTACGGTACTGTGTAGGAAGCTTTGGATTTTTTAAGTACAACAAGACCATGTATGTTCACCGTATACGTGCGCGCCCACATATATGTACATAGCTAGCCACGTACTACTCCCGGGCCAGTCGGGAGAGCAGAGTAGGGCATAGCAAGCATCTGGTACTCACGAGACAAGTACACGACACGATACGAACCGGAGCCAGAGCCAGGTGTGGGCGCTTCTTCTGCCACGTAGACATGCGCGCTGACGTCACCC
Source organism: Melocanna baccifera (assembly GCA_036346265.1). Classification (NCBI taxonomy): domain Eukaryota; kingdom Viridiplantae; phylum Streptophyta; class Magnoliopsida; order Poales; family Poaceae; genus Melocanna; species Melocanna baccifera. The sequence goes on from CM070710.1 coordinate 18,494,290, forward strand.
CACCCGCCTCGGTGGCTTCCTTTCCATCCCCTCCTCACTCGCCACTCTCCGCCACCTGGCTATAGTACTTCCCAAAAACGGATATGCTGGTAAGAACATGACTCTTAAATTTCTAAACAAAAATTATGTGTGTTGTCCATATCGACATATCCGTTATCTGTTACTATCTTGAAAAATACACACAAAACTATAAGCCGCAGCTAAAAGCTATATGCCTTGTTCTTTTGGGTTACCATTGATATCTTTTGTCTGCATTTTGATTTTAGATTCGAAAAACTGTTTAAAAAATTTACTTTAAGAAATCATCTGTTTATTTTAATTTTTGAAGAATCTAAGAGTAAAAAAAAAGACCCAAAACGCAGGCAAAAAATAAGATTAAAGACAGCAGTACAGGTCAACGATAGTACGTACGCGCTGTGGTGTGAAACGCAGAAATTAAGCTCGATCGATGGAAGAATGTGCCAGCTGGTAGCGGATTCTAATTTTGAACGGCATTTCGATCGATCGAGTGCTCCACTAGCTAGCAGTGTGGAGAAACTTCATCGAACTCGCAGTTAAGTGATCTCTACTAGCTAATTGAATTGACTAGTCTTATCTGACCTAACGTGCTACCGGAAAGGATGTGTCATGTGGTTAATTGGCTACACACGGCGAGCAAAAAATAAACCAAAAGAAAGAAAGAAAGAAAAGAAAAACACAAGCTGGCTAGTACTTAGCAGTTAGCAGGTCGATCCGCCCGCTATTTTGTAACCTGCCTGATTTTTTAGTTTTATTCTCTTTTACTTTGGTTTATAGTTTATGACTATAATTTATAAATTTTTGACTGTTCATAAGAAAGTATGGTGTAACAGAAATTTGTTTGTGGTTTTGACTGATATAAATAAAGTTACTGTAGTATATACTAAATTTAATATGTTAATGCTATCTTTAAAAGATACTTTATTTAAAAGTTCGATACTATAAAAAATTAAAAAGTAAATTTTAAAAAGCTCGAAAGGAGGGATCTTAAGAAAGGACAAGTGAATCAGAAATAGATATGGCCATTAGATTACATATAATAAATCGGAGGAATGAACGGAGGAGCACGTGCAATGGGCACGGTGGTGTTGGCTCGCCGGCATTAGGCAGAGTAGCAGACACCAAGAAGTAACAAGCTGTGTGTACTTCGGCTTGGGCCTTTTGACTTGGAGCCGAGCCGAGACGATGCAGCTGCTGGTGCAAGCTGACGAGACGGCGAGCTGTTCCGGCCGGCTGCTCCACTCCGTCGCTAGCAGAGCCCATCGAGAAACGGCGCCGGCTTACTGGGCCGTGCTGTCCACAAATCTGGGCCGCGCGTGACGGGCTAAGCTTTATGTTGTAGGCTGGGCTCTTGAGCTTAGCCTTGTGGCCCTTTGTCCATGCAAGTAGTATAGGCAGCTCTCTCTTGCTTAGGACACAGGTAGTATAGGCAGGCTGATCCAAGATGACACCACCGACTACTGGGCCAGCGGCCGAAATGCTCCTTCTCTCTGGCCCTATTTTGAAGTGCTTCGGTTTTTACCTTTCAGCTGAAATATATTATAATAAATATTAGTTTTTTATAAGATATTTAATTAAAAAATAAAAAATAATGTATATCATTACGGATAATGTAAAGAAAAAAGAAGAAAACAAAAACAAATAAAAGAAGCCATGTTAAAGAAGTCAATACGTTTTAAATGATTTTTAGCTTTTAAAAGTTAAAAGCCATTGCCGTTAAGAACAGATCTCACCATCCAATATGGCAACTCAAGTATGCCGTTAAAGAAGCCATGTTAAATAAGTCAATATTGCTGTTATTCCGATCAAACAGCGCTGTCTAACTTGTAAAGCCTGCTCAGTTGGACTGAATTTTGGTGGCTTATAAATGAATTTACATTGTAGTTGACTTATTTTACACTGTAGTTGATGGTGGTTTATTTGAAGTAATTTTTTTTTGAAAAAAAATAAAAAATAAAAACAGATTAGCCCATCATGAACAATACAAACAGATATAAAAAAAAACAAAAAAACTCAAAAACAAATAAAAACTAGAAAAATAAAATAAAATTTAGAAATAATAAAATAATAAACTAAAAGTTAGAAACCTGAGATCCAAATACGCGGGACCTAAATTAGGCCCAAAGTGTCCTTGCTGTTGTACTACTACAAGAGTATTTTTTACCTTTAGATAGGGGGTGTTTAGAATGGCGATAGCTTATAACTTTTTTATTGTAGCTAACTTATTTTTTTATTGTAATTGAGTTGGCTTATTTAGCATAATTAAATTTAAAAAAATAAAAATAGAAAAAACATATTAGACCATCACAAACAATACAAAGGGATACCGAAAAAAATAAAATAAAAAATAGAAAAAACAAAAAAAATCATTAGTAAAAAAGAAAGCTCGCACGGCAGCAGAAGCCAACGGTTTTGAGCGGGGCCCGTAAGACAAGGACATCCGCCAAAGTTGCAGAGAAAAGTGACCCTGATTGCTAAGTTTCGTGCCTGATCATCACTACTCACAAAAGTGATGTCGTCGCTTTCCTTCCAGTCGTAACACTAATCTTATCCCAGATGACACCAAACCTAGCTTGTCCAACACGAATCATGCGTGATTTCACAATCTTTTCTCTTTTTTTTCCTTCCTTTTTCTGTTGGCATGTTTATGTGCCAAATCAAAAGTATTAACTTTGAATACATGTGTATTTTTTTCTCTCGTTTTGTGATGTCACGGTCAGATTGTCGATACGGAAACCGTGCGTAAATTGCATTGCAAGGCTCCTATTGTACTTTTAGAGGATGATCGTTTTAGTGATAGCTTTTGATTTTTGTTTGAAATTTCACTGTAGCTGGCTTTTTTACTGTAGCTGAATTAGTAGATAGTGTAGTGAATAGTGAAAAAAAAAGCTGAAGTTAGAAGCTGAAATTTTTAAAAGCCAAAACGATCACTGCTTTTTGGTGTGATGCGTGGTTGTACGATGTGTCATTAGTTAAACCCGATCATTAATCTCAATAAAAATAATTTTAGCTCCTATCTCTTCTTCTTCTCAGGAAAAAGCTAAGGCCCCGCTCATTTCGGCTTTTTTCAGCTTCAGCTTTTTTTTCACTATTCACTACACTATCCACTAACTCATTCTGATGTTTTTTTCACCAATTCTGATGTTTTTTCAACCAAAAGCCATCGCTATTCCGATCACCCCCTTAAACTACTAAGCTAATTGCCCGGACTCCAATACATGTACTAAGTTAATTGTCCGGACTCCAATATATGTATAGTCACCTCACTACCTGGTCGGTGCCGACTTCGATTCCCGCAGATTAAAGCAATATTATATTAATTTGTTTTAAGCATATTTATGCGATTGCAAGAAATTTTTTTTCTGAGATGGAAATATATTAGAAATAAAAACTTTAGCTAAGAAGGAACATGCTCATCTGGTGTGCTAGCAGCTGTACTTTTTGCCTCTTCCTCTGTTTCTTTCCAAGCCTACGTAGCAAATAGCCAAATTCTCACAACTCATGTGATCTGGCCAGCACAAGGTTAGGTTCCCCCAATCAAAGTGCAACAAAATTAAAATCATTTCATAAGTTAATGATATGTCAGCAGTGTAGTGCCAGGACCATGGGATCTTGATTACTTCTTTTTTATTACTCTAATCATACAATTTGTTTGTCAAGCAAACCTTTTGAACAGTTAACTGTTAAGTATGCAGCAAGCCGTCAACCGTTTTAGGTCAAACACGTTATAAAGAAATGAGCAGTAGTTTACTCTCAAATAAAGAAATGAGCAGCGGTTTAAGAGTACCTGAAAGCTCATGGCCCCGTTCGATTGAGTTTTTTAGATTTTGATCTCTAACTTTTAATTTCTTAATTTTATTTTTTTAATATTTTAATTTTTTCGTATTCCTTTGTATTATTCGTGATAAGATAATCTTTTTTCTATTTTATAAATTTAATTATGCTAAAAAGTTATTAACAGTTATAATAAAAAAAAGTTTTAAATAATAAAAAAACTAAAAATTATGAGTTTAAACCGAAATAAGCACATCAAGCTGTCGTAAAATAGTAACGGGCGCCCCGTCTGATCTTCTACGACAACAGCTTGTGCAAGACGGTATGGTGTTCTTTTTTTTTCAAGGTTGTTAATGATGTTCTTTAAAGATGTGGTGATGCGTACATGAACCCAGTAAAGTAAAGGCGGCAGTTTTTGTCATTCAAACTACAAGGGCATGTACAACAATTTAGACGGTTGTTATTTATATATACATACATATCATATATAGACAACAAAAAAATAGTTTGTACAATAAGTTATCTGTAATCTCATAAAAAAAGATAACAAAAAGGACAGCTTGTAAAAAAGATGGCTCGTACAACGCTCGCAACGTTGTCTCTTCGCCTAGGAGCACGAGCCCAGGCCGTCTCTTCGCGAGAGTACGGTTTGTGTTTCTCTCTTCCTTAATTACAGTCAACGTCAGATGATTTTGCTGTGTTGGTATGATAAAGACAGTAGTTGTCTGTGGGTTGTACATGCTCTTGTCAAATGAAAGTGCGCCCTTTAATTATGTTGTCTATGTGGAAAGTATAGATGACAATCAATTGCTAAAAAATCTATACAAGGAGTATAGCATAATAATGGCTTCCAACATTTTTAAAGATCCATATCATGTATCCTAATATTAATTTTAGTATAATCACCTAATTTAGCTCTTGTTTGTATTAACTTTTGCTTTTAGTTTTTGTTTAGAAAAACCAAAAGCCAATACAAACACTCTGTTTCTTGAAACGACTTCACCATTCCTCTTGCTATTGTCTCGCTTTGGAGACAAGACAGGAGGTCACAGGTGTATCACCCACCTCACTTCTCTCGCTCTTGTTACGTACACACATCTCTCCATCATTTTTTGCATCACTCGCTCCTTCATTCTAAAAACTACTTCTTTTAATTACTGCTATTCATTTTTAGCCAAAAAAAAACATAGCAAAAAAATATTAGCAAAAACTAATACGAATACCCTCTTAAACTGTAACCTCATAGAAATGTTAACCTGAATGTCAAGAGAAGTGATCATGTCTTTTTTGGTCTTTGGTTTCAGATTCTTTGTAAGCCAAAATAAATATATGATTTTTTAAACAGTTTTTTAAAACGTTTTCCTAAATATCTTTTAAATCCAAAATTATATGAGTACTTGCCCACCGCAGACAAAAGCCTGAATCTAAAAGAAAAGAACTAGTATCAAATTTGATGCTAAGAAGGAACGAGGAAGCAGCGTGGAACTGATGGCGCAGAAGAACCTCACCAGCGAGCCACCACCAACCGGCCCACAGAGCAATAATGCCAAGACATCCACCCATCCTCGAAATCTGTTGCATTCAATACAACTTCCAAAAACAAACAATTTAATGCACTATTTGCTAGCTAGACCCATCCAAAGTTTTAAGGCTGTGCTTATTTTGATTTAAAATTAGATTTTTATTTTTGATTTCTGTTTTTTTATTATCTAGTAATTTTATAATTTTATATTTTTTTAATTTTTTAAGCTTTTTTGCCTTTGATTTTTCTATATTCCTTTGTATTATTCGTGATGGGCTAACATATTTTTTATTTTTACTTTTTTTTTAAAATTTAATTATGCCAAATAAATCAACTCAGTTACAGTAAAAAATAAGCTAATTACAATAAAAAAGTTATAAATCAACGCTAAACTGAGCACTACCTAAGGTTATCGTAACAATTTCTAATAACCTACATATCATATAGATACTATAGTTTTAGTATATAGTTTTCATCGATAAACCAAAACAATAAATTCGTAATCTCCTTCTAATACAATAATTATTATAGATAAACACTAATCTTCTTCTAATACAAGTTTTTGTTGTTTCTTATGTATTAGATTTTGTGTCCAGACAATATATTGCATGAGACACTGCTCCTCTCTGTTATTTAATCTCCCCTTCACTTTAGCATTAATTCTACTTAGTAGGCTAATTAATATCATAAACATTACTGATATAGAATGCATTAAGAGTGCCTTAAACGTCTTCAACTTCTGTTTTTTTGTTACCAACTTATTTAAGTAAGAAATCATTAGAACTAATATTTTTAATTTTAGTTTTTTGGCTTTTGTTTTTTCTCTCCACTGTTTGTTAAGATATAACAGTGATTTTATTTTTTTTATCTTTTAATTAAATAATTTAAAAAATTAACTATTTTAATTTTATGCCTAAAATCACGGCCATAAACCGAAATAAACCGAAGCTGGTAGGCTGTTGGAGCGGGCCAGCAACAAGTCGCAGCTCACAAGTTTTCTGCTTGCTAGTGTTATTAGTGGAGTGCTCTGAAAGAAATAGGCAAAAAAAAAAAGTGGAGATAATTTGGCAATAAAGGTGAACTCTTCAAGTTTGCATTCTTTTCATTGTTCCCACAAGTATACAAATCTTCTGTTTGTCCTGTTGCCACTGCTCCTGGTTATCTAGAGAGGGCCATAGAAAGGAGATAAGAAGAAACAGAAAAAAGAAAATAAAAGGTGAAGGCTTTTAGTGATTGTTTGCACATATATGTTTTCCTCTCTCTGCGTTCCCTGGAAAATTTTTTGCTTTGTTGGAGGTGGGGAAGAAACTAGGAGCCTGAGCTTCTGAATTTTGTAGGTCTTGCCCTCTATTTTATGGCTATTGATTCGTTTTGTGTTACTGGCAGTAGCCAATTTCCCCTTATTTTATAGCGTTGATGTGAAGTCTTTGGTTTTCTAAGTCTTGCATCCTTTTCACTGCATTTCTTTGGGGATTGTTCTTTGAACAAGCATGCGGCAATCTCTAAAGTGGAGCTCTCAACAACCATTTCGCAGTGGTTTTCTGCCTGTCCCTTTCCTGCCAATTGTAGGATTAAAAAATAGAGATGAATCAACAAAGGTCTAGTCTTTTATTCCTCAAGATTTGCATCTTCACCATGAATCTTCCAAGAAATCTGTATCTTCTTCCATGGAGTCCCTTGCTACATGTCACTCTAGCCAAGTCTAGGTCTATTCTTTCAAACTAGGTGAAGTCGTGTTCTTTTGTCTGTGTAATCTTTTGAAAAGTTGCCATTTTTCCCTTCCGAAGAAGAAGAAAATTGCAACCTTTGGAGTGTTACTCTCATCGGCGGTTTCTTTGCTCGTTCGCTTCTCAAATTGCTTTAAATTCCATCTTTTTATTCTTTGTAAAAAACACCCAAATCTGTGTAATCAATGCGAAGCTTCCACTGCATGGGGGGGGGGGGGGGGGTTGAAGCCTTTAAGCTTCTAATTGTTTCCTGTGTGCAGCAGTCTGGTCCAAGGAGGAGTGAGCGTTCTTGAGTTGCTGATCCAATGGGGGAGACGAACCAGCCTCCGCCGCCGCCCGTGGCCGTGCCTCCGCCGATGGTGATGCAGCCCATGATGAATCCGCCGGTCGGCGTCGGGGCCATCCACCCGCCGCACGAGCAGTTCCACCATCTCGCCTACTGCGTCCACTCAAATCCTTCTTGGGGTAAGGAAACCATTGCCTCCTTTTACGCCCTTTGCATATTTTTGTGTTTTGGTGTATTAGAGCGACGGAATTCAATGCTTTTGCCTGTACGTTGGTAGCATTCGTTCTGTTCTTGCACATGAATTTTTATTTTTTTCCCTTAAAAAATTCGATGGTTTCAGGGGAATTTTTGATTTAGTGGCGCCAGTTTGGTTTTAGCCCAGCTTTCAGTTGAGTTCATTGGTTTCGCGAACTCTTCCGGTTATAGTTGAGTTCATTGACGTGTTTTTATTTTGTGAAATCCCACTGTTGTGTTTGAAGAGATTACGACGTTTATCGTTGCATGCTTTGTTCACTTGTAATTTGTAAAGAATTGTGGCTGTTATTCTCAATATAAATGAAAGGAATCATAGGATGATCAGTTAGAAATGAAGCTGTGTGACTTGAACCATTCTATACAGTGCAATAAACGTTGTTATTTGTCACGTCGGCCAAGTATTGGGAAAAAAATTTCATGGATCCTAGGGGCCTGGTCTTTTTGGCTGCGGCTTTTGGGTGAAATTTTTGAATTTTAGCTGTTTGCGGCAGAGATTACGAAGAGAGAGATATTCGCTTGCAATTTTGGATGTTATAGATGTTGGGCTTTTAACGTGTACTGTAATTAACTTGTAGACTCCGTCTTAAAAAAATATTTCGTTTAAAAGTTAGGTATTGTAGCAAAAGTCAAAAGCCGTTTTAAGAAGCTGAAAAGAACATACCCCTAAATTCCTAATTCTTAAAGAAATTGAGGAGCTAATTTGTACGTAGCAGTTAGAAGTTGCATCTGCTGTAGTATTTGCTGTGTTCTCTTTTGGAAATCATAGATACTATCTTGGATATTTAGTTATGAAACATACTGCTGAAAACTGAACTGATCCTAGATATGACTAGGATATGTGAAGCTTGTCCTTACTAAGTTACTATTGTTGCCTTCGTCCTCAGTTCAAGTGGCAGCGCTTGCATTCCTTCACTATCTTGTGATGTTGGGTTCTACTGTCATGCTGGCATCAACTATTGTTCCTGCAATGGGTGGTACTGCTGTAAGTGTATTGAGTTTTTTGTTACGAATAACATTTTATCACAAATAAGTATAATTTCCTTTTGAAGATTTAGTGTTGATTTTTTCGCTTTTGTGCTTATTGCTAATAGGGGGATAAGGCTCGTGTTATTCAATCATTCCTTTTTATGAGTGGCATTAATACACTGCTCCAAACACTTATTGGAACACGGCTTCCAACAATAATGAATGCCTCCTTTGCATTTGTTGTCCCAGTGCTGTCAATAGCGAGAGACTTTGATTCAAATAACTTTGCCAGTGATCACCAGGTAGAGTGGCATTGATTTGCTCAATCGTCACACTTTTTTGGTTGGAAGTGGATGTTTATCCATGCTCCTTGTTGCATTTTGTTTAAAGCATGATCAGTTTTGTTAGCATTGAATTAAATATTTTTGACATTGTAATACAAATAATTATAACATATTAGGGCTTTTGCAGAGGTTTGTTCACACAATGAGAGCAACTCAAGGGGCTCTTATTGTTGCTTCTATCCTCAACATGATTCTTGGATACAGCACAATATGGGGGGCATATGCTAAGTACACATCTTATGCTACTTGTTCTTATACTGCAATAGTTGCCCTTTCGTGCTAGTTTTTTCAAGCTGTTAACATTCACACAATTTTCTTTGCAGGAAATTCAGCCCAGTAATAATGACCCCTGTTGTTTGTGTCGTTGGTCTTGGATTATTTGAACTTGGCTTTCCCCAGGTACCACTCATAATTTCCTATATTTTTATAGCAACTCAGCAGCACAGAAAAAAAGAACCTTGTAATGTTTGATTTGTCATTATAGGTTGGAAAATGTGTGGAGATTGGGCTGCCAATGCTAATTTTGGCGGTTGTTGTGCAGCAGGTAACGACTTTATCTCTTGTAATATATTTTGAGGGAATTATCCGTCAGTTGCCCTCCTATTAGTGTTTTGTTATGAAGCTAGCTAGGAAACCAACTATTTAATATGCTGTATGCAGTATGTGCCACATTACTTCAAGCATATCCATGAGAGAATCACCTTCTTGTTTGAGAGGTATTCGTTGCTTCTTTGTATCGGCATTGTGTGGGCCTTTGCAGCTATCCTTACTGCTGCTGGTGCATACAACAATGTTTCACTCAAGACCCAGCAGCACTGCCGCACTGATAAGTCTTACCTCATGTCATCTGCACCATGGTATGGTCCTAAATGATGTTTCTTATGAACTGATTTTTAAGAACTGTAAATGTTTCAAGAATCCATTTTCATCATCTCATTGCATGCATGTGCTTTTAGGATCAAAATACCATACCCCTTCCAATGGGGTACACCAATCTTCACTGCAGGTCATTCATTTGGAATGATGGGTGCTGTGCTTGTTTCAGCCTTCGAGGTCAGGACTAAGGCCCGATGCTATTATCAGATAACTTTTTATTTGTTATATCTTTTTTATCTGTGTATTCTTGTTTGTAGCGTCTAATGTTTGTTATCTCATGTAGTCCACTGGTGCACATTTCGCAACCGCACGCCTAGCCGGTGCTACACCACCTCCAGCTCATGTCCTTACTCGAAGTATTGGTTTGCAAGTGAGTGTTATTCCAGAATTTCTCTTATAAGGGCTAATGTTCTTACTTAGTTCTTACACTGAGTTACACCATGAAATTCCAGTGTACAATGCCGACGTATTCGAAAAATCTGGTTCGTATCTAAAATGAATTTATAAACAACTCTTCTGCTAATTAACCTTCCACAAGTTATAAATGATACATGAAATATGGTTCTTTGTACATATTCTGAATGATTTTCATTTGTTACTTACCAAAATGCTTCGACTGGATGGATCTGTTGGAGAGCTCCTAGTTCAAGTCCTTACATTCTAATGCTATCAGTTGAAATTTTCTGGGCTATCACTAAAATCTTTGCATACAGGGCATTGGGATGTTCCTGGAAGGCATCTTTGGTGCTCCAGCTGGTTCATCTGTATCAGTGTAAGGGAATATCAGCTTTTGTCCCTATCTATGGGTTGATTATTCTATAACAGTTTCATCGACTTGCAGTCTCCTTCCTTCCTGAAATTGTGTTAAATATGTATGCTTCGGAAAGCATGGTATATCAGAAGTTATACTTGTGTTGACCAGAGTTTGTATTCCTACATTCGAGCTAGGTGTGTCAACAAACTTTATTGTTGTAATTTCTTGCGGCTGATCACTTGATCAAATAACCAACTACTAGCGACCATGGTGTGACAATTTTGTTTAGACCCGTCACAGAACTAATGGAATGTGAAAATCAACAATTCACTTTAGGACTTGTGCAGCTTTCTTTCTTTCACTTATGAATTGAGTTTTGATTTCCAGAAAGAAATGATGATAATGTAATGCTAAACTTTTTCCTTTTAATTGTGGAATCTGCAATTGCGTGGCCATTACTTTTTCTTACATACGGGAAACGAAGACTGTCCACAAGCCGATGGCTAACCCAACACTATAGTACCCATGTCTTGTGGCTAATGGCCATGGTTAAGAGTCCCACTAACTACATGTTAGGTGGGTTTATTTTTAGATTTTTTTTGGGATTTGATCCTGTCCCGGACCTCTTGGTTGCTGAACCTTAAGAATGACTAAGATAACAAATTGCACCTTTGCAAAAATAAGTAAATAAGCAGTGTGTCCCCTCTTGAGGCAGGTATGGACATATGGTAGATATTCATGCTGGTTTATTTTGCTGAAACTTGCCAAACAAAACTGAAGGCTTGAAGCTGTGGCTAAGGATTTTCCACTATGGTTCTGCCCCAAGATTAGTGAAGATAAGGGGCAATGGAGCTGAGGGCAGTTAGGAATTAGGGATTTGAGTATTTGACACCTAATGTACAAATTGTGGGGCAGCCCTCACTGTTGCAGTCTCCCGGCTCCCTACGCACGCCCTCACCGTGTGCCCACTTCCTGGCGTGCCCTTGCAGCACTGGCCTGCTCCCTCGAAACTGCTCAGCTGCCCGCTCTCAGCTTCCTGGCTGTGCCCTCGATGTGCCATGTGCAGGCTGCTCTGTGTCTGCACCCTTGACACCGCCTCACCAATTGGACCTGCGATGTGCCACACTGGACTACATCGAGACATTGACCAAGCCACTTCATTTTTTACTCTGGGTCTTGTGTACATATGTTGGATTACTCGGCCCAAGCTCCTTCGCTCCTGCTCATCATCTTCGATTGCCGATTGCTTCTTGCCATGGCTGCTGGGTGCTTGGGGCAAATGCTGAGGCACCTAGGGGTAGATCCTAGTTGCCTCTGGCCTACCTGGGGCTCTACCTGAGCCAGCTGCCCCGGTTTGCCCTGGTGCTGGCTTTGCCCTTGACCCTGAGTACACAAATCGCCTTGGGAGACTCGGCTAACCCAATGTTTTGGTCCAGCCACCCAACTTAGGCTGGGATTAGCATGATGCTGGCTTGAATATGGGTTTACCTAGGAAGGTAGAATTGACCAAGCTGTCGCCGACCAAGTGCTTAGGGTGTGGCCAGGGGGGCAGAACCACCCTGGAGAAAGCTCATTAGCCCAACCTAGCCTGGCCTCGGCCTGAGTATTGCTCGTGTCTAGGGAGAGAGAAGATGGGTGTGGAATTAGAGAGGGAGGGCTTTTTATAGGTAGTGGGCCCTGTATGAATTAATCAGTTCCAACTGGACCATAGTCAATAGTTTCTGCTTAAACACTGCAAGAAATTTACTTAGAAAGCACAACAACGAGTCTCTTATTGACAAACACCTCGGTTAGCGATACTATACTGGTGCATTTTTATCATATTGCATCCAAATAAGATTCAGTTGATTGTTTCTAAACACAAATGTTTCTGCAGAATTACTTATGCTATGCCCTTGTGAACTGAAAGCACTCCTTGCCATTCTATTTGATGCAGTGAAAACATCGGGCTTCTTGGACTAACGAAAGTTGGAAGTAGGAGAGTAATCCAGATATCAACTGGATTTATGATATTCTTCTCAATATTTGGTAGTATTCTGTTCTTGTCTTCCGTTTCTAAAGGAAAAAATGGGAGATAAATTTGTGGCTCAAATTTGGAACTTCTATTCTTGCAGGGAAGTTTGGGGCCTTCTTTGCATCAATTCCATTGCCAATATTCGCAGCAATTTACTGCATCTTATTTGGAATCGTAGGTGAGTCAGGACTTTCTTTTTGGGCCCTTGTGTAGATAAAGTAAGTCAAAACTTGGTATGGTTTATAGCCTAAGCAGTGTATTTTGTTTATATCAGCTGCTGTGGGAGTCTCGTACATGCAATTTGTGAACAAGAACTCGATGAGGAATATCTACATCATTGGACTATCATTGTTCCTTGGCATCTCGGTCCCTCAATATTTCAACGAGTATACTGCTGCTGCCAGCCGTGGACCTGCCCGAACAAATGCAGGATGGGTATATTCCGCAATCCTTTTACATGGCATGCTACTATATGCGCAATCCTTTATAGCAAACTTACAGTGCCTTTCTATCAGCCAATGTTTATGTTGTTATGTTCTGTGGATTGGTGTGCTGTAATTACATGCCTTGAGTTATCTCAGGTCGTGTCTTGAACTCTTGATACATGAATTTTGACCTGAAAATCTCCTGTTCATGTTTTCGTTATTGCAGTTCAATGACATCATAAACACAGTGTTTGCTTCTGGCCCAACGGTGGCACTGATCGTCGCATCTGTTCTGGACAACACATTGGAGGCCAGGGGCTACGAGTCCGACCGAGGGCTCTCGTGGTTCATGCCATTCCTGCGCCGTCGGAAAGGTTACTCGGATCCAAGAAACGAGGAGTTCTACAGCTACCCTATCAGGGTCCATGACTTCATCCCGAGCCGGTTTCTCTGACTCAATGGTGTCGTTCCTGTGCTGGTGTGCATGTAAATGCTCTCTCTTCTTTCTAGTCCTTACTCATTTTCTACCTAGTGGGATATGGTACAAGCGTACAAGAATGTTTAGGACTTCTGCCTTGTTTTGCCCCCCCTGTTTTGGCCAAGGATTTGGTTATATGGTGTATGTTTAGGGGAAATGTTGCTAAAGAACAGTACCTCATTTGTTAATTACTGAGCCAGGGATGTTGATGAACATCCGGTGCATACATTGGTTTACTAGAACTTTGTAGGTACACTGGATGGCCTCCTGTCTGCATTTTATCGTAAGATGCTAGCTCAAAATCGAGGCAGGGATAACATTTGACACGAAAACTTCTGAAGATGTGTTCAGAAATCAGAATTGTCACCTAGTTTGATCTCAGCCTTTTATGGTTCTATCCGATGGCCCTTAAGATGCCAAATGGTTTGATGGCCATCCACTTCCCTCCACCTGGCACAAGCAGAGTCAACGCAAGCCGAGCACAGTTGACCTGCTCCTGGCCCAGGGCTGACCCACCTGAGTGCGGCGAACCCACCGGTCAAGCCTATTACTCTCCCACCTGGCGCGAGCAGGGTTGCTATGGTTGTTATTTAACCCAAAACTGTTTAGGTGTTACCATCTTTAGTAAGATGGGTAAATGTTAATCAGATAAGAAACCTATGGCAATTGCGAATTTACCATTTATTGCTACATTGGAGGTTGTTTACTGAAGATCTACATGTTTGCCCATTTTTTTAAAAAAAAAACCTAATTTTTATTAATATTACATAAATATCTCATTATTTAAAAAAATTACAGAAATAATCCTCTGTTACCAATTTAAATGGTAACAGAGTCCTGTTGCCATTTGAATTGGCAACTATCCTACGTGGAGTCCTGCATGACAGTGTGTTGGACTTTGTCGTTAATTTGACTTGCAAAGAGTTCTGTGGTAGTGTTGCCACTTCGAACCGAAAAAAGGAGGAGATATGGCACTATCTTTTCTAAGTGAAAAGGCTATGGACTTGCTTGTCGTGATGCGTATTGTTACCATTACCCCTTCGTCGCACTATTGAGAAGGGGGGCTATCTCATACTCATAGGAGAGATCATATAGTACGACAACTTTACAAAGAAACCAGAATAAAAGAGCAGTGTATCACTGCGAGTATCGTAGCATATGACTAACACATAACAACATATTAAAAAGACCCACTAACTCAAACGAACCTACGTGGGGTTCCTCCTAGGCGCCACCCCACGAGTAGTCCCATCCCTGCGCTGGCACTGTGCGTGACCTGACGGGTAGGTCAATTGGTTAGGTGTGCTGTGACCTGGCCAGACGAGCCACAAGTGCGGGAGTTGCAATGTCTTCTCGGGTCGGCTGGCTCGGTCTTGGCATATCGGAGAGCAACGAACTACCCAGGACGTGGCCCCCCTTGTCCTTTGGGGTTGAACCAACCAGTTGTCTACTAGGTTGTCGTTGTCGTCGTCCCACTTCGCCCTATGGCCTATCATGTCGTCTACAGCCTATGTGCCATGGGCGGATGTGCCCCTCGTCCGGGCGGATCTGGTGCCTCAGCCGGTCCAGACGTCGTCGTCACCTAGCCCAACGCGGCGGTGCCTTCGCCGTTGCTCGGCCCCAACACCACTGCCCACACCGTCCTTAGTCACAACATTGCCATTCTCTAAGGAGGGTCACTAGTGTTTGGATCTAGTTGCCGCTATCATCCCGCTCATTACCCCAGGAGATTGAGTCATTGCTTTTCGTCTTGCTCTAGCAAATTCAAGTGCCGCATGCTTCCTCCCTCCTTGGACGACTCCTTTTCCCTTCGAATTGTCCTGCATATGCAAATACCAAACTAATATTTTTTCCGACATAAGTTCTTCCTAACTTGACCAGCATTAGTGTACACGCCTTGCATAATAACGCTAAGCAATATTATCAATCATCACCAAAATTATTCATTGTCAATTATTCATCATCAAAATATTCTAAACCTAGCCACATGATCTAACATTGGGCAAATGTATACATTGGTTACCTACACCGCCATCCCAACCTGGCCCAACTCATGCAAATTGTGCCATTGGTTGAAGGTAAACCACTTAAGTATCCAATTTACTGTGATTTCTTTGTGATATGAAATCGATCTGATTTTCCAGTTTAACTTCACAAAGACATGATCCTGTTCATATGTTGACAAAAGACATGAAAGGCTATTGGTAGTTTCCTTTTATTGTTGGGTAGTACTGGTTCAGAATTTTGATATCTGCTGCCAAAAATTACAATTTCATTAGCTCTTTTCTACTTGGTGCAAATGATGTGCACTACATATGATCTGAGTCCAAAATTTCTGATCCAAATTTCTGTGTGGTACGAAATGTATAGTACAATGACTTTTGAGTTAATTATTACATATCTTCCGTAGATCGTCTAACAACCGTACCTACTTGTACAAATGATTTGCTTTGAATAAAAGGGACTGAAGCACAACTGATCGCAAAGGACTTGGTCACTTTGTAAACCCACCCTAACCTAGACTTGTTCAAACGTCAGGCTGGGCCAGGCCAGGAAAAGCTTGACTTGAAATGGTCAAGCTCGAGCCCAACTTAGGCAAAGCCTGAAGCAGACCCGAAGCACAAAAAGCATGATTGTTTCCATTTTTTGGAATAAAATTTACTTTTAATTCTTTTCTGAATAAAATATCATTATTTTGATCCATTTTTAGAATTAAAAATATTAATTTAATTGTTTAATTGGCTCTTTTTGGCTTCTTCCAAGCTTCGAGTCGAGCCTACAGGCCAAAAGCCAAGGCTTGAGCCTGGCCCGACCAGAGCCTAGAAAAATTGGGCTGGGCTACCCATGAACAGGTCTACCCTAACATCATTCTAGTGGGATATACTCACCACCCAATAGAAGAGGTCAACAAACCAAGTTCATGTAGGACCTAAGTGGCAACAGATGAGGGTGAATAGTTCCATATAAAATTTTCCCTCAAGATTCTTGATTCTATTCTCACACAACTACAGAGTTACAGAAAATAGAATTTTCATGCAAAAACTCAGACAAATAGCTCAAGAACACAAAACCTTGAAGCAACCACACCTCGGGTGGTTTGACCAGCCTACAAGACCCGATCTGATAGGTCCAGCGGTTTGACTGCAAGCATAAGGGTGGTCTGACCGCTGCTACAGTAAAAATAGGCAAGTGAATGGTAATTTTAATGCTATTCCAAATCGATAAAACTTTTGATCTGTAGATCCAAATAACATAAATTTTTACAAAGATCTTCTCTAGGTTATCAAGAACTTATTCCAACAAACGATCATAAAAATTATATACAAAGTTGAGACTTTTTCAGTTTGAAAGAAGATTGCACCAAAACTAAGTAAAAACCAAAATTAGTGAATACAACTTGCTCGTGAGTCGATGATAGCCAAGATAGTCCTAAATGTATTCCCACATATCACAGTGAGTTATAACACCAAAGAACAAGATACAAAATCCTTTGAAACAAGAAATCATTTGGTTAGACCGAGAACAACCAAAACTGGGTTTCTTGATGAACTTGCTGTTAAAATATCTCGATGATAGGAGAATGATTTCATGAGGTTATCTCTATCTCATTCATGTCACAATATGAGGGATCCATAAAGATGATCAAAGATTGATGTATTACTTTCTTAAAGAGGTAAGTTTTACAGTTACTCCACTTTGAAGGACAGAGAACACATCATGCACTCAAAACCCTAACCCTAAAATAAGGAAACACAAGAGAGGTGGGTTGGATGGTTTACTAAGATGAACTACTTAGGAGGTAGTTGTAGATGTCTCTTAGTCCAGAACTTGTTTTACTAAGATAAGACTAAAATTTATTTTAGAAATTACCAATTGCGCTAATTATGCTCAAATTCCAAGTGTTGCACAGAATGTTTCAATATTAAACCTGTAGCATTCTAAATAGACCAAATTGTAACTTTTTTGTTTTATTTAGTTTATTGACATAGTTTGACTTATTTTTAGATATCTTTGGCTAAACTATGATTTTGGGCAACTTGACATGTTAAAAATCTATTTAATTTCAGACTATTGTTTATTTGGTTTTAGCTTTGCTATATATGGTTTGCCAAGATTTAGATAGCTCCTTCACATAATATGGTTTGGTGTAATACTTGTGGAGTCACTTTGAATAATTTTTATGGTTCCTTAGGCTAAAAATAATAGAATGCATCCACTTTATTTCACTCATACTATATCTTTTTCAATGCATCTTGATGACTCCATTGTCAAAGAGGGAGAAAGATTGGTAAAAATGCATATCGAAAGCATGATTTAAAGTTTTTGTGTGAATTCTTGCTAAGTTGGAGTTTTTATATCTTATTGTGATTTTATTGACCTTTTGATCTTCTCTCATCATGGCCAAGGTCAAATAGAACAATTTCTCTTTCATATGGACTTAGAGTAAGGTTTTCAAATTCCTCTGGTGAATTTAAAGCTTTTTGTACAAAACTTGCTTTTTCACTAGCTTCATTTCATTTTGATTTTTATGGTTTATTTTTTAGTCTTTATATTTCTCTTGCGATCATTTTGAGTCTCTCTTTGCAAAATTATCTCTATGTCTAAAACTATCTCCTATTTGTATTTTTTGAAAAATTGCTAATGGTTCATCAAGAGAAAGATCGAAAAACTATATGAGAAGGTTCAAGATAGTGTTGTGATAAACCATTGCAAGTATCCATTAGGGTTGAATGGAGCTTGTTGCCTTTCCTATTTAATAGGTTGGGATTGAGATTTACTAGTTAATTATCCAACCATCCTAACTTTAATCATTGAAGCCAAGGTTCTAGGGTTAGGACTTGAGAAGTGTGATCTCTTATCTTCCAGGTGGAGTGGCTGTAAAACATTCATCCTCAAATAGCAATGTATCAACTTTATTCATCTTTCATGAACCCCCTCTTGTTTTGGTTGATTTGTTATTTGATTTGGTTAGTTGTGATATTCTCTCTCCACTTCTTGACCTTGTTGAATGCCAAGGATGAGTTAGTAATAGAATGTTATATGAAAATCAATCCCTATCCATTTAGACATCACGTTTGGCAAGTTCTTGAGGTTGTCCGTTTTTGCTTGGATTTGGTCTTCTCGAGTGATTTTTTGATCCAATTTTTTTTTTGTCTCGATTCATTGGGTGTTCTAACTTACTATAATACGTGGGTATACATCTAGAAGCATCTTAGCCATTATTCACCCATGAGTAAGTCATATTCATCGTTTTCTGTTTTTGTCCGATTTTGGTGCAACATTCTTTCAATAGAAAAAGGTCACAACTTTAACAATGATTCTCTCGATTGTTAGTTGAAATAGGTTTGTGACATTCTAGAAAAGATGCATACCAAGTTTCAAGTCAATTGGATCTATGGATCAAAAGTTACATAGATTCATGGTTTTTAAACAGAGTTGTTCTTACTCTTCACTGAGAAAATTTTACTGTAGCAGTACTATCGACTACTATGGTCGTATCGCCGATTTTACTATAGCGGTACTATTGATTTTACTGTTTATTTCTTGGTTTTTTTATCTTCTTGATTTATTAGCTTTCCATCATAAATCTTTATATCTCTGTAACTATTGGAGTGAGGGGTCGGTGAATACTTAGGAGAAATTTGAAGGCATTATTCACCCCATCTGTTGTTATACTGGTTTTATACTATACCTTTTTTCTATTGGAAAATTTTAAAAGTATTTTTTTAGAGTACCAACTCAAAAGTTTGGTGAAATTTGAACAGCACAAACGGAAAAAAAAGGTAAATGCTAACAATTTGCATTCATGCCTGCACGGCTGCACGCACACAAAGCACATGCACCACTCCATGTACATGTGGTACAGCTCTACTTTGTCAGATTAAGATCCAGAGATTTCTCCAACTTGAGAGCCCTAAGCACTTGACCTGATAAGGTGCCACTTGTACATAAGGTGATGACAATTGTGCTGCCCAATTTTGGATGTTTATCTGAACATGATGGATCCATCGAAGCCTACTAAAATAATACTCCCCCCAGTGACCATCACGTCCTCCTCTAACCATCTGAGAGGAGGGGGGCATTGCCGTCAACATGAGTACAAGAAACAACATACTGGTCTTTCAGATAGCCCAGATGGGAGAGAGCAACATGACTCTTGAAAATTGCATTCCAAGAGGTCCTTTTGTACAAAAGCATCTTTCTAACATAAAATTTCGGTAGCACCCGCTGTCACTGACAGATGGGACCGATGAGCGCAAGCGTGTGCAGACCCACTTGTCAGTGAGCATCGTGAGATTTCAACCACGTAAGCTGTCACTTTGTGATGTGCAAGATAGACCCATCTGCTATCTGTCGAGAGATGTCTGAAGGGAAGGCTCTACTGTCTGTGTGCACAACAGTGCTATGCTAGCAATATAGCAAGCTCTCAATTGCAATTGGATATTTTTTGCTTGATGCCATTTGCAATTGTTGACCTCTAGAGCAAAAGTTTATTGGGGGAGAAAGGGAAGGCAAGGGTTGCTGTTGGTTGATGTCGTTGGCAAGAATCTATTGGAGACTTGTGGCCACCTTTATTTGTGCTTCCTTTTGTCAACAATTCAGCACGTGAGCTTGTAGATGTTGCTTGACAGATTAGGCCTCCTCTGGTGACCACACAATTGCAGGAGCTTCTTATCTTATTGGCGCATTATTTGCATCCTTCTTCTTTTTTTTTTAAGTAATGGAGATGTCTCTTCTGCAGAACTAAGATCAGATGCAATGATCCATGGTATCTAATTCCGATAGGTAACACTTGGCAGAGAGCCCTGAAGATGCATCGTGCATGTGAGTAATGAGCATGTAATGGTACAAACACCTAGTGACAGATCCAGCAGGTGGCTTTGTTCTTTAGGGTCAAAGTTCATCGACTTTTAAGGCCATATTTATATTAATTTTTAAAAACTATTTTTTTATAGTAAATAGCTTTTAAATGGAGTATCTTTTTAAGATATAATCTACTAGTTGATTATAGTATACACTGTAGCGACTTTATTCGTATCGGTCAAAATCGCATACGAGTGTATTCCTCTACAAGTTTTTTTACAAACTATTATAAATTTAAAAACTACAGCTAAAAATCTATATGGACGGGTCCTAATTAAGTTTCAGACTTGCAGGGAAGACTCTGGAATCTAGTGGAGGCATATTCTGTAACCTGAGAATTCCTTTCTCATGGTAATGCAAGCGTGTGTGTGTCCACTCTAACCACTGACGTGTTATGTACTCCAATTTTCAACGCAGATCACCTGTGGCGTTGTCCGGGAAGATCATGTTGGTCACATCCTGCAATACTACATCATCATCAACGATGGTTGGCACTTTGGCACGAACGCTTAATTGGCATTCAGAGTTTTACACGACAAAATTCTGAATCCTTCGGTCCAATTTCAGCATGAGCATCAACCTGTTTCGAGAATGCATTAGAGCTGTATATACGAGCATGTTGTCTGAACTTTTGAACTGCAGAGCAGAAAGAGAATGAATGCTAACACGAGATGAGACTAGAGGCCTTTCTTCCGTTCATTTTATTCCAATAGTCGTCACTTCTGTAAGTTAATTCACAAAAAGGTTCTTGGCGCTATATTTAATCCCAGTTTCAACACTGTTTCGCTGCAAATCTCGTACTAGACTAGCCACCAGATCAGATGCCTTGATTAAGCACTCCCGGATTGGATCTGAGCAGAAGATAACATAATCTATTTACGCTTTAGAAAGTGGTTAGTGTGAAACCTCGGGTGCTTGACTCAGAAGACAGTAAACTTCAACCGAGGAGTAAAACAGAAAAGGACATGAACACTGAAGGCGACACCCTGCTGCCGAAACCACCGCACCATCACCATTCACCTCGGTAAGTAGCTGCAAGGTGCCCCCTGCTTTAGAAAAAGGCGCAAGCTTTCTTCTTGGGTGGTTTTCCCCCTTGACAGAATTACAGCTATCGATCGCACAGTTTCGTTAACATCGCCTGACGAATAGGCAGAGCCAGTAATTCTGGCCAGACGTCGCACAACCCCCTCGAAAACATTCAACGTCGTCAGTCCTAGCTGCGATGACAGAGGATACAGTGAACGCGACCTCAGATCTCCTCCGTTATACGAGGCGTTTGGAAACGAACAATCATTTGTCCCGGAGAAGCGACGGGTTCGGAAGAATACGAATTCTATTTGCCATCCGCTTCCCCGTCCATGAAAGCAGCAGGAATCGCTTTCGTGTTCACTGCCGTGTAGGCGCCGCTGCCCTGTGCCAGGACACAAACAGCTGAGGCAGAGGGCGCTCTCAAATGGTAACCACATTACCACGCCAGTCTTGCTGTAATGGCGGGATAAGCGCTGCAAACCAACGATTCCTTCTTCTTCTTCTTTTCCTTTTTTTTTTATTAGAGAACATGTAAAAGAGTTGCATGTCTTTGCATTAAGGGGGAAGGGAGAAGTGAAAGCGCCAGTGGGACTAGAGTTTTAAGTTACAAGCTGCGGGTAAGGGGAAACCCTAAAAAGGTAAGGGGAAACCCTAAAAAGGAGTGTAGAAAAGAACCGTAGAGACCATGGTTCAAATTACATAAACTGGGTGACGCAGCGGGCTGCAGGGGAGGGGACTAAGAAGTAGCTGTCATAGGTGTCTTAAGCGTGTCCATGCCCGTCCATCGTCAGTAGGCGAGTTCTTGCCTAAGGATGTCCAAGAGCGCTACAATGCCCTTTTTGGTTTTGTCGCGTTCATGCCAAATGGTCCAAAGGAAGAGGATGACGACCGAGTTAAATTTTTTCCTGAGAACCTTGGGCACCTGATTACGCATTGAGCACCACCAATCTAGCAGTCAAGTGTGTGTCGTTGGCGATGGCCGCAGTATGCCAAAGGGTCATATGAATTGTGTCCAGACCTACTGAACCCAAGGGCAATAGACAAAAAGGTGGTCGATTGTTTCAGGATTCTGTTCGCAAAGAGGGCAGAGTGTGTGCGACATTATGCCATGCCGTGTTAGACGATCGGCTGTCCAACAACGATCAAGGATAGCTAGCTATGCAAAAAACTTACATTTCGAGGGTGCTTTGCATTTCCAAATTACCTTGTGTGCTATGAAGCAGATCCTGCTGAGGAAGAAAGCGTTATATGCAGATTTGGTGGAGTACCCTTTGGAGGAATTCAATTTCCAGATGACCTGGTCTTCGGCGTGAGGTTGTAAAGAGATCGAGCTAATCTTTATGCGAAAGGTGCAAGAATTCAGTGATTGTTTGGACCAACAAAGCTCTCTGAAAGTCATGGGCCTAAGAATTAATTGAGTGACAGGCCTTCAGCTGCAACTCAACTTTGATCACTAATTTATATTATAATATATTTATAAAATTAATAAAATTATCTTTCGATAAGAATATACATATATGATTTTTATACATTTAATATAAATATTTAAAAAGATATTAATAGTTAAAATTTTAAAAAATTTAACTATATATGTCCCAAAACGACATATTTTCTATGAACCGGAACGTAGCTCACTCACACCCACATCTAGCTCAGGCCCTGCCTCTTTATTTCTTATGCTTGCCGATCTCGACCTAGCTTTCGCAATATCTGCAGTTCTCAGCAATACCATGCCCGTAATACACATATGTATTTTAGTCAAAGGAGGTCAAGGACCTGCCGGTCTCCTGCCCAAAACTTTGACCAGGTTCACCGAAGGGGATCGAAACCGGGTGAGATTCTCTGACTTAAGTTACGGTGATTTTACCGTCCATCTCTGGATGAGATGGATGGTCCAGATTAAATGTATCTTTTAATCTGGACCGTCCATCCAGAGATGAACGGTAAAATCATCGTAACTTAAGTCAAAGAATCTGCGCCCGATGAAACTAGGAAGATATCTACGAGCTGGTACATCGAAGAAATCGATTCGGGGGAAAGGGACGGTCCCTGTGGGTCGATGGCAAAGTTCGAATTCTGAGGCGACAACAGCGCACGCACGTATCTAGCATGCGTTCGTCAGCCGGGGCATCGCTGTGCAGCATCCGTTTGGCTGTGGTCGGTTGGTAGCAGTAAATACCGCCGTTTATCCGGATGCATGCATGGCGCTCGATGGGCCCACTGCAAGTATGGCTGGGTTTGAATGTGCTGCCGGCTCACGGTCTATCTATTATAGCTAAAGTAGCTTTTTTTTAAAAAAAAAACGGTGTATTTTTTTAAAATTAGAGTCTTAAGGTCAACTGTAGCGTATATTATGTTGACTTCATAAGTTAGAAATATATTCGGCTAGAAATCATAAGTCATAAGTCAAAAAGCATACCAGAGCCTAAAAGAAACCACCAATTTCTACTATCATACTGTTGATAAAAAAACACAAATTTTATATTACAGAAATTAGCTGACTTCGTCTTTACGTTTTTAGTATGATTTTTTTAAATAATCTATTTTTTATTTCAAATTACAGTAATATACCTCTGATTTTTTTAGTTTACAATAATAATTCTCTGTTGCTCCACCGTTGAACGACTTAGTCTAGTCGTCCAACGGTTGCACGTCAAATGTCTAAGTTGCCTACCGGTTGAGGCGATTAGTGCTAGTCACTCAACGGTGGAGCGATATCTCGACAAGTCGCGTACCGGTTGGGTGATTTAAAATAATAATATTATTATTTATTAGTCCAATAGAAATAATTATTAGGGAATAAATGGTAATTTTTGTAGGTAATACATTTAGTAAATCTTGTTTGTAGGTTTTTTAGAAATAAAAGGGTAGGTTGGTCTATTTATGATTTTCATAGATTCTCAATGATACAAAATCTGTTAGACTCGTAACAACATTTTGTGATCGTCGTATGTTGTTGTAGTGCGATAATTTTTTGAAAAATTTGTTAGATTCTATAAATTTATTCTTTAATCTTGATGTTTATAGCTTCTCATAGCTATCGAGTGAAGATCAGAGAATATTTGGAGAAAATTTGATACACTATTTGTCTCTTTTATTACTATCTTTGGTCCTATAGTGACATTGCACGGACAGATGGAATAGTATGTCGGGTAATGGGCTAGCTTGTTTAGCTCTCGAGGATGGTTAAACATGTGATCACCAGTGTCGGAGTTAGGACCCCGAAGATTCTAAGACCAGCCCATTCCTCGAAATAAACGTGTGATCACCAGTGTCGCTGTAATTAAGCTCTTGCGAGTTCAACAACTTGTTTAGATTGCACTACCATTCATGTTTTGAAGAAGGAAGAAATGTCGAGTGAATTGAGAAAGAAAGTGACAGGAATAGACAGTGACCCATTTTTGTACTTCTCATAAAAATAATAATTGAAGAGGCAGTCCTACGTAGCCATGGAGTCACCACTGGTCGCTAGCTAGCTTCCATTACTTGGTCAGAGCCCATAGCAAGTTTGTTGGTTCTCATTTAATTGCTCAAGTACTGTAGTTTGACACATAATGTTGTGTCAATCCTGCTATATATATATATATATATATATATATATATATATATACACACACACACACATATATATATATATATATATATAATGTGTTAGCCTATTCTTCTCTTCTTTCTTTCTACTGGTAGCAAGCTAGGTGATCCGTATGGCTATCTTATCAACAATTCTGAGGGCGCTCGTTTTAACGATGACTTTTGGCTGAAATTTTACTGTAGTTGATTTTTTTACTGTAACTGATTTGATTTTTTAGACATAATTAAATTTAAAAAATGTAAAAATAGAAAAAAATATGTTAGCCTATTACGGATAATGCAAAGGAACGAACACGAGAAAAAAAGAAAAATATAAAAAAGCCCAAAAAATTTAAAAAAATTCAGAAAAAAATGAATTACTGAATAGTGAAAAAAAGCAGAAGCTATAAGTTGAAATTGAAAAAAAGTCGAAACGAACGCCCCCAAATCTTGATCAACTTTCAACCAAGTTGAATGCCAGGCAAGGATGCCAGGGGGGCGCTTAAGCCTCCAAAATTAGCCCATTTGCTTTCATGGGACGGCCTAGTCGCCTTGGAACCACCATGCAACGCCATTACTGAAACAGGGTTATGCTGGTAATTAAGGTAAGGGAACTAATACGATCTAGCCAAGCCTAGTTTATAGTACTAGCTCACGCGTTGGGGCGTGAGCTAGGTGGTCGGTTCGTCCGCATGGACCGTGTGGGCCGTGTGCCTGCTGACGCCCGCCTCCTTGCCGTGCCGACGACATATTTGCATTTACACCGCCTTTGCACCGACTGGAAATGAGAGGAGGAAGAGTGAGAAACCGCTAGTGTTTTGCGGATGACATAAATAATATGTACCATACGGATGAAGTGTGAGTTATATAGCTTATGTCTTTTTTTCGATTTTTGTTTCTAGTTTTTACTTATTTTTTTTACTATTTAGTATTTCGTTTTTTCTAAATTTTTTAGATATTTTAGATTTTTTGTATTTTCTTTTTTTTCGTGTTCCTTTGTATTGTCTCTAATGGGTTAACATATTTTTCTATTTTTATATTTTTTAAATTAATTATGCCCAAAAGGCCAAATCAGCTACAATAAAAAAAAGCCAACTACAGTAAAATTTCAGCCAAAAGTCAGAAGCTATCGCTAAAACGAGCGCCCCTTAATTATGCTTTATATAATGATAACTTGTTATAATATTGATGAATATTTTAAAATATAAATGTCTAGTTTACATGTTTACAGGAGAGTTCGGAATGACGTTGGCTTATGACTTTTTTTTTTGCTGTAGTTAGCTTATTTTTTACTGTAGCTGAGCTGGTTTATCTGGCATAATTAAATTAAAAATATTTAAAAATAGAAAAGACATATTAGCCGATCATGGATAATGCAAAAAAAATACAGGGAAAAAAAGAAAAGACAAAAAAACCCTAAAAATATAAAAAAAATCTAGAAAAAATAAAATTACTGAATATTGAAAAAAGAAAAAAAATTAAAAATAGAAATTAATTTTAAGCTGAAATGAGAGGTGTCTTGTATGAAAGTATGGATTCCTCCTGCATGAGACCTGCTGAGATATGACGAGATGTACTTTTTTGGTTGCATATATGAATTACGCATGTAGAAAATGTAGAGGTGTTTCGTTCAAAGCTATTAATTAATGTATTGTACCCCCACTTTAGTAATCATTGTATTCTACCTTCGTAGTCCTTAATTAATCCAGTCCTTAATATATAAAGTCTGTTCTTTTTGATTGTGGCTGATAGTTTTTTGACTGTTTACGATAAAAATTGCGGAAAGAGAGATACTTATTTGTGATTTTTCATGGTACAGATATTAGTTTTTTTAACGTGTACTATAATTAACTTGTAGACCCTATCTTAAAAAAATACTCCGTTTAAAAGTTAGTTACTGTAGCAAAAGTCAAAAGTGACTTTTAGAAACTGCAAAGAACAAGGCCATATACACCATCTAATCATGTTGTTAGAGGAGCCTGGCTCACTCGTATGCTCATTTTGATCTTCCCACCTAGCTAGCCTGGCTTTATACAACCCACCTTTGCATCTCGTGGCTTGGCACACTACTGCAGCCCACACTAAGCCTGTTCTTTTTGGCTGCGGCTGATGGCTTTTGGCTACGGCTGATGGCTTTTTGGCTGTTTGCAACAGAGATTGTGAAAAGAGAGATACTCGCTTGCGATTTTTGATGGTATAAATATTAGTTTTTTAATGTGTACTACAATTAATTTGTAGACCTCATCTTAAAAAAAATACTCCGTTTAAAAGTTAATTACTGTAGCAAAAGTCAAAAACGACTTTTAGAAGCCACAAAGAACATGGCCTAACACCCGTTTGGCTCCTAGGTATTGGCCTGGATTTGTGGAATTGAAATTCAATTCCAAGGAGACAGCTATTTAGTTACCACCTAGAATTGAATTAATGATTCCAAAGCTAATTCCAAATGGCATGATAGAGCTAGAAGTAATTCTTAACTTACATATGTCATTTGGCTGGAATTCACTCTGCAAAATTAAGTAGAACTACAGTATTTTGAATTTCACCTCGCGTTCACACTACAAAATTTCCTTGATATCGGCTGAACTTTTTAGAGATGGTTAAACATGTAGAGAAGCTACTTTGCGCACATTAACATGCCCATCCGTATACATAGGCCCCACATGCTAAAAGTTCGGTATTTGAATTTTAACTTGCATTCACACTATAAAATTTCATGAAATCGATCAAATTTGTCGGTGATGCTTGAACTGTAGAGGAGTTACTTTGTGCACATTGACAGACCATGGTGCATAGGTGGGCCCCATAGTCTTGCAGAATTCCAAATGATATTCAAACAGAAAAATTAGATTTCAAATTATCTTGAATCAAATTCAAATTTATCTATAATTGAATTTGGAATCCAATTAAATAAATTAAATTTAATTCTAGACAGCCAAACAGGGAATTAAACATCATCTCCACATAAGATGCTGAGCCTGGTTACTACTCATGCAAGCAACCAATCGTGCCACAAACCAATGTAGCAACCCGGTGCCTCGCATCAAAACTCAAGCTCGGTCGTGCTGATAAGGGCATCTCCAATGGTCCTAGCTAGCAACTAACTAGAAGATTTCCACATCATCAACCAAATAGCTAGCATACAAAGGACTGTCTATAAGGATAGCTATTTGATACTTACATGCACACACGTCATTTATAGAGATCGCCTGCTTTCGTTATAGTCTAGTGCTTAAGGAAGAGCTACTGATTTTTTTTGCATACTCTCTTTCCTCCACATAGGATTTATCTGATGTGATACGTGTAAATAATGGTTGACTCGCACTATCGGAGACGCCTAAGGAAAAACTGAGTTATGCTGATATGGTCAGGGACACTTGCAAACAATACGTACACATCACCTGTTGTACAACCAAACTACCCTAGGACTCGAAACAACACAGGTGGTTAAAGCACATCATTCAACACTAACTCAGAGAAGGACACATTAAATAACATACCGACTAATATAATCTACCGGATTCTTAGCTACGCAGTCTAGACCAAATCTACTTGTTAAGTGTCTAACACTACCAAACTACTGTCCTTATACCTTGTGCAGCGTGGAGTGTAGACACGGCGGAGTGGGCTCACTTGGCTATGCCGGTGTCAGTGACCTACTTGGGTTATCGGCGACACCTCACCGCAAACGGTTGACCCGCCCCACTCCCCAAGCTGCCGCCCCGCGCTATCCCGCCTCCTATAATTACTCTTCCTTCGCCTCCGCGACCAAACGCGACGCCCTCCTCCTCTCCTCCTCCACCTCCATGGCGATGGCGACTTCTCACTTGCCCGACTAAACAACGCAAGCAAGCGCACTAGTAAGTTCACGCAAGCACGCACCCACCCGCCCCGAGCAGGAAGAGAGAGAGAGAAGGGGAAGGAGGAGTAGCTAAGGCGGCCGCCAAGATCCAAGAAGTGGCGTGAGCGACGACCATGGAGCGGCTCCTGTTCGACGAGCTCGCCGGGGAGGCGGTGCGGGAGCTTCTGCGGGCGGTGCGGGGCACGTTCCTGTGCCGCTCCACCGCCGAGCGCCTGCGCCGGAACGTGGAGCCGCTGCTCCCGCTCGTGCAGAACCACCACGCCAGAGGGCACCAGAGCGCGGGGGAGCTCGCGGAGCTCGCCGCGCAGCTCAGGGAGGCGCTCGACCTCGCGCGCCGAGCGGCCGCCGCGCCGCGATGGAACGTGTACCGCTCCGCGCAGCTCGCGCGCCGGATGGAGGCGGCCGACCAAGGCATCGCGCGCTGGCTGGCGCGCCACGCGCCAGCGCACGTGCTCGATGGCGTGCGGCGGCTCCGTGACGAGGCCGATGCGCGGATCGGCCGGCTCGAGCGCCGCGTCGAGGAGGTCGCCGCGGCGCAGGCGGCCCCGCTGCCGCCTGCCATGTCCGTCCCCGTCGCGCTGCCGCCGCCTCCCAAGGCCATGCCGATGGCGATGGAGGTGCCGCCCAAGGCCATGGGGATGCCGATGGATGTGGAGCTCC
The DNA here is from genome assembly GCA_036346265.1 of Melocanna baccifera. Classification (NCBI taxonomy): domain Eukaryota; kingdom Viridiplantae; phylum Streptophyta; class Magnoliopsida; order Poales; family Poaceae; genus Melocanna; species Melocanna baccifera. The sequence continues at coordinate 18,523,714 of CM070710.1, forward strand.
CAGCGGAGGAGGACGACGGGGTGGTGGGCGGCGGCGTCAAGGTGGGCAAGGAAAAGGTGAAGGAGATGGTGATGAGCTGCGGCGGCGGGTGGGAGGTGGTCGGCATCTGCGGCATGGGCGGCAGCGGTAAGACCACGCTCGCCATGGAGATCTTCAGGGATCACAAGGTCCGAGGTAAGAGAGAACAAGGATCAAATCCTAACCATTTCGTCTCATACGATTCTTGTTTGGCATCTTTCTGTTCAGTGCTTCCAAATCTTTTCTGCAAAGTTTGCATTTTGTGCAGAATTGTTCCATTTTTTCTTGCAAAGATTGCTTCTTTTCTTGAATAATTGAGAGGCAAAAGTTGCAAATTGGGGCATCTTTGGTTTGCTTGATTTCCATGTCGTCCTATAATTTGGTAAAGTTCAGGTTGGTACATCGTTTTGTTCTTCACACTTGTTTGGTCAAAATTGGCGCTTTGACCAACTTAGTGCAAAGTGTACGATCGTAAAGGGATTAGATTGCTGATGTAGCATACAAATACTCCAAATGGCCTAACTTTAGCAGATACTGTGAAAAATTGGTACAAATTGAGCAACTTCACTATTGTTCATGGTGATAACATTTTGTCTTAACTCAAGATTTTTATAGGGAAAAAAAGAGATATGCTTTCCACTTAATAAACTGCTCATGAGACTAGCCAGGTCTATTTAACAAAGGGTAACCCCTAACAGCTGAATGCTAGTATGTTCTCTTCTAAAGTCAGATCCAAGTAACGTACTTTTTTACCATTCCAAGAGTACCAATTTCCAATCCATAATTGGTGATTGTTTAATGCAAATCTGATATTATCATCTGTGAGTGCAAAGGGAATTGGAATTAGTGATGGTGATGAAGCTAATATAGCTCAAGCCAGTTACATGTATTCATAGTGCCAACACCTTTGTTTTTAATCGCGATCGCAGTAAAAGTTGATGCCATTATCGTGATCTTTGAGAATTAAGAAGACCTATAGTCTGAATTTGAGTGCCTGCTGTCCTAATCCTTTTCTTAGACGCGTTTTAAATATTAATTGATCTCAACTTCAGCAACTACTCTGTGAACGTTGTGCTAATGTGTTTCTCATCAACATCTGTTCTCAAGATAATGCATCCTGAAAGTCGATTTTGCATTAGCTACTTTCCTAATTGGTCTCAAATTTTAGCAAGCTTTCTTGTCTTTGTAGTGCTGACATGATCACTGTTTCTTTGTGTAGCCTACTTCAACGAGAGGATCTTCTTTGAGACGGTCTCGCAATCCGCAAATTTGGAGACCATCAAGATGAAGCTGTGGGAGCAGATCAGCGGCAACATTGTGCTTGGTGCATACAACCAGATCCCTGAATGGCAGCTCAAGTTAGGGCCAAGGGACCGAGGACCAGTCCTTGTTATACTTGATGATGTGTGGTCTCTCTCACAGCTCGAGGAGCTTGTCTTCAAGTTCCCTGGGTGCAAGACTCTTGTTGTATCGAGGTTCAAGTTCCCCACGTTAATCACCCGGACTTATGAAATGCAGTTACTCGGCGAAGAGGAGGCTTTATCTGTCTTCTGCCGTTCTGCCTTCGACCAGGAGTCTGTTCCTTGGACTGCTGACAAGAAATTGGTTAAGCAGGTTGCTGCAGAGTGCAGAGGGCTTCCTCTAGCTCTGAAGGTAATCGGTGCATCCTTGCGGGAGCAGCCTCCTAAAATATGGTTGAGCGCAAAGAATCGTTTGTCACGAGGAGAGTCTATATCTGACTCTCATGAGACCAAACTCCTGGAGAGAATGGCGGCAAGCATTGAGTGCTTGTCGGGCAAGGTTAGAGAATGTTTCCTTGATCTGGGTTGCTTCCCAGAGGATAAGAAGATCCCTCTTGATGCGTTGATCAACATTTGGATGGAGATACATGATCTAGATGAACCAGATGCTTTCGCCATCTTAGTTGAGCTATCGAACAAGAACCTTCTTACCCTAGTTAATGATGCACAGTACGTATGCCATATATGTTCTTGAAATATTTTTAGAATTCATATATCACAAGAACAGCTTTGACTCTTTTGTGCTCTTTATGCAGGGACAGAGCTGGAGATTTGTACAGTAGCTATCATGACTACTCAGTGACACAACATGATGTGTTGAGGGATCTGGCACTTCACATTAGCGGCCGTGATTCTCTGAACAAACGGAGGCGGCTAGTGATGCCAAGAAGAGAAGAAACACTTCTGAGGGATTGGCAGAGGAATAAGGACATTCCATTTGAAGCTCAGATAGTTTCCCTTCATACAGGTGATATATTGATCACTCACTGTTCCTCACTTGGGTTATTTCTTGCCTATAATTTGCCATATAATATCTGTAGTACACCCATTCCAAAAGTTGCTTGCTGAAATTCGAGTAGTAATAGAAAAAAGGGTCATAGTAGGAACAAATACAACATAATGATATTTCCTTGCATGACATTTCAAGGTTTTGACTTGATTTTGCGACCTTTGTTTCCTGTAAACCACCTGTTATTGCTAATAGGATTTTTAGTTCTTCAGTGAAACTTTAGCATAATTTGTAAAATTTCAGGGAACATGCATTTATAGTTTTCTAGTCAAATGTTTCCCTGACTTCAAGTTCTAGAAGTACTTGTGTGATCTGTGCCCTTGGACAAAATGATCTGACCAACTGATTTCAAACTTCAGGTGAGATGAAAGAATCTGACTGGTTCCAGATGAGCTTCCCCAAGGCAGAAGTGCTCATCCTCAACTTCGCCTCAAGTGTATACTACCTCCCACCATTCATCGCAACTATGCAGAACCTGAAAGCCCTGGTGATGATCAACTATGGCACCACCAGCGCAACACTTGACAATCTATCTGCCTTCAGCACGCTCAATGACCTGAGGAGCCTCTGGCTGGAGAAGATTACACTCCCGCCACTGCCAAAAACCACAATCCCGCTGAAGAACCTGCGCAAGATCTCCCTCGTCCTTTGCGAGCTGAACAACAGTCTAAGAGGGTCAAAGATGGACCTCTCGATGACGTTCCCGTGCCTATCCAACCTCACCATTGACCATTGCATAGATCTCAAGGAGTTGCCATCTAATATATGCGAAATCAGCTCCCTGGAAAGCATCTCCATCTCAAACTGCCATGACCTCACAGAGCTGCCATACGAGCTGGGCAAGCTGCACTGCCTGAGCATCCTACGTGTGTATGCCTGCCCGGCGCTGTGGAGGCTCCCACCATCGGTATGCAGCCTGAAGAGACTGAAATACCTTGACATATCTCAGTGCATTAACCTGACCGACCTTCCGGAGGAGCTTGGTCACTTGACAAGCCTAGAGAAGATCGACATGCGGGAATGCTCCCAGTTGAGGAGCCTCCCGAGGTCCTCCTCATCGCTGAAGTCCCTCGGGCACGTCGTGTGCGATGAGGAGACGGCATTGCTATGGAGGGAAGCCGAGCAGGTCATCCCAGACCTCCGGGTGCAGGTAGCAGAAGAGTGTTATAACCTGGACTGGCTTGTAGATTGATATCCTGGATGCTTCGGCTCTAAACCGTGTACAAAATGATGTGTATAGTTTTCCCTGTATAATGCAGGATGGGTAATCAATCCACTGTGCAATTTTGACATGTTCAGTGTTCATGCTATTGACTCTTCAGTAACAACCAAAGCTCGAACTCTTGGCAGGGTTTAAACTTTCGCCCCAGAAAAATTTTCGTTGGTCACCAAAACGGACGAAATCCGAAATTTCGTCCGCTTCGTTTGAAATTTCGGACGAAAATTTTAATTTTTTTTATGAAATTTAATCAAATTTAAACGAAATTTAGACAAAATTTAAATAAGGATAAATTCGGCCAAAATTTGACAGAATTACTACTCTTTTGGTGGCAAACGAAAGGAACATTCAGCGAAATTTCGTTTGAAATTTTAAACCCGGACTCTTGGTTCCAAAGTAGAGAATTTGTTGGCACTGGGCACATTTACATGCATAGGATACGCATACAGTACAAGCAATACAGCATTTTTGTGTCGGTTTAAGAGAACAGAGAACAAGATTCCAAACAGTAGTGTTCTCAGTTTTACACGGTTACATCCGGCGCTAAATTGTTGCACAACACACATACTAGTATACTACACAATCAGCAGCAGCAGCAACGCTACAATATGTATGGCTCATCAGACATTCAGACTCAAGCAGTATTGGCAACAGAACCTGCGCCGTAGCCTGAGCACAAATCTTTTCTGGACCTCCCGCTGCCCTTAACCATCTGCGTCTTGACAGACTGATTCACAAGATGGAAGACCACAAATAGAGTTTATGCGCAAATATCCACTTGATTACATGGCATACTCTCTCTCTCTCTCTCCGCTGTTCTCAATGTCGAGATCGAGGTCTGAAAGACCGAATATGGTAACAGAGGAGGATGAATGATGCCAACTCTGATTTTTTTCAAAGTATTTAAGATTCTATACTCAGACACCTACAGAGATGTAGAACACATAATCTCTAGCTAAAAATCAATCCAATTGTCCCAAATCAACAAAACTTAGAACCAAACCCTTTCCGACGGTCTGACTGGCGTCCAAATAGCGGTCTGACAGCTCCGGATGGTCCGACCGGCCTTATAATGGCGGTCCGACCGCTGCTACAGTAAAATCAGGGCGATGGATAATGTTTTCAACCCAATTTCAAATCCAAAAATTGAGAGAACTTTTGATTCGTAGATCCAAATAATATAAAATTTTGCATGAATGTTCTCTAAGTTATTGTGAACATATTCCAATAAACGATCATGAAAAACATGGTTAAAGATGAAATATTTTTCAGTTTGTTGGAAGGTTGCACTAAAACCGAGTCAAAACCCCAAACGGTGGAAACAACTTGCTCGTGGGTAGATGATAGCCGAGATGGTTCTAAATATATTCCCACATGTCACAGTAAGATAGAACATCAAGGATCACTACCCAAAAACCCTTAAAACAAGAGGTCACTTGATTAGATCAAAATCAACTAAAATCGGGTTTTCTCGTGAATCTTGCTATCAAAGTGCCTAGATGGATAGAGATGGATTCATGAGGTTTATCCCCACCTCTTACACGTTCTTGACACAGCAAGATCATAAGAAGAGAAAGAAAAGATCAAAACCAACCAAATCAAGAACAAATCAATCAAGACGCAAAATAGATAAAGAGATCATCAAAAATTGATGTATTATCACTTGAAGAGATAGGTTTTACAGCCACTCTACCTTGAAAGATAAAGAGTACACCATATACTCAAAACTCTAACCCTAATCTATCTCCCATGGGAGGGAGGATCTAGCCACATAGAGGTTTAGCCAACCTTCTTAAATCCTAACTTTTGCCTCTCCTCCCCTTATATAGCCTCACAACCTGAACCAAAATATAATGGATCCACCCATTAGGCCAAACCAGGGATAACCCGTTAACCCTATCTAACATCGAGTTTTACTCTCATGCACGCTTCTTAAAGCGGTTTACAACTATTAACCCATTAGTGAATCACACTTGATCCACTTCGTATTTTCACCACACACAAGACCTAAACCATTTAGGCTAACACCGCAGTTTTGCACACCGCCACTTTTTTGGTATAGAGCAATTTACCAAAATACCCCTCTATCGCCTTACTCGAAAGTTCCCGCTTCCTTTGCTACGAAGCAATGCCCATGCTTCACCATCATCCATGTGGCCCCAATAATTTGTCGTCAAACCTCTCACACATTTGGATTCCACCGAATCGTTCTTGCTTGCAAACGACCCAAGTCACTTGACGCACCATATGCTTTTCCTTACGCATGACGGCACCCGGCTTCCTTGACCGTCTGGACCTCGGCTCCTCCCTAAGTCTAGTCCCAGTCCACCTCACCGTTGCTTGTCATGTCCACCACCGGTAGCTCCTGCTCCGGTTCCTCGTCGTCCTGGCTTGCAACCACCCCGCAAGCCTCAGCCATCTTCAGCATCTCCCTAACCGTTTTGGACTTCAGCACCACCTTGTGCCTAGTCCCGGTCCATCTACGCCTCACGATGACCTAGCTCTGAAGTCCTACAACCAACACTAGCAAGGAAACCTTCACGTAGCACCGCACGATACACAAAGATCATCAATTTACATAATTCAATCCAAACAATGCACAATGTAAAATGTATGCACCCAAAAACTGATCATAAACCTAGGACCAAACAATAACCCATGTGCATATAAGCAACAACACCCAGGTCAATTCATGACCAAACTCTAAGAGTCTGAACCGAGTACTCGGGTGCTTAAGAGATGAGACACTCGAAACCAACGAGTACTGACCAGCAGTCTATGACCAGCACCACAAAACTCTATGACTACCACACAGATCGCTACGACCATTACACAGATCGCTATGAGTACCTATCGCAAAGGATTACGACTAGATCTTCGGACTACTCAGCAAAAGGCCATTCGGACCGGCCTACTACGAAGTCGTAAACTTCGAATACTCAAGTACTCGCAAACCAGACGAACTCGAAGCAACGAAGTCAGTAGAGAAAAAAATGATCTTTTGCAAACTCTTCAAAAACCAAACTCAATCTCCACAAAAACTCTAACCCAAAAGTCAATTACTCATCGCAACCATCGAGTGACCTCCACATGGTCTCACAAGGTCTGAGTCCAGATCCTCCATATCATCGCCAAGGTCGAACTGGATGATTTCGCGGGTGCCACCTGCTGGTATTGTTGCCTCTGTCAGTATCTGCATGATCACATTCATGTTCTGCATTGGCTGGTCAGGATCCTCATACTGGTTGCTCATCGTGCCATCATCCATGAGGTCAGCTGGGAGGTTCTTCAGGAGCCATGGGTGCTTCTTTATCTCAGGAATTGTGATCCTCTGCAGATCCAAATAGCAGCTGTTATCTGACAGCTGAACAAGTGACACCGTGTGACAATAAAAATATGTACTCACTATAGGTGGGTTAGCAACAAAAATCCTTGAGATAAGGTCTCGGCACTCCGGAGAAATGTGAACATAGTCCGGAATCGAGTACTGAACACCCAATATTTTCTGCAAATTGAGCTCAGTATCTAGCTTATTATGTATGACTGCAACTTGTGGAACTGCAAAGCTAAATGGTTGGCAAGATACCGGAATTGTCGTTCTGAAATTCTTTGGATCTTCTGGATCCTCGAAAGGGTAGGCACCAACCAACATTACGTAAAGGGTTACACCACATGACCACACATCAGCAATCTCCATCCAAGGACAAATTATTAGTGATTGAGCAAATACGTACAGTGTATAAAGGGTTATTCCACAAGGCCATACACCACTAATGTCATCGGAAGATGGATGACACCTTTACAACACAAACATAGTTTTTATTGTCGGGCAAAATGCGGGAAGTTAGGCAGCATATGGTAGCAGAGTATGCAGGAGACAGTTTAAAGCACAAAGGGGATGCATAATACCTTTCCGTCATATTGTTTCTTCAGCAAAACTTCAGGAGCAATATGTGCTGGAGTTCCAACAGTTGATTTGGTTGTGAATGAAGAACTGATGACTGTAAAATCAAAAAACAACAAGGCTGGAAATCAGGTAACAATTCAGCATCCAGCAAGAGTTCTCTTTTTAATCTGTTAGGGCACTACTACAGTAAGTCATATTGGGGCTGTTCTTTTCAGTTTCTCAAAACGGCTTTTAGCTTTTGCTACAGTACCTAACTTTCAAATGAAGTATTTTTTAAAATGGAGTTTACAAATTAATTATAGTATACGTTAAAAGCCCAACATTTGTACCATCCAAAATCGCAAGAGATTATCTCTCTCTCCGTAATCTTTGTCGTAAACAGCAAAAATTTAAAAATTTTAGCCAAAAGCCATAAGTCGCAGCTAAAAAAACAGGTCCATTGTATCATCGAGATTCTAGACATGGTACAATCCTACATCCAGACCATCCATCAGAGATTAACAGCATAGGATAACCAGCTAGGCAACATTAATACCTTTGAATAACCAAAGTCACATATCTTCAGGCGAGGAGCGGTAATTCCATCCAGCAGAGTGTTATCGAGTTTAAGTTGTGGTGGCATACTTGCTTGACGAATGGCAACAACACAAATCATAAAATGGAATAATTTTATTACACAAGAAACTACTTAAAAAGGGAGAATCAACCAGTAATTTGCGTAACAAAAGGATACCATGGAATGGCAGTAGCTAACTCCTGATATCAGCTGCTGGAAAAAGAACCGAGCCTGAACACACGCAAGAACTTCGAGTTAGCAAATACAACATAGCATACAACTCTTGATACAAAAGATATGATCAGACTATCATACAAGAGAGACCTCATCCTCGCTGAATCAACCAGCATTGCAGATGCGCTTGAAAAGCTCCCCGTCGGACACGTACTCCATGACAATTGCAAGATGCGTCGGCGTCAGAAGAACCGATCGAGCCAGCGAGCAAGGCAATCGTATCATATCACCTCCTTGAACCGGATGATGTTCAGGTGCCGTAGCGACCTGTGGTTGATGATTTCTCTCTCCACGTTCTCATCAATCTGCATAAACACCATAATTCGTAGGCCCATCGCACCAATCAATCAGCTAAGCTAATTTTGCGGAGCAACACAATACATACAGGTGTTGTGTAACCGTGTAAGAGTCTCAATGGAGTGATAGTGGTTTGTGAGTACCTTCTGGCCGCGGTCAATGTACTTGATGGCGACGAGCTCGCCGGAGGCACAGATGCACATGAAGCGGGCGACGCCGAAGTTGCCCGACCCTATGTCACGCACCAGCTCATACCGGTCGCCATCGTGCATTATCGGCATCTCCATCCCCAGTGACCACTACTACAAAAAAGACTATACTGAACACCTACATCACAGACAGTTTTCGTGAACTATCTGTGATGTAATTATCACAGACGGTTCATACAAATAACCATCTGTAATATTTTTACAGACGGTTATTCGTATGAACCATCTGTAATAATGCAAGATGTTACAGACAGTTATTACTAATAACGGCCTGTGATGTATCACAGATAGTTATTGATACAAACCGTCTGTGATAATGAAGTTATCATAGATGGTTTCTACAAAAAAAATCGTCCATGATATGTTTCCCGTCTCATAATTTCCTAAAATTTTATAGTCTCATACATGAGTTTGAGTAGCATTCCATTCAAGACATCTTTAGTAAAATAGGCATAACTTTTACATACGGTGTCCGTTTTTGATGTTCTTATACTCATTAGAAAGCTAACGACGAGTCCGATAAAAAATGATCGGCTTGCACCCGTTGCCGTCTAAAACCCCCAAAATCGGTCATCTTTAGTCTCAAATTTGCATCGTAAGTTTTTAGTTTCTGTTTTTACCAAAATTTTATATATTCCCTTCGGAATTTGGGGTTCACCTCAACTGCAAAATTGTAGATCTCATCGAAACAATTCAAATGAGCATATATAAGACATATAGAATTTTGCTATTTCATATTTTGAGACTAACTATTTATATTGCATCGATATATATATATATATATATATATATATATATATATATATATATATATATATTGTCGTTGATAATTATGTATCATAGACGGTTTGTGGTTCAAATCGTCTGTGATAATTATGTTTCATAGATGGTAAAACTTTGTGTTTCTGTATTATCTCGTAACCACCACAATCTCTGTCAGGGGCGGAAGAGGAGCTTTCGATTGAATGCAATCGGAATGATTGGACCAGACTGATCACGTAGCCGTCTGATAGCTCACGAATGGATCAGACGAACTGACGAGGTAGTTCGAAACAGTCCAAACAGGCAGCCTCATGGAACCGTCCAATCAGGATCGACTGTTTGAATAGAAGCCAACGTTCGGACCAGTTTGGACAGGCACAAATTGGAGTCGTCTGATAGTTTGTAGTTAAAGGAAATCAAACGACAAGGCAGTTTTGGAGTGGACCAAACAGCTAACCAGGAAAGTTTAGAGTGGTCCGAACATCCACCTTCTTTAACAAGAAGCATTCAGCATAACAGACTCGATGCTCAAAATTCATTGTCTGTGATAATTTGGTCCCTGACTATTGGGCCCATCGATCCTCCCCAACCCAATCCCAGCCAATAGAAATCCACCAACCCTCACCCCACAGATCGTAGCTCCACCTCTCCATCCCCGTGCCAAAAATTGTTCAACTCCCGCCTCTCGCACTGCTATAAATACTCACTCGAACTCATCCCCTACCTATTGCATGTGCTCAAAATTTCTCCAGCCTCCTCACCGTTCTCCTTTCTCCAGCCACCTCTCCATCTCCAATGGCCCTTACGAAGTAGATGGCATGCAAGTCTTCGGGCGACAAGACATCGTGGAAGCAGCTGACAACCAAGACGGTGCTTAGTTCAGCGCCTGTGACAGGGGCATCAAGGACATCTAGCTCACGTGCTACATCAGTGGTGAGAGGGCCTAGGCATAGATGCGTCGTCGATGTTGTTGAGGTTCCACTGTCTGCTAGGATCTCTGCTTGTTCATTGTTCTTACCATGTTTAAGAGTTGTGTTCGTATGATTAGGAGATGTGTTCTTACCATGTTCTTGCGGTGTTAGTTTTTTAACCTGTTCGTTATCTTGTGATACTGTAATGGTGAATTCTAATCTTAATAGAAATAGAATGTACTGCTGTGTTTACTGCTGTATTTGCTTGTTTTCAAAGTGCATAGCTAACATTTCCTGAGGCTAGCTGAAAAATTAAAAAAATAGGTATAGAATAACCTATCACAGATAATTTTGTGGTATAAACCATCTGTGAATGACTATCACAGATGGCTCATACAAAACCATCTGTGATACTCGTACCGTCACAGACGGCTTATAAACTGTCTGTGATAACCTTCGATTATCACTGATACATAAATTCAGATGGTTCAAAAAATCATCTATGATGACAGTTCTGAACCATCTGTGATTACCCTTTTTGTAGTAGTAGCCCCACCAACGTCGCCCTCTCCATCCCCCTCTTCCTGCCGCCCCTGCCGCCTCCGGTGACCAAGAGCACGATGGCTGATTTGTTATCCACCAGAAGGTTTACCATTTTGCGGTGCTCGCCTGACCAGCTCACCATATAGTCGACTCAGCCAAACACCTTGGCATGTTGCTGTTGTCGCCGCGATGTATTTCGCCTCACAAGACGAAAATGCGATGACCTTCTGCTTCTGGGAAGTGATCGCACTCATGCTGAGGAAGAACACAACCCCAATAGTGCTTCTACAATCATTGATGTCACCGATGAGGTTACTGTCGCTAAACCCCACTAGTGCAGGCTCTTGTGTTCCTGCCTTCTTGTAGCAACACCTATAGCTCATAATGCCGCTATTGTAGCGCAGGATCTACTTCACTACCACCCAATGCGATGCAACCAGTGCCTCCATGAACTCATGATCCCTATCGCATAATCAATGTCAGACCTTGTATTGTAGAGGTATCATAGATTCCCAACGATGCTCCGGTACCGTGTTGCATCTACAACGGCACCCGCACCCTTCTTACTCAGCTTCAAATGATTCTCCATTGGCGTGTAGCACGAATTGCATCCTGCCATGCCAAATGACTCCAAAATCTTACCGGCATAAGCACTTTGGTAGAGCATGATCTCGTCAGCATCTTGCTTGACCTCGATTCCCAAGTAGTAACTCAGGAGATCGAGATCGCTTATCTCAAACAAGTTGCGTATCTGGTCTTTGAACATGCCAATGTCGTCGACGTTGGTGTCGGTGATGATTAGGTCATCGACGTAGACACCTACCAACAGCAATGGCATGCTACTTGTTCTTCGGTACACAACATGTTTCAAAGAGCTACGCTCGAACCCAAGGGAGACGAGCGTCGCGTCCAACTTGGCATTCCATGCCCGTGGTACCTGGCGAAGACCGTACATGGCCTTATGTAGCTTGAGCACCCTATGCTCGTTGTCAATGTCTACAAAGCCAGAGGGTTGGTGCACATAGACCTCCTCGGCTAGATCACCATTCAAGAACGCTGACATGACATCATATGGGGTACCTCCTAGCCTTTGTCCACAGCGAGTGCCAGTAAGAGCCGCACTGTCTCCATTCACGCTACAAGTGCAAAGACCTCATCAAAGTCCACCCCCTATTGCTGAGCGTACCCTTTAGCGACTAGACGCACCTTGTGCCTCACTACCTTGCCTGCAGGGTCCTTCTTTACCTTGAACACCCATTTGAGCCCAATGGCCCTGTGTCCGGCTGGAAGTGCGACGAGCTCCCATGTACCGTTGTTGCGAATGGCGGTCAGCTCCTCTTCCATCGTCTGCTTCCAGCACATTTCTTCAAGTGCTTGATTGATATTGGTTGGCTCCTCAGCAGCCAGAAGGCAAGACCTACTTTGCTCAACATCAACTTCCTCTGTAGTGTCGTAGACATTCAACAGCTCCTGGTAGCGATGCGGCCTAGTGTTGGTGTCGAGTACGTCATCATGGGTTGGTGGTGTCGCCCACTCGATGCCTAGTAATGCCAGTGGAGGTGTCGTTTGTGGCTTCGCCACTTCGCCACCTGCAGTGCCACAGAATCTACTTTGGTTGTTGATGTCATTATCTCTCTAGTGTTGACGTCCACCACGCCTTGCTCCGTGGTGTATGTCATGGTGAATGTGGCAGCTGGGCACAATCCAGCGCTGCATTCATCTAACTCCTAGTCCCATTGCTTGTGTTCCTCGAACATAACATTGTGAGTCACATGTACGCCTTCGCTCCTTTATAGCCGATAAACACCATCGGTGTTGAGTGATCATCCAGCTTGATCATGCCCGGTCCGACGTTCCTGACATGCACAATGCACCCAAATACTCAGAGATGGTGCACCTTCAGCTTCTGCTTGTGCCACGCCTCGTATGGTGTTTCGCTTTTGAGACTCTGTGTCGACACCCTGTTGAGAATGTAGATTACAATTTTCACTGCCTCGCCCCAAAATGTCACTGGCACACCCATGGTTTTTAGCAGATAATGCGCCATCTCTACCACAGTCTGGTTACGACACTCGATGACTCTGTTTTGCTGCGGCAAATATGGTGATTGGTACAATGCTTGATGCCAAGCTCGTCGCAATAGTTGTGGAACTCGACGGAGTTGAACTCGCCACCGCGGTCTGAGCAGAATGCCATGAGCTTGCCACCATGCTCAATTTTCGCTAGCGCCTTGATCTTCTTGAAGAATTTGAATGCCACATCTTTGGACCTGAGCACCTCAAGCCACATGTATCTACTATGATCGTCTACGATCAACAGGAAAAACTTATTACCTCCAGCTATTGTCGGTGTGATTGGTCCGCACAAATCACTATGGACCAATTCCAGTAAACGCTCAGCATGATAAGTCGTGGCCTACGGAAGCGCAACTCGGTGCTGCTTGCCAAGAGCGCACCCATCTAACAGCACCGAGTTTGACAAGGATTGGTGCTGTTTGACAGGGTCGAACAGTGGAACCCTAGTCGCCATTCCCTTCAGTGCTATGTCTTGTAAAGCTCGGAGAGTGAGGTGGTTGTAGCGTCCATACTACAGCCAAGCTTTGTCGTCTATGTGCTGAGCAGGCACACGGGATCAGCAAGATTTAGCTTTAGCGTGTAAAGCCGATTCTTGGTCCGCCTCACTCACGCCAATAGCTTGCACTCACGGTTGGACACAAGCAACTCTTCGTCCTCGATCACCACCTTGCACCCACTTTCATTCAGTTGCCCAACAGAAACGATGTTGCTATGGAGATGCGGAATGAAGTATACCTCAGTGAGGAGCCGATGCTCCCCATTCCGGCACTAGATCATAACGGTTCCTTTGCCGCAGATGTCCACAAGTGAGCCGTCACCGAATTTGACTGTCCCATTTATTGATCCATCAAGCAATCTGAACATCGCTCGAGACCCAATCATGTGGTTGCTTGCTCCCGTGTCGAGGTACTAGACTCCATCCCCTGCGTTTGACGGGATCACTTTTTTTTTCTCATTGAGGAATATCACCTGCTGGTGCTCTTCACCATCTGCTCATGATAGCTCGCAGTGCTCGACTGTGAGCAGCGTAGACTCATCATCTTGCACGCGCGTCAAGTGCACCTCCTCCTTACGCTTGCGGTGGGGCTTGCAGCAGTTCCTAGAGAAGTGCCCCATCTAGTCGCAATTATAATATTTCACTTGTGACATGTCGCGTCGCACATTGGCTTTGTCACGCCCACAGCCGTGCGGCTTTCCACGATGTCGATTGTCACCACTGTTGTCGCTTTTTCAGTCTCCACCTGAGGAGTCGTCGCCTTGCTCCTGCTTCTTAGCACGTGCAAGTCACTCCTCCTCAGTGAGGAGCAGATGTCCTCCTAAGGAGTCTTTATCATCAAGCTTGTAATACTCCTCCACAACATGGAGCCGCCAGGTGAGCTCATCAACCGAGAGAGTGCTCAGGTCGAGAAGCATCTCGATGGAGATGGCCACCTGCGCGTACCACGGCGGTACGACTCATAGAAACTTCTTCACGACCTTGGATTCCTCAATTGCGTCACCGAGGATGCGAAGATTGTTGACGAGACCGGTGATCCGCATCGAGAATTCGTTAACGGTCTTGCCGTCCTTGAAGACGATGTTCTTGAACTCTTTATGGAGCTTTTACACATCGCCTCACGCACGCGGTCGACACCCATCCGTTGTACCTTCATAGCATCCCATGCCTGTTTTGTTGTGTCCTTCACGGTGAGTGTTGACAATATGTCAAGCGGCACCGTATGAAGGATTGCGAACAGCGCCATCCTGTCATCACGGAAGTCGGCATCACCCGGCTCAATCGCTCGCCACAGGCCCTGCGCCTGTAGGTTGACTCTCATGGCGAGAGCCCGGTCGGAGCAGTTCGTGCGCGTCAGCATGGGGTAGATTACTGTCCCCCTGCTCTCCCTTGTCACCTACTGCACCACCACCTCACAGCCGCGCACCCTCGTCCTGCTGCGTCTGCGGATCCTCAATGGAGTGAGGGACCTCGAAGGAGACTCTGATCCGTCACCTGACATAGTCGATAGGATCTTTGCACCGACTCTAATACCACTTATTAGAGCAGACACACAGTAGTCATAAATAGCCACGAGCATCTGGTACTTGTTATGACCACACGAAGCCACGAGCATCTGGTACTCATTACGACCACACGAAGCAGCTTACGACCTCAAAGTCATTTATGACTACTCCTTGTCGCAGGTACCCGGTAGTCGGTTTCGACCACGACTACCGGCCCGGATTCGACTTCCGACCATGTACTCGATTACGACAATGAAGTCGTGCTCGGATATAACACTCAAGGAAACACATGCGACACTCAGGAAACACAGGGATTTGTGCTGCTTAACTGGTGCACTTTTTCTAAGCTTTCTTCTCTAATTTATATGATCAAAATACAAAGTAAGACTAAACTTATCTTCTATTTTTATGCTATGATCCGTTTCAACCATGTCATCCTACGTTCAGCGTAAATAGAGCTCTACTAATTAACAGTTTATCCGAGAATCATGGCTATAACATGAACATGAGCACATCTCAGATCACTACCTTTGACAGAGTAAAAACTATGCAACAGGCGTGGAGGTCTTGGGAGGCGCGTTTAGCTCACGCAGGTCGAGGCCCTCCCTCGTAGCCCTCTCCACAGTCTGCACGAGCGCGCGGAGGTCCAGGACGGCCCGGTGTTGGACTCGCCGAGGCACGACGTGCAGCCGCTGCGCGGAAGCCCTCGTCCTTCACGGCTCCCGCAACCAGGGAGATCAACACGATGAGCACGGACTCGTCGAGAGCTGGTATCGTGGTAGAACCCCTAGCGGTACCGTTGTTGTTGTAGCTTCTGGCACTCGTCACCGACGCCAACGACTTCCATGTCGCGGTCAGATCACCGACATCCCTGTTACCATCATTACTATCGATGTTCCTTTCTTTGAGGTGGTTGCAGGTGAGTACGTCGGACTGCGACCGCACGGGCTTGCTTGGGTGCCGGTGCTAGAGGGGAATGCTCACGGTTCTGGGGGCAGCCGGGAAGTTGTTAGGCGGCTACTCGCCGGTGAGCCCGGGCGGTGGCTCCGGCCCTGCTCCCGGTCTTGATTTGATTCCCATCCGGCGTGGCCAAGGCAACTAGCAAGTAGCAGCTGGGCGAAGCCCCAACGAGAGACTAATGGACGGCCGGTAGTCTCTCAAGCTCCCATTGGCATCTTAGATGGACGGCCAGCGATGAGCGGTAGGTGCAATATGTTAGATTGATCTCCACCGATTAGCCCAACGGCTAATCGGGCCTTGACCCGCGCCCTGATCGGGGGCGTCCAGCCCATATCAAGGCTGGTGGGCCCCTGTCGCGCTGCGCAATATAAAGAGGGGTGGAGGCCGGCGGCACGACACACGAGGTTGTACGAGCCGCAACTCCACCCAACAAACCCTAACCGACCGGAGGGAGCGCGCGAGCGACGGAAGCACCACCGCCGCCACCGCCGCCGGATCGCCGCCGCCACACGGCCTTCTTCCCGACCGCCGCTGCGTGCGCAGACCTCACCAACGAACCAGCGATGGCCGGATCCTCCTCCAACGCGACAGACGGTTAGTACTCCTCCCTATCCCTCTCCCTCTCAGATCCAAACCAAGACCAAGAACAAAGAGACCCAACAATGGTATCAGAGCAAGGAATAGAGGCAAAGAAAATCCCCAAAATCGATTCCGAGTCTCAGATCGGAACAACAATAAAAAAAAATTTGCCTGCCTTGCGCCGGCTGCTGGCGCCGCCGGCCCGCACCCTAGCCCGCATGGGCCGTCGCCGAGCCGCGCGAGGGGCCGCCGCCGCCTTTGCTGCAGCGCTGCGTGCCTCTCGCTGCGGCGATACTGCGCGCTGCGCTGAGCCGTCGCCGAGCCGCGCGAGGCCGCCGCGCGAAGCCGCCGCTGCGCGCGCTGCGCGCGCGCTGCGCCGCTGCTGCGTGCGCGCGCGACCGGCGATCTGCCGGCCGCCGCTCGCTGCTGCCGCTCCTCGCTGGGCATCCGCTGCGCCGCCGATCAAGCTCGCGCTGCCTCCGCCCGCGCACACTGACAGCCCGCCGATCGCCGGCGGTTCTTGCGCCCCCTGCCGGCCACCCAAGTCCCACCGCCATGCCCACTCCCCTCAGATCCGAAAATGAAGGGCTAGGCCCTGGTCTTGGGGAGAAAAAGGAGATGTTTTCCTTTTGACAGAGAAAGGAGGTGAGGAAGCTCACAGGAGCTTCGTGGCTCCGATGGGAAGATATTTTGTGAAAGTTTTTCTCAATCAGGCCCCTCATCTTCCTTATTATTTATGTCCTTTTGTATTGATCGGTTTATTTTCATGTTTATCAGCATATATATCATGCAAATATTCCGATATATATGTGTATATATTGAAATTGTTTAATGGTATGCGTACTTTTAGATATATTTGATATATCTAAAAGAAAAGATATAATTTTCATTATTAAATTCGAACCAACGGTAGAATTTAATTTTGGAAAAATAGATATAATTTTTATTGATGTTTCCGCTGCAAATAGTTAATGTTGATTACGCTTTAAATTAAATTCGAACCAACGGGAGAATTTAATTTTTGCGAATTGTTGTAAATTATGATATTGTTATTTTCTGACCAACGTTGATAATAACAGTATTATAATTTTTTAATTGATGGTTTTTATGATATTATAATTTAATTGATGTTTTTATGCATTATTTCTATTTCTGCCCAACGGTGATATAGATTTAATGTATAAATAAAATTGATTTAATTGTATGTCGTATTTTTGACCAACGTTGGAAATAAGGCATATAATTTCCTGTTATGTTCTCACTTTATTTGAAATATTTTTCAGGCGGATACAACTTGATGAGTTGTATCAGAGAGATCCCCACTCTTAAAGGAGATAATTATAGAGAGTGGAAGAAAAAGATAGACTTAGCGTTTATCTTGGCTGAGGTGGACTGGGTCCTCACTACAGCACGTCCCACTGAGCCTATAGCACCAGTGAGGGATCCAAATGAGGATGATACTACTTGGCAGAAAAGACAGAGGGATCATGCTCCCTTACAGATGTCTTATGATCTTGATCATAAGAAATGGACCACAGCCAACAAGAAATGTTTGGCTGTGATAAAGAACACGATTGAGCTCGCTATTGTGGGCTCAATCGCGAATGTGACATCTTGTCACAGAGTACCTTGAGAGAATAAAGAGTCGCCATCGGCTCTTCAAAGACTTATGCTACACAAATGATTAAACGACTTGTGATGAAAGGTACTCGTGGTGGCGATGGCATAAGAGAGCATATACTGAGGATGAGTAACATGGCATCCAAGCTTAAACCAATGGATTTGGCTCTCAAGGATGAGTTCCTTATTCACTTAGTTTTTGCTTCCTTGCCGAAAGAGTTTGACACTTTTGTTGTCAACTACAATATGCAGCCCGAGAAATGGGACTTGGAAAAGTGCATAGCTATGTGTGTACAAGAGGAGGAAAGAATTAAATCCTCACATGGTGGTTCTATCAACTATGTGAAGGATAACAAGAAAAGGAACTTCAACAATCACTCCTTCTCAAAGAACAAGGGAAAACCTCATCCCATCACCTCAACAGAATAAGTTTGTCAGAGACAAAGATCGTTGTCTTCATCGCAAGAAGACAGGACACTACAAGAAGAACTGCCCTGATTATTTAAAGATGATAATGGCAAAGAAAGGTGAGAACATTATTACCTTTATAAATGAATGCCTGTATATGCAATATTCGAAATCCACTTGGTGGATTGACTCAGGAGCAACTGTTCATGTTGCTAATTCCTTACAGGGATTCCTTTCGACGAGGACTACGCAAAGAAACGAAAGATGCATTAAAGTTGCAAATGGAGTCCAAGCTGAAGTTGAAGCCGTTGGCGATCTTTCATTAGAGTTAGCTAATGGTTCAAAGCTTTTACTTAGAGATGTCCTTTTTGTACCCTCTTTACAGAGGAATTTGATTAGTGTTTCAAATTTGGACAATGATGGTTATGATTGTCATTTTGGAAATGGCAAGTGTGAAATAATGTTTAATAATAAATGCATTGGTCTTGCCATCAAACAAGACAAGCTTTATTTATTATCATTATGTGATGATGTGAATGTCGTATGCGATAATGGGAACGTCGCGTGCGAGAAAGTAAATGAATCCTCGTCTACGAATGCAAACAGAAAACGAAAGAGAACTCTAGATGCGTCGTCGAAATTATGGCATCGCTGCTTAGGCCATATTTCGAGGGGAGAATAGAAAGACTAGTTAAGAATGATATTCTTCCTCCATTAGAGTTCTCAGACTTAGAACAATGCAGAGAATGTATTAAAGGAAAATATGTAAAGAAAATTAAGAAAGACGCCAAAAGAAGCACAGGAGTTCTGCAAATTATTCACACAGATATTTGTGGTCCTTTTCCTGTGAAAAGTGTGGATGGATATGACTCGTTCATAACATTCACGGATGATTACTCCCGTTACGGATATATTTATCCAATCAAAGAAAGAAATGAAGCCTTGGATAAATTCAAGATATTTAAGGCTGAAGTTGAAAACCAACATGATTTAAAGATTAAGATAGTCCGATCTGATCGTGGGGGGAGTACTACGGTCGACATACCCCATATGGACAAGTTCCTGGACCTTTTGCAAGGTTTCTACAGGAAAATGGTATAGTGGCCCAGTATTCTACACCGGGCGAACCTCAGCAAAATGGAGTAGCTGAAAGACGCAACCGTACCCTGATGGATATGGTGCGAAGTATGATGAGCTACTCCACACTGCCATTGAGTTTATGGATGGAGCGTTAAAACCGCCATTCATATTCTCAACAGAGTACCTAGTAAATCGGTGCCCAAAACACCGCATGCGAGTTGTGGACGGAAGAGTTCCTTCACTACACCACTTACGTGTGTGGGGAGTCTGCTTGAGGCTAAAGTATTTAACCCAAATCTTGGGAAGCTTGATCCCAAAGCAATGAAGTCGCTATTTCATTGGCTACCCCAAAAGTCAAAAGGTTTCCGTTTCTACTGTCCAGATCGATATACAAAGTTTGTAGAAACGAGACACGCTGTCTTCTTAGAGGATGAAATGATGAGGGGAAGCACGGTAACTCGAGGGATTGACCTTGAAGAGAAGCGGGCGTATGCGCCCACTCCGATGATTCAAGAGCCATTCTTCGCGATTACTGCTGCCGCACCGATGGTGCAAGACAACGTGGTGCCAAAGACTGTTATTGTTCCTCCTGTGGCAACAATAAATGAGAATGAGGAACCTGTTCTTCAGGATCCTACAGAACCCATTGCCACAGATGAGGGGGAGCAACAGCAGCCCCAAACAGAAGATGTACCAAATGTGGAGGCCCCGAGGAGGTCTCAAAGAGTAAGAAGATCAGCTATTTCTGATGATTATCAGATTTATCATACAGAGGAATTTCAAATGGAGGATGATCCCACCTCATTTGAAGAAGCCATGAAGCGAAAACTCTTCAAAATGGCTCAAGCCATGGAAGAGGAAATGAGGTCCATGAAGACTAATAAAGTGCAGGACTTGGAAATTATTCCTAAAGGAGCCAAAACAAGAGGGTCAGAAATGGGTCTACAAGACAAAACTTGACTCCCAAGGGAATATAGAAAGATACAAAGCGCGACTTGTGGCAAAGGCTTTACGCAAAGAGAAGGAATTGATTACAATGAGACTTTTCTCCAGTCTCATGTAAAGACTCCTTCGAATTATAATGGCATTAGTAGCACATTATGATCTAGAGTTACATCAGATGGATGTAAAGACGGCATTTCTTAATGGGGATTTGGAGGAAAATGTTTACATGGCACAACCGAAAGGTTTTGTCGTGGAAGGAAATGAAAGAATGGGATGCCGCCTAAAGAAATCAATCTATGGGTTAAAGCAAGCTTCAAGACAATGGTACTTGAAGTTTGACAGTACAATAAGAAAATTTGGGTTTAAAGAGAATGTAGAGGACAACTGTGTTTATGCAAAGTTTAAAGATGGGAAGTTTATCTTCCTAATCACAGATGTGGATGATATCCTACTAGCTAGTAGTGATATCGATGCACATCTGAGACAAAGAAGTTTTTGTCCTTAAACTTTGATATGAAAGATCTTGGTGAAGCTTCGTTCGTTCTAGGGATCGAAATTCACCGGGATAGAGACAAATGAACATTGGGACTATCACAAAAGGCATACATAGAGAAAGTCTTAAAGAAATTTGGTATGCATAAAAGTAGTCCTTCACCTGCACCTATAGTCAAGGGCGACGGATATGGGGATTTTCAATGCCCCAGAACGATCTGAGATCGATCAAATGAAATCGGTTCCATATGCTTCAATTGTCGGAAGCTTACGATGCTCAAGTGTGTACACGCCCGACTTAGCGTTTGTTACTGGGTTACTTGGCGATTCGAGCAATCTGGAATAGAGCATTGAAATTGGTAAAGAAAGTCTTGCGTTATTTGCAAGGAACAAAAGGCCTCATGATGACATACGTAAGATCAGTTTACTCCATATAGTGGGGTATACTGATTCGATTATGTGGGAGATGATAGAAAGTCAACATCCGGATATGTATTCACTCTCTTGGAGGAGCTATATCGTGGAAAAGCTCAAAGCAAATCGTCACTACATCGTCCACAATGTATGCCGAGTTTGTAGCATGTTATGAGGCTACGGGCCAGGTGAACTGGCTAAAGAAGTTCATACCCGGTTTAAAAGTGGTTGACGACATCAATAGACCACTTAAGTTGTCTTTGCGACAATGAACCCGCAGAATGTATGCCCACAACAATAAGTCAAGTGGTGCTGCCAAACACATTGACATAAAGTACTATGTTGTGAAAGATAAAGTTCGGGATCAAATTATAAGTCTTGAGCACATAAGTACCGCAAAGATGTTAGCGGATCCGCTTACTAAAGGCTTACCACCCAACGTGTTCGAGAGAACATGTAGCGGCATGGGTTTAAGGGAAAGCCTATGATTCTGGACTAAAAGATTGCCCAAAAGATTAAAGTAATCGCTGTTTGAGCAGAGGTGTATTGTAGTCATTAAATCTATCGGCGTTTGACCGTGACGATGAGACATGTTCTATGCACTAACTGTGATGGAATAAGTAAAGTCAAAAGTAATTAAAGTTAAAGCATAGTTGAGATCAAGGGGAGAATGTTAGATTGATCTCCACCGACAGCCCAACGGCTAATCGGGCCTTGACCAGCGCTACGATCGGGGCGTCCATTATATCAAGGCTGGTGGGCCTGTCATGCTGCGCAATATAAAGAGGGGTGAAGGCCGGCGCGACGACACACGAGGTTGTACGGAGCCGCAACTCCACCCAACAAACCCTAACCGACCGGAGGGAGCGCGCGAGCGACGGAAGCACCACCGCCGCCACCGCCGCGGACCGCCGCCGTCACCGGCCTTCTTCCCGGCCGTGCCGCCGTGCGCGAGACCTCACCAACGAACCAGCGATGGCCGGATCCTCCTCCAACGCGACAGACGGTTAGTACTCCTCCCTCTCCCTCTCCCTCTCAGATCCAAACCAAGACCAAGAACAAAGAGACCCAACACAATGAAATGCCCATACGCGCGCAAATGATAGACATCAGATACAGTTTTTACAATAAAAATAGCTATGAGCTTGGAGATACAACAATGCAAACAACAACACACTACCGTTTATTACTCTGTACCTGAAGAACAGCTAGTTTAAGATGCCAGATCGCATTTCATACACTACGACTAAACAACCTATATATGAGCCAACATATAATTTGATGTCATTTAGGAAAGTTCAGTCCGAATGAAATGTTCACACATTAATACTACTAGGATGAGAGTGCGCGCTACGCTGCGGCGAGCTGTAAAACGCAGGCAGCCCACCTGCCACTACGAGCAAACTATACATATGATTAGCTAGATAGGGACTCCTCGGCCTCCTGCGGCGTCTCAGTGGGCGGGACAGGCACAAGCTAGGGATTAGCAGCTCCCGCGGCGTCCACTGCTCAGCCGCCCCGGCTTCCCCCGGGTGCTCGTCGCCTCGGCCATCGGCGGATAGGGAAGAAAGAAATCATAAGAAGGAGATGGGACGGCGAGGGGCCAGGATTAGGGCACCGCTTAATTTAATTTCTGACTTTTGTTTTTTTTCTGTGATGGGTTAACATATTTTTCTATTTTTAATTTTTTTAATTTAATTATGTTAAATAAGCTAACTCAGGTATAGTAAAAAATAAGCTAACTATAGTAAAAAAAAATTTATAAGCCAATGTCATTCTGAACACCCCCAGAGATGGAGGAGCAGCTGGGAATGAGAATAGAGGTTTCGGTGCAAATTGCACTCGCAGTGGAAGGCCACGCTAGCTGTCCACGTCATGATCAGTTCTGAGGTGACGTGGGCAGTGACATTGATGACCCACGTAATCCTGTTTAGCGATCCAGATATGCAAATTAGGAGATTGGTGACCTAAATGAATCACCCACACTAGTTTAGTGACCCGCAATGCAATTTACTCTACCTGGCAATACTGATGTGCCACATCTTTCTTTTGTTCTAATAAATCTATTGTTGAATATATGATCCAAATTCTTCTGTTAATGGTGAACGAAGGGTGGTTTGTGGTAGCCGAGGGCCGATAGGCTAAAAGCAGATACAAACGATCGATCAGCAGGTCCAAATTTCCCGTAGTATGGAAATCGGCTATGGGATATCGGACATGATTAGTTTCCCTATCGACCACGAGTCATGTTGTACCCCTTTATATACCCTTGTAGCTTTATGGGATTAAGCGATGGCTTATTATAAAATCTCCTACTTTGTAACTGTCCTAATATAGTAATTATCGTCGGTTGTGCATCTGTGATTTTTTTTTTTTGCAATGGTTTTTCACATTAAAATTCTGTGCCTCTTGTTCTTTGATTATATTCATTGTTTGCCTAGTCGATTTCTAACATCTATAAAACAAGCATACAAATGCAACAAAATGCAGTACAACTGCTCAACAGTGCATCATATGATAGTAGTACAATCACATGAGATAAATAAACGAGCACAGTATCATGTGATACTGTGATATGTAAAGGTTGAGTAGCCTAGAGATCTCTTTGGAACAACGAATGTCTATACATTCAGAAGCACATCAATGATTTTTTTTCTCTTTTTTGGCGATGAAGAGAATAAAGGAATTGGAATCACATAATATGGCTAATTGTGTGTGGATAAGGATGGGTGCAGAGCAAGTGCCGTCCAATGGAGATCTCACCTGATCTGATCATGTCCGCCTTTTTCCTCTTCCTTTTCTTTTCCATGCATCTTTCGTTAATTTTCCTCTGAAAGCAAAGAGGAATGAAAGTTCAAAAGATCATTGCTTGTTCGACGAAGCAAAGAGAATGTACTAGCATTGAAATGATCATACTAGTAGGCAGTAGCTACTCTTGTGCTCCTAGAAACTGAAATGTTGTTCTTGCAGTACAAAGGAGAGAGAGAGAGAAAGAGTTCGTATCAGTGTGTTTGTTGGACCTTGTTGCAAATGTATGATATTCTTTCTCAAGGCAAAGCTGCTTTGCTTCTTTCTTTTTGGGCCTGTTCGAGAGGACCGTGGCTTTTAACTGATTACAAGAGAGATTAAGAGAGTAAGAGATACTCGTATTGAGATGTTATTCTGTTCAAAACGGTTCCTACAGTGATTCCTATAAACGATTTATAAAAACCACTTTAAGAAGTTACTCCGTTCAAAAGACAGCTTTTAAAAGCTAAAAGCCAAAATCTGTTTGTATCTTGCATGTGGGTCTCTTCTTTTCAGCTTCGAAGAGCTTCTTTTTGGCTTTTCAACAGTAACTAGCTTTCAAACAGTGTCTTTTTAAGGCAGGGTCTATAAATTAATTGTATTATATAGTTTAGTGACTTCATTTATATTGGTCAAAATCATACGTGAGTTTTTGTTACTCTGTACTCCCTCTTATGAACAGTCCTGCTCGCTCTTGCACGCCCAGTCACCCACCTTAACCTAAATCCCCAATTCCCAGTCCAGTTCGACGATTTGCTTCCAACCATATCGATCCGCCGATCCTTCAAGGTCCACTGAAGCGTCGTCGGCCGCCCGATCTCCCAAGACCCAAGAAGCAAAGACTGTCTTCTTAGGGCTTGGTTGATTCGTCGGTGCCTTGATGACTGACGGGAGCAGGCAGAGAGGCTCGCAATATTCTTTCCGGCACAATGTCAAGCAAGGAGATTAGTGATATTGATCGTTTCCCTTGCACATTTGGTTTGTACTGTCGTTTTCAATAGCTTTCAATAATTTGTAGGCAGTAAAATTGTAATGGAAAGAGCAACCATAAGAGGCGACCATTGTTGTGAAGCGAATTTGTTTTGTCATTACACATTGTCATTAATTTATGAAAAAAAGTCCAAATTACCACCCTTAAGTATAGCCTAAGTCCGAATAACCCTCAGAGAATGAAAAGATTTACTTAACCCTCTGTGTTTGCTAAATCAGATCAAAGTTCACCTTTTACCTATCTTCAAAACTGGTTTTGCTGAGTTAATCGGTTTTTTTGATTAGGATTAACTAGGGGTTCTGACTAGATAGCACGGCTAGCTCTAATGAATTACACGGGAAAAACAGAGAAAAAGAACTGACATGAAAATCATTTACCATCCCGACATAATTGACCACCTATCTTCATATTAGCCCCTGAGATCAACTACATACAACCAAGTTTACAATGAAGTTAAAGCGTGATTAGAAAAGATAATTTAATATCAAAAGTTAAGCTAAAACTAGACATTTTTTCTCGCCAGAAGCTTCATGCGATGTGTTCCGAGTAACGGGCCACTAACACAATTATAACCATATTTTAAGATTATCAACGACTCCAAGCACCAAGCAAACCCAAAAAAAGGGGAAGAATTAAATTCTTAGCCATTTTGTATTGCAACAAACTAGAGCGATGTTCTTGCTACAAGCACATTCGATGCGGCACACCATTTTACGCAGCAACTCCATCGTCTCAGGCACCCCTTCGATGAGCTTATCCCCCTTCCAAATCACCCCTACAAAGCACAAATTCAACGCAACGGCAAGAAGAACCCCTAGTCAGAACCGTGCACGGCGAACTCAATCAATCCTAGTCAATAAAACCGGTCAAACACAGCAAAATCAATTTTAGATATGAGTAAAAAGTAAACTTTGATCTGGTTTAGCAAATATAGGGGGTTAAATAAACCTTTTCATTTTTTGAAGGTTATCTGAACTTAAACTACACTTGAGGATAGTAATTTAAATTTTTTCTTTTATTTATTCCCCTTTTATTTATACATGTTGTTAGTTTATACCAGCCACAAGTTACTCTGTGACCCCGGCGACCTATTTTTCTGTATCCGCCCGTGGTGTTTCTGTTTGGTAATGGCAAGAGATTCTTCTCGAGAACAGTACTAGCTGGTCCAAAAAGTCCACAAAGAGAGAGAGAGAGAGAGAGAGGCTTGGAGAACGGGCTATTCTGAATTCTGATTCTAAAGTCGAGATCCAAGAAAGAGATGGGAAGAAATGGAAAAAAAAAGAGAGGCATGGTCCATGTCCATTAACTGGTGGCTCGAATATTCTCTGCAACGACGCAAGATTGTAAAGCAGTGAATCGAAAGGAGCTTCCTTTTTCTGACAATTTCGTTTTGTTGTGCATACGCCTATAGTGCTAACTAAGGTTCCGTTTTGAGGCCTCGCTCAGCGATCAGAATCGCTGGTGTCTATGAGCGTCAGCTTTTCTTTATCTATAGTATTTTTATTGTTTTTTTTGTTTTTGGTATTTTTGTGTTTTATTTTTTTCGTATTCCTTTATATTATTAGTGATAGACTGACATGTTTTTATTTTTTTTTAAAATTTAATTATGTCAAATAAGTCAACTCAGTTACAGTAAAATATCAATCAAAAGTCATCGCTATTCCGAACTCTACCTGAGTATAGGAATTCCATATAAACTTTTATTGGAATTTTGGGGGCGCTTATGTCTTATGGTTTTTTCACTGTAGTTGATTTATTTTTCACTGTACCTAAGGTGATTTATTTAATGTAATTAATTGTTTTAAAAAAATAAAAATAGAAAAAAACAGATTAACCTATCACAAATAATACAAAGAAAAACGGTACAATCACGAGAGAAATTCCATCCGGTAACTTAAAGTTTCAGATAAAAAAAATCTTGGGAGTTTCAGCTATACATATATATCTATCTCCTTTGCCTTTTGGGAAATTTCAGTGCAGCCTGCATGTTTTTTCCTGGCCATTTCCCAAAGTGGTGGTCCCCGCTATGCGGCGATTCGATGCGCCTGTCTCACTGACAGCCAGCCACGTCAGCATGCTAGAGAGAGGCCGACACGAGCGACGTGCGGTCCACCTCGTGGATTCTCTCTCCTTTTCCCCACAAAGAATCTCTCGTTCCTTCATTTCTAGGGAAACGACACAGAGCTATTGATTTAGAGAATCATCTTTAAGGTAGTACTAATTTTGCGTTTAGTTTATACACGATTCTGGTTAGTGCAGTCTACCACTCTACCTACTTTTTTTGAAAAGGCACAGACACCTAGCTGTTTAGTAAATTTTGACCTGTCTCATGCAATTTTTATATAAAAAAAAGGGTGATGCGAAAATTTTACAAACATCAGCACATAGGGCGGAGTCTGGCAGACATATTTGTCGGTGAAGTCGCTAAACTTGGCAATTTCACATATACTTCGAATTTGATTTGCTCATATGTATAGAGTTTGACCCAAATTGTTGGCCAAAGTGCGTACCTACCCTCAAATAACTGAGACTGTAAAGACACCCTCTAGGATGCCATGAGCCATCTTCTCCATCAACTTACCCCTCCTATCTCCCCATTCTTCCCTTTCCCTTCTCCCTTCATCGACCCCCTTCCTTGCTCTCCAACACAAAAGATTCAAATCAGAAAAAAAAACAAATATTTCAATTAGGAAGTTTTGAACTTGAATTTTTTCAAGTCAGAAATTTTCTACTCGGAAAGTTTCTAGTTAGAGAATTTGAAATCAAGAAGATTTAAATCAGAAAATTCAACATAGGAATTTGAACTTGGGGATTTAAAGACGCAAAAAATTCAAATTGAGTGGGTGGCACAGCCGTGGATAGATGGTGCCAGCGCAGCCGGCAATAAGGTGGATGGCGGCATGGCGCGCACAAACGACAACGAGCTTGCAGGAGTGGACAACAGCACTAGAGGTCGCGCGCGTACGGCAGCGAGCTCAAGGTCGTGCGTGGACGGCGGCAAACTCACCGGTGCGGAAGGCGGCACGACGTGCGAGCATGCAAGAATCTAGGCCCCTATTTTCAGTAATTGTAGTGTTTTGGTGATTAATGATGTTCATTTGTCAACACTAACTATGTTTCAAAGGCTTTAAGATGAGTTAGTGCTTGACATTAGTGTGTGGGAGTTCGTGGTATTCATGGATCCCAAAAAGGTTTAAATGATGGTAAAGAATGAGGATTGAGGACTATGTTACTAGAAATGATCCTAGGAGTTGAGTTTGCATCGTTTTAGTCTATAGGTTTTATTTTTGCTTTAGCTATACTATTAAGGGGGTTCAAGGCTAGTAGCTTGAGCTTGATGATGTTGGGTAGCTAGGTCTAATGCGTGCTAGATCTCTCTAGCTCATATTTAGTCAGATGAAACCAAGAAACCAAATGAGGATGTCAAATTTGGAATGTGTGTGAAGTTTCAAACTTTTTTAAAAAATTCAGAGTTGAGTCGGATAATCCAGTCCGACTGGGTTGTGTACACACCGAAGCTTGATGTTGTGTACGGGAAAGCTTTTCCGAAAACAGTCGTTCCTACCTTGATTTGCAGACATTTGGTCATGTGCAACCACTGCAAGTTTACTTTTGAGCAGCTAGTTGGCATTCTTTGATCCTATTTCTTTAAGACTCTTCATGCCAACTAACAAAAAGAAGATGAGATGGACTTAAGCATAATCCCTTCACTAAATTAGCAATGAATTAGCTGGTGCCCTGTCACATTCTTGTGAGAATCTTGAGCAAGTGCCCCATGGCAACACCTTCACACAGCAGGAGAATTTGGGTGGCATCTTACGGCCCAACCAAAAGGAAGGGATTAGGACTTGATCTCAGTCCACCTCCATTAATAATTCAGGGTTAAGATAGGATAAGATAGGAATAATATAAAGGGAGAGAGAATAAAGAAGACAAGATGTAGTGCAAGTCTTTGGAGTAATCTCCGGGGATCTCACAGATTCTTCTGCCCTTCAAATTGGTCTTAGTTTTTTTTTTCTTTAATCTCTCTCTCCTGTTGATGTTTTAGTACATGTGAAGATTGCAACCAAGTCAGATTGCGGCTCTTGGAACCTGGGAGGGGCAACTGGCCAACCAATTGCTGGTCCACATTTTCGGCTCACAAATGTGCCATCTGGACTTTGAATGCTTCCCTTTGGACCCTGGTCATTGGCATCAACTTGAACACTACTAGTAATGAAAGGTCATGCATTAAGTTTATGTAATTACTGCCTCGTTCTTTTTTTACCTGGAACTTATGCCGTACCAATTAATTTAATACCATTTAGGTTGGCTATATTAAAATTATATTAGTAGATTTTTGTTAAAACTGCTTTCATAATATTATAATTTTTAGTACATCTTAATATGAAATTATAAAAAAATAGCGATTAAAGTGATATCTTGGATACCATGAAAAAATAAAAAACATCAAGTATAAAAGAGCGGAGGGAGTAAGTTTATCTTTTATAGCTAAGGTTGTAGCACCAGTATTGATATGGAAGTTAAAAAAAAAAGGTTGCTGATGAAATCCCACCAACAACAAATAATGCAAAGCATTGTAATGGTAAAATATATATAGCGGAGACATACCGTTTTGGCCGTAGGAGTATACTACTCCACACAAACATGGAAACCTCACTTCGTCACAACTCACCACTTACAAGAGTGAATCTAGCATAGAATTTTTTTTACAAATATACCCACAAAACAGCCCTGCAATTCCAATTCCTCTCTTGCAGATATTTTCTTTCACAAATGTACCCCTGAGAAGATTTCATGGCTTACAATATGTCTACGCACCAAACAGCCCTGCCGTTCCAATTCCTCTCTTGTTTTTCATACTATAGTCATATGAGCGCTGGATAAGATGGCCAGGCTTTAGGGGGACATATAAAGAGGGTTTTTATATTAGCTGCGGTTGATAGCTTTTGATCGAAAATAAATAGTAATGATTAAAAAAATGATTCTAAAAAGGAGGACATGAGCGGTGAGAAAAGTGAGGAAGAGATACGCACGCGAGACGGAACTAAGAGGAGTAAGGTACGTGATGCGTTCGTGACCCCTTTACTTTATCCCCAGAGTAAGAGGAGAGAAAAAGAAATGAAGAAACCGCTTTAAAAAATCAGATATTCATATTAACTTTTGACTCCTCTTAACAGAAATCAAAAACAGAATTCAATACGAACCAGCCCAAATTCGCCACATCTGGTTTGAAGTGCACTTCGCAGTCATCAGAGTGTTGGCAAACACTTATCACAAAGTTAACCGAGATCCAGCTAGTGGCCTGTGCTTGCAACCCACAATTGACTTGGAGATACGATAAGGATCTCGATAGGCGCAGGACGTGGTGATAACCCGGTACAATATTCTTCTCCTTTTGAGGGGCATGGTGCAGTATCGGCTCAAGTCAACGGACTAGTACGATACACCCCCTCTATTCTGTATCGTCAGGATACGAACCGTTTGGTTGGTAACCTCACTTCTACTCGGATATATTCTTTTCAGCTTCTCAAAATAATTTTTAATTTTTACTATAATACTTAATTTTTAAACGAAATATTTTTTTAAAATAGAGTCTACAAGTTAATTATAGTACACGTTAAAAACACAGTATCTATACTATCCAAAATCGCAAACGAGTATCTCTCTCCGTAATCTCTATCATAAACAGCTAAAATTCAAAAATTTCAGCTAAAAATTATAAATCATAATAAAAAAATATACCCTAAATTCGGTCGGCCAAACTTCGGCTACGTTGACCGAATCTGGCATGCGTATTGATTCATCGCTTAGCTAGTTTTCAGAGGGTAGGCAAGCTAGGCTACAGTCACGACACACACACACAGAGTTTTCCCTACCATCTTCTGTGCGTTGACAAGAATGTGATTTGTTTTCCTAGAGGAATATGCACACAGGCCATAAGTTGGTTAAAACCAGGTTCTGCATTTTTTACTATTTAATAATTTCGTTTTTTTTAATTTTTTTTAGATTTTTTTTGCTTTTTTGTATTCCTTTGCATTGTATGTGATGGGCTAATATCTTTTTCTATTTTTTAATTTAATTATGTCAAATAAGTCAATTTAATTATAGTAAAAAATAAGCTAGTTATAGTAAAAAAAAACCCTAAGTATAAACCAAACTGCTATCACAAGGCAGGCAGCCATTCCAGCAAAGTGGTGGTCGTCTCCTCTTGCTGCTGGTCTGGTCTCCAAGGAGAGGAGGAATCTCTGGCCTTGTCACCACCAACATCACGCATGCCAATCTCCTTTCGCACCAAAAGCTAAGGCAGGCGGCGTGCAGTCGCAGCGGACCATCAACAATGGCCGCCGCCGCCGCCACCACCACTTATCCGCTTCCATGATCCATCCGACTTTCCATGGAATAGCTTCGTACGGGGTTTAACCCGAAATCACGGAACCATCCGACTCCCCATGGGATAGTTTGGGTGAAAATTTCCCCTTGATCTAGGAATGTTTCCCATAGAAATAAATGGTTTGCTTTTGCACGTTGAAACCAAAAATTGATCTCGCCGATGCATATAATTCCGAAGAATAGAGTCTGTTTGTTTTAGCGATGACTTCTGCTTTTATTTGACTATTCCTTAATTTTATCTTTTTAAAGATTTTTTGGTTTTTTAGGGTTTTTTTGCTTTCTTTTGTATCCTTTTGCATTCTCTATGATGAGCTAACATATTTTTTCTATTTTTAAATTTTATTGTGCTAAATAAGCCGTTTCAGTTATAGTAAAAAATAAGTCAGCTACAATAAAAAAATTATAAACCATCATTATTCTGAGCACCCCTAGGTGAGTGATTTATCGAGGGTTCTAGCAATTGACATCCTTCCGTAAATAATTGAAATGCAATTTCGTGGTCTGGATTTTTAATTGTTGGAAGCTTTCAGGTTCTTCTGCGTCTACCATCTAATTTTCGACCGTGGATAAAGCTTGTGTGAACTGAAGATCTCGATCGCGTGTTGCCACTCCGAAGGAAATATATGTGTTAGATCTCTACCGTCCAGTTTTATGTACGAGGATATAGCTCATGTGTGAGGTGTACTCTTTTGTGATGGTTGAAATCGCATCATGCCAAACATTATTGCTTGGACTAACAAGTGATCTATTGGGACAATTAGCAAATCAGATTGGACGGGACGGCACATCGTCCTGTTAGGGCGTATACAATGATGTGATGTCTGTACGTTTTATCAAGTAGGATTTTTACTAACATAAGAAAGAGAGAGAGGAGGTGAGAGTGTAGCTGTCCTTTCACGAAGAGACGACTATATAGACAGCACAAAACACTATTGTATAAGTTATTATCTATAACAAATGCTTTTTTCATGCTATAATTAAAATATTGTGGGATCTCGTAGAGACAATATTAAGAGACAATTTGTAGGATAGGGTATGACGAGTCAGAGGATGATGAATGACTCCTTAAAATCTTTCCGCATGTATTAGCAACTCAATGCAGCGAAAAACTCAAATCTACAAGCTATTTCAGAGCCAAAATTCAAATATCATAAAGATTGCATGAGATAACAGTGTCTCACTAGTCTGACCACCTGCTAGAGGGGCAGTACGACTGCTCGGCCGATCAGATGATAGGTGCACACCGGTCGGGCTGGTCGGAGTGGTTTGACCGCTCGCCGATACATAAGTTGAAAAACAGCACGACACCCGCTCAAGAAAAATGCTAACTCTTAAACTATTGATCTAAACAGAACGAAACTTGGTACAAGTCTTTCCTAACCTTGGTCTTATCGTTGACCGCAACAATCACCAAGCACCATGTATATCAAAGAACAAGTAACCGTTTCGAACATAAATAATATGCACTTGACTCTCATCAACAAAATCGATACAAATATACACCACTTGACACCCACGTCAAGATCCCTACAATGCATAAACTCCTGCCATTATTAAAACTATAACTAACACAACCGAGACCAACTTAACTTACTCAAAACAGTACTGACCAGTCTGACAACCAACCAATGATCGGTCAAACCACCACGACCGACTTAAGAACTCCCGGTGACAGAGAACTGGTTAAACCACGATACTCATGCCAGTCAGATGGCCCAACTCCCTCTGGTCAGACCGCTATTCCAAGACCGATCGCACCACTCCCACAAACCCATCGCAACTTGACAAACACCTCTCTGGAAAAAATGCACCATCAACTAAAAATCAATTGCACCATATTTTCAGTAGGGTCGCCTCTGCAGGGTGGTCAGACTGCTGTCTCTTAGACAGCAAAACTAGAGAGCAAATAACATAAAATCAAACTCAATTTTTCATAACGAAGCACAAGTACAGTCAAATACTCATCATATATATAGGACAACCTCCACATGGTCTCACATAATTTATTATATAAATTGTCTTCAATTTTATCTATTGATTGTACTAAGTAGCATATAGACAATAGTCATCTGTATTAATGTATGTGCTCTTAATGAGGCCCACTGATTTGCGTAAGCTTTCTAATTGGCCGGCAAAGATGTCCGAATCTGAGCAATATCATAGTTGTTGAATAGACTGCTACTGCCCAAGTCAATATTGTTTAGAAATTCCCATTTTGTCCTTATAGCATTGTTTTGTAGCAAGGCTTGTTTTGTGTGCCAAGTTGTTTGGAATTAACCCACTCTAGCAGTTCGATTTTATAAAGACTTACAGTTTTGAGTAATGGAGAAGCCCTCATGAGATTGGACCAGCACTTAGATTGATCACTTATAGTACGGCTGAGCTTATAGTAGAGCGACCTATATAGATCTATCTAAATAACAATTAGAGCCTGCTCCAATTAGTTGCGGCGGTTGACTTTCAGGCTCATGATTTTTGGCTAAAATTATACTATAGTAACCATTTGCTGAAATTAGATGACCAACTACTTCCACTACATCATCGTATACTACGTTAAACTGAGATGCTCTAACTCTTTTTCTACTACACTGTGCATCTAGTGATAACGATATGTGATCTTTTACACGTATGATTTTCTAGTTTATACGGTAGAAATTTAATTTACGCTAATATAGCCTACACATGTCCTAGCAATGGATGCATGCATTGGAAGTATCCAGATTCGTTGGTACGATAATCTCTCAGCGAGATGAGTTGTATACCTTAACCACAGCAAAAAAAAATCCAGTGCAAGGGAGAGGAGAATATGATGGATGGATTCAAAATGTGTAAATGCATATGAAGCTATGAACACGATGGTCAATACGGCTTATAGTTTTTAGTTATAATTTATGATTTTTATCTGTACTTTTCAAGATGCTAACGAATGATAGAGACATCGATAAAAAGAATACACATGATTTTAAATCCAAAAGGCTGTTTAAAAAAATCTGCTTTGTGAAGTCACCCTACGACGCTATTATTGGCGGTCTTGACTTTGGAGGGGGGCCATCTCCAATACATCCCGTCCTTGCGTCCAAAGGCACGTATCGGAATCTCCGCATATCCAGAGCCAATCATGCCGCGCAGAAACGGGTGCGTGCGTTTTGCTCCGCTTTTGGGTTAGGTTTATCAAATTGCATGGCAACTTACCCCGGGTAAATTTATCTCGTTAATTTATGGAGCGTGAAATTTTCAGACAACTTTCGTTTTTTTTTAAAAAAAAATCAAACACCGGAAGAAATAGCTTCGAATTGCGTGCTGGAGGTCCTAGATCGAATTGTGGGATGCCTAAACAAATTGTACCGTTTCCTACAAAATTCACACAAACTTCCTAGTATGCCAAATGAAACTGCACGGTTTCCTATAAAATTCATGCAAAATCCTTTCTTTATTTTGATAGTGATGGTCTGCTATCTCTGAGGTGTTCCAGAAAAAAGGCCTAATTGCTATTGAATGGAATGAAAGATCTTTCCGAAATGTGAGATGTGTGCTGCAAGAAGATGTATCCATCTGCGGTTGGGCTGGCACATATGATGATGATGCCCTAGATTAGGAGGAATAATGGGCACGGATTCCACACACCATGCCAACCTAATATGCTCTTGGACCTCTCCGACACCAGCAAATGGATTTTTGTCACATCCCTGGCTCTAGATTTTTGTCACCAACCTAATAGTCTTCTTGTTCTCTTTACATTGACAGTGAGGACTAACGACGCCTTGCACAAATATAAAGAAGCTAAAGCATTGAAGCCTAACTCATGCTTTACCTAGACCAGGTCCAAACTAATTTGAGCTGGAACACGCAGGGATTTCACAGGAAACTATTCAATTCTCACATGAATCGGAGAAAATTCGTTCCAAACTCCACAATTCAGCAGCTAAACCAATGGGGGAAAAAACGATTATTCTCTGCATCAAACGTGCACATATTTGGATTCGGTGGTTTACCGTCTTCTTCCGACACCAAAAGCAGGAGGATCTCTGTAGTTTGGGAAATGTAACGCTGGCTAGTATGATTGTCCCTGAGAGAGAGAGAGAGGATGAGAGAGAGAGAGAGAGAGAGGATGAGAGGATCACCCTTGCCGTGTCCTCGGCAATGGCATCACAAGATCCCCATCAGACCTCGTCTCTCTCTGTGGACCACTCATACATGGAATCCTTATCCCTTACCAATAATTCCTCTCACTCGTCTTTCAGAAGAGCGAATCTTAGCACCACTTTTAAACAGCTTTAACTTTTAATTTTTTTGCTTTTAATTTGTTTAAACCAAAAGATACTCAAAATATACTGGCTTCTAATTTTGGCCTATTTTGATTTTTTTGTATTTTTTTTCTTCTTAGTGTTTTGTATTATCAGTGACGATATAATTATTTTTTCTTTTTTTAGAAAAAGTTAACAACCACTATATAGTATAATTTTAGATAAGAGCTAATCGAAGCACTAACCTAATTTAGTGTCACTCCAAACCCTCTGCCACGTGGAGGAAGGCCATTGGCTTAGGGTGTGCTCACTTCGGCTTTTTTATTTTTTATTTTTTTTTCTCGTTATTTTTTTGTATTGTCAGCGATGATATAATTATTTTTTTAAAAAAAAGTTAACAACCACTATAATGTAATTTTAGGTAAGAGCTAGTCGGAGCACTAACCTAATTTAGTGTCACCCCAAACCCTCTGCCACGTGGAGGAAGGCCATTGGCTTAGGGTGCGCTCACTTCGGCTTTTCATCGCCACGACTGCGACCAAATCACTGCTGGGCGATTGGGTGACACTGTGCATAAATTTGTCATTTTCCTTTTTTTTGTTTTTTTGAATTTTTGAGTTTTGTTTTTTTCTCGTATTTCTTTGCATTGTCCGTTTTAAATTAACATACCGTTTTTATTTTTATATTTTTTTTAAAATTTAATTATGCTCAATAAGCTAACTCAACTACAGTAAAAAAAGCTAACTACAATAAAATTTCAGTAAAAACTAAAAATCATCCCTAAAACAAACACTACCTTACAGGACAAACAATCTTGTGCTAAATCTTGGAGGACGGTACTGCCCGCCATGGATCTATCCACTATCCTGCACACTGACTTTCACCATGATGGCTGTGGCATGCCCAGCGAGAAAAAATGACTCTGGTACGTACGATGGGTGTACTGAAGATTACATCTTGGGAGAGTAATTACATAGTTACTCTTAATTAATTTTTTTGGGTACTGGCTGTACTGTGTGATTATAATAACTCTGGTGTCAAGGTACAACAGATCTTTCTCAGATTTGACAGAGTCTGGTCCATGAACTGCATTATCCCTCTGAAGAGAGTAGAAAAGGAAACCTCTCTCTTTCAGGGGATGATGCCATCGAGATAATCCCTAGTCTATCTTGTACTACTTTGATATTCACTTGCACACAGAGAAAATAGTAGCACATCGATTCGATCCTTTGTTCCAAGGAAAATGGATAATTTGTACATGTCTTAGGCTCCGCTCAGCTTCAGCGAACACTGCGTTCAATGTTAGCTTCTTATTTTTTTACTATTTTAATTTTAATTTTTTTTGATTTTTTGTGTTTTCTTTTTTCGTATTCCTTTGTATTGTCTATGATGAGTTAACATATTTTTTTATTTTTAAATTTTTTTAAATTTAATTATGTTAAATAAGTCAACTCAGCTATAGTAAAAAAATCAACTAACTACAATAAAAAAATTCATAAGCCATCACTATTCTGAACACTATCTTAAGCAACTAAGACCGCTCAACATGTATAGCCGGTTGAAAAAAAACTAGTTCCATGTATATCTAATTCAAGATCCTTTTACCGAATTAGAAAAATGGGAAAATGAAATAGTGATAGGTATTACCATATATACTTCTCGTGCTAAGTTAGCTAGGATGCATTTCAATACCTTGTTGTTGACATGCTCTTTTCTTGATAAGCGTTTGGCATAATTTAACAGCATTCTAGACGTGATGTGTGAGGTAGCAACAAATTAAAATGTCTAACACACTTTGATGTCGTGTTGTTGGTCATGGTTTCATCGTAAGTCCGCGAGATCGTTTAGGTTACATAATTTAACATCCTGGAGTAATTAAGATTAATCTATGATTCCATAGGTATTTTGTAGGAATTTTTCCTAGAAACCATGAAAAAATGTTCGTGTTCCATAGTAAACGCCCGAAGAGAAGAAAAAATTTAAAAATGGGTGAAAGGACGCTTGGGTGGTTCGTTCAACATTTCAACCCAACAGAAAGGCTACTCTACATAGGAGTAATAATGGGCATTAGAAGAAGGAAAGAACCATGTGCCTATCTTCGGGTGTATTCTTTTTTGTTGTGGCTGATAGCTTATGATCGATTACCTGTAATATTTCGGCTTAACAAAAGCTACGAATATCACCCATAATTATAAATGCTACCAATTATATCTCAATAACAAGCTGCAGCAGTACAAGAATAACACTCAAACAACATCGCTCCTATACTTTCCCATTACCGGACAATCACTCCCTACTGTCTCGGTGCTAAAAATAGCGTACGTTTCTACTCCTAAACTATTACATGCCTAACCACACCAGATCTAAAACCTACACAAAATTCCCTACAATTTATTAGTTGTCCATAAATCCTGATTAAAACATTTAACCCTATGTTTTTAACCCAAGAGACAGTTTTGTCATCTTCTGGACATTAGGCTTAATAATTTCACATCTATTAATTTATACACACAAATATAGTAAACCGTAGTATTTTCAAAATCTCAAAAAGTTATCTAACTCTTTCTAGTTATGCCTAAAATTTGATTCTACTATCTACCAAGTCAATTTAATAGTTTTCCACGACTGCGTTCAGCAGCAACCATTCTCTGGACAACAGTCTTTCTAACACTGTAACTTCTAATTTATGCAACCAAAATTCATATTATAAGACTCTATCAGATCCTTACATAAATATCTACACTTTTCATGTAGAGTAAACATTATAATATTTAATAATTTTAATCTACAGTTTACCACACTAATGCCAAATGATGACAACTCTCCAGACAGCAAGCTTACAAAAAATATAACTCTTAATCTAACCTATCAATTGATATGATTAAACACTCTATAGAAAGTTAATGAATTTTGTACAACTATCTAGTATATGACATTTTTATATCATCTCATATAGTGCACGAATTTGCGATTGAAAATAATGGTAGATGAACCAATCTGCTAATCGAATCTCCAACGGGAAACTTTCTAATTCCCTCTCTAATTCTGGCTCTAATCTCTACAAAAATTGGCAATCCAAAGGGAAAGGTCCAGGCTGTTACCCCGATGAAGAATGCCAAAATCACGCTCCCTTCCTTACCTTTTCTCCCCTTCTCCCTCCCGATCTTTGCTCTGTCATTGCTCTTCTTTTCCTCTGTGAGTTTTCCCTAGGATTGGCGCATTGCAGCCACATGACAGTGTCGTCCGTCCACTTACGTGCGGGGTGCGCAGTGCACTGGCCATAGGCGTGAGGCGAGTGTTGGCTGAGTGCTTGGAGCAGACGCATGACAGCGAGTGCTGACTGGATGGTAATGTGGCAACTATGGTAGCGTTGGCATTGATGACGATGGAGAAAGTGTTGGTGCGTGTGCGGTGTGATATGCCAAAATTTTGCCTTTTGTTTATTTTAGTTAATTAGATTTTTCTGGATTTAAAAATTCCTTTTCCTAAAACCTTGAATTAAGCTTAGAGAGTTAGATAATAAATTATTTGTATAATTATGTTCAAATTAAGTTAAAACTATTTTATTTGGGTTTCTTGCTTTTTGAATTTATAGGAAGTTTCTAGGATTTATTTGAATTTTTTTGCTTTTTTAGAGCTTTTCCTTTAATTTTGGATTTCTGGTAATTCAAAAACAAAATTTAAAAATTTTGTTTTCCCTCCCTCCTCCTTGGGCCGACAAGTGGTTGGCCTACATTTGGCCACCTCGCGCCAGCCCCCATCCCGCCGCCCACTTCCCCTTCCTTCCCTCTTCCCACTGATGGGCGGGGCCCACCCGTCATCTCTTCCCTCTCCGTCCTTCCTTTTTCCTCTCTCCCTCTCTTTCCTTTCTTTTCACACCGATGACCGGATCCCGCCACTCGGGCCTTCCTTATTCGCTCCTCCTTATATTCGGAATCCACGCACCACAAGGAGGCTGCTCTCGAAATTATGTGCCCTTTACCAGATGCACCGCACTTTCCTTCCCTCTCTTCTTCCTTTCTATCGGCGCCGCCGCCATGTATGGTGAATAAACCTTGCCGCCTACCCCCTCTTGGGCTATATAAAGCCCCCTGGCCTCACCTCCCCTCACACCAGCCTGTGCTACCTCCCATTGCTCCTCTAGCGCCGCCGAGAGCTTGCCCGTCATGCACCCCTACCTCCACTACCCGCCGCTACACAGGCAAGCAATTGCTGCACCGTGGGTCACCGCCGAGTGCCACCGACCGGTCTCAAGCTTCACTGCGAGCTCCTCCGCCCTCTCCGCCCCTCTGTTGGTGCTCATCGTCGTCGGAGCCGCGTCGCACCAGGGGACCGCCATCGCTACCAACCCTACTCCGGTCGTCTCTGGTAAATCGAAGCCAACCATTGTAATACGCATGTTCCCCTCTCCCTTTTTTTAGCTTCGCCGCCCGACGCAGACCACCGGACCACCGCCGCCGCAGGCTTCCATGTGTCATCTCATACCGGCCTGGCCACATCAGCACAACGGCCGACATGGCCGATCACGTGGCCACCGTATGGTGCCACATAAGTGCCACCTCAGCCAATTTTCCCAACCATGGATCCGGTCCACCACACCCAGGCCCACATGTCATTCTTGGGCGCCAAAATTTTAAAAATCAGGGTTGACGTCTGCTTGTGTCATTATTCGAATTTCCCATTAGAAACTATTTTGGCCAAAAAAAATAAAATCCAAGGGCTGACATCATAATTACCCTTTTTAATAGAAAAATAAATCCAAGAATTCAAGAAAATGGTGAATAGTACTTTCTCTCTCATTTTCTTTAGGATTTAAACTTTCGGGAGCATGTTCTCTTTCATCCTAATTTCGATTGAAGCCGTTCAAATTTCTAAATTCATATAAAATTAAGATCTATCCAAATTTTTAATGTTTTTAAATTTTGAAGTTTATTTAAATTTAGATAGTTATTCTCACATGTAGACTACGACGATTCTGAAGAAGTTTACAACGGCGATTCACATCAAATTGTAGAGCAAGGCAAGTCATATACTCTTGGTCATATTAATACCAATTTATAAATAAGTTTATGTTGTTTTAAATTATCTTGTATGCTTAATTTCTAATCTCTGTATTTTAAATTCAGTTTTACTTTAATTAATACCTACTTGTTATGACTCCTTTGACTTTGTAAAGTTTTGTACCTTGTCACCTTAGATTAAAACTTAATTAGTACATTAGTATGAATATAGAATTTTTGTAGTAAAAAGTTAGACCTTCATAGATATAATTTTAGATTAGAACAACTTTTTCACATGAAATGATAAGCACTTAAAATGTATTCTTGATTTCGGTGAGTCAAGAGATCTACGAAATATTTTAAAATAAAACATAAAACCTAGTTTAGACTTAGACAAAAGGTTAGGTGGTGGGTGCTTGCTAGCATGCATTGATGTTCAATAACACAATATTGATTGTGAGGCACAAGAGGTCTGTGGAAGAGCCTAAGTCAATTAAGAATCGGCCTATGAGTTATTGTTGTAAAACCTTATCGTACTACTACAAAGCTGGTATAGGACAGTTCTGGCTAACTAATTTATAGGTCCCAATCTGAGTCTCTCTACAGGTTGAATGTGAGCATAGCGTAGGCCATGAGAAGTCTCACACGGTACAAGAGGGGATCCCGATTTGGTGGATTCCTTATTAGGGTAAAACCTTTGTGGAGGCGTGGCTAGGTTGATGGCTTGGCTTTTTAATGACCTTGTCATGATCTCTCCGC
Organism: Melocanna baccifera; assembly: GCA_036346265.1. Classification (NCBI taxonomy): domain Eukaryota; kingdom Viridiplantae; phylum Streptophyta; class Magnoliopsida; order Poales; family Poaceae; genus Melocanna; species Melocanna baccifera. The sequence goes on from CM070710.1 coordinate 18,565,428, forward strand.
CACACACCTATGGAAGTGTGCTAATCGCGTGGTAATATAAGATGATTATGTCTTGTGGAAAAAATTGTACAATCTCTGCAGAGTGTATAAACTATCTTGAATAGCCATGCCTATGGTTTTGGACAAATTGAATAAAGTTTTCACGGATTAAAGTTTGGTTTTCAAAATAATTTTCTAAAAAGGCTTACGGATGGATGGAATCCATAGGAGATTAAAAAGTATATGGATGGATAAAATCTATATGAGATCTTTTAAAAAAGATAGTCTAGGTGGAATACTCGTGGTTAGATTAGTGCTAAATCAGTGCATATACTAATGTTAGTATTTTGAATTACAGTCTTTACTTATAGTATTAAATTCAGTAATTTCACTCTATTTATTGTATTTTATTAAATATTATTTATGCTCAAATAACCATATAAGCTTTCTTTTGTTATCTTTATTATTATATTATATTTTTCTGTGTGACTTGTAGAGTACAAATTTGTACTCACCCTTACTATCATCATCTTAGAGGAGGACGACTTCGACAACGGTGAGGACTAGAATGAGTAAACCGCATTTTACCGTCATCTGCCTGTGGATATGTTTAGGCTTCGCTTTTATTAGTTAGCTTCTGCAGTTTTTTTCTTTTATTATTGTTGCCAATGAGCATTGATGTAAATTTTAGGTCATAAAACGTTACTCTTTTAATTAATCAAGATTATCATTTGTGCTTAATATTTATCCCTATTACCGCTATGTGCATTAGCTAATCCTGAACTAGTACGATTTACACAGAGGATCTGGAGTCATTGCACTGGGGTCCGACATGCAGCCCTAAGGAAAAAAAAAGGGGAAAAGTGGCTAGGGCTTTTGGGTTTAGGTCTTCCTTTCCCCCACGACCCCCTTTTAACATGGCACGACTTCGATTCAATATCTGGCTCCTCCGTACGACTATTTCAGAAAACAACTTTTCCCTAAAATTCTAAAGCAACTTGTTTTTACGTATTCCCTTTTCTCTAATTACATACAGATCATCAATAAGGTTATTTTCAGAATATTACATTGCCGCTAATAATTTTTTGTTCTAGCGTGAGTATTTATACGAACGAACTACATATAGATAAACTAATAAATTATTTTAAAAAAAATTATACTAATAAACTGCTTTATGTTGTCGTTGGATAGAAGCCATATGCCTCTGGGCTTTTATTCCTTGAAACCAACCTCTCACCAACTCCCCTCGGATCGTGACTAGGAGAAGCCAGAACACGACAATTCCTTGGTGGAATCGATATACCATACCTCATGGCTAACGACGACAAAAGGAGAGGGAATCTTCCAGCCATGAACCCATCTTGGCACCTTGACCTTTCACAATATTGCATGGCAGCCACAAAAAATTGACAAAACTTGCCCAAATTTACCATTCTTCTTCAAAATTCGCCATGGAAGAGCGGAAGATGAACTTCGCAAAACTACAAACAACACCGAAAGTATAAACTGGTCTTTGTTTCATCAAATCAAGTGACCCAGTAACAGACGATCCGCTCGAACCTAAGGCGCTAAGCAAAAAAAAAAAAAGAGCAAATTTGTGAAGCTACTACGATGGCTTGGTGGAATTAAGGGAATCGTGAGGGGGTGGGATGTAAAAGATGGGAAAGGTCGGAGGAGAAAAGATTCCGGAGTCGGGGAACCGCGGGCGCGTGGGAGGCGGTATCTGGACGCCTCTTCGCTGTTACGCGACGAAACGCCTCTGCTTCTGCTCTGCCAATTTACCATCCTGCCCCTGCCATCCGGATCAATCCTCCGTTGCTAGTACTGGTTACACTTTTGAAACAGTGTATTGGTGTTTTAGCTAAACAGTAGATATATTAAATGGCAAAAAAAGTACGAAAATAAAATATTTTGGGAGGTGTTAAGAAGCAATTGAGTATTTTTTTAGGGTTTAGCAACACTTAGATTTCCAATAGATTCTTCATACCTCTCTTTAAAATAAAATATAAGTGCTTCGAATCTGAAGCGTTGGATAGAGATCCAATACCAAAAAAATCTGAATACTCTAACCTTAAAAAATACTAAAGTGCTCTTTAGATGCAACCAAATATTTTTTGTTCTTTAGATGCAACCAAATATTTTTTCTTTTTTTATCTACATGAATGAATAAAAAGTACTCAATGAATACAAGCAAAACTAGTAGGGAGACAAGCTAGTATCTTCCATGGCCGGTTCTACGCTGTTCCGTTGGAATGACCATTCTGCCCTCCGGTCCACCTGAACCGGCCACGCAAAGCCTCTCTCCTCCCCCTCCGGTATAAACGCAAGAACATAGCGCAAATGAGCAGGCACGCTACCATTTCCACCACCTCTTCCTTCTCCTCCTCCCGAATTCGGGCGAGGAATCGGCGCGGCTCTGGATCGGCGGTGGCGATGGGTTCGTTGGTGCAGAAGGAGGCCGTCGCCGGCGTGGACCTGCGGCTGCTGGCGGCGAGGACGGTGACGGAGCCGCTGAGGGCGGTCGTGTCCGGATCGAGCGCGAGGGAGAAGTCGGCGCGGCTCGAGGAGTGCATCCGGAGCTTTGAGGCCGAGAAGGCCAAGATGGAGGTGTTCCGCCGCGAGCTCCCCATCAGCGTCCACCTCGTCGGCGACGGTGCGTGGCCGCGTGCGCTCGCTCACTCGTCGATCAGCTCATGATTTCTCGCTAAAAGATCAAAAAAAATCGTGGCTTTTAGTTTCTTGGATGGTTTTATCGAGCCTTTCTTGTTTGGTTTCAGTGATTGAGTTGCTGAAGGATGAGCTGGAGCAGCACCAGCGCCCGGCGCCGGAGATGTTCGCCCTGGCACCGGCGCCGGCGCCGGCGCCGAAGAGGAAGGCAGAGGAGAAGGTGGGGGGCGTCAAGACGGAGGTGGACGCGAACGACAAGAGGAGCTGGATGAGCTCGGCGCAGCTCTGGAGCTATGGGAGCCACAACAGCACGAGCAACAGCAATGGCGGCAGCGTCAAGAAACAGGCGCACAAGGTAGGGGAGGACATGAAATGGAACAGAGGAAAATATGTGTTTTTTGGGTGGTGAAATTTTGTTGAACAAAGAGTTTTTTGGTTTCATAATCTGTGCTTAAATCCATACTAGTTTAAGAAAGTTGTTTTGGAAAGGAAGAAAAATAATGTCAAGAACCGAAAATAGCAGACATTTGAGCTGGTTTGTTCAAGGAAGATGGCAAATTTGTGTGACACGGAAAAACAAGGAAACTTTGCAACTTGTATGGTCAATAAAAAGCGGCCAATTTTATGGCAGCAGCTAGTTTTTTTTTTTTTTTGGAAAATTTGCATCAGAAACCCAAAAAGGGGTTTTATTGTGATCTTTTAGCTCGTTCGTTTAATAGAAGATGTCAAATATTTGTTCAAGCTTATAAATTTTGTGCTCCCATCCCAAGAAAAAAGCCTAATGTCTTTTGCTCATGTATGTCAATCAGATTAGCTAACTTTGTGTTGTCAATTTCATACATGCCAACTGAGATATGTATTTGCCTGTTTTTCTGACTCGTGTTGTCGATTTCAATTGATCAGGTGGCCAATGCATTCATGCCACAGATGAATGCAAAATCACCCGAGAAACCGGAGAAGGCCGCCATGCCACCTGTCCCAGACCTGCCCCTCTCATCCCCGGCGATCGACGCCCCCTGCCCGGCCGCGGCTCCGAGCGCCAACAGCAGCGCCATCACGGACGCCGGAGCGCAACGGAAGGCCAGGAGGTGCTGGTCACCGGAGCTGCACCGCCGGTTCGTCGCCGCGCTCCAGCGCCTCGGCGGCCCGCAAGGTGGGGATTGCTCAATCCGATTGTGAGCTATCGCATTGTTTGTTGGTTCTTGATTTGATGGGTGTGCTGAATTTTGCTTGCTCCGGTTGATGTTGATGCAGCTGCCACTCCCAAGCAGATCAGGGAGCTGATGAAGGTGGATGGGCTCACGAATGACGAGGTCAAGAGCCACCTGCAGGTTTGTTCTCAACTTCTTCTGTCGCCAACCATCTTCTGAACCAATTATTGCAATCCAGACACCATGGATACCTGCTACTCAATCAATCGTCGGTGTTTAGTATTGGAATGTTACCTAAAAATGTTCAATCACACTCGTGCAGAAATTCAGGCTTCACATGCGGCGAGCATCCGACGGCGACCAGCAGGCGGCGGGCCTGTGGCCCCCGCCGGAGAAGTACACCGCATCGCAGCACAGCACGTCGCAGTCCGGCTCGCCTCAGGGCCCCCTGCAGCTCACCGGGTCGAGCCGTGGCGCGGTGTCTGTGACCGCCGGAGACAGCTGCGAGGGCTGGGTGGAGGAGGACGACGGCGGCAAGTCGGAGAGCTACAGCTGGGAGATGCAGAACGGACCAGAAGCATCACCGTCATCTTGAAACGACGTATGCAGATGCAGAACAGGAACAACCTGAGGATTGAGGCTTTTTTCTGTACAGTCATTGAGAGTCGAGCGGAAAGTCCATTCCACAACCCGTTGTATTCACATAATCTCCACCTTTAAACCTGCACTGATATTGGTATTTTTGAGAGTACAAGCTGTAAGAAATTGTCGGGCCTATTCTTTTTTGTTTCGGTTTATGATTTTTAGACTGATCGTGATAAAAAGTATGGAGTAATAGAAACTCGTATATGTTTTTAGCCGATATAAATGAAGTCGTTACAGTGTGAACTATAATAAACTTATAGACCCGTTTTTTAAAAGACACTTTCTATCGAAAAATTGAAAATAACTTTTAGAATCTAAAAAGAAGAGGCCTATTGTATTGATGTATTTAGGGTCCATTCAAAATGTGTTGTGGCTTTTGTCTTTTGATTGAAATGATATCTAATTAAAGAAAAAAACATAAAATAGGAAAAATAAAAAAACGCTGTTATAACTCCACAGACAATTCAAAGTAAAAAAAGAGAAAAAAGTGGAAAAAAGAAAAAAACCATGTTAAAAAAGACAACGTATTCCAAACGGCTTTTGACTTTTAAGCTGTAAGCTATTTGGAATGAGGCCTTAGGCCATCCACAACACTCCACCATGGCTGGTGGCCTTGCAGGTCTACGTCAGAGCTGAGCCATGGTGGAGAGGAGGAAAGATGGTGGCTTGTAGTGTGTCAGAGAGATCTATAGAAGCTGCAGTGGTTTGGAGAAGAGGGAAGGTGATCTATGGAGAGAGGGGAGAGAAAAGGGCACCTTCTGTGCGTCCGGCGGCACAGCCGCATGCGCCCCGACACAAGTGGGTCCTTGAGTACCAACGTGACACCTCGAGTCCCAAGACGACTAACGAAGATAGACCATATAGCCACACAAGCATCACGGCTAGGTTCCATGGAAGAGCTCACCATTTAAGAGAAGAAATCTAGAGTGAATAAAACCAAATCGAGAGGGGAAAATTAGGGGGGCACACCAGGAGGGATGAAGTGTAGCTGGGGGAAGGTAATCGGCAGATCCGCTACCACCAGTTGTCAAGACCTGAATATGCAAATCTAAATTCTCTGTGTATACTGCACTAGTTCAAGATTACGCTAACGCACATAGTGAACATAAATGAAATATCAACTATATACACGATTAATAAAGGAAAAGACATAAATATTAATAAATTTCAGAGTACGACCTTTTGACCAAGCTTACAATTAATAGCTGGAAGGGCTTAAGAAACTAGCAGCCAAAAATAACAATAAATATGATAACCATTTAACATACCCACAGACAATCAATTGAGAAGCCAAGTCCTCATCCGCGAAGTCATCGAAGTATCCTCCTTTAGATACCTCCTGCCGATATGGTGCTTGTTCTTCAACTAAGTAACAGTAGGCACAAAGTCATGAGTACATTGGTATTCACCAAGTCGTTTGTAACAATATAATATGCAAGACTTACCAATGAATGACTGAAAGGTTATTTTACAGAAATCAATAATTTAAAATAAATAAAATAAATAGAATGAAAGTGAACTTTAAAAATAATAATAATAAATATATAACCAAAGAAAATTAAATAGATCATAATTGAATTAACCATCCACTTTAATAAACTATCAGTGAACTGTGTGTCCACTTTCCAAAGTTATTCAACCCAATTTTATGAAATAACTACCCCTCGTGTGAAATCATCAAGCATTGTCTATAACTAGAACACGACTATTCGAATAGTTTCACACTCTACAAAGGTTGCGCAATTGTACCCACACAATGTGATCATTCTCATGTTAACGAAAATCACAATAAAGCCTTTACAATATTCAACCTCAATCCAATTCCACCCGTTAAGGTTTCGCCGTCGAGTAGGTTAATCACCTAGTCGATAATTGTCCCCTCTTGCGCCTCATAAAAAATCAGCAACCATATTCAACTCAATGACGAAATTGAAATTAAAATATCACAAAGTAATCAGCTAGATTTATCCCATACTAAACATGGGATTTACACGGCAAGACTCAAATCAATCGTGCATAAAGTTAAGTTCTTAGACATAACCCAAACGAGACTTTCAATACCTCGAAGTGCTAACCATACTTCCCCATTTATTGCACGATCACTCATCTAAGTGAAAAGTAATTTTGTATAATCAACACCAATGACACACCAATTTCAAAACACACAAATTTTATAACTGTGGCATCAACCACGATTCAATATCTCATTAATTCAAATTAAATATTTGTTCTCATGTGATGATGATCTCAACGAGACTATAACCATGGCTAAACATATTAATCGTATGACCCATATGGCAACTAGTATTGCATCACTAAATAAATACCCATCCTATGATGACAATAGTATCATGGCATTCAAATTATCAAATAAGAGATTAATCAACTTGGACAATAACTATCAGCTACAAGAGTTTGTAATAAAATAGCAACGAATAATAATTTAAAATAAAATAAATAAGTAATAGATTTAAAAACTAGATTCAACATGATTAAAGGACAAAACTTGCCTTGGCCTTACTCAGTTATGAATTATTGATCGTTTGATTGTGCTTCCGTTCCTCCTAAGACGCGATCTAACGAGAGAGAAAGCGAACCAGGCATAAAAATAAAATTAAATAAACTTCAAAATCTTTAAAACTAGAATAAAATAATAGAGCTCAATTTTAGATGAATATAGAAAAAAGAACGGAGTCAATTGGAGTTAGAACGAAGAAGAATGAGCTTTTAGAAAATTTAATCTAAAGAAAATACTGAAAAATAGAAAAGGTTACTGTGTTGTGGACTCGGTGAACGAAAAGACTGATTTACGGTGGACTCAGCTCGAGAAACAGTGTGCACGCGACTAGGCTGGCTAACGTGTCTTTTGACTAAGTATTTAGGGATGATATGTCGGTGATATGGCAAGACACATGTGCACTAGGGCTAATGTGGTGGCTAACATGGCACTTGGGTTGGCTCAAGAGCTAACATGGCACTGACGTGGCTAACATGTGGCGACCACGTAGGATCAGGGCTGAGGTGGCAACTGGCGTAGACGGCTGACTCAGCTAGGCTGGCGACGATCGGACGATCCGAGCGATGAAGGCGATAGGGCGATCAAGGAGTGAGGATTGTTCGGATAGTTCGACGATCGGACAACTAAGGAGGGCTGAGGACATTCGGACTGTTTGAACAATGACGTTGATCAAACAGTCCAACGACGATCGGACGGTCGGAGACGAGCGGATTAGCTGGAGATGTTCGGACCGTCGGACCGGCCAAAGGGGTGATGACGATCTGACGGTCCGAGGACAATCGGACGGCCCAAAAGGGTGAAAACGTTCGGATAGTCCGAATAGCGCGGTGAATCTTGGCCGTAGGGAACGATCGGACGATCTGAAGAGGTGGCAATATTCGGACTAGACCAAAGATAGTGACGTGTGGCGCTCGACGATTGACTAGTGAAGGCGAAGTGACGTAGCTCTTTGGTGCGCGAGGGGTCGTAGGTGCGCGACAGGTGAGGCGATGGCGCACAGGGACCGAGGAGTGACAGAGCGATGGCCAGAGCGGAGCCAGACAGTGTGGCTGGTCTGGATGGTGGCGTGGGAACTCACCGGCAGTCGGCGGATGATGGCGAGCGGCGCGTGGAGATTGATCCAGAGAGAAGGACAACGATGGAACTCGGTGGCGGAGAAAACGAGAGCGACGGCGACTCAGGATGAGGTGGGGCTAGTGCCAATTAATTTGGAATATTAAATTTCTGATTACGTCGGTAGCGGTTGATTTGCGCAAGTGGTGATTTGCGCAAGTTTTTGCCCTCTGTTGCAGATTCGATGGATCTCTTTGTTGTTGTTATTTTTGCTGCTTCATTTATCTCGGTACTTGTGTTTTGTTGCTGATGCTGCTGTCGTTGTGGTGTGAAACGGATGCAGAGATCGTCAATGGTTCGGTGCGCATACGTATTGCGCTAGTCCCAGATCATTTCGACGGGCTATTGCTCGTATTGCATCAGTTGCCTTCAGAATTCAGATCTTAAATTTACAGAGAGATTCAGTTCTCTCTTGAGAGGAATCCGTACATTATGGCCTGAACTTCTTTGTTCCTTCTCTCGGCCCATAAAGGACGTGGGTGGGTGTTAGCCAACTCAGGGATCATCGCGTGTTGCAGTTTTTCCTCTGTGTGATCAAGGATGATGACGTCTAGCGAGCGCACGCCCTCCCCCCTAGAAGTAAGCGGTGCGAGGTGAGCGGTTAAGGTTAGTGATCATTGGGAGTTAAGGAGGGGTCCACCGAGGTGCCTGGTTGAAGAGGGTGGCAGATGGCACGGTGACAAGAAGGACTAAATATTAGGTTGGAGGTTGGATGATGTTGGGACGACGGCGGGGAAGAGGGGTAGTGCGGTGAGACGATAAGGGCGCCACTGACTGTTGGTGGTGGAAGTGGGGCAGCGACGGTGGTGGAGACATGCGGAGTTCGTTGAAGAGGAAGAAGAAGGTAAATGCGAGATGGGGGAGAAGCTCGTCGTGGAGGAAGAAGTGGGGCAAAGGAGGAAGTCACGACGGAGGAAGAAGAGAGGGGCCGTGCAGTGCGCGTATAGACCCTCCCGAGACGCATGCAGTAGCTCTAGCCGGGCCGGCCCACGTACGGAATTCGCCGACTCGGCCCGCACGGCCAACCCTGGCATAAATAGGGCGGGGCCCACATGTCAGAGGCACGCGCGGCGCTGCTCTGCGCTGTTCCTGGCCATCTGGATCCCCACTCCTTTCGCTCGCGCCCTCGGGGAGCCGCTGCTTCTTGCCTTCTTCTCATTCTTCTCCGGCCGCGGCGGCAGCCACTGGTTTGCTCCACCGCGCGACCTCCGCAACACGGGGAACCACACACAGTCCTCCGGGAGGCACCAGGGGGAGAGATGAGGGAGGTCGTGACGGTGCAGGTCGGCGGCTTCGCCAACTTCGTCGGCGCCCACTGCTGGAGCTTCCAGGTCACTCCCGCAAGATCCTAAAAATATCGAGCCCTACCCTGTCTGTACAACCTTGTAGCTCGAGAACCCGACTCCGCTTCTTTCGCTACTCCTCGGGATGAGCTGCTCGGGCTCGCCGACGACCCCGGCGCCGATCCCATCTTCAAGGCCGCGGCGCTCGACGTGGACGTCCTGTACCGCGCTACGAGACGCATCAGGTAGGGGCGCCGGCCTCTTGTCCCAAAAGATGCATCCGTTTCATTATTTGTTGGTTATCTCGGATCATTTGAGTTACGCTGCTCAATTTCGTCAGGGCGTCTCCACCTACTGCCCCCGTCTGGTATCTGTTGGTTCTCGAGGTAATTTATTTCTGTTCTTGATTTCTTTATGTGCTGTAATGCTGAATTTACTCGTATTATAGCAATGCACTCAAGATTATTGTCTTTAATTGTGCTCGGTAGCAATCCTTCCTTTGTGGAGAAGTTACCTGTTATTTTGTCAGTGATAGCATACATTACATAGTGGTATCATTTGCAGGGTCTTTTAGCTCTTTAAGTTCCTCCGGTACTCTGGGTGTGTCCATCGTGTATAACTGATTGTCTTACTGGTCATGTATATGAGCTAAAGAGAAGCAGGCGGTGGTTTCAGTGTGGTCTTGTATTTTTTTTTTTTTGAACGGGCCAGTGTGGTCTTGGATTGCTTGCGCAATTGGGCTAGAAATGCACTAGCTGCAGATCAATGACTTTGGATATCTATAGCTCGTTGTAACTCTGAAAAATGGAGGAAACGTATCTGCATTTTCAAAGCAAGCACATATCAGAATATAGCAGCTTCACTGTATAGATGTTTGCTTGATAAATTTGTAGGGAACTGTTGCAGCCTCTAGGAGTAATGAACTTCTCTTAGCCCATGATATGATTATTTTGGTGATTGTAATGATGCATATACTCATCCAGTTGCTCTGAAAATTGCTGCATGGAATGTGCTTACTCTTTTTATGGAGTATCATTCAGTTTTCGGCATGTCATTGCTTGTTGTTGATAGCCATGCTTCTGTGCAAATCATGCTATGCGTGAGTGATTATATGCTAATATTACCGACGACCTACTCCAGTTAGAGAGCACCTATCTGTGAAATAATGTGTCAGGCTTATATAGTACTTTGATGAGTCAATCCTGATTGATGTAGGTCTGGAAATGTAACAAGATTGGTAGCAAGACCTCATTGACGGAACTTGTTTATGCAAAGCTTAGCTGAAGAAGAGCAGAACCCAAGCACTAGCAGTGGTGGGAACCACTCCCAGAAAAGTGTTGAAGATAAGGACCTGGTTGAATACCTAGAGAATGGAGTCAACTTTTGGGCTAATTATTCGAAGGTTCGGTATCACCCTCAGAGCTTGTATGAGTTGCATGTGTCATGGACAGACTTTGACAAGTTTGATAACTGTAGGATCGATACACACTAAGATAGGCAATCAGAGGGGGGTGAATGATTGCGGAAGCTAAAAATAAATTTTAAGACTCACCCCTAGAAACAAAACCTATTTAAGCCGCGTTTAAACAAATCGGACAGAACACTGCGACCTCACTAAAAATGATCTCAATAAAAATCCATAACTCCGATTGACCTCAAACTTTGTCGAAATAAACTAGAGAAGGTTATTGAACTAAACCAACTGGAAGTACGTCAATCGGAGGTCTAAAACTCGAGATATAAAATAAACAAGCTTGCTGATGCAGAAAGTAACGAGAATTGATTAAGCACTAAAGGGAACTGTAGCAACTTGTAGAAGACCACTAAAAACAAATGATCTAACACCAAACAAATCTTTAGGTTAATTAACTCCACCTAGTACTTAGTGTCTTAATGCATGAATCAAAAATGCAAGCTTTCTGGAGAGATTAACTTTACCTAATATATGCATGCATGTTGTGCATGGCTGGTTGAATGCATACGTAAGCAATTAAGAAGCAATACTCATGTATGATCAATCCTTCCAAGTCTTAGCAAAAGCACTCATGTATTGGTAACTAGAAAGGCTCACCTCACGTACGTGTACATGCATGCAATCACTAAAAACGATGTCGCCTGCTTCTTTTTCTTCCGCACAAAGAAAGCTCGGCCGCCCGCTTTTTCTTGCGTGCGATCTGAAAATCAAGACGCCGTCTCTGCCTTTTTCTCCAGAAAAAAATGCCGCGCTAAGAACTTGCCTGAGCCGATACCGCTTCCAATGCGAAGAAGAGATGAACCTTCTCAAAGGAATCAATCTGCTCGCTCTCTGGATTCGCAGCCTAAGAAAATCGCGTCACGCCTCTTTTTCTTCCTTGGACGTGATGCATTAGCAGATTTGTCTCGCTCCTTCTAGTTGCTCTCCACGTTCTGAACAATCCGCCGCCTCTTTTTTTTCGTGCAGAGAATCACCAACGAAATAGAAAAGCAGTCGGCCTCCCTTTTTCAAAAGTGACGACCACAGCCGCAAGCCCTTCAATTATTTCTCTCGTTACACAACGTTTCGTACAAAACTCACAAAGCCTGCGCCCAGACCGGCCGCAAGCCACGTATTATATAGTCGCTTAACTTCCTCACGTTTGTTTCCTACTCCAATACGGAGACCTTTCGGCCACATACGGCCGCATACGACTCATGTCGTCTCATGCAACAACTCCATATACGACTCATATACAACTCTCCTACAAGTACGTAACTATCACACCGAATACAACTCCAATCCGTATACAACTCAGATATCGCGCCGTCGAACACAGCGCCTTGCCGCTTGCCTCCACTTCACATGCAGCCTTGGCCATGACGCATCTCCGCGCCTCCAACGCCGCATCATCTCCATGTGCATTGTTCTCTAGCCTGAACATCCGCATGACATCCTTGACCGATAGGACCTCAGTTCCTCTCTGAACTTAGTCCCGAAACCTCAGTTCCATCCGAACCTAGTTTCAGTCCCGTCATCGACGACGTTCCGCCTCAAGCAACACCTGCACATGAATAAACAACCAACCACGACGAGCACAAGTCCACGACTTGACTCAAGTCAATCCACACAATACCTCACACGAGCGTATCATGCAACATACGACAAACCGAACACACGAACGTCAATCCGCACACACAACATATCATAAGTAAAATCATAACCAACGTTGTCAATTATTCATCATCTAGCCTAGACCTGACCACATGGTCTAACAATAACTATGGGACTGCAAGGGACGTAATTTCAGAATGGTCTCACACAGAGGAGATGAATGAGAGGCTAAGGTTCTTTGTCGAAGAATGCGGCCATATTCAGGTCTTATCTTTTCCCCAATAAACTATCGATGAACACTCTATTTACTGTTATACTACGGGCTATGTTTACTTATGCAATCAGTGATTTTTGTAGGAATTTCCCATCCTTTATTATGTTGAGGTCTTAAATTTTGAAATTGATTAATTCATAATTTGCTACAGGGCATCCAGTGTATCGTGGATGATTCAGGAGGGTTTTTCCAGTGTAGCTGTACAGTATTTGGAGAACATTGCCGATGATTACACAAACACACCTGTATTGCTTTATTGTCCGAGGGATCCAGTCACCCATGTATCACCCAGGAATCAAAGGGAGTCCATTACAAGATCTTTGCATGATGTCGTTTCACTTTCAAAACTTTCATCCTTTTGCAATCTGCTTTTTTGACAGTTTTCCATTCTACCATGTTTAGGTGATCTGTGAGTTCTTATACATTTCCTAAACAGATAGGAAGATACTCATTTGCTGTGCTATTATTCTTTTGTGATTGTATGAGACTTGTTTCCAGTAGCTTAGTATCGCTGTTATTTATTTTCCCGTGCATTGATCTTATGCTGAAAACATTGCACGTGATCACAGTTTCCATTAATATCAACTCACAAACATAAAGCAGCTTAGACAAAATTACTAAACTAACCCAACTGGAATTACTGTAACTCCGATTGATCTTAAACTTTTAGAATAAATTAGACAAAATTACTAAACTAACCCAACTGGAATTACGTCAAACGAAGATATCTAGAACTTGAGATATAAAATAGACAAAAATTAAGAAGAAACAAAACAAAACTAGGATTGATACACCTTTGCACGGAAGAAACGAACGAAAGCAGGCAGATGCATGCGAACCAAGAAAAGAAACGTCGATGCTCGATCACAAAGCTACGGTATGCACTTTTTCTTTTTCTTCTGCAACGCGGTCTTCTTTTTCTTTCCAGCAAATCACCGCAGCGCCTCGTGATTTTCTCTGGAACACTCGATCAAGCCAGCACATGCACTTGTTCCCGATGCATTACAAAAGCTTGCGTCTCAATGTATTGCACTATTCTTTCTGAATAATCACGCGCCGCTAGCGAACAGTCGCCGCCCCAATCACAAAATCATGCATGCGCAGACAGATAGCCGCAACTCACTTTTTTCTCAAAAAGCTGCGGCCAAACTACAATGCCGCCGCTAGCACTTTTTTCCCCCTCCAAATCACGGCTTAAACGAAACAGCCGCAACGCCTCATATTTATCTAGTCGCTCCTGATCGGCTCCTATTCCAACACGGAGACTTTCCAACCACATACAACCACTCCATACATAACTCGTATACTAGTCTCCTACAAGTACACGGCTATTACATCGAATACAACTCCAATCCGTATACAACTCGTATACACGACGTCCGGGTATATACAGCCTTGACGCTTGCCTCCGCATCTCCGCGCCTCCAATGCCGCATCATCTCCATACGCATTGTTCTTTAGCCTGAACATCTCGCATGACATCCTTGACTGATAGGACCTCAGTTCCTCTCTGAACTTAATCCCGAAACCTCAGGTCTACCCGAACTTAGTTTCAGTCCCATCATCGACCATGTTCCGCCTCAAGCAACACTTGCACATGAATAAACACGCAACCACGTACGAGCACAAGTCCACGACTTGACTCAAGTCAATCCGCACAATACCTCACACAAGCGTATCATGCAACATACGACAATCCGTACACGCGAACGTCAATCCGCACACGCAACATACCTTAAGTAACATTAAAACCAACGTTGTCAATTATTCATCACCTAAAATACCACATGGTCTAACAATATAGAATCTTATTCTGAATTGTGTAGGTAACATTTTTCTGTTAGCTTATTTCATCAGGTTTCCTATCACCTTTGCTTTTTATACAAGATGAGAAGCCGTTCCACTCTGGTGCCATTTGTGCCGCAGCAATACATTCAGTTACTGTTCCATTTAGACTACAAGAAACTTAGCACATTCATCTGGTAATATTGATATCGCTGAACTTGTGCACATAATATCTGATCAAAGTAGGCAGAACATGGTTACTGCTCTGGATGTAGCAATGCCTGCCCCTTCTTTGACAGGTACATAATAGACGCCCTGTTTGATCTGTGACTTGAATGAAAATTTAATCTTGCCCTAATTGCATACTCATAATTTAATAGATGGAAATGGTCTGGGGAACATACAGAAGAACCTGCACTCTTTGACCCCTGAAATCAGTGATGAAGACGAAGATCCTTATTCTGTTGAATCACTGGTGGTTCATGGAGCTCTGGATGCAGGTTTGCCTATCTTATGCTTGGGATACATTTTACTCTTATTATCTGTCATGCTAATGGAGTTCTCTTTCCCCCCTAGTGTTACTTGTTAGCTAAGATTTCGCAATATTGAAGGCATGGATAAATTTTGCTTGTACATTACATCTAGAAAGTACAAATGCCTGATGTAAATTTGTTGATACAGGCGGGCAAAGGGCTTCAGTGTCACAAGTGAAGGACTCCGTGTGTTCAGCTTATGAAGTCGGAGTGACAAAACCGAAGTTCTCTCTTCTCTCGTTTGTTAGAAATCTTCTCTTCTTCTTTCTCTTAGAAATCAGCCACGCCTGCACTTCTCATTCTTTTCTTGAATCTCCAAACAAAACTTCCGTGCACACAATTCACGGCCGCATGCAAACTTCTTGTCTAGCGTTATCTCCACGGCCACATTCAAAGCACTTGATATGTGACTTATTATAGGATTTGTCACCACCACCTTGCCAAGCGTTATCTCCATGGCCACCTCGACCACTTTGGCCATCTCGCCCGTGCCATCGCCCGTGACTGCTTGATAAGCCATCTCTCCTTGTATCTCCCTTTGCCAGCAACACTTATTGATTATCATACTGAAACCTCTGTTCAGTACGAGACTGAAACCCCTTCAGTAACTCCTCGTGCGCTTTGAGAGAGCCGGTGATCTCCTCGATCTTCTTTTTCTCCAAGTCAGGGGAGTACATGAGCGTGGTGATGACAGGCACATACTTTTCTGGTAGCACGCGCAGGTATTTCTTCACTGCTATATATTCCTCCATCTTGTCACCAAGAGAAACCATCTGATTGTATAGTGAAGTCAACTTACCAGCGAACTCGTCCACCGATTGGGTCTCTCCCATCTGGAGATTCTCAAACTAGCTTCGTAAATTCTGGAGCCGCACCTCCTTCACACGATCAACTCCCTCGTGCATCTTCTGAAGCGTCTCCCACACCTCTCGGGCCGTCTCCTTCCCGATGAGCTGAAGCATCATCGAGTCTGGCACCGCTTGGTAGATGATAGCCAAAGCCACCTGATCCACCTTGTCTTTCAACTCCTTGTCCTTCCCTTTCGGATTGACTGCACCCCAAACTCCCTGGGCGCGCATGTTCGTCTTCATCTTCATCGCCCACACTGGGTAATTGTCAGTCGTTAGGAGAGGGTACTGGAGGGAGATTAGCCCACCCTGGGCCTTCGCCTTCTCGCCCATATTCTTCAGGCACCACCAAAATCAACACGCTCTGATACCAATTGTTAGAAATCTTCTCTTCTTCTTTCTCTTAGAAATCAGCCACACCTGCACTTCTCATTCTTTTCTTAAATCTCCAAACAAAACTTCCGTGCACACAATTCACAGCCGCATGCAAACTTCTTGTCTAGACGCTTCTCTCCTCTTCTTCTGCGCAATCTCCAAGGCTGCACGCTAGCTCTGTTTCTTGTCTTCTACAATCACCGTGACGCCTTTTTCTTTAAACAGCCGAACAGCACCTCCTTTTCTTCACGGCCCAGAACTGCAGGTGCCCTCTGTTCTTTTTTCAAGAAGATGCCGCCTCGCCGCTGCTCCCTTACTTCGATCACCGCAGCGCCTACTTCTACTTTTTCTCTACTGCTCAGCTTGCTTCTTTCGATCGCTGTCTGCTAACTTGGCTTCTCGTCTTGCCTTCTTTGCTTGCCTAGCTTCCAACATATATACACCCATAGACTGGAACCGCATATGGACATGGACTGAATAGACTCGTATACGGATACGTACAACACTCCAACTCCTATACGTATACGGCAAGAGAAAGCCCAAAACAAGATTAGACTCTAACATCATTATCAGTCTACCCTATCGCTATTCGCCTCCCGTTTCCGTCGATCTTCAGGAGCAACGTTGGCTGGCACGGCGAGATCCTCGGCGATCATTCAGAAGGAGCCTGGCCAAAGGGTTCGCTCGACATCGAGTCGATACCGATGGCAGCACGCCCAAGATCGAGCAATGCCATCTCACCTGTCGCGAAGCCTTCGGAGGCATGGTGTGGCCATGGACGCGGTCGGGTCTCAGGTTCTCCGCGACTGGGGCTTCGGGAAGGAGAAGGTCGAGGACATGGGAGAGCACCTATCGAAGATGCTCCGCGCGTTCTGTCCCGAGACCGAGCTGACATCGGATTCCGACAAGATGGACCGTCTTGCAAGTTCATCGTGAGAATCAACTTGGTTTGTTCTATGGAACCCGTGGTTGACTTATGGTTGTAGGATGGTTCGGATAGGCAAAATTGGCGACACCTTGAATTCGTGCCATTTGCCTTGTGACACTCTTATTTTGCGCCTTCGCCAGCAAACACTACACTTTCGTAGTTATTGGTCAGAAGATAGTCTGGCTATTATAATATTATTTCTAGGCCGGAGAGAAGAGAGAAGGTTAGTCAAAAGTATATTTTACCATTTCGGTCGGACCCATTTATGGGAGACGTTCATATTAGTTTTTATTGATGATTTTTAGTTGTGTCTTACGGTTTTTGGCTGAAAATAAATAGTAGTGACTGAAAAAAGTGGTTTTTAGGAGAAGACGAGAGGGACAGATGTGTGTGTGACAGGAGCGAGATGAGTGGGGTGAGTGATGCATCTGTGACTCCTGCTTTATCTCCGGAGTAAAACAATAGCGAGAAGAGTAGAGAAGCCGCTTCGAAAAGCTGAGTGTTCACATCATCTTTTGGCTTTTCTAAGCAAAAGCTAGAAACATAAACCAATATGAACATTACCATAGTTAGCTTAGTGGGCAAGGAGAGTGAAGGGGATGAGCACTTGCGATGCAAGGCGGACACAGGTGTGGCTCTAATATGGTTCGATCGAGCCAATTACAAACGGGTTTGATCGGAAGGGCAAATGGACCTTTGACTAGTCTTCTCTCTCCTCTTCTGTCTGGAAATGATATCGTAATAGGCCGGTTCTTTTTTACTTTGGCTTACAGTTTATGGCTGCAGCTTATAGCTGTTGGCTATTCATGAGTGCAAAATATGGAATAAGAGAAACTTGCCTGTAGTTGATATAAATGAAGTCAGTACAGTGTGTACTATAATTAACTTGTAAACCCCGTTTTGAAAAGGCACTATGTTTAAAAGCTAAGTATTATAAAAAAAATCTGAAAAAAATAATTTTTAGAAATTAAAAAAAAAGAGACCCAATGGTCAGAGTGTCTTCTGTTAAATAACCACAAAAGTGTAATTCCTCTAACCAATTTTTCCTTTTGGATATGGATGTAGTTCTGAATTTAGGTCATTTACCAGTTGTGAAGCTGAAGATCAGATATGAGCGTGTCATGCAAGCCTCCATGGTGTTGGTGCTCTAGAGTGCTCTTTGCGCATGTGCGTCCATTTGAGCACAGGTGTTTGCATCATGCCACACGCAGCTGCTGTGACATTCTGCAATGTTTCAGGTCAGATCTAGATCGATCGGATCTCCGTTTTTCTCCTCTCTCTCTCTCTGTGTGTGTAAATCCTCGGCTCAAAATTTGTTCGTCTCATCCAACGGTCAAGGACAGCACTGCACCTGAAAATCTCTGTAGTGGCGCCCAAACTACGCACACCGAGGCGTCTGAACTCTGAACCTCTGTAATCTCAGCAGATACGGCCAAAAATCTCGGCAGTACGCTGCTTGCTACAAAGTTTGGCAAGTACTGCAGTTGCAGAGCGAGTAGCTGACTATGGTCACCTTGCTTCACCTTACAGCAGAATTCAGCCATCTACTTGTCTGATTCTGACTAACACATAGGCGTCCTACACACGCATCACATCATCTTGCTGCGCTGACAAGAAAAGGGCTCTTCAGTCTTCACTACATGGCATGTTTTTGGTTTATGATTAAGATTATATTATAGTGATTATTAATTTTTTTTGAAAAAGATAAAAATAGAAAAATGAGGGAAAACCATTATATCATCATAGACAATGCAAATAAATAAAAATAAGCCAAAAAAGTTAAAATAAGCCAAAATTAGAAATCGATATATTTTTAGTAGCTTCTAACTTAAATAAACCGAAAACCAAAATAAGTCAGAAGTTAAAGCCGTTTGGAGCGGAGCCATCACCGTAAGGCTCTAGGAACGAACATGGGGATTTTTTTCATTCTTACAAGAATTAAACTACTTTATGTAAAAATTCTGTGAAAATTGTTGAGTAACCGTCGCTGGCGAGTTCAGTTCGACCGATTACCTCATATACAGAATTTTATTTAATCTACAGAATTTAATTTTTAGGTATTCGATCTTCGTGATCAAGTTTTAATAGTGAACTTGAGAAGAATCTTCTCCTGAGTTCTGTACTTCCCTAAGTCTCATTATTCTAATTTCACATATATATCTTTCAAAATTAGATGCTGAAAATGACTCAGTGAATAAATCTACCAGATATTCATACGACTTAGTATGCAGTATCTTAATTTCATCCATCTTTTGTACTTCATAAGCATGGAAGAACTTGGGGTTAATATGCTTTGTGAGATGACTTTTCATGTAACCCATCTGTACTTGTACAACACAAGCTACATTATCTTTATAAATAATTGTGGGAGCTTGTACAATATTCAATCCACATGACTTCTGGATATGGTGAATCATCCGTCGAAGCCAAGTACTTTCTCGTGCGGTTTCATACAGTGCTATGATTTTCGAGTGATTCATCCGTCGAATGATTCTCGTGTGGTTTGCACGAATTTTTATCTTGTAGTAAAGATCTCCCAACTATTGGTACTTTCGATGGGTATACCTTTTCAAAGCCAAACCTTTCTAACACCTTCTGAGTGTTGGCTAATTAATGCCCTAATATCTCTTCAGGGTCATGCTCGAGCTGCAAGCTTAAGCAATATTTGATTTTACCTAAATCTTTCATTTCGAACTCTGACTCTATGTAAGAGCTTGCTTCTTTTATATCTTTAAGGGTTGTAGCCTTTCTTGTATAGAAAATTGCTTAAACGATTATACCACATCTTACCTGATCCTTGAGTCCGTATAGTGATTTTCTAAGTTTTACACTATACAAATTTCTATTTGCTTTATCTTGATTCGAGACATAAATACCTTCAAGCACCTTCATACAAATGTTCGAATTCAAGTTTTCATAAAGGTATATAGTTACCACATCCATCAATTTTATTTCTAAATTTAAGTTTACTACCATTGAGAAATATCTAAAGGTAATAGCACCTATGACTGGGGAATATGTTTCTTCATAATCAACTCCTATGCGTTGGGAGAAACCTTGTATAATGAGTTTTGCTTTATATTTTACAACTTTATTTCTCTTATTTCTCTTTCGAACAAATACCCATCTATGCTTTATGGGGTACACATAGGGAGGCGTGTAGCTTACAGGCTCGAACACTTCTCTTTTATTCAGAGATAATAATTTATTTTCTATTGCCCTTTTTCAATTCTGTTAATCTGATCTTTTCTTACATTTAAGGAGCGATGTAGGCTCTAGATCAAGATTGATGATGGTAGCAATTTTCTTTACAAAATAATTGTTAATATTGGCTGTTGTCCTATTCATATATTCTCCTGTGGTTACATGATTTATAGCTATTTTCATCATGGGTTGAATCTTCTGGTGCTTCTACTTGCTTGCCGCCTCTTCTAATTGTGGAGGCAAGTCCGTTTAGTTTTTCAGCCTCTTCTAATTATGGAGGCAAATCCCTTTAGTTTTTCAGCTCTGATGTGTGCGTACACATCTATACTGGTTTCTCTCTCTATGGGATTGTTCAAATCTAGTATGCCCTTTTCTGAAGGTACCATACTGGTGTCAGGTCTCAACTAGCTCCCCTGCTGGTTCTGGAGAACTTCAGTGATTGGCCGTGTCAAGTCTTTCTTATTCATTTTCACTAGGCGTCCTCGGCTACTTGGGATTCGAATGGCTAGAGTTCTTGTCCCTTTGTTCTGAGGCTTCTGGATGGGATTAGGGATACCTTCAACTTTCTTTGATATTTCAATCCTCTTAAGTGTATTGCGTGTAGGCATATGCGACTTGATTACGCTCTTCAAATCACTAAAATGGTTAGGCAGTTGATTCGCTAATTCTTGTAAATACACTCTCTTGATGCTCATAGGCTGATGTACAACTTTCGTAACTACACCACCTTCAAATTCCAAACGAAGCAGCACAAATCTCTCTTCCTCTCTCGATCGGTTTGCTGGAGTTCCTCTGGCTGGACCAAGCAAATGCTTCGCAATGACAGCTTCATATGCGCATGAGCCATTTTATTGCCCAACGAAAGCTAGTGCACAAACGGGGCCACGAATATGCAAGGAGGACGAGCTGACACATGACAGTACATGTACCAGACTTGGGGGAGGGGGAAAAAAGTGCGTGCAGCATTGCAAACAAACCGTCTGGTGAAAATCCATAGCGAAGGTGGACGATGGGGGGGTGCTGACCGAACTTTCCTGCGCCCGGGCAGTGCAGGGCCCTTCATTTTCCGCGCTTGGGGAGTGCGGGTCTAGCCCGGCCCATTCCTGCGCCATTCGACTGTAGTTTCTACGGATTCCCACGGTTCATGACTGCAGATCTCAGTGGAGCCACTATTTCACTCGAGGTTGTTGAGATGGTCAAAAGTCGTGCCTCCTGATCGCTGATCCGTACCTCCCGATAGCAGAAAGTGCCACATGACGTGCACGGACAGTTTCGCGGTTGGAAGGGGCCAGATACGTAAAAAAAAAATTTAAAGAGGACCATTGCTGCAAAAAAAAGAGCCAAAATAATACAAATTCCCGAACGTTCCCTACGTTTTCAGATAGATGGCCACGGACTCAGCTCCTCGATTACTACAGTACCATGCCTCCCGCCGCGGGTACGGGAAGAGCATGCGGATAAGTGTAGGGCCTGTTCTTTTCAGCTTTTCAAAACTGCTTTTGATTTTTGTTACAGTACCTAACTTTCAAATGGAGTATTTTTTTAAGATGAAATCTACAAATTAATTATAGTACACGTTAAACGCCCAACATCTATACTATCCAAAATCGCAAACGAGTATATCTCTTTCCGTAATCTCTATCGTAAACTGCTAAAATTTAAAATTTTCAACTAAAAGTTATAAGGGGGTGATCGTTTTAGCGATGGCTTCTGGTTTTTGGCTGAAATTTCACTGTAGCTGGCTTTTTTTACTGTAGCTGATTTGACTTTTTCGGCATAATTAAATTTAAAAAATGTAAAAATAGAAAAAATTTGTTAGCCCATCACGGACAATGCAAAGAAACACAGGAAAAAAGAAAAATGTAAAAAAGTCTAAAAAATCTAAAAAAATCAGAAAAAAGATGAATTACTGAATAGTAAAAAAAACTAAAGCTAAAAGCTGAAACTGAAAAAAAGCTAAAATGAGCGGGGTCTAAGTCACAGCTAAAAAGAAGGTATGTGTATTTCTGCCCGAGGACCCAACGACTCCGAGAGAGGGAGAGAGAGACGGCGCGATTTGATTGGTCGTCGCCTCGTCACCTGCCCCGATTTCCCCGCTCCTTCCTCTCGCAGAATCCAAGGCAAAACGCGTCATTTGCTGCGAGTATAGTATACTACTAGTACACGACGGGCACCACCACCGCCGCACCTATCGGGAACCCGATTCCCACCCATCCATCCTACACCCCCCAAGTCCTCGCCCTCTCCGCCCCACTTCCCATGCGCGCGCGCGCGGGGCTGGTTGGGACTGGGATTTGATTCGAGTCGAGCCGAGCGAGGAACCGGAGCAGCGGCGGCGGGATGGAGAGCTACCTGGAGGAGAACTTCGGGGGCGTCAAGGCCAAGAACTCGTCGGAGGAGGCGCTGCGGCGGTGGCGCAAGCTCTGCAGCGTCGTCAAGAACCCCAAGCGCCGCTTCCGCTTCACCGCCAACCTCGACAAGCGCGGCGAGGCGCAGGCCATCAAGCATGCCAACCACGTACGCGCGACCTCCTCCCTTCCCTCCCTCCCTCTCTCCCCCCTCCTCAGCCGCCGCTGCTCAATTCTGTTCTGCGGGTGTGTGCGGGAGGGGAGGTGGATCCAGGGGCTTTGCGAGGCGCTGGGATCTGCGGCGGTTATGGGATCTGGAGCAGCGCGGGTTTGCGCCGAGTGGGATCACATCAGCGCGCTTGATTCAGCTGAGCTCAAGGGGGCGCGGCCTTGGCGTGGAGCGGTGCCCCGTGCAGTGTGAAGAGTGGGGTTGGAGAGCGTGGATCCATCTTACTACTTGGCAAGCCATGAATAAACCTTCCATAGCTTTCTTAATCCCACCGCACAGCCACATAGTTTCGCATTCCCAAATGGACCATCAAGTGGTTAAACTTGGAAGTTTGGGGTGCTAGCGTTGCTTCCCTCGTACTACATACTAGCTTTTCTTTCCCACGCTTATTTTAAGGGGTTAGTGAAATTCGTGCTACGGATGTGTGACAGGAGAAGCTGCGGGTTGCTGTGCTGGTGTCGAAAGCTGCACTTCAGTTTATACATGGTAATAATTGATTGGTTCGTATTATGACTTCATCTTTTTGCTGTATATTTTTTAGCATTTCTTGTATAGGATCTAAGCATACTGGCTACTGCTGACAAACGCATACACAGGCCTTTCACTTCGAAGCGAGTATTTTGTCCCTGAAGAAGTCAAGGCTGCAGGATTTCAGATTTGTGCTGATGAACTGGGCTCCATTGTTGAGGGCCATGATAGTAAAAAGTTGATCACCCATGGTGGAGTTGCTGGAATTGCAGACAAGCTTGCAACATCGCCGACAGATGGGCTAAGTACAGCTGAGGACAGCATTAAGCGCAGGCAAGACATATATGGAGTAAACAAATTCACAGAAAGTGAGGTCCGCAGTTTCTGGGTATTTGTGTGGGAAGCACTTCAAGATACAACTCTTATAATTCTTGCTGTCTGTGCCTTTGTATCGTTGGTTGTTGGCATTGCGATGGAAGGATGGCCAAAAGGTGCCCATGACGGTCTTGGAATTGTTGCAAGTATTCTGTTGGTTGTGTTTGTTACTGCTACAAGTGACTATCGACAGTCGCTGCAATTCAAGGACCTGGACAAGGAGAAAAGGAAAATCCAAGTACTAGTTACAAGGAATGGTTTTAGACAAAGACTATCGATATATGATCTTCTTCCTGGAGATGTTGTCCATCTAGCGCTTGGAGATCAGGTTCCTGCAGACGGGCTCTTCATTTCTGGGTTCTCTCTATTGATTAATGAATCCAGCCTAACTGGTGAGTGTGAACCTGTTGTTGTAAATGAAGATAACCCTTTCCTTTTGTCAGGGACCAAAGTTCAAGATGGGTCATGCAAGATGCTGGTTACAACAGTTGGAATGCGAACCCAATGGGGAAAACTTATGGCTACTCTCAGCGAAGGCGGGGATGATGAAACCCCGCTGCAGGTCAAGCTTAATGGAGTTGCAACTATTATAGGCAAGATTGGTCTATTTTTCGCGGTCATAACTTTCATTGTCCTGTCTCAAGGGTTAATCAGCAAGAAGTACCATGAGGGGTTGCTTTTAAGCTGGTCAGGAGATGATGCACTGGAGATGTTGGAGCATTTTGCTATTGCAGTTACTATTGTTGTTGTTGCTGTTCCTGAGGGATTGCCCTTAGCAGTCACATTGAGCCTTGCGTTTGCAATGAAGAAAATGATGAATGACAAGGCACTGGTTCGCCACTTAGCTGCATGTGAGACTATGGGCTCAGCTACTACCATCTGCAGCGACAAGACAGGAACACTGACAACCAATCATATGACTGTTGTCAAGGCCTGCATTTGTGGAAACATCAAGGAACTTAACAATCCTCAGAATGCATCTAAGTTGTGTTCTGAACTTCCTGAAATTGTTGTCAAAACTCTTCTGGAGTCTATATTTAACAATACAGGTGGTGAGGTTGTGATTAACCAAGATGGAAAATATCAAATCCTGGGTTCCCCAACAGAGACAGCTTTGTTGGAGTTCGCATTGTCACTGGGTGGAGATTTTAAGGCAAAACGTGATGAAACTAAGATTGTGAAAGTGGAACCTTTTAATTCAACAAAAAAAAGGATGAGTGTAATTCTTGAGCTTCCCGGAAGAGGGCGCCGTGCACATTGTAAAGGTGCTTCAGAAATAATCTTGGCTGCCTGTGATAAGTTTGTAGATGAGAATGGTGGCGTTACTCCTCTTGATAAAACAACTGCCGACAAACTCAGTGGTATTATTGAAAGTTTTGCTAGTGAAGCTCTTAGGACATTGTGCCTTGCTTATAGGGAAATGGAAGAAGGCTTTGCCATTGAAGAGCAAATACCGCTGCAAGGGTACACGTGCATTGGCATTGTTGGTATTAAAGATCCTGTTCGACCAGGTGTGAGGGAGTCTGTTGCAACTTGCCGGTCTGCTGGAATTATGGTGAGAATGGTCACAGGTGACAACATAAATACGGCAAAGGCAATTGCTCGTGAATGTGGTATACTCACTGAAGATGGTCTGGCTATTGAGGGACCGGAGTTCAGAGAGAAAAGTCTTGAAGAAATCCTTAAGCTGACTCCAAAAATCCAGGTTTGTGTGTATATAATATCTTATTGACTTTTAGAAGTTTACCTTCAATCTACAAGTCTGATCTCCTGGTAATTCTGTGCATTAAAGGTAATGGCCCGATCATCACCACTTGACAAGCATACACTTGTAAAGCATTTGCGCACAACATTCAATGAAGTTGTTGCTGTTACTGGTGACGGCACAAACGATGCTCCTGCACTGCGTGAGGCAGATATTGGGCTTGCAATGGGCATTGCCGGGACTGAGGTGAGAATGCTTAATCATTAAGGGGACCAAACCAGTAACTGCTATTAATTAGCTTGCAGACATATCTTGGCATATCATGTTATGTGATACATGCAATTACACAATTTATTGAGCCTTACTGGACCTGAATATTGCTAATTTGATATCACATCCTGCTGTTCTTATCATAACATCCAGTAGACCTAATGCAAGCTTATTCAGGTGGCCAAAGAGAGTGCTGATGTCCTCATTCTGGACGACAACTTCTCTACAATTGTTACTGTTGCCAAATGGGGACGCTCTGTTTACATCAACATTCAGAAGTTTGTGCAGTTTCAGTTGACTGTAAATGTTGTGGCGTTACTAGTTAACTTCTTGTCAGCTTGCTTTACAGGTATAACTTTTAGCCTTGATGATTCTGTTAACTTCAGGTATCCCCTGTCTGATTATTTACACTTGCAATACCAGGAAATGCACCACTGACAGCTGTTCAGCTTCTTTGGGTCAACATGATCATGGACACCCTTGGCGCACTTGCATTAGCCACCGAACCACCTAATGGTGACTTGATGAAGAGAGAGCCAGTAGGAAGAACAGGAAAATTCATCACAAATGTAATGTGGAGGAACATTTTGGGGCAGTCTTTCTACCAATTTGCTGTTATGTGGTATCTCCAGACGCAAGGGAAAAACTTGTTTGGGCTTGGAGGCTCTGATGAAGATGATATTGTGCTAAATACAACTATTTTCAACTCATTCGTCTTCTGCCAGGTATATCTACTGCTGCAAATCCTCTCTTTTTCACTAGTGATATGGTTGCTAGGGGATAACCTGAGAGAAGAAAAAGTATTAGAGAGTCATTTTCTTTCATGTAGCATAGCACTTGAGAAGGAGATGAAAAAACAGAAAAGGATCAAGTGGGATTAGAAGATTATTTGTTATTTCCATACGCTTCAATTTTTCTCTCCCGAGGAGGGGACAATGATGTCGCGATTTTGCTCTTGGTTGACGAGCTGAGACTGTTTTTCTCACTTTGTTGCATTCGCAAATGCACCCTGTCTTTTTTTAGAAATGCTTCGTACATTAGGTTGTAGCGCTTCACACTGGGGCAGCTTCTTTCTTGTCTCTTACAATTTGTCACGATTTTGAAAAACCTGAGCGAGCTTTTAAAGAGTAGAGTGCAGTATATAATCTAATATAGGGCCTGTTTGTTTTAGCTTCTGGCAGCTGCAGCTACTTCCAGAATCTGCAGCTCCCCCAAACAGTCCAGATTTTCAACCAGATTCTAAGTAGCCAGAAGTTACAGAATTCAGAAAATGAACTAGTAGCCAGAAGCTGGGGTTATCCAGCTTCTCCAGATTCTGACTAGCCAGATACTCACCAACTGTTTCTTAGAATCTATAGCTGAAACAAACAGGCCCATAATTAGATAAATAAACAGAGGTAGAAGAGGGGTACCATGAATTTGGTGGAAGTAAGGGGCCTAGTCCAACATGCAGACCTGTTTTGTCAGAGGTCCAAATAAAGATTTCACTTACTTTTAGCTGCCAGCTTGCACTATGACTGATCTGTGTTATATGATACTTCAGGTGTTCAATGAGATAAGCTCCAGGGAGATGGAGAAGATCAACGTGCTCAAGGGCATGCTGAAGAACTACGTCTTCATGGGCGTCCTCACCAGCACGGTCATCTTCCAGCTCATCATGATCCAGTACCTCGGCGAGTTTGCCAACACGACGCCTCTCACCAAGCTCCAGTGGCTCGCCAGCGTGCTCCCTGGCCTCGTCGGGATGCCCATTGCCGCCGCCATCAAATTGATCCCTGTTGGATCCTCGTGATGAAGACGTGCCTGCAATGCACGGATTCCAACTGACCTATTCCGTACCGTGTGGAGCTGAACTCTCTATGCGGTCTTTGGGAAATGCATGGAGAGCAACATTGAGAACAGCTGCACTTGGCAAGTTTTGTAGCCTATGAATGTATAATATCGCACCATATTATTGTAAGAAGCATTTGTGTTTGGCCTAAGGTTCAGGCTCAGCTCGTTAGTGTAGCAGAATTGCAAGACTGTTGTTTGGATTGGGATTCAGACTACAGAAAACTGCTGTGGATCAATGAACAGACACCTGATCCTTTCTCCCTTGACTTCTTCCTTCTTTGGATGGTTGATTTAAACAGAGAGTTGAGCACTTGTTAATCAACCGAGTTTTGAATATGGGTGTCGAGTGGATATGGAAGATTATATACGGGAGTCTTGAAGCCTATATGGTGCCCCCATGGCTTCCATTCTCTTCCCCATCGCCGCTACCGCCTCCCCTACCCCCCGTCGGCTCCCCGCATCGCCTTTTCACTTTCTTCGGACGTTGACACCCTCTCTCGTGCATTAGCCACCGATCAATGTCCTCCTAGTTTCTCCTCAGCCACCGATCAACGTCTCGCCTTCAATGGCGGCCAGATCTATCCATCAATGTGTGATCTCCACGCCCTGGTCATGCTCCTAAAGTGATCTTTACATGTTGCAGGAAAGGAATAAACCAAATTCGGCCACCATTGGGGAGGGAGGTGTCGGATCCGATGCCACCATCGCTGAAGGCAATGAAGATGGCCAGATCTGGTCTCCTCCACTGGCCATCGTGGCTTTCCCACGAGGAGAGGAGTGAGAGGGAGGAAGGAGAGGAGCCATGGAGATCGGGTAGTATCCAGCAAGCAGTGCCTCCAAGGAGCACCAGAAGATCTACCAGAAGTGGTTCACCTTTGCAGACTCAGGTCCAATCCCAATCCCCTGCTCTCCTATTGATCCCCAATCCCCTTTCGTTGTTTGCTATTTGATTGATCCCTTGTTTGCGATGGATTGATGGGCCTAACCGACGCCAAGATGGCGACGCTGATCACGGGCCTAACGCCACCAAGTTTGATATGGGGTCGTCCGATCTTCTCGATGTAGGATAGATATTCGCGGGAGTCTTGATGAATCATAGTGGTCCTCCAATGTCAGTGCAAGGGACGAACACTCTTTAATCTGTTAAAACACACTCGTGTCGATTTCGCCGACCACCAAGCGAATATCTATCGTGCACCCAATTCTCAGCGGAAAGGTTGAACGATCTTAATTGAAGAAACTCCTTAATTCCTTACGGAACTTCGGCAGCAAAGGAATAACTCAAGTACAAACAATAGTAGATTAATTTTTCTCAAAGGTGGTTCTTCTCCATGATTACTAAGAACAATTAAATCATCACAAGGATTAAATAGTATTCATTTTTTTGAAATATTTGTATGCAAAGTTAGGAACGCATTCACCTGATAGTTAAGTTGACGTGCTTGCGTTCGAGTCATTAGTTCTTGTATCGTAAGTTCGGCTTCGTGAACATTCTTATGCACACTAGATATGAAAATAGTTGGGATGTCCCTATCATCATGTTCATGATGATTTTCTTTTTCGCATGAACAAGCTATGCGTTCCAGAATCTTTCGTGCGTTTGCTACTATTGTAGGAGTCTCATCCAGAAGGACTGATGGGACATTTTAGAAGAGAGAAGACGTACATGATATTGACCGATCACTTCTATTGGCATAAGATGAAGTGAGACGTCGAGCAGTTTGTTCAAATATGTATCACATGCCATAAAGCGAAGTCGAAACTCAATCCACATGGTTTGTATACTCTACTTCTAGTTCCTAGTGCCCATTGGAAAGATATTAGTATGGATTTTGTGTTAGGATTGCCTAGGATTAAGAGGGAGAGGGACTCTGTTTTTGTTGTTATGGATAGGTTTTCAAAGATGTCACACTTTATTTCTTGTCATAAGAGCGACATTACGTTGCATGTACCTGACTTGTTTTTCAAGGAGATTGTGAGATTGCATGGAATGCCAAGAATCATTATTTCAGATCGCGACGTCAAGTTTATGAGCTACTTTTGGAAGACTTTATGGGCCAAGCTTAGGACAAAATTGTTGTTTTCAACAACTTGTCACCCACAAACAGATAGACAAACTGAGGTGGTGAACTACACACTTTTCATATTGCTACGGATCATGATAAAGAAGAATTTAAAAGAGTGGGAAGATTGTCTACCGTATGTAGAGTTTGCATATAATAAGGCGGTACATTCTACTACTCAATTGTGTCTATTTGAGGTGGTGTATGGTTTCAAACCGATCACGCCACTTGATTTGATGCCACTTCCACTTCAAGAACGTGTTAATATGGAAGCTTCGAAGCGTGCTGATTTTGTGAAAAAACTTCATGAAAAGATCAAAGAGGTAATTGAAATGAAGGTACGTGCATATGCTTCAAAGGCTAACAAATCTAGAAAGAAATTGTTATTTGAACCAGGTGACTTAATGTGGGTACACTTTCGCAAAGAACGCTTTCCGGAGAAATGAAAATCTAAATTGAATTTATGAAGACAAATAAATATTAGGATCTTGAATCTTGAATGAGCATATATACTTCAAGGATTATGATTTAGGCAGTGCATATATGTTCCAGCTGTGAAAGATTTGGGGGTAGTATCCGGTGATGACCAGCCAGCCCGTGCATCATGCTATGGCTCTTCTTTTCGGCTTCTAAAAGTTGTTTTCGGCTTTTTTACAATAACTACTATTTTGAATCCGAAGAAGAAGAATAAAATCCATTAGAATATTTTTTTAGAAATTCTTAAATTCAGTAATAAATTAGCAAGGATTTTGCTTCGAAATCCTTTCATTTAAGTAGCCAGCCCAGCCTCTTTCTATGCTCTGATTTCTGAGGCCTGACTTAGCTTGGATACCGCTTTTAATTGAATTTCTGTTTTCCAAAATGGGATTTACCGAATTTTTCATGACTCTGAGGTTCAACCAAATCCATCTTTTGTTTCTTTTTTCCTTCCTATACTAAAAAAAGATTGAAAAAGGGGAAATTTTCGTCATTTCACAGAGAATTCCTTGCATAGCAATAATTAAAATGAAAAAAAGGGAATGACAAAGCATCTGGGAATAAACGATTAATTTCTATCAATAAACCTGCTAAAGCCCCAAACCATAGAGTACTTAGCATGGGTGTTTTATATCTCGCTTTCAAATGGAGTGTCTTTTCAAGTCAAAGTTTACAAATTTATTGTAGTACACACTGTAGCGACTTCATATTTATCGGCCAAAATCGCACACGAATTTCTATTACTCTATGTTATGGCCTAGGACCCCAGCGATGCATGCAGCAGTCAAGTGAATAGTACCGTTGGTACTGTAGCACGCTTGAACAGTACTCGCGCAGTACTGTAGCAACACTGCCTGTTTAGGGGTAAAATCTTATGCATGTCTTTATATTTAGAATAGTTTGATGCATATCTTCATATTATGAATAGATGGATGCATATCTTTATATTAGGAATAAATATATGTATATCTTTATATTTAGTTAGTATGGATATAATATTATCTTTAGTTATTGGTTGCATTAGATTATGTTAGTTTCTGTACTGTTTGGGGCTAACCACATCTATATAAATAGAGGAGCTACATAATTTATAATCAAGCAATGAATAAATAAAATATTCTCTAAATAAGTCTCAAAGTCTCTCTACCTTATTAGGGAAGAGCCCTGATGGCGGTTAAATGGGGGCGAGTACCCTATCCCTGGTATTCGGGCTCATACCTAATCAAAACCGACCACAACATTATGATAATATCATATCCATACTATCTAAATATAAAGATATATATCTATCTATTTCTAATATAAAGATATGCATTCAACTATTCTTAATATGAAGATATGCATCTAACTATTCTAAATATAAAGATATGTATAAGATTCTATACCTAAACAGGTAGCGTCACTATAGTATCGCACGGGTATTGTTCACGCGTGCTACAATACCCACGATACTGTTCACTCGTCTGCTGCATGCACCGTCGGGATCTTAGGCCATAACACTCCGTACACTCTCTCACGAACGACTCAAAAACCATAAGCCATAAGCCGAAACCAAAAAGAAGACTGCCCTATCAAACCACGGGAAGGTAATTTTGGAGGATATTAGATTATGAGTAGTTTTGTGGCCAGATAAAAGTTCATTTCTTTGTGGGCATGAGCAATGCTGCAATGGTCTATATGTATCATTCCAAGGAGCAGTATTGCCTTAACCGAATTATGCTTTTGAAAGTATAGAGCTAAAATGTTTTGTTAGGGGACATGTCTAGCAGCTCTTAAGTAGTAAATCAATTGTTGATGCTTTCTGAATGTCTAATCGAAGATGCCTGAGTGTTGTTTGACTTCAAGGTTGTTATGGATTCAGGAAATATTTTGTCTAAAAAAAGGAAATAGTTTTGTGATTACCTATCTCTTTATGTTTGACCTTGAGCTATTTATATATAATCTCTGACTTTCTAATTTGTTCCATTTTCTTTTGAAAGTCTCATCTGTTTACTTCGACTTCTTTGCCTTGCATTAACTGATGAATGCTTTCTTATAAAAAGAGGGGCTTTTGTGGTGGTTGGTGGTGGTTGGTCTACTCATCAATGTTCATATTTGAAGATAAATTTCTATGTTGCCATTGATACCTGCATAGTTTTTGGGATGCTATATTGGTGATCAAGTCTTGTTATATTTTTTGCTTAGATGGTACTGGATGTCTATATATCCCTGCATAGTCTCTTCATATATGTTTTCTTTTTCACTTCTATTTGCTTGTAGTGACAACGAATGGGGTTTATGTGCTGAGATCAAGCAGGAGTCCTTAGCAGCATGCTGGGTGAACATCAAAAGGGCTACTTTTCCCATTTGAGTTAAAATTAGAGGATGATTTGGAATATTTTATTAAGTCAATGTAATGAGAAGCTTGTATTACCAAGTAGTAGGTTACTTATATCTACAGCAGCAGGAGGTTACTAGTGAAACTCCATAGCATTGAAGTTTATATGTATAGTTTTGATAAACTAAATTTGCAGCACATATCTTTCTGCTATCTGAGGTACTTTGCTACCTTGTATCTGAGATGCTCTTGTAATGGCAATGCATGAAATTTTTTGGAAAGCTACATAGTTCAGTCAAAGCAACAACGGTGTTTGACTAGTTTAACTGACCAAAAGAACAACTTTTACTAGTTACTTGGTACTTACACATGGGTATAATGCCATATTTTTTTCCCTGATAATAACTTTTGTAAACACAGAATTGAAGAAATTAGTTTCTAAGTATACTATCATATTGACATTTTGTGTAAGTCAATCAGTAAAAATCAATGAAGTTCTAAACAATACCGCATTAGTATTGTCAATTGAAAGTGACAGAAAATATTGTAACTATTTTATTATTCCTATTCCCCATATTGAATTTTATTATAAGTAAACATGATTATAATACTTTGGGAAAGTTCAAAAAATTACATGCTAGAAATATTCTTAGATCTAGAAGTATAGTTGTCTTTGAAAGCAACTACACTTATCTTAAAATGCAGCTGTTCTTCAGAAAAGCATTACAGAGCAAGGTTATTCCTCAGTATAATTTATTAGTGCCAGTTTGTGCACTTAATCTATAAGCTAAGAAACACAAAGAAGAGAATATCTTTCAGGATGTTCGAAAGGGAGTAATCTCATAAGCAATTTGGCTTTCCCATGCTATGGAGTTGAACTTTGTGAAGTCAGAAAATAAGCATGTG
Source organism: Melocanna baccifera (assembly GCA_036346265.1). Lineage (NCBI taxonomy): Eukaryota > Viridiplantae > Streptophyta > Magnoliopsida > Poales > Poaceae > Melocanna > Melocanna baccifera. The sequence continues at coordinate 18,598,789 of CM070710.1, forward strand.
TTTATTTGGTAATGGCCTCATATTAAGTTCTTCATTTCTATGTTATTAATGATATCTGGTTGGTTGTTCGGGTCTTCCATAATGCATACATATGCGGTTTGGCCACATATCAATGGAGGATTCCTTGCTTCTTTCGTACAGTGAAAGGGTAAGAATCATGGGCCATGAACAAACCTCACCTTGTTCCCTTTAAATCATTTTCCTTGCTAGCATCTTAGCTGTTTTTGTTTACCAAAGAGAGGCAGGAAGTCCTTTCTCAGGACATGATAGAAGTACAGCTGATTTGTACATTGTGGTGGATCTGAGTCATGTGTAGCTATTCATTGCTGCATATATGCAGATCACTTCCTGCTGATGAGGATACCAGCATCAGATCTCCAGCGGATTCAGATTTGTCGAACCTTAAAGGAGACCAACATTGTGGCTTCCATTTTGATGATGCACATGCCCATTGATTCTTAAAACGTGCCATAATCTGAATTTAAGATCTAATTGAGTTTTCTACGGGTTTCATGTGGGGAAAGACTTATGCTAGACGCAGATCAAAAGAGATTTCAGCTGGCAACAGATCAACAGATAAGGTAGTGTCGGACCCTGGGTTCGCAAACCCAGATCCTCTATGATTCCACTGCACCATTCTCTGGATCAGTAGATAGTGTTGATATATATATTAATGTATATCAAAAACATATTATGTGGTAGCTTAATTAATACAGTAATAACTTACTCATAGGCTGATCGGGCCAAAATCAATAAAATATAGCAGCGGACTTGCCCACAGGTAGAACCCTTAGGATTTGTCTATAGGCAGCCAACTGGGGTTCGCGATCTAGTTCTCAGCCTTGTCGTCTTCCAGCTTTGTCGATCCCTTTTAAAGTATTAGGCCGAAATGTTCTGGTGCAGCGAAGAGTCATTCCAGGTGCATCGAATCAAGCCGAGGTTGGCTATGGACGTGAAGGGCGCGGACCGAGAGAAGAAGGCCGGTGTGGCAAGCCCCAGCTGGAAGGCACAAATTGACGGTGGGTTTTGCAATTAAGAGGTGTGGAACATGTGTGACGTGGTCAGATTGCCACAGGGTTCGCTAGAGCAGCGAAATTAGCGAGCAGGTCATGGCGGCTCACACAGGCGGCTCGTGCCGAGCTTGACCTGGGGAAGGAAGAAGAGGCGCAAGGAGGGAGGAGCAATGGGGCAACTCGGGACACCATTTTTTAGGTGAAGTGGGGCAGTTGGCCACTGGAAGCATTGAAGACACGTGCACGGTGGAATAATGCTTGGGTGGGAGCGTCGCTGAGGAGTAACGCCGACGGCGGGGCAGCGTGCGCGTAGGCTAGTAGACATAGGCGCAGGGTTAGGTCGGTGGGGAGGGGAGCAAGGCTACGAGACGGTGGCGTGGATTTGGCGTGAGCTGAGTCAATGCAGAGCAGCACCAGGGGGAATAGCAGGGGCATTGTGTGGCAGAGAGAAGGGGAAAAACGATGTGCGGCGGAGCTAAAGAGAGGAGGTGAGGAGCTAAGTACGGTGAGGGAATCTAGCGCCGGGGGAGAAGAGGATCCCAGAAAGGGGTGGAGCTAGGCGGGAGGGGTGACGCGAGCTTGGCGGTTGACGCGGGCAGGTGTGGCATGGTGGACGCCACTGGGAGCAGAGTAGGGGAAGGAGGAAGAGAGGAGGGGTGCGGGGTGGGCCAAAGGCTAGGGGAGGAAGGTCGGCCGAGTCGGCGGCAGGCGCGCGGGAGCGTCAAGTCTGGGTAGGCGCCAGGAGCAGAGGGGAAGGGAGAGGAAGGAAGAGGTCGGGAGAGGGAGGGGAAATGGGTTGAGAGCCCAAAGGCTTTTGATGAATTTCGAATTTTTGAATTTAGGACTTAAATTTGTAAATAAGTTTTGAATTTGAAAGCTTAGCTCAAATTTTTGGATTCACGAATTGAATTTCAATGCTGTAGAGTTCCGAGAGATGACTGTTGAAATTTCATAATTTGAATTTCTAGATATAATAATTAGATGGGAAGGTTTTAATGTTAACTTCGATTTTAAAACTCTATTTTTGATCTTGAATTTCCAAATTCCAAATTTTAGATTTGGATTTAAGACTTGCAAGGGGATTTGGAATTTCTTGATTTGATTTTCAGTCGTAGTTCTTGATTTCAAGATTTTGATTTTCCTTATTAGAATTTTTTGCAAGGAACCAAATTGAGAAAGTCGGATAAACGCCAAAAATTTTTAGACAATACCGGAATTCGCCAAAAAGATTTTAAAATTTTTGCAAATACAATAGTCTCATATTTTTGGGATGTTACAGGAATCGATCATGATTGCAATGCTGAAGCAGAGAACAAATTGCAATCCTATTTCGATGCCTTTCTCCTGCGCCAAAATCCCCATATCGCTACCATCGTCAACACGGGACTTCCCGGCTGCTGCAAGGGGCCAAGTCCTCGCCCTCCAGTCTTCCACGAGCACTGCCTCTGCTCGCTAATCCGTGCATCCTGACAGCAGGCCTTTGATAATCTTGCTGTGAATTTTACCTTGGTTGACCTTCAGACAGGTGCATGGTTCTGATAATCAGCTGTATTGGTCGTATCGGTCCCCTGGTAAAATTTCAAACCAGCTCCAAAAAAGTTATTTCGCATGAATTTTGTCGAATATAGAAGAAATTTTTGCCAAAATTTGTTTTGAAAAATTTCAATCCATATTATCAACTGATTTTTGTCATTTTTTAATTTAAATTTTAATCTGAAAATTTTGGCCCAAAATTCTTAAAAATTCCCATCGGTCATATCGGTGATATCAGTCCCCCCCCCGGTAAAATTTTAAAACCAATTTTCAAAACCCTGGACAGGTGAGAATTAGCAAACCATCTGACGACAACCTATGGAATAGATTTGTTCAGTTTTTTTAGTATATTGTGGTGGTCCATATTTCATTTTGCGCTGCATTCTTTGATGCTGTGGGCAGAAGCTTGTTTTTGTCGTAAGTTCAGTTCAGAAAAGTTCACTGGATTGATGCAATTGTTGTTTTGTCAAATGTCAATGTGGTAACTCTTTCAGAATACCAGTCTTCGGAGTCCTTGCAAGTATTGAACATCAATGAGGCTGTGAGCACAAGTTGTGAAAGCTATGTGCAGATCAACATCAGTACATTGAAGAAGGCGGATACCTCGATATCTGCGGAGGAGCTTTCGTTTGATCATGTCTCCTTTGAGTTCTTAAGAATGTCCAGATTCCCTCCACCAATCCACCATGTTCGTGCAGACCTCACTTTGCATGTCCTACTTTTCTTTATTCCATCTCTCTTATGTAAACTCTGCATCCTATTCTATTTGCTAAAGTAAACTCTTGCTATTCCGGTTCAGAGATCATAGACTTTTTTTGCCTGTCCTTGATGATTCAATGATTAATAAAATGTCTCCAATCATTGAATAGTCCTTCACACGGAACTGTAATCTTGGATAAGTCACTGTCTTGTCTACCAACTAGCAGTTGAAATTTTCTAATATTGTAATCTTCAGCTCTTCGCATCTCCAGAACATACCTTGGCTGTTGCTAGTCGTTAGCTTATCACCATACACTTTAGCCCAACCGTGGACTGCCATTTCTTTAATCATGGTCACATTTTAAATTTTTGCAGATGATATCTCCTGCAACCTTTCTGAGTTCTGATTTCTGAACAGTATAAAATCACCTGAACTGTTGTGCATTTGTCTTCACCCACCAAGTACCTCAAACCACACTCCACAGATCACCTCTCACCACCAAGCCCTAAATTCACATCACAATGGAGGCTGAAGGACTCATTGCTGAGGTAGGCTGGACCATGTTCGACATGCCGTTGCAGGGCGAGGAGTCGGAGATAATGGCGCAGCTGCTTGGCACCTTCCCCTCCCATGGTGAGGAAGGCCACCAGGAGCTGCCTTGGTCTGATCAGGCTTCCCATCAATGCTACTATAACTGTAATCCTAACAGCAGTGCATGTAGTGACAGCAATGCTAGTAGTCTAGTTGTTCCATCCGAGTGTGTGGGCTACTATTTCAGTGACTTAAATGAGGCACTGGGTATTAGCTCGGCCTCCTGCATTACATCAGATGACCTGAACTTAGTCCAGGAGCAAGGTGCAACTGAGTTTCTGAATGTGATTCCAAACCATTCCCTTAATTTACATGGGAATGGCAAGTCGAGCTGCGATGATCTTGATTCAGTCGGTGCTGCTAACAAGAGAAAGCACTCCGTAGAAGAAATTGATGGCGGAATAAGAGTAAGTACTGATGATCACTGATTAATTCTTTTCACCAGTTATGTTTAAGAAAGATGTTCGTATTGCTGATGTAAATACTTATTGGAATGGATTAAATGTAGGGTCGGAAATGCACAAGAAAGGCTGAACCGAAGCGACCGAAGAAGGCCAAGCAAAGTACAACAAGCTGTTGCACTTCTGAAAACGATTCAAATGCTTCTCAGGAGTCGGCAGATGCTCATGCTGGTGCTAGTCCGAAAAGCAAGGTTCGGGCTGGCCGTGGGGCAGCAACTGATCCGCAGAGCCTCTATGCAAGGGTACTATAAATGATAATATCTTTTGTATCTGAAGGATTAATATTTTTCCATAACTGAATGTGAAAATACTAATGCCGTTCTTCGCTTAAGCAGAAAAGGAGGGAAAGGATCAATGAGAGGCTGAAGATACTGCAGAACCTCGTGCCCAATGGAACCAAGGTATGATTCTGAACAAAAATGCTACTGACAGCAGTTACATGAACGAAATACTAAGGTCCGATGGCCAAAACAACAATACTTGTGTTGATCTTGCAGGTAGATATCAGCACCATGCTTGAAGAGGCAGTCCACTATGTGAAGTTCCTGCAGCTCCAGATCAAGGTGAGGATTTGCAGGATTTAGTTTAGTTCAGATCATCCAAATTGTTCTGCGACGACATGCCATTGACCATTTTTTGTCCAATTCTTCAGCTCCTTAGCTCCGATGAAATGTGGATGTATGCACCAATTGCGTACAACGGGATGAACATTGGAATTGATCTTAACATTGAGAGATGATTCGATGGTCTCAAGTGGGAAATGCAGTTTGTGTTTAAGCTCGAGGAGTTTATCACTAACCATGCACTGTACTTCTTACAATAAGCCATTTTGGAAAGTTGGTATACGGTTGATCAGCAGTTACTGAAGGATCATAAGTAAATACTGGGACAGGTCCTGAAACTTGTGAAGACAAGCCACAAGCCGCCCAGGCAACTTACATCAACTTGCATGGGGCAAGATTTTGTCCTTCAGAAAAGACCCCGTCTTTGTTTTGTTTTTTTTTGGGGGGGGGGGGGGGGGGTGGATTTACCATGAAATGCAACATCTTTGGTTTGGGATGTGCTGACAACGGCAAACATCCAGCTCGACGATGAAAGGGAAGACGCCAACACCATCACCTGGTCCTTGACAACCAATGGGGAGTACAGCGGCCGCCCTGCCTGCAAGCTGCAGTTTGCTGGATCAATCTCCTCGTCCTTCAACTGCATAATATGGAAATCTTGGGCGCCATCAATCTCCTCGCCTCTTCCTGCCCAGTCTGCCGCGCTGAACTTGGAACGGTGCAGCGCTCGGCCCATTCAGAGTGTGCTCCTCCTCTAAGAACGCTTGGGCGGCGATGGTCTGCAACACGACAGCTCCAGCCTCACTCATGGAACAGCACCGCCACTGGCCTTGCGATCGAGCTGGTGGAATTCCATGCTGTCAGAGTGTGTACCCCGTCCAAGCGCAAAGGCCATCGCTCGATGATCATCTCGATAACCTGGCGAAATTCGAAAGACCGAAAAGGAGCCAACGTGTTCTTCAGCACAAGCCTCTGAACCTCCAGTCCTTGGTTTTCGGAGCTGCACGAAGAAGCGAGAAGCTGGTGCATGGCGGCTTTTTTTAGGCCTTATTAATCTGCTGTTCTGCTAATGCTGCCTGTGAAGTCCTCTGCTGTTTTCTCTTTCTTGGTTCTCCCCTGGCAACTTAACAGCTTATAACTTAAGCTGATCTGACCGGATCTTTCAAAGAAAAAAAATTATCATGGATACAAATAATGTCTGCAGATGGATTGCCCCCAAACTAAGGCGCTAAACTTCGGTTAAATTAATAGTTGTATGATATTATGCTTAAGGAAAATGTTGCGTTCCAAACATAGGTCATGTTCTTTTGGGTTTTTGGTGTCTCTGAAAATCAAAACAAACGAAACGGTTTTTTAAAGTAAATTATCCAAATAATTTTTCAAATTTAAAATCATATGCGTCGTTCACATCAACATTTCGAAAAACTTAACTAAAAGTCATTGATCATAGTCCAAAAGAACAGACCATATATTCTGTCCGGTATTGGATGTTCATGAAAAATTTTCACTCATCATCCGTTGCTTACGACGTACTTCTTTGTGAACTGTCATCATAAAATATTTGTAATTTTCATTGTTGGAATCCTCTCCACATAGAAGCATGACCCTAATAAGAATAAATGATAACCCATTCATGGAGTTGACGCGCATTAGAAATTAACCCATTCATGGAGTTGACGCGCATTAGAAATTTCATTTTGGAAATTGCCAAACAATCTTTAAGTGTTAAATTCACTATAAAAATTTTACAAGCTAAAGAATACTCCGTACATTATTAGTGGGGGACTCCCCGGCCGGAGGCCTGGCCACGTGTCAACTTTACAAAAAGGCCTATGAGTTTTCATAATTACGTACAGATCCTCGATTCTTACAAAAAAGTCTTTGATTTTTTTTACAAAAAAACCCTCCACTCTTCTTTTACTGGATAACGCCTTGCGGTTTTCTGTAATTATGTATAGGTCTTGATTCTTTCAAAAAGACTCTTAATTTTTTGCAAAAAAGCCCCTCCGCTTCTCTTTTACTGGATAACACCTCGCGGTTTCTTTGAAATTATACGTGGGTCCTTAGGTTTTTTCGGAGAAGCCCCTGGCATGTCATTTTTATACGAATTTCTGTCTCTTTTACTTCGATCCACATGGTAGCAAATTTTTATCTCTTTTACTTCGGTTCACATGGTAGTTAGTACGATGTGGTGCCGTGTCTATGTGGCTAGCAATTGTTAGAACAGAGATGTGATGTGATATGCTGCACGCATTGCTTACAAACTTTACACCTCACCAATCAGTGAATAATCTCAGTGGATTCGGCCCATTAGGCTTAAATTGCACAACTACTGGGCCGGCCCAATAGAGCCCAAACAAAGCCCTTCTAGAAAATGTGGAGAAAAAGGCAAAAATATCAAAAGAGAGGAATCGCAATTCGCAAACCCCCCTAGACCTACGCGCCCCCACTGCTCCTCCCGGCTCCCACCATGGCCGCCTCCCCCTGCGGCGGCGCCGGTTGCGGGCCCCACTGCTCCTCATCCGCTGCCACCGAGGAGTCTCCAGAGGAGAGGTTGGGCCGCCTCTCCATCTCCGGCGGCGCCGCCGCGTGCGGCAAGTGCGGCGGTGACGCGGCCGTCGTCGCGGTTGCCGGAGGCGTCCGCATGTGCGGGGAGTGCTTCCGTGCCCACCTGTTCGGGAAGTTCAAGCTCGCCGTGACGAGCAACGCCATGGTGCGGCCAACCGACTCCGTCCTCCTCGCCTTCTCCGGCGGCCCCGCCTCCAGGTTCACTTCCCCCATTTTTTCCCATATTTTTTAGATTTTATCGCAATTTTTAATATTGTTTTACCGCTCATAGTTGCTTCCTTTGCATTGTTTTTGTTGTAATCTGTTGAACTGAAGTGTTTTTTTGTGTATATTCTAGGGTGGCTCTGCAATTCATACACGAGATGCGGTCCAAGGCGATCCAGAGCTGGGACGCGAGCAATTCGCAAGCCCTGCCGGCCTTTGGCGTCGGGGTGGCATTTGTCGATGAGAGTGTTCTTTCGTCGAAGCCGAAACACGAAATTGAGCCGGCAATTGAAGATATCATGTCAGTTGTGTCGAGTTTATCGCTTGGCGATAACTCAATGCACGTTGCGCCTCTTGAGGTTGTGTTCTCCTTGGAATCGAAAGTCGGGGAAGGCAGGTTGAGAGAGCTGATTGGCATGATTGATGATGACACAGGGAGGGAGGATTTCCTTCGGTGCTTACGCATGCTTTTGTTGCAGAAGGTCCGTTTCTTCAGTGCTTGCGTGTGCTTTTGTTGCAAATGGTCCTTGGGTGATGCTTTTCATTTAGTGACTGAAGTCACTGTTGCTGTTTCGTGTTGATATACTGTTCAGATTGCACTGGAAAACGGGTACACCAAGATAATGCTGGGATCATGTGCTTCTGCAATAGCATGTCATGTGCTATCTGCAACCGTGAAGGTATATAGCTGATGATATTTTCTCTGTGACTTGGGTCACTGATTGATAGTTGAAGAGAACATAACTACATAAGAGAACCTAAAGAGCATGTCTGAATTGCTAATTATCTCCAGGGACAAGGTTATTCTTTACCAGCTGATGTCCAATATGTTGATACACGGTGGAAAGTACCTGTGGTTCTTCCACTCCGTGATTGCCTGGCCCAAGAGCTTAGCCTGCTCTGTGAACTTGATAGGTAAGAGGATAACTTTACTTTTTGGTTAAATCGTGCTAACGATGTCATTTATTCTAACTGGTTGTATGCGTAGTTTAAAGACGCAGCAACTTCTTGATAGGCCTTGCAGTGGCATCAACTGCTTTGTTGCATCTTTTGTTGCACGACTACGGGTAAGTAAGATTGTTCCTTGGAAGGCATGTACATACCAACCATGAATTCCCCTATTCTGAATTGAACTGAAGCTCAAACTATTTTCTTGTTCAGTGCTTTCTTTTGTAAATTGCTTGGAGGGCAGCACAAGTCGTAATTTTTACACTTTACTATCTCCATTTACAGGAAGAAAACCCTTCTCGAGAGCATACCATTGTAAGAACAGCACAAAAGCTTAAGCCATTCTCTTTTAACAAGTTCTCAGCAAATGGCTATCACGATTTCCTGCCGTCACGGCTACGTCCCAAGTTCCAGAATGTTGATAGTGACGAGTCTACGTTCTCTGATGTTCTCTGCCTGATATGCAGAAGCCCATTCAGTGAATCAGAACTCCAGAATTTGGACAGCACAAAGCACAAGGCTCAGAAGAAAAATGATCTTTGTACTGCTCATTGTTGTCAAAGCTGTCACTTCCAGATTCTACCTAGCAGTACAAACTTGCATGAACGTTTCTTTTCACTACTACCAAAGTTTTGGACCGAGAGAGTGGACACTGCATCTGCCAGCCATTGCTCGCTAAGGTGAGGTTTATCTCAATTCCTTTACGGGCTGTTTCATTGTCTTTGTAGCTATAGTGCACGTTATCAGTAGTTTAGCAAATGAAACATTAAACCTTTCGATATTTGAGCTTCTTTGTTAGAATAATGTTTTGTTCAATGTGCCCACTTGTTTCTATGTGTGCAGTTACTCCATTCGTTTATTCATGTCATGTCCTCTTCATCCTTTAGTGCACTGTTGATGTCTTTTATTTCAGAGCTCAAATAGAAGAATACCTGCTTGAAGGCAATGATGATGGAAACTGAATTTACTGCTTGACTGAAATCCAAAACTTATTGTAAGAGGATCTTTGACTTCATGATTTAATTTTGTGCAGTCACGAAATTTTCTGCCTATGGTAACATCTGATTGCCTGTTTTATACTGACACATGTGCTTAATATTGTTTTGTTTCTAGTGCCAGAAAGCCAGCAGAGATTCCTTCCTAGTTGGGCCTCACAAACCATGGTATCTATCTAATATGACACTGGTTTATTCAGGCTTCTACCATATCCTTACAATTACCATACATTATATTCTTGGCTCAATTCCTGGTGTATCTGTAAGTCCTCCCTACTGTTCAAACCTGTCTGAAATTTGTATAGTGATGAGGCAAACCATCACTTGCCAGCAAGTTTCGACTGATATCAGACACAGACAGCAGGCATCGGATAGTTGAAGGTTTCCAACTTCCATGTGATTACAGTATTCAGATTGGTCTCATCTCCTGTACCAACTATTCTGTCTGCAAAGATTGTAACCAAATGAATTTATCCAGTGATTTTAGAGCAAGCATCTTCTGTATAAATTTGTACTTACTATGGTTATACTATTACACCGTTGTACTTGATTCTTCCATTTGACATATGCCTTCTTAGAGGAAACTTTTGGAATTAACTCTGTACAGATAAATGCTGCATCTTGGTCCTTGGAACCTCATAAGATTGAATGAATGTACGTCACTACATCCTATCACGAATGCAAAATGACAAACAAGTATACACATAATATATCAGATACAATATAAGAAGTTGCAGCAAAAACTGGTAACACCACTACAAAATAGTGGTCCCTCGCACCATGCTTTGTATAACTATCTTATCAAAATGTATTTACTGCATTATCATGTTACTCCCACATATTTGCATTCTGAGACAGTAAGTCGTTTTCTACTTTCCTTGGCTGTCTTTTCCTTTGCATTTTAGTTCATTGTCTCATCTACTGAGTACTGACCAGTATATTACAAGTGTGTGTATTACTTAGAACATTTCTTGTGAAACAAAAGTTAAGTGCATGTCGTGCGTGCTTGCATGCATGTGCACGTGCTCTTCTTGGTGTTGCTGAACCCTTGTACCGGTCAAACATCGGGATGCTATCTTATTATTAGGTTAAACTTTGCAAAAGATTAGACCTTTTGGTTAGCCACTTCAATCTGATTGGGTTGGTATAAAGCCTGGCTGATAATCTTAACCTACTTGCAAGGACTAATCCAGCTTTTCATCAATGATGGCATGACAAGTGCATGCCTAAAGTTCCCAAGGGTCTACATGGCTTTCATTTTAGATGGTTGCAGCAGGGTTTATAAAACCGATGCCAGACCAGCTACCGTCTGATAACTGATGTTGATGGATTCTGGCAGAACTTGGCAAAATTTTCAAAAAATTATTTTTTTTCATTGTTCATAGTTAAGAGTGAATAATGAGAATATCGATTGAATCGGCGAAAATCGTCCCTAAATCACTGCAAGTTGGTAGGTAGCCTTCATACAGTCATGCTAGGATTTCTAGTTATCGGCGGCAACCAATACTCACTGTTCTCAATCTTGGGTTTTAGCCAATTGAAACGTGGAAGACCGGTGCTTATATATATATATATATACGGAAGTTGCTTCTATACTCTTACAAGCTGGATAAGTAATACTCCTAATTCTAGATGTTTTGGATATTGACATAGTCAAGTGACATTTTGACCATCAATTTCTGTAAAAATATGTTGTTTCAAATAAAAATAATTATACATTATGAAAGTATATTTCATGATGGATTTAGTAATACCGATTTCATGTTATCAATTTTGGTAATTCTTTATATACAACAACAAAGTCTTTTGTTCCATAAGTTAGAGTAACTAGAAATGAAACATCCTTAATATCAAAGAACCGAGAGCCTTATAATAAAATCTACAAAGCAAAATCCTAAGACTGCATCCTGTCATCTAAGCAGAGCCTAAAATATCATACCTAAATATTTTTCTTATATCATGATTCCGATACGTAGATCGTTAATTTCTATGTGCTCCTATCCAAAGCTAATTCTTTGGATATATTTCAATCTCTCAAGTCTTTTTTAATTGTTTCATCCCACGTCAGTCTTGGTTGACCTTTGTTTCTTCTTACGTTTTCAGTACGTCTTAAAATTCCACTATGTACCGATACCTCAGAAAGCATCTGTAGGAGATGTTCAAATCATCTCGAACGATATTAGACAAGCTTCTTTTCAATTGGTGCCACCCCACCTTATCATGTATATCATCATTGCGGATTTAATCCCACCTTGTGTGACCACAGATCCACTGTAGCATCTTCATCTCCGCTACATTCATCTTCTGTATATGTTGTCTTTTAATCGCCTAGCATTTCGCTCCATATAGCATTGCAGATCTGATCATCGTCCTATAGAACTTACCTTTTAACTGTTGAGGGACTTTTTTATTACATAGGACACTCCGATGCTCGGTGCCATTTCACCCACCCCGTTCTTATTTTGTGACTCACATCTTCATCAATTTCACCGTCCCACTGTAACATCGATATCAAATATTTGACCGATATAGAGTCTAAAATAACTCATATTTGGAATCAAAGGTAGTATAAGCTAAAGCTCGTGTAGTTACTACAAATAGTTACAATTCCCACTTAAATTGTGTTTGAACTCGTGCTTTAAAATCTTTGTAGCAGGGTGGCACAGATTCTGTCCTGAGCTATCCAATCAACCTGTTCTTGGGATATTAATGTCCATTACAATGAAATGGTACTATGTGTACTACTATAAACAGCAGAGGCGGTGCTAGGCTTTCCTTGGATGATTCGGAAGCAATTGTTTGTTCTTTGGGCAGCAACAACTGGCCCCAAATAGGCCTGGAAACTAAAGGTAACAAATAGGGCTACCAGATATTGCTTTTTCTACTTAGCTCCATATCATAGTCCATACTATAATAATATCATTGATGTTTTGGTGACTCAAAAAGGCTAAGCTAAGCTAAGTTAATGCTACAACTAGCATGCTTAAGTTTGGCACTCGTAGAGTTTAGCACTGTGTGGCTTTAGTGGGTTAGTGTACAAGACCTCCTAATGCCCACTTTTGCTTGCTTCATTCTCACAAGAAAAGGCCCATTGTGTCCCCTAGTGATTGGCACAATCCCCTGCTTTCATTGAAATAGGGAGTTTGGGGGAAGGGCCCCTTGGGACATTGACATGACCAAACCTAGGCTTCATTTATTTATCATCTTGTTGTGCTTTGATTCAAAGGCTTGGGGCATTGGTCAAAGAAAACATTGTTGAGTGGGGAAAGATCTTAAGTGGTATAGTAGATAGCATCACTGTAGTTTCTGAAGCCTTGCTACATCAGTGGGGGCACCAACTTGGAAGAACTGGGTAGTTCTAGTTTACTTGCTAGTTGCTGCTCTTAGCATTTTATATGCATTAGGTTTGCCTACTAATTTGAAAAACTGATGAGGGTTAAGTCAACACTTGTGGCTTGATGATTCTTGAATGCTTTATGCAATACTAGGGTATACAGATGGTCTCTCTCTCTCGTGGGACTGGGGAACCTGAATTCAAGGCTGGGTTATTCAGGGGATTGTAGCAAACTTGATATGATGTGTCCTGGGTTGTTTGATTTGTGACACTTCTCTGCTGGCTTGCAATCCATAATGTATGTCGAAGAAATTTATAATTCAAATAGGAGGACAGGTTTGTACTTTGTACTATGTAGAGTTGTCCATTGCAGAAATTGTTGGACAGAATGGCTTGTACAATCTTAAATGCAGTGTGCCGGTTCCACATGCAGGACCGTCGGTCACAGTAGATCAACATGGCTACTGTGCAGTTTTCATTTCCTGGAGAAGAAACTTATTGTTGCTGTGGTGTTCTTCAGAGTTCAGATCTTGCAGCTGTAAATTGATTTCTGATGAATGATCTAGATGCTAAAAATAAAATGATCAAATGATCGAGCCAAGGTATTATCATATCAAGGATGCCATATGTTCATGTTCACTGAAACTTAATCAGAACCTGCTGTTCTTGCATCTTCAGGTTGCATTTCTGAATCTGATTCTTGATACAAGTTAAAACAATCATCATATCTGCAGATTTCGATGTTTCAGTCCATCAAAGGAATTGCTAAACAATTCAGGTTCCACATCAAACTCCCAATAATGGAATTTATTTTCATTTCCCTCATCCAGAGGCCTTGCTCTTGCATCTGAAAACCTGACATTTCTGATCTGATGATCTAACCTTATGTGCTCCATCCATCCTTTGTTTTCAGACGCGATTTTTCGAATGGCTAGCAATTGCCTCCTCGTCGTCTTACCTGAATCACCTAATGCAGCTACAAGGATGAGAGACCGGTGGTCCCTTACCTCCTTGATCAAGTGAGTTCAGTCCGAATCTTGGCCTTTTCCCTTGTTTTTCAAATGGCTAGCAATTGGGGTTGGTTGGTACTAAATTGCATCTTGGCATGGGACGATGCGTGTAGGACCGGCACTGTTTCGGTACTCCAAAACATTTGCCCTTGAATCGTGCGTTCTGTCCACTGTCCGCCATTTCTAACCTCGTCTCATGTGAGCTCATATATGTGCATATATTTATCATGTTTATATGTATATATATGTTGTGCCCCCACTATTCATAACTTCTGGATAGCGACTCTGCAGACAGCTTGTCCTAGTTCACGAGCAAGAAAATGTGTATTGACACTGCAAGATTAATTCCATGGTAAAAAAAAAAGCTGTGATTTTGCTTGCACAAGGTTGAATCTGTCAAGTGTTGAGATTAATTGTGAAGTTTATCGGTAGGCAGCATTATGTTATGAGATGCTATAGAGTAGCTGCATGGTTCTTGAGTAGATAAACAATGGTGTGTCTGTATTATGTCCTTGCACGCTGCTCAGTCACAAATGGCTTTGTTCTTCTGATGGATTTGGAGACCTGGGCCCACAAGGATTAGTGGCCTAACCAGGTGGTCTCACCCCAAGCACGTTCTGCAGAAGAAATGTAGCATTTTCTTGGCTGCATTAAGAATTTTAGGGGAGATGATGCATGCTAGGAGGTAGTTGAGATTACCCTCTCAAAAATTCCTTTTTTATATGTAGACTGAAGAAGTAGAGTAGTGTTCATAGCATTAAATCTACCTAATACATATTTGTGAGGGGGAGAGAAGATTGAGACAGACAATAAATATTTATTGTCTGATCTTACCAATAGATATTATACATTAAATATGCTATATCTAATACTATTTCTAAGTGATACGAATCGATATAGACATTGCTTTGCAATGTCGCCGTTGGAGTGCCCTGTGTTTAAGCTCTGTCTTAGCTGAGTAAATGAACTATTAAATTCTTGACATATACATAAATACGTGGATGCACGTACCGGTGTACTAGCCTCAGTAGGATTTAACCACCCAAGGCAAGAATTTACCAGAACTGTCAATAGGCACGGACGCAAATGGCAAGACGTAAAAAAAGGAGCAGTAAAAAAAAAGGAAATTTAATGAAACGAGAGCCACTTAAATAGAGGAGAGGAGGCTCTCTTGGCTTCTCGCTCCCACTCCCACTCTCCCACTCCGGCCGCCGCCGCCGCCGACCACCGTGCCATCAGAGCACGCGCCTCTCACTCATGGTTATTGCTTGATGTACCGGTAGCACTGTAATTAACTGACACTAATAACGAGAGGCGAAGCAAGAAGATGCTGATGGAGGAAGCAGAGGACTGCTCGGCGTGCGCCTTCTCGCTAACCTGCCAAGAAGACAGCGCCGATCTTGGGGACGGCGTCGTCGACGACGGCGACCTCTTCTTGTTCTACACCGGCCCCACCGTGGACGATGAGGATGACGACAATGAGTACATGGAGCAGCTGGTCTCCAAGGAGACCAGCTTCTGCTCCTCCTCCGACTCCGGCGCCGACGGCGACTACTCATCGGCCGCCTCCGAGGACTGGTTCCGGCAAGCGCGCCTCGCCGCCGTCAAATGGATCCTTGAAGTGAGCACTGAGCACACCCTACATAGCTAGAGCATATGCTTCTCTCTCGATTAGTTCCTTGATGTAAGGATCGATCGATCACTCACGCCATTAGATTGGCATTCGATTTGTATTTGCAGACGCGCGGATGCTTCGGGTTCGACCAGCGCACGGCGTACCTCGCCATCGCCTACTTCGACCGCTTCTGCCTCCGGCGACGCGTCGATGTAATCATCACATCACCGTAAAAATCACGCCTTTTTGTAGTCTCTCTGTTTCTTGGGAACGCGCGGATGATGTGCTTGTGTGCGTGCATTGGTGTCCAGAGGGCGGCGATGCCGTGGGCGGCGCGGCTGCTGTCCATCGCCTGCGTGTCCGTCGCGGCCAAGATGGAGGAGTACCGTGCGCCGGCGCTGTCGGAGTTCTACGCCGGCGGCGGCTACGAGTTCTGCTCCGCCTCCATCCGCCGGATGGAGCTGCTCGTTCTGTCCACGCTCGGCTGGCGCATGGGCGCCGTCACGCCCTTCGATTACCTCCCCTGCTTCTCCTCCCGGCTTCACAGGCATGACGACGGCGGCGGCGGTCACGACGCCGCTCGCGTCGCCCTCAAGGCCATCGGGTTCATCTTTGCCACGGCTGAAGGTTCATTCGTAGCTGTCCACAGTCTACCCATCAAAATCACATATTTATTCTTTCTTTCTCTGGTATCTAGTGATCTTCCTTTCATTGCTCTGATATTTTTGTTGTTTTTATGCAGCTGGCAGTGTGCTGGATTACAGGCCATCCACTGTGGCTGCAGCTGCAATCTTGGCTGCATCCTATGGAGCTCTACTGACCAAAGAAGCATTGGAGTCCAAGATGACCAATCTATCCCCATCTTCTCTTATTGAGAAGGTTAGTCACTTGCTTTCATAGATTAATACTTATTATAATTTTGATCATATTAATGTTCTATTTGGATAAACTGAGCATTACGTGTGATCAACTTTGTTATATTAATTGGCGTGGTTTGTTTCTTTGACCAGGAGCATGTTCATGCGTGCTACAGTACGTTGGTTGGGGACTTGAACAGGAGGAGCAACAAGAGATCATTGCCATGTTCAGGCTCCAATGAAATTGCCACTAGTACATATGATTCTGTTCTTGTTGATGATGTTACTGACACCGCCGCCTTCACGGCGGCAGAGCGGCGAGGAATAAGCGGATCAGGCTGGAGCTGCCGGGCATCCGTTGAGAAGCTAGCACCACCGGGGACACAGAATTTTTAGCCAGATGTCTAGGAGGGGCTTGGTTTGGATCTTCCTTTTCCCCCCTTCTTTTCCTCGTTTTTTTTAACTTACATGTTTCCAAAAAAAAAAGGTTCTTTGAGCCATTGCCATGGTTGGCATTGGCAATGTTGTTGGATTGGATTGGTTTGGTTTGTGAGAGGGAGAAGAAATGAACAAAGAAAAGGGCTGAGCTTTCCTAAGGAGAGGAGAGCTTGAGTTGAGCCCCAATGCCAGTGCCCAAATGGAGCACATTTCCTTTGAACTTTACTCGAAAGTTGCACTATTTGAAATGATGCCATTGTGGATGCCATGTTGCATTGCATTGCACTGCATATGGTGAGATGCTGTTGCATGCCGAGAAGTTGCAAAACAAGTAGTAACACTGAAAGGTTGAGGGTTTGGCCACTGTTTGTAGAGCAATTTTTTTTCTGCAAGTGGATATGTGATCACTGATCAGTGGGGAGTGGTGTTTCACTCAGCTGCACTGCACTTGCATGGGTTACATTGGTTTGTAGCAAACCTTGTGGAGTGGTTGTAACTTCTGTAACCTCTTCTTCTGTTCTTGAGAAATGGAATCAGATTGCATTTTGTGTATGCATGCCTGAGTGTGCCCTGTGGGTTTCTTGATCAGTTCAGCTGGAAGCAGGGAACTGCATACTTTCAGTGCCATTCATTCAGTTCTGGGCCAATGTTTTTTTCCCTCTCTTTCTCTCCCTTTTAGCAGGGAGAATCCAAGGCAACTTTTTCCTGTCACATTGCAACCAGCTTAGCACTTGCTTGATTCCACAAAGGCACACCCTGTGATGAATTAGGGCAATCCCCACTGCCACAGTGCTTCCATTATTAGTGAACAAACAAGAACATGGCATTGTTTTGGGCCGGGTTTCATTGCATTCCACAGTAATGTAAAAGAAGAGATGATCTGTAGAGAAAGCTCTTGTCAACCATGATTGATAAGTACATTGTATCCTTTTGGTAATAATTGTGCACGTTGAGGAGGAAAGCATGCATCACTGTGTGCTGTTGGAAGAGCGACAAGTGTTGCATATGGATGGTATTAATGTACAAGGTGCATGAGATTAGTACTTTATATCAATAACTGCCGAAAGATTAGCACTGGAAATGTGACTTTTAACTAGTGTATTTAGTTGGGGGAGAACTACGTGAGCTTGTTATTTCTAACACTTAGTGGAGCACACCACAAAGGAAGGTTCAATTGAAGAGCCAAACAAAAGGCCAGTGTTAGCAATAAAGGTTCAATTGACAATTGTTGCAAGTTCTTAAGGAGCGAGTTATCTAAAAGTTGTGGCATGCGAACATTTTTTTTCAGCAAATGATATAGTTAATACTTCCTAAAATGACAATTCTTGACAAATGCATAAACTTGACCATGAAGTGCATTTAGATGTGTAAAATACTTATCATTCCTTGATAGACAAAGATTTTGTGATGAGATGATTAATGTAAGAATCTTAGTACAATGCCATATTTAGCACTTGTGAGTTATAATAGATTCACTCACTACTTGCATGCAGACCAAGTCTCCTTGAAAGATAAATAACCATTAATTCCATGTTATTCTTCAATGAAGGCAACTCTGACAAATACTAACTCCATTAATTCTTGCATCTGGCTTCACCACTAGCACTAGTCAAGGTAAGAACTACTAGAAGGTTACAACAAATGTGCCATGATGCTCTTGCAGGAAATATGAAGAAACACATGGCAAAATATTATTATTATGAGACTATGTAGAGGTCACCTCTATTAAGGGTATTAGTGTCATTTCCTATTGTCTAGTGTTGTGGCTACAGACCAAACAGAGAAAGAGGTAGTGGGGAGCTAGGTATCGAATGACCTCTGCCTTCCTCGGGGCTTCATCATGCTCATACATATATCCCCCGAGAAGTGCCTTTACAAGTGCCCCTTACACTCGAGTTCCTTTCCGAGACTATCATGCCATCGTACACGGGTTCATAACTCGCTAACAGGCTAGCTGGGTTTAGGTGGGGGCCACCCCTACGACATCTAGGATTTAGAGTTGTGTATATATTGTATTCACTATATATTACCCTTTGGGCTATGCAATAGAACTAACTTTTATTCTTCCATTCTCTCCTTAAGAGTTAATATGGTATAAGAGCTTTGGTTCCAAACTTAACTCCGTGCATATTCCGCTGCAGCTGCCCCCGGGAGCAGCGAACTTTGCTCCCAGGGGCGACCACTAGATTCAGCCGTCCTGGACCTCGCCCGTGCACCCTCGCTATCGCCTCGGATTCGGCAGTCGCATTTGCCTCTACACCGACGTTGCCCCAGCCTGGATCCGGCCTCCCCTCATCGGATCCATGCCACCTCCGCCAGATCTAGCCAGATCCGGCTCTCTCCGCACCGGATCTGCTGCCTCCTAGCCGTCGCGCCTGCGCTCACATTAGGGCCATCCACGCCCGCACCATCATCGCCGCCACTGATGATGAAGGTGCCACCTCAGCTTGGATCCGACCTCACCGTGCCAGATCCTGCCATCACCTCGTTGCCCGCCCGGATCCAGCGGCCGCGCCAGCCTCTGCACTGCCATCCCCACCGGATTCGACTGCCTCCGCATCGGGTCGCCACCTTCTTAGGCCACCACCCTCTCAGGTCATCGCCTTGGCTCTCGCCCCCAGCTGCTCCGACTGGCCGTGCTCGCGTGCGGGAGGGCGAGATGGAGAGACGGGGAGAGAGAGGGGATGGATCCAATGAGGTGGCCCTCCCCTTTTGTCTTGGCAACAATGAGCTGTTTTGTCTTGGTATTTGATGCTTAGACGAGGAGATAGGTTTTATTCTACAGGTAGTATTTTGAGTTCTTTTCTTAGAGTCTTCCATTACGTTTATCCAAGTCCGTAGCTACTCTCATTCGTTCGTCAAAACCATATGAGTCCACAAATTCCTTGTCAATCAGCCGATTGCTTTGTTAGCCATGGTCCATCCTCTCGAATGAGTGTGGTCATCTTCTTCTTTTCGCATAGCCGCAGCCGTTGCTCTTCTCTTTAAGCTATTGCTGATTGAAGAAGTCTTTATGATCCGTCGCTTCTCTTTGAACCGCTGCCCTGAGCTTCTAGGACCGCCGCGCTTTTTCTACACTGCGCCTCTGTTGCACTTCTTGTGCACAGCACCTTCTATCTCCCTTTTTGGCTTGATTTGATATCTCTCTCTACTTGTATCACCTTTCACATCCTCTTCGTTATGTTACTGCGGTCGACTTTGCTCCCGCTTACCTTTACCTTCTTGACTCTCTGCACTTTGTGCTTTATGGGCAGCCACACAATTTTGGATGGGAGGCGATTTTTTCGACATAATTTTTCAAGAACTGCACGCTATGACGACATATTCAAGATTCGGATTTTGGATTTTTTTCTTTTTAGTGTCAATTTTTTCAAATACAATGCTATTGCATATACCTTGTATTTGAGGGAGGTGTTAAAGGTATTAGTGTCATTTCCTATTGTCTAGAGTTTTAGGTTGTGTGTGTCTTGCATTCACTATATATTGCCCTTTGGGCTATGCAATAGAACTAACATTCATTCTTCCATTCTCTCCTCAAGAGTTAACGACCTCATTATCGTAGTTTGAATTTGGTTTTGAAGTTTTTTTATTTTTCATAATTTCTGTCAGGTTTTAACCGATCTGGCAACGACGATCAGACCAAGCCTAGGCATTTCTTCAAACTCTATGAAGAGTGGTCTGACTGACAGCTATAGAGCAGTTAGACTGGCCATATGACATTTTGAAAATTGGACACACACACTTGTGTAGGTGTGTTTGGGAATGTGTTTGCACCAGGTGTCATAAAAATGAAATTCTAAGCTGAAACTAAATAGAGTTAAATCGAAATTTTAGAGAGAGTATTTTTTTTGTGCTCTTAAATGGTCAATCCAGCCAAACCATGGCGGTCTAACCATCATTAGGCCAGCAGTCAGGCCGGTCCCTTGTTACCAAGGTGAGTTTGAGAGCTATTGGACGGTCAGACCAGCTTGTGGTTGGCGGCCAGACCGGCCCTGTAGATTCATAGCTAAATTGGTTTAAGTGTGTGCATGGCATAGATGTCGTTGGTTGATTATGTTGTATTGCATGATGCATGATTTGGCTAATGCGAGTTAAGTACATAGAACTTGTGTTCGAAATAAGATTGCTTTGTCTTTGGATGTGCATGTTGCTTGGAGAGTGATGGCGATCAATGGTAGGGGACCGGGATTAGACGGGAGAACTGAGGTCTATGCGGTCAAGTGAGTCTAGATGAGACTACGTGGCTCAAGTGGGAAGCACAGAAAAGACGAGGGTCGCGATGAGATGAGTTGGTGCATGTTGTGCGTTAAGTGACGAAGCCGATGCACGTAGTGATGGTTCAGAGGAGACCGAATGCATGAAGACGTGACAATTAGTCATGGGCGCTGTAGGTTACGTGTCAAAACATGCAGAGATGTTTTGATAGATTTGATTAGTGTTTTGGGCTATCAGAGTTCTTTGGATGAGCCGCTTTAAAAAAACGTGTGTCTGTAAAACCTGATATAATATTGGGTTAACAGGTTATCCTATGTAAACAGATGAAACCCAACCGATATGAAGTTGAAAAAGAGGTAAAAACCATTCACACCCTTTGATCCACTACAATTACTTTCTGGAATCAATCATGATGACATCTTTACATGCACCGCCTAAACCCTAAAGTTGGTCTTCTGGCTTCATCCACTAACTAATGCAGGTCTTACATTGCACGCTCTGCCTCACAGGCTTACAGCTGGTAAAAAGAGCTTTTTCTCTTTCCCCTCCTGCACCTGCAATGCATGCACTCGGCCAATGAAAATGCCCCATGGGCAAAGGAGTGACTTTCTGAGGCACCACCATCTCTGCAAGCCTGCCGCCTGCTAGCTGCTGCAACGCATGGCATTGCAACCCCCTCTCTCTCTCTCTCTCTCTCTCTCTCTCTCTCTCTCTCATTCATGTGGCCTCATTGCTTAGTTTTCTTACTTCGATGTTGCCATAAAAAAGAGAGGGATTCTGCCTCTGCATCGAAGCATGGCCACAGATGTTGCTATTCTCAAACAGTGTTTCCCCCCATTTTCCCTTAAGTTTGGCTAGGGCATGCATGGAATATGGAACTCAAACTAGTACAAATTGAAAAGGTTTTTAGGCATGTTTGGCAGGTTCAGTTGGGCAAAAGCACCTATTGTTAGATTTGAATAATTCAGCGGTAGACCATGCATGGTCCCAAGATCGAGAGGAATTGGGTTTAGAGCATCTTGAGAGCCCATGTTGTAGGCCTGATCGAAAGTAAGTTCCGACTGATAAAAAAAAGTTGGGAGTATCTATGAACATGAATTTTATCATTTCCCATCGCCTGCTATGAGTACGGGTAGCTAAGTACAAATAAGCCCCTAATCTATAAACTAAAATTCCTGAATATATAGGAAAATGCTGTTTTATCTTAGAAAAGCATCTTGACCCTTCCATGTACTCCCAATGGAGCTGGCATGTTAAGACTTCATGGTTTGGAATATGGCATTAGCTTACCAATACGTCTATCTATGTTTGTTCATTAGGATCCTACGATCCTGCAGGACTGTTCCAATCTTGATCCTAAGTAAAATCTAAATCTGGTAGCTTATAATGTTTAGAATCATAATTGTGTGGCTGAGAATCCTATTATATATGATCCTACCAACCCGAAAACGGTTCTACCTAAGATCAATCCTCACAACCTCGTTGTGTAAAATACACCATACACAAATATAACAGTAGTTGTGCCATTAGTAGGATTCAGGCACCTCTTCCAGACTTGATTCCTAGAGTCGGCATACATTGATTAATTTTCGTTGGGTCCAATTCTTTTGTCACTTATAAGACCTCTGCAATCGAACTCGTCAAGAAGAATGGAACAAATATATTGCAAGTCCATCCAAGCAGATCAAACCAACATGTTTAGAAGAATTTCTTGAACTAATCAACTGTAGAATGTTAAGGTGACCAACTAAAGATAGCCTATTATACATGTGGTTCAACCCAGGGATAGAAAAACCGGCGGTTGGCGGTTAACAGCCAGTAACCGTTAGTTACTGGAAATCCCGGTGGGTGCTGGGAGTGAAAAACCGGCCGAAATATCAATGGTTACAAATGCATTTTCTAAGTTGGTTTAGACCTTTTTTGTGCTAGACTACCTATTGTATGAATTAAATATGTATAAATATGCTAGGTTTTATCTAGCTTTTCCCCTTTTTTCTGTTGGTAACCGGTTACCGGTTTTCAAACCGCACAAATTCAAAATTTGATACATGAATTTCATCTGATTTTTTCCTGGGCTTTTCGGTAGCCAGCCGATAACTGATACCGTTTGCCGGTCAGGTTTTGCACCGGTTCCGAAATTTCTATCCCTGGTTCAACCAATGGACGTACAACTGGCCGGTAACTTGCATATAAAGTGTACAGAGAATATACTATCGCCTGCCTTCCTTCTGAATCTAGATTGCACATGACTCGTTGGATGAATACAGATCAGAATCCAGAAAGGGTTTAAAAAAACTGCATAGCTTCTCAGTCACCAATGCAGTCAAAAACAGGCTTGGAGACAAAGCTTGGTTAAATATTTGTTGGTTCAAAGGACTACCACCTAGAAGTGAGTGGGCACCTCACTGGCTGGCCGGCTGCTTGGCCCTAGCAAAGCACCATTTTTTTAGAACAAGCATTATAAACAGCAACGAAAGGTCGACCATACGGGAATTCCATACAAAAGACATCGCTTTTTGAGTTAATGTAATGTTTCCCCTGTTCCAAAACAGAGTCTTAGAATTTCTCAATCAGCTCCAACTTCAGACTCATTTTTTTTTACATGTACTAGTATGATAGCCACACTTAATGTAAAATGGTACACATGGAAAAGAAGGACTTACAAAGGGACAGGGATGAGGGAATGGCAGTTGGAATGTGTACAGCTGCGAGTCTCAACTGAAAGCCTGAAACAAAGATGGCCTGCTTGCATCAATGGCAGGGTGTGGCCCTGAGCTAGCTCACAGGCAGCACTGCACCGCTGAAGCAGACCGAGTATTTGCTGGGGCGGTGGTCTAAAGGCTACAAACAAGCCTGCACAAAGACAAAGAAGCCAACACAAAGATATCCTCCCATGCACCACGCAACACACAGTAGCAGCACAGGCACACACACACACACACACACAGCCCCTGATCTGGTCAAAGAAACATTTATGGTTTTGTTTTCTGTTGGTTGTTTTGGTTTTTTATGCTGGCACTGCTGGTGAATGTGAAGAACTGTCTCCTGTGTGTACCTGGGAAAATCTTGTATTTTGCATGCAGAGATGGGGAAAATGTTAGTGTGTGTGTGTGTGTGTGTGTTGTCCCATTCTCAATCCCATCAATGTTAAATGTGAGCATAATTATTCGTAGGTTCTTTTTCCATGTACTTTTCATCTTGGCCAATTCATGGTAGGTTCCAGTCGAGGGAAGTGCTCCAATATTTCTCCATGAGTGTGAAAAGGCACAAATTTTATATCACGTCGAGGGCTTGATTTGCAGCTGCCCACCACTGCATGGAAGCACTACTCTAAATTACAAGGGCCTTGGAATTACAATCCCACCCTTTAATTTCTTATCGAATTGTGAAGTAGAGGCACACTAAGCAACATCCTTGATGTCACTCGAACCAACCATGGAGGGTTAATTAGTGGGCATTTATACAGCTTGTAATTGATAGCTTTTAGTTACTGGTTTTTAGAAAGAGGAGGCGAGTGGTAGAGAAAGTGAGGGAAAGATACCTGTGGAAGATAAGAGCATGTAGGATATGTGATGTATCCGTGACCTCTGTCTTATTTCTGAAGTGAGACAAACGATAAGAATGAAAAAGCCACTTCAGAAAATCAGGTATTTATATTAACTTATGACTTTTCTAAATAAAAATCAAAAATTAGAAACTAATATAAACGTACTCTTAGGATTACTTTTCAGCGTCATACAGAAATCACCAGACTGCGAAAAGGTGAATTAGTCTGAAGCTAGCCTGAACACTGAAGCTAGACGAGAGAGTAAAAATATAGAGGAAAGTGTCACACGCTAGCTAGCAGACGAGGCTAAGTAAGAGCACGCTTATTTTGATTTTTGCTAGTAGTTTTTATTAAAAATAAATAGTAACAACTAAAAAAGTAGTTTTTTTTAAAAAAAAACGAGCAGTGCAAAAAAAATGAGGAAAAGATATGTACATGTGATGAGAGCGAGAGAAGTGTTATGAATGATACATCTATGATACCTGTCTTATCTCTAGAGCGAAATAGTAGTAAGACAAGTGGAAAAACTGTTTCGAGAAACTAAGTGTCCGTATTCACCTTTTGCTTTTCTAAGTAAAAACTAGAAATATAACTCAATTCGAACATAGCCTTAATCAAGTGAGATGAGCACATGTAGAACTAATCAATAGAGAGCATGCATGTAGCACTGGAGATTGCAGCACATGCATGCATGCATGTGTTTGTTGGGAAATATTTCTATATTTTTTCTCTAACAAGAGTAGCATTAATTTTAAAATAAATAAAGAGATAAACAACATCTCTCCAAAATATATTATATTTTAAAAATTACATAAACTACTATTAAAAAAAGTATTGAAGCACATTTGCTTGTTTTTCTGGCCGTGTGGTGGTTTCGCACTCGGAGCACTACGAGTCCGTGCACTTTCTGGGCTGCCGGTCAACCTCGAGATCGAGTCCAGCCAGTCCTACTCCACCAGAGGCATGGCATCAGCATCACCATTCTTCGGCATTGCATGTCCCTGTTCTTGCGCCGGCCCAATACCTGATCGGCATCAAGCTAATTGCCCTTAATTAATTGACCTGACGACCACTTACTGCTCCAACCCATTCTTCTGAAGTTACAAGCTGTATAAGTAGCTTCTTGGAATTTTTTGGTAGGGTACAGACTATCAGAGATGATAGATAGTACTACAGAAGAGCACATGCTACCAACTGTAGAACTATAGAAGAGCACAGGCTACCCAACTGTTGGTGAAATGCCAGTGAGTGACTAATCGTGTCCCATGCATGGTGTGTGCTATACTAGTGATTCAGTACTGGTACTAAGGCTGTGTCCTTTTAGACTTAAAATTAGTTTATGTTTATACTGTAATAATAACTAGTTTTTAAACGGTGTATTTTTTTAAGACGAGGTCGATAGAAAAATTATAGTAAAAAATGTATTGAGTTCAGTTGTACCTCAAAATCGTATGTAACTATTTTCCTCGAACAATCAGAATTCAAATATTTAAACTATAAGCCATCAGCTAAATCAGTGTGTATGGCATGTATGTGAACTGTGTGCACAGAACTGTTGCGTTCATGGAGAAGGCGTCCCTCCCTTCTCGATCGGGCGTTCTGCAACAGCGTATATCTTAGCTTGTGCTCTCGCTTGCATTGGAACATACAGCAAACTTTTAAATCCTACTGCTCCCTTCGATCACAAATTCATGCCATTTTAGACATGGACATAGTCTTTAAAAGCACCTTTGGCTATTATTTTATATTATAATATATTTATAAAATCTAATAAAATTATAATATTAAGAAATTACTTTTCGAGACAAATTTATATATATATAATTTTCATGTAGCTAATTTAAAATTTTTAAAAGATATAGATTGTTAAAGTTTGAAAATTTTGACTGAACGCGTCCCAAAAGATATCTATTGTGGCCGAAGGGTGTATGTATAATATAGATATGAGGAAAGAGGTTCTGTGCTGTGTACTAACGTGTTTGTTCGTCAGTTCAGCTACATTCTCTTTCTTTTCCTCCTGTTTGTGTGAGCATCTTGTCCAACGGAAATCCGTAGGCCCATGGGCCGTTTTGGTCGCCCAGGCCATGACCATGGTCCATCCGATTGGATCATACACCGTACCCTATTTCTCTTGAGCTCAATCACAGATGCGATGATACATGGACTCAAAAATTAAGCCGATGAAACGTTGGTACGAATTCTGGAGCTGCAACGACTAATCTTGCCAAATGCATGGGCCAGATGGATCCATACGTAAACCAGTGGTAACTTGTAGGACGGAAAGATAACAAAGAGGATGAATAGTGCTGACCAATTTTTCTTCAATCTTGATCATTTATTCAAATAACTACACAGAGTTACTGAGATCAGGATCAACAACCAAAACCCAAATTAAATTGCTCAAGAGATGAAACTCCAGAAAAAATCCCAAACCTTGAAGGCCCAACCGGCTGCCTAGGGCCGGTAACCTCTGGTGATCAGACCGCTGGCTCAAAAGTGGCCTAAGCGGTGGAGGTGGTTGGGCCCACTGAAAGAGAGCCTCGCTAAATGGCTAGCTCGCGGCCACAAGGGCCCCCGCTGAGCCGCAGCAGCTCCTCATGCCGCCCTTGCTCGGCGACGATGCCGTCCGCTACCACGACGATCTTGTCCGCCCCCACGATGGTCGTTCGTCAGTGGGCCACGACGATGGGTCAGGGAACTCCAAATAAATCCCAAAAGATTTCTAT
The DNA here is from genome assembly GCA_036346265.1 of Melocanna baccifera. Taxonomy (NCBI): domain Eukaryota; kingdom Viridiplantae; phylum Streptophyta; class Magnoliopsida; order Poales; family Poaceae; genus Melocanna; species Melocanna baccifera. The sequence continues at coordinate 18,626,107 of CM070710.1, forward strand.
AACTTCAAAAAAAAAGAGTAAGAAATCCAAATAAAATAATTTTAACTTATTTTTGACCATAATTACATAATTGATTTTAATAACTCACTCTCTTGACTTGATTTTAAAATTTTAGAAAAGGGGTTTTTAAATCCACGAAAATCCAATGAAGAAAATAAATAAAAAGCAAAATTTTAGAATATCACATATGTTGACACAGATAGAGAGCACACAGTTTAGGACTCAGGAAGCCATTTGAAGAATCTACTTTAAGAAATCATCCTATTTGTTTTGACTTTTGAAGAAACCAAAGGCTCAAAACAGCAAGAGCTTGTACTTACGCACCTTTGCAGCTGCACTTGAGTCGCTGAGAAACTTAATCTTGGTGTAGCGGAGTAGTTGGGCGTGTTCATGCTATTTTTTGGAGTCGAGGCTGCTATTGTCGCAAGAGTTATGGGATAGTATAAAGGACGGCTACAAAGAGTATGTCACTGAAGATGTTCTTACACCGAAGCAGAAGAAATCTCTGGCAAAAAACCAGATAACAGATACCAAGGCTTTATTTATGATTTAACAAGGTGTTGTGGAAAGCTTGTTTTCGTGAATTATCGACCCCAAAAATTTAAAAGAAGCTTGGGACAAATTCTAAGAGGAGTTTCAAGATTTTGCAAAAGTTTTAGCTGTAAAGCTACAAACTTTGCGAAGACAACGTCAGAATCTATAGATGGAGTCTGAGATGCGCACCTACGGTGAAGAGATTACTAATCAAAAGATTGTTGAGAAAATTTTGATCGGTTTACCAAAGAAGTTTAAGAATATTGTTGCTGCAATTGAGGAGTCAAAGGATTTATCTACTCTTACTATAAAACAACTAATGAGTTCATTAGAATCTTATGAAGAGATGAAGCTACAGCATACAGTAAGCTCAGTTGAAAGTGCCTTCCAGTCAAACCTGAGTTTCAAATCTCACAATTCAAAAAATAGTGGGAATTATCAAAGAAGAGGTGGGAATTCAAACTAATAGCTGTAGAATACCAATGACAGTTATATCATTAGCCCAATCAAATATTGCAGTGATTGAGGAACAGGAGTAAGGTGACACTCCCAGATAGTATAAATCGAGTCAAAGTTCAAACTTAAATTCCAGTTTAGGATCGAGTTCTAGTCTGAATGTTAGTAAGCAATTGACTACACCAAAGTTAGCCCCAAGACATGTTAGGAGCCCGACAAAATATTATGTGTCGAGCAGATTCTCAACAATTAGAGAAATTATAAAGCAGAAGGATTTGGTAAAATTCAGCAAGGACAATATCCAAAAAGTTGAGAAGTGAAAAGTTTGGAGGCCAATAAAAATTGGATGATAAAAAGAATTTTCATATTGAGAGAAATTACAAAGAAAAAGGAAAAAGATACGTTTACAGAAGGAAGTTACGTTAAGTTGAGAGGAGTAAAACAAGACATGCAGTTCAAATTGTTGGTAATAAAATTTCAGCTAGAAGAAATTTTCACAAGTGATATGTTTAGTGAAGTTTAGTGCATTAGAGAGATATCTCAAAAACGTGAATTAATGGAGGAGTTTCTTGGAGTTCAATTTATCTTCTTGAGTAAGGAAGCTCAAATTAGATTTGATCAAAGAAAGAGATACATTCATGAAGCAGCCGACAACAAGCTGTGTAAATACAAGACTAGACTATTTTCTTATAAACACCGATACTTGCATATACTAGTAATGTGCTTATGTGTTTGCAACGGTGCTTTAAAAAATATAATAGATATAATCAAATGTGAGGTTTCATATTTATCTTAAACCTCATGCTTTTCTCAATAGGGTGTTTTACGAAATAAACCTTAAAATTTTCTTGTGGCACTCTTATGTTCGAAATAAACCTTAAAAATTTTTACTGAAAAATTGTTGGCATACCTACCCTACACTATCGGTGATAAATTATATCTTATTCTCATGCGAGGGCCAAGAAGAGGAGAGGTGAACGAATAGGTTGCTCTTTTATATTATATTAGTAGAGATAATAATAATAATAATAATAATAATCAGAAATTAATGAATTCCATCCAGCAGCGAGCGCGGGGTCGGGCAGGTTGCTGGCCTCCAGGGGACACCTCGAGCGGGTGGATGTGCACCATTGCGGGGCGCGACGCAATTCATTGCGTTCTTGGCGAAGCGTGATTCTGCACGCTCGGAGTGAGATGCCTTTGGTTGGAGACGGGAGGGATGGGGGCATAAATGGAGGAGGCGCGCGTCGCTGCGCTGCATGGTGTCCGAATCCGACGCGCGGACGGAGTTCGAAACGGAGGCGGAGATTCCCACCTGTCGGCGTGAAAGCGAGAACGGCTTCTCCCGCCGCCGCAGCCGCCCCGGCCATCCACGGCGCCCCTCACCTCGCCGGCGACTCGCGTTCGTTCTCGGTTCTTCTTCCCCTTCGATATGGAAAATACTGATCAGTTCTTTTTCAGGTTACGGCTTCGGCCTCTATGTTGCTGTTTTAAAAAATGATTTATTTAGATAATTTTTAATTGATTTATTAATATTTAATTTATTCACACAAATACACAAATACTCGTGCAAAAGATGGAAACCATCCATCACAGCCCTAAGTCATGAGACGCAGCCGATAAAAAAAAAGCATCAATTAATTTCTTCTATTTTCTTTGTCCTCTTTTTGCATCGGATATCCACGCTGTTTAACATGATTACCAACCCAGTGCATTCGCGACGCACATTTGCAGAGAAATCGTCAGATTGGAAGAAGATAATTTTGATTAGATAGCAGTGCATGCTTGCTGTTTGGTTTTTACTGTTCAAAAGTCAAACAAAACAAGCAGACAGGGGCACAGGGCAACAAAAAAAACAAAAAGAACGATTGTATTCGATTTCATTGAATATACACCATACAAATGGGTCAACAGATACAGCATCGTCAATGGAGATTGCTAGATTCCCATCCTCCCTTCTCCCAATTCGACTAATACTAGGAGATGCATGAAACCTATAGCTAGGTGTTAGCTGATGACTAACGAGTAACAAACTACACGTATTATGTACACTTGTTTCGCCTGCATCGGCTCAGCTGTGTCATCGGAAAGACGAAATGCTCGGAGACCTGCACAGACTTGGCGATCTGGAGCCCTCCTTCAACCCTGAGCTCAGAGAGGACGAATCGCTCCGGAGTTCGGATAATCGGGCTTTCTCATGCAATAGTTTGCACTGCAGAAGTTGCATTTTTCAACATCAGTAAGATGAAAGTTGAAAACACGAATTACATATATTTGCCTCTGGTGAAATAACCAAAAAAAGCAACGGAATTATTGATCATATACCCTCCACTTAAATGGAAATTGAGGATTTACCCTCCTGGCCCACGTATCAGTGACCTACGATGACCCCATATGTCATTGAGTGGGGAGGGTAAATTCTCAATTTCCCAACTATGAGGAGGGTATATACTACATATGCTGCTGTGTTCATATCAAGTGGATCAGAACACGATGCGGATAATTCACAAAAAAAAAAAAATTTGCTGCTGATTTCTCATCCTAGTAAATAAGAAGATTCGGTTAGCTCAATTTAGAAATGGCTTCCGCACGTTGTTACCTTTAACTTAAGATCCTCAACTTCACTCTCCAAAGAAGCGATATGACGTTGGAGTTGATTTAAGGCTTCCAATGCTTTCAAAAGACTCGCATCAGATTCATGGTTTCTAACTCCAGCTACCTGTAGCAACAGTAGGATTCATGTTTGGTCAGTTAATCTGGCAAACTCACATCAACCACATGATAATGTTGCTTCCAAGTAAAAATATTCATACCTTCAGAACGCTGGAACATAAACTCGATAGATTTTCTGCGAGTTTTCTTCTATCTTGTTCGTTTTCCTGTTGACAGGTAAACAAACAAAATATCAATGCCTTCGTACCTGCCATAACTCTTGACAGATGGAAAGTAAGTAGACGCACCTCTAATTTCTTCCTCAAAAGTTCTTCCTCTTCTATCTGTTCATATGGATCTTTTCCATCTGAGACCCTGTAGCGGGCAAGCTCTTCCTTTGTACGGGCAACAATGGCCCCTAGCTGCTGCAGCTTTGCACTTAGCTCTTCGTTTTGCTTTTTCAGTAGGATATTCTCATCCTATTGATTTGTGGAAAATGCATGAAAAATGACCAGACAAGAAAACAGTAATGTTCAGAAACACCAAGGAAGTTTGAGTAGTAACCAATACCTTTGTTTTGACGTGGTGATTAATTCGCAGCTGAAGATTCTGTTGTCTGGTAAGCTTCTTTACTTCATCTTCAAGATTAAGAATGATTGTTTTGTAGTTTGCATTCTCAGCCTACAATATTTTAGCTGATTAATATAAGAGAACTAATATTTGTTACAAATAGCGTTTGTATTCACCATGAGGCCAATGGGTTAATAGATATACATATACAGGTATAACATATATATATAGCAAACCTCTCACACAATATGGTAAACACACAGCTATATAATATATATCTAACACTCCCCTTAAACTTATTATGGATCAACAACATGAAGTTTGAAGATGTAGAAACTGTATTGAGCTCTGGTCTGTGCCTTTGTGAATAAGTTTACCAACTGAAACTCTAAAGGCACATACTGAAGAGCAACAATCTGGTGTTACACATGTGTCCGAATGTAGGAAACATCAACATCAATATGCTTTGTAACTCATGCTTCACCGGATCTTTAATAATACTAATAGTATTGTACTATCAGATAAAAGAGAAGTCGGTATAGAAACAGAAACACTAAATCCTCAAGTAACCACCGTAGCTAAGTAATCTCTGCAGTCAACAAAACCATAGCTCATAACTCAGCCTCAGCACTCGAACAACAAACTGTTGTCTGCTTCTTAGTCTTCCAAACGATGAGAGAACTACCAAGAAAAATATAATAAACAGAAAGAGACCGGCGATCAGAGAGATCACTAGGCTAGGTGACATCAAAATATCCTTAAAGATGCAAAGAGCTAGAGCGGGGGAAAAAAACGACGAGAGATAATTCCACGAAGGTATCGTAGAACTCAAAAAAGATGACTACACTGAAGCTAAGTGGGAGTAAAAACAAACGGACTCAAGATATACACAGGATATAAAATATTAGGACGAGTGACACCAAGATAAATAAGACTCCTAACAAAATAACGATAGCGAGTAGGATCAATAAGAGGCTCACCATCAGTGGGACAAATATGAACATTATGAACATTAAGCTCTATGAATATACATTTTTGGGACAGATAGAATCCCTCAGGAGTAGAAATAATCTAACGAAGAGGATCCAAATCATACATGAAAAACTGCTCATGAAAACGTTCCTTGAAAAAAGTGATGTATTAATAATCATCTTCAGTAATTATCATATCATCAACATACAAAAGGATAAATGTCCGACCACGAGACGATGTGTGAATAAAAAGAGCAGGATTATGAGCACTGACAGAGAAACCAGCTACAATGACAACAGAAAAGAAACAATCAAATCAGACATAAGGAGCTTACTTGAGGCCATAGAGAGATCAACGAAGACGGCGAACCATACCCTCATGAACAGAATACTTTGGGTACCTCCTCATGCACCTCGCTATTGAGAAAGGCATTCTTGACGTCCAACTAAGAGATAAACCACTGTCGAACAAAGGCCCCAGTAAAAAGGGTGCAAACGGTGGTCATGTGAGCAACAGGAGTAAAGGTCTTATTGTAATCGCGACCGTGCTTCTGCTGAAAACAATGCGCTACAAGACGAGCCTTGTAGCGCTCAAGAAAACCATCAAAGCGGGTCTTAACCTTATAGACCCACTTGCACGTGATAGAAGTAACACGGATAGGAAGAGGAATAAGATCCCATACGCTAATACGCTCAAGGGCAACAATCTCCATTGCCATCGCATGCTGCAACTCTGAATAAACAACAACATCCGGTAAAAGTCGGCTCAGAAAGAGCAGCGACAGCAAAACCAACGCTCAGGAGGCCAAATAGACCCACTTGCACGTGATAGGAGCAACACGCACACGAAGAGGAATAAGATCCCACGTGCCAGTACGCTCAAGGGCAGCAATCTCCTTTGCCATCGCATGCTGCCACTTCCAATGAACAACAGCATTACGGTAAAAGTCGGTTCGGCAATAGCAGCGACAGCAAAACCAAAACACTCATGAGGCCGAATAGACTGACGATCGCGAAGAACATAGGGAAAAGGTGAGACCAAAGAGAATGACCCATCAGAAGGAGACAGCATATCAAAAGAATCCTCAACTCGCGGACGACGAGTATAGTAGAGAGAATAAGGAATAAGGTCGGAAGTAACCTCGAGCGAGGGTGCCGATGGTGAAGAAGGCACTGAAGAGACCAAAGACTGTGGTGGAGGAGTACCGACTATGGGGGGTGGAAGAAAAAGTCAGGAAAGAAAGTGACTCGACGAGAGATGCTGAAGTAGAGGAAGGAGAAGGGCGAGGATAGAAAGGACAAGACTCATCAAGAGGAACATCTCGAGAAATCCACATCTGTCGGCCAACAGGATCCCTGCAACGATATCTCTTGTGCTCAGCACTATAGCCCCAAAAAAACACACTCAACAGACTGAGCGGTCAACTTAGTGCGCACACTCAACAGACTGAGCAGTCAACTTAGTGCGCTCACGAGGTAAGAAGAATATAGCGCGCACACACACTCAAAGAGGCAAAGACTGGAATAATCAGGAGTCTTGTCAGAGAGACGCTCAACTGGGATCCCACCCTAAAGAGCAAAGGAGGGCTAAATGTTGATAAGAAAAAAGGTAGTAGAAACAGCGTCAGCCCAAAAGTATGAGAGCACGAGCTGCCTCGAGAAGATGACGATATTTGCGTTCGGCCACACCATTCTGAGTATGAGCACTAGGACAAGAAAATTGAGAGAGACTGCCCTGCTCAGCAAGAAAACCACAAAGAACTCCTAACAAGTACTCCTCAGCAGAATCAGCGCAAAAAACACGAATAGAAAAGTCAAACTGAGTGGGAACTATGGTAACAAAAGTCTGGTAGATAGAGACAACATCACTACGGGATGACAAAGTATATCCATGTAAACCGAGAAAAATCATCAATAAAAATTATATAATATCCATGTATGCGACTTAGCAATGTGAGAAACTCCTGCGTGTCAAAGGCACCAGAACACTGTTGAGAGGAAAAACCTCCAATGCCCCTCAAAGGACAAGCACCACGACGAAAATCCTTCTTCCTGTAGCAAAACTATTCCACATATCCATCCTTGTTACAATAGATGCAGTGGACTCCCCTACCAACATCAGCTATCACCGGTGGAGGCGCAAACAGTGAAGAAGTAACCAACAGCGCTGCAAGTGTACAAGCTGAGGGAGCCGCCAAAATCGAAGGAAACGACGAGGAAGCAGACCCGCACCATGAAGACGAATCTCCTCAATACGAACAGCTATAAGAGTCTCCAACATAGTCACACGAGGATGACGAACCAGCAACTGAACACGAGTCTACTCAAACTCAGGCCGGAGACGTGTCAGAAAGTCGTAAATGTGGCGAAGCTCCAGGTGAGACTACTGACGCTGACAGCACTGATAGGTGCGACAAACATCTGGACTGAAAGAGTCAATCTAACGCCATACTGCAGGCAGCTGGGTATAGAACTCATCCACAGTGGCATCTCCCTACTGCAACAACTGCTCTTGATGGATAACAGCAAGATATAAGGAATCACTGGATAGCTTGTAGCGGTTGCGCAGATATGCCCACATTGCCTGTGTGAAAACCAAACCAACAATATCACCAGTGAAATGCACCTCCATGCTAGCAACCAGAATAGCAGAGGCACGAGCATTCTCATCGATTCATGTCTTGTAAGCAGCATACTTAGCCTAAAAAGTCTTCATAACATCCTCAAAATCCTCAAAAAACACAGATGCCTTTGTATGAGCGTCTTCGGAAGCATCCTTCGGGAGCACAGGCTCAGTAGGGGGAGTAGGGCGAGGCGGACAAGGCAACTCGCCAGTAAGAAACTCTCAAATGTACTGACCATGCATGTGCTGAAACCCATCCCGATAATTGAGACCATCGAAAATCACGAGGCAATGAGAAATGGAAATGGTGCCTGAAAAGGATGACATTTTGTTCTTCTTTTTTTTCTTTTTCTTCTTTTCTTTATGCACTAATATAACTCAGAGATCGGATCTGATCTCACATCAGACCCGATCGGTCGGGTTGGCTCACTGGGCACCAGACGGTCAGAAGCGGTCTCGAGCGGTGGCAGCGGTGAAGAAGATCCAAGCAAAGGATCCGGCGGTTAAGAGGATCCAAGCGGCGGCGGTGGAAGCTGGTGAAACGAACCAGTGACACGAAACCCTAGGTATGAGCCCTAATACCATGTTATGAATAACGTTTGTCTTCATCATGAGGTCAATGGACCAATATATATACGCGTACAAGTATAGCATATATGTAGGAAACTTCTCACACAATAGGGTAAATACATAGCTATATAATACATATCTAACAATATTTACCATCAAAAGTCGGAAAGAAATATGCTATTTCTTTTCCAACAGAAAAGTGATTTGGCATACCTTCAGCAAGTCAATTTCAGCTACCATAAAATGCTCTTTCTGTCGTAATTTTTCTATAGTCATGCGAGCAGCTCCAAGTTCTGATTGTCTATGGTTTATCTCATCAAGCCAACTGTAGAACAAAAACATTGTTGTGCATGTCATATCACCTATTATTGAGATTTTAAAGACGTCATAGACGGCAAAGTATCTACCTCTGCCTCTCTTCAATGAATTCATCAAGCTGCTTCTTCATCAGCTCATTGGACTGCCGAACACTTGGGGTATTAAATTCAATCCGAGAGGAAAGATAAATTGCAGAAAAACTATTACTACTGTGGAACTTGCCTCTTTAGATTCTTGAGCTTGAGAAATAGCTGGCTCTTTTGTGTCCATCTTTTGCTGGTTGTCAACTAGTGCCTACAAAATGATACAATAGGCAAATGTTCACAAAAATATTATTGGCCTAGACACATAATTGGCAATATTTATGAATGCGTGAAGTAAGGGAATTTGTATTCCTACCGCCCAAGTTGTCATGTTCATCTTAACCCCTAACATATCACGAATCACATCATGTGTCATACTCTCTGTTGCAGCTAATCTCGCATTCAACATGAATATCTTCAAACATAAGAGAAAAGATAGGTTGGTAAAATTATAAACAGATGAAACAAGAAAAGGAAATTTTTGAGAAATCTTACCTCCCTTTGCCGACTAGCTGCTATGCCCTCGAGTTCCATGATACGTTGCTTTGCAGCACTAAGTTCCTCATCTTTCTCAGAATTCATTTGTTGGACAAAACCCAATCCAATACATTTGAATGGGGACCCTGAACCCCGGGGTTTCAAGCTAATCTTCTCTGGTTTTGCAGAGCAAGCATTTGTGGATATATTGTCAGTCTTAACCTGTTGTGCCATGGCCTCTAGCTCCATGAACTAGTCAGATCATATTTCATTAGTGTTCTTGAAAAAACTGTTGATAACTTCAGCTCTTGAAAATAAATCACAAAAGAAAATTTGCTTACCTTCTGCTTATATTCTCGTGCTGCTGCCTCAGCATGTATGTTTAGCTCTGAGATATGCACCTTGCACTGAACAATCTATAAAGAAAAGACAGGTAATACTGAAACCAACAATATTTGGACAAAACGTTTACAACAGTAAAATTACAGTCGGAACAATTTAACAATTAAGCACTTGTATTTGAAGTGACATATGGTTAGAAAACATATCGTTACCTCTGAATCCTTTTCAGCAACCTCCTTTTGAAGTATACTTATACTCTCCTGAGCAGCCAGTAGCTCATTATGTATCTCTCTTGAGTGCCTGCAAGAGAAAGTCAAGGTGAGTGCTATCCTTACTATTAAGTTGCATGCACCAACCAATTCACCCAAAAGTTTAAACTTATGAGGAAAAGTGAGCAATTCACTTATACTTCAACACTTACAGATGTGAATTTGGTAACTGGTAACAAAATTCATAACCATGCAAACCTGGATGAATCAGTTAAATCAACCATTCCATCTTCCACGGAGCTCCTTGCTTTCCCAGAGGATGGTACAGCCAGAATTTGTTGCCTAACTTTCTGCAGCTCCACTTCTAATTCTTCTCTCTGCACTCTTTGGCGTTCTGCTTCTTCCTTGATGATGTCCACCTTGTTTTCCAAAGCACATACAGTACTTTCAAGCTCCTCGATTGACCTCTCCAATATCTTCACTTCTTCATCCTTCTCTTCAGCATATGACCTCCTTTCCTCTGCTATCTGTAAAAGAGCAATAGAAGGGTTATACAGGAAATACAACACAAGCAGTATTAAGGGAGAAAAACAATCATCAAGTAAGTTTCTGAGCAGGTTTCTGAATAAAAAAGGTTTCTGAGACCTGTCGGGCTTCTGTAGCAATTACTTCACTTTCTTCTGCCAGTGCCTGAGCCATCTCCAGCTTCTCGTTCAAGATAAACACCTGAGAGTCACAGTATTGCTTTTCATATGAAAGCTTGGAGAAGTCATCTTGCAAACTTTGAAAATAGCTATTCTTATCATCAAGTAAACTTCTCAGCTCAATCAACTCTTCTTCCAGTCTTTCAGTGGCTTTACTTTTATCAGCTAACTCCTCCTCCATAGCATAACTGATTTCTTCAACATGGTTCAGCTGAGATCTCATTTCAGTGTTTTGCATATAAAGTACCTTTAGTTCATCAACCTTATTTTCTAGCCGCTCCTCTAGGGCAAAAACCTTTTCATTACTCTTCAAGATTTCAGCCTCTAGTAGTTGCCTTCCAGAAACAGCAACATCAAGTTCATGCGATTTAGAAGTAAGCGCTTGTTCTAATGATTCTATTGCTTCAGTCAACTTAATAAGTTCATCTGCTTGATCTTTTGCAACAGATGCTGACTCCTGTAATAGGCTAATATCAAATGACAAGCCCTTTGCCAATTCATCTTTCCTAGCTAATTCAGACTTTAGCAAAGAATTATGGGTGCTCAACTCCTCAACGGACATTTGAATGGAGTCGAACTCATTCGAGAACTTCATCACCATGTTTAATTGATCATTAATGCACCTTTGTACTTTATCAGTAACTTGTTCCAAACGACCTTGAATGGTGACAAATAACTTCTCAGCGTCAATATTAGCAACCAGTTCAACCATCCTCTGTTCTTTGCACACAATATCCAGATTTTCATGTTTCAGTGAATCATTCTCGGACCTCAAATCATTTTCTCTTGAGATTCCGAGTTCAACAGCTTTGGCTTTCAACTCAAGCTCCTTACATATGGCTGCATGGGAGCATTGCAACTCCATCAAAGCTTTGTTTTTTCCATCTAGATCTGTTTGCAAGGATCTAATGCTGGATTCCATGGAGCCAACTACATGTCGAAGTTTTGGGTTTTCCTCACTCATTACATGTAGAGTTTCCATAACTTCATCCTTGTTCCGCTTTAAGTCCTCCAAATCAATCCTTATCTTATTGTTCTCCTCATGTAAAACATAAATTGCAACACTATCCAAATCTTGGTCAACTTTCCACAAAATTGCTTCTGTCTTCAATCCTTCAAGGACTTCAGTAAACATAAGTCTTTGTTTGTGCAGATGTACTTTGTAGTGCTCCAATTCTGAAGCCAAAACAATAGACTCGATATCCTTTGCAAATGAATTTATCATAACCAATTCATTGTGACAATCTGCAAGCCAACTGCACAACTCAAATTCATTGCAACCTTTCATATCGTTTAGAGGTATGGCATGGTTCACTTGAAGCAGACTCAAATCTGCAAGCATTTTGTCCCTTAACATTCCGTTGAGAAGCAAAGCTTCGTCCAATTGGTGGCGCAGCTCTTCCTTTTCTTTGGATTCAGCTGCCAAGGCACTCCTGTTGGTAGCATCAATCTCTTCAATCAAAACGGACAGTTCACTATACATGGAATTTGACCGTGCCAACATTGCTTCTTCTTGTGCTTGCAAATGCAGAATATTCTTCTCGAAAGAATCTAATCTTGAGTTCAATTCAGTTGCTGCTTGTTCCTTCTTTGCAATATGACTGAGACTGTGGTTGATGTCGAGTAGTAACTTTCCTTGGAGAATACTACATATTTCCAGTTCATTCTTTGCTTTATCATTGTGCTCTCGCAGCTTAGATATCAAAGAATTAGATTCACAGAGGCCACGCTGAAGGAAACCATTTTCTGCATTCAGTCCAGTAATTCTCTCCAATAAAATCCCCATATGGCAGAGGTGCAACACAGAAAGAGCACAATCTTTTCCGATTATCTCTAACCAGTTCTCCTCTAACCAAGTTCTTGCCAACTCTGCAAACTGCTGAAGCTTTGACTTCATCCATTCAACATCAGAAGAAACAAACTCAAGCTTCTCCAATAGCAAACTCTGCAGATGTCTAATGTCATCTTCCAGTTCAAGAGCTAGCTCATTTGCTTCAAGCAGGCTTGACTGGAAATTCTTTTCCATAACTTCGTAACTTTGTTCCTTCATATCCAGCAGCATCTTCAAACTACTGATCTCATTTAGCAAGCCATCCTTTTCAGCAATAAATGAAGCTTCCTTTTCTTTGTTCCTTTCTACTTGAAGCTTTGCATTTTCATTCACTTCCACCAGTGCCTTGACCGTAGTGTCCGCGTCACTTATGGTTTCCTGTGCTTCTTCAAACATGGCTATAAGAGTAGAAGCCTCAAATGATTTCTGGACTGCAAGATCTTTTGCCTCTGAAACTTCAAGTTGAAGTGCCTGAAAGAATAACATAGTAATTGTTAGATATATCTCATATATAGCTGTGTAATTACCCTGTTGTATAAGGAGTTTTCTGCATATATGACATACATGTACGTATATATATATATATAAGCACCGATACTCCGCTAAACTGCCGTACCCGTGTCCGATACGTATCCGATACGGTATCGGCGGAGTATCGGTGAATTTTAGCCCAAAAAAATTAAAAACATCCACCGATACTTGCAGATACGGTGCGATACGTTACAGCCCAACAGAGAAGATGGCTCACCGGCCCAACGCGAGAAGATAACCAAGGTTGTCGGCGCCGTCGCAGCGCATTCTCCCCGAAACCTAATCCTCTCGCGGTCTCTCAAAGACATTCGCGGCTTCTCCTCGCCTCGCCGCCATCGCCGGAGGCCACCGCCACCGCCAGCAGTCCACCGGCCGCTAACGCTCAGATCCGCCGATCCGTCATCGATCCCATCCTCGAGGTCACCTCGACCTCGCTGCGGCCGCTCTCTCTGCGCCGCTTCTTCCCACCGCTCAAGGTTCTGTTTCCTCATCGCGCGCTTCTACCGCTCGAGGCGGCTACGCCGCTTCCCCACCGCCTAGAGGTCCGCCTGGCGGAGATCCGTCGCCTGGAGGTCCGCCTGCCGGAAATCCGCCGCCTAGAGGTCCGCCTGCCGGAGATCCGCCGCCTGGAGGTCCGCTGCTCCGCCATTCAACAAAGGTATTTCTCTCCCACGGCTTCTTCCCCGCCGCTCCCCCCGCTTCTACATTGGCTCATGGTGGAGGCAACACGACGGAGGGCACAGATCTAGACCGGGCTGTGGTGGAGACTAGCACGACTTGGAGGGACGTGGAGGGAAGCATAGAGAGCGAGACAGAAGGAGAATCGAGGGGGCGACGCGAGCAGGCGGAGCAGCGTAGGCGGCGGCGCTCGGGGTGAAGGGGAACAAGAGCGCCTCCTCGAAGGCTCCGGTCGGCCAGACGGCCACAGGCACCGGTGCCAGTTGGAGGAAGGGGCCAACGGGGGAGATGAAGGGCGGCGCGACGGTGGAGTCATACGGAAATGGCAACTTCTAAATGGCATCAATTTCAATTTATATATAAAATCAGTGGATCTAAATGGCATTCATGATGCTTATTTACTATATACTACAAGTTACAATTTATTTTCTATCACTATCAGTGGTGTTTACTTGTTTACTAATATATAGTAGATACAACCATAGTAATTATTATTTACTATTTTGAAATTGTACCTCTTGTTATTTTAGGGGATGGATCCAATTGATGTAAACAACAAGCCGTTGTGGAAGCATGTTGATGTTCTGGAGAGATTTACAGGTGGTGGAGGAAATGTGCGATTCAGATGCAAGTATTGTGCTTGGGAATACTGTGGAAGCTACTATAGAGTTAAAGTACACTTGCTTAAAAAATCCAATGCTGGAATCAGAATGTGCCCAAAGGTGACAATAGCTATCCTTCAGCAGCTTCAGAGTGAAGTTGAACAGGTTGAAGAAGAAAACTAGTCTATAGTATTTAATTCATCAAGGTAATATCAGTTTCTCCCTCTCATAGCCTGTTTATAATTTTTTATTTTCATACACACACACATACACATACTTGCCGTATCGGCGTATCCTTGTTTTTGGAAAATATCGTATCGGCATATCCGTATCGCCGTACCCGTATCGCGTATCGGGGCATCCTAGTATATTGGCCTATTGGCCTCACAATAAATACAAGCGCTATTCATAACAGTTATGATGTTTAAACATCTAGATTTGCATTCTTGCATCAAATATGTAAAGGTAATTGGCACAAATGATAGCAAGGACTCAAGATCAACCAACTCATGAAAATGAACATAATTTTCCATTCTCAAATGCGAACTCTTTGCAGTTATTATATACACAATAAAACAACAAAAATCATTGACCCCATCAGTCTTACAGGGCCAAAGCATAGTAGTGCATTATGTAAACCATACCCACATCTACATAATCCACTTTTGTCATTGGGTAAAAAATTATTGGAACTCAAGGAAAGTCGCCAAAGAAAGCTAAACTACGCCATAGGTCTCCATGGGTTCTTTAATATTTTTTAATATGTTTATATCTAAATAATAAACGAAAAATTCTTGAAAGATACACCTGACAATGGTGAGATATAGCTAAGTTTTAGTATCAAGCGACAATGCCATCAAAAGAAGGTAGGCAGCATTTTACTACAAATTCTATAAAGCACCATAAATCAGCCTCCGCTCGCTCCCGAGCGCCTCCCGACCGCTCGCATTTCCGCGGCGCGCGCCGCCGAGGCCGGCAGCTACTCACGGCGGCCGGCCGCCCGCTCGCCCGGCCATCGCCGCTGCCCCACGCCGCGACCGCTTTCAAGGCCAAGGCGCGCCGCGCGCCACGCGCCGCCGCCGCCGCCGCGCCGCCGCGATCGTCGCCGCCGCCGCGCCACCGCCGCCGATCGCCATGCCGCGCGCCACGGCCGCCGCCCGTGCGCCGCTTGCTCGCCAAGAGCGCCGCCGCTCTCCTGTGTGCGTGCGTGTGTGCGTGTGTTGCAACGGCCGGCGCAATAGTTAGGTTTGGTTCCAAAAAAAGAAAGAAAGAAAAAGAAACGCCGATCTAACCGCCGCGCGCTCGCGCGCTGTTAGACTTCGTTGTATTGGTCGCCGCACCGCCCGGGCCGCCTACCAATGGGCACCGCTTCTCCTCGCCGCCGGTGGTCTTTGATGGTGTTAATTACACCGACTTCGTGTCTCACATGCGCATTCACATGCGTGGTTTACGTCTCTGGCGCCCTCTCTCGGCGATGTCACCGCCCGCCTTGCCCTATTCCTCCGACGAGCCCACGTCTGTTGCATTGCCCCGACACCGACAAGATTGCTACCGAGGCCGCCGATTGTTGATGATGAAGCGCCTGCGCTACCAGAGGCTCGATTTCTACAAGGATCGTCGACCACCTACACTCGGTGGTGCGATGACGACGCCGAGCCGCCTTTGTCTTCATCGCCGATATCCACCTCGATTTTCTTACGAGGTTGTGGGACTCCTTCGGCTTTCCGGATGTGGACTCATCTTCGCCGGCGCTCACGAGCCTTCCGGTGATGCCCTGCACTGCCCGTGGTTCGCCAAGAGCACTCTCTTCAGCAGGTGATGCTATCGTTGATGCCTTTACGCCGAGCTCTGGCATGCGGCGTCGGTTGGACTCTCTCCGCACCGCTGGCCGCTGCTCTCGTCCGTCTTTGCTCGGATATACGTCTTGACTTGGAGTTTCAATGGTCTACGAGTTCCTTACTCGCCGCCCCGAAGTTCGAGCAAAGGCGTGCTCGCCTTCTTGCACGCCACCCTCGTGTCACTCTCTGGAGGCTCTCACCGAGATACGCGCAGAGGAGACTCGTCTCGAGTGGTGCCGGTCCGATGCCACTCCCCTGCGTGCTCGCCGCTCGTCTACCGCTACATCGCTTTCTTGGCGGGCCGCCACGGTGGTGGTGGCGCCCCTTCGTCTGAGGTGGCCGTCCTCACTGCTTCCTCTGCGACAAGGCCGCCACATTGAGTCCTGCTATAAGAAGAAGCGGCATCATCCACGCCGTTCTTCTCCCGGCACTAGTGCTTTACGTCGCCGTCTGCATCGACCTCTTCGCAGCTTTCTCTCACCGAGCAAGAGATAGCCGGACTTCGACGCCGCTTGCCGCCGTGTTCTCTCTCGACAGTTCTGCGAGTTACGCTCATCGACTCTTGAGCATCGAGAAACCACCCCTACACAACATCGTACCTCCCGTGGATTCTTGATTCGGAGCATCTTTTCACATGATTCCCGATTCTTCCACTCGTCTTCTATTACACCTCTTGATTCTCCCGCGGTGTTCTTACTGCGATGGTACATCTCTTTCGCTCTCAGTCGAGGATCTCTTAGCAACTCATCCTTTCATGTTCCTTCATTGCTCATATTCCTCGCCTCACTATGCGACTTCTTTCTGCTGGACATTCATCGACCTTGGTTATCGTGTCATTCTCGACTCGACTCTTGTTGTGTTCGGGACCGCCACACGGAGCTCGTTGGTTCGGCCCTCGGCGCGTGACTCACGGCGTCTCGGGAGCTTGACTGGCTTCACCTTCCTTCCGCCGCCACCATCGCCGCGGTCTCTCCGCCGCCACTTCGCCCATCGGCTCTTTTCAGCGGTGGCATCACCGTCTTGGTCATCTGTGTGGATCTCGCCTGTCATCCTTAGTTCGCCGTGGTCTTCGGGTCTGTCTTAGGAGACGTGTCTTTAGACCGCTGTACGTAAGTTAGGTAAACAACTTCACTTCCTTATCCTCATAGTGAGTCTGTGTCTCGGCGTCCTTTTGATCTTGTTCATTCGGATGTTTGGGGTCCGGCTCTTCGTTTGAAAGGAGGTCATCGATATTATATCATATTTATAGATGATTTCTCTCGCCACACTTGGATATATTTCATGTCTTCTCGTGTGAGGTCTTGTCTATCTATAAACAATTTGCCACTATGATTCACACACGCTTCTCCACTCCTATCCGTGTCTTTCGTGGCCGATTCGGCGGCGAGTACCTCTCTCGTTACTGCGCGGCTTCCTTGCCGGCGGGCACTCTCGCCGCTTCTCTTGTCCCGGTGCCCACGCTCGAAATGGTGTCGCGCGCAAGCATCGTCACCTCCTTGAGACGGCTCGTGCTCGATGATCGCCCTCTATTCCACCTCACTTTTGGGCCGAGGTTTGTTTCATCGCCACCTATCTCGCCAACATTCACCCTCTTCTCGCTCTTCGCAGCGATCCCCGTTGAGCGTCTCGTGGTCTTCTTCCGACTACTCTACTCTTCATCTGTTTGGTCGCGTTTGCTACGTTCTCTCGCCCTCGAACGCACCAAACCGATCGCCATCTGTTGAGTGTGTTTTTCGGGATACGATCTGCAGCACAAGGGCTATCGGTCTTTGGGATCCGTTGGTCGTCGGATGCGGGTTTCTCGGGATGTGACTTTCGACGAGTCTCGTCCATTCTATCCACGCCCCGCCTCTCTTCGACTCCTCTGCGAGAGTCTCGTCTTTCTTGACCTTTCCGGATACACCTATATCTGCTTTGCCTCGCCCACTTGTCCCACCGAGTCTCCACATATTCCCCGTGACCTCTCCGCCGTTGTCGCCGCTGCGTCATCTCCTCCGACTCCCGTGCTCCTCTCACTACAGCACCTCCCCTTCTCTTTTACACTCGTCGACCTCGTATTGAGGCTCTTCCACCGAGTCATCTTCTCCGATGATCCACCTTCTTCGATGCTCCATCGTCCCTCGATGGGTCATCTTCTCTCGCTACGCTCTCGCGATCACCGGCCGATTCGGCCTCGCCCTTTGCCTTTCTTTGGCGCAGCTACTCGTGAGCTTTGTCTCCTACGGATGTCATTACTCACCCCGAGTGGCGACTTGCCATGGCCGAGAGATTGCGCCTTGAGCGTCTCGGTACTTGGGATCTTGTTCCTTTGCCATCTCATTCTCGCCCCATCACGTGTAAGTGGGTCTATAAAATTAAGACTCGCTCGATGGCTCTCTTGAGCGCTACAAGGCGCGTCTTGTTGCTCGTGGCTTCCAGCAGAGTATGTCGTTGACTACGCCGAGACTTTTGCTCCGTGGCCCACATGACCACCGCTCGCACTCTTCCGCGGTGGCGTCTGCTCACCACCGGTCTGCTTTCTCGGCTTGATGTCAAGAATGCCTTTCTTAATGGTGAGTTGCGTGAGGAGGTCTACATGCATCCGCCACCGGGTATTCTTCTCGAGGGTATGGTCATGCCGCCGCCGCTCTCTCTATGGCCTTAAGCAAGCCCCTCGTGCTTGGTTTGAGCGCTTCTCCTCTGTGGTCACTGCTGCGGCTTTTCACTAGTGATCATGATCTGCGCTCTTTGTCCACACTTCGCCTCGTGGTGGACTCTTCTTCTTACGTATGTTGATGATATGATCATTACGGAGATGATTCTGAGTACATTACCTTTGTCAAGGCTCGTCTTAGTGAGCAATTCCTTATGTCGGATCTTGGTCCTCTCGCTTATTTTCTTGGGATTGAGGTTACTTCCACTCCGGATGGTTTCTTTATGTCCCAAGAGAAATATATTCAGATCTTCTTGATCGCGCCTCTCTCATCGATCAGATCGTTGAGACTCCCATGGAGCTCAATGTTCACCTCCGACCCTCGGATGGCGAGCCTCTTTCGATCCGACTCGCTATCGTCACCTTGTTGGGAGTCTTGTTTATCTTGTCATTACTCGTCCGGATATCACTTATCCTGCTCATATTCTCGAGTCGGTTTGTTTTCAGCTCCCACTCGTGTCCACTACACCCACCTTCTTCGAGTTCTGCGATACCTTCGTGGACTATCTCTCGCCGTCTCTTCTTTCCACGTTCGATTCGTTCGACTTGAGCCTATTCGGATGCTACTTGGGCGGCGATCCTCCGATCGCGGTCTCTCTCGCCTCTCGTGTTTTTCTTGGTGGTTCTCTTATTGCCCGGAAGACGAAGAAACAGCATCGCAGTTGTCCTGCTCGAGTGCAGAGGTGAGTTGCGAGCTATGGCTCTCTTGACAGCAGAGATTACTTGGCTACGGTGGTTACTTGAAGATTTTGGTGTTTCACACTACTACCGACTCCTCTCTTGTCGAGCAAGATGCAGTGCTATCGGTATTGCTCGTGATCCTGTGAAGCATGAGCTCACCAAGCATATTGGTGTTGATGCTTCTTTCATGAGGTCTTGTGTGCAAGATCAGGTGATTACTCTTCAATATGTGCCTTCGGAGCTTCAGATAGCGGATTTCTTCACAAAGGCCCAGACTCGAGCACAGCACAACTTTTACCTCTCCAAACTCAGTGTGGTTGATCCACCATGAGTTTGAGGGGGGGTGTTAAGGATAGAATAGATTAGGGCTTTTATTTGTTTCCTAATATGCTGTTTCCTATTATGCTGTGTTGTATTCCTTTTGTACATCCCCTTGTACCTCTATATATATTGCCCCTTGGGCCTCATGAATAGATGCACACAATATTCATAACATATACAACACTATAGATTTTTTTTCCCTAGTGAAATCCTTCTTACTGGAAAGAGAAGCAAGTCTACTTTATTCTAGGACAAGGAAAAACAAGTCTAATGTGAATATTCTAAGTTACAAATCCAATTGAAAAAAATAAGAAGATAGTTTGTTGTTCAGAACAAAAATTTAGAAACAATCACCAAAACATTCGGGGGGAACTTCACGAAACCTAATGGCCTTTCAAATGTTACCTCTTTTTCTTTATGCCATGAAATAAGTGATGCTGAAGCATCATTATCCTTTTGTTGCATCTTTATCTCCAATTCCTTCAATCTAGCTTCATAGCATTTTTCTTTATCGATTATCTCTGACTTCGATTGAAGGACCTCAGCACTTAGATCTTTAATGGTTCTTTCTCTCTGGAAATGGCATTCTTGCGCATTTTCTTTTTCTTGCAGAAGCTTGGCCATTTGAGACTGCAGCATCTGCAATCCGTGAACTGCAGACTTCATTTCCTTGCTAAGTTGGCAAAGGAACCCAGCATTGCGCTGCTCCCCAGCTTCAAAGGCTCCAAGCGTTGTAAGGTCAGCCTGCAGCATGCAGTAAAATATGGTCATGCCATGAATGTTTAAGAAACGCCACTCTTAATTGATACAGATTGATTTCTGTAAGGAACTTACTGACATAAAGAGTGGACTGTACGGTTCACCTTGATACCAAATAACAAGAGCATTAGCTTACCCGATCCTCCAAGTTCAAGTCTGAATTTTGACAAACGACCTCTTCAGGGTCCACAGAAAGGTTTGACTGCAATATATTGAATCCAACTCCAAACTCATGTATAATACCCTTTGCCTTCAGAACATTTGACAACAGTCTTAACAAAACAGTACTTTCTTCATTTTTCAGCTTCTCAAAAGCCTGCTCCTTGTCCTGGGTCTGACTCAATAAATGAGCTAAATGTCTCTTTGACTGGTCTAATTGTGACTCCAGCTGATGAATCTCTTCTTGCATCCCCCTTTGTAAAGATACATAGTTTTGTTCAAGAACCTCCTTCTGCACAAATGTTTCAATGGATTCATCCAACAGAAGTACTAATCTCTGAAGTTCTTCAAATTGTTGCTGGTTCACATGCCCCTGATCAGATACTTGTGATCTTAAAAGGGAAATATCTTTTTCTTGATCATTCTTTTCCTGTTGATGCACTTCATTTATGGCCTGCATTGCTCCTCTTAAGGACCTCAACTTCAAGTCCAAGTCACATCTTATATCATCTGCCTCTTTCAACCGATTTTGAAGCTCCCCAAGTAACTCATCTCTTTCAGATATACCCCGGCACATCCTCTGGAATTGATCCTCAATCCATCTTCTTTGAGAAAAGGACTCAGAGATAAATGCAACCTGGTCAGAAGCTTCCTCAAGAGCTGCATTTCCATCCACAAGAAAGCTTCCAATGTCACTAGCTAATCTGTCCCAGTCATTGGTCAACAGCCCAATTTCCTTCTCTTTTTCCACAATTAGTGCAGAAATGGTTTCATTCTTTTTCATCACCTCAATTAGCCTATCATTCAACTGTTCTCTTTCCAGTTGAAGCTCATCTAGGCTTTGTTTGGCCAACAACTCATTTTTATTACTAGCATCTAACTGCTGTTGGAGTGATATAAGTTCTTCTTGTAAGCACATAATCACCTCAGCTGTTTCAACCTCAACCTGCCTACGGACTTCATCCATTTCTTGTTCAGCAGAACTGTGAGATGCCTGATCTCTCTGGTACCTTGTATTTAAGTTGTGTGCCTTCCCAAGTGAAGCTTGCATTCTTTTCATCTTTATCTGCAAGGGTGAATCTTCATTTTCAAAACACTTCAAGAGTTGCATTTTGGTCTTTTCATTAGCCAAGCATTCCTGTCTACGGTGGAGGTCAAGCTCATTATTTAGCCTTGAGATTTCCATATCCCTCTTCTTGACAAGCTCTATGTTCTGTTGATTATTCTCCTTAAGCCCATTAAGTTCATTTATCAATATAATCTGCTGCGAGTCAAGAGCTTCAATAACAGATCTAGCATCATTTGGCTCACTTTCTATGGCCTCACTCTGACTACAAGCTTGAAGGATACGTAAATTTGCTGCTTTCAGTTCATCACCTAAACCGGTAGTTCTTTCCTCAACTTCTGCACGGGCTGTCCTCTCTTCCACAAGAATTGTTTTAAGTATGTCCAACTCCAGCTGCAGATTTAATATATCTTCTGTGTTCCTCATGAAAACCTCATCAGAACAATCTTCCTTCTTTGCAGGTTCATGGGAAACACATTGGTGCAATGTTGATGAAAAATTCTGTCCATATGATACAAAGCATAATGTCAGATTATCATTTTCTCCATTGCCGCAATGGATAGCTTGATTGATGTGGAACATAAGAACATAGATCATTTCAGAAGCTATTGTACATACCTCAAATACATTAGAATATTCCTCCCTTTTTGAGCTTTTGATGGTACTTAATTCTTTTTGTAGATCAGCTATTTCCCTGTGAAAGTAACGTCCTTGCTTAAAGAACAGAATTTTCAACAAAGGAAAACTCATGTTAATGCTATTTATGTAACTATGCAATTACCTTGTTAGTTTTTTATTTGATTCTAAGCAAACTTGCAGCTCGGTCCGACAGGTTTCCAATTCTTGGTTGGCCCTTTTCAACTGGAGGGAGGGGGTGAGCAACATCAGTTAGTAAATGACACTCACATGGCGTGGTTGGTTGTTGTTATTTTAGTCGATATAAATATACTCAACAGGATAAAACGATTCTCTGGAGGGCAACAAGATACCTCCACACGTAAAGTTTCAGCATCACTTGCTAAACTAGAGCAGTGCTGTTCTGTGTCCTGAAAATGTCAAAAACAAATATTAACAAAGTTGTAGGAAAAAATAAAAATGGGCAAAAAAATAAACAGGAATTCAACCTCAAACTTGGCCGACACAGTATTTTGTTGCTCATTTTCTATCCTCCCTTCAAGCATTTGCGAGACCTGTCAGCGCAAGGAATGCTGATTAAACGAAACCCAGGAGACTAGATTTATTAAAATTACAAAATGAAGGTTAATTACCTGATTTCGAAGGTTGGAAACTTCGTTCAACAGAAGCTCCCTCTCCCCTTCATTATAAAAGTGGTGGTACCTATAAATACACCAAAAACATTTTACTACAGTGCAACATATATTTGTACATGTTGACCTAGACTAGATATACCTCTTGAGTTCGTTTGAGAGACGAATATTTTCTAGCGCAAAACGAGTTACTTCTGGATTTTTGTCAGCTCTCGCACGAAGCAACTCACTTTCCTGTGACAACATTTTGTTTTCTTCCAGTAGATATGATTCTGCTGGCAATTTATCTCGAACAAGAGCCTCCATCCGGTGAATCTTCTCATCTCGAAACTTCAGTGTCATCTTAGCACACCTTGTATCCTCCTCTCTTTGACAAACCTAAGAATACATACTAAAAATCATTGCAGGATGTTCTCTTACAATATTTTACAGATAGGTTTTACAGAAGTTGTTTGTTATCCACAGAAAGTTACCAGTCGTTTCAACTGCTCAATTTCAGCTTCCAATTGCTTGATAGTAGTTTCTGCCATCGATTCTCTCCGCAATGCTCCTGCTAGTGTTTCTTCCAGTGACCTCAGCTGCAAATAAACAGAGAGTCAGTTTTTAGTCTAATAGACGACTTCAAATATGGAAACAAACTTCCCTGATATTTAAAAACAATTGAATAAAGTCATGCAATCAAAGATGTTTGTTTTCATGTTGAACAATATTGAAAACTGATTTGTATTTGGTAAATGGTGATAATTTAACTGTCTAAAAAATAAAATAGGTTAACTTGATGGGTATATAACGTGTGAAACTACATGTTATGGGGTAACATTTGAAGAAATCCCATGAAGAGTTACCTGCTTATTTGAAATTCTTAAATCTTGCAGAGATCTGTTCTCAGCATTATTATCATTCTCTTCATCCACACTCATGTTTTCAGTACAATCGTCGACATCACCTCTAGATCTTTCAAACATGTCACCAGTGAATAATAAAGATCTAGTGACATGCTGACGCTTGAGAACAGCGAGCTCCTCCTGATATAAGGACATTCTTTTAGTTTAGGATGACGTTACAGAACGAAAAGTAGGACTAAAATTCTCCAGGCATCACCTTTAGGAGACATATCTGATGTTGCAAAGCTAGCACATCTCCTGAAGCGTCTTCATTCACAACCGCCTTCAAATTTCAAGAGGCAAGAATTGCAAGTGGTTAGCAGCCTAAGATATTTTCTAAAGAAAACAAACTGACTTAAGAGGTAAATACTTACATTGTTCTGAATGAGCCTTGCACGCTGAACAAACTTGAGGGTACTAAGTGTTTCATTAGCGGAACTATGTAAAACAAATAGAAAGGAAATGTTAGGATACCTAGCAAGATCCCATGCTCTGTTCAAGTTAGTGTGTATATAATTCCAGAAAATCATTACCACATTGAAGGGCTGACATTTGCAATGATCATTGTTTTTGAGTTTCCACCAAGTGAATCCTGTATGTAAAAAAGGAAGCAAGATGAATACTAGACATCAAGGGAACACGGTAAGAACACAATAATATGATATTTCAAGGTTGTTACTTGGAGAAGAAACGTCAATCTTGAATCCCTATAAGGAACATGCCTTTGCTTCCCATGCGTTAGATCAACTAAACTCATTATCACAAGACTGCAATGCACAATTCAGGAAAGTACTCATGGCTGAGCAATAGCACAGAGTAAATTATTGTCATATAAAATGAAGTCATCTAAAGTGTTAGATACGAACCCCAGTGTTGATAATGATTTGTTAATATTAGCAGCTTCCTTCAGCCGCTCACCTTCAGCACCAGATGTCCTCTGCCTGTTTCAGGTGGGTGTCTCAAGGAATTGGGATTTTAATAGGCACAATGAACTGTGAGATAAGTGAAAAATGCTGTATATCTACCTTTCTGAACCGGCAAGATCGACTAGATTCAGTCTTGCAAACCGAAAGTTAGAAGTCGAATCTTTCTCCCACCTACTCTCGATGATACATGTGAAAACGCTGTGGGAGCGGCTGCTCTCACGATTCATATGTGTAGCAGCCACTTTCCTATTTGCAGAACCCTGAAGTATGTTTCGGGAAGCATGATTGGTTAAACTACGATAACAGTCTGCCAGAGGATATTCACAAGAAAAATGATCCTAGAGCAAATGTGTTTACCTGCATCAAAAGTTTTATGATGTCACTGACACAACCAACTTCGAGTTCAGTCAAATTTTCTACGTAGACTCCCTTCCTTATATCTTCCCGGAGCTACACATTAGTTCTTTGATGCTTAGTACAAATAATGGTATCGCGCTGAAAAGTTGTATTCACTTGAAGCAACAGCATAAAGCTTACTGGAAGATTTGTGTATGAAGGATCAATAAGATCTGTAATTTGTTCATTGTAAATCTCCAGGAAAGAACACTTGCATTTGTACTTAAGCTTCTCATCCCTCCTGCTCTCTTCTTCCTGCAATTTTGGGTTGCACACATACAAATTTGAGATTTGTAGCATTATGAGATACTTGATCATCTAATCAGCAAGAACTAATGTGTTATGTATGTAATAAAAAACTAAAAAAGAGCAAAATAGTTTTGTTTTTTACCGCTCTGATTCTCGCAAACAAGAACTCAAAAATACGTGGTGTCATCCCACGGTCTGGACTGGGCCTCACTTCCAGCTCACTGATTTCACCGAGCATTGTGTACGTCTTTCCACTTCCAGTCTGCAAACAATTAAGGAGTTCAAGAGCATGAAAATAGTCTTCATGATGAACTAGTAAAACAAAAATGAAGTTGAAAACAAATACCTGTCCATAAGCAAAGATGCAGCTGTTGTATCCAGCCATACAGTTCTCAACCATTGGTAAACCAGCAACTCGGAAAAGCACTTCCTGCAAATGCAAATTCAGCAGTTATCACAAGACAAGATTTAGAATCAGGGCATGAATCAAATTGTTTTCAAGCTGACCTGATTCACTGCTTCACAAGCAACATGGTCGAATGTAAAACGGGTTTCTGGCTGTCCAATCCATGTGATACTCTGCGCACCTTCTTGTTTCAAGCATCGATTATAACCATTCAGGTTTTTCTCGGTGTTATTTAGAGGGCGCACACGGATAACAACCTGGAGAATAAATAAACCGTAAATGTAAAGAATGTGTATGGTGTAATTGGCTCTCCAACTTGTGCATCGATTCAAAATTCAAAGCTCAAATGCATCCTGGCCTAATTATAAATGCAAAAGGAAAGAAATGAAAAGGAAAAAACTCAACCAACTCATGTCTACATAATCAACTGAGGAACATTTCTAGTGATACACTACCTTACCAGAATAAAATTAGCACAAGAGCCCATTTGCCATTTGATACTATGATAATTACTATTTAATGTGCAGGATGAAATTCTGGAATGGTCAGTCATTACCCACAAATCTGTAATCTGTCACCAGAGTAAACTATATACTCATGCTTCACATTTTTCCCCGTTTCATACGACGATATTTTCTATTTCCCCAACAATAAAAAATTTCACAAAACAGCAGCAAAATTGGCAGTAGATCCAATTCACACCTGCACATTGTTCTCCATCCAGAATGAGGGGTCCTCCCGGAGCTCAAAATGCGGCACCTCCGCGGAATTCACCACCGTCGCCGGAATAAACGACACCGGCGTCCCCCTCGCCGCCATCGAGAATCCCAACCCCAACCCTGCCCCCCGAACACCACCGCTCATAGGCGGCCTCGACCCGCTCATCCCGACGCTGTACGCCGGCTTCGTCACGCTCTTCGTCGGCGTGCTCTGCGTGGACCCGCCCTCGGAGGAGACCGCCGCCGCGGCCTTCGCTCGATGCGCACGGGGAGTAGTCACCACGCTGCAGGGGGTCGCGCCCACCCGCGGCGGCAGCTCCTCGCCGCGGGGCGGGACCCACCCGAATCGGCTCCGCGCCGCCGCCTTCTCGGGAGTCCGGAACGGGAGCTTCGAGGGCGTCGGCGCCGGCGACTCCGGCTTCCGCTTCAACCCGGACGCCGGGGGCTGGATGGCGAGGAGAGGAGACCGCGAGGCCGCCGCGTCGGAGCCCGCAGCGGCGGCATTGACGACTGCGGCATCCGAGGCGTCGCCCGGCGCGTTCTCGTCGTTGCCGGCTTCCGAGGCGGAAGCCCTCGTCCGTGTACGGCGCAGAGCGCCGAGATCCCTCACCATTCTGCACAGACACCAAAACCTCAAAATTTCGAACCAAAAAAAAAGTCCGAAAAAAAACGAAGCTTTTCAGGGAGCTCGAGGAGGCACCTGAACGCGGAGGGGGTGGAGGTGGTGGTGGCGGTGAGGAGGAGGATGGCGAGGCGGCGAATGGTGTGATGCTGCCGCGGCCGCTTCTTGAAGCTTCTTCTGAAGGAGAGATCTGTGTCAAGACAGCAGAACATTTCAAATTTTCGGGAGAAAAATTTAAAAATCGATACTTCTGCGCAGATCGGGTCGCGTCTGAATCACCTGGTGGAGGAGCGGGAGGATCGAACCTAGGGTAGCCCGGCAAGCAGGCGGATCGCCCGAGCAGCTTCTGGTAGTATTAGTTCTAGAAGGTTCTAGAACTCTCTCTCTCTCGCGCTCTCTCTCTCTCTCTCTCTCTCTCTCGGGTGGAGGAAGTGGGAGAAGAAGGGAGTTCCGTTAGGTGCTCGAGGTCGAGGGTGTGGGGCAGCAAGTTTTAACGGGATTTGAATCGGGGCGGAGGCATTCGAAATGGACGGCTAGGATCGGATCACGGCCGGGGCTGCCCCGCGAGGACGGTTCGAATTTGGTGGTCGCCTCGCGGAGCAATACACTTGATGCCGCCGGTCGCAGTCTTGGACGCTTGAGGTTCATTTTTCAGTTGGAGTCGTTGCAAACGATTGGTAGAAAGATCGTACCACAAGCATCTCCAGCGTGTGATTTTAACCGGCACCAAAAAGACTGAATGACTTGATGCTGCCCACTGATACCACACGTTGGAGCAAAATTTGGTACCAATACCAAGAGGTATTGACACCAAGCAAAAAAACTCGCATGAATCCACTTGTCAGCGTGCGCTGGTCATCGTCGCCAGTGCCCATGGTTGTTGTCCACATTCACCACCTATTACCATGGCCGATGGATTCAGAATGTGGCGATGGTAGCTTCGGTTGGGAAGAGGGTGGATGCAGAGGGGGTGGTAGAAGGGGAGTGGGAAGTAGAGCTAAGAGTTGGGCCGTGTCGTGTCGGTACGACCTAGGCCCATCGGGCTTCAGGTCATTTCGTGCCGTGCTGGCTCGGCCCAATCATTCCGCCGTACCGTACCATGCCAGCCCGCCTTGTTTCCGGCTAGGCTTAAACACAGCCCAAAGCCCACCGTGCCAGCGTTCGTACCATGCCAACCCAAACCCAGTCCGAAATAACTATACACGATGGAGGCGGTGGCGACGATGGTGGCGACGACCGCCATCTTCCTTTCTCTCGTACTCACCTCGTTAAAAACTAGTTGAAATTGAATTAGTTGTATAAAAACATGGGCACACTCACCCCCTCTGTCGACTCCTGATGCCACTCTCGGCTCCGGCTGCCCCGCTCCTCCTCCTGCGGCAATCATCCACTCGTCCGAGTTTCAGTGAATGGTACACATCCTTCCCCTCTACTCTCTCTCTCTGCTCTGCGAATTGTGACGGACTGATGGTGTGGTGGGTTGTGGCCTTGTGGGGAATCTAGGGATGACCATGAGTGATTGAGCATAGTGAATATGTGATGTCGATGGCAGAGGAGGTGGAGGCCAAGGTGGCCCAGCCGCTGGCGCCGGCATGCTCGCTGTGCCGCCCGTGCTCTCCGTGCCGTGCCTGCCCGAGCACGGTATGATTCGCCGTGCCAAGCCGTGTCGCCCAATGGGCCCCCTTTCTAGGTCTGGCTCAGCCCATTGTTCGTGTCATACCAGCACGGCCCACCACATGGCGTGCCCGTGTCGTGCTTGAGCCGTGCCAGGCCTCGGGCTGGTCAACAATAACCCGGCCTAACTCCCAGCTCTAGTGGGAAGGCAACATTGACAAGGACATGGGCAGAACCCTACGCACTGGAGGGGGAAGTTGGTGTAGGAATCGTGGGGAGAGGGGACAGGTGAGGGCAAATGATTTTCAGTTTTCTTGTTTATTCCATGGGTCCCACTGAGGAGAGTGCACATTGGAGCATTTTGTGCTAACTTACTAACTTGGTACCTTCGCTACGAAAAAATTATATGGAACTGGGCCTTGAAACACACCTTCTAGGGCCCTGTCCCGATTGCCGACACCTGTCCCATCCTTTGTGCTCCTCCGATCTCAAAGCGTATAGCCGCCGTATGGCTGCGCCACACTCACTCGTCTCACTCCCTTTGTCTTTCTCTTCCAGAGGCCAAGGAAGGAACCCAAATCCCACTCCCATTGTCAATGCTAGCAGGAAATTATTTTGTGACATAATCTCAGTTCCTAGAAGCAAGCAATGATTTTGTCAATGGTGCTTATTCTGTCAATGCTAGCAGGCAATGATTTTGTCAATGCTAGTAGGCAATGATTTTGTGGTAGCTTGTTTCTTGAATGAAGCAAGCAAGGTGATTCATAACAAAAAAAAAGCTCTAACAAAAGCTCCTGGGAATCATTGCATACAGAACACATGCATATCACGAAGTAGTAACAAAAGGTCCTAGGCACTGGACTAACGAAAGCAGTAGCTGCTGCTTATTTTGTCATTGCTATTGTCGGACTGATACTATTCAGACATTCTCAGCTCACTGAATTCGACTGATACTGCCACAACAGCCAACCACAAGTAGCATGCAAGCAAGGTAATTGATAACACAAAAATGCTCCTAGGAATCATGAAGTACTAACAAAAGCTCCTGGGAACTGGAGCAACGAAAGTAGGATTCTAACAGAAGTTCTAACAGAAGCCCTTGGGCGCTGGAGTAACCATGAAGTTCTAACGAAAATTCTAACAGAATGCTTACTCCCTGGACGTTGCGGGATTCACAACGTCAAAATCCAATCTTCGGCCAGTGGACTGTTGCACGGCATCTTGACCAGCTACAAATAAAAGATTTGTAAACTCTCCTTAGATCAATGGAACCAACATGGTTTCAAAATCTCCGCGAAACATGTTAGTAGCACTTCTGTTTCCATCAGATGCCCCTGTGTCAAAAATTAAAAGGAATAGTTTGCAGGAGAATAAATGCAAGTAATTGAATTGCTGGAAGATAATAATGATCTCACAACGAATTGTTTCGGATCTTCTCCAACAGGACCATCGTTTGAGACTTTCTCTGGATCTTCTCCTACAGAACGTGCATAAAAAGCCCAAACATTACTAGCCATATTACAATGATAGGAGGGAAGTAATGGTGAATGGTTAGTACTACGTTTTTTCTCCCAGTGTTAGTCTTCTGTCATTTCTTTTTGTTAAGTACATTTCTCGATCTTTTAGTCTTTGGATCTTTTATCAGTTGAGGAACTCTAAATGATATTTTTTCCTTTTGTTATGTTCTCACCACACTTACTAGAACTTTGAGAAACCCCACGATGTTTGACAGGTCATTGGGTTAGTGAATTATCAGCTTCTAAATCCAATGTATCTATAGATTTCTCTAAATTTTCAAGAAGTTCTTTCAAAACTGAACACTTCAGTGCAATAGATGTTGCCTTTCGAGAGATACCTGCAGTGTGTGTTTGTAATGTTTCCTTTTCACTTCCATGTATCTCAGAAAAAGGCTCTTTTTGCATACTTTGTCCATCTATGTAGTATATACCAAGATGGCAAGATGAAAACTTCGTTGATATTGAAGACTCGGATAGCATGCTTGCAAAGCAGACCTATAAGATAAAAAAAGCACTTTTAGAACTAATTTGTATTATGAAGCACGAACAAGTGTAATGTTAAAGTGTTATTTTGTACCTATAGATTCATACTTTCTGCAAGAACATGATATGCTAACATCCTCATGGTTCAAGACAACTACTGCCTCATGTTCAAATTCCTTTGGCATCATTTTGTAAGTTGTGACTGACTCCTCACTGTGTAAAAACTTACACGAGAAAGAAAATTGCTCCTCAAAATCATAATAAAGCCTCCTTTTTATGATTGAGCTACAATCTTCAACATAGCTAAATCTGGGCTATAAGTAACTGTGTCCAAGTGTCGTGACTTGTAGTATGCATCTAATTCATTATCACGGAGACTAGTGGCATACTTCTCATATTCTTTTAGGAGTTCCGAAAAAAAAAGTTTCATGTGAAACCTTTTCTTAAACGCATTGTTCATACCTTCGCTTCTTTGAGTAGAGGTCATGTCTGTAGAAAATAAATCATGGAGGAACACAGCAGCTCACTTCTCACACAAATCATGTAGGCTTTTTAGCTATGAGTTCACCTCAAGGTGGTAAGCACTCAACCATTCATCCCACATCCTGTCAAAGTATGCTTGACCGTTCTTCATACATACATCTCTTAAAGTCAGAAAGAAACCGAGGATGGTTAGAAATTACATGACTATGGTATTTAGCAACATTTTGATAAATGTGCCACAAGCAAAGACGATGTCTTGTACTTGGGAATGCAATGCTAATTGCTTTCGACATGGCGGCACATTGATCTATAATAGTTATATCATCTTGCTTGCCACGCATTGCTATTAGAAACGTGTTAAACAACCAAACAAATGATTCAACGATTTTATCATATAACAATGCAGCTCTGAAAAGAATTGTCTGCTTATGATGGTTGGTTCCAAAGAGTGGAGCAAAAGGCATTTCAAACTTATTCATCTGAAACGTGGTGTCAAATGACACAACATCACCAAAGCAGCCATAATCCATGATAGCTTGACCATCTATCCAAAAGAAATTAGGTATCTGGGCATCCTCCTCATCTAATTGTATGGCATAAAAAAAGGATCCTCTTTCTACTTATTCTTTAAGTATTCCAGCAACATTTGCGCATCATTTGACTTCTAAATACTTCTTGCGCTGACAACTAACATGATTATTGCAATCCACCAGCAAGAAAGGTATATTTTCAACTCCTCCATACCATTGCTTGAAAAAGTTGTACATTTCAACAGGCTTTATTTTGACTTCATGCATCTGGCTAATCATAAGTTTATCAGCCACTATCAGACAGCGCTGTGACCTCAACATGTGTTTTTTATCTGGACTTGCAAGATAATGATTTTGTTTAATTACAACCTTTTGCACTCTCCAAATGCCCTTTCGACAAATACTAAACAAAACACGGGCATTCTCAAGATGACCTTGTAGTAGTATTTTCCTTCATGGAGTCATGCCCAGTCCCATAGAATTTTCCCCTTGCTAAGGACCCACCTTAGTACTCCAAGTGGTACTCCATACTGGTAATGCCCTTATATTTGTGCCTCACCAAACGAAGGTTCATCCCTACTCATTTCGGCTTGAGCTTCTGGCTTCTAGTTCACTATTCCTAAATTTCGTCTTTTTTTTGGGTTTTTAGCTTCTTTGCCTTTTATTTTTTTCGTATTCGTTTGCATTGTCTGTGATGGGCTAACCTTTTTTCTCATTTTTTAAATTTTATTATGCCAAATAAGCCACCATCAACTACAGTGCAAAATAAGACAGTTACAGTGAAAAATTAGCCATAAGCTGGCTTATTAAGCTGAACTGAGCGACCCCACTAGTGTCACGACATTATTAATGACTTAATATCCAAAGGGCCTATACGTAAGAATTTTGGCAAGAACTCCATGTGGAAATCGATCCCTTATCAAATGGCTAGCTCCAAAGAGCTTAAGCTTCTGGCTTTTTGATAAAATTGCACTATAATAGCTGTTAGTTTTTTCTAAGTCATTCAATTTAAAGAAAATGAAAAAAACCATTATATTATCACGGACAATACAAAGGAATAAGGGAAAAAGAAAAGCCAAAAAATTAAAAAAAAAGCTAAAATAGAAGCTGACACGTTTCAAGTGGTTTCTACTTAAATAAGCCGAAAGGCAAAAAAAAAGTCATAAGCTGAAGCTGTTTAGAGCGGGGCCAAGTCCTATGCCCAAACAAGCCCTAAATGTGTTGTTTAACCCAAAGCATTATAATTTTGATGGTGGATCAGGTGAACTAGGAGGGGGAATGTATAGCAAAGTTTGCTTAGCGACAAGCAAGAATTATCGAAAGTTTCTTACACCTATATATTTCGCCTGCAATTATTCAACGTAGTATCAAGCTCCACTTCAAACAATTTCATCTTTCTAGCTTCTTAATTTTGTCCTTTTTCCATGTTTTGGGTTTTTTTGCTTTCCCCCCTTATTCCTTTGTATTGTCCGTGATGATATAATATTATTTTATTTTTAAATTTAATTAGTTAAAAAAAACCAATAGCCGCTACAGTACATTTTTAGCCACTACAGACAAAAAAAGCCAGAAGCCACAGCTTATAAGTCGGTTGGAACACTACCTTAGCATGACCTAAGAAGAGTGAGCTAGCTTAACTGCCACATATGGGTACCTATCTCGCCACCTGCCAGAGTAGAGCTGGGAGTTGGGCCATGCCATGCCAGCACGGCCCAGGCTCATCATGCTTCGGGCAGCTTTGTGCCGTGCTAGCTCGGCCTAATCATCCCACCGTGTTATGCCGTTCTGGCCCACATCATCTCCGGCTAGGCCCAAGCATGGCCCAAACCCAGCCGTGCCAATGTTCGTGCCATGCATACCCATCTCGTTAAAAACTAATTAAAATTGAATTAGTTGCATAAAAACATGGGCACACAATGACGTAAATAATTCGAAAAAAGTGAAATTTCCTTGATATTTTAAAAATACAATGTTATTGTCTCGTTAAAAACCTTACGCCCCAAATTGGGTTCCCCTGAGTAAAGAAAGGAGTACAATAACTATATATGTACATATTAACTATAACAACATACGTACATAGAATCTACTTTTCAATGTCTAGGTCGTTCATGCATTCGAGGTCAGCGTACACATGCATGATTTCAGGATCCTCCAGTTGATATTGTTGCCGCTCTTTAGCTAATTTTCAGTCTTTGACACATACGATTGCCTCCACCATCCTAGGTATGAAGGATGATCTTCTTTCTTCAATTATTCTATCTACTGTGCTGAACGTCACTTCGGAAGAAACAGTGGACACCAGCACCAAGAGAACATCCCGTGCGAAATGTGACAGCACAAGAAATATCCTCTTGTTGCTCTTCCACCACTCGAGAAAATCTATCTTACCTTCACCAATAAGATCGGGATCAATATTTACAAAATCATGCTCCAAGTAATGGTTCAACACTGAGATAGAATTTCACTTGAACGCCGCTTGAGGTTG
Source organism: Melocanna baccifera (assembly GCA_036346265.1). Classification (NCBI taxonomy): domain Eukaryota; kingdom Viridiplantae; phylum Streptophyta; class Magnoliopsida; order Poales; family Poaceae; genus Melocanna; species Melocanna baccifera. The sequence continues at coordinate 18,660,356 of CM070710.1, forward strand.
AGAGGACGAAGAAGTAGACTTACCCTTTAGCTTCATCCAAAAGTGCGATGTTAAGCTTGTCTTTCTTTGTTGTGTTTGCTGTGAGGCCCCCAATCTTGTGTTGCTGCCAAATTTGTCATGATATATATGGAAAACATGAAAAAGCCCCTCTTTCATATGTGCGAACTGATGACTTTTTGCTGTAATTGATGTTTTTGTCCATTCTTTTCAAGACATCAGCGGACGACGGAGATGTCGATATAGACAGCATATACAATTTTAGTCTAAAAAAACCATCTGAATAATTTACTTCTAGAAATCATCTAATTTATTTTGTCTTTTAAACAAACCAAAAGGCAAAATGATAAGAGAACAGGACCAATATACAGAGTATCTTCACGCTGTGCACATGCACTGCGCAGCGGCAGGGTGACCCGTTAGGGGTGCTAATGGGCATTGCAAATGCTAGCAAACTAGTGCGGGGGTCTGTTGCCCCTACTTCCCTAGCAGCACATGCAGATGATGCTGCCGCTTCTGCTGTTCGAAAATTCAGTGGTGCCAAGCCCAACAGCCATGTCCCCTGGATTTGAACTTCTGCTGCGGTGGGCCTCGGCCACTCGTGATGGTTTTCAACTCTTCTTCGTATCGTTTTTCTTTTCTTTTTTTGCCATTCCTTTCCTTCACTTTTCCTGAGGAACTTTTTCCCCTTCTTTTCATACGGATTTCTTTTTGATTCCATGGTCCATGGCCCATGAGACATGGGCGTTAATTCTTACTTTCTCGAATATATATATATATATATATGAATATGAAGTATTTTTCGTACTCCCACAGGTATAGTTCCACTTTCAATATACTACTTAAACGATTAATTTATATCTCTTTATTACTTTTGGTATATTTAAATAATAATTCTAAGATACTCTAATACGACTTTGTTGACAAATTTTTTCCGGAATCTTTTATTTTTGCTATATACACATTTCCATATATAAAAGGAGTACATACACAAATTATATTATAAAAAGTGGATTTTCGTAATATTTTTTCGTGGAACTTACTTTAGAGTATCTTATAATTATTATTTGAATATGCTCAAATGAATAAAGAGGTACAACAACACCATTAAAGGAGTATATTAGAAGTGGAAGTCGTACTCCCAGAAGTATAGAACCATTTTTCATATGTATGCATGATATATATGGTCACGCTAACAAGCGCATACATGCATGCTACGCGTGGGTCGTCTGGTGCAGTGCTTGTTCATTCTAGTGCAGCGCTCGTAATTTTAGGAGATTTGGTCATGGTTTAAAGTTACTATCCTTCATGCATAAAGTTGCCATCTATAAAATATGAAGTTATGCTCATTTGTAAGTAACTTTACGAATTACAGATGATAACTTGATATGCATATGATAGTAACTTGACATAGCTGTACGGTCAACATCATTCGGGAGAAAAGTTACTAGTCTCAGCATGTAAAGTTACCACCTATAAAATATAAAGTTACTCTCATCTGTAAGTAACTTTATAAATTACAGATGATAACTTGATGTGTATATGATAGTAACTTTATCATAATTAACAAATGCTACAACTTCACTAGCAATCATTTGTAGGGTGGGTTGGTGGGGTGACTTGCTGATTGATTCGAGAGGTAGCGCTATACACACACATATACATATGTATACACACACACACACATATATATATGTATATATACACACATATATATGTGTGTATATATATACATATGTATGTATGTATGTATGTATGTATATGTGTGTGTGTATGATTCTATACTTTATGGAGTATTGCAATATCTTAGAATTAGTATCTAAGTATACCCAAAGTGATAAAGAGGCATAACTCATTCGTTTAAGTGGTATATTAAAAGTGGAGAGTATGTACTCTCGGGAGTACAGAAAAGACGGCATCTTTTACACCCGGGTGTAATTACACACACCTCTAATATACCATCTAAACAAATTTAAAATACCCATTTATCATCTTGGATATAATCGTGCATTAATTATAAGATACTCCAATGTGAACCACGTGAAAAAATGTAAAGGAGTCCATATTTTTTAGCCTATTTTGTAAATATCTTTATATATGCATATAAAAAGGAGCATGTCAAAACAAATATACATATCCCTCTAAAACATTACTCATACCACCTAGATGGTCTTAAATAATCGTATATTACACGTATATACTCTTCGTTACACGAAATACTCTCTACATTGTGAGATACAATATAAGGTGTAATTACACCCAGGTGTAGAAAAGAGACTTTATATATATATATATATATATATATATATATATATATATATATATATATATATATATAAAAGCATATTTAGTGCTAAAGACTTATTCAGTGCTAAAGCATAAAAACTTCTACAAAGCCATCGATCGGCCTATACGGCTCGGATCAAGGAGAGTAAAACCCCCACCTCATAAAAAATAATCTATTTGGAGGGTTTTGTGAAAGATTGATTAAATGAATTAAATGAGATGATGGTTCCACCCTCCTTGATCTAAACCGTACAAGCGGATCAATTGGTTCTGTAGAAGTTTTAGCATTTTAGCAATGAATAGACCTTTAGCACTAAATATGCTCCTATATATATATATATATATATATATATATATATATATATATATATATATATATATATATATATATATTGCAAGGAGCATATGGTTTTTTTGTATATTTTGCTAATACCTTCATATTCGTATATAAAAAAGGAGTTTGTTCAAAAAATTATACATACCACCTTAAGAAAGTATACATACCACTTAGATGGTTTTATATACTCATGTACTACACGTACATATCATCCGTTGCTTTAGATACTCGCTACTTTACGAGATACGACATAGAGAGTAACTACATCTGTGAGTAGAAAAGAAGCTTCCTATATGAAAAAACACTAATTACTCCTAGATATAGTTTCTCCCACTGAATCCACCACACAATCTCCTCTAGATTCATGCAGCTTGGAGAGCGTTGTGGGTACGAAGCACTAATTTTTTAACAGTGTTTATACCCCATGGAGTACCAAACATCCCCTACTTTCCGACTCGTTTAAATGTACCATACGGAGTCAAATGCTCACCTTCCCACATGCTTGGCGACCAGAAAATTTGGTTGCACCGCCACAATGTATTGCGAACAAGCAACGTTTGCCATCCGCCACCACCATCCGCCCCCACAGCCTTGGATCATGTTAGTTCTTCATCATCATCTTCGGTCAGTTTGTTCCATTGGTTGTTTGGAGTTTTGTGTTGGAGGTTTAATCTTGTTATACTTTGGAAGGCTGCCAATATTATACTTTGAAATTTTCAATATAATTGTTGTCGTGAAGAGATGGCACAAGGTGCAGTTGTCGTGACAACGAGGGGTGCACCGATGAGGTCTAGGGCCACGATGACCTACGCCGCGGTGATCGATCCTGAATTTTGTAACATGAGTACGTTAATTACTTGCTATTCATATAATTGTTGTCATGTAAGTATACTTGCTCTTCTGCTCAAGATATACTTCCTTTTCTAATCCATATACGTACGTGGCTACCATGCATTGCCAGATGCGTCAACAAATTCCACTGCTTGGAAGTACGCGTGGGTACGTAGTTTGACCACGGATCATCCTGGAGCACTGATGGTGTAGCCAAATGCATGATCATCGATGGGCGTGAATGCCAACTGGTAGTGGTTCAGCTAACTATTTTGTGATTAGTTTTGGAGCAGAAGAGTAGATTGTAAATTTGGCTTAGGAGTTTCGTGTGATTAGGTCGGCTAATTTGCAAGGATAGAGGAATTGAAAAACGGACAAGAGCCATGCTTGCTTGTACCAATTAATATAGCTAGCTGGTAGATACTCCATACTTATCCACCTCTGAGCACGTGAAATGTTACATATTCCCTAAGTACATGTATCTACATGTGATATACTATGTACATACTCCCCAAAAACATGTACTAAATGTACTAATATACTCCCTCAAGTGTATATACTAGCATGGCCAATGAAAATTTGATTCATTACTAAAAGGATAATGGAAATTAGGATGACGCATCCTCCTAGAAATCCAATCTAATCTTGGAGAGGTTCATGAATAAGTCTATTTGATCCTCTTGAACTATAGTGTTTGTCTAGAAAACAACCCTCAACTATGAAATCAAGTAACTGATCCCCTTTAATTATCAAATCTATGTATTTTACCCCTGAAGCCAATTCACCCCAGTTTTGAGTTTTGAGATGATTGGCATGGTCTTAACATGTGAAGGTGGTTTTTAGTTGATGTGACAGCCCAGTCAGCAAATAATCAGGAAATGGTGGGGTCTACCAGTCAATATCTACCCCTTCATCTCATATCTCCTTCCACCTAGAGGTGGGAGCCGGGCCAGGCCATTTCGTGCCAGCCTGAGGCCTGGCCGGCATGGCACAGCCCAAGCATGGCCTATACATGCCACATGGCGGGCTGGGTTGGCACGGCACGGCACGGATGGTGGGCCAGGTTGGGCCTGTGGCATGCTGTGCTTAGGCCGACCCAGCATGGAGGGCACGACGGGAACAAGGAGCACAGTCGGCACGCCGACGGCCACCTCTAGCTTCACTTCCTCCCCACTACAGCATCAAATCCTTTTTTGCAAATCCCCCACTAGATGCCATTTCTACCAGTTATGCTTTACCAACACTACTGACCCTTGACCCTTTCAATGTCCAAAACCAACCCAGATCTACACGATCTTAACAAATCAATTGATCCAAACCAACATGTAACAAGCAGTAATCAAGCAAGCATGGTAGCTAGCTGAGTAAATAAAGTAGAAAGAAGCAGGTGGATAGGTGAGTATTGTTGAGCTCCTGGAGCCAGCAGCCAATGTTGTCGAAGGTGGACCGATGTGAGATGTTGTAGATGAGGAGCGCGTCGAGTACGCTGTGGTAGTAGACGGTGGTGATAGTGCGGAATCACTCCTGGCCAGTGGTGCCCCAGATCTGGGCCTTGACCTCCTTGCCATCAATGTCCATGCTCCAAGGTGGAGGCGACGCAGGGCACCCGGACACAGGCAGCAGCGTAGAAGGCCAGGGTGAGGACTGGCCAGAGCAAGGGCAAGCCATGGAGGTGAAATGGGCAGGGAGAATTAGTGTGGAAAAGTGAGGATGAGAAGGGGATGACCGAATGAGACATGAGAGGAGGAGTCGAATTGAAGGGATGATAGGCTTCGGCCAGGGACCAGATGGAAAAAAGAGGAAGAGGGAGAGAGAAAAGAGAGAGGAGACAAGGAAAAAAAGAAAAAGGGGGAAAGAGAAGAAGCTTGTGCCTAATAAAATTTTTCCTTTGTAAACTGAGCATTCTGTTGTAGGTTAAATTATTTAGTAAAACCTTATTAGTCGTATTAAATTGGAAACCCACACTAACAACTATTTATGATTATTAGAAAATAATAATCAATTTAGTATCGTTAGTAGATTAAAATTTAGCGTGTATCAAGTAAATTGGCGTATTGTTGTTTAAATAATTCTGATGCTAATTTAATTAATTAATTAATTTGGTAGTCACATGTAAATGGTGGAAACCCATTAAGAATTATTTAGGATCTAGCTTCCTTGTTCTTCGCGTAAAACCAGTAGGGCAGGAGAAGAAGATCAAACTAATTCAATAGGTCAAACAGATTTTCTGCATTAAAAGATCTAGTTCTAACCACTTTGTCACACTGGAAGACCACCTCATGTGCATTGGAGAGTTAGGTTGACCATATCATCAAAAATCATGTGAAAACAGGTAGCAGGAAGAGTTTCAAAGAAATGTGTACTAGTGGAGGTGAACGTGCCTAGTGGAGGTGAACGTGCCATCAAATAGTTTTATGGAAAAAGTCAAACTCTAACATACTTCCAAGTGATTTTTTTTACAATTTTGTCTTTACAAATCAACATATTCTAACATATATTTATAATTTTTATAACATAGCTCACCCCATTGTGATTTTATTTTATGTAAGCAAATTACTACTACATACGCTTCTAATTCTAACATAGCTCCCTTCACCGACTGCCTTTTTAATTCTAGCATTTGATGAGATAACCACCCCATATATGTTGTAATTAACCATTTTGTAAATAGAGACAATATGTTATTAGTGTGTCTATTCTATGTAGTTACTACACGTTCGAGAAACTATTTAAAATCGATTTCTTAACTACAGTAAACTGCACTCATGACTATTTAGGAGTAGTCGACCTCCTCGATCCTATAATCACACACTAGCACGACTGGCCAAGCAAGGTGGCCAAGGAAGAGGAGACTATGCAACCATAGCCGGCACGGCTACCATGCCACCAGCGGAGAGCTCGTAGACACTGCCGCGCGCCCTCGAAGGGGAAGACGTACTCCCCAGCACACGCATTCCCTAGCAAGTTGTGGAGCCGAGGAGCCGTGCAAGGAGTAGCCGAACCGATTGCATGGGCTCGGCCATGACCAAGCCGAATCCTATGGCCCAAATCACTAGAAATCGAGGCCGAGAGTCAAGATAGAGCCAAAGCCTAGAGACAAAGGGGAAGAGTCCGAGGCCTTCGGCGAGCAACCATCGATGGGAAGACCAGTGGAGCATCCCCAAAGACTCACCTGTAGAACCAAACTGAACCATCGAAAAACTGGATAAATAGAGGGGAAGAACTTTGGGGAAAACCACCACAAGACTCACCGGAGACCACCCAAAGCCGACACACTCACCACGCAACACCTCAATCCAAACCCTAGCTCCCAACTAGTGGGAACGAGTAGGCAGAGCTGAGGGTGAAACGAGGGGTGGCATGTAAATCTAGTGAGAGGGAATCGAGGGATGCGAGATAAGCAGCCATAGTGCACCCAAGGGTAGCCAGGGTGACAACGACAGCGCCAGATCGGAAGGGAAGGAGCACACCTAAAGGCCAAAGAGTGGGGCCCAGGGAAAGAGCAGCCCAAGTAGATCCGATGAGGGGCAGTCACCAGAATCGACACCAGCGCATAGATCAGGGGAAGGAAACATGAGAAAAGAGCTATCCAGCTAAGAGGAGCAGCTGGACTACAAGAGTAACTATTAGGATGGTAAAAGGGGCCCTGGTCTGGAAAGAGAGGGGTGGTAGGACCCTTTACATATGGCTAGAACATAACGACCAACGAACTCTCACTCAGAATGGGGGCCACATTTAAGTACCATCCATATTGCCATTTCTAAAGGGCAGAAAATGCTACCCTTTTACGTTACTTTTCTCTCCACAATGGGTAAGTAATATAATGAGTGGAGGAACCTATGACCGATAGTGTAAGTCCAAAGGTGGGGGATACAAGGCACATATATTAGCATAGGTTGAGTGTTAGGTGAAAGGATAATCAGTCCAACCAACATCTATTCGAGGTTGGTGGGTGCCAAGTGAGGGTGAGAAATTACGAGAAAATTGATACTTTGCCATCCTGTTCGGTGGGCTTCGACAAAATGCCAGTCTCTAGAATGACCACTATAAAATGCCACTCTTAACATTGACACTTTGATTATTTGCCATTTTGAGGGGTTTTTAGGATTCTTAATTATTTTTTAACCATTTTCAGATTATTTACCATGGGAAAAGACACATTTGCCCTTGGGCCATTTGCTTGTTCTCCAGCCCTCAACCCAGGCGAGACATTTGGCCCCGCCCACCCCCACGAGAACAAGGGCGCCGCGGCGGGGGGAGCGCGTGTGCCGGGGAGAGCGCCGCGTCGGGTTCTTCTGCTGGCGGGCCCGCTCAGCCTTGGCCGGAGAGGCGGTGCCGTCGCCGTCGCAGTGGCCGGAGGGCCTCCTCCCTCTCGCCTCGGTCTCTCTCGTGTGCAAATGCAAATGTCTCGCCTGGGTTGAGGGGAGATCTCGGTTGAGGGCTGGAGAATAAGTAAATGGCCCAAGGGCAAATGTGTCTTTTTCCATGGTAAATAATATGAAAATGGTTAAAAATAATTAATAATCCTAAAAACCCCTCAAAATGGCAAATAATCAAAGTGTCAATGTTAAGAGTGGTATTTTATAGTGGTCATTCTAGAGAGTGGCATTTTGTCGAAGTCCACCGAATAGGATGGCAAAGTATCAATTTTCTCGAGAAATTACCCTGGGTCTCCGACAAAAAATATTTGGGTGGAGATTTAATAATATAATATGGAAAAACATTTCGTACTCTGAACTTGGCTCCGCATCTAAGAAAATGCGGGATACCTAGTTTCAAGAGGCCACTATGTAGCTATAGGTACAGTGGCATAAGTCTATGTAGTGTTATATATAAAATCATGAATTCATATGTCTCCTGGATTAGAGGTTGCGGAGACTACTAGGAGTCTTTTTTTCATCGTGTGACTAGTAGTCTTTTCATTAATTAAACTTTACAACTTAATTTGATAAAGTAATTTCCAGAAAAGAGATAATTTTAGAACATGTAATAAGGAAACAAAGAGAGTCATACAGTGCATCGTTGCTATTATTGCTTGCTAAGTACACTTTAATTTGATAAAGTAATTTCCAAAAAAAGAGATAATTCTAGAACATGTAATAAGGAAACAAAGAAGAGTCATACAGTGCATCATTGCTATTATTGCTTGCTGAGTACACTAGTACTCATCCTTACTATTACTTTCCTTTGTTTGACCCTAGTGTGACCGAGGAGTACCCCAAGTGGAATACGGGATACGCAGGCGTAGATCAGGCTGCATAGAATGAGAGCGATCACATCGAGGACTACGGTGAGGTGGACAACTTATACGCAATTGGGATGAGTAGACATTCAGTGGAGCAGAATCGTCAGGGGATAGGGTATAAATCCCCGTCTCTCCTTTGCAATTAAATAAATTGTAACTAAAACCAGAGCCCTGCGTGGCTAGTAATTCTATGAGTGCACAGTTTCTGTTTATTGCTCCACTGTGTAACTCTGATAAAGTTTGCTATTTGTTGGAGCGGTATTCTATTAAGCAAACGAGTAGTGCTCTATTACTGAAGGGTTATTACTTTCAGGGTAATAACACGTGGCGGCACAATGAACCATACCATGGTACGCTCGATCGATCACAGAATATGGCACGACATGCATGTACACCACCATGCATATATGCATGCACTGATCGATGCACGTGAGTACGTACAGAGACGCAGAGAATACACGACGCGCGCAGATGGCAAACGCCTCCACCGATCGATCGGCTCGGCTCCGGCATATATGTCACAGCAGCTGTGGGGCCCCGTGGTGCAGCCCGCCGGCCTCCACCGGCGCCGACGCAGCGAGCTCCTGCCACACCGAGGCCGGGGACACGCACGCGCTCTTCCACGTGTCTGCGTTGTCGCCCTCTAGGATCCTAGCAGGCCACAGCAGCGGCGCGACACCGAAGCCGAGTGGCCCCAGCTCGCAGGCGCCGGGCTGCCCGAGGCCGAGGTCGAACCCGAGCCTTCCCTCCAGCAACGGCGCCGCGCCGAGCGCGAGCAGCGGCGCCGAGCCGAGCAGCGAGCCGAGGAGGGCTCTCTGGGCCGGCGCTGCCACCGGCGAGGCGGCGAAGGGGCTGCAGGAGGACGTCGTCGTCGTCGTTGTAACGGCACCGGCCGCTGCGGCTGCGGCGTTGACGACGGCGCGGGTAGGGCGCGCGGGGCGCGGCCGCTTGCGGGTGGAGCCGCCTATGGGGACGTTGCGGAGGGAGCCCCCGAGCGTCCAGTAGCGGCGGCACGCGCGGCAGAAGTGCCGCGGCTGCGCCGTGTTGTAGTTGTTGTAGTAGCAGAACTTGGTGTCGCGCGACGCGCACCGCGGGCACTGCTCCTTCCCCGCCGCCGCCTGCCGCGGCTGCAGCTGCTGCAGGCCGGCCACGTCCGCCGCGGCGCCGTGCGGCGGCGGGGGCAGCGGCAGGGGCGACTGGTGCAGCGGCGCCTCCATGATCGAGATCGCTTATCGATCGCTAGCTTCTTGGATTGGTTGCGTTGGTGATATGCTTTTGGTTGGTGTTGGTGAGGCTGATCGATCGGGAGGTTTGGTCATATATAGCTGGGGCGAGCTAGTGGATGGAATGGATGCTGGGCTGCTGGCTGCGCTGCACAGACGCGTGTACAGCAGTTCTTGTCGAGTGGCCGCTGGCTGCATGCAGAGAGGGACTTTTCGGACCGGCGCTGATGGTACGGAGGCGACACTAGTGTCACGTAGCTTTCCTTTGCAGGGCAGAGGAATTCCAGCGCTACCGTCTGACTGGCTCTACTCGTATCCATCGATTCATGGAGACGTACGTCATGCCGTTGCGGTTTGATGGTGCATGTGGACAATTGACCAAAACAAAATTTATCAAGAGAGCGATCGGTCTACGAGTGTGATCAAACCAATTGATCTATCACTGTGAGTAGCACGCGCTATTTAATTAGTCGATTAACTTTACATGCTTTAGAGTACGTAGTTTGATCTGTAAATCGATCTACTATTCTCTCTACCCAGAGGGCTTCGCCTGCGTGCGACATGCCCTAACAGCACCCCATCGCCGTTGCCTCCGCGCCGGTGTACGTGGTCGTCATCACCTCCATGTTGACATTGTGCCCACGATAACCACGGCGTCCCCAGGCTGTGGCCATCGCCACTCAACTGTCGCTGTCGCCGCCTTCGCGGTGTCATCCGAATCACCATTGCTATCGTTGCCACCACCGCACGTACTGTTGGGCCGGACTAGGACTATACCTCATCACCGCAGCCATGCGGAACAGATCGTCACCGCCCTCCGTCTCCATGCGAAGGACGTGGCCAGCAATCCCCTACCACCATCCTTGGGCACGGAAGGGATGGGGGCAAAGATAACCACCACCGCCTCCCTATGCCACTATGCGAGGGGAGGGGATCGGGGGCCACCGACGTGAGCTACCACCGTCTCCCTATGCCGTTGAGCGAGAGGAGGGATAGGGTCACCTCACATACTTGCCTTGCCTTGTTGCCGGAGTCCCCATCGGCTATACTCAAGGACCACCATCGTCGTGTGGGACCGCTGCCACTAGCTATGACCGAGACCTTCGCCATTTCCACCAAGGTGAAGGATGGGGATAGGGAAAGGTAGGGGAGATGGACCACTCTATCACCGCATCAACCTCGGGTTGCCACCTCGAGACCACATCGTCGTCGCCTTCGACCGCTATGCATAGGGACAAGACGAAGACCGTCGCCACTGCTAGGCACCTTCATGGGATTGGGCGGGATGTGACGGGCCTATCATCCTCACCTTGTGCCTTCGTGTGGAGGGATGGGGCTGCACCACCGCAGGCTACCACCACTGTCGCCTCGTTATGTAGTTATTAGGAGGGGAGGGGATTGGGGTGAATGCTATTGTGTTGTCATTGTTGTCACCTCCGTACTACCATCGTCGCTGCCGCAGGGGTGAGTAGATGGCACATAAGGCACTACTATATTTTATGAATTATACACAGGTTTGATACACATATATTCATGATTGTTTTATCAGTACTATATAGTGCATCATTGGTGTTACTATATAATCCATACCCTATGAAAAGGATGATCATTTGTATTTTCTAAAGTTCTTTGAAGGAATTGATTATATTGGTAGTCATATGAGATTTTGGCAAATTAATATAATCCTCACTATACCAAATCATAGATTGGTTATACTCTAAGATGGCATATCCATTATAGGTCTGTTGGATAGGTGTTGGATGTTTTCACGGAAGAACCATTCAGAGATAATTGCAAAAGGTAAATCCTCAAATGGTTAAGAGACTGGATAGATTATCTAGCAAATGATGAGGTATTGTAACTATATTCCCCTATGGTCCTCTAGGAGTATATTGCTTGCATTGCACTAAATCAAAAACTGGTTATGTGAGATGCCAAATATGATAAAGAATATCGCTCATGAACTCTGCATACTCATGATTTCTACAAGGACAGTGAGTTGTGAAGGTATAAAGACACTTGTGGATATGACTCAAAAGGATAGTTATATGGCAATGGAATAAAAAGAAGACTTCAATGGTTGTCGCTTTCAAGGGAGCGAATATCTTATATGGATTCTCATGCCATAGACTTTAGGTCTTACCACCAATGAGGTCAAAGTTTTAGACTTAGCACCCTATGGCTCCTAAGTTAAGGGGAGCAATTAAAGTCTCTTAAACTTTGTAAAGTTTTATGTGAAGACATATCACTTGATCACTATGATATTAGGGATTAGAACATTAGGATTGTGTAAGTCACAATCAAATTTGGGAAGGATTAACGTTGTACTCTTTTTCGTTAGTTGACTTTTATCCCACTAGGTTTTCTCAACTGAAGGTTTTTAATGAGGCAACATGTGCAATGACAAGAACGTGGGCTATATACTCTTTTCTTCTTGTTGTTTTTCTCACTGGATTTTCGAAAGGATTTTTTTAATGAAATATGAGCATAACGTTGACAAAGTGTCCAAAGGGAGTGTTGTATATTAGCCCGTTCTGGATGGTCCAATGGTGTTGACGCTTTACATAAACGAATCCTATTAAGGGGGTAGTTGGCCCACGAGACCTATTGACTAGTTTAGTCTTATATTGCTTATTCTATTGAAAAGACACCCCACCTCTCCCTATATAAGGAGGGGCAGAGGGTGTATATTATACATACAAGTCTACAGGCAAAAGAACAATAAAGAGAAAGGTTGTCTAGGACTGTATCTTCGTGTTCTTGTTCTTTCTTAACATTGATTTTACGTAAGCATCAAGGCGACTATCTTGGAAGCGCTTAAAATACAATAGTCGTTTGTCATTTTGTATGAAAATTACCAATTAATCATGACCATTTACGTGGAGAATGGAAGAAGTACAGTAGGATACAATGGATATGCATGGCCCTTGAAAACCGCAACATGTGAATCTTTTTCCTCGGTGATCTCTGGCTTCCCGGTGGTGTTGGTGTGTGTTGTTTTCTGGGTCGTCCCGGTGTTTCTGTGTGGCGTTTGTATCATGCTAGATCCACAAAAAGTATGGCCACGTACACTACTCCACAAATAATACACATCAATAAGAAGTCTGTGGAGAAAATTCTAGGCCCCATTTGAAACGCTTTCTTGATTTGCGCATGCGCAAATCGAAAAGTCCTGCTAAATTTTTGGTTATACTTATTTCAGCTTAAAATTAACTTTTACTTTTTTTACTATCCAGTAATTTCATCTTTTTCTAATTTTTTTATATTTATTGGGCTTTTTGACCTTTTCTTTTTTTCATATTTCTTTACATTATCTGTGATCGGCTAACATAGTTTTTCTATATTAAATTTTTTTAAATTTAATTATATTAAATAAGTCAACATAGCTACAGTAAAAATTAAATCAGTTATAGTAATAATATCATAAACTAAGGGGGTGATCGTTTTAGCGATGGCTTCTGGCTTTTGACTGAAATTTCACTGTAGCTGGCTTTTTTTACTGTAGCTGATTTGACTTTTTCGGCATAATTAAATTTAAAAAATGTAAAAATAGAAAAAATTTGTTAGCCCATCACGGACAATGCAAAGGAACACGTGAAAAAAAGAAAAGTGTAAAAAAGTCTAAAAAATCTAAAAAAAATTTAGAAAAAGATAAATTACTGAATAGTGAAAAAAAACTGAAACTGAAAAAAAAACTGAAACAAGCGGGATCTAAGTGATCCTGATTCTGAACACGGTCCTTAGTTGCAAAGGCAGTAAGTACTCGGCGGGGCCAAATTAATTGGCAAAGACAAGACAAGCAGGCGCTCCACTCGAGGAGGAGAGGACCAATATCATGTACACCCTGCATGACGTGTAGCTCTCTCGCTGCACCCCGGCCAAGCATGCTCTGCGGCCTGCACATACAGTAGCAGCAGCAGCAGCAGCAGCCTTGGTACCCCGGCCGTCGCGCGCCCAACCGCATCCGCTCTCCCACGCCACGCCGCGCCACGCCGTCGCCAATGCCGATGCGGCGCGCTGTTGCCATCGGCCGCGCGCCTCCTGACGCGGCGCCAGCGCGCGCGTTCGTCGTTGCCAGCTTTGCACCTCCTGCCTGCGCGCGGCCCGGCCCCGGCCCCGACCCGGCCGCCGGCCGGCGTGTACGTATGCAACGACGGTGCAAATGTGTATTCCGCTTCGCGCGCGCCGCATGCGTGTGTCATGTCTGCGAGCACGGCATCTACGCAGGCGTGCGTCCACGGCGCCGCTTTGGATGCTTGCGCTTGGAACTGCATTGCACCACCGCATATGCCCCCTCACCGCCAGGCTCATCGACGGATCCATTGTGCGTTTGGAGCTAACGACGATGGGGCGTCCGTCGATCGGACCCGAGCTTGTATATGGTGTGCCATGCACTGGATAAGTATGAACCGCCGTCGAATTACGTGACTGCATGCGAGCCACAGAAGAACACCAGCGTACGTTGCAAATCAACAGGTTTTTTTCTTCAAAACGGCTAAAACCCCGCTCATCTGAGCTTGGACTTTTAGCTTATTATTTTCTATTTATAATTAAATGTAAAAAATATAAAAATAAAAGCGACACACTAATCTAGAGCGGACGATGCAAATGAATACGAAAAAAAAATAAAACTCAAAAATATCAAAAAACACAAAAAAAAAAACAAATACAGACAAAGTAGCTACAGTAAAAGCGAAACCAGCCCATCGCTGATCGCTGACGTTCACAGCTATTCTGAGCGAGGCCTTAAATAACAATGGCAAGTAGTCCTTATGTGACAAGCTGTACTTCTACGTGATAAAAATCTTAGGTGTTGATAAAGCTTTCTTCATCTTTTCCTGCAACATCGATCAAGCTAAAACCGATGGACTATCGAACGCATGGTTAATTAGCAATATTACACGCAGTAACAGTTAGTCTTTCGTTGCTGAACTAACGACCTATACTGTACGTGACGTGCATTATTCTCTCTCGGCCATCGAACAAAACTGTTGCTGCCAGATTCTAACAGAAAAATAGTCGGTAAAAATGTTTATAGCAATTGATACAATTTTTTTAATATTATAATTTATCAAAAATCATAATAAAGCATCGGCCATGCTAAGAAGCATCTAGAATATGTCAACTACGGTAGGTAGATGCAAGAAAGAAAATCATCAACAGAAGATTGGAAACGAGAAGATTTGAAGACAGATAAGAACTCTATCCAACGAAAGGTTAAGCCGGCACGAAGAGGAAGGCTTGAAACATAATACAAGATTGAGTCGGTTGTTTTAGGATATAAATACCTGGTACGGTTGATGGAAAAATGCTCACACGCCAACCATTACTACTTTTTGCATCTATTTTTTCTGTACTTTAGAAGTATGTTATAGTTGGTAGAATCTTACCTTCGTAATTTGATTTTGATCAATATTACTTCGCATGACGTGTTGATCAATCCGTATGTTACACATACCCTATGTTTTAAGATTTCATTCATGTTCGCTATTGCTTCACATCAACGTTTCGTCTAGCATCAATTTTGTTTAGGTTTACCTATGATCAACTTTGCCAATTTACTAAAAAATTAACTAGCATCAAATTTCGTTTAAGCTTACTTACCATCGACTTTACCGATTTACTTAAAAAATCAGGAGGCACGTCGCAGATGGCAAAAGAAAACACGCATATATACGTGTTAACGTCTATTCATACATCGTGGATGACACATCGCTTTAGATTACTCCGTTCGATCAATTCGTCCGCAGATAGCAGCCGGTGGCGACCGCACAGCAGCGAGCCTTCTCTTTCTTTGCCCCTCTTTCTGAAACATTCCCAGCTATACCACCCGCGCGCGCCCGATGCTAGCTTTTTTTCCATTTGGAAAATTTGTCCCTCGTTTTGGCAGGGCAATTACATTTTGATTCGTAATTGAACCGTATCGCATTCGACGTCGGAGAAACAGCTCGACCGATTAGCGTCGACCTCGCTGGTCATACATACATATAAGACCACGAAGTTAATATTCCGACTGGTAATTAATCCCACTAGATCGTACGTAACAGTGTAATACATTGGGGTAGGTTCTTTTTCTACGGCAGATAGTTTATGATTTGACCGATTATTTTTAGTTGTAACAAAAGTATTTATATAAATAAATTAAATATTGATAAGTTAATAAGTTATTTTAAAAATTTTAAAAGATAGATGCATGGAGTGCATGCGATCCTATTCGCGGACATGGACAGTTCAATGTGTGGTGAGTTCCTATGTAGCTGGCTAGCTAGCTGCATGCACCTATGCGCAGGGTGCTAAATACTGATATCATCAATAGTCGGTACCCCTGTCCGTCTCTCCTCTTGTGTACGTCGGGTCGGGACACAATACAGAGAGAGATGTACAGCACATGATAAGGCAGGGTTGCAGGCTTGCAGCAGGGTGCAGCTAGCTAGCTACCTTTGCACAGTGACATAGCTGCTGTGGCCTCTCTGTGTGTCGTGTCACTCCCTGGATCGACCGACGTCGCAGTGGGGCATGTATGCATTGCACTTAAAGATGGCAACGGATAGATACCCGCTAAGTATTATCAACCCATACTCGTACTTGATACTTGCACCCGCATCCGTTACAATACCCGTACCCGCACCTGGGTATAAAAACCTACCTGTACCTGTACCCGTGTGGGTATTTATACCCGACGGGTAACCCATACCCGAATTGATAAAGGTATATACGAGGCACAGGTATATACGGGCGCGGGTATTTCCATTGGCTTCGTTTTGAATATATATATACGTGCCACATGTATATGTACCCGTTGCTATCTCTAGTATACAACCAGTCGGGTATATTTTACCCGCGGGTATGCGGGTACGGGTAGTATATACCCGCACCCGTATACCCGATGGATAGAGTTTTTTGCCCATTAGCATACCTGCGGGTAAAGATATCTTTCCATACCCGCCTTCTTATCGAATAAAACCCATCGGGTACTCGGGTTTCGGGTACCCGTTGCCATCCCTAATTGCACGAGCTAGCCATGCACTAGCGGAGAGCGATTGTATATGCACAATAACACAAATATGAATAAGTTTGGAAATATCGCTTTAGCTATTTTTTCTTCAAATTTAAGTAGTGCTCTAAACAGTTTAGGTCCTATTTCAAATGGTTTCAGCCTTTAGCTTCTTAGGCTATTTGTCTTATTTAAACCAGAAGCCATTTGTAACACGCCGGCTTCTAATTTTAGTTTATTTTAGCTATTTTAGTTTTCTTTTTCACCTTATTTCTTTGCATTATCCTTGACGATATAATGGTTTTTTATTTTTTTAATTGAATGATTAAAAAAACTAACAGCTATTCGATTTCAGCCAAAAGTTAAAGCCGGAAGCTTAAATTCTTTGGAGTAGACCCTTAAAAGCCATTGCTTTTTGGCTTCTGTTATAGGCTTTTGGCTGCAATTGCACTATAGCGATAGCTAACTTTTTCTGAGTCAAAAATAAGAAAAATGAGAAAAATTGAAAAACATCGGGATATCTTTTGGGATAATGTATAGAAATAAAGAGGGCAAAGGCTAAAAAGTCCAAATTAAGAAGTTGATATGTTTCAAGTGGATTTTGGTCAGAAGCTGAAGCCGTTTGGAGCGAGATCTTAACCCCTGAATATCCATTTTATAAATCTAACCCTCTTCCCTGGACCTACTGCATATAATAGCACTTTAACAGACCTATCACGCGGCAGCAACCCTACACGAATTGGTTCGGAACTAGGGTCGGATGATCCATTCATCGTCCGGTCCCTTATACCAAACGCCCCAACAAATCCTCAACTTGAGGGGCAGGATTGGGAGAGAGAAATAATGGGGACGAAATTAAGGTCCTATTCTTTGCGGCTTCTAAAAGCCGCTTTTGACTTTTTACTACAGTAACTAACTTTTAAACGGAGTATTTTTTTAAGATAAGGTCTACAAGTTAATTGTAGTACACGTTAAAAAACTAATATCTGTACCATCAAAAATCGCAAGCGAGTATCTCTCTTTCCGCAATCTCTGTTGTAAACAGCCAAAAAGCCATCAGCCGCAGCCAAAAAGAACATGCCCTAAGTAGTGTGAAACTGTGAATGATGTGGCCGGTATAACGGGTATGGTTTTTTTGGATTTTGGTTTCATCTTCTCTAGAAACTGAAATAAATAGAGCAGTTTCTGTCGTCCATGTTAATATTTCTACCATCTACTATTATTTCAAAAAACATAATTAAAACTATTAACCATAGTCAAAAACGATCAACTGTAACTAAAAAAAAGGTCAATAACGACAGGGACGGCTGGACCATGCATACAGTATTCATGTTTACCCATATCGTAAGCATCATGCATGCGTGGATTCTGAATTCCCTGTAGTACCAATAGTGTATTTACGCCCATGTATGCGTGCGTACGTTTCGTTATCACGATAGAAATGGATGATCATGCATGATCAACATTTTATTTATTTATTTATTGAGAAGTACATGGATGATCGACGTACACCATCATCATGATGATACGACTTAATTTTTGCTAGGCTGACGAACTCTTGTTGGGCCTTGGCAGACAGGGAGGCTATCGTGCTGGCCCGGCCTGATTCCTTCTGCGATAAACAAAGCCCAAAAGCCGAGCATAAACCCGCCTAGCCTCGAGACTAGTCGGCCCATGATCGATTCTGCTCCACTGTCTTCCAAGTCCTGACACGTGACAAGTAGTACAACCCTGCATCTTATAATACATTCATGGCACGTGCACTAGTAGTACGCAAGAGAAGAAGAAGAATTTGCATTTGCAAGCAATCTTCGCCTGTCTTAACCACGTATGGATGGGTCATTTCAAAATTCAAACTGAATGTAAAAGGAGAGATCTTGGTGGATATATCCTCGACGCTTTTGTACTATTCACACGGAACCATATAGTTAGAGAAAAAATATCAATCTTATTACAGAATATAAACACAGAAGATAAGAAATATAATTTACATCTAATTCTCTCTTGTGTTTATCATATTGCATTGACGTATAAATTTAATCAAAACCTATAACTAGCAAGAGTGTATACATAATTTTCAAAACTTTTGAGGATACCTATACATATCAGGCACCATAACCGGCTCGACCCTGCGGGCCTGCGGCAGAGGGTAAATTGTCTATTTACAAGATGCTTTGCAGGCGAAGGCAAAATGGCAACTGTGCATGCTCGATCTCACCTTAGCTTGAGGTATAAGATGAGTGATTCTAATAGGAGATGCAATTAATCTCCGATCTGCACTGAAAGATAAAGAAGATAATGCACCGAATGGTGTTATCTTCAAATGTTACTGTAGAATAGATTATTACAGATGATTTAAAAATATCATCATAGATGATTTCATGAGCTGTTTGAATTTATAGTTCAGTAATGAAATGATGTTATCACAGACGTCTTTTGAACCATCTGTCATGCAACTATTATAGACGGTTTCAACAATAAACCGTCTGTGATAGTCGAATATCATAGATGATTTTCAGTAGAAACTGTCTGTGATATTTAATATATCAGAGACGGTTTTAACTACAAATCGTCTGTGATAGTTGACTACAAACCGTCTATGATACATTAGATATCACAGATGGTTTCTACTGAAAACCGTCTATAATAGTTAACTATCACAAATGGTTACTAGTTAATAACCGTATGTCATATTCATTTCTATTTCTAAATTTATTTCTATTTATTGGCTAGCCTCAAAAAATGTTAACCATGCCCTCTGAAATAAGTAGATTAACACAATACACATCCAATTTACATTCATTCATTTCAGAAAAAAAAGAATATTTATTTCACAAATCAATTAACTGAAATGAAATAAATTATGCATTAACAAATATACACATATACAATTAAGTTCAATTTTATCCCAAACAAATTCATTCTACATTGTGGAACTCCCCCATTTGATTTTATAACTTTAAACATTAAAAAGAACGTACATTGTCCTCGAATTTATACAAAGTTATAGTGATAGACGCAACCTGTTGGTAGGAATATCAATATCATGCACACATATATAAATTAATAAGTATGAAGTAATTATTGCAAGATTGACAAACCTGGAGATCATTGGTCTTTGATGTATCGAGAAGTAGTTGCATATGACGGCAAACATAGAATCCACATATATTACTCAGCGGTTGCTGATGGTACTACAAAAATAAAATTTATTAATTTAATATACATTACTGTGAAGTATTATATAAGATTAATGTATACTAGCGAGACGAGACGAGACTGGCAATCTGCTTCCCGGTGCGACCGCCTTCAGAACTTGGTCGTTGCTCCACGTACGAGGGTCGTGCGGGCGGGATCGGGCACCGGCCGGCGAGGAGTTCCTCCTCGGGCACGGCGGCGGCAAATCCGTGGACTCCCTAAGCCGCTCCGCTATGCACGACGCGGTTGACCTTACGGTGGAGTCGGACCTCGTCTACTTCGACGTCGCGTGGGACGCCGACCTCGCCAAGTCCCTGAACGAGAGCTGCGCCGCGGCGAGGAGTCGGCATGGCCCCGTGTTCAACTAGGCGCCGGCCGCTGCAGAACTCGCAGTTCACGTCGTCGTCGTCGTCTTGTGCAGATAGATGGTCATGTATTTATTCATGATCATATAGCCGGAGCGTGAATCTTCAAGGAAATCGCGAGGTCATAGATTCGATTATTTTCCTTAAAAAAAGGCAGCTCTTTACCAATTCCGTTCATTCATTAGGGATTCAAGAAAACCAGATAATTTGCAGAACGACCTGAAACTCAGAGTTCAGTCTTTCAGAAAAAAAAACGGAGGGGAAAAAATGGAATTCAGAGCTGTAGCTATCCTATCATCGTTCTCAGGCGTTGAATCTCTTGTACTTACTTGCCAACTGCCATGGATTCGTACTAGAAACATTATGGGGAATTTAGCGAATTTAGCTTGTAACGCAGAAGTGTGAATTACGGTTCGTTCGGACTTCAGACTGTCCTTGGCCCTAGGACATACCTCCAAGGCTCCAAACATCACATTCTTGCAGTTCTGCAGACGGCGGCTACTGCTGGATCTTCAGTTTGCTATATAAGGGCATCCACTGGAGGCTACATAAGGTGGTAATCTCAAGAGAGAGAATATGTCATATCAGTTTGTGCTATCATATAAAAACTTGTTCTCCCATAATGTATGATAGCTCTAGGTGGCAGTTTCAACTATTTGTAGTTGGCCATTTACCTTTTCTTTTCAAGCCTCTATATTATTCTAATTAATACTATAGCCTAAAATTTATATGTGGAACTCTTGAAGAAGAAATTTAATTACACATCAGCTACCATAAAAGACTGGCCCATAATCACTCTCTCTACATAGCCCTATTACTTTTCCCACCGGGTCCCCTCCCTTCTCTTTTCCCTGCCGCCCCGAGCTCTCTCCTGGCAACAGCCGCCGCCGCCATGCAAATCCCGTCGCCTCTCGTTGCCCGGAGGTCACTGGCATTCATATCCGACCGACACTCCCTCCCACCTCTACCTTGACCTCTTCTCTCCTTCACCGTCTCACCCCCAACACCCTCTCCCGCCTAGACCTCTCCTCTGCTGCGCCACCGCTGCGTAACCATGGTGCGGTTCCATCGTCGTCGCTCCTCCCTAGCTAGGACCATCCGGATCCGATCGGCCTCGAGCATTGTCGGCGCCCTCAAGCGTCCAGATCTGGTCTCCTCTACCAACCTTGAGCATCATCACTGCCACCCTCGTCTGTCCGGATCTGGTCGTAGCCAATCTCGCCTCACCTGGATCTAGCCGTAGTGTGGCTCCAATGCCGCCTTTCCGACGTTGTTGTCCTTGCGGCGTAGTCATTGCTGCCCTCACTCGCCCAGTTCCAACTGCCACCAACCTCGCATCGCCACCTTTGTCATCCATCGTGGCCGTCATCTTCCCAGTCACACATGGACTTTGCCTGTCACGTTACAATTTGTCCTACTCACTCTCTCTCTCTTCCTTTCTTCACCAGGACCACACATTCTCTCCTCCAAGCACCCGCAACTTCTGCAAGCAACTCTGACACTTTGAGAGACAACATCTCGCCTTCACGGTGGCATCTAAGCCTAGGTGGCTCTGCAGGGCACCCGACCAAAGCACCGCGCTGTGGATGCTCTAACATTTTGTATCTCCATGATTCTGTGGATGGTTTGCCCTAAGGATTAAGGGGGAAAACGTGCGGTATGAATGAATTCATGTACGATAGTGCTAATTAACATATCTTAGCGAAATTCTACCGGTATTCTTAAGAGGCGAGAAAAAAGAATTAAATGTAGGAGAGAGAAAAAAGAAACGAACACCAATTGCTGCAACTAAATGGTTATATATGCGATAACTTTGCGAATGATGTTGAGGCCAGTGTTTGGTTTGGCTCTTTAGCAGGCTAGCACCAGATTTTTCAAGGTAGAAGCAGCCAGATCCTGGAATTCTGAATTATGCGGCTTGCACCGGCACCGCAGGCTGTACTAATGTGCATGTTCAGAACTCCAACTTCTGCTGTAGACATTTGATTTCTATTTCTACTGCATCCACTGTTGCCTGGACAGTAAACTCAGAACTACAGATGTGACGCTGATGAAAATTTTGGCCTGCAAAATGGTGATTAAAAACATGTTCTTCATGGTAAAATAAAACTACAATGATCAGCAAAAAAGGCATCTTGCCTTTTCATTCACTGATCAGAGATTTGCAGGAGCTAAAAAAAGATGCTTTTAATTAAGTGCTTAACCCAACATCAGACTGAGGCCGAGGGCATCGGGAGGCTAAAATAACTGCTGCAAATTACACCACATGGCAACAGTATAAACAACAGGTTTCAAACCCTTGCTTCTTCAACGCTTGCAACCAAACGCTCACGCCATCTCCAGACCTCGAGGCGTGCGCTGAAGAATCTGCTGAAAATGCTACCATTCCAAGACGACAGGTAACGAGCAAGCACTAAAGAAAACGTACGTTTGAATGGTGGACACGGACTATGAGCAAACACAAGGCAACAAAAACACGGGAGTACACACAACTACACTTAGGCATGGTCAAACATAGAAATACTACTTTAACTGTAAACTACTGTTATTACTGTAGAACTTGGAGCTGAAATCAACAATCTATTGGATCAAAATATGCAGAACCCACCGATACAATACCCCTAACCTTTTAAGTAAGGAGCAGGCAGGAATTTGTATGAAAAGATTAGACTCATGAGGTTGCAGACTTGCAGTACGCAGTAACTACAACCTTCTTCAAGTTATTATTTGTGCTATGCTGTAAAAGTTTGTTTTTTTATGTACACAGCTTTTTTTTTACTTGTAGAAAGCCAAGGACTCATAATTTAAGAGCTTGCAGCATGGAGGGGAAAAACACCCTAAATCCAGCCTCTTCTCCGGATATGCTCTCAACTCAAATCTACAAAACCTTGGTGTTCGGAGAACTTGTGTCATCGGCACGAGTCCGAACAGTATATTTATAGGCACTCTCGGTCGGATACGAAAACCGTCGTAGGTACAAAGGAATCTCGAAGTAGCACAACCACCTCGAAGTATCACAAACATCACGAAGTAACTCAACCACCACAAAGAGATCTCGAAGTATCTCTACCACCACCAAGTAAATTCAAGAAAAATATCTTAGGGTTAGAAGAGTGGCCTCCCCTCTCCCATTACAAGGGGTCCTATTTATAGGGGGAGAGGGGGCGGCTTGCGTAGTTACAATTTTGTCCTTATAGTTTGACCTACTTCTAGGGGTATTTCGGTCATTTGCTCTACACGGGCCCTGTAGGGTCTAGACCGGGTTCTCCTCGGGTCGACCTTACGTATTTCGCTCGACCTTGTGTATTTCGTCCGGGGTTAGCATGGGGTCCTCTTTGGGTCGACTTGACCTTACTTACTTCGCCTGAGGTTACCCCGGGGTCCTCCTCGGGTAACCTTACACACTTCACCCAACCTTACGTACTTTATCCGGGGTTGGCCTGGGATCCTCCTCGGGTTGACCTTGCGCACTTCACCTAACCTTGTGTACTTCAGCCGGGTCGGCCTGGGGTCCTCCTTGGGTCGACCTTGCACACCTCGCCTGGGGTGAACCCCGGACACCTTCAAGGCAGATCCCGCGTACTCCGCTCGGAGTTAGCCTCAGACTTGGCTTAGGGTAGACTATTCAACAAGCGCCGCCACTCCGACGTGGTTGTGGGCACAAGGTAGCACGGGGACCCTCTCCCAACACCTTGTGAGCTTAGGTGTGATACGCTAAGGGACAAGTGGGGTTGTTGCCCTAAGCTAGGGTTTTCTAGCTTAGCTTACCTTGTTTTGACATGTTCAACATGCTTTGCCCATGTCTTCATCCCAAGTGGGCATAGAAAAACAAAAAACTAGTACAAGATTGGGAGCAACTAATGCTAGTAGCTAGGTTGTATTAAGAAAAGGAGCACTACTTTTATTGGAGCTTTCCAGCCTACAAAACCTGTTTGTACGTAAGTTTTCCAGCATGGTTGATTCAGAGCTCAGTTCATGAATATAATTGATCAATTTGTTAATGATTAGGTTAGTAAGCAACATCAATTGGCAATACAATTTGCAGCTAATCTTGTACTTGGGGTGGGGGGGGGGGTGGGTGGAATCTTAACCTGAATTGCTAGGGACAATTTTTTACATGGGTATCTGGAAATGAGATCTGCGCCCATGGCACTGCATGAGCTGACTTAGAAGTCTTGTCTGCTCAGCAAGTGATCATGTAGATGTTATCTATCCTGATCTATAGCTTCCTGATCTCTTTCAAAAGGCAGAAATTATTTGAGACATGTTAAAATTTTTATTTTAACTTGTTTTTGCTTTTATTTTTTCCCTTTTGCATTGTTCGAAAAGATATAATAGTGTTTTCAGTGTTTTTAATTATTTTTCTCATTTTTTTATTTCAAAAAACTAATAACCAATATATTGTATATATAGTCAAAAACCAACAATAAGTCCGAAGCTGAAGCTTTTAACCCAATTGGCCTTAACTTTTTTTTACAGTAACTGAGTTGACTTATTTGACATAATTAAATTTAAAAAATGTAAAAATAGAAAAAACATGTTAGTATATCACGTACAATGCAAAGGAATACGAAAAAAGAAAAGACAAAAAATCTAAAAAGATCTAAAAATAGAAAAAGATAAAATTACTAAATAGTAAAAAAAGCAGAAATCAGAAGCAGAATCTGATTTTAAGCCAACTTAAACATAGCCTAAAAGGCCTAAATAATTGAAAGATACAGCAAATGTACTAGCCTTTATTTATCTTAGTCCCTTGTCCTTGCCCCATCTTTGCAGTGAGTGGTCCTACTTTTGTCACCACAATTATTAGACAAACCAAGGGGATGCAGTTAATAAAATATGGGAATTTCACTTCAAGGCTGAAGCAGGAACAGTTGCAACCTTACCCCACCAACCAAATGCTTGGAGATGGCTAGGCAGACAAGATGATCAATCCTGAAAAATAGTACTTCAAAATTCAGAATAGATATTGGAATCCTGAAAAGTAGTACCACTTCTCAATTTAAAATATATACTATGGAGTTCGCTCAGATACCAATATCCAAAGTAGAACATCTGTTTTTAGCACAATGCTATCTTGGCATAATTTTAGACGAATTATCCGCAGAATCCAGGCAGGTTTTGGCACTTAATAACTATATCTGTCTGATGTGCATGCATACCTCAATTTTTTTAACAAATATAAATCTTTTGCACACCAATAAATCTATAAAACTACATCAAAATTTATATCTCAACACTAGTAGATCGGACTGTGACTGTTCTACCTTAATTGTGCAGAACTGTCACTAGCATTTCACAGTTTCTCCGTATAAAATCTCACCTAGATATATGTGCATTTCTTTTCAATTTATAGCTCTCTCTGAATAATCACACAGGACAATTTTTTCGTCACTATTTCGAAGCGGCTTATCGGCATTTCATTTATTCATATAAACATTCGTGTTAAGGCCAAAAGCTATCAGCCATAGCTAAAAAATACACACCCATATACACTTCTATGGAGAATGCAACATTCTACATGCATGGACTAGACAAGGGTCTTATTCTTTTCAGTTTATGGTTTATAGTTTCTAGAACAAATAAGTGAGATGGTTTTTTCATCGTTTTTTTGAAGCAATTTATTATAACAGTATTTTTAAATCGACTTATCAATATTAATTTATTTATATAAATACTCATATTAAAATTAAATTATTGGCTATATGCATAAACCATCATCCATTGCCGAAAGAAATACAGCCAAAGCTGATGAGGCCGCTCAGAACTGTTGCCATCATTCACATTAGTCACTAGTCAGCGGCAGCAGTGCAGCATGGATAGGGAAACAAAAAGTTTCAACCTTTTTGCGACAGCTCACAGTTTCACAAGCCTTATGTGACCATTTGACTCTGTCCTGTCCATGGACACGCTGGATTCTTTGTGCATGAGCATGATGCACACTAGATCGTATGTCATGAGTTATTGAGTCATGACAAGTTGACAAGAGCAATAATCATAGATGGAATTATTCATCGTATACCCTCCTCTTAGATTGAAATTCAGGATTTACCCTCTGGCCCACGTGTCAGTGACTCATCCCGACCCCACATGTCATTAAGTGGGGAGGGTAAATCCTGAAATTCTCAAATGTAGGGAGGGTATATGATGAAGTTCCCCTAGATGGAATTATACTGCATTGCTAGATCTAGGGTCTATTTATATTGACATATATTTCTAGTTTTTATTTTTAGAAGTAGAAGAGCTTCTGTAAATCATTTTTATCAGACACTACTATTCATCAATAACTATATTTTACTTTCACATATTGTAATGTATTTTATATTTTATTATATCATAATTCTGTAAGTCGTATAGTGGTCCGAATATTATAATGACTTTTGTTGCACCATTTTTTTACATAATACACTACTATTCATCAGTACCTTCTATCAGTCACTACTATTCATTAGTCGCAGTCAAAAGCCATTAGTAAAAGTCAATATGAACACACCCTTAGTTTCTTTGCCCAATAATTCAAGTATATACATGAAATGGGAATAGTTATCATTAAAATAGAAAGAACTTATTTGTTTATTGAGTTAAGAAAAGAATAGAACATTAAAATATAATTGAAATGCAAATATCATACAGTTATCATTAAGAAGGGTCGGTATCAGTTATTCAATATTTATCAACATTAAAATTTGCAACTAAAATAGAGAGAACTTATTTCCTTTGGGGCCTATCCAAAATTTGGTTATCAATCTGGTGGCAATGAAGTACGCAGAATATCATAAAAATAAAATAGATAAAATAACGTGAGTTTGTTTAATTATAAAAATATCACGCTCCCTCAAAAAAGTATCATGCAATGAAAAAGAATGAAAATAAATACTATTTTTTAAAAGCACGAGGGCAGAGAGACAAACCCACAAAATCAGTCAAGAAAATAATCATTGATACAAAACTTTTTCTTTAACCCCTTAGAAAAAATAATTGGACATATACCATTAAAATGTGTCCAGTTTTGATATCTACCATAATAAAATTTTTATTCACTTTAATACCACCAAAAATTACAGATCTTTAACAATATACCACTTTCATCCATTTCCGTCTCTCTCCTGTTACTACTAATGGATTGGCTCTTATTTATCTCCTCCTTTTTCCCCGAATCGATGCCTCCAAATTCATTTGTTCTTTCTCTTCTTCCTCTCTTCCCCAAATCGACGCCCCTAGATTTGTGCTATCGCTACATAGGATGGGGGAGATGGGAGGGAGGAGATGGTGTTAGGAGGGGAGAGGGAGATAGGGTCATGATGGCGGCGGTTGGTACCTATGGCAGCGATGGCAACATAGATGGGAGGGATTGTTGGAGATGAGGTCGGCGCCAACGATGGCAGTCGTCGCCCCATATCTCCTCTATTATGTCCATGACATAGAGGCAGGCGACAACCCTAGCGCCCTTGGTCACCCTCGTGCCATCCAGGAGCACGTCATCACCAAGGCCTACTTCTCCTCAAATAGTGTCAGTGTGAACATTTGCAACGTGTCAAGGTTTGCCATGTGAAGGTAAGTCCTTGATCAGAGCACGTCATGGTTGAGCATAGATGGTTTGCTGTCGTTGATGGTAGTGGTGATGAGGTCCTTGGCCGCGAACATGAATCTGATGGCGGCGTCAGGGAGGAACTAGTCCTTTTGCAAGTCAGGAGCGGAGAGGGAGATGGAATCGACATGAGTTTGGTTGAGTCGATTGATGAACAAAAGGGTAAATTCATGCCAACTAATGGGAGGGGAGACGAAAATGGATGGAAGTGGTATATTTTCAATGATCTGATTTAGGTGGTATTAAAAGTGAACCAAAATTTTATTATAGTAGATAATAAAAGTAGACATATTTTGATGGTATATATATCTAATTTTATTTTAGAAAAATTATAGCTAAAAGTACCTAATAACACTGCATGTAGACCCCACTCATTTGGACTTGAGCTTCTGATTTCTGTCTTATTTTTTACTATTCATAATTTTCATTTTTCTCTGACTTTTCGGCATTGTTTTGAGCTTTTTTTAGCGATTTTTTTCGTATTCGTTTGCATTATACATGATGGGCTAACTTTTTTATTTTTAGATTTTTTTAAAAATTAATTACATCAAATAAGTCATCATCAATTATAATATAATTTTAATTAGCTATAATATATAATTTTAGTTATAAACCACTGAATTTTCACCAACGGCCTCTAAATGTTAGGAAAATGTCAATGCGCAAACACTTGCTTGCAACTAGTACTTTAAAGCCCACTGCACCAGGGAGGAAAAAATAATAGTAAAGCCAATAATAAGGTACCAAATTCTCGGTGGATAGTACTAAAGCACTAAGCTACACTACAATAGTGCCCGTACTTTACTCCAAAGTGTGAAGTGGAAAAGGTTGGTGTTATTGCTACTAAGTAGTTCTTAGAAATGAATGCAACCTCCTCATGATGCAATGCATTTAGTGGCATTGAAACCACTTGCAAGGAGTTTGGTGACAGGAGGGAGCGAGTGATTTCTGCATCTGAGCTTCATCCATTCCCATCCTTCAAGCTGGGCTGTTCTTGCTAGATTTCAAGAGCCATTCCGTTTCTCCACTGGTTTGTTTGACATTGTTCTTGCTTCAAAGCAAAAAAGTGGAGTCAAATCTTTAATGTTTTCTTTGTTCTTTCCTTTAATTTGAGTTCTTGATCCTGCCAAAAGCAAAAGCCCTCAACTTTTTGCTAGGAGGAGAGTCCAAAAGGAAAAGGTGTAAGGGTGTCCTTGCATTTCAAACCCCCACCAATCCCTCCCCCTCCATTCCGCTTCAAAGAAAGCTCGAATTTTTACCCCAAAAATCTGCAATTTCCCCACCTCCAAATCCACTTCTTCCTCGTTTCCCTCCAAGAAAACCTCAGATTTCTGCACCCAGAGCTCCACAGCCACAGTTCTTGATGATTCAAGAAATGCTCAGTTTCTCACACTTCTGATCCATACTGCGCCCAGTTCTCCAAACCAAAGATCCAAATTTCCACCCGAAGCTGCAATTTGTACGCCATTTCCGACGAGAATCTTGGATTTTCCCGTTCCACCAACTTCACTCCGTGTCTCACTCCACTCGTTGATCCAAACCGCCACCGAAAAGCTGCGATTTTTCCACCTGCGACCGCCGGTTTCTCGATCCAAGAACTCACGGGAGGCCCATGCATCTCTCCCTATGGAAGCAGCTCTCCCACTGCGCCGCCACCCTCCTCGCCAAGAACCACAAGCGGCGTGGCGACGGGGGTGGCGGCCATGGCAGACACGGCCACCGTGACGACCCGTCATCGTTCCTCCGGCAGCTGCGCGACGCGCTCGACGCCGCGTCGGAGGACGGCTCCCTCTGCCCGCCGCCGGACACCGCGGGCGCCGACGCCGCCGTCTCCCGCTCCCGCTCCCTCGCGCGCCTGCGCGCGCAGCGCGACTTCCTCCGCGCCACCGCCTTGGCCGCCGCCGCCGGCCCCTTCCGTTCCCTCTCAGACCTCCCCTTCCTCCCCCACGCGATAGCCAGCTTCCTATCCATGTACCCGGACTACGCCTCCACCTCCGACGTTGACCGCCTCCGCTTGGACCATTACTCCCACCTCGACGCCCCCGGCGCCGGCAGGGTCTGCCTAGACTACTGCGGCTTCGGCCTCTTCGACTCCAGCTGGGACTCCTCCTCGTCGTCGTTCACATTGTCCGAGCTCAATGCCAATTTGAGCAACCACGCGCTCTATGGTGGCGCAGAGCCCGGCACGGCCGAGAACGACATCAAGGAACGGATCTTGGAGTACTTGAATGTGCCGGCCAGTGAATATGCGCTGGTGTTCACGGTGAGCCGAGGGTCAGCGTTTCGGCTGCTTGCTGAGTGCTACCCGTTCGAGAGCAACCGGAGGCTGCTGACCATGTTCGACCATGAGAGCCAGTCAGTGAGCTGGATGGCACAGAGTGCACGGGCAAAGGGAGCCAAGACGCACGCCGCATGGTTCCGGTGGCCCACACTGAAGCTCTGCTCAATGGAGTTGCGGAAGGAGATTGTGGGTAAGAGGAGGGCGCGACGACGGGATGCTGCCGTTGGGTTATTTGTGTTCCCTGCACAATCTCGGGTGACTGGTGCCAAGTACTCCTACCAGTGGATGGCTCTGGCGCAGCAGAGTGGCTGGCATGTGATGCTTGATGCCGGTGCACTTGGTCCCAAGGACATGGACTCGCTGGGGCTCTCGCTGTTCCGACCGGACTTCATTATAACCTCGTTCTACCGGGTGTTTGGCGCAGATCCAACCGGGTTTGGTTGCCTTCTGATCAAGAAGTCAGTTATTGGGAGCTTGCAGGGGAGGAATGGGTGTAATGCTTCTGGGATGGTGAGGATTGCTCCAGTGTTTCCACAGTACCTGAGTGACTCCATTGATGGATTTGGTGCATTGGACAGGCTAGAAGATGACTCTGCCATCCACAAAGATGAAAAACCAGCTGATGCCCGGAATGGCTCCCAGCTGCCAGCATTTTCGGGTGTATACACTTCTGCTCAGGTCAGAGAGGCATTTGAGAGTGACCCTGGTCGTGACAGCAGCTCGGATAGGGATGGGGCGAGCACCATCTTTGAAGAGACTGAAAGCATATCTGTCGGTGAGGTCATGAGGAGCCCAGCATTCAGTGAGGACTGCTCATCAGAGAATTCTTTCTGGGTTGATGTTGGCCAGAGCCCATTGGGGTCAGAGAAGTCTGGTCAGTTCAAGAAAGGGAAGCTGGGATCACCATTACCATCTTCTTGGTTCACTGGCAGAAAGAATAACAAGAGGATGTCGCCGAACCTAGCATCCAGGATATCAAGAAGCCCACTTTATGATGGTCATGTGATTTCCTTTGATGCAGCTGTCTTATCAGTCTCGCAAGATGTAGACTGCCTCAAGGAAGACCCTGAAGAAGAAATCTTTGAGAATGGCTGGAGAAATCATTTCAGGCAAGTTAGCGAAATCCAAGAGGAGCCAGAGGTTGAAGAGGTCGCATGCCAACGTGTTATCAATGATGGTGCAGATCACAAAGAAAGTGCAATAAGGAGGGAGACTGAAGGGGAATTTCGGCTGCTCGGGGGAAGGGATGGAAACAGCAGGTTTGCTGGTGGTCGGCTCTTTGGTGTTGAAGAGATTGACGGAGCTATAAGCATGGGGCGTAGGGTTTCATTCAGCACTGAAGCGAATATGATTGCTGACAGGCTACATCGGGCCTCAAATGCTGCTGAAGCATCTGGATATGTATTTCGTGCTGATGATGGTTGTGTAAGTGATGGGTATGATGATGCTCAGGACTGGGGCAGGAGGGAACCGGAGATATTTTGCAGGCACATTGATCATGTTGATATGATGGGGCTCAACAGAACAACTCTTAGGTTAAGATGCCTGATCAATTGGCTAGTAACTTCGCTGTTGCAGCTGAAGTTGCCAGACTCAAAAGATGGTGATGGAGTCCCTCTAGTCCACATTTATGGTCCAAAGATTAAGTACGAAAGGGGAGCGGCTGTTGCTTTCAATGTGAAGCAAAGTGATGGCACTTCCATTAATGCCGAAGTTGTTCAGAAGATTGCTGAGAAAAATGGCATATCTCTTGGCATTGGTTTTCTTAGTCATATAAAGGTAGATCTGAACCAAAAACAATTAAATGGAGCACTAGATATACCTGAGGCTTCCTTTTATAAGAATGGTCGCAGAGACAGTAAAAAGGTGACCGTAAGAGTTGAAGTTGTTACTGCTTCTCTTGGCTTCCTCACCAATTTTGAAGATGTGTACAAGATGTGGGCATTTGTTGCCAAGTTTCTAGATCCTTCATTTCTGGAAAGTGAGTGCCTCACCATTGGTGCTGACCACTCAGAAGAACAAACTTGAGCTTGATGTGTAACTTAGCAAGCAGGGAAGGAGAGGAAGGCGATTTTTCTCCTTTTGTTGAAGCATATATTGTCTTTTATGTTTTCGAGGGTAATTGGTAGTGGATTTAGCAGATTTGTTTATTCTTTGCCTAGTTCCTCGACATGTGACTTGCTTTTGTTTCATGTAGAGTTTGCTCAAATATGTACAAGCAGCTCATCAGTAGAGCTCCTTTCCACTGAACAATGTTTATAAAGCAGCTCACTGGAAATGAAATAGTTTTGAGTGCTTTGCGATACAACTCGGTTAGGAATGTGCTCATCATGCAGTTTTTACATCTTCAGTTACTATTGTCTTTTGATGTATTCTCATCTGCGGTTCTTGCTTAAACCTGCTACTTTATTTGTAGATCCTTGATAATTCATCGATGTTGCTTCATACTTCTTTTTTGTTCGTGAGGGAAACACACAAACTGCAGACAACATGGAGCATTTGTAGGTTTCAATTTTTCTTGGCATTTTATTCTAGTCAGTCTGTTCAACCTGTTTATGTCTTTTAGAAGTAGAACCATCCAGTTGGATTCGAAGTTTGTGAGTACCTTTTTTTCTTTTTCGGTGAACATCAATCATGTATTGTCTCAGTCTGGTGTTGTCTCTTGTTCTTTTTATATTAAGTTGTTTTGACAGGATCGCTAGTAATCTGAAAATTGAGTTTTACTTTGGTCCGAAGAGCATTAGAAATCACACTGCTGTTTCTGCCTGTGAACATCTTCTTTGTTCCATTTACTACTGAAGTCTTTACCTAGATTGGTCCACAACATAGACAATCATATGATCTTGTCTGAGATGGAGGTGCTCACCTGGAGAAGTTCCTGTATAATCATTAATTTTCCTTTTAGTAAAACAAAATTAGGAATATCCACTACAGATTTATTTGGTGCATGTCTTTTGACGGTCCGGGAAAATCCAATTTTGATGGTCCCAATTTACCTTGTGTATGACTGTTGATGGTCCCCATTAACTAGTAATCTGCAATCAGGAACTCCCATCGTAGATCCACTCTTGTGATATCGTGGGATAACTTTTGTGGTCCAGGGTAACACCAGTGTGATGGTCCCTTTGTGCTGGTAAACTACCATCGGGAACTCATCACAAATCATAATCCATCTTTTGTTACGTCTTGTCAATGTTCAATACAAGTTTATACGGTAATTGTCCATGTACTCATTTGCTTTGTTAAATTTTTATGCTTAAACACTGGTGAGTTTGTGAATTTTCCTTTCAAGTACGAATGGTAAAACGTGTTCCATTTTATATCTTTGATATGTAGAAAATAGTAAAACTCTGTTATACCGGGCTCTAAAGTGATACAGCAAGCATACATCATTGTACTTAATAATATAGCGAAAATCATTGCACTTCTTTTTATCCACCCTGTCAACTGGTACATAAAGGTGATGAAAAATTAGGATATCAGGTGAAAGTGATTGGTTTTTTCACATATTTTAAATGGTAATTAATCTAACAAACATTATGCACTTACGCTTGTCCCAACCTGATGGATGATGAAGATATCTAAATCTAGTTTGCGTTTTTTAGTAAATAAATTAAATATAGAATTGTTTAGTTTTGTTGGAAGTAGAGACAAGGTCATCATACTTGATGTCTATGGCAGAAAGCCCTGACCAATTATTACCTGATTAGCTAGCCCTGACCGATTCTTAACCTGATTAGGCCCGGCTGATTCTGACCTGTTCAGTGACTTTTCACTCAAATTTGATAGTTGACAGCCAGAGATGCAGGAAAATCTTTCCAAGGATACCGTTGCAGGGCAGTGTCATAGTGTCTTCACTGGACTAACAGTGCTAACCGATTTCAGTTCAAGTCTATTCCTCTCCTCTCCCTTATTAATCAGTTCTACTCTGTTGTTCATAGTGGGTTTTAATTCATATAGGTATTTATATCTTGGAAGTGTTAAATGTGGGCACAATGGAAAAAAAAACTGTAACTTTTGGGTTCCCCCAAATAGCTGAAACTTTTGCACTACTACTGTTGCCATTGCTTTGGAGTTGTGGCAGCTGATGATATCCTGCAAAAATCCTGGTAATCTCTTGTTTTGGTCTGTGTTATTGTTTTTGTTATTCAGGTGTCAGCTGCACCACACGATAATGACAAAATCCCCTACAGCATTCTTTAAGTATTGCTGTTCTTCCTTATCTTCGTGGACTTAAAGAAGGAAATGGTTTTGTGCTCAAAAGTAAAAAAAGTTTCCAACAGTAAGCCTGCCTATATGTACCATGTATGACCGTGGCTTGGACACATCCCATTGAGGCTGCCTTTTCTCTTCGGAAGCATTGTTGGCTTGTGGAGCTTCTTGGCAAAGGTTAGACCGTAAAGAGTCTTGTCTTTCTAGATCTTTAGATCATGCAGTGAGGACTGTCTTGTCTTTCTAGATCTTTAGATCATGCAGTGAGGACTGTCCTGCATGCAGGCATCCTTAAGTGCATGGCTTGCTTCCTGTTGCCCTGGTAGGCTAATGCATGATTTATTGGATATTGTAAGTATGCATTTTGAGAAGACATAGGATTGAATGGCAATACTTTATACTTTTAGAGAAGTGGCAATAGTTCTTTGAAGTATATTGGCCAAGTCAGCACATGTGACTAGGGGTGTGGGCCTAGCGCTGCGCTCTGACGCCGGTGTGGGCCTTCGTCTCCACATCCCTCTCCTACCACCGTTTAGTGTCTAGGTCACGAAATAGGGGGCAACAACGCTAAGAAACAGGGGAAGGCCGAGGTGAGGAAGCAAAGGACAGTTTGGATATAGAGCCAGACGCAGCCACGAGAAACGTCCGGTGCATGGGCCGTGTTTGGGCTGAATGTGGGCTTTTGTGTGGGCAGCCGATGCGAAGGCGACGGCGCCGAGCCCGAAGCCCAGCCGTGACGCTTGCTCGTGAGGGAGTGGGCAGTGCACGTGGGCTTACGTCTACGTACGTTCGTCAGAACGGCACGGGCAGGCTCGTCAATCTCCGGCGGGTGGCGGGAGTTCGCCGCCGACAATGGCGTCCTCGCCGGGGACGTGCGTCTGCCTCCTGGATGCTGGAGATGATCACGAACGGAAAGGGAACAGCTAGCTAGCTAGCTAGCCGCTCGTTCAATTTCTTCAGAGTTTCAGGCATCGAAAGAAGACAGGGTTCAGTTACTTCCACAAGTTCCATAAAGAAATCCTAACTAGGTTTAGGTGAGAGGAAGAATTGTTGCCGCGCATCGAACAGGGCTGCGGTGAGGGTGCATCTATAGTGCATCGGCATTGCCGGATAAGCTACAGGGATTTACAAGATCCAAGTTTTTTTTTCAAGGCAACCATGGCCCAAAAGGACATTAAATCTGTATTAGCTTAACAGCTACACCCTGAAGATTACAAAAGGGATCCTGATATAATGACATTATACAACTCAATCCGTGGCACGTAACAACGAGGACTGAAAAAAATAAAAAAAAAATACATCTAAGTCCTTTGGCAACTCAGGCCGACGCCATTGATGCTTCTCACCTTGAATGCTTCTATCTAGCCACGGCTCCACCACCTACTGTGCTTTTGCCGGCGATGTCTAGCGGCGGGAGTCGAGGGGCTTCCACCTGAAGCTAAGGTCACGCTCAGTGTTGAAGAAGCTGACGTTTGACGGCAGTGGTAAGCTTTTTTTTTACTATTCATATTTTTGTTTTTTTTTATTTTTTACGTTTTTCTGTATTCATTTGTATTGTTCGTAATAGACTAACATATTTTTTCTATTTCTATTTTTAAATTTAATTATACATAATAAATCAACTCAGTTATATTAAAAAAATCAATCAGTTACAGTAAAAAAACCATAAATCATCGCCATTCTAAATGCTACCTAAATCTCTCTAAAGTCTAATCTCTAGCACCGGTAGTTTCAACATTCCATGGCATGCAACTGGCTGGGTGCTTCCAGCTTCTGGTTTTCTCGTCGGCTGAACTATTACGAGCACGTGGTTTTTGGGTGTTTACTTTTAGGGGGTGATCGGAATAGCGATGGCTTTTGGCTTTTGGCTGAAAAAACACTGTAGCTGGCTGAAAAAACACTGTAGCTGAGTTAGTGGATAGTGTAGTGAATAGTGAAAAAAAGTGAAGGAAGTTCGAAATTTGAAAAAAAAAAATGAGCGGGGCCTTAATATAGTCCATGCGCCTCCATGAAACGAACGCACGACGCTGTCAACTGCTCCAGCGCAAGTACTAGTAGTACATGCACACCGTACACTTGTACAATACTTCAAAAAAGAAAGTTACTCCGGTATTTATTTACTGCTGTTTCGCCGTGCACCTGGCCACCAACCGTTCTTTACCTTTTTCATGTAATTGTCTCTCTCTCTCTAACTTTTTTCCCCACGTACTACGAGTGTGTGGTAGTATATGGCTGACCATGTCAGATCAAAATAGGAGACAAAATGCTCGATTAGGCTGTGGTCGACCACACACAAATTATGATCGTTTCTTTTTGCATACTGTTAAAAATTGAGTTCAGAATTCAAAAATTATAAGTTAAAAATCAAAACCACGGTCAAAAGAACCCACCTGCTAAATCACAAGAAAACGGTAAGCTTAAGATTAAGCCTGATTTGAATCATCTCGTAGATGCTTCTGCTTTCCTTCTCTCTTTTTTTTTTGCCACCATATTACTATATTAGCAGCTACTACTACACTATAGCTACTATTCTTCAAATCTCCTCCGTTAATTTATTGCAAGATCATCACAAGGTATGAGTTATGACACGATCTTAACGGAGTTCGATCTCTTCTCTTTTCGATCACAAAGGCTACCTCGACATGGCCCACGTACGCACGTGTGCACACAAAATTTAACAGACATATGCTTAGGAACATGCATGCAAAGCTATAGACGTACGCACGTGTGCCTTATTCTTGTTCTTTTTGGATATTTTATTGATTTCTGCAGTTTTATTTTCAAAGATAAAATGATTTTCTGGTTCCTCTTGATCTTCCAAGCAATCAAAACCTGTAAAATCAATAATCACATTGTTTGTCTTAAAAAGATATCTCTTGATTCGTTTTGGAGTTTCTAGTCATTCTGTTTCTAGCTTTTCTTTTCAGTGACACTTGTTTTACAATGATTAGGCAATTGTTGGGATAGTCCCGCTGAGAACGTGAAATATTTAAAACAATCATGCTATATAATTCATTGATTTAAGCCATAAATAGTTACACATATATATATAGCTTAGCATGGTTAATGGGAACACATGACTAATGTAAACATAAAACTAATATGAACACAATATAAGATTAATGTGAACTCAAGAGGTTGAGCACAAAACATGAGGAGGTGAGGCATTCGATAACCAAAGGGTCAGGCTAACACACCCCAGCAGTCTGAGCATCGGCAATGTGGATATTCAAATTGGATCTGAACTTCATGAAGACAAGGATAGACAACCCCTTGATGAAGATATCCACAAACTGTGATAACGTCGATACATGAAGAACGCGGACATGACTGAGGCCCAATGGTGCGACAACTTGTGCTCGTGGATAACAGGGGTGACGATGATGATTTGGCATGATGATAACAGTAGACGGGGTGCTTAGAAGGCCATGGAGGGAGGACCATGTCGACAAACGCGTCGCATCATGCTATGACGTCATCGAAGGAGAGGAGTTGCCAGAGAAATCAAAGCCAAGACTGTGAAGTCCAGAGCCGAGAAACATTAAGGTTCGGTAGGGTAACGCAAATCAATCTATGATAGAAAAGAGTAGAGAAAATCCGATCTGAAAATAATCGAGAAAAATTCTAATTGGTAACTGATCAGATGATCGGTAACATGACTTAAACTACGGGTTATGTAGTCCCCGGGAGAGATCATGGAGATGAGATCATCTCTCAGGGGCGGCGCTACGAAAGCTGTGAAGGCGACGGCTCAAGAGCGACGCCGCTCTGATACTATAAGAGCATGGAATATTTAGAACAATCACGCTATGTAATTCATTGATTTAAGTCAAAAATGGTTACACATATATATAGCCTAGCATGACTAATAGAAACATATGACCACTGTAAACATAAGACTAATATGAACACAACACAAGATTAATGTAAACTCAAGAGATTAAACACAAAATATGAGAAGGTGAGACGTTCAGTAACCAAAGGGTCGAGCTAACATCCACATCTGTTGTGGGAGGAGGCAGAGTACGATTTATAAAAGTGATGGTGTGCCCACCTATCAGGCTAGTTTTTTAGGAGAGATGACCCAAGACTATTTATAAGATTGTTGCTCTGTCAGTTAAGCTTACGGGTATATCATCCCAACTACGTGGGGTTGGACTGCTAGTTTAGCGGACCCGAGGTCGAACACTGGTTTTGCAATCTGATGGCACTGACGCTGCACAACAATTAGTATCAGAGCCTAGATATTTCGGATACATCTCATGGTTGCCAGGGAGCACATCGATGTGTGATGGTAGATTTGTTGGGATAGTTCTACATAGGTTATAGGAGGAGGTAGACCACGATTTATAAGGATGATGTTATACCCACTTATCATGCTAGATTTTTGAAGGAAGATGGCCCAAGACCATTTATAAGGATCTACAGGTATGATGGTCCAACTACTTGGGGCCAGGCTGCTGGTTTAGTGGACCTATGGTCGGATGCTAGTTTAGTGATTCAATGGCGCTGACTCTGCGTAACAGAGATCGTACTTTCCATCTTTAGGGGGTTGTAATATGTAGATTATATTTTACCATCTTGAAACTGGTAACAAACTAACAGCAGCAGTGCTCCTTCCTTTCTTAACAGCAGCAGTGCTCTACTGCTCTACATATAATTCATGTCAACTGAAACGTGACACGAATGCATCTCAGCAAACAGCAGTACGGTATTGCGCAACAAACGCAGATGCTAAATCCATAGGCAAGCCATGTCAGATAATTGCTAAATTATTTATCAGTCTTGGGAAACGAGAGACGAGCTACTGCTGGAGAAATTCTTCTAACTTTGCAGCTAAAAGGATGAAACGCCAGAATAGCTTTCCAAAAGACGGATCCAAGCAGAGTTGTATCCTTTTCCAAAGGACAATGAATCTACATGGTAACTTCAAGTACCTGCAAAATAATGGCACGGTATGGTCAGTAAGGCTTGGAAAATTTTACAGCTTATAGTAACATGCGACAACGGAGAATCGCAAATGGGCAAATTCAGACAAGCAGCTATTCTCCAAAATAAAAGGTTTAAAACGGCAAAGCACAAAAAAGGTCACACAAACAACAGAAGTTACAGAAAATGTACACTACTGCCAAGGAAAATAGGAAATCCATGTCATTGTTGACAGTTGACAAGATCACAACAGGAAATGTTTGGCATCGACAAGGGAAGATAGACTTTTTTTGGGGGTACGAAAAAGACTACAACAGCACGTATCCAGGAACAAAAGAGGACACAAGCACCAGCTTGCCTAGGTTACATTGTTCTATTCTTATAGGGGCTGAAAGTACTGCATGAACTGTGGCTCATCATTTAAATGTGCTAAATGTTTCAAATTGAAGTACTAACTAACGGCTGCAATTGTGACAACTATTTAACCTTGTTTTTATTGCCCATGCCTTGAGATCTTATCAAGCTTCCAGGTTAGGATGATTGAGAAAATCAAGATTACCAAAAGAGAGTACATGCTTCAAAATCAGCACCTTATGCTCTATACTGGCCTCTCTTGCACCACCCATCTTTTCCATTCCCTAACAAATCCCAATCGTGCATTCCTCAATCAACTGAAGTTTCATTATTGTAAAAACAATTGTTTCTAGCTAGTATACGTGAGTACAAATAGAGAGGACTGAATGCACAAAGTAGCCAATTCAAATTTAGTTAAAAAGTATAGCAGAAAAAAAGTGTTGTAGAGAAACTGTACTCTAGTTAAATATACATACTATATCATTAGAGGATGTGTAGACACGAACACACAAAGGTTAATTAAGAATACAAAAAGGGAGCCAAAAACAAAAAAAAAACTATTTCTTGACAGCAAGGCAAGTAGGCAACCAAGTCATAGTGCGACAACTGATAACAACCAAGACGGCACTCAATATTTACCCATTTTCTTACTTTTCCAAGGTAATTCCTAATTTACACTTTAGAAACACTAACCAACGCGCAGGTGTAAAATACGTGAGGAAGTTACTGACGTTTCTAAATGAAGTTACCATCGGTTCTAAATGAAATTATTGCAAGACCTTCACAGTGCCAAAAAATACTTATTATAAAAGAAGTACAACACTGGGAAAAAGGAGGAGACCTACACCATTCTAGGGCATAAGGTTCCCGCCATGCTGTCCAGCCTCCAACATCAACCATATTTCCCACTTTTCCCTATCAAATCCCAATTTTAATCTCCTTACATCAGTTCTCACTCAACTTTAACAATTCACAAAGGTGGAAAATGAAGCACGCATTGCATATAGCCCCTATACATTGCTTAAAATTTCAATTTGGCAAGAGTGCCATAAATAACACCCAGTGCAAGAATTTTTATTCAATGCTTCTTTCAAGTACTTCTCATTCCACGATCCTAGAGTTCTTTATAATGCACCAGCTAGCTTAGATTCACACAAAATGCGCATATCCATTTCAAACTAAAGCGAGTTTTAATCTGAGATCCCAAGAGAAACGATCAATTCCCAACACATTCCAGGGCAATGCGTCTGCAAGAACTAGCGCAGACGTCAACATTATAATACGAAATACATAGTGCACCATCTACCTAGGTACTTGTGTGAAAGATGCAATCTTCAACTCAGAATGATGCAGCACGACCACTAACTTAGATAGTATTAGCGATCCTGACAAGTGCGGCGGAAGGAGGTACCCTGGGAGAGCTCGCAGCACGCGCGCGCGCGCTGGCCGCCGGGTGCGCCGTCAGCCGCGCCAGCACCGCCGTCACCGGCGACCCCATCATCGCCGCCAGCGGCCTGCGCACAAACCACACAACAACCCCATCAGGAGATCGGATCGCTACCTCAGGTTTCCCTCTTGAACAGGCAGATCTACACGGGCGTTCGCTTACCGTGCGGCCGCGAGCCGGGAGGAGGAGGAGTTGGCGAAGCCGGACGGGAGGCGGGGGCGCGGGGCGGCGATGGGATGAGGGCCGCGCAAGGGGCGCGCCGCAGAGGGCGCCGGGTGGCGGACGGCGGCGAGGACGGTGCGGGAGGCGGCGCCGCGCCACGCCATGGCTAGGGTTTCGAGGCGGTGGTGGGGTGGGGAAGTGACGGCAACGGCTAGAGCTGTCCAGATGGGTGTGCCTATGTGGGCCGGCCCGTGGTCCAGTACCGTAGCTCCGGTCCGAGTATGGTACGGCTCGTTTGAACGACGGGTCGGCACGGTCTAACCTGGTTAGAAGTTTTTTTTATAATTTTTTTATATTTTTTTTACAATCTTTACTATTATAAAAGAAGGAGTTGGTGGTTGATGAGTCCTCCCTTATTTTTTAGCCCTTATTTTTTAGCCATTCGATCTGATTATGTGATAAAATCTAGACCGTCCCCACCCCACGCCTCCCCCTCGCTCCCCCTCCTCTACCCGCCCCCTCGCTCTCCCACACAGTGCCCCCACCCGCCTCCCCTCGCTCCCCGTCCTCCTCTCCCTTGCCTCTACACGGCCCCGCCACCGCCTCCCCTTGCTCCCGCCCCTCCTCTCCCTACCTCCGCGGCCGCCTCCTCCTCCTCTCCCCCGCCGCCCCGCGCCTCCTCCTCCCCCGCCCCTCCTCCCTCCCGACCTCCCCGCCGCCCCTCCCCCGCCGCCTCCTCCTCCCGACCTCCTCCTCCTCCTCTCCCGCCGCCCACGCCGTCCTCCCTCTCCCCCTGCCGCCCGGCGGATCCGCCGTCGGCCCGCCTCCTCCTCCCGAGATCCTCGCCGCTCCCTCCTCCCTTCGCCTCCCTCCTCATCGCCCACCGCGCGCCGTCCGGAAGATCGTCGTGTCGAGCGTGGTTGGTCTAAGGTGGTCGACATGCTATCGCCCACGCGCCGTCCGTGCTCGGCCGGCGCCGCACCCCGTGTCCTCGTCGTTGGCCCGGCCGCCTTCCTCCCGCCGCGGCGTGAGGCGCCATATTGTGCGACCTCTCCTCCCACCCTGCGCGCCACCTCCTCCCTCCTCCCACTCCGCTCCGCCGCCTCCTCCTCCCCCCCTCGCGCGCCTCCTCCCGACCTTTCTTGGGCGGTTCCAGGAAGGAAGGAGCTGGTCTTGTCCAGAATCCACCGATCCGACATCGCTAGCGGCGGCGGCGAGTGGTGGCGATGCCATGGAGCCCGACGCCGCTCGACTTCGTGCTCTTTCGCCTCCCCCGCCGCTCCGGTGAGGAAGCTGGGAACTAGGAAGAGAACAATCTCGCATTTTTTGTGGGTTCGTGCTGTTCTTGTGGGCTAAAGGTGGTGCCTTTGGGTCTCTACGCAAGTGCGAGCTGGTGGTGTCCGGCAATGGGCGGACGGAGAAGATCGCGTCGAGGTCAGTGAAGCCGTTCGTGGCAAACCTGCGGGCTGCGGAGGAGCAGGCAGCGGCCCAGCTGCTGCCGCCGGCGATCCGGCTGCAGCTGGAGCGGCATGTCGCGTGGCTCTCGAGAGGTTTCTTGATATGGCTTATGTTGTGTTTTTCGAGTTGGTGGTGTCGAAAAGATTGAATTTTGATAGGTTTTTGGTTGGCTTTTGCTTGAAGATTCGTGCGCTTCGTGAGCACACCGGAGGTACTGGAGATGGCGAATACCTTTGATGGGGAGATGTCGCAGCTGGAAGGGGCTAGGAAGATTTATGCATAGGGAGTAAGTGCCAATCAGTTGTTAGATTGTTTAGCTTGTGTGCTTTATGATGTAGCACTTGTCTAAAAATGGTATACCTTATTCAGGGTGCTAGAGGTGCTATCTCGGGTGGAGCTGGTATGCACGATATTGTTTAGTGTTCTTTTCTTATCAAACGGGGTTTAGATTAGTTCTATGTCTGATCATACCTCCTGTAGTTCTCTTTATCATGGGAACTTGAGTCCGTCTTAGCTTGAGTGACTCAACGGGTTGGTGGTAAAATCCGGGGAAGCAAAAAAGGAAGATCTTTGATTATACCCTTATCGAATTGGCACCTGGATAGTTGGCTTGCATGAAGTTGGATAAACTTTTGATTAATAACAAGATACATTCAATGCCTCTATATCTATATAATTCATCGCATGAACTAATAAGGGAACATAAGAAATAATCTATTTCTAATTTAGAAGAAATGAAGAACATAGTCAATCACTGCATGTGTTAAAGGGCAACCTTGTGTTTCATGAGAATTGTTTTAATGTGGCATCGTTAGTCATTACAGTTATGTATGGGAATATACGCTGCTTCTCAATGTAATTTATGTAATCTCTTTCGTGCTTTTTGTCAGCTGAAAATGTTACAAGCTCAGCAGCAGCTGCAGACATTACAAAGTACGCTCCTCTCTCATCTCAATCGTTGTTCATTTACTTCTCCTTTGCCAAATAAACTTGATTTAAGTGAGTTAAAGATGATCACAATTAGTTTGTTGAGAGACATAAAACACATTAAGTACAGTTCCTGCTAGGTATACACTCTTGTGTGCCTATTTATGGTTTGTACACTCTTGTGTCTATTATTAGTGTTGCCACCATGTCAACTGCTATTTACCACCTCCAACTAAAATTCGGAGTGCAGATGCCTATGCATGATAACTGTAACATGAAGTTATTTTCTTTATCCTTTATGAATAATTGAATATGTATTTAGTCTCGGAGACCTTTCATGATCGTTTTTTCTTTCCCCCTTCTGAGGGGGCTTTGAGTCAAGCAAACCATATTCGTCCTTTCATTGGTCTATGATGCTTATACAATAATTTGTTGTGTTTGAGCAAATGTTATCGACTCAAATATTGGATATCCTTTTGTCAAACACCTTTGTTTATGTACATACAAAGCTCAATGTTCTTTATTGAATTAATACAGTTGATGTAGTCATGCAGCTATGCAATGTGCTGTGTATTTTGCTAGACAGACATATTGTTTGAATGTGTAGATAAGTAGATAAAGGTGAAAAGTTTGACTGTTTGGGTCT
The DNA here is from genome assembly GCA_036346265.1 of Melocanna baccifera. Taxonomy (NCBI): domain Eukaryota; kingdom Viridiplantae; phylum Streptophyta; class Magnoliopsida; order Poales; family Poaceae; genus Melocanna; species Melocanna baccifera. Next base: position 18,704,836 of record CM070710.1, read on the forward strand.
GCATTCACAATGCAAGTATCACACTTTGCGCAAATGGGGACTCACTCTTACATGGGCATCAAAACTTTTTTTATTAACATTATGCATTTGAAGGCATGTGGTAAAACATCTTTCGACAGCGCGGGGGGGAGGGGAGGAGGCGAGGACGGTGCGGCGGCGGAGGAGGGAGGGGAGGATGTTTTGTTTGATATATGATGACGTAAAAAAAGGTTGATATTTATTATTCAGTTAGAGATCATATTTGATAGTATGCATCACTTTTATTTGGTTTTTCGTTGCAACGCACGGGCAACTTACTAGTTATTCTTTATTTTTTACTTTTTCTATAATTTTCTGTATTTTTTTAATTTTTTCATGCTAAACAGGTCAATTGTGCCGGCACGGCCCGTATAACTCTAATCGTGCCCGTGCTGACACGACACGGTCACGGGCCGTACCTGAGCCCGATCCTCAGCCACGGGTCGGCACGACAAGACCCGTTTATTAGTTGTGCCTGCATCGGGCCCATATCGTGCCGGTTTGGCATGGCCCGTTGGACAGCACTAGCAGCGGCGGGTGGGTTTAGGGTTTCAGAGCGGGGAGGACGTGGTGCACCAGGCTCATGTACAATTATATGTAAGCCCATTTAAGTAGGATTTTTATGGGCTCACGAATACAAGTTGTACAGCCCAGGATTGTCAAATAGCCCATCCATCCCTACAGAACAATCTAGTACCACTCGTTCTCGATATACTTGGCACTTTTGAATTTTAATTAAATAGAAACAAGGTACTAATACCGTGAGAAAGATACGTGGAGTTAATAACTAATCAGGGTAGCCTAAGAAAACATGTCTGGATATTGAAAAAACCGCCAAGCAAGCATAGACCAAACTTAAGAAGCAACACATAGATCGATTCCTCATAGATCGATTCTTTTGCAATGCAACACATAGCCTCTCCAAGGTACATTCTTGCAAGTGTTATCCAGAGAGACCGCTGTCCAGTCATTTTACAGAGGCCTAGCTTTCATGCTCCATTTGTGCAACAGGCAATCCAAGCTAACAAGGACAATTCAACATCACACCATGCAGGCTCCAAAAGTAAGCTTCCAAGCAGAAGATGGAGCAGCCTGTCTGGTGCCACTGCTCCCAACCATTTGTTCCTAGCTTAGCTACAGCCATTAGGGTTGTAATCAGCCTCTCCTCCATCTGCTATCCTCTGATGAAGCCTCTCCCTTTCCCTCTAGATCTCCAAATTCAGCTTTGGCCCACATGGGGGTTAGAACATCTTTTTCTTCTTTTTATTCCTTGTGTGTGATGCAATAGACCAAAAGCCCCAGCTAGCTAGCTAGCTAGAGTGGCATTTACAATCAAATCCACATTATGAATTATTCACCCATATGTATAGTGCATCTTAAGAACTTGTCCCCTACTCCCTCTTCCTCCCAATTGTTTGGTTTTTTTTTGTTTCTTCTTCTCATCGTATGAATATATAGAGGCAGCAAAAGAGCTTGCAGCCATGACATGTGTCCCTAGAAAAAGTTATGGCATGTGCTTAATTAATTATGATTATGATCTTGTAGATCAAGCACCAAACCTAATACAATTATGATTATATAGAGGCAATGCATGTTCCCTAATACAATTCAGTATTGCCACATGTTTATGATCTTGTAGATCAAGCACCAAACGTAGCTAACTAGCTAGGACACCTAGCAAGATGCTGACTAGATCAAATCCAAGCATAAGCAAGGTTCTGAACAAAAATCCTTCCGTCTCAATCATGTGATTCCTCTCTACATCACTACATGCTCCTGTCCCATAAAAAACAAGCCTAGCTAGGAGGCTAAAATATATTCCCAAATGGCATCACTGTCCACTTGGAAAAAAAACAGTCCTGCTCATATCTACTTCTAAAATCAGTTTTTATAGTAAATGGTTTTTTTTACGATATCTAATTTTCAAACGGAGTATCTTTTTAAGACGGAGTCTACTAGTCGATTATAGTACATACTGTAGTGATTTCATTTATATCGATCAAAATCGCAGACGAGTTTCTCTCTTTCTGTACAGCTTTCTATAAGCTATTACTATTTATAAACTAAAGTTAAAAGCTATCAATAAAAGCTAATATGAACAGGTATGCAGTATGGACCAAGAAACTTAATTCTTTGATAGGAAACCATCTCTGTATATGTCCTTCTCCCCAAGGATAGACTTGGACTGGAAATGAGGAAATCCCAATGCCTGTCCTTGTCGCTATTTCTACTAATAAAACTTTGACTATTAATTATGATAATATATGACACACTATTAGAACCCGATCTTTCGTGACAGCCAAAAACTGTCAGGGAAAAAAAGGTAAACTTGCCAGAAAAAAATCTGAAGTTTTCCCATCAGGCAAATACCCTCGAGAGTAGGCTGACGCGGAAATTAAAAATGCCTAACGGGTCACGGTTAGAAATATGTTCCTCACAGTTAACCCTGCCAATGAACCACCAGGAAAATTTACCTTCGTACATCTATGGACCGAGTTGACAAACATATTGCCGACGGTCAACACCATCGGGAATTCACCAGGAAAAGAGGTTGTAATAAGAAAAAAAAAGTAAAAGAAACACATTTGCACCAATAGTTTACCTCACTCAAAGGCCTACAAATTTACAAATAAATGTTTGTACACAACAATAAAAGGTAAAAAAACATAAGTGTGTCAAATGAACATTCATAAAAACTCCGAAAAACCCTAATTCCACATGTGTGTGTGTGATGGCCGAATAACGTGCACACCCATAGGAGCCATCCAATAGAAGTAGTATCATTGCCATCGACGTGTGGCGAGGCAGAGAAAGTGGCGTGATCGTTTTTTGTCGCGTAGCGCGTGCACTTGGTTGCAATTAAGGGTGGAAACGAGCCGAGCCAAGCTAGCTCGAGCCAAGCTCGTGTCGGCTCGGGTGAACAATAGGCTCGGCTCGGCTCGGCTCGTTTTGAACGAGTGGGAGACGAGCTCACTGGTTCGAAATGTGGCCGAGCCACCACGAGCCGACAAAGACTCGAGCGATATAACGAGTTGATAACAGCAGATAGGGCACACAGCAAAGAACGGACATTCAAGTGAGAACAACAAAGATTAGCAACATTGAATAAAGAAGACAAGATCATTCACGACGATCGGTTTTCAAAGACATTAGCAGCACAAGATCATTCACAGAACATCAGCACAAAGATCATTCACGTAATAGCGAGTAATGATGCAGAGATTAGCACAACATTAGCAGCACAAGATAACAAAGCAGAAGCGGACATTCCACGGACATTCAAAGCAGCAGAGCATACCAAATACGCAAGATCATTCACAGATATCCCCAAAAGCATTAGCCCTTCTTGGAGTCGCCGCTGGATTAGATCCGCCAGATCCCACCCTTCTCCGTCGGATCCCACCCTTCTCTGCCCGAATCCAGCCTCGCCTCGCCGCCATGCCGCGGATTCGCCGCCGCCGGGGGAGGGAGGAGGTGGCGAGGGCGGGGAGAGACGAGGCAGCGGCCGGGGGGGGGGCGGGGAGGGAGAAGGCGGCGGGGCGGGAGGAGGAGGCGGGGCGGGAGGCGGGGAGGGCGGCAGCGGTGAGGAGGAGGAAGCGGGCGGGAGGGTGGCGGCGGGTGCGTGCGTGCGAGCGGGTTGGAGCGAGCGGGCTGGTGCATGCGATGGTGCGAGCGAGCGAGCTGCGAGCGGTTAAGTATAAGTGCGGTGGATCGAGCTCGCACGAGCCAACGAGCGGCTCGCGAGCCAGCTCGAGCTTGGCTCGTTTTTTTCACGAGCTAAACACTGAGCTCGGCTTGGCTTGAATTATTACGAGCTCGAGCCGAGTTGGCTCGAGCTCGTTACGAGCCGAGCCGGCTCGCAAGTCTGAAGCCAATTGTCCACCCCTAGTTGCAATGTGGGGCCTAATGGGTACTCTGGACCTCATTGTCAGTTTAAGACGGGGGAGACGAGAACACTTAGCACAGTATTTTGAATCTTTGGAGTCGCACCCTTTCACAATACAAGTCGTTTGGAATAGCGATGGTTTCTGGCTGAAATTTCACTGTAGCTTGCTTTTTTACTGTAGCTGATTTGATTTTTTTTGGCATAATTAAATTTAAAAAAATATAAAAATAGAAAAAAAAATATGTTAACCTATCATAGACAATGCAAAGGAATACGGAAAAAAAAGTAAATTACAAAAAATCTAAAAAAATTTAAAAAAGACGAATTACTGAATAGTGAAAAAAAGCTGAAGCTGAAAAAAAAGCTGAAACGAGCTGGTCATCCAATAGCGGAAATTGTTATGCGAAAACAATTTTCACCCTTAATTGGCCATTTCCTACACCCGTAAACTAAGCTTCAGTACTTCCTGCTCAACACACATGCATACATGGTCGATCCCCATTCTCAAAACTGCAAGGGCCTCATTCAAACAAGCTATTTTAAGTTAATTGACAAGACAATTCAGCTGCCATCGGTCCAAATACAATATACATGAACATTTTTCTTTATGTCAAAAAAAAAATATAAACCTGCAAGCCAGACAGAAACTTGTCCTGGGCACTTGCTATGGTCCTGCTTTGTTTTGGGACCATTCAAGCAAAAAAGGTATTCAAACAAGCCATCATTGTTGGCATACGACGTACATGTACACGTGTGTGTGTGTGTGTAGGCATCAACGAATTTGGGGTAGAAAAGTGCATATGCAACAAAATTGTTGCATCAACGTGTGTGTGGAGCATTTTTTTAGACCCAGAGGCTTTTAACCTACTCTGGTTCCGAGTTTCATATAGCCCCGAAGGTTTGCATTCGAAGGATTAGGCTTTTTTTTTTGGAACACGATAATTTTATAGAAATTTTATAGAAAGTAGTACAAATGCTATAAAATTCTTTTGAAGTTTATTCGTTTCAAACGGAGCCTTAGGCTGATTTTTAGACCCAATTTGGAATGCAAGAACCAGAACAATCCTATGTTCCGAGCCTTAGCAATTACCAATGGGAACATGATTGTTACCGGAACATATTTGTCTTCCAACATATGATATTACATGTACAAACCTGCGAGGTTTCTTGCGTTGGTCGAAGGAAAGAAGAGTTGATTAGCGCAGTGCGCACATTTCTGTAGCACGCATTGGATGCGTATCTGGCTGCTCCCTGCGGGTCAATTGCTTCCATCCGTGTTTGCAGCCGAGCCGACCACCTTATTGATGTAAATATTATGATATACCGTGCTATATTATGATATACCGTGCTGGACATAATTAGAAGGTCACAATAATCATTCTACTATTTGATCATCATGAACAATCATTGATTGTGGTAATATGATTAGATATCAACTGCAGTGACAAACCACAGAGACTTGAACCAGAACTTCACGAGCAGTAAGTATTATCGAAAATGACCAGAGTATAATGAAAGCAAGTCAGCCGAATGCTCAAGACTAATCTATACTCAATTTCATATACAATTTCAGATTTTTTTTTTCATGTCATGTCATCACAAAGCAATTATACATAGCTCACAAATTCACTTTGCACTTTCTTCTGAACGAAAATCCGACAAGAATAGGAGCAAAGTAAAACGAATATCGAAATACCCATAACACCAGTAGTACTCAAAACTACTGAGAAGAAATCAGAGCAATGTACGCTTCAAGGCGCTGTCCCAGAAAACCAAACACCCATTGCACCAAGCAAGGATATGATGGTAATCTAAGATACAATGCCACACTTCCACCTCTAGAGGTCGAGGTATAAGTCGAGGGTCGGGTGAATGCCGCACAAGACTGTCAAGAGCTCCTGCCAAAGAGCACCCAAGAACTCAAGCCTCGAATTCCCTTTCTCTACTCGGCAAATGAGCCAGCTGAATCTTCCCCAAATCCTTAACACTGGAACTCTAAGAGAAAAGACACAAGAAGATCTCAGTGGAAAAGATCCAAAGGAGCGATTTGGATCACACAGCCGCCGACATCGAGGAAGGGCTCAGCGAAGTGACTGCTCCAATACTCGAATCAAAGACTAACTGAGGAAAATAGGAGATCGAGGAGAAGAGGACTCACTACTTTTCTTAGGAATACCAAGAGAGGAGAGGGAGATTGCCTCTTATAGGGGAGCAGGGAAGGCCGATGGCGGGCTACAGCCACTGGCCAGCGCTGAGGTGCCTGGGCCAGTAGCGCCTCCGACACTACCGCCAACGCCGCAAGAACTAGTCACCCATCTGAAATGGTCAAGCCGAAAGGCTCCCCCAAATGGCACACGCCCAAGAGAGCATCGATCGAAAGACCGGATAGTCCGAACATTCCCACTGGAACAGACGGTCCAAATCTCCCCAGTGCGCATGATCGGACGGTCTGAAAACTTCCACTGGAATGGATGGTCCGAACCTTCCTAGTGCGCATAATCAGACGGTTCGAACCCTCCTTTATGCACGATCAGACGGTCCAATCCTTCATCAAATTGGAAAAATCCTAAATTATCCTCAGGAGTCCAACACTTATTTGCACCTTTCCTTCTTCCTGGCAAAAGTATTCATGAGATGATTATTGCAGCTTTTACCTCCGTGCAGCCATGCATGTGGTGGCCAGCGTATGGTGCGATGGCAACCTAAGAGCAAGGGCCATATATTAAAGTATTAATGTTAAAAATTACTGAATGTATTACTATTTAGCATAATATTATTTAAAAACTATATATATTGTTATATAGGATGAAGTGGTGAATCCCGATCATTTTTGTTCTTGTTCCGTCTCTAGCAAGAGGCACGCATTTTGTGAATGCTATTGTGGCGTTATTGCTTTGTAAAGAGGAAAAAAAGGGAGAGAAATGTACACATTAATTCTTGACCATTTTGTTTGTTGCATGAGAGGATGTATGTGTCATGAATTTGTGGCTATTATGTATGGTTTTCAAGTTATTCTAACTTTTTTTTTTTTGAAAAATGAGGCATGGTTGGTGCAGGGTGGCCAGGTGTACATCAAACTTTTCAATCCGGTCACAAGAACATATCATTTTAGGATACTTACAATCAAACTTTTCAATCTTTAGCTATCAATTTATTTTAAATATTTAGATTAGATAATGAAAATCATATGTATTTTTATCTTGGAAAGCATTTTCATAATTTTATAATTTTATTGGATTTTATAAATATATTGTAGTAGAAATTTTATTACCGCAGGGAGTAACAAACAATTAATGGTAGAAGATGTCTGGAAGTGGTATGCAGTTGGACAGATGATACGACAAGATAAATGGGAAAGATCAGGATCGATGGCTGGGAGTATAGATGGGGCTCACTAACCTGTATCTTTGCTAGAGAGATGCCATACCCCAGCATACTTCCAACCTGCATGTCCCTAAAAATGCTTGCGCCGGGCACACATACGTACACGCATGCATACATACACACGGGGCCCTACAATATATGGATCCAAATCCATGGAGACAGCCGGAGACTAGGTTTTTTTTGTCCAAACCGAATCTATAAATTCGGACTCTCTATATATACTGCACTAGTTCAGAAATATGCTAGTCCACACAGTGTTAATATAGATGAAATATCGACTATATAAATAATTAATAAAGAAAAAAACTCAAATATTATTAATTATCACAATACGATTTTATAATTAAACTTACAAATAATAGACTGAAGGGCTTAATAAACTAGCAGCGAAAAACAAATATAAACATGGTAGCCATTCGACAGGTCCACAGGCAATCGACTGGGAAGCGAAGTCCTAATCCGCAAAGTCGTCTGGGGTGAAGTTGCAAAACCACAACTCCATCGTCCCGGGTAGACCCGTAGGAGTAAATTTAACAAACAAGAATAAGTTAAAACTAGTTCTTTTTGAGAGGTTAATAAATTCCACCTTAGCTCCCCCATTTCCGAGGGCCAGATGATCACAGCCAAACATGACATGCAAGCTCGCACCGCTTCAGGTGCTGACCGCAGCTTCGAATTCCATTAAACAAGTTGACCTTTCTTGTTGTTCTTGTCTCGACGTCCATTTATTTAATTTAATTATTTGAAGGTTCTCTTACTAACACCGGCCGGCACGCTGATCAAAAAGTTCTTCCTCCTTGTCTTGACCTCGCTGACGAACAAGCAAATTGGAAATATCCCGGCAGATAATTGCAGTAAATTAACCCTTAATTCATATCGTATTGAATATTGTATAGGCGTATAATTATAGGAGAAACTTTCTGGTGCCACTAAAAAAGTGTGTAATCTGAGTTATGCCATCGCAAATCGTGAAATTTTGTTTGTACCACCAAACGTTTTTCGTCCATTTCATTTTTGTCACTTCCGTTAGCTAATGACCTTCGACCAGTAACGTACGCTTGTTTCAAACATGGCTAGATGCAAATACCACCATGGTCGCCTAATACAGGCATTCCCTTCCCTCTCCAATAGGCATTCTAGTATTATGAACAAATTGGATTGGTTGAATTCTCCCTAGCTGGTTGCTGAACTGATGTTAAGAATCCAATTGAACAAACCTCGTCATACTAATTTTCAATAATAAGAAAAACTTGAGCTCGAACTCGGCTCGAGTAAACTCAATAATAGTAAAAAAATAATTTAACAAACGCTAATTTTAAACAATAGAAAAACTTAAACTCGAGCTCGGCTCGAGTAAGCTCAGTAAAAGTTAGTATGTATCTAGGGTTGTAAGAAAAGCTCAAGGCACGAGAGCTATTCGAGCTCCGCTCGTTGAAGCTCGTGAGCTCGGGATTAAACTTGAGCTCGGCTCGTTTGGAGCTCGAATCAAGCTCGAATCGAACCTAGAGCGAGCCGAGCTCGAGCAGTGGTACCGCGTGGACCAAAGTAAAAGTGTCGATAATTCGTGGGGAGGGTTTTCTAGGAAAATCAAGGACTTGTATGTAATTTCGGTAAAATCGAAGGTCTTATCTGTAAAAAACCAATGACTTATACGTAATTTTGAGAAAATCAGAGGACTTTATAAAGCAAAAGAGGGCTTCCCTGAAAAATTGAATGGTCCATACGTAATTTTGAGACAATAGAGGGCTTTTTCATGAAAAATCGCTGACGTGGTAGAAACCTTTTTATAAAAACCGATGACTTTTGTTAATGATATAGAGTTGTAGTAGGATATAGAGTTTGTATTCTATTCCACATATCTCTATGGCATATCCCTTTGTACTCCTATATATATGATTCCTTGGGTCTCATATCAATACACATAATATTCATAACATGGTATCAGAGCTAAGGTTAATCCCTCTCTAACCCTAGCCTCTCCATAAGTCTTCCGCTGCTGCTGCCCCCGGGAGGATCATCTCTACTCCTGAGGGCAGCCACCTTGTTTTTCGGGCCTCCTCCGGATCGGCTCCGTCGTCGCCGATCTCTGCTACACCGCCGCCCGGCCGCCGGCCGCCGCTCGGCTTAATCTCGCTGGAGCCGCCGGTCTCGGAGCCCGATCTGCCGCCGACCCCTTCTTCCGCGACGTTGCTCAGTCTCCCGGCCGCCGCCCCTTGGAGCCGAGAAACCACCGCCGGGATGGGCCCCGCGGCCACTGCTCCTCTTCTCTGTCTCGCAACCACCTGCCTCTTCGCGCATCTAGTAGTCCCACCGACATCGGGATGCAAAGGTATGGGCTGTAGTTCCGCACGAAACCTGCGGTGTCCTCCTCATCACGCGGATCCTTCGGCCGCCGTCCTCATCACGCGGATTCCACCGCCGCTCGTCTCCACTCAGATTGACGCCGCCTGGGGGAGCGCCTTGTCAGATCCGCCCCGCCTCCTCGTTAGATCCGCCCGATCTGAGCAGCCGCGGCGCGCCGGAGAAGGCGGAGAGCGCGGTGATGAGGAGCGACGGAGGCTCCAACCCGTGCACCTTTTTGTACAATCGCTGATGTGGTATAGGGAGAAAGCCAGAGTTCCCCTAGCTCCAATATACGAAGTATTAGCTACTGCAGTAGCTCAATCAGTGTGCAACAAAAACATAAGGCGCGTTAATATGTCCTGGGGGTACTAGCTAGTTAAGCGTTAATTCATACATAAAGCTACATAAAAAATACTTCTACAAATAATTGCATATTTGATCGTGCAAATGTTGTACTGTATATCGATTTCGTATTTGACAATGCATATGTAATTCCAGTTAACTCTAGCCCTACCCTTAATTCTTTATCCAAATGGATCGATGCAGCCCTGCATGTATTTGCAATGCTCTGATATCATCTTAGAACTCTGAATTCGCTATGATCGATTTTGGTCGGCAACTCTCGTACACACACGGCACACGTCAGTTCGATGATAAAAAAATCATGCCAGAAATGCGTTTTCCCCTTGTGAATGTGACTTTTCCTGTGTGCGTACTCCATTACATGAAAGAAAGAAGCCAAGGAAAGTGAAAGAAAGAAAAGAATCCTGAGTGAGAAGAGTACAAAAATTAGAGAGAGTAGAGAGAAGGAAAGAATGCATTGGACTTCTCAAAGGAAAAAAATAACATGACGTTTGAGCTCACACTCATTTTCCTATATATGGAATTGGGGTATAGGAATATTGCATTCCATAGGAATTTTACAACACAAATTCTATGTTCCAAACAACCCTAGCTTGTAGGAAAAAAATCCTAAGGATTAGATATCCTTCAAATTTCCTATGAAAATCCTAGGAACCAAGGAGACCCTTAACCGTGATGGCCTGGTCTCCTCCCCCACCTGAAAGGAAAACAATGGTGAGCAGTGCTTTTCACTCAGGATCCTAATCAAAGATGCCCCCAGATCAGTTGAAGGGGAGGAGCTAGAGATCTTCGAAACGAGTGAGATAGAGAAAGCTTTGATGGATCAGAGAGATTGTAAACCACTTTGCCATCATGACTTACTTGAAGATACTGTCCCATGAAAGCTGAACTCTCAAGCTCGTTAGCTGGCCGGCTACGTACTTAGGCTATGGAGTATCAAACGAATAATCCATTAACTAATCTGTTGCCAAATTTTGTAGCAGAGTCAACACGCGTTCACTCTCAGGTATTAGATGCTTGGTCTCTACGAAAATCCTGCGCCCCAAAAAGGGGTTTCAGAAAATTCTCCTACTTCTGTTTGGCTACTGGTCAGTGAAACCAAATTTCAGAGTTTCAGAGAGAGGCTCACTAGCTACCATTGAGCTCGAAAGGGGCACCTTGGTACAGATCTAGAGAGAGAATCAAATGCAGGTACTCCAGTTGCGAGGATCGATCATCCCAAGCAGCAATTCCGAGGCGTATATATTGTCAGTTAGTTAATTAGGCCTGGATATGAATGTCTTTCCATGTTTCTTCTTGTTGCTCTCTGGTGATCTCGGTTCTTGGCCCCTTTTCTACCCGAATAATTTACCTTTCGCGTCAAAGCCCACTTCCCCAGTACACGCAGTCGCTACTACTACTGCAACAACTTTCAATCCTCGCGACTCATTGATCCTGCTGTACTGTGGTACTGGCTATACACGCTGCATATCTGACAGGCTCAGCGTGAGTGCTGAAGAATGTAGCTGCTACTGTTTGATTAGGGGGCACACAGCAGATGTATGTGCGCACTACTTGCTGGGTAACTAGCTGGCTGGCTATGGTGGTAGCATTTCCTTTCTTTTTCTTCTTCATTTTTGCAAGCTTTTTTGGCTAGTGACAATATGAGTATTGCAAGTTCGTGGAAACCCACTGTACAAAGACAAAATCAACAAAAAGGAATGAAACAAAGCAAATATATATGTGTAAATATATATATATATACACACACACACACACATACTTATCCAAAAACACATCACTCGTAATGTGAGCATAAGTATCACATCATATTACATACCCCAAAAAAATCAAGCCACGGTAGACTTAACACATGCTATATGTCAACATGCGTTAGCTTAGCTAGCTAGCTACAGTATGGTCACCAATTATAAATATCAAGACTCAACCAGCTAGAGTGCTAGAGGAACAAACAAAGATATTTATTAGTGGTAATGCCCCTCGGTCAATTCAATGGAAATGCATGGTTAATTAAAGCTTCGTTCTAAATAAATTTTGACTTTTACCTTTTAGAAATCGATTTTTGAATAAAGTGGTTTCTTAAGTCATTGGTAAAAGATATTATAGGAATCGCTTTGAACAAAGTGGTTTCTTAACGTAAATATCTTTTACTCTCTTAATCTCTCTCGTAATCAATCAGCCACATGTAAAAACTAAAAACCACAGCACTGTTCGCCTTGTAGCTAGTGAGATGGATGCATCCGTCCACGGTCAGATCCGTTAGAGCATGTCACACTCCAACCGCTCTCTGTCTCCTCTTTCCCATTTCATCAGGCACCAACATTTCATCCCACACAAATTCTCTCTCCCTCCCTATCTCCTCTCTCTAGGCACTATATATTCCTCTGGTTTCTTTAACTCCACACACATCTCTTTCTTTCTCTCTCCCATTTTATTCTCTCCAACCTAGCTGGTACATTGCCTTCATAGTAGCATAGCATCAAACCCCTCCCTCTCTCTCCTCTCTCGGACACAAACCCTCATGCAAGAATGATATGCCACTCATGACCTAATCACCCAATCCCACTTCATCTCCTCCTGTTCTTGAAACCAACGAGGAGCCTCTCACACCTTTCTCGCAATCGTTACAAGAAGATTGCATTGCTGGTTGCTACGATGAGCACTACTGCTAGTGTGGCTAGTACTCCCCAGACTTGTACTGCGACGGCAAGGGCTCCTGATCTCTCACTCCACATCAGCCCTCCGTCGCCGGACGCCGGCGGCGGCAAGATGCCGGAGCCGAGGCTGCGGCTGTGGCTCGTCGACGACACGGCGGTGGCGAAGGGGGTCGACGCGGTGCAGCAGCGTCTGCACCAGCCGAACCAGACCCACGGATTCAAGAAGACATCGGCCGCCAGCGCCGGCGCCGCGAGGTCGGCAGGTGGCGGCGGCGGGAAGAGGAGCTCGAGGGCTCCGAGGATGCGGTGGACCACTGCGCTGCACGCGCACTTCGTGCATGCCGTGGAGCTCCTTGGTGGCCATGAGAGTATGTTCATATAAAACTCATGTATATATGTGTGTGCGCGCGCGTATTAATATGTGAAAATGCATACACACACACACACACACTAGTAAATGTGAAGTCTTTGTTGGGATGGGCTTGCCTTGTTGTTTTCGTGGAGTTTTTCTTTTTGTTCAAGAAGTGTTCTTGATTAATTCTAAATGCATAAATGCTATTATTATTAATGGTATATACATAATCACACATGAAGTGATTCTTGCCATTAGGTAGTCGCACGGTATTTCTTTCTGCGTTTTTCTCTTTCATTTTTTCTTTTTTTGAAACAAATGTATGAACCATGCATTTCCCCCCTTCTACATCGATCTCTGCAGGGATTTCAAGGGCAATTCTATTACATATATGGCTTAGATATTTTTCTTTCCTGTCCCAAGAAGCTAGGTTTCATCCTCTAGCTAGTTCCTTTCTTTGATTCTAAGTACTGCGTACCATGCAATTAATCGCATGGTTTTATACAAGCTTGTGAGTATATTAGTTACTCTATTTCATTTCCACCCATGCATGCATGTGCACACACTTGGTTCTAAAACTTTCTTGCTTTCTTTCTTGATACGTCTTCTAGGAGCAACACCAAAGTCAGTCTTGGAACTGATGAACGTCAAGGATCTTACACTGGCTCATGTTAAGAGCCACCTGCAGGCAAGTGATAACTAGAGAGATGCTTCTCTCCTTTTTCACCTGCATCTGAATGCATGTATATGCTAGCTCCACACAAACATTTAGTTTCTGATCATTCAAAAACAAAAGGATGTACCTAGCTTATTGACATGTTTGATACCGGCCTTCCTGTTGTTAGTTGATAGCAAGTACCTCTTATCCTTTTTTGTCCTTCATCTTGCCTAAACATATGTACATCCCATAGTTAATTAGGTTAATTAGTTATATCTTCTAAGACTAAACCAAATGGCAACACAAAGAGCTAGACTAGCTAATCTGATATCTTAATTCCCCTTTCTTATCTTTTTCTACTTTTGTTCTTGCATGCAGATGTATAGAACAGTGAAGGGCACAGACAGATCATGTATTGCAGGTAAAATACATATTGTCTAGATCTTAATATTTTGATCCTTTTGGAATTCCATGGCCTGAGTTGATTCAAGGTCATGTCGCATACAGTGCTGAATTATTGGCATGGGATGTGTATGTGACATCGCTCCTAGACTGTGTGCCCCATAAAGCACAGCCATATATCTTGTACCTTAGTGCTGTGTGTGGAATGTATCCATATATACACATATGTTTGTATTTTTGTAGGGTGATGAGACATATGCATATGCATATATATATGGTGTGTTTGCAGGCCATGGCCAGACCAGAGATATGGTCTTTCTGATGAGAGCTGGTGTTGCTGGTGAAGTGGATTGCTTTGATGTGCTGAATAACAACAACACTTCCAATAATACTGCTGCTAGGTGTGTACATTTGTGATTGAATTGAATCTAGTACTTAAATATTACTAGTATTAATGGGGTATATATATATGTGAGAATTGATAACGGTGTTTTGTTTCGTCTCTTGGTCTGTGTATGCATGTCTACAACTTTGCTGCATTTGGAGGGTACGATGCATGTGTTGTATGCAAGCATTGACATCATTGTCTTATTTTAGAGTACTCCTACATGCAGATGCATGCCTTGTATGATATAGGGATGTGTTGAAATTAAATTGTGATGGCAGGATCTAGAGGAATTTGACTGCATTATTTTAGTTGATGTGGTCAGTTTGGACTATATAGATATGTGATCCAGATTCCAGATGTATCCTTTAGTCTTAGGTTTTGGTTTTTATTAGTGTATATTTGAGTAGTTAATTCTAAGTCAAGGAAAGGGTATACATCATGCTTTGCAAAATCTTGGAGTGTCTACGTGAATATAGTGAATATTGTAGCATTTTGGAGTTTGTGACTTCTTTGAAGTTGAGGAGTTTCAGTTCATGAAACATGAAGATGTAGTTTTAGAGATTTGGCAGCTCTTTAATTTTAAATTTCTTGACTAGAAAGTTTTTACTAGGAAATTAAGGAATTGAAATTTTAGTTTATAATTGTATATGAGTGAACTGCACGAGTCTTGTGTTGACATAAAATTACAGCATAAATATATCTGCAAATTAAAGTGGATGTAACTTCAGAAGTTTTCAGCCATCTGACAGGTTGCTTATATGTAGCATGGAACCTTTTCCTGCCTTTCGACCATTTCTTTTCAGCTGATATGGAAATTTTTATCAATACTTCAGTGAGTCATCACTCATCAGCATCTCTCTCTCTCTCTAGCTACCTATCTCTCTCTCTTTATTTCGGCCTCATCTCTCTCTCTCTCAGAGAGCAAGCATGCCTAGGTGACAGTTCTTCATGTCTGCTGCAGTGCTCCTGGTTCCAAACTCCCATGCAAACGCTTGCAAAAACACTTATTACAGTGCAGTCCTCTCTCTCTCTGTAAAATAAGAACAAAGCAAAGACACTGACACAATGGCTAATTAACCAGCAGGAACAAAATTGAGCATACATGCATGTAGTAGAACCCAGGTGGGGGACATGTAGCAGAGCCTCGCATGCAAACATTGTACTGAATGAGGGTGTCATGATGCACAGGGAGACTCTCTCCTCCTCCCCTTAGCTTGCAGTGTTCTGCTTCTGCGCGGTTTTTTCTCAGGGAGTGAGATCCTGAATTAGAGGTCCCTCCCTACCAGGCCGGCCACCCAGCCAGCCCCAGCAGCAGCTGCTGCTGCTGCTTGTGTTGTGGTTGATCATCCATATCAATTGTCCCTATGCTGGGGCCATCATTCAGGGTTGCGCCAATGCTGGCTGATGGAATCTTGCATAAAACAACTAGAACAAGACAAAGGCAGCTCCATTGGCCTTGACCAGAAAAAGCCTGCCCTTAGCTTAAATAGTGGCAAGCATGGACAAGCCACTTGGCAGCACTACCACTGTTAGACTGATGCCTAGCCACCTCCTCCATACATGTCTCTCCAACCATCCTCCTCATGATCTCCTCATATATAATATAGACGGGGAACTTCATCATATACCTTCCTTATATTTGAGAGTTTCAGGATTTACCCTCCTCACTCTATGACATGTAGGGTCGGGATGAGTCACTGACACGCGGACCGGAGGGTAAATCCTGAATTTCAATCTAAGAAGAGGGTATATGATGAATAAATCCAATATAGACAGGTATATATATAGCTACCCTTGCTAGCTAGAACCTCACAGTTTAATTGATTAGGATTCAGTCATTTAACCATGTCAACTACTCCCTCAGTTTTTGTAGTAACGTTTTGTTCTCAATATATAACTTTGACTATTACCCTTTTTAATGTTATCTTATTATACACTAATAAAATTATAATGTCATGAAAGTATTATTTAACTGACAAATATAATGATATAGTTTTCATGTAGCTAATCTAGACAGTTTTAAATATATTAGGGGTTAAACCTTAGAAAGTTTGACGGCACGGATTCTAGGTGGTCAGATAAAAAAGAACGGAGGAATTCATCTTATATGATCTTAGTAATTAATTACTCCATTAGTGCACAATACATGCCAAATTAATTCTAGCTATTGTATGCACCAGCTAGAAGGTACTGTTACACTTCAAAAAAAAAAGGAAGGTACTGTTACATGGATAACCCTCAGTAGATGATGTACTGAAGATGGTACCTCGTCTCTTAAATAAAGACCGGAATGCCGCTCTTAACACAGTACTAGTTGCAGTGTTCGTACTAATTCCCAGTAGAAACTACTCACAAGATATGATATAAGTGCATTGATTTGTACCGCAGGAGGTCGCAGTCACCAGGAGAGCATCTGCAGGATCATCGCCATCATCGTAACGCTTGCAGCCAGCAGCAACCAGCTGAAGCTGCAGGGCTGCCATTGCCTTACCTCTCGCTATCTGAATCTGATCGCGTCTTGATGGAGCGAAGCATGCAGGTACGTACGAACGTTTCTAACGGTTTAAGCAATAACTGGCGCCACATCCTGTTCATCAGTTCAGACAGGGACCTAGGAGATGAGGATTTAGTAGTTGATTAATATGACTGCATGATCGATCAGAGGCGGTTTAGTTAGCGGTGTGGTTAAATTAATGGTCATAATAGTACTAGTAGTACTAGTAAATCCTCTTCCTCTTTGATTTGGGGGCAAAGAGGATGTCTTAAATGTTGCTGGTACTGTAGCTACTGGCAGGTTCTCTTGAATCTTGATACAGAAGAAGCTAGCACACGTACAGATACCCATGTCCTCATCTCACTCACCCATAAATCACATGCTTATGCATAAAAATTAAGTAGGAAGTTTTGTATAGTCGTTAGTACATAGAGAGCTCACAAAGTTAGCTAGTACTGCAAAAGATAATTAAGAGAAGGGTCTTTACTGTAAACTTGCGTATTATATTTTATTTGTGACAAATTCGATGTACATAATTTACAAATGCATGCAGGGATGGATCAAGGGAGGAGAACAAGATCATCATGAGGAAACCGTTGTTCATCTTGGACAGGAGGACCATATCATGCAGGAGAAAGGATCATCATCAGCAGCAGCAGCACGCCATGACCATGTTGACGTCGCCACCGGAAGGCCGTCATCCAACACAAGCAGCAGCGACGACGGCACGATCGCGAGCTCTGACTGGCTGGCGTTGCCGCAGCAGCACTACGGCGACGGCGACGGCTGCGCGGCAGATCGTCGTCGTCAGCACGACCAAGCTACAGCAGCCATGGTGGTGAGCGGCATGAAGCCTCCGAGCCTGGAGATGAGCCTGGGGAGGCAGGGGTGGCAGATGGAGCAGTGCAGCGCCGAGTCCTCGGCGTCGGCCTCCAAAGAGCTAACCCTCCTCGGCGTCTAGCACTTCTAGCTAATAGGTGATTTTTATTCAATTTAAGGGAATGGTAAAAGGATTTTATCTAGATTAAAAGGGATTTATTTTTAGGAAAAGGGCTTAATTAATTAACTGGATTAGATTACATTTTTCAGGGGAAAAACTAGATTAGATTAGTTGCTGGCTCGTGAGTCATGATGTCGCACGCGCGAAGTCTAATTAAGGCCCATGCGAGGGGTTTGGGCTAGGCGGCTCACCATATGCAGTAATGGGCCACGACTCAACCGGTCCGTCCGTTAATTGACCCAACAAAAATAGGTTGGATTCCCTAAAAAAATTACACAGGACGTCTAATTTACTTACTCATATGGTGTTTTGGAATACGTGGGGTCAAAATTTTGAAATTTGAACGGACAATATTGTTAAAAATATTTAGGATTAGATATATGAAAATCATATATATATATTTGTCTCAAAAAATACTTTCATAATATTATAATTTTATTGGGTTTTATAAATATATTATAACATAAATTAGTGGTTAAAGTTTTGTTCGGAAGACCATATCGATATCCAAAATGGAATGTATTAGTGACTGGAGAGAGTATTACCTGATCAAGTGTGTGCCTAGGCGGCGAGCCTTTTGCTAACGATTCGTGAGCTTCTAACAGGAAAGCATTTCTTGTTCCATATTCTATTTTGTTTTTTTTTCTAGAGCTGTAGTCGAACACAGATGGTATTAGAGATCCATTCTCCCTTCCATATTCGCTCTCAAAACCTTCGATCGGATGGAAACTATGTACCTGTTATAAAACACACTACAAAAAAAAGATGATCGGAAGAATAGAAGACAGAAATTTAACGTAGAAAACCCTTTAAGATAAAACTACGAACACACGAAGATGAAATTCACTATATGAGAAGAGAGACTTTGTTGTATCTAAACCATACGACTATAAGGGTACATGTATAGGTTAGAAATCAAGAATCCCTAACAGAGAAGGCAACAAAATCAGAGTCGGATATGCCTACCGTTGCCACGTCTGATTCCAGTGGGCGTAGAGTCCACCACAGACACGAAGATAATCTCAATCATAACCTCTGACCGATTCATATTGCTTGAGCAAAAACTTATCGAACTCTTCAAACGGTCAGAAAAACTAGCTAGTAATGGTTGGACCCGACTAGAAGTGGTCAGATCTGATCAAATTCAGATCACAAAATATAACAATCCGCCCTATTTATATCACTAGCACAGATACTACCCGCATGTAATCCGTTGGCCGTCTCTTGATCTGAACCCATTTCAGTGGGCTCAGCTATCTCACTGCACAACTTGTGCAGAACTTTCAGGAGGACGGCAATGACGACGAGTAAACGGAGATGAGTTCTACCAATAAAACAACAAGACATTATAGAGGAACGAGATGAGTTCTACCAATAATTTATAGTTGTCAAACTAAGCCATTAGCATGTTATTTGCCAGTAAACGGAGACTGCTGAGGACATTATGGACATAGCAAAAGGCAAATATAAGAAGTTAACCTGACGATTGACCATGCGACAAACTGAACGTTCCAAATCTGAGAACACCTGTCAAGAAATGAAACAATTAAGCAAAATGGTAGAAAACTAGAAATATCAAATGTCAGTTCAGGAACGACACACAAGTTAGAACACTTTTCTACAAAAACTAAGAAAGAGTAACTCGTGCTCACATAGTTAGGAGATTTTTTTTCCTTACAAAAAGTATATTACACTAAAGCCAAGATGAGAAACAGAGGATCGTATAATATTAAACAACAAAGTCATGCCCTACTCTACTATCTCCGAACAGAGATAAGGTAAACAAAACAATCCACAAACCATACTTTTAAATAAATCAATGCATACCTTTGACATGGATGTAAAAATATCAGCAAAAAATAAGTCAGGGAATGTAACAGCCTGCAGAACAAGGGCACAGGAAGCCATTATAAATTTGATTTGGATCTGATTGCTAGCTCCACAGCAAGGACAAACAGGCCATAATATATTGTTTGTAGCATAGCTAAAAGCAAAACATATTGTACCAATTACTAACAAATTGTACCAATTACTTGTAATGGAAGTATTATACGCCACACTGTCCTCAGAAAGTAAAAAGCGTGAGGATAAGTAAGACATATCAAAAGGAGAAAGGAGGATCATCAGAAGGATAGCATACAAAAGAACCTCACGAGGCTGGTGCGCTCGCGGAGGCCCAGCGGGAGGTAGCCGAGCAGGCGCGGCTCGTCGGAGAAGCCGCGGTTGGCGAGGACGACCTCGCGGGCGCGGCCCCTCTTGAGGGCGGCGTGGTCGGCGCGCCGCTCCGCGGACTCGCTGCGGAAGGAGTAGGCACGGCCGCTTTGGACGTCATTCCCGCCTTCGCCTCCGTTGTCGAATACGCCATCATCGTCGACTCCGGCGACTTGGCCTCCCTCGACGCCGACGCCTTGGCCTCCTCCGTCGACGCGTGGCTCAGCGATGACTTCACGGCGAAGTAATGGGACGACGTCGGGGCTTGTCGAGCCAGCGGGGAGGGTAGGGAGTTGGGTCGGAAGGAGTAGGAGGAGATGGGCCGCGGGAAAAGGCCGAGTGGCCCGCGGACCAGGGAAAAGAGAAGGAGAAGGAAGGGAATGGGCTAGAGCTGCAATTTTGGGATTTTTTTTAGAATTTTGGAGGAATTCTTCAGGAGTTCAGGGAAAGGAGATAGGATTTTCGACGCACGTAAACATAAATAACTTAGAAAACACAACAAACAACTTGAGAGATTTTGTAAAAAAAAAAACATATATTTTTAGAACTTTTTAGGACGTCAAATTTCTCTTCGGCGGAATTGCCCGAAGCCAGTCACCATAAGACCGCTCTTTCGCCCTACGATCTCCCTTGGTGCAGGCTTTTGTCAATATGACCTGTAATACCCAAATAGGTGCCAAATCTCCTTACTAGGGCACCAGATCTTTCCCAAAGTCTGTGTGATGGGTCCTATTCTTTTTAGTTTATGGTTTCTTCGAACAAACAAGATAATTTTTTTCGTCGCCGTTTTAAAGTGGTTTATTGAGATAATTTTTTTAAAATAATTTATCGACATTCGATTCGTTCGTATAAATGTTTATACTAGTACTAAAAACATAATTAAAATATAAATTACAGTAGAAAAGAACTCACCCACGCCCGAACGCCGAGACGGAGACAGCTACCACAAAAGTAATTGGTAGGAAATTAATCGTTCGACCCCCCAAAAAAATCCTTTCAATTGCGTTTGGTTCGCTGGATTGCGGCTTGGTTCATGCAATCGGATACCAGCCCGGGCAAAAGGCCAATCCGCTCGAGCCGGCGCTGCGATACCAGCTCTCGCCCTCCTCCCGATCCCCTCCTTCCCCACGATCACACGAGCCGCCTTCTGTCTCGCGCGGGCAGCGGCGCCGCGGCTTGCTGCGCGCCGCCTCGTCGGAACCGGCTATCGGTGAGCAGTGCCTCCTCCCTCCCCCCATCCTTTTCCAAGCAAACCAACCCCCTTCTCTCCTCCTCACCCTAGCCCTCACTCCTGCTACCCCCAAATCCTGCGATCTTTACCCGGTTCGGGAGCTCTTTGGTGAATTTCCGTAGTCTTTTTCATTTTCACACCGGTTCTTTTCGTTCTTCTAGTCGATTGATTTGGGTTTTGACGATGACTAGTAGGATACTAGCGTATGTGAACTGGGATCATGCGTTGCCCTGTGATGCTGAGCAATATTACCTTTTCTTTGTGGAAATGTTTAGGATATTACCTTGCGTGGCTAATTGAGTAACCACTGAGGGAGATCCATTCTCCAACTTCACTTCTTGGTTGAAGCTGATGGAACCAATGAGCGAAACTTTCTTCTATTCATGCCGATTGTAATTTAAACCAGACAACTTTTAGGTCCCGCATAATCTACCATAGCCGTGTGCAGACGCAAAGCTTCTGCTTTCAGAGCTAGACAACTTGTGTCTTGATCCTAGCACTTCCAGAGCTCTAGCCTCTTTGGAAATGACCTGGAACTTATGCCTGAACAGTTTCAGGGCTTCAAGCTTTTGGGCTTACTTTATTTTGGTTACTTTGGGGCTGGAGCTGCATAGAAACACGCTGCTGAGAAATTTTCATATTAGATGACATGCTTAAAGTCTCTGGTGAGTTGCTTTTGCTTCTGTTCCTTGGTGTGATAACAAGAAAAAAAGGTTCTTTAGTTGTGCTCCTTAGCAGTTTCAATTATGAAAAAATTCCCAATGTTTGTTAAATGGAATCTCAACAAAAATTTTTTTTTCTGTTTGAGATCTATATATGACAGAAGTACTGTTAGGCTGGATAGATAATTCAAGATGTCATTTTCTGTCTTCCTTATCGTGTTCTAAGGTCAAAGTGCATTTCTTGTAGAAGTTGTCGCTATTTAAAGAACGAACATCCTTACTCCTGAAACTTTTCGCTCACCAATGTTTTCCTACTTCCAATGACAGGCAGAACTGAAGTCAATATGGCTGCCTTGCCATTGGCCACCGCCGAAGTATGCGATGCACATCCGCATTCGATCATGAATGGCGAGCTTCGTGCCCTCCAGCCCGTCTTCCGAATATACGGAAGGAGGCAGATCTTTGCTGGCCCTATCGTGACACTGAAGGTATACGAGGACAATGTTCTGGTCCGTGAATTCCTCGAGGAGAGAGGCCATGGCAGGGTCCTGTTAGTTGATGGTGGCGGGAGCATGCGCTGCGCCATTTTGGGAGGCAACACCGTCCAGCAGGCGCAGAACAACGGGTGGGCTGGTGTCGTGGTCAATGGGTGCATCAGGGACGTCGACGAGATCAATGGCTGCGACATTGGCGTGCGAGCTCTGAACTCGCATCCCATGAAGGCGAACAAGAAGGGCATGGGCGAGAAGCATGTCCCCGTGTCCATTGCCGGCACCAGGATCTGCGACGGCGAGTGGCTCTACGCCGACACCGATGGCATTCTCATCTCGAGGACCGAATTGACCGTGTAAACCTATCTATCCCCTCCCTGTATTATACGAACTGAATTCCGCGCATAAAAGGAGGGCTGCTTCTGCCCACCTGCTGTTATATCTGAAATAACGTACGACCGTACTCCTGTTGTCGTTGTCTTTTCTGAATTTGTCATTCTGCAATTTCTACCAAGTGCTGGCTCATTAGTTAAAAAAAAAAGGGTGAATGTTCACTGCCACAGCATTTACCTAATTTCTTGAGTGATCTTCTTGGTTCCCAAGTCGGTTTGCTGATCCTTATCGGTTTTGTTTGCTTCATGGGGCAAAGAGAACAAGCAACTCGGGTCAAGTGTAGAAGATGATTGCAAAAAGAGCTTGAGCTTTGAAGGCCCCTCTCTTAAAAAAGAAGAATGCTCGAAGTGATATTATTGGCACGCTAATTATGGGTTAACGGCGACTGTAATGATACGGAAGTACTCTGTTGGTATGAATAATGGAATATGCATAGCATGGGTAATCCAGAAACCACAGAAATACTATTGTGTAGACAATATGAAGCACACATCCTGCTCTGACTTTACTGGAGACAAAATGGATACACAGTCAACTCTGTTCTGTTGTGGCCCACCCAACACGCAGCGAGAAGATGGCCGAATTTTTTAAAAAAATAATCTATTTTTATTTAAAATTATAGAAATATATACGTATGTAAATTTTTTTTATAGGAATAACATCCAGAAGCCTGTTGTCTAACGGCCAAAAGACACGTAGGCAATCGGTGGGCTGTTGGGGACAGGCTCCAATTGCCTAATAGTCAGACGACTGCAACCTGTCACTGAACCGTTAGGCGATTCAACAGCCCAAAGGTACGGCGATTGCCAGTCACCCATAGTTTTTTTTTGGGAAATTGGCCCCCTCGACCGCGGATCAAATGATTGGTGACAGGCTCCAATTGCTCAATAGTCAGACGACTACAACCTGTCACCGAACCGTTGGACGACTGAACCTGCTATCACCCAAATGTACGATGATTGCCAATCACCCATAGTTTTTTTTATGAAATTGGCCCTCTCGACCGCGGATCAACTGGTTGGTGATGCATGTCATTTCCGTAGAGAAGGCCCAAGGAGACGTGGAGCCCCCATGCGCCGAAATGTGCCTCCGTGACCACAGTTGGCCTCGGGCCCTGTGCGCGTGGGTTGACCGGTAAAATTTTTTTTACAAAAATATATTCAATTTTTTAGAAATTTTAAATATAGGAAATGAGGTTAAAAAATTAAAATTTTCTCTATGGAGCCTTTTAATGCAGTTTACTTGCTTGTGTAATTATTTTGTAATTTTAAACGTATTGAATTTTGCAAGAAATTTTGTGAAAATTATTTTGAGGATGATTGAGATAGCAACAATTGATAAGTACGATGGTAAGTGATATTGTGATTCAACCGAGAATTCATACATGGAGGAGACACGGAGAACTTGTTTTTTCATGTTGTTGGATGTCTTGCTACGCGAAGAATTGAATACGAAAAGACAAGGAGACATGCTTTTGTGAAATAAAATAGACTTCATAATAAAACTGGAAATAACACGGCGCGTATGATTTGGTTACATGCATAAGAAAAAGCATCATGCACAATGCAATAAACGAAACTATTCCTATGATACATATAGGTCTTTTGGGAATGAAAATAAATTTGAGCTTCGAGAGATTAGTGCAGAACGATCCGACCTATTGTATGAGCTTTCGTCTCCTGATGTATACGCTCGGTTTGCTCGTTGTTGCGCCGCTCCTTCTCTTGGATCTCGCATGCCCTTTTAACATGCCACTCCTCGAAGTCGAGAGTTCACTGGTTATGTGGGTGGATCTCTAGATCTATCCACTTGCGATAGCCACATAGCAGTTCTGGGGACTGCGGGTATATGGAAGAGGTTGTTAGTGCATATTTTAAAAGAGAAATAGTAGCGAGGCAACATACTGTAATTGGTTGTAGGACCGAAGAAGACAATAGAGGGGGGGTGAATGGTACCAACTCTGATTTTTTCTCTAGTATTCAAGATTCTAGATTCAAACACCTACATAGGTGTAGAACATAGAATCTTCAGATAAAAATCACTCCAATTGACCCAAAACAACTAAACTTGGAACCAAACCCTTCCAGCGGTCCGATCATGGCGTTCAAAGGCGATCGACCGCTCCAGCGGTCCGACCGCCTTATAACGGCGGTCTGGCCACGGCTACAGTAAAATCAGGCGATGAATAGTATTTTCAGCCAGATTTCAAATCCGAAAACCAAGAGAACTTTTGATCCGTAGATCCAAATGATATGAAATTTTGTATGGATGTTCTCTAGGTTATTGTGAACCTATTCCAATAAATGATTATGAAAAACATGGCCAAAGATGTGATCTTTTTCAGTTTGTTGGAAAGTTGCATCAAAACCGAGCCAAAACCCCAATTTGAGAATCCTACTTGCCCGTGAGTATATGACGACCAAGATGGCTCCAGATGTGTTTTCACATGTCACAGCAAGCTAGACCAAGGGCAAACAACAATAAAAAACCCTCAAAACGAGAAATCACACAAGGAGGCCAAAAACATGCAAAATCGGGTTTCTTAATAAACTTGCTATAGAAGTGCCTAGATGATATGAGATATATTTTCACGGGTTATCTCCATATCTTTTACGTCTATAGCACATCAAGATCAAGAAATACGGAAGAGAGATCAACCAAACTAAGACAAGAGCAAATCAATCCACATAGAGAAGATTCATCAAGATGATCAAGATTGATGTATTGCTTACTTGTGTTGGGTTTTACAGCCACTCCACCTTGGAGGACAAAGAGCACACAATGCACTCAACTCTCTAACCCTAACCCTAGACTTGAGAGCACATGAGAGATGAATTAGATGGTCAACACAAGTCTCTATCCCAATCCTTTGTATAGGAGGCCCAACCAGCCATTCCTAGCCCTAATGGATATAATCCACTTAGCACAATGTGGGAAACCCGTTAACCCCAACCACACGGGTTTTAACTCACATAAGTCACTTATGCACGCTTTTCAAAGCGCATAAGCCTAAATCTGTTAAGCCTTTTTCGCTTGATCTAACTTAATCAAACCAACATCCCCTTGACCTAAACCGCTCTCCAAACGCCCCGCATGCGCCGCGGTTTTGATCCAAGGTGGATTCCGTTATTTTGGCCAATCTTACCAAAATACCCTTTCTTGACCGGGTCTTCATCTTTCATTGCAAACAATCACCATGCTTGCCACATGTAGGTTCACCATTGGCTTGCCACGCGCCGGCAAGTCTCTTCCGCTCCGGTTCCACCGGACCACGCCTCACTTGGACCGACCAAGCCATATGGTGCAAACCCGCCATTCGAACTCGCCTTCAACATTTTCAGTCTTTCTTGTGCCATGCTTGAGCTCACCATCTCTCTCGACATCCTTGACCGTTCTGGGCCTCGGCTCCTCCCTGAGCATAGCCCCGATCCTCGCTGTCAACCATGGCGACTCCTAGCCTCCCTGCACAACCAAAGACAAAGAAATTGTTTCCGGGCATAAGGTCTTCACAACTTGACCCACGTTAGTCAAAACATACTTCATGCAATCTTAATGCAGAGACCCAATTCCTCCTAACTCAACCCATGACTCAAAATACAGAATTCTCAATTTCGGCCAAAACAATATTTCCAAAGAGCGATCTTTGCAATATCAAATAACCACTCGACAAATATTGTAATAGTTCATCACAATATTAAATAGGACCTTCTCACATGGTCCTTTATTGGTGCTTACCGGCTGCTGATAGCTGCTTGTGTCTCGACGACGGTCGGGAAGCCACGGGAGCAGTTTGTGCAACCCCATTAGCGCATGCCTAGGCTGAGTCGTTGCTTAGATTTGGAGAACTTGCATGGGTCCTTGCACCAACAGAGAGGTGTCGTCTCCCTCTCGGGCGGGTGTTGTGACAAACGCTCAGTTGGAACGTTCGGGATAGGGTTGCTACTACGGGACCATCATTGCGGGGAGCTAACCTCCTGGCATGCTCCGCTTGTTCGGCCCGGGCCGTAGCAACCCTTGCTTGCTCGTCGCGGGCCACAATTGACCTTACTCATTTACGGGTCTTCTTCCATCACCTCATCATCTTGTCTTATTGCTTATTCTGCCTCCTGCCCACCCTGTCGTAGTGAAGCAAGCTCTGGTATAGTGTTAGATTTGGCTGTGCAGTGTTCTATTCCGGATCTCTTCCACCTTCTTTTATAAGGCGAAGGGTTGGTATGGTATGGTTAATTTCATGTTAGTAGCCTGCGAGGTAGAGTGTTGTCTTGTCTTTCCAAAAAGTTGATGGCAAAAAAGTTGTCCCATTTAATCTTGTCATTGTGCAAAGCCGGACACTTTGATCTTGTCACTGCGTAAAACTGTCTCATCTGATCTTATCACTACACAAAGTTGTCCTATGTAGTGTTGTCACTACACAAAGCTGTCCCATCTGGAATAGTCACTAGCAAAGCTGCCATGTCTGGTCTAGTCACTACGCAAAGCTATACCATTTGGTCTTTTTTGTATAAAGTTGCCCTGTCTGGTCTTCTAACTGCACAAAGCCGCACCGTCTAATTTTGTCACTGCCCAAAGCTACTTTGTCTGGTCTAGTCAGGGCACAAAGCTGCCTCGTCTGGTCTTTTGATTGTGCAAAGCTGCCCCATGTAGTCTTCTAACTGTGCAAAACTGCACCTTTTGATTTTCTCATTGCACATAATGAAGTAATAATGTATCGTAATTTAAATTTCTACGACCGTTCGCATCATAACCAACTACACTACCCTCATAGTGCAACCCATACTAATTCGCACAAACACCGCTTCCTTTCCCCCAACCCAATACGCATAACTCCCAATCTGCTCCCACGAGCACCGATGTCACTCTTCTCTCGCTGCTCGATATCTCTTCTACTGTAAATAGTTCCTAATGGATTTCAGCAATTTACATGACATACTGATTTAAATGCCAATATACCAGTTGTAACGGTACATGTGAATTTTCAATATATTAATGACATTATATTTATTTGTAATTAATCATAAATGTTATATAATAATATTTTGCACAAAGCAAACTATTTACTTCATATAAAATTATTGAATGAATTTTGAACAACTATAATGTTCTATGGATGCTTATTTTCTACATAATACTGACTAAATTTTCTACAACTATAATTTTCTACTGATGCTAATTTTCTACGAGTATAATTCTCTACGGATGCTAATTATCTACAACTATAATTCTCTATAGATGCTAATTTTCTACAACTATAATTCTTTACGGTTGCTAATTTTCTACAACTATATTTACTAAATTTTCTATAACTATATTGACTAAATTTTCTACGAATATTTTCTTCATACAAAAAATATTGACTACAACATAAAAGAAATTTTACCTAGCAGGAATGGCGAAACCTCTACTTTTTCTCCCTCTCCTCTCCTGTCCTCTCCTTTTCTTTTATCTCCTCTTCTCTTCTTTGTTTCCCTTTCTTTTCTTCTCTTTGGTGCGGCGTCGGCCAATGCAAATGGCCGGGGGCTCGACCGCTCGATCGACTTACAAGCGTATCCAGTCACCCAATGGTTGGGCGACTTGAGCTCGGTTGGACGACTGGTCCTAGTCGCTGAATGGTTGGACGACTGTAATTATGTCATCCAACGGTCCACCAACTGCCTACGTATCACACAGCTGATGGATTCTAGTCGTCCAATAGTTTTTATATAATTTTGAATAAAAAAATTATTTAAAAATTTTCGAAGATGGCCTAGCAACAAGCATAGACAGTGCAGGCCAGGTGATCGTGGGCTCAATGTGCAGAACGGGCGAGTGTTTGGGCTTATTTATATAGCCAATATGAATACCCATCTCTGAAGACGTTTCTCCATTTTTCTCGGTTCCGTCTTGCTTTAGAGATAAACTAAAGGGTCACGGATACGTCTCACGCCCATTTGTCTCACTCCCATCTCGCGCAAGCATCTCTCTTCCCCACTTTTCTCATAGGTTGTCTTATCTTTCTAAAAGTCACTTCTTTCATCCACTACTACTTATTTTTTAACTAAAAATCACCAATCACAACTAAAAGGTATTAGCCGCAGTCAATATACACATGAGATTAAAGGGCAAAAGCAACACGCATGCGCGGAGATTGTGCAGTTGCTTGATTCTTGCAGTTTCAAGTCTGAACATGCATATACAGAGTAGGTACAGACATGCATTATACAGAGCAGGTACAAACATGCATACATGTCGTCGTCGGCAGAGCATAGTCCTCACGCAGCACAACACAAACCGAGTCCGAAACCGACAGATCGGCCGGTGACGGATGCTCCCAACTAGCTCCGATCCGAACACGACGACGGCGTGGCCCCCTCTCGCGCTGGGAACTCTCCAAGCTTCTATACATATATATACACCGATCGATCGATCGATCGAGAATATATAATAATAAATCTTGCATTGTGATACTGATACAGCAGGGAGCATCTCGCAATGATTCGTTGGAAGGGAATCGACACCGTCGATCGATCACCATTATCTTCATCGTAACACTGCTATTTTTTACTTTTCGATAGTTTTTAGTTTTTTTTCAGTAATTATTATTTATTAGATTAATAAATTATAGGTAAAAAATCCTAAACGCAAAAGGTGGGTAAACAAATTTGCTCCCATGTAATAATCGATGTCGGCATCTAGCAAGTTGCCTACTGTGTTAAAAAAAATAATGACGCAAATTAGTTCATGTGGAATGTAGTTAGATATATGTACATGCATGTCCTTGACCTTGCGTGTATCATAGGAGAGTGTGGCAAGTAGCAGCAACTGGCTAGCTAGCGAGATGATCCCTCACGCAACACGGGTTTGGTGTGGCGATTGGTGAAGGGTTCCATCACGGACAGAGATTTGTCGACTGTATTTGAGCCAAGAAGCAATCAATCCTTTGGATAAACAAAAACACAAAGATAGATTCTTTTGAACTTTGTTTTATGGTTTTTTGGCTTATGACTTTTAAATTATGATTATTCATGAAAGAGATTATGAAGAGGAAGATAGTCGTATGCGATTTTAGTTAATACAACTGAAGTCGGTACAATGTCTACTGCAATCAATTTGTAGATCCTACCTTGAAAAAACTCACCGTTTAAAAGCGAGTTACTGTAGCGCCATACAAAAGCTAATAAGCCAAGCTCAACCGAACGCAACCAAAATAAGTTGAATGGGACATCTATGTATGTTTGTGTGCATTATTCTCTCGACCTTCTCATATCGTGCTAACTGCAAATCAATTGGTGCAGGAGGGCTAACTATAAGAGGAGCTATGTATGAGTGCGACATGCAAGGCATGCTCTATCATTGCTAGCTATGTGCCGTTTAATTTTTTGTTTAGAAATTAAAGGCAAAAACGCTGCTATTTATTTTAAGAAGAGAAAACCAACACAAGTTCACCGGCCCAAAAGACTTTAAGGCCTACAATACCTATTCCAAAAGACACACCGAGGAGAACAACACTAAACAACCCTAGCTATACTACCTCCTACACACCAAACAACCCTAAACTCTTAACACTACTTGCTACTGCAACAAGCTACAGCAAATTAAGAGACTCTAAAGGAGAAGAAGGCCTAGAAAACAGCTAAAGAAACACCAACAACAAAGTCTCGCAAAGCACCATCTGAATGTGTAAGCGACTCTAAGTAACTACATGGAAACATCCCTTATAATTGCTTCGCATAGCCCTCTATCACATCTTCATCAAGTTTACCATCCTTCCTAATAGTGGCCAACTTCTTCAACAGTTTGACATTGGACTTACTTGCTCTGGTTCTGGGAGTTGGATGAACAAACCTGCAAGGGGTGAGCTCTTGCAATAGATGGCTTTGGTTTGGAAGAGGGATTACGCTTAAAGTTTAATGGTTGCTCAAAAGGTAGCTCCTTGTGCTGAAGGATGATTGGCGTCTCAAGATGATTTGAGGGTAGGAGAAGCTAAAAAGGGCCATCCACCTCAATGCCACACTCCACATTCTTGACATTATCCAAAACTTGCGTCGTGACATCCAAAAAGACCTCCAATTTGGCATCCTAGAAGGAATCCAAAGCAATCAGAGAACAAAAAATCTCCAACAAGATAGCAACCTCCTAGAGTTTCGAGTCGTCTAGCTTAAATACCTAAGGAAAGCCTCATCTTGTGACTGTGAGTGCTTGCAAGAAATGCCTAAAGGCATGGTCAATCCCACTTGTTGAATGGATGCTAGTGCTACTATAGCACCCCCCACGGACAACGAAGTTAGGACATCTAGCTGAGGATGAGGATTGGCAAGGACATGCGGCTATTTATGGTAGCATCGATGTGGGAACAAGATCTCGATGTGACGAGATCGACATTACTTTCATGAAAGCCATGATTGGAGAATACCTCTATGGTGAGTGTGTTGAGTGGATGTGAAGCTTGTCACAAACTACCTGAGCAACCCCCGACATGGAGATCGGTGAACAAAGTCCATCGAAGGACATAAGCATCAAGTATCGCCTCGAGGGGGAGACCTACTTCTTCCCCAGAAAGGAGACACCCCACATGCTTGTACTTTGCTTCAAAGGTGGAAAGGAAGCTTTGCATGATGGAGGCAGCGGTGGAGCACAATGCATTGGTGAAGGAGCAGTGATTTGTGACCATAGAGAACAAGGGTGACTACTTTGGGGACACAAACAAAGAGAGTTTTGACAAACCGTCACTCTATGCTCCTTGGAGAGACAATTGAAACACCTGCCAAGAAGCTGGGAAGGTGATGGAGGAGACTTAGAGGCCATCTTGTGTACTGGCAAGAGCTACAAAGGAGGAGATAAAGCAACGTTCGACGTCCCTTCCTATAAAATGAATCTAGCCAATATCTTCACCCTCCAACATTGCTCCACCCATGCTGCTCATGATGAAGAACATGTTGCCTCTACGAAGAGGCCGGTAAAAGCAACGATGGCCTCTCAAGATGAAGACGAGTAGGGTGAAGCCTTGAGTGTTGGTGAACTTGAATAAGTAAAGAGGGCGAAGGCTTCCAGAGATGCCATTGGCAGTGGCTGGCACATTAAAGAGAAGGGCGTCAAACATGACAGTGGTGGAGGCAGCCTCTCAAAGGCGAAGATTAGCAATAGAGGGTGGCCTCAGGCACTAGTGACTAGCTCCAAAACGGTGGCGACAGAGGAGCTGGGAGGACATTAGCGAGGACTCCCAGCGGCCAGATTGGGAAGCGACTTAAGAGGGCCAGAGACGGCGGCGGCGGAGGTGACCTCTCGGAGGCGAAGATGAGCAGCGCAGTAGCCTCAAGCGATGATGGGTTGGGGTGGCAGTGGTTGCTGATCTGGCATCACCAGGTCGGGGAAGGTCGTTGGTGGTCGAATCAGGTGACGATGGGGTGGGGGCAACCTGGATCCAACGACGGTAGGCAATAGGGAGGTGCAGAAGGCAACAATAGGTCTTCGGGTGGTGGTGGAGTGAAGAAGGAACCAGTAGGAGCGAGAGCCAGATAAAGGGCACGAGAGGTAGGGCGGAGTGGGCGCAGGAGGCGATAGATGCTGGAGTGGCAGCCGGCGGCGGGGTTTAGAGATAGGTCACCCCTAACGTTGCCAGTCGTCCATTGGAGAAGCTTGACTATTCCTCCATTTATGCCGTTTAAATTAGGTCAAGCACTACTACTATTGCTAGCTGTAGCAAATAGAAGTACATGGTAGGCTAGGTCATTGATACCTATCAAGCGTGTCTAGTTAAAAAACAGGATGTGTTGTTGGAATTAACTATTTGGCGAGGATTTGTCACTGCAATGTCACTTGATGTTTTATTGACATGTAGGTCCTATAGTCATATGCAAATAAAATAACTAACTGGTAAAACCTCAATTTTCCCTGAGAATACCTTTCAGTAGATCCCTACATTCTATACCTATAGCTGGCTAAAATTATACTGTAGCTGACGGTAGTTGATTTAGTATAATTAATTTTAAAAAATCTAAAAATAGAAAAAATTAGTTAGCCCATTACGTATAATACAAACGAATGTAAAAAAAGAACTATTAAAAAAGCTCAAAAAATACCAAAAAAACAAAAAAAAATATAAATTATAAATAATAAAAATAAGTTAGACGTCATAAGTCTAAACCTGAATAAGTGGGTCCAAATCAAAGTTTGATATGATCTCGGTGATTGATGAGCATCGAAATCATTACAAGGACTTGCCTTTTTTTTTGGCTGGTTGTACACTTCTTTTCCGTGGACTACTCTTTGACTAGCAAACTGACGCGCTCTGTATTTTTCTTGATTTCCACACGGTCACCTGCATTTGGACACAATTAGGGTTCAAATATATACGACGGTACATATTTGACTCTGAGGGTGATCGGAATAGCGATAGTTTTTGACTTTTGGTTGAAAAAATACTGTAGCTGGCTGAAAAAACACTGTAGCTGAGTTAGTGGATAGTGTAGTGAATAGTGAAAAAAACTGAAACTAGAAGTTAAAGTTTTTAGAAGCCATTCCGATCACCCCTCTGTAGACTCATGGCTGTACGAGTTTGGAGCAATATGGAAGAAGTGATCGAGCGGGCGAGCCGACAAGAAGTGATAGTTAAGCGTAGTTTATATGAATGAGTGCAGACGCAAATGAACAATGACAAAATTAATTAAGCTTTATGAATCCCCTAACTGTGAATTACACAAGCCTACATCTACTACTATCTTGTACTCATAGCAACAAAAATATCATTTTGGGCAGTGTCCCTAAAACGACCACTAATTAATACTATACATTTATAAAACCTAATAAAATTGTACTATTATGAAAGTTTTTTGAGACAAATTCATACATTAATATGTATCAATTAAAATATTAAAAACGATATCAATAACCAAAGTTTACAAAATTTGACCATACGTACCCCAAAACGACACTCTTCGTACCCTAAAACGACACTCTTTTGTTACAGTGAGCAGCACATATTCGGTCGGTAATTGATCATGGGGACTTGCAAAACCAAATTGAAAACTTCATATTTGATTATGGCAAAAAAAAATAGTGCTAGAATTTTCACATACACACAGTTAATAACCCAAGAGACTGTCTGTATAACACTTTGGGTGTTTTTCTATTTGCAAAAAATCAATTGAATTTTTTACTGTTAGATTAAGACCTAATCCTTTCCATTCACACAGTATATTCTCTCACTCACCACACACTAACTCCTCTCCCTCCCCTCTCCAGCCGCCACACACCGCCCCTACCACCCCAACGCCGGTGAGGCCCACCCGCTTCCACCATCGTCTCCTCCCTACGCGGCTGCCTCTACCTCCCCTGCCAATCTTTCTCCCTAGCTCTAGCGGCGCCACTATCACTGGATCCACCGCTATTGACCGCCTCCCTCTTACAATTCCATCGGTTTTCGTCGTTCCCGCCAGCCGACTACCAGCCACCGTCCGTCTCCAACCTGTGGCTGACGGTACCACCACCACCTCATCGCCCCCTGCCCACCACCATGCCTCCGCCACCTCTCCCACCCTCCAAAACTGGCCTTGGTGAATCCGAAATCTTAGCCCTAACCTGATGACAATAAGAGACATTGGCGCCGGAGAGGAAGATGACAAGCTCGTCGGAGAATAAATTGTTAAATCTATTTAAAAGTTAGAAATTCGACTGATTTTGTACGAGTTCTAGTCAAATGATATATATAGCAAATCCGAAAATTAATCGAGTTGCAGCACTACAACATGGGTATATATGGCCCCGCTCGTTTCAGCTTTTTTTCAGCTTCAGCTTCTAGTTTCAGCTTTTTTTTTACTATTCACTACACTATCCACTAACTCAGCTACAGTAAAATTTCAGCCAACTACAGTGAAATTTCAACCAAAAGCCAGAAGCCATCGCTAAAACGATCACCACCTATATGCGACTCATAGCCGCCAGATGAGGGCCACATCCGCAGATATCGAGTGGTAGCTAGTAATAGTCAAAAAGTAACAAAAACATAGAGAAAATGTGAGGAAAAAAATAAGCATATTCAGGGTTGTTTCCTTGACCAAACTCACCTAGCACGCCACACCCCCGTTCAACAATCATCTCTCTCTCTCTCTCTCTCTATCTTATTGTGCAGGGAGGCAGCACACAGCTAGTGGTACAAACTCCCAAGTCTAGTGCATGCACCAAGAGATGCACCTTCCCTTCTTCCTACTCCTTTTCTTGCTCCCCCATGGAGCCTTCTCCGCCGCCGCCGCCGGCGAGTGCAACCGGATGTGCGGCCGCAGCACCGTCGTGCCCTACCCCTTCGGTTTCTCCGCCGGCTGCCCCATCCAGTTATCCTGCAACGCCACCACCTCCACCCCGTTCCTCATAAATACCACAGCGGCCATGGTACCCATTAAGTTCAACTCCACCAGCTCCACCCTACGCGTCGCCCTCCAGCCCTCGTGCAGCCGCACCGTCTCCGACGCCAAGAGGTCACTCTCCGGCGCCAACTACGACGTCTCATCCCGCACCGGCCTGTTCCTCCGCGGCGACTGCCACAACGCTTCGAACTCCACCTGCAGCGTCCCCGCAGACGTCATGTCCAGGATGCTCAGCACGGCGCAGTGCGACGGCAACAAAGACACCGCCTGGACGTGCATCGCGTCGACGCCGCCGAACGCCACGACGCCGGCGACAAAGGAGGAACTGTTTCTGCAGTGGAAGATGGTGGAGAATACTCGATGTGACGACGTGCTGACGGCGGCGATGTACGGGGACACGCAGGAGCCGGCGGTGGTGTCGCTGGAGCTCGGGGTGGCGGAGCTGGGTTGGTGGCTCAACGGGACGTGCACCAGCGGCGGGGAAAGGCAGTGCGCGGCGAACGCAAAGTGCGGCGACGTGGAGACTCCGAGCGGGTCTCGGGGCTACCGGTGTGCGTGCCCGGACGGGATGGACGGCGACGGGTTCGCCGCCGGCGACGGATGCTACCCTGGTGAGTGCTTCTAATTAACATTTTTTGTACAACCACTACCACAGAAGATCTGGCGTGGTGTTGTGGGTGGGCCCAGTGTGCCACGTCAGCACCACGCATAGGTCGTTCCCGCGGTCAATCACGCGCTAGTCAACAAAGTCGACCATCGTTCACACTTCGCGCCTTTTAAGTTTGGCTAAAGTGGAGTGCTACATGGAGCACTTTTTTTTGAATAAACTAAAATAATTTTAATATAAATTAAATCGGAGCACCTGAGTGTTAGGCTGTTTGAAACGCGGCACCTACGTGCTGGCAATTTTAGAGAAAAATTAAATATTCATTTCCATTCGGTGTTTCTCATTTCCAAAAAAAATTAGAAAAATTCCACGTAGCATTTCCAAAAAAAAGGAGAAAATTTCCACGTTCTTAATAGATTATAAATTCTGGAGCTTATCGGCGTTGCAGGGTGGCATCGTCCGTCGTGTTTTGTTTTCACATCCATAGACTTTTGGTGACGGCCATGTAAAGGTGCCAGCCATATTTTTGAGTTGATGATATTGATGCCTATGGCCATAAATGGCTGCATCAAACTCTTTGACCCCTGAATAAGCTGTTTTTTTTTTGTGAAAATGAACCACGAATTTTCTAGCACTATATATATCCTTGAATTCAACCCGCCGGCATAGGCTATCACATGTGATTATGATATCTTTCCAAGTCACTCTTTTGATCCGATTTTTGGTATAGTTTATGGCTAAAAATAAATAGTAATAATTAAAAAATAGTTTTTTAAAAAAGAGAACGAGTGGTGGGAAAAGTGAAAAAGAGATTTGTGCACGAGACGGAAGTGAGATGAGTGTTGTGTGTAATATGTCTGTGACCCCTGTTTTATCCTAGTAACGAGACAAGAGTAAATGTAGTGATGAAACCGCTTTGAGAAGTAGGAGATAATATAAACAGACTTAGTCAACAAATCTTATAAATGAACCATTTTTACTCCTGATTAGAAAACCAACCAACTGCTACCAGCAAGCTGCCCCAGTTTATGAAACTGGATTACTGGTCATGTACTAATACATTAAGCTAATTAGATAACTGATGCAGCGTTTTTTTCACCATTTTGCAGCTAGACAGGGCTCTAAGAAGAATATCCCCTTCATAGTTGGAGGTAAAACTAAAACTCTTCTGGTTGACTCTTACTTTGTTCTTTTGGCATGTAATAATGTGTTAGTACTCCTATATAACGTAAACGCCATGGTGAAGAGTCAGATACTTCCGGTCAAGCCAGTTTCTCGCGTGGATGCTTTTCTGCCACCTACGTGGAATTGCATGCTGACTGCTGACCTGGCAGCTGAAATTGAAAAAAATGGACTTTTTTTAGGGGAAAGAAAATTCATCCTCCATTTACATCGAAGAATTCTACTGCTTTGTTTGACCAGGAGAAGGCTCACAACTGGGCAGTTGGCTTCGAGGAGAATAAGATTAACTTGAGTTTGTGGAATAATCTAATCAATAAATTTTGTTTAAACCAAAAGAATTCACATAATTAATCTTGGCCAACTAACTTAAGTAACTGTCGCTGTGAATGGCAGGTGTCTTGGTGGGCGTGGCGGCGGCGGCCGGCGTGCTCCTGCTCTGCCGGGTTCAGTGCCGGCGCTACGCCGCCGGTCACTCCGGCTCCGACGCGGCGATGCGGCTCCTGTCGGAGGCGGCGTCGTCGAGCGGCGTGCCGGTGTACTCGTACCACGAGGTGGCGCGCGCGACCAACAACTTCTCCCACACGCACCGCCTCGGCACGGGCGCGTACGGCACCGTCTACGTCGGCAAGCTCCCGGCGAGCTCGCCGTCGCTCGTGGCCATCAAGCGCCTCCGGTACCGCCACGACGACGACACGGCCGTGGCGTTGCTCCTCAACGAGATCAAGCTCATATCGTCGCTGAGCCACCCCAACCTGGTCCGCCTCCTCGGCTGCTGCCTCGACCGCGGCGAGCAGATCCTCGTCTACGAGTTCATGCCCAACGGCACGCTCTCCCACCACCTCCTCAACGGCGGCTCGCTCTCGTGGCGCGCGCGGCTCGGCGTCGCTGCGGAGACGGCGGTCGCCATCGCGTACCTGCACGCCATGCAGCCCCCCATCTTCCACCGCGACGTCAAGTCCAGCAACATCCTCCTCGACGGCAACCTCCGGCCGAAGCTCGCCGACTTCGGCCTGACCCGCTCCGTCCGGCTCGAGGCGTCGCACTCGCACGTCTTCACAGCGCCGCAGGGCACGCCGGGGTACGTCGACCCGGAGTACCACCAGAACTTCCACCTCTCCGACAAGAGCGACGTGTACAGCTTCGGCGTCGTGCTGCTCGAGCTCATCACCGCCATGAAAGTCGTCGACTTCGGCCGGCAGGCGAGCGAGGTCAACCTCGCCTCCCTGGCGCTCGACCGCATCGGCAAGGGGAGGGTCAACGAGATCGTTGACCCGACACTCGTTGACCACGGCGAGGAGTGGGTCATGGACTCCGTCCGGCATGTCAGCGAGCTCGCCTTCCGGTGTCTGGCGTTCCAGAAGGACGTCCGGCCGTGCATGAGCGAGGTGGCCGCCGAGCTGCGCCGGATCAGGGACGCCGCCCCGGGTTCCGAGCCCGAGGCCATGTGCAGGCTCGGGCCTATGGTGGGCCTCGAGATCGACGTGGGCTTCGATGGCCCAGACATGGTGGCAAAGAAGGCCGGGTCGCCGGTGTCGATTCAGGAGCCGTGGGTCAGCGAGCAGAGCTCGCCGTCGACCAACGGCTCCATGCCGCGCTTCGCTTAGCTAAGCTGGTTCTTGTACTGTTGTACAGAGGATGTGAAATGTAACTTAGGGTTTTTTTGGTGAGTAGCTAAACTTACTCTGAAGTCTTAGAGATAAGTGGTCCATTCCATCATGTCAGCGACTGCTGTACATTTACATGTAAAATACAGTAACATTATCTTACAATTAGCACAAGAACAAATCATGGCTCTTAACAAAATAATGGCATATCGATAGCATCATAAGATGCGACCTTGTTTTCTCCGCTGTTCAACGCACAAGCAACCAAGCAAGGAATGTTGCATCGTGGTTTCATCATCGCAACACTTGTTTGCTTCTGCAGCACAATGCCAGATACCAAGCATCAGCATCGGGAATAGCTATACTTTTCCAGAAGCAAAATTTTACAAATTATCCACACTTTGTTTCCTTCACTAATAGCATTGGACCACATGGAACAGCATTGGAGTAGCCTACCACTACATTATTCAGACAAGAACACAGGAGCAGCTAGCGCATCATGATGATGCTATAAAATGCTGGAATCGACGAAGACCGAAGGAACCACTCCAGAACAGCATCCTAAATTTGCTACCAGGAACTCAGGGAGCATCTCAAGAAGAACGAAGGATGTGCTACAAGGTGGAGTGCAACAGATGCGGCAAGTTCACCTGGAACGGCTGCGGCGAACATGTCGCATCCGTTTACGACGGTATCGAAAAGGGGAAGCACTGCGCCTGCAAAGCGTGGCCCGGTGTCGACGCAAAGGCGGAAGGATCCGCCTCGACCACGAAAGAAGGTTGAATGTCTTGCTTGAGCTTGCCAGATCTCCTGCATCTCAACTCCGTCTTGCTGAACCGATTCTTGTGGCTGAACTGCAGGTGAAGCGAAGGCTTGATGAGTTCGTGCACAGGCATCACTGGTACTGCCACTATTGAATTGAAGGAGCTTGCACTTTTGAATAATGTTTTGACTCGGCTATCAGTTGTGCCGGTTTCTGGCTTCTTAATGGAGCTGTAGTTTTAAGAATCCAATAAAATATCCTGCTGTTAATTTGAACTAGGAGGATTCGACGGCCACGAAGCTGTCGTCTCGAAAGCCCGAATCATGAAGCCATGATCTTTTGATCTTTGATAGTTTTTGTCTGTATTTTTCAAAACAATAACGAATAATACATATTATTTTAATTTTAAAAAATCATTTAAAGAAACCGCTTAGAGAAATCAGTACATTTCTTACAGCTTTCCAAGAAGCCAAAACGGAAAGAAAGAAAAAAGCAAACAAAAAAAAAAGGTACATGCCAGATAAGAGAGCCAGCTGAGCCACATCACTGTTTCGTCAGTGCCGAGTGGGTGGACCAGTCCACCCTGGCCGTCCACGCAGGGGCGCCGCTTTCCGCGACACCCAATTAACGCCTCCCCGCACATCCCGCATCGCCCTCCTCGTCTGCACTGCACTCGCCTCTTCTCGGCTCGGCTCCCAGATCCAACCATAACTGCCGTCCCATGCCAATGGCTTGCCTCTTCTGGCTTGAAATTTTTTTTGGCCTTTTAGTTTTGTTTGGCCTTTTTCGTTTTTCTTTTCCCCTTTATTGCTTTATATTATCCCAAAAAAATTAGCAGTGTTTTTTAATTTTTTTTTTCTTAATTTTATAATCCAAATAAACTATCAGCTGTTATAATAAAAAATCTTTACAAAAAAGACAAAAGCTAGGGCATACAGCCCTTCGAAGAGAACACACCAAAATATATACTTTTTTTAAGGGACACCACGATATATACTGGAAATATATTATACGACATGGACGGACATATCACTTGCAGAAGACTGCGGTACAAGACACGGCGTCGTACGTATCTAATCAGAAAGCAATGCTCTCCTTCCCTCGCACTCGTACAAACTGTCCGACGAGAAAACGAATGCTCCGCATCACCACCGTCATCCTGGAGCCGTTCGTTTTCTGATCGGACGGCCGAGCTAAGCATGCACCCCCTCCCCTAGTACACCACCCACTTATTATTTTTCTACTGCAACACGAGCACCCGGTCAACTCGAACGCAAGGCAACTCCAAGAAAACAAAATTCAAAATTTGGACCTTTGCCTGCCTCGAGGGTTGAAATTTCAAACCAAATCCGCAGGCGGCGGAGGGCAGCGCTGCACAGCGGTGGCAGTGAGCTGCGCAGGAGGAAGCGACACCGCACCACTCCCCACTGGGCACACGTCCTCCCGCCATTATAGCAGCGGCAGGCCACGCATTTATCGCGCCATTACTGCGCCCTCGTCTCCCCCGTCTCCACGCAGGCCCACACCGTGACAGACAGACCGGATCGGATCGCCTTACCGGCCGCGGTGCCCTCACCGCCCGCCGGAGCAAGCGACGAGGTGGTGGCGCTTTCTTTTCTTGGAAGCGGTCGATCAGCGGCTCAGTCGGTCCGGCGAGAGCAGCGCCTCGGGGTCCCCGCACCGGAGCCGGCTCGATGCAGCAGCCGCGCGGCTCCGCCTCGCCGCGACGAGGATGGACGGGGGCTCCGACGCGAGAGACATGAAGAACCCGCCTCCGGGGGCGGGGCCGGCGCTGGGGCCGCCGCGGCGGCGGGCGAAGGGGGAGGACTTGCCGGCGGCGGAGCGGTACGAGCGGAAGGAGAAGACGCGGGCGGCGGCGGAGCCCCCGCCCCCGCCGCCGAACGGGGACGGCCAGCGCTTGCTCCAGAAGCTCCGGCCGCGGACACCGGCGCCGTCAGCGGCGCCGCCGCCCAGGCGGTAGCGCCAGGGAGGGGAGGCCGTGGACGCGGCCTCCACGGCGAGGTTCCGCTCGAAGCCGAAGGAGTAGGATCGCTTGAGGAGGAAGTCCCTCGGTCCGACCTGGTCCGGGCTAGCCGGAGTGATCTCCGGCAAGGCGTCGGGGTCGGGGGGAGGCGGGGGCACGGGGTGGAAGAAGAGGAGGTCGTCGAGGCTGGGGCGCACGCGGCGGGCCGCGCGGAGCGGGGAGGCGAGGGGGGGCGGGAGCGCGACGGCGGCGCGGCAGAGCGGGCAGGAGGCGTGGGCGCGGAGCCAGACGTCGATGCAGTCGGCGTGGAAGGCGTGCGCGCAGAGCGGCAGCGCGCGGAGCTCGTCGCCGTCAGCGAACTCCAGCAGGCACACGGCGCAGTCGCGGGCGCCGCCCGCGCGCGCCGCCGCCGCCTTGAGGAATTGCGCCGACGGCAG
This sequence comes from Melocanna baccifera, assembly GCA_036346265.1. Lineage (NCBI taxonomy): Eukaryota > Viridiplantae > Streptophyta > Magnoliopsida > Poales > Poaceae > Melocanna > Melocanna baccifera. Next base: position 18,746,681 of record CM070710.1, read on the forward strand.
CGACTTGATGGCCGCGTCGTCGAGCCCGTACGGCGAGAAGGTGTGGTAGTAGTTGTCGTAGGTGGTGAACGACGCGAAGGAGTCGTCGGCGGGGGAGCCCGGGATCATGAGCAGCCGCCGCCGCCGCCTCCTTCGCCACCGACGCCGCAGCGCCCGGAACACGCGGCTCACCAGCCGCGCGTACAGCACCACCAGCAGCGCCGCTCCCACCACCGCCAGCATCGCGATGAGCGGCGGGCTCAGGCTGGACGCGGCGCCCCCGCCAGCCAACGACCTCACCGCGGACGGCTCCGGCGCCGGTCCAGGCGACGCCACCACAGCAGGAGAAGGCGGCGAGCTGATACCATCGCGCAATGCCGCCGCCGGGGATGGCGTCGGCGAGGGGTACGGGGTCGGAGAGGGCGCCAGTGACGGCCGGAGCGCGCGCATGGCGTTGTCGGCGCTGCGTTCCCGTGGGTCGCGCGCTCTCTCTCCTTGCGTCAGTCAGTGTGTAGGAGGAGGAGGAGGTGCGCATACGGCGCGGCAAGAGCTGCAGCGGCGGCAGCGAGGGGGAGTGACAGCGAAGCAGCGGCGCATCATTGTTACACCTCCAAGCTGAAAGCGGAACACTGCACGCTACGGCTACAAATGCATCGCCACGGCAGCGGTTGGTGGCACCGCAGTAGGAGTAAGGCGTATTTTGCTTAGATACGGGAATTAAAGAGCGCATAAAACCAACGGAACAGTACAAGTATGGTGTTAATATCTTGAGAATAAGAGAGAATAGTTGTGTGCATGTTTACTCGTAAATGTCGAAGGTACATAAGACTAATGAAGGCAAAAGAGAGAGAAACCATTAAAACTATGAGTAATGTTTCTATATTTTCCTTCTCAACAAGAATAGTACTAATCTCACGTACATAAAGAGATAATAGCATCTATTTACTATTTATCATAGTATAAAATTATGCCAATCACTATTAACGAAAGCATAGAAATACCTCTCTAAAACTATATATAGTACACCTTATAAGATAAAATAATATAGCAAAAAATATATAGATCTTATATTTCGAAAAGGAGGGTGTCATATGCTCCATTGCACATTTGCGTTGCGTCGGACTTCCAAGCTTTCAGTTTTTCAAAACGTGAGAAATCAAGATACATTTTTTTTTTGCACAAACACGGAGCATCTTGTCGGTTTTTTCTTTCTTTCGGCGAACACAAGGCACCACATGTTCTCCAAGTTTTGCTGTTTTTGGTTGGTCCGAAATGGGCCCAACGATGTAATCAGGGCCTCCTCTCTACTTGGGCCGGAAATTTCTCCGTAAATAATCCAATGGGCTTAGCGTTAAGTTGTTACATCTTATTATTATAGATGTGGCGCATTGGCCATGCCCATTTCTTCAAAGAAACGTCCTGCTTTCCACTTGTAGAATATATGGAGTAGATGCAGAGTATGTGCACTTGCCTTGGTTCTTCCATCTTCGAACTGCCATCCCTAGTGATGTGCTTCTTGTTGCTCTTGCTCGTAGTCGTAGGTATGCTTGGCATGATGCCATAGCCCATGAGTGACTACAATGTTACGCTCGTCAGCATCCCTACAGTGTCTTCAGGAAGCTTGTACCTGAGCCTCTTCTACTGTAACTATGAAGTCTGAATATATTCTTGGTGGGCCGGAAATTTCTCTGTAAACAATCCAATGGTGATCGGTGAGTTCATGATTGAGCTGGAAATATTCTGGAGTTGAGTCGACCGTAGTGATTCTTCCACCACGGATGGTTGAGGACCGTCGTTTGGGGGAGAAAAGCCAGCATTAATTTTGACTCGTAGAGGCATCGTGTTGTTTTTCATCGTCGATACCTTAATCTGACCCAATCGTCGATACCTTTAGTTTGGTAATTATCTAGCACTGAAAATGACTTTCAGTTTTCTATTTGCGTTCTATGTTGATTATGAGGAACAAACGTGAAAACAAACATGGGAAATTGTTGCTCTGTCTCAAGAGTCAAGACAGCCCACTGTTTCATGTGAAATTGGTTTGAAGAAAAGTATATGGAGGACAATAATATCCTTTGACATCACCCAAAATATCAGGGCACTTGGCGCAGTTGGTGATTCAATTTTTTTTCCCTTTCATTTTATGAGGTAGTTTTGTCAAATGCTTGTTCCTGCTCCACCTAGTCGCACATGCGTGCAAATTGCCATGTGCCAAGAACGAGAACTTTTCAGCTTCATCTGCATCAGCCGCTACATGTGCAATGCACCCTGTAATCTGACTCAACATGGAATATGCACCATTATGCTGTGTGTGCTGCACTCATCAGTGCTCGGAAGCCTGCAGGACACTATTCTCCTTAATCTTGGTTCCTGACAAAAAGGTGTGTCTGGTTGGCCAGTGGCCTCTCGCTTTTGAGAAAGAACTAAGAATCAGGATAAAGCAGCGATATCAGTGCCCTAGGTAGCTACAACTACACTTTGCAATGTTCTTTATGCTCCATAATTTCATCTCCTTGCATTATTACATGGCCATACTCTTTTCGTCCTTTTGACATACTGGCAGATGAGGAGATGATTCTACTCCCAGAACCAATTCCTTGCTTAATATTGATCCAAGAGCACCATGAGCAGTCGATAGAAAGATCAACTGGACGGTTGATTCAGGGAAAGATGAGATGCTCAGAGTTTCCATCAGAAAGATAAAAACAAAGCTGACATAACAGTTCAGATTATTTAGATTGAAAATTTCAGAATACGGTTATTCAACTTCTGCACTGGAACACTGAACTGAAGCATCTGGTGCATGTAAAACGGTAGTACCAACTGTAACATTGAGTCCTTGCTACAAGGTATTTCTGGTGCACTGCAACATTGTAAATCTGGTGCATTACCATCTGGCAACATATTTCTCCGTGTAGCTGAATTTGACTTTGCAAACTTTTGCACAGCGGCACTTTGCTGTGATTATAAATTTATAATAACTCCTCCATTTGCACAGTTTGTGACATTGATATGAAAAGCCATCACTGCAGTGATGACTGATGCAGTCACAAGTTGACAGATTTGAGCTTCAGATTAACTGAAGAATGTCGCCGCGAATGCAAACATAAGCAATAGTTTCAGTATTTCCCCCTCCATTATCCATCGCAAATTCCTGCCCGCCCGCGCAAGTGATTCTTGCCGCACCCAAATCCCAGGTAACAACAGTTTTTTGCGCTTTTGGGAGACATTCCAATCTTACTCTCTCTTTTGTAATCAGGAATTTGTGCGCTCTTATCCCCTCTGCTCTTGCCACCATCAAGACAAGAACAGCAGGTGATGGTTAAAACCCAGGATTGGGTGTTTCTGAACCTGTTAGAAGGGAAAAGGTGTGCTGGCGTTGGAGGACAAGGAGGAACAAATGCCCGCACCAACAGAGAGAGAGAGAGAGAGAGAGATGCCCTGTGTTTTGTCAGTGACAAACCGTCGCTCTAGTTGGAAATCGCGGTTGCAGGTGTACTACTCTACTGACTACTCCAAAGGCCTAGCTATGTTATATACCAAAATCAAGTAATCAACACAGTATTCCAGGCAAATTGTTCTTAGGCCAAAATCAGGTAATCAGCACGGTATTCCACACAATTTTTTTTAGGTCCCGTTTGGAACGTAGGAATTTTTTTACTTCATTCTTGTGGGAGACCGCGTTCGAAGCGGGGCTACAAGGTCCATCTTGGTGTATGAACGTGTTGAGCTGATAGCATAGCATTGTTCTAATTTTCTGATGCGAGTAGGTGTATGAACGTGTCGAGCTGATAGCATAGCATTGTTCTAATTTTCTGATGCGAGCATAATTGCTTTAAAATCTAGGGAATTTTACAGAGAATAGTATAATTTCTCTAAAATCCCTACCAAAACACTCCATTCGAAACAACGCATTCGTGGTGCATCTTTTCACCCATCTCATAAACAAATTTGACCATACATGATCATACCTTATTTCTATTATAAATCCAATAAAATAGAGAGTAGAATATATTCTATATTCTATTCCTACGACACCCTTCCTCCTCAAGCCTAAACCAAGGCAACCAACTCAACAATATAAACCTTTCCCTCTTCCCCGTGTTGCCTCATGCACACAAACATTCAAAAAACACACACAAAAAAATAGTACCACCTCGGAATTCGGAAGGCGGGTGGCCATGAGGTACGGCGAGGTGGTGCACTTCAGCCACCCGCAGCACCGCCTCCGGCTGGAGCACCTGGACACGCCGTTCCGGTGCGACGGCTGCCGCGAGGTGGGCATCGGCGCGCGCTTCCGGTGCCCCGTCCCGGGCTGCGACCACGACCTGCACCGCCAGTGCGCGCTCCCGCTCTCGCCGCCGCCGCCGCCGCTCCGCCACCCCTTCTACCCCAAGTGCGCTTTCCACTTCCTCGCGCGCGCGCCCGGCCCCGCCGGCTCCCGCTACTGCAACGCCTGCGGCCGCGACATCGCAGGCTTCGTCTACCACTGCCGCGCCTGCGGCTTCGACATGCACCCCTGCTGCGCCACGCTCCCGCACGCCCTCGACGCCGCCGGCGCCGGCGTGCGGCTGTACCTGCACCCCAAGGCCACCTCCGCGTGCCACCGCTGCGGCCACCGCGGCCGGAGCTGGTCGTACCTGAGCCATTGCAAGAGCTACAGCCTCCACGTCGCCTGCGTCATGGACATGCTCGAGGAGAGCTGGCACAGAGTCGGCCGCCAAAAGGGCGGAGTGAACGACGGTGGTGGCGGAGGAGTCAGCGGCGGGAATGTGTACGACGGCACGGTAGTGGCGGGGAACGGCGGGTACAGGGTTCCGGTGATAAGGGGCGCGGCGAAGAGCAGCCACGCGAGCAGGAGCGGGTCGTACTGGGGGAGGAAGGGCAAGGTGAAGCGCTGCTGCGAGATCGCCGGGTTCGCCGCGCAGGTGGTCATCTCGGCGGTGCTCGGCGACCCCAGCTCTCTCATCGCTGGCGTCATCGGCTCGCTCATAGCGCGGTGACCTCCCGCGACGGCCGCCGCCGCCAGCCGCTTGCGCCGGCGGAGCAGAAGCATGACGTGGAACATGTAGATCAATCACTCCGTGTACGTAATGACACCCACGTGGCAGTGTCCGCAATAATATAACCGGCGTCCAAGGGAGCCGCTTGCTGCTGATGTCCCCACATGTCAGTGAGTGATTTTGCTTTCATCGGAGGATCGTCCGATCACATTGCGCGGTCCAGATCGATCAGAACCTGGCGGTGAGGGCGCTTTGCGAAAGAAACCCTCCCTTAAATCAAATTTTCATTGAGAGCCCTCCTTTAAATACGGGCCGTGATTGTTGGGCCAGTCGGCTTGTAGTGGGCTGCAGTTGCACGTGCGGTTGTTACCGTTTGGCTAAAATTACACTGTAATAATTTTTATTTTTTTTATGTTATTTAATTAAAAAGTAAGAAAAAATAATAAAAATACCGTTATATCTACCCAACAATACAGATAATAAAAACAAAAATCAGAATTAAGAAACCAACACCAGCCGGATCCAGAATGAACCGGTCGTAACCTATCGGTAGTAAACAAGTTTACCATTCTTGATGAGGTAAGACTCCGTTCGTTTCGGTTTTTTTTACTATTCAGTATTTCATTTTTTTCTGAATTTTTTTAGATATTTTAGGCTTTTTATATTTTCTTTTTTTTCTCATGTTCCTTTGTATTGTTCTTAATAAGTTAACATATTTTTTATTTTTATAATTTTTAAAAATTAATTATATCTAAAAAGTCAAATCAGCTACAGTAAAAAAGTCAGCTACAATAAAATTTTAGTTAAAAATCAGAAACCAATACGAAGAAGCAGGCCATCCATCCTGACATACATCTGGAACAGTGCAGTGCAGACCAAGTGAACTGGAGCAACAGGCCAGGTAGGACACAGAGCCCCACACCTGCTTGTTCTCGGTTAACCAAGCAGTAAGGACAAGACATTGGATTCGGAGCAACAACATACTCCTCCGACTACTCTTCTCCACTCATAGGTATTTGGTACTAGAATGTACCCAAAGTGGCAGCTAGGACTAGGAGCAGCTGAAAGCTGAAAGCTCTAGCTGAAAGCTGAAAGCAGAGCTTTCAGAGCCGATGAGGAAGCAGTTAGTTCGTTCCTTCTCTTTCCCGTTTAGGCTCGAGTTGTTTGGTTTGTAGCTAGGATCGTGGCCTGGTTCTCTCGTTCTTGGGATGTTTCCTGAGGTGAAATGAAACCTTGCTTCTTGCTCTTGTTGTCGTGTAAGTAAGCTGTCATTTGATTCGGCGTGTTGTGTCTTGGTAATACGTAGCTATTCTGTGGACACTCTGGAGGTGGTGGTGGCTGATTTCCTCTTGTGTAAATTTTGGTGGCACCAGAAATTTATATGAGGGTGTGCATTTAGCTTGTGTGTAAAATTATATGCTTTTCACTACCTGTTACAAGAAAATCTCGGTCAGCAGCTCCCTCTCATTTCAAGTTGTTATCAAATGTAACAATCATTTCCCTTTTGTTCTGGTTGATTGAGGTTTGAGGGTTACTTACATGAACTGTCATGTGTGTCTTAAGTCTCTAAGGCCTGAATAGACAGTAGAAAACTATTTTGTAGTACATACCTGACATATATTATCTGAATATAAAAGGCTAGCAAGTTAAAGTCATAATAATATTTGATAGTATTTAAACCATTGCCTTCTTTAGTTTGTTATGTTAAATTATTTTCTATTACATGATAGGCTCAACAGAGAACACTGTGATATGAGTATGAACAATAATTCTTTTTTTTTTTAAAAAAAAAGGATTGCCCGTGTTTGTAAAATTGGTTGAATATTAACCAAAAACTTTAGTAGGCTGTTTGTATTTGATCATGCTTAAATCAACTAAATTTTACTGTCAATATGTCAACTACCCAAACAAGCTAGCAGGTTCTCACCTGCTTTTCTTCAGAGTGGAAATGTGTTGAGACTTTCGAAACATTCAGAAAAAACCATAAAAGAATTGGAGACCAGAAGTACCCATATCAAACACTTGATCTGCTTCTGTTTGTGATTAGCATCTTTAGACGTTTTTAGACAGTTGAACAAAGATTCGCTTCCGTTGCGTCTTGGATCTTCAAGTGTGGTTTAAAACTGAAAGGATGATTTTAACAAGGAGATGGGACCCAAGTTTTCTTAGGATTATCTCGCTTTATTGTTATGTACTTTCATTTCATGTACTGAAGATTAGGTAAGCTGGTAAGAATAGTGCATTGCATAAATATTAAAGCATCTTTAAGGGTGGATTGATACTACTTACCTCTTGATTGTGTTTTAAGATTTGTATATATCTATTGGAGTGGAAAGGATGGAATCACTCATCGGCAAACAATTGTTCTGGTTTCAGTTGAAGAGGATGAAACTGATGAGGGCATGAGACCATTTGTATTTTTGTTGCCATATTGAACAATCTTTTAGAAACGAACATGCCGGAGAGCTGCCTATTATATTGTTAGAGCAAGAGTAAAACAAAGAAAAAAGGTATAAACACCGGTCCCAATAGAAATACACCATAAACGGGGAACAAACCCTTCTAAAAACAACTGGCTAAGCAGCCTAACACCAACAAGCAAGCATGATACCAAAACATCGACTAGTTGTCGTACACCAAAACATACATTGCAGCCAAGGGAAGGACAACGCCCCCACCACCAACATACAAAAGCTTCGAAACTAGTTATCAAGTAAATGTAGAGGATCACCATTGCACGATGCTTAAGAGAGAAGAATAAAAACAATTCATAGAGAATCCTAGCTCCACTATGGCTAAAGCTTGTGTCATGCAAGGGCTTAAAGTGCACCGATGTGAGGCCCCACGTCATTATCCTTCGGATAATCACGCGTGACATACGGATTACTATTTGCCTGATCAATAAAACACTGCTCCAGCAAATAATAAGCCTTTACCAGAGTAGCGCAGCAGAACAATAATATAGACACTGTCTTATTTATTACAGCAGTTGCCACATGGCTTAAGGTCTGATTTTACAAAAATAGATTACAAAAGTACGACTAGTAATCCAGGGCTTGCTCGCCCGCTCCACTGGGCCTCCTACTCATCCCAGCCAAAGCATACGGGGTCCACCTCACCAGGCTCCTCGCTGGCATCATCCTCCTCTCCTGCCTGTTCTGCGGAACCTGCCCCCTCTTCATCCTGCTCGTAAGCTTCCTCGAACTGGATAGGGTGTAACAAAGGAAATTAATAGCAATGGTGAGTACCACAGTACTCAGCAAGTATTATATTAGCAGAAGTGCACTGTATGCCTCTCATGTCCTTAAGTTCATATTCTAATCTCTTTTTTTTATTCCGAAAATAAACTTACCCAAAATAAATGTCATCTTTTAATTACAAAACTGTCTACTTTTCCACCCGGTGGGGCAAGATCCCTAGCGATCACCGTAGTCCGCATTCCAACGGACTGGCATGAATTCATGATTTTATTAGCACTGCGCAGGCTTTGTACCACTGTACCCAAAACTGCTTTGAACCTTCTGAGCTAGGCTTTCCACACTCCCTTAGGTGCGGATTCAGGCTCAAAACACAGAACCTTTCTCCGGTTACGTTATTCCATCCACCAGCCCATCTATTGTCCATCGGTGTACCAAGTCGCTCACTTGGGCTCCACCGATTTCTAATAGTGTTTGGTTGGACCGGCTCCCGGCCCAACACTCCGCCTACGCATATAGCGTCTCGGGACTTACTCATATCCAGACTTGCGTTACTGGTCCTGAGCTTCATCCATCTCTTACTCACGCATAAATACTTACCCAATGTGGTGGACTGGTTAACGTAACGGGATACTGATTTCTGCCCGCCCAAGACGGGGAGATGGTTGGCACGATAATTACGGTTCCCAATTCCGAGCGAAAATGGGGTAGGTCCTTACATGATATCCATATGTAAAGGGGTCCGCCTGTCCTCACTTCTTCCTTTCCCGTAACCCCTTTACCCACCATAGATACACAACTATATATATATAACTCTGACTGTAGGCCTGCTGCTCCAGCAGTACCACAGCTACTAGCTCTTTCTCTTACTCTTTCTTTCTTCTTTTCTCCTTTTTCTCTTTCTCTTTCTCTTTCTCTTCTTAACTCAACTCATACTCATAGCTGTACTCATTAACTTCTTTAGCAAGAAAAGATTTTCATGCAAGTAAATATACATATCATTATTGCCAAAAATACTGCATACATTTGACATAACTATGTGCATGATCAAAGTAAAGCTTGCCTGAGTTGTAGCGTGAACTGGAATGATACAAAGTCGAAGGTACTCCCTGGACTGGCTCCTGACTGGACTCTGAAATGCCGATGCTAGACTTAGCCAAAATAGTATTTATAATATTAATCCTTTTTGAAAATTTGCTTTCCCTCCCTCTATATATATATATACACATATATATACATATATGTATGAGTTCACACCCATACACACACACACACACACACACACACACACATATATATATATATGTATATATGCTGACCTTTTATTTATGCAAATCCACCAATAGAATTGCTACTCATGAAATGGTATTTCCAAGCGAAATAAAAACAGTTCTAATTTAATAATAACAGAGAAGATCTTTTTGTTTTGAAAGGAATAACACACATGAATTAAATGCAATAACTAGGTTCCTACAAAATCACTCGGCCCACTGCCTTGCTCATGCTGCCCCCTGGACCGATCCACCGCCCCCTTTCCTATTTCCCACCGACGCCCTCTTCAATCCTCCTCCTCCCCTCTCTATTTACTCTACTCCTCCTTTCTTGCCTCTATTCCTCTCCTGCTCCCTCTCTCGCGCTGCTGCCCTGGTCCCTTGCTCCACTCGGCAGCACACCGCCGCCTCCCTCTCCTTCTCTGCCGCTGCTGCCTCCCTCTACTCTCTACTCCCTACGCTGCCTGCCGCCTCTCCTCTCTCCTCCCTCCGAACCCTCTCTGGCTCCAGCGCCTCCCCCTCGCGCCGCCTCTCTCTTGGCTCCCCTCTTCTCTCTACTGCTCTCCACCGCCGCCCTCTCGGCTCCCTCCGCCGCCGCCTCTACTCCTCTCTCCCCACGGCTCTCCGCCGCCGCCTCTCCACCCGTCTACCCCCTCCTCTCCCCACGGCTCTCTATTCCCCCTACCTTCTTCCTTCTATGGCCGCCGCCGCTCGGCTCCTCTCCACCGCCGGCCGCCTCACGCCCCCTCTGGACTCCTCTCTCTCGGCCGGCCCGGATTCAGGCGGATCTGGGCCCTAGGCTCACTCACCTACGCTGCACGGCTGCCACGGCCTCGGGTCCAACAGGGAGTTCAAACTACTCCTAATCTTAAGCTTGGTTGGCTGCTTCTTTACTCTGAGATATGTCTACTTGTGAACTGAGAACAGGAAAGGTGGTGGGGGCCTACTTGTTGTCGGGCTCCAACAGGAAAGAGGGTGAAATGGGGGTCCGCAGGCCGATCCTCACGAGGTCGTTGTCGGGGAAGAAGACGTACGCGTGGATCCTTGTCGATCGTCACTGGCTCGATGTGGTCCCCTTCTGCTCCCTGGGTCTGCTGGTCGCACTTGTGCTTGTGGTGGTTGCCTTCACCTCCTTGCCGTGCCCTCCTTCCTTCAGCTGCGGTCAGCTCGGTTCACTGCCTTCTGGCCTACGGCCGAAGGTGAGCTCTGAAGGTAAGGTTGGGGGTGGCTATGCTGGTGAGGGGAATGGCTACTTGCTGGGGCTGGTGCTGAAGGTGTTGGGGGTTTCTTACCTCTGGTTGGCTGAGCTCTGGTGGCTGTGTGCTTTGGTACACTGGGGTATGCAGTGAGGGATAGATACACTGAGCTTTTGGGGGAGGTGGTATCTGAGCTGATCCTTCTGGGGTTGCACTGGCTGGAAGCAGCTGGCTGCGTCCTTGCGCTTATCTCTTCCTACAGTTCCTGCACCGAAGGACCTTCGGTCCTGGAGGTGATTCGAGTACTGTGCTTGTGGCTGGATGGGCTGAAAAATAATGAGGCATGCTGTGGGCTTTGTGGCTTAGTTGCTTTGCTGCTTTTGTGGGCTGAACAAAGATAATGGGCTGGAATGAATATAGTTTGCGGGCTTTTTGGGCTGAGGTAAGTAATGTGGGCGTGAAATTCTTTGATTTGCCGAATGATGATGCCCACAGAGACGAGAGGTGCCGACCGGCCCGAGACGGTCTGGGAACCTCAGAGATAGTCTCAAACTGGCCCTAGCAGCCCAAGGGTGACTGACGGCAATTCCCTTCTCAATTCTCTTTATTCTCCCTTGGATTGCTAGTTATCTAGATTTCTGGCTACTACAGGAAATAGGTTTGGTCTAATACTAACCGCAATCTAATCGCAGGCAAAGGACGAAGGCGCTACTCGGCTCTCACCCCGAAACCACGAAGATACACCACTCCTTCCTCCTCTTAAAGGTCATTTTTGTAAATACCATGCAGAAGATATATTTGATGCAATTGCAGCTACGAAATTCAATTGTAAACTTGTTGGTAAAATATTTTGATGAAATGCATTGCAAATTGTAAATTCATTTTGTAATAGAAATTGTAATATAGTTTAACAAAATGCTATGCACTCAATTAATTTCAACTTGTAATCAAATTTGCAATGGAGTTAGTGTGATGAATGCTTACAATGATTAATGCATAATTTAATAATCACTACTGATGCTTACTTAATCAAGGTATTAGGGTTAGGGTTCTTTCAACCGACACCAAGGTGTTCACCACGGTAACAATCCCACCACAGCTCACCAACTTGAGCCCACCATGGCACCAACACTACACATGAATTGCAAGTTGCATGATCTAGTTGATATTTACTTTCTAACTGTCCTTTTGGTTGCTTTTGTTGCCAAGATTCTAGTGGTGGATGCAACAGTGTTGGTGTGCTCAAATATGAGTTTGGATTATTTTTTTGTGGTTGGGCCGCAAGAGGCACCAACCTATGAAGTTAAACTTCTGCAATAAGCCATGCCTGACATCGGGCCTGATCTTTTTGGTTTCGGTTTATGGCTTTTAACTTTTAGCTGTTCATGAGAGAGAATACGGATAATACAGAGACACAAATAACTTACGTGCTATTTTAGCCGATATAAATGAAGTCGTTATAGTGTGTACTATAATTAGTTTGTAGACCCTATCTTAAAAAGACACTCTATTTGAAAGTTAATTACTATAGAAAAATCGAAAAGCAACTTTAAGAAGCTGAAAAGAAGATGCCCCATTCCACGTGAGAAAAATCTTAAGTTCAAATTATTTGACAACTTTTCCTTGAAAATTTTCTCGGACTACCATTTATGGTGGCAAAATTGTGAAGTTCCTTCCGTTGTTTCTTTCCAGTTAAAGAGTTCCAAGAAATGTTTCTTTTAGCTTACTTTGAGTTGAGTTTGCTTGTGTCTGAGTGCTCAATGTTCTTAATGTCTGTAAGATCGAAGGTGTCAATAAAAGGGGTGAATGCTGCTTTTAAATTTTTTTTCTCAAGTATTCACCAATCCTTCACTCCAATAACTACAGAGCTATGAAAATTAGAATGGAAGACCACCACAAAAACCAATGATTCGATACACTGAAAATTCAAGAAAAATCAGCGAAATCGGAACTACCATAGTTAAACTTGTTGTACTAGCGCTTACTACAGTAATTGCAATACTTTCGCTGCTACAGTAAAATCAAAATGAACAGTGTTTTCAACACAATTTGAAAATACAAAATCAAGAGAACTTTTGATCTATAGATCTAAATGATATGAAATTTTGTAAGGATTTACTCGAAGATATCAGGAATATATTCCAATAAACTATCATAAAAATTATGATTAAAATTGAAATCTTTTTCAGTTTATTGGAATGTTGTACCAAAATCAGGCCAAAACCCCAAACAGTGAATACAACTTACTCGTATGTAGATATGATTAAAATGGCTCTAGATATATTCTCATATGTCACAACAAGTTAGAATACCGAAGAACACGATCTCAAAAACTCTTGAGACAAGAAATCACTCGATTAGACCAAAATAAAGCAAAACCGGGTTTTCTCGTGAACCTTGCTATCAAAGTGCCTAGATGAATGGAGATGAATTCCCAAAAATTATCTTCATCTCTTACACGTTCTTGACACAACAAGATCACAAGAAGGAAAAGAAGAGATCAAAACTAACCAAAAAACAATCACATCAATCAAACACACGATAGACTCAAGAAATGCACAAAGATTGATGTATTGATTACTTGAGAATGTAGATTTACGGCCACTCCACTTTGAAGAACAGAGAGCACCCAAGGTACTCACTCTCAAACCCTAACTCTAAGCTTAGAGAAGAGAGCACAAGAGATGAGTTCCATTGATCACCTTACATGTCTTCATCCCAACTCTTTTTATAGGTGGACAACCAGCTACCTACACCCCTTAATAGATCCTATCCACTATTATAATGGGAAAACCCATTAATTCCATATGGTTTTACTCTCATAAGTCCACTTATGTATACTTTTCAAAGCGTATAAGTGTGCATCCACTAAATCCTTAGTCTTGATTAAACCAGCTCCATCTTGACCTAAACCGCTCTCCAATATATCGCCCATGCATCGTGGTTTTGATACAAGATGATTTTTGGTATTTTAGTCAAACTACCAAAATACCCTTCCTTGACCCGGTCGTCACCAACCACTGCAAGTAATCGTTATACTTGCCATGTGTAGGTGCACCATTAGCTTGCCATATGTTGCCAAATCTCTTCCATTCCGATTCCACTGAACCACGGATTACTTGGCCCGTGCAAGCCACATAGCGCCGTCCTGCCGTTCGAACTCAGTTTCAATATTTTTCGCCTTTCTTGTGTCATGCTTGAGCTCATTGTCTCATCCGGTATTCTCGATCGTTCTAGGCCTCAACTTCTCTATAAGTGTAGCCCCGATTATCGCTATTGACCACAATTAACTCCAAGCGACCCTACACATTCAAAGACAAAGAAATCGTTTTCAGGCACAAGTTCTTCATAATTTGACCTACATTAGTCAAGACATGCATCATTCAACTTTAATCCAATGACCTAAGTCATCCTAACTCAATCTATGACTAAAATCACCAAAAACTCTGTTTTTTAAGAAGATCGGTAGTATCACACCTTCAACGTCGGTATTACCACTTCCCAAAATGGTACTTCTGCACCTTGCAAACTCGAATTGGACCTCTCTGAAAAAATATACTGCTGCTTCGTTAGCACTTCCGCCTTGCGGTACTACCGCATTTACTCATACGGTACCTTTGATTTTCCTGACAATTCAAGAAAACAGCCCAATTCAAATGCATTATTTGCAAAACCAACTGACCACTCTACAAACATTACAATATTTCATCACAACATTAAACAAGATCTTTTCATATGGTCTTTCGATATCAAAAGTTAATTTCTTTGGATCAATGGTTTGGCTTTATCACTCTTTCTTTTAATTTTGTATAGAGACGGTGGATAAACTTGCAGTTGGAAGTTGCTGGGGGTATGATTAGGAGAGAGGAGCTGTGACCATGCCTCTTTGCACATCAACATCACCGGATAAAACTTGTCTCTGCGTCGTGCCATTAGTGGAAGCTGCACCTTAGAAATGACATGGAAAGTAACAAAAGTTAGCATTTGGTGATGGTGATGATGATGTCATCTTCTATTAAGCTTCACTGTCGATGACTGATGAGTTGTGCTGTGATTTGATCGTAGCTCATGGAAGTCGAGGTGAGTGTAAATCCCTAGCACATTCACATTCTTGCTTATCCAAGAACCATATGACACATGACAAATCCACATCATAACAGTGTGGCTCAATGGTCTTAGTACAGGCTATATGGGATAAGCTGGATTATGTGCTTTTTTTTTAATCTCAGAAGCTTTTAGTACAGGCAAAGATCAGATACTTTCAGAAATTGAAAAGGAGCGAGGAAGGCAAACATTGGCAGAGTAATTTCTTGTCAAAATTATTGACAAAATGTATCATTTTGTTTTCCATTATTCAGGTTTGTTGTACGAAAGGTGATTCCCAAAGTTGAAAGTTAAAGCCCTTTCCTTTTGTTCTGGGATATGACTTTTTCTGTTGTAGTATATAACAGTGTAGATTATATATATATATATATATATATATATATATATATATATATATATATATATATATATATATATATATATATATATATATGAAATCTCTTTTCTACACCCGGTGTAATTACACTTTATATCGTATCTCACAACGTAGGGAGTATCTCGCGTAACGGAGAGTATGTACGTATAGTATACGAGTATTTAAGATCATCTAGGTGGTATGAATAATTTTTCAGAGATAGTATGTACATTTTTAGACATACTCCTTTTATGTGTATATATGAAGGTATTTACAAAATACGCTAAAAACTATGGACCCCATTGCAACTTTTTATATGATTCACATTGAAGTATCTTATAATTAATATACGAGTATATCCAAAGTGATAAAGGAGTATTTCAAGTTCGTTTAGGTGGTATATTAGAGGTGGGTATAATTACACCGGTGTAGAAAGTATTTTTCCTATATATATATATATATATATATATATATATATATATATATATATATATATATATATATATATATATATATATATATAGTAAATATAATTGTATTTTAATTATAGATGGTAAAGTTGTATAATAAAGATAATGGTATTATAATATCTAGTCATGTAATTATACAGACAAATCTGCTAGTTGTTGTATAATGTGTACTGTCAAACTAATTAAACTGCAGCTCGCGCAAAAGCAGCTGGATTGGTGGATTGAACATAACAGATGAGGATGGTTTAACATAACAGATACAAATAACTTTTAGCTCAAAAGATTTTGTACTCTTTTGTTTACATTCCTCCCTTCACCCTACTGTCACCTGTGGAAGGTGTAGTGAAAGTGCTTACACTATTGAGCAGGTTTTTTTACGTCTTAATCAAAATGGTAACTAAATTTCTTTTGTTAGCAGGCAGCCGAGGAACTGAATGTAGTAACAAGAGACGTGGATAAAACTTCATGTTAGTTTAATATATATAGTAATTACTTAGAGAAATCAAAATGAAAAATTGGCTTGAAAACCGAAAAGAAAAAGGCAAAGGCCTTGCTCACTTTGGCTTCTATAAACCACTTTTCTACAGTAAATGATTTTTTTACAATAACCAGCTATCAAACGGAGTATCTTTTTAAGATGGAATCTGCTAGTCGATTGCCGTACACATTGTAGTGACTTCATTTATATCGGCTAAAATCACACGCAAGTCTCTCTCTCTATAAAATTCTCTACAATCTGTTACTATTCATAAGTCAAACCCAAAAACCATCAGTAAAAACCAATATAAACACACCCAAAGTAAGGTGAAAAATATTTCGAATGTATTCACCATCCACAGCAACGCCTCGAATACGTCCAAAAAACTATTGACTAGTCCACGACTCGTGGATATCACCATGACTCCTCCCCCACCTCTCTCTCCAATTACCACACACCACTCTGCATCTCTGATGTCTCGCCTATTGCAAATAATTTCCTCGACGCCTACAATGCATTCCATGAAATGCACGCTCAGCGGGGCGCGGCGGCGCCGCATGGCACACACCACCGATGTGGGGTCTCCTCCACCTCCTGTGCCACCAGTGGCGAATCCAAGATTTTCAAGATGAGTGTTCAGAGTAAACAAAATATTGTTCAATAGAAAAAAAGATAAAAATCCATAATAACTAAAATCCCTCCTTTTAAAAAAAAGCTAAAATCAAAAGGCAAATTATTTGTACTAGAGATAGTACCAGAGACAACATATAAAACTAATTTAAAAAATTACATAATAATTAAGAAAAATAATTTAACTTGATGATTCTTCATAACTTAGAATCACCTGTGTTGTCTGAATGATGTGCATGGTGTTTGTGCAACAGTGCAATCCCTAGCCCGCCCTCGCTTGTTCGCCTGTCGCCCCATGGTCCAGTGGCTAGGCTCCGCTCGTTGTCGCCTATTTGCTCCTTATGACTTTATTGTGTGACGATACGCCATTGAGGGCCTATCGTGGTCTTCTCCTTACCACCTGAATTTGGAATGAAACGGTGAAGCGTGAAATGGAGGCTTTGGATGAGCCAATGACCTAGCTCGAGAAGGGAGCAGATATGTTGTTTGCCCATACTACTTGAGGCGAATTAAGGAGAAGAGGTGTGAGAGTGGACTGAAATTAATAGGGGTATGAATATAAAGTATTTAGTCTAATTATTAGTGTGTATAAATATATATAGCAAATACTAGATATTTAGCTGAACGCCTTGAAACATACGCCTAGAAACATGGCGGCACCGTCTCTCCTTGCCACCCGCCGCGCGCACGTCACCTTCCACTCCTTTTTCTTTTTGACACCGCACCCCCCCCCCCCCCCCCCCAACTTTCTTCAAGTCCATGTCACCTTTCTTCAGCTCCTCCTTCCGCGGCTTGTCCTCTTCCCCCTCCCCCTGGATGCCTACTTGTCGCCCGCTGTGGGCGTTCTTCAGCCGGGAGATCAAGAAGCCGAGCTGTCCGCGGCCGGGGTTTCGCTTGTCGCTCGAGTAGTTGCCCCTTGTCTCGGTTCTTGGTGTATGGTCAGTCGGGGTCACAGAATTCGAGGCTCTTTTGGAGTTTCCGGGGCCATTTCGAGGCGAAAGGTTTGCTGAACTGTGAAGTTTTTCTTTTGATGCTATCTTGGGATTGGGCTTAGTGATTGGTTGATTGATTTGGTTCTGTTTGATCACTTCACAGGGGAGAGATTGAGCGGAAGGTGATCGCCGGTGAAATCAACTCATAGTTTGTTAATTGATACGGACTAAGGTTTGATGTGAGTGCTTCTTGATTTGTTTGATGTAAGGTCAATTCCAATTCTTTCTGTTGAGTTCATAACCTTTCATTGCTGTGCTAATTTGCTTTTGCTTCCATTCGGGTGAGGCGTAGAGAACATGCTGGTTCCATAGAATTTTTGGTGAGGTGAGGGATTAAAAAGTTCCCCCTTTTCTAATCATGCTATGCCTTTTGTCACTAATATAGAAATATGGGCTCACTGGTGCATAGGAATCTTGCCTGATAATTTGGTTGCCACTTGCCAGTGTGTAGCGACCCGGATTTGGCAATCAGGACCTTCTATGTATTATGAGCTAATCACGTCACTGAATCATTAGCTA
The DNA here is from genome assembly GCA_036346265.1 of Melocanna baccifera. NCBI lineage: Eukaryota > Viridiplantae > Streptophyta > Magnoliopsida > Poales > Poaceae > Melocanna > Melocanna baccifera. The sequence goes on from CM070710.1 coordinate 18,764,875, forward strand.
GCTCACACAGTACAACAATAGTAAATATCACATCCATATATGAGTATAAATAAAGTAGTAATGAAACGTAAATGGGCCAGATAGCCGAGGTCTTACATCATAGGCCGAGGAGGCCAAATATAAATAAAGTCTTACAACGGAAAAGACACATAGTACGGGAGACTCTTAGGATATACCCACAGTCAATTGACTGGGGTACGCGATCTAGTATTCGGTATCGTCTTTAACTTTCGATGGATGGTGACAAATATTCACTGACAGATAATTCCTTGAGCACTAAATTTATATAGTTGAGCAACAATGAGTACAAAAGTATTCAGCGAGTTCTTATATCAGAATGCAAGTGTATATGTATATATCTACATACAAGGCTTAACCAAGGAAGGTCTTATGCTTCTTTTAGTATAAAGTCAATTTATCAAATATCACACTATAGCTAGTTTTCATACCTATGACTTAGCCTTTTCAACTTAAAACCAAAGAGTCTAGTTTAATTAAGTTCATGAGAGCGAACTCTCTTCACAATTGTCCACCATATCCATTCCATAAGCACTATTCTATATTTATTTCCATACCAAGATACAATATCCATTCCATAAGCACCATTCTATATCATTTTGAATTTAGATGAACTTGACAAAAACCAAGTCATTTCGATTTAAAACGAAGGAGAACGCCCTCTCCAAAGTTTGAACCGAGAAGCAATTTCAGAAAAATTGGTAAATCTTGACAGGTGAGGTCGGCCGGGTTTTAATTTCTTTTCTTTAAGAAAAACACTAGAGAATGACAGGTGGGGCCACGGTTCATATGGACTAGGTCCACGTGACAGTCTATGAGAGATGGGTCCCACGTGCCAGCGACAGTGTCCCAAAGATTGGGTCTACACGGTTGATTTTAATGAGTGGAGCCTACTTGTCAATGACACAACACTAAAACATGGTTTAATTAGATTTTCTAACCTACTTGGGCCCACATGTCGTACTGACATTAACTAATCAACTACCAACTAATTACCAGCTTAATTAACTGTCGCATAGGGCCCATTGGTCAATGACTCCTGGTTGTCTCCTACCTCGGCCAAGTAGAGCTATAGGGGCGCTCAGCTATGGCGGCTTGGGTCCTAGCCTGGCGTCGGTGAGGGAGGGCTTGGCAGCCATCCACGACCGTCAAAATGGGATGCGACAGTCCCGATGAAGCTAACGATGGCAACAATGTGGTGGAAGAGGGTCTGACGGGGCAACGCGACGGCGACTCTACTGTGGACCCAGGCAACTATTGAACAGAGTGCAAAAACTAAAAATTAACATGGGCTTTAGCTTCTACAGGGCAAGGTGAACCTATTGGTGCTCTTGGTGTGCAAAAAGCGGCGACGATCAAGGCTCTCCATGGCGGCTTGTAGTAGCGTGGTGGGGAGCTACGACGCGGCAATGCTACGGGCGTCTAGCCGGTCATTGACTACCCTATCTGGTTTGCAGCATAAAGGAGTACACAGGAACAAAATGCCTCACCGACACGGGAACAGAGTGGCTCATCAAGAGACGGAGTAGAGAGGGAGATTGCTGGCAGCAGCAAAGTTGGTGCGTGCTTTGGCCGACGATGGAGACGAAGGGTGTCATGGCGGTTCTGGTGCACAACAATGAATAAGGAAACCACATTAGGTAGAGGGAACCGAGGTGAGCACAACAGACATGACCTTCAAGGTCGGAGCTCACCGAGGCAAAGGGGACAGGGCGGCAAGGTTGACGGCAGCACGGTGCACGGCTGCGACGTCGAGGCTTCAACCTTCATAGAAGAAAACAAGTACAGGCAAGGTGCGCATTAGAAAGAGGGGAGTGAGGTGAATATGATGCGCATGATGGCAGCGGCGGAAACTCACCGGACGGTGAGGAATCGGATGGCGTAGCTATCGGCCAAATTTTGGGAAGAAGACCAAATTCTTCTCCTTCGAAGGCGGAGAGGGAGCGGGAGCTTAGGGGAAATGAAGAGGAAGTAAATGCTAGGGTTTTGACGTGCTCGAGGCGGCTTAAATATATGAGAGGAGGGAGAGAGCAGTGCTAATGGCTTGCCCTTGGGTGCAAGAGAATAGGAGAGAGAGAGGTAATGTGCAGAGAGGAAGAGAGATAGTGGCGATGGGATGAGGTCGCGACGGCGTGGCGCTCGAGATGGCAAGGGTGACACGGCTTCTGGCTCGAGCGGCGCGTGTGTACGGCGTGCAGGCAAGAGAGAGAGAGCTCGGGGGAGAGAAGAAGAGTGGGGAAGAAGCACAGTGCCTTGCGCTAACAGATGGGACCGAGGCCCACAAGGCAGCGGCAGTGAGAGAGGGGAGAGTTGGGTTACGGCGCGCGCGGGCAAGCGGGTCATCTAGTTGGGCTGTAGTAGGAGAAGGAAAGGGGGCGAGTGTGTGGGCCAACTCAGGCGCATGGCCTGCGAGTGAGGGAAAGAGAATGGGCAAGCTGCATGGGCTGGCTAGGCCGCAAAAAAGAAAGAGAGGAAAGGAAAGGGGTGGCATGGGCTAGTGCATGCCGGCTATGCTGTAGGGAAGGGAAAGAGAAAGGGAGAAGAGAGCGGGCTAGCGGGGAAGAAAAAGAAGGAATGTGCTAGGCTGGCAGCTGTGTTTTGGCCTGAAGCGAAGGGGGGAAGAGAAAAAGGTTTCAAACTTTTATTTGGATTTGGATTTGGATTTAAATCTGTTTTTGAACTTTTGGATTTTAGATGATTTCAATTAGCACTAAAGTAAATTTTAGAAATTCAACGATTTGATCTTAGAGCCAAGGAATTTATTTTAAAATTTTAGATTTGAAGCAAGGCTTTAGGGGGATTTCTGAAAATGCACCAAATTTTTTTGAAACTCATGAAAATCATGCAAGTTTTTATTTTGACACCAATTTGGGCTGTTACACAGTGATCACTGTGTGTTCCAAATGCCTATTCTTAGAGAACTGTACCTCTTTGTCTAAATGTATGACCCTTGGTTGCTCTTGAAGCCCTCTTGAGGTGAGGAGGTGATCGCAAGAATATTTTTGTGTGATCGCAAGACTATTTTTGTCTCATTGAATAATCTCTTCCTCCTGTTAGGTGCTTGTGATGAAGAGTATTAGGTCATTACCTAACGTGGTTGGAGTATGATGTGGGTTGGCCTCCACTGATTGCCAGTCAACCTAAGTAACTGTTTAAGGAAGACTGCATCAGAGTTTTGCCGAATTCAAAGTTCTCAGAGGTTTCCAGCCAGGTATGTCAAGTGCAACTGATATAGAGTTGCTTTGTTGCATTGGGTTTGTTTCTGTTTTTTTTTTACTTCTGAGAATTCAGAGTGAAACATATCGTAGGGATATGTGATTGGTGACCACCTCTGTTCCATGTGGCTCATATGATAATGCAAAAATTCCAACCTTTATCCAATGAAGGTTTCTTGCTGATGCATACTTTCAAATGTCTAGTTCTTTCGTCATCTCTTTATTTGATTCTCTGGTTAGCAACATGTTGATTGGAAAGGCAAATCTTTAGGTCACCTATGCCTGTCTGGACTTCTTTGAAGTATTACATAATTTATATAAGGATGATAGCATATAGAAACACTATGCAGGTTTTCCATCCGCAAAAACACTTGGTTTGTAGATCATAACTTATAGTGGCTTTGGTTTTTAAAAAACTTAACAGTGGCTAAAAATCTCTTCATATCATGGTAGTATATGTGGGATAATGTACGGTTTATACCAGTGTAGGTTAGTAACTCGGAATATTTGTCTTCCTTTCATGATTGAACATAGATTCAAAACGAAATTTTGATCTGTCACTGCACAGGTTTCGCCATGTTCTTTTTCTGAATCCATTCTTCTCTCCATTGCAGGCCAAAGGAAAATTGGTCCTCAGATAATCTCAGGATCATGGGTTGGTTGAATAAAATTTTTAAAGGTTCAGTAAATAGAGTTTCAAGGGGTCATTATGATGGCAACTGGCATGAAGGCCATTCATCTGATCACATCAAAGTTAGCTTCTTGTCATTTATGTCACTATTTTCCGATATGCATACTACTCATTCATTTATCCTTTCTAATGAGTCCCTTCTTGTTCATATATAATTTATCTACACTAACAAGTAAAAACATATGCAGTAGAAGAAGTCAAAACAAGCAAGTCATGAACATATTGTTCTACCTGATTTTTCAGTATCTATACAATGCATATTCCTGATATAAAAGAATGATCATTCAATGTTGTTTGTCGTGATTGCTGTAGGGTACATATGATGAGAGTGCTAATGAAGATATGGATCGTGCTATTGCATTATCCTTATCAGAGGAAGATCGTGATAAGGGAAAGGCTGTTGGTTAGTATTACCCTGGCCATTTTTACCCTCTTATCTCTTCGTTTATTCTATTGATTATTGATTAGATTGTCCTATATAGTAAAATTATCTCCTTGGGAACAATGACTGCATAAATGAAAATGAGCTAGTATGGAACAACTTGCACGGGTTCTGCAGATACTGAATAAAAGTTTATTCTTTTACCATTTTCATTGGTGATTTTAATGTAGATACTGATTATAGTTTGGAGGAAGATGAACAACTTGCACGGGCTCTGCAGGAGAGCCTTAATACTGAGTCTCCTCCTCGTCAGAATGTTCCCGTTGAGAATGTTCCTCGTCAGAATGCTCCATCAGAGAGCGTTCCAGCAAAGGAGCGGCCTCCGCATGTCTTCCCCTCAAGTGGATTCAGGTGTCTATTGGATGCTATGGTTTATTTGATATTTCATTCCATAGGTGCAAATTTTGTCGTCTTCTTTTATCTTCCTATTAGCACCATCAGTAGTTTGTTTCCTGGTCTTGATTTGGTTAGAAGAGCCTAAGCCTACTATCCTGTGCTTTTGTTTATTCATGGCTATTTCTGATTTGTGTAGGACTTGTGCTGGATGCAAGAATCCAATTGGTCAAGGACGTTTTCTTAGTTGTATGGATTCAGTTTGGCACCCTCAGTGCTTCAGGTGTTTTGCTTGCAATAAGCCCATATCTGAGTACGAGGTATAAAAGCCTACTATATTACCACCTGCCATGCTTCAATTAGATCAAATGATTGAAGTTAGTGTTTCTTCTATGCAGTTTGCTATGCACGAAGATCAGCCATACCACAAATCATGCTATAGAGAATTTTTTCATCCAAAATGTGATGTCTGCAAGAAATTTGTAAGTGTTCATAGTTCATGTATAGGGAAGAGCATGAAGGTGTTAATTAGAGTTAAATTCTTGATCTGTATGTTGAATTGCGGCTATTTCATTTTCTTCCCCAGATTCCGACAAATAAGAATGGCCTGATCGAATACCGAGCCCATCCTTTCTGGATGCAAAAGTACTGTCCTTCCCATGAAGATGATGGCACTCCTAGGTGTTGCAGTTGTGAACGAATGGAGGTCAGTAAAGGGTTTTAGATTCCTCAACCAGACCAATTCCCCCAGGTTGGCTGGTTCCTGTTCCTGCAAGGAGCTAGCCAACATTCGGAAAATAACGAATTTTAAGTTATGTTTTTCGGAATTAGTATAATCACTTAGTTATCAGTGTAAATAGATGGAAATAGCTCTACCACTCAGTCCTGATTTTTTTTCATTTCGTTCTCAGTGGTGACCTGCAATTTGGTGCCAGGGTCTCGGAACGCTGGTTTAGTATAATGTTCGATAGAATCTTATCTAACAATCTCATAGCTAAAAAGTAACTTATGTGTCGCTATTTGTTGTTTCAGTTAATTCTGCAATTACTCCTTTTCCCGCTAGCGATATATGTGCTTAACTATTTCTGATGATATTTCTGTGACATCTACGAGTTACGTAGAGTAGTTCATTTTCTTTCATCCTGATTCAGCCAATGGACATCAAATACATAACATTAGATGATGGGAGGAAACTCTGCTTGGAATGTCTCAATTCTGCAATAATGGACACTCCAGAATGCCAACACCTTTACATGGATATTCAAGAATTTTATGAAGGTCTGAATATGAAAGTAGAACAGCAAGTTCCACTACTTTTGGTCGAGCGGCAGGCTCTGAATGAAGCTATGGAAGCAGAGAAAAGTGTAAGTAGCATGATAGTCTGTGTTATGAATATTGTGTGTATATTGAAAAAGCTCAATGGACAATATATATAGAGAGTACAAGGGAAATATGCTATATAAAGATAAAGAAGATATATAAGAAATAGAATACAAAATCTATATCCTAATACAAACTTTAAATCCTTAACACCCCTCGTCAAATGCAAAGCATATGCAATAGCATTGCATTTGAAAGAGTTGACATTAAAATAGGAAAAAACCAAAATCCAAGTTTTGTAAACGTCGTTGTAGCGTGCGGCTTTTCAAAATTGTGTCGAAACCAGAATATCTCCATCCAAGGTCGTGCGGTACCCCATAAAGTATGGTGGCAATCTATAAAGTAGATCGAAACCCGAGACGGTGATGTCGCAGTGCACACGAAGCGCAATAGAAACGTAGTGCAGAAAAAGCGCAGTGGCCTTAAATGCTTGGGGCGGCGGCTCAAAGAGAAGCGGTGGCATCATAACGACTTCTATGACCTGCACGCGGCTCAGAGAGGAGCGGAGGTTGCTGCCATACGAAAGACCACACTAAATCCTAAAAGATAGACTGAGACTTAGTAAAGCTTTGTGGACTCGTATGGCTTAAACGAACTAGAAGATAGATGACTATGGATTTGAATGAACGCAACAGAAGACTCAAAGAAAAAACTTAAAACTACAGATACTAACAGCAGCTCAACACAAGACCTAAAATCTAGAATTGCACCACCACCGGATGGCAGAGCCTACTCCACCTAAACCCATCCTAATAAACCAAGCATATGAGTGGACTCAAGCATCGATGACCATGACCAGCAAATCACTGCGTTCAAATACTCTCCTACCCACTCCACCTCTCTATCTTCTCCCTGCAACTTCGGCCCTGAGGCTGTGCGCCGCGGGGGCGAGACGACATCGACGCAGAGGAGCATAAGCCTCGGGTGACCGGCGCGGAGGAGCCCGCCGAGTCATCGCCGGGAGGCGGTGGACCGAAAGCTACTGAAGAGAGCTGACGGGAAGAGCGAGGAAGAGCCTGGCGATAAACAAGCCAGAGTAGGCGCTGACGGCACCGGATCGAGGCGGCGTAGGCCAAATCCGATGATGGGAGGAAACCTCGACTGTGCAAAGAGGTCGGCTGTGGTATGGATCCAGGGCGAAGAGGCTGTTGGCGGGCGAAGAAGTGGCGACGCGTGAGGGCAACTGAGTGGCAGCGCACCTAGATAGGGGAGCCTCCAAGCGGCGGCGTCCGAAGACGCGATGAAGACGGCCAGGAAGAGCAGCGGGAGTGGTGGGATCCAGCGGCGGCGAGCCGATCCGGTGGATGTGACAGGTAGCTCCAGTCCACCGGTTCCAGAGGCGGATTGTGGAGAGTCTGATCGGCGAAATCGACATCGGGAATCTAGGCAGGAGAGCCTCTAGGCGACAACGAGTCGGATCCGGCGCGGAGGAGACCGAATCCGCGCGAGGCAATGCCATATTCGACGCAGAGGAGGCCGGATCCGGGATTGGCTACCTAAGGGCGGCAGTGGCCGAAGACTAGGTGGCCGCCCCCGGGAGCGTGGCCGGATCTGGAGACGAGGCAGCAGTAGTCTGATCCAAAAGAGGCGGCGACGACCGAAGACGAGGCGACGAGCATGAGCCGACGGCGGCCCGGCGAGATCCGGCTGGATCCAGGAAAGGCGGCACCGGTTGTCAGCGGCAGACAAATGGCAGCTTCCTCGGCGCAATATATTATGTGTATATTGAAGAAGCTCAATGGGCAATATATATATATATATATATATATATATATATATATATATATATATATATATATATATATATATATATATATATATATATATATATATATATATAGAGTATAAGAGGAATATACCATATAGAGATAAGAAATGCATATAAAGAATAGAATACAAACTCTATATCCTAATATAAACTCTATATCCTTAACAGTCTGGTTATGTGGTGTGCACAATGCTTCATATTCTTCCAACTTATGAGTTTTTAATTTCCTTCATCTCAGGGACATCACCTTCCTGAAACCAGAGGTTTATGTCTTTCTGAAGAGCAAATTGTCAGAACGGTGAGTTTTTTTGCCAGATTTCTGCATTAATAATTTGTGATTTGCATGTACTGAATAATACAATGCATCCAGATCTTAAGAAGACCGATAATTGGACCCGGAAACAGAATCATAGATATGATTACAGGACCATACAAGCTGGCTCGACGGTGTGAAGTGACTGCGATCCTAATATTATATGGGCTACCAAGGTACACTGTTTTAGATTTATTTTTCCCTTAATTAGTGAACACAGACTCGAATCCTTCTTGAAGACTGCTGCTAATTCCACAATCATCTCATAATCCATCATAAGGTTCTTATGTTTGCAACGAATCCAGATAGCTTTATCTTTGTGCAGATTGCAAAGCGGCTCTATTCTTGCTCACGAGATGATGCATGCATATCTTCGTCTTAAAGGTACACTAGTTTATTTATGATCATTTTTTTGGGTGGTGGGGGGGGGATTCACATGCACCCCCGTCCCTTGGTGTTTGTTTCAAGAAATCATTATTATAGTTAGGGAATTTTTACAATACATTCTACTGGTAATAAGAGAGTAGTAGTAGAAATTAAATCTAATCGTTGATTTGTAAGAGCACAATAGACTTTTCTTTATAAGTCTAATTTTTTATGAGGGTATTATGGATTTTTTATTTGAACTTATTATTAATCCTTTTCGTCGCCGCCGCCCCCACTTCTCATGCATTCCTTGTGCTACTGCCGCCATCTCTCGTACGCGTGCTACCGCGACACTTACGAAAATTATTCTTACGCTATGAGTTTCCTTTACTATTTTACCACTCTTAGAATTCTACTGCTAATACTGCTGGTAGTCGTATAACTAAATTTTAACCAATCTAATATATTGGACTAAAAAGAATAAATGGCTCATATTCATTTTAGCGTACTGTAAAAGAGTTTAACATCATTTTCTCTGTAGGGTACCGATCCCTTAGTCCTGAGGTTGAAGAAGGCATCTGTCAAGTTCTATCACACATGTGGCTCGAATCAGAGATCATCTCTGGTTCTAGTGCTAATGTCGTGTCCACCTCAGTAGCGTCATCGTCTTCAACTCCTACCTCGTCGAAGAAGGGCGCAAAGACCGAATTTGAGAAGCAGCTTGGGGCATTCATCAAGCATCAGATTGAAACGGATCCTTCTGTGCCATATGGAGAAGGTTTTCGAGCAGCCAATCGGGCTGTGGAACGTTATGGCCTGAGAAGTACCCTTGATCATATTAGGATGACAGGGTCTTTTCCATATTGATCATTGAAGTAAAGAAAGGTCATTCGTCAATTTGTCAAGACGGCTGCATATTTTGGAGATCATTGGTTTAAATTAGAGTAAATTTCAGGAGGTAGCAGGAGACTAGCTACACAGATGTGCTGCTGATATGTAGCTAGTCGTTGTGCTACCTCCTCCTTGATCGTCGGCAACCGGTGTCGTTGTCGACGGGCCTCGCACTGCCGCCTCTATTTAGCCGGTCGCAGTGTCGCCCGACGACCGAGGAGGTAGCACAATGACTAGCTGCATGGCAGCAGCGGGATCTGTGTAGCCGGTCACGGTGCCACCTCCTTGGTGGACGGCATTATCGCCGTCACCTCTGTCGTCGCCGGTTGGAAAGAGAGGTGAGGGAGGGTGATAATGAGAGGAGAGAGGCAAATAGAGGTGTTATGTGATCTATGGTGTTCATCCTTGTGCATGTATATTCAAAAATACAATGAGAGGCGTATAGAGGTGTTATGTGGTCTATGGTGTTCATCCTTGTGCATGTATATTCAGAAATACAATGTATTTTATTATATATCAGTAGAGTGCATAAATCTTAAAGCAAAATAGACGGCCAAGTGGCCTACCTAGGGTTTTCTGGAACTTTTGCCCTAAAAAACTGGGTTCCTTGAAATTTTTTTGCAAAACTTGGGGGTTTTGTGTTACTTTTGCCTTAAAACCTTGGGTTTTATGAAATTTACTCTTTAAATTAAATGCATATACCACATGGTAAGTTTAATTTACAGTAAATCCACTGGCACAATTTTTTTTTTGCAAAATTGCTTTCTTGTTGTCTTTGGTATAATTCTTGTAAGTCTTCAGGTAGAGAGGTCTAAAGTTGCTTCGCACAGTGTACACATCCTTGAAAGATAAGTAATCAGAAGCTACTTCGCCGAGTTACGTAATACCTTTGCATCAGGTTGCTTTGCAAATCCTTTGTTTTCCTCTCATTTTCCTCTCATTCACAGCTGTAGCAATTATCTCCTAAGTTCATGTAGAAATTATCTCCTAAAAAAGTTTACATGGCCGTGATCCAAGCGGATTTTAGTGCTCGAAGAGAACATCTACTGAAACAAATGCGTGCATTGCATCGGCAGGATTAATGAAAGAGAGAGAATTGAATTAAAGGTCCTTGGCTCGCTGAACTTCAGAATTAGTTGAGCATGTCTCTAAGCTAGCAAAATTTCAAATCTGTGTCGTTTAGGTCACTAGCACGGTACACGTACGTTACGACAATCTCAAATAAATATATCATAAGTTCTGAACTTAAAAATGCAAAAATAATTACCCTCCAATTCACATCAAATAATCAGGACATGCATATACATCTTTGTAGACCATGCATATACATGTGTGTAGACGATTCAATCTTCTACCAAAGATACTACAAATAACAGGCATGTCTGCGCAGACCTAGGGGGTGATCGGAATAGCGATGGCTTTTGGTTTTTGCTGAAAAAACACTGTAGCTGGTTGAAAAAAATACTGTAGCTGAGTTGGTTTATTACGTATAATTAAATTTTAAAAAATTTAAAAATAAAAACGTTGTACTAAATTAGAGCGGACGATGCAAAGTAACGTGAGAAAAAAAACAAAAAAAATTTATCTGCTACAGTAATTTCGAAGCTACCGCCCAAGGCCAGCGATCCAACGCTGAGCGGGGCTCCACATAACATCTTTTGAAGCGAGGACGCGAGAGGAGGAAGGGGGTGATTAGAACCTACCACCGCGACCACCGACTCCTCCTTTTATATGGGTAAAGATCATGAACTTTTTTAATTTGCTAACATTGCTTACACGACAATTGAATAGAGATGTGAAACTAATACGTGTAATCTATGTCCCCAAATTGCGAGTACTGCGACTAAAGGCTTCTTCTTTTAAGCTTTTAAAATATATTTTTTTATTTTTTTATAGTTATTAGTTTTTAAACGACGTATTTATTAAAGATAAGATTTACAAATTAATTATAATACATACTGTATCGATTTCACTTATATCGATTAAAACCACATACAAATTTCTATTACTTCATATCCTATCACACAAGTAATCCCAAAACTATAAACTATACTCATAAGCTATAAAATCGAAACAAAAAAGAATAAGACCTAAAGCAAACTTAGGGTGCTAAGGCAACAATGAAGAGATGAGCAATGCTACGAGCTGAGGATCGCACAAAGGTACAACTCGCTACAAGTTGATTTTTAAGCTTAGAGATCCTAATGCTACTGGTTGAGGGATCTCCGGTGCAATTTACGCAATGTATAAGGCGCATTCCTTTGATTTTTTTTTCCTGTAACTCTTTTTTTTTTACAGAAGGAATATTTTTGCAACTCGTGGGCCAATCTAAGGCCCATTAGACTAGCGTTGGGGGAGTGGGGCGCCGGCGAGTCGGCGACCGGCGTCTCCTCCGTCCGATCCGGCCGGCCACCGCGCTCTCCGGCGCCGGCTGACACGGCGAGCTGCGTCCCCGTGGAACCCCTCGCCGCCTCGCCCTATCCGAGGTACGCGCCTACGCGGCTGTGGTTTCGTGCCTGTGAATGGCGGGCGTCGCTAAGAGAGCAGAAGTGTACACCCCCTCCTCCTTTTACTGCAGGGGCTGCTGCGCTGCTGTTGGGAGAAAAGCCATGGCCGCGGGGATCAGGCCGTGGTTGCTCGCCGTGGCGGCGCTTGTCGCCGCGGGGATCTCCGACGTTGCCGCCGCTTCGCCGTCGTCTAAGCAGGTACGTGGGGGATGGATGTTCTTGGCCTATGTGATTTTTTTCCCGTGCGATTCTCTGCAGAATTTACGATGCCCGCTGTTCATTCGGAGTTAGAGCACGCACTTGAAAGATGAATGCTTTGCTAAATCCCTTTGTTTACTGTCAGTGGATCGCCGTTCGTCCCATCGAGTTATTCCTTGTGTAGCGAAATGTTGCTTCTCGTGCATGAGTAATGCAGATAGAATACAGAAGGTCATGTATGTAAGTGGTAGAATTTACTTTATAGAATAGATGCGTCATCTCCTCACTATTCCGTTTGTCGTGCTGCCGTTGATAACGTAGTTTAGTCACAAAGCTCAGCAGGAATTGTGCAGCCATCCCATGTTTGATTTAGGTTACTGTTTGTGAGTTGAGTGGTCTGTGGTAATTAATTCAATTGTACCTTGTTTGCAAATTAAGATACGCCGTACTTTTGACTATATAACTGCTAGTTTGAATTTTAGTGCATTTCTGTTCCAAGTTCATGTTCGATGTTCCCGTCAATAAGTTTTAATTCTAGTACTGAACAGGCAGGTAACAGCCAGAAATCCATCAATTGTTTGCCCTGCACAAGGACATATGTTGCTAATGCATATCTCGATGCCTTGACGGGCCAGCTTGCTCACCACCGTGCCTTAGCTGAAGTATCTGATTCTGCTGGCTTGTGCAAAGGACTTGCTGATGACCTTGATGTGCCTACGCTTTCAGAATTGCACCGGCAACTGATTGGTGAAGGTTCTCACCGCCGTTTAGTCTATTCTGTGAAATTTGGTAATTGTCAAGATGCTATGGTTAATTTCCTTGATGGCTATGGTGCCAATCTGGTGATAATTGAAAAGCTCCCGGATGGGGTATTTGCTGACCCATTTGAGCTACAGCATTTTGTTGAACGGAAAGGTGAAATCGAACTCTGAGCTAGGCAGTCAACTACAGTACTAACATTATGTTAAGAAGAAATTTTTTTTTATCTTGCAGTATTTCTTGATGTTGCTGTTTTTGGAGACACCAACCTTGAACTACCCTCAGCTCTGTCCAACCGGTCAGCTGTTGAGATTCATTTTGATCTCAGGCCAAGCACATCAATGAACTGTAACCTTGTAGTAGAGCTTCCTCTCCATGCTAGATACCCGGTAAGGTTCTAAATAAACTATCTGTGGTAACAAGCTATCAACTTAATTTATTTGGTGCGTGCTATCTGCAAATTCACATGCTTCTTATATGGAAAATGGTATAGAAGAGGTATTGTTCAGGTTTGCCTTACTCCCTGATGGACATCGAACAATGCATCCTCACAATATAGGAAACATTTATGTTAGGACATGTTAACGCACAGTAATGGCAAATAGTATATGCTTGGCATTATCTTTGACATGTTTTGTGCAGAACATGCACCTAATAAATATTGAATAGAGATCAGAAAAATCTTGCGACTTCAGTCATTTCTGTTTAGATTTGCTTTAGATCACAAGTCACATCTCACCAATGCCCTTGGATTTATGCAAATGTTATGGATCGCCCCCTTGAGCATCCGCAACCTAAAATTTTCCAAAATTTTCAGAAGAATATTGAATCCAGTGAGGGAGATGAACTACATCTGGCAAAAGTTTAATTTATGATGAACTACATCCTGGCAAAATCTTAACTTGAACTGTATAGTCAATCAAGAGACAGAGAAATGAGGAAGACAAACCAGAAGATGGATGTCGGTAACTAAGTGGTGAAAATCACTATTCATTGTATACTTGTGAGTTTTGGCTTCCATATATCTAGATTGGGTTTAAATTTTCCCAGCTTCTAGATCCCTATTTACCTAAATTTCACAAATATTTGGGAAATGTTGGAAACTTCCAAAGGTATCAAGGGATTGAGTGAAAGAAGGACACTGCAGTGTGAGATCAGACAACCTATATTGTGAAATGGGAAGTTGTAGTAGTTCATTTGATTTACTTTTCTCTACAGAATGGTACTTTAATGTGTAATGAATACTTGCATCTGAACTTGCTCAACGTGCATAGGGGAAATCAGTGGATGGTCCAGGTAATGACAAAAGAGAAAATTGTAGAAAGCAAGGTTCTATGGTGGTGGCCATGTTCCCCACCCTGCCATTTTCATGTTCTCTCTCTTTGCAAATATGCCTGAAATGCACATGGTGTTATGAAAAAATTGCATTGTTCCCCTCTTTATCTTTTTTGCTCAATGGTTTTGGAAGTTGGATGCACACAGCAGTTAGACTTGCAATTTAACATTCTAAATCTAGTCCTATTTTAGGTCTTATCATGGTTAACTTCTCATGTGTATATTTAGCATAAACAAGTATCAAACTTGTCAAAAAAAAATACGCGTCTTGTACTTATTTGCTTCTTTGTCAGAATATTTCTGAAATACTCCTAGCAGACTACTTCTTTTCGAGAACACACTCCTAGCAGATTACTGACTGTCATGTTTAAGATTATAATCTAGTCCTATTTTAGGTCTTCTCATGGTCAACTTCTCATATGGGATTCAGTATAAAGTATAAACAATTTTCAAGCTTGTCAGCCGACATGTGGGCTTTTGGTTATTTGCTTCTTTATCAGAATATTTTGGAACAATTTCCTAGCAGACTACTGATTGTTATGTTTATTTGTAGCCTCTTGATGCCAGCGGTTATGCAACGGTTAACTTCAATAGCCCAGTTCTGCTCCTACGTTACAGAAAAATGGAAATCCATTCTGATTCCTGCTTGTGGGTGCTTAAGAATCTTGATGCTGCACCTGTGGAGAAAGCTTCATGGTGCATACCCTGTGGAGACGAAGCACACATAGGTTTTGTATCTAGTATCACGTTTCTTTCAGCCCTAGTTTGCTCCATGTCCATAGTCCTAGCTGCCCTAATTTTTTGATGCAAGCACTGAAATTCAAGACATGATTGAGTATTCTATATAATCCAAAATTCAATTTTTCCGCATGCTTTTTACACATCATTACCGTCTACCAAGGACAACTCTGTTCTATGTTTCATTTTTCTTACATCAAGATTGAATGTAACATGTATGGGTTACTTAAAATGAAGTTGCAATTGCATCTAGTGATCAGGGTTTTCTCTCTGCTACATAAAAAAGAATTCCGAAAGAAAATCTTTTCCTTCAAGGAAGGTGCACTTTTCATATTCCTGAGATAATCTGGATTAGGAGCTACAATTATTATCATCTTGGATGAAGCCAAGCAGGTGAAGCATCAGTTGCAAGCTTGTGTAAACAATTCTACTCGCCTTTTGTCTTGGCACGCTTCACTTACTGGCAGAACAATCATACAGACTTTCCCATATCAGGTGAGCAGTTCTGTTCTGTCTGACAGACTGGATCTGCTGGAGACAACCTTATTCTTTTGTGTTGATAACATGGTCGCAGAGCCCCTGGTTGGTCGGCGAAACACTATTATGGTATATCATTTATATTTTATGTTTTTAGCTAAAAGAATTAAGCTAGAAGATCTGGTGTGATACAGTATTAATTCCGTGCCGCTTCTCTTTTTTGCTATGAGAGGTATTTTCTTTTTGGCTTCGGTTTTTAGCTGCGGTTTATAGATTTTAGTCGGTTCATAAGAGAGGGTACGAGGTAACAGAAGCCTATGTACAGTTTTGGCCGATATAAATGAAGTCAATACAGTATATACTATAATTAACTTGTAGATCCTATTTTGAAAAGTCATTCTGTTTAAAAATTAGTTACTATAGAAAAGCTAAAAGACAATTTATAAAAGTTGAAAAGAAGATGTCTAAAGGGGTGCTCATTTTGGCTTTTAAAAGCCTCAGCTTCTAGTTTCAGTTTTTTTTCACTATTCATTACACTATCCACTAACTCAGTTACAGTAAAAAAAAATTATCGCTAAAACGATCACCCCCTAAGATGTAACAAGCGGTATTGGTGCTACTTGTAACAAAATTATTGTAGTTGGTCCATTTACCTTTAATGAATGCCATCTTTGTTCCTCTACATGGCTGATGGAGACCTTGCTGCCATGGCTATCCTTGCTGTGTGGTCTAAAAAATCGACCTCTTTGCTGCGGCCAATATCAAACTCGCCTGAGTGGACAATGGTGCAGGCAAGGGGTGGCAAAAAAAACTCGAGGCTCGTGAGCCGGCTTAGCTCGTTCTAGGCTTGGCTTGTGGCATTAACAAGCCGAGTCAGGGTTTAAGCTTGGTCGTCTAACGAGCCGAGCTCAAGCTGGCTCATGAGCAACTCACTGATTCGATAAGCTTGGGCCTAATAGCCATGCCCCGGCCTAAGAGTGAGTCCACTAACGATTCCTTTGCTTGGATTCCCTTTGCATCCTTCTGCTCCTCCTCCCATGACGTCTCCACCTCCACTTGGGATGTAGCCATAGTGCCGTCGCCTCGACCCCCTTGGCGGCCTCCTTGCCTACGATCTCGCGTTGCCGCCCTCTTTTCCTCCCCCAGCTTCTCTGTGCCGGGTTCAAGGCGCCTCCTCCACCGCTCCGCCTCCTCATTGCCACCATGGCACCAACGCTGATGGCCTCGCCATGGAAACCCCAAAGGCCCCTACTTCCTCGGCCTTACTTCTCTCGTTTTCTACCTTAATGGATTTAGTTTTGAGGTAGATCCTCGTCCAATCCTCAACACCGCACTCAACTCGTCGGTGATCGCCGCTGGTCGTGAGGTGGCGTGGTGCTTGGCACCACTGTAACTCCGGCCGACCATGTACTCTCCAAGTTTGGCCCCTTTATATCTAGCTCCTAAATCCTATTTGGTCAAGTCATAGATGATGCATGGATGAATGTGGAATAGCTAAATTAATGCTTGAATGTTGGATGATTGATGCCTAGAAACATAGATGGATGATATGCACATATATTTGCATCACATTTTTTTTTTCCAGAATTTGGCTTGACAGCCCATACTAATATGATGGTGTCCTTAATTTCATATGATAAGGCATAATTAAAATGAGCAACCCTTTTTCAAGCAAGCTTGTTCCAATGATTTCATTTCGCAAAAGCTTTTTGAGGGATTGCTAGGCCTTGGTGCCAGATATCAAGCTTTGAAGGTACAGTTGTTTAAGTGGTGCATAATTATGGATGATGTTAACCAGCATAGTAATGATGGATAAAATAGTAACGAGCCTACCAAGAATAATGAGCTGAGCTCGAGCTTCTTACCGAGCCGAGCTACCTTTTCAGCTCGTTAGCCTAACGAGCCAAGCCAAGTCACTTCCCTAACGAGCTTTAACGAGCCGAGTCGGCTCAATATCCACCCCTAATGTAGGCTTTGACAATGAAAGGAGTGTAGACTATGGCGGGTTTTGCACATTTAAAATTTGAAAAGTGTGCGCATAAAAAGGCATGTATGAAAACGGGTACTGGGAACTTGTCCGCATGTCGAAACGTTGCTCGGATAGGAGAGTTAATAGGTGTGTTCTTTTAGACTGTGGGTTTAGCTTTTATTTTATAGTTTTCGAATTCTAACTGTTCGTGAGAGATAATACGTAGAGAAAAATAGTCGCATGCGATATTCGTCGGTATAGCTAAACTTGGTACAATGTCTACTATAATCTACCTATAAATCTTATCTTAAAAACCACATTATTTAAAAGCTAGCTATTATAGCAACAAAAACTAAAGTCAAAGCATAAACTCTACCGAAGCAAATCATAACCTACCGATGACAACGGTTACCTGAATGTAATTAGGCCTGTCACGACTGCGAAACACCAAAGGAAGGAAAAAAAAAATTCGAGGACCAAGCGTCCGTGTGTGCATGCATCATTTACAGTAGGGCACTTTGTCATCGGCACCAAAAAAATTCAAGGAATACGAACGGAATTCCGAAAGAATAAAACCGACAATTTATCTGTCGTGTGCTCGGCGGCACGAAAATCCTGCGTTCCAAAGTGTACGGCCTGAAGGAAGGAAAAGGGGGGGGGGAAAGAAAAAGTGGATAGTGGAGTGTACGGTGGATGGACAATTGGACGCCGCCTCCCTCCTCCCGGCCGGCGGTGGCTCGCCGTGGGGCCCACCCCGGCGACCCAATCATGAGCCCGAAATGGTAAATGACGAGCCGGGGATGGGCATAGCCCAGAAGTGGCAACACACAAACGACGAGGCGAGCGCGTACATTACATATACGCGATTGCTCAACCACCTCCTCCTCCTCCGCCTCGAATCCCACCGTGCCCTAACCCCAATCCACCATCGGCGGCGGCGGCGAGATCGGAACCCGCCGCTCTTCCCAAACCCCGAGGTACGCCCGCCCTCCCCTCCGGGCTCCACCCGCGATTCCGCGCCCGAGCGATCCGATCTTCGCCCGGTGGCCTCGGATTCGGCGACGAGCCCTAGCTCGCCGGTTGATTCGGTGATCGCTTTTCGCAGGATCGAACAGGCCGGCCGCGGAATGGGCGGCCGCGATGGATAGCGAGGTTCCGCGGCGGCGTTGGCGGGGGCGGAGGTCGTGGTAGCGATTATCATGGTGCAGTGTCTCGACGGTGTGAAGCAGCTGCTCGCGGTCCTGTTCAAGTGCTGCGACCTCGAGCTCAGGCAGCCACGGGGGCTCGAGGATCCCCAGGTCCTGGCGCGGGAGACCGTCTGTACGTCCGCCCGCCCATTCGATCTGCTTTCGCTGTTGTTCTGTGCCCTGTGCTGCGTTTGTTCCACGGGGAATTGATTGACTTGTTTGGGTTCGTGTGCGTGGTGCAGTTAGCGTGAGCGAGGTTGAGGCGCTGTACGAGCTGTTCAAGAAGATAAGCAGCGCCGTGATCGATGACGGGTTGATTAATAAGGTCAGTGCTGACTCATGAGTGTTGGATTCACAGCTTTGTTTTGTATGTAATCGGTGTAGTTTGTATTTTGAGAATTTGAGGATGATATTCAGGTATGGCGAATGTGTGTGTGTGTGTGATAACTCATGCTAGGCTTTGGTTCTTGTTCGTTGGCATTGTGCAGGAGGAGTTTCAGTTGGCGCTCTTCAAGACTAGCAAGAAGGAGAGCCTGTTTGCTGATCGTGTAAGTCTGCATTTAATTGCATGCAGTTGATATTTGTGTGCTACTTCTTGTTTTTGTCCTATCGTTACAGATTTGGTATATTATGCAGTTCGCATTATTGGAAATTTTGTGAATCAATGAGAATCAGGGGTGCTCAATAGTTAATGCCGCATGGGCAATTGAACGCTTTACAATACTCATGGGTAGCAATACAGGACATAATTCACTCATACTAATTGCATGGAAAATAGTATTAGTTATGCAGGATTCTATTGTCCTACGCTTCGGATATCTATGCTATTTCTATATAATGCAGTACTTTTGAATTAGGACTTACCCTTTCCGTCTTGTTTTCCATCATCATCTTTCTAAATGATCTCAACCGTTGGTTAGTCATGTGGGTGATACCTACCGGTTATCTAACTTCAGTCAAGACAATCCAGCCCGACAGCGAATATTTCAAGGATTCGCCTCATGTGGTCCATGCAGCGCTCTTTGGCCCCACTTATGCATTGCTTCCCACACTTTTTTTGTTTCCTAGCTCAGAATTTTCTAGGCTTCTCTCACATTTTATGATTACTTTGTAATATAAATCATCATACATGCTTGTTTCAATTCTAAAAATTGTAGCATTACATTTGAGATGATCCTTTTCTTACATATTGTACTTATTTGATGTCATATCATAGTACCTAATATTCCGTCGTGCAACACATGTACAGGTTAGTACTTTCCTTAATTCAGCATGCTCATGTATCGCAAATGCAGTGTTGTTGTATGTCTAATTGGAAGCTGAATATGTACATCGCTTAACTGATCGACCTGTGTTTTGACTAGTTGTTTTCTGGCTGTCATCCAACATTTGGGTAGTTCCTTTCATGGTTCCTACACATTGGTGCTAAACGCATGATCTGTAAATATCTTTTGGTACTTCAAACTTATTCAAATCAATTGGTGCTGTTGAATGACTAACACTCTGTATGGAAAGTTATCACGATGCATCTATCAGTTGAAGCCACTGACATTGCGAACCATATTCTATATAAAAAAATAGCAGCATGAAAATTGTTGGTGAATAATTTTGCTTTTGTTTACTAATAACTGATTTCATCATTTCCTTAATATTTTCCCTGCCCTTACAGGTATTTGATTTGTTTGACACAAAGCACAATGGAATTTTAGGATTTGAAGAATTTGCTCGTGCACTTTCAGTATTTCATCCCAATGCTTCCCTTGATGAGAAAATTGACTGTGAGTTCAGTCATCTTGTAGCTAGAGAATTTGGTTCTCAACTATGCTAGTTATATCCAGGCTCTAAATTATGTTATCACAATAATGACTTGGAGCTTATTTGAAACACCTGTTAAAATTTGTATTTATGCAAGGACTTACCAATCCATAGTCTAATCAACAATTTTTAAATAGTGCATGTGTATTTATGGTAAAGTAATATTTTAATGATCTAATTCTTATGCTATGCTCCTGCTTCTCCACTTCACTTTCTTTTTTAAAACTAAAAATTCTGAAGAAGCTCATGTAATCTTTGCAGTTTCATTCCAGCTATATGATCTCAAGCAACAAGGCTTCATTGAGAGACAAGAGGTATTAATACTATTTGCACTGTGTGCTCCAGCAAGCTAGCATGTTGGCTAAATATATGGCTTGCACAGAGTGTAAATAATTCAAAATCTTCTTCGATTGTCTCCCATGGCCCCTAAGGGTTATATTTATACCCATGGAAGACGTTGTTTACACAAATGTCCCTCTTGGGGGCTTTACTAGCAAGGGCCACTCCCCCAACAGGAACAATTCTCTGAGTATGGAGGCAGCCTCTGGGTAGTGCTGTTGAAGAGTTATGCAAATCAGGAGTTAGCTTTTACATAAAGAGGCAGTCGTCAACATGCCAATATCATTGATGGACGTACAGTTTTAGATCATGGGGGAGCAGCGATATCTTAATCATGCTAGTTGGATTTTTGACAAAATATAGGTGAATACTCAGTTTTGTTCCCAACATATTGAACTGGGCCTTATTGCTGGGAAATGAGGATTTATATCTGTTGAGCTTTCAATAACTGCTATTCTATTTTTGAAGTTAAATAATTTTGCTGAGAATGTCATTCTTTTGGTTGGACTCTTTCCTTTTTCTTCATAATAGTTTATATATTTGGTTATCAGGTTAAGCAGATGGTTGTTGCCACACTTGCTGAGTCGGGAATGAATCTTTCTGATGAAATTATAGAGAGCATAATTGATAAGGTGCGTTAAAATTGCCCACTTTACCTTTTATTTATCCTTGGTTATAGCTTATGTTCTGTAGTAATTCTCTTCGTTGTATTATGTAGTAATTCTCAACCCCTTTGTTATAACAGACTGCTACATAGCATCCTATTATTGAACTACATAAATACTTTTTTGTTTTGGTTTTCCATTTTTCAATAGAAGCATTCTTTCTTACTTGTTCCCTGCTATTGTGATGGCTTTTATGGAGTTGGCATAAGACATAATTAGACTGTCGTCTTGTTGCTTGCTCCTTGTAACTTCCCATGGTAAAATTATTTTTGTTTTCTTATTTTAAGACGTTTGAGGAGGCAGACACAAAGCATGATGGAAGAATTGACAAAGAAGAGTGGCGCAATCTGGTTCTTCGGCATCCCTCTTTGCTGAAGAACATGACTCTCCAGTACCTCAAGTAAGACATGTTTATTGTACTTAACATATTTTTTCTACAGTCTGGTTCTTTTTATGTGTATATTTCACATGTGGACACAGTGCTCTACACTTAATTTCAATACCGGATATTTTTTAACCTGGTGGTTGAGATAAGTGAAAGGTTTAATGCCGCTCTTGAATAAAGAGTGATAGAATTTTAATTCCCCATTTAGTGCTAAGTTGCCATTGCAATATCTTGCAGAGCAAAAGAATGTTGTGCAGAGAGACACAAACTTGAAATGTGGTAAATCAAACTTCCACTATTTAGATTGCACGGGCACATAAAGCCATAGAGGAGAGCGTGTTGGCTCAACTCTTGGGGTTCTCTGTCAATGGTTCATTTAAGTTCATGCCTTGATGATGCACTACACCGAATTTTTTCCGTTTCTCAAAGTAAATGTGCCAAATGAGTTAGTGATTTAGTGGTTTAGCTTCACGCAAGCCACTTCATATTGGGACATCTCAGTGAAGTGTGAGGCTTTAAGTCTTTTTTTTAGATCAGAACATATTTTTGTCGTCTCTCTTTTGGGCCACTAAGGTCACTATATCAGACATGGTGAGTTTATACTTTGTAACATATTTGATATTTCCATTATCTATGTTGTTCTTTAGATATTTCACTTCACAAGCTGATCTTGCCTTCTTTGAGCAGGGACATCACCACTACATTTCCAAGCTTTGTCTTCCATTCTCAGGTTGATGATACCTGAGATTCTTGAAGTTCTTTCGAATCGAAACATCAGAAGATAAGCTCATGGTGCATTATTTTCGGCATCGGATTGTTGGATTGACAGAGACTGCAGTGCTCTGAAGGATGTTACATGTCGGATTTGAGAACTCAAATCTTTGTTGTTAATAACCTTGTTTCTTTCATTTGGAAGTTATTAGCATGAGCCATGGCTGGAAGGCCTTTCGGCGAAAGATGTAATCTCTGGCTGAAGTTCCCATTTTCTCCTTTCCTCCCCCTTTGATTTTTAGCTGGTTAGCAATCAGATCCAGTTCTCTGAAGCTTCTGTCTTGTGTACAAAATGGAAACTTAATTTTTTAAAAAATCTTTTCTGGGAATTTTTCTGTATGGCTGTGCATTGTAGTAACTGGAGCAGAAAAAAAATGGTTGGAGGTGCCTACTTCTGCATCTTCCGAATGATAAACAAATATCATTTACAAAATATTTTATCTACGTTGCATGCTTTCGCCAGGTCGAGTTGCAATAAAATTCTATATTCGACTTTCGAGTACTATATTAATGCATAATACATATCTTTTTTTAGTTTATAGGTGTGTTTTATAGTTTTTGATTTAAATTTCTGAATTTTTTTTAGCTTATAACCGCGCGCAAGTGGCCGCCGCGTGACAACCCGCCCAACACCAGCGCACGCATCGGGTGCCGACGCGCCTGCCGCCCGCCGGTGCACGCGTGCTAGCGCGTTGCCGCCTGCCGGCAGCTGTCCCGGGTAAATCGAGGCGGCTGCATGGCCAGCGGGTGGAATTTGAATCTTACTCGAGCAGGTGGTCTCGAGGTAAGTCACAAGCAAGTCAACTTATAGATAGCGTTCAGAATGATATGGTTTATGTCTTTTATTTATTATAGCTGGCTGATTTTTTTACTGTATCTGAGTTGGTTTATTTGATATAATTAAATTAAAAATAGAAAAATATATTAATCTATCACAGACAATGCAAAGAAATACAGGAAAAAAGAAAACACAAAAAAACAAAAACAAAAAAATGAACAGTAAAAAAAGCAAAAAACTAACGTCGAACGCCAGCTTCTGAGAAGCTAAGCGTGGCTATAGTACGGTGCACCGACCTGGAAATATAGAGAGGAAAGGAAGAGCAGCCGGGAAGAACTCATGAGGGAGAAAAGAAGTAAAGGTGAGAAAGGGATCATGATCTTAGCGTTCTTCAGGAGGAGTAATGATTTGACTTTTCCTTTCTAGTTTGTCAATTTTTAGAAGAGATTATAGTCGGGGTTAGAGAGAGAGAGAGAGGATTAGCACGTTTCGTGTCAAAGGTTCGGTTAGCAGATTGGGTTATCTGCCATAATTTTCAATTATGATTTTGAATGTTGTATGGGTATAATATAAAAATGTTATCTACTAGATAGTTATAGAGAATTTCATTCACTTTCTATAGAGTGCTTAATCACATCGATTGATGAGTTAGATTAAGAGTTATGAGTTTTGTAAGCCTGCTATCTGGAAAGTTGTCATTTTTTGGTAGCGTTATGGTAAACTGTAGATTAAAATTACTAAATAAATTAATTAGAACTTTTGCTCTAAATGAAAAGGTGTGGATAAGGATTTTATAAAGTCTAAGAACATGAATTTTGGTTGGATAAATTAGAAGTTGTGGTTTTGGAAAGGCTATTGTCCAGAAAACGGTTGCTGCTGGACGAAGTAGTGGAAAACTATTAAATTGACTTGGCAGATGGCATAATTGAATTTTTGGCATAACTAGAAAGAGATAGCTAACTTTTACAAATTCTGAAAATGCTATGGTTTATTATATTTGCATGTGTAAATTAATAAATATGATAATATTAGTAGATGACAGATGGGTTAAAATGGTCTAATTAGGGGATGTGGCCAACTAAGAAATTATAGGGAATTTTATGTAGATTCTTGAACTGATATGGTTTGCCATATTAGGATGTGGGAGTTAAAGGTTATGCTATTTTTTGTGCCGAAATAGCAGGGGATGATTGTCTGGTAAAAGGGAGTATTGCAGAAGTGGGAAGTGTATATGTGTGATATCATTAAATTATCATTCTTATACTGCTATGGCTTGTATTGAGATTGGGTGTTTACTATAGGAAGTGTGGCGTCGGGTTTGTTGTCATCTTTAAATCACACCGTTCCTCATAACTGAAAAAAGGTAAGTGCATAGTAGAATAGTATTCAAGTATTTAAATTTATTGGTATAAATATTTTTCATGATGATTCACATGAGTATACTTGTTCTTATAATGCTCATATATTTATGGTAGAATGATGATGAGCTTATGGTAGAATGATGATGGGGAAGATCATGGTTACAATGATGTTTTTTGTCAATTGATTAATGTTGAGAATTAACTAAAAAAGATATAATCATTACGTTGTATGTGAGTATTCATGTTGCAAAGAGGTAACCTGTGTAGCCCTCTAAAGCGTACTTTGTGTGAGCGACCCGCATGAGCACATAGACAAAGACCTAATTTGATAAACACCTCATGGAAGTGGGGGAACACCTACTTCGATAGACACTTCACGAGAGTGAAGGTGAGATCCTTATCTGAAACGGGCTTGATATCCTGTAAGTTCAAGCTCTATTAAGTTGGTTTTGGTGATAATAACAAATACAATTATGAGACTAATTTCTTTATTAATTATAATGTTGTCTAGTCTCATTTGGATGTAATGAATGACAAATGCTATTATGAGACTAATATGTTTGAATATGGCTTAGTCTCATTTAGATGAAAAGGTGAAATTAAAGAGGTATGTATTCTACATCATATTACTATATCCTAGTGTATTCCTCAGATACAAAATATAGATTGAACTCCACCAAAAGTCTAAAATGAATATATGTATATGTTCTCATTATACATTCTTGTATGCACACATTTAGGAGGAGTTCACTCTATGTTTTGTGGTTTTATTAGTATTGATCCATATTTTGTTTTTCATACATGTTGGGATTTCTATTCTGAAATATATTTTTTGAGTATATAAAATTTGTGTAGTTCATATATATTCATATTGCTTTATACTCCATCATTTGTGTATAGGACTAACATAATTATAAAGTGTTTGAAAGGTTTAGTCCCGAAATTCATTTGATGACTTAGAGATGCATGCTAAGATTGACAAGAAGATCGATATGGCTCAAGACAAAGGTCATACATGCATTTGAATTTAAATTCTAAATCCAACTGTGCATTGACAGGAACTCGGTAGTACCGGCATCCTGAGCGATACGTTTTTTTTAGAGAGTACCCCTTGAAATACTTAATCTCTCTGAAAACGGTAGTACCGGAGTTTGAATGGCGGAACTACCACAGAGCGGTATGACCGCAACTCCTGAGCGGTACTACCGGAGAGCGGAACTACCGAACTTATAATGGCGGTAGTACCGCACTTTAAGCTTAAAATTTTATATTCAACTATTTACAATTGTAGTGGTTATCATCAATTACTAAAGGGAAGATTGAAGAATCTAGACATACAATTATGAGTTAATGGTATATTTTGGTAATTAATGATAATCACATTATGGGACTAATATTTTTCATGAGTTGAATAATGGTTATGTTCCAAGATGATGATGACTTTGGATAGCTTTATATGTTGAACATCATTAAGTAAAGATTCGGGATGAAAAATGACTTCATGAGTTAAAGATCATCAAAATGAGGATGCATCATGTGTTGATACATATCACGATCTCGAAAAGTAGATGATCATGAGTTGATCATTAAGTCAAAAAAAAGACAATGACTTAGACTTGAAATGAAGATATGCATTATCAAGCTTCATGGGGATGCTCAAAGTAAAGGTATGACTAGCTACTTTTAATGATCCCTCTTAGGGCAATACCATCATCTGAAATCAGGGTAAAGTGTTATTTGAACCGAATTGTAAAGTTTAGAAATTAAATGTCTAGCTTTATAGTTTGAAGTGCTAGACGGTTTTTTGAGCAAAATTCAATATGTTATATAGACGTTTTTCTATTAAATATGTTATATAGACGTTTTTCTATTAAACTCCGAAATGGTACACTGGTATTGACCGATACAGAAATGTACCATTACAAAAGCCTAACCAGTATGGCCTCTGGAATGATTACAAGTATGGGTAGGATTTTTTTCAAAGACTGCTACGGAATTCCTGTGTTCAAAACACACCGCTAATGTTTATAAACCACCATAGGAAAAATCACGGTAGCTATTGACTCTGATGTCAGATTACCTAGTATAACAACTACACCAAATGTTACTCAACCAATCCTTCCCATACAAAACTTGAATTTTTTTGGCTACACTTACAAAACCATAACCATTGCCAGAGCGGCGCATAATTATTATCATTGTTGAGACCAATTCAATAAAACTTTACATATGGATAGGGACTAAGGTAGCGTTCAGTTTGCATTGGTTTATGATTTTTTTTACTGTAACTGATTTATTTTTTACTGTACTTGAGTTGATTTATTTGGTATAATTAATTTTTTTAAAAAAAATATAAAAATAAAAAACGTATTAGCTCATCACGGATAATGTAAAGGAATACGGGGAAAAAAAGGAAAGGCAAAAAAAACCCAAACAATCTAAAAATAAAAAAAACAAAATTACTAAATAGTGAAAAAAAGCAGAATCTAACTTTAAACCAACTTGAGCATGGCCTAACACGTTCAAACAATGTACATTATGACACATTTGCGCGTGCACTTTTCTAGCTTAGTGATTAGATTTTTCATATAACTACAGCACTATGTTATGTATGACATACTAATACAATTGTTGGTCCATGCCCCGTTTGCATCAGGATGTTTGGAGGGAATGTAACTGTTTCATGTCAAAATCATACATACAGGATAATTTTCTCGTACTGTTATAAACAACAGTAGCACGAAGGGACCGATAAGACTCAACCATAAGAAATAGTTAAGAAGCTAACTTCAAATCCTATGCAATTATCCATGTAATCTTTTAAATGACCTTCAAAACTAACAATGTAGCATCAGTTCAAAAATAAAAAACAGTCCAAAACCCAACCTAAAAGTCTTTAAGATGAAATTTCTTAAGCTTATGCCTTAGCTTTCTATATTAACTAGCATTTAAACCGTCTTTCCATAATAGGATCTACAAGTCGATTATCAAAAAAAAATCACATGCTAGTATTTCTTTGTTCTTCTAAAACAGTTAAATTTAAGAATATAAACTAAAAACTAAAAAAAAAACATCAGAGCCCTGGATCCAAGCGCACCTTGAAGAAAGAGTTGGTGCTACCCAACACAAATTGGGTTGCCAAAAAGGCCCAAATCACCCAGTGGCAAATTGGGGAATCGGCACCAGGATTGCCCTGGCAGGAACCCTACCTTTGACCTAAATACCCCTCCTCCTGTGTAGCCTGCACGCCCTCCTCCCCGTTGCCCCTCCCCCAATTTCTCTCCCCGTCCTCTCTTTGCCCTTGGCCTCCACACCCTGCCCCTGCTCGCCCCGTTCAAATCCGACCCCGGCTTTGCGCGCGCCCAGCTCCTCCGCCGGAGCTGGTTGGTTGGTTCGTTCCGGCGTTGGTTGGTTGGTTCGTTCCGGCGTTTTCTTGGCGATTCCTTGCTGGGCTCTGCGATTCCGGGGGTGATGGCTCGTCTGGTGCGGTGAAGGTTTGGTTTTGGTGGGTCTGCCGGCGGGGAAGATTGGATCTTGGTGGCCGGATTGCGCCGCCGTTGGAGCTTCTGGGGAGGTCGTCGTTCTTGCAACTTACGGTGAGTTTGAGCTGTTCTTGGTCTCATGTGCCTAGGTGTTTTTGCGATTTGGGCTTTGTTCTTCAATCTTGTTTCTTTGTGAGATTCTTTGTGGAATCGTGGTAAAGGACTGCAAATTTTAATTTTTTTTTACTTTACTTCACTGTTTATGTATGCATCTCAATCTCATGGCTGATTCGATTGCTTGTTGTCAGGATATACTCGGAGCTGTGAGTTTATTGGTGATTGCTAATGGCCAGCCACGAATTGGTTCTTGGGCATGGGCAGGACGCCGAGCTGGCGCTGGGGCAGAACCACCATGACTTTGGGCAGGAGCATGGACTGGGCCTTGGGCACAGCCACGACCTCGGCCTCGGCCATGCTCACGACCACCATCTTGTTCTGGGGCAATCGCACGAGCACGGGCATGACCATGATCTGGGCCTTGGACACCATCACGACAGCCAGCTGGTCCTCGGGCATGATCACCATGGCCACACCAGTGATCTTGCTTTGAGACAAGGGCATGAAGAGGACCCGGACTCGCTGGATGGGCAAGGCCATCATGACCTTGGCTTGTCGGAGAACCATGAGTTGGCGCTTGCCGAGACGCATCACCTTGGTGTCGACCAGAATCTTGATCAGCTCTCGCTTGAGCAAGCCCACGAGCTCGCCCTCCAGCCGGCCGACGACCTCTCGCAGGCCCCTCTTGCCGTTGCTCCTGTTGTCCAGTCCCGGACCATGGTTGTGAGCGCTGAGTTTCAGCTCGCGGTGGGGCAGGAATTTCCAGATGTCATGAGCTGCCGTAGGGCCATCCGCGACACTGCCATTGCCTGCCACTTTGAGATGCAGACGGTGAAGTCTGACAAGACACGCTTCACTGCCAAGTGCGCTGCCGAGGGCTGCCCGTGGCGCATCCATGCCGCAAAGCTCCCTGGTGTGCCCACATTCTCCATCAGAACTATACATGACAACCATAGTTGTGTGGGGATAAACCATCTCGGCCACCAGCAGGCGTCTGTTCAGTGGGTTGCAACTACTGTCAAGGAGACGCTGCGTGAGAACCCGCACTGCAAGCCCAAGGAGATTCTGGAAGAGATCCACAAGTCACACGGGATCACACTATCGTACAAGCAAGCTTGGAGAGGGAAGGAGCGGATCATGGCAGCAGTTCGAGGCTCTTTCGAAGAAGGATATCGCCTCCTGCCTGAGTACTGTAGGCAGGTGGAAAGAACAAACCCTGGAAGCATTGCTCGTGTCTACGGGAATCCAGATGACAACTGCTTCCGGCGGCTCTTCATATCGTTCTACGCATCGATATATGGCTTCGTGAATGCATGCCGTCCGCTCATTGGGCTCGATAGAACCATTCTGAAGAACAAGTATCTCGGTACCTTGTTTCTCGCCACCGGTTTCGACGGCGATGGCGCTCTCTTTCCTCTGGCATTTGGTGTGGTCGATGAGGAAACCGATGAGAACTGGGTATGGTTTTTGTGTGAGCTGCATGAATTGCTGGAGAAGAACACAGAGAACGTGCCAAGGCTCACCATCTTGTCAGACAGACGCAAGGGTATCATCGATGGGGTTGACTTCAACTTCCCCACTGCATTCCACGGGTTCTGTATGCGCAATCTCAGCGAAACTTTCCGGAAAGATTTCGACAGCTCGGTGCTCGTCAACCTCCTTTGGGAAGCTGCCAATGCACTCACTGTGATAGAATTCGAGACTAAACTGCTAGAGATAGAGGATACGTCACCAGAAGCTGCTTGTTGGATAAGGCGCCTGCCTCCTCGTCTCTGGGCAACAGCTTACTTCGAGGGGACACGGTACGGTCACCTGACAGCAAGCATCACGGAGTCACTGAATTCTTGGATACTGGATGCCTCTGGCCTTCCTATAATCCAGATGCTGGAGTGCATCCGTCGCCAGCTTATGACGTGGTTCAACGAACGGCGGGAGGCAAGCATGCGGTGGACGACCATCCTCGTGCCCGCGTCCGAGCGCCGTGTGCAGGAGGCCATCGAGCGCGCGCGGGGCTACCAGGTTGCCCGAGCCAACGAGGCGGAGTTTGAGGTCATCTCGGCTCACGAGGGAACGAACGTCGTGGACATCCGCAACAGGTGCTGTTTGTGCCGTGGGTGGCAGCTCTACGGCGTGCCTTGTGCCCATGGCGTGGCGGCGCTCCTCTCCTGCAGACAGAACGTCCACCGCTACACGGAGAGCTGCTTCACCGTCGCGACGTACCGCAAGGCATACTCGCAGACCATACACCCTATCCCGGACAGAACCCTCTGGACCGCCGAGGTGTCAGATCAAGGCCAGGCTGAAGAGAGCAAGGTGGAGGTGACCATCAACCCTCCGAGATCGCTGAGGCCTCCAGGGAGGCCAAGGAAGAAGAGAAGCCGCGCAGAGGACCATGGGCGAATCAAGAGAGTCGTGCACTGCAGCCGCTGCAACCAAACGGGCCATTTCAGAACTACCT
Organism: Melocanna baccifera; assembly: GCA_036346265.1. Classification (NCBI taxonomy): domain Eukaryota; kingdom Viridiplantae; phylum Streptophyta; class Magnoliopsida; order Poales; family Poaceae; genus Melocanna; species Melocanna baccifera. The sequence goes on from CM070710.1 coordinate 18,795,633, forward strand.
GCGCTGCTCCCATATGAACGCCATGAGATAGGCAAATGTTGGAATTCTGGAGTAAAAAAACGTTAGAAGTTGGTGTCGATCATGCAGATTTCCCGCTTGCAGATGGGCTCCTTCGGTTGTATGCTGCTGTTGGTTCAGCTGTAATTTGATGATATTATTTCAGTTATGTATGCCCTGCTGAACAGAGGGAAATAACAGTAGGAATTATGTGCTCAAGTTGTTGGATACCACCATGAATTATGTGGTACGCTTGATGTTATATCCCCAAGGATGAGTCCTAGCTTGCTCTGTCATTGAAGTAGCTTGATGGTCTTTCGTGTAGCTGTGGTTTGCTGTGATGCTGCATTTTTTCTTTCATCGTTTCGTTGATTCAGTCGCTTATTGTTTTGGGATGCAAGTGCTCCGCAGGAATTTTCAAACAGTACAGATTCCTACAATAATCCTCAGAAATTCCTGCATTCCAAACATCTAGACGCAAGATCCATCAGCCAGATGAAATTTCTAAAGAGTAACTTACTAGCACATCAGCTTATATATGTGTATGTAAAACGAACTTGAAATACTCCTGTATTATTTTAGATATACTCGTATATTAATTATAAAATACTTCAATGTGAACCACATGAAAATTGCAAAAGAGTATATAGTTTTTAACGTATTTTGTAAATATCTTCATATACATATATATAAAGGATTATGTCGAAAAAAATCTACATACCACTTCTGAAAAATTATTTATACCATCTGGATAATCTTAAATACTCGCATATTATACATACATACTCTCCGTTACGCGAGATACTTCATATGGTATGAGATACGACATAGGATGTAATATATATATATATATATATATATATATATATATATATATATATATATATATATATATAGAAAAATACTTTCTACACCCGGGTGTAATTACACCCACCTCTAATATACCACCTAAACGAACTTGAAATACTCCTTTATCACTTTGGATATACTCGTATACTAATTATAAGATACTTCAATGTGAACTACATAAAAAAATTGCAAAGGAGTCCATAGTTTTTAGCGTATTTTGTAAATACCTTCATATACGCACATAAAAAGGAGTATGTAAAAAAAATCTACATACCACCTCTGAAAAATTGTTCATACCACATAGATAATCTTAAATACTCACATACTATACGTACATACCCTCCGTTACGCGAGATACTCTCTACGTTGTGAGATACGACATAGGGTGTAACTACACCCGGGTGTAGAAAAGAGGCTTCATATATATATATATATATATATATATATATATATATATATATATATATATATATATAAAGATATACTCCTTTTATGTGCATATATAAAGATATTTATAAAATACGCTAAAAATTATAGACTCTCTTGCAATTTTTTTCATATGGTTCATATTGGAGTATCTTATATTTAGTATATGAGTATACCTAAAGTAATAAATAAGTATTTCAAGTTTGTTTCGGTGGTATATTAGAGATGGATGTAATTACACCCGGGTGTAAAAAATATTTTTCCTATATATATATCAACCATGCATGCCTTCGCTCCCGCCAAACACACTCCAAATTAGTGGCAATAGTGTCATTTCTGAATTTTTTCTCTCTCCAAATTGAATGGTAACGGTGACTTTGGACGGAAAAATGTCCCGACGATAATATTTCTACTAATTTTTGTCTTTGTGGTAGTATTTTGTAGCCTATCTCTTTTGCTCAAATGTCCCGACGATAATATTCATATCATCTAGATGGTCTTTGCGAATGTTTACGATGGTATTAAACAAATTTGCTCAAAAAAAATTCTACTTGTGCATTTTGCAGGTCACAACATAAGAGTTCCTTGCAACAAAAGAATCTGCTCATCATTTACAAGCTACAGCAACCATTAGTACAAAATTATCAAATCGACGTTCATATGCTCGGTGTCAGCTGAACTTCAACTACATCCCAAAGCAATTCCGACTACTCGTTGTCCCATTCGTCGATTGCTTGTAGTAGGAGCATCACCGGGAGACCACAAAGGCCACGTCGACCACCACCAGGCTCACCCGTCCCCTTCGACGAGCTTCCCCATGTGCACTTTACAACCACTCGGCCCCGTCATCGCCAATACAACTGAGACATCCCCAAGCTCCGCCGCCCCTCTCGGTATATTCATAGCCACCCGTAGGTGCTCCCATTAAAAGGAATCGAGTTCTAGTGCCTCGAGTCGCCAATTTGCTCCGTCCCTTGTTCCCGCCACCGCTTGGCTTGTCGTCGGCGAACCTCAGGACTAAATTAGCTTGCGCCAACTCGAGGAGAGATGCACACATGGTCGAGGAGACCATTTTGCTAATGCTACTGAGCCGTCGAGGTCCTCACTACTGGCCATGAGGTAACAAGAGGCGCCATGAGGGAGCTTCGGTAGGGAGCAACAATATCAGGAGAAATGGGAAGAGAAGAAGAACTTGGAAGGTTTGCTTTCTCCCTCCTAGTGCAAAATTGACAATTCGCATGCTTTCTCTCTCACCTCTGGCCCAAAAATGATATAATAGTGACATCGGTGTTCTAGCCAAATTACACTTTTTTACAGTGTGTTTTGGCGTAACCATGTTTTTTAGATATCCGTTGGCAAACGGTGACAATTTGCAGTGTAACCATATTTTTTTAGATATCCGTTGGTAAACAGTGACAATTTGAAGTGTCTAGTGGCCAACTTTTTCTAATTAGTACTAATTAAATATTACTAATATTGATTAAAATGCTAAATAAGCATGCACTATGCCCGGTTGGCTTGCGGCCTGCTCGAGAGATTCATAGAGAAGATTAGATTTATAAAATAGATGTTTTAAGACTAAATTAAAAAGAAAAAAGCGACGGTGACATTTTTGTGACCCGTTCGCGCAGCAAGGCCCAACAAGTCATACGGACCCTTAAATCATCATAATTCCCTAAATCAAACCGACACACACGACACGAGCACACACGGCACCCCCTCCCAAATCCCCGCACCCCTCGTGCTCTTCCCTCCTCTCAAAGCCCTCCCGCCACCTCTCCGCCGCCGGCAGCGGCGGCCGCGCTTCATCTCCGGCGAGGCCTCCTCCTCCTCCCCCCTAAGGTTCGCGCCCTCCTCTCTCCCTCCCCCGCCCCCCTCTACCACCCGTAACTCCGTAGCTTTGCTCGCGCGGTCGATCGAACGTAGGCGAAGATCTGGCTGCCCCCCGGGATCCGGACCGTGTTGCCTTGCACTCGGGCGTGTGATAGCATACTTCGATGGCTGGCTTGGATTGGATGCGCGCGATTCGGGGCGTAGTTGTGTGAGCGCGCTGCTCTGCTCTCGATTTAGGGTTTGGAGGCCGGGGCGTTTCCCCGTCGCTCCTCACCGAGACGTTAGGGTTTGCGTCTCTACGATTTGTGCCTAGGTGGGATCCGCGCTAAAAGCGGGTTGTTCAGTTGGTATTGTCCCATGCATGCTTTGCCTCGCGCAAACTTTTACACAGACTGCTAGCCTCTGTAGAGTTTATGCTACTTGACATGTGATTTATTGTGTGTTTCCAGAAGATATGGATGGACCTGCCGGGAATTCTGCGGAGCATGACATGAGTGGGATCCCTAGTAATCTCAACAATGAGGAGCAAGCCAATCTTTACAGTGATGTGCCAGAGCAGTACAAGGAAGAACCGGAAAAAACATATGATGAGGAACCCAAAGACCCGGGCTCTGAAGAATCGGGGAACCCATACAATGAAGAGCAGGCGAATTTGAGCGATGGAAATGTAGGGGATCACCATAAAGAAGACCAATCTATCCCTCCACAGGTCGAGGCAGTGAATGTCTACGGCGGGGAAGCTGAGGCAGAGAAACAGGCCAATGCAGAGGCTGATGACAAGAAATGGCCTGGGTGGCCTGGGGAGAGTGTGTTCCGTATACTGGTTCCTGTCCAAAAGGTGGGTGCAGTTATTGGCCGCAAAGGGGAGTGTATCAAAAGAATGTGTGAGGAATCTAGAGCTCGCATAAAGGTGCTCGATGGCCCACCAGGTGTTCCAGAAAGAGCTGTAAGTTTTTCACTCTCTTCTTTCAGGTTGAGCTGCTATTATCATTGATTCAGTCAGTTTGTTCAATAATGTTGTAGGCTTGTTGCCTTGTAGCCATCCTGAGTGCATGTGCAAAGCCAAGCTTGATCTGTTGCCTATATCATTAGATGTTTCTGTTTTGTAGTTGCTTTAGAGAACCAGGCGTGTGGATAATTCTGTAGTATATTGGTGAATGTTTTCATTTTTATGGTTATCTTGGAGAATGAATCCCCTAGGAAGCCTTACAATTACAGGTAGCTATAGTACTGTACGATTCCCTGATCTCCCATACCGTGCATTCTATTCGCATTCAATTGGGATGCCTTGTGCACATGGTCATCCCCAATTTCTCAGATAATTTGGTGTGTTGTCTGGAAGTGCAGGGGTTGAGTTGACTGTAGTTGGTGCTAATTGTAATTGACAGATGAAACCGTAACGGTTGACTTAATGGAAACCATAGAAATGAAAAGGGGCATTGGTTATTGACATTTTATGTTGTAGAATTCTAGAATGTCATTTTTAACGTTCATTTGCAGTTGCAGATTGCTGTTGCTCAATTTGGAATCAAGTGCTTGAGTAGGTTGCTTGCTTTCTTCGAGTCCTTCAGAAGGAGATGCTACTTTGTTCAGATTGTTTTGAAAGTTTAAAAACGGTTTAGGCTAGTACTCTGGGGCTTATAGTGCTCCTGATAATTACCACTCTGCTATCACTACTAAATCCGTTGGAAGATTCGTATTTTGTAAGATTGGTTCATCTAAAATATTATAGTGAACTTCTATATATCATTAATAAAAAATAATGCATCAAGAACCACCTTCCTATATAGAATGGCTATATGCTTGTATTGCAGCGAGCATAAAAAATATTTCAATGTAGCTTGAGTGGCTAAGTAAAATCCTGACCCAGATTTAAAATCTAGTCTGGAAGCAACCATGGATAATTTTGGATTTGTACATGGATCATGTAATTATTGCATATAAAAATACCATTTCTAGAAAAACTATGATAGACTATATGATGGGAATACTTAATTTGGCCTATTTATGAACATGGACGTGAAAATCTTAACCCAGTTTTTAAAATTGAGTCTGGAAACAAATGCGTACAATTTTGGATCTGTACATGGATAAAGAAATTATTGCATACATAAATGCCCTTTCTCATTTTTTTAAAAAACTGATCAATTATCAGATGGGGAATACTGACATTTGGTCAATTCAGGAGCTGTATGTATGTGAATGCGAATTAAAATCAATTTTGGGGCATTTGTTTCTGGCAGTGTACTTAGTTGTATATAACAATTCCACGTAAGAAATATTCATGCTACTAGTCGCAGAAGTTTCTGGCTTTTTGCACAAGTAAAGAAACACTAAAGCAAACAAGGAACAAATTATCAGCAGAATGGCATTCAAGTACAAAACTTAATAGTGCCGATAACAATAACAAACTAATCTTTGCAGGTTCTCACTGCAGTCTAAGGCCTCAAGTTGAATCGTTTGTGTATCCAAAATAGACACACAGTCATGGTTACCAAAGTTCAGTTTTGTGCTCCTCTGCTGCAAATATGATTTTAAGTCTTTTTGAGTATTGGATGAAGATCCCTGTCAAGAAGCTCCACATATTGTCTGGTAATTCCATGACCTATTTGATTTTTTTTAACCAAATGGAAATGAGTTGGCAAAATGTTAAAATAACGCAAAAAAGCGTAAACCTAACCATTTTCTAAATAATGGTCTTGATACTTTCAGAAAATGATCATATGTGCAAAATCAAATTATGCAAGTGCATACCCTTTCAATGTAAGTACAGATACCACATATAACACTTTTGCAATATCTTGGGGATTGTTTTTGCTGAAACAGTGTTCCCAGTTCACTATCATATTTTATTAAACGATGAACAAACTATACATGATCCAAGTGACTTAAAGCAACTGTGCATTTCCTTCTGTTTTCTTTATTGGGATTTAAGATTGATCACACATGATAGACATGATATATTTCCATATATATTAGGCTTTGGATTACTATACAAAAAATCAGCTGTCTCAAATATACCCTATGAGACAACAGTCTTGATCCATGTACAATATTAAATAAAATAATGGCTGTGGTTAAGGATGATTAATTAGATAAACATGCTAACAAGAAAGCAAGGAATGGGAAACTTTCTGGTCATACAAACATATTGCTCCTTAAAACGAGAACAAACTATTCTATAGCTGTGCATAACCATTTCAGCAGCTCAACGATCTTATTTGCAATGCTGAAGTTCTGCAATCACAATGTAACGCATGGTTTGGCATTGACGCAGCTTTTGATCTGCAGTTTCATTTTACTATTTTTTAGGATTTATTAAGTAATTTGATAGATTCTTTTTAGAGGCATCACAGAAATATTTACCAGAATTGTAAAGATTCTGTTTACTAGATTCTACAGTGCAGCACAGCAATTCCAAACAGGCCCTAATGACATATCTTGGATAAGTTGTGTAAAATAGAAAAGAAATGGTATTCTGGAGTCTGGAACCTTCTCTACTGAACTTGAGCTATTCATGTCTTGGCTGCATCAGATGCCGAAGATGTACAAATCTTGATGCCCTTCAATAGGTTCAGCAGCATGCCACATGTTGATTGTTTTGGCCTTGGGGCAGCAGGGTATTGTCTCAATTTTCTGGTGGAGTGTATATGCATTGGTTCAAGTAAAGGGTATGACACCATGCAGAAATTTATAGGAAACGAGAAAATGCAGTTGAAACCCATCTATATTCATAGATATAACCATGCCATCATTTCATCCAACTAATGTAGGATGGAAATATATGCTCTATCCTTGTATTGTTATTTCATTTCCTCAATGCTTGTGTATATTGCTACTAATTATTTTTTTCTCCTGTATTATCCATCTGTATGTAACATATTTGTGTACCTGCTTGCTGACATCGATGTTGTTTTCCTTTTTAAAGGTAATGATTTCAGCAAAGGATGAACCAGATACACCGGTATCTCCAGCTGTTGATGGATTGCTTAGAGTTCATAAAAGAATATCAGATGGTTTAGATGGTGAACCTGATCAGCCTCAACGAGGTGCTGGTACTGTAGGGCCAACACGGCTACTGGTGCCAGCTTCCCAAGCTGGCAGCCTGATTGGCAAGCAAGGAGCAACAATTAAATCCATACAGGATGCTTCAAAGTGTGTTCTCCGCATTCTTGGTAAGGTTCACATTTTTTTCTCATATTGTTGTTATAGTATGGTAAGGCTTCACCATATTGTTATAGTATGACAAATTGACAAGTCTTATTCTGTTTTTGATACTATTTTTTGTAGTCCCTTGCAAGTCTTCAGTTAGCCAAGGATCGACCATAATTTTTTCGTTGTATTTTTTTTGTCATTGAACCAATAAGGTGTATACATTGTGACTCATGTATTGCATGATTGTTCTTTCTTTCGTATGAATCAGGAAATAGGACTTTCAAAATTTCAAATGCCAAATTTCCCATAGTTTATTTAATGACTGAGTTGTGCCCATACAATGATTTATGATTAGCAGACTTTATAGGATCAACCATTTTCCTTGTATGTATCCAGTCTATTTGCTCAAAGGTAAAAACATTTGAAAAATACAGATATTTTGTGCACGCGTGCATATTTGGGGTAAAACCCACCATTTGAGGACCCAAGTCTGCTAGACGGACACATGCTGTACAGAATCTAATTCAACCATATATACAAGGGTGTAGCTAGCATGTACCATTCCCGTTTGCTTGATGTGTTGATTATTCTAGCTTGTTCCTTTCTTTACCCTTCTGTTTGGTTTGCTAGATCATGGTTGATCATTTGTACTGAAATTTCGTTAGGCTCCCTTGACAACTGTAATTAGTTTCGCATGAAGTCACACATGATGTATATGTAAAGCACCACTAATTTAACATTTTCCTTAACAGAAAATGTGCCACCTGTGGCATTAAATGATGACCGAGTTGTTGAGATACAAGGTGAACCTCTTGATGTTCACAAAGCAGTGGAACTGATTGCAAGTCATTTAAGAAAATTTCTTGTTGACCGCAGTGTTCTCCCTTTGTTCGAAATGCAGGTAAGTCAATTCTGTTGTTTTGCAATTTATTGTTTGCTTGCATGCAGTGTTCAGTAAGCATAATTTGCCTTCTTTACAGATGAAAGTGCACAATGTGCCTAGAGAGCAACCTATGCCAGCTCCTCAGCAGTGGGGTCCTCCTCCACCCTGGAGTCATCCATCAAGCCTTCCTCCTGGTGGCCCAGGTTATGGCGGGAATCCACAGTTCATGCCTCCACGGCCACAGGACAACTATTATCCTCCTTCCGATGTGCCCCCTGTGGAAAAGCAACCGCACTATGGAATTTCTTCATATGGACGTGATGCAGCTCCGAGTGGTGCTCCTGCCTCAGGGAATCAACACCCACCACATGGGTCTTCTCAAGTTAGTTGTTATAAATTTGACCGTTCTGAAGTCTGAACATGATGGATTGTTTGCATGCCTATTATTATGATTACTTACACCCCTATATTTGTTTGTTTTATTTGACAGGTGACGCACAGCATGCAAGTTCCTCTTTCGTATGCTGATGCTGTGATTGGGGCAGCTGGTGCCAGTATCAGCTACATCCGCAGGCATAGTGGTGCAACAATAAGTATTCAAGAAGGTGTTCCTGGAGAGATGACAGTGGAGATAACAGGAAGTGCCTCACAAGTTCAAACTGCTCAGCAGCTGATTAAGGTATTTTTCTTTGTTCTCTTAGATTGCATCAGTATTCTCACGCTCCCATCATCTGCATTTTGACTAAAATTCATGTGATATAGTGATGATATATTTCCTAGTCTCTCATATTGTCATCATATATTGTGCAAACTGCAATGCATTTATCTGAGTCCACCTCATCTGCCAAGTACAAACTGGATGAACCAGTGGGACATTTTCTACTTGCTGCATTAGATAGAAGGTAACGGCGCAGCTTCATCCCATTTGATTTATATTATCTGTACACAACTAATTTAAAAAAAAATCAGAGAGAAAGATGTACACACAAGACACAACTCTTCCGTCAATAGTACACATACACTTAAATATGAACGAAGTGGACAGGAAAAAAACCCTCACCATGGCTTGATACTGTAAGTCTGTAATCATTGTGTAGATGGTTGTGCTCATTTTCCAAGGTTGCTCGCTGCTAATCAAACATCACAAGTTACCAATTTTCATACCAAATAAGCCAATTTAGTTACAGTAAAAAATCAGCTAGCTACAATAAAAAAAATCATAAACCATCGTCATTCCGAACGCTACCTATAGCTATCAAAATCTACAAGAACATCATATCATATGCTGAAACTTTTCATCTTAGTTGACATGTTCGCCATCCTTTTCTTGCAGAATTTCATGGCCGAAGCTCACCATGTCATATGCTGAAACTTTTCGTCTTAGTTGACATGTTCGCCATCCTTTCCTTGCAGAATTTCATGGCCGAAGCTTCTCCCCAAGTTCCCCCACCAGCTCCCGCTGCTCCTTCTCAACCAGTTGATGCGAGCTACAACTCTTACCCGCCGTATGGAGGAGCATCATACGGATCCCCTCCAGGCGGCGCAGGTCCTGGCCCCCACAACGGAGGAAGCTACGGTGGTGCACCCTACCCGCCGAACTACGGATACTAATTGGAAGGAAAGGGTCTAGGCTCTAGAGAGAGGGATTTCGGTTTTGTTGGTCACTCTGTTCATCTGTTTGCGAACTTGAGATTATTAGGATCTCTGAACTTGGTGGTGTAAACTGCTTTCTGATGCCAGTAACAGCTGTTCTCTGAACTTCTTGGTGCTGTAAACCATCAACCTAATATCGCCTCCATACTCCCCAACTAATTCAGCTTTTGCCTAGCTGAAAAAATCAGAAAGAAACAGTTGAGGTTGCTAGTGGCGTAACAGGACTTTCTGTCACAGGGACCCATGTTCCATGAGCATATCAAGCACCCATGATGGGAAAGGGAATGAAGGATGATGAACAGCAAACGGGGTAAGCAATCAAGACCTCAATGTCCAATCGACCAGAGCATCTTGGAATGGCAAGATACCGCTCCCAGTTCATCATTTGGCCTGGAGAAACTGCAACTCTACTGAGACGGTTTGATCCGGTTCTTCTTATCCTCTATGCCAACCAATGGTCAATGCAATCCCGATTGGTTCACTGTATCGTGTTACTACCAAACGCCAGCTAGAGAACAATCTGATGAAACTAGGTAGAGACTTCAGATGAAACTAAGAAGCTAAGCAGGGAAAAAAAAAATTCTTGGGTCTCCCTCTGGCCATTTAAGGAGTTAAAGCCTAGCTTAGTTGGTGGAAGGTGTGGATGTATACTTGTACCATTTAAGTCTTTTCGATGCGAATTTGAGTGCCTATTTTCTTCTTAATTAAAAGAATACCTAGTTGCTCCTTGATCAAGGATCGCAGAGACGTTCCATGTATTGCGGCAGGCCGACGTGCACAGATTTGGGACATTTTTATTTTCTACAAGTTTGCACGCAATCCTTGGCTTGTAGCAAATCAAACTACCAGCAATTGACTTAATTCCTTTGCTGTGCTGCGGGTCCACATTTTTAGACTTAGGCGGCACGTTTTTGGAAGCCAAGTACAAATAATGTTTAGAATCACTTGGTTGGATCATGCAATGCACAAAAGGCACACTTGGTTTCTTGCAAAACACGGCTGTAGACGAGAAATTTGAGTGGCTTTTTAATGACAAAGATAAGTTCTCCTGTGTCAAAGCTACATGCTTTCCTTTTTCTATTTGTTAGTGGTTAACAAGATCATGATTCAGGAGTTAAGCAAAATAATAAATTTTGATAGCCATATACTCAAGTTGGCGACCATTTATCATTTTGTTAAACGTCATGTCACTAGATAAGCTGCATCGGAGCAAGATGTACCGACCATTTCATTTCATTTTGTTTTCTGAAGGAATTATGTGATAAAAGTACAGACATATCGGTGTCAAAAGACTTTTATGTCAAACATCAAATTCTCTGTCAGACATACATAGCTGTTCAAGGATCCAACCTTCCCATTCTTCCCTGTACATGCTGCTATGATGTACCAATCGATCAAGCTTTTTTTTCCTTGCTGATCAAATTCTTAATCATTAGCAAGCTAATAATACCCCACAGGATGGCAAGTTAGCCCGTCCTGTCCCTCACCAAAAGCCAATCGACCTCTTTTTTTGGCTGTGGTTGGTGGTTTAATTTTTTGAATTCTGATTGTTCGTAAAACAGAATATAGAGAGAGAGACTCGTGTGTGATTTTGAATGATATAGATGAATTCGGTACAGTGTTTACTACAATCAACTTATAAATCTTGTTTTGAAAAGACACAGTTTAAAAGCTAGGTACTATAGCATAGTTAAAAACCATAAATTCAAAAGAATCTAGTCATAGAAATCAACATGAAATAGAGGAGCTGCATTTCTTGGACAATTTGATTGTATGCTTCAAACGGAATAGAGAGGACATGGCATGGCTACAAAAAAGAAAAAGAAAAGGGAAAAGAAAAAGAAAAAGAAAAAGGGAGAGATGTTTCCTTGATGTTACATCCTTGCTTGAAAGTCAGGGTATGTCGAAGCGATGCTACGCTAAATCCTCCTTGACCTCTAAACACTAGTACTATCTACTATGTTAGCCCAATTCAAGGTTTTAAGAAAATTTGTTTACCAAGACACTTAGACAGTACTAGAATATTTAATTCCTTGTTTCTTCTCATATGAAATGCTAGATCGCCCAAATTAAGGCTGTACGTATGGATCGTTTTAAGACTTTATAAGTGTAGTTGACCATGCAATAAATCATCGGTTGGTGAGGCATTTTTGTACACTGAGCTACTCCAATAATAGTTTTTTTTTGCTATTTTAGGTTTTTTATTCTATTTTCAAAAAACCTCTACTAAAAACTAATTGCAAAAATAACATGTTTCTCTGTGACAGCGCAAAAATAACTAGTCATGTGTTCTCATTAGCCATGCTACCATATATATACACACACACACATACATACATACATACATACATACATACATACATACATACATACATATATATATATATATATATATATATATATATATATATAATTTTTGTGACTTGAATCAATGAATTGAGTTCGCGTAATATTCTCCGCTCTCATGGTATCAGAACGGTGCCGCTCCTGAGCCGCCGCCTCCACAGCTTCCGCCGCGCCCCCCCTGAGAGATGATCTCGTCTCCATAATCTCTTCCGGTGACTGCATAACCCGTAGTTTAAGTTGTGTCGCTGATCATCCAATCAGTTACCAAGTAGAGTTCTCCCCGGTCATTTTTAGATCTAATTTTCTCTACATTTTTTAATCATAAATTGGTTTATATCGCCCTACCAACCTGTCGATGTTCCTCGATTCTGGATTTCACCGCCTTGATTTTGACCTCTTTGGTGTCTCCCCTCCTCCGATAACATCGTGGCATGACGTGGCGCGCTCGTCGACATGGCCCTCCCTCCATGGCCTTCCAAGCACCCTGTCTACCATTGTCATCACACAAGATCATCATCGTCAACCCGTCATTCGTGAGCACAAGCCATTGCACCACCGAGAGCACGTCGTCCTCGATCATATCAGCATTCTTCATATACCGATGTCATCACAGTTCGTAGACATCTTCACCAAGGGGTTACCTATTTCTGTCTTCATGGAGTTCAGATTCAGCCTGAACGTTTGCATTGCCGACACTCAGACTACAGGGGCGTGTTAGTCCGACACCAAGCTTTTGAGTGAACTGGCTGGTGCATGAAACTTAATAGTTTGTACTCAACATCTTGATTTCATATTAATCTTGTGCTGTGTTTACATTAGTAATGTATTTCCATTAGTCGTACTAGTATATATATATATATAACCTTTTTATAATTTGAATGAATGAATTATATGGCATGATTACTTTAAATATTTCACGCTCTTAATTTGATCTTTCAATAAAGCAAAAGATGCTCGCTTCAGACACTGAAACCAGAACAGCATGTAGCTGGGGAAGCGCCAAGCGGCTCATCGGATTTCCCAATCGGCTCCATGCTCGCTGCTGGTGGTGCTTTCGCAGTCAGCGTGGCCTAGCTTCACATGACCAGCACAGCCATCCTTCGCCAAATGCTTGGGCCTCGCTGTTTCCTGAATGGAGCACGACGATCTACGGGTCTCCTAGGTCTGGGCAGACTGTGTTGGCGGCCGGGTGTGGCTGTGCTCGCCCTCGTACGCCACGATGAGCATCGCCGGGTCATCCCGGCACCGCTCGACGTGCTTCCTCGCCGGGCAGCCCCTGACGCTGCTGCATTTGTAGTAGCCCCTGCATCGCATTCAAATGATCGGGGCACAGTTACTCTTCTGTGGTGACAGAGAAAAGATGTGGAAAGAGGAACAGTCAACAGCATCAGCATGTGCTTGCTTTCATGGGGTAGCTACATTTTTCCTAGGGTTAAGTGCAGGCATTAAAGCTTGAGATGAGGTGGGGGAATCCAATGAGAGCAACCAAGATTTGGATGTACAAAGACAAGCATGGCAATCCAATGGGGACTGCATCAACAATTGACCTACTTTAGGCCCTCCATGACTGATCCTTCTTTTTTTTTGCACAGATGAGTGCAAGAAAGAGTGCACAGGTGAAGGAGCACAATGAGTGCCTGATGCAGATACGCCCTCCTTCGTGGTACAACATGGGGAATAATACATCATGACTAAAATGGATTTGATGTGTATTTCAGTGTCAGTTGACCACTGCCATTATCTAAACAACAGCTCAAATTTTGAGCTAAGCAAACTGTGGAGATCCTTTTGTTCATACCTCGGATGAGGGGAGCCCTTAATCGGTTTCTGCCCATACTTCCGCCATGAGTATTCATCCGGGGGTATATCGGCTATTTTGTTGCTAATGGCTGGCACTTTAATCGACCTCTTAATTCGCAATTTCCTGCAGGAAATGACAGCATAAATCAGGCTAAAGTCCATGATACCCAACCCAACAACAGAAAAGCATGACATCAAGAACACAGTCCACCTCCTCTTTGAGCAGTGGCACCTGCCGGTCGTGGCACACTTGCCGCCGCCATCCTCCCCCCTGCCCGTGCACCGCCGCCTGGGCGCATGGTGCGCATTCACCGGGTCGCTTGCCGCTGGCCCGCCGATCAAATGGAACGGCGGCTTCCCGTCCAAGCTAGCCACACTGCCATCCATACTCAGGGATGACATGAAAGACCTCGCCGACGACATCGTCCCGGTGCCGCCGGGGCTATCAAACTTCAGGCTGATCCCACTGTTGCTCCTGTTGAACATCTCAGCCTGCAACTTCTGCTGCTGCTGCTGCTGGAATGGGTAGCCATGTGCAGTAGCACCAAATTGGAACTGCGCCGACAGAGGCTGGACCAGCTTCGCAGCACGGAACTGACGATCGCTCTTGCGGATTGAGCTGACCAAATCCAGTCCTCGCGAATCCGGCCTTACGCCGATGCGAGACCACAATTGCGCAGAGCTAGTGGACTGAGATGGAGTGGCACTACTGGACACCATTCCCAATGGGGTGTTGCTGCTACTATCCAAGAAGCTCTTCTGGTTCAAGAACCCCACAGGCTTGCTTCTCCTGGAGAGCCTGCCTCTAGCATGCCCTCCTCCTCCGCCGCCGCCGCCGCCATTGCTGAGAAGGGAGACCACCTTCCTGAACTTGGCACAGGCTTCACCTGTCTCTGAAGCTATGCTCCTGAGCAGGGCTGGGTCCTGCTGCTGGGAGAGCAGGGCCAGCACCCTGTGGCAGCTCTCCACCGCCGCCCTGTTCGCCACCTCCACCTCCTCCATGGCAAACGCAGAAGAAAAACCAGTCATTTCTTATTGAAATCTTCCTTCGGCCTTCACAAGCAGCTCAACTTCTGGCAACTCTCACAGGCAACAGCGGCATCTGAACATATCACACACACACAGAGGAGAAAGAAGCAAATTACTACACAGATCTCCATGAGAGCCCATCAAGGTTATTACTTCACAGGAAATTTCAGCGACAAAGCAGCCACTCCTCAGTGAAACACATCGACATTTGGGACGGAAAAAAGAACCATCCGGGAACCGGATCGATCGCAGGAGATCGGATTTTGACGGCGCATGACGCCACCAACGATCTTTGCATCGAGGATTCAAAAGGAGCCCACATGGCGACGGCGCGCACAAGATTCCGCGACGGCTGGCCGGCCCAAGAAGGCACCACCCAAACCGCACCAAATTCGCACCGGAGAAGGCCGCGAGAGCGAGCTCACCTGCACGAGAATCTCCACGGGAGGACGGGCGGTGTTGGCGCACGGAGGCGTGCTTCATCCTCCCCTGCCGCGCCCGCGTAGTGGAGTAAGGAGGATCGGAGGGAGAAGGCAGGACAGCGACGTCCCGGTTTTGTACTTAGCTTATGTCCTCCTCACAACAAATAAATAAATCATTTCTCGGTCATTTTTAAAAATAATTTATCAAACCAATCTTTTTTAAATAATTTATTCACATAAATACTCATATTAATATAAAAAAAATTATTAACCGCATCCATAAGTTACATGTGAAAAGAACACATCCTATAGCTTACGCCAAAGTCTATTCAGCTATGGCAGATGACATATAGCTATGATTAATATCTTTTTAACTCTAGTTCAAATATTTATTCGAATAAACTAAATACTAGTAAAATGCTTTAAAAACCTACCCGATAAGTGCATTGAAAAAGACCGCAGAGAAGTTAGGGTCAAAATTTTTTGGAAGGATGAGCAGGTCGACTCATTGGCTGGGTAACACAATGTGGGCCATCAAGGCCTAGACGCAAGAGCACGGACTACCAAGACAAAGTACAGCCCACGACGCGGCTTGCCCGGGAATGTTGATGGGAATCGTCTCGGATGATGGCACGGGTGTATGGAGGTTTGACGGCGACTCGCCGGACGCCGGTGAGTCCGAGTAGCCATCTAGGGTTGTCGGACGGTGGATCCGCCCCTGAGACAAAGGAACCATATAAATTTTCTCAAAAGTGTCATGTAATGAGTTCTCCCAGCGACATTATTCCCTCTGGTCCCTTCTGATAAGGCGTATTAGGTTTGATTTGTGTTAACATCGGCGGCGCCCAATGAAAACGTGCCGTGTAAAATGAATCGTCATAGTGGTGTTACAGTAGTATCAATATACTCCAAGAAGTATTTAATCAATCGTTGGAAATAAAAAAAAGAAGCGATCATTTAGGAGTAATTACTAATGTTTAAGTGGTGTATAAATTGGATTCATGCAACAAGGTAGAGGAATGCAACAGTTGTAGTGGCTAGAACATGAAACTAGAGCACCAACTTTTAGCCTCACTATCTAGATTTGTACTACAAGATGATCTTCCAGACAAGTATGACCTAAGATAAATCATTATACTTTAGGGGAATTGTGGAGAATAAAAATAGATCATTAGGTCCATGGGCATTGGGGATTGGCGAAGTGTAGGTCAAATGACAAGGGGGGGGTGGGGCGTTCAAGTTGGTTTAAAGTCAGTTTTTACTTTTTTTCACTATTCAGTAATTTTATTTTATTTTTTTGTTTTTTAGATTTTAGGGCTTTTTTGCCGTTTCTTTTTTTCCCGTATTCCTTTGTATTGTCCGTGATAAGTTAATATGTTTTTTTAAATTTAATTATGTTAAATAAGCTAACTCAGCTACAGTAAAAAATAAATCAGTTACAATAAAAAATCATAAATCAACGACAAATTGAACGCTACCTAAGAGACTAAAATCTTGGCCCCAGATTCCATATTGGTGACAGAGAAGTTCTTAACAAATGAAGCTCGAGCAGAAGAGTAGTGCTATAATCTGTAACAGCTTGAGGCATTAAGATGACAAGGTCATATTACAATATGGAAATGCCACATTTGAATGTATTATATATCTTTATTTTAACATAATGGAGTTTTTATATATTTTATTTTAACATAATGGAGTATCAGGTAGAACCACTTCACTGTTTCATCTGATGTAATGTAAAAGATCTATACAACAACTTATTATGATCACAGCAACATTTAGTTTCATCCCTTCTTGGCACAAAAAGGATTGTGGCCTGGTATGGATTGGTCTCAAGTGTAAATATGCTAGTCAAACTCAACCACAGGTAGCAGCAAAATGGTAGTCTGATCGAATGCATGAACTGACGCTACAGAGAATTGCTTTTTTTTTTTGCGGTGGCGGTTTTCTGTAAATAAATAAATGTAACAGTTTCTGTATTATCATTTTGAAGTAATTTATCTAAAATTTTTTAAAATAATTTATCAATTTATCAATATTCAATTTATTCATATTAACGTATATGCTAGATCAAAAACCATCCGTTATAATCATCAACCTAGCAGAAAATAATGCCGCACGATGTAAGTGTCGTATGCATTCATGCAAGAACAGTCAGTCAGGCATCCACGAACTCCAGGTTGCCACGTATATGCAGTGTATGTGCATGTATGTAAGCTAAAAGACGCGCCACTCCACACTGGTTGCAATTTTTTTTCGGCTTCAACTTTTTTTCACTATTTAATAATTTATATTTTTTGATTTTTTAGATATTTTAGGCTTTTTTTGTATTTTTTTTCTTGTATTCCTTTGCATTATCTATAATAGGCTAACATATTTTTTTTCTATTTTTTATTTTTTAAATTTAATTATGTCCAATAAACCAACTCAGCTACAGTAAAAAAATTAGCTACAGTAAAATTTTAGCCAAAATCAGGAGCCAACTGTTCCGAAATCCAGCGTCGATAGGTTCAAGCTCGCTCGAAGCAGAAGGCGAAATCTGGACTATTTTGGTACTCTTGCGCATGAAAATTCCAATTTTAGTTCTTTTCATGTAAAAATTTCAAATCTAGTCTCCATCCCCACCGCACGTTTTGCCAGGAAGTGACACGTGACGGAGTCGTGCGGTCCTCGGCCGCACGATTCGCTAGGAAGCGACACGTGGTGCACTTTCTAGTGAATCGTGCGGTCCGAGACCGTACGACTCCACCACGTGTCACTTCCTGGCGAATCGTGTGGTCGGAGACCGTACGACTCCGTCACGTATCACTTCCTGGCAAATCATGTGATGGGAAGAGGGGTTAGATTTAAAATTTTATATAAAAAAACTAAATTTAGAATTTTCGTACGCTAACGGTACCGAAAACGTCATGCTTTTGCAGAAGGCATTCGACTGCGGAGGCAGCAGGCAAGAGCACGAGGGCAGGGGCAGCAGAATTCGATCGGGCCAATGCATGGATGGCACGTTGCATGCAGCCGCCCGGGCAGAGAGCCAGAGGAAGTCGTTTTGAAATTCGTGCATTAAACATTATTTTACTAACTTTAGCTATTAATATCTCTAGAGGTGTTTAGATTAGACACATAAAAAAATTATGTGTAGATTTATAAAAATATTTTTATAATATTATAATCCTACTAGATTTTATTAACATATTATACAAGATGAGTTGTTAAAATTGTATTTTAAAAATTGTTAATATCCAAAATATTTTTTAACTGCAGGGAGCATATATGTAAGTACTGCTAGAATGGGATTATGGGATGCTAAGAAAATTTTGTTATACTACCGAGTTGTGCTTTAGTGGATCGTAGTATTGGTAAATAAGTTTAAAACCCGATGGATGAAAAGAGATTATTCGTGAAAAGTAAAAAATAAAAAATATCTTACTTATATGCATTTGTCTGCTGTGAATATAGATTCTGATAGATTGATTTATATTTCAAACTATCAAGTAATTATGTACCAGACCTACTAGCATCCGTATGTACGATGACAAATTTTCTATCATACGCTTCCTCCACCGTTAGATATCTTGGATGTATATCGATTATTCGATTTGGTACAATAGAGAAGTTCATCTTTGCTCGATCTTTGGTTGCCGCTGTCTTGTTGGAGCTCCAGTTTGCCGAAGGAGGAGGAGACTGGCGAATAGTCTCCCTCGAGGACAAGTGGTGGTGACCTTAGACTAATGGTTGGTGTTGGAGCTCAAGATGTCGGTACCCAGGCTTATGACACCATGGTTGTAGGCTACTTCCAAGGAGGAGGCATGGGGAGGGAGAGGGAGATCTCTCGGTCACTACCATCTCACTGAAGCCCTAGCTTACTGGAGGAAGCGAGAGGGACGAAGGAGGAATCCGATCGGTTGCAACAAATTTACAAAATAGACGTATATAGAGATAGCAATAGAGAGGGGGGAAGAGCGGGAGGAGCATGGATGTGATAGTGGTTAACTACAGGTGGGGAGAAGTGTTAGGATGTGAGAATAGGGATTAAGAGGTATATACTTATGGGTGAATGGATGAGAATGAAACAACTACTTCGATTTAGTGCAACAAAAATCCCAGAAGTACAACAATTAGTTCTAAGCTTACAACAAATCTTCGTTCCGGTTGCAACAAACATGAAATCAACAAATAAAAATATGCAACAAATTTGAACTATTGGAGCAACAAAAGCAAGAACCTATTGCAACAAAAATTAAACCATATTGCAACAATAAAGAAAACATCGAAACATTTGCAACATTTGATATCTTGTGCTGTAATATTCAGAAATAACTGCCGCAAAAACTTGACTTACCCAATGACAAAATTTAAAATGAGAATAGAGGAGGATGGGGATGAGCCATTCCATTCACCAGTGGGCTCGGATCTGGAAAGACAAGGCTAGCACTACTCACCCTAGCTCCTTTGGTCTTGGTCCCACCAAATCTGGTGAGATTAGACCGCAGTGACAATAGGTTCGGCGAACTCTGGCCTCTCTATGGTGATGAAACAACTAATTTGATCTAGTACAAAAAAATGTCAAAAGTGCAGCAATTAGTTTATAAGCTTGCAACAAATATAAAATCAATAAACAAAAATATACAATAAATTTGAGCTATTAGGGCAATAAAAATAAGAACCTATTGTGATAAAAATTATATTTTATTGCAGCAACAAAGAAAAACATCAAAATATCTGCAATATTTGATACCTTGTATTGCCTGATTAAGCCCCCTATGTCCAAATCTTAGCTCCGCCCCTACTTCCTCCCCAATACCCATTTGCCCAGCTATGCTCGCTTGCGAGGGGCGGAGATAGGGGGCGAGCAGGGCCAGGCCCCCAATGTTTCCGTCTCTCTAATTAGTCATTAAGTATTTTAGTAATTATCTTATAAAATATTTATTTGGCTCTTCTCATGAGTGAGCCAAATTCACTTTTGATTAAATTATTAACATCTATGATCTTATTAGTAGACATAGAGCTAAATTTAAATTATTATAAATATAACTTTTTTGTATTGTTATGTTATATTTTTCTGTGATTACTATTTTTATACCAAAAAAAAATTATCATCCGTTTGGCCTCCTCTATATTCAAACCCTGGTTCCACTCCTAGCCCTCACCACGGCAACGGCATGCCGCCGCCGCCGCCATTTCATCCAGCAGCAGCCGGGTCATCGGCCAGCGTCATCGTCGTCATCAGGTCCGGTCCCAAATCTAGCCGTTCGTGCCGACGCATACGAAGGATTAATTCGTCACGCTTGATCAGTATGTGACTGGGGGTTTCCCTGGAGAAGCCAGAAACGAGTGCACGATCGATCGACACAGGCTGGTCTACGTATACATACGTACGTAGCAGTAGAACTGTAGAAGTAGTACGTACGTGGTAATATATACAGCGCTAGTCTACGTATGCATCTCCAACGTGTACTCTACCGAACACTAATTTCAGCGAGCACGAGAGGGTTGTATGTACGCCTCCATTATATTTACGCTGAGTATGAATTAAATTATGCTACGAACCATCCTTAGGTACGATTCTTTTTAACTGTATCTTATAGATTTTAGTCATAATATGAGTATTTATACGAATAAATCGAATACTGATAAATCGTTTAAAAAAGCTATTACAATAAATTATTTTAAAATAGTAATAAAAAATTATCTTATTTATTTATTTGAGAAAGCTATAAACCTTTTCTTATCCACCAGACACGCACAACGAATACACTAAGAGTTTTTTTTCCAAGAAGAAACAAATAGAATACACTAAAAATCATGCACTAATTTATCCATTATTAACATGACAACATCCAGCCATATCACACAACCTTTTTTTTCCAAGAAGAAACAAATAGAATACACTAAAAATCTGATCAAGCAAAAGCACATGCACTAATTTATCCATTATTAACATGATAACATCCAGCCATATCACACAACCCCACAAGGATTGCATTCGTTACAGCATTGGTACGATGACGACATGCCACGTCAGCTGTAGCTACTGCTGCTGGCTGACCTTGTTGAGCAGCGCGGTGGCCATGGTGGTGAGCTGGTCGAACTCGCGGTTGGCCCCGGCCATCGTGGCCGCGGCCGCCGGTGCGCCGAGCGCCGCTTCGCAGCCGATACCGGCCTGCCCCGTGAGCACCAGCAGGGACCGCGCCTCCTCCCAGCTCCGCGCCGCCGCGTAGCCGCGCATGAACTTTAGCGCCGGCACCGACGTCCCGTACAGGATGCCGCACGCCTCCAGACCGTCGCGCACGGCGGGGTCGGGCTCCCCCCGCGCCAGCGCGGACACGGAGTCCCGCGCCGACGTGCCACGCGCCACGGCCAGGTCCGCCGCGATGAGGAGGTGGCCGTGGCGGTCCGCCGAGGCGGCGCCGGGGCTGGACCGCAGCGCCACCGTGCAGAAGTCGAAATCCACGAAGTCGCGGATGGCGTCGCACGAGTCGGCCACTGTGTCGGCCGGGGCGGCGCCGCCGACGGGGCGCGAGATGGCCACAACGACGGCGAGGAGGGCCGCGGCAAGCAGTGCACTCCTCATGGTTTCTTTCTTCCTTCTTTCTTCCTCCTTTGCAAGTGTGTGTGCTCTTAATTTCTTGGTGGTTGTTTACTTGCTCGGTATTCTAGCTACCTTGTGTACTGTTTCGTTCTTGGCTTTCATCGAGGTTGTTCCGTGGGCTAATAAATGGATGCACATGATGCATATGTGCACGGATCATCGCATTTGCATTCTCGGCCATCATTTGGAGGTAGCTGTGATAGCCTAAAAATTTTAAAATTTTGAATACAAGCAACTTTTATTTAAATTTATTTTTTGTTAAATATGAAAAATCTAGCCAAAAATCCGTTTTTCTTTTTCGGAATTACACTTTCCACATTAAGGAAACGTATTCATGCAACCTGTTTTCTCTTCTGTTCTTGTCTACCTCGTGTCACGTTGCTAGTCGCTCGTACCACACCGCCTTACCCTGTTGCCGCCTTCGTTCGTTCCAAGCTATGCTAGCGCCCTCACCACCTTGCCCACCACCTCACTTCGGCATTAAACGCGGCCCACGCCAACACCACGCCATCCTCGCCGTTGAATTACAGCGCCGCCAACCACGACCGCCAACTGCTCGACATGCCTCACTGCAGTTTTTCTTTGCACCACCTCACGTGGCCACACCAAGGACAAACGATGACCCCTGCGCTGCCACCGCATCGCTGTCCCGACGCTTAACCCGTGCGACCGTCCACGCTGCTACCCACGTGTCGAGCTAGCCTCGCGCTGCTACTAGCGCCACCGCTCCTCGACTATCTCTACCACTTTCGTCTGCTCTGCTACCATGAGAGCGAGCTCCAGCTCGCTCTAGAGTAAACTGGGTCGCATGCCTACATGGGCTGCCAAGTTGGGCCGGCAAAGCTAACCCAAGGCAACTTTCAGCCCAACCAGCCATATTAGGTCAAGTCTAGTATTGTTTCACATCTAGCCCATACTGTGCATCCCAATACTATTCATAATCTAGCCTAATACTATCATTCAACCCAACCTGAATAATGTTCAACACGATCTGCAACACAATAAATGAGTTTAACACTATTCACCAAATTCAACCCATTAGGAATAGTACCAAATATATTATTGTTCAACCAAACAGTTAACATTCACTTAAAAACTGTTAAGCTTATTTATATTCATTTCGATCGTTTCAAGCTTGTCTAACCCATTTTTAACCTCGTTCAACTTAACCAAACTTCGTTTAAACCGTATTCGTCCAAACCACCTTCTTTTATATCTTTTGCTAGTATTTTATTATATTTTGTTTCCAGTTTGTATTTTGTAATGCGAAAACTTATTTATATTTGTTCTTTGAGCAAATTTGTTCAGTTCTATCGTAAAGACTCACGACTTTGAAAATACCATCACAAAGGAGAGAGGCTGTAAAATACCATCGCAAAGGCAAAAATTATTGGAAATGCCACCATTGTGACATTTTTCGTCCAAAAGCCACAAATGACCATTTTACCCCTTTTTTCTTTCATTTCATTCTATTTCTATTTTCTTACCCCATCATCAGCCATGCATGCCTTTGCTCCTGCCAAATACTCCCAGTCCCATACGTGTCTTTAACCTTCCTTCTCCCTCCAAATTAGGGGCAACAGCGTCATTTATGAAACTTTCTCTCTCCAAATTGGATGTTAACAATGGCATGGATGAAAAAGCTAACGACGATGACATTTTCAATAATTTTTATCGTTGCGATGGTATTTTGCAGTCCATTTCTTTTATGGTGGTATTTTCTAAGCTGTTAATCTTTATGATGGTACTGAACAAATTTGCTCTTATTCTTTTGCGCTAGCATCCGGATTAGACTGGAGCAGCTACTAGAGCAACCGAAGTAGATAGTGTCAAGCCTGAAGCCTACAAGGAAACAATCGAGGACTCTGTATAAGAAGGTAAATCACATGTTGATGATGATTAAATAATCCCTTAAATACGTCTTTATACTTAATTAATGCCCTAAGACTCTCATGATGATAAGCTTTCTAAAGCTATTTTTCAAGTACCTTGGTCGCAGGATTACTGTGCACTTTGCCCAACGATCAATCTGCTCGGAAAATTCATGAGATTGTTTGAGGACTCGCTTCTAAGAGATTCCTCCCATGTAATGGATAAAACATATGCTTTATCTTTCCTAGAAGGCATAACGTTTCAGCCCTATATCTCTGACAACAACCGCCATACAGTTATTCCCACGACTATCTCCCACTGATAATAACCGAAGTTCAGTTATCACTAGGTATCTCTCTCTTTTATTCTCAACTCAGTCGTACACTATCATGTTGCGTATCTACAGCTTGACATTATGAGTCTGAGATATCTTGTAGATAAAGTTAGACGACTCTGTAGAGTATAATAAATGGTATTCGAATACGCCATACTCCTAGTCAATAGAGTTATGTTTCATGGGTGATTCCTACAACAAGGTATAAGTAAAATTTTGATGATTTTAATATGAAAATTGCGGATAAAAAACCACTTGATAATTAAATAATATTTTTTTGTTCTAAGTGCAAAGTTCTTTGCCAGTAAACTTGCATATAATCTTATCATATTACAACCTATGACTCTATTCAGTTGAACACCTTGCATAGTAATTAAATAGACATCTCATGTGGCTTGCTGAGTATCTAGTGTACTCAAAGTTGCTTATTTTCATCAGAATAAATGCCTGAAGAAGGAAGGATGCATCAGCTAACGTGTTAGGGTTACGATCACACTCAAGCGTTCCTGTAGGATTTCATCAGTTCTTCTGAATGTAAGTGAAGTTTTGCGTTTGGATGCATGTAAAGCTTTGTAGTTTGGCCGTTATGTTATATTTCAATCAAACTAATTTTTTTAAATACTTATGAGCAGATATGATACTTTTTTATCGGTAACTGAACTGCCGGGAAAATAAGACGGTTCTATTTTTGAAATGGGTCATCACATTAGTAGGGTGAGTACCAGCAGTACATGCCTCCCCGCTGAAGTCAATGCTAGCTCCATACGAAAGATGCACTGCAGGGTACTGGACCCAAGTCAATAAATTTTTCTACAACATACTAACAATGTTTAATTTGTACAACAAAAATTGTAATAGCCATATATTGAGATCCCAACCCGTCGAACATGCTTTTCTCCGCTGTCCGATAAGAAAATCTGACGCATATACCTAGGGAGAAAGAGGAGAACGAAGGACATGTTTGGTTTGTCGTCAAAACAAAAGAGGAGAACGTAGGACATGTTTGGTTTGTCGTCAAAACTGTCCTGCCTAACCTCGCCAAAATTTGACTGGTAGATGCGAGTTTTTGGGGAGGCAGTCGATGGAAGGAGATAGCTAAGGCAACTAATCTTTGCCGGGTTGCAAGGTTTCCTTGCTAACGACCTGTCCTGGCCTGCTTTCCATTGGATTGGATTGGAGCCGGAAAAGGCAGCAGATGAGTGGTGTCGTCGTCCAATCACTGCGGCGAAGGTGGTTGGTCGTTCGCTGCAGGAGGCAGCGCAACCACCGTGCGTACAGTGGCCATTAATGGTGGATGGCTCACGTTATTCCGGCACTCTCCATTACTGCATGCGCTTCTTCTTCTTCGTCGTCGTCGTCGTCGTCGCGTAGGTGTCGCATTAGCTTGCTTGCGCAGTGACCCAGCCAGCATTAGCTTCGTGGATGGAACATTCCGATAGTGAGCTCTCTCTCTCTCTCTCTCTCTCTCTCTCTCTCTCTCATGGATGACGATTAACAGCAGAGGAACAACTCTTACTACTCATAAACAGAGTAGTACGCTAGCATTTGGTTTGTACTGATCAACACGTTCCTTATGTCATGGTCACTGGCTGGCATCATATGTATCTGCAGGAGATGTGATTGTGTCTGTGAATACACCAATCAAGTAATCAGGTGGTACTACCTTTCAGATGGAAGTTAGTGGTGGTTGTGCAGCCGGGAAACAGATAGAACGTGAGACTCGTTAAGATCAGAACCGACGCCTGCATAGCGAGGGCATGATCACACATCACATTAAACTTCACCAGTTCACCTCACTCCAGACACCGAAACGGACCACTACGAAAGTCTAATAAAACCAAAGCAAAACCAAGAAACAGAGGAGAGAGACGGCCACCCACCGTCCATCATGGCCACCTCCTCATCTCCTGTGCCCCCCGTTCTCCTCCTCCTCCTCTCGGTCGTCGTACACGGCGGCTCCGGCGCCGGTGCCGACGGGGCGTCGTCGACGGCGCCGCTGGACCAGCTGTGCGGGAGCCTGGGAGGCTTCTACGTTACGCCGGAGCTGTGCGCGTCGGCGCTCTGCGTGGACCCGTTGTGCCTGTCCGCCCGCGACGCGCCGGAGCTCGCGGCGCTCGCGGCCAGGCTTGCGGCAGCCAACGCCACCGCGGCGAAGGCTAGCCTCGAGGCCGCGCTCTCCCTGGCCGGGGAGGCCGTCCCGGCGCCGGCGTCCGCGGCGGAGGCAGAGGCCACGAAGGGCATGCGGTCGTGCCTGCAGCTGTACACGGGCGCCGTGCCGGCGCTGCAGTGGGCGGCGCGGTCCGTGGCCGCGCGAAGGTACCGCGGCGCGCGGGAGGTGCTGGAGGCGGCGCAGTACATCGCGTCCGGGTGCGCGGGCATGGCCGGCGAGGCGGCGCTGCCCAGGGAGAACGACCGCTTCAGCTCCATGGCCATCGTCGCGCACGCCGTCGTCGCCTCCATGTCCACCGCCTAGCTAGCTAATTCACCCACTCTTGACTTGCTGTAATAAGGCGCTGTGACAAGACAACTCATGCAGTGTGGGTTAAAAAATCGGACGTTTACTAATGCTGTTTCTTAATCTCTTGTAATTATTAAGCTTCGCGTTTGTGTAAAAGCTTTGTGCAAAGCCCAACTATGTTTCGGCCCATGAAAGGAATAAGGCCAGGCCAGTTGGGCCTAGAGCTGTCCAATGGACCGAGTTTTGGCGTGTCGTCCCGTGGCCCGGCGCTATTAGTCCGGCTAGCACAGCACGGTCCGTCTAGCTTGTGAACCGTACCGACACGACCCGATGGACCGTGTCGTACTTGGGCTAAGGAGGCAGCATGGCACGGCCTGGTTGCGACCGTGGGTCGGACTAGCACGGTACAACCTGGCCCGACCGAGCTTCAACAGACGTAAATGAGTCATGCTGGCACGGCACGGCACGACCTGTGAAAAATAACTGTTTTTTACCCTTTGTTGACCGTTGGGGTTAAAAAATCCAAAAAAATAGAAAAACAATTTGAAAAAATGTTGAGTTTTCCCCCTATATGGTTCAGTTTAGGGGAATACCATGAAAAAATGTTGAAAAAAAAATCTACACACCCCTCCTTTGATGTACATACGGATACCATGAATGTTCATTTGGTATTTTTGACAAATATGGTTCAGTAAATATGGTATTTTTAGTAAATATGGTTTTATTATTTTGGTAAATACGGTAGTTTTTTTAAAATGATTTGGTATCAGTAAATACCAAATTATTTCGGTATGGTATTAGTAAATATCATATTTACTAAAGTTGACACGAATTGTGAAACACTATGATGACATTTTAGCATGATAACAGACTAACAAACAATGATAGCCGGCAGCAAACAGACAAGATTTTTACGAATTATGTAACCACTAGCTAGCAACTACAAGTGAATAAAACACCAAAAAAACATATACACACCGAGCAAACAAGTAAACAACAGTGGTCTGGCTCATTAGCGGCCGCAATGGGCTGGGAGCAACATACGGACATAGTGGGCTTGCTGGGCCATCGGCCGAGCAAATAAACAAGCTGGGCTAACAGCACCGCAGCTTGCTGCAGCGGGCGAGACGCGGACTCGCGGAAGTCTTCGGGTCTGTTTTTTACTGTGGCTAATAGTTTTTAGCTACGATTGATGAATTTTTGATTGTTTGTGATAGAAATTGTGAAAAGAGAGATACTCACTTGCGATTTTTGATGATACAGATATTAGTTTTTTAACGTGTACTACAATTAACTTGTAGACTCTATCTAAAAAAATACTCCGTTTAAAGGCTAGTTACTGTAGCAAAAGTCAAAAATGGTTTTTAGAAGCCGCAAAGAACAGGCCCGAACTGCTCTGTTTGCTTGGTTTGTTCGGTTTTCAACAGGTTTTCCTGAAAAGCGAATTACCATAAATCATATTTTTCGCATACCATACCAAATACTGATCAAATCGAATTTACCAATACAGTTTAGTTTTTTCGGAACCGTTTCTTCAGATTGGTAGATGCACACAACCCTCCTTTCAGTGGCGGGATCAAACCTTAGGTTACCTTTATAACCCGAGGCCTGGCAACAAAAGTTCAAAAAAAATTCATTAAAAATCATTAAAACATAGAGTTGATCTAAGAGCATCTGGACCAGCCCAGGGGCTTGGCCTGGTTCCGCCCCTGCCTCCTTTGATGCGCACCGTCCAATAAAAGTTCTTGTACATTTAGCACATCAACCTCTAAAAGTTTGCATGTGTAGGATTGTTTCCATGTTCAATTGTTTTGTGTGACTTGGTGTCACCATTATCCGGCCATTGCGCAGATATCCGAAATCGACCAAACTAAGTAGAAAGCCGATTCGAATTCGTATTCAAGCCAACAAGATGCCTGCAAGCAACGAACGTTCAGTTCTTTGGATAACACCAGGCGACAAACCGTCTGAAGAAGAAAGAAATTGCTGAGGAAACAACAATGCCCAAATCAATCAGAACAAGTGAACAACATATCGGCAGTGCAAGTCACTTTGACCGAACAATTCAAGATTTTGATCTCCAAACAATTCACAGTCTACTGTATTGCAGCAATTCAATCCAGGATACAGCTGAAGAAACAAAGGAGCTGCAGTCCACTGTTGCCATTCATCCATCCCTTCCAAGCGACGGTTAACGATATATCCTCTCTTTATCCAGCCTAAATTTTCAATTCTCACCGACTACCGAATTCCAAATTACAACGACTTTCATCTGTATATCAAGAACGAAAAACGAACAAATCCTAATAGAATCGAACAACATCTAGCTAGCAGCATCAATGGGAGCATGGATATGAAACAGTGGACTGGCTGCAGCGTGAGCCGGCCACATTCTTGAGTACATGTCAACCGGGGAAAATCCTCCATTTTTGATGACCTGTTCCCACTTCCCTGGGGGGCAGCGCAGCGCAACCTTATGTCAGATCAGGAGATTGCCAGGTCGAACATTGCACATTCAAGAAGACGCAGACTTTGGCCGCCCGTAGGATATCACCATCACATAGTCTCCACCGGAGGAGCCTACCACCATCTGCAAAGGGCGCGCTGGGCCCACCCTCAGCCACCGCTCTACCAAATTTCGCAGAGGTTGTGCAGGGTTCACTGACTGCCCACAGCAGCTTATTTCAACCTGTAAACACCAAGATTGGGTACTATTCAGACAAGTTGTGATGCTGAACTCAAAGCTAACGTCCACATAAAAATAGAATATTTTGGCAGGCCATTATTCATTGTGTGAGTAAACTGTACCTTTTGATCACAATAGATGGACAGGTGGCAACACTGGAACACATCATTCACCTCCATGCAAAGTGATAAAAAAGTGTTGGTAACAGCAGGTGTTTTTTTACCTCTCAGTTTCAGCACATGCCAACATGTACACAGGTTCCAATAATTACATTGCCGACATTCTTTACACTATGAACTCCATAACATGCTTATAGCCTTAGATATTTCATGAGTGCGGCAAAAAAAATTTAAGCACAAGGTAACAATTAAGTCGGCAATACTGGAAGGTAGAAGTCTCACCTCAGACTCACTTGGAAGACTGAGCTTCTGCATAATGTACTTTTGGATGGACGATGCAGGTATATTTCCATCTCTATCATTAGACAACGCATTAGCCAAAACTGAAACAGCTAAAAGATATTTAGTTGCAAAATAACAAAAGTAGCCGCTGATTACACTAATAGATGTGCAAAAGTGACCGCAACTATAACAAAATTAAAAGAGGGATCAAGTTCACAATCAAGCTATGAAAGCTAGCTGTATCTACTACAGAAGAAAACATACAAGTTACTGAAGTTGACACTTTGACTCCTCTGCCAGGCTAGCTATAAAAATACTTACACATTGTACATGGACTAAAGTGATCACGGGGCAGAAAGAACAAGCTTATGAGTTGTGATAACTGCATGACCATACAGGAACTGTCCCTGAGCAACAGTCCTATTCGGTTTCACATAGCATAATGGTTGAAACAATTGGAAACAAAGAATGTTATGGTATAAAGGTTATAATTAGCCTGACGCAGCAGCAACTAACACACTGCATCAAAAACTCGGCCATCAGTGGGAACTAATGATCAATCTCAATCACCATTGGCTGATCTGCATATCTAATCCCCTTCCACATGCATGCATAACTAAACCAAATCCAAGCAAGTAATTATGAAGTTAATCAAATCAGTTTTTTTGTCAAATAATAAGTTACACAAACTTTCACTGCAAAGTTATATACTTTGGAGTAACTAAAGTTATGCACTTTCTTCAGCTGTGAAAATACATGCACATCTGCGCGACACCATTGGGTAATACCATGGCATAGCATCTCCAAAGGCCGAACATATTTTTCTTCACTTGTAAGTTCTAAACAAAGCCCCCTCAAGCATCATGCTTTTCCATAATTCCATTAGAAACACATAGAAAAGTTCAACGCCAAGAACATCCATTTCAAATGCATATTTAGAGAATAATTCATAATGAGAATTATTGGTGCATCTGCAGCAGAGCTGAGGAACATGAGCTTACTTTATTCTCAAATAGTGGGCAGGTATCTGTGGCAAGGGTGGGACTCCTTTCCTGAAAACAATTGGATCACAGAAGATCAGGGGGGAGGGGAACACACCTAAGGTATTGCTTTGACTGACTTTGAGGGCTATTGATACTATAATGGTGACTTACTGGTCAAACGAGGCAATCAATGAAAACCATACAGGGTTTAATGCCCTATCGTTCTGGCTAGCTGCAGCACCAGAAGCTGCATTGGCTGAAGCTTGAAAAGGTTTCCTCCCCCGGCCAGCTCCTTTCCTTTTAAGCATCATTAGTGGCACAGGAACATCTTTCTTGTCATCTTGAACTTTGGACTTCTGCAGATGCTCCCTAGCCTTTGTTCTGCTAGCATGTTCACTACCAGGAGATTCATTGAGCTGCTCTACCTTAACAGCTGGACTCTGTGCACTTGATCTGAAGGGCTTTTTGCTTGCAGCCTCTACAAGACAATTTAAAGGTCTCCAGAGCTCTGCCTTATCCAAGTCCTTATTATCACCTGCTTTATCTTTACTAGAGGGACGACTTGATGTTTCCGCATTTGACAATACCTGTAAATGATACCGTCAAATGACTGCTAGTGATACTATGCATTCTTCTATTGATTCGTTTTTTGAGAATTTGGTATGCACACAGATGCACAATCTCCATGTAGCTAATTTGAAAACACAAAGTGCAAAGCTACACAAGTAATAGGGTATGGTTCAATTAGAATGCTTGAGTATTTCTTTACCTGTCTTCTTGTTTGAGGTACTTTGCTCAAGCTATCAAGCAAGCTTGAATTGTCAGCATGCTTATTGGCATTATCATTATTTTTTTTTACAGGATCAATGATAGGACCAAGGCCACGTAATGCAGCGGCAGCCTTCCTGGTAACAGCTCTTGTTCGGCGCCCTGTCAAACCCATTGGTGTTATTCGAGGTGCATTGACCACCAATGAAGAGATAGACCTCTCTTTCCTTTTAACAGGCAGTGTAATGGGAGATTCAACATCTTCAGCATTAACCTTCTTTCTTTTGAATGGAAAAACTTTTGCCCTCACATCTTGCAAATTGTGATCAGCTCTGAAATCAGGATAGTGAAAAATGAGTAGTAGAAAGCCACAAGTTAACAACATAAAATTCTATTCACCGAAATTTCCCCCCAAGTCAGAACAGCTACATGATGTTTTCTCTGGGGAAAAAAAGATTTCTTGGCCAAATAGTAGCATTCAATTGTGTTTCAGACTATAAGCATTTCTTTGGTGAAGGCACACAGCGAAGTCACACCCAATATAAAGACCTATGTAAATGTGCTCCCCCATGAACAAACGGTTGTCAAGAAGCCTTCAAAACACAGAGATATAGTGACATCAAAGTTTTGGTATTAGTAAAGCTCAAAATGATGTCAGACGATTATTAAAAAGACAAAATGATGCCAGACAAGAAAGAACACTTGTGGTCAATTGCACAATGCATATCTTTAGAAGGGATTCTTATATCAGGGCTTTCTTGCGAGTGGAATATTATGTTACAGAATGCATATTTGCGCTAGGAACCTCAAGCAACATGGATGTCGTATTTCATATAAGCTAGTTTGGACAATTGCAGGAATCTCTACTCTTCACTGGAGTGCAACAATCCCAAAAAGATGCTCCAGTTATGCAGGAGCAACATAGATACATTCCAGCTTGTTCAGAAAGCTGAATAGGTCCTTGTACAGCAAAGCTTCTAATTTTCTATGCTTCTGTTCTTTGTATTATCTGTAGTTCATTGCAACTACCTATTATGGTTTATGCTCAAAGTTGAAGTTCCGACATCTTGTTATCAAAGTAGTGCCAATAAACACATATTTTGGCAGTAATAAAAGCACAAGAACATTTACCAAAGCAAGCAATTTGTGGTCAAACAAAAAACAACTGCTCACATTAATCCCCAAAACACACACACACACACAAAGGTTATGAGTAGAATACCTAAGCTTCTCAACTGGAGCACAGCCAAGATCAATTTTACATACTGGGCAGTAGTCTAACTCCTCATCATTCAGCTTCTTATAGATACACTTTCTACAAACTGCACAATGCAAAGAAGAAAGCTCAAAAATCATGAGGAATCAAGAGATGTGGATTTCATAGCATAGAAGACTGGCATAAGGCAATATATTTCATTTGTCAGGGGGAAAAAGCTGCAGCACAAAATTTCCTTTCCATGAAAAACATAAAGAATGTTCTGAAGTTTATGTATATACTAGGAAGGAAAAAAGATGCATGCAAATGGAAAAAGGCCTCTGACATTACAAGCATGGGCCATATAGCTTGAAATTCCAAAAAAAATGTTTACAATTAGACTAAGGGGATCAAAAGACAACTGATATGATCAACAATACTTATATACAGCAAAATCATACACAAAAAACACGATTATGTTGAAACATTAATAAGTTGTTCTCATATTCTGCAGAGTTAAGAACAACAGCATGATCTGCATGCTTTTGCAGAACAAAAGATTCAGTATAATAAAATTCTATCAACCAATTGAAGCCAATGTTTACTTGATATGCACACATGTGTCCAGTCTCAAAAACAAGAGAAGGAAAAAAAAACTAGGAGGATAGATGCCCAAGAGATCAAAACCACCAACATTGCTTCTCAGCAACCAAAATGTAGTAATAAAGTAACCATTTCTCAATACCAGACATATTATTCAAAAGGGATGTCTTTGAATAAGCTTATTTTAGGACAAAGCTACAATTGGCTAAATAAAATGGTATTGTAGCCATAAAAGATGTTACAAGGAGGCAAAGCCCAAATGATTATGTGCATCCCAGCAAAAAGGAAGTAAAAGGAAACAAAGGAGCAATGGATGTGCATATGTGAGGAGTAAAATAAAGTTAATATAACATTTTACAGTAAGTATAGGATTTAAAACCTGAATGGTCTGCCCTAGAAATACTAATTCCTTTCTAAAAACTAATAGCACACAAAGTAAAGAATTTACAAATGTTGGAAACAAATCAAGATCGTCAGTATCTCAAGGGCACAGACAACATGAACAATTACACCAACTGATTCATGCATGCAGAGCAATTAAATAGTTTGCAGATATTTACAGCACAATGATCCATACTGAGGACCCAAAAGTTATGCGTACAGTTCCACCAATTCCAGGCCAACATTGCAAGGACCCCACATGCAAAACAACAACAAATGTAGGCTAAACCAATCGTTCCAATCGCTTACAGATACTAATCTAAATCATGAACTCAAGTTGAATACCAACTCACACCAGAACACTGCAAATCACATAACATCATGATTAGTAGCACGAGAGAACTAAACAACTATCTAAACAGGATTACAGGCACCAAAGCAGCTCACGGATTTGCACAAAGACCACAAATCTACGTAAAATCCACCTCTTGAAGCCCAGCATTGATACAATATCACATCATGGGTCTAGAAACTAAACTGGAGCACAGCCCAATAAGGCAAGAATCTGGAAGTAATAAAGTTGCCAAACGTGGTCAAGTCAAACCCACGAACCCAAGCTACAAAGTCCCCAGATTTACGTAGAATCGCAAGGCGGAACCGCGACACGAACTATAACGCACGTCAAGAATCGCAATCACGCAAGGACGCCAAGAAGGCAAGAACCAGGTAGGCAATAGCAATACAGCATCGCCGGATCACGAAATGGCGATCTCGACGCCACCAACCGACGTCGCAGGCGGCCAAATCGGGAGCCCCAAGAACCAAGCACTCGCCGAATCGTCACCGTAATGCTCGTGAACGCGTCAAATCGTCGTAAAGATTGGAGCTTTCGAGGCTCCCGGCGTGGTGGTACGGCGGTGGAGTTGAGTACTCACATGTATGGAGGCACTCGGAGACGGTGGTGGCGTCGCGGAGCAGGCAGTGGCAGAGCGGGCACGTCATGCAGCGCGCGAGCAGCTCCCGCTTCACCATCACCACCCCGCTCCCCTCCCCACGCTGCCGGCGCCAGCGCCCCCCGCCCCACTCATCCTCCGCCTCCTCCTCCTTGACCCCCTCCGCCGCCTCCTTCCCCTGCTCCCCACCAGCCTCCGCCATCTCTGTCGCCTCAGCAACCGCCACCGCAGCCGGCTCCTCCGGCGGGGCCGGCGCCTTCTCCGGCGATGCGGGCCCGGTCTGCATGGTGTGGGGCCCCCCGCGCGACTAGCTCCGCATGCTGCGGAGGCGCAAAGGCGGGATTTTTATCCCGCCGTCTCTCTCTCCCCAGAGCGTGGAAATGGGAGGAGAGATCGAAGAAGAGGTCGACGAGGAGGAGGAGGGGAAGAGAGTTGAAGAAGAGAAAAAAATTATTGACGTATTTATCGAGGGAAGTGAAGGACGAGTGGGGGAAGGCAAAGGAGGCTGGCTGGGTCTGGGTCGGTTTAATTTTGCTTTTAATTTTTTGCTTTGTTTTTTCTTTTGGTGTGCAAGACAAAACTAATGTATCTGGTTTTCTTTGGCCATACACTTTTCCTTAAGGGGTCATACGCATTTTAGTTCACCATATATGTATATATATACATATGTATATATGTGTGTGTGTATATATATATTGTATCTCACAATATAGAGAGTATCTCGCATAACGGAGAGTATGTACGTGTAGTATACGAGTATTTAAGACCATCTAGGTGGTATGAATAATTTTTCAGATGTGGTATGTATATTTTTTTCGATATACTCCTTTTCATGTGTGTATATAAATGTATTTACAAAATACACTAAAAACTATAGACTGTCTTGCAATTTTTTCATGTGATTCACATTGGAGTATCTTATAATTAGTACATGAGTATATCCAAGATGATAAAGGAGTATTTCAAGTTCGTTTAGATGGTATATTAGAGGTGGATGTAATTACACCCAGGTGTAAAAAATATTCCTTTATCATCTTGAAATACTCCTTTATCACTTTATGTATACTCATGTACTAAATATAAGATACTCCAATATGAACACAATATATATATAGGGTTTGTTATTTTTAGCATTGGTTTATACATGTGACTTATGACTTTTAAACTGTTTACGAGAGAATACGGAGTAACAGAAACTCGTATGTGATTTTGATCAATATAAATAAAGTTATTATAGTGTGTACTATAATTAATTTATAGATTCTATCTCAAAAAGACACTCTATTTAAAAACTAGTTATTATAAAAAAAAATCAAAAAGTATCTTTTAAAGACAAAAAGAAAAGGCCCATACATAGTAAACACCGTATCAAACTACTATGTGACCATGATGCGATGTTTCTTTTTTTGCGTGATATGTGCAAAACAAAACCAATGTGTCTGGGCTCAATTATAGCTAACAACTTTTCATCATATACAATGTGATTTGTATTTTGCTTTTGCTTCTAGTTTACGATTCTTTCGTGTTTCTCATTGTAATGGTATGGTTGTTGTGTTGCTTAGTTTTCTTCAATTCTTCTCTTCTTCGTGTGTTTTCTATGTGACCATGATGGGATTTATATGCAAGAAGATTAGGAGAGAAGATTACATGGTTGATGGTAGTATTACATTGCAATCCTAAGTGTTTTTAGGTGGTTTTGGTGTGAGTTTCTTGTATATGCAGAGAAAACTACATGCAAACCATATTAATATCGCAAGATATACATAATAAAAACCATATCAAAATGCTGGGATAATTGTATGATATATTTCTTTGCCATCATATTTGTTCTTGTTCATACATTCAATGCATGGTGAGCTAGAAAAGACAAGCCTTCCATCTAGAGATGGCAATTTCCCTTAGGGGGTGGGCCCTGCGGAGAATTTTTCCATCGAGGACGGGGGCAGGGGGAGCTCTCCCCCCACAAGAACGAAGGCGAGACCCCGCAAGGCTAGCAGGGCGGGGACGGGGTCATCCTCCCCGTGGGGCCCTATGGGACCCAGTAAAATCAAAATATATTTTTAAATAATATATTATATTTTTAAAATATAGGGGATTGTATTATTTTTTTTGTATATTTAGACTAAAACTTGAATATATATATTAGAATATATATTTTAAAACTATATTTTTATAAAAAAAGTATACCTAAATAATTATAAATTACTAAACAAAGTCGTTTTATTATTTTTAAAAAATATTTTATTTTTATCAACTTTTGGTTGTATATATAAAATGTTTTTTATTGTTGGATGGATATATTGCTTTTTAGTTTCTAGTTTATATTTCTTCTAAACTTTATGCAACAGTAATGTTGTGGTTGTTGCGTTGCTCAAATTTTAAAGCAAGCAATCTAAAAGCTTAAGGTATTGATAATAATCTGTGGTTTAGAGTATATATGTGTGTTTTTCTTTTAAAGGAAGTACTAAATATCACTATTATTTTCGTATTTCATTGTAAAACAATGAGCGGTTTGTTTAGCTAATGGAAACAATTTTGTATGTCCTGTATGCTCGTTAGTGTGGTTTTGGTATGATCTTATGTTTTCAAAACTACTATTTCGACAATATCAGTGTAACTAGACATGCATGCTAGAAACCACATCAAAACATCAGGATGATCACATTGTGACAACTTTTGGTGACATTGGTGCATCTTAATTTGAAAACACAAACTGTCTATCCTTTGCTAAACAAGCTTTCTAAAACTAGTAATGCATCAAAACAGCTCATTGTTTTACGCTAGCTCTGTTGGACCCCGGAGCATTGACTCTCGGATCCTCTGTGTAAATCGCACTAGTTCAGAATCAGTTAGTGTACACGGCTATAGCAAGGATACATATCAAGTACAAATGACAATCTTTATTAAATAACATAGTACAGTTTTATGGTCAAAGTTTACAACCACGGCCTATAGGCCAAATTAAATAATAGCAATGAAAGATAGAACCGAAGTGAAAGAAGCCCACTGAACCTACCCACAGGCAAACGACAATAAGATATGGCCTACTCGTTCAGGTCCTCACTGTAATCCAAGTCGTCCTCTGAGATAGGATAGTAAGGATAAATACAAACTTGTACTCTGTAAGTCAACCAACGACTGCAATATAATGATAAAGGCAACAAAAAGGGCATATAGGGTTATTTGAGCGTAAAGTAACATTTAAAGAAATATAGTAAATAAATATGAAATTATTGAATTTAATGTAGTAAGTAAAAATAGTGT
Organism: Melocanna baccifera; assembly: GCA_036346265.1. Lineage (NCBI taxonomy): Eukaryota > Viridiplantae > Streptophyta > Magnoliopsida > Poales > Poaceae > Melocanna > Melocanna baccifera. The sequence continues at coordinate 18,833,513 of CM070710.1, forward strand.
TGTAAATAAAATTAATACCTTTAGTGCAGGTCCATTCTCATACTAACCTAACCACGGACATCCCACCTGGACCATCTTTTCCAAAAGATCTTATTATAGATTCCATCCATCCATAACCTTGTTAAAACCATTTTGAAAAACAAAATCTAATCCGTGAAAAACTTTACTCGGCTAACCCATGACCATAGGTACAACTATTTAGGATAGTTTGTACACTCTGCAGAGGTTGTACAACTTTATTTACAAGACATGATCATCTCATATTGTCACGCGATTAGCACACTTTCTTAGGTGTGCGGTGGAGAGATCATGATAAGGTCTTTACAATGCAAAACCATCAACTTGACCACGCTTCCACTAAGGTTTCACTCCAGTAAAGAATTCACCAAATCGGGACCCCCTCTTGTGCCGTGGTGATTTCTCATGGTCTACATCATGCTCACATTCAACCTGTAGCGAGACTCATATTGGAACCTGCAAATTAGTCAGCTAAAACTATCCTATACTAGCCTTGTGGCAATACAATCGGGCTTTGTAGCAGTAACTCACAAATCGGTCCTTAATTGACTTAGATACTTTCACATATCCCTTGTGTCTGGCATCACCATTGTGTCACCGAATAACAAAGTGTGCTTGCAAGCACCTACCACATAACCATTTGCCTAAGTCTAAATCAGATTTTATATTATATTTTGAAACATTTCGTAGACTTTCTTGACTCACCGAAGTCAAGAATACATTTTAAAATCTTCTCATTTTATGTGAAAAAGTTATCCTAATTCTAAAGTTATATCTATACAGGTCTAAGCGTTTGCTACAGAAATTCTCTAGCCATACTAGTGTACTAATTAGAGTTTTATTCTAAGGTGATAAGGTATCGGGAAATTAATATCAATGGAGGTATTAAAAAGTATGCATTAATTAAATTGAAAGCTAAATTGAAATACATTGAATAAAAATATGCATGCAAAATAATTTAAAGTAACATAATTTTATTTTGCAATCTAGGATCAATATGATCAACGTATGTGACTTGCCTTGCTTTGCTAATTGACGCAAATCCTCATCGAAGAATTCTTCCTAATCATCATAGTCTACACGTGAAAATACCTAAGCAAACTCAAATAAAATCTAAATAAATCCAAGTAGACTCCAAATATTAAAAAGGAGGGCAGAAATGGATAGATTGAAATTTTTAAAGAATTTAGAAATTTGAACGAGTTTATTCGAAGTTAGGATGAAGGAGACAGCTCCTAGAACTGTGAAATTAGAGAAAAAGAATAAATCTAGATTTTTGGAATTATTTTTCTATTAAAAAAGAAGATAAGGGTGTCAGCAGGGGATTTTCCATTTTCGGCTGAATTATTTTTCTAAAAAAGTAGAATAATGATGTCATGCTGACGTCAACCCTATGGTTGACTTTTTGGACCACAGCTTGACAAGTGGGCCCAGCCTATCGTGGACTAAGTTATGGACTATTGCCAGCTGAGGTGGCAAGGGGAATTATGTGACGTCTATGTGGTGGGTGACTAGGCTATTTTATTGACATGGCAGCCAGGTGGTTGACATGTGGCATACACGTGGCACGAGAGGGTTAAGGCGTTGATGTGGCTGCCAGTTGGCACCACGTGGGATGGTATGTAGATGTAGCGCTATAGGTGGCTGCCACGCAACACGGTGGACGCTGATGCGGTGGTTGGCTACTCATGCGGTCGGGCTACTGGTGTGGCACATTATGTGGTGACACTTGGCTTTGTGCGTGCTGAGGTGGGGCGCCACTTGGCATCCACGCGGGCTAGAAGTGCCGAGGTGGCATCGCCGACCAATGGCGCTTGGGGCCCAAAGGCTCGCTAACAGCGTGGTGCTCGGCGGCAAACGGCGAGGGGAGGCCGACCGGTGGCGCTTGGGGCCCAAAGGCTCGCTAGCGACATATCGCTCGGAGACGAACGACGAGGGGAGAAAGAGGGAGAGGAGGCTGCAGCGGTTCTGACTCACATGAACGCAGAGCTTGGGGAAGCCCGTAGGTGGCCAGCGGCGATGGCAGTCGGCTCCGGCAAAGTGGCAACACCGCCGGTCTTCGTCGCTGAGAAAGGGGAGACGGGGTTGGGGACGACGTGGTGAACCTGGGAGTGGCAAACACGAGGAACGAAGGGGCTCAGGTCGGCGGCAATTGTTCGCCGGAGGGCGACCGCGGCTCAGAGAGAGAATATGCGCAGTATGGGGGCGGTGTAGAGCCTGAGAGAGGAGAGTGCAGGTGGAGGGAGGTGGTGCGAGGCATGGTAGAGCTAGGGGGCACCTTTTATAGGCTAGTGAAGGAGGGGGTCAGTGGCAATTTCTCACTAGAGAAATGGGGAAGGCGGCGGTGATTGTGGGTGAAAATGGTGGAAGTGGGCGCGGGAGAGGGGATTCGGTGTGGTAATCGGGGAAGATAGGTGCGAACCGTATGTGAAAAGAGAGAGAGGAAGGGGAGTCCTAAGCAGCGAGGTGGCAGCGGAAATGGCGGTGCCGGTTGGAGGAGAGAGAGGAGAGAGGAGGAAGGAGAAAGGGGGAAGAGGAAGGCCGGATGGGCACCACGTGGCCCAGGGAGGGGGATCCGGCCGTCCGGAGATGATGCCATGTGGTGGCGGGATTTAATCCTGGCCGACCACGTGCCGGCCGAGAGGGGGGAAGGTTTCAAATTCCTTTTTGTCCTTTTCAGAAAACACTAAGGCTTAAAATAAATACTAAAAATAACATAAAAGTCCAAATAATTCTAGAAAAACTCCCACAAATTCCTGGAGACAATTTGAACTTAAGAAAAATATTTCCAATGTATTTTGGTCTTTAATTTTTGTACTAAAATACCTTTTTAATTTTAAAATTGGTTTTAAAATTCTAGAAAATTCAAATAAAAGCCAAATGAGTTCAAATACTTAATTTGAATTAGAATTTTTTTATAGAAATTCAAAATATCCTTTATTTAATTATATTTTATATTTTTAATTAAATTACTTGTCAAAATAAAGCCTTTTTAAAAGAAGAAAAACAGGGCTAAACAAATTTTAAAATTCAAGCAACCAAAAGCAATTGTTTTATTTTAAATTAAATCAAATTCTTTTTACCCTAATCTGTGAAATAAATAGCTACGCTGTTGCAAACTACCCCCTTAAAAGAGAATCTTGTCCCTGAGATTTGAACGGGCTAGCAAGAAAATGGGTTTGGATCTTACAATGTGTGGCTTGAGCTGAGATTTGATTTAGATGTCCCTTCATCCACTTTCTATGGCCTTCTGTTTGCTGTCTGAAGGGCATTGGCTGTTGGTGCTTTAGATGTACCATTCCTTGCTACATGTTACTTCTTGGGGCAGTTGTTGGCATAATGCTCTGTCTCATGGCAATTGAAATAGGTAATTCCTGTTGTGGAGTTTGGGTCCCTCTGTGGGAAGCCAACTACCAAGGCTTTGTTATCCTCGATATTGGGAGAAGTGTTGGTTGGGACTCGTTCTCTGGTTGATGATGATGGTTGGAACCGATTGGCTTGCTGTAGAGTTCTTCTAGCTTTGGAAAAGCTTCTGGTGTTCAGGTGCTGGGTAGACATCCGTCTCTTCTCGTTCTCAATTTCCTGGTGTTTGGACTCTTAGTAGATAGCCTTGCTGACAAGTTGGTGAAAATCAGCATAGTCATTGGAGAGGAGTTGAACTGATAGGTCGTCAATGAGTGCTTTGAGGAATCTTTCCTGCTTGGCTTCATCTGTGGTGATGTATTTTGGTGGGTAACACGCTAGTTGGTTGAACTTCTGTAGGTATTTATTCACGGAGCGGCTTTCTTGTCACAGAGCTTGGAATTCTCTCTTCTTGAGAGTGATGGTGCTAGTAGGGACATGAGCTTTGCAGAAGTTCTGTACGAACTCATTCCAAATGATGGCTTGTGCGTTGGTATGAGCGGCGGTGTAGGTGTGGATTTGATAAACTCTGTACAGTTTTCTAATCATACAGGTAGAGTTGGGCCACTTCATACAACACCTTATGTTCAATTTGTTTGACACCCCTAAATAATTCCCATTATGTGTTAGCTCAGGATACCCAACATTTAGAGGACAGGTTCTCAATGGGAATCAGCTGTGGGATCTCATCGAAGAGCTGGAGGAAAATGACTTATTGCACTATACTCATTTATTAACAGGTGCATGATTGTTAAAACTTCTTTAATTTAGAGTATCCCGTCCCTCACATCAAAGAAAGAGCAAGTTGATTCGTCTTTTATTGATATTTCATCGTGATGGGAGACCATCAATCGTCTCCTTTTACTGCCAAGTGCAGTGCCTTATACACAAAGTTACATGCTATTTATGGTATTCAGGTTATATTGGCTCTTTTTCCTTTTTAAATACTGTGCTACAAGTTGTCGACAAATTACGATCAGTAAATCCTGATCTTGTATATGGTAATCTTTTCTCACCTTTCATTATTTGTGTGGTTGACTCTTCTGATTGTGGCATAATATACTTGGTTAATATCTGTTTGCAAACGTTCTGCAGTTTGTGACCCAGTTCTAGGTGATGAAGGAAAACTCTATGTTCCTTAGGAGCTAATATCTGTTTATCAACAAAAAGGTGATTTGACCCTTTTCAACTTGCTTAATATCTGTACGCCAACATGTAGTGCTCATAGCTTCTGTAAGCAAATCCCTTCCCTAAACTGAAGTGTTACTTTTTTGTTATAGAACAGTACAGTTATACTACATCTCCTATAGAAGTGAGTAGAGCCAGTTCTTTACCTTGTGTTAAGAGTCTCATTAGCTTGTGTTCCCTTTTGATAATTGAGCTATGAACTGAATTATGTACCATAGGTCAGAGTCGGTCATTTCAAATATGTTTTTCATGTGAGTTCTCATTCTTTATGGCATGCTCATAATGCTTTACACGGACCCTATATGTTTACCCATCCTAATATATTCATTTTCTCATCAAATTATACTTAGGTTGTCGCAGTTGGTTCAATGCTTGGACCTAACCAATTTGAAGTTGAACTACTCACAGGACTGAGGTAGCCATGCTCTTCTTTTTGGAAAAAAAAAGAAAGTGGAAAAAAAAAGAAAGTGAGTAATTCTGTTTATGGTCATATATCACACCATACTTATCTTAGTATCAGACTCCATGCAAGTCCATTTCTAGCACAAATTGCTTTCAGGAAAAATTTAGTACACCCATTCTTTTGCTGCTAATTTTGGTCAGAAAAGTCCAATTTTTTTAATCCAGATACAGTTTTGTAGGTTCTATATAAGATATGGTATTTAGTGAAAAGGGCTAATGGGCAATAGCCTACACGATTAGGGTACCATGATTTGAAAAGTCAATCACAATTGTTAGATCTAGATACCAGTGATATCTAGGAAGAAGTAAAGGTTAGGGGCAAAAATTGTCTCCCTAGCATTCTGCAAAGGAACAAGTCTACTTTACCCATTGAGTTTTTGCGACTGTCTAACTTTCAACTCAAAAGTGCAAAACCGGATGTTTTACAACCATCAGTTATCAATATTATTTATTTTACCCCCTTGAGACTGATTGAAGATGGTTTTAGCTGACGTGACATCAATGTGGCAGTAGTTTTTTGACATATGAGCTAGTTTTGGATGGCATGTCAGTTAGTCAGTAAAATCATCAAACAAATAAAAATCATCAAATAAAATAAAAAAATATATAGTAGGACCCACTAGTCAGCTTCATGTCATCTCTTCTCTCTTTCACAACTGGCCACACCACCGGTTTCCGCCAACGACCGCTACCACCACCACAAGCCCAAAGTGGAGCTACGCGCCACTCCGAGCATCGTGCTACGGAGCCTCCTTCTACAGCTGCCACGCACGTCCATCAAGGTAGCATGATAGCATGTTAGCTGGTGATGCGGTCGGTTGCGAAATAGAGAAGAGAAGTACATGAAGTTGACTAGTGGGCCCCACTATATACTTCTCATTTTATTTGATATTTTTTAATTGTTTGATAATTTTGCTACCCGGCTGACATGCCATCCCAAAACCAGCTCATATGTCAAAAAAAACCACTGCCACGTTGATGCCATGTCAACTAGAACCACCTTCAATCAGTGTCGAGGGGGTAAAATAAATGATATTGATAATTAAGAGTTATAAAATATCCAGTTTTGCACTTTCAGGTTGAAAGTCAGACAATCGCAAGAATTCAAAGGGGTAAAGTAGACTTATTCTTTTTACAAACTAACCACTATTTATAGTGGTGTTCTGCTAGGAGACATGTTTGTAATGTCATTTTACGAACTAATGCACTTATGTGATGGCATATGGCTAATTTTCCCTAATAAATTTCTTTTGCATACCTATTTAGCAATAATGATAGATCTATAAACAGAAGCATTTGCATGGTAGTCTCATACAGTGATGCGATGGTCAAATACTTGTTTTCTTTCTTATCTGAATGTATACATACAGGATTACCTCTGAACAAGATGGCTTGAAAGCTTGCAATACCCTCCACAGTGCTGGACCATGGAAGGTTTGCCACTTATCCTATCTAGATAAACCAAGAAAAGTATCTAATGAGCTACATAGAATCACTTTTGGCTTCTATGGTTGACTACCTTTGCTCCTTGTTTCTATCTCTACATGAAGGGCTGCTAATGCAATTAGGAGTACTAATGTATGCATGTCTTTGATTGCTATCATCCTTCAGGTGGTTATAACTAGTGCACTTATCGAAGACAAGCTGCTCCTTATCGGAAGTCACAAAAAAACAGAGGTGAATTTTTTGACAGATTTATACAACTGATACCTATCTACATGCTATCAATGTACTAGTTGCAGACAAAAAAAATTTATAGGTTCTATAAAATTATTCCACAAGAGTTTGGGGATGAAAAAACAATGATCTTACCTAAATATCCTCATGAGACTTACACAGGCAAATTCCAGAGAGGACAGAACCTTCATATACAAAAGCAATCTTATTTACAAACAGTCGAACATATCTTATTCTATCTCTGTACGGTTCCTACATGCAACTTTAGGTGCTCTACTAGGACGCTTTTAGCTGACTATATGAGCTGCTGACCAGTCCATGCAGTAGGATGTCTCAGGGCTGTAATATGGTCATGTGGAATAGTTGTCATCTAGGCCAGGTGTACTCTATCGAACAGTTACAGGATGATACATGAGCCAGGTCTACCTTGTGGCGCACATAATCACAGGTCTACCCTAGATGTAATTCAATGGTGCATTGTTGTCACATTAACTGTTATGCGCAGCGGTATTGTTCACATGAACAGTACGTGCAGTACCGATTTAGTTGGATTAATTTTTTCCGATTTAATTGGATTAGTTTCCTTATAGATAATGATAATATAGATTTGTTAGGATAATCTATTTCCATAGTATTAGTGATAAGTTCCTTAAGGGTCAAGCCATCCAATCTATATAAGGATAGAAGTGTATTTTATTTTTATTAAGCAATAAGAAGAAAAAGTTATTCTAGTATCTCCCTCAAGTTAATCTCTCCAATCCATGATCCCTTTTTGTCTTAAAGCCTCTCTCTTTTAGCCATGCCGTCTTGGTCATCTTCTGTACGGTATTTATCCCGTTATGATTTAAGGATCATAATAATTTGGTATCAAAATCAACACCATGTCTTCTGTTATCGAGAATTTCAAAGTCATGAGGACCACCCTCAACAAGATAAGTGTCAGCGTAGACAACATGAAAGCCGTCTTCGTAGACATGGCGGCTATGGTGGCCGAGCTGATGGAAAATGAGGAGAAGAAGAAGGCATGGGCAAATGTTATTGTGCGATCTGCACCGCCGGAGGTGTCTCAGATTTCGCGATGTTGTTGTGTCTCCCCCATCCCCGTCACTTCTTGTGGCGAGAAGCATGCCACTACTGTCCCACACCGTAGCCCTCACTATCGGCAACTTCCTCAACATCAGGCAGTATTAAGGCCATCACACCTTCGCCATTAACTGTCATCAATACCATCCCAAGTTCCCATACAAGGTATTGCAATTGCTCACCGAAGTGAGGCTACCAAGACTTGCAACCATGGCCACCACCATAGCTGAAGAACGAGCTATCGCAAAGGGAGGGAGAAGTTGTTATATGCAACAGTACTGTTCATATGAACGGTGCGTGGTTACTGTTCATATGAACGGTGCGTGGTTACTGTTCACATGAACAATGTGCGGCTTCTGTTCACACATAGCACCGATTTGGTTGGATTAGTTTTCCCGATTTGATTGAATTAGTTTTCTTATAAATTAGATTTGTTAGGTTAATCTATTTTCATAATATTAAAGATAAGTTGCTTAGGAGTCAAGCTATCCAATCTATATAAAGATGAGAGTGTATCTTATTTTTATTAAGCAATAAAAAGGAAAAGTTGTTCTAATCTCTCTCTCAAGTTCTTCTCTCCGATCTATGATCTCCTTTCTCCTAAAGCCTCTCTCCTTTAGTCGTGCCATCTCGGACATCTTTTGTACAGTATCTACCCCGTTATGATCTAAGGATCATAACATTAACATTGCATAAGCTAGATTAGAAGTAATTATTAGGATTTACAGGTAATATTTTGTGAAGTTATGGCATGTAGCATCACCAAACAGTATGGGCAATTTGGTCTGTTTTGGATTAAGGATATGTTCGTTTTTCTGGGTGCTGGTATAGGTTTACCAACTGAATCTAAGGCAATGTTACATTCTTGTGCTGGTTTTGAGTAATTTAGGTTGAGTTTCAGTGAATTCATACAGTTAAATATAACAATTCAAATAATGCTTCACAAACAGACCACTACCCTTGTTCCTTGCCAAAAAACAGCCAGCTTTTAACTTGTGAAACCCTGATCCCTTGATGCGACAAGTTTAACCGTGGGCAATCCAGATGGATCTATTCCAGGCCTCCAGCCCCGTTACTACTGGTTAGTTGTGAGAAAGCCGATCGCACGCTGCCTGAGTTCTCTCATCGGGCTCTTCTTTATATATTTGTATCTGTTTTATTATTCTTTTATGAATTATCGTCTACTTCTAGATTATATGCGTAGGGAACAGATTGGAAATAGGCATAGCTTATCTCTAGATTGAAGTATGGACTAATACATCTCATTGCTTCATTTATTGTAGCTTTGTTCTTGTAGGAGATTCCTATGTTAGCCCATTAGAACATGTCGAAGAATGATCCTACAACATATATTCATATCCAACATATGCTGCACAACCAAACAGTGGTCAAGTCCTAGGGATAGCAAATTTCTTGTGTTTTTTGGTGTATGTTTTCATTCGACTTCCAAGATCTACACTTGAGAAATGGTGGCATGGTGTTTCCATCTCAGGTCTACCTTGCTGCAAAACCACACGCACTAAAATGAGCAACTTCATGCAGGGACAGGCTGCATACATGCATGGTATATGTTGAACTTCAGTAGCTTTGCAGGGCACAGGGGATTTGACGACTGTTCCTTTACTAGGATGGAGTACTAATGTAGATCCCAGAGAAAGCTCGCTGTTGTTCTTATGGAATTATCTTGTCATGGTTAGACTTTTTAGCTATATCGTCAGTATGGGAGCATATAGCTATAAGCTATTCGATGCTTACTTAGAATACAACACTTGAGAAGCTTTAACGTGTACAGAAACTTCTGCGGGCACTCCTAAGAAGAACTGTGGAAGAAAGGTCTCGCTCGTTTTGACGATAGCTTCTAGCTTCTGCTTTTATTTCACTATTCCTTAGTTTTACATTTTTTGTTTTTTAGGGTTTTTTTTGTATTTTTTTCTCCGTATTTCTTTGCATTATCTGTGATGGGCTAACATGTTTTTTCTATTTTTATTTCTTTTAAATTTAATTATACTAAATAAATCATTTTAATTACAATGAAAAAAGTTATAAACTATCGTCATTCTGAGCGCTGGCTCTGACCAATCAACCAGCAGCTTAGAGATCCGGTTGATTCGAAGCCAGGATGATATCCGAAGCCCACAGGTTACATGCAAGGCCGTGAAGTACGGCTGAAGCCATAGCAGTCGCGCCAAAGCATCTTCAATGGTCGCAAAACTGAGATTTGAAAACTGTTGTAATTCTTGGAGGAATGATCTTAAACCAACTTTGGTCTTCTGGAAGTATGCCAGGATCTTCATCAGTGGCTGCCCCGACTTTTGTGCTCCGAAGATCCGACATGCTTTCTGGCTTCAGTTTTGGGATACCATTTCCAGCTCATGGTTGCAAAATCAGACAGTGCCTATTTTCAGAAAAAGAACAATACAACATGCTGCTTTTGTAACAATTTGTAAGAGTGTTGTTGTGGCTGTGAGACACAGATTGTAGAGAGGATAGTTCCATCTTGAAGCTTTATTGCGTACAATGAATAAACAGCAGTTCTGTTGATGTGTTTTTTTTAAAAAAACAAGTTCTGTTGATGCGTTTTGTAACCTCTTGGTAAACTCCATGTTCTGTTTTTGTATGATCTCCTGAATGATCTGTGCTATTTATCCCCCTTGCTTTTCAGGGATTCTATTTTTTTCGATGACGGGAATTTTCTCTACCTGACCATTGGAAGCTAAAACGAAACGTCAGCTTCAGAGATAACTGAACGAGTGATTCAGACAGCGACTTGTGCTGTTACTCTGAATATTTCTGTTCCTTGGACATGATCTTGTTTCCACATGAAATAGCAGAGCATCTATGTGTTCCTGGGAAATCAAACGACAGTGACAATCTTTATTCACATGAGCCGAGGATAAAGAATAATAGAAATAAAGTTGCTCATTTCCTCCGAAGAAAGACAGTCAACCAAGTTGCTTTTTTGGAACGAAAACGATAACCCCGAATTCAGCTGTACAACGACACAAATAGCATAGGGTTTGTTTGACAAACGGCAACTTGGAAAGAGAGAGGGTAATTACCATTACTCGGTCAGTCCAAACCACGGAAACTACCTCGTTCAGATAGAAAACATGTTGACTGCAAAAAATAAAAAATCTTATTTTAGAGTTTTTTTCATAATTTTTTGTAGAAATAGAGACGGTTCTTTCTTCTCAGCTGCGGCGATGACTTTTGATCCTAACATAGCGCTTATGCGAATGTACATAGTACCGATAAATTATTTTAAAAGATAGTAAAAAATTATTTATTTACCTATTTAGATAAAGCTATAAACTGTAAGTGAAAAAGAAATGGGTCAAAAGAAAAGAGGAGTAAAAGATGGCAATATAATACACCGGAGAATCTTTGGGCCGGGCGGGCGTAGGCTTGCGCGTGTCTTGGCCTGCCTGCCGTCTCTCTTAAAAAAAACAAAGCTTTTATTTATTAGTCACGTGCGGGGCCCACCTGTCACCATCCCTCTCGCTATTGCTTCGCTTGCGTTTTCTGTGCCCTTTCCTTTTCAGCTTGACTTCTTTGGAGGTGAGTTGAGGTGAGGTGAGCAACTGCATCTTACGTTCTGGCACAGATAAAAAAGACCATGTCCTTCTTTTTTTTCTTTTCTTTTTTCTTCTCACCATTGCAAATGCAAAGCAGCCGTGTCAATAACATTGAGGCATAGTCTATTTCGATTTGAATTGATTTATTTTTTATTATTTTTAAATTATATATTTTTTATTTTTTTCTTTTATATCAGTTCTTTTTTCTCATACTTATTTATATTATACGTGATAGAATAGAATATTTTTATTTTTAGATTTTTTTAAATTTAATTTTACTAAATAAATCACTACCAATTATATTATAAAATAAACTAACTATAATATAAATTTACAAATTTAACCATAAAACACCTATTTTCAATCCAAATAAGCATCCTCTAAACCACAAGCCATAAAAAAAGCAAATGAAAAAGAATGGCATGATAATTTAGCATGTAACGCTTGTTTTAGTGATAATTTTTAGCTTTTAGCAAAAATTTCACTGTAGCTAATTTTTTTACTGTAGTTGATTTAACTTTTTGAATATAATTAATTTTTTTAAAAAATAAAAATAGAAGAAATATGTTAACCCATTAGAGAGACAATACAAAGGAACATAAAAAAAATAAAATATCAAAAAAACCTAAAATATCAAAAAAAAATTAAAAAAAAACGAAATACTAATAGTGAAAAAAAAACAGAAGTTAAAAAAAAACTAAAACGGGCGGGGCTAAAGCTCAGTTTCAGGTTAGTCGCATAGGCTCTCTATTAGTCATTGGCACGTCACCACCATCATCAGCTTTCCATGTTGCTTGAGCACATGGAAACCATGTGTTGAGATGGACAATTCAACCACCGAAAAATTGAAAGGAGAAAAATAATAATAAAATGCAAGAGTGGTGATGATAATCATGGCATATTATACAGATTTGCTTCATTGGAAATCCAGCAGGATATTACAATATACAAAAAAAGATATCACAAATACATCATGCCTCTCTTCTCTCTCACTCATTGATAACCTAGCTGCCCTCACTCTTGTAGCCACTCTTTTGTACACAGCTCCATGGCCTTGGATTTCTTGGTTGGCATGGACAAAAAACAATTCCATCAAAAACCAAAAATAAGCATCATCATAGAAGAACTAGGGACAGAAACCTAACAAATCCCAACCTCCCTCCCACCTAATTCAATGACTAATCCCAAAGGAAGGCCAGGGACTCATGAAAAATTGATTAATCCATAAGGGCTTTCTATTCTTATGCCCTTGTCCCTGCTCCTCCCTCTAAATTTCTACCCAATTCCCCCAACTAGAGCTCCCAAATTTACATGAAGGACCTGGACCGGAAATTTATTTACATACAAAAAGATTTGTGGTAAAATTACCTAAACTCATTATACTTATGGGATTGGAAGGATGGATGGATGGATTATATAGTTTTTAGGGCTTAAATTTAGGACTTAAAATCCCTCCTCTCTCACTCATCTCACTCTCATCGCTCTCTCCTCCAAGTGCTTGCGGTAGCTAAAGAAGCTTTTGCTCGCACTATGGAGGGGAGAGGGTGGTTTCAGGGTTATTTGATGTTGTATGTGCATCTAGGCCATGGCGGTGATGCCATGGCCACGGCCACCGCGGCCGCGGTCGAGGCAGTCAAAACCCTCGACGCGGACCGCAGCCGGCTGGAACGCGAACCGGGCGCGGGCGCACCCGGCCGCGCCGCGCGGCGACATCGGTGGCGCCGCCGAGCGCGGGGTAGGACGGACTGCCACCGGCGCCGGCGCGGCCGCCGGCCACGCCGGCATGGGCGGGCAGTCCATGCCGAACCGGCTGTCGTAGACCACCGGGTTCGACGCCCGGCGAGGCGGCGAGCCGCAGAAGAGCGGTGGCTGCGGGGACGCCGCAGAGAGATTGCTCTCCTCGCCCTGCCAAGAATCGGAGCAGAAACATTTAGCCACTCGTTGAACAAAAACTGCGCAAGAAACTCAGGATCTTGGGATGAGGCAAAAAGATTTCACCTTTGAGAGGAGGAGGTCGAGCAGATCCATGCCGGCGCCGGCGTCGGAGTGGCTGCTCTGGTGGTACCGGAGGGGGGCGACCGGGCGCCGTGGCTTGGGGCAGAAGAGCGTGCTCTTCGCGTCGGCGGAGGAAGCGGCGACCGGGAGAGGGGTCTTCATGGCGGCGAAGTGCCTCATGGTTTCTTGCTCTTTTTTGTCTTTTTGGTTAGTTGATTAGATCCAAAAATTTTACAAACCCTGCAAGAACGAAAACAGCCAAAGGTCATATTAAAGATGTAAAAAATTTCAAGAATAGATCTAGGTGTGGAAGATAAATAGCAAAAATTGGCATCTTTTTGAGGTATGTTTGGTGAGGTGAAGCTTTGTGGGAGTCTTCCTTAGAAAAAAAATGGGATATTTACATAGTTTTGTGCAAGAACACAAGTTTTTGGAGATGAAATCAGACTTTCGGAAGATTTGCGAGGACAGGTCTAAGAAAAATTGAATCTTTTCAGAGATCCGCCGCTAAGTATGCTATTTGCAAAGATGAACTGATACTTTGGGAAGATTTGAGAGGATTTGTCTTAGAAAAATCGAATCCTTACATGCAAGCTAAGTTTTTTTTCTGTGCTTGCAAAATGAGGTGGTATTTTCTCAAGATCTGTGACAAGTTAACAGAAGAACATCTTTCTACATGCAACAAGAAAGCTCTCCCCTTCAGGAGAGAACAACACATAAATCCTCACAAAAAATATGACAGAGAGAGATGCATGTTTACCTGAAGCTTTGCCTCTAGATTTCTCTCCTTGGTTACATAACGAGGAGTAGAACCAAAATTATTGTTACTTCTACCAAGAAAGAAAAATAAAACAAGAAAAAAAGAAAAAGCTCAAGCTTCGAGAGGAGCTCAGTGAGGACAAGGAGTGGAAAGGACACGATGAGATGCCTTAAATAGACAAAATGGACGGGGCACCACAAACCACAAAGCCAACGGCTCGTTTTTCGGTTTCCAGATTCTTCAAAAAGCGAAATAATTTGGATATTTGTGAATACTTCCAACGGCTTTCTAAAGACTTGTTTAGACTTTTGGTTTTGGTTTTGATTTATAAATAGTAATAATTTAGAAAGAAATTTATGAAAAAAAATATCCACATGCGATTTGGTCTATATAAATGAAGTCATTACAGCGTATATTACAATTGATTAATAGATCTTATCTTAAAAAAATATTACATTCGAAAATTAGATACAGTAGAAAAGTTATTTACTGTAGAAAAACAGTTTTTTAAAACTAATATGAACAAAGTCTAATCTTAAAAACCGTATATGATATCTATATTAATATCTACACTATCCACTATCATATAAAAATACAAATAAAATCTATTAACTATAACTAAAAGCTCTTAGTCACAGCCCGCCAAAAGAGTATGGCCAACAGGCAGCAGCTTACCCATGGTATAGTGGCAAAATATTTTTTTTCAAAAAAGTGAAAAAGGGATCTTTTTAGTATAAAAAACAGTAGGGATATGATAAATATTGCGTACGGGAAACCGGTTGAACAAAAGCTGGTGGGGGACAAGAGGAAATAATTTCGGCCTGCACGGCAAAACTGCTGTCATAATTGAAGCATTAAAAAAGATGGACCCCTTTTTTTTTCCTGCTGGCTCCCTTGGTCATGCAAGAGGAGTAGCTTTTCTTTTCTTTTTTATGTGGATGCTCTGGTCATAGCTAATTTTTAAATTTTTCAATAATCTGTACCCCGCTGCACCACTCTTTGTTTTTTGTGCACTGGTTCTGGAATTCAAGTTGTTGCCAATGATTTTGAAATTATTTGAACCTGTAGGGCATCTCCAATGGTCTGAGTCAGCTGGCTATTTGCATGTACACATCAGCATAAATCCTATGTGGAGGAAAGAGAGTATGCAAAAAAAATCGAGCCGGCTTTTCCTTAAGCACTAGGCTATAACAGAAAACGAGACAGTCTCTATAAATGACTGTGTGTGCATGTAAGTATCAAATAGCTATCCTTATAGACAGTCCTTTATATGCTAACTATTTGGTTGATGATGTGGAAGTTTCCTAGTTAGTTGCTAGCTAGGACCATTGGAGATGCCCGTAAAAACAGTTCTCATGTATTCCACCCCTCCATCTTTGTTGTACTTTTTTTCATATACTGTTAGGCAATGTTGCTAGTTAGAAAAAAACATATTTTTATAAATGAACTCTAATCTTTTGGCAATTGTTTTTTTAATTTTGAGTAATTGGACAATTTAGGATCATGTTTGGGTTTCCACCTCGATCATACCAAGTTTCCATGGTTAGATAGGAAGAAAAATCACATATAACTTTAGGGAATTTACACCATCAATCACCTCTCTCATTTTTTGCAGGCAGTGATTTTTGGGTTTTCAATTTTCAAACAAAAAGTTTAAGGTAGAAAAGTAAGACTTTTTGGCTTCACTCATTTCGGCTTAAGCTTCTGGCTTCTTGCTAATATTTCACTATTTCTAAATTTTGTCTTTTTCTGATTTTTTGTTTTTTTGTATTTTCTTTTTTCGTATTTTTTGCATTGTTTGTGATGAGCTAACATATTTTTTCTATTTTTTAAAAAAATTAATTACACCAAATAAGACATCATCAGCTATAGTATAATTTTAACCATAAACCAGCTTATTTCAGTCGAACCGAGCAACCTTTTGTGCTCTCCTAAACAGTAATGCATATAACCGCTTCTAGTAAGAGTTTGTATTGATGTCATTTTTGTTTTCCTGAGCTACATGCAACAACACGGCAATTCTTCGTTTTCGTACACTAGTTCTGGATTTCAAGTTGTTGCGAATGTTTTCGAAATAATTTGGCCCTCCGGATACAGTTCTCTTGCAAATTAACATCATACTTATAAAATCTTACTTGTTTATGTTAGTTTGGATTTAGATCAGTTGGTGGCAATCGTATGCTGAAACTCCTACATCTTTGCAGTCTTCCTACTATTTTAGGTGCCGCTAAATGTTATTTAAATATAGTTGCTAGCTAGTCAGAATAAACCAAATCTCTGCAAATGGAAGATTATAGTCTTGGCAGCATAATTTTTCTATCAGAGCAATTGCATATCTGGGGTTCATGTTAGGATTGCATTGATTTCCGACCACCTCGTCGGCGTTGGGTTTCTATGGTTAGATATGAACTAAAACCACATAGTACTAGTAACGTAGGCAATTTGCACAATTAATCGATCAAACTTTTTTTTTCTGTATCTTTGAGTAAGTTCAGCTTTCAAACCAAGAAGAGAGAGAAGCCTCAGCGTCGATTTGCATTTTTGCACAATTAATCAATTGACCTTTTTTTCTTAGGTCGACTTTCAAGGTGGATATAAGGCAAGCATGCAATGCATGGAGCAAGGAGACGTCCATTCATATTGGCTTTCGATTTTTGGTTTTAGTTTATAAATAGTAACAGCTTATAGAGAATCTTGTAGAGAAATACTCATATGCGAGTTTGGACGATATAAATAAGTCGTTACAGTTGTACTGCAATCGACTAGTAGATTTTACCTTAAAAAATATTCTATTTAAAAACTAGGTACTATAGAAAAATTATTTATTATAGAAAAATAGCTTTTAGAAACCAATATAATAAGGTTCGTCAAATAACACCTTTACACTACCCCAAATCAGCAAGTCTACAACAACAACATGTGACTCACACGTGCTATGGACGATGAGCCTAAATTACAAAATTTTGAATCTAGGTTGTGGTGAGCCCTGATCAAGCGAAAAATTAATATGAAGACACATCTTACAATTAAAGAAGGAGAAAAATAGTACTAAAACGATTAGAAATGCTACGTCTTCCTGGCGCTCTCGTCCCTACCACGAGTGAGAGCAGTTGCCATGCCAGTGTTCATATGAGACTGTCAAGGTGCAGCTAGTATCTTTCATCAAATACGAGTATCTCTCACAAACAGATATAATTCAAAAGTTTCTCTTTACTATTACTACATAAAAGAGAGAGAGAGGGGAGGGGAGAGAGAGCAGTGGTTAAAGCTTGACTAAGCACAGATTTGTGTGTGTGTATTGTGGGTTGGCATGCACGGAATAAACCACCACGTGATGTGCCGGGAGGATCGGATCCTCTCTCTCTCTCTCTCTCTCTCTCTCTCTCTCTGCACAAAATTATTCTGGCTCTGGCTCTGCTTGTTTCATACTCCATCGATGCATCTCTGCAGTCCAAGAATGCAGATGCGACGCACGCATTGGCCAACGCCATGTGACGCATGGGCCAGCATTAGCACGTTTGCTAGGTTAGGTCAGATTTCATCTTGAGCACCATGCATATGCCACTCACACACACACACTCTCTCTCTCCCCCCTAATTATATCTGTGTGTGCGCTGTGTTGGCTGGATGCTAACCACCCTGTAGCTAGCAAGCTGGGGGGGCCGGCCTGCGTCGGTCTTCACGGCCGTGTTCTTGTCGCCTCCAACGGCCTCTTACTCTTGCTCTACCGGCATGATGTGTGGCCCGGGTATCCATGCTTCCGTTGCTATGATTATATGCCGAGTGTTGCTATGCGGACACACACACAAAAACCCTCTTTTCAACTCCTGCGTAATTACTATCTTATACGTAGGAAGATATGGTCTATAATTTATAAAATTACTTACAGTCAGCAAAGTTACTATCTTATACATGAAAAGTTACTGGTTATCGACAACAAAGTTATTTTTGACTGGTAGTAAAAAATGACACGAATTTCGTAACACCGAAATATATTCAGCATGGGTCTTATTTTATTAAGCTCATAATTTCTAGCACAATGTTGCAAATAGATCGCGGGTCGAACTTTCGATGAAAGAGTAATTTTATTTTTTAGTTTGTAAACAAGATAAAAAAAATCAAGTCAAATGCACTTATTTTTCAAAATGATGAGTATGCCACGTTTGTTTAGATGATATATTAAAAGAGGGAGTAACTACACCCGGGAGTAGAAAATATTTTTTCTATATGTACACACACACATATATATATATATATGTGTGTGTGTGTGTGTGTATACATATATACATATATACACACACACATACATATACATACATATATAAATATACATATATACATACATATACACATACAAATATACATATACATATAGACACACACACACATACACATATATATGAAAATAGTTCCATACTTCTGAAAGTATATACTTACACTTCTCATATACTCTTTTAATGGTGTTGTTATATCTCTTTATCTATTTAAGCATACTCAAATAATGATTATGATATACTCTAAAGTGAGTTCATGAAAAATTTCATGAAAATTCACTTTTGATAGCATAATTCGTGCGTGTACTTCTTTTATGCATGAAAAAGTGTATATAGTAAAAATAAAGAGTTCCAATGAAAATTTGTCAGCCAAATCATATTGGACTATCTTAGAATTAATATTTAAATATACCGAAAAGTGATAAAAAGATATAAAATAATTATTTAAGTGTATATTAAAAGTGAGGGTATATTCTCTCAGGAGTACAAAAAAGGCTTCCGGAAACCTATTCTGTACTCCCGGGAGTATATACTTTTACTTCTAATATACCACTTAAACGGATATTTTATATCTATTTATCACTTTCGGTATACTTAAATACTAATTCTAGGATATTTTAATGCGATTTGGTTAAAAATATTCATCGGAACCCTTTATTTTTTGCTATATATCTTTTTTCACACATCCATCCACATCCATCTAGGCATTAGATCCATCTAGGCATATTGCTATATATATGCCTAGTGTTTTTGAAAATCAATCCACATCCATCTAGGCATTAGATTTGGCAAATTCTTAAAGTTGCCCGATTTTTGTTTGATTTGGCCTTTCTGAGTGATTTCTTAATCCTAGTGTTTTGACTCGATTTTCTTAGGTGGTCTAGCTTGCGGTGATATGCGGGAATACATCTAGAGCTATCTTTTCTATCATTTATCCACGAGCAAGTCGTATTCATCGTCTTTGGGTTTTGTTGGGTTTTAATGCAACCTTCTTTTGAATGAAAAAATATAATAACTTTAATAACAATTCTCTCGATGTTGGTTGGAATAGGTTCATGACATCCTAGATAAGGTTCATGTCAAGTTTCAAGTCATTTGGATTTACAGATCAATAATTTCATAGATTATTGGTTTTGAAATAATTCTATTTTTATTGTTCCGATCTGACTAGTACGTTTCACCCAATCTAGCCATCCAGAACACGTGAAGTCACACTTAGCTTGGTTTTCATATCTTTTTATGTGAGTAATTGATCTCTGGTATTCGCAGTTCCTCATATATATTAGAATGAATAATAGTTGAATATTTGAGAAATTTTGAAGGAACCATTCGCCATCGGTCATGGTACCGGTCCACACTAGCTATCCCTGTGTCACCACCATATCATCCTAAGCCCTAGCCTTGGATCCCTGCGCACTCCCATAGTTAGCTCCGAGAATGAAAGCAAAATTTTGGCCATTTTGGGACCTCACATCGCACGAATGCCAGATATGGCCTCCCGCCAAGTGAAATATCCCATTTGACCCTCTCGTGTGGCCGAGGAGTGCACAAGGTGACCTCGTGCGCTACCCAACCACACAAGGTGCACTGTAGCAACTTTCTAGTAAAATCATTTAAATCTACACATTGTAGGAATTTTTAAATATGACAAATAAGCTCCAAAAATAATAAATATTTTTATGGAGCCTTCTGACATATTGTACTTACTTGTGTGATTTTTTTATAGTATTTACCGCTATGAATTTTTCTCTAAACTTACTACGAATAATATAATTCAATAAATTTTCAAGAAAAATTCAGAGCGATAAAAAATTATGAAAAGATTACACAAGCAAGTAAACTATGTCGGGAGGATTCACAAAAATATTTACTATTTTTTAAGCTCATTTGTCATATTCAAAAATTCCTATAATGTGCATATTTAAATGATTTTTCTGGGAACTTGCTACAGTGCACCTCATGCGCTCCCCGGCCGTACGAGGGGGCCAAACGGGGAATTTTGCGTGGCGGGAGGCCATATCTGGCATTCACGCGATGCTAGGGCCCAAAATGGCCGAAAATTCGTTTTCATTCTCGGAGCTGGCCATGGGAGAGCGCGGGGATCCAGAGCTAGGGCTTAGGATTAGATGGTGGTGGCACGGGGATAGCTAGTGTGGACATGTACCACAACCGACGGCAAATGGTGCCATGAGATCGATGTGTGAATATTTGATCGGTGCTTGGTTCGATCTGCACAAATTACAATCGGACATAAAACAAACGCTGTAATTTTGCGGTTTAGAACGGGAGAATTAACAAATAAACTACGAAAATCCTGCTAAATTAAAGGAAATTTGGATTTCTTAGGGGGTGATTTCGAAGTGCAGATGTGTGATCTGGTCAGGAGCGGTGAGGTCTCAAGGTGGATCTTTGAGCGGTGCTTGGCTGGATTCAATACACGTTGCACAGTACAGCACCAGCAAGCCTCCACTAACGTGCTACAGCGAAATGGTTGATGGGAGAAATGAAAGTTTTGTGGCGATCTGGTCCGCCTGCCTGAATTTGGACTCTTGGTGAATGTGATTTTCTCGGGTGAAGATCTAGCCATGGTGCCGTGAGATAGTTGCGTCGATCTAGCCTTGGTTGGGTTTGTGAGTAGGAAGCACAGATCTGATGGTTTGTGCATCTTGGATGCATCAATGCTAGAGAGTGAAGTGCTGCTTTTGGCTTTTTGAGCAACTCAGGGAACAGGCTAAAAAATCCGTAGTGATGCCAAAGGGGACACAAATCACTTGTAGATATGCCTGTCTGGCTCAGTTTCTGTGCTGCAATTTGTGCACTAAGTACAGAATTTGTTCTCAATCAAAGCGGCTTTGTCGCAATTTAGTTAGGAAGAACAAGATTTCACTGATCTGGTGACTTCAGAGAATTTTTGTAGGTTCTTTATGCAAAGTAGGGGCATCAATGGGCAGATCTGGTGTTTCTGTGAATACGATGCTTCGTTACAAACATGGATTTTGTGTCGTACTGAAGGAGTAAGCAAAGAGAAGATCTTGCCTCGTTATGTGCTTTATTACAATGTGAGCAAAGGAACTGTTTCACTATGGATCTGCTTGCAGTGGGTAGTTCATCTAGATCTAGTTCCCTGGGTGCTTAATTCAAATCTTTACAAAAACATATGTTTCATTCAGAGGGATGTTCTAATTCTTTTCTACATTGATGCAGTGATGTTGATGCCACAATGCTTGCGTGTCGCTTTTTCCTGCCCTAATTACAATCTCTGGAGATCAGTTTGGCTGATAATAGAGCAGTCAACCGGATGACTGGGTGTGCTGAATACTCCTATTGTTAAATCTATCACAGTTGTGCACTGCCAAACTGTCAGTGTTATTGCTCGGCGATGCATACTACTCAAGAACGCTGTTTCGTGCTGCAATGTTATCTTAACTTGCTGTTTACCTGTCATCTAAAAAATATGTTCACCTCAGTTCTATAGGTATATGTTAAATTAACATAAAACACTTGTTCGTCCATGCAGGGATGAGCTAACTAGGCCTGTTTCAGAGAAGCAATCTCAGTTCTCAAAGTAGATGGCTGCAGCAGTCTTGGTTTTCTTAATATAAGCTCTCTGAGCCTTTCAACCCTTTGGCTATCGGATCTTTCTTCCCTTACAAAATCTGTAATTCATTTCTTACAGGTCATAAACTGTCCTAACCTGAATGAGCTCTCACTGGATTTTACCCAACAAAATAACGATTCTACCTATCTGATCAGTCTGATGCATAGCCTGGGCCGTACCTGCTCAAATTTGAAAAAATTGCACATCTCCTCAATTCACTTACGCAATGAAGCTGTGTTTGCTCTAGATAATCTCAGGTACATTAATGTCATGCTATGGTTCTTACGAAATGTTGCTCATCTTTCAGGAATTATGCTAGATAGTCAGTCTTGTTATGGTTACAATTTCTTTTGAGTTCAACCCTTTTCAATTTTACTTTCTCGTTCTGTCAGGGTCCTTTGCATGCTATCCTTGATTCTTGGTTCAAAAATAACAGATGCAGCTGTTGCATCTATTGTTCATTCTTATGCAAGCTTGGAATTACTTGATTTACGCGGGTAAGCACAATTTTGTACGGTTAAATGCTTGCAGCCAATCAAACTTCTAATATATTGGGTGAGTTTTCTGGGCTGAGGTTTGTGGCTTATGGCTGTGGTTTCTGAATTTTAATTTGTTTGTGAGAGACAGTACGTACAGGAAAATAGTTGTATGCAATTTTGACCGATACAGTTGGACTTTACTTGTAGACCCCGCCTCGAAAAAACGCACCGTTTATCGGCGAGTTACTGCAGAAATGGAAGCCAAAGCCTAAGCATAGACCCAAAAGAACTAAGCCATTTTCTACCAGAAAGTATGCAAAATAATGTCTAAATTAACATTGTTTAAATTCCAGATCTGGCATTACTGACAATGGACTTGGGATGATCTGCAAGGCATTCCCTCATTGTCTAACCAGCCTTGTCCATGCTCTGTGCCCAAATATTATCTCATGTAAGCCTGAACTTTCAAAGTTTGGTGCTACTTCGTTCCACATATTTAAAAAGAATACAGAAGATAAGATAATACGTAAAACTTGTTCTGTATGCGATCTTATAGGTGGGGTGCAGGTGGCTGCAGCACAATTGCCACTTCTTCAGCTCATAGACTGTGGCAAGAACTTATGTGCTCAGCCTGAAGCAGAGAGATCATACTTTGGTGAGCTTAGTGGAGGGATTATATTTTGTTCGAAACTACGAACCCTGAGAAAGCAGCAGCGTACTTACCAAAAACTGATTATAAAGCATGGTAATCTGAAGAAACTTAGTCTTTGGGGCTGTTCAGCGATAGATGTAAGGGTTCAAAATATGCGATCGATAATTCTTTTTTTGTTCTGGTTTGTATATATACTATAGCTTTGTTCTTATTACTAATTTCATGTTTGACAGGCCCTGTATGTAAATTGTCCAGAGCTGAATGATCTTAACCTCAATGCTGGTACAAATCTTCATCCAGGTGCGATGTCCCCTCCTTTCTTGTTGGGTCTTGAAATGTACATAGCAAGTTCTTGTCAGTGCTAAGAACTAACAAACATAAGAAACTTTGTACAGAACGGTTGCTTCTTCAGTGTCCAAACTTGAAGGATATACATGTCTCTGGATGCTGCGATATGTTGATCGGAGCAATCAGAAACCAGGTACTGCTACCTTGACCCTGTTTGTTATGCATTGACGGTCTACCTTCTAACTGATCTTTGGCCCAAGTTCATGGCCACTAGTTCTGTAGTTCAGACGAACTAATATGTGCAAGTCTGAGCCTTGTTGCATCCCAAAGTTTGCTGATGATAAGAACCTTGTTGCAGATTGCATTGCTAAGTTGCATCTGAGCTCCTGGACATTAAAGGGAGCATTGTCATAATCTTCTGTTTTCCAACGACTTGCCATTCTTACTTTGCCAGGTTCTGAACGAGTTCGCTGCAGCAGAACCTCGCCTGTCTTGCAAGCGTCTAGCGGATGGCTCGAAGCGGGTCCAAGTCCCGCACTTCATGCTAGAACAGGTATAAAATCATCGCACTTGCGCCCTCCCCAATTGCCATCCACAGCTCGAAATCAGTTCATCGTTCTTCGTCGAACCAAGCACTCACATTCGCAACTCTCTTCAGCAATTCGACGACGAGAAATGGGGCGGGTCGAGGCATCTGAACTGAACTACTGAAGTAGGCAGTCACCTGCAGTCAGCCGAATAACCAACCACTGTGGGGAGGAAGCAAGAAAGACTGGCACCGTGGCTGTAGACATGATATGGTGATCAGTTAATTAGGCTGTACTATAGTAGACTGGTTGAGATCTCCCTTTCTTGATTGATGATTAGAAGCCTGATGATGATGCAGATATATAACAGCAGCGAGGTGACTGATTTCCTGGCATCCTCAACCCTGTGGAGTGCTGTGTTGCAGTAGACTGCATCAAGTTCTTGGCCTTGTATTTTTGGCTACGGAGTATTAATCTAATAAATATTAATTGCTAAAAGAATTCAAAACCAAAAGCTGGCTAAAAAACTAAAAAGAATAGGGCCCTCGTATATTCCTGCAATCTTTCTTTGCAGCCGAACCCTGTACGATGTGTGTAACCTAGCTTGTGCTACTCTCTATCTGTAATCCTTAAAATTCATTCAGGACAAAATTAATTTAAGATCCTGCATCTTCCCTCCATGAGCTGCTGTCGTTTCACTAGATGATCCTGCTGTAACTGCTACCAGTGTGAGTAGCAGACTACTTATATCAAT
This sequence comes from Melocanna baccifera, assembly GCA_036346265.1. Taxonomy (NCBI): domain Eukaryota; kingdom Viridiplantae; phylum Streptophyta; class Magnoliopsida; order Poales; family Poaceae; genus Melocanna; species Melocanna baccifera. Next base: position 18,858,245 of record CM070710.1, read on the forward strand.
GTGCTACAATAAAGGGGCTAAACTGCAAAGTTACGCTCTATTTGGTAAAATTCGGTAACTAGCTGGTAGAATGGAAGCATCGTGTTGGTTTGAGCTTGAGGCCGAGTTGGAATCGAGCTGTGGAGCTCACCAATGGCGAAAAATAAATCGGAGCCGGAGGCAGACGGATCAAAATACGTCGAGCTATAAATAAATCCTCTAAAAAAATCCAGACTATAAGAAAGGATATTCTTAGTAGCGGCCAAACCCTCGTCTTTTACCAGTTTAATCGCGCTCTAGAGAAGCACTACGCGGACGCACCTCAATTCAGAGAGGGGGTCATGGAGTTGTCGGGTTCCATCGCTGCCCGCCCCATGGCGGCGGCGCAGGCGCGGCTGATTCGGCCGCCCACCGATCGTCGCCGGCTCGGTTCGGCCGGTAAGTGGCCGATCCCCTCCACTCCTTACGGCTCACGCTACGCCTCACCCTCTCTCCCCCCAGCTAGCTCTAGCTAGTAGGTGATTTCGCTCTGCGCTTGGCTGCTTCGCAATTGGGAGGGCTCGCCTCCATTGGCGGCGCACCATTGGATGGGAGCGAGCCCTCGGTTGGTGATGCTTGCTTTACATACGAGGAGTATTAGGTCGTGCCTAATCGCGAGGCTAGAACTAAAGTCTAAAGCCCGCGGCTTTGATCTGTGAGTTGTTGTTTTGCAGCCTTGTGCTTGCTCTGGCGATCTGTAAAGCCTTGTAGCACAGCGTCGCAGGTTAACTAAAGCCCGCGAGAGAGCTAAAAAGCAAAACTTCTCTAGATAAAAACCCCGCTTTCGGATTTTGGCTTCCCCGATAGTTGAAACAAACGGAATGCTTTCTTAAAGTGGATTATTCTGATGATTTGTCGAATCCAAAATTATGTGAAACGCAGACAAAAATAATCAGATATAATCAAAAGCCACCGGCTGCAACTCAAAAGAATAGAGACACTTATTATGTCAGTAGTAATTTGTTATGCAAATCACAAGCCCCCGCATCGGCTGTTTCGACCACATCGGGCGCTTCTGCCGCCCCCGGCGGGGATCTCCCTCACGCGTGCGACGCCGCCTCCACCGCTCCTCCGGATCCGCAGCCGCCGCTTATTTCGGCACCGGCCGCCGCGCTCACCCGCCTCCGGCCGCTTTTCCGTCGCCTCGGCCACGGCCAGGGCTCGCTCGGTCGTCTCTCCCACTCCCGCGGATCCGCCATCGCTTGAGCCACCGCCGCGCCCGGATCTGCTCTCCCGTCGCCGCTCTTGCTGGCATGAGGAGGGGGTTGCTAGCTCTACAGGTGCGGGAGCACCGACGGCCTCCTCGCTCGGCGTCGCGGGCCAGGTGACCGCCCCCGGGAAAGCCTTAGGCTTCTTCCCCACCGGGGCCTCCTCTGCTGGCTTCTTCGTCGCCAGTTTCTTCTCCGCCTTGGGAGCCATCGGCTTTGGAGGGGAAGTGTGTTTGGGGGTTTTGCTTGGTGGTGAACTGGAGAGGTATGCTCCTGCAAGGCATTGCTTTAGGCCAGCAACACTTTGAGACTGCAAAGCTTTTTCGGCCGTGCTGCTCTTTATTGATGAACAGCTTGAGTGGTGCTCGGTCTAATCGGTTGTGCTTTTGATGGACGGCTAGCCTTTGTGATGGTCTCTTCGCGCGGACATGGGTTGGTCTATTCAAGATTTGCTAAGATTGATCAGGTTTTCAATACTGATCTTTTATTCCTATTATTTAGGATTTTAAGTTTTCCGCTGCGTCCACTCAAATCTATAGTCTTTATCTCCAGTTTATCTAAGCCATGCGAGTCCACAAATTTTTTTGTATCGGTTAGTCGATTGTTTTGTTAGCCTCAGTCCATCCTTTCGGTTTTAGTGTGGTCCTTCGCATAGCAGCAAACGCCGCTCTTTTCTCTGAGCCGCGTGCAGGTCTTTTGTATGGCTCTTCTCCGGTTTGTCTTCGTCGGATCTGACCTTGCCCTGTTCGGATCCAGCCTCATTCGTGCTGGCTCCGGACTCCTCCGTGGACAGCCTCTCGCGTCGCATCCCTGAGCTTTTAAGGCCGCCGCGCTTCTTGTGCACTACATTTCTATTGCGCTTCTTGTGCACTGCGCCGCCGTTGTCTCGGTTTATGATGTCGTCGCTCTTCTTTCTGAGCCGCCACTCCGAGCTTTTGAAGCCGCCACGCTTCTTTTGCACTGCGCTTCTTGTGCACTGCGTCGCCGCCGTCTCGAGCTTCGATCTGCTTTATGAGTTGCCACCATACTTTATGGGCTACTACATGGCCTCAGATGGAGATCTTCTATTTTCAACACAATTTCAAGAGCCGTATGCTACGACGATGTTTACAAGACTTAGATTTTGGACTTTTCTTATTTTAAATGTTAACTCTTTCAAATGCAACGCTATTGCATACGCCTTGCATTTGAAGGGGGTGTTAAGGATATAGAGTTGTAGTAGGATATAGAGTTTGTATTCTATTCCACATATGCCTTATCTCTATATGGTATATCTCTTTGTACTCCTATATATATGGTCCTTTAGGCCTCATATCAATACACACACAATATTCATAACAGTAATAAGCTATTCCCCCATCACTTCGTTCTTGATGTACAGTCGAGGAGCAACTCAATAATTTCTCTGCATTCTTCTAATAAATACTCTTCAAGTATGTATCAAACAACAAAATTTTATTTTAACATTCCTCTTTGTACAGCCCTTTTCTTCTACTACAATTTTCTGTTTGTATGCTCCCCTACCATCCCGAGTGGCATATCTTTGCTTAGCAAGTTTACTGAAGAGTAAATATGCTTGTACAGATCAATGTTCCCTCCAGAAAACGGGGGGAAAAATGTTCCCGAAAACTTTGTATTGCCATAGCTTTGAAAGTTTAGTTCATGCTTTGCTGGTCGATATTTGATGGATGAAACAGGTTGTGTAACCTTAAGAGACAAGTTACCTTGTTAATGAAAAGAGCCATCATTGGGAGAAAACAATATCCATAGTGTGAGCTCTGTTTACCGAACAATTTCTTGATAAGAGGCAATACAGATTGTCTGCAAAGATGGACAAGGGGCACTTGAAAAGACTCAAAGATGCCATCATTGTAAGGAGACATGATCTCCAAAGGGAAATATGTTTTGCTTAATTAAACATGCAAAAGCACCTTTAGTTGGGAGATACTCATAACTAGGAAGGTGCAGCTGGAAGTTCTCAAAAATCACGGCTACACATTCCAGCACTTCAAGTTCTTTGTTGGGCTTCTCTCTCTCTCTCTCTCTCTCTCTCTATAGAAAACAGGGAAAAGAACACCTCAACTTTGGCCAACTTGCACCCTTTATCATGGCAATAGGGCACAAGGTACCAAACATTGGCATAGAATAGTACCAGACAGCAAAAGATGCAGCAAAATGTGATGCCTCATAATAGCAGTGAGAGCTAGTGATTGATATATAAAACACAAGCCCCCATCACTATGCATATAGCATGCCTCTACCTCCCAGTTGGCTCCACATATAAAAACACACACACACACAGCCAGATAGATACAGTAATGTCTGCCTGTACATCACAGAACAAAGCATCTCATTCATTGAATCCTCTTATGATTCAATGTAACAACATTGCAAGTTTACAGCACCAAATGGAAATGACAAAATTAAGAAGGAAGCACCATCCATCCCCACACGATACAATTAATTAACATCTTGCAATAATAATAATTTGCTCCATTGACACAACGATGCTCCTTACAATAATTAAGTTACTTTTAATGGACAAACTGCAACAAGGCCCCTTAAGAGCTCTTGCATTTGGTTCCAAGAAGAGAAAAGGGGGGAAGAACAGGTAGAGCCAAAAAGACATAGTTATGTGACAGGTACAGATACATGTTCATGGCTTCTTTCATATGTATATGACAAGATGAGACTGCTGACTGGAACAGGGCAGATCACACACCAAAATGACTTCGCTGATCAGGAGGTACAGACTTGGAGGACAGCGAGTATGATACAGAGATGAGCAAGTAAAGCTGCAAAGCTATAGGTTGGTTCTTGCATCTTGTTCAGACATTCAGTACATGTTCTCCTCAGCTTCTGTTCTTGCATTTCTCCCTTGCCTTTGGCGCTGAAACAATTCAAAACCGAATGCATTGCACTGTTTTGTTAGTCACATCCAAATTAACCTGAAAATTAACTAACATCTAGAAAATTTCCACCTGCTTATATGAAACATAATAATGAGAGATATATACTGACCGAGGCCAATGACTTCTGATCCTTTCATTATCCGAAGGCGCTTGCATGACTCGACGAACATCCTTTTTTTTTCCAAAGAAAATGGTGAGAACATATATAGAACATTAACACATATAAGAGATTCAGAGTAGTACTTCAGGTGATTAAAATGGAGATCGGAGAAGTAGCACTCACTCCCATGGGACGTCGCCGACGAGCATCCAATCGCCGTCCTTGTCCTCATAGGTCGGCACGTACTCGGAGCCATTCAGTAGATCCATCAGCTTGCTCTCGTTCATGCCTTGAGATGCACAGTTTCCTGAAGTATATATTAATCGGAGAAAATCAAAACATTAATTAGAAATCCATGTCATGGTACTCTACAAATGCAAACTGACAAATATTATGGAAGTTTCTTTGCGATTTAGGATCCAAATAATAGTTCAGACTTCAGAGTTGTCTGATTGAAGCATTACACTCCGATCTGACAATGTAAAGCCTCGTTCGTAACACCGGAATTTTTCCCGGTTCCACAGGAAATTAAATAAACCATTTCATGTTAAATTCCCGTGTATGTGTGCTTGAGATTATGGACTAACTGCAAGCGTCAAAGCTCAATCTCAAGTCAATGAGCCACATGATTACCACACTAAAAACGCCAATAATCATTGGTTGTTGCCGAGCAATATGCATGTTGTATTTTTTTTTTTAAGATGCACGCTTCAACACTTGGACTGATTATTAGGTGTCGAGCTTGAACAGCACATGACAATGATGAACCAACCTAGCTAGCTAGCTAATCAAGCAGATGCCATGATCATCAGCTAGTTGTGTATGTTGAGCCCATCAGTACACATACACACACGGCATATATACACACATGCGTTAGCTAGCTAGAGAGACAGTAACTTTATAATTATAAGTTACTTTGCACGAAAACTAAAGCTAGCCAGGGAGCAATATTAAAGGCTTCTCTGGAACACGGGAGTTTCATAAGGATTTCGCATGAAACAGTATAAATAATGCATATAAAAATTCGATCAGCAAAGTTCCTGCGTTCCAAATAGGTAACTCCTGTAAGAACGACATGGTACAGTACGTACCAATGGTGAAGGACCTGAACATCTTCTCGAGCGCCTTGGACAGCTCCTGGTAGCTCTTGTACGTCTTCAGGTCCACCTTGCGCAGGTAGGGCGCGCCGTCCATGCTCACCTTCACGAACGCGGCGGCGCCGGCGGCGGCCGACGAGGACTTGCCACCGTCCTCCTTGCCGGCGCCCTTCTCGGCCTGCACGGCCAGGAAGTTCTTCCGGAACGACCGGACCGGCGGCCAGCCGACCACCTGTGCCCTGATAAATCAAATTACCAAACGATATTTGATTGATTAAAACGGCGTTTAATCATATTATTACAAATGAAAACGCACAGTGACATGTATGAGATTTTTTTAAATTCATTTAGTGCAATTGGAAACCCCTTCTTTTTTTTCCCCCTACTTTGTACTTTTGTAGAATATGCAATGTATACAGAGATGAACAAGTGGTCCATGAGAGATCAAATCATGGAAAAGGAAAAACCTTTTGTGGTGGCAAGCACACATGTACCCTCCAACATAGCTTTCTTTTCTCTTATTCTTCATGCTTGTAAACAGAGTACCACTCCACAATTACATTTCACGACACATTTTTCATTCCATCCTTAATTAAATTGAAATATATAGGTTAATTATTTTCTAATTTGTACCATGCCATTATAACATCAGGAACCATTATAACAAAATACTAAACTGTGCAAGAAAGTAGAGAGAGAGAGAGGCAGTGTCTTTCTTTTTATCGTGTCGGCACTAGGCACTGTCTCCCACTGCCCCACACGTAACATGCTGCTGTCTGCCTGGTTCTTGTACATGTTCGCTAAGCTAGCTGCATCCATCGATGAAGCCTCTCCAGACATTTAATTTCCCTTCTGAATTTGCATGCAATGCTCTAAGAAATCTTGCGTTCTGCATCTCTATCCGCCCCTTAATTTGTGATCAAAGATCAACGGGACACTTGCAAGCTACGTGCACATCTCTAGAATCGAAGTAGCTAGGGTCTCCTTGTTGAGAAGTTTAACTAACTGCATCCATGCCAAGAAAACCCTACATCGTTCATCATATACTCTCCCCTTAAATTGAAATTCAGGATTTACCCTCCGGCCCGCGTGTCAGTGACTCATTCCGACCCCACATGTCATTGAGTGGGGAGGGTAAATCCTGAAACTCTCAAATGTGGGGAGGGTATATGATGAAGTTCCCCGTATCAAAACGGATATACCTTGCAAACTTTGTGGTGTTTTCTCACTACATGTTACCAAAAGCTTGCCATGCTAGCTAGCAAGCTGCTTGTGTTTACGAGTTGCCAATATGCATGTGAATACGCGCGTGTGTTTAACAAGCTCCAGCATGGCAATCATGGTATGAAAAAAAAGGTAGAGGATCGTGCACGATTGTTCTACACATGGGCCGTCAAGGTATGTTAAGATTTAGAACTTGGAGAGGCTCACAATTTGGAGAAAGAATTAAATGTTAATTTGCATGGATATGCATGCTTGCACGCAGAGAAAATAAAGAGAAGACGCCGCAAATTAAAGCATGTACTTGGGCGCGCGCGGCTTCTCGGGGTCGGGCTGCGCGGTGACGACGCTGCTCTGGCTCGGCGACCTCTTTATTTCCCCGGCGGCCGCCGGCGACGCATCAGTCCCAGCCACGTCGCCCTCCTCTGCTTCCTCCTTCTCGACGGACGCGGCGGCCGGCTCCAGCTTCAGCTTGAGGTCGATGGTCTCGGCGAAGCCCCTCTTCCCGGAGGAGCTCCTCGCCTCGCCGTCAGCTCCTCCTCCGCCGCAGGGCAGGCCGAGCCGGAGCTCGGTCTCCTCGAAGCCCAGGTCGGCCGCCATTGCTGAACAAGTCACGTCCTCCAATGCTACCTCTCTTAGCTAGCTCTTGGCTCTTGCTTGCTTGGGTACTGCCTCTTCCTCTTGCTTTGCTGCTTTGGTTGGCTTCTGGTTTGGTTTGTTGTTTTGAGAGAGGCTTTGTAATGTAAAGGCATGCAACGCAATGGAAATGGAAATGGAAATAGGTAAAGAGGAGGGGGCCAGAAATAAAAAATGGCAGCAAGTGTGTTGTGGGTGTTTAGAATAATAGGGCAACGATTATGCATGGCCGGCCACGGCCTCTTATTTTTGCGCCTACACCCCTGTACATCTTTATTTTTATTTAGGGTCACTTGTTCAAGCTATTCCTCTTCGGATTCACTCTCCACACTTCGGATTCACGAGCGGCGGTGGTAGCATGCGGGAGCAGCAACGGCCGATGTGCGGCGGGCTCCACATGCAGGAGAGGTGATGAGCAGGTGCGGGGGCCAACAAGCAGTCAAGATGCTCTCCTGGTGCTGCCGGATCTTTGATGCACGCCGCTGTGAATCCCAAGCTCACTTCGGGTGACGCTGCTACTTTCTTGGTCCTAATTTGTTGCATCTCTTTCGAGCTTGGATTTTTTTTTGAAATTTGTATAACTTTTGTGTTGTCTCTTGTAATTTTATTTTGATTTTTTCTATTTTGCATTGAACATGGCATGTTCGTTTTTTCACTAAAACATGTTGAAATTTTGTGTTTTGGAACATGACGCTGAGATGGAACTTCCATTTTGGAATATAAAACCTTATGAGACTTGCATTTTCAAACATGAAATCATCTGAAACTTTACATTTTGAAACATGAAACTCATGTAAAACTTGCATTTTGGAACATATGACTTCCTGAAACTTGTATTTTGAAATATGAAACCACCTAAAACTCTGTATTTTAGTAAATGAAACCTCGTGAAACTTGCATTTTGGAACAGAAAACCATTTAAAACTTAGCGTTTTGGTAAATGAAACCTCAATTTTAGAACATCAAATCTCATGAAATTTATGTTGTTGGAACTTGAAACCACTTGAAACTCACGTTAAACATCAACTTAAAACTGAAACTTTGATGAAACCTATGAAGCTGAAACTTGAAGCTTGCTATCCCGTTGGAATTGATTCCAACGGTATATCGTTGTGTAGTAACCTTTTTATTTTATGTAGGGTGGACCACTTTGTAAAAAAAGAGAGTAGTGTTTCCCTTTGTTATTCTCGTAAGTTCGATAGTAGGCAACCTAGTCCTGTGCATTGATAGCTGATTTCAGGTCTCGGGTCATGCCCTCTTGTTGAGAAATGGGAACATGATGATCCATGATGATTCGATGTGTTCCTTGAACATGGACTGCAGGAAGTAGTCAGCCGCGGCCAACACGATTTGGAGCATGTGGACATGCCTATTGCCTTCTTCTTCGTTGTCTTTTTCTCCATCTACATCTACTAACAGCTACATCAAATCCATATGCATCCCATACGACCAGAAAGCAATAAGAATTCACCTTGTAATTAATTTCATCATTGCAGCAAGCTTGCAGCTTTGTTCTCAATCAAAACCAAGTTACTTTTGAACGATTTGAAATGGCATTGATGGACACACAAATGGGTATAGCCGGTGGGGTGGAGACAGATGCCTTCGCCTTCTCATGCCAGCGTCCACATCAACATCACATAAGTATTAGTGCCACGTGGATACCTTGTCATCCTTGAAAAATCTATTTTGGATCTCCTTTGTATGGTTTAACATGTTTATTAACCTAAATATATGGTTTCATAGTGATCTAGATGCACTCAGCTCATAAGTTCGTATACCCACTAGCCACCTATAGGGCTGGAAACAAGTCAAGCCGAGCCGGCTCGAGCCAGGCTCGGCTGAGTTCGCCCGGAGTTGCAGCTCGGCTCGGCTCGGCTCATTCAAAAAACGAGCTAAAAGCCATGCTCGGCTTGGCTCGTTTCCTGGCTCGAGCCAGCTCGAATAAGCTCACGAGCCGAGATGTTCGCTGGGTTCCCTGCATTCATCAGTAATAAGCAGCATCCATTGGCATTCACATCACATACACCTTCATACCTAATACCAATTCGAGTGCTTCTAAAAGGGCTAAAGAACACAGGAAACCAACCAAAACCATGAGAAGGAAAATTGAGATTTACCATGGATCTTTGCAGGGGAAGCAACACCCAGCGTCCACAGGCAAAGCATGACAGGTAGCAGTAGGTTGCAGCTGCAGATTTCCCACATTCTGTTGCCACGCACAGATCGGCAACGGGGAGAGCACCGGTGACAGGGGGAAGACAGATCGGCGACGGGGGAGAGCGCCAGCGGCACGAGGGGTGGGGGAGTGGCGGCGCCAAAGGGGAGCGGGAGGAGCGCGGGAGCGGGAGGAGGCGGTGGGGGGGAAGAGGCGGCGGGAGTCGGTAGGGGAGGAGGACGGAGGCGGTGGGGAGCGAGGAGGAGGCGGCGGCAGCAGCGCGGGGAGCGGGAGGAGGCGGCGGGGCGGGGAGCAGGGAGGAGCGCGGGAGCGGGAGGAGGCGGTGGGAGTCGGCGGGGAGGAGGAGGCGGTGGGGAGAGGCGGCGGAGTCGGTAGGGGAGGAGGACGGAGGAGGCGGGGAGCGGGAGGAGGCGGCAGCGGGCGGTGGGGGAGCCGGGAGGCGGCGGGAGAGGGGGAGCAGGGAGGGAGCGGCGGGAGCGGGGAGGAGGCGGTGGGAGTCGGCAGGGGGGAGGGAGGAGGCGGTGGGAGTCGACCGAGGGGGGAGGGAGGACGGAGGAGGCGGCGGGGACAAGGGAGCGGGGAGGAGGCGGTGGGGGCGGGGGAGTGGGCGGAGACGCCGGAGAGAGCGGAGCGAGCGGCCCGATCCGTATCCGTATGAGCGACAGAGCGAGTGGCCGAACGGGTAAGGATATTATATATCGCTCCGGCTCCAGCTCGTTTGGGCTCGCGAGCCGCTCGCAAGCGGCTCAAGCTCAGCTCGTTAGTCTCGTTAGAAAAAAATTCGAGCTTGAGCCGAGCCGACCCGGCTACGAGCTCAAGTAGCTCACGAGCCTTGAGTTTTTTGTCCAACCCTAGCCACATATGATGCAATTTACTCTTCTAGAATTTTAAGAGTCCAACTGGCCGGCCGGCCATGCCGTACGTAACCACCACTGTCACGTGTGCTCCATACCTTAGCCAAGAAACACAAGGCTGGCCACATATCGAATGTCATGTATATATATGCACGTCGACCGTGCTGACATATATAGCATTATTTGCGTAGCTAGCTAGCTCTCGATCGATCTCCCTAGATATAGGCTCTGTTCTTTGCGGCTTCTAAAAGCCGCTTTTGATTTTTACTACAGTAACTAACTTTTAAACGGAGTATTTTTTTAAGATGGGGTCTACAAGTTAATTGTAGTACACGTTAAAAAACTAATATCTGTATCATCAAAAATCACAAGCGAGTATCTCTCTTTTCGCAATCTCTGTCGTAAATAGCCAAAAAACCATCAGCCGCAGCCAAAAGCCATCAGCCGCAGCCGAAAAGAACATGCCCATATATTTGAGCATAGATTTTTGATATCTGTTCAATAAACCTACGTACACACATAATTGTTATTTTAAATAATTCAACACCACAAAAGCCTATAAATTATGAAATTTTGGAAGTATTTTTCCTCGACAAATCTATTGGAACCATTTTCACATGACAAACAGTATTGGAAGTGTTTATTCATCTTTCAGATGATTATTTTTTTTATGCAAATCAGTCGCCTCCCAAGCATCTCCTTAGTATAATCGGAGGGGCGTCCGGCCAAAGACGAGGCAGACACCACTCTGAACCTCGAATCTCTAAGCAGATCGCTGCGACAAGATCAAAAATTTAGATGATTTGTATAAAAATAATCTGTTTTATGTATATTCGTGGTCGTCGAAAGGATAGAGAACTGACCGCATATGTAACATGCGAAAAAACCATGTTCCATCTCTTCAGAAGTTCTTTCACACTGTAATTGAGGTGACCCAACTTCGACGCTCTGTCCTGTCAATTATCAAGTCTGCCGTCCGTGTTAGAGAGAGTGTCAAACTAAGTTCCTGTGCAGCGACAGTGAGTGTGGGATGGATCCACGTACGCACGCATGTCTCCGTCCTAGCAAGCCCACTGGCTTAGCAGGATCGATGCGTACGTGCGCCATTGACATGGACACCAAGCTCGATTGCTAATTTATTTGCAGCAGTCGACACACTCGAATTTTGGATAATGTTAGACCCATTGTCCTCCGGAATTCTATTTTTAACCCCTCGAAGTAAAAATTTCACAATTGAACCCCGTTTGAGCGCGCAATTACAGGAGGCTGCCACGCGTTCGGCCGTGCGGTCCGTACCGCACGACCACATCAGCCATCCGGTCGTGCGGTACTGCATCGCACGATCGACCGCATACGCTACGCTACCGCGCGCTCGACCCGTGGCGCGCGTTTTGGCGTCTGAGCGCGCATCTGCCCACTCATTTTACATATGCACGGGTGACGGGGTCCAATTGTGGAATTTTTTGCTTCGGAGGGCCAAAAATAGAATTCCGGAGGGTAATGGGTCTAACAGTGTCCAAAATTCGACACACTCAGACACCGAAACTTTAGTAGAGGTAGATGTGAATATGATATACTATGTGCTTGCACTGTCCATGCGACATCTCACTTGTCACTGTCCATGCATGCAGACATGCACCTAACTGGCCAGCTCCATGGATCGATCTCGAGATAATATAGATCGGTGTTGCACGCACGCACGCCCGTCGATCTTCTGATCTCCATCTGTCGATCGGTCGATTGATCACGATGGAATGGTAATGCGACGAGCTGCCTTTCAAGTCACCCAGCATGTTCGTACATGTCGCTGCACTGGTCCAAGATGTGTATGTAGCCTTAATTAGAGGTATGGAGTTGGTATGTACAACTTGTAAAAAAAAAGTTGATATGTATGGGTTCTTGATGTATATTTATCCCCCAGAAACTCAAACCTAGCTATTTTGCCATTCACATGCTACACTGCCTAACCAAAGTTTATATAGATATTGTACATAAAAGTCTGCATAAATTTTACTCATGCTCTTTACCAGCTAGATAGGGATGGCTAAGTTATATATAGTGAATGAACAACATGCATGCCTTAATACTTGTTCAAAACTGTACAGGTAGTAAACTAACATATGTACATGGCCAACAGGTCGAACAGAGAAGACAGGGGGACGGTGTGCAGACAAGCAAACGATAAGGCAAGCAAACTTCAATGCCAACGATACATGTATATGTCCATAAGTGCTAAAATTTGTTACAAGAACAGATTACCCAATTTTCTCACACTTATAATTAATCAAATGCAAGCAATTGTTAATCATTGCGATGTAGGGGGTTACTGCAACCCAAGGCGTCTTCCAATAGATCAAACTAGCCAAAAGGAGTGTTCATTAATCCTATACGAATCTACACTCCTTAATCCTACACGAATCTATCTAGCTAGGAATACATATATATTCAGTAAATGAAGAAAATTTTAAGGAGGTTGCACCAGCACACACTGTGCAAACATTTAGTCAAGCATGCAACTAGGCAAGCAGCAAACTGTCAAACATGCGCCGCCATGATTCCAAACTTGATCAAAAGATTCTGCATACCAAAACTGATTTAAAACCTCAATCCATTGTACTCTCTGCTACTTATTAACAAGCTCTATGCATCTTTGCATGCTTTGCGTAGTTCTTCCATCAGGAATCCGAGAAAATTCGGCGGGCGACATGGACTGTACTTGAGCAAATATTTCCAAGGCAGGCTCAAAGCTCAAACCTAGAGCTAGCTACATGCATGTAAGTTTAGAATCAAGCCACACTTTATTTTTCGCTGCGAATTCGAAAGATTTTTTGGCGAATTATTCTAACTTGTGCATGTAGGAGGTTGCAGGAACACATGGTATCTTGGTTGGTGATCCGACTGGTCTCTAAGAAATTGAGTGAGTTGAGTTAGTATTCGGTTGTGTTAGTTATGATGGAAATCCATACAAGTATTAGTCACGATAAAAGTCTATACATTGATATGGGTATCAAGTAGTGCATGTTTAAGAAGCTATTCACCTCTTTAACTCGCTATACCAGATCTTACTATTAATCAAACTAGTCAAATGGACGTGGTAGTCAAAATTTCGGTGCAATTGATCATATATTGTAGCTATATGGCAGGGAATCAAATTTGATGCTACTGCATAGCTTTAGCAAATCGAGGCAGATTAGTTACAAAGAAGAAACTAGTTCACTGCACATGAGACTGACTCTGCATATCTTGCATTAGATTGATGGTGACAATGTATAAGAAAATTTCAAGGTAGAATAATACACATAAAAACAAGTCGTGACAGGTGGTCCTGTCAATATTAAGAACATCTACTGATGTTCTGCACTTTGATGGGTCTTATCCATCCTATAGATCAGTCTAGACTGTCTAGTAGACATTTTCACTAACATTGACAATCCTAGTCTTTCCGGTTTTGAGTTTGACTTCTAATTTTTGCTATAGTACATAACTTTTAAATAAAATATTTTTTAAAACAAGGTCTTCAAGTTAATTGTAGTACATGTTAAAAACTCAACGTCTTTATTAGCTAAAATTACAAGTGAGCATCTATCTCTCCAAAATCTCTCTCACAAACAACCATAGATTCAAAAATTTCAGACAAAAACCAAGCCTTTTGTTTCTTCTTTCTCTGGCCTTGCTTCTTTTGGTTGGCTATGGGGCCTAGGAAAGCCTACTGGGAGTTTGTTTAGCCCAAAAATTTCCCTGCAAAGTACACTGTTAACCACTTTTAACTTTTTTTCTTTGTATTGTTAATTGCAGTACTGGTGCTGTTTCTTTAACTAACCAATGCTTCCATTATTTCTCTGGTGGGAGCAAAGTGGTCCCAAGCTTGGGCTAAGTTAACCTCAATTTGGCCTATGGGATGCAATGAATGAATGGTGGGTCTAGCTCGAGAAAGCTCTGAAAATATTATTTGCTTGGATTAATTTAAGCTTCTTTGTTTTGCACAAACAAAGTTTATTTCATTTATCTAGCTGAAATTCGTATTAAATCCAAAACATTTTAGCTAGTCAGATTTTTATGTAATTGCTACATTGGTAGAGCAAAACTAAGGTTTCAGAGACCAAAGGTAGTGGATAGAGATGCAGAGATACGATGAGAAGCATGCAATAGACAAACACCCATGTATATGCAAAAGATGCTCCCCTGAGAGCTCTAATCCTAATCATGGCATTGGCTCCCTTTGTTTAGCTCAATTTCATTAGTGCTAATTGACCCTTCTAGTTCAGGGATCCGGATCTGACGCACAGGATCCATGCCCGGTAGCAACCGGGTTAGAGGGTTGTTCCTTGTAACAACTACATAATGATATATCCGGCTAGGAAACTGATCAACTTGAGGACATGGCTAGCGAAGTTCAGTGCAGTGTACTTACTCCATGACCTGATTATCGGATCTCACTCCGAGACCCGATAAATGGTCCCACAGAGTAGCGAGCGGGTTATTGGTCCGAGACCCGGAACCTGACGAATCTCCCGTGCAGCGACCGGGGCCGCGGCGGGCCCGTCCTGTCGCGGGTCGACCCGGCAAAATCCTCATGGCTGCACCCTACCCCGCAACCACCCCAGCTACCTGTAGTACGCGCAAGTGTGTGGCCTGTGGCTCGTACGTGTGCATGCGTGCACACGTGTAGCCTCACACGGCCACACGCCCATGGCTTCCTTAGCCTACCAGTAGCTCTATAAAACTTTTCCATACAACTCACCACTCACAACACACCCTGGGCTAGAGAAACAACAACTCGTCGTCGTCGTTGCAACCACCTCTAGTTGGTACATACTTCGCCGGAGAAATGGAGGCCGCCGCCGCCGCGAGCTATGTGACCGACGTGGAGAATCTTAAGGCGACCGAGCTGAGGCTCGGCCTGCCGGGCACCGAGGAGCCGGCACAGAAGACGGCGGTGGTGCTGACGCCGCCGTCGACGCCCAGAGGCAGCAAGCGCACCCTCGCCGGCGAGGAGAGCGCCCGCGAGGAGGCCAAGAAAGGCGACGGCGAGACCGCGCCGCCGGCCGCCAAGTAAGTTGCCATGGTCCATGGCTCATTCCTGCCATGCATGCGCGCGACTGGATGCTATATGCAGTGTTCTCACGTGCGTGGAAACTCGTGCAGGGCGCAGGTGGTGGGGTGGCCGCCGGTGAGGGCGTACAGGAAGAGCTGCTTCCAGGCGAGCAGCAAGAGCAAGGCGGCGCAGCAGGAGGAGGCAGCCGCCGCCGCCGCCTCCGGCAGTGGGCAGTTCGTGAAGGTGAGCATGGATGGAGCCCCCTACCTGAGGAAGATAGATCTCAAGATGTACAAGGGCTACAGGGAGCTCAGGGAGGCCCTGGAAGTCATGTTCTTGTGCTTCCCCGGCGGTGCAGACAACGGCGGCGTGAACCCGTCGAACTTCGCCGTGACCTACGAGGACAAGGACGGCGACCTGATGCTTGTCGGAGATGTGCCCTTCGAGTAAGTACATGAATCTTTGTTCATGTATTGGTTTGAGGTGTGAAGAGCTAGTTTGCTTTGCATGGTTTCTAATGGTGTTTTGTTCTTATGTCTCCTTTTGCAGAATGTTCATAAGCACTTGCAGGAGGTTGAGGATCATGAAGGGATCTGAAGCAAGAGGCCTAGGATCATCAAGGGAGTGAAGAGCAAGATGTCATGTAGTAGTGTGCATGAGCAATTAATTCTTTTGTTCTTTTGGGTTCTCCAAGTCATGGACATGCCATCATCTCATCTCACTGCGCCTCTCCGAGACAAAAAGGAAAGGCAAAAGATGCAACACTGAGTAGAAAAAAAAAAGCTTGAGGGGAGAAGCTTGGTGCATCAAAGTTCATGCATGCGTGGACGTGTGACTTTCTTCTTCTTCTTCTTCATGTGTGTTTGTACAAAGAAAAACGGTATTTTAATATGTATGAATGGTTGATTACTCTTGTAACTGAGAGAAGAATTCATGGGCTGTTCTCTCGAGATTAATTTCCCTTACAACTACAGAAAAGATCATCACATATAGTTCAAAACCATCATCATAGATGGTTTTCAAACCATTTGAATTTATATGTCAATAATAATAGGTGGTTATCATAAATGGCTCCTAAATCATCTGTGATAGGTTAAAACACAGACGGTTTTTCAACATAACTGTCTGTGATATGTCTATATCACAGACGATTTTTTAAAAAACCGTCTATGATGCATATATATCATAGACGGTTTTTTAAAAAATCGTCTATGATATATATACATCACAGACGGTTGTTTTCTAAAACCATCTATGATATGTAGATATCATAGACGGTTTGGTGTTTCAAACCGTCTGTGATAGCTATTTGAAAATTTATATTATTTTTTATTTTTCAGCTAGCCCTAAGAAATGTTAGTCATGTCCTCTGAAGTAAACAGAAGATCTCACAAATATATAGCATAGGACAATCATTACACAGATATCACAAATGAAATAAACAACACAAGCAGATCACATATATAGTACATAATAATCGTTACACAGATCTTATAAATGAATTAAACAATTGTATGAATTGTTTGATTAAACACAATTGAGTTATTACAGTTGTATCCAATATTTCAACATTTAATTATCATCGCCAGGATGGAACTCTCCAGTATTGTTTATGACCTCCACTATCAAGAATTGGGAGAGTTTTCCTTGAATTTCGACGAGTTTATCAAGATTGATTGTACTTTCATTGAATTTCACACACTGTCGCTGGTAGTGTTAAGTCATTAGCATATATATATAATCTTTGGATCATTCGTCTTAGTGTCCATGATTTCCTCCATATAGCAGCAAACGTAGAATCCACATACGTTGCCCTGTAGCTGTTGGTGGTATTGTAAAAATAGAATTACATACATAGGTATTGTCAGTTTTAGAGGCATTATTACGAAATATTATATAGAATTATTGTGTTATAACGTGTACCAAAAATCACGTCATGTATTGCAGTTTGACGCTGGATTCCTTGTGTCTCCTAGCTCACTAGGCAACGTAAGCGCTGAACGAACTACGTGATTTCATAAAGTTAGCATCGTCCATTGCAAATGAAGAGAAGATTACAATAGAGTTATATATGAAGGAAATGGGTTTACCTGTCAATTGCTTATTGCACACGAGTGAAGTCATGGTTACTCCTAAGTAAGAAATCAAGGTGTATTACTATGCTCCACTTTCGTACAATCACAATCAGAATCCAGTAAAACTTAGTCATGTATGTTGTCATAGCGATTAATTCTAAGTTTATGTTGCGTATAAAGTACAAATAAAACTTGTATGGCAACTAATGAAGCATTTAGCCTTGGTTGAAGGGTACCATGATATACTCGTCATCATGTGAGCAAACAATCCTCTCGTTATGTAATCTTGGACGAATGATGCATTAACGTTGATGGATTGCTCAGAGACCAAGTGTGGTTCGAGGAAACCCAGCGGTTCTCGCTGTCGCTAGATTTGTTGAATCACGGATCTATATATAAGCAATGGGCTATGACATTTATCGGTATTATGTGAATATAGAATATGATTGTATAGTATACTTATAGTGTCCAATATCATAGAAGTGAGGCATCAAGTTTATTGAGCTTGAATAATAAGAATAAGTCTTTAAAAATTACGACGAAGTAGCCCGAGTTGTGAAGGAAATATGCATTCGTATATCTCATAGTGAATTTATTTTGCTGGTTTGGCTTCATGTTAGATCTCTACATGTACTAGGTATGCAAAGTTCTACAAACCAGTCTGAGTCCTGCAAACCAGGTAATTGTAAGTAGCTAACCACTCTACCTACTTACACACATAATTGTAATTCACCTAGTAAAATATTGTCTATATCTAAATTAAGTAGCTAGCCACGTATTCATGAAGCTATATATATACATACATACATATATATATGTGTGTGTGTAAGAGAATATATTGAAGTAAACTAGGAGTACTAACACATTCTTAAATTGGAGCAAATAGCCATCTCTCTTTAAACCTAGGTACGTAGCTAGATTTAAAAACCTAGCTATCATCTCTCTCTATTACAAGGCATATAAGTTATTAGAAGTAAATACTAATATCTAATCACCAAGAATAAATCGATTTACAAGCGATATATTTTCACTAAACTCCTCAAAGCAGGCCACCTCCTTCAATGCAGCGCAATGAAAACAGAAATGTAGAACATGTTGGATATATAATAACGTTGCATATCTCAAGCGGTTCCAACCACAAATTGTCTATGATATGAAACTATCACATGTGGTTTGTATAAATAACTGTCTGTACTAGTTCACAGATGGTTATTTATACAAACCATCTGTGATGTCTACTATTATCACAGATGATTTGTATAAATAATCATATGTGAATTATCATAAACAATTATTAATAGGTCACAGACGGTTCATACAAATAACCGTCTGTGAAGTAGTGCTTCAATGCTTTCCGTTCTAACAAAAGTAGCACTAATCTCAAAGCAAATGAAGAGGTAAGTAACCTCTATCCACCATTTATTATGCTTTAAAAATTGTGCAAATTACTGTTAAGTAAAGCATTGAAGCACCTCTCCCGTCTGTGATATTTTCACAGACAGTTATTAATAGGAACCGTCTGTGATGGTTTGTATTATCACAAACAGTTTGTATGAATAGCCGCTTGTGAAAATATCATAGACAGTTATTTATATGAACCATCTGTGATGTAGCTGTCCAGTATAATCTCTTTGTAACAGTGCCTCTTGGTTATCAAATGCAAGATTGGCAGAGTTATGCGTTCATTTGATCAGTTCCCATATGCTCAATCCACTGATCCTTCACCCTTGCTGTTGAGCCAGAATTGCATGGGCATCAATTTTTCCTCATAGGCACAAACTTAACTCCTAAATAATGTTGCTAAAAAGAAACCAGAATGTGAAAGTGAAAACAAACACTGCTTTCTGCCCTACTCGACGTCAGTTGCAAACAAGATAAAGCTAAGATCCAAATATATGATGCAAATACTTATGCATGTGTCCAAATTAATCTTTATTCTTTTACCGATAAGTTCCTTTGTCTGGAGCAAGTTTAACATGTGCAGTGGAGATTAACATGCTCAAGAATGGGTCACAAGATCCAATTAATCTTACTTAACCATTCCACTTGTCAAATGACGAAATAGCTAAGTTAGCAAGATGGACGAGAGCTATTCAAGAGACAATCCTTGGTGATTGCTGAATCTGGGGACTCATTGTTCGTTCAGTGGTAACATGCACTGGTCGAGAGCCTGGCCGACAGAGTACATGTGGTGCACATGAAGGTGAACATTGTGGTCAAGACTTTACTTATGACTTCTAATAGTGTTATATTAGCTGTCTCTTAGCTATATTAAATAAATAAAATCTTATGTAAAGAAGAGAGGATGTGATGAGAGATAATATGATGTCTTTTGTACAAGAGATAACTTGAGCCCGCAAACTAACGCAATTGGTGAGAGAGTATGAGGTAGGAAGTTACGGTGAAAATAATATTAACTAGTTAGTGGAATAATTTGCTGTTGTCTCTAGTGCTATTTTTAGATAAATTGAAAACATTAAAAACAATCTTGAAAGATAAACTATTACACATGCCCCCTAGAGTAAGAGAGAGCATCCAAAACATGCAAGAGTTCAGTCTAGGCCCTTATCTTCTGGGATGCTGTGTTGGTTTGGCTATTGGAGAACATAATGCCTGGAGAAACGGTAGGGTCCATGTGATTGTGAAGCAGCAAGGAAATCAGTGGAAAGATGCAGAGTCCTTGTCTGGTGCAGATTTCCTGTACGATTAATTTTGTTGTTAGGTTCAACAAGAGCCGGGCATTAGTGTATTTATTGTGCAGCTTGCTACCTAGCTACAGGGCTGATGCAGAGGCTTTTCATTCTCTCCATTGTGTTACGTTGTTCCTTGTTACAAATATTACTGATGTATGTGTTGCAAAAAATAAATCAAATTTGCAACCATCTTTGCACTAGTTTAGTTTGCCCGACACATCCTTTTGAGTTTGTTCTAGTATACATCTTACTGAGCCCTATAAGGTGACGCATAACAAATTGCCCTTGCCTCGACCCATTTACAAAGGCTTGAACTCAAACCCCTGCATGTAAGCACATGATATGGTAAAATAGGTGAAGGAATGTTTTTTTTCTTTTTGAGGAGAAAAGATTTTGCATATTATGAGCTATCTTGGCATAAAGCAATTCACATAACCAGGATTACAATTGATATGGTCGGTGGTTAGGTACAAGTCTAAAGACCAAGATTAGAACATTTACCCTCATTTAGCCACTGGTAAAGCTCTTCTCTAACGTGATCGAGAGGTTTTGAGGTCTGACTTTAGAAGGAGAAGACTAGAGACTTATTTGATTGTTCATTAGTTGCCTCCAATGATTACAATAGGCCTCTTTATGTAGAGAGCTCTTTTAACAATTATGGATAAAATCAAACTAAATCATAACATTCGTAATTAATAGATAAGATACTAATTTACTAATCCCTGTTATAGGGAACTAATTAATTATTTAGGAAAATAAATATTTTTATTTAGAAAGATAATCCCTTCCAAATCCCAGTGCTACAGTATACATACACTGTTCATGCGCGCAGGACAAGCAACCATAATAACGTCGAAGAAAAGGCATTGTTCTCAGCAAGTAATGTAGAAAAAAGGACCATGAAGAAGAAATAAAACATACATTTTAAGTCCCAAAATCCTTTATCACAGTCCTCAAATGCTGAAAGGCTAGTCTTGAAAAGGGAAGATTTTGCAACCTGATGCACGAGCATTCCCTGTGC
Organism: Melocanna baccifera; assembly: GCA_036346265.1. Classification (NCBI taxonomy): domain Eukaryota; kingdom Viridiplantae; phylum Streptophyta; class Magnoliopsida; order Poales; family Poaceae; genus Melocanna; species Melocanna baccifera. The sequence goes on from CM070710.1 coordinate 18,879,294, forward strand.
TCTTGATAGAAATAGACCTGAGATGAGCCCTCATTTGATGGATCTGAGACTGAAACCTGAACAGTCATTTCTGTACTAGCAGGCCACAAGTGAGACGGGCCGGCCACTGTACAGTGCAGTGTCTGCATGTTGTGCAGGAAATCTTCTGATTGGCCTCTAAGAAAGAGGAACTATTATGATTGGTATATGAGGAGGACAGTTATATAGTACTAACAGATGGTACTGTGACTGTTACTACAGTTGTCTCTTTGCTGAACACAATTACAGAAAGCAAGACTAGTAGTGGTAGGTGATCAACAACGAGCTTTACCTCTTACCATTTTTCAGGTCATGGGAGCCAGCTTGATCAAACTTACCTAGCCTTTTGTTTAATTAGGATTTGTTATTATACATAGTCTCATGCTTCCCAAAAGAAAGTTCAAGCCTCAAGGTATCCATGCACTGATGGAGAGGCACCCAAATTCTAAACCCCAGCTTTTTCATCAGAAAGTAGTAGCACCTTTTTGAAGGCACAAATCATCCTTGGTGTAGTGGCATGGAGTTCATGCCTTCGTTACTCGTTAGCTCTAAGCCCGGAGAGAAGATTGAAACAACTCAAAAATTTAAAGCCAATTTAAATTTCATTTCCCGAAAACGGGGGCGTTACAAAGATGGTGTGCATAGTAAACACAGCATGCATGAGTTTTTTTTCTTTTGCCCCTTTGTTTTTAACAAAGAAATCATATATACCGACAAATTCAAGATTATTTTCTTATCTGCCTCTCGTTTTTCTATTGAAAAATGACTCAGTAAATTAATGCAGTTAAATGGATGGAAAACAAAATGAGAAATGCATGAAAGGAAGTGAGCGACTGTGTGCTAGCTAGACCGGAAATCCATGAACTTATCAAGAAATGCATGAGAAAGGGGAAAAGGAATCGCAACTCACAAGTCCGGCACTTCATGCATGATCAACCTCGCCTTCGATCTATATAAAGTAGCAGGCCAACTTAGTGAGAATTAACCAGAACCTATGTGTATCTGTCACTAGCTCGCTATCTATCACCGTGCTGAATTCTCATGAGACCAACAGTAAGATATTGGAGGAAAACCAGTCAAATGAGGTTGAATCATAGTTCTGTCGTTCAGGATGCCAGAGAAGATCGATGTGCCGATTAATGTATTATCCAAATCCATGCATTCACTGTTTCACCTGCATTCTTTCGATATGATACTGTTGCACGCGACGGCGGAAGAAACGACGAAATAAACAAGATCAATCGCAGAGAGACACAAGATTTAACGTGGAAAACCCTCCCAATGCGAGAGGGGAAAAACCACGGGCGCCAGCCAGCAATAATCTTCACTATATCAGGGTGAGGTTACAACGCCGGGGATTTACAACTCTGATGATCTATCCCAACCGGCGGCTTACAGGATATATATAACAAGGAAACCCTAATTTGACTAGGATCCATACCGTGGGGGGGCTTCGCCCCCCCGCACCCCCCAGGCGTCCCTGGGTGCACGGGCCTTGCGCAATGGGACTCCGCTCCGCTCCAGCCCTAAGCCTCCGGCGACGGGCCTCCGCTACGCTCCGTCCAGAAGCTGGCCTAATTTATATATAGAATTTGGATCACAAATCAACAGATACGACTTAAGAGACCAGGATGGTCTACAATGTTTATAAACTTAGAAAAATTATCCAAATCTCAGCAATTAATTGTTTCTTACAGAGCATTTAAAAGTGTGTGTTGGAACTAAATTTACATATGCAGAAATAGTACCCAATCTTCCAGGTTTCGGTTAGCAGGAAGTGAGAATTCGCTATTTCCTTCTTATTAAAATTAAAATTTCTGCTTACCAATTCTTTTGAGAAATGTTGGCATCAGTATCCCCTCTCTAATTGTTTATGTTTTTTTTCATTTGTGCCTGGATTTCTTGCGTTTTTATTATAAGTATGTTTTTTCCCCATTCTTCAACAGATATGCGAGGAGGTAGCCGGCGAGGAGGACGAAGAGGTTGACGCCGCTGGACCAGGCATCGGCCTTGGCGCCGTCGTAGGCCTTGCGGCGGAGCACCTCAGGCGCGCCGTAGGCCAGGGTGCCGCAGGCAGTGTGGAGGCGACCGTCGTCACGGAGTGAATCCGGGAGCGCGGAGAGGCCGAAGTCGGATGCCTTGAGGTTGCCGTCGCCGTCGAGGAGGATGTTCTGTGGCTTGACGCCTTCGGCGTGGCAGTAGTTGAGCGTGGCCACGAGCTGGACGAACACGCGGCATGCTCCGGGAGGCGACGCCGCGGGAGTGCAGCGAGCCTGGAGAGGAGGTTCCCGCTGGGCGCGAGCTCCATGACGAGGTAGATCCTGGGGCACGTGGCGAGCACCTCGTGGAGGCGGAGCACGTGCGGGTGGCGCAGCCGGCGCATGGCCGCCACCTCCTGGATCACGCGCGGCGCCATGCCCGTCGTGCCCATCACCTCCGCCTTGTCGAGCACCTTCACCGCCACCGCCTCGCCGTCGGCCACCGAGCGCGCGAGGTAGACCTTGGCGAATGTGCCGCGCCCGAGCAGGCGACCCAGCTTGTACTTGCTGAGCAGCGGCGTGACCTTGCCGCTCTTGCTCCTGCTCTTGGCGTCCATGCACACAAGAGCACCAACCAAGAACACAAGATTGGTGCCTTAGGTTGTGTTGTGTAAATATTATGGTATAAACAAATATATAAATTTAATTTTAGTATAATTAAGAACAATTAAAGTATATTTTTAGTAGTATATTTATAATAGAAACTACATATAAATATATAATTCTACCATGTCAACTATACAAGAGCATATAGCCAATTCTTGTAATAAAAATACTGCTGAAATAAACATATAAAGCATTCTTATGAAACAGAGTATAACTAAAACCAGTATAAAGTTCAAGTTTTAGTTTGATGTTGTTTAGTGCTCTCCGATGTAGGATTATACAAGATATAATTTTGGCTGTCCCATTACTATGATCTATACTCTTCACGAATTGAATATGCCAAGTAAGATTTAAACTTTTAACTCTAAAACAATTAGACAGACCTAAATGTAGATTATCAATTTTATATATATATATATATATATATATATATATATATATATATATATATATATATATATATATATATATATTCAACCATAGACAAGGTAATAGCAAGTGATGACCAAATAACACTTTAAATTAGCCAAATAATTTGATATATACTTCTAGAATATAGAATCACAACAAGTTATGCAATGTCTAATCAGCTAATAGAGATGTATTATGAAAACTAGTGATCACTATATATATATATATATATATATATATATATATATATATATATATATATATATATATATATATATATATATATATATATATATATATATATATATATATATATATATATATATATATATATATATATATATATATATATATATATATATATATATATATATATATATATATATATATATATATATATATATATATATATAGCTCAAATTTGAATATTCAATTTCAGTATTAGACTATAATTATCATCACTAAGCTATTGATCCGAACCCACATTATCTCTTTTCCAATAGAAAATCCTAATCAAAAGACAAAGAACAAGTAGCTGAAAACTCACAATACAAGTGATATTCGAAATCGCCAAGACGAGAACCGCACAAGGCACTCGGGTAGATCCTTTGGATTTTCCCTCTCACCCCACCAGAGTCAGGGCACTCGGGAACCCAAAGGGGAGAGCTCCAAAAGGAGATGGCACAAAAGCCCCTAATCCTCTCCAAACCCGAAGAATACAAGAAAGAAAGCTAAAGATAAGGAGATGTGAGACCCGAAGATGAGATACTCACGGAGGAAGAGATGGCAGCTTTAAATAGAGGAGGTAGGGGGCACGGCGTGGCGGCTTCGAGCGGCCGGCTCCGCGCCTGGCTCCGAGGAGCCTGGGCCAGCTCGCGCCTCCACCGCCGCCTCTCCAGTTGCCGCCTCCCCACTCGCCACCCAAATCATTCGAGACTAAGTCCAGATCCGGATGAGGCGCTGCTTGGGGAGGAGACTGGTCTCCTCCTCCTTATCCCTTTGGCACAAGTTCGGACGGTCCGAACTCTCCCACTACGAGAGTTCAGACGGTCCGAACTCTCCTGCACCGCACGCGTTCGTGAGGGCTTCGGCCATCTATATTTTGTCCCACCGACAGGCGGGACCCTTATTTTTTTATTTATCAAATTAAAAAATTACCAATTTGTCCTTAGGAGTCCACTAGTGTCCATGTGCTGTGTGTACGGCATTAGGTGAGGGTGTTGGGGTGTTGCGTTTATATGGGTGAGTTGGCTGTGCAACTTGCCGTTTTAGCTTGTTAACTAGGGTTTTGAGTTTGGTTTGTCAGAAGGAAGACACAAACACACACTCTGCTCTCTGTATTGCCGGACCTTGAACAGGAGACTGAACAAGTTCAGAGAGGATACAGGTCGTTCGTGCTGCTAGCCTTCCGCAGATTTTCCAGTTCTGCTTGCTCCTTTTATTCAGCGATAAGCAAGAGTTAGTTTCATGCAAATGTGGCCTACTACTGCGCCATGATTCCACAGATTCGAAGACCTGGTTTCACGGGCTCACCACAGCTCACACGACGCACATCTCGGCATGGAATGGCACACCTCAGATGCTCCTACAGACTCGGTACTCACCAGCCGAAATGGTGGCACCTGAACAATGCCATGCACAGAGAAAACACTACCAAAGTAAAGATGTTAAATAGCGACAAGATTACTTAACATGGTTAACCATGGCTAATGCTAGCTAGGGTTGGTGGTATATAAGAGGGGGGAGGTAGATATCCAACCTGCAGAAGGAGGCTACTTGAGTAGCTTCTAGGTAGTGATCAGGGTGTTTACCAATATTTGAGCAATTTTGCCTCCATCTTGAAAACCTTCGTCTTGGTCGTCTCCTCCTACGTCAAGATCGATATGGCTTGCTCTAACTGGTTTACGGCTTAAACTTCTGATTATGGCTTTTGGCTTATGGTTAAGGGTCTGTTCTTTGCGGCTTTTGGCTTTTGTTACAGTATCTAACTTTCAAACGAAGTATTTTTTTCAAGATGGGGTCTATAATTAATTGTAGTACTCGTTAAAAGTCCAATATGTGTACCAGCCAAAATTGCAAGTATCTCTCTTTGTAATATATACTGCGAACAGCCCAAAAATTAAAAATTTCAGCCAAAACCCATAAGACCAAAAAAGAACATGCCCTAAAATTATACTGTAACGGTTATTAGCTTTTTCTGAGAAAAAATAAGAAAAAATAATAAATGTTATATTGTCACAAACAATACAAAGGAATAAGGGAGAAAAGAAAAGGTAAAAAGCTAAAAAAACCACCCAAAAAGCCAAAATAAATCAAAATTAGAAACTGACATGTTCCAAATAGCTTCTAGCTTAAATAAGCCAGAAGCCAAAACGGTTTGGAGTATATTCTACGGATCAAAAGTTTCATAGATTTTTGGATTTAATATAATGTTATTTTTGTACTGTTCATCGGATGAAGTTATCGTAGCACCGACATTTTTGGAATTTTGGGTTCTTGATCTTCATAACTTTTCATAACTATTGGAGTGAAAAATTGGTTAATACTTGAAAAAAAATTTAAAGACATCATTCACCTCCTTTGTTGCCATACCGGTTATACAATTAGTTTTGTACTGGTGTCAACGTACATGTACTGTTGTGCTAGTGGTTATGGTTTGTGGCCTCGCTCCAAACAACTTCTGCTTCTGGTTTCTGAAACGTGTCAGCTTCTTAATTTCATCTTTTTTGGTATTTTAGCTTTTTTTTTTGTCTTTTTTGCCTTTTCTTTTAACCCTTATTCGTTTGCATTGTCTGTGGTATATAACTTTTTTTAATTTTTTTTTAATTTTTAAAATTAATTACTCAGAAGAAAAAGCTAACAGTCACTGCAGTGTATTTTCAGCTGCTACAGCGCATTTTAAGCCATAACCTATAAGTTGGAAGTCACTTCAAGCACTACATGAGCCTCACTAGCTGTAACTACAAGTTAGGCTAATTTATCGTGAAATTGTTTGGATTTGATCCCGTGACCACTGGGCTGTGCGCTAAATCTGAAAAGGAAACTCCGACAGCCGACACCATCCCGTTTAAAAAAAGAAAAGAGAAAAAAAAACCCGAAGAAAGAACGAACGGGAGGAGGTTTAGATCTCGGTTCACCATTCAGGCGTTGGTTTAATCGATGCGATGTGATCTCCTGACACGACGGCGACGATTTTTCGCTAGCTATACCAGTGAGCCAGGATTTACCCGAATGGAAAAAGGATCAAGAAATCTCTTCGAAAGAAAAGGATAGCAACATGGGATTAGTCAAGAAATCAAGTCTAGTTTTAAGCTTCTGGTGGCTGCCGAATGGCGATGTGTTTGGTACATCAAAAGCTGTAAAAGAAGCAGCTGCTGTCATGCTGTGTCGTTTTGTCCAGCACTGTAGTTAATTAGTACTCCATTAGTGGTGAACGGCGGAATGCTATTCAGGAATCTGTGCCAGTACATCCATATGCTAGTCCATGATCTAAGCAGCAATTAAGCACCAAGCAGTCCATGCAGGTGATCGATGAGATGAGCACTGAAATTTATGCTTGACTGCATAATTTGTAGGTATAGTTCAGTCAACGATAATGGCTAGCAAAAGAACTGGGTCCGAGGACATGACATTGGAGTTACATCCAGCCCTAAATAGATCGATCTAAGGTGCCTGCATCTGCATTGTCAGAAGATTTTCATACTCCCAGGTACCTTTTCTGTTTTTTTTTTTCAAATTTTTCTTCTTTTTTTAAGGCGTTTTCTTTTTCAGAGCTTCCCCAAAATAAACTTACTACGTTCCTGGGCTGTGGGCCACGTGTATTTCAGCCCGTAAACCATTCATCGCGGGAGAATCAAGGCCTTAATATCTGTACTCTACATATATGGGCTTTGTTGGCTAATCACTGGCCATTTGCAGAGTTGTTCTTTTGTACCATGCAAAACTGGGATTTCGTGGGATCCGAGGCACTGCCTGAATTTCATCCTGTAGCTAAATTACATTACAAAATCGCATTACTGCTTGCGTTAAGCCAACCCTGCTGTGTACTTGAGCAAACCCTTTTGCGTTTTTTTTAATTTTGGTTATTTTTTTCTTAATATTTTCTATGAAGATATAACATTATTTTTATTTTATTTTTTATTGAATGATTTAGAAAAAAAACTAACATCAATACAATACAGTGTAATTTTAGCTAAAAATTAATTCGAAAGTCAAAAACCGCTAAAAAAAAGCTGGATTGAATGGACCTGCCACTCCTAGATGACTACACAACAGAAGAAATTTCTCTAGAGAAATTTTTTGCCCTAAACAACAAAAACCCATCGACCCACACCGGAAGGGGGAAAAAAGCATTCGTGGTCGCCTGCAATAAAACTGCTGGACGCCATGGATATATATAATATGCCCATAGTTGCCGGCCCCAACTGCCCTGCAGCCCGACCACTTATGTTGACCAAGTCAAATAACTAATTAGTTATGTCACACAGCTTACTCGCAATAGCTACACCAATTAAGAACGTAACAGTGTGATTAAGATCCGTATAAGTACGTGCAACACCTTGACCAACTTCTCCATCACTCTCGATCGATCTCCCTCTAGCTCCATCCATGGCTTCTCCTAGCCTGATCACCACCTCAACGCTGATCCCCATCTCCATCGCGCTCCTGGTGACGACAATGGCGGTGGCGGCTTCCGCGACGACGGGCCGGCCGCTCTTCCGGGAATACCTCGGCGCCGAGTTCATGAACGTCACCTTCGCCGACGTGCCGGTGCACCCGGGCGTCGACTTCCACTTCATCCTCTCCTTCGCCATCGACTACGACATCGTCGATGCCTCGACCCCGCCGAGGCCCGCCGACGGCCGCTTCGCCGTGTTCTGGGACGAGAAGCGCCTCTCCCCCGCGGACGTGGCCGCCGTGAAGCGAGCCCACAGCAATGTTCGCGTCGCGCTCAGCCTCGCCGGGGACACCGTGTCCGCTGGCGCCCCCGCGACCAATGTCACGTTCCTCGCCTCCTCCGTCGACGCGTGGGTGCGCAACGCCGTGGAGTCGCTCTCCGGGATCTTGAGACGGTACGACCTCGACGGAGTGGACATCGACTACGAGCACTTCAACGAGACGCCCGAGGTGTTTGCCGAGTGCGTGGGGCGCCTCGTGCGGCGGCTCAAGGCCGACGGCGTCATCTCCTTCGCCTCCATCGCCCCCTTCGCCAACCCCGACGTCCAAGCCCACTACCAAGAGCTCTGGAAAAGGTATATAAATTTTCAACACATTAGTCTCACTTACATGTGGGCCCGAAAATCCACGGACCCATCAGTCGGTGACTTCGTGCTTCGCGCGCGTGCTACGCAGGTACGGGTGCGAGTTCGAGTACGTGAACTTCCAGTTCTATGCGTACGCGGCAAACACGACGGTGGCGCAGTTCCTGGAGTACTACGACGAGCAGAGCTTCCGGTACGGCGGCGGAGGCAGGGTGCTCGTCAGCTTCGGCACGGACCCCAGCAGCAACGGTCTGCGACCGGGCAAGGGCTTCTTCAGGGCGTGCCGGGCGCTGCGGCGGCAGGGGAGGCTGCACGGCGTCTTCGTCTGGGCCGCCGACAACTCGCTCGCCGACGGGTTCCGGTACGAGCGCCGCGCGCAGAGGTTCCTCGCCGGCGCCGCCCGCGGCTTTGCTTGACTCGTTCATGGTCCGGCACTTTGTCAGTGTTTCGTTCAAGCGCTGATCAAGATCTATCCACATTACATTGCGATTCTATCCTCGTGTGTGTGTGTGTGTGTGTGAAAGTAAAAGCAGTTTGGTGGTCTTTCGTTCAAGTGGGATTAGATTTTATGAATACATTAAATAGAAATTAATGATCGAAGTTATGCTTTGAAGGCAATGTCGATATATAAAAATATGTATTTATGATTAAAAAAAAGGTACAAACTAGCACATTGTTGTTTTATCGCAAACTCGTGCATGTGGCCCAAGCACACGATCTGCTGTATCAGAGACTCATTCCCCTTCTGAATTACATCGGGCGGTCATGATTTCTGCAAATCGTTATTTACCCCTCATCGGATTTGTTTTGTTTAAAACCGAAAAGAATATTCTCTTCTCTCTGTCATCCGAACTCTCATTTAGATTATTCAAATTTCTAAACTCATCTAAATTTACAATCTATCTCTTAGTGTCTATTTTATAATTTTGTTAATTTTATTTGAATGTATTTTTTTGGCCGCTTTTCACGTGTAGACTACGACATTTTGGAATAATGCAAACTTGCCGATGATACTCACCACCAGTCGCCATTGATTATGTTGAACTCATTATTTCAAATTATTTATATTCTATTTTAAATTATTATGTATGCATATTTTTTATTCAAACATAGTTTAAATTATGGTTTAAACTTTAGTTAATTTTCAAATCCTTGTGTATAGCCATATTTGACATTGGACCTTTATACCTTGTCACTCTAGATTAAAATTCTAGTTAGCATACTAGTATTGACTAAAAATCTTATAGAAAAGCTTAGACATGCGTAGAGATGAATCTAGGCTTAGGTACCTTTTTCGCATAAAATGATGATTATTAAACTGTATTCTTGACTTTGAAGAGTCAAGAAGGTTTATGAAATGTTTAAAAATAAAATAAAATTATGGTTTAGATTTAGACAAATGGTTAGAAGATAGGTGTTTTGTGGCACAACCTGGGTGCTCGATGGCACAACGTGCATATGTGAAAAGTTTATCTAAGTCAATTAAGACTTGATCTATCATGAACTACTACTACAAAGTCACATTGTACTACCACAAGTCTGGTACAGGACAGACCTAACTAACTAATTTATAGGTTCCAACCTTGGTTTCGCTATAGGTTGAATGTGGACATGGTAGGGCCGTGTGAAGTCTCACACGGCACAAGAGGGGAGCCCTAACTTAGTGGATTTTATATTGTGGTGAAATCTTAGTAGGGCATGACTAGGTTGAGGATTTCACATTATAAAGGCCTTATGATAATCATTTAATCCCACGACTAAGGAAGCGTGTTATGGCCGGTAATATAAGTTAATTATCTCTTGTGAATAAAATTGTACAACCTCTGCATGTGTATAAACTATCCTAGATAGTGGTGTTCATTGTCATGGGTAAACCGAGTAAAGTGTTTCATGGATTAGACTTTATTTTTCAAAAACTTGGTTAAGTGAAAGAAAATAAGATCTTTTGAAAAAAATATTCCAGGTTGGAGACTCGTGAATAGGTTAGTGTTAGGTTGGACCTAAACTAATGATATTATTTGATTAAAATGTTGTTTATTTACTTATCATATTAAATTAAGCAATTTACATCTATTTATTATATTTTACTTGTCAAACTAGCTTTGCGCGCAAATAACCATATAAAGCTTTCCTTTGATATTTTTTTCCACGCATGCATTACCTCTGTTATTGGTGTAACTTTCGGAGTACATAATTGTACTCACCCTTGTTTAAATACTATTAATCAAAGGAAGGTGCTTTGGCCTCAGTGAGGACCAGGACGAGTAGAGCGCGTCCCATAGTTGTTTGCCTATGGGCAGACTAGATAGGCTTCTTCACGTCGTGTTTATCTTCTGCTATTATTTATATTTGGCCTATGGGCCATTGATATAAACTTTGGTCATAAGTCTCGTACTTGGTTAATTAATAAATGTTATTATGGTTGATATTTATCTTTGTTGTCTACTGTGTGCACTAGCTATTTTTGAACTAGTACTATTTACATAGAGAATCTGGACGTGTTGTTTTTGGGTCTGACAAATTAATTATGAGTTGATTACGAATATAATTTGCATAATAAAGTAAAACATACAATTTGATAATTATTTGATTTTTATTTTATTTTTTATTTGAATTTGGATTTTAGAATTAGAATTTGATTTCAAATTTGAGCTTTATTTTTACCATAAAAATCAACTAGATTCCAAAATTTGCAAAAATTCACAAAATGTGGTGCCACATGAGGCTTGTGTTATCTGTGGCGCTAATGAATCTATTGATCACTTATTCCTCTGTTGCCCACTGGCATGATTTGTGTGCAGTGGGATAAGTTGCACACTGCCTGTCCTCTTAGTAACGAGCCTCTTAAAGCTGTTTTTGGTTTTTCTATATTAATTAGTTTTCAAACAGAGTGTCATTTCAAAACGGGGTCTATTTATATTGGCCAAAATCACATGTAGGTTTCTGTTACTCCATATTCTTTTTTATAAATAGTCCAAAAATTATAAATCACAGTATAAGCCAAAACCAGAAAAAAAATAGACACAATATTCATCAGCTGTTTGAAAGCTGGTTGGATGGGTTTGCAAGGAGGAACAGGAAGTTGGTGATAGTAGGTTTGGCAACTGTTGCTTGGAGTATCTGGTAAGCGTGCAACTTGGCTTGCTTCTAGAAGAAGTGGCCATCTGAACCAGTTCATTTGATCTACAACATTTGCCACCGGATTAAGACTCTGTTTGTATTGCTTATGTTTCTGTCTTCTTATTAGAAAACTTAAAAATTAATATGAATATTTGGTTTTTTTGAAGAAGCTTCTTCATTCTTCTCACTATCGTCTCATTCCGGAGATAAAGCAAAGAATCACGGGTGCATCGCCTACCCCACTTCACTCGCTACCGTTACACGCACGTATCTCTTGCGCACTTTTGCACCACTCGTCTCCTTCATCTAGAATCAACTTTTCTCAGTTATTACTATTCATTTTTAATCAAAAGTTATATGTTATAATTAAAAACTATCAACAAGAGCCAATGCTAAGGAGGAAGAGCAGAAGTTACTTGTCCAGAGCGCTAAGGCAATGTGGTATGTTGCGGCTGAGGTGTGTTTGGAGTAAGAAGAAGATGGGCGTTGTGGACTAGGAACAGAATTGAGGATGTCGATGGCTAGCGTTTTGGTGGAGCTTTCCTGTGCGCCAAGGCCGATCGTTGTTTGCATCAGGACTAGCGTAGTTGTTATGTCGACAGTTTAGGGCTGTTGCATTTCTGATGCAAAAACAAACAGTAAAACTCGTCAACGTAAGTACTAGCTCGTTTCTACCAATAGAAGCGGGGAAACCTCATATTCTTCTGGAAAGAAAAAAATAGTAACAATTTCCGGGGCTTACATGTAAGCCACAGTTACATATGCGGCAAGACCTGAGCTCCGTGATGTTGACATGTACGAACTCAGCTAGAATCTGTGGTGTGTGTGGCCATCTATTCTCTATGACTTGATTGGGTTTGCCTTCCGCGCACGTGTACGAGCTTAGCCGGGCACGAGAGGACTTTGGGAGAGGGAAGGTCCACTGACCATGGAAAGACTTGGTCCACGGAAGCCTTTTTAGTCTCTTTCATGCGGTGCCTAGACCCGTTCCACCCTTTAATGCACCCACCCACCTCCTCCTAGGTTGTGGTGGCCACTTTCCCTTTAGTAATAAGCCTCTTTTTTTTAGTTTTAAAAAGTTGTTTTTTAGTTTTTCTATATTAACTAGTTTTCAAATAGAGTGTCCTTTCAAGATAGGGTCTATTTATATCGGTCAAAACTACACGTGAGTTTCTATTACTTCATACTCTTTCTCATAAATAATCCAAAAATTATAAGTCACACATATAACCAAAGCCAGAAAAAATAGACCCAATATTCATCAGCTGTTTGGAAGCTGGTTGGATGGGTTTGCAAGGAGGAATAGGAGTTGGTGATAGTAGGTTTGGCAACTGTAGCTTGGAGTATCTGGTAAGCACGCAACTTGGCTTGCTTCTAGAAAAAGTGGCCATCCGGACCAGTTCATTTGATCTACAACATTTGCCACCTGATTAAGACTCTGTTTGTATTGCTTATGTTTATATCTTCTGTTTAGAAAAATTAAAAGTTAATATGAATATTCAGTTTTTTGAAACTAGTTCTTCACTTTTCTCATTATCGTCTCAATCCAGGATAAAACAGAGAATCATGGGTGCATCGCCTACCTCACTTCTCTCGCTCCTGTTATACGTACGCATCTCTCACTCACTTTTGCACCACTCGTCCTCTTCTTCTAAAAATTATTTCTTTTAGCTATTACTATTTATTTTTAGTTAAAAGTTATAAGCTATAGTAAAAATCATCAACAAGAGCCAATACGAAGGAGAAAGAGCAGAGGTTATTTGTCCAGAGTGCTAAGGCGACGTGGTACATTGCGGCTGAGGTGTGTTTGGAGCAAGAAGAAGATGGACGTCGTGGGCTAGAAGAACTGAGGATGCCGATGCCTAGCGTTTTGGTGGAGCTTTCCTGTGCGCTAAGGCCGATCGTTGTCTGCATCAGGACTAGCGTGGTTGTTATGTCGACAATTTAGGGCTGCTGCATTTCTGACACAAAAATAAACAGTAAAACTCGTCATTTCACTTTCCTTCCATGTCTGAAGGTACTAGCTCGTTTCTGCCAATAGAAGCGGGGAAACCTCGTATTCTTCTGGAAAGAAAAAAACTAACAATTTTCGGGACTTACATGTAAGCCGCAGTTACATATGGGGCAAGACCTGAGCTCCGTGATATCGACACATACGAACTTGGCCAGAATCTGTGGTCGTCTGTTCTTTGCGACATGATTGGGCTTGCCTTCCACGCGCACGTATGAGCTTAGCTGGGCGCGAGAGGACTTTGGGAGAGAGAAGGTCCACTGACCAGGGAAAAACTTGGTCCACGGAAGCCTTTTTAGTCTCTTTCATGCTGTGCCTGGACCTATTCCACCGTTTGATGCACCCACCCACCTCCTCGCAGGTTGTGGTGGCCACTCGTACCCACAGCTCCTCCTCCTGCACCGCACGACAAGGCAGCCGTTCGGGGCGGTGCAAAGCATCAATCACCGCCAGTTAGCACCACCTATTTTAAGGGATCGATTGGTTCTCTGGAGAATCGCATGCTCTTTTCTTTCTTTCTGATTTTTTGGTGGTTTTTTTAACTTTGGCTAGCCAAAACAAATGAAATAACTTATCCAGACAGTTTTTCGAGTCTAAAATCATGTATACCATCCGTATCGACGTTTCTACTATCTCGAAAAGCATAAATGAAAACTACCAATGGTAGCAGGAAAAATCTATTAGCAGTAGCCAAAAATAGAGGACCTTTAACTTACGGCGTGGAGTACTCGTCTCTGCACACTGCACAGTACACACACGCGAAGCAAACCTGACTAGCTACCAAACCGTGATCAGTTTAAGCACGCGGATTAATTTATAAGGCAAAACACGATGTAACTCATGCAGAATTTCCTGCGTGTTTGGTTGGAGGACAACGCACAATTGAAATGCTGCAGGAGTTATTCTCCGTAGGTTCCACTGGTGTAACGTATCTTTCGAGCTTGTAGCTTCAGTTTTTAATTTATGAGATGAATTCGTTTAGACAATAACTTTGTTTTTTTTTTTTACTCGACGAACCGAACCCAACGAGACGCTCGAGTTGTCCCGTCTCTTTTGAGATCGACCTTATTGGTAGCCAGTAGCTACTTAATTACGAGACGACCGGGTGTTCTGGATGGGATTTTCTCCTTAAGTGGGGTTCTCTGTAAGGGCCGATGTTCAGTATCTTTCTTTTTTCTCTCCCTTTCTTCTACTTTCGGCCTTGCTTTGACGGCTTCTATTTTTGATTTCTGTCTTTTACTTCTCATTGGCTTCTTAAATTTTTTTTTGTTATTTATTTATTTATTTTGTATTGTTCGTAAAAATATAATGGTTTTTTATATTTTTTTAATTGAATGATATAAAAAAAAGTTAATAGTCGCTGTAGTATAATTTCAATAGAAAGTCAGAAGGCACTGGTACGTTTCAAAGTAAGATTCTGAGATGACCACGTATCGATCAGTCAACGGCGACATTACTCGCCATTCTTTCGCACATCCATGGCGCCACGGTGCTTTTGGCCAGGTCAAGATCTCAACGCTGGCGACGAGGAAACATGGGCCGTCGGATCGGCATCGCTTTCGCCTCAACTCATCGAAAGCAGCCGCCTCGCTCGCTCGTCCATCCGTTCCTGATTTCCTGCAGTGCGTACCTCAGCAACGTTGGACGTTGTCAAAATCAAATCTTGACCATCTTACCCAAGTAATCGTACCTTTCTTGGTAGCAGTCGATCTTATTTAACACGCTGTCCGTAGAAAGTCACAGATCTTACAAATTACAAGAAAAAACTAAGCCTCTCAGATATCTTTATTGCTATGAATTAGAAAAAACTAGAAAAAAATAAAGATGATGTTTATTGCTATGAACTAGTTACAAGATATCTTTACTAAAATATTACAAAAAAAAGTATGTAATTAGCCCTAGTCTCGATAATCTTTCAACTAGTCGGGTGATCTCAATTGATTCTCCAGGATTGATCTCTGGTGTTGTTCTTCTTCGAATTGTCTTATCTATTGTTATTGACTTCTCTCATCAACCCTTAAATAGTGCCAAAATAGTATCGATTATACATGTGAGTAGACGTCTTGTTGATTCGTCTCGTCCGATCGAGCGGATGATTGCTATCAGTGAGAGAAATATGACAATAACTGATCTTCGGTTATTATCAGTAGGAGAGAATCACATAGACAACGGTAGGGTAGTTGTTGTTAGATATGTACGCCTGAATCATCATGTGATTGGGAATAGGATAAAGCATATGCTTTATATGTCGCACGAGAGATAATTACCTAGAGGCGGGTCTATATACTAGTTCATGAAATCTTCAAGTAGCTGTTGGTTGGGTGAAACATATAGTGGATTTTTGACCAGAATAACTTAAACAAATATCATTAAAAGCTTACGGCCATATAAATCTTAAGATTAAGCTGTATTTTTTAAATTATTTAATCCTCGCCAGTCGCCTTCTTCGACAATCACTATTCACTAGTACTAGTACTTGCTAATACGAACGCCGCCGGCGAATGGATTTGGTCGAAGCGCGTAGTAATAAACCAGGTTTACATTTCTACTAGTACTAGTGGTTGATTCAGTCAGACCGCACGAATGGTAACAAAAATTCCAATCGCGAGACTTCATTGAATTCCAACTAATACTCCTATTATTTGGATCATTGAATCATTCCAAGCAAGTCGTATGGAGGGGTGAAAACAGATTAGATAATTTTTAATCGATCTGGATAAGTTTTAATATGAAATGGTCCAGTTTGGATTTTTCTCGGATAGTCTTAGATTGAAAACGAATACGGATATTTTTTTTCCAGAAATGAATACAAATACAGTAGCGCACTATCCGTCGAATACGAATACAGACTCGGACTATCCAAGGATGATGGAATCCGGATATCCGGCCTACTGGCCATAACTAATTCCAAGCAAGGCCCGTTTCCACTCTCGCCTTCTCTCCTCTCCCGCCTATGGCGTCCAACTCCGAGTCGTCGACGCTTGCCCTCGCCTCGCGGCGCTTCACCGCCGCTAAGTCGCTTCTCAGCTTCCTCCTCATGCCCTGCCTCCTCGCTGTCCCCTTCGCTAACCTCGTCGTCGCCGCCCTCCCGAGGGCCGCACACGCACACATCGTCGCAGCCATCCATGACATGCTCTTCCACGCCTACGCCGACGCGGGCGTAGCCACCCACACGGTCAGGGCCCTCGACCTCGCCATCTCCTGCCCCAGCCGCCTTGATCCCTGCTCCCTCACATCATCCCTCTTTTCCCTCCAATGAACCGGGCACCTCTCCGTCGCCACCGACCTCCTTAGGTAGGCGTTCACTTCTTATTCAGACTCCATCATGCCTCTCTCCATGTCTGTTGTCATCGATGGCTTCTGCAGAGGAGGTGATAAAGTCGATGGACAATGAAGGCATCGAGCCAATAGTCGGGACGTATACAATCCTTGTGAGTGGTTTGTCAACGGCTAGGGTTATCAACAAGGTTGAGGGTGTGTTTAATGATATGATGAAGAAGAATGTTGCAGGTGGTGTGTTTTTCTACACTACGATCATCAATGCATACTGTCGTGTCAAGAATGTGCGGAGGGCATTTAAGGTGTTTGATGAATGTGTTGGCAATGGCATCCAGCCGAATGAGCATACGTTTGGAGCATTGATCAATGGGTTCTGCAAGATTGAGCAGATGGAGGCCGCAGAGATGCTAGTGGCGAATATGCAAGAACGAGGGATAGAGCATAACCAAATAATTTTCACTACAATGATCGTGGGTTATTGTCGTAAAGGCTTAGGGGATAAGGCTCTTGAAATAAAGGTAGTCATGGAAAAGATAGGTATCAAGTTGGATGTGTATATCGTACAATACACTCACATGTGGGCTTTGCCGAGCAAATAGGATGGATGAGGCCAAGAAACTTATGCTATGCTATTATGTGTACTCTATAAATTGTATGTTGTTGATACTTATGTTATGTACTGATCGACTATCGAGTATATTTCTTTTGTAGATGAAAATACTTATACTTGTTTAAATTTTATGAATGTTTTAGTAAGATAAATTATTTATATATTTTCATTGATTTTGGATGTACAATTTAAACGGTTTTCATGTTTCGACAAATATTTATGACCATATTTATTTCGATTCGTACTCTCTCTTCGTATTTGTATTCGATATTATTCGTGTTTGTATTTATATCCAGGTAACCGTATTTATATTCACATCCGAGAAAAAATATATAAAAATAAATATAATAGAGACATTATCCATTCGTATTTGTTTCGTTTGCATCTTAGTTGTGTGTACGTACCTTGCCAGCTCCGTCAATTTGTCACTCATCGGTTCGAAGCGCATAGCAAAATGTCCTTGTCAAGAAAATAAGTACAAACAAATATGGAGTATGCCTATTACAATCGTACATGTCCTAAGACAAAGGATCAAGCTAGTAATTTGTAGCAGGCACAAACATTCTTAGGGGGTGATCGTTTCGGCTTTTTTCGACTTCAGCTTCTAGCTTCAGCTTTTTTTTCACTATTCACTACACTATCCACTAACTCACCATGATGTTTTTTCACCACTACTGATGTTTTTTCAATAAAAGCCAAAAGCCATCGCTATTCCGATCACCCCCTAAGGTTTTCGGTTTCAATTTTTTTTCGGTTTTAGCTTCTAGGTTCTGCTTTTTTTTACTATTCAGTATTTCGTCTTTTTCTGAATTTTTTTAGATATTTTAGGCTTTTTGTATTTTCTTTTTTTCCGTATTCCTTTGTATTGTCCCTAATGGGTTAACATGTTTTTTCTATTTTTATATTTTTTAAAATTAATTATGCCTAAAAGCCAAATCAGCTACAGTAAAAAAAACCAACTACAGTAAAATTTTAGCTAAACATCATGTTTACGCAGGCAGGCATATGCTTGTATGGTCAAAGACGACAATGTGTACCGGTTCGATCGTGTGGGTACTCAGATCGTCTGATCAGACATGAACCCTAAACCAACGATAATTAGGCTCCGTCTCGATTTCCATAGGAATCAGGGAAAATTCGCGTGGCTCAAACGAGGTATTAGTGATAAATTAAGAAATTTACATAGACAACAACCCCGAAGGTAAGAAGAAAGCAGAGGTGCCAATTGATGGTGCATTCAGTAGGGCTTTGCTTAGGCGTTTTGTTTGCTATAGTAACTGATTTTTAAACAGTGCGTATTTTAAGATAGGGTTTACATGTAGATTATAGTAGATACTGTACTAAGTTTAGTTATATCGGCTAAAATTATATACGACTATTTTTCTCTACGTATTATCTCTCATAAATAGATAAAATTTAAAATTTTAAATCACAAATTATAAATCACAGTTAAAAAAATCAAAGCTTTGAGGTCAAGGAGGATGGACAGAAAGAAAGGGATATGAATCCGTGTGTTGTATCCATGGACCCAGAGAGGCGACCTCCAGCTGTGCACAGCTTGGACTCCGAAGCACCGAAATTTCCAAAAAAAAAAATCATGTAGAGTACACGTATGCAATGTACGGTCATTAGCGGCCGGACTAATAATAGAAAAAAAATTAAGAATAGGGAGGTTAATTAATTGGATTTCCCCTGTAGACCGCGTATGGATTGAACTAACACGGACTGACAGGTGGTCCCTACGTATATATAGACACAATTTAGTCAGAAATCTTTACGCGTGAAAGGCCTTTCAGAAAGGTATTCGCGCGAACGGTTCATATTCCCGCGGGGAAGAAGCAAACATTCAAACACGCAAACAACACGTAGTCCTTCCTCCGTTCCAAAACTAGGTTATTTTTTTCATTTTTTTACGATCTTCAATATACAACTTTAACTATAATTCATTATCATAATATACTAATAAGATAATAAAAAATATATATTATAAAAGAATTTTACAAAATAAATTCAATAATATTATTTTTATATAGTTATATATATTTTTTATTATATATTAATAATCAAAGTTTAAAATTTTTGTCTGCCCGCAACGATCTACCCTACATTTTGGGACAGAGGAGTACAAATTAGCCTTTCCGTTTTCCCCGATATCCATCGCATTTTAGCTAGGGGATATGGAAATGAATGGAACCCTTGCTTGGCTGGGCTCGAAAAGTCAATGGCAGCTTCTCCTTCCTCCCGTTCAGATTAACGACATGACCGTTTCCCCTTCTATATAAACCCAAGCCCCCCCTTGTCTTGGACTGAACCCATCCATTTCTTGTCTAGTTCCCCCTAGCTACATTCATCTTGCGATCTTGCTGCTGCTGCTGCTGCTGCTGAACACAGATAGATAGATAGAGAGAGAGAGAGAGAGGAGATCGATGGAGGTTCTGAACCAGGAGCAGGTCTCCGAGTTCCGGGAGGCGTTCTCCTTCTTCGACAAGGACGGGGACGGGTGCATCACGCTGGAGGAGCTGGCGACCGTGATCCGGTCGCTGGGGCAGAGCCCGACCGCGGAGGAGCTGCGCGAGATGATCCGGGACGTGGACGTCGACGGCAACGGCACCATCGAGTTCGCCGAGTTCCTCGGCCTCATGGCGCGCAAGATCAAGGACACCGACGCCGACGAGGAGCTCCGGGAGGCCTTCAAGGTCTTCGACAAGGACCAGAACGGCTACATCTCCGCCAGCGAGGTACACCGCTTGCTCCGCGCGCTTTACGGCAGCCACTGGCATGCTCATGTTTCGTTCGTACGCACGCGCAGCAGCGCTAGCTAGCTCCGTTTCTAAAATTACTGTTATGACGTTGATTCGCAGCTGAGGCATGTCATGATCAACCTCGGGGAGAAGCTGACCGACGAGGAGGTGGACCAGATGATCAACGAGGCCGACCTCGACGGCGACGGCCAGGTCAACTACGACGAGTTCGTCAGGATGATGATGCTCTCCAGCCAATGATGCCGTGCATCGTTCGTCCACGCACGCGCGGTCACTTCTACCAGCGAAGCTAGCTAGCTAGCTAGATAGCTACTGTTAGTGATCTTGCATCTATATCCCCATGTTTTTCAATGGGGAGATTGATTTCATTAGCCACGCTTTTAATTGTGAATCTGTTTACTTGTTGATTCATCGATGGTAATTGATTCGAAAAATGATGGTGATGATCATATATATCGACAGAGACTCTCCACCGGCCAGCAGTCTATTCTGTCTGTGCAAAGAATATCTAGCTAGCTATTCCGCGTTGGAAGTTTGATCTTGTAGTCTTAATAAACAATAAAAAAAAAGAGTGTTTGGACTTTGAACAATGGAAGATGAAGGGAGATTGGGAGAAGACGAAGCAGCAGAAGAGTAGGTCAATTGCTGTATTTTGTTTCGTTTGACCGACCATATTGAAAGATAAGGGACTTTTGGACTTGGCTCCCCTTTTACATTTTTATCTCTTCTTGTTGTTGACAAGAAATGATTTGATGCTGTCAGACTCTTTGACCGATCGATCCCCATTATAAGTTACGTACTCCATGCTTAATTGGCTGTGCTTTTTTGTCTAGTGGTTGAGGGGCGCTCAGGAGAGCTTCTGTCCTCAGCGACGGACAATGGACGATTTTTTCACTGTAGCACGTACAGTACGCGCTACAGTAAAAAAAATTATTTTTTATTTTTTTAAAAAAATGTACTTATACTTTTTTTCGTTTTTTATTTTCGGTTTTTTTACATTTAATTATACTCAATAAACCAATTCAACTACAGTATTTTTTCAGTAAAAATTAAAAATTATCGCTATTCCATCACCCCTGAGCCCTGTAATTCAGCCAGCATTCAACGGTCAACGTCTTTGGTACAACACCTTTTGCTACTGCGAACCATGTAACGCGCAGCTATGCACCAGTGTCTGGGTGCAATTCAATTCACCTATATGCAGCTCGTAACTGCTGCCCTGCTCTCTTCACTTTCTTCCGCCTACACCGGCCGATTTACCTAGAACTTTCGCGGGAGTTATACCAAAGTTGAAAATACTGTTTAGTATCTGTCATACCGGCCGATATATATCATACCGGTATCTAAACCGGTATAAAGTATTCCTACATATCGTACCAGTCTCAATAATGATTATACCGGTTTTGATACTAGTCATACCGATGGAATTGATAATACTATCTATTGAACTATATGTTATATTTAGAATAATATTATAAGTAATATTTGGTGTGTGCATAATTAAATAAATATATACTTATATATATATATATATATATATATATATATATATATATATATATATATATATATATACTCGTATTATTATATTAAATCAAATAAAGTATGCGTCGGTATTAACCTATATCGGAACGTAGCAATTCAAGAATCAAACCAGTATGACCTTCGATACGATATTGACAAGTATGAATTATACTATGTTCCCGGTACATAAAAAAACTAAAGTAAAATTCATACGTTTCAAACGTGGTCTAAGGTTTATCGATATTTAGTTTGTTTACATAGCTCACATTAGAATTCAAAGATATCAACCACAATCATATACCATTAACCATAATAAAAGAGAACCACCTAAATTTCCAATGTTTTTCAACTGGGGCATGGAAGATTGGAAGAATAAGATAGTCGCCCGCAGGCCGGCCAGAATGTGTCGGTGACTCGGCGACATTTGGTTTCGCCGGTGCGATGCAACCTGTCACGCGCTGCTACGGCAAATGGCCGGCCGGACCACTGGCCATCGGGTCAATCACGACGCACGAGTACTCCAGCGGTGTGCCTCCAGTCAAACCGTGGTCAACACGACTCCCGCTGTTCGATCGGAAATCGATTAATTGATGGCCAGGATCTGTTCGTGGGGACGGCAGGTGGCTAGCACGAAATTAATTCGAGTCGCTCCAGTTGCGCATCGTTCATGTATTTCGTCTTTTTCTCGACTGTTCAAAGTTTCAGGGTGAACCGACTAAGGGACTGTTATTAATTTTTGAAAGTTGTCTTATATTTGTAATGAGTATTTTGATTTTGTTTGTATTGTACTACTGTTGTTTGAGTTCGATTTTGAGTAATTGCAAGTGTTCACTGTTGCTGGCGGTATGACTAGCCAGTGACCGGCGATGGTACGACGATCATACCGGCAGATATTTGTGTTTGATATGGCGTGTGTCCATATATAATTTGATTTGCTAATAAGAGTCAAGTATATGTCATTTGTGTTCGGATCTGTTGCTTGTTCTTTGATATGTAGAGTGTTTGATGAACGTTGCATCAGCCGTAAGACTGAGATTATAGAAAGGGTCTCGAGGCCATGGCGTGTCATGTAACTCTGAGTAAAGCATTATGTCAAGTGGAGAAGCACAGAAGAAAGATAAGGATCGTGAGGAGGCATGTGTGTGCAAGTGGTGTGCCAATTAGACATTTGTGTTTCAAGTGCTGACGGTCCTTGGAGCAAACATACAATCTTAGCGGCAAGTAATTGGGCATCACAGACTATAGTGTGATATGTGTGCCATAGGACTCTAGCGTTACAAATGGTGAAAGCTTTGGAGTAGACGTACGATCTTAACGATGATGCATTGGGCATCACATCTTTATGTGGAGTTTGGTGAGTGGCAATTGAGGAAACTATTTAATATTGGTTGGAAAGGCGGTTTGCAAACCATGGCATTAGCCTAAGTAATTTAGGTCACGTATTAGAGGATGAAGAGTCTTATCGGACTATTAGAGCTATAGAAGTTATGTTTTGAAAAATATGCAAGTGTGTGTAAGTGAAAAACCTATTTATGTATACGTTATTAGGTTTCTTCATGTGTAAGTAGTTATATCCACTAAGTATATGCAGGTTAAGGTTTGATGTGAGAGGAGGAGCCTCCACTATATAAGTTTTTGTGTATGATGAGAGGGATAACACTTTTAGGGTTTGTGAGAAAGATTGTGGTTTCCTTTGGTTGGAGGATTGTGTGTGTGTTGTAGGGCTGGAGCTCTATCCTCTATAAGGAAGTGACTGTAAAATATTTCTCTAAAAATAAAATGAACATCTAAAATTTGTCCAAGTGAGTTGTTCCATTGTTCCTTCCTTTTGCTTTTAATTTGCTTAGCTTTCTTGTTTGGATTTCTCTCTTCTTGCTCTCTCCTGGTGTTAAGGACATATAAGATGTGAAGATATCTCTTGGAGATCGGATTCCATCCCTCTAGGCACACTCTAGGAAGAGTTCTTGAGTTTGCCTGATTTTCATTAAGAGAGAAGTGATTTAGGGGTTTTTCTCTTGTAGGTGTTTTGGCTTAAGTTTTTAGTGTGATCTAGATTGCTATGACATGCAAGAACTCATCCAAGGTCATCTATATCATCAAGGATTCACGAGCAAGGGTAGGTCAAAGTTTCTCTCTTTTGCCTAGTTTTACTGTAACCTTGCTTTGGATAAAGGTCAAGGCTTTGGTATCTATCTTCATGATCTATAATTGAAATAGGTTTTTGACATTCTATGGAGGGTTTGTGCCAAGTTTCACTATATTTGGATTAGTGTTTTAGAAGTTAGCTCTTTTCTTGGATCGTATGTAGTGTTGTTCTGTGTTGTGACTTGGCAAGCGGTCATACCACAGGGATCCGAGCACTACTACTGGCGAGTGATCATACCGTTGTGACCCGAGTGGTACGACCAGCCCGAGCGGTACTACCGCACCCTGGTTGGTGGTAGTATTGGTGAGACAGAGAAGTCCCATTTGGTTTGAGATATTTGACTCTTGATTTTGGTGAGATCATGAGTTTATGTTTCTGCTGCAGAGAGTTGCAAATACCTTAGAGGAAGATTTTAAAAGATTCATTCACCCCGTTGACTTACTATACTGATCCTACATATAATGATAGTAATTCATTTAAGCTAATGATAAAAATGTATTTAAGATATCAAACCCAGAAAAAATTAAATTCATTTTCAATTTAACTAGTTTGAGCTAGTCTCATGATATATAATCATTGTAGTTACATTAAATTCAAAAGTGATTCAGTAGTTTGAACTAAGTTCAAAACTCACTTACTACAAATATATTACGGGCATGGAGGATTTCATACCCAAACTCGACAATTCGGAACGATGATACATGTGTATCAGACGGTTCTTGAGTTAGCACCCAGGTGCCTTACGTAATTTACCGGCAAAGTTTCAAAAAGTTAATGGAATACATTCCAAAATGACGAGTAAAAAAGAGCGGAGGATGTGCTTCACAGTATTAATTATTTTTGTAAGGCTTCACAGTATTAATCTGCGTCCTAATCTTACAAAGAAAGTGCATGGACAGCTTTTCTTTTATGTGTGAATTAAAAAAGCTCGCTGCATCAGCTTAACAACACAGCTTACCCAGCCTACATTTTTAGGCTTGAATTCACTTGGAAGGCCCGCCCAGCTCCATTCCAAGCAGAAGCAGAAGCTAAGCTACTGCCTAGCCAACCTTCATCTTTTAAGTCTTATATGACATGGACTCTTGGCCCATGTCTCACTTGCACGGCCCATCCAATCTGATCTAGCTGTGCCCATGTGCGCGCGCACGGCATTGCACAGCAGTGTGATCTAGCCGAGAAGCCTCTCTCCCACGACCAAGACCCAATCCTATCTTCTTCGTGTTGTACCAGCTGGTCAGCGTTGCCCTTCGATTCGAGAAGAGTATTAATTAGGCGGTCTTAATTATTATTTTCATGACTTGGCAAGCGTCAGGTCCATTCATTTAAGCTTAATCTTCTTACTTCTAACTTATTTTTTACTATTTATAATTTTGATCTTTTTCTGATTTTTCAGTATTTGTTTGAGCTTTTTTACTGGTTATTTTTTTTTGTATTCATTTATATTATATGTGATGGACTAACATATTTTTTCTCACAGTCAACTATAGTATAATTTTAATCAACTATAGTATAATTTTAATCAAAAGATACTAAATTTCAGTTCGATCAAGCGGCCCCTTAACTTGGAAGGAGAAGCTAGTACCGAATTTGGGTCAAAGAACTGAAATGGACCTTTGCATGCAAAGCTCGCACCGCAAGGAGATCAACTTTTGTTCGGTTTTACATGCACGTGGACTTGGCCGGCTTCTTGTACGACTACATTTTGTTTCGCTTAGGCTTTGTTTCGAGCGCACGAATTTCGCTAAAATTTTACATAAAATCAGCCATCTCTGTTCCTGCAGAAACCGAAAGAATTCTCGCGTTTCGAACGAGTCCCTTGTGTTTCTCACGACCGAACAACTGAAGATTGCTACGCGACCCTCCCTCTCCAAAGAAGCCCGGACCATGAAAAGAAGACGGATAAAAGGAAGAAGAACGGGTCTTCTCATCTTTTTGGCATTTTTTCTTCAGTCTTACTTCGAAGCTAGTCATCATCAATAAGCTGAGATACCGAGAGGAAGGTGAGCTAAGCTTACTAGTGTGACATCTTTGAACATGAGGTGATCGCTGACACGAACTATACCATTTGCCACCACACAGCCTAAGGTCGCATCCCCGAACATGACTAACTCGTCACCAGGTACACGAATAAGGGAAGAGAACCATCGGGCATCTCCGGTCGTATGTCTTGAGCATTCGGAGTTCACTAGTCATGTGTTCTTTTTCCCCACTCGTCAGATGTATATCATAGAGATAGAAGATGTAGGATCGTCGATGACGATCAGAGAGTGATGAATGATTGTTATCTGTAACGAAAGCTATTCTTCAAATCGACTGTCTTCTAACTTTTAAACCCGCAAACACAGCAAAAAAAAAACACAAAAGCAAAAAGTCCTGTTCCAGCAATTGAAATCTCTAGACGTGCATGCAGCAGTCGACAGAGAGAGACAAAAATAAACAGCTAGCCCGAATCCACATATGCCGGCCAAAAATAAATATCCTGAGAAGCATACAGAGTTGAACTGCCAATCAGGGGAGACTATAAATCAATGAGATCTGCACCATCTGATGAAACCCTGATACCGATGTGTTCTATTAGGGTATCTTCAATGGTGCTGAGTCAGTTGGCTATTTGCATGTACACATCAGCATATATCCTATGTGGAGGAAAGAGAGTATGCAAAACACAAACAGCTAGCTACTATTTCGTCTCTAGTCTATAATGCAAAACGAGGTAGATTCTATAAATGACTGTGTGTGCATGTAAACATCAAATAGCTATCCTTATAGATAGTTCTTTGGAATGCTAGCTTTTAGTGTGTACTCTATAGATGATGTGGAATCCTTATAGATAGTACTTAGCTAGGATCATTAGAGAGTACTTAGCTAGGATCATTGAAGATGCCCTTAGTAGCTTGATCTGCTCATTTCAGATCCTGCACGGCTGCTTAAAGTTAGCTCATGTGCGTACAAACCTTGAAATAATCATGTGAACAACACGACACATTTTTTTTAATCATTCTTACGGCAGAAGTCTTCTAGCAAAATTGAATTTTAGATGAATATCCCTGATGATCACAAGCCGCCAACGCTGATCTCCACACCAACTCCAAACGGCAGACTGCTCAAGAAAGTGACAAGTGGCGGATGTTTTGCAGCACGGGGAGAAGAAGAAGCGCAGGCAGCCGAAAAGCAATTGTGCAGGCAGCCCTAATCACTCGATCAATACAGCCCTAATTTCTAGGAAACGTACTTAGCCCTCCAACCAATGTTTCGAGTAGCGACCGTACAACGCATCCAGCAGCACGACATAAAAAACAAACGAGCTGATGACCGACGCAGACTCAAAAGTAAAAGTACACATATGCAATAACAAAGTTTCGGCTAAAGCACACCTTTTTTTTTATTTATTTATTTCATCCGCGTGCAAGCCCTCATCAGATCATGCATGTCACCATAATTAACACCTCTAATCACGTCCATCTGGTCCCTCACCCTCAACGCGTCTAGCCGCCACTAATATGTAACATAAGTCTCTACTGAGAACTCTAATACAACTAGTCCAATCGAACCTTTTTACCTCAATCACGTTTTCAACCCACATTTTTCACAATTTTTAAGGGACCTAAAACCCTTTCATAACATATTTTTTTTTACTTTCGTTACATGTTGTAGTCTTCAAACTGCACCGCTATAGCTCCGACACGTATCATTCGTCTTTGATCTTCATGTGCCCTAACTCGAGCACGACTGTCTCCTCCAGCATCCTTGACCCTCTGGACCATAACTTCGCTCCATGTCATTTCTCGATCCTCGTTGTATACCACAATCGTCTCAAGTTATCTTGCACATGCAAAGACCAAACCAACATTTTTGCTACTACAAATTCATCCTAACTTGACCGACATTAGTCCACACACCACATACCTCGCATAATATAAATAAATAATATTGTCAATTATTAATCATCATAATATCTTAGATCTAGTCATATAGATCTAACAATCTCCTCTTGAAGAATACATTGACAATACCTTAAGATAATATGACTTCAACTAGATCTAAGTGAAGAACTGAAGCTGAAAAAGTATTTTAATCCACAAGCCACAAATCTCTTACAAAGCATACCGAATCTCTCCCCCTTTAGTAATGTAAACATTAAGGCAAAAAAGGGAAAAAATAGCAAAGAGAGAGCTCACATCCAAGAAACAATTATCCAAAAATTTTTGAGAAAAACTCGCCATGAAAACTTAAAACATTATTTAAACCAATTGAATTGATATGTACAAAGTCATGCTCTTAGAAAGCTTGCCTGATTATAAGCATGCATATATACAAAGAAGGCTAAAAGAAGCTTATAATGTGATTATGCAAATTAATATACATGATAGACCTTCACAAAAATGACCAGTTAAACTAAAGATCTCACTCAAAAAAATAGCCATATAAAAATACAGATTTAAATCTAAATGCTAGAATCAAAAACTAAGTGAGCCACAAATGCCAAACTGAAGTACAAAGTTTAACATAAATTTACATAACTCAACACATAGTATTTTATTGACACTTGATTGTAGCTTATCTTAGTAAAGCACATCCTACACTGGAAGCCATTTACAACGGCCTCTTGAGTTTCAGCCTAAATTAATTTCAGCACATCAAATGACCTTTTGAGTCAACTTGAATCCTATTTTCATTAATTGTAGCATATCAAACCTTACTTTTCGATCATGCCAAGCAAAAAAGCTTAAGGTTTCATAATCTCAGTCATACAAAACTCCCTCCATGTTCATGACTAGTGCAATGGCAAGCCGTCTCATGGAACTCTCATTGCTTTTCTTGCTCCTGGTCCGGAGAAACAGGAAGTCAAGGGCCCCGCTTATTTAGACTTGAGCTTCTGACTTATTTCTCAGTATTCATAATTTTTGTTTTTTTTTAACTTTTTGATATTTTTCGAGCTTTTTACCGGTTATTTTTTCCCATATTTATTTACATTATACGTGATGGGCAAATCTATTTTTTATTTTTAGATTTTTTTAAATCAATTACGCTAAATAAGTCATCATCAGCTACGGTATAATTTCAATCAGATACAATATAATTTGGACTATAAACCACCAGATTTCAATCCAATTGATCGGCCTCAAGAACCGTATTTGTTTACAACGGCCTGGCTGTACGTGGCACATACAGACATGCATGCTCAGCGTTGATCCTGTATTCCTGTGCCCTAGCTAGCTGCTCACTCATCCCTGCGCAGACATGTCATGCGTCGAACCATCCCTAGCGAGCCCTCTCTATCTACACGGCTACACCTATCTTTTTTTTTTAATTTTTACTACCTTATATTATGCATTAAAAGGAAAAAAAATAGCCCTGCACCGACACCACCGTACACCAATCACCATGTATTCTTCTCATCCTCTACAAGTAGTACATGCTCATCCATCACCCAATTAACCAACACGTGCGTGACACAAAATTGAAGGCCTTGACTGAACCAAGCTAGCCTGCTGGTGTCTTCTCGTTTCTTTCATTCCTTCCTTCTTCCCTTCTTGTGCCGGTGTACTTCTCGGTGAATTCAAGATCATCATACAAGCTTAATTACATTCATATATAGACTTCAACTCGAGCCTCCAAACTTGAGAGGGAGAGATCTGCAGAGTGGTGATGATCTTGGATGCGTGATGCACGATGCTGATCATGTGAATGAGATGCGTGATACATTGATGCTCATGTGAATGAGTGAAGCTGCCAGCATGATCTATCTTTGATTGGAGAGTACTACTGGCATACAGTCGTCGGATCACATGGATGTTTCTACATGTGAATCATTGTTAGATCATATGTGCCTGACAGCCTCAGTTCTTCACAATATTGGGCATGTCGATCCATTTATATGTGCGCAGAAGGTTAAGGGCATCATCAGGGTATATAAGTTGTGCTCCTCTTTTAGCTGCAGGTCTTGATGATAATCTCTGGGAGGACCATGCATGGTGGAGATCGATCGAGCATCAAGGGAAACAGATGTATTTTATCTTGTCAACATCTTTTCGATTGGAGAGGGATTTGCAGTAGGAGTGGTGAAATGGAGCATAGTTTAGTGGCCCTACCTAGCTGTCTCTTTGATATATAATAGATCACAAGTTTATTTAGCAAATTAAGGTCTAACAGAAGCACTTGGCCACTATATATTTAACTAATCAGTGCATGATGATTTGATGACAGCTACATGCACGTACTGAATTCATGTTCAACTGTCCATATAGTGCATAGGTAGCTCCATTAGATGTTGAATAGCTAGCTAGATTAAAGGTCTGTTCGTTTTGGCTGCGGCTGATGGCTTTTTAGCTATTTGCGATAGAGATTGTGGAAAAAGATATATTCGCTTGCGATTTTTGATGATACTGATATTAGTTTTTTAACGTGTACTACAATTAACTTGTAAACCTCATCTTTAAAAAATACTTCGTTTAAAAGTTAATTACTATAGTAAAAATTAAAAATAATTTTTAGTAACCGCAAAGAATACAACCTAAGAAAATATCTAGATCTACCCAGGAGTACAATCCATAGAGAGCTAGCCGTTCACCCAAGTAGTAGTACTGATCTTGTCACTTTGTGTGGTGTGTTGAACGTGCATTTTGTCAGTGAGCATGAGCTAGCTAGCGTACGTACTGCATCGCGGACACCAGATCCCACTTCCTCAAGTCTGTGAATAGCGAAATGTGTACAACGAGCTTCGCATTGGGGGATCAACTGTCGCGCTAGTTAATAAATATGGACGTACTGTATACTGTTGATAGATTTCTGATTTCTGTTTTTACACTATTCATTAATTTTATCTTTTTCTTATTTTTTATTTTCTGAATTTTTTTTGTTTTTTCCTGTATTTCTTTGTATTATTTGTGATAGGCTAACTTTTTTTCTATTTTTAATTTTTTTTAAAATTAATTATGTCAAATAAGTCAACTCAGGTACAGTAAAAAAAATAAGTCAGCTATCGTCAAAAAAAACTATAAGCTAACGCTATTTTGAACGTCTCTATGTATGAAATAAGTTTCAGCTCGACCTCTAGCTTTGCCATTCTGAGGCAGTGATCGTTTTAGCTTTTAAAAACTTCAGCTTCTAGTTTCACCTTTTTTTCACTATTCACTACACTATCCACTAACTCAGTTACAGTAAAAAAAGCCAGCTACAGTAAAATTTCAGCTAAAAGCCATTGCTAAAATGATCACCCCTGATAGCTCTCATTTTCTCATGCTATTTGATAGATCAAATTTCTTTATGAAACTGTGAAGAGGATTACAACTATTAATTAATTAATACTACGTAAATGCCGATGCATCTTTATACGTATGTTTCTATGTACTTCCAAATGCCGTTCTTTTTTTAAAAAAAAATGGCTTGGAGCCTCGCATTCACTGCAAAAGAGGATGCGGAATTTGAGCCGATTGTACGAATGGAAATCGGGCGCAATTAACCACCACTTTTTAACATTCCGTCGGCACACATTGGGTAGATTCTTTTAGCTGATGACTTATGATTTTTTAATTATAGTTGTTTATAAGAAAGTATGAAAAGAGAAATTGTTATATATAATTTTTATCGGTATAACTGAAATCGATATAATATCTATTACAATTGATTTATAGACTCTGTCTTAAAAAGATAGACTGTTTAAAAACAGTTACTATACTAAAAATTAAAAGCCACAAACAATAGACCCAAAAAGAACTGGCCTGCATTATTTTTTCACTTGTCTCGATCGATACATTGCATCCACATTAAAGAGAAACGAAGATACGGATTCGGATTTGGCATAGATACCATCCATGCCTTATCCGTGCCATCTCCATCAGTGAGAGAGACCCATTAAGGTCCCCATATACATACATACGTATAGGTACAAAAGACGGTACACATGTACGTATAAACCAAGCGAGTGGTCACTAGTTTACAAATGAACGAGACGTCGACATGCACGAAAGGGCCCATCACCAAAGTCGATAATAAATTAGCAAATGGTAGTGAAACGGAAGATAATAACTTTCGGACCACGATTTTAATTTCATGCGTGTATTACGGCGAAACAGAACGTTAAATTGGAGTGTTTTCTTGAGGTGATTGATTGACGTGTTGATCAGCTGCACAAATGGTGTTTGTAAATTATAGGCTAGGCTCTATGGTGATATATACAGTAACAAATTGGTCAGTGAACGGCACAGTCGACGGCTTAAGATACGGTTCTTGTATCAGTTCTAGCTACTAGCTAGCTAGCTTGTGACTGTAACATGCATCTGCCTTTTCCTAGTTTCACCACGAATGCAAAATCCTATCGGCAACACTTGGATGGCGCCGGGCATATATTCATGTATAAACACAACTCATGTCCGATAGCATGCAGTCATTTACACTGCAGCAGCGATTTTCGCAGTGCTGGCAGTATCTGCCTCCTCCTCTCTCCTCCAACCCCAAGGCTTATCCTAGTAACAGACATCGTACAAAAAAACAAGGGAAAAATACTAGAGAGAGAGAGACAGAGAGAGCAATTCTCAGTTTTCTCACCGGTTGGCCTTCTATATATCCCAGGCACTTGCTGCTCCCTTGCCCTCAAATCATTCCCATCTCTCTCTCTCTCTCTCTCTCTCTCTCTCTCTCTCTCTCTCTCTCTCTCTCTCTCTCTGTGGGTACCTAAGGTTCTTCAATGAAGGGTAGTGGTGTACCACAAGTATTGTCATTCCCATCTCTCTCTCTCTCTCTCTCTCTCTCTCTCTCTCTGTGGGTACCTAAGGTTCTTCAGTGAAGGATAGTGGTGTACCACAAGTTGGTGAAGCTGCCAGCATGATCTGATGATCTATCTTGCTCTCTCTCCTGTGCTATCATCTATGGATATACGATGAGGGGAAAGAGAAATCAATGAATCAGGTTATGCTGGAGTTTCATCTGCTGGTGGGAGCACAACAAAAACAAAAAACACTAAATTTCATGGATCGATGGATCCTCGTCAGGTTCTTGAAGTGAACGCGCATGGGATCTTCAAGGTGAGATCCAACTCGTCACTGTGCGTTGATGATCAAGGCCATGCTTACTTCCATATAAGTTCATCGACGTCCCTATGGAATTAAGTAAGGAGGATCCTATATATCCATCGCTTATGTTTCTCTTTTGCCTTCATTTTGTTCTTTCTTTCTTTGATTATATAGAACGGATTTGGATTTCTTGGGAATTAAGGTGGTTTTCTTTGGATCTTGCATTTATTTCTTCCTTCTGCTAGCCCCCCCCCCCCCCCAAAAAAAAGATTTAACCTTTGCCCGTTCTCCATTTTGCAGGTACATGTCTGTGTTTACTGTGATCAATTTCTTTTCTTATGTGTTCATCTCTTCCTCCTAATTGCAGGTTTGTTTCTTGGCAGAATAGCTGCAAGAAGGAAATGAAAACTAACTGTGTCCAAGTAGTTCTCCTTATAGCCTTGTGTATTTTCTAGTTATTGATACCATTAGAGGGTTTCTATATTTGTAACATGATTAATTTCCATTAACCTTCGTATCTTTGTTCCAATGCTAGTTGGGGTATAATTTAATTTTCTTTCAATACTTGCACATGAATGCAACTCAGTAGCAGCAAATTTCATGATGCAAGAAGCAGATCCAAAGGTTTGTACTTTTGTTACATGATTTTTTTTATTGGCTTCACTACTCCAATCTCCTCTCGCACAACCATTTTTATTTAATTCCCCTACAAACATGAAACATTCTCAGTTTAGTGCAATGTGTGTGTGTGTGTGTGTGTGAATACTCTATCGAGGTGAGAATGTGGGATAATGATTCATTTCATCAGTGGCTATGATTCATTGTGATCTTGTCAACAATACGGTGATGTGGAAATATCATAATAACATCAAAGGGATATGATTAGTCTTGTTGATTAAGGAACAAAAAGGGGATAAAGAATTTCGGAATGAGTTTTCATGTCCTAAATACAATGTATTATTAACGCTTGCTTGCAATATATGTCTACGAAGAGAGAGTGGTACTACAACAACTGAATCTGAATGATTGCCTCTTGCTTGAAGGATGAAATTGCTGTTCATCTTTTCATGACTCCTTTGCATGATTGCCCACACTTTTCTGCTCTTCTGGGCTTTGTACTATGGGATATTCACTCCATCCACATTCCCATATAGTACAAATTTAATTTCTTCTTGAGATTTTCTTTGGAAGGACAGGCCTATATGTCTTGATATTTCACTTCTAAAGAAGGACATCTCTCTCTCTCTCTCAAATTAGTTGCAACTTTTTGTTGGCATCTCTAACCACCACCACCAGCACCTGCACCACCCTCCCTCCCCCTCATGCCATGGCTATCAAAGTACATTTGTCACCTTGCATTGCATGGTCCATTGGAAGATTCATGGGCCACGCACATGCATGCAAAGCTCCAAGCCTGAGGGGTAAACCTGAAACACCCCTCATTGCCTTAGCTGCTAAGCTCGAGAGTTAAAAATGAAATTAACAGCATAATTAATAAAGGAATTATAGAACAACTCAATCTCTTAAAATATGCAACAGACCAAATCGAAACAAAGAAACAATTAAGTAAGAATATACAACCACAACCAAATACACCATGAATTCCATTTTCACTGCTAGTAAACCTAGTAAAAAGAGGATTTACTGAAGTACCGGAGCACACCGTACAATGGTAGAAACCTCTCCACGGCAAAACTCGCACGACGTACAGGTAAAAGAGGCCCATAGCCAGCCACGGCCCTAACTAGAGCAAGCAGTCTCACTACCAGATCCATCCCCATCTTCCCCAAATCCCCAACCCATTGCCACAAAGGAGCACAGTCCTACCCAAGTCGAGCCATACAGCATCACCCGAGGTATCCTCCTCATATTCCATTCCAATCCTTGCCATCACCATCACGAGACCACGTGCACTTGCAACCTCACATGCATCACACTAGACTAGAGTAGTGCATCCACACATTTAGACAAGAGCAGAGCAGTACTGGAAGAGACGCTAGGGAGAGCAGTACTCAAATCCACCACATAAATCTCAACAAATGAAGAAATCAAACCTCAAATCGGGGATTAGATCGAAGGTAAAAGATGAAACTAAAGTAAATCAAAAAAAAGGAAATAGAGGGAGAAGTTTGTGATCCAGCCAGCCGAGGCTAGGTCCATAGCATCAGGGCATGGATCTGCTAGCTGGTGGAGAGCTCAGCTGAGGCAGCGGCCCAGGGACTGGCGGTGGCTGATCTCAATAGGAGCCAAAGGGAGTAGCAACAGGGTGGAGGCAGGTGTTAGGGCATCGTGGTAGCGCACGAGAGAGAAGGGGAGCGAAGGAAATGGTGATGCTTCACCAGGGAGCTGGATTCCTGTCGACCGGGAACCAACGTAGGGGGGACGATGGTGCTTGGCAACACGGCAGAGTCAACAAAGTGGAGCAAGACAAGATGTGGGGGAGAGAGAGAGGGAGTGATTGAAGTAGGTGGGCCGAGGCCATTCGGCCGACCAGAGGGGGGAAGGGTAGAGCAAGACAAGATATGGGTAGTACCAAGGGTATAAGAATAGACATGGGTACATATATACATGCATGTGTGCGTATAAAATAAATTAGGTAGTGACTATTTAAAAAAACTAAACTAGAATAATCTAACATCAGTAAAATAGCAACGAATGGAAGGTATAAGGTAGCATTTAATTATAAATAGAACAATTGACTTAATTGACCTAGGGAATCGACATAGTATATCTTATCTATCTGTAAATTAAGATGTATCCTATGCAATAAATGCAAGCAAGGAACTGGGTCCAGAGGAAGGATTTCACCCTAGCGCACCTGAGACTGGGACTTACTACCAAACCCTAGGCAAGCATACCTTTGAACATTTTGATCAGATTATTTTCGGTTAAAACAAATTATTTACCTACTAAACTAATATCACCACTGCATCAAATGAGATTTGTTTAACTCAAATGAATGATATCTGAGACCTAAAAGGGGGATTGCAGCTCAACTGATGGAGCAGTTGACCTGCCATATAAGTGATTGGTGGGCAGAGGGTGCCTTGGAAAGCAGATAAGGGAAAGGTTGAGACCCTCTGCATTGGGTTAAAATATAAGGATTTACAAACTTTCACTCTTGTAATAGATCGTATCGATCGTATCAACCTTTCATCTAGAACGGGTAAAATCAGTAACTCTATCGAAGTTATTATACATTCCACAATGAGTATGTAGATTTATCTAGGGATGATGATGTGTGAGGCCTCAATTAGACTCAAGGCCATAGAGGATAAGTTTGGCGCATATATTTAGCGTAGTGGAGTATCGGGTGAAGGTGAATCCAGCCCGACCAACGACTAACTCACAATCGGGTAGGTGTAGGATGAAGGTAAGAGACCACCCTGAACCAATGACTATAAATAGCCTGGTGGAGGTATAATATACAAAAATAGAGGAAAAAGTTATGTACTCTCATCTGGGCATTGCATCCAAAGAAATGTGAAGAACCATTCGCTACAAAAATCAGAGTAATTATGGGTAAAGTTGTACAATCCTACGCAGTGCTATATAAGCTATGAATTTATGTCTGTCTCCTTGACTGGAAGCTACAATAACTAAATGGGGGTTCTATCTAGCTATGCAAGTGATTAGTAAATTTGTAAAGTAACAATCTAAAATTCTTTATCAACATAAAAATATTATTTTTGAGATAACATGAGGTGAGGTCGGAATAATTGAGATGTTGACTTATGATCATAAAAGTGTTTTTTTACTATTAATATTTGTTGAGTACCTTATACTCATCCTTATTATTATTTTCCCTTGTTTAAAGGTTAGCCAACCTGAGACCTCACTTGGTGTGGAGGATGTCTATCCAAATGAATTTTATACCGAGTAGAAGGGAGTTAATCCCTAGTACGACTAGTATGAGGTGGATGCCATATATGAGACGTGGGACAAGTAGAGAATTACTAGCAACTCGTGCACGACACTCAGAGTATAATATTGCAATGTTATCTATTACTCCTAACATCTGTATAATTATTAGTTGGACTTGTATTATTTTTGTTAATGTTGTAATATTTAGGCACTATTAGCCTTGTTAAAAGATTTTAAGTCACCGCTCAATATAGCTTCTGACTTTTGCTTTTTTCAATATTCATTATTTTGTCTTTTTTTTTGTTTTTTAGGCTTTTTTTCTTTTCTTTTCTTTTTTTCGTATTTCTTTGCATTGTCCATGATGGGCTAATATGTTTTTTCTATTTTTTAATTTTTAAATTTAATTATGCCAAATAATCCAACTCAGCTACAGTAAAAAATAATGTAGCTACAGTAAAAAGTCATAAGTCAGCGCCATTCTGAACACCCCTAACCCTGTATGGCAATGGTATTGTAATATTAATATTATGTATCTAACTATTGTTTTACTGTAACAATTTGATGAGTTTATTATTTAACAAAATAGCATTTTAATAAATAATAATCTGTTAACTAATATTATTATCCCATGATAATGACACGAGACACCACAAATCCCTCCTTTATTAAACATGCAATATCTTGTGGTGCCATGTCTTATCGCTGTTGTTGCACAAGAGGTCACATGTATCGATTGATCGACGCGCAAAGAGAGATGATCCGCGGATGGATGTGGCCCAAAAAAACGCTTGACAGATGTTTAGCAATTCCGATTAAGTTATGTCAAATCTCAAAAACAAAAAAAAGCTATAAAATAGTAAAGTGAAATTTCACTGGAGAATGTAAACTTTTGAGGAACAATGACTGAATTGTGAAGGCATACTAGGTTGAACTCAAAAGAATTATGGATTTATGGCGTGAGCTGTTCTACACTCGATCGACATTTCTGATCTGACAGAAGGCAGGTTACAAAAGATTTCTGGGGATTGGAGGCCCAATAAGGCCCATGTATATATATAAATACACACACACGGGAGAGTAAAAATATAATTCATATATATATGTGTGTGTATGTCTGTATGTGTATAAAAGCCTCTTTTCTACATCCAGGTGTAATTACACCATATATCGTATCTCACAATGTAGGAGGTATCTTGTATAATGGAGGGTATGTATGTGTAGTATATGAGTATTTAAGACCATCTAGATGGTATAAATAATTTTTCAGATGTGGTATGCACATTTTTTTAACATACCTCTTTTTATGTGCTTATATAAAAGTATTTACAAAATACGCTAAGAACTATAAACTCTCGTGCAATTTTTTCATATAGTTCACATTGGAGTATCTTATAATTAGTACACAAGTATATCTAAGATGGTATAGGAGTATTTCAAATTTATTTAGATGGTATATTATATGTAGGTGTAATTACATTTGGGTGTAAAAGATATCTTTTATGTATGTATGTATGTATGTATGTATGTATGTATGCGTGCGCACAGATGGGTCAAATCCTCAACACATGGTACTTGGGTTAGCCGATGGTGCCTGCGTCCGTGCGAGGTAAATGGGCCTACGCCATGGTACTTGCTAGCTACTTGTGGACCGTGCTGGCCACTCAAATGGGCCGTGAAACGTATAGAATTCAGCCCTTGCATTTCTCTCCTCTTTTCCTCTAAAACTATCATTTTCTTTTTTTTTTCTTTGTTTGAACTCCATATGCCATAGCTCAAAATGATCGGTTCTTCTAGAAAGAGAAGGGGAAATGTGTCACGCGAGATAAAATAAGGTTAAAGTTATGTGATGCTTGAAACGCCAGCTGAAGGAGAAAAAAATTACTCGCGCCAACCACAAATAAATCCTTTTAAGTTACATACACTCAAACTATATAAGTTTTACCATCAATATCTTTTTATTTAATATTTAGATTGAACATAGAAAAACTAAATATGCATATTTGTATCAAAAATATTTTAATAATATTCTAATTTTATTAGGTTTTATAAAAAATATTGTGATCGAAAAAATGAGTTACATTTTAGGGACAACATCTATATCCAAAACGATTTCTTTATGAAACATGAGGGAGTAGGGTTTAGGAAAGGAAGTGGTCTACCGAAAGGAAGCGGCATGACCTAGGGAGAGATGGTGAGCACCCGAGGAAGTCTTGACCCCGGGGAAGGCGGCAAGCCCCCTGGGGAAGTCTTGGCTCGAGAGGAGGCGGCGTAACCCAAGGGGCGACGGTGAGCCCTCGGGGGAAGCTCGGTCCTAGGACAAGCAGTGTGACCTGTGGAGAGGCAGCGAACCCCCAGGGAAGTCTTGGCCCTAGGGCAGTAGGCGGTGGGAGCGACCCGAGGGTCACACACATGGGAGACGCCGGGGCAACCAGGCGGAGGCACGACGCCAACTCAATTAGGCATAGGCGAGTCCCGGGAGCAACCAGGGAAATTAGTTCCTGGGGGAGGCCAAGGAAGGTGGTACTTCGGTGTGGCAACGGTGGGACTTCCCGGGAGCAGCGAGGGGAGATAAATCTCGGGAGCAGCCGAGGAAGTCGAGTCCTGGGAGGCTAGAGGAGTCGCGGCCTAGGGTGGTTAGGCAGAGGCGCAACGTCGAGGTGAGTTGGGTGCGCAGTCGGCAAGGCCCGGGGCAGGCCAGGGAACCCTGGGAGAAGGCGGTGGAGCCCCCCGTGGCGAACAGAGAGCAAGCCTAGGAGTAGCTCGGTTGGAAGTTAGGGGATTAGGAGGACGAGTGGAGAAATGATGGAGAGATGGCGGGAAAGGGAGGAAAGGGGAAGGAGAGGTGAGGAGTATTTATAGAACTAGGTTGGATCATGGTGGACTCGGTCCACCTGGCCCTTCCGCAGGAGATTTGGTTCGTCATGGATCAAGACCTTCCTACATCCATCCTTGGGGGAATTCTAATGTTGCGGAAGCACCTCATACCGTGTGTTGTCCCCAGAGTTCACCACACCGAACCGAGGTCATGATCCTTGCGAATGGCTCCTCCGGACTTGCTCCCACACGAAGGCACCGCATTGATGGATTCTTTTGGACCGCCAGAGAAACCGTTGGCTCGAGGCCGTGCGCCAACACCTTTTGAGATCGGTGCACCGGACCAGGCTGGCGACTGACGATCGCTCGAATCGGTGAGGGCCTACTGTTGGGGAAGGGCGTGTCAACCCTAGTCGAAGGACATAAGGTCCGCCGAAGTACGCAAGGTCAGGTGAATAACGTAAGGTTGATCGAAGTACACAAGGTTGACCCTAGGAGGACTCTAGGACAACCCTAGGTGAAGTACTTTAGGTCGACCCAGAGAGGACCCCGAGCCAACCTCGGGTAGAGTACGTAAGGTCGGCCTAGGGAGAACCCTGGGCCAACCCTGGCTAAGTACTCAAAGTTTGGACCTGACAGGGCACGGACGGAACAAATGACCGAAATGTCCCTAGGAGTAAGCCAAACCTAAAGAGCAAAGTTATAACTATGCAGCCATATCCTCTCCCTCTATAATTAGGACCACTTGTAGTGGGAGGAGGAGGCCACTCTTGTAACCTTGAGATATATTTTTTTGAATTCACTTGGTGGTGATGGTAATAGGGATACTTCGAGGTG
The DNA here is from genome assembly GCA_036346265.1 of Melocanna baccifera. Classification (NCBI taxonomy): domain Eukaryota; kingdom Viridiplantae; phylum Streptophyta; class Magnoliopsida; order Poales; family Poaceae; genus Melocanna; species Melocanna baccifera. The sequence goes on from CM070710.1 coordinate 18,919,607, forward strand.
GTTGTAATACTTTAAGGTAATTGTGTTACTTTGAGATCCTTTTTTTATCTATAATGATATTTATATTCGACCGAGGATGAGGATGTTTATAAGTTCACTCGTACCGATGACACACTTAGGCCGCACTCACCGTCAGCTTCCGTTGGCGTTGGGCATTGGACTTTTACCTTTTTTAATTTATTTTTTTCATTTTTTTTCTGTTTCATTTTTTGGTTTTTTTTGTGTTTTCCTTTATTTGTATTCCTTTGCATTGTCCATAATGAGTTATCATATTTTTTCTATTTTTATTTTTTTAAAATTTAATTATACCAAATAAGTCAGTTCAGTTACAGTAAAAAAATTAACCAATTACAGTAAAAAAATCATAAATCATCATCATTCGAAACGCTACCTTAATATTTCTTCCGTTTGTGATTTGGAAGACACATGCAGTTTTTTTTTACTGAATGAAAGGATCTACTACAAGAACGACTTGACCTGCTCTGTTCCACTCTAGGGCTACCTAGCTAGCAGCAGCAGCAGGCCAAGGCCCTTTCTTTTTTCTTTTTTTTGCGGGACTCGGCATGCAGTCACGTTTACCAAAAGAAACAGCAGGGGCCATCTCCTGATCTGACCATCTGAATGACTGCCCGAACTGACCTGTCCCTCCCTCACTAATTGATTTCCGAATGCTGTATTATTTTCTTTTCTTCTATCCGTTTGGCTACAATCTTGTTTTTTGAAGAGACAATTTATTATATATTACTAAATATCGTCTATTTCTATAAAATATTATTTTATTATATATCACTGAATAGCATTAAAATTCTAATATATGTTATTGCGATCAGTTAGGATACATTTATCTCTAGAAAAAGACAATCTTGCTCTTAATTCAAATTTGTCTCTATGGTAAAAAAATAAATATATGGTAAATTGGCTTATATAAAAATAATAAAAAAATTTGTGGATCATTGGGGCAGTCTACAACTCAAATATAAAATTTTGTGAATTAACTCTTCTATTTGTTCTATTTTTGAAATTCAAATCCAAAATCAGTCCATTTGAGCTATTTTTAAACCAGAATAACTTAACTGTAGAAAAATAGAAAATAATATTTTTCAGGAGTTATGTGATATCTTAAGAGCATGTGAGAATTTTTAGACCTCATTAATCTCTATTTGTAAATAGTAATTCCTATTATCATTTAAATTAAAAATCTGAAATTTTTTCTTTAAACAGTACCTTGGAATTTTTTTAGCTCACTGGCATATTGAACAACACCCATGTAAATTTTCATAATTTTTTAAAGTTGTTTGCTATTATAAATAAATAGGGTCTTTGGTGTTTACTAGAGGTATTTTGGTCTTTTTCAGAGTATAAATGGCAGTGGTATATAATAGAATTTTAGTGATATTCAATGGCATATAATAGAGAGAGTGTTTTTTAATGATATTTTGTATAAGTAAACACTATTTAGTGGTATATAATGAATTGTCTCTTTACTAAAACACAAGGGTGAGTAGAGTGTAAGAAGAACACTAATGTAATTGCAGTTTGGGTTCATGTTCATGGAAAGCAAGGATCAAGGTAGCAGTAGCAAATAGCACGTGTTTCTTCTTGTGATTTTGCAGCCTTTTCTTTTCCTAAAGAGAGGAGCTCCCCTTTTCCTTTTGCATTGGCTTCCGAAACCCCAATTGTCAAAGCCTGAGATTGCATTGGATTCGGCATTTTGGCTCACAGCAAGAGAAGAAATGACAGGATCTTTAGTCGCCAATCTCGAGCATGGAAAAAGCAGATCTCATCTTTAGTCGCCAATCTCTAGCACTTTGCAGTCCATGTATACACGAGCCTATCTAAACTACATGCACTAACCTTCCCTGCAAAAAGTTTTTTAGTCCATACTTCATTGTTCTAGCATAATGGTTTCTATATCTATAATTCTATCATCTGAAAAAAAAACATAAAATCCTTTCACTCACCAAGGACAGCAACAGGCATCAACGGGCAGGGCCTGAACTGCTAATGCAGCTCAGGATTCAAGAATGTGTGGTCCTGTAGACCAAACTGTCCAACAGCTTTAGCCCCTATCTGAAAATGCTGTGATTTTTTTTGTTGTAACTTTTGGCTGATTACAAAAGAGATTAAAGGAGCAAGCGATAATTGTGTTGATAAGCCACTATATTTAAAATAGTTCATACAGTGACTTCTACAAATAGGTTATAGAAACTATCTTGAGAAATCACTCCGTTTAAAAATTCAGCTTTTAAAAAACAAAAGTCAAAAGTTGTTTGTAATAGGGCCTAAGCTGGTCTTGGAATACTTGAATCCTCCTACAATAGGGAGGAGAAAACAGTGCCATTTGAAATGGCTGAAACTTTTGACTTTAGAATAGTAGTGGTTGAAAGTAGAAGTGGCTGAAAATAGGAAGTGTTTGATTCAGTTGAAGCTTTTGGATTTTGGCTTGAGCTAAAGTAAATTGAAGGAATCTTATCTTTATGTGGTGGCAATCATCCACTCGTCGTCTTCCCCAAACCTTGCCTCATCACGATAGATCAGGCAGCAGCGGCGCGAGCCAACGTGACAACGGCGAGAGCTCCATTGGCAGCAGCGCAAGCTTGGGCGGAGGCGGCACAAACAGTGACGGCGAGAGCTCCATCTGCGGCAGCGTAAGTTCAAGCGTTTGTCGTCGATTGCGTCGCGACTATGAGTCCTCAATCAAATTCGTTGCACCCAAGGCATCTACTCATCGCGCTCTACTTTCCCCCACCTCCATGACACACGAGATGCACTTCTCAACCTCGCCACGGTGAGCTCTAGACATCGGCCACTGTCGCACTCCGCCAACCATCTATAGTGCTCCTCCGCACAAACCATCATGATCAACGTGTTCCACTCAAAGAGGATTCCATTTTTGTCCTCCATCAAGACCCTCCATGTTTCCCTGGTCGACGACCCAAGCTATATTTCTCTCTGTTTATGCGACTAGCTTCCAAAAGCGGGGCATCAGAAGCCTAGTCCTGCTCATTTCAGCTTCAGCTTCAGCTTTTTTTCACTATTCAGTAATTCGTTTTTTTCTAATATTTTTTATTTTTTGGGCTTTTTTGCATTTTTCTTTTTTTTCCTGTGTTCCTCTGCATTGTCTGTGATGGGCTAACATATATTTTTCTATTTTTACATTTTTTTAAATTTAATTATATCTAAAAAGCTATATCAGCTATAATAAAAAAAATCAGCTACAGTGAAATTTCAGCCAAAAACCAGAAGTCATCGCTAAAACGAACACCCTCAAGCCGTTTCAAACACCCCCAAATCCTCTAGCTACATTCATACAAACAAGCCAATCATCTGCATCCAGAGCAGAAAGGGCCCCAGCAATTCAAAGAGCCAACAAACAAGTTGGTGTAGATCCTGAGACCACTTGTTGCTCTCTAGTCTAGAATCTAGATAGGTAGGCAAGAGGGCCAGATGATGTTGAGGTGGCAATCGCAAGCCGGCTTTTGCTTTCAGCTTAACAGTCAAAGATTCTATCCTACAACAATGCTGTTTGTGACTTGTGAGCACCTGGTATAGCGACAGTGCCATGTTCTTTCTATTCCAGAGTTATTATGGCAAACAGGCATGAAAATGATTAAATATGAGTACATTTACAATTTGATAACTAAAAACATACACTAAAAGCAGCACTACAAAAGAACATCTCACCCCTCTCATTTTCCTGGGCAGTGAGATCTGAGCATTCAGTTAGGACTTGGAACAATCAGAGATGAGATCACCACCAGAGCTAATTAACATCAGAGCAAAGCACATATGACTTCCTGCAGCTACCACAAATTACAGATGCAGATGCTTGTTTGTATTGCCATTGCCACACCCCATGAATTAAAAAGAAGAAGAAGAAGAGAAGAAACAAAACTTACAGGAGACAGAACAAAAGAAAAGGAAGACCACGAACACAGTACAAACCACAAAGGTCACCTCTACTACCCCAGTTCCTCCTTTCTCTTCTTACCATGAGGGATGGAACCCCATGCATTCATTCCCCACACAAACCCAGGCACACACACCATCTTTAATTCAGTCTGCTCTAACAGCAACAGTGACAGGAGCCCTAGCTACATGATCCTGCTGGTAGATCACTCAATCACAGCTTGCACCCAATGCCATCTGCCAATGCCCATGCTGCCCGGTTGGTTGCCACCGGCGTGGCTGGCGTCGGCAGGATGGACGGACGTTCATCGCAAACGGCGTCACACGAAGCGCTTCCGACCATCGACGATGCTGAGGAGGCGCGCCACGCCCTTGGTCCACATCTCATACTCCCTCTGGCTCGTGCATTCGAACTCGATCACCCGGTGCTCCGCCGTGCGAAGGCCGAAGTAACAGCGGTGCTCTCCTCCATCCAGCAAGTGCCGACCTGGCCACGCCGCGATGTCCCTGCACACGTCTACCACCACGCCTGCGCAATGGAATTGTCCAATATCAGTGTCACCGATAGTTAGGACACAGACAAGGCATACAGCTAGCCATGGCTAATTGGCTATGGATTGTTTGTACTTTGCACACTTACTTTTCTTCTTCTTGGTGATGGTCCCTGCAACATGCCGGCTCTTCATCTTGAGCATAACCTGAGACAATGGCATACATGACTGAGAATTAGAATTTGTCACAGACTTGTTAAAAAAACTATGACAACTCGAGAAGAACATAAGCAAATATACCACGCCCATCCTGTTGATGTATACAGAGACAACCTTCCAATGTAAAGCTCCTGCACATGAGAAGCATCAGTATTCAGTACAGGGCGCAACGTTGAGTACCGTCAAATGAACTGCAAAGATCATTAGGTAATACCTTTGCGGGTGCGCTTGAGGAGCTCCGTGCCGCGGGCGAGCAGTTCTTGGCTGCAGATGCCCAGGAAGTTGTTCTCCTCCTCGAGCACGAGGTCGTCACCGAAACTGCTGCTGGTGTTGCTGTCCGGCTCCTTGTGATGCTGCTTCTGGGTGTTCTGCTTGTGATTGTGGTGATGACCTCCTCCTCCCATGCTGCCCTTCTCCACAGGGATCACTGCAGCCACGTTCCACACCTCCTTGAGCACCCTCGCCTTCAGCGTCGCCGCACCTCTCAACGCTGCAAATCAATAAATGAAATGCAATTATGTTTATGTCTCACTGTACCATTTGATAACAAAAATGTGTAGAATTGGTTGAAATGGAAAACCAGTAGCAGCAGCAGCTGTGATGGTAACAATGTCCCCCGGCGTCCTGACATTGACCGCGGAGCTGACGACGGCGGCCAAATGCTCGCGTTCAGCCCCCATGGACTCTGCAGCCTCAACGCATTGTGCGGCCACAAGCGTCGCTGCAGATGCCACCGCCATGTCGGTGCGGGCAGCACGGTCATCCTTGCCGGACCCTGAGGCTGCAGTGGTGGCAGCAGCCACAGCAGCGACCGCGGCGGCCACAGCTGCCACCGACACAGCGGCGTGGACCTGCGCATTGTGCGCCCTCATCTCCTCTTTCTTCTTCTCCTTCCTATCCTTGAGCCACCGGCCCACCGTCTTGCTACCACCCCGGAACGGCTGCGGCTTCGGCGTGCTCACTGCTCTGCAGAACTGCAATTTTTTTTTTGCGAGAGTAATAGTCCAATTAGCATCTAGTTCTGTTGTGTTCAGTGTTTCAAATAGCACTACTAATATTTTTCATATAATTAGAACAAAACTTAATCTGATTGAAACAGCTAAACGAAAAATGGCACTCGGCTATATGTACACATCAATGAAATGAATTATTAATGAACTTGCTGCGTATAGCTAAGCTACAGTAAAAGGTGCTACATAAATGGAACTATGCCAAGAACAAAATTTTGAATTGACAGAATGCATCCAAACGAGGCTGATGGGTCCTAACCACACTGTAGCAATGATTCTTCCAAAGCGTGGCGACATATTCACTGAACAGTACAAATCATTGTGCTTCCATGGCGTTAATCTAGAGTCTAGGTATAGTTGATGGAATGCTGAGGCGTGCCATATATACTAATGCAGCACGCACCACTGACCAATGTGCAGTGTGCAACGCAAGACATAATCATGAAGGCAGTGTGGGGGAGCAAGAGTGAGAGACCAAGCAGTAGCTTTTCGGAGAGCAAGATTAGCCATGGAGCAGATAAAAGAATGCATCATTACATTAGAACAGAAAGCTGGGGGAATAACACTTGATTAGGGATAAGAAAGGCATGAGAGAACCCTCATGGGGCAAAAGGGGAGCAGTTAAAGGTCAAAGTGGGGGGGAGCAAGAGCTGCATAGGCCTGCAAGCATGTTGCTTTTTACCCGGAGAGAGAAGGGAGTGGCAGTGGCAGTGGGACACTGGACATGTTGCAGTGTTCGCTTGTGGAAGCAGGAGACCAGAGGACAGAGGAAGGACTGAAATGGTAGCAAGAATCAAAGCTTCTTACACACCAAGTAAGCACCAAAGACCATCAAATCAACACCTCTCCCTGGTCAGAGCTACAAGAGTATAGGACAGAGGGTCATACCAAGAGGCAGGAGGGAGGAAAAAGGAATGGGAGTATTGTGGATGACTGTACTGAGATCACATGGTGATTTCTTTATTTCGAAATGGCCAGAGTGGCCCAGAGGCTCATGTCATGAGGCTATGTGCAGTGCCAAATTGCCAATCAAATCTTTGACCATGACCTCTCATGAGACTTGTCTCTCCTTAGGCCATGCAAAGAAGAGGGGCACCCATGAGATTTCTGTCCCTATCAAGATTCAACACCAAAGCTTGGCTACACGATGCAGTGACACTGAATGCATCTCACATTGCTCTGTGATAACACTAAAAGAAAGGAGAGGCATGAAAACATATTTTTTAAATAGACACTTTTCAAATTTAAAGCATGCGCTGTTCAGGTAATATGGCCCAATCACTTGGCTTTGTTATTCTGTACAACAAAGTTCCTCTCCTATTCCAAACTTACTGATTCTTTTTACCACCGTAATGTTCGTTGCATTTCTTCCCAGATGGCATGATTCAATTGCTAGAGTAGATACACAAAAACTAGCACTGGTAAAAAAGGTGACGTATGCCTATGGAACTGCAAGAAGAAATGAAAATGCGCAACCATTGCTGTGAGAGCGCAAAGGCACAGGCTACTCTAACAACTACTGCAGTGAAAGAAAAATGTAGCACAAGGAGAAGAGAAAACCAGGCCTGCATGGGCAAAGAGCAAGCACGGAAGAAAAGGGAAATGATACAGTCACAAGCCACAAGATCCCCCATTTTGGGGGTGAGAAATTCCTAGAAATGAGAAGATGCAAAAGACATTTCCATACGTGTCTGTAAAATCTGCGATACATTGTTCAATGATTTTTGTTATGTAATCTAAAGTATGTAAATTTACAGAAAAATGAAGTGGGGGTAAAGTATTTTCATTGGATGGAGAGAAAGCAATGTATTCGAGTTCTTTTTCTGTGTTTCTTTTCTCTCCCTGTAGAAAATTTTGTGCAAGAAAAGGCTGCAGGCCTGCAAGGCCGGTGTTTTTGTCCCAGCCAGTCCCCACTGAATTTACTGACCTGGAAATGCTAGCCTAAACATACTAACCAACACAAAGAGGTCGTCCTTTTTATACTATAGCTTATGGCTTATGATTTTTCCAAACAAATAAATAGACTTCTTTGTCACTGAAGCAACTTATCGGTTTATCAGCAAACAAACGTTCACACTAAAGCCAAAAGGCACGCACCCTAAACTATGCAAATTTTTCTTGCTGTGTCCACAGCTTTGCTGACACTGTCTTTCACACAGTGTGTTCCACACAAAAAGAAGGAAACATACAAGTGCTCCATTTCCAAACGCAAAAGGAGCATAAAACAAAACCGCAAACCAAATAACCAGCTCATACAAAGTTCACAGAATTTGTAAAAAAGATTATTTTTTTCCATGCAAACTTCACAAAATCACAAGATAAATACACCACACTAGTGTGATTTTCTTCTCCGAACAAGCAGTGGACCATGTGTTCACCAAGGCAACAGTTAAGCAGTAGTAGCACTACCTTGTGTCTTCTCCCAACAATGTTACACAAATAAACCCCTTAGAATATGTAGTCTAAATTGGAACAAAAAAAACCTCTAGAATTAACCAGATTATTATCTTCTAAAAGAATTAAATAGATTATTAGTCAATCAAGGAAAACTTTAAGGTGCAGGGAGAGAGAGATACCTTGCTGTCGTCGACCTCCGGCGAGACCGGCGGGCTGTCGGAGAGCGAGCCGCCGCCGTTGAGAGGACCGCTGCTGTGGGAGAGGCGGCCGGAAGTCAGCGGCGAAACTTCTTGCTGCTCAGTGAAACAAGAAATCAGTATCTCCTGCGAAGTGCTGCTAATTGCAGCTGTACCCAGCTGATGAAAATAAGCATCAAACATGCAAGAGGAGTAGAGCATGAAAGGTTGGTGTGATAATTAGTTGGGACTTGGGAGTTGGGATTCAGCTGCACAACAAAAAAAGATTATTTTTTCTTTGCTTGTGTGAGAAAAAAAATCTCATGTTTGGCTGTTTCTTGTTGTCCTCACATTACTCCAAGAGTACAGGGATCAGATGTCATTAAAGAAAGCAAGTACTAATCGGCAAGAAAAAATAGGATGGGATGTGAAATCAAACCAAACATTTAGCTTGCGATTAGGTAATCAAACCAACTAGTTGACCAAAAAAGATTTAATTGGCATAAGGAGGGAGAAACTCAAGCTTTCATGTAGTAACTTCCTTTGACTCCCAAGAAAGAAAACATACTGCTATGTTAACAATTAAAGCGGTATAACAGACAAAAACCTCAACAACTTGAACCAAAAAGGAATTAAAAAAACAAAAAAAGTACTACTGCAATTGCTACTACGATGGACTTGGCGCCAAGCTCAATTAAAAAGACCGATTTTTCTCTCTTAAAAAAAGGAGCCAAGAAACGCACCGATTGCGACATGATCCGGTCCATGATGAGCTGCGAGGTGGCCGCGGAGGCGAAGGAGAAGGAGCTCCCGGAGGCGGCGCCGCTTCCTCCGTCGTCGATCTCCCCGGCGACGTCCTCGGCGATGATGGGCCCCGCCGGCGCCGGCGCGGCGGCGAGCGCGCGGGAGACGTCGACGGCGGACGCGCTCCACGAGCGGGACAGGAACTCCAGCGGGTCCCGCGGCGGCTCCGGCGGCCGGAGCTCGCCGCCCCCTCTGGCTCCCGCCCTGCCGGAGTCGTTCATCGGAGCGGCGGCCGGCGGTTGCTGCGCGCGCGCGCTGTGGGCGTGTAAAGGTGGTGGGAAGCGGAGGTAATGTCGCTGGAGTGCGTTGGCTTTTGTGAAGTGGGTGGCGGTTTTATAGATGTCTGTGACCGAGAGGGGGAGGAGAGGGATTAACCGTTTAGGCATAGAGTTGTTATGTGATTTTTATCAGCTTTTTTATCAGTATTAGCTAGTGTTTATTTGAGTTTATAAATTTAGACTTCTATTTTTTTATACTATAGCAGTTAAAATTATACTGTAGCTACTGTTATCTTTCTCAGTGTAATTTAATTTAAAAAAGTAAAAAAAAGTTATATCATCTTGGATAATGCAAAAGAATAAGAGAAAAATAAAAGATAAAAAAGTCAAAAAAGATAAAATTAAAAAGCTAGAAGCAGAAGCTCATTGGAGCATCGTTGCTTTTATGGATTTTATCGATTTTTGGATTTATACTCCCTTCGTTTCATAATATAAATCTAACATACATACCTAGGAAATATATTATTTAAATAATATTTAATGAAAATAGACCATAATTGCTCCTATTAGATAGAATAGTGCCACTCTTTTTTATTAGTGGTAAATATAATCTAATTTTATTAAGAGCAACTTTGTTCAATACCATCGTAAATATTCGTGACTTAGAAAATACTATTAAAAAAATAGAGGGCTACAAAATACCATCACAAAGATAAAAATTATTAAAAATACCATCGCCATTAGATTTTCCATCTATGGACACCGTTAGCATCCAAGTTGGAGAGAGAGAATTTCATAAATGACACCACTGCCCGTAATTTGGAGAGAGAAAATTTTAGTGGGGGGAGGGAGGTTGAAGACAATTTTATGAGGCTGGGAGTGTTTGGCGGGAGGAAGGCATGCATAGCTGATGATGGGGTAACAAAAAAGAAATAGAAATAAAAGAATAAAGGGGTAAAATGGTCATTTCGTAGCTTTTGGATGGAATATGTCATGACGATGATATTTTCAATAATTTTTGTCTTTATATGGTATTTTGCAACCCCTCTCTTTTACAACGATATTTTTCAAGTCACGAATATTTACGATGGTACTGAATAAACTTTGCTTTTTATTAAAAATATTTACGATGGTACTGAATAAACTTTGCTTTTTATTAAATATTATTTACATAATATACCTTCTATGAATGTATATCGAACTTGTATTACGGGACGAAAAGAGTAGACGGTTTTGGCGGACAATGGCAATCGGTTAATGATGGCCCCATAGGAATTTCTAGGCCTAAACCATACTTCAACGGAAGGCTAGCTGTGTGAGTTAGCATGGTGAGGGTTTTTGCTCATTGTGGGCTTATCAGTTGACGTATTAATGATAAGATGATGACGACGACCATATATGGTAGGGTTATTAGAGATGGTGAGAGGCGATATAACCGATGTATACCATTCACGAGGGTGGTGGTGGAGCCACAGTGGAGAGATAGAGGCACTTCAGGTGGGTAGTAGCAAAGACATAGGTGCCAATGCTAAAGAACTGAGGCAAGGTTAGAAGCAATGAAAGAGGCTATCAGCTTAGTTCGTAAGGTGGTCAACGGCTATTCAAATAGACCTCCCCTTCCACGTGACGCCAGGGGTGGACCCACTATTCATGAACGTTCATTTGAACACCTAAACATTTTGGTAAAATATCTAGTATTCAGCAGGTATATTACACATACATAATGATAAGGGGAAATTGGCCACAGGGCACTATAAATTGTCACTATTTACCAACGAACATCCAAAAAATATGGTTACAGCAAAATACACCGTAAAAAAGTACAATTTTACCATAGAACACCGAAGGCACCATTATATCATTTCTGGGCTGGAGGGAGAGAGAAAATTTTGAAAAAGACTTGGGTGCCCCTCGCTCGCTGCCTCCAGCAACGCATCTCACACACCCGCAAGCCCCAATCTCCGGCCACCGTCGTAGGGGGCGACCACCTCTGCCTCGGAGCCCTCGCTCGCCTCTGCGACGCTAGGCTACGCCACCATAAGCCCACCTCCCGCCCCGTCGCCCTCCTCATTGCATCTCCTGCTGCCTCTTACGGTTGGCTCAGCTAACCAACCGAGCATTTTGCCTTGAGTGACTTAGGGAAGGGGAAAACAGAAGAGGTGGATGGAAGGTAGAGCCAAAATAGAGTAGGTCGGCGCCGAGTTGGGGCAAGCTCCCCTACGACCTAGGGTGCACAGTGGTGCTGAGGTGATCCCCAAAATGGGTCCCCAAATAGAAGAAGGTGCCATAGGAGGCGGTGGCATGGGCCATAGTGCACAAAGGAGGGCCGACGGTAGGAACCGGTGGCCAGAGGTAGAGGCCGATTGGTGCGGTGATGCCGGAGGGGAAAGGAATGCAAAATAAAGGGAGCATAGGCACCAGGGAGCTAAGGGAGACTCACCAAGGTGGTTGCAAGAGCTGGAGTAGCGACGAGGCTGACCAGCGATGGGAACCTGAGGTGGCGGAGGGATGGTCATAGCGTCGGTGATCTATAGTGCTTCAAGCTTCAATCAAAGGGTAGGGAAGAGATCTATAGTGCTTCAAGCTTCAATCAAAGGGTAGGGAATAGATCCGTGGCTGCCACAAATGCTCGAGGCCAAAGAAATTGGACCAATTCTCACCAAGGCGGCATGGGCCAAAATGACTAGAGTTGGAGATGGAGGGCCCCTCCGTTGAGCTATGGCCAGTGGTAATGCAATTAAATGGAGGGGGAGAGACAGTACATTGTGATGATCTCATTGGTGGCATGCGTCTGCTTTTATAAGCCTCGAGGGACTAAAGAAGAACCACATCAGGAGGCGCCATGAGGGAGCTTCGGTAGGGAGCAACAACATCAGGAGAAATAGCGGGAGAAGAAGAACCAGGAAGAAATGGGGGAATGGGAATACCATTTCAAAGTTTTGCTTTCTCTCTCCTAGGGCAAAATTGACAACAAGAAAGTTCAGTGTCCATGGTGCAAGAACCATGGCGCAAGCTTCAACTGAAATCACCAGGGAGGAAAGCTCCAACAAGAAAGAATGGAGGTAGGGGAAAAACGAACAGAGGAATGAGGAAGAAATGAGGCAATGGGGAGGAAGACAAGAAGCCAAGAGGCAACATGAGGCACCATGAGGGAGCTTCAATAGGGAGCAACAACATCAGGAGAAAAAGTAACAAAGGAACGAAGGAACAGAGAAAAGAAATAGAGAGAGAAGAACTACCAGGAAGAAACGAAAAATGGGAATGCTAGTTCAAAGTTTTGCTTTCTCTCTCCTAGGGCAAAATTGATAATTCGTGTGCTTTCTATCTCCCCTTTGGCTCAAAAATGATATAATAGTGTCATCGGTGTCCTACAGCAAAATTACACATTTTTACAGTATATTCTGGTGTAACCATATTTTTTGGATGTAGGTTGGCAAATGGTAACAATTTGCAGTGTCATGTAGCCAATTCCCCCTAATGATAATTTTGCCACATCCCCAATACAATTTAGCCCACTCCCAGAATCGTCTAGCTCAACCGCCTAGCCCAAAACTCCAACAGCCTAACTCTCTAGCCCAACAATTTGGCCCATTAGACTATCAAAGACCCCTCGAGCAGTCCCCTCAAACCCTAACTCTCTCTCTATCTCATAGACGGCACGACGAGCAAGAGGCAATGCGACGACGATGGGCACGTGACCAGCAGCGGGCAGTTAGGAGGGAGCACGATAGAGCGTGGTAGCCGGCTTCATGTCACGACATACAAAAGTCTATTTTTTTCACAACTAGTAGTCAAAGATTGCTGGTTACTATTGCAAGTAGCATCACGTGTCAACCTAGCAATTAAAAGGCTCATCTTAGTCACCCCCTTCATTTCCAAATTACAGTTTGGAGCTCCACATTACGTGGAATTATTTCTTAAAAGAACAGTGCCACCATATGATAATGTCACCATATGTGTGCTTCATTTGTTGTCTTGTTTGTTTAGATCACATGCCCTTTTTAGATGGGCCTTATCTGCTTTAGTATTTGTCTTCCCTTTTCGTACATAATAAAAAATAGAGAAAGGTTGCTCTTTTTTTTTCCCTTCTTTTCCCTCCCATGGTTTGGTTGTGTGTGTGCCTAGCTATGAACCCTAGCTAAGCCCCACACTTCACATACATCTGCACTTGGATGTTTCTACAACGATGACATTTTTGGTCAGATAAACCATGGATAATACAAACCGGTTGTCGAGGTGCATTGGCATTATATGTGCTTTTGCAATCATCATGATACTGTATTTTGTATTAATTGTTTGGGATCGCTTTAACTTAATTTGATTGAAGTAGCTAGCTATACACGAAGATGAACCCCAAAGTGTCGATCCGGTGGCTTCTTATTCGTGCGAACTACAAGTCTAAACCCTTCACAAATTGAAGCCACAACCAGAAGTTTAAGGCCCCCTTTGGATCAAAGGATTTTTTGTAGGAATTTTGGAGTTTTGCATTTCTTTGAAAAGCTTTGGCTTCAGGTTGTTTGGAACGGAGGAGCGGGCAAGCTCAAATCCAAAGGAAAGGAAAAGATACCTGTACTTTTGGAGGAAAACAAAAATAAGCTCAAAACTAAGAGAAAAACTTCCTATGATAGTTCGACCCTTCATTCCTCAACCAAAATTGGCATAGCCATGCACATCCCAAATCCAACTACATCGATGGACCCAGAGATATCTCTCTCATTAAAAAGAAATGATAAATTCTATCTTAATCGTTCATATTCCTCTATATATTTCATAGTAAACCCAAAAGCTACATTTAAAACTAGCCATTTATGAAGCAGTGTTTGGCAATCCCTAATTAAACTAATACGTATGTAGAAAATTATGACGACCTTAGATGTATGAGACCAACTGATGACACATAAGAATATAACAAATTCCACCGTATCTCAAGACGGGTCAATCTAATACTATGTTCTCTAACATATATTCATATTATTGATATGATATCTCATATCCATGTTCTATGAAACGCAATCATCAATCAATACATGTGTTGATTTATAAATCATGATATAAGGTCATAGATGTTTAGAATAACATCATAGACACAAATAAAGAGTTTCACAAATAAGTCACATACTTGCCAATTAATATAAATGATAGCTCATTCAAGAGACAAAATATTGTATTATTCAAAACTTCATAAATATAGAAACAATACAATTATCTCTATGATTGTCTGTAGGGCATATCACTAACAGCTACATCAACTCTAGTTGGCAAAGATTTATAATCGCTTCCAACTTGTTCAGAAATGTAGGATTGTTAGTTAGCTAGATCACACCAACCAAATTAACCATCCAAATATCAAACGTCTTTTTTATTAGATACCATCAGAAGTTGGGCTACTTCAAGACCATTGCATTTATTTGTTTTTCTGTTCTTCTATGCCACATGCACACTGGTTCAACTCTTGGTTCCCCTAAAATAAAAACGGTTCAAGTCTTGATGCAATACCATAGTAGTATAGTACCGTCTCACACCGGAACCATTCCCAGGACCATTTGGACGAGCACCCACAGACTTGGCCCCTCTTCCCTCCAATATCTGCCTGGGTCACTGTCTGTGGGCCCACCAGAAGCCCAAGAAAATGTACATGGATATTGGATAGTAGTTTGCTGTCTGCATGATTTGCCTTGAGCGATGGCCGATGGCAGCAGAACAGCAGCAGCGAATCCACAACCAGAGACAAATTTCGCTGCTCCATCAGGTTGAGCAGTGTGATTCTTGAGAGGCTTCAGTGTAGTTCAGTACTGGCTGCCACTGGTCACTAGGGTGACAGGCCAGCAAATCTCCAGGGAAATTTCCATCCTATATATGATGTTGATACCTGCATTTCTTCTCTCTCTCTCTCTCTCTCCCAGAGGAACTGTGCTCAAGTTCTGTTTGTACTTTTGTGCTTACCAATTCAATCAGACAACCTTTCTCTATTCTTTTGTTTTCACAAAAGGAGACAAGCAGACGCTAAGCTCAAGCTGAGGCTAAAATACGCACACACATATATAACTGATCATGCTATTTGTCAGCTACATATATAAATGTGAAACTACATGATATGATGATGCTAGCTAGTTCAGACTTCAGACTGTTCAGTAGTTATTGACTGCCGAGTAGTCCATCGCAAGCACAAGAAGAAACGAAGAAATACTACTACCGAGTAGTTGACAATTGACATACGCGTGCATTACGGCGACATGCGCTAGCACCACATGAGAGATGAGAAAGGCGCAGGCAGAGATTACTATGCATGCGGACGCAGTGCAGAGCAGCAGCACCAGAAGAGGAGGAAAAGAAGCGAGCGGAGGAACCAGCAAGTGCAGTCGCGTTCAGTTCCTGATAAAAGCTAGCTAGGCTAGCTCTGTCCAGCTCTATCCCAGGCAGATGCAATGCAACATGGAGCAGGCCCCCATGGATGCTCAGCAAGCCTGTGCTGCAGAACCAGATCAACCACTGTAGAATGCAGTATAGGTAGTAGTAGTACTTGGGTAAGTTGGTCTATTAATTCTACACTGCCACTGCCGGCTACTGGTAGTACTACCTTGCATTGTGGACTGCAGTAGTTGGTTTGTTTCGTACAGGCTGAACTGCACATATATATGCGTACGTGGATGCAGGCAGGCACACCGGTGGGGCTAGGCCTGAAATGAGCTGAGCTGCTAGCCTGCTTGCTATACATTGACGTTTACGTGGAATTTCTGAAAAATTCCTGCATTCCAAGCCCTTGTGGCGTCGCTCGGCATGAAATTGACTTCAAAGGCTTAATTATGCCGTGAGCCAGGTGTGTGGAAGGGGGAGAAGCCAGGTAGAGCTTCTTTCTGTGCCTGACTTGACTTGAGCTTGCAGCCAACAGAAGCTGAGCCCAAGCCAAACAATTTATCCCAGACGTCGATCTTGGTCGGCGTGCTGGAGTGCTCATGCCAATAATTAAGCGATCTGTGCCAGTTAGTGCCTTCAGTCTACACCTCGCCGAGAAGACAGAAATGAAGGGGGACAGGCACCGCAGCTCGTGCATGGCAGCACGTACGTCCAGAGAGGAGAGAGAGAGATGGACCGATCGGAGAGACGTCCAGACTTGGACGTGCAGCAGCACCGCGCGGCGCGGCGCGGGAGGACCACGTACGACGCCATCCCGATCGAGCTCTGGGGGTCCGTCCGTCGGACACCATCATTGATCCTACGTCCAAAATTCCATCCTCGCATCGATCGATCGATCCACCTCCACTCCATCCGTTCTTTCTTTTCGACCCCTCAGATCCATCCGTCTCACATTCCCCTTTCTGTCACTCACGCCCATCCATCGCCATCATGGGCTCCGGTAAAAAGCCCGGACTTGATTAATTAACCTAGATGCGAGCTCCCGTCCACCGATCGAGTCCAGCACTCGACATCGCACGACGAGCGTCTACAGGGAGGGAGCAATTCCACAGAGTATTTTTTTTTCACACACCAATCAGTTCATCCAAACGATTTATGAGGGATCGATACACAGAGCTGTTGTGCTAAGGAGAAAACAGTGACAACCCTGTGCAACACACACTGAGTATAACGTCCTAGAATCCAAACTAGCTTAGACCTAATTTCATTATGTATAAGCCACGCATACGTAATAATCTGCTTACGCTTTCGTCCTCACTTCGTGTAAAACGGTTAACTGGAGGTTATTACCAATGATGCCTATGAGTTTATATGTTAGTGTTTCTCATGTTAAGATAGCAATGTGGGACTAATCCACATCCTCACGTGCATATACACATGTGCCTTTTATGGGCTAAGGTATTACATACACCCCCTTAAAGAACCTAACATTCTCGTTGGTCCAACATACCTATACTGGGGTAAATGACCAGGATCTCTTCCTCTTGGCACACGTCCATACGTCCAGTGCTGGTACATATACCATGTCGTGTGTCCACTCTGGGCCCACATATACCATATGTCATATGCCCACGTCCCTGACCCGTACGCACCCGTATAACCGCAAGGGTCGGCTCTGGTACTATTTGTAACGCATTAGAATTCAAACCGACTTAGATCTAACTTCATTATAAATAAGCTACGCACACATAATAACTTATTTACGGTTTCATCTTCGCTTCGCGTAAAACGGTTAACTGGAGGTTATTATCAATGATGTCTATGGATTTATATGTTAGTATTTCTCGTATTAAACTAACAATATGGGATTAATTTATATCTTTATATAAGCACATATATAAATTTTTATAAGCCGAGGTGTTACACTGAGCAATGAAGCCACCGCGCGATCGGGCATCTGCTCCCAAACGCTAATCATTGTTGCATCGACACAGATCCTACAAGTCAGTGTACGTACGGTACGCTACGGTTTGCTCCATCATCAGTTGCTAGCGCTCCGGCCATTACTAGTACGAACCAGTACTAGTACTCCGTATATAAATGAGAAGTGGGTAGATTAGCTGAATCTACAGACTCATGGGACTACACAAGTACTGCTACGTGTGCAGGAATGAATCAACGTGGAGTGCGTATTAATGTATTTTGTACGTAGGTTGTTGATTGATGTTCATTTTCACGGATTATGGATAAAGAGTTATCAAGGGGGTGATCGTTTTAGCGATGATTTTTGGTTTTTAGCTGAAATTTCACTGTACCTAACTTTTTTTTACTGTAGCTAAGTTAGTAGATAGTGTAGTGAATAGTGAAAAAAAAGCTAAAACTAGAAGCTAAAACTTTTAAAAGTCAAAACGATCACTGCCTTAAATCAATAAAATGTACACATGTTAAAGAACATGGTGCTGTATTAACCTACCATGAGATATTTCAGGAATTATTATATTCTGAAGTATCATCAGTTGATCTCATACATAATGTATATAGGATCCTTAGACCTAATATCATCATAGTTTGCTACATATATAATAGTTTATTTAGGGATTGCTAAATACTATTTCGTAATTGAGTGGTCATAAATATGGTGTTTGTCTTCGGTGGTGGCATGGCCAGGACTGAGGAAGAAGATAGAGTCATGGTTGCAATGCCGCACCTCACACTCTCCCATCGTCCACCCTTTCCTTTACTAGAGAGCTTATTCACTGCCCCCTCAACTCAGCGTGGTCAACATCTTTGCTCGCTGTTAGCAAGCCAGCCCGCCACCACCACCTAGAAACCGGTACCCTAGACTCCCCACATCACCCTCTTGCTCCCACATGCCTCGTCACCGTGTTACCCAGCTATAGGTTCCTGACAAGTGGGCCCCAATTGTCAGCCTATTTGAACTCCCTCTTCTCTCTTATCTCACTAACATGATGGTCCCACGTGACTCACCCAACTCTAGGGTCCACGGGATGAGCTAGAAGCCATGTCAGTCCAAAACCAGAGGGATTTAATTTGGTATTACAAGTACAGAGGGGCTAAATATCTGGTTTTATATTATATGAGATAAATTGGATTAACTTAAAAGTACATATATAACGTATGGACTAGAGTTCATTAATTAAGCCCATAGTCCCATACTTGCGGCATAGTAACATCATAATTCCAAATTGCACGCAACAGATTTAAGTATAGAACATTTCATGGTATGCCTGCTATGAGGATATACAAGACGAGAGTGATCGACATGATAACAGAGGAAGCACGCATGCAGGCATGCTTGGTTAAATTATTAATCCAGCCAACACCATACGTGTACAGTTGGCTAGTGACAGGGGAAGTCAACTAATTGGCACGTGTCATTTGCCGATCGAACGAGCTGTAACGCCTGACCGAGACTGACCACACACGCACCGTACCGTTACTTAACCAGCCGCATGCTCGGCATCCGCAATGTTCGAACGACCGGTCGCTCTGCTTGAGCCGAGCCTTTTAGCTTTTGGATGTGGTTTTAAGTTGATTATAAGAGAGATTAAAAATATAAGAGATATTTGTATTGAAAAACTATTTTGTTTAAAGCAGGTTCTACATATAATTTATAGAAATTACCTTGAAAAATAATGGTGTCTAGAAAACACTCGAGTGTTTTTTAGAGTTAGAAGTACTCAGAATTTTTTAGCGTTAGATAAGACTCTTATCTAATGCGTAAAAATTCAGAGCACTCCATTAAGATCATGTCAAAAATCTTGTTTGGAAGAGACCGGCCCGATCGGAGATGTGACTGCGTATGCGTCTGTCTACTGCCTAAGTAAAGCTAATGAATTAGGAGGTGATCGGAATAGCGATAGCTTTTGGTTTTTAGCTGAAAAAACACTGTAGCTGGCTGAAAAAACACTGTAGCTGAGTTAGTGGATAGTGTAGTGAATAGTGAAAAAAAACTGAAGCCGAAAAAAGGCGAAACGATCACCCCCAGTTGAGGGTGGAGGGAATATTCTGCGAGGCTTTTCATGGCTGCAGCGTCGCGAATGTGTCAGTGTCTCTGTAGCGGACATGGAGAGAGCGTCGGAGCTGCATGATCGCACACATTCTCAGCGGAAGAATGTCCCCAAATGGTCCGAGCTTCTCTCTCCCCTCTCTCTGCAGCGACTCGAGATCAAGATGCAGCTAAGGCACAGTGTTATATATATATATATCTCTCTCCTCTTAAAAGTATAAAAAGATATATCAACATCATTTAAATGATATATAATAAGTGATTGTATGTACTTTTAAGAGTATGGAGTTATTTTATAGGAAATTGACTCAGTGCTACCGGGAGTATATACGTACTCCTGGTTGTGTGTACGTACACACGGTCTAAAGCCTCACTCTTTTACGGAGTAGTACGTCCTGCGTGCATGCAGCCACAGTTATCTGCATGCGTGCGGCCTCTTTCGACGAGAGTAGCTGCATGCCCACCTCACTCTTTCCGGGAGTAGCTGCCCTCTTGAGGCACTGTTCTTTGATCAGCCCCTTTCATCAGATTGTGGATCAGCGTTGACACCAAGCTGCTCTGCTACCTGCAGCGCATCTTTCTCGTCTTCCGTTTGTGTTCATCGTTCCATTTAACAAGTCAACCATGCAGGCATACACACGGCCGCGTGTTCTTGATGTGCCTATATACCATCGTTACTGTATGATCACATGCAAGCTGCAGAAATAAGCAGCGTCAGTAAATTCGATGAAAGGCCGGCCGGGCTGATCAAAGAACTAGCGGTATATTACTTCTTTTCGTGAAGAAAAGTGTAGTATCATACTCCATTTGTTGAGAATATCAGCAATTGATTTGGACGAGAAATCAATTAATCGCCATGCGCGCATAATGTCAAATTGGTATATATATATATATGCCAATCTCGCGTACGTGCTCTCGACGACGGACCTGAGCACTGTGTTTGAGTATATGAACTGCTTAATTCGTTTCTGATTTCAGATGGCTCAGCCGCGAGAGAAGATCACGCTTGTAATTAATTTCCTTTCTCCTGTTGTGCATAGGATCCCATGCACGCCTAGCCAGATGCTGGCAGCAGGAGCAGCAAATGAAAGGACGCTGCTACGTGCATGCAATACATACATAGTGTACATTACAAATAGGCAAAGCAAAAGCATCGAGTACTGCATGGAGTATATGGCAGTGTAGATTGATGGATGGAGATGGGGTGAGCTGAGAGGGACACCGGCAGTACAATTAAAGAGTACTGCGAGACCAGCCACAGCAACGGAACATGGAGGGGCCTGTACGTGGGCCACGGGCTCTCGGACCGTAACGAGCCCAGTATGATGCCCGGTACGGCAAGCCGGTCCACCGTGGCGTCAGACGGCCCGCCGGCGCGACGCCCGGGAAAGCGCGCGAGGAATGGGGCTAAAGCCGGCTCCCTCTGCTTTGGCTCCGCCCTGTCTTCTCCGTTCTGCCAACGCTGCCTGCACTGCAGGCTGCATGTTCAGAGAGAGAGAGAGAGAGAGAGAGAGAGATGTCTTGGCTGTTGGCATGCGACGACTGCGTCTGGCTGACGCCTGATGGGGATGAGCAGCCGGAGCGTACGTACCAGCGCGCGGCTGGCTGTCGCCATGACTCCGCTCCGGGCCCCGGCCGATCATGCTTGCCATACGAAGCCGGCCGGCCAGGAGCACAGGAACAGCGACGTACTGATCGATCTGAGCCGTGGATCTGTTCTGTCGAACGGCCAAGCGCTGCTGCTGCCTGCTGCCTGCTAGGTAATTAAGGTAGGAAGCGGTGGTCGTCCTGGGAGAACAGAATCCTATCCTCGGCCTGTCTAGGCTGGCGTCGAGCTAGTGCAAACACAGACAGGACAGACACGGCAGATCCAAGCAAGAAGACTAGCACTCAAGTTGCTTCACGGGCCAGATCGAGCTAGGAATCGTATGGGCTTTAGCTTTAGGCGGCCGAAAGAGCAAAATGGCGAACATATAAACTCTCCTGGCCACGAGTCAGGGAGATGGGCTTAAGCACCATATAGGCCCTGTTTGGGCTTAAAACTTTAGCTTAGAGGCAAAAAAACACAAGCCCCAGATAAACATGTAACTTTTCAACGGAGCATAAACCACTTTACGGCTACAGGCCCACAAGCCGGTTCACGGGTGTTTTTTTTTTCTTTTTAGCTTTTTTGCGGGTCGAAAAATAGCCCGCCCCTTGCCACTTAGCTTCGTCAAAATTCTCCGCCGTCGATCGCCCGCCGCCTCGAGATCTCTCTCGCCGCCAGACTGGGCTTCCCACCCCGCGCCGGCGGATTGTCTCCTCCTCCGTTCAGATCTGGAGGCACTCCCGTTCAAACCTGGAGCGACGCCATCCGTGGGCGACGATGTCTCGGCAGTCCGGGAAGCCCACCAAGGAGCGGTAAGGGCAGCCCGCCGCCGTTCAGGGCAACGATGCCTCGGAAGGCCCAGCGACGACCAGCGGCCAGGTGTAGAATTGTAGAAGATATATTTTTTTTCTTTTTTTTGTTTTTCTAAATTGTACGAGGGTAGGTGTTGCGATTTATAAAGGTGATGATAATTGATTTAGGTTCAAATTAGCACTAAAAAATCTGTAAAGTATTGCTGGCTGTGGTGTGTTCGACCATTTATTATTATGGTTCAACTAAAATTTTTTTTGGATGATTCGTGCCATTGTTTGTCAGATCCCACGAGGCCAACTTTGATTGTATTAGAATTGTTGGATTGTAATGGAACTTATTACTTGTGTCATGGGTGAAAAGTGGATACAAATTATCTGTATTATCCAGCTACTATATTCGATAGCATGCGAATATGTTATAGATTTTTCCATCTGATTAACAATTTTTATCCTATTCATATTCGAATTCGTATAAAAATATGGATGCGAATATGTTATGAAATTTTACCATCTAAAATGTTATTTTATCCAGACTATCCGTCTCCGTATTCGACGAAGCATTATGCATATTTTATTACAATACGACTAATTAGTTGGACATGTTTTCTTAACTGAATGTAAATTTGTGTTTCTTTAGGTGAAGTAAGTGAACAAGAATGATTAAACGTGATTGTACGAGGATAAAATATCATTAATATCTTCATACTATATAAGTTACAAGGATATCTGGATCCAACCAAATTGAGTATATATTCGATTCAAATTCGTATTCATTACAATATTTGATTCATATTCGGATTCAAGAATATTCGGATTCATATTCGTATTCGTTTATAAATATGAATACGAATGTGATTTGGACACTATCCAATCGGTATCCGATATGTTTTCACCACTACTTGTGTGTATTGATAGATAAATATGATTTGCATCATGTAATGCAACCTCAGAGTTCGACATATACATGTCAAAACTCTATTTTTGATTCATACATTTTCTTTCTAGTTTGATTATATTGCCATTTTAATTTTTTGTGCCAAAAAGTTAAAAAAAAACATCCGCATAAACAATAAATCATTGCATAAACAATATGAAAAACTCTTCTTATCTCATTTGTATAAGGGTATACTAGACATTTTGTCATTCAAGACAATAAGTTAGTCCAAGAAAAAACAAGCTATCAAACAAAATGACTTGGCTTAAAAGCTAATATGCTTCTAATCTGCTTATTTTAGAAACTAGTAATAAGTTGTTTATCCATAAGTCTAAGTCCAAACAAATAGTACATATATTAAGGTTTGGGGATTTCTGTCCTTGCCCACACCATGTCATCAAAATTGCGAAAGACCTCCGGTTTTCTTAAAATTGTGTGTGGGTCCTCGGTTTTATATAATAGACCTGTCACGTCAACGATTTCGTAAGAAGACTCTCTATTTTTTTAAATTACATATATGTCCTCAATTTTTTTAGAAAGACTTTCCTTTTTCACGATAAAACCCCATAATATTCTCGGAATTTCGTACAGATTCTCTATTTTTCCTTATAAATTGCTTACTCTTGTTTTGATTTACATGGTAGTACTGTGCTTCCGTACCTAATAGACCACTAGACATTAGATGGCTCAACTAGTGCGTGGTATCTCTCACCCTCGTAAAAGAAAGAAACAGTTGTTTGACTAAGACTGCATTTTGTATACCATATAGACAAGACAGTATGTTTACCTAAGATCTAAATTTAGATATCACTACAAACAACTTCTGCTTCTGATTTTTAAAACATGTTAGCTTCTTAATTTATTTTTTGGTTTTTATATTTTTTCTTTTTTTCCCCTTATTTCTTTGTATTATCCGTGGTGATATAATTTTTTATTTTTTAAATTTAATTACTTAAAAAAAGCTAACAATCGTTATAGTACTTTTTCAGCGAGAGAAGTTACATTGAGCACTATCTTAGTCATTTGGATTTACTTTTTCAAAGCTTCTTCTTTAGCTAGCTGTGACGGCGAGATGTTAAGGACTCGCTAAGTGTGAGTGAGTAACTAGAGACACTTGGATTCGGTCAGTATAGAAGAGACTATAGAAATAGTGTTCTATAGATTAGTAGAGATAGGATGGTGTCAATTTACAGTATTTTATTTTCAGTCTTCTAATTGAACTTGGCTCAAAGCATCAGACCTTCAATGTGTGTTGTATATATTTTCCTCTTTTTATGGTTTCAAGAATTCATGCATCGTACTTGTGCTACCTAAAAGGCAATAACTCTTTATCGAGGTGATTGTTGTCTCATCGTCGGGTTATCAGAATTTACAAGACATGTTTTAGATTGTGATTGTGTTAACATTTGGATTATCTAGGTCAGTAATGGGCTATCAACACAACCATTATTTAGATACAACTATAGCAAGAGTTCACACACATCCTTCAGTTCTTACCAAAGATTTCCTTTTGTTTAGCTTCCCCTAAGATTTTTGCCAAATGAGCCATACTACACTTATTTTATAACCTACCTCAACTGAGGTTGAAGTCCTATCGAAAATTGCAAAAATATCTCATGTCAAGAGAGCTCTAGTATCTCAGCCTACACAGACTCTCAGCTGTGGAATACTGGATCGAACGGTCAAGGATGGGCGTTGCAACTTCCACCTGTTGTATTACTTCTGGTTGATCGGATATTTTTTAGAAAGATCCCTAGACTTATATTAATAACTCATGGTACCCTGCTTTAAGTTGAAGATTTTCCATGAACCACTTTCTACCACCAATTCCTTGAGTCGAGAAATGTGCTGGACTTCTTTATCTCTTTTGCTGGAGACTCTGGGTATTGGGATATTGCAATAACTTTATGATCACCAATGATCACTGTAGAAAAAAGTATATTACCGATGATCACCGTTGATGTACAGGACCAACACCTCGATAGTAGCATTGCTCATTGGAAGAAAATCAAACATGATGATTTACTTGTACCCAAGTTGGCCCGATATTGATATCCGACATAAGTCATTCAAATGATTCATTCTGGTAAAATTTGGGTAAAAGAAATCTAGCTGAGAACTCGCCGGGGAATAACGAAACAAGATCAATTTATTCTACGAAAAAATAAAAAAAACTAAAAAAAATTAAAAATAACTTCTAGAAATCAATAAACCTCGCACCCGCTTGACACTAGTTAGAACGCTGGAGAAGAGGGGGAGCGGGCTCCATTCGTCTTCGCAGTGTCCTATCCGGGACGTACGGGCCCACGTGGGAACGTATCACGTGTGGGCTTTTGGGCTTTTCACGGACCGAAGGGGTAAAGGGGCACGAAATTTGGGCCGCGTTGAGAAGGCCTGCGCGTGGATCTCGCCAGGGCACCGGTGCTTCTGCTCGTCTGAAAGACTGTCTGAAACTGACTGAAAACTCCCAAATCGACAAAGAAAACCTGAACATAGGAGTGCACACATTTCAGTCGTCTAGCGCATGGTAACCAGGAAGCGAGAAAATGTTCTGAATCCTCGGCTATCACTATCCGTGTTTTAGTAACTGTTCTGTGGCAACCAGTAAGACTGGCACAACCAACACCAATTGTTCAGCTGTTCATTTCCTCAGCTACTGCAGGTCATTCTGCAGATCTACCGTCTACGTACGGCCATGCTCACACAAGTACTACACTGCCAGCCAAGTCGGTAGAGTAGAGAGGAGACCAAGCAGCACTGCCGGGTTGGATAGTTCCCAGTCTGGATCGCGGCTCACGGCTGATCATTCGAGCCCTGCCTTTTCCGGAGTCAATGGAGGCAGATCTCGTGGTCCTCCTGTCACCTGTGTGCGCACCATGTGCGTACGGTTGCTACGTACTCCGGTTGGTAGAGCACCACCATTGTCTCGCAACACACCCCGTATTCTGATGCTAGAAATAATTTTAACGTAGAGTTTGAGTTGTGGTAAAGTCTATTTTTGTGTATTATTTGAGTTGAAGTCGAGTCCTACTTGAAATCCAAATACGTATTTTAGTAGAAGAATATTAGCTTATATATAAAGTATGCTTATAACCAGTTTAATCGGAGGAGCAAATAATAGAATAGAGAAATTCAGAAAATCTTCTGTGTTCTCTATGACCATAGTGATCATAGATTACGTATACACCAGGATGATCTCTGACAACTTCCACCCTAAAATGTTGAAGGAATCACAACTAACTATCATAATTCTCAATTTCGACAAATGCTATGGCTAAGGGTAGAATTTGATTGTTGCCATCAACGTCAATGGCCATAAGGATCCGGTCCTTGTATTTGCCGGTCAAAAAGGTCCTGTCAATTGAGATCACGGGTAGTATATGCCTAAATGCCTCAATACACGCACCGAAGGCTAAGAAAGTCCTCTGCAATATCGTAAAACTTGGCGGCCTTATAGATGGCTTGTCCTTCATAGCAGTATACGTGCCCGGGTTTATGTCCTGCAGCACCCGAAGCATACGAGGAAGATTGTCATACGCTACCTTGAAAAACTCAAGCCTTTTTTCAAAGGCTTCTGCTTCGCATGCCACACGAAAAACTCAAACCTTTTTTCAAAGACTTCTACTTTGCATGCCACACCTTCGCGTAGAAAATCTTGTACTTGAATTTCTTTTCAACAGCCACTATGATGTGTGTGGCCTCCATGTTCTTCTTCTCCATTATTTCTCCATATATCAAATTGTCTATGAAGGCGGACGTTAGATTACAATACCTTAGCAAAACACTGCTAAAAATGCAAGAGTGTGACTCTACCTTTAAGACAATCCAGTGAGTCTCATACTTTAGTCTACCTGCGTGCACTCTCCAAGGATAACTGGCCTACTCGCACTTCACGGTGTACTGCTCTTAGCTAGATTTGATGACCCGAAACGTCCGTTGCATAGACAGGGCTCACAGCTTAATGGCATCCCGCAACGATGCCTTGTCAGCAAACATTGAGTGCAACCAAACTTTTGTGCCATTGTACTCCCATGGTGATTCATGCTTATCATGCGCAGTAACACCCTTAACGTCAAACCTAGTCCATTCCTGGGGATGGCAGCTTTGTCCTCATCGGAATTGTCCTCAACGTCCTCCTATGCAGCTTCCTCTTCAGCCCAGGCTATCTGGTCATCGCTCTCTATTTGATACACCATGCACTCTATATGCTCCCCTTCATCAGCTTATCCTGTAGACGCAGCATGCGGTGGTTGATCTTTCTCTCCTACATCTATCGCATCGGCTTCGTCACGAGCAACATCCTCCAGAACATCTGTGACACCGGCCTCCGGGTCCTCCTCTTGACCAACACGCTGGTAACCCGAACTACTCCCACCACCCAAATGATAGCTGTCGGCAGGACCTTATACAACTTTTTTTTGGGCATAGTTGCACAAGCAGCGCGCATTCATATCCACGACGCCAGCAGCCTTCCACACAACAGTGTGCATCAATCTTGTCAACTTCCATCTAATGTGCACGGAAGATCGGCTCCAAAACCCTTGTATGTCAACACTGCATACCTTAGGGTCCATAGAGAAGCTGCAGGTGAGCTAGTATACCACATATCTGATTCAAGCATTCTCGCCGTCCAGGTGTACCAGAATAGCTTACGCAAAACTGTTCAAGTCAATACCATTCGAATCTTCATGAACGGTACCAACACCATAATGCACTTTCAACGTAGTGGGTATCGACATTGCTGATGTCTGTCTACAAATATTTTCAATATTGTAAATAATCAAATCGCATCATATATTATAGAACTGTTATTGTACTGTAATTTACATTTCTACGGCCGTTCGCCTATCGTGAACAACTACCCTACAATATGGTTATAGCGTTGTTCATTCCCTAAGGCAGTGACGACGATTAATGTGCGCCCCTCTTCATATCGATTTTTTTCTCATAGTGTAATCCCTTCTTATTTGCACTGACACTGCTCCCTTTCTTTTGCTCTAGTATGTATCAACTCCCTATCTGCTTCAACACACATCGATGTCGCTCTTTTATCTCTGCTCGAGTTCTCTCCTACTGTACATAATTTCTAATAAATTTTGACAATTTATATAACATTGATAAAATTAATTAAGTAAGTACGTATGCCACATATTGATTTAAATACCAATATACTAGTTTGAACGGTACGCATGAATTTTAAATGTACTTACGACATTAAATTCATTCCTAATTAATCATAAATGTTGTCTAAAAATGTTTTATATTTGCACATGACTAATCAAATTTTTTCAGTATTCTAACATACCATAGGATCCTCCCAGTTAAATATTCGTAATGGAATAAATTAATTATACGTGTGTTTCTCCTCCTTTTTCTTTTTTCCTCCTGTCTGGTCTTTCCTCTAACAGGATTAATTCATTCCTATCTAATTCATCTAACTAAAGTTATATTATTCTTTTCTACAACTATAATTTTCTACAGATGCTAATTTTACACTAAGAAACTATTTACTTAATACATAAAATTAACTAAAACATAACAAAATTTTTATCTCACAAAAGTAGCGAAACCTCCTCCTCTCCCTCTCCTCTCCTCTCCTTTCCTCTCCTTTTCTTCTCTCTCCCTTCTTCTTCTTTCTTTCCCCTTCTATTATTTGTGCTCAGAACGGGAGCCAATCCCTCCCGGTAAATCTAACGGGTTGGTCAGGGCTGGGCGAATCGGAGCGGGACCGCGAGGGCCTCCCGGGACCCGTTGCCAGCCCCTAGGCAGGAGGGGTATATATGCAAAAGAGGAGGGGCCTCGCGTATCGTGCTCCGCGAAAGCCGAGGGGCCGGAGAAGCGAAGCGGAGAAAGTGAAGCGCGGGCGAAGTGAGCCACTCCGATCCCACCGTCGTCATCGCCTCCCATCCGTTCCCACCAAGCCACGACGAATCCTATCCGCGCGCGCGCACGGGCGAGTTGGATCGGAGATGGAGGAGGACGCTGCCGCGGAGGCGGTGCAGCTGATCGACGGCGAGGGCGAGTTCGCGGGCGACGCGGCCGAACGGTTCATGGCGGCCGCGGGCGTCGCCGGCTGCGGCCTCTCCTACGCCGTCGTCTCCATCATGGGGCCCCAGAGCAGTGGTACGTACGCGCACGCCCGCCGTCTCGATCCTCGCCTCGCACGCCGGCCGATCGATCGATCGATCGAATCGGTTGGTTCGATCGATCCCGTGCGCGGCGCTGGCCACCTGTTTGATCAAACGTTTCCATCTCATCCTCCGTAAATTTTGCTGGGCATCAGTAGCGCGGCGCGCGCTGTTCCATTGCTAATCAACAATGGAGTACATTAATTAGTATATTAGGTACTTCCCTCTCTCTAGAACCGCGTTCGTGATCGCGCATGCATTTGGTTGATCGGGTTAATAATGGCCATATATCGTTGGTTCCTCTGTTAGATCGAGAGTTCATGCGGCATGTACGCGCGCCGCGCGCCGCTTGGTTACTCTGATGAGGGGTTTGGTTCGCGCGTCCCGGTAGCCGTATGCACGTCCAGGCGCTGTTGAGCGCTGAATCGCGTTGGTTAACAGAACAGGCAATTCAGTTTGTTTGTTTGTGGAGTAGTATCGTGCAACCAAATCATTGAGTTTGTTGTCACATTGTTGTTTTGTACATGCCTGCACAAGATTGCTTGCATGTGGTGGCACTCGGCATAATAATGAGAAGGTGCCACACTGAGAAGATGAACTCGCTGATAGGCTTTCATGAAAGGATTCCATAGGTGGGTGAGCCTCATATGTGCTGGATGATCGGTTGTTTGCTTTGATAGTACAGCGGTAGAAATCTGCACTGCTAACGTGTGACATTGGTGTTTCTACGAAGTTATGGTGGCCTTGTTAGCGACTTTCGTATTTGTGACCCACCATGGTTTTTTCCAATTAGCGTTGTCCAGGGTTATTTTGATAAATGTGGATAGTTTGCAACCTTAATTGGCTAACGTGTCTTTAAAAGTAGTGCGCTTGTGCATATCTTTTTTGAAGCCCTGAACTTGCTGACATGAATGATAGATCTCAAGCAAATAAAGGGCAATGTAGTCCCGTAGCATCTGATTTTTCCAAATGCACAGATGTATTTTGTGATTAATGTAATGACATTTATACTGAAACATGTATTCTTGGCTGATATGCGGGCTTTCTGCCCATTTTTGCAAATAGACAGTATGTAGTTTAGAATTTAGTTGGGATTTATTTTCATCATACTTTTTCTTTGGAACAGGAAAGAGTACCTTGTTGAACCAACTCTTCGGTACTAATTTCAGGGAGATGGATGCATTCAGGGGAAGGTATATACCATTTTCTTTCCCCCACATGATTATAAATGTGTGAATCATGTTGTTTATTTTATTTACTTGTAATTAAATAATTGAGCAACTATCTCTTTCTTTGCTTGCCATTTTGCATGTCCGCTTGGCCACTTTCCCCTTCTCTTATCATGAAATTGCAGCTCTCAAATGTAGTATGCACTACGCACTATTAAAGTCTGATTTATGTTTAGGGGAAAAAATGTTGATGTTCTATTTCTGTTGTTAGGAGCCAAACTACCAAAGGCATCTGGATAGCACGCTGTGTTGGTGTTGAGCCTTGTACTGTTGTATTGGATTTGGAGGGGACTGATGGAAGAGAAAGAGGAGAGGTATGCTTCCTTACACAATTCAATTTGCCTGTTCAATTTTAGCAAAACTTTTGGAGTAGCAATGTGCAATGGTACAAAGTTGTTGGAAGTACACTTTGTAGACTTGTTAACTATAGTTGTTCTGATCATCTGATATGGTTTCACATAACAATCACCAAACACTGGCAGTTAGACCTAGCTCAGATAAGAAATATATAACACTACATAAATTTTTTGTTCTTTCTTTGAGTTTTTAGTGCCAGCACAGAAAATTTGGAACTTGGATCATGGAACAAGACAAGTTTAAGAATGATACCTGATATTAACATAAGGTTGTTTTCGTTTGTCTTTTGTGCTATGTTACCTGAAATTCATACAGTTAGGCTCAGTTTGCATTACTTAGTACTTCCTTTCCTCCTGCGGTGACGGCATTATCTCTGAACAACTCAAGCTTGCAAATTTTGGTTTACAAATATTGCTTGAACATTGCACTGTCATTTCTTTTGACTTTCCTGTCTTCATGTAAGAAATGTAAACGTTGTTGATCCTCCAATGAACAAAAATGAACTTAATCTGCTTGCTTAGTACTTATTTTATAAAAGGTACCCTTACACGAGTTGAAGCAACTTGAGCATGGCATGTGGATGAGTCTTATTAGACATATTGCTATGAGGAGGTTAGTGGGTACACATTCTTTTCTGACACATCTGTATGTTTGCCTCATTTTAGGATGACACTGCATTTGAGAAGCAAAGTGCGTTATTTGCTCTTGCAATTTCAGATATAGTTCTCATTAACATGTGAGTCATTCTCTATGATCTAACTATATGTTACTGAGCTAATATTTTGATATTATGAATATGATAACTTCCTCTCATGGCCTTATAGGTTTAAGCCTTAGTTCTTGCACTTACTTATTGGCTTTCTATTGTCATCATGTGTATGCCTATAGGTGGTGCCATGATATCGGTCGGGAGCAAGCTGCCAATAAACCACTTCTAAAGACAGTATTTCAGGTACCGAGGTGTAACCTTTCTGTTCTTTCAGGTGGACCCTTACTTGCAGATGGGATATATAGTCCTGATGTATTTGTAACATTCGGACAACTGGTTATGTAGGTCATGATGCGTTTGTTCAGTCCTCGGAAGACAACACTATTATTTGTTATACGTGATAAAACCAGGGTTTGCCTCTCTTTGTTATCTTCCTTTCTTGAATATATTTATTATTATGTTTTCATGCAAGATATTGGAAGTATAATCTTTGCCCCATTTACTGGGGCAAATCTCAGACACATCGTTGTTTTCATGTAGACACCACTTGAACATCTAGAACCAGTTCTAATGGAGGATATTCAAAAGGTGCTGGCATCCTATTTGGTTTCAGCTTTGTTTACTAGTTTGTTGCCTTTCTCTAGTTCTAATTTTGTCACAGATTTGATCAGATATGGAACTCGGTTGCTAAGCCAGAGGCACACAAGGACACCCCTCTCAGTGAATTTTTTAATGTATGCTTTCTATTTTTGTTACATAATCTTGAAAAATATTTAAGATTTTGTTGATTATAACATTGTTTGTCAATATGAAGGTGGAAGTCACTGCATTGCCCAGTTTTGAAGAAAAAGAAGAGCAATTCAGAGAGCAGGTACTTCAAAAATCACTTGAAACTTGTTCTGTAGGGAAAGATTTCTGTATAGAACTACAACAGAAAGTTTCCAAATAAAAAGGGGAATCTAAAGACATTATTTTTCAAACACCTTACTTTTACCTTGACCAGGTTCAACAACTTAGGCAGAGATTTGCAAATTCAATCGCACCAGGAGGTCTTGCAGGTGATAGGAGGGGAGTAGTTCCTGCTTCAGGTTTTTTGTTTAGTTCACAACAGATTTGGAAAGTTATCAGAGAGAACAGGGATCTTGATCTTCCTGCTCACAAGGTACACCTCTTTTTCCTGCTATGCACTAAGAACTATGCTAGATCAATATACCATGAATCATTCAGGATTTAAGGTACATAATGGTGTTGTGCACATTAAAATCAGCATACATAAAGAAATCCACATTCTGCATGGAATGAGTAATGCCTCACCAATCCTCTAAAACTTTTTTTAAAAAAAAGGCATCCTCTAAAAAATTGTTGTTAACAGTCATAGAATTTTCTGGCAAAGAGATGGAATGGCAGTGCCTTGTGCCTAGAGCTAAATAATGCTAATCCTGTCGATGCAATGTTTTCTCAAACTTTTTTATATTCCTTTAAAAAGTGATTATCTTGCTAATTATAAATGTAACACGAAATCAACAATTTCCATGAAGCATCTCAAATATGATCAGCTAAAAAGTTAGTTGCGAGCACAAACCTAGATGTTATGCTCAGGTAAAGTAACATTAACAGTTAAGTTGAGGCAACAACTCAAACTTGTTGTTTGATGATTTATTTTAATTTGTTTCATCACGCAAGGTAATGGTTGCTACAGTTCGGTGTGATGAAATTGCAAACGAGAAGTTTGGATGCCTAACATCGGATGCAGTAAGAACTTGCCGCTTAAAGATCCTTTAACCTTCGTTGAGGTTTGGACTGCACTAATATGGTTGCAATCTTCTTTAGGAATGGCTGGATTTGGAGAATGCTGTCCAATCAGGTCCAGTACCCGGCTTTGGGAAAAAACTTGGCTATATTGTGGATGTTCACATGCAAGAGTAAGCCCTTGAGTGATTTGAGTCATTGAGACATTGACATTGGTGGTTTGTTCAACGTGATTCCTAGTGCTTGCAACTTTGCAAGCTATTAGTTCAGTAGTATAAACTTTGCCATATATATGCCATTTATGTTATATACATCTACCAATAGACTAATAGACATGTACTTCATATAGGAAATTTCTAAAATTTCCAACACTCCTGCTAAATATTTTCCATTGAGAACAGGCCTACACTGGGAAATTTACCAAATACTTGATAATAATTTGTTGCTCTGCTTTCTAAAATTGGCATTCACAAAGACTGGTGTGCTTCTTTTTTCTGTGGCCGAAGTACATGCATTGAAGCTAGAAGTTGGTAACCTTACTGCTTTGTTTTTGTTCTAGTGAAGCCAATATTTAGTGATGACTGTAAACTTCGTTTCATGAATAAAACTGAGATGTGAATCATTATTTTTCTAGGTATGACAAAGAAGCTGTCTATTTTCATGAAGCTGTTAGGACAGAAAAACGACAACAGCTGGAATCTAGAGTACTGAATGTAAGGCACTCTTTTACACCAATATTCTTCTCACCAAAGAATAGTATATCTCCTTGTGAATTAAAATTGCTGTAACCATTGTTCTACTCTGAAGAGTTCATCTGGTGTTAAAAAGCAGATGCCAAGATTATTTCTTACACATAAATACTATTGATATTTTTGGCATGCACCATTTCTTTCTACATATTTTGCTTTTCTTTCGCTAATTTTGTCCCAATTTTTTCCCAGCTTGTCCAACCTGCATTCCAGAAAATGTTGAATCATCTGCGCACAAAGGCTCTTGAAAAATTTAAAACTGACCTTAATCTTTCTTTGGAGAGTGGAAAAGGTTTTGCGGCATCTGTTCGGGAGACTACTGAATCCTCCCTTAACGAATTTGACCAAGGATGTGCAGGTAAACTTCTTTCATTGCTCATTATTGATAGTTTGTATAAATACTGTAAATGCCCAGGGATGATAAAATTAATTTATTCCAGGGATATTGTGTCTATATGGCCATTGAAGAAAGAAATAGTCTTGAATACTAGAATTGAAGTAGTAATGTCCTACAAAGAATAACAACTTGAATTTTCTATGTTATCTAAAGAGAATTATGTCCAACTGTTTCTTTTGTTGTACCAATTTTTAAAGTGATACTGCAATCTGATAAGTCTTGCTATTCTAGATGCTGTAATCAAGCAGGCAGACTGGGACTACTCTAAAATACTAGATAAAGTTCGGCGTGATATTGAAGACCATGCACATTCAATTCGTGAAGGCAAGCTGTCAGAACTGACAAACCATGCTAAGGTTAAGTATGGCAAGATTAAAGAAATCTTTTTCATTAGTTTCTGAAGAAATAATTCTCTTCTGGATTTCTTTTGGTATATACTATGACATTGGTTACCATACGGTAATAATTTAAGTTTTGTGTACATGCAGGAGAAATTAAGAAAAGCACTTGCTGAGCCTGTGGATTCTCTTTTTGATGCTGCAGGCCAAACAACCTGGGCATCAATAAGAAACCTTTATAAACGCGAGACGGAGGCCGTTCTGCCAAAGTTTCTGAAAACCCTCTCTGGGTTTGAAATGGAAAGCGCATCATCAGATGTAATGGTGTCAAATCTAAGGGATTATGCCCGAAGTATCGTGGAAAATAAAGCTAAAGAAGAAGCTGGCAAAGTTTTGATGCATATGAAGGAGAGGTCGACAAAATTCTCTGTTGCTTGTTCCTTGTACCAATCAATTTCACAACCTTCTGATAAAATTTCCTGCTACTGCCAGGTTCACAACGGTGTTTAGTCACGACAAGGATTCAATTCCAAGGGTCTGGACAGGAAAGGAAGATGTCCGTGCAATAGCAAAGGATGCTCGATCTGCTGTATAGGACTCATGCCCTTCTCACATGACAAATAATTCTCTTTTTTTTGTTGTTAATTGCGCTTACACTGCAGGCTCTCAAACTTCTTTCTGTTATGGCTGTCATTCGCTGGGATGACAAGCCAGATAGGATTGAAAATATTCTCACTTCAACACTTCTGGATGGTTCTGTTGCATCAAAGAGTGCAAGTGCTTCTTCTGGTGATCCACTTGCTTCAACTACTTGGGAAGAGGTAGGTTTTTGTTTATTTGTTCTTCTCGCAGCAAATAATGAAAGTGCATATACAAAGGAACCATCACTTCGTGGAACTCTTGAAACAGGTTCCTCCAAAGCATACACTCATTACTCCGGCTCAATGCAAGTCATTGTGGAAGCAGTTCAAAGGAGAAACTGAGTTCACAATTACTCAAGCAGTATCCACACAGGTGTGCATTTCATTCCAGAGCTTTGTTCTCTAACTGTATATTTACCAATCGGAGATTTTCTGCTAGCACCTTGTTTATTTCTGTAGAATGACGCTAGAAAGTTGCATTTAGAGAAATGTGTAGTTTGAAGATTTTAATGCTCCCTTCCATAAATTGAATCACTTATGATGCTGTAATTTTTCCCTAGTGGGTGAAATAGAGTCCTATTTTCTTATATTTGACTTGACTTTTCACCTCTACAGCAAGTTCACATGCGCGGTAATGGTAGGCTGCCTCCTCCTTGGGCGATGGCTGCTATTGCTGTTCTCGGTTTTAATGAGATCATGGTGCTTTTGAGGTACTTGGATCATTAGCCGCACTATGTCCACCAGTTCTTTATACACTGAAAATAATTACATGACAGCGCCATTCTTTTTTCTGCTGATCAGGAATCCCATATATCTGTTCTTGCTATTTGTGGGTTATTTACTGGCCAAAGCTTTAGCAGTGCAGCTAGATATCAGCAGAGAATTCCAAAATGGTGTGGTAAGATTCTGAACACTTGATATGAAGCTGAGCTTAAGAATTGTAGTTTTATTCTCATTGCAGTATGTTAAATTGTGAAAATAATTTCTACAAAATCTAAACTAATTCTCTACTACTATACATGTTGAGCATATGGGCTTCGTGCTGGCCCATGTGGCCCACGGCCTTGTGTAGTATATGGAGCAATACGCCTGTGAAGAGTGAATCAATACAAACTCAAATTGCTACATGGTATCAGAGCCCTCACCAGCGCCCTAACCCTAGGCGAAGGTGGCGGACGGGCTAGTGTTCCTCCGTGAGATGCCCTCATCGATCGAGAGGTCGTCGGGCTGCAGAAGCTGCCATCGCTGGCCAGGGAGACGGCGGCGAGGAAGTGCGGCTACGGGAGGAGGGCGGCTTTGAAGAGGCGGCCGCAACTGCTGCGGGAGGGGGCTTTCAAGGGGCGGCAGTGAGGTTGGCCTCCTCGACGTCGTGCTAGGCTGCGGCTCCTACTGGCTGGCCATGTTCGAGATCATCGCCGTGCGCCTCGTGGACGCCGAGGCATTCTTGCTCTTCCACGTCTGGCTGCGCAACTTTGAGCCGTAGGACGAGGTCAAGGTCGCCCGCTTTTGGTGCCACTTCGCCAACGACGAGCTTGTGCCGGCGGTTAGGGCGGTGTTCGTGTCGACAGGAGAGGAGCATGAGGCGGCAGTGCAGCAGGTGCATGAGTCCAGGAGATGAGGAGTCCGACGTCCTGGAGGTGCTGAAGGCGCGCGCCGAGAAGCGGCAGCAGGAGAGTTGCTTGGCGGCGGCGAGGGAAAACGCGCACGCGGATGACTTCATCAACAAGTTTCGACGCCAGCCGGGAGGCAGAGGCTGCTCACGGAGAGGCTGCTCGCGGAGAGGTAAACCTGCAGGATTGGAGGACCTCTTGTGGTGCCCTATTCCTGCTGTTGTGTACTTGCTCTGACTACTTTGGTAGAACAAGGGGAGTGAGGGGTACCATCGTGCTACTGTTGTGCTCTTGCTGCTATCCTGTGACCTTGAGGTAGTGCTGTACCTATAGAGGAGAATCAATAACTGCAGCATGTGTTTAAGAAGTTAAAACAACTTCTCACAGAGAAGATGGGTGGGACATCATCCTCAAGCAGAGCAATTGTTCCTCATGCTAAAATGGTGTAGAAAATAGATTTGATGCCAAATGATATTAAGTTGGAGGGTGTGAGAAATTTTTTGAGTTGGTCACAGAGGGCATTGTTGATCCTGAGGATAAAAGGGCTAAAGAGCTTTGTCAAAGAAGAATTAACAGAGCCGACGGACAAGATGGGTGCAAAATGGCGAACTTGGAGTGCTACCAACTCACTGGTGATGGCGTGGTTGTTGAGTTCGGTGTCTCCAACTATTACTGCAACTATCGAAACCATCTCAAATGTGGCTGAGGTTTGAAAAACTTTGTCCAAATTGTACTCAGAAAAAGAAAATGTAATGTTCATGGTTGAGACACAGGAGAGAGTTAGTGATCTAAGACAGGAGGAGAGCTCTATGATGGAGTATGTTGCTGAGCTACAACGATTGTGGGCTGATTTAGATCACTACGATCCTCTTGAGTTCCTCATATAGACTGCATATCCACTATCAAGAAGTGGATTGAACGCATGTGAGTAATTGAATTTCTGAAAGGACTAAATTCAAGATTTGATGGAAGACGAGCTACTATTTTTCACTAGCCTACTTTTCCTACACTGGAGGAAGCAATTGCCTATTACACAAGAAGAGATTAGATTAAATGTGATGACAAGCACAACATTGCCAGTTGCTTGTCCTATCTTTTTAGTAACCGAAACAAGATATTGTTTCAATTGTGGTGAGATCGGTCACCTGAGCCATAACTATCCCCATCCCCGCAAGTATAATCGGGATAAAGATTAGTTCTATGTTAAGAGTGGACAAAAAGGAGGTGGTAAGGGAGATAAGAGTCGCTACAAGGCGAACTTTGCAATGACTGGAGAAGAATCGCCTGAACGTGTGGAAGTCTCAGTTGCAGAACTAAGGAAGCCTAGGCAACTAAAGAAAGTTGAAATTTAGGAAACAAAGACGAAAGGACTACGATTGTATCTAGCGCTTCCACTAATTTGGCTCACTCAAATCTAGGTAAATGGATTATAGATTCAGGTGCATCAACACATATTACAGGTAAGTTGGATGAATTTAAATCATATAGTCCATTCTCACCCACATACATAAAAACTATCCAAACGGCTAACGGAACATCCCAACCCACAATCTAGTACACTATCATCAGTTTTACATGCTCCCTCCTTTTCAGTCAATTTGCTCTCAATAAGTTCATTGGTTGATCATTTAGATTGTTGTGTTATATTTGATCGAGAAACTTGTCTTATTCAGAAGAGGCAGTGACAGAAAGTTTGGGACTGGCATCAGGAATAATGGGTTGTGGTACTTGAATCCAGGGGGGCAGATATTGGGCTACGCACTGCTTTGGTGGTGTTAAGGATATAGAGATAGAGTTGTATTAGGATATAGAGTTTGTATTCTATTCCATATATGCCTTATCTCTATATGGCATATACCCTTGTACTCTCCTATATATATGGCCCTTTGGGTCTCATATCAACACACACAATATTCATAACATGGTATCAAAACTTAGCTTAAAACCCTAATCTCGATCTTGATTACTTCCGCTGTTGCTGCCCCCGGGAGGATCATCTCTTACTCCCGAGGGTGGCCACTTTTCCCAGGGACGGCCACCTCCTCGCAGAGACACGGGCTTCCCAGGGATCCTCCGGATCTGGATCTGGGACGCCTCGACCGTCGCCACCTGACGGGTAGCCATCGCTCCTGGAAGTCTTCTCGCTACTCTCTACCAGTTTGAGCTCGACCCGTCGTGGAATCGAAGCTCGCGGTCACCAGCAGCTTCCCGTTGGGGGACCAAGCGCATGACCTCATCGTGCGGTTGTGCATGTTCTCGAGTACATCCGAGAAGTGCCAGGCACCGTCGGGAGCGCGCTTCTAGATCCGGACGGTCTTGTCGCTGCCGCAAGAGGCGAAGACTGGGACCTTGAGATCAAGGTGCTCGCCGACCTCGGCTCCCTCTCTGGCCTCCTGAGTTCCACCTCCCCCTTTGGCGTCGAAGCAGGATCCATCCGCCCCCGGCGTCTCCGCATGACCGCCGGACGATAGCATCCGCTCCATGTAACCGCCGCCGCTAGTCGCCCTCGCCGGAGGCGCCTCCTCGCCGGCTTGGACACTGTCACCCAGATCCCCGCTGTCGATGTTGATGTACGGCGCAGAGTGCCAGAGGTCCCTCCATCGCCGCGACAGCACGCACGTCCGCACGACATGCGGTGCCGAGAGGAAGGATAGGACGGCGTGGAGGAGCCCGTCCAGTAGCGCGCTCAGCCGGTCCACGACGCCGGCGCCGGCGGGGCCGCCTGCGTAGGCACGCTTCACCGTTGGCTCTGGGGGCATCTCCTCTTCCTAAGAAGCCCGTCCGGCAGCGTGCTCAGCCGGTCCATGGCGCCGGTGCCGGCGGGGCCGCCTGTGCAGGCACGCTTCACCGTTGGCTCTGGGGACATCTCCTCTTCTTCTACACGCGCGTGGTTATACTCACGAGTAAGTGAGGGATGCCTTTCGCCCGGAGAGCCTTACCCGCACCACCCGTGCTCGCCCGAGGAGACCACCGCGACGCGCCATTCCGTCGAGCGGGAGGTCGCCGCGCTTCGGCGCATCCAGGGCCACTTGCACGTCGTGCGCCTCCTCGACATCCTGGCCTCCTGCTCTCCTCGCAGGAGCACATCATGGCGACGGCGATGGGAGTGTACGGAGGCTGGCTTGGGGGAGGAATGCCATCGCCCCTCAAGTGTGACCCCCGATTGGATCAGATCCAATCGAGTGGGTGAGGTGTATATTCACTTCAAAAAAAAGAGAAGAAAAAAGGTACTGATCTAGTTGCTCCACTGCCTTCAACGCTACCCTGGCCGCCGCCGCCACTCCAGCCGGTGTCCTCTCCACTTCGCTGCCCTCTGTGTGCGGCGTCGTCTCCTTCCCGATCTCCCGATCTCACCGCCGTCGCTGCCCAAGCCGCCGTCATCTCCACTTCATCCTTAGTTCGTCCAAGCCGTGCGAGTCCACAAAATTTATTATCAATCAAAAAGCATAGGAATTTTGTTTTGCATGACAGCAGTTGCCGTTCTTCTCTCTAAGCTGCGTGCAGATCGTAGAAGTTGTTAAGATGCCGCCGCTACTTTAGCCGCCGTCCTGAGCTTTTAAAGTCATCGCGCTCCTCCTGCACCTCATGCATTGCACCGCCGCCGTCTTGGGCTTTGATCTGCTGCTGCCATGTCTCTACCCCTATTCCATGGTAGCACCGTCGCTCTTCTATCTGAGCCGCGTATAGATCGTAGAAGTCGTATGATGCCGCCGCTTCTGTAGTCGCCGCCCTGAGCTTCTAAGGCCGCCGCGCTTCTTCTGCACCTTATGCACTGCGCCGTCGCCGTCTTGGGTTTCGATCTGTGCCATCATGCTTCTATCCATTCCTCTTCAGCTTAATTCGATAGTATTTTTCAAAGAGTTGCACGCTACGACGACATCATCAAGACTTGGACTTCGGATTTTGTTTACTATTTTAGTAACAGCTCTTTTTAAATGCAATGCTATTGCATACGCCTTGTATTTGAGGGGGGTTGTTAAGGAGATAGAGATAGAGTTGTATTAGAATATAGAGTTTGTATTCTATTCCATATATACCTTATCTCTATATGGCATATCCCCTTGTACTCTTCTATATATATGGCCATTTGGGTCTCATGTCAACACACAATATTCATAACAGGTGGCGACGTCAACTGAAACGAAGGCTAGGGTGATGCTTATGCATTGTCGGCTTGGCTATATATATTTTGAAACTATGAGTAAAGTATTCCCTAATATATTGAACAAAGTAGACAGGAGTAAACTATGTGTGATTCATGTGAATTTGGAAAGCACATTATATGCTTATATATGAGCAAGGGACTCCGTAATGTGTCTCCCTTTGTACTTTTGCACTCCGATGTATGGACATCTCCTATTATGTCTGTTAGTGGCATAAAATATTTTGTTACCTTTATTAATTGCCACACTCGTATGACTTGAATTTATCTTATGAAACACAAAACAAAGGTGCTAAAATGTTTCCAAGACTTCTATGCGTATGTCAGGAATCAATTCAATACTCATGTCTAGATTATAAGAGCAGATAATGGAATAGAGTATGTAAATAAGGACTTTGATACTTTCTTATCAGCTAAAGGGATTTTACATTAAACCTCCTATCTAGATACACCCTGCAGAATTGAGTGGCTAAAAGGAAAAATCATCATCTCTTAGAGGTAGCTTGGTCACTCATGTATACTATGAATGTGCCTAAATTTCTTTGGAGTGAAGCAGTTATGGCTGCAACATATCTCATTAATCGTATGCCATCAAGAGTACTTGGAATGCAAATTCCATATGAGATGTTGAAAGGGAAAAATGAGTTCATCGTCTCTCCAAAAATATTTAGATGTACATGCTTCATTCAAGATCACAGACCCTCAGTGGGAAAGTTGGGATCCTCAGGCTATTAAGTGTATCTTTCTGGGATACTCTTCTGGATAGAAAGGGTATAAGTGTTGGAGCCCCTCTAAACGACACACATTTGTGAGTATGCATGTGACTTTCAGGAAGTCAGGGCCCTTCTATGGAGAGAGAATCGATTTGAGTTCTTTGTTTGATCTCGACTCTCCTAGCATGGGTGATGCTATAGTAGAGAGGGGGAGTTTGAAGCTTCAAGAATTGAAAAAGGTGAGCAACCGAGGGTTGTGGTTTGTTCAAATCCATATCCTATGGGGGATATAGGTAGAGAAGGGTCAATAAGTAAGAAAATCTAAGGGTGTATTCAATGAGGCAGTAGTAGGTTCTAGCTGTTGTTGAAGGTGCTGATGGTAGGTGGAGAAGGATCAATGAGAAAGAAAATCTAAGAGTGTATTCAAGGAGGCATCAATAGGTTTCAGCGGCTGTTGAAGGTGCTGACTTATCTAATGATGAGCCATGCGCTACAGATGATTTCATGGATCTGCCTATTGCCTTGAGGAAGGAACCACGAGCTGGGGTAGGGAAACCTTCTCCAAGATATAGCTTCGAGCATGATGTAGCGAACTATATGTCATATGAATCTTTGTCACCGGAGTACAAAATCTTTATTGCCTCACTATAGTC
Organism: Melocanna baccifera; assembly: GCA_036346265.1. Classification (NCBI taxonomy): domain Eukaryota; kingdom Viridiplantae; phylum Streptophyta; class Magnoliopsida; order Poales; family Poaceae; genus Melocanna; species Melocanna baccifera. The sequence continues at coordinate 18,961,984 of CM070710.1, forward strand.
TATTGTAGTCCTAACTGATTGGAGAGCTGCGAAGCAGGACCCCAAATGGCACGAGGCCATGTTGGAGGAATTGTCAGCTCTAGAGAAGAATAAGGCTTGGGAGTTTGTACCTCTCCTAATGGAGAAGAAGGTGGTTAATTGCAAGTGGGTCTGCACAGTGAAGCAAAACCTAAGTGGAAAGATACAAGGCAAGACTCGTTGCAAAGGGTTATAGTCAGATCTATGAAATTAACTGTGATGAGACCTTTGCACCAGTGGTAAAAATAAGTATAGTGAGAACATTGATATCTTGTGCAACAAATCGTAATTAGCCTTTATATCAACTTAATGTGAAGAATGCATTCTTACATGGTGATCTTTAGAAGGAGATTTACATAGAGATTCCACCTGGCTGTGGTACACCCCAAACTAAGGGAAAAGTCTGTAGGTTTAGGAAGTCATTGTATGGGCTTAAACAATCTCTGAGAGTTGGTTTGATTGATTTTGTCATGCTATGTGTAGTATGGGCTACAGGCAGTGTAATGGAGATCACAATGTATTTTATTGTCGCTTAGGGGGTCACCATAATTCTTACGGTATGTCTAGATGGCATCATCATTACAAGAGATGGTGCTGTCGAGATGTCACAACTAAAGGAGAGACTGAGCAAAGAGTTTGAGGTTAAGGATCTAAGCCAACTGAGATATTTCTTGGGCATTGAAATCACGAGGTCCCCCAAAGGGATAGTTCTCTCACAGCGAAAGTATATCTTGGATCTTCTCAGTGATACATGAATGCTTGGATGCCAAGCTGCTATGACCCCAATTGATCAAGACCATAAGCTATGTGCTCAGTCAGGAGATCTAGTTGATAAGGAGAGCTACAAAAGGCTTGTTGGTCGTTTTATTTACTTGTGTCACAAAAGCCTGATATCTTCTATATAGTGAGTGTTGTGAACCGCTATATGCATGATCCTAGGAGTGGACATCTGGAAGTAGCTCATCGAATCCTACGATATCTAAAGGGAAGCCCTGGAAAAAGGTATGTGGTTCAAAAGAAATGATCACCTAGATGTTGATGGCTATTGTGATGCTGATTGGGTTAACTGCCTTGATAATAGATCAATATCGGAGTATTGTATCGTTGTGGGGGAAATTTAGTATTTTGGAGGAGCAAGAAGCAATCAGTGGTGTCCCAATCAACAGCCAAGGCAGAATATAGATCTATAGCAATGTGCTTGTGTAAAATAATATGGATGAGAGGTCTTCTATCAGAGTTGAGGTTACTAACAGGTGGACCATTAAAGTTTTGATGAACAAATCAGCAATCAACATTGTAAATAATCTAGTTCAACACGATTGAACGAAACGTGTGGAGACAGATCGTTTCTTCATCAAAGAGAGATTTGATGAGGGTACCTTGAAGTTGAGTCATGTAACCTCTGGAGAACAAATGGCCGATTATCTAACAAAAGGATTGGGACTAAGGAGTATTTGTCGGCATGTGACAAGATGGGAATGGTAGATATCTATTACCTATTTTGAGGGGGAGTGCTGAGCATATGGGTTTTATGCTGGCCCATGTGGCCCATGTCCTTGTGTAGTATACGGAGCAATATGCCTGTGAAGAGTGAATCAATACAAACACAAATTGCTGCAATACAGGCTATAAGAGAGGCTAATCTCAAACACTGATTTGCAACCCAAAGACAAGGTGCCCCCTGGTGCGGCCGCTATTGATCCAATAGCCTACCGATACTGATATGAGTGATATGTTTATCCCTCAAAGCAAAAACTTATATTACCATTGGTTCTTTCTTCTAAAGCTCCATTCTCTTGAAGAACAGAACAACACTTGGTCCTAGATGTTGATAAACCTTGAGAACAAAACTTTAGTATAAGTAATTGTAATACTCCGGCCTAACCTCCGAGCCCAAAATGCTACCACTACTCACAATCTCTCTACTTGTAACGTAGTATCTCCTTTAGTTACATCTTAATGAAACACTAAACAATATACATTTAACAATAAGCATTAATCTAATGGTAAACAAAGATATAAATTTGGCAACTATCGAAAGAAAATGCAGGAGGCACACACGCTAAATATTTTCATTGAGACATAAAATTAACACATACTAACTAAGCATACCATTAATGCATGAATATGACCACTAAAGGTGATACGTGAATTACTTTTTGCACGTGGAATAAATGTGTTACTCCTGTCCATGCCGTGTTCAACATTCACCTAAAATAATAACAAAACAAGCGTGAATCCAAAACTCAGCAAATACGTAATAAAATAGTAGCATCAACATAACAATTTAGTAAATCCCATATATGTGAACTGTAAAATCATAATCTCTGTAACTGTATCACTATCTTCTATTTCTTTCATGCAATGCGATGCTTCTGCAATTGTAGTTTATACCGATATAGTGGAGTGTTCACCCGTCAATAAAACACTCTCGCCCCGTTCTTTTTTATATAGGGTCTCAAACTCCACTTCTATAGAGCACCTAAGAAGTAGATCTTTATTTTCCCACTCCCGTGGGATGCCTACCCGAGGTATGTCCTGTATGATGCAATATTCTTCTAATGTTGGTTTCAATCATAAGCTTTGCTCATCATGGTATGATCAATGTGTAATAATGTATATCATCTCATAAAATGCTATAAAAAGAAGGCATGGGAGAACAAGTATCAAGTATCCATCAAAATCCACTATTCTACTATGCACTTGCCTGTTTAACCTTATGGACGATGTGTGGATGACACCAAACCAGAATCTTTACCTGAACAAGTATCATTCAGTCTCAGTATACTATAGCAATACATGCACATATTTGAACTGCATCATCCCTACATGCAAAACCCGACATAATGAACTCTCCCTAAACTAGGCAATTATCTTGCTGTCCCGGTGATCAAATGACCACAACTCCCAAATCGAGAACCCAAACATCACAATCCATAAGTGTTCTATGATCTACACAAATTTTTCGGCATAATTCTAGTTATCATAATTTTAAGATTAAATCATCTAAACCCCTGTTTTTAGCCCAAAGGTAAACCTGACAGCAGCTTCAAAATTCTATAACTATTGTTCAACAACTCCAACCAAAGGAAAAATAACATTTCTAGAGACTAGAAGAAATTTTCTAACTTTCTCTAGTTATGAACATAATTTAATTCGGCCATCTACTAGGCCCAAATAACAAATTACCATGACTGCATCTAGCAACAACCAAATCCTAGATAGCAACCTTCCCAAAATGATAACTTTTAAACCGCTCAACCAAATCTTGTGTTTTCTTGCACTCGAACCTCAAACAACTACCTACAATATCTATATTATGGCAAAGTTATAAAACAGGACGTGGCTACGCTAAAACTCGTTTATAAAATAGGACAACACACCTTATTGAACCCTGGTTACAACCAACAACTACAACGCTATCTAACTATCATGATTTGGAATTTACATGACTACACATCGATCTATTGCATCAAAACATTGGAAAACTAGGTCCAGAGCTTTACCAACGACTGCAACACTTCTAACCGTGATATCTCACATCTAACAACACTAAACTAATCTCTAAAATCAATCTACAACATTAGAAGATGAGGAGTGAGGATTTGGTCATTACCCTAGACGCGAACATCGGGGACGGTGAGATCAGCGCCTTTCTTCCTCCTTCTGGCCTTCCCCTTATTCTTCCTTACAACAGTGGCAACGCACGGCTTAGCCTCCTCTCCTTCTCTTTCCCAGCCGGTCTCCTTCCCCCTCTCCTTCTCCGTTGGGCTCCCGCCCTTTCCCCTTCCCCCTCTTACCTTCTTTCCCTTGGCCGCGGCTGCCCTGGACAGCAGCGTGTGCTCGGCAGAGGAGACAGGGCAGCTGGTGCTAGCAGATAGCACGACATAGGGGCACGGCCAGGCAACGACGACGCTGTCGGGGCATCGCAGGACAACAATGGCTTGGTAGCGGCAGCACATGGAGCCTGCATGGCGCACACGGAGGCAAGGGGTGACGGCGGCGCAACAGCTCGTAACGACGAGCGGTGGAGCACAAAGGGAGAGGTGCGACTTCCTCAAGGGTGACGGCCGTACAGGCGGCTACGAGGGTGCACGGGTGGCGGCGAGGGTGCACAGGTGGCGGTGGCTGTGGTAGGGGAGTGGGTAGGGCTGTGCAATCGGTTTTTTCGGTTTAATCGGTTCGGTATATACGGTAAATATGGTGTTAATAGTTCGGTTATATACATTATTTTTAGAAGTACGGTTCGGTTTCGGTAAATCTCAATTTATTTCAGCGTGGTATCGGTAAATACCATATTTACCAAAGTTAACGTGAATTGCTAACGATGTAGCGACTAGCGAAATAAGTAGACGATAATACATATACTACCGGTGATAGAATTAGAATTTTAGAAACACTCCAATGGAGTATGGAGATTTGACGGTATAGGCATAAAGTAATAATGCATAATAATTAATGATGTGCTCTGCCCATTAAAATTTTCTAACTTGAAGTATAGAAAACCAGAGCTTTTATGTACATATGTAATATATACATTGAGTTGAACAACATAGCTGCCTAGCTCTGTTGGTATAGATGGCATGGGGGCTTTCGGATCTGCGGTCATGGGTTCGAAACTCACTAACGGCATAATATTTTCGGTATTTTCGGTTTCTTTTGTTTTTAGCCGGTTTTTCCTGAAAAAACCGAACCCAGAAAAAACCCAAAAATTGAAAACCGAACTGAATACCGAAAACCGGTCAAACCGAGTTGACTGGTTTGATATGGTTTTTTTGGTCTGTTTTTTTTTTGTTCGGTTGAAAAATGCACAACCCTAAAAGCGGGCTAGCCCCTCCCCTGTTGTAAGGCAGCGACGGCCAGATGGGCCAAGGCCAAGTCGGCCCAAAACTCCCCCTCTTTTTTTTTCTGGAATATTACAGTACTGCACATGCGCAATGTCTTCTAAGTTAGTGCCTTGCATTAGTAGCTGAAGAAAAAAATGTTACATCAGTTCTTACCTCGCGTCAATCCTGTCCGTCCTGAGATAAACCGATGATAAAATGAGCTGATGTTATTCTGCAGGTTCCTGGGATTATCTCTGTTTTAGCGAAACTAGTGCCCACATTGCAGAACCTCCTAAACAAAATCGCAACCGAGCAGCAGCAAGGACAGCGCCCCCCTCAGGCTGCTGAAGCTCCACCACAGGCAGAGCCAGGGCCACCACCCCCGCTGCTCCTGAGCCCGAAAAGCCCGATGAGCGAGCTGCGGAGGCTGCACATGCCGCTGAGCCCGGTGCGCATGGCGTCATCGTCTTCGCCGTCATCCTCGTCATCGTCCACCGTGTCAACACCCAGGAACGTTGTCGAGGGCCAGAAACCAGGACCGATAGTAGAGCCTGACAACGAGTCCAACAGTGCTTACTCCATAGTGTGATCCATCTGGGGGTCAGCTGGTACATGCTGTCCAATGGGAAGGCATGGGCATTTTCTGCCGTCCTCATTTGAAACTTTGAATGCATATAGCACTGGTCACAGTAAGGATCTTTCATCGGTAGATATCAAGAGAGAATAATGTAGCACCCTTCTCTCGCAAATTTTGTAAGGAGGGCTCATTTGTAGAATGGACAAACAAGTGGTACTAAATGCCATTTTTCAGCATGTATAGAAGAACAGAGAAACTACTCGGGTTGGAAAACCTAGGATTTGTTCAAAGGGGAAAAAAAACAATCTGAACCAGACTCTTCGATCGTTTACGTGGTTTTGCATTATACCTTTTCATGGTATATATACTTGGATATAACGGTCGTGGTAGTGAAAATCTGCCGAGATCACATGCGAAGGTTGCCGAGATCCTAGGTTCTCATCGTATGATCGTGGTAGGATGGCATCTCGAGAATCACGATTCTAGAGATCGTAAGATCTGATCCACTAGTTTACATTTTGGAGACCTTACTTTCAGTTTGCGCATAGTTAATTAGTCACTTCTACACACTTAACGATGCTAGGGTTGCTTGGTGAAGATAGCTACGCCCCAGGACTGAGCCCAAGATGCAGAGGACAAGAACACTGTTCTCTACATGGCATTGCCTCTGCAACGCCTGCATGGAGCCAAGACATGCCCCGTGCCTGCAGCCTCCCAGGATCCACGCAGCCATTGTCTTCTCCTCCCTGCTGGCACGGACATATATACATCACATACGGGTGACAATACGGGGGGGAGGGAGCAGAGCGGCACGGCACATGGGAGAGTTTCGGCGTGTACAAAGCCAAGGCTTTTCTGCCCCCCTGCATCGCCACATGGCCACTGCTGTTTGGTAGTAGCAGCAGCAGCTAGCTGTGAGATGACCACAGGACGATTGCTTAGTTTAGCTGCACATCAAGCATACGCAAGGCTAGGTACATGGTATGTGACATCTATCCGTCGTCCATGCATGCCTTGGGTCATCCGGAGTGACAAACAAAAATCTCTCTGTTCTATGATTGGAGTGTTTGTAAGAAAGCATGGTTTTGGTTGGAGGAGGCTGGAACCAGGAGATCCTGGCATGGCATAGGATTCTTCAGCCTTTGCTCAAGGAAAATAGGGCCGGAGATAGACCCACCCAGCCTACTGCCAACTGGATCTCCAACCCTACATTTTAGTACTACATGATTGCAAGTGCAACATGATTACAAGGTCTAGGATATTGCCAGATCCTGAGTCCAAGTTACAATTCTTCTAGCACTACTGAACTGGGCCACTAGCTAGAACAAAGTAACCTTAAAGTTAGGGCAACACTGAGATGGTGTTGCCTCCCGGCAGCTAAACTTCAGTCCTAATACCGTTTCAACTACCTGGTCTATATTGCGCATGACAAAAATGGCGATTACAGAGATGCCTAAACAAGAGATGCTACGACGCCGTCTCCTTGAAGCTCTTGGTGAGCCAGATGGCTGTTTCCCTGGGAGACGCCTTCTCAGGGCCGAATGGCTTCAGCAAGATCCCCAGCTCCTCGTACCTCTCCTGCTGCAGCAGCTGCGCGCTGAACTCGAGCAGCCCCTCCAGCGCCTCGGCACGCTGCTGGTACGACGAGGTGTCGAACCGCTGCTGCCTGGAGTCGCTGGACCCTCGGCTCGAGGCGGCGGTGGCGTTGCGGCCCGAGGAGTCGCTCCCGTTGTCCCCGTCCGTGCGCAGCACCTGGATCGTGCATTTGTCCTTGGTGATCGACCGGTTGATGGAGGGCGGCGTGGAGCACGAGCCACGAGCTGAGGTGAGCTCGTGGATGGGGAGCAAGGGGTCCTCCGATGAAGCCAGTGGGAACTCCGCGATCCTGTCGATCCGAGGCGCGTTCACGGAGACGTCAGGGGAGTCCAGCCGGTCCAGAATGCTGGTGCTGCGCTTGTTGGGCGTTTGATATGTCGGCAGCGGGAAGGATACTGTTCGAGCACTTTTGTTTAGAGGGGTTCTTGAGGGGGGCTGTAAAGGAGGAAAGGAAACAGAGGATTAATGAATATCGGACCATTTGTTTCAACACGAACAAAAAAAAAAAGATAGCAGGTCATGCAGATGCAAAATCGTGATGAAGCCAAAAGAAATAACAGAGAGAGAAACAAATGCACCATGACAAGAACTTATTGATAAGTAATAGACAAGAGGCTGACTGAACGATAAGCTTATTCAGATTAACATCGATCAAAGCACGCGGTGAGCATGTGCATGTTATAATTGAGGACTATGGCACTTTGCAAACAAATGGAGAACAAGTTTACCGGTATTGTCAAAAACATGAAGAACATAGAACAAGCTCAATTTGAAAAATACCTCAGCACGGTTTGTTCTGGTATAAGATGTTTTTGGAGGTTCAAGCCGGTTTCTAGTTGTGAATGTCCTGGCTGGAGTGCTTTTGGGAGTCCTTAGGATGCTTGATGTCTTCGTTATGATGGCTTTACTGGCAACCTCGTCCTCAACATGACTGCTGTCAATAGATAACTCTTTGACATTCTGAGTAGTTGTATATTCTTTGATGCTACGAGTAGGGCTAATAGAATTCCGCTCAGGAGATGGTTTGCTAAATGTTACAATCCTCTCATTTCCCAAAGAGTTTCTCCTGGCCATTCTTCTGCGCACGGAATCAGCTATATCATCAGGAAATGTCATCTTCTTAACTTTGTCAGTCAGAGATTGATGGATAGGAAGTATGTTGCGAGTAGGACTAGATTTCAATTGGACTTGAAGGACATAAGGCTGAAGTTGTGGATGTTTGAGCAGTTCCGCAGCCTGTACAGGAAATTTAGTGAATATTAACATCAGAGAAAACAAATTTACATTGGCATAAATAATAGATTAGTAAAGACTAAAGGGGGAAATGAGGAATTACGCTTGGTCTGTGCTCTGGACTTTTCCGCAGCATGCTCTTAATAAGTCCCCTACTGCATGAAGGAAGTAAAACTATGAGAAGCATGCTCCATTCAGGTAAGATGACGGACAAAATGGAGTGAAAAACAAAAGATAACTCGCTAACAAACTTACAAGGCACCAGAATATTTTGTGGGCAATGGTGATACTATTGACTTTGTGATCTTGTTAATCAGAGCTTGCATGTCCTGCCAAGAAATGATTAAACCGGACCCTCATAAATTTCTTTGAGATTACATGATTATTAGGACAGAGACAGTAGTCTAAATATATACTCAAATAGAATTTGCTACAATATGCTACGTTATATATGTAATACCATGAGCATCCAGTAACAGGTAGTAACAATCCCAAGTTTACTAATGTAATAATAGGACATAAACATTCAAGACATGCCAAATAAATATCTAACTATAAAAGCAGGAAGGTATACATGACATTATTTTCTAGTTTTAACCATCAAGTTGAAACAATGCGTAAAACAAACTGCATGCATGGGCACCTAAAAAAGGCAAGGTAGGGACTTACAAAAGCTTTAAACGCAGGCTTGAGAGCAGTCATTTCGTATATACAACATCCTGAAACAAAGTAACTTAGGTATTGAATCGCAAGTTTGCTACCTTGGTCCACAAAAGCAATTTCTCACATAGAAGTGTTGCATACCTAGAGACCAAATATCAGACTTGGCGCCATATGGTATATCAGCAAGAAGTTCTGGGCACATATAACTTGGTGTTCCTACCACCTGTGTTGAGGACAATATACTACTAAGAACACCATCGAATATGTAGAAGAAAACCGAAAAATGTTTTAGGTACTTACAGAAGACGCCAGATCGTCAGAAGTCAATATTTTGGCAAGCCCAAAGTCACCTGCATTTGTTTAGACTTGGAATTACATCATTATCAGGATTGCTAAACTCATACATAAAGTATTATGCTTTTCCTGGGACTAAGCTACGTACCAAGCCTTATACTTTGGTCTCTGGCAATGAAAATATTGGAGCACTGAAATAAATTTAGCAGCTTCAGTATACATTATCACCATGCCTTAGAAAGATAAGTATCAACATGTGCTCCAAATGAAGCAGTGAAGCACTGTTACTGACCTTGACATCTCGGTGAAGAATGTGATTTGCATGCAAATAATCAAGAGCCATGAGAAGTTGCACAAGCCACTTGCAAAGCTTCTGCAAAATGAAAATATAGTTGAACGAGCAGTTCTTGGATGCACAGAACAAGCTAAAGATGTCAAAATGAAAGCAAGGCTACAAACTGTACCTCCTCAGAGAAATGGGTACCATTAGCTCTTTTAATAGCTTCAGCCCTGGACCAATACAGATTTGTGTTAGCTACAGGCCTACAGGGACTTAAAGTTCGTGAACAAACAATGTAAAAAGGATTTTTGACATCACAGAAATACGTACATGTCTCCTCCCTCACAATAACCTATAACAATGCAGACATAGCAACCCTGAAAGTTCAAAGATAAAAAATGAGTAAACAAAAGAATCTATTTCACCCTCCATACTTGTTAATTTCCTCTTTTTCTGTCCTTTTACCTACCTTCTCCACCCATGAATCTCTGTACTCCACGATGAACGGATTTCTCACTGTCGCAATAAGCTGCATCTGCATGAAGAACATTTCGGCGTTACTCAGTGAAAACAGTATAACACAAGACAGCACATCTTGTAAGTTCAGAGCTTCGGATCAGTTCATCGCTAGCCAAACTAAACGCAAAAGCATCATCATGAACACAGTAAATTTATTAAACAACCGAATCTTGGCACCAACTGATTATTCTGTACCAAAAATGACATCAATAAACCAGTCTTGGTGAATAAAGACATTTTCCTTTCCTTCCTTGAAATCACAGCTAGGTACCAGATGCATGGAAATGTAACTTATGAAGTAGAAAATACTTTACCTCCTGGTGGGCAGACCGTCGAGTGCGGTCGGTTTGTCGCGCAAGCCGTATCTTCTTCAGCACATACCTGCACGGCATACAGAACTCCATTTAATCAAAATGGCTGAAAAAATGTTGAGCCCAGAAGGCAAGTGAAGGCCAGTGCTAGGCAGCCTCACCTCTTCTTCTCCACCTTGTGCCTCACTAACAGTGCAGAACCAAATGCTCCTTTCCCAATCTGCTCCAATACCTCATACTGATCCATGCTTCTGGAGTCTGAGTAGCTCACACACAGCAAGGTGTTTTTTTTACTGTCCTGGGGGAAAAATCAATGCTTTGGTCAAGAAATGGTGAAGAAGGTGGAACAGCAAGTGCGTTGAAGTACTCCACAACTCTAATGTTAGCACATGGTTGGCTCAACATAAACTCTAAACTAAGGAAGTACCTTTAAAACCTTAAGTCCAACACAATTTTAGTTAGAGAAAAAGTAAGTATTTTTCAGGGAAAATAAAATGAACGTCAGCCAAAGTTGCCACCACTCTCAAGAAATATTGGGGGGTAAAGAAGAAGAGGAAAACGAGAGCTCACATGAAAGAAGACTTAAGAAAAGACAAGTGATCCGAAATTACGGATGCAAAAGCACTTAGTGACAAAACGTGCCGACAACTCTAAACTGTTCTGAAAAGAAAAAGAATAGAGCTTTGAACCGAAATGTCAGCTTCAGGAGCGCATCAAAATTCAAGAGAAGGGGAAAAAACTTAGCCCCAACCTCAAGTGCCACCAACTCCTAATCAAACTACCCCCAATAATTTATTCATCGAATCCCAAATGCCAACTCCACGAGCACACCAAATATTCAACGAGAGCAAAATGATCCCCAAACGACGGCCCGATTCCACGACTCCACCTGATCAAGCAAGTCAAAAGCCGAACAAAAACAGAGGAGGAAAAGAAAAGGAAGAAGAGCAACCCAATCCATGCTCTAGAACCTGAAATGCCAACTCCAACTCTTCTGTAACTCACCAAAAACACCGGAAAGATCCAAGAAGGAGCACTCTCCGATCAGAAAGCAGCAAGCTTTGGTGGACTTACGGGGTCACGCACGCAGATCTCGCCGCACTGATCAGACGAAGACGAAGAGAGAGACAAAGGGAGATAGCTGCGAGTTGAAGAGGCAGCGAGGGAAACAGAGATTAAAAAAAAAAAGATGGGGTTTTGGATGGGTTCAAACTTGCCTAGAGCCTGCCTGCCAATCCCCCAAAGCTTATATAGCCCAAGGGCAAAGGGATGAGGAGGAGAGAAGAGAAGGGCAACAAGGCTCCGAGCAGAGAGAAAAAGAACAGGGCTAGAGAGAGAGACAGAGGTGATGCCGTGATGGCACTGAAGAAGACTGTGATGACTGATGAGGGGCCGAGCGGGGAAGGGCTTAGGAGGGAGGGGGTGAGGGCCCTTGTGGTGTGGTCAAATTGGTGCTTTTTTATAATATATATATATTTTTTGGATTGCATCCATTTCATGATGAGAACAAAAAGGAGTCATTAGTGTGAGTGTGGCTATACTAATGGCGTACTAATTGTGTGGATGAACTTTATAGCAGCCATGTAATTAGATTATAAGTTCAAAACTGTTTTAGTTTAGCTGAAGTTTTCCTACAAACTTCTCTCTGCCGAGCGTCAAACAATCAGCTGGAATCAGTGTAGTTTGAACATAGCAACAAAAAGGAGGCATCCCACATAGCTAGCTTGCACTGACTCTGCATTTCTTAGTTTTTTAAAGACATGCCAAAATCCATAACATTTTTTAATGAAAATAGGGTGCATAGGGCTGGGGCTCACACTGTAGGAACGCCATTTCTCCTGCAACTATACTATCACAACTTGCAGTATTATATAATTACTCCACAGTTTCTATGCAATGTAAAAATAGTAAAGTATTTTATAATATAGCTCACTTCAAACGTTCTAACTTTTAGCTTCTTTTTTTTGCTTTCACCTTATTTAAATCAGAAGCTATTTAAAATATACCGACTTCTAATTTTAATTTATTTTAGTTTTTCTTATTTAAATAACTTATTTAAATAAAAAAAGCTAGTTGAAACACCACCATATATAGAGTTATATACATCTGAAATAAAAAAAACACATGTACAGAAAGGCCATTGGGTGTAGCTTCCTTCGGCATCTTGTGAATTGAAGAGAGAGAGATGCTTGAGAGGATCAAATCAAGAGCAAATCAAACTGAAGAGCGTCAGGGTCTTTCTTCCTTTCTTTCCCTTTTGCTGCTTCTCTTCTCTTCTCTTCTCCTTTCTTTCGTTCCGCCATGCCAATCTCTGCTTTCGGTTGCATGCCATGGCTCCTTTCTCTGTCTCACACTAGCATTATACAGGCATTGCTCCATCTATTCTTTTGACACATCATCTAGTGCTGCTTGGTAAAGCAGCTCGATCGCATTCATGTTTGTTGCAGCAAATTATTTAGTCTCTCGACCGGTTTTTCTCAATGTCAAGCAGAGTGTTCGAAATGACGATAGCTTATGACTTATTTTTATTATAGCTGACTGATTTTTTATTCTAACTGATTTGGCTTATTTGAATAAATAAACTTAAAAAATAGAAAATATATTAGACCATCACAAATAATATAAAAGAATACGAGGAAAAAATATAAAAATAAAACAGAAAAAAAGAGTCAACAGTGGAAAAAAAAAGCCTCCGCTGGTAGCCATCGCTGGCTTAAAAAGCCCATGTGAGCGCGGCTACATGGTTAAGTCTCCATCATCCTAGAAAGCACCAAATGCACCACCAAGAATCATGCTAACCTCCGATTCACCCCATCCGTGCAAATCATACATGACAGAAGTATACTTTCGCGCTCACCGAATTGTATTGGGTATAACAAGCAAAGCGTCATGGTTGAAGCTTATTCGTAGCCAAGGATGGTAAGAACCTAACTAATATAGTTTTTTTTTGCTTCAGTCGATACACATATCACATATATAGAATGCGTTCTTTTTGACTTATAGTTTTCTCTGAATAAATAAACGAAACAGCTTTTCCGTCGACTTTTTGAAATGATTTATTAAGATAGTTTTTTAAAAATGGTTTATTGACTTATCGACATTCGATTCGTTCACACAAACGCTTTGTTAGAATTAAAAATCATCAGTCGTAACAAAAAAAAACCCACCTGTAAGCTATTTGTTCTGCCATTTCGGTTCTGTTAGGTGCGGTTTGTCCTCACGCAAGTCCATGAAAAGCTCTAGATTTGGCGGAACAAATCAAAGCATCATTGTTATCATCTCATAAAATGATCTATGCAAATTAAGAAGAAATCTAAGAAAAATCCCGTATGGATCATCATCGGCTGTACTGTACGTACGTGAGTGAAATGAAAATCCGACAGGAACAGAACTGGGCCTCACATGGCGGGAAGAGTGGAACCCAATGCAAAAAATGCGGATTAAATAAAAGCAAAATTAGATGCATCTAATGATATGATAGAGGCAGCCTGAGAAAGTGACCCATACTTACCTCTACTACCTTGGATCCAATCCTAAAAGAAGATGTCAACTCGAGTTCAGATCTATATTGGTTTGGTCGGCAAGTTGTGATGGGTTTGTGAGTGCATCTTGCATTTGCACCCTTCTCAATTAAATGGATTTTTTTTATCACACCCTCTCCAAAGAAGAGCGATGACCTGGTCCTGAAAGCTACGATAGAAGGAAATAAATACGATTTGTCCCTGATTGGTAACAGTGTTCCTAGTTGAAGGAAGCCCTTTTCTCTCTCTTTTTTTTAATAGTTGGAAGTTTCAATATTGTCCGAGATCCTGTAATAAGGTAGCTCACGCTCTTGCAGTGATTGGATGTAATTCCAAACACGAAGAACACCGAACAAGTACAGCTCATACAAACATACACACCCTAGTATAAATTCGGCTAATTCTGAGCACTTCAGATCAGGAACGGACCTTGCTGGCTACACACTTGGTTTTCCAAGGAGAATCCATCCATGGAAAACTTGGAACACACGAGGGTGCATTTGCAAAGAAGACCTTTATTATTACTACCTCTTTTTTTTTTGCTTTATCCGTTTCCCATGAGCAGGTTCGCAAAGTCGAGGAGACATATTCACTCGTCGGTCCGGAAATATTCCTGATTCTTCCGTCCGCTGTTCTCTCAAGCTTTGACTGCATTCGTCTCTCCCGCTTTACCTCCTGCCTGCGCTTTCTTCGACAAACGGGATGACGTACGACCAATCCACTGACACGTGGGTCCCACCCGGGCCAAACCCTGTACCGTTCCCATGGTCGGTGCACCGAGAAGAAACTTCCCTAACGAACGACGCTGACACTGTTAACTTTGCAGATCCTATACATCATGGATTCATGGATAGAAGTCACCCTTCGCATTGATCCTGTTAACTTCGCATTGGTCCACGCAAAATTTAGATGTCGCATCACCCACTAATCTCTGGTTGCATCACCCGTTGGTATAACATCCTAAGGTCTAAACCGATTTAGACCATAATTTTATTATGGATAAATCACGTACACATAACAATCTGTTTATACGTTCGTCTTCGCTTCGCACAAAACTGTTAACCGGAGGTTATTTGTAACACCCCTAGCCCCTTTCTTAAGCCCAAAGTGCTACCACCTACTCTATGATGCTGTCAGTTCTAACTTTTGCCGGTAGACTTTCGCGATAATTCCTTCATTCAACAGTACCCAACGGCAAATGACAGACACTTGACATTAAACGCAGCAGAAGTATGAATTTGCTAATTACCAAAAGGGACTTGTGTTAAACCAGGCTAAAGGTGACATCTGTAAATGATAGATGAGTTACTGTTGTACGTGGGATAACTGTGCTACTCCTACCCGTGCATGTCGCCTTCACCACTTGCCTAAAAAAACACAACAAAGTAAGGGTGAGTCCGAAGACCCCGCAAACACATAATAGAATAATGGCGACAACAAAACAAATTAAATTGTCTAGGTCAGACACAATCCTTGTATCTGATAGTAAATCACTTATCTTGCACATCTGTAATGTAAACTCCGCAACTGTTTGTAATCACCAGTTTCTTTCATGCAGTGCAACACAATGCAATGCAATATTATGTCCAAATGCAATCTCGAGCTCATACCGGTAAAGCTGAGTGTCCACCCGTCGATGGCCTACTCATGCCCCGCTCTCTTTCATGCGGGCCACAAACTCCACTCCCGTGGAGCACCTACCGAAGTAGATCTTATTGTGAGCACTCCGGATTAGTCATATATCATTCTCACCGACCTCACCGGAATAGTTACATGACCTCACCTCCGTCAGATACGTGGGTCCCACCCGGGCCAAACCCTGTACCGTTCCCATGGTCGGTGCACCGAGAAGAAACTTCCCTAACGAACGATGCTGACACTGTTAACTTCGTAGATCCTATATATGAAAGAGAAGCCACTCTTCGCATTGATCGGATGATTCACGTAAGATTTGGATGCCATAGTAGGCTTATGGCCATACATCGAGCTGCTGTTTGTAAAGTTTTTTTTTAAGAAGTGATCTTTTTTATTATGATTTTATAAGAGACAGATTTACCTGTTAGATTGGTTGGACAATTATCTAATATAAAATATATTACGTTTTATATACCAACTAGTTTGTCTAAAAACAAAAGTTGATAAGGAATTATAAGCAACTCGGTGTATGTAGGTACCATATTTGCCATTGTTTCGACCTACCTCCCACTAATCTCCGGCGGCCTAACTTAAAAGTTCGCCCTACCTCCCACTAATCTCTGGCCGCATCACCCGTTCGTTCTGTAAAACCATGGTATGGGTTATGAAAAGGAGAGAGAGAGAGAGAGAAAACCATAAAAGAAGACGCATGATGCATGCACGGGGGTGTCGAGCTGAGGGCACTGCAGGCCGCGTCCTGCGCGCCAAACCGAGGCCGCGACATGTGATGTGAGCCGAATAAAAGAGGAGAAACCGAGCAAAAGCGCATGATGCATCGCTAGCTACCTCTCCTCTCTCTCTCTCTCTCTCTCTCTTCAAACCTCCCCAAGCTTTCTCTCTCCCCAAGCATCAGAAGGGTCGCGTGAGCGTGAGCTTGAGATTCCCTGCCTTCTTTTGGCGCAGTTACGGCATGCATCGACATGTCGTGTTCTCTCCTTTCTTTTCTTGTTCGTTCTATCTTCTTTCTTTCTTTCTTTCTTTCATGTCCTAAGCAGTAGTAACGGCTTTGCATGCAAAGGCAGCCGGCGACGAGCACCGGCCATGCATGGTTTAGGAGGGAAGGCAGAAGAGGGCTTCGCCTAGCATAGCTCCAATTCCAAAGCAAATTGTAACTTTCACGGGGCCCTTCTGGATTGCACCTCGGAGCTAGGTGGCTCAACTATCAAAGTGCTACCATAAGATTGCTCTTACACATAGCAGTGCCCTTGATTGTTTATAGCGTAAAACGCGAGGGTCCATCTATATGTTGAATTGGGTCAATGGAATTGAGGATCCAATTCCATTTCGTGATGAAGTAGGATCGGTTTATGGTTCCAGTTCAAAGTGTTCGGACGACTTACTGATCTGTAAAGTGGAATTGAATCAAATCCAAAACCAAATGTTGTTTGGTTTGCCACACTTGGTGACTGCCGGTTTGCCACAGCAACTAAGGATTAGTTGGATCTGGTGAACAACAACAGTGAAAGGATGTCGACAGTTGGAGTTCAAGGCGGACGGCCGGAGTTGAGGTGGTGGTTCTGGCCGGAGTCGAGCATGGAGACGGCGGCCGGTTTCGACGCATGCAGGAAATACGTACCGCTGCAGATCTGCAGCAGTGTAAGTAATATATGCAGTGCAGGCTCGAGAGAGTGGTGCGACTGAACTGAGCCATCACATCCATTACTGCAGCGAAAGCTCCCATAGGGCCGCTGCAGCTGCACGCATCGATCGCATATGACGGTGTAAATACCGGCCGGCCATTAATAGGATCAGGCGATCAGATGGGGTTCGTCACATGCTTCTTGCTCCCTTCGCCAGCGCTGGTCTCGACGAAACAAACGGGACGGCGACCGAAACCAGTATCAAGATTAGATAATGCATTGTTCGTGGCTTGCATTTAATTTTAATTTGTGTATTTATCTGTGAACTGTACTTTGGTATACTATGTACAGTACGTGTACATTCTTTTGTACCGTATTTGTCCCGTATGGAAGGCAACTGATGGACATGTTTTGCTACCAATACTTGACTTCTACTCATCCACTTTTGAAGTGACATCCTAGAATCCATGACTAATATATGTAAAACTACTAGCAGCGGAAGCGCGGCATCACGCCACGCTAGTTTCCATATAGACCGAAGCAAGAGTCGGCAATTCATATAGGGTTTTTTCTTAAAAAAATCGAGGATATATATATATTTCAAAAAAAGAGAAGGACTTTTCTGGGAAAATAGAGGATCCGTGCGTAATTTCTAAAAATTTATCACGTACAAAGAGACATCTTTGAAAAAATCAAGGACCCATATGTAATTTCAAAAAGTGAAGAACCTTCTCGTGAATAGTATGAGTCTTTTTTTGTAAGAAATAAAGACTTGTACGTAATTACAAAAAAATAAGAGATTTTTTTTTTGCAAAAAAGATAACGTGGCATGGAGGAGGCCAGGAATCCCTCCGCCTTAATATAGGAAGTATTTGGATTGGCTACATGAAAAACTATATTATTATATTTGTTATTAAAAATATTTTCATAATATTATAATTTTATTGATATATTATAAGATAAAATTACAAAAAACAACAACCAAAGTTATTTCTCAAAGACCGTAAAAAGTAAAAAAACGTAACTTAAAAAAAGAAGGGAGGGAGTATCTACTCCTCCGCTTTTGAAGTGTCGTCCTAGAATCTGTGACTAATATATATATAACTATTTAGATTGCCTACATGAAAACTATATTATTATATTTATCACAAAAAATAATTTCATAATATTATAATTTTATTAGTATATTATAAGATAAAATCATAAAAAATAACAATCAAAGTTATTTCTCGAAGACTATAAAAAAATAAAAAAGTAACTTAAAAAAGAAGGGAGGGAGTAAAACATGAGTAGAGAAATGTGATTTCAACAATATTTGGTCAACGTAGGCATAGCTTTGTGAGCACTCTTTATATCATATCATCCTCCGCCTAGAAAGTACTATCTGTTCTTTTCAGCTTTTGATTTTCTACAGTATTTATTTTTAAATGTAGTGTTTTTTCAAAGCAGAATTAAGTCAATTATAGTATACACTCTAGCAACTTCATCTAGATTGGTCAAAATCACACGGGCCTGTCCGCACTCTCTCACAAATAACTAAAATTTAAAAATTTCAACTAAAAGCATAA
The DNA here is from genome assembly GCA_036346265.1 of Melocanna baccifera. Classification (NCBI taxonomy): domain Eukaryota; kingdom Viridiplantae; phylum Streptophyta; class Magnoliopsida; order Poales; family Poaceae; genus Melocanna; species Melocanna baccifera. The sequence continues at coordinate 18,980,665 of CM070710.1, forward strand.
ATCGTAACCCAAAAATCAGGCCTTCACATTTGTAGGGCACCACCATCATGTAGATGTCAGGAGTGGTATGGACATCAGAAAATATTCTTTTTATATATAAGCACAACTAATTGCTCAGGAGAGAATTTTGGTAACGATATGGGATCAACCACATACAACAATAATTCAGAGCAGAAGTTTCTAAAATATAATGCCCGAATTTGATGGATGAAAGAAATGCATTCGCACAACCCCACCAAAGCTTTTGTATACACTGAAAAATACATCACTTAACTGCATAAAGTAAAAAAACCACAAAGAAGCAAAATTTGAGTGCCTCGGTGTACAGAAAGCCGATAAAGATCAAAATGTTACAAAATCTGGCATGTGATTCTTCCTGCACAAGAAAATACCACCCCCAACCCGAGAGGAACTGCTCTTTTTGGCTACGGCTTATAGCTTTTGGTTGAAAATTTTGAATTGAAGCTGTTTGCGACAGAGATTACGGAGAGAGATACTCGCTTGCGATTTTGGATGGTACAGATGTTGAGCTTTTAACATGTACTATAATTAACTTGTAGACTACATCTTAAAAAATACTTCATTTGAAAGTTAGGTACTGTAGTAAAAACCAAAAGCCGTTTTGAGAAACTGAAAAGAACAGGTCCGAACATGGATCATGCAACAGGGTAGGATCAGAGGCCACTCGGTTGGGCTGAAATTTGGTGACTTATGACTGAAATTATATTGTAGCCGGCTGAAATTACACTGTAGCTGACGGTGACTTATTTGCATAATTAATTAAAAAAATCTAAAAATTAAAAAATAGGTTAACCCATCACGTATAATACAAACGAATATAAGGAAAAAAGAACCGATAAAAAAAGCTCAAAAAATACAAAAAATCAAAAAGACAAAAATTATAAATAGTAAAAAATAAATTAGAAGCTACAAGTCTAAATCCAAATAAAGAGGGCCTCAAGGAGCCATCTGCTGTCCATTCGTCGCTCAAGCAGTTTCTTTGAATATACGAAGAAGCACTTCATGGATACTAATGTCCAAGGGCTCAGGGCTCCTGCAAAAGTATTAAAGAAGAGACAGTACAAAAAGCTGGTGATTACCATGAAGAGCAGGGAAGAGATTGATGGTTATCTAACAGGTCACGAAAGCAAACCCAAAGGCATGAATGAAGTGTGTAAAGTAAATAGCAGTACAATAGATGCATCTAAGGTCACAAAAAGTGCTGAGCATCACAAGAAGGTGCAAGCAACTGCCATACAGAGCGCTGGCATTGTAAAATTCAGCATAGGGGGATATATGTCATGACACCTAAATGCAAGGCTGCTATTTCTGTTAGTAATTACAAGTACAGGCAGAATTCTAAAACAACATCCACATAAGTGAACTATTGTTCACATCCTGGAAAACATGGTTGTTTGAACCTTGGCAACGAAATTAATAATGCAAACTCTAAACCCTAGTTGATCATTTGATTGGAATCTTGACTCACCAATGTTCTCAAAAGAGATGAACAGAAATGATCTAGACTTTGATCTAGGCTTTGCAATCTTAATTGGAATCTTGACTTACCAATGCAACTCCAAGCACTTGCAATGCCATGTTTGAACCTTGGCATTGCAATCTTTTTAGATCTAGACTTTTGTGGCAGGAGGATCAGGGGGTTAGAAAGTATCATTTAGTGTAATGGCCTATTGTTTGTTTTCCCAAAGATCAGGGGGGACTTGGAGTTCTTGATTTAGATACTATGAACTGGGCTCTATTAGGGAAATGGATATGGAGATTGGAAAATGAAGATGGACTCTGACAAAATCTACTAAGACAAAAATAGTTGCATAGGAAAAACATGTCTCAGGTCTCTTACAAAAATGGTGATTCTCATTTTTGGTATGGACTGATGAAAGTTAAAGATGTTTTTATGAATTTTGTAAAAAAGTTATTTGTAATGGTAGAAGAACTAAGTTTTGGGAGGATTGTTGACTGAGAGATGAGCCTTTGTCTCATAAATTCCCAAGGCTTTACAATATTTCACTTAGTAAGCACATTAGTGTGATTGAGGCTCTGACTGAGGGTTGGAACAGCTTTAAATTTTGAAGAACCCTTTTTGGAGAGACAATGGATATGTAGAACATGATTCAGCAAGATTGTCTTGGAATCTCTCTCAATGATCAAATAGATAGGATCAGTTGGAGGTTATCCGTCAATGGAAAATTTTCTGTGAAATCCTTCTATATGGCTTTAAGATTTCAAGGCATGTGTTATCCTTGGAAGTTTTTATGGAAAACCAAACTGCCTTTGAAAATAAAAGGTTTCTTATGGATTCTCTTAAAAAACAGATTTTAACTAAAGAAAATATGAAGAAAAGAGGGTGGAAAGGCTCTACTAAGTGTCAGTTTTGTGGATTGGAGGAAACTATTGATCATCTTTTTATTTTGAATGTCCTATTCGCTTTATTTGGAATATAGTGAAAGTGGCTTTTGGTTTCGCAAATATTCCAAACGATGTTGGGGCTATCTTTTCTGAACGGCCGGGATGATTCGGAAAGAAAGTTAAGATGTTGGTTACAGTGGGTATTTCAGCAATTTTGTGGGCTATATGAAAAACTCAAAACAAAGCTTGCTTTGAAAATAAATTGCCTCACGATCGAATCTCTTTCTTTCATTATATTTGCTGTTGGTTGACCTATTGGGCAAATTTGCAGACAAGTATGGAAGATCGAGAAGCGTTACTGGCAGGAGCCAAGCCGCTAGAACAAGGTTGGGGATTGGGAACTAGAAGATTGAAGATGTAGCAAAAGGCTGGACGGTGGAACGAGGGAGCTCATGGTTTGGGAAGGCTGATTTCCAGTAGTGATTCAATGGTTTGAATTTTTTTTTTTTTTTGGAAATGTAATTGTAGCCTGGTTTAGCTCGGGCTGCTTTGCTGTTGAGATTTTGTTGAGTTGTTTGCTTTTGGCATATTTTGACTGGTTGGGGTGGATCTGATAACGTTGTTTACTAGGTTCCCTGATGTTGCTGAGTGGTTTACTAGGAAGAACATCGACAGAACGATTCCACTTGCACGACCTCTCAACTTTGTACCCCGAAAGAAGAATCATGCTACAAGAACAGCGGAAAAATTTACGACAACGGAACAGTTACTGCTGTCATGACGACTACCATTTACATCCTTGAGATAAACAAACTAGGATCAGTCCACTTAATTATTTACCTAAAGCAACGTAAAACAAGAGCAAAGATACTGCATTTTCTGAAGATTAAAAAGGGGTGAAAAAAAATAAACTTCTGATTAACCTCCCCTTTTCTTGCTCTGAACGAGCTGGGAAGAGGAGTTAGTCGTCGATGGCTCTGGCCCTCATGCAGCAGGACGGCCCGCGCTTCTGCCGCCGGCTGTCCCGCCGCTTCCCGTAGAGGTACTCCACCAACTTCACCCTCGACCGACACTGCACGGTCTTCATGGCCCGCCGGCTGGCCCGCAACTCCTCGTGCTTCAGCAGGACCTGCTGGAACTTTTGCATCTCCAGCTCCAGCCGGCCGATCTTCTCCGACATCTTCCTCACCCCCTCCAGGATCTTGCGCTGGCTCCTGCTCCGCAGGTCGACGTTCTCGCCGTCAAGCCCGTCTGCGGATGTGAATTCCTCGGCCTTCTTCAGGAGCTTGCTGTTGGTGTCGATCAGCTGCGAGATGGCGCCCTCAGCCTCGATCATCTGCACCTTGACGTCCTCGAGCTCGATCTCCGCTGATGCCTCCACGCTTGCTCTTAGTTCTTGGATGATGGTCTGAAGGTCCCTGAGCCTCTGCGCGTCAGAGGAAAGCCTCTCGATGACCTTCTTCTTCCACTCTCTGTGCGGTTCCGTGGCGGCAGACCTTGGTAACTCTTGCTTGTCGATACTAAGATCCTTCACAACCATTAGCTCAGAGGATGACCGCTTACCCTTGTCCTTCTCAGATGCCTCGCTCTGTGGTGGTCGCAGATCATCATGCCTACGGCTGTCACTGCTTGCTCTGACATCGCTCCACAATGCAAGCATCTTATCGTCAGGTTGTGCTGCCGCCTGTTTCTTCTTGTGACGGTGTGAACCGACTCTACGGCTGGGAGTTTGGACGAGGTCGAGCTGTATGTCCTTCAGCATCCGCTCGTAATTCACTTCGCTGGTGTCACTATCCAAAACGTCCTTGAGCTTAAGCATTTCGATCTGCTTCCTTGCGTCTTGGAGATTGCTGTTGAAATCGAGCCTTTCTTGCTCCAGAACAACTCCGGTGTCTGTAACCACCTTCTGGAGTGCTTTGATGGTTCCATGCAATTTATGCAGCTCCATGTCTTTCACCACCTTTATTGCATTTTGGTCATCACTTGGTCTTACAGCAATCTTCGAGAGCTGAGGTGACAATGGAATTTCCTAGCAAAAGCAGCAAGCAAAATGAGTCCGATGAGTAAAAAACAATTTCACAGTACGGCGAACGATGCAAATGCATACTAGATACAAATAATAGATTTCTCGAGTATATATTCTAGATCCTTCAAGAAGGATCTACATAAAAGCATTGGATTTCTTTCTTCAACTGAAGGACAGGAAAAACATAATTATGTTTCACAAAAAGAATAAGTGTCACATGCTTCAATATGAATAGAGATGGGAAATAGGGACATAGAACAAATAATGTGTACCTCCTTCCAGAGCTTGTTTGATGGTAAGCAATCCTTGGCCAGCAATAAGGTTTGTTTCTCTAGGGCATTGACTTCAGTTTGCAATACTCCTAACAGTGTGAAGTCACCATTCTGGTCAACCTTTAGCCTTCTGTTCTCAATCTCCACGGCATTTAGCTTGTCCTTCAGCTCATCCACATAAGAGTTCCTCCGAGTGATCTCCTCCTTCAAAACCTCCTCCTGTACCATTTCACTTATTTCAAAACTCTCACATGTTATGATGAGCTCAAGGATCTTCTCCTTGAAGAGAGCTGCATTGGCAGTGGCCATTTGCATGTTGGCCAGCAATTTCGTGATCTCTGCGTCGCAAGACTTCACATCAATCACTGGCTGTTCTTTGCTCCTGAGCATTTCCACTTCACTCTGCAGCTTGTGGAGCTCCTCCCTTAACATTTCGTTTGATTTCTCGAGACCAGCATTGTCGACTTCTTTGCGCTGTTCCATGTTCACCCCGCACTCTTGTTGGCTCTTCCTGCCAGATTTCAATAGCTTGGTATCTCTTCGCGTAGTACGCCTTCTTCCAGTGGCAATTTCTGCACTAGAGCCATCGCAGATGCTCATAGTTCTACTGAGCTCCTTCTCGAGATAGTTGTTCTCAAGTTGTAGGTCTCCAAGCTTCTTGTTCATCAGCTTGATTTCCTGATAAAGCTCGTTGCCTGCCGCATGGAGAGACCCGAAATCGTCATGCAAAGACTGCAATTGTGATGTCCTCTCATCATGAAGGCTTCTGAAAATGACACCAAGGATATCTGTTCTGACTACTTCACCAAGGAGAATACTGAAATCATCTTCAAACGACTTCTCTTTCTCCTTGGAGTCATAAAGTTTGCCTGACAGTGAGGAGTTCTCTTCTATCAGTTTGATAATCTCAGCCTGCAATGACTGCCGTGACTCTTGCACTTCTGAGAGCTGCCGAAGCAAGAACTTTGCCTCAGCTTTCAACTCGTCCACTTTGCGGTTTTGAGCCTCCATCTCCTTCCGTAACTCGCAGCTGATCTTTAGTATATCATGTCTTTCACTCTGCAGCTGCTGCAGCTCCTCACTCTTTGATTGCCACTCTTGCCTCAGAACACTCCTTTCCGACCTCAGATCAGCCACCTCTCGTCCAAAGTGCTCCAGAAGCGTAACAACAAGCGACTTCTCGAGGATCTGGTTCTGCTTCACATCCTGAGCATCAGAAATTGTATTCAGCAGGCACTTGATCTCATGCAAGATGAGCTGCACAACTATGTCAATCTTCATTAGATCCAACGATCCATATTTCTCATCCAAATGTAGTACTTCCATCACAGAACCAATCCCTCCAGTTAGCTTCTGATTGTTTTGTGACAAGAAGGCCAATTTCTCCTCCTGAACTTTACATGCCTCTTGTTGCTTCTGCAGTTGCCCTGAGACATCAGAATTTGCTTCTGCCATGTCACCTAAGCACCTCTGCAAGACAAAAATCTCAAGCCGAGCTTCAACAATCTTATGCTCCTCCTCCTGAAGTTGGTTCTCCCTACGACGTCCTTCTTCTAGCAGTAGGCCTATCTGCTTCTGCATAGCACTAAACTGGGTCTTGCCTGAGTGGGTGAGTTCTTTGTGTTCCTCTCTCTCAAGCCTTAACAGCTCCTGTAGCTTGATCACTACATCAAGCGCCTTGTTTTTGTCCTGCTGAAGATCCAAGTGCCGTCCTTCTAACTCTGCAAACTGGGTTTCCAAATTGAGTAGTGCACCATTGATGCTATCCACCTGAGACAACATTAAAGCATATAGGGATCAAGTTACATCATTTTAACCTCTGATGAAAATTAACAGAAAGTAACAAAGATTTCAGGCACCTTACCTCATGCACAAGAGTTATCTTTTCAGATCGAAGTACAGAGTTCTGATTACAGAGTGCCTGTGCGGACTCTTCCAAGTCTTTCATCTTCCTTCTGAGGAACTCAAGCTCAGTATTATTGCCAGATAACAAATTTTCCAAGAGCACGTTCTTCTCAGATAGCTTCTCCATTGTATGAGAAATGCCCTCAATCCGTGCAATGAACATGACTCGCTCAGACTGGTGGCCACTTATCTTGGAATTAAGGTTCTTGCATGATTCTTCCAATGCAGCCTTCTTCTCCTGCAATCCTTCAATCTCAGTGATTGCAGCTGACAAAGATCTCTCCAAATGAGCATTTTTCTCCAACGTCCTCTCCAGCTGCATCAGATTCTCAACATACAGGGCTTTCACATCCTCGTGGTGCTTGATGATCTCTTTTAGCTCAACATTTCCATCCCTCACCTCTTGTGCAAGTGCTTGGAGTGATTCCACATTGAAATTCACAACTTGTATTTGCTCCTTGATCGAAGAATGTTTCCTCTCAGAGTCACGCCTGTCATCTTTGAGGTGTAAAAACTCATGTTGAAGCACCTTCTTTTCCTCCACATGCCGAGACACCTCTTCCTTGAGTTGCCGCTGTGCATTCTTCAAGGAAATTATCTCATCCTGCAGACGAATTATTGCCGAGGTGCAAGAGTGGTTTTGATCATCCAATTTCCGGTTCTCTTCTCGAATCTTCTCCAAATCTTTCTGAAGCCCAACTTTGCTGGTTTCAATGTCCTTAAGCTTACTTGCTTCACCATGCTTTTCAAGAGCCAAAAGTCTTAGCTTCTCCTGTGCTTGTGCCAATTGTTTCTCCAATGATAGCCGTGCCATTTCCGCTTGCATGCTCTTTAGTCGCTCCTCTTGTATAGATATGCTAAGCTTTTCCAACTCAACGTGCTTCTCATTTAGCTCCTCATGCTTTTCTTTTGAGGCATGCTTCAGCTTATCTAGCTCCAAATGCAAATTCTGGTTAGCTCTCTCAAGCAGAAGGCACCGTTCCTCTGCGGTGCTCAAGTTCTGCAGTCCATTTTGCATCTCCTCTTTCAGCCTTTTGAACTCCTCCTGGGTATGCAATACTTCAGACTTGAGGTTCTGTAATCGATCACTGGATTGTTGGCATTGTGAAAATGCAGCTTCCTTCTCTGCTTCTTGTTGTGCAAGGGCCTCCTTGAGGCAAAGAACTTCAGATTCAGCCCTGTCACTCTTTTCTAACACTGATGAAATCTTCTTCTTGAGGTCTTGATTTTCCTGTGACAACCTTGATATGTCTTTCTGCAGCTTCTCATGGTCCTGGTCATCTGCAATATTAGTACATTAATCTGACTGCTATTAGGATTATCTTGTATTTATTGAGGAAGTGAATTTGTAGAACATACCTTTAACACATTTTTTAGAATCACCAGTGTTGAGGAAAGAGAGGAAAAATGGTGTCATATCACAATTGTCAGTGTCAGTTTCTGTAGACACAGTTTCAGCTGGCAGGTCATCATCCAAGTCTAACTGAAACTCATCAGGAAATGCTTCTGCCATTTTCCGATGAGCCTGTCGGAGTTCCCCAGCAGCGTGATCATATCTTTCAGCTAAAGCTCGGTAAGCACGGTATAACTCCTCAAGCAAAGACATCAGTTCTGGACGCCTTCTGTAGTACATTTCTGCTCTTCTTGCAAATGAGTCAGCATCCTCATCGATGATCTTGATCATCAGTTTGATTTTGCTGTCCATATCTGTGTGATCAAGCATTAACCAATACTAATTCAGTTTAGACTTTAGTAAATGTTACAAAAGGAGTTATAGAGCACCAAATCACTTAAGTGTTCAGGGTATTTCTGGTATTGTCCTTGTAGTCTAGGGTTTAATATCTCCTGAGTCCTTGTACTATATATATATATAGCCTCTTTGGGCTGTGCAATACAACTTACATTCATCCATCTCTCCTCCAAAGATAACATGGTATCATAGCCTGGATTTAGAACCTAACTCAGCCATCTTCCGCTGCTGCCCCCGGGATGGTGCTCTCTACTCCAGGGGACGGCCACGTCGCAGACCGTCGTGCGTGCCAACACGCTCGCCGCCGCCACCTTTTGACTGCCGCGTCCACGCCTGCTTCTGCACTGCCGGGACGCTATGCCATCGTCCCGCGCCCACCTCGGCCACTGCCGCCTCGATTGCCATTGCCCCGACTGACTCCGCTGCTTCGGCCGCCTCCTCGCGCAGATCCAGCGTCATCACCCTCTCTGGCCGCCTCTTCCCTCCCTCCCGCACGGCGCCACTGCGCCACGCTCGTGGCTGCCGCCCATGCGCCCGCCCCGGATCTACCCGTCGCACCTTGGATCCGGCCTCTGCGCCTCGGATTTGGCCGTCCCGGGTCGCCGATAGCCTCTTCGCGTCTCCACCTCGCGCTCTTCGGACCACTGCCTCGCCTTGGGTTCCTTCGACTGCCAGCGGGCACACCACCCTGCGCAAGCCGCCGCTGTTGGACTGCCCCTCGCCGAGCCGCTCTCGCTTGCTCCACCTCACCGGACCTGTGCGCCCTCGGCCGGCTCAGTCTCCCCGCGCGCCCGCCTACTACTCTTGCCTCCTCCAGCCGTCCTACTCTTGCCTCCCCCAGCTGATGGTGGAGGTGGGAGGTCTCTGTGTGGGGAGGGAGAGAATCAAGAAATGGGAGAGGTGTGAAATGGGAGGGTTTTAGGTAGACTTAAGGCCGTTGGATCTGCGATCCGAGGACCATGGTATCTCTAGCTTTTGAGTCTTCCGTCTTATCTATCCAAGTCCGTAGCATCTAATTTTTCAGTTTGTCAAAGTTGTGCGAGTCTACAAAATCTTTGTCAGTCGGTCGATTGTTTTGCTAACCACGGTCCATCCTCTTGGATAAGTGTTATCTTCTCCTTCCTTTCATATAGCCGCAGCTGCTACTCTTCTCTTTGAGCTGCTGCAGATCGTAGAAGTCTTTATGATGCCGCCGCTTCTCTTTAAGTTGCCGCCCCGAGCTTCTAAAGTCGTCACACTTCTTCTACACCGCATCTATGCTGCGCTTCTTATGCACTGCGTCACTGCCGTCTTGGGTTTTGATCTGCATTACCATACTTCTATCTATCCCTCTTTGGTTTGATTTGATAACTCTCTCTACTTGTGTCACCTTCCATATTCTCTTCGTCATATTACTGTGCTTTCTGGGCTATTGCACGATTCCAAATGGTTGGTACTCGACATAATTTTTCAAGAGCCGCATGCTATAATGATAACTTCAAGACTCGGACTTTGAATTTTTCCTATTTTAATGCCAACCCTTCTCAAATGTAATGCTATTGCATATGCCTTACATTTGAAGGAGAGTGTTAAGATATTTCTAGTATTATACTTATAGTCTATGATTTAGTATCTCTTGAGTCCTTGTATTATATATATAGCATCTTTGGGCTGTACAATACAACTCACACTCATCCATGTCTTCTCCAAAGATAACATTAAGTACATGATAACACCAAACATTTGCAGCAATTGACATGTAATTTGCTATTTCTTCGCGTTGAAGCTAAAATATGTGGTATAAGTTAGCTGTGCATTTATCTTGACTACATCTACGTCCAAGATTGCCTCTATGTCTAGGATGACACTATTCTCGAAAAAACTTGACATTTAAGCAGATGATGATATCTAAATATTGGGCCATTTCAAGTAATATTGTGGGCTCAATATGTACAAGAGTTTGATCTCTCCCGAATAGTTATCATGTTCGCCATCATCTGACAAGCAATAGTTAACATGTGGTGCCCAAGTATTTTCAAGAATGAGATCCTAATTAATGGAATTCCTACAGTAATTTCAGTTTAACAGACATTCATTACTAAATCATGTTCATGCAAAAACCAGCACACCTAATAAGCAGTCGAAACTATCCATCATGATATATTTACATGTCAGGAACTTTGGTAGTTTCAGGGATTCCTGATAGAAAGTTCATGACTTTCAGCACACAAATTGATCATAATGGGCAGAAACATCTCCTGATCTAGGTTGCATCAGCATGGCTTGCAACACTAGCATGAAACTTGAACAATGTAATCTGATAGTGTCTGAAAATGTTTAAAACATTAACCACTATATGTATGGAAAAAAACTGAGAACTATATTCTTTTCAATGTAGTATCTACAAAATAACACAATAGGTTATAATGTTTGGTCTGGCATAAGTTTTTAACTGTTGTATTTTTACATAATGTCTAGAAACTTAATGGTACTTTTGTGAACAATATTATACCAAAATGTTAGTGCCTCAGACATCGCATTAATGCCATGCCTACATGACATTGATAATGCAACCTGATATATATGTGTTACACATGAGAGAAGTATCAGGTTGGACAGTCATCAGACATATCAATGAAAGAACAAAATGAATGTCATGTGATAAAATTGCTTTGTGGTAAAATTTGTAATGCTCACCATGACTGCTAAACTAATTCAGATTGATGATTAACTTAACTTTGTTCCCCAAGGTAAACAATTCAACAAGCATCTAACTACCATGTACTTACTGCTTCAAAAACCTAATACAACCTGGCAATATGCAAATTGCAACAAAAAGGACTTTCCACGTGGGTTACTTGTTATCTTATATGCCAGTATTGAACCTGTTCATGTGCTTTTCCTCAACTTTCCACAAGAGACATGAGGGGATGGGTCGTTTTCATACAGCATTATGACAAGCAGGGCTTACAACTACATCTGTACTTCATCATTAAAGCCTCACCCTCACATTTACATCTGAAAATACATTACACATTGCCTAGATAATTGCAAGAAACATATTGGATTGGATTCAACACATAGATGCCAACCAATGCAATAGACAGTATGGATAACTTTCGCGATTTCACAACACAATTACTCCCAACAGACTGGTAATAGAAGACTACTGTTAATATTAAGTATGGTTGCATGTTGTTAATCTTTGCCAAAGAATAGAAATGAAAACGTTAATAAAATAACCATAATGACTGAATTACCTGTGAGATTTTCTTGGAGCCATTTTGAGTTCTTCGGGCATATATGACTATCCCACCACCACGAGTACTTGCGCATCGGATTGTTTGGCGACATCATGGCCATGAAAGCCAAGGCCAACAGAACAGCACTCCTTGGCTTCTTAGTTAAACTTCCAAAGCTAATGCAGTCAACCAAAGCAAACGAAATCAGCCTACATGAAAATCTAATACCGACAAACTACCTGCATAGTATTAGAAACATCCAGAATTGGCACCTTATGCAGAAAATTTTCTTTGTTGCCGGGCACTAAGTGGTAGAAATGAAAATGATACAAAGCAACAAGATGGATCAGAGGATCATGTCAAGCTCTATTTCCCACACTCTTTTTTCAGATCACCCTTCAAAACCAAGCAAATTTTATAGATCAAGGCTGCAATAGGAGACACTAATAGCAGTACACAACGGTCAAAGATTAGGATTAGCTAGACGTTAATGCAATAAATTATTTCCAAAACTCAGTGCCCCAACCTGAAACGGTCTACTTGTTGCCTTGCTGCAATTAACAGAAAATCTTCTCCTTTTTTAAAAAGATTCTGGCGTTAACGTTTGAGAGGAAGTAATGACGAATCAGAAGCAACAAGCCAACAACAACAACTGGACCACCCCAATCTGCAGAAGATTACTCCAAGATCAGCAAATGTGCCAAGATTATGCAACCCCAAAGCCCCAATTTCATGGAGATTGAACTCCAAAGCAAGCATCTCTCATACACTGGCTTGTTGATGGAAGCAATGCCGAAAGAAAAAGATTAAGAAAGCAAAAAAGGGGATATAAAATTGAGGAAAGGAAAAGGTGAAACCGAAATGAAAAAAATACTTAAGAAGAAGAATCAGAAGCCTAACCTCAAGAATGGTTACAATCCCACTTTACTACACAAAAGCAAAGAAAAAATCCTTAAAAAATGGAGGCTACTTCCATAACTCAGTATGGAGCATCAAACAATGGAAGAATGGTAGAGAAAAGGCGAAGGAGAGCGGTGAAAAGAGAACCCAACTAACACAATAAAGATACAGCCAACTAACCCACGCCCCAAATCACCAAAAGGAAAGAGAAATGCAGCAAGAAATCCACACCTGCAGCAAGAGGGAAATCACAGCGTTTCATGAACACAAGCGGCTTAAAAAAGCAATCTTTAGGACGAACGAACCCGAAAACCAAGCAGCAGCGCCATTTGCTGCTAGTAAGGAGAACCATCAAAGGAAAGAAGAAATCACACATGGTATTTCCTAAAGTGGATTTATTGGGACCCATCTGTGCAGCAAAAATGAGCTAAATGGGGTCCAGAAATTACCAAGAAAAGAGAGAAATCGTCGCATTTCCTAAAGGGGCAGAGAGCAAAATCTTGGCATCACAAGAAGGCCACCAAGAGAAGCATTTGCCTGAAGCAAAGCAGTGACCCAAACCAAAACCACAGTATTTTTAGCAAAACAAGGGCGATTGCCATATAAATACTACCAAAGATATTATCTGGAAAGAGATCATCTAGAAGGCAAATCAAATGACCACGAGAAACATGAGAAGCAAATGGCCAAGAAACAGAACAGCAGCAGAGCCCGGCTAACAATAGCAAAGCACGCACGCAGACAACGAGAAAACAAACACCCGTCTTTTTTTTTAGCCCAGGATGGTCGCAATCACATTTCACAAACACCGTTGCCTAAATTACGCCATGCCCGAATCAGAAGAAGTGTTCATACCTTCAAGAGAAGATGAGAGAGGGGGGATCTTGGGGTGGATCTTCATTCTTCCCTCACTGAGGGCGGCTGCAAACCCAGGAAAGAGATCCAGCTGCTCCCCATTCCACCACCCCCCCTAGGCCATCATTCTCACCAGCACATTAACACCATCCAAGAGAATTTTTTGCAGCACAGCAAGAATGAGTTTATGAGTGTGTGGCGAGTGTGTGTGTGTGTGTGTGTAAACTTGCAGAGCTCTCCTGGGCAGAGCAAGATGCAATCATGGAAGGACCAGAGGGAAGCAGCAGTGTGGGGGGAAGGAAAGGGGAGCAGTCATGGGGATATTAATTGTTTATTTATTTCTACTTTTTAATAAAAAAAAGTAAGGACAAAAATTATGGCACATCAGTGATCAATTACATTTTTTGGGAGGACTATTTTGTTTTGCAAGAACAGGAACAGTGTGTGTACGTGTGGGGCTCTTGGGAACATACACTAGTTACTTTGTCACTTTTACCTCTTTACTGATTTCTAATGGAAAAGTCAAGGACAAAGACTAGTAATAGTTCATCAGTCAAAAAAATGGAGGAATATTACTTTGTTACTGTGATTAATTTGTTACTGTTGTGGTTAATTTGCAAAAACAGTTTGTGAGCATCTGTTGTGGTTTATGAACGTTGGCAATTAAATTATTGAACTCTTACATTTATTCGTTTGGAGAAGATAAGGAGGAAACGGTAAAGGAAGCTTAAGATAAGGAGGAAACGGTAAAGGAAGCTTAGTCGCGCCCATTACTAGGGGATACACGACCAGATGGTCAGAAATTTTAGGCGCATTTCATTCATTTATTCATTTGTTACCATGTTCTAATTTCTCAACTAGCTATATAGATGTACTACTTTGGAGGATGGTTTAATTTCTGTAATGAAGAAGCCTTGCAGCTTGTAAGTTTGGCTTCTAAAAATAATCTGAGAAAAATATAAATCTTTGTAATCACGATTTTTTTGCATTTTCTTGATCAAAATACACAGGTATCGTACATATTCTCGAAAAGAACATAAATTTGCCTTCATTGTAGTTTGCATATGGACATCCACATGGATTGCATGATCGATAAGGTGTTCGTATTGACTTTTATTTCGGTCTTCTGTTTTAAGAATGCATAAGCTAATATAGGAGTGGGGTTTTTTTGGGTTGAGCCTTATGGTTGTAGTTTTTGAATTCTAGTCTGTTCGTAAGAGATAGTACGTAAAGAAAAATAGTCACATTTGATTTTACTAGTATAGCTGAACTCGGTACAGTTTGTACTATAATTTACTTGCAGACCGCATCTTAAAAAAATATACTGTTTAACGGCGAATTACTGTGAAAATAGAAGCTAAAGTCTAAGCATAAACTCAAAAGAAATCAGCCATGAATATCTGGCTTTCAAAATAGCTTCTTCACTCCTCTTACTCCTGTTTCGATCTAAGGATAAGGCATGTATGCATCACGTACCTTACTCCTCTCACGTGTGCATCTCTTCTTTACTTTTTTCTATCGCTGACTCTTTTCTTCTAAAAGTTATTTTTTTAGTTATTATGTATTTTCAATAAAAAAATCCTAGCCGCAACTAATAAGAAAACCCTGGCCCATGGTAATGAGTTATTTACAGCCTGTAGGTAGTGCCCACGGTTGGGTTGTTGTCTACCTCCATATTATTTTTCTTTCCTGGCAAAAGGCACCTTCTATTCTGTAAGTACTCCCTCAGACTCCTACCACATTGACATGACATCGCTATATTATACTGTCGAACAAAGCATCAATCAGTAATCTAATGCCCAGTGATAAGTGATCAGTGAGTATTCTCAAGCGTCAGTCTAAGTTAATACTCTCATCTACCAATATTACCGTCTCAAAACAATACTACTACACTCCTAGCATCAAAGTTAGCTGTATTGATATATTAATTAGGGTCTTGTATTGTCGTTGTGTGATGTTGTGTTTCCAAGCTTAACTCAGTTGCCTAGCTCTGAAAGAAAAACATCAACATTACCTGATTTGGCTCGGAAAAACGTCAACATTACCTGATTTGGCTCTTGCAGATCCCTAAGAAATGACAGCTTCCTGCAGAGGATAATTTACATCTCGGGAGGATTATTTCAGTGCAATTATCATTTACCACTACTCGTCGAATCAGGTACTCCAAATTTATCAGTTTTACTGAGGTGTCAGCACGTACAAAACTAGCTCTAATGTCAGATCGCAACTTTATTTCTTAATCCTTACTGGTCGTAACTTTCGTTGCGACTAAGTAACAATCATTTGCGACGCTCCTTACCAAAATTAAAGATCAAAAGTGTGATCCTAATTATTTGGCCGTTGCGGCATTAAACGTCGATGAAATTAGCCATTTTGTCAAGACATACTTTCCTGCCGTTGCAAGTGTAGATAGTTTTAGGTAGCGCTCAGTTTAACGTTGGTTTATAAATTTTTTATTGTAATTAGCTTATTTTTTACTGTAGTTGAGTTAACTTATTTAATATAATTAAATTTTAAAAAAAATATAAAAATAAAAAATATGTTAGCCTATCACAGACAGTGCAAAATAAATACGAGAAAAAAAAGGTAAAAAACCTAAAAAATCTAAAAAACAGAAAAAGACGAAATTACTGAATAATGAAAAAAGCAGAAGCTAGAAACAGAAATAGGTTTTAAACCGTTTAAACGGTACCTTAGAGCCATTTTTATGTACCAATCTAAAAATGTTTTCTAGGAAGACTTGTATCTGCAATCACCGAGAGTACATATACTTAGTGTGGTTTAACACAGTTAATTACCTAGTCACGTACGTACGTGTCACCGACAAATGATGAGTGTGTACAACACATGACATGATAGACACACTATTCCCAGATTCGTTTGGCGTGTGATTAATTGCTGGAATGGTACACATTGAGGCTTGGTGAATTATTTAAGAGCAAGATGTTGTTTTAAATTAATTTTGACAGGGTTTTTTAATGTAAAAAAAAGGTATATTCCTTGCTGAGAATTGAGTCGTGTGTATGTGGGTCCATGCAAATCCCCAAAGTATGAAAAAAATTGAGTAAATAAGTGTAAATTGCAACATTGAGTCAACAAGCAGATCATGGTGTACGAAAGACTAAGTTTTTTTTAAAGGTTAAAGACTATAAGTTGTTTCTAGTAGAAAAAGTGTTGTTATGGCATATCCGTAGTTTTCATTTCGCCCGAATGAAAATCATGATAAACACAAAATTATCTGGAAGGTTTTTTTTATCATGCATATTTTATATCTTAGGAACTGTAAGGTGAAGATTGCTTGCATTGGGGACTGTCGGCTTGACTTTACCGATAGCTAGCTATATAGCTTAGCGTTTCTTCGGTGCACCGTCGAAGTCATGACACTTACCTCTCTGGAAAGCAGCTTACTTGATTTTTCCATGAGGCCAATTAGCTCTATTAATTTTATCACTTTTATAAACTTTCACATAAGTTTTTTCCTTAAAAAAATTAATTACACTGCTTGGTCGATGAGGCCAAGCATCTACGACCCCTGAACCCCGCCACAAAGAACATCCTCGTGGATAGGGGTGAAAAGTGGATACGAATTATCCGTATTATCCAGTTACCGTATTGAGTAGCTCCTATCTGATCGAATATGGTTTAGCTCCAATCCGACCGAATTGAGTAGCTAATTAATTAATTAATTAATAGCAATTTCAATGAACTCTCCAAAGTGCAAGCATGACTATGCTGTAGCTAGTACCAATGGTGCAATGTGCAAGTACAAGCGAGGATGAGTCAGACGTGCCCCCACACTGACATGGATTGCACTGAAAAGAACCTCCTAATCTTGTGCATGCGCTCGGTATCATTGGTGCGTAGCTGTGGCTGTCCACTGGATGCAACTCTCCCTGATCTCTGATCTCCCCAAGCTTAATTAAATGGGCAACTAACTTTTCCAAGCTTTTATTTGCTTGCTTTCGCACACCAAATGATGTGTATTGATGGGTGCTAACCTAACATCAGAAGCCCCTATTTGGAAGGGCCTATGCTTAATGGAGTAAAATCCAAGAGCACAAAAAAAAACATAAATTCAATATATAAAGTGGCAAAGCTCTATGTGAGGCATTTCGTGTATACTTGGGAGTTAATTAATCTGACAAGTTTCAGTGAAACCTTCCTAAGTATGTCAAAAGTTCTTTATTTTGCTATAGTGATTAGTGCACTTTCGATCCTGAACCTGGAACTCGTAATTACTATCGAATTAACAAGCCGCAAGTCAATTAATTGTTCGCTTGTTAATTTCCCGGATATGTGGTGCATGCATGTGTATGCAGGCACAGACCTGTGAGATTAGTGTGTGCATTAAGATCTAACTTAGAAAGCAGGAATTTTATAGAAAATTTTCGGAAATTTTGATAGAAATCAGTTGAATTGCCGCGGTCAAATTCCAACTGGGGCTTGAGATGGATCCATGTATGCATGTGGGCACGTTGGGAGGTGAGTTCTTTTTTTGTTTATAACTTATCTTTAATAAATAAATAAGATATCTTTCTTATTACTTTTTTAAAATGGTTTATCAAAATATTTTTTTTAAAAAAAATATAGGTATTAAGACCAAAAATTATAACCGTATCCCAACGTGCGTCGATTGTAGGTGCATGCCAGCCGTCGCGGCCTGCAGGCCAACGTAGTACTGACAGGTGACAGCCAATAGGTTTTCTCGTACATCATCGGTACATGCATGTGTCAACCTCCAGCAGTGGTACTACGGCTGTGCTCATTTTGACTCTGAGTTTCTTCTTCTGATTTTTTTTACTATTTAGTAATTTTATTTTTTTATTTTTTAATATTTTTAAGATTTTTTTACTTTTTTCCTGTAATTCTTTGTATTGTTCGTGATAGGTTAATATATTTTTTTCTATTTTTATATTTTTTAAATTTAATTATGCTAAATAAATAAACTCAATTACAGTAAAAAAATAAATCAATTACAGTAAAAAAAACTATAAATCAACATCAAACCGAACATTACTACATCTTGCCATACGTACCTATTAATTCTGCGTCATGGGATTAATTAGATCACGACGTCCGTACCTTTTTTAAATTAGATCACTACTACTGATCAGCCTCCAAGGGTTTCGTCCAGCTGCGGATCCACGAAAAATATCGTCGGGGTCAGTTTTTTAGATATAATAATGTAATTGCTTATTTGTAAGTGTTATCTTTTATCTTTAGAGAGGATCGATTTATGCTGGGCTTAGCCAAAAGTCATTGGGTCACATAACCCCAACGCTTACATGCTAGGCCTGTCCCTGGTTTGGTGTTCGATTCAGACATGTGTATTACTAAGGGCGTGATTGTTTTAACGATGATTTCTGGTTTTTGGTTGAAATTTCATTGTAGTTGACCATTTTTACTGTAGCTGATTTGGTTTTTTCGGCATAATTAAATTTTAAAAAATGTAAAAATAGAAAAAATTTGTTAGCCCATCACGGACAATGCAAATGAACACGAGAAAAAAAGAAAAATGTAAAAAAGCTTAAAAAATCTAAAAAAATTCAGAAAAAAACGAATTACTGAATAGTGAAAAAAAGCTGAAACGAGCGGGGCCTAAATGTTGCAGGAAAACTAATATAAAGCTGAGGTCTTATTAATATACCTTCAGAAAAAAAATATGCATGGTAGACTCTTCATAGATCGAGGCAACATTAAGACCTACAATTACCTTTAAAGTATAACAAATTAAAGGGGTGTTCAGAATAACGTTGATTTATGATTTTTTTTACTGTAGTTGACTTATTTAGTATAATTAAATTAAAAAAATAAAAAAATTAGCATATCATGAATAATACAAAGGAATTGAGCGATGCATTATAGTGTGGCCGGCCAAGTTGATTGCAGGGACTGTTTGACCGGGTTCTGCCGTTTTTATTATCGAAGAAGGTTTGAATTGCGATGTACTTAATTACTATTCGCTCCATTCTCTAAATGTGTAGTCAACCAGTAATACCTATTTATCATAAGAAAATAATATGAGTGTATTTGTTATCGAAAGTACTTCAATGTCATCATATTTTTTTATAATTATTCGTAATACATAATTAAAAAGTATAAAGATAAAATATATGTATCAAAAACTATATCGATGTGCAAGACGACATGGGAAAGAATGATAGCTAGCTAGCTAGAATAGCTCCATAGATATGTAATGCTTCTCATCAACTCCATTTCTCGTGGAGCTATCTTCAAATTAAGGCGTCTTAGCTAGGTAGGTGGATGAAGAGGTCGACTGACAATCAGTGATCACAACGACTCCGTCAGCATCCTCATCACCAGCTTGTAATTAATTACTCGAGCCATGCTTGCATCCATCTTATCAATTTTTATTTGTAAAGTATCCAGCACAATTCATAGACACTTACACATGCACACCACCACACACACACATACTCACACACACCACGATGCCTATGAAAAGATTAAAAGAGTGGAGTTTGATGAAGAAACTACGAAGTCACTACTGACGCCTTACTTACGACGGACATGTTACCTCTCACGGAAAGAAATCCTCTTAAATGAGACACGCATGGCCAAATCTAGGATTTAAATCCTAGTGGGCTAGGGTACAACCACCTCCACTAACCACCCAAGTCAAATTTAGTTCTTAGCATCCATCCTATCATGATGGAATGTACAGTACTAGGAGGATAATATATACACACATATGCTAAAATAGGGTACCATGGTGCTTGAGCGCCATGATTTCAAATACACAAATTTAATCTAAATTCAAGTATATTTTTTTAAAAAAATATCAGTTTTAGGGTGTATATACCTATATATAACAATTCAAATGAAATGTATACATTTGAAATATATATATACTCGATTTCAAAGTTTTGAACAAATTTAAATAACATATTTTACTGATATATATATATATATAATTAGTATATACCTATAATCAAACTATCATAAAAAAGACAACTACTATTTGAATTTCATCTCAAACTTATTTGAACTAGTTAAACTTGTATCCAAAAAATTCCTCTTTTTTTTTGCACAAGATGTCGACGGGATTGAATTGATTGATTTGACCTAGACGGCGAAATGTGTGGCTAATTAATCTGTACATCGCTTGAGTTGTACGTCCATGCACCGTGTGAGCTGAGTCAAACAAACCTTAATCTAGCAAGTCTGGGTGATTGGATGCACACATGTGGTTTGGTGAAAACTAGCCATATCTGCGTTGTTTTGTTCCTCTTGGGATCTAGCAATCCAACATCTTCCAAGCAAATTGGATTCTAGCATAGGTTGCCAATTATAAGTCTCCAGAAAAAAAAAACCTAGGTTGCCAATGCTTGGATATAGCTAGAAATGTCATATATATATATATATATATATATATATATATATATATATATATATATATATATATATATATATATATATATATATATATATATATATGTGGGTTGCAAATATTTGACTAAAAATTACTCACTCAAGCTAGCCCTAAAATGTTTAGACATGTATGCATATTTCAGATATCATCGGGAAAACAAGGGAAGTGTGTGCGTCTGATGTATGCATTGCCACCTTGCCAGAGAAACAAATGAGTAAAGTTCGATCACCACCAAAGTGCAGTGACAAAACTAATTAACTCAGTCAAAAAGTAGTTTGTTACGTATTTTTAGTCGTCATGAGCGATCGAGCGTATAAACAAACAATCGGTACACCTAATCGGATCGCTTGCGTTTTAGTTATTTAAAATCTCTATGGAGTACCAACTACTATACTATATATGTTAGATCTTTCTCTTGAAGAAAAGGTGAGGAAGAAACTATGTTGCCCATGTGGCCATGTGTTCAACAGAAATTAGGCACGCAATAGGGCATATGGATATATAAGTAGTGCTGTATTAGCCAGCCACTTCGAAACGATGGCAAGCACGCATGCTCTCTTAGTTACTAGCAACATATGCGCGGCGTCACGCCGCGCAAGCTATTTCGTATGAACTGTTGAGTAACATATGAAATGAGATAAAATGGATTTTTTTCCATATATTCGTTATGTTAATGTGTTTTTGTAAATTATTTTGTTAGCGTGGTAGTGTTATTTGTTTAGGTAGTAATAAATTCTGTGAAGTGTATATTGATGAGCTAGTAACTTTTTTATATGATGGTATGTAAGTAGTGTTAGTTGGATATTTGTTGCGAATAATACTATGTATACAAACAGACTGGGCAATGTTGGCTTCAGTGATTATACGTCATTCAAGAACTCATCACCAAGCATTGTAATAATGAGGTGTGTTCCATTGTAGAGACCCATACACTGATTTATGTTTCTTAGTAACATTACTAGAACACCTATCTTGAGGTAAATAGTATGATGTGGGAAGTTGTTGATTACTGTAGAATTCAAGAACTCAGGTGGATATAGAATATTAGCATCACCAATGCGAGTGTCAGACTACGAGATAGAGTTAGATCTAAGAGCATATAATGTAGGCAAAATGCAATTGAATGTAATGGTGATACCACATCGTAGAACCTTGAGCACAAGGGACACAAGTCTTCATATAGTAGCAAAGACAACTAGCATGAGAGTCACGGAACGGCGAAGCAGATCAAAAGGGCCCTACACTAGGAAGGAGGCAACAGTCAGCATGACCATTAAGCACGAACTAAAACAGAAGAAAAAATAGGCACTAAATCCTAAGAAGCAAAATTGAGCACATAGCAAAAATCAAATCGAGCTACCAAATTAATTATCTAATTGTAACAAACAAATAAAATAAAGGGAAGTCAACAAGAACGTGACGGTAAACATTAAAGCAGGCAACACTAAGAATTAAACAAAGAGAGGAAACTCAACAAATATGTAACAGAAAATAGTAGAACCTTGCATTAGGACCCTCATTAACACAGCCCAATAGTCGGATCAAACAAATAGGCAAAAGAAACAATAAGTACCTCATGTTAGGCCCCCCGTTGGCACAAGTGGAATAGTCAGATGGAACAAAGAAACAAAAGGAGCAACATGTACAGGAGAACAATGGGGCTCACATTAGGGTCCTTACTAATACAGGCCTAGAGTCGAATCAAAGGAAAAGGGAAAAAAATAACAAACACAAAGCAGAATCAGTGAACCACCCAACCGTAAAAAGCAAACAAAGAGAATGGGGTGGGAATCCGCAAGCATGAAATGGTGAGAAGTAAATGTGGATTTGGCTCCCCATTGGGACGAATCAAGAAACATATAAATGAAGGAAATGACGAAAACCCAAAGGAAGGAAACGATGAAAACCCAACTAAACAAAGCAAGAAGATCAGCGCCACGCGATGCAGATCGACCTCCCATCGGCACGAATTGAGATGCGAACAAAGAAACAAAACAGCAAGAACCTACTCAAACTGAAGCACGTCGCGCGGGGTAAAGAAGGAGCAGGTGGGGCATAGCTGTAAGCGAGGCACAGTGGATATAATCATCGTGCTAAAGGGAGTGCACAGAGCCATCTCGAAGCGGTGAGTGGGCGGAAGCCAAACGTGTCTAAGCGGCTTTCTCTAGAAGGCTTGTGGTCTGGTGCTCAAGCATGCTTGCTGTCGTGCAGACAACACGAGGAAACCGCGGCTCGCTAACCACTAGGCAAGGAGCGCTCGCACAGACGCGACAGGGCAAGAATGCAAGAACGCCATATGTCATAGACGAGGAGAAAAGGAGTCCTCTATCTTTGATATAGGATGATTAGTGCCCTTGCATGTGATGTGAGCAATCAAAAGAAAGGGATATGTATGTATGGATATGAATGGGTCTCTCTTTCTTTTTTCTCCGGCCAGTGATCTTGACCTTGATGTGTATCTCGCTTAGTGGTGTTTATATTGGTTTTTTTGACTTATAAATAGAAATAGCTTATAGAGAAACTTGACACTCACGTGCAATAATTTTGATCGATATAAAAGAAATTACTATAGTGTTACTATAATTGACTAGTAGACTTTACCTTCTTTTTCAAAGTTAGAAACTGTAGAAAAGTTATTTAATATAGAAAAATAATTTTTAGAAACCAAAGCAATTAGAGCCCAATAGAGCTTTAGCATACATATAGCCATAGCAGCTTGTGATCCCGATGATCTCCCGGCCGGATCCATCGCCTTTTCGGGTGTGAACATGCAAAGTGCACATCACTCACCGACCATGCATGTACATACCGTGTACAAACTATATACTATTATGCCTTTTGATTGGTGTGTACCCTTCGATCGTATTCCTCCTTGGCAGACACACGATGAACGTGTCTCTCCCATCGTTGCTTAGCTCCGTTTGAAGAAATTTCTTTAGGCTATAACAGAGACTAAAATAATCTTTATGAAAATCTCACGAAAATTTCTGTTTTAAACATGCATGCCATTAACTTGTGATGCGTGACAAATCCCTCTCTCTCTCTCTCTCTTTCTTGAGACAAGCAAATTGGTGAGCTCAAGGTGTTATATGTTCTTTTGAATTATGGCTTTAATCTTTTGATTTATGATTTTTGAATTCTATTTATTCGTGAGAGAAAATATGAAGAGAGATAGTCACATACGATTTTAGTCGGTATAACTGAAATCGGTATAATGCCTACTAAAATTAATTTATAAACGAGTAGTGATTCTATACTTTCCACTCCTATAGATATACATAAATCTTAAAGTATCAACCAAGAGGTAAGTAGTCTCAATCCACCCTTATATCATTTAAAAGTTAGCTAAAATTAAAAATTATAAGTATAAAATCTAAAAGATTCCAGCCGCAAACATGAAGATAATGGAAGGGACCGGTGGAAAAGTGCGGAGGGAGCGAGCGGCAATCATGGGCGCAAGTGTGGCGCAGAAGCCGGCCGGAAACACCGGTTTTTGTAACCTCCTTTAGGTAATGGTAAGACATGGCAATGGCCCTTTTCTTTTGCCTTTGCGTGCCTTTTGGTTTTAATTTTTTCAAAATCTGAAACAAACAGAGTTTTTCGAAGTCGTTTTTCTAAATAACTTTTCGACTCTATTGGCGTGTGTTTTGTTCGCGTCAATGTCTTCTCGTTTGTCATTGTCTCAAAAAGCACAAGTAAAAACTATTAGCTATAGTTCAGAAGAGCAAAGCCAATGTAGATGCTTGGATCGGAAGGAGATCTTGTGATTGTTCGGCGGTTAAAACCGGCTGTTGTTGCACTCGAGATCACCTAATTATGTTTTCGGTGAAGCATTACTACATTGAATTAAAGATTTTGACAACAAATTAGTTTCAGAGTTCTAAGTCAAATTCATAAAAAAAAAAGACGAATTCACGCCAAAAACAAACCGACAGTATTTCCCTAGTCCACTAATCATGTTTTTATACAATGACAGGGACATATAGCACATGCAATTCCTTGGGGAAATGCAGTTTCTGATTTCTGAGTTTCTGATCATCTATGTCGTGCTTACACCCAGAAAACTCTGCCTTTACTTGCACCTTTGCAAGCATCTGCCACCTTGTAAGTTGCAACTTGCAACCTCTAATGGCAACCATCTAGCCTTAATTTTTCTCCAATGTTTGCTGCATAATTGTTTCTTTTCTCAAAAATATTGTCCTGGAGAACAAATTTACTATTAAAAATAACAAAAGAGGAAGAGGAAAGGGTTCGAATGATCCTGCTTTCTGGCGCTCCAAATCGGAATGACCGCACAAAACACAAAGGAGTGCAGGCTTTCGCACCACAGGTTTCTATCAGCGGTGTACATCAGACCATCACTCATCAGTGTGCTCCCAAAAAAAATGAAATTGTTGGACTGTCAGATCATATGATTCAGCTGAAAAGATTTAGGAGGAAACCTATTGTCACACACATTATTCATAACATGTACAAATGTACGCTATGAATACAACAGAACCACAGAAAAGAGCAATATTCGATCATAATAGTCTGGATTAGTAACGATGAATAATTAGAAAACTAATACCGGAAATGTCCCCGAATGGTGACACCTGTATTTGACCGGTTACCGGCAATGCCTTGTTAGCTAAGGGAGAACATGAGATACCTGTGAGTGGCCTGAGCACATCCATTTTTTATTCTGGCCCATTCATCTCATTCAGATGAGGTAATGACCAATCAGCTAGGGTTGGTGAGGTCGGTCTGGTCCAGCTCCGGCTCCCCATCTGGAGCTGCTCAGTGGCGCCCATCGGTCACATGCTCCCAAGTTTGTCTCTTTGGGCAGGGGAGCAAGTACTTGGTTCCAAGCCAGATTGGCTTTGGATTTGTCTTGTGTTGTTCTTGTCACCTGAGCTGGTGCACGTCACTTGTGGCATTGCTGTTGTTGTTCAGGGCACATCATCTCACTTCTATGGAGAGCATCCATGGTGTAACTTGCAGCCAAGATTGCAGTTTTGGGTTCCATGGCTTTGAGGAGGACTACTGATGAATCATGAACAATGCCACGAGGATATCTCTATACTATACAATTACTCTTTCATGGCACAAACACATGCATGATAGGATGGACGCTTGAGACTGGAAGTGTAAACTTTGGCCTCTTATCTGATCTGATCCTTTGTTACGTGAGGATAACAGAAGATGTTCGTAGCTTCTTTGCATTCCAGAAACAGCCGTCCCTTCCAAAAGAAAGAGGGAAGAGAAGTAAACCTTGGAAGGAAATCAAGCAGAAGCAGTAGCATGAGAAATTTAATTTCTAGCTGAATGTCATGATGAGCTTATTGTTGCTAATAGGCTGGGCTCCAATATAACTTTACCCTAAGTTAATACTGCTAGATACATCAGTTCAGAACTGGACTTGAACCTAGACATATCTACAGTACATCATACGTATTTAAATGTACTACGACGAAACGAAAATTTCGGTGCTATCTCTACTTGATCTTACGCCTCAGCCACATGGTCCGAATATCTACACTCAGTGAAAGGAAAATCTCCCGGTTGCTCGGATCCAAGAAGACATCTGGTGCTAGCGACTTCTCGATCGGCGAGAGGTCTACCATGGCATTCATCACCTCGATGCACCGTGGGATGCTGTACCTGTCGACAAGGCTCTGTGGCTGCCTATTGTCCCTCTGAAACTTGGGATCAGCATGTCCTTGCATGACATCAGATGTTCCATCCTCACTGGGCCGCCTCAGGTAGCGCCATGGCTCTCCCCGCACTTCCTCGGTAGGCCTCCTGGAGAGCTGCCATGACTCCGGACGCACTTGGGTGATCGGCTTTGGGTATAGGTGCCCATTCATAGTCTGGACTTCAACGCCAACCAGAGTCTCCTGTTGGAATGAAGACTCTCTGGATACTGGAGATGGGGGGATAGGAGAGAGTGGTCGATTCATGTAATAATCATCTTCTTCTTCATCACTTGAGTCAGCTTCCGTACAATTCCTTTCATTCGGTGTAGGTGCAGCAAGAATACTTTTACCATCCAAAATAACACCAACTGCAGAATATGATCAAAAAAATATTTTAATGTATGAACAGATTGAAGCCCATAATAGAAATCAAGACAGCTTCAAAAACTATGAACAATGCTCATCAAAAGGAATATTATTGCAACATAACACATCAGGTTAATTTCAAGATATCCAAAATTAATATGCAGCATAAAACAAGCTATTCTGGAGGCCCCTATTTAGTACCTGCAAAAGGCTGAGATCATCTACAATAGCAATACTTGGATAAATTCCATGGCTAGACCTTATGTTCAATTGTGGAATGTGAATACAATAGCTCAATTTGTATTTATGGTAGCAGATCGTCTCTTAACAATTTTGTACGGGTAATGAAAGGATCTCGATATTTTACTATCAGATCATTTTTTTAGTGTACCCTCAATGATATACTATTTACCATAGTAGACTAAAATCTGCACTGTTACTTTTGAATATTTCCTTGTTCAAGATTTCACACACCGGTGGTAGGCAAATACATCTAGCATATTTATTGATTCACACTTTCATGCGCATTTAATTTATAACATACACTGACAAGAGCGTAAGTCCAGAACTATGCCCGGGGCTGTGGACTAGGTCCTTCTGCGGCAATAGGTATAGATATGTTAGTTTTTATCATTACATACATGAAGACATGTGGTCGTGTAGTTTATTTGTTGAGGCGAGCACATGAAGATTGTGAGTTGGAAGACTGGCTTGAATTTCTTTAAAAGCATATTTCTATTTCAAATGCATTTCGTTTGTAACAAATCATTGCTGAAAGATGTGAAAGTGCAGAACTAGCACATAGCATGGTGGGTCGGTCCCTTCACCGCAATAGCTATAGATGTGTCACTCCCTCCATGCTTTCTAAAATGACCGTTTCAAAATCCATGCAATCAAACTTTCCAAAGTTTGGCCATTATACGTCTAAAAGTTAAAATTATCTAGATTGTCCAGATGAAAACTATATGACCAGATTTGTCGTTCAAACTACCATAATATTACAGTTCTATTAATTTAATGCCAATATAAAGTTATAAAAAGTAATGGGCAAGTAGCATCTCAGAAACTAGGGGCAGAACTAGGTCAATCGTACAGAACACATCACAAATATGGCTCTCCCCAAGTGCCGAATCGCCAATCCTATCCCTCCAATGTAACACAACCCACATGCCGCCTCTATCCATACACTGCGAGGCGCAATGCTTTACCCTTGCCGCGTATGTCGCCAACTCATGTACCCCGCGCGGTTGTGTCATCCCCCCTCCCCCGGGAATCCACCTCCATCCATGCATCAGGGAAGCTAAGTCATCGCCATTGTTGGTTCTCCGTGCATGCCATATTGCCACCACCCTACCCAGTACCCACGTTACACCACTGTCAGAGACTGTGAAAAGTCAAATTTTAAAAAAGAAACGAGGGAGTAGTTTTCATCATTAGATATGTGAACACAAGTGATCGAGTAGTTCATTTGTAGAGGTCACTTGGAGATTTTGAGAAACCTGACTTACATGCTCTTAAAAATATTCTATTTCATGTACATTTTATTTATAATATATCCATGGTTGTCATGACGTCGCCTAATCAGAAAGGTGCTCCTGGATAGATGCCATGGAGGTTCACCTTGACTTGTCCAGCTAGGCGAGCACCTAGGATGGCCATCATGAGCTCCCCCGTTCTCTCCACTTCCTCCACTCCCATCATGCCCCCACGTCTTCCTCGACTCCAGCTCCGGCGGTTGGATTCAACGGGGCCATGGGCGGGAACAGTCGGGGATAGGAGGCGGCGTCGGGCGGGCAGTTGGTGATGGGAGAAGGAACTGGGAGGGACGAGAGGAGGTGGCCGTACGAGTAGTGCCGCGGGAAGGAGGCATGGCGCGATGGTGGTTAGGGACGGGATAAGACAACGATGGGAAGGGGGAGAGAGAACAAGGTGAGCTTGGGATGCAAGAGTTGGGAGTTAAAGAGATAGAGGGGGACCCAATTATGATTTCAAGATTCTTGGAGGATCTGGAAAATGTTTCGCATTGGTCAGTTAGGGACGGGAGAAGACATCGATGGGAAGGGGGAGAAGCCATTGTGATAAACATGGTTGCTGATTTCCATGAGGCACAAGGGGGGTATGATGTGAAACCCTAGCGGGCGGGATTGAGTTGAAATTGAACTTTGTAAAGACTTTGTTGTGATTTCCTTGGCGCGAGGCTAATCATATCGTGTGGGTACAGTTATGCAACCTCTGCAGAGTGTAAAACTATTCGAATAGTCATATCCCTGGTTATGGATAATACTCGGTGACTTCACACGAGGGGTAGAATTTTCATAAAAACTTGGTCGGTTATTTTTGGAAAGTAAATGGTTAGTTTACTGATGGTTTAGCTTGTGAATGGGTAATTCACAAGTGGTTTATTCAATTCTGTTGGTTATTTACTTATTATCATTTTACATTAAAGTTCACTTTTAATCTATTTATTGTATTTATCTTAAATTATTGCTTTCTGCAAAATAACCTTTTAGCCATCTATTGGTAAGTCTTATATATTATATTGCATTTATTTGTTACAAATGACTTACTGAGTACTAATGTACTCACGACTTTATGCCCACTGTTGCTCAGTTGAGAAAGAGAAGCTATATCAGCAGTACATACTAGAGGGAGGATATTTCGATAACTTCGTGGATTGGGGCTTCGCTTCCCAGTCGATTACCTGTGGGTATGTCGAATGACTTCTACGCTTATTTCTATTTTTCCGCTGCTAGATTTTAAGCCTTTCAGGCTAATAAGTCATAAGCTTGGTCATAAGGTTGTACTTTCATAATTATTAATAATTGAGTTTTTCTTTTATTTTATCGTGCATATAGTCGATATTTCATCTATATTACACTATGTACACGAGCGTGATCCTAGACTAGTGCGGTATACATAAAGAGTCCAGATTTGCATATTCGGATCTCGACATGAATGCAATAAAAACTCCCTTCGAGATCTCATTCCCACCTCGCAAGCATATCGTAAATATCCTTACACTATCATCTTCTAACTTTATGCCTCCCCCGTACCCCTCTTTATTTTCTTGTTCACAATACTCACATCACAATGGTGGTCTGGAATCGCGACCATGTAATCATGTTCCTTTACAGCTGCTCCTCATGTCAACATCTTGAGCTCCTGGCGTCATGTTGCAATCTCACAAAAAAAAGTCCATAATGTTGTGCAGCAATCCCACGTCATAGCAAGGGTGAAGAATCCATTTTTGTGATTTTAGAACTAGGAATTTGTTCCTTAAATGACTATTTATGTTGTCATTGATTAGTCTATGCTATTAGAAAATTGATCACTGAACAATGAACTAGTTGCCGAATAAACTGACCGAACTGACCAAAACTTTATTCAATCAATTAGGTTCGATTTTCATTTTCAATTCAGTTGATTTGGTTCCCAAAAGTCTAAGATGGAAATTAACAATTTGGCTGCAAATTTGCGAAAACCGACCAAACTAGACATAATCACCCCTAACGCCACCGCCTCTTGAACGGCTCTCTAGTGAGCCCTAGTGGGTTTGGACCATAATATCGGGCAATCAATCCCATCTGTGCAGATTTCACAACAACAACAATAAAAGGTAGAACACAAATCAGAGTTATGCCATTCAATCACATAAACAACAACAACAACAAAGTCTTTTGTCCCAAACAAGTTGGGGTAGGTTAGGGATGAAATCTCCTTATGATCAAAGAGACGAGAACTTTAAATACCTATGATGTTAAAACCCTAAGCCGTACAACCTGCCAACTAAGTCGAGAGCCTAAAACACTACCTCTAGACTTTTTTTATGGTTCCAGTACATAGATCACTAACTTCCATGCGCTCCTATCTAAAGCTAACTTCCATGCCATTCAATCACATATTGCAAAAAAAATCCATTTGTTTCCGGGAGCACTAGAACAAGCAATTGTTGAAAAGTCTATTGTTTGAAGATAGTAATAAAACAAGAAAAAACTCAATAGCTAGTGCAAATCATGAACCCAATTGACAGTTAAGGAAGAAATTTGTGCAATACTCTACTTTAACAACTTGCAACTTACAAATTCTAAGGGTTGGCACCTCAATTGTATTACCTTTTTTCCCGTACGGGTTTTTACAATCATCACATTTACAGTTGATGGAGCATCCTGCCCCTCCCTTCAAACACAGCAAAAAAAAATCATAATCATGAGCTGAGAAAATAGAAAAAAATTAACAGGATAGAGTTGGGTATGGAACCTGGTAGCAGTCACAGTATTTCTTAAGGCAGCCTGACTTTTTGCAAGTGCATTTTCTTCTAACAAGGTCCATAGGGGATCTTATAAGTTGTTCCTAGAGACAATAAAAATAGCAGGATCACTAAAAATAGAAAGATGAAATAACTAGACATTAATAAGGTCATGTTTGAACAACACTTATACCATTGAATCTTGACCAGCCTCTGATGTTTGAACAACTTTCAAGGGCAAGACTGGTGTATTCCGTGGAACACCATGAATAGGCTTGTTGTAACATGGTTCGCATCCACATGATTCAGAACAATGTGATCCAGAAGCAAAACACACACAGTAACTGCCACACCATAAAGCAAATGATGATTACAAATAAAAAGAAACTTAAATTAGCAGTAAAAACAAAAAGCAGGGTGTGTGCACGGACATGCATGGTTAGGTGGGTAGGGTGTCTATTTGTGTGTGCAGGAGGTGGGATGGAGTGGGCAGGTGCGAGCATAAACCAGCCTAGAATGTTCAGTGTTCACCCTCTTTCCATGCATAACCATCCATGTACTAAAACCCCTCTCCCCCAAACTCAGTTCCCTCCATAGGAAGAGTGCTGTGAAGCATTACATGGCACTAATATGCAGGTCATGCACAGCTAGACCGGAAATCACAATCAGCCTGCTCCTATGAGTTGTGCTTCAAGTGTGCAATTTTGCAGTAGAATATAGTAGAATGAATGATAAGTATGGGTAAATTTTAAACTTTAAAAGGGACCAGTTTCTTCTCCCAAATCTAATATGAATGACAATATTACAATGTATACATCTTATGGTTACTGTCGTACTAATTGGTTTGTGCAAAGCAATGAGAATCATAATGTGCTAAATGGAAGGAGTGTAAATGATAAATATATATACCATGCATATACGTTGTATTCTTTGTTTAACATATTTTCAGGTCATCAAAAGTCGAGGACAGCTTCTTGAAGGGGAGGATGATGAGGACATCCCTGCTACTACCACGTCTACCTCTCCAAATTGTCCAAGTTTTCATGAAAAACCAAAAGATCTAATGACTAGAGCGAGAACCAAGCTTTTAAATAAACAGGTTCATTTGTTTCTTAATGAATTTCCTTCATTCCTTGTATTGATGAGAACGCTATACTACCTTATGCCAGTTTCTTGTGCGTACTTACGTATGAGAAGGGAACCGGGACCAAAGCATGGGAGAAGTGCAATGAAGAAGAAAGTCTTCCAGTCTTATTCGGCCACCAAGGGCCTTGCAGACTGAATTGAAGATGCAAGGGAAACAGCCCACGCACCTCTACGCATTAGGAGCATGTCACCTGGAGGACAACCGATAGCCAACACATGAAGATTCCATGGCTGCATGCTGTGATTATTGGACCAGTCCAAATGACTCGGTCATGTAAAGTCATTAAGAGTTTCATCCGAACCAAAACATGAGTCCAAACAATAGGGTGGTGTTTGTTTCGGTCTGAGTCAGAATTGGAGATTGAAGCAGTTTCTTCTGGATGACCGAATCAACTCGGAAAAGACTTGGCCAAACATAATAGGTATCGGCCTTAGGCCCATTGCATGTGTGAGCAAAGGGGTGGGGAGTCCTTAAATAGCCGCCTCTTCTTCATGTACTGGATTAGACCACCTTTATGCAAAATAATAGATTGAATTGAGATTGCTTTGTTCTTCTTGATGGCTGATGTCATTAATGGGAAAAATTGAGAGTTCTTGCTAATCGAGATCGTTCAACCTTTTCACTGAGAATTGGAAGTACGATAGGGTTTTGCTTGGTAGTCGTGAAGTCCGGCACGTGTGTTCTTGCAAATTAAA
The DNA here is from genome assembly GCA_036346265.1 of Melocanna baccifera. Taxonomy (NCBI): domain Eukaryota; kingdom Viridiplantae; phylum Streptophyta; class Magnoliopsida; order Poales; family Poaceae; genus Melocanna; species Melocanna baccifera. The sequence continues at coordinate 19,013,486 of CM070710.1, forward strand.
AAGTGTTTGTTCTTACATTGGCAACAAAAGATCACTACAATTCAAGAGGCTACACGTGAGTATCTTGATCCTACGTCGAGAAGATCGGACGACCCTGTATCAAAATCTCTCTGTGGAACACAACAACAACTCAACATGTTCAAATAAAGTTGCTACAGATGCTCAAATTGAGTTGTGAAATTTTGATACTCAGGCAGTCCCAAATTGACAATGTTTGGTGCTATTTCCATCTACATTTGAAAAGTATGGCCTCTGAAACTAGAGTTACTTCGAAACAACACCAGATTCGTTATGGATGGCAAACTAAATTAGTGCCCGATCAAAATTATAATCGCATCCTAGGCACAGCACAAACAATGAGAAGCTGGGCTGAATATATATATGGCTATGTCTGTATCAATCTATCTATCTATCTGTTCGCTCTCTCGTGTCTCGCGAGCTATGATGAAACATATGCAAAATTTGGTATTGATGAGAGAATGGAAAATCTTGCGAGCGCAGAGGAGACTTACAGCTTCAGGCACTTGGACTTCTTGCAGCTGCACGTCCTGCACCCTTCTCCTTCCTCCGCCTTCCTCCTGGCCAACCAAATAAAAAATAAAAAAAGCAGCACGCAACGAACCAAAAGAGGAAATCGGAGACGAAACCAAAACTTTGCAGAAAAGGGAAAGTGAGACGCCGACTTCTTCTTGTCGGAGTTGCCGTTCGCCTCCACCGGCGGCGACACGGCCGCGGGAAAGGCGGATTCGGTTTCGGAGGCGGGCGCCGCAGCTTCAGCGGCGGGGGCGGGGGCTGGAGCGGCGGGAGGCGGGGGAGGGCCGCGGAGGGGGTCGTCAGGGTCCGATCCGGAGGGCTCTAACGGCGGAGGCTTCGGGGGGTCCTCAGGATCCGCGGTCGCCATCGGATGCGGCGACGGCGGCCGCCCGATCGGCGGCGGTGGATTCGCCGTGGTGGCGGCTCGAGGCGAGACCGCGAGAGCCAGAGGTGGACGAGGGGGAGGAGGGTACGAGGCGAGGTGGGATTGGAACGAAGAGGCAAGGGAGGCGGAGGGGGATGGATCGGACGGCGTGGGAGGGCTTTAAGATTCGGGCATGACGTCTGGAGGGTCCAGATCAGATCGGTGGGTCCTTGCTAGATCCGGATCGCCTCTGATTTTTCTACGGACGGCGCTGGCCATAGAAACGCGATTAGTAATCCTAATTGCAAATATTATTTGATAGAATATAAAGCCTAGCTAACAAACATACAATAGAAACCAACAAAGTTCAAATTTTCCACTCAAAGCTTTTTATGCATATACTCGATGTTTTTTCCCTAGGAAAATTCATTTCTAAGTTTGAAACCAGCCTCAAACCGTTAACAAATGATCTTTTGTGCCGCTAATCACTTGCAATGTACTCCTCTATCCAAATTTTCAGGACATATTTTTTAAATAATATTATCTATAAATATAAGACATATTTCATATCTTAATATAAAAGTAGTACGTTGCTTACTTTATACCCCTAATAAATATATAATTTTATCTACTATTCTCTACATATATATATATATAGTGTTTAGATATAATAATCAAAGGTAATCTAGTTATTTTCACTATCTCCTTAATTTATATATTATCTTATAAACTTAGACGGAAGAAGTACTGTTTTAACATGTAGACTGGAGAGTCTCAGGCTGGCTATTGGCAATCTGCCACTAATCACTTGCAATTTACTAATTACTATATTGGCACACTAGATGCAAGAATCAAGATCAGGTTTCACACGCAACAAGGCAATCTGTAGACAAAATAAACGATACAACACATGCAATTCCCAGAACGAAGCAACGTGGTAGCACTTGACAAACATAGCTGAAGCTCAAGTGCATCATTACACAGATTTACCCCAAGCCGTTAGTTTGTCTCGGAGACAATAATGCCGGATCGGCTACTGCTATGGAAACAAGCGAGACAAAGGACACACACACGGACCGCGGACAAGGCAGTACCAGCAAGGTTCAACTACAATCATTTGCGATAAATGCCCGATAATGGTTCAATCTTATGCAACATTTACGAAGATAATCGTAGGGATTCTTGTATGATTTGCGGAGATGAGAGTGCTTGCTTTTAGAAGAATGTCCCCTCTGGAGGCTGCACCAATTTCCGGTTGTGTGATGCTGCCATTTCTTTCTTAAGCTGTGTCAAGATAACCTCCATTGTGTACTCACGGCGCCAATTTGACAACAGGCCAAACTTCCTTTGGTCGACCTGCATTTGCACCAAAATAAGTTTGAAATGCAAGGGAACACAAGGGATAGATATTATTCAGTATCATAGTGCCATACCACTCCAGTCTCAGGATTTACACAAGTCATATTGATTCTTGAGTGAAATCTAACAGTTGGTGGCCTGTCTGGATAGTCCTTGTCGCAGAAAAGCTTTAACTGATAAATTCGGCCCTCATGGACGGTCTACCAAAACCAAATATAGATCAACAAGAGAGCACAAACTCAGAACACAACAATCATATTTGAATAATACTAGAGTAAGCAGGTGGAAACATCTTACGTTGTGGGGACCGATTATTGTGCCTGTCCAAGAGCGCATGTAGATATCTTCCGCGTCATCCATTCCATAGCTAACTGTTCCATCCCCAATGCCTTTCTCTCCTCTCTCAAGCTCTTCTAGAAGTCTGAAGTTCCTAGGCACTGCAACAACAATTTTATGCCAGTAAGTAATAATAGTTTGTTTCCAACAACATTAATAACTTCAGTATTGGTACACGTCTAATTAAATCTGATGCTCAGAGATCTGCAGAAAATACCAAAAGCAAATTCCACCCAAATACACAGAACAAGGTAAGCGTACTCAGCATGGGCAACTTCTTCACAATTCTAATTCTAATTGAAAACTTTCTAGCATAAGTTATTCCAATAACCAATTAGGGGCCAGCCAATAACTCAGGAATGTCTGCACCCTGCTGCACCGAACAAACTATTCAAATGACAATCATTTTCAGATATGTCAGCGTGAATATCTGCTTCTGTGATCTCGGAAAGTGATTAATTCTGTGCTTAATCTTTTAGTGTGCTATCTCCCTTGGCTGCCTAGCACATCAGAAGATCACTCACAGTGGTACCTCTAAGAACCACAACCATCACAGCAAATGTGATTCTATTCTCTTCTGATGTACTTCCAAAAACTATATCTTGCTTCACAAGCTCCAACCAATAGTGGAAATGTGTAGTATAGAAGCAGTAAATATATGGAAAAACCTATGTGCAGTGTATGGCATGTAATAATAGCCAGCTACCAAAACTCAATAACTCTAAGCATATAAGTGAACTACTGCATCACAAGGATTTTGCCTAATCTCCATTAAACCAAACAATCCCACTGCTATGGAGCCAAATCATGGGAATTTATGAAAATGAAATGCGCCCCTAGTAGCAGGATATTCTGCTAAAAAAATGTTCAACTGACTGAACTATGCACTGGACATTGGACATTGGACAATCATCCAGGAACAGAAAAAAAAACTGCCAGCAAACTATTCTATGATGTGACGACATAAGAGCTAAATCTAAATGAAGGCTTATAACGGAAATCAAATCCAGCATGAGTCCTCGTAAAAGGAAGGGTCGTAACTTGTAAATCCTATCGACCACCATTTAGCACAAAGTTAGTCCATCAAACCAAAACCTCGTGTACAGAGAAGCCACTGAAACCATGCAATGCATTCTACTGAAACATCAGTACCGGCAGATTCCTCCTATCTTTTGGACAGACCCGATAACTCCTTCTCCATGATAAAGAGCGCCTACAACTATGAACTCCAGCTTCATGCGTATGTTCATTCAAATGGGGCACACCTCAGCGTCGTCATATTCGCACGGGGGACAACAGTGCGCCTTAGGTGCAGAGCTTCCTGCACCATATCACACGGGAACCAATGAAAAATCTCCTTTTCAGAGTTTGTCCGACATCGGTACATCAGTTGCCTTGATATGGTCCAGAGAGCCCTGCACCCAATACATCATTCCCCCGGAAGGCGGCAACATATGGCAGCTTGTTAATAGCATGCATGGGCGGACTTGAACGCGGGTCATGGGGGGCTCATTCAGTTGATCCCCCCTCAATTTTGTGTAAAATAAACTGCTGTTAGTAGCACTAGTTTAGGGTAAGAGAGACCCTAATACATGTACTTTGCGCATGGGTGGATCTTGCGCTTGCGCGCGCGCTGAGGAAGAAGAACCGAACTAAGGATGGATCCACACAGCAGCAGCAGCAAACAAATCCGCGGCTAGCCGGATGGATTGGCGAGAAAGACCTGGGCTTGGCTGCGGTAGAGAAGATAACGGAACAGAATAGAGGGAACAACCCGGGCAAGCTAGGGCTTACCGACAACGCCGGATGGATCTCCACTCGACGCCATTCGAGCGGAGGAGAGGAGGACGACGCCGAAGGCTACGAGGCCGCGGGCGTGCTGCGGTGGAGGAGGATGCCTGAAGCTGGAGGAGCGCTCGGCGGCGCGGGCACAGGCGAAGATTCCCCTCGGGTGATGGTGTGGTGTGCGAGTAGAGGAGACCACGAGGGAGCCGAGCCAGGAGGACTGGATGGGATGGAGGCAAGGGCACACGTGGGCCGGGTTGGCCCGACCCGGTCTTGGCCCATTGGCCCGTGCACCCACGCGACTTCAGGCCTAGTACCTCCATTGCCGGACATATCAACACTACGATTGCCACTTGTCGGCTTGGGAATGATGCTATGCTGATCACATCGAGATCATGACAATCACAACGCTCAATTGCCCAACCATTCATTTCATACTTGCGATTTTTGTAACCATGTATTAGTACTTCCGAAATTAGTGTAACGGACTTGCTAACACCAGCTCACCGCTGGATATTTGCAAGCAACAGAGGTCGAAATTTGCAAACCATATGGGCAAGTTCATTGACAAGCGCACAGCCATACAGGAGGGTCCAAACAGCCGGAGTTCTTGCATAAGTCTTGACGATAGTTTGATCCCAACTGTTTATACAAGTCTTAACAGCTCCATCCCAAGTACGTCATACATATGATGTCTTGCTAGTTTGAATGATCTCAGGTGCATATGAAGCATGAAATGATACAGATGAACAGGGATGGGAAACCCAACAAGGGCAGAGCCTCCACAAGCCTGGAGATAATTTACTAGCGGACCACTAGGCGCAGGAGGCTCTCGAGGGGGTAATTTGGAGGACAGCTTGGTAGGTACATGTGCTGGATTATTGAACATTCCACTCGAGAGAAAGCACGGGATAATTATCAGCCTCTAAGCAGAACTGCCGAAACAAAACTCCCTTGGTTGTCCATCAAATCCAAAAGCATGATAGAACCAACTCTGATGCAGTCTATGGGACATTGGCGATCTTGGGAACTACGAAGAAAATAAGGAAATAACCTGTACAGAAACAGATATTAATTACAAGGGTAGAGATTGGAAATCGGATTAGCATCTGAAAAGGTGGGGGAGGTGTACCTCAAGTGCAAAATGCTGATGAATTCAAGAAGCTGGCGAGCTGGTCTTTGGATCCTCGTTATTTACATCTCCACCCAGAGAAGGGAAAGAAGGGATGGACTTCAGAATCAACTTCCTGCCGCTCTTGCAGATCGGAGACAATCCAGTACCAATGCGCGGAGGAGAGATCCTCTTTTTATTAGGTGACACAACCTTCACAGAAGTTTGAGGGGGTGAATTCCCTTTTAGTGTATCTGATGCGCCTTCCCCAAGAATCATTTCTCCAAAGCTTTCAAATGGGGAGAGGACAATGTCAGACTTCAGTGGAGCTTGAGACTTATACAGTCGAGAAGAACACCCAATGAGCTTTGTCGAAGATCGTGGCTTCTTGGAGCATGAAGGTGGAAGAACAGCCAAGGATCTGGAAATAAGAGAAAAATGCCTCAAATTATAGTATTTTACATAAGAGATGGGATTCACAATAACATATGTGCATATGTATGATACACAGACCTGCAATCCACGATTGAAGGTGTTGTCAGCACATTCTCAGCAGGAGCAAGATCAGTAGCTTGGTAAATGACAGGCTGTTTATCACTTTCACTTTTTTCTTCTTTCACACAAGCATTCTTTTCTTCGTATCCCCACTTAGCTTCCTCTATGCTTAACAGAGCAACTCCTTCAATGGAAAAGACCATCAAAATCTGGTACATTGTTACATTAAACAAAATTTGAAATAGCTATACAAGAAAGTTATGTCATGGTCATATAATAACCAAAACTTCAGTCCTACTAAGATGATTATTACTTTCTTTTACGCACTGTTCTATTTGGTGCTGTTGCAAATTTTTAGAATAACATATGTAGATGTAGTTTTTGAGCTACTGTAAAATCTTACTTGAAACAAATATAATATCATCAAAGCACAAGATAATATTAGAATGTTTAGTGGATTGTGTTTAAAAAATACAAAAGCACACAAATAAAGATGCACCGGCATGAGTACGATTTTTGCTTAAATTTAACAGTGCAAAAGGTGGCTGGGATAATTTCCAGCAGAACAAATTATATATTAAGCAGGCAATGGTCCAGACTCCAAATTGAAGTAGTGTAGCCAGCCCTACTAACTTCATCACATTCCACAATGATAGAAGTTCCAAGAAACACCTTCATACAGAATAGCACAAAATAATTCTGAGAAACTTTAGTATACGTCTGGTGTTACGTTTTCAATCTGAAATATCAAACTTGAGCTCCTTGACAACTTATTGATTACAATTTTTCGATCTGGCGCAATTACTCTGTACCTAAAGCTTAAGCTCCACTAACCGTTTATTTTAATCGGTACATTGAATGAAACGGCACAGATGCAACTATGGTCAATGGAGCATGCAGGCTGTTTGCGAATTTATAAGACAGAAGCTTCTCAAGATGAAATGAACTCACCCTCCCTTCTCCCAAAAGCATTCTTGCAGCCCTCGCATCTGCAACTCACGGAGCATCCCACACCACCCTTGATGAAGAGTAACAGTAAGACAAATGCAGGAGGGCTAAATAAAGAAATATTAAATCATGAAAGAGTTAGAACCTGGTAACATTCACAGTATTTTTTTAGACACGATGACTTCTTGCAATTGCAGCCTCTCTTGTGACGAGCCGAAGCAGGAGTTTTGTTGTCATCCTATAATACAGAAAGTATGGTATGAGCAATAGTAAAGGAGAAAGAAAGTAGAATAAAAAGATTCGCTCTTACCCCTAATTCCTGACCAGGCTCAGATGCGCGAATTACTTTAGGGACAAATGCTAGTGGATTACGAGATTCAATCTGCTCTCGAATAGATAGAACTGTTTCCATGTTGCTAGGCTTATTCAGACAGCCTTGACATGAACAAGGTTCTGAACAAAAGACTCCAGCATGAAAACACTCACAGTAACTGCATGAGAATTAACCAAAAATGCCATTATATTAGAGATGATAGACCATACCACAGCATGAAGACAGGATTTGCAGAAAAATATAGTAAAGAACAAGAGACACTCAGTAGTAAGGATTGGGAGCTGAAGGAATACCAACTCTACAAAAGAAGCAAAGAAAAAATGATTCAATTCTAAAGGAACATCTTGGATAGTATCTTATTTTCTGATCCTAACTTGCTAAAATATCATGTGCTCAAAAACCAAAGGAAACCTGGGTATACTGCATGATCTGCTGGTTCATGTCAACAGGATAGCAGTCTTGTATGCTTTTTTTCTTAAGAAACAATTAGATCAAGTTTCACCGATTAATATCAAGCCTTGATGTCAACAGAATGGTCCAATGCAACTATGGAAAGATATCGTTTAGCCATGTCATGGAAAACAAGCAAAATGGTGCATGAGTTATTACTAGCAGATTCCGGATTTTGTTTATTATCATTGAAACCCAAATACAGTTAAAATGAAATAACAAGACCTAGAAAGATAATTTCGTATTTCCAGCATAATCATTAATCAATCATTCAATATTTCAATCTAGTTTTCAAGAATACAGCCATTTAAGATAGCAGTTCCCAAATTTATTGTCTTTCAGGTTTATTTCTCTTTCATTTGTGTCCCTTGTCAATCATTTGGTTCAAACATATAAGTTCTCTTAGGAAAAGAAGACTCCGAACAGATGTCACATTAGTTATAAAACATGTTTATCTGTTGTGGAACGGGTTGGTTGGGTACGCATCCAGGGACCGAGGGTAGGGCACTCGCCCTTGATCGGCCGGCCATGCCGAAGCCAAGGCTCTTGACGCCTAGTTGAAGAAGAGGAGACTAGAGAACTTTGTTTATGTATTTGCTTAAGTCAATTACATGATCCAGCTGCCCTTTATATAGGTGCCCCTAAGTTAACAAATGATCAACTAGAAATAGACTCGGTAACTAAGAGAGACTCAGTGACTAATAGATATACTAGGTAACTAATTTATCTCTTGCCTAAACTAATGTAACTTGACTTCATAAGGGCCTTTACTTCTTGTTGTTCAAGTCATGCTGCTGGTCCTAGCGTATGCACACCGCCATGCTTATTAAGTCGTCAACTAGTTGACAAGTCAGTGGCGAAGAGGCGACTAGAGATGGCGACTCGACTTGCGCCGGCAAGTCGGGCGACTAATCGACTAGTCGACTAGGCGACGCCAAGTCGGGCGACTTGGGTGGAGGGATGTGAGGCCCGGTTGTCAAAGGCAGTGAAGCGAAGATATAAGTGAGTGTCTGACTGTGTGTGACCGAGCGGGCAGTGAAGGGAGTCGCTAGTCAGAGGCATCGCCCAGATCCAGATCCAATTGGAGACAATCGCCGCCGGCCCGCCGCCCCTGTCGCCCCCGGCGGATGTCGCTCCCGTCGCCTAACCCAAGTAAACTCCCTCCGCCCCGGCCTCCCTCCTCCCCAGCCTCCCCCCACCCCGGCCTCCTCCTCCCCGGCCCCCTCCGCCCCGGCCTCCCTCCGGCCCCACCTCCCTCTGTCTCCCTCCTTCCCGACCTCCCTCCGCCTCCCTCCGCTCGGCCTCCCTCTGTCATATATGTATTGTTAATATTGTGTGTGTATTGATATGAGGCCTAAAGGGGCCATATATAGAGAGGAGTACAGAAGGATATACCATATAGAGATAAGACATATATGGAAGAGCCGGCGGCGGATCTGACAAGGAACTCCACTGCAGGAGGCGCGCAGGAGGATCGACGAGAAGATCCTCCCAGCGGCGGCGAGCGGATGCGACGGCAACCGGCCGCGACGGCAAGCGCTCTGAGGACGGTCGTCGACGAGCCCTCCCAGCGGCGCGGCGGATCTGATGAAGACTGAGTCGGCGGAGGCGGATCTAACGAGGCGGCTCCCCCAAGCCCGGATCGGAGCAAGGACGACAGCCGAAGGAGCCGCGATTTGCAGTAGAAGGGGCGGCGGATCTGAGGAAGTGCCGTCGGAGCGTAGAGTAGGCAGGGCGGTTGCCTTGGTGACGGGAGGTGGAGGCGGCAGAACGTAGGTGGAGCACCAGGAGGCGCAGACGGCGCCCGCCGCACTTCTGCACGAGGCAAAGCCGCAAAGACTCTTTGGTGAACATTGCGCGGCCAATGGATTTCCCAAGGATGGTTGCGCACAACAGCCCAAGAAGAGGATATGGGAGATGAGGTAACCGCCCCCGGGAGTAGAGATCGATTCTCCCGGGGGCAACGGCAGCGGAAGATGTGCAGAGGCTAGGGTTTGAGAGATATGAACCTTAGCTCTGATACCATGTTATGAATATTGTGTGTGTATTGATATGAGGCATAAGGGGCCATATATATAGAGGAGTACAGAAGGATATGCCATATAAAGATAAGGCATATATGAAATAGAATACAACTCTATCTCCTAATACAACTCTATCTCCTTAACATGTATATGGGCATGTTTCTTTTTTCTAACAAATGTGGCGTTGTCACTAGCAGGATCAGTTCCCATGTACAAGTAAAGGTTCTGAACATTCAGGTCCAGATTGCTGTACTGCATCACATGGGTCCCTCCTCCCTGGCATCCCTCCGCCTCCCTTTGTACTTGTACATATGTATATTCCTGTATGGTATGCTAATATAATATATGCATATCATTGTCATATAAACAGTACCTATCGACTAATCAGCAACTAGTCGGTCATTAGGAGGATAGTGTCGACTTAATAACCTTGCACACCGCCACTGCTATCTTGTCGTGTGGTCGGTGTCCAGGACCCAAAGGCCATAACATTATCAAACTGTGTTCTCTCACAAGAGATAAACATTGGGGAAAGAGGAAAATACAGAAATACCAGTCACAAAATTGAAAAGTTCACCCCTCCATATTGTATCTTTAGATTTACATTCCTCTAAATGCGAAGTCAGTTGCATTTTGCCCTTATAAAGTTTTATAAAACACAGTCGCACACACCACAGCTTTCTGTTTTATGTCGTCGAGAGGGATGGAAAGAATGCCCTATACCTCTATGGCATCATCACTCATCATCATGTCACCATCAGTTGCTGTGTTGCGCAGGTATGAGGGTCAGTAAGATAATGCTGTGGCTAAACTCCGCTAAACCACATTGAGAGAGGAGAAGGAGGCTGAGAGAGAGTCTAGAGAGTTATCATTTTCTTTTGTTGTAAATGCCACAGTAGTACAGTACTAATCGTGGGTGTTCCCAGCTGGGACTTTCACCGGCTTGGTCTTGTAGCAAAACTTTTTTTTTACCATTCTATACAAATTGGCAGGGCTCCTACCCATATTTCAAAAAAAAAATCTAGAAACAATATGATGATAAAGAGAGAGGTTAGAAATTGGTCAAAATTTATAAACTAAAAACTAATCACCCACACTAAGGGTACAATTTTCAATTATAAGGCATTTCTGTAGAGATCCAAAATATAGGGGTATTTTCATTGATTAAATAGTACAGAGATGGAAATTCTGTTGCAACAAAAAAAACTTCAGTGTCATTATGACAATAAATCAGCCAAAACAAGCATTGATGATGTGGCCAAACTGTTGCACAGAAAAACTGAAAAATCAAAGTGCTGGAGGACCCTTATAACCATTCAACTATCTGTGCAAAAGAAAAATACCTCACATAACAGCTACTATGGCTCTATTTAGTATCTGTATCACAATGGCTTTTCAAAAGCACTTATGTTGTTTCTATTCTTGGATAACAACTACTTGAAAGCATCTTTTTTGGAGGCAGATCTTACTAGAATCTGTAAAGATTACCATAAGTAATTAAATTCCACGGAGCTACACAGTAACCTCTAACCATAAATTGGCGCTAAGCAAAAGGTTGAATAATCAACCAACTCAGGAATGCAGGGATGAATGAGGAAATCATACTAGAGAGATGACTGCGAAATGAAGCTTGAACACCATGCATCAACTTGTCATGAATCATAAATAGTTAGAACAACAATTTTATCTTAACATTCTACCCCAAAACTTGGAGCACCTGATAGAGCATGATAACTCACTAGGCCTACATCTTAAGCAGGGGAAAAACATGGATATGTAATCCTAAACTAAACCTCAAGTACTAATAAACAGAACAAATACATTAGAACAACCGACATTTGAACTTGCTTTCACTTTTGCATTAATCTTGTTGCATAGCAGTAGATAAAAGTTAAAAAAAGATGCAAGAGACTTACAGTTTCAAGCATTTTGACTTCTTGCAGCTACAACGGTTGCATGAAGTGCCATCACCGTTATCAAACTTGAGTCTGCACAGTACTATTGCATTTCATGATTTGTCCAATGAAATGGTGTTGATGACATAAAATAATGGGCATATACATGGTACCTTTTCTTCTTGGGACTACCCTGACCAGACTCGTCATCAGCATTTGCAACCATGGTTGTCTGAGAGGAATCATCCTTTATAATATTTTGTTCATATGTTGGTGGACAAGAACCAATAGCACATGGGAGGTTGCTGGCTTGATTTATGGAAGTTTGAGCATCATGAGGAACTATTTTATCTTTCGGTATTGTGGCAAGGGCATTCAAATGCAAGCCAATACCAGGCAATGCACATGGAGGGGTTCTCGGAGGCTTTGAGTTGTTATCACCAGAAATGGTTTTGCGTCTGGGGGTAGTTGAATTTGCAGAATGATGATCTGAGGTGTTCTTAACACCTTTATTAATAACCCCAGCCTTTTCATTGAACAGGCAACGCCTACGCAATCCACGTAAATGCTGTGATAAGGCCTGCCAGAACAAGAAAACAAGTTATTTTGTATCCGTAAGAATAAACATTGATACATCAGTCAGATTAGCAAGAGATAGTAAAAGCAGGCACCATTATGCAATAGATTATACATGCAAGACTGGGTTAATTTTTATATTAAAAAGTGAGGAGAGACAGAGTTGAATGTTAATGACAAGGTTGTTAAAATGCGAACACCATATTGTAAGTGAGTATATCAAAATGAAAAAGTGCATGAAAGTAAGACCTCAAATCAACATTGGTTTGCTAAATCGGTTATGTTACATTTAATTTTCAAGCTCGTCACATTTTATATATACAAGCATTGTTACATTTATTTAGACAAATAGGCACTTGGCTATTATTCATTGGTAAAGCCAGCATGTGAATATTTCAAAAAATTTACATAGTAGCAAGAAGTATACATACATTTTGGTCCATTGGCATGTAATCACTGGGCTCATCGAGCTTGTTACAGACTTGATCATTTGAGACCAACTGACTTTGACAGTCACCAGGGAGCATTTGTGGAGTATAATCTGTTGCAGACCCTTCAACTGCCCCAGACCAGTAAAGATGAGGATCATGTGAAGAATTGTGGATGTAAGAGCCACTTGACCCACCAGTCAACAAGCATTTACAACAGTAGGCATTATCAGTATTTAATTTGTCATTCACTAACTGTGTTTCTGCCTCAAATGGTGGAGCTAATCTCAGCATATCACTACATACTTGGTGTGTAATCAAGTAATCCCCATCATATGCCACAAGCTCATTCTTATGTTGCTCATGTAGTTGGTTTTCATGAGCATTTCTTCCAGAATGTGATGAGTCCATTTTGTCTGGGCCACTCAGATCAAGGAGGACACCTTCTTGTTCTGTACACTCCTGGTCAGTAGTAAGATCTGTTTTACCATCATCATTTTGATTCTTATCACTTTCTGCACTGCCACCACCAAGCTGGATGGATTGAAGCAAATTACTTGTAGAATTTGATGTATTGTCAGAAGAATCAATGTAAGCCTCATTTAGGTAACAAGTAACACTGCAGTTTTCTGAAACAATGTTTTTGCACTTGATCAATCTAATAGAGCTTGCAGTCCCTATTCGAGTTTTGACACTGTTAGGAGAGTTTGATTCTTGCGAACGTTGAACAGAATCATCCCTGGTTAATATGACAAGACATATAGTAAGGCACTAAGGCTCAAGCCTAAACTTACCTGATCAGAAGTTCAGATCGCACACAAGCTAGAAAGTAATGTAAATTTACCTGATCAGAAGCTTAGATTCCTTTGCTGGGTTGTCATGTGGTGAGGCAAAGATTGAAGAAACAGGAGCCAAGTCTGATGACTTGAATAGATGCACATTGTGTGCTGAGTCTAGAGGTTTAGGTGGTGATATAGGAGAAAGACTATTGATGAAATTAAAGACAGGAGAGTCCTGCAGGTAGGAAAATCTAATTAGAAAGGGAACTACAGATCTTCATTTCATCACCACTTCATAAGTGAGTTTAGTTGCAAATAATTCTACATGCTATCCAATCCAAACATAAGAAGGTTACAAAATTAACAAATGCGAGAACAGTATGGGAATGCCTAAATGCCAATACATTATGGATCAACCAAATCCAAACCATAACTTCCACCAGCAAATGCGCAATCTTCCTATGAAGAAAAACTCACACCTAAATAGGCATTGAAAACATCTTTTTTCTAAATCATATATAAACCCACCGCACCAAGAAAACACGCAGCCGCACAGGCAAAATCCCAACAAGTCCAAATGAAATATTTCTTAACGGAGGGAATGCGTCAGCACTTATATACTCCATTCACATCAAAGTGATAAAATGGCTGCATACCCAACACAAGCAACTCCATGTGTAAGTTTCTTTCTGAAAACCATAACCCAGTTATGTCTTCTGTTAACGAAGGCACCAATCTTGCTGGCAATCCCTGAAGGACCTCGAACAGCCTAGACCGAATAGCTAATCAATTTAGCAGGGATATTTCAGCATTTGCCACTGTAAAGATGTGCGTATCAGGATTTGCCACTCCATGTCTCACCGACAGGTTTCATCATGACCAGGTAATATGCCTAATCAAACTCTCACGTCGAAGCTAAAGGCAAACAACCTGCATTCCCCCATGGATATGCACAGCAACGACTGAACCAAACTGACCAGATCGGGGCGCACTGCTGCGAAACACGGATCTATACACTGGTTCACCAACTTAAACCTCCATCTCTTAACAACGCGTGCATGAAAGCGTCTAATACTCCGAGAAAAAAAAACGAAGAGGGTAATCGAAACCAACAGCCGACCTCCCCGAACTCGCCAAACCAAGAACCTTATCGAATCCCCAACGAAGATGCGCGAAACAGCATGCGAGACGGAATCAAGCCCCAACCTCTCCTCCGAGAAAATCCCTCGAATCCCTCGATTCCAGCATCGCAGGAAGCTCGGGGGGAATAGACGCGTTAAAACCCTAATCGCCCGCCAAAAGCATCCCCTTAAACCCCCAACCAATCGAACGAATCCAACCCTCAAAACCTCCCAGAAAATGAGAGGGAAAAAAACCAAAAGCGGGAACCAAATCCGCGCCGCCGCCACCTCTAACCCGAGGAGCAAACCAGCCGCCGACCCCAAAGGCATTAACCCACGAATCGCCCCCAAAAAGTCGCCCCCAAAAAAACAGGGGAAAAGCAGGACAAGCGGCCCGTTGACGAGACGCGGACCTCGAACCCGGCGCCGGCGCCGGCGCGGGGCCTATCCGGCGTGTCCATGTCCTCCGGCGACCCCGCGGGGGATCTCCCGCATCTGCCTCCCTCTCCCGAACCTCTCGGCCGCCGCTCTCCTATTCTATCGCCTTCTATACTACTGATGAGCATGAGTACCACCTCTCCACTAATTTTACTGGGCCTGCCACGAGGGCTTCCTTCGACCTAGTTTGGGCACGCACGTCAGCTGTGGTAATATATTTGGGTATGTTCTTTTTTTACTATAATTTTTAATTTATAATTATAATTAATATCTTTTAATCTTAATCTTAATGTGGGCGTCTATACGAATTAACTGAATGCCAGAGTCGATAAACTTCCTTAAAAAGACACGACGACGAAGCCGTCCTATTTATTTATTCAAGAAAAGTCATAAACCATAAGTTAAAAAGAATGAACTATAAAATTGTATGTAACATGGAGAATAGAAAAGGAGTAAAATGTTGTCTACTACTTAAGATACGGTTTTATAAATAGCTTTTTACCGTGTATATTATATATAGATAACTATATAAACAACTTATTAATTGTACGAGTCTATTACGGTGGTGCTCATTTAGGCTTATAAGTTCAGATTTTTAGGTTTTTTTCACTGTAGGAGTTGAAAATGTATTGTACTTGCTGATAGCATTTTTAGGATAATTAAATTTAAAAATAAAAATAAAAAATATCATTATGAACAATGCAAAGAAATAAAGGCAAAAAGAAAAGGTAAAAAACCTGAAAAGCCAAACAAGACGAAATTAAGAAGTTAAAAATCAGAAGTAAAAACTCGTTAGAGTAGACCCTACGTATATACAGATAATCTATTATATAAATTATCTTTAGTCAAGTATATAGATAATGCAAAAATATATTATAGATAATCATTATCTATATCATTATACATACAATTATACCCTACTGCTACTCCTGACTACTGTTTTCACCACTGGTCTATGCGTGTGGTCGGATGCGTTGCAGCCGTGGGTAGGATGCCCATTTTTCGCAGGTAGGGCCGACGGGTCAGTGGGACGGCGATGGTATTTTTGGCTAACAGGTGGGTACTAGTGTTAACGTGCACCTAATTTACGCACACGCGTTTGAACGTGCGTTTTCCAACATATCGTCCCTACGTGGTCAGAACCAGTACTACCACGCTCCACTAAACCCTACTATCAACCGTGTAGAATCAAAGATAATTGAGTAAGGTGGTGATCGTTTTAGTGATGGCTTCTAATTTTTGGCTCAAATTTCACTGTAGTTGACTGAAATTTTACTGTAGCTGAGTTAGTGGATAGTGTAGTGAATAGTAAAAAAAAGCTGAAGCTAGAAACTGAAACCGAAAAAAGCCGAAATGATCAGAGCCTAAAAAGGGTGAATAGAAGGTTTTTAAATTTTTAACTAAAACAAACATGGTTTTTAAACAAGTATGAACTAAAGTTCATTCTGCACAATTCACACTCTAAAAGTTATAATTCTCACTACGACACCAACAATCTAAGTCTGTGCAAGATGCAGATATACAATTCTAACTAGATAAATCAAGCAATTAATCACTACAACCACACGATGGATTTACCATGTTAAATACATGTCTCCTGCTCTTCTATTCATCTACTTATGCCGTGTGTTTTATAACAAGGAAAAATAAATAACTGGCCTGAATAGCATCTTATCAAATGGATAAAAGTTCTGCCATGAACATCCTGAAATTAATCTGTATACTTTTCAAGTATTGTTGAGATACTTTACCAAACTACCAACACCACATGGATTGCAACGCCCTGATCTTCTCATGGAGAAGCTAATACTGTTTTCTCATGGTGTGTATAGTTAAACTGTTGGATTGGGGAGAAGATGGCTTTGCAACAGAAACAGAAACTTCTGCTCTGCGAGCATCTTTTAAGCAGGAGGTTGCTGTTTGGCATGAGTTCAGCCATCCAAATGTTGGTAAGGTGAACATTTGTGCTCCCAGTAATCCTTACTCTGAATCCATTCGCATGCGCATTCGCATAGTCTGCTGTATAGCACTATGCTACTCATTCACGTAGCTTCTTTAGCAATGTTAGTTCAGGACTGACATTTTTTGGTGCTGCCTTCTGTAGAGGCTTTGTTCTTGTGATCCATTTCAAAAATTTATTGAAGTGTTTTATTTTCTTTCTTGCAGTTCGTCGGTGCGTCAACGGGTACCAGGTCTGTGGTAAAAGCCATCTTCTCCCCAATCCAACAGTTTAACTATGTTAAACAGCAAGCGTCTCGTCTGCTGCTGTTCACCAGGTTTGTTTTCAGCAGTTGGATCCACTGTCGCTGTTGTTGAGCCCTTGCAAACAACGTCGACGATTTTCGTGCGTGCGTGCGCAGGACTCGCGGCCGGAGATCCCACGCTGCTGCCCAGGCGCAACGGCGAACATCATGCGGAGGTGCTGGGACGCGAACCCGGAGAAGCGGCCCGACATGGACGCGGTGGTGCGGCTCGTCGACGCGAGCAAGGGCGGCGCCATCATTGCCTGTACTTCTCTCTCTCAGGCCTCAGCCAATTCTGGCTTTGCGTTCTTCCATGGATTCGTACCGGAAGCGGCCTTGTGTTGTGCCGATTGCAGCCGCGACACGACGATGATCTCTGTTAGCTCATTTTCTACAGCGGTGCGATGGTGTCTACACAGTACAGAGAGTTTGGACAGTCCTGCTTGCATTCGTCGTGTCCTAGGCTCGTTTATGGTTTATAGCTTTTTTATAAATAAATAATTAGGATAGCTTTTTTGTAGTATTCTTAAAATAATTTAGCATGATAATGTTTTTAAAATGACTTATCATTGTTTTGTTTTGTTCAAATAAACACTTATATTAGGATCAAAATTCATCAGCTGCAATCATAAATCATCATCCGCAGGAAGAGCCCGTGTTCTTGTTTTTGCTTATCCTATGCAGTTTGCACCTGTTTAGAGGACGTTTTGCATTAACTTTTACTGTGTTGGTTTTTACTGATGACTTTTGGTTCTGGTTTATGACTTTTTGCTAAAAATAAATAGTAGTGGTCAAAATAAGTGGCTTTTAGAAAGATAGGACGAGCGGTGCAAAAAGTAAGAGAGAGATACGTGCGTGCGACGGAAGCAAGAGGGATGGGGTGGATGATGCACCCATGATTCCCTATGTTATCCCCGAAACAAGATGGTAGCAAGAGGAGTGTAAAAGTCACTTTAAGAAATTGGTTGTTTATATTGACTTTTCTAAATAAAAATTAAAGATAAAAGTCAATACGAACAATTTAATTTGGTCCTAGATATTGTTCTAAAAAAATGCTCTTAATGGTTCAGAAGAACTATGTGTTATTTTCTCAAGGTTCTCATGGAAATTGCGTGATGAAGTGATCTGCTTTTTTTCTTTGAGCGAGGATGAGTTGATCTTTTTTCCAGAGGAATCTGTTTTTTTTCTCCAGAGGAATGAATTGATCTGCTGTGCTGTGTGGATCCTTGAACTCCCGCGTCGGTAGGCCGGCCAAAACAACGATCTCGCATGTTCGATGGGCCTTGTTAGCCCGAGCGGCAGTGACCGAGGAGTGAGCCAACAGCCCAACAGGACAGGCCGTACACCCGTATGCATAATCGTATACTCGTCCGAACGTTAGGTCCGTATACGTCGGCCACAAGCAGATCTAGCTGCGCAAGGATACATACAGTAGTGTAGACAATTATTGTTTATAATTTTTATGCAACTTATAGATGGCACTAAAAATAGCTCTTATAATGTGTTATTCTGAAGAAGCTAAAAGCTATAGTTGACTAATGCATTGAGAGACGTCTCAGTTTTCTATGCTCTCTCTCCTCAGTGCCATCTCGTATCCTATATAGCAAACCTGTAGCTAATTGTTTTTAGCTATGGCTGATGTTTTTTGACTGAAAATAAATAATAGCAATTAAAAAAGTGGATTTTAGAAGTAGAGAGCTAGCAGTGCGTGAGACACTTGTGAAATGCTCCATAGTTGGTAACTCTGTTATTTTGGTTAGCAAACAAAATGGAAAACATGTTTTAGATTTGGGTGAGTGGTTGTAGAAACTGGTGCAGTTGCATAAGACCTTGATTCGTGGTGGTCTCGCCTGGGTGATCTAAGTACATTCATACGATCACACATGCCTTTTATGGGAAGACAACATAATAAGTTATGGTGTTATAGCGATCAAACCATAGGTGGTTGTTGTAAGTATTTTGAGTTAGTGCAGGCACGAAGGGAATCTATATTTGTTGGGACCTTGCGGTTAGGTAAAGTTTATTAACACATCATATGAGTCTTGAGATATCAGAGGGTATTTCTCGTCTTAAGAAGGTATCATAGTGCAGTTGTTGTTAGAGGTAATGTAAAAGTTTCGTCGTAAACTCTTAAATCAAGTACCAATGATATTGCATGATATGTATAATATGGTGGGATGTTTATATCGTGTGGGTAAAGTGTGTAACATTTGCGGAGTGTTAAATCTATTCGAATAGCTGTTTCATCGATTATGGACATCGCTTGCTTACATCTCACAATTAGTATATTTTATGTTTTACATATATTGGAAAGGGTGCGGACAAGAAATTCACATGGTGTAGTCGGCAAAGGGGTATTTGTCGTTGTTCAGTATTAGGGCAGCAAGCCCATGCATGGTTATAATTATTACTTAATTATGTTATCTCATTACTTGCTTATCAATGTCAAATGCTCTTACATTTGTCGGTTTCAATCTATTATTCGTTATTGCAAATAAAAAGACCATGTTGTGCTAAATCAAAACTAGTCTAGTTAGCCTCCTTTGACTAAGCTTGCATGATAATATACGCCGCTTAAAGGTTTTGCGGAGTACATTATTGTGTTGACGATTATTTGTTGGATATATTGAGAGGATGTAGAAAAAGATCCGTCTTATAGTTACTTTTACGCAGTGGGTTTTGACGATGATAACGCTGAATACTAGGGTCTTAATCCCTGATCAGCTGTCTATGGTTAGGCTGCGGCGTACTCACTGGTTTTGGTGCCTTCTGTTGCATCTTTAACCGTGTTTCCGCTGTTAACTTTTGCCATGTAAACTATTGGTGTCCCTACCCCCCAAAAAAAAACTTGTTATGTAGTGCATACACACGTACTATCATCGCAGGCGATATCTGGTAATGCTTGCAACCAGCGTCGGCGGAATTAAAATGAGACGCTTGCTGTTTAAGTATTCCTCGATGCCATCAGAGTCGACTGTTCCTTCTTATCTATCTATCTATCTATCTGTCTATCATTAGCAGCATCAAAGGTTGGGTCGCCGCGGCAGCTGTTAGTGGGATGATCATGCGATGATCACATAAACAAAAACCAAGAGCATTTGATCCGCAAAGTTATGGGATGGCAAGAATAATCAGGATTATAAAATTTTTAAGACCAATCAGGATTATACATTGTATTAGACAGCGCCAGATATTAAGACTTATACTGTCCTATTTTATGTTAAAAGCCAAAAAAGAAAAATACAGCAGCTTTTTCCAGTGCTGCATCGCGAGCAGAAAGCTGAAGCACAAGCGCAGGCTTGCACGAACAGCTGGCTATTCATTGAGATTTTGATGAGTTAAAGCAACTTAAAACAGCTGGCTTGGCTTGCCATGCTGATACAAGCGCAGATTCGTGTGTGCGTGCGTGTGTTGCTCTCTCACCGTGAACGTCTCTTTCTTTCCCACTTTCTGCACCCTAATAATTCCTCTCCCGTACAAGAAAGCATTAAAAAAAAAGGCCTCTCATGTTGTGTTGTGCCCAAGAGCACGTCGCCACCTAGTTGTCGTGATCAAGCCGGGCTAATGCTGCACGAGATAAGGCTTAGGGTGCACGCGCGGATGTGCCAATCTGATGCTGACCAAGCCAGCCACCGCTGCCGCGGTTGCCTACCAACGCTCCAGTTAATTGCGACTTGCGCGTGGCTTTAGGCCTACTCGTATCAGCTGTAACTGGTGACTTCGGATATAGTTGATAGTTTTTAAGTTAAAAAATAGATAATAGTGATTAAAAGAGATAGTTTTTAGAAGAAGAAGATAATGATGTGGAAATAAGAAAGAGATGTATGTACGGGACAGGAGCGAGAGGAGTGGGATGTACAAAACGTCCATGACTCTCTGTCTTATCTCTGGAGTGAGACATAGACGAAATGAGTGAGGAAGCCGTTGGTAACGTTTGGTTTTCTAGGGTCTCGTTTGTAACGTATCGGTTTTTTCTTCAAGAATCCTACAGTAATTGAACTATTTGCTTAGAAATCTTGCATCTTGTGGTCCGTACATATTGGCTCTTGGGTTTGGTTTATAAATAGTAACAGATTATAGAGAGACACTCTCGTATAATTTTGGTTGATACAAATGAAGTCATAACAATATAGGTGGGTTTTTTAGACTAAGACTTATGGCTTATGGTTATGGTTTTTTAATTCTAATCTTTTTGTGAGAAGCAGTACGTAGAGAGAAATAATCGTATGCAAATTTGGCCGATACGGCTGAACTCGGTACAGTTTGTGCTACAATTTACCTGTAGACACCACCTTAAAAAAACACACCGTCTAACGGCAAGTTACTGTAGAAATAAAAATCAAAACATAAACCTAAAAGAACTAAACCTATATATTACAATCGACTAGTATTTTCTATCAAAAAAAAAAACACTCCGACTCCAAAAGCCAACACATAGATCGTCCATGTAGCAGCAGTGAACATCATTTTCGGCGCATTCTCCAGGCTTCCAGCTTCCCAGCGATCACCGGTTGCTTCTGAACCCGTTCAGAAACTCGAAAGCGGCCTGGTGCAATGAACGCAAGTCGCCATCGCCTCATGCCATCTGTCCACCACCACCACCCTGTAAGCTGCCAATTTTGCTGCGGCGCGTCTCTAGTTTGCTCATCGCACATCGGCGTCGCTCTCGCTTGTCGTTGCTGCTGCTGATGGCGGCAGTTCGTGGTGCAACGGAAGAAAGCGAATTCTGCTGGTTCCAATACGTACAACGAGCGTCACTGTCCCCGATCAGATGGGCTTCTCCCATCGCTGGCGATAGACCTGCTACAGTAAAATTATTTTTTTTGATTTTTTTCGTTTTTTTAAAAATTTACTTATACTTTTATTTTCGATTTTTTTACATTTTTCTAAATTTATTTATACTCAATAAACCAACTCTGCTACAGTGTTTTTTCAGCCTGCTACAGTGTTTTTTCAGCAAAAACCAAAAGCCATCGCTATTCCGATCACCCCCTCAGTAAAGTTCCGTGAAATACTACCAAACTTTGTGAATCTTTTGAGGTACTACATTTAAAAAAAAAGATATTATAGGATACAACCATACACCAATCTAAAAGTTATAGCAAAATTCAGATGGATCCTTCTCGACTTATCGACCAAAGTGGCACACTGAAGTATAAGGCCATGTAGAATCCATGGGTAGAGTTCACCGTGAACAAAATCCTACCACGGCTTATCGATACAAGTAGTATTGCATAACGAACATCACACAAAATCTATAAATATATATGACGACATAAACTTACGGATGCGATTCAGTTCGACTTAAATAAGTTGGTTTATGGATTATTTTATATCATAGTTAGTTTATTTTTCACTGTAACTGATGGCTTATTCAACGTAATTAAATTTAAAAAAAATAAAAATATATTAGCCAATCACAAACACTTGTATCTGAAGGACGGCAAGACATCTTACATATTCAAGTTTCTAGTGTATTTATTATATACCTCAACTAAAAAATTGCAATTTTTTTTAAAAAATTCTATATATATTTTAAGGACACGGCAACATCAATGATATAGGTTCAGGTTTTCGGCAGCGCCGTTCTCCTATAAATCGTCGTCCCCAACACGTCACGCAAATCCAAACCCAATTTCAAGTCACAAACCTAGTAAACTCTACGAGCGAAGGCAGAAGCAGCAGCGGGAGGAGTAGGGCGAGATGGTGGGGAAGAGTGGCGGCGGGGATGTTGGCGAGGCGGTGCGGCGGTGGGTGCAGGCCGGAGGGGGGCGGCTGGTGCTGGACGGCGGGCTGGCGACGGAGCTCGAGGCCAATGGTGCCGACCTCAACGACCCGCTCTGGAGCGCCAAGTGCCTCCTCTCCTCCGCGCACCTCATCCGCAAGGCAAGCCGGAGCGCCAAATCCCCCACCTTGCAGTTCCTCTATACTCTTGTTTCTTTGCCATTTAGTTCTTGGGATTCGTCAGTTCTTTCTAGCATTGGATCATTGTGCCCTGTTATTTAGAGAATTTAAAACATTAGACTGGAAACGACGATGTGTTTTGAGGAAAACTAGAAGTGACGGCAGTGTCCACCTTGATTCTTGACGTGGACGAGTTTCTAAAATCTAATCTTACTATTAGATGGGAAACAATTAACAACCAACTCAGCTGAACAATTCAAGATTATGAAATCGTTAGGTCACTAGTTTACAAGTAGGTACTAGGAAACGATTCTTTTCTGATCGTTAGGTCACTGGTTTACAAGTAGGTAGTAGGAAACGATTCTTTTCTTTCTCCTAGATACTGGAAATGTCCCCACAGTTCAATTATAGTAAGGTAGTGTACTACATCATGAACTGGGCAATAGCACGTCATGCTATCATAGGCTTTGGCAAAGAATTCTTTTCTTTCTTTCTTTTCGACAGGCTTTTGGATGGTAAAGAAGGAAAATTCAGCAATTTGTCGTGTTTCTACTTCTGCGGACTGTCTGGAGTTACAAATTTGATGAGCATTTGAAGGACATAACTCGATGAAAAGCGCCAAGTGTGCAAAAGCAGGCTTAGTGTTGTAGAATAAAGTAAATGCCAGCTGCCAAACTTGATCAGGCCCATTCCGGAATCAGGAGAAAAGTTTATGCCACTTGTTGAACTTATTCTGAGTATTTTGGAATGATGTTCGATCCTTATTCAAAAGTACATTTAAAGTCTTCATAAGCCAGGCTAGACTTGAGACTTTCTAGCATGCCCTGAGCCTGGGGTTTAGGGCTAGACCCGCTGGGCCTGAGTTTTATGGACCAAGTGGCCTGGCCTGAGCCTGGTTGTTTTGAACTTGGCCTTGTTTACCCAACTTGAACCCGGCCTGGCTGCCCTGAATGCAACAGTACTTTTGCAATCTTAGTCTGTGCCCGTCATATGCCCCGGTCTGGTATAGACGGATAGTTTTACTTTGGCATTGGACAAGTGCTGGGATCAAGTCCTGGACTCTTGAGATTCAGGACCCATGTTTGACCTGACCTGTGGAGTATGGATGTGAGCGTCCAGGTGACTTCAGATGATAATTATATACTGGTGTGAATTTATTGGCGAACTATGCAGTTACTGTTAGGTGAACCTGCTAGGTGCAAACTAAAATTGAAACAGACCTAAATTCATTTTAGCAGTTTACTTTATTCTCAGTTGCTTGAGTTTTCACATCCCCTTTTCCTGTAGTTATCAGAGCTTACTATTTTTAATTCGAACAATACTTCTTGTGCATATAAATAGTCACTTACAGATTGCCATAGCAAGTTAATACTTAATACTATGCATTTGATGGAAACAGGTCCATTTAGACTACCTGGAAGCAGGTGCAAACATTATAATCACAGCATCCTACCAGGTTCCAAGACATGCTTTCACTCATATTTCTGTTTCTGTGATATTTTGTGAACAGTATTAACAGTCATTTTGATGTTGCAGGCTACCATTCAAGGGTTTGAGTCCAAGGGATTTTCGAAAGAAGAAAGTGAAAAATTACTAACAAAGAGTGTTGAGATTGCACGTGAAGCGCGTGAGATGTTTCTGAAGGAACATTCAGATCAATCCACTCCCATGCAACATCCTATTCTCGTTGCAGCTTCCATAGGAAGTTATGGAGCTTATCTTGCTGATGGTTCTGAATACAGGTATTTGATTACTTAACATAGCACATGTTCTCCCATATTGCTTCTGGGCAATAACCTTTTTTTTCTGGCTATAACTAGTGGGGATTATGGCGAAGATGGTACACTAGAATTCCTGAAAAAATTTCATCAGCGAAGGCTTCAGGTTCTTGCAGAAGCAGGTCCTGATTTGATTGCTTTTGAAACAATCCCCAACAAATTGGAAGCTCAGGTATGCTAAACGTTACTACTTGCATTGGGGATGTGCTGCTTCACATTTGACAGTACATTCTTGTGAAATAGTCTCTGATGGTTGGCTCATGGGTCTTTAGGCATATGCTGAACTTCTCGAGGAATGTAACATAAATATCCCTGCATGGTTTTCCTTCACCTCAAAAGATGGAGTTAATGTTGTGAGTGGAGACTCATTAATTGAATGCGCTGCTATTGCTAATGCATGTGCAAAGGTTGGTGCAGTTGGAATAAATTGCACACCTCCAAGATTTATTCATGGCCTGATACTCTTCATTCGGAAGGTAATATAGCACCGTACATTCCTTTTAGTTACAAACGAATGCAAATTGAGCTTCCATCCTTTGCCCATGTTGCACAAAATGTGCATGCCGTTTTGAGTGTTTTTTTGCTCTTGCACAAATCATATCAACCAAGTCAACTGCTGAGCAAGTTGCAGTTCGCGTTGTTTGACTAGCTGTGCTGCATTACAACAGGTCACAGACAAGCCGATTGTGATATATCCCAATAGTGGAGAAAGATATGATGCTGTGAAAAAGGAGTGGGTGGTAAGTTCGTCTCAAGGCACTTACCAGAAAATCAAATCCCCCCCCCCCCCCCCAACACACACATATTTTTTTTGTTCCACCTGAGGTAGAAAGGTGAATGTAAATAGGATGGATGAACAGCCACAACAATTGAATATGTGCTTCCCAAAGTGCAAGCAAAACTGTAGCACCGCTCTAGTTAAAGACATAAGATAGCGAAAAAAACAATACCTTATTCTTTTCTTGTAAATTCATTTGCATAACAGTTCAACGGTCCATTTCTTATCCTCTCTTGGTTACCACTTCCTCATACACAGAATCCATCCTCTAGTATGTCCAACCAATATAGTATGTCACATTAAACCTGAGGTTGGTCTAAAACTCTAAAATGCTAAATATATGCTTCATTTGCTGTGCAGGAATCCACTGGTATGTCAGATGGTGATTTTGTTTCTAATGTAAGCGCATGGTGCAAAGATGGGGCTGCCCTTATAGGGGGCTGCTGCAGGACAACTCCAAACACCATCAGGGCCATAAGTAGATCTCTTGACCAAGGTTACTCTGCACCGCACTTACCTGTGGCATAGAGTTGCACCCTCCAGATGTGTTACTCCTGGTCTTACCTTATGAACATGTCCTGGAGATTCCGTACTAGTGGCATGATATACTCTTGGTGATACTCTTGCAAATGAGATGGTCGTTCACTTATATTTGTGAATAACGGTGTATCTCTTCTGAGTTCTTAAGTTGCCCTACTTGGAGGTACAATCAGTCAAGGATTAGCATGAAGTAACAGTGAGTTCTACTAAGGAGTGAGCGGAACAATCTGCGGCGAAGTTCATGAATCTTATTAGCTATTAAAATGTAAGACTGTATGTTATACAGACACTCGAGTTGTTGTGGAGATGTTATCCTGCAATAAGCCTTTATGTTGTGTACTACTACTGCCTGTGAACTCTGCTATGTTACACCATACGTTTTGTCTTATAACTATGTATCTCCCTCTGAAAATGAGGATCTTATTACTCTCTTGCCAGCAGTAGACTTCTGTTGAGGGTACTAGGACTGCCAAATTATCATCACTCTCTACAGGATTATCACTGATATTCCATATATTTTGCACATACAAGGGTGCATCTTACAATGCCACAGATTAACCAGATGTTCTTCGATCCTCGGCTGCATTATAACATCTGTGGTTTTGTTCCGCAGAGGTCTAACCGGCCCCGGAATGGGAGGGAATTCAGAACCATACATACTACCATATAAGCTATCATTAGTAAGGTGCCCGAAAATTACAACGGGTACAGAAAGAATGAGACATATTATTAAACATGATTCAAAAATCAGACAATGAACAGCAATCTTATCGTACATTACCGAGTGCCTGTTGGGTGCAACTGAAATTCAAACTTCATGCAACTGTGCAATCATACTATGAAGAAAAAAATTGTATTCAGTAACAATAACAGAGGGGGTAGTTGACTCATCGAGACAACAGACATATCATGGGCTAATCAGATAAGACTTAAATTGGTGTGAAAGATGGTCTTAGGATGATGAATCCCCTAATTGTTTCGGTTTTTTTCGGTTTCAGTTTCTAGCTTCAGTTTTTTTTTCACTATTCACTAACTCAGCTACAGTAAAAAAAAATCAAAAACTATCGCTAAAATGATCACCTCCAGTACTACTCCCCCTGTCTAATTTTATGGAACATATTTTTTGAATGGCCTTATCCATACACACACACACACACACGAGGCGACGTAGTTGCTGGGTGGAGCTGAGGTACACGGTGCTAGTTCCGGTGCTTACGATCTGCCGCAACCAAAGATGGAAGAAATATCAAAAAAGAAAAACCAAAGATGGAAGAATTACAAAGGCTGGAACGCCAGCTGGCATCCTCGCAGTTGCAGGGAGGCTTGGCAGCGGCGTCTCACACCACAGCACGTTGACACCAGAGCCCGACGACCATCAGGCGCTCCATCTCCCGCTCGTTGAATCCTCCGTCCAGTCGAGGTTCGGTCGCAGGCAGCAAGGATCGTTCCCCTGTCGTACCACGACGGGCCGCCGGGTGGATCATGGTGTTGTCATGTAGGACCACGACGGGCCGCCAGCCGCAGTCCATTTGTAGATGGCGCTAACTCGGAATTTTTCCTTAAGTATTCAAGATTATATTCTCAATATCTACAGAGGTGCAGAACACAGAATCTTCAACTAAAAATCAAATCAACTAGCTCTAATCAACAAAACTTAGAATCTAACCCTTCTCGGTGGTCTGACCGATCTCCAAATAGCGGTCTAATCGGCCTTATAATGACGATCTAACTGGTTGCTACAGTAAAATCAGAGCAATAAATATTATTTTTAGCCTGACTTCAAAGATCAAAATTGAGATAATTTTTTTTATCCGTAGATCTAAATAATATACAATTTTGCACAGATTTTCTTTAGGTTATTGTAAACCTATTCCAATAAACGATCATGAAAATCAAGACCAAAGTTGAAATCTTTTTCAGTTTATTGGAAGATTGCACCAAAACTAAGCCAAAATTCTAAAATGTGAATACAACTTGCTTGTGAGGAGATAATAGCCAAGATAACTTTAGATATATTTTTACATGTCATAGCAAGCTAGAACACCAAAGAATTCAATCAAAAAACCCTTCAACCAAGAAATCACTCGAAGAGACTAAAATCAAACAAAAATAGGTTTCTTTATAAATTTGCTATCAAAATGACATATGATAGGAGATTAATTTTCAGAGATTATCTTCATCTCAATCACCTTCTTGGTACAACAAGATCAAGAAGTGAGAAGAGGAAAGATCAAAACCAACAGAAATAAGAACAAATCAATCAAAATAAGAAATAAATATGAAAATCATCAAAGATTGATGTATTGATTGCTTGAGAGGGATAATTTTACATCCACATCACCTTGGAGGACAGAAAACACACCATATACTCAAAATCCTAACTCTAAAATATCAAAGCACGAGAGAGATGGATTGGATGATTAACTATATGTCTCTATCGTAACCCTCTTTTATAGATAGGCTAGCCAGTCCCATCCATCCTTTAGTGGATACTATCTACTTAGTACAATAGGAGAAATCCATTAACCCCACACATATAGATTTTAACTCACACATATCACTCATGCATGCTTTTCACAGCGCATAAGCACGAATCCATTAATTCTTTTGTCTTGATCCGTTATAATTAAACCAGCTCCACTTTGACCTAAACTGCTCTCCAACGTGTCACTCGCGCTGTGGTTTTGATCCAAGGTGATTTCCAGTATTTTGACCAAATTACCAAAATATCCCTTGTTGACCTGGTCATCACCAACCATTGTAAGCAATTGTCATGCTTTCTATGTGTATGTGCACCACTAGTTTGACACATGTCGCCAAGTCTCTCCTGTTCTGGTTCTACCGAACCACAGCTCACTTGGACCATGCTCTTCTTTTGACATCTGGGTGATTAATCTCTTCATGCTCGCTTTGATTGCACCATGCTGTCTAATATCCTATGTAGGGGTGCAAAAGAAGCGGTTAATTTTCATCCGACCAACCGTCCAAAGGTTTATGAAATGAATACGGAATGGAGAAATAGGTATCCAGTATTATCTGTATCTGACTATGAGAAAAATATGAAATAGGATATAAGATGAGCGATATCCATCCATATTCGCTCCAATTGCACCCCTATGTAGGGATGCAAAAGAAACAGATAATTTCTGTCTGACCAACTATTTGAAGGTTTATGAAGCGAATACGAAATAGAAAAATGGTTATCCGGCGTTATTTGTATCCGACTCCAACTTCGAAAAAATAGAATAGAATACAGAATAAGTAATATTCGTCTGTATTCACTCCGATTGCACCTCTACTCTTCTGTAGCCTACTCTGTATAAACGTCACTCAAATCTGAAATCTGAATTACTTCTCTGTTAACTTCACTGTGTGCAGAGTACAGTACTCCGAAACCTGAATTGGATCGTGGATGCCATCTTGTTAACTTTTAGTATTGCACGCCACCGTCAGTAAACAGATTTTGCCTGATGACTGATGTAGCTGGAAAATTTGCATCAGGCATGATGGAGGCTCAGGTTAGCTCTGCTGTTGATGACAAGGTCAGAAAAGGAAGTCAGAAAAGGATTCTTCGGGCAGAAACTAAGACGACACATCACGGCCTCCAAGTTCCAACGCTTCCCTAACCACTCCACACGACCTTGCCGAGATAAGAAACAATGTTTACTCATCTACTCTTCTGCAAAAATATTTGTTTCCAGCTCAAACCGGCCAGGACTTCTGCAAACCTGACCGGGTGCAGTTAAAAAGAAACTGCACCGACGACACACTTTTGAAATGAATTCTTCAGCAGCAGAACATTCTGAGCGTTCTGTTCTCCGCACAGCACACTTTCTCATTCTTCCGATATCTGCGCAATAAAAAAAACTAAGCTTTGAACTGGAGTTCATCTTTTTTAAGGACCGTAAGCACGGTCGTACCGTTTATCATGCTCTCTTTTTTATCTGCATCCTGCACCTCTCTGAATTTGATAGGAACTTGCCTTGTCTGAGTGCTATTCCGGGTTATGAGTAACATTTGGATTTAATTAACAAACTGGTAGTGATAGGAGCAGGTACTAGACTTCCAGGGGCACTAGAGTGTCATGGGTGGTACTCACTATATATGTGGTATTTTTCTAAGCCAAAAATTGGCCGGCAAAGGTACATCATTCAAATGACATTTCACATGGTCCAAACTCCAAAGTTTAGATTATGTATCTGCTTAAGACAGGATCTAAGCCAAAAGATAATGATGAGCATAGCTTTCTAAACCACTATTGTTAAAAAGAACTTAGCCTTACTTCCAGAGTTAGTACGCTGACTCTGAAAAGAGTCATCCATATTCGCTTGATCTAAACACGCTCTTAAGAAAAATCTGCATGTACACACCAATCAGGACACAGATGTCGAGTCCTTTTTGTCATACAAGAAATTGAAAAACACAAAACCTACCTGACCCTAGAATCCTGATCAGCTAGGTGCACAATTAGAAAAAGAGAATTAACACAGCATAGTACCTTCATTAGGATCCTAGCAACGGTGCCCCTGACAGCTCATCGGTCAGGACGACAAGATCCTGCGTCCGTTTGCGCCTTCCCGCTCCACCACCGGCAATTACACCGCCGACAGCCAGTACAAGAAGAACCTCGGCGAGCCCCTGTCCACCCTCTCCACGGCCACCTGCAGCAACGGCCGGTTCAACACTCTTCTTGTGTATCAGACAGTATGGTGCACCACTGAGACATCTTCCTTGCTGAAACGACAACAGATCGGTGCTTTTGTATCAGATCAATTCTTGTGAATAATTGATTTTGACAATCTTTTGAGGTGTTTCCAATTCTTGTGAATAATTGATTTTGACAATCTTTAGAGGTGTACGCTATTTACGAATGCGTATCGGCTTGATTTTTGGCTGACGTAGTGGACAGAAGTTACACACTGATACACAACTACAGAAACGAAAATACGGCTATTAACAATGGCCGAAGATTTTTGCCATCTCATTTATCATCGTCCCGCCAGAGAAAAGGGACCTCAGAAAAGTGCCGCTTCCCCCACCGAGAACCCACCCAGCCTCTTCAGTTTCCTTTGCCTTCTTCGATAGGATCACAGCACAGGGGAAGTGCAATCGAGGGTCCTCCATAGACTGCACATGGCACTAAACAGCAGTGGCAACTGGAGTGTCAGGGTGAGCACCCCATTCGGTCCATGATCCATCGTATACTGCAACGTCGGTTTTGCCAAGGCGATGGAGACCCTAATTAAAATGAGAACATAGGGTTTAGCAACACAATTTACCATCGACAAATAAAATCTTGCGATCTCAAGTCCAAGGTGATCTTAGCGTCTTACCAAAGCTAATATACATGCTGTCACACCAGTGCCACAAGAGGTCACGAGAGGTTGATCAAGTGATATACCTGATGGCAAATCACACCAAGGTAATTACAAACATTGTCACAGCTATGGCCCCAATTCTATTTTTAACTCTCAGCTATTGCAGTTCTACATTAAATATCACAAAACAAAATAAAAATAAAAAGGGTGCCAGCAACGACCAACACAAAAATATAAGAAAGCGTAACACAAGAACCAGTCGTAATAATGGGTGGTGTGCTCTTTCAACAAATCCAGAGTTAGAACTCTTTAATGATCCGAGAAACCATACTGAGCTTGAGCAAAAAATGAGCCTGGGCAACTTGTCATTGTACTCATAAGCAGGCCAGCCAAGACTGGCATAGCTCGCCAAGCTGTGCTGGGTGGCTATTGAACCCAGTCATCAGCTAACAAAAGAACATTAATAAGAGGCTACAAGATTAGGTTTGCAGTTAAATTGTACACATACGTCCAGAATTGGTAAGAGGCTTGCAATTAAGGCACACACAACTTGGCAACTGGAAGGCATCAGCAGCAGGGAGAAAGTATTTGCAAATTTACATGGATGAAATATATTACCTTCTTGCTCAAATCGTTTACGCAGCTCATCTGGAGGTAATAGCTTTTGTGAACTGTCAAGCACCTGCAGAATGTTAATGAAAACTTAGCGACATCTTTGGTAATACTTGCAGAGGTAAAGAAAATTAGAATTAATAACACATCGACCAAAACAAAACTACTTGATGGCTTCTACTTGGCACACCAATCAAGTTCTAGTGCTACAATGTATACCCAAGCTACAAAGACAAGGGCAACAACAAGCCACATCCTAGCATGGTTAATGAAGTATCACAAGCATAATTAACTAAGAAAGGATAGCCTGTAGTCCTACACATGAATCTACTAACGATATCCTAATTTATAAATTTATTTAACCTGCCTTCCTTATCCCATCAACAAAATTTAATATACCAGATAGAGGCATATAACTGGAGCCAAAGATTAATATATCTAGTAAACACAAACATGTACTGATGTACCCAAATCAAAATGAAAGAATCGAGGAAAACTACAGTTGACCAAATGATGTTAAAAATGAGCAATAAGTGTATTATATGATAGGTTGAAAATTGACCTCCAAATGCGAAATTTATCAAAGAAATATCCATTTCTGTCCAATGTAATTTGTAAGCACAGCAAAAAAAAAGAAAAGAAAAAGATCAACAGCGCAAAATGAACTAATCAAAGTACCATGTGCAAAACAAGAGTACAAACTGAATGGGTAATTGCAAATTCCTACCTGGGGAAAAGGGATGCATTTGCTCCCAGGCACATGCCCACTTCTTACTCCCTTGCGTGGCTCCGGATTTGCACCATCAAATCTGAAGTACAAGTTTCATGTCAGTGTACAAAACCACTGAAAGGCATCACGCACAGAACTCAATGAAGCATTCACGTTTTTTCTTTCAGGAGGTAATATAGCAAAACTAACGAAATTATTGAATCAGAAGCACAAGTTTAAAAAAACAAACACTTGAAAAAGCATAATACTGTGTAATGTTACTATGATAGTGTTACATGGAGTATCATGGTTAAACAGGGAAAAAAAGATACCTTAAAATGCAAAAGCTGAACCAAGTTATTGGCAAATGTATATTCTTGACAGATAATATGATGAGTCTATGACTATGGAGATTATCCAAATAATTGTGCTGAACACAGAACACTTAGGGCCACTTTGCCATTGCTGTGCAGTGCAGTGTTGCACTATGGAATTTAGTTAGTTACTGGAATGTTTACCAAATACAAAGATTTGGCTGTTGTACCCTCCATAAAAGATACTTTAAGGTAGTCACCATCTCCAAAATAGCAAAATAAAGGCAGAGGATACCAAATGGCTTAAGGATAAAGGCAGAGGCTTTACATACAGCATACATGTATGGTAGACTAATCTGACTTTTCAAGAATTAAAAGATTAGCAATACCTAGGCTTCGATCGAGCATCTATAAGTTGATGTGTCTGGACATCGATGTTCTCTTTCACCTGAGAAAATTGTATATATTAGTTATATCAAACAAGCAGAATGAATTTAGTGAATGGTGAGGAAAGATAATAGGCAAGTTTTTGGGCCCTGAGCACCTATAACCTGATCAAGATTCCAAAGAAGATGAGGCTGCAACTTTGCTTCAAATGTGGAGGGACCAACCTACAAAGATAAATTGAAGCTCTTAACTAAAAATTGAAGCGAAACACCCATTACAGCAGCTACTAATTATTTAAGTATCGCAATTAAGAGGTTGATAACTCCATATCGTTAGTAAGGCTCAAAAGTTTTCCTCAGGTTCCTAATGCAATATTGCTAGAACAACAAGAAATAAGAGGTTTAAAACAACTTACCAACTGTCCCTGATAAGCTTTCTCAATTGCTTCGCGAGCAGCACTGGCTTTTAAGATAGCATCACTAGAGGCACTTGATTCAACATCATACCCAGAAGCACGCCATTGGGGCAAACCTCCATCCAACACCCAAACTTTGTCATGTCCAAAAACACGAAACATCCTGTTATCAAGGAAACAGGCATTGCACACATGCAATTAAATATCAAAACTAATACAAATGAAGTCCCTATTGTAAATGCATTGGTAAGCAGAACTTAATCATTAAAGAACAACAGCCAAAAAAAGCCTCTTATTTCTGCCAGACTTCTACTGTAGCTTCTTTTACTTAGTTCTGTGAAGAAAAGAAACTTACCACCAAGCACGAGCAGCACTAAAAAGCCCCTTTCCATCATAGACTACTATCCCATCTTTGTTGTAGATGCCAAGGGCAGATACAGCAGCAGAAAATGCTTTTTCAGATGGAAGCATGTGGGGTAACTGACTCAAAAAAATACATCAATGATCTCAAACATAAACATGCATACATTTACCAAAAAAAGAACCAAACAATCAGATCGACAATCAATACGAAGAAACCAAGCAAGCATGCCATGTTTGTCAACTTATACTATATCGACACAAAGTTGATTGCCTGCCCCTGACCAAAACAGGCTATGTCTACTTCAATGCAATATAAGCTGACAATTCTATAGATAAGAAAAAAATATGCAGACTTTCTGTGCCGCTTTCAGTTGAAAACATAGGTGCCACCACACCAATTAGTGAAATATTAAGCATGATCGTGTAGCTAGAGAAACCAAACTTCACCAATTTTGTGACACTTTGAATCATCCTTTCAGGGGTTACTAAAACATGGACCACCAGATCATAAGACACACTAAAGAAATCTATCTGTGAGTGTTCACTGTGTTAAGATATGTCGGTCCCTGTTTTAGTTTGCCTGTTTTGAACTTTTACCATCTGATGTTGGCTAACTCTGTTGCTGCCAATCTGTAACAGTGGCACTAAAGACCCCTACAAGTGTTATCTATGTGTGTGGATTGATTAACTGATCTGATTCTGAATGTTTTGGCTTCATCTATAAATGGAACTGGGGCTGCCACACTGTTCTTCTAGAAATCCACCCCGGGGATCCCTCTATTTATCTATCTAGTCTACTATTCCAGGAACAACTCAAGTGCATAGTACCCACCAATACTGTGACGATTTACAGTAAGAAATATCTATAAAGAACTGAAAGAGAAAAGCAAGGATATCAGCAGTAAAGAATGTAAGATGATGTAGGACAACAACAAAGTTCACATGACCAATTAGTAATTAAACAAAAAACTACAAGCTAGTGAGCTTAACTTACACTCGATGTTCTGTCAGATATTCCATCAACATCAAAGAATAAGGCACCAGGAATATGAGCCACCTGGGAACAAGATTGAAGCAAATATTACTTCATCTGAATATCCGCTACTATACTTTCAAATGAACTGGAATCACCGAAAAATTAAGGTGACACAAACAATCAATAAAAACAAGTTTATAAAACCATCAGACAAATGCAACGACATAACAGCAAGTAGAGTTTCCAAATTCATAAACCTCAAAACACAAGTAATCCCAACCTGGTACTCCTGAAGTGGGTTCCTTTTCTCCACAGGCATGTACCAAGAGGCATCAAGTACCTTGACAAAAAAATAGAGTATAAGATACAATGCACTGATGGAAGAAAGACATATTTAACAGCATGAAAACTATCCTGTGAATACCATAGTTATATATGAATCCTCCTTGTACTGAATATCTGTTTTATTATTAATCCTGCTGAGACTTCGTTGTAATGTCAATGACAAAGAAGAAGCCTCCAAAATTTGTCCTCAGAATAAAGTTTACACCATGATGTGAATTCAGTTTAAATTGTGAAGACCAAAGTGGCAAAGGCCCCTGACTTCCCGTATGAACCATAATATAAGCACCTCAACTATTTTCCGAAGAATTGATGTCGCCTATGATGAAACAACTGCAACAGATTCTCACTTGCCTAAACTATCAATTCACATAGCTAATATCACTAACTTAGCAGCTAATAAGTACTGAGATTTATCCCTACAAGCAACGCCGATCAAATTACCACAACGGTACAACCCCAACACAATGAACGCATCAACGTACTAGCTGTACAACCAACAGTTCACTGGCCAAGTGCAGATTACTACAATACAGTTCAGTACTATGCATGCTACCTTTACATCGGGGTCCCTGAGGTTGGCGTGGAGCCACTCGGCCGACACCACGGGCTCGGTCCTTGGTAGCGCGTGGACGCCCCCGGCCTCCGACACCGACGACGTGGCGTTGCAGCGCGCTGCGATCCCGAACGGCGCGGCGCCCATCGGCGGCGGCGGCGGCGGCGACGCCCTGCACCCGAGCCCCGCGTCCTCCGCGGCGCGCGCCCATCCGACCCTGCCCTGCACGCGCGAAAACCGAACAACGTCAGCTTGGGGGGGATCGAGGCGGGGGCAAAGCGGCAGGATTTACGACCGCGAGGAGCGTGGCAGTGAGGAGGAAGGATGGTTTCCTTGGGGAGGGAGGGGAGGAGGCGATGGTGGGGGAGGGCGGCGGCGCGGGAGAGGAGGGAGACCGCCATCGCCATGGGTAGCGTTTTGGGGGTTCTAGAAGGTTCGGGAAGGGGGGAGCGGAGAGTGAGTTGCTGGCTTGCTGCTTGTCGACTGGAGTGGATTTGATGTTGACGTGGCGGCATGAAATCCTCGTCAATCCGGCCGGAAAGAAACCGGAGGCAGTGGGGACTGGGGTGGGGAATGGGGATTCCGGTCTTGGCGACTTGGCGTCTTGCGGTTGCGGAATTGGGATGACCGGGTCACCGGATGAGTCAAGAGACTGGATGACCGGATGAGGGGATCGCTCTGCGTCTGAACGGATGAGACGAGCTGTTCCAATTATTCGAGCTCGGCTTAGTCAGACTCGCAACCTCATTCTGAGACTTGTATTTAGTTCGCTTAAAGCTTGAATTAAGTTTAAATTGATCTTACAATGAGTTAAACTTAAGTAGTTTGCGAGTCTTGAGTTTTTTTTATAGCCCTAAGGCAAAGTCGGTTTAACTGAAACTGAAATAACTGGTTTGGTTTTTTCCCCAGGATAACTGGATTGGAGATCATCCAGAAAACAAGACGGAACAGATTTTTAAGTACGAGTTTAAAGTAAATTGGCATACAACACAAACATCGGAGCTAGATCAAAGAAACCAATTTAACTATACAGAAGACAACGTGGCAATTCTTTGAAGGGTAACACAACTTCTTTGCATTGTGGCGATTCTTATAACAAGAATGTGGAAATGCAGATTTCTGCGCAAAAAAACCTGGCAGCATACCCATGACATGTTCCAACGAAAGAATGAATCTCAGCCCTGCACAGAATGCAGGAATTTACAGGAGAGCAAAAGGAGTGCCCCCCTCTATGTCAACCGACCTGATCGGGATTGTCGGGAAACGAATGTTAAAAGAAGATAACAATGTACTGGATGCGTGCTCCAACATAAGAAATGGCCATTAGAGCACCTCAAACAGCTATTCAAAAGCAAATTTTGTGGAGCTTTCAGATACTTTAAAATTTGCCCTTTGAATAGCCACTTGATTCTGTAGATTGCCATCCATCCACGTGTCAAATTCTGTTCTCTTTTTTTTCGCTTCAGTTTACAGTTGACAGGTGCCAGAAAACATACACCTGCTATCTATGCCGTGCTCGGGAATCTTCAGAGGAGATACTGGAGTGAGGTGAGGGCTCGAGGCTCTCAGGCAACTCCAATTGCGGCAGCAATAGGTTCAAGAAACTGCCTTGAGGGTCTTCGTTATCAGCACTCTCTGTACAGATGTCAGTGAATACAATATAAATGTTATGAAAATGTTGGCCCCAAGATCTGACTCCAGAGTTTTAGAAATTTTTACCAAACAATGATTTGATGGTTGGTCGCTTTGGCTTGTTATTCTTTTTCTTTAATTCAGCTGCAGAGCCAAAAAAAAAAGTAATGCACAAAATTATGTCCAATCCACTTTTTGCAAATAACGCAACAAGGAACGAATGGGACTAGACTACGAAAAATATCCAACCTATTCCCGGAAGTTCGGGATCATTTACTATTTCAAAGTTCTTGTAGGTATAACCGACAAAATTCATGTCCTTAGAGGAAAGCATCTGCACAAACGAACATTTAATCAGAACCTAGAGCCAGAAGAAAAAGGATTGAAACAAAAAAAAGTATGAAGGCTCAAGCATTTAATTTTAAGTGAAAACTTGATCCTCCGGGCAGAATAAAATAAAGAACTGTCGCTAGTCTGAAACAACTATATAAAATTTTGAGACAAAAAAAGTAATCTCTTTAATAGATTTGACAATATAAAACACTAAAAGAAAATGCATTCGATTGAGCTCTGCAACAAGTACCTTTCGCCAAGGACCTGCCTTTGATGAGGTTTGCATGGAAGGAGCAGTCTGGAAGAACACCAAGTAGGTAAAGGTTAGTACTTATTGAATATGTTGCACCACTCAGGGCAAAGAGGAAACATTCAGGCTCCAAAAAAAATTTGAGTTCTGCTGTCGATTACTTCAAAAAAATCTCTTGTAAAATTGTGCACTAATCTGCAGAGGAACTGTTGGAACTGTGAACTAGCCTAAGTGGCCTGAGAATAACACCTTACCTCCTCGAATTTCTCAAAGTTTTGTGTGTCCAACTCATCATTAACCTCAGGTATGAAAGCTGCTTCCATCTGATATAGCTCTTCCCACTCAACACCTCTAAACCATGGATGTGCCTGTATGAACACATCATGCCATGAACACCACTATTTCAAAATTGAAGATAATAGCAAATCATCTTAATGATTTTCACCTTTATCTCATGTGCTCCTTTCGTTCCAAGCCTCTGATCCACATTACATAAGAGCTTGCTAATGAGATCTTCAGCTTCTGGTGAAAGTTTGGCCTCTTCAGGGAATTTTAGATGACTTCTCCAATTCACTATCTGCAAAATTGCCCTCACAAATTAACTAAGAAGAATTCACATACAAAAGTACAGTTCTCCGCAAGGACATGGCTTAGCTATATGCAGCACTTGCATAACGGATGTAAGAATAGCAGTTAAAGTTACCTTCCTACATGTCGACATTGGATCTTCAGAATAAAATGGCGGATAACCCACAAGCATCTCATACATAATGGCCCCCACTGACCACCTATAAAATGTAAATATGAGAAAAAACTAAATTATTTGGAATTTTGAACATGCACTGCACAAGTTCAGGAAAACCAAACTAACCAGTCACATTCCATTCCATATCCTTTCTTCCATAGTACCTCCGGAGCTATGTAATCAGGTGTACCAACAGTCGAATAAGCCTGTAATTTTCATGAAAATAACATATATAAAAAATGCAGAGCGAAGGCCATGATACACACATAGTACAGCTGCTGTTGTGTGTCAAACAAATGACTACATTGTTATTTGTTTCGAAACTTTCTGCCACCATTCTGTCATTTCTGCGGATTCCTGTGTAATATTTTAGAGGAGTTCATTTTCATCCTACACAGTGCATCATTTTCAACATGTGCTAATGTGACACCTTGCCCGTATGAAATTAGGCCCATGATGACCCATGTGTGTGTGCACATGAGAGTGTGGATTAGTCTCACATTGCTAATTTAGTATGAGAAGCACCAACATATAAACCCATAGGTACTATTAGTAACAACATCTGGTTAATCGTTTGCGCGAAACGAGGATAAAAACGCAAGCAGGTTGTTATATGTGCGTGGCTTATCCATAATAGGATTAAGCCTAAGCCGGTTTGAACCCTAGGGCATTACAAATGGTATCATAGCCGACTCTCGCGGTTACATGGGCGCGTACGGGGCAGGGGCGTGGGCATATGACGCATGGCGCGTGTAGGCCCAGAGTGAACACACGACATGGTATATGTACCAGCACTGGACACACGGATATATACCAAGAGGGGAAGGTCCTGCCCATTTGGCTCAGTGTGGGTATGTTGGACCGACGAGGACATCGGATTCTTTGAGGGGGGGTATATGTGACACCTCGTCCATGTAAAATTAGGCCCATGATGGCCCATGTGTGCGCGCACATGAGAGTGTGAATTAGTCCCACATTACTAGTTTAGCATAAGAAGCACCAACATATAAACCTATAGGCAACATTGGTAACAACCTCTGGTTAACCGTTTTACGCGAAGTGAGGACGAAAGCACAAGCAGATTGTTACGTGTGTGTAGCTTATCTATAATGGGGGTTAGGCCTAAGTCAGTTTGGACTCTAGAGTGTTACAGCTAACTAAGTTGTTCGAATGTATTAACATCTTGAATCTTTTTTTCATCTTCCTTGCGCAATAATGTTTCACATAAAATAACTGAAAATGCCTGGTTGTTCTTGACTTTGTGTAGCTACCAGTGGGGTGCTTTCAGCTCATGCATTTGTCTTTATGACTGTATTGTGTGAAATGTCCATGTACAGAGTGTTGCGCCTAAGACTTGTCTACTAGGGAATGCATACAAGAATTAATCTAAACAAGTACTGGACAAGAGGGCAGGATCCAATGTATTAGATAGTAGAGTCCTAGTAAAGGTTTTGAGTTGCATATCCACCACGAAATGATAGAAGTGGAATGTTTCCACAAGCATGTAACTTACCAACATCCGCCGATTCTTCTGCCAATGCAGTAGTTGTTCCTGTTGTGTCCGCCTAGGAGCAGCAGAGTTACTTAATCGCTTATCACCATCTGTTGACGGATTGCTGCTCTTACCCGCTGCATAGTCAAGCTCACTTAGATTTGGAAAGCTACTACTATCTAGAGGTTTGCATAAGCCAAAATCTGAAAGCTTCAGGTGGCCACTTTGGTCTAATAACAAATTGTCGGGTTTGATATCCCTGGAAAGGTATAACAAAGATTGAGTAGCAAGTTGCGATTGTTATGGAGTGTGCCATGTTAATATATTACCTATGAATATAATTGTGCTTGTGAATGGATTCAATTGCTAGTATTGTCTCTGCAACATAAAATCTTGATTCATCCTCTGTCAGGGTATCCTTGCGCATGAGTAAAGTCATCATGTCACCACCAGGAAGGTACTCCATAATGAGGTATAGAAACTCATCATCTTGAAATGAGAAGTAGAGCTTAACTATATAAGCACTGTCAACTTCAGCAAGGAGGTTCCTTTCAGCTCTCACATGCTCAACCTAAAAAGTAAAAATAACACATTAGGGAAAGGAAAGCTTGCTGCACAAACTGATTTAGTTACTACTACAAAAGGTTAGCAAACACGAAGTACCTGGCCTCTTCGTAACATTTCAGACTTCTTGAGCTTTTTCATTGCATATACATTGGATGTAGCATTCTCTCTACAAAGTCTCACCTGCAATATCAGTATAAACTGGAGTTAAGCAGCAGGCAAACGCAGAGAACATACATTGCATCTATGAGAAATAGAGAATTCTTCTGAATGTACAAAAAGAAGAGTCAGCTTTCTCAGTACTGAGTTAAGTGATGTTTATTACACAACACTCAACTATACATGCATCAAAGAGGGGGAGTAAAAAGAGTTTTTATTACCTCTCCAAATGCACCTCTCCCGATAATGGTCAGCAATTCAAAGTCATCAACACCCATTTTATGTCTCCTTAGGCGCATGTATTCTGTCTCCTTTTTTTCGAAATCCTTCAGGATGTTGTTTTGCTCCTCTTCAGATACATCAGCATCTGCAAGCTTCCTCTCCAACATCCAACGCCTATAATACAACTTGCTATTAAGATGGATACCACCAAACAAGAACGGATGGTCTACGATATCTAAACCATGTAGCCAAAACCAATATATAGCGCAAGCCACCAAAAGAGGAGAGCAGTCAGGCACAAAATATGGCAATAAGAGAACTGTCAACAGCCACTGTGACACTGCAATGCATTAGTTAGATGCTTTATGCTAGACACTTTGTTCTTGAATATCATCTTCCTCGACCAACTTAGAACACACTACGCAAAAATGACGGCATCTTAATAGTTAATACCAGTACATCTATAAAGTTTAATAGCTTGTTTACTCATTGTGTGAAATAACAATCTAAGGTAGAGAGCAATAATTATAATGAATGTTTCCTGGTCCAGTCTATGTCAGTTAAACCAAGGTAAGAAGTAAAAACCATGGAAATGTCCTACATATGCCCATCTTTCCCACAAAGGATAAAAAAATGAAATCTACCAATATTAAATGCACAGTTGACAATTAAGTATGGTATATGGCCAAGTTCAAGTTGTACCACATTACAGCTAGATTGATTTACTAGCAATTATGGTATATCATTATGAGAAGGAACAATTACTCAGAATTTTGTTGTGGAGCACACCTACATCTATTAGGTCAATTAACGGATCTCTACATTATGTGGAAATACATTCAGGGGATTAAAAATACAAAAACTGGAGGTGGCGCACCCTTTACCACCTTCCACCCTATTTTAGTCACCTATTTAGCTCACTCCACCTTATTTTGACTCCACTACAGCCATGCACACCAACTCCTTCAACGTTATGCAATGCAGCCTTATCTTTTGTCATGCCAAAATTAGAAATATTGCACCCTGCATAATCCTAGGGACATGATGTTATTATCAACACCACACATACACTAATTTGATAACACTAACATCGTAACTAAATGCACCACCATAAAATTGTAAGCATTCACCTCTCTGTTGAAATTAGGCCGCCGCGGCGGCCGTCACATGCTAGTCCAACCCATCCAAAATTAGACAACTGCATCCTAAGCACCACGCGCATACACCAGTACGGCAGTAGCACACTAGGACACTCAATAGTCAACACTAGCTAATATTTCACGAGTAGTAATATCGGTACAATTCCACCACAATGCGGGCAGCTTAGAAGCTATTAGGACACAGATCACAACAAACAAATGAAGGGCACAACGAATCGACAAAATGGGGGTCCAATTCGCGGCTACTAATCTGAGACCTCCGCACCGGGACTCCCACAGATCCCAACCCAGGCACACGCACTACAATGCGGAATCCGCGGCATGGAGCGCAGAGTCACTGACCTCTCCTTGCGCTCCTGGAGCGACCTCATCTGCGCCTTGTAGTGGTTCTCGATGTACTGCTTGGCTGCCGCCACCTTCTGCTTGGTGGCGCTCGACAGCGCTTCCTCCCCCGCCGCGGAGGTCGCCGTCGCCCCCGCAGCCGGCCGCCCGGCCTCCTTCCTCGCGGCGCCGGTGGGCGACACCGGCTTGGCCTTGTCCTTGTCCCGCGGCTGCAGCTTGTGGAACCAGCTCCGGGCGGAATCCATGGGTCGGAGGCGAAGAGCCGGGGCCGGATCGGATCAGGGGCGGGGCGCCATGGGGGGTGGGGGGGGGGATTGGATTCGCCTCCGCGCGGGATCTCCGGATCTGGTGGGTGGTGGTGGGCTAGGGTTTGCGGTGCGCGCCTGGAGCGAGCACGAGCTCCGCGCGATTCCAACGGATAAACTTTTTGTCATGTGGGCGGCGTGATGGCTGCTGCCTCGCTTCTATTCCGCTTCGATTTCATTCGACGGTGTCGAGGCGGCACGGCGCACACGACACGGCCACCACATTGGGCGCGCACTGCCCGAGAAAGATTGGCCTCGCCCCAATTATTACTGCTTCCTTCGGAAGCGGAGGGCGGCTTTTTTGAGAAGAGATCCTGACATTTTTAGTGATTACTTATTACACCTCTAACTCGCAGGACGCCTGAGCAGGATGGTTAGGAAAGACGAATGCTGTTTGACCTGTCCGAACCTCCCATCTAGAGGTGTAAATGGGCGGGCGGGCGGGGAAGCCTCCGCGCCCCGCC
This sequence comes from Melocanna baccifera, assembly GCA_036346265.1. Classification (NCBI taxonomy): domain Eukaryota; kingdom Viridiplantae; phylum Streptophyta; class Magnoliopsida; order Poales; family Poaceae; genus Melocanna; species Melocanna baccifera. Next base: position 19,057,366 of record CM070710.1, read on the forward strand.
CGCCCCGCGAACCCGCCCCCCGCCCCGCCCCGTTTAGTTTCGCGGGCGATTGCCCCGTCCCGATCCTCGGGGACCCGACTTCACGGTCCCGATGGGATTAAAAACTTAAATTTATTGTTTAAAAATAATTTTTGATTTTATTTATTAATTTATAATTACTTAAGCATATTATTTTTAAAAATATAGCTTCAAAATATATATTCTAACATATAAATTCAAGTTTTAGTCTAAATATACAAGAAAAGAATACAATCTCTTATATTAAAAATAATAATCTATTATTAAATATAATTATTTTTATTTTTTATCGGGTCCGTGACTTCATGCAGTGAGATGACCCCGTCCCGCCCGCTAGCTTCAGGGGCCCGCCCGCTTCCCCGCGGGGATATTACCCCGCCCGCCCCACGGGATATTCCCATGGGCCCGCCTGCATGGGAAATTGCCACCCCTACTCCCATCCAGGGAGGGGCGAAAAATCCAGGGAGCAGAATGCAAACTTTTTCTCCCATTCAACACCGCCTATGCGGCTACATCTACACGTGCCAACTCCACTTGCGGTGCACCGCAACCAGCCATCTCTAATGGAAGTAGATACATGAATAAAACTCATATCGTCGAGCTATCTACATGACTTGATACACCTCTCCCCTCTACCGCGAAATAGTAGCAGCGGCAACCCGCATAGTAATGGGAGTGTTCATTCCAAAGGGACCCACTTGTAAGCCGTAGGGCCCACACGAAGCTAGTACACGTTGGACCGGCTCATACCAATCATCTGGCATAAGCACAAGTGTGCTAGCTTGCTCATACGGAGGGGGACAGTGAGATCCTCTTGCCTATGGTTGGGTTCAACCGGGCTCAGACTTTGGTTAAATGGTGCGTTTTTTCAAAGTGAGGTCTACAAGTATATTATAATGGACACTGTACCAAATTCAACTATACCGACCAAAATCGTATACCTCATGATACGGTTGGCTCGGCAAGAAGAAGGCGGGGACAGTAGAAGGAGGTAGGGAAGAGCATCAACGCGATGAGGCACACCTCCTAATGTGGTTGGCGCGGTAAGAAAATGATGGAGGTGGCAGATCGTTGTAGGTGAAGATGAGGATGGCGGTGCAGCTCAACTCTAGCAGTACTATACGAGTCTCTACGTGTCTCCGCAAGGTCGATGGCCTCAGTGTACGGAGGTGGAACCTGCGAGGACATCAAGCACGATGCAAACAGAGGGAGGCTGCGAGGGGCAGAGGCAATGACAGCATGGCTGGGCGTGGGTTGATGGTAGTGTTGGAGCAGAGGGAGGAAGGTTAGGGTGATGCCAAGCAGCGCAAATGATGGGAAAATGAAGGGAGTGGAGAACAGAGAGAAGAAAAGGGGGGAGGCATGGAAGAAGGAGCCATGGTATTTAGGTCATTTCTCCTATAGTTCAAGTGGCCAAGTAATAAAAAACGACTAAAGTTTGAAAAAAAAAGGCAAATCATCAATTGGCATATAGTTCTTTGGAGCATTTCATCTATGTCAATGTGTTTGAGAGCATTTTGGCAATGGCCCATGAACTTTGGGGCACATGATTAGTTTTTCTTTCTTTGAAATATGCCATTATAATCAATTTTAGACCATAATGCCCACACCTTTCCTTATCCTTCTTTGTTGCATCCTTCCTCATCCATGATTGTTGACCCATCTTCCCCAAATCAACGGCCGCCGGTCACTAATGTGATGCCTAGCTATTGATATCGAGCATGTGCAAATGTAAAGCAACAAAATGCAAACACGGACGCAAATATCCTTTAAAGGTTTCTTTACGGCTTGATATTTCCTATCCCAGACTTTTGAGTTCATTTTCTTCGATTTCTTTTGTCACCAAGTAGCTAATTGAATCTCACAACTACTCTACATATGAATCGAATTTCACAGATGAGAAGCAACCATCAATTACGGGTTTTGGACAAGCGTTGGATCTATCTGAGAGACTAACATAAACATGTGCCACTCTTTGCCCTCTATGCTAACCGTGTCGACACCGCTGTTGGGCACTCTTCTCCTACCTCAATTACCAAAACTTCGCCATTAACACATAATGGGGAGAATAGATTTTACAATCTTTTTTTGGTAACACATGACAATCTCAGTAAATAATGAGATATAAATTGATTTGCGAGTATATACTATATATACAACAATTGTATACTCTAGAATAACTTTCTTAAGCAATTAATTCATATGAATATGTGTGTTTATCTTTGAGATTAATTACTAGCAAAGGTTACTCATCCGATTGTCATTAATCATCCAACCATTAACACATAATGAAGGAACTAGATGACAACCCGAATATGAGTATATATGAACTACATAAGCTATATATACTCAAATGATATGTTTCAAAAAAATTCCTTAATATGTAGAAAGAGGAACATGGATCAGTACTAATAAAATCACAAAGTATAAATTGAACTCCTCCTAAATGTGTGCATACAAGAATGTATAGTGAAAAATATATGCACATATTCATCTTAGATTTTTGGTGGAGTTTAATCTATATTTTGTATCCGAGTAATGCACTAAGATATAAATGAATGTAAGTGTCGAATGCATACATCTATAATTTCAAAAATTCATCCAAATGAGACTAAGCCATATCATAATCATTCAATCATATTAGTTTCACATGCATTTGTTATTTATTACATCCAAATAAGACTAGACATTATTATAACTAATAAATAAATTAGTCTCACAATTATATTTGTCATTATCATCAAAACCAACTTAATGGAGTTTTAACTTACAATGGGGAGGTGAGCGGCCAGCTACCTCAACATTCGTGGGGCTCATGGTGAGCACGGTGGCATGCACCTTGTCGGCACCCTCGCTGGCGAGCTCCTCGACCTCTCTTGCCAAATTTTCCTGAATCTTTGTTGACTTTTTTAAAGAACTTATATTATTTTTTTGTGACACTTCATTTCGAATTTTGTAAGCTTTGTTGAAACTCTTTGAGACCTCAAGTTTTAGCTTTGAAATCTGGATATCTTGATATTTTAGTTTCAAAACTCTCTTGGACTAATACGAAATATGATTTTTTCCTTCTAAACTTGAATTAAACTTATGAAATTTCTAGTGAAACTTACTGATATTTTGAAAACTCTAATGTTTGTTTGTTGAAACTCAAGGTGAAATTCTTCTGAAACTTGTTTTCTATCAAGTTTCATATTTGAAAATGGACGAAAGTTATAGTTTCATATTCGAAACCCATTCAAAGTTTTGATATTGCATAGTTGATGAAATGCTAAAATCCTATGAAACTTATTTGAAACTCTTTGAAACTTGATGAAACCCATGAAACATGGATGAAATCTATTGAAACCTAGGTGAAACTTGATGAACAAGGATGAAACATTTGCTTGAATTTCTAAAACCCCATGAAACTTGTTTTTAATCTTTGAAACTTGTGTGAACTCGTCCAACCCATTTTGGTTTTTTGAAGCTCGAATGAATTTTGGATGAAACTTGCGTAAAAATCGTTGAAATTGTTTGAAACTTTAAAACTTGTTTTTGAAACTCTATTAAAAGTTTTGTAAAACTTGTTTTTCTAATGAAGTTTCAGTTATGAAAGTCATTGGAACTAAAAACCAGCCGAAACTCCATAAAACTTGTTTTGGATTTTTGAAACTCAGATGAAATTAGTGTGAAACTTGTTGAACTCATTTTGTTTTTTTTGAAATTTGGATGAAACTTGCGTGAAAGTCGCTGAAACTATTTGAAACTTTAAAATTTATCAGTTGAAACTCTTGTAAAACTTTGTTTGCTCAACAAGTTTTAGTTATGAAACTTATTGTAGCATATAGTTTCGAATATAAAACTTGTTGAAGTGCTATGCAACTCTATAAAACCCGTCTCGCCCGCCGCCCTCCTCGTCTCGTCTCCCCCCATTTCCCCATCCACCCAAAACCCTAACTAAACCCCTCGCCGCCGCCGCCGCCGCCATGATCACCGGCGGCCATAGCTACGTCTCCGCGCCGCCGGCCTTCTCCGCCGACGGCCGCCTCCTGCTTGTCTGCTCCGGCCGCGCCGTCTCCGTCTTCAGCACCTCCACCGCCATGCTGGTAAGACCCGATGCGCTTCGCTTGCTGAGTTTGGCCTTGCTGCCCCTTAAAATTTGTTGGTTGTGATTTGTGCCCCGCCACTGGAGTGCAGGTGTCGGAGCTGGAGGGGCACGAGGGGGACGTCACCGTTGTGGTGGTGGCGCCGCCGCCGGCCAACGCCGCGGCGGCTACCAAGCTCGCGAGCTACTGCTGGACGGCGGGGCTCGATGGGGTGCTCATCTACTGGGACTTCGCCTCGGCTGAGGTAGTGCGGAAGGTCCAGGTCGGCCTCCCCGTCCACTCCATGGTGAGCCACTCCTAAAATTTTGTTTTATGCTGAGCTTCATATGAACATTTTTGCTATGAATTTAGGGTAAACTGGGCCAATGTAACATGATCCAATTTTGATTATGTTTGAGCACAGGAGATTCCTAACATAAGCAGAACGTCAAGAGGGGCTGAGCTGTATACTCCTTTTGCATTCATCTCTGTGGAAGATACGAGCAAGCCAGCTAACCAGGAAAAAGCATTGCGTGGGCAGATGCGAATTTATGACTTAACGAAAGGGCGCCAAGTGGGTGGTCTTCTGGCTGAGGTGAGGTTTTTCAGCTTTACACATCCTCTTGTTCCATTTAATTCTCCAGCCATTTTCCCTATGAGGATATCTTCATATTTCAGATATTTTATTGATGTGGTTATGCTAGGAGTAGTAATGAACCGATGTGGACATGCGTGTTACAAGTTTTCTTGGTATTACAATTAGAGAGAGCAAAATTTTGTTGTAGATGTTTAGCCGTCGACAATTTTGCAATGCATAAAACTTCATCTCTGCGCTACTTGCTTTGATTTAAACAGACCCGGAAGCCTGAAAATATTGTTGCGAGTAGTTCCGGAGAATTTTTGGGCATTACAAATAAGAGAAAGCTCTATATATGGATCATACCAACGAAAGATTTCAAGCCTGATAAGATAAGGAAGATAAAGCTTCATCACACGAAAAACTTGAGCACTCTGACCTTCCATCCTAGCGAGAGAATTGTGGCTGCTGGTGATGTAACAGGGAGGATATTAATTTGGAGAGGTCTTGGAAATGCAAAGTTCTCTGGAGCACGTGGTGCGAAGTCTAAAGTAGATGAAGAAAAGGATGGTGTGAGGGGTGAAGATGATGCGGGTACTTGCACTACATGGCATTGGCATTCAAGCAAAGTGAAATTTCTCAAATTTTCTTCTGATGGAGCTTACTTGTTCTCAGGTTTTGCTTACTGATGCATTTACCTTTTGTCTACATCATATTTTTATACTTCATTTCAATTCAGTCTTTTTATGTTGATCCTGTTGTCAAGTTTTATAATTTTTCAGTGACAAGTTTCCCATCATATAGGTGGTATGGAGGGAGTTATTGTTGTATGGCAACTAGATACTGGAAAGAGAAGGTATAAACCACGCCTAGGATCTCCTCTTTTGTTCTTTGTAGATTCTCCAGACTCTTCCATTTCCTGCGTAAGTATTCCTTCTTTTACCTCTTGCATTACCCATTTATTTATTTTACAAGAATTCGATACCTATTGCTCTGCAGAGAAAGTTATTTTGTTGGTTATAAAGTTCTTTGAATCTGGTTTTCCAGCATGTCATAATTATGTATATTATATACTGCCTGTGTGAATGGGAGTTTAGTTTAGTTTCCTTTTTTTTGGCTTCATGTCAGTAGCCATACTTAAATGTTGTTTCCTTGGTTGGTTGGGAGCAAAACACCAGTTAGAAAAATAAGACCATGAAATTCCCCAGTAGGCAATCACATCTAGAGTGCAATATGTCAACAAGTTCATTATGTGGTCATGCTGCAAGATCTTGCAGTTTATTATATCATTGCTGATTTTCTTATTCTTTAAAGTTTAGTCACGTAAAATACTTGAATTTTTTTGTCTATATTGATGGTGCTGATAGTCCAAAACTCCAAATAAGATTTGTTAATTGTTATCCTCCTTATCTTTTCCTTTGTTGCACGGACATGGGACAGGATTTTTGAAATAAGTTTGTCTGCTGCATGTCTGGCCATACAAGAAAACCTAGGAAAATAAATAAAAAATGTTGTTCGTGTGATCATCAGGTGGGTCCTGTCACAACAACACAATATATTGAGGTAGTGCTTTTAGATGGTTGGGTTACCAATGCCTGTTTGTGCAGTGATATTTAGTTGTAGAGATGACAATTCATAAAGCCAGGATGGTACAACTTCGTATTAAGAACTGGTATAATGATGAGGATTCATAAAGCGAGGTTAATAGCATATTTTTAGGACTGGTTAAGTTACTTATGCCTGTGTTTCAAACTACAGTTTCTTTTGGTCTGTTCTGTTTCATTCGTTTGTGATTCGTTGTGTGAGCATGACTTATAACTGATCTTATTTGTATTTCAGGTGTCATGTACCAATAACCAAGTCCATCTTCTAAAAATGCCTAATATGGAGGTCATGAAATCTATTGCTGGAATTAAGGTTTGTAACATTAAAATCTGCAGTTCTGCCCTTAAATAGTTTGTCCCAGCAAATAGCATTGCCAGTTTCTCGTTTCCCTCTTTCTGATGACTGTGTTATATGCTTATGGTTATCTTTTATGTTTATCTCTTCAGCTACCTATTGCTTCCCAAGACCTGGGTGAATGTTATCGAGATGTGTATGGATTTGATTACACTAATGGACTTGTTGCTATACCAACAGAAGATTATTGCATACAGTTCTACAATTTATTTGAGAACACTGAGGTTTCAGAGGTAAGAACTTAAGAGAGGAATTTGTAAATTTTTTCAGCTCTGTGATCCACAGTATACTAAATCAATGGTTGCACTGTTGTGTTGAACATTTTACTAAGATTGATCCCAATGTTGTTAACCTCTTCAGGTGCAAGTGTGTGAGAGGAATTTTCAGCCTGTTGATGATATCATGGTGAGATACCATGCCCCAATCTGCTTGTATACCATTTAATCACTCATTTTTCTCCTGTACAATCTTTATCTTTATTTTTGATACATTTTTTCTTTTCTTTGGTTCTGTTATCTCTTAATTATGTGCTAAACATTTCAAATCACCAAATATTTTGCTTTACATCTTTCGTCACCTAGTTTAATGCTAAATATAGTTGGCATACTTGCTATGTTATGTTTACTGTCCTAGATTTCTTTTGATTGGCTCTCGTGGCATAAACTATTTTCTTTGTGTTTCCATTGATGCCTGAAGAATTTGTCAATGTTAGTTTGGTGTTCAGAATTTGGCAATGACATTTGACATGTTTCTTTTTTTCCTTACCACAGATGTACATTTCTTTAGTTTCATTGTCCATTGATGGGAATTTTATGTGCACTGTGGATGTCAAGCTTCCTGAAGAAGAATTAGGCGGCCTTGTTACACTGAAATTTTGGAACTATGGGTCTCATGCTGGACAATATTTTTTGTCCACTGTCATCTATGAACCTCACAGGTTGGTACATGTTTATAAGGTCAGTGATAAATATTTACTGAAATTATGCGTTCTGACTCATATATTTAATCTTTCATGCAGTGATGCTGGGATTTCTGCTGTTGCTTTTTGCCCAGGCAAAAACATGGTTGCGAGCTCATCTTTTGGTGGCAACTTCAAGGTGTGTATGTCTATTAGCTTTTGAGATGATGCCTTGTTTCCTTATTTCCTAAGTTTTACTGTTTTGATTTGTAGGTGTGGGTCCAAACTTCGTCTTTACAATCAAGTGATGAAAAAAATCAATCTGGTTGGAGATGCCAATCAGTTGGCTCATACAAGTGAGTTGACTTTGATTTAACTCTAAACAGTACCTGTCAATATTTCATGGTGAAAAAATAGTCATAAGTGTATTTATGGTTACTGTTTAGTTCCCTGTATGACCAGACATCCTGAATAATTGGAATTTGTTAAATGTTAATTTACTGGTAAATGATGCAGATGGCATCCTGAATAATCGAAATTTTGCAGGAAAAAACCGATGACAGCCACAGCCTTCTCAGTCGATGGATCTGTTCTCGCGGTTGCAGCTGAGAGTATCATCACATTGTGGGATCCTGATAATAACACGCTTGTTGGCGTGATTGCAGAAGCACTATCGGTATTTTATTATTCCTCAACCTGTACCTTTTCCATTTTGCTTAGAACAGCAGTTTGACATGTGTTGCCTTTTGAATTTGCAGCCTGTTACAAAACTTTCTTTTATTGGGACATCAGCGTTTTTGATGTCTATATCTCAGAGTTCAAGACCGCAGGTTGCTGTGTGGAATGTCTCAAATCTTTCCACGCAATGGTCTTACAGACTTTTTGCAGAAGGTACAAAACTACGGCGCCAAAATTCCATGGAGTCACTATTTATTAGATTAATAAGCCGTAGTCAAAATCCATAAGCCGTATCCTAAAGAACAGGCCCTATTACTAGTACATAATTACTTATCTGTAGCCTGGTCCTTTTTGCCAATGTTTCAGGCAGTTGGGGTTGTGAAAACAAATTGCTGATCCATGTCTTTGGATAAGCAAGCACATTTGATATTTATTCTCATGTTACTGTGTGTACTTTGACAGCTGCATGTTGTTCGACAAGTAGGAGTGAATTTGCGGTTCTTGCTCTTCTAAGCTGTCCTGATGGAGGAACACTGGCAGAGCAAGATGGGTTAATACTACTTTTCGATGCAGAAAATCCTAACCCTGTTTCCTCCTGGTCGGTAAAGGAGGTAATCTCTGTCGAGTTGTTATATATTATATGTTCAGTTCAACTGATTTTGGAGTGCAATATATTTTGCAGAAGTTAATTTGGTTAGTCATTTTAAGAATTTCCAGGTTTCTACTGGTACTGTTATAGGATGTTTGGTTTGAGGGACTGCCTCATTCTAGGATTGGTTTGTGCATGATGGGACCATACCATGATTTTGGTGGAATGACCCCATCCCTCATTTTTCTACTAGCGTTGTGCTTGTGAGGGATGAGGTGGTGGTGATGGACTAACCCATTCCTCAAAACCAAACAAGTGGGTTAGGTTTCGAGTTAGGATGGGATGGTCTATTCACTGTCTGGTTCCTCAAACAAAACACACCAAAAGTTTAGTTGCTTATTGCTTTGGTTCTTATAAAAGTTTCTGTTTGGTTTCTTCTCATGCCTTTATCTGTTGTAAGGGGAAATGGATCAGGGACTGTACTAATGTATAACTTTGATTAATTTCACTTTTTTCAGGCAAGGGGAGGTAGCATTGCTTTTGTGAAGGGTGATCCCTCTTTGGATGCAAACACCAATGATACAAGAGATGGAGAGGCATCATTACTGGTTTATGTAAATGGTTCACATGAATATGTTATCTTTGATCCCAGAAAGAACAAGGAGTTGCAGGTTAGCAAGAGTGCACAGAAAAAGATTCAAGCTGAGGAACCAAGTGAGTTTATTTTATGGTTTTGCTGTTCATTGTGTTTATCTGCTCTTGTTTACCATCTCTACTTGCTAGTGGAAAGACAATGTGGAACATCATATGACTCTATGTTGTGCGGACACGTACACGGGTGTCCGACACGACACGGACATGGGGATTCGCCATTTTCCCAAAAATACGAACATGGGGACACGACTATATATATATATTAGTAATTATTATTACATATATGTAAATGTAATAGCTAAGATGCACCGATACGCGATACGGGTATGGCGATACGATATTTTTCAAAAACAAGGATACGCCGATACGGCAAGTGTGTGTATATATACACACACACACACATACATACATATATACATACATACATATATATATATATATGAAAATAAACAAATTGAAAGCAGGTTTCTAATGGTATAAATATCATTCTATCACTACTTGGCTAGTAATGAAAAATTGGTGAAGGAACCGAAGAACCTGTTGCCTGTTGGCGCTGGGAGCAGCACGAAATCCTCCAGCCAATCCAACCCAACCACCGGCGGGAGAGGCGGGGCTGTGGCGGCGGGACTCCAGGCGGCCAGTGGCGGCGGAGCTGAGGAGAGGCGCGCGGCGGGAGAGGCACCGGCGGCGGCGGATCTTCAGCGGCTCGCGGCTGCACCGGCGGACTCCAGGCGGCCAGTGGCGGCGGAGTTGAGGAGAGGCGCGCGGCGGGAGAGGCACCGGCGCGGCGGATCTTCAGCGGCTTCGCGGCTGCCGGCGGACTCAGGCGGCGATGGCGCGGAGCTGAGGAGAGGCGCGCGGTGGGAGAGGCACCGGCGCGGCGGATCCGGGCGGGAGAGGCACCGGCGATGGTAGATCCGGGCGGGAGAGGCACCGGCGGCGGCGGATCCGGGCGGGAGAGGCACCGGCGGCGGCGGATCCGAGCTGGGGGAGCGGCGGGGAGTGCTGGAGCGGGGCTTCGGGAGGGTGTCAGGCGAGCCAGGTAAGCGCGTAGGAGCAGGTAAGTGGGCCGGCTGGGCTGAAAGTAAATGGGCCGCCGTATCGCCACAGTATCGCCCCGTATCGGAAATTTTTTAATTTATTTTTCGGCTGAAATTCGCTGATACTCCGCCGATACCGTATCGCCGCGTATCGGAACGTATCGCCGTATCGGATACGTATCAGACACGGGTACGGCAGTTCAACGGAGTATCGGTGCTTCCTAGTGTAATAGTATAAGCACAATCATAGTAGTGCAAGAATCCAGCATGTAAATGCAAACACAATGAAGCCAAGCCCGCCACTATTGTCTATTCCTACTTTTGTGAAACAAGAGTTTTTGTTTGTTTTGAGCTGCATAACATCAAAATTAAACCATGGTCCAGATGCAACCCAACTGAATCAAAATGCATTAAAAATTTAGGTTTATTGTGCATATCAACCAACTAGGCGACTACACAATGAAAAAAACTTTGGAGGAAACATAGTACCTTCTGCAGCTTCCAACCATCTTATTCTTAATGAAGTTGAGTAGCAATCAGTCAGTCACTTTAGCCTTGCATTCTTCCATAGTGATCACTCATCAGTCAGAACTCAGAAGTTTAGCAACTTGTGAGATTGCAAGTGTTTATTTCAAGAGCTTGAGCCTCAGCTTTAGACATTGGAGGTAGGCCAGAATGCTGCAACAAACAAGAAAGATAATTAGCCTAGAGAAGAATTCATCCAGTAAGAAACTAGGAAATGAACAAGCTATACCTATAATACAAAAATCACTTCAGAAACCTGGACAGTTCCTCACTTGCTCCAATAAAAATCTATCAATCTCAGGAGGATCTTATACATTATTGACATCATTGGAATGGTTGTTCACAGAAACCACCCCTTCTCCAGAAGATTTAACAGACTGCTAAGAGGGCAATTCCTGGAGAGCAGTAGTGCACAATCAGCAGTAACATAACCAAGGTCCTCAACAGTAGTAGTAGCAGCTGCATACCTACAAGCTAGGAGTGCCCTCTGTAGACTGTTGAATGGCATAAACCGAAGGAAATATGATCTTGATTCTTGGGTAATAATTTGAGGCCCATAGCCATGTAGATCGAAAGGCAATCTGCTGCACAAACTGACAAATATAGATTAAAGGGCAAAGTGTGCTTACTGATGAGTAAGCTGAGATACGCTGGATGGTGGACGGTGGAGCAGAGAGGAGGCGAGAAGGCTGGAGGAGCAGTGCCTGGAAGAGAGAGGAGGCTGGCCGCCGGCCGCTGGGGGAAGGATCTGGCCGCCGCCGGGGAAAAGGGGAGCAGAGAGGAGACGAGGAGGCTAGAGGAGCAGCGCCTGGAGGAGAGGAGGCTGGCCGCTGGGATCGGGGAGCCTACCACCTGGAAGAGAGCAGTCCAGGAGCTGGAGGCGCTGGAGCCACACAAGGGAAGGGCTGGAGGCGCACGGGAGATGGGATTAGGTTAAATACTAATGGGCTCACCAAATGGGCCGTATTTTACATGGGCCATATCATCTAAATGGACTAATACGTGTCCATTGCCTGTCCAATACGTGTTCCGAAATTAAAATTATTTTTCTTTAATCGTTTATTTTCTAACACGTCGCCAATACATGTCTGTTCCGTGTCCGTGTCGGACACGGACACGGCTCCAGCCCCACGTATCCATGCATCAGAGCATATGATAACATATCTCTTGTTAAACATCTTGCCTTTCCAAAACTGTTTTGGACATCATTGCTTTGTGCTTTGTGAAAACATTTTTTTGTTTGCTCCATTTTACCTTTCTACAATAAAACTTGTAGAAGCACTCAAGCTCGTCTCTGTTGTTCCAGCACCAATCGGTTACACCTCTATTTATGGAGAACTTCCAAAACTGGAATCAAAGAAAGAGGTTCCAGATATTCCATTTATCCCATCAGAGAGACCTTGGGAAACTATATTCAGTGGGTCATCTCGTGTTCTTCCGCCTCTCACAAAACTATGTTCCGCTTTCTTGGCGTCATTGCTGGAGAAGAGGCCAGTTGCAAACGAGTGAGAAGCACCAAAATTTTGTCCCGTCATATAATGCTGTACTTGCTAGTTGCAAATGGCAATGCACAAGTAAATCCACATCAACTCATGCTGCCAAGGCAATCGATATATGTCCAGAAGCTGGCTGGGAACTGCTGGAGTACCATTGAGGACATTGGCGCTTGGTTTACGCGAAAACATGCCTTTGCGGCGATAGCAATGGCTTTGGGTGAATGAATCTTTTTGTAGTGATATTTAGGGAGTATCAATTTACTGATCCAAGAAATTTTGTTTTCTTCACAGCCAATCTGTAATTCGGCTAATGTAATTAGCTTCTGTTTGGTGTGATATGATGTGATATCTGGTAACACAGCGTTTGTTGCGGCATTACAGACTGTTGAGCTAGTGAAGAGAGATTACAATTTATAAAATGTAGATCATGTTCAATTGCCCTGCTGATTTGTCGTTGCATGCATATTGACTCTGGCCTTGTAGAACAAAAGAATTTTTACCTTAAACTAAATAAGCTGTCTACCTAGTTTGTCGAGACCTGCATAACAAGAGTGACCTTCGACTCTGACATCAGGTTTGGTTGGAAGTTCGCAACAGACGCAAAATCTGAGCAGATTGCTTCCAGATTTCATACATGGATCCTTTCAACTTGACTAAGCTACACCAACGAGGCTAGGAAACGCGAGCCACTTCACCTTTCGTGACCGTATTGTTGTTATCAACAGTTTTTTAACGGCCCGTCAATACCAATGACGTTCGTGTGAATACTGAAATCGTATAATTTACCAATATTGCGAGACAACCATGAGTAACCACTGAGTTTACTATGTGTAGTTGTGTAAACAGAATCTCTGAAATATTTGTGGACTCCAGTTCTTAATTGTAACTACATAAATCCTATGAGCAGTTTAGAATACAGAAAGATTGTTAAAAATCTTACCCGGATTCGCTTTATGTAAAACATTTTTTCTTCTGAAATTTCCTAAACATACCCTAATAACGGCGGCCGCTATCTCCAAAAGCTAACTGAAAATATGCGTGTCCCTTTAACTGAATTGCTTTTTTTTTTTGGGTGATGTTACACTAGAGGCCATCTCATCCGAGAAATCAAAGCAGGGCCTCAACATCGGCAGCTCAGCATCGCCCACTACAGCCACTCCACAAACCAACCAAGCAAAAACAGCAACAACGCAAGAGTCCCAGGTGCCCACACAGCAAGATCAAATGACGTCCACGTAGGATGAGTAATCGCAGCACTCCTCATCACCATCCATGTCACCATCATGCTCAAACCTATCAACCAATCTTGACCCTCCAACCTCAAACCTCTCGATCATGGCGGCCTTCCTCACCACCTCCTCATCCTCCCCGTCGAACCCCACGCAGCTCCTCGCTTGCAGCGCCTCCAGCTCCCGGCAGCCATTGATGATCGCGAGAAGCTCTTGCTTGGGCAGGTAGGAGTTGTCGAGGCACAGGAGCCTGAGCCCAGGGAGAGAGCACGCGATGGCCGCGGCGTCGTCCTCTTTGATAGACCCGGCCATCTTGAGGCCCGCAAAGCCGGGGCAGCTTGCGCCGATCTGCGCCGCCGTCGAGACGAAGGCCGACGGCTTGTGCTCGAGCTCCAGGTGCTCGAGGCGCCGCCACCGCGAGATGATCTCCGGCAGCCGCGCCTCGTCGCCGGCGGCCAGCTTCGGGAGCGCGACCTTCCTCAGCACCGGACACCTGACCATATATATAATCAGCGTGCAGTTAACACGTAGGAAGTGGAACAGCATGAGATGACACGAGGGCTAAACAGTGAAGTGAAATCACACGAGAACTGTTGCTCCGTTGATTGATTGATCCATTGCGATGGAGATGGAATTGAGGTCGACGATCGAGTCTAGACTCAAGAGTGACCGTACTGCTTGTACGGCCGAACCGTGCCAAGAATTAACCGATGGAATGGTTCCGTAGCGTAGTACGTACCCGAGGGAGATGAGGTCCAGCTCGGGGGCCGGAGCGGCGCCGAGGAGCGGCGGGAGGGAGAGGTCGACGGCGGAGCCACGGGCCCGTACGACGCAGAGCCTGAGGAAGCCGGCGAAGGCGAAGCGGCGGACGCCGTAGCGGGCGGCGAAGGCGGCAGCGAGCGGGGACCACGGCATGAAGCGGGAGGGGCCGCCGCGGCGGAGGTCGAGGGCGCGCCACAGGGACGGGTCGAGCGCCGCGCGGCGCCACGACCGGCACACCAGCGGCACGGCCGCGGCCACGTCGTCGAGCGGGAGCCGCCGGAAGATGGCGGCGAGGCAGTCCTCGTCCATGTCCCCCCACGGTGCCGGCGCCGCCTCGCCCTTGTCGTCCGTGTCCATGGGCGCTGTTTCCTGAATGGTCTTGGGAAGAAAGAGAGCACTTCAAATTTGGAGGCTAAAGTAGCCTTTATAAAAACCTACAGCCGTGGTCATGACGTCATGTGCGCGTGATTTGCTAATGCTAGCTGCAATTAGGCTTAACCATAGCACGACATGTATTCGAGTGGTAGGAGCTGCTCATATATTTTGATAGCTTTTACCTTTAATTTATGGATGATAATATCTTTAAAGAAATCATACAGAGAGATACTCGGATATGATTTTGGACGATATAAATAAAGTCATTATAGTATTTACTATAATCAACAAATAGATCTCATCTTAAAAAGATATTTCATTCCGTTTGAGAGATAAATACTTAAAAAAGCTATTTGCTATAGAGAAATAATTTTTTGAATAGGACCACAATCATTCTATACCCCACGCAAGTGAGAGACCGCTCACCTTCAGATCAGCAATCAATATTCTCTCGTACGAGAAACAACAATTTGTCACACCAATTCAATCCCTACCTTGGAAAACCCCATGTGGTACTCTAATAGGTTAGTTTCTCATGCTGAGTATTCAGAATGGTGTTGGTTTAAATTTTTTCATTGTAGCTGATTTATTTTTTACTATAGTTGAATTGGTTTATTTGACATATTAAATTTAAAAAAAATAAAAATAGAAAAATCATGTTAGCCCATCACGGATAATGCAAAGGAATATAGAAAAAAAGAAAAGTAAAAATCCCAAAAAATAAAAAAATCAGAAAAAACGAAATTAATAAATAGTAAAAAAAGCAGAAGTTAGAAATTAGAAACTAAATTGAGCGGTACCTTAATGCTAAATTGAGCGCTGCCTTAATGTGATGCTTGTACATATTTTTAGAAACTTATCTCTATGTGTTAACTTCACTGTGACAAGAGAGTATGGAGGAAATTCAACGAAAAAATAAATAAGGGAAGAAAATGGACAGCGAGAGGATAAACCAAGTTGCATAGGAAAGTAGTTGACTATTTCTCATCGCATGACCAGGTTGCACAGAAGGCAATTTCAAAATAATAATTTTGCTGGCGTAGTGTTACTTCATTGCATTTGCATCTAATGTACCACAACATTTGGTCTTAGGTCATTTTTTATTTGATTAAATTTCGACATGAACCACAGCCAATCAATTGCCACAGGATATTTTTCCCCCTTGTTGGGATTTGAATTCACTTGCTACAAGAAATTTGTCAACTAGCTAGCCGGCTTGTCGTGCCACTATCAAGAAATTCAATAAAGCCATGACTTACGAGCGCCATGAACGACATGGGATGACACGAGAGCAAAATAGTAACTTCATTTCTTTAATAGAGCCATGACTTACGAGCGCCATGAACGACATGAGATGACACGAGAGCTAAATAGTAAGTGAGATGACACGAGGGCTATTGCTCTGTTGATTGATTGACTGACTCATTGCGATGGAGATGGAATTGAGGCCGACGATCCGTACGAGGCAGGGTTGACAATTTGGTCGAATTTGGCCGAAATTTCAGAAATTTCGCTATACTCGAAAAAATTAGTATGTTCAAATTATTTATGATTGAATAATTGGCGCAGCAAATTCCTCCACCTTTAATAAATTTATGATTGAATACTGAACACGATGGCTCAACGTTGCATTAACTCTCTCTAGTTCCCAGAGAAGGAAAGAAGGATGGTTTGCAACTTAATTGGCATCAATTAATTAAACCAAATATATATTTCAGTACGAGATCCTTGCGTTGGATGTTCTTGACTTCACGTTCCCAGGTTTCACTTTTAAGCCACTTGAATTTTAAGCTTGGACAATAATACATGCAAACAAATGAACAATAAGATTTCTGATATGCGTAAAATAAATATATTTTTGTTATTGCGAAGGAAAATAAATGTTTTGTACTTGCAAAAAAGGAGAAATATTTGTTTTGGCATATGCGTAAAACCTGATGAGACCAAATGCTGCGCCTAAACTTCACATCGGTTTTAATTTCAGGTCCCTATTTTTCTTCTTACGTGCGCACCAAAGCTCTGGCCAAATTTTTTTTTTATAAAAAAAATTGACGTATCTTTTCCGTTTGCCATTAGGTCTGAACATATGACGAAAAAAAAGATCCTACGAAATGATTACAGAACACGTCTCGCTTAAGTGGCAAAGTATTTTTTCCCCTGCTGGGGTTTGATTCGAAGAGCTGACGTCTGCACATGATACAATTGCAAGAGGCTAAACGGTTTCGGCTTCTGATTTATTTTAATTTTTAACTTATTTACGAGCGTCATGAACGACATGACATGACACGAGAGCAAAATAGTAACTTCATTTCTTTAATAGAGCCATGACTTGCGAGCGCCATGAACGACATGAGATGACACGAGAGCTAAATAGTAAGTGAGATAACACGAGGGCTGTTGCTCTGTTGATTGATTGACTGACTCATTGCGATGGAGATGGAATTGAGGCCGACGATCCGTACGAGATGGATCGAGTCAAGGGCAGGGTTGACAATTTGGTCGAATTTGGCCGAAATTTCAGAAATTTCGCTATACTTGAAAAAATTAGTATGTTCAAATTATTTTGGCCCGTTTGAAATCTTGTTGAGTTCGTTGTACCAGTCATCACCTAGAGTCAACCAAATCCAGATTCCTTTGAGTCATGGCTTCCTCTCACTATCTTGACCATTTCCCCTCGATCAATTTCGAGGTTCAAGCACAGGAACATCATCGCCATCATCTTCTTCCTTTGAGCCAACACTGCACCACCACGTTGTTCTTCACAACGGAATGCCATTGCCATCGTCTTCTTTCTCTAAGCTGACCACCGTCACAACCACGTTGTTCTTCACAACGATGAGGCCTTAGGCCAATTTAGCTGAAGAAACGTCGGTTGGCTTCTGCCATAGTCACCCATTGTGGCTCCTGCCACTTCCTATCGCCAGCCAGCACTGGTACACATCTCGCCACAAATCCATCATCACTAGCCTCCACATGAGTCCAGGATTTCATTTTTCTGATTACTACTCCCCTAGTGCTTTTGTTAAATTTATTTCAATTTGGCTGAAATTCATCCAAAATTCAAACGCTCGCTTGAACTGTTGAACATAATTTTGACTGAAATACTGAAATTTTGATCATTTTACCACCCAACGAAGGAGAGGTAGGTAGGGGAATCAGTGGGGGAGTTTTTAGGAGGGAGGCGCGGAGGCCACAGGCGATGGAGGGGATGGCCGGATCCATTGGATCTAGCGGTGGCACCCTCACGGCTCGACGACGGTAGATGGTAGGCAGCGCGACGCTAGGAGGAGGTGGAAGGGGGTGAGAAGGGAGATGGCGGTGGTAGAAGGGTGTGGAAGATTACGGAGCATGCGATGCTCGAGGAAAGCCTGAGTGAATGTAACGTAGCACGGAGGTGGACGGGTGGATGCCGCCGATGGGGCGATCGGATGGCTTTAAGCAAAACGGGGACGAGGACGCCTGAGAAGCGAGGAGTGACACGGATGGCCTCAGCGATCGCAAATTCCTCCACCTTTAATAAATTTATGATTGAATACTGAACACGATGGCTCAACGTTGCATTAACTCTCTCTAGTTCCCAGAGAAGGAAAGAAGGATGGTTTGCAACTTGATTGGCATCAATTAATTAAACCAAATATATATTTCAGTACGAGATCCTTGCGTTGGATGTTCTTGACTTCACGTTCCCAGGTTTCACTTTTAAGCCACTTGAATTTTAAGCTTGGACAATAATACATGCAAACAAATGAACAATAAGATTTCTGATATGCGTAAAATAAATATATTTTTGTTATTGCGAAGGAAAATAAATGTTTTGTACTTGCAAAAAAGGAGAAATATTTGTTTTGGCATGTGCGTAAAACCTGATGAGACCAAATGCTGCGCCTAAACTTCACATCGGTTTTAATTTCAGGTCCCTATTTTTCTTCTTACGTGAGTACCAAAGCTCTGGCCAAATTTTTTTTTTTAAAAAAAATTGACGTATCTTTTCCGTTTGCCATTAGGTCTGAACATATGACGAAAAAAATGATCCTACGAAATGATTACAGAACACGTCTCGCTTAAGTGGCAAAGTATTTTTTTCCCCTGCTGGGGTTTGATTCGAAGAGCTGACGTCTGCACATGATACAATTGCAAGAGGCTAAACGGTTTCGACTTCTGATTTATTTTAATTTTTAACTTATTTAAACTAAAAATCTCTTATAATATGTTAGTTTCTAATTTTAGCTTTTAGAGGATTTTTACTTTTTTATCCTTCTTTTTTTTCTCTTTTATTCCTTTGTATTAGCCATATGGTCAACCAGACTTCCCAGGATTTTACTTTTTTACACCTAGCCGTATGCAGTACGGTCAATAAGACTACTTTCAAATGCGAATTTTTTTTTATCCATTTCCACATAAATTGAATTGTTCCATGTAAAATCTATACATTTTCTATCTCGCCACTAGACTGCACGAGCGACGATAGTTCTGCCTCCAAAATTGCAAGTTTTGCAACAACTAATACAAGAGACTGTCTACATGGCAGTCGAATATTTTTCCTTGCCAAAATCAATCGAATTGTGAGCTGTTGGATCAAGATCCTACCCTTTTAGATGATGACACATGTCCCCTGAACCCTACAAGCTGGTTGCCGTCTGATCCTTCCCAGCATGCGCACGCAGCCATCTCTAACTCCTCTTTATTTGCTTGTTCTTCTTTCTTTAGATCTATTTCCATCAGCTCGTTGCCCAACCGCCTCCATGTATCTCTCCGACGAGGTCTGGGTGCTTCCACAACCGCCCCACCCCTACTTGGTGATCTACTTCCCGTCGTAGCCGCCTGCACCACCATTGACATCACAGCTTCCCCTTGTTGCCACCGGTGGCCGTGATGCCCTTGACGCACCGCCATCTTTTTCCCATTGTCGCCGACCTCACCTTGCCTACTTCCGTGCTCGTGGCCGGTAATACGATTGCCGCCTCACCACCCATCGCCAAGCCTTCACCACTCCTCCCTCTCTCTATGGTCGCTCCCTGTGAACTCAAACCATTACCTGGTGAAAATCCACCCTAACCCGTCCACACCGATGGAGAAGACAGCGACACCGCCATCCGGAGCATGAATCTCCAAGAAGATCAGAAGATTATAAATTTGACAATTTTTTGCTAAAAAAACATCAACAACTTTTTTTAGCAATTTGCCCTGAACAATGTGTTTATGTGCCTAAACCACTCTAGATTAGCGATGGCAATTTTGCCCATTTACTCACGTGCCCCACAGGTAAATACCCTAATAGAGCTAGACATGAGATGTTTTCTTTGCCTATAAGCATGGAAATGAGAAAAACTCTTTGCCCATAGGGTAAACGGCACAGGCATAGGTGAGCTCCACCATACCCGTCTCACCTATTTACCCGCAACTTACACTGACAGGTGTGCCAACAGTCAACTCGATCGGGTAAAACCCTAGCAGAGTTATTACTTATTAGTCACTCAGTCACTCAGTTGACATACTTTCAGTTAACTAACCTCTCTTTTTGCTTAAGTTGGTATACTTTTAGCTGACAGTTGATAGTGGATTTATATTTCATTAGTTGACAGTTTATGTGTGAATACGAATATGTGATGCATTGTTCATGGGTATACGAACATGCTTGCGGGCGATAGGTATGGACAATATTCTTCATCCGTTATCCTTTGTAAGCATACTCGTAGAAATAAATTAAGGTCACATATATGAATATGAACAACCACTACCTGTAACCGTCATACCCGGTTGCCATCCCTCCTAGACCAGTCGCATTATAGACACACGAACATCGCATGGCCTATCAACCGACCTCTCGACAGGTTGCTGCTACCCCTAAACCTAGCTCGACACTGCGACGCAAGCCCCGGTCAACGGTCAACCTGTGGACCAACATTGCATCATGCATGCGTGCGTGACTGCGTGTGCTTCTCCTCACACGCGTAAACCTCCCCCCACCTAAACCTCCCCACGAGTTTGCATATATGTAACCTAGAAGAGCTCCACCATGCACCACCGCGACGGCGAACACCGGCAAAAGAGATCAAACTCTCCGACCATGGACCGCCGCCGCCGCCTCGCCTCGGCCATCGCCGCGACGCTCTGCGTCGTCCTCGTGCACGAAGGCAAGTGCGGAGCTGCTACGGCTCGACCGCTGAGGCGTCAAGCGATGACGGCGTCGGAGGCGGTGCTCGATGTGGCCGCCGCCGCGGCGTCGCCGGAGGGCCCCACGTGGGAGGGCGGGGACGAGGCTCTGCGCGAGGGGAAGTGGCTGCCGCTGCCGCTGGCGAGGGCGCTGGCAGGCGGCCTGCGCTTCCCGGCGGTGCTCCCAGCGGCTGGCGCCTCCATGCCGTGGGCGGCGGGCGCGCCACCTGTGCTCACCGGGCCGGGGCTGCCTCACGTGCCGCCGTACGTCGGCGCAACGCGACAGGAGCAGCTCACCCTGTGGGCCTCTCTGTTCAACCCGTTCGAGGTCAGGCCGAGGCTTCCTGCCGCTGAGACGTCGGTGCCGGCAGAGCCCAGGATTCCGGCCGTCGCCAGCAGGGAGCCGGAGACGAGGACGGTGGACGAGCCGGCCGGCGGTGTGCAAATTGGCGAGCCCAAATGGGGTGTCTTCTTGGGAAATAACAATGGCAACTAATTCTATGTTGTGACCAAATCAATAAGCTAATTAGCTTAGTACATACTAAATGAATGAATTATAAAGAACCTTCTTTCTGGATAATATTATTAGTGCATGCACTTTTGCATGTTGAGGTATTGTAATGTTATAGTAAATCAAGATTATACAGAAATATTTGCTATCTATATATTATCTATATTGATGGCTAAGTTATTAATGGTATGAACTGTTTTAATTTACCCCATAAACTTGTGCATTTTCAAGTCTCTTGAGTGCAGACACCTGAAACCTTTCAATGTCATGGGCCGGAAGCTTGCAGCCCAACTTGCTAATCCGGTTCTAGATTTGCCAATGTGGCCTAGCCCATTTTTCTTAGCATTTACAGCCACAAACAAGGCTACACACAACAATTGATTGATCCAGTGCTTAGTGCAGTGGTCAGCACCAGCGAAAAGTGTGATTTAACCCCTACTCTTTTTTTTTTTTGCCAAAACTAGGATAAAAAGAACACATGAATTGCCCATATATGTAGGATTAACATGTGTTACTTTTCATCAAATCACTGATCAGTCCTGTTTCTATCAAGGACGAAATATGTACCTCTAAATTCTTCGCTAAATTTATCCTCTGGATGTAAGAATGTCTATATAAAATGCACTGAAGGTGATGTATTTGGAAAGAATCGTAGAGTAGAAAAAGCAACTAAGAGTCTAAGACTGTTAGCTAGTGTTTATGCAGGAGGTCACATGTTATAATTGCATCATACTTAATTAGCAGGATTCACATAATTAAGGAAAAACTTAGATTAGCTATATCTCAAATGGCTTGCTTGGGAGAGCTTAGCTTCTTCCAAAAGCAATATAAGCTAGGGTTCTTAGAGTAATAGTAATAGTAAAGGAGAGATGAGCTTGGGGGTATTTATATTGGCTTTTGCTGGTAGCTTTTAGCTTTAATTTATAAATAGTAACCGCTTATAGATAAGTTTGTAGAGATAGATGCTCGTGTGTAATTTTTACCAATATAAATGAAGTCACTACAGTGTGTACTACATCGACTAGTAGACTCTACCTTACAAAGACACTCCGTTTGAAAGTTAGGTGTTATATACAAGCCATTTACTATAAAAAAGCAGTTTTTAGAAGCTAAAATGAACAGGGCCTTAAACCTCGCGCTTGTAAGTACTACAATAAAAGAAGTCTCTTGAGCTACACCCTGTTTGGGAGAGCTTTAGTTCCTAGAAACTTAATTAAACCTCGCAAACCATCGGAATCTTTAAGAGAAACTCACGACAATTACTGACCAATGTTACTTATGCTAGCAAAGCAGTACTAGCTCCGACGAAATCAATGCAGCAGCCGGCCGGCAAGCTTGTGCTCGCCATGGATCCGATCGAAGAGCTGTTGGCAACTGTCTGTATGCATACAGGAGTTAATCAGGCTAATGATGATGGGAAAATGGCAGTTAGCCATCGGAGAGATGTGAGCCACAAGCTCAGGTAGTACGACTCCTGCAGGGGGCTGCTGCTCCTGCAAGCTCAGGTAGATGAGAATTGAAGCCTGAAAATTGCAAGCAGAGCAACGCAAGGCCCCAGAAGGAGAACAAAATATGTGGCCAGGATCCCAGGGATCTATTTTGAGGCCACAACTGTCCTGGTGATGTGGATGAGAGCAAGTTGTTGGGCAGGAGAACCTCCCCTCTTTTTTCTTTTTTGTTTTGATTTTTTTGGAATAATTTCCTTCTTTTTTCAAAGGGAGTTAGAAAGTGTCCATCACTTATTCATGGCTTTTCTGTAAGGAAGGTTCGCCTTTTTCTAGTTTCTACGTAAAGAGGCCGGGGAATATTATCACAACATTATATAGGCTATTGAGTGAAAGACAACTGATACATAGGTATTTTTTCTGATGAATGTCAAGGTACATGTCTCATCAATTACACATCAGGCTGGTTATTTTTAAAGTTTCCAGAGTTTGATCCTGGAGCAGTGTGAAAACATCGAGCAAGGGTCTGATTGGAGAGAGTAAAAAAAAGAAGAGCTAACGTGAAATACTGAAAAAGCTTGCTTGAAAATCACCTCTTAATTTGACTAGTTGTTATATCTGAAAATGACGACCTATTCTTGCCATTGACCATGTACCTATCTCCAGTTCTTGTAACCCATAACAAATTTGACTGTTTATAGCTGCGCCCACGATCTGAATAACACGGCGAATGTCACATCCTGCAAATTATTTCGTTGACACAATTGTGTTCTTGTAGTCCATGATCTCCATCTCGACGTGGACGCGAGAGACGAACAATTGACACTGCCGATCGGTCGGATCTTTGCTAGCCTCTGTTCTACACGCATTCTTCAGTCTGAAGGTTCACACCCACATATGACCATCCAAACTGGCGGCCACAAATTTGAACCTGTCAAACATGTATATCCAACTGATCACTGTTCCTCCTTCAAGTGTGAGTTGGAGTGAGATGGACGTGACACTAATCTTTTGGAGATTTGGTACCATACAGATAGACAGGATCACAGAGGGCTAAGATCTCACAAATCTCTTCGGAATCGCGACCAGCAAGTGCACCGGATCGATTTACGTACTGATCACCGCCATGCTAGACTGAACTCTGAATATTTATGTATGCACCGATCATCGCCATGCTAAATTGAAGCCTGAATATTTATGTAACTGTTGTCGTGTAATTGTTGCAGTACAAGATTCGACAGTTTTATTCAGAGTTTGCAATTAATGAAATAACCTCAAAATTTTCAAAGGGTTTTAAATTCAATTGAATTTCGGTTTCATTTGATTCCTCTCCTATTTCTCCTCAAATCTCCACCGATCAAACTATCAATTCCCCTTTATGCCCTTGACGCCGTCCACCTGGACACAACACAACATGTCGGTACTGTTCAACGTTCGAAAAATCTCCCCGCCGCCTTAACCTTGAGCCGCCGCACCTTCCCATTCATCCCCTTCTGCCACGCCACTGCCAACTGGTCAGAGACCGTACCACCTCGTCTATCCCGCCTCTGAGCCCCTTTTAAATGCCCCTACCGTGCATCAGAGCTACCGGCGTCGCTCCCCACCGCCTCAGCGCTTCCTCTCCAGCTCACCGCGCGATTCTCTCACAGTCGACCTGACATACCTTTGACAACTTCTCATAGTCGACCTGACATACCCCTGACAACTTTTGACCACCGCAATGTCGCGTCTGAGACAGCCTGTACCACCCCTCGCCAGTATCGCTGCGCCTCCTTGAGCCTTCCCAACCTCGGCCACCCTTATCACGCTCTTGTGCAAACCGCTATAGCTGGACTATTTAAACCTCGAGACCCTTCCATTCGAGAGCATTTGAACTCTAGGTAAGCCACCCACTGCCGATTGCTGAGACGCTCGGAGTAACGCTGACGATCATCAAGAAACCCATTGTAAGCTACTTTTTTAATCCCTGCTATGCAGTCAATTACAATCCAATTGCTTTCACCCGTAGCGTTCTCATACTCCTAGAAACACACCTGAAGCATGGCCCTAATTTCCCGAGCCCTCTACAGTGCTAGCGACTAGCGCCGCCGCCTGACCTTGAGGCCTCACCGTGGACAACCCTGCATAGCCATCCCTGACCCAAGATGCCACTTCCCCAAGCTTCCCCTACTCCTAGTGAAGCTCAAATGCAAATGCAATTGTTCAATTAGTTTAGCTATGCCACCTGTGCCATTCAAAAGTCCTGAGGAGGGAAGACCTCACCGCCCGCGATTGCCAACTTTCCGCTTGCCGCCAACCCTAAGAATGGAATCTCCTAGGTCCCAGGAACCCAACCATAGCCTTGGATTACGTCGCAAATCACCATAGCCCTGACAATAGCCGTCGCCATTTTACCCTGTTCCCGGTAGCTACAGTGCCATGTAGGAGAAAGAAGATGAACAGTACTGACCTAGTACTGTAGCACCTGACCCGTTAGTGAACAGTAGCAGACCCATGGTAAACAGTAAAAACCGTTAGTGAACAGTATCTAGACCTGCATTGAATAGTACCCACACCTGTTACTGTTCATCCATACACAAAAGTACAAAATATATCCATTTTGTCCATTTCGAAGCCGTCTACCCATTTTCCAACACCGTTTTCCCATATCAGATACCGATAGAACCCAAAACCACTAAAATACTGCTTCAAACCCTAAACCTGACACGGTCCAAATTCTTACTATTCGTTAAAATCTATCCTTGCCCTAACCATTTTGAGACGTAAAGTCCACTCTCAATTATATTTAGCTTGAATATACTCCAATAAAACCTTAGCCCATCCTAATATCAATTTGAACCTGTCCAATACTGTTTTTGCCGTCACAATTCATCGAAACCCTAAAAATATAAATATACCCTTTTGACCGTCTTAAGCCCATCTACACCATTCTTAGACTCCGATAAAGTTATGAACTACTGTGATGATGTTCTGACCCCAAACCTAATACTGTTCGTAACCACAACCACACGTCGAAACTCAAATAATATTTATATAACCGTCTCAATCGCCTTGGACCTGTCTAACCCAATTCTAACCCCGATAAGCCAAACCACACACCACCAAAGCCTTGACCACCCAACCTATTTTATTTCAATGCCTTAACCACCCAATCTATTTTATTTCAGTCTTTTGGTTATTTATTTGTATTTTGTTGCCCACCTTGCATTCTGCAAAGCAGGAACTTATTTTTATTCGTCTTCCACGCTAGTATTTGGACCCAATGAGCTGGTCATCAGAAGATCTACAAGAGCAAATAAAGAAGTTAATGTCTTATAGATAAGGTGTCAAGTCACATATTTTTTATCATATTGAAACTACATTCCTTTAATTATTTATTTATCAGTATTTTTATTATATTATTTATGCACTATTATTTCTTGTACATTAAATGTTTAGAATAATATGGTATTAGTTATGCCCTACCACTTGATAAAGCCCACTTTAAATTGATGGCCATATTCACCTTGATAAAACTTAGTAATATTAATTATACTACTTAATTAATTATGGCAGTGTAAAAAACTCAATTGTTTTGTACTACTAAGAGATCTGACATTTTGCCAATAGAATTTCAAAAGTTGTTCTAGGATAAAGAGATATCACGGGAAGCCACGAGATGGTTGTGTCCCCTGATCTTGTCCTAGGGAAGAGGCTTGGACCGGAAAGGTCTGTAGTACAGGTTAGTACTGGCTCAGTGCTGGAAAGCACTAGAGCATGGGTTTGTGGATGGAAGTTGCTTTATTGAAAATATAAGGACTAGAACCTTATGCTAAGTAAAGAACATAGTAACCGCTCAACCACAAGCGTTGACTTGTCAAATCTAGTCTAGTAGCTGCTCAGATCGATTGAATATCTACAGAAAAGAAGAAGTGGTTGGGGCGTGGTATGAAAATGATACCATATCTAACAAACGATAGATTCTCACAAATCAGGCAGGTGTGTTCCGACTTTGACCCATTGGATACCCGAGTTTGTTAAGCCAAGAGTCTATCGGGTAGAGACTATATAAATATTTGAACAGTAAAAAGGCTTGTTTTCTTAACCCTGTCACAGGGGTTAGGAGATCTTGTGGGTAAGTTAGGCAGCTCTGCAAAGTTAATTATAAATGGTATTCGAATACGCCGTGTTTCTGGTGAATGAATCTATGTTTAATGGGTGACTCCAACAATGAAGCATAGGTAGATTTGGAAATGGTTTGAGAATGTTGAAGTCTGTTAATCAAACTTTGAAACCCCAAAGCTATAAGAAGTTATTGTGCTTTTGTATTTAAAAATGTTTACAAATAAAACTGTATCTACAAATATTTAATAAAACTCTTATAACCCCGCCAATTGAAAACCCTGGCAAGTAGTTATGTAGCGTTTTCTCGATGTGATTTATTGAGCATAGTTGGTTGTACTCAATCTTGCTTCATCCCCCCCCCCCCCACAACAGATATCAAAAGAAGAAAGGATGTTACAAGTTTCGTGTTAGGGTTACGACCGCACTCAAATATGCCTGTGAGAGTTTTTTCGATTCTTCTGATTGTAAGTTAAATTTTGGGCTTGGACGCTCTTAAAGCTGTTAAAGTTGACCATTAGGTTTTATTTTAATTAAATTAACTATTTTTAAATATTCATGAGTCGACATGATATTCTTTCTGTCCGCAACTGAACTCCTGATCTGTTTCTGGACGTACGACGGTGCTGTTCCCAAAAACGAGGTCGTTACAATTAACCTGTAGATTGTTATGTACTACGCCTGCATCTGCATGGATGCATGCGTGCACACGCGCTAGCTTCATTTCGCAAGATTGTGAGATGAGAGTATATATGTTTCTTTGCAGGCGGATTTGCTGGTGGCAAGTTGGCGTGTATAATGCAATGTGATAACCATTCCCCGTCGCTCTCCAGTCTCCCCTTACTAGCTTCCCCCCCACGGGAATCCAGTTCACTCACAGTACTGCTACTATTTCTGCACCAACTTGCCTTGTTAAAAAGCCACTGTGCTGCTTGCCCAATTGCAGCTTCAACTTCCTAGCTGTTGCAGTATTGCCCTTCCCCTCCCTCCTCCTCGCACACCATTTCGACTTTAGCTCAGCTCAGCTCAGAGAGAGAGAGAGAGAGAGAGATCAGCAGGAGGCAGGGGATGGAGGTTTTGATTGCAGATTATCATTAGCTGCAGCAGAATTCAGTTCAGAAGCAGCTAGCTAGGTAGGCGGTTCCTCTCCTCCACACATGTTAACTGGCCAATCCTGAATTTACTGTTCAGTCTTCTTAATCCTCCCTACTAATCCCATGCTTCATCTTGATCTCGTCCTTTTTCCTGATTTGTGAATCTTTTTTGAGAAAAGAATTTCTTCTCTTGGCTTTTCCTGTAGATTTGGTCACTGCTCGTCTCCAGGTGCTTCCCTCTGCAGGTTCAGAGCTTTAGCTTGCATAGTAGATAGGCTTTGTACTGCTGCACTCATGGCCTTTCTCTGCTTTTCCCTGTGTGTTCCTGCTTGCTTCTCTCATTCTGTTTCTAATCATTTGCTTTTATCCAAAATCCATGTCTGCTGTGGGCCATGCTTCCTTTAACTGTTATCCTTGTAACTTTTTGTTTATCAAAACTTGCATCATATTTAATTTGTCCTTAAATTTGCCAAACCTACATCTTGTGTCACATATGCTTGCTCCATTTCAAGTAAAGCAAAGCTAGGAGAAGAGGCTATTAGATCCTAGTCAGGCTAGCTCAAAGTTTTCCTCAGGAAAATAAGAGTTCATTATTCTCTTCATTAGAAATTCTTGCGAGACTTATAATAAAATTACCATTGTATATTGCCACGAGGGGTCATGTATAAAAGATCATTCTTGTTTGCATGCTGCATACATGTATGCTCTGATTCTTGCAAACTCTGATTTTTGCCGGCTCTGATTCTTGCAGCTAGAAATAAGACAGAATTATTTCTTGTGTGCTCGTTGCAGTGAGTCTGTGCTTGTCCAGTACTCCTGTGGGCAGCAGGGGAATGCTCGTGGTGGCGGCGATCTGAGCCATGAACCAGTTCGTCCCTGATTGGAGCAGCAACATGGGAGACGCCTTTGCGTCATTAGGGTTCGATCTGATCATCGCTTGGTGTTTTTTTTCCCTTTTCTTGAATCAATTGGAGCTCTTCCATGGATGACTCTTATGTTGCGTTGTTGCAGTGGTGAAGACGACGGGCTCATTGAGCTGCTCTGGTGCAATGGCCACGTGGTCATGCAGAGCCAAGCGCCGCGGAAGCCGCCGAGGCCGGAGAAGGCGGTGGCGATGCAGGAGGACGAGGCTGCGCCGTGGTTCCAGTACCCGGTCGATGACTCCCTCGAGAAGGACCTCTTATCGGAGCTCTTCGACGAAATAACGGCGGCCGCCGACCCCGGTGGCAAGGTGTGCAAGGAGGAGTGCGGCGCTGTGGCGGGCGGCGCGGTGACCGCGCCCCAGAGCAGGCTGATGCCGCCGCCGAGGCCAGCGGAGCACGTGACGCGGGAGAAGGCGGGCTTGGGGGGCGTGGACGACGCGCGCGGCGTCTCGGAGGTTGTCATAGCGCAGACGGCCGGAGAGGGGGGCACGGAGGCGGAGCCCGGCGAGTCATCCATGCTGACGATCGGTTCGAGCATCTGCGGGAGCAACCAGGTCCAGAAGCCCGGCGCCGCGCGCGCCCGCGTCGTCTCGGACACCGCCGGCGACAGCGCGCCACCGCCGGCGGCGAACGGGAAGGCCAGCGCCGCCAGGGCCCGCCACGATGCGACGGCGGTGACCTCGTCGTCGATGCGGTCGAGATCCTGCTCGGCCAAGTCCGACCCGCCCGGCGCCCCCAACCGCGGCAGCGGCAAGCGGAAGCAGCGCGACACCATGGAGTCCGGAAGCCCCAGCGAGGTACGTACGCACGCACTACTCCCTCCACGCCATCGCCATTGCGATCACACTCTCGTCGCATCACGATCTACCGACGACGCAATGCAGGACGTGGAGTTCGAGTCCGCCGCCGTGACGTGCGAGCCGGCGCAGAAGCTGACGACGGCCAAACGGCGGCGCGCCGCCGAGGTGCACAACCTCTCGGAGAGGGTGCGTATCACCTCTCGTTCTCCTTGGACACGACATGATCATTCGTTCGCACTACGCACCTTCTTCTTGCCTAGATTTTTCTTTTTCTGACAGCCATTTGCTAACTCTGTCTGAATTTGATTCTGATGCAGAGGAGAAGGGACAGGATCAACGAGAAGATGAAAGCCCTGCAGGAGCTCATACCTCACTGCAACAAAGTAATCTATCAACAAGCGCCATGACACAATTGCAATCGCAACATTGTTATCATCTTGTTATACTTATCAATGGCGATCTCATACTTAATTGTGTCGGTTTTTCAGACGGACAAGGCGTCGATGCTGGACGAGGCGATCGAGTACCTCAAGTCGCTGCAGCTCCAATTGCAGGTGAGCTCGTATGTCATGCTACGATTGGTGCATGAAACTCTACAATTAATTAGTCGTGTCCTTCGCATTGGAAATCGTGTCCAAGAACGAGAGTTTGATGTGAGACATATACGCATCTGATGGTGCAGATGATGTGGATGGGCGGCGGCATGGCGCCGGCGCCGGTGATGTTCCCGGCGGGCGTGCACCAGTACATGCAGCGGATGGGCGTCGGGATGGGCCCTCCCCACATGGCCTCCATACCCAGGATGCCGCCGTTCATGGCCCCGCCGGCTGCCGTGCAGAGCTCTCCGGTGAGCCACATGCCGGCGGCGGTCAGCATGGCCGACCCTTACGCGCGCTGCCTCGCCGTCGAACACCTGCAGCCACCGTCCCCCATGGTAGTACCATGCAGCTGTAGCTACGTTTCTGCAGTGATTTATTCGCGCACGCATGTGTCTGCCGTTTGCTGAGAGACTTCAGTAGCATTACCTGCAGGGGATGAGCTTCTACCAGCTCGGGGCGGCGAAGAGCCTGCAGCAGAACCCGGCGCCGCCGGTAGTGGCCGGCGGCAGCCTGCCGGCGGCGACTACACCGACTTTGCCTCCTGGCAATATTCTGCACAAAAGATACGGTGTGTAAGTGCTCACACACAGTACTCGATCGCGTCATGGAACAAAAATCGTGCTCTCTTATTAGTACTACCACATAGGATGTGCTTGCAGAAAGCTCATTGATCCATGGCCAAAAATCCAGTGAAAACTGGGTAAGTATTGAATACCCGTGAAAACTAGGCGTAGCCGTGTAGTACTTCCCAAAAAATCTTTTTTAAAAATTACTAGGTGTCACGAATGCACGAGTAGAAAATTCATACAAATAACCCACCTACGGAAAATTAAACCCTGATCATTTCTAAGGGAGATAAGGTATCACACCGTTAGACTATGCTATAGTTGGCACACATATATTCTAGTTACTATCTTTAGTTTCATATTTTTTCCTAGGTTAAGGTCTTGTTTGGAATGCGAGAATTTTTTCTCGTTCCAATAAGAATTGAAGTGTCTCCTATGGAGTTTCGGTAAAATCCATAGGTTCCAAATGAGGCCTAAATTGCACCGCAAAGATCCTACTCAAAACATTTTGTGCTGAAATCTCAAAATGTGTATCTACCAACTGTTTACGCTGAAATCTCAAATCATCAACCGTAGCTAAAAATCATCAACCGTAGCAAAAAAGAACAGACTCTATATCGTTTTCGGGCGTTTTATGCTCGAGATCACTACTTTCCTGCCCACACTGAGCTACATGCTCTGCATCCGTCCGTGTCAGACTCACGAGCTCGTCGGCCATGTATCTCTTGCAGATCCGTCGATAGCTCTATCACAGAGCTCTGCATTCCTTGTTCTTAAATGCAATTGCTGTACATCTTTGGCTTGACTTTTCACTCTCTTACACCCCATCAAATTTCGCAGAAAATTGTAGCAAGCCGGAGACGAAGGTTATCACCAGCTGAGCTCACATCATCAGATGCAGATGATTTGAACTTGGAGACTATCATAGTCGCTCGATGATACGTGTCGTACATTGAGCTCAGATCATCAGGTGCAGTTGAGTTGGGAGACTCGATCGTGATCGCAAACTAATTGCTTTGGGGAAGTCGATATTTGTTCGATCCCTTCACTGACGTTTTCGTTTGGTAGGCAGCGTAGTTTGATCAGCGACTGAGGCTTGACAAATCGATCTCTTTCTGTCGCTGTGTATGTAGTATTGTTCCTGCTGTTTCCGAAGACATTTAATTTGGTAATTTATCAATTGTTGATGAACCGGTTCAAATCCTGTTATGTCCCACGGTAAAGATCTGTGGTCTCAGAAGTATACCAAAAAATCTCAAAAAAAAAAAAATTCATAGATGTAGTACATCATGGTAAAATGGTACGTACAGAAATTCGGTACCAAACTCGGTTGGGTAGTGTGTGTTACATACAAAAAAAGTGATACTGTATATGTATGAAATATATATTTGCTATCACTCTTTTTCTTCTAACGAATGGTACCACATTTATGGCCATGAAGTTTTGAGGGTAACTGTATCTTAAGTAGTAAAATATGTAGGCGTTTCTTCAGATTTTGGGGTGCAATATAAATATCCAAACCGCTAATGATGTAGGTACATCCATACTTAGAAAAGCCATGCTCTATGTTCCATCATTGATCAAGCCATGCTCTATGTTCCATCATTGATCAATCATGGCATATTTTGTAGGACCGCTGCCGGCAATCAGAGGAGTGAATGATTTCCTAAACTTTTTTTTAAGGTATTCAAAATCTTTACTCGAGTGACTATAATAGTCACAAGGTTCAAATCACAGCAATACGGCAAAGCAAAGCAAAACAAAACTCAAAGCAAGAGCCAACAAAATCAGCTATCTCTCATACAGGACCGGTCAGACCATTGTTGATGGGCCAGTCGAATCGTCGGCCTATGACCAGTCACACCGGTAGTTCGATTTGACTGCATGTCTAGGGCCGGTCCAACTAGTTCCCTATTCCCAGACCTAAAAATATCTCAGGACAAAAGCTCAAATCTCAAGAACTTGCTTAATTCTCATCTAAACACATCTAAGTTTTGCATGAAACTTATTCAAGACAACAGAAACCTAAATTAATCAAGAATAACTAGGTTCTTAGGCTCGAGATCACTAAATTAAATATAATCGAATTTATATCATAAGAACACAAAAAAAAATCCTAAATATCAAATTACTTTTGGCTTGTGAGGATTTAAGAAATGAGGTCTTCCAAATCTATTGTCACATGTCTTAGCAAGAGATTAAGCTAGCATGGAGGAAATTGCGTGAGCGATGACACAACAACGCGATGTGATGTTAGATTCTCATTTTATTCGCCCGGTGCTTGCGGTGCCGTTTGCGATCGCATGGGAATGTCATCGCAAACACATTCCCATGTGCATAAAATGGGAGGCCTCAGCCTGCCCTCTCAATCAAACTACGCTCGATTTGTTTCTTGCTGAGCGAGAGCGCAGCAAGGGAGGGGAAGGAAAGACATATTGAAAGACAAGTTTATAATATATTTTTAAAGTGGTTTAGCTGTGATTTATAATCCTTCACAATTGAAAGCATTGTGGAGCAGGTGAAGATCTTCAGAAAAAGGTATGCTTCATTCGCATGCGAGCAACACGCTTAATATATTGTCAGCCTTTGAGTAGCATAATTGTGGTTTTTTAATATGGAATGCGCTAGGTAGCTATGTTTAGCTAATTGATGTATTTTTATAATTAGCCATGTTTAGGATGTATTGGTGGCGAGAATGATTTTTATTGTAATAGCTACAAAAATACGAGGAAGTGGTTATGGTTAGTTGTATTTAGCTTCACCGCTAGAGCAAGTGGGCAGTAGGTAACCCTTGACCCGGTACTGTGTTCGGTGCCAACTCTTCAATCCGAGTGGGATGTACTCGTTAATGCGTTGTTCTCATTGTAGCAGTCTTAAATGGAATTTGTCGATAAGTGTAGTACAATTCTGCAACGTCAATATTCTCCCAATGATTTGACAACATGCATCAGTGTTTCTGTGTGATTTTATAATATCTAGGCATATGGCCAGGATCCAAATCTAACAAGTAGGGGTGGCTCGACAGCGCTGTGGGCCAACCCGCCTGCCATGCTTCACCATTTCCTACCAAGCCCACTCCACCTCCCCCCGGCTCTTCAGACATGACAGGTGACATATGTCGCCTGCTACACCTTTCGAGCTTGAGGAAGGGGTAATTTTTGCAAAAAAACGGACGTTCAAAGCAAAAATAAAAAAATATCTACAATACCAAATACATAAAAAGTTCCAGCTTCTTGGGTTGCTTTGCCATGCTTGTACATACATAGCCTTATCTATCTATCCTCAATCCTCACATGTAGGACAGACAGACAGACCCTCTTCCTTTTCTTTAAGACTGAAACTTTGCCATGCTTGTACATACATAGCCTTATCTGTCTATCCTCAATCCTCACATGTAGGACAGACAGACAGACAGACCCTCTTCCTTTTCTTTAAGACTGAAACTTTGGAAGTGTGCTTGTGATCATTATCGCCTACAGTTCCCCCCTCCCCAATCTATTCTGAACTGACGCACAGCTTTTGCAGATTTGGTCTTAACTTGATTCTGTTCACCGAGATCTGGGACTGTTCATCTATCACTGCATATTTTGGCAGGTCCTACATGGCTGATGAGCTGCCGTCGGTGGTGTTCGCAAGAGGCGTGGAAGCAGCAGGGTGAGGCTCAAGGAGGCTGCCGTGGGGATGGCAAGGACAGCACCCGCGGGGTCTACGGCGTTGAGGAAGACTACGGTTTCCGGTGAGGACCACCACCCTCCAGATCCGGCAAGGAATAGGAAGACTCCGGCGCGGACTTGCCCTCGTCGGCTGCGTCCTTCTCCTCACTGCTCCCCCGTACTGATGTCGATGACGCTGACGCCACCTCCTGCTCGCACACGGCCACTGCGCTGCCTCCTCGCCGGCTTGACGATGGCTGGCACGCGTGGGCATCCGTGCCCAACTCGGGAACAGAGAGGAGAGGTAGGAGGAGGGAAAGAAAAGAGAGAGAGAGAGAGAGAGAGATAAAAAGGGCTCCCACTGACAGACAGGTGGAGCCATGTTAATTATATCTATTACACATTTGGATCGTTTGGCCACGTCATCGTCCACATCAACGACTTCCGCTGGCTAACGGCGAAAAGGATCTCCGGTGCAAATGGATGCAAGTTTGAGGGTAAGAAATTAAAATACGAGATAAACAACTAAGTGGCACATCATAAAAAAAATTCAGAAAGCAACGGTACGATTTTCTCTCTCTTTTTTCTTGGTCGACTAGTTACACGTGGTAATGGCTGCGAAAGTCCTTCGTCGTCCCAGGCCTAGCTTCTATGTAGCGGTCAGCATCTTGGGGACGGGGGAATTTGATCTTGGATCGTACTGGACGATCCATCCATCAAGAAAAGAAGGGAGGAAAGGAAAGGATGCATGCATCTCCCAAAGTGCAAGCCTCGCATCTTCCTGGCATTTGGCGTGTGCCATCTTTGATGCTGAACTGTTGTACATCACCATTGGCTTCTCCTGTCTCACTGATCATCGAAAAGTAGGCAATTCACTTAATACTTGAACACTCTCCTTTATGTGTAGACTCTCTCAGATCTAAAATATGGAATAGAAGTGAACTGCAATTATGTTTATTTAATTGCGTCAACTCGGTCTCGAACTCAAGATCTCTTGACTCTGATACCATATTAAGTTGCATGCACCAATCAATTCACCTAAAAGCTTAAGCTAGGTAATGAGAAAAGATGGACAATTCACTTATACTTCAACATCTGCATTTCTTGCTTGTCATGTACATGCAGTATAATTAAATGGGGGTGTAAAATGGCACCTGTGTATGTCGTAACAACATATGCATTTGGAGTACATTTTTACATACATGTACAGTGAACGACTGAAGAATTGGCCTTTGATGTCTAGCTCTGATTCAGAATTCACTGTGACTTTGCAACAGTAAAGTAGACATTTTGTCTAGCTATTTTGGACCAGAATCCATGTCAAGACTCAAGAACAGATATATTATGGTCTATGGAGAAAAGGAGAGAAGAGCCTCCAGGTTCACTGTACCATCATCAGATTTTTCAGATCCAAACACGACGCCAGCCACCAAGGAGTGCAAAGAACAAAACACCTGAAACTATTCAGCGTTTCAGCCTCTGCTTTGCCCAAAAAAGAAAGAAAGTGAACGGGGCCTGTGTTGTTCGCTCTCCATGGGCCTGTTACTACTACTGGGTGGTAAATGGACTTGCATTGCAGGCTCGTGGTGGGCCTGGTGGCATGAGAGATAGGCCCGTTGGAAGCCCATGATGAGAGATCTCACCATCATCTTGTGTCTGCTGCTGTGCGTTCCATGCTGCTGCATTGATGGCCTTGTGGAGTTGAGGCGAGCATGAGCAATTGAGCATCGCATATTGCACATGGTGATCTAGGAAGCAGTAGATATAGCTCTGGCTCAAGCTTTTCTACGACCCATGAGCTCTAATTACGTCGGAATTTCAGAAGAATTTCGCGGGAATTGCATTGTCGGGTTGGTAATCCGTAACATTCCTGCGAACTTCATTTGAAATTCATGTGTTCCAAATAGGTCTTACCTTCTAATTGGAAAAAAGATAATTGAAAATGCAACAATGAAAGGAAATATAAATGCCAAACGAAAAGATTGTACAGAATATGCCTATCTATTTGACCCAAAGGCAATCCTAACTAAGCTTAGAATCTCTCCTTACTCTTGCTCCAATTGACTGAAAACAATACAGTGCATATGCAATTGGGGGCTCCTGTTCATGAGCTATTATACAATACAGTGCGTGCCACTGACCGGCCGCGCCAAGATACCTGGGCAGTAACACCGAGGGCCCCTGACAGGTGGGCCCGGCCACCACATTAGAGCCAGATCCATCCATATTCACTGTCAGTAAAAAAAAACAGTGAGCCCTTACCCTTACTGTTGCCAGCCATGGACGGACGCCTCAATGATTCAGTTGAAAATTCAGTTGCCCATGCAGTCACCCTGAAGAACTGAACCTGAAGGAAGAGACTGAACCTGAAGGAAGAGGCTGAACCTGAAGGAAGAGACTGAACCTGAAGGAAGAGGCTGAACGCAGCAATGGCGATAGTCTTTACAGCACCATCAGTTACCTGACAAGATGAGCTACAGATACGATTTGCCGTGAAGAGCAGAGACAATCGATAGTTGGAGCTGAAAGAGAGACCCAACTAATGAAGAGATCGATGTGTATATCAGCTACATAAAATGCTACAGCACGCACAAGTACAGACCCCAAGGCATGCAGTACATGGTCTCGATTCCTTTGCAGTGTCGTCGCATTGATCACCTGCTACTGTGCAGTTGATCAACCGGACAGACACGGCGCGTGTTGCTCTAGTCAGTTTGTTGTACATCTGGTGAGAAAACCAACGCTCCGAACTCAAGTTTGAGTGCTCTCCTTTCATTTTTTTCATTGTGTGTATAGGTATTATTCAGATTTTTTAAATAATTATTTAAATTTGTGACCGTTGAGTTAAATATCCAACGATCCCTTTTTGTAAGGGGATTTTTTTGAAGGGAGAGAATTTATGGCTGTTGGATATCTAATCTAATGGCCACAAATCTGGATGATAGTTGGAAGAAAATATTCGAGTGATGTTTATCAATACCCTTGTTTATTTCACCTAATGAGTTTTCATGGTGATGACAATTGCTACGTTACGATGCTTCAACCAATCGTTATGATGCCCCTAACCACACCATGCATTAGGATGGCCCAAAGGTTGACATACTCTGCGAGAGCGGTAACTGTTGGGGCAGCTTGGCTGTAAGATCAAGTGTTTATTCTAATTTCACACAGCCAGCCAATCGGCGGCTAATGCAATCAGTGTGGCACTTGTGTGGTTAGGAGTTACTTTGAGTCTCACTAATTATAAATTAGACATGGAGTTTGATTCCGTGACCTAATTGCTTTTTCTAGAGGGCATGATGCAGACAAAGTTTGCATCAGGGGTATGTTCAGGAATGGCCGAATGGCAATTGCTAGTGATATCGGTATACGCATCAGCGCATTTCCTTTGTTTAGCCTTGTAAGATTTGTTGTTCATTTTAGGCCGAGTTTTGCTGTTCCATTTTAGGCCACATTTTGAATGCAAGGATTTCATAGAAATTAGACAAAAAAAAATAGTTTAATTCCTATGCTTCTAACCATCGTGATCTGCGTGGATCAAAATTTGGCTCATTGACTAGGAATGGTTTCAAATATCTTCCGTGATATTATAGCACACACAAGTGGTGCACTCGCCAAAGTTTTGTACCTGGTGCCTTTCCGTGCCTTGGTTTCACCCGTACGAGCATCTACTACCTATCGTAACCTGCCGTGGACCAAAATTCAGCTCATGGAGTAGAAATAGTTCCAAATGCCTCCAATGATGTTATAGGATATGCAGAAAGTACACTCACCAAAGTTTGGTACCTGAATCCTTTCTGTGTCTCGATTTTGCCACATGAGCTTTTGGTACTTATCGTGCACCAAAATTGATACCAATCGTGACCTGATGTGGGCCACAATTCGGCTCATTGACTAGGAATGGTTCCAAATATCTCTCATAATGCCATACGATATATAGGAAGTTCACTCACCAAACTTTGGCACTTGGTTCCTTTTCATACCATGGCTTAACACACACGAGTTCCTAGTATCCGTTGTGCACCAAAATTGATACCCATCGGGACCCACCGTGGACCAAAATTCAGCTCACTAAGAATTGTTCCAAATGCCTCCTATGATGTCATAGAGCATGCAAGAATTGAACTCACCAAATTTTGGTACTCGGTTCCTTTCCGTGCATTAGTTTTGCTCGTACAAGCTTTTGATACTCGTTGTGACTCTCCGTGGACCAAAATTCGGCTCATCGACTATAAGTGATTCTAAATACCTCCTGTGATATCATAGGGTATGTAAAAAGTGCACTCGCTAACGTTTGGCTCCCTGTTCCTTTCCGTGCTCTGGTTTCACCCTCACGAGGTTCCGGTACATGTCGTGACCCGCTGTGAAACAAAATACAGTGTACTGAATACGAATGATTTGAACTGCCACCCATGATGTTATAGGGCATGTATGAAGTATACTCGCCAAAGTTTGATACCCTACTCCCTTCCGTGCAATGGTTTCTCTCATAAGAGATTTTGGGACCTATCATGGACCAAAATTTATATCCATTATGTTCTGTCGTGGACTAAAATTTGGCTCACTGACTACGAATGGTTTCAACTACCTACCATGATATCATGGCACACATAGGAAATGCACTCCCCAAAGTTTGGTATCCAGTGCCTTTCTGTGCCTTGGTTTTGCCCGCACGAGCGTCTGGTACCTGTCGTGACCTGCCATGGACCAAAATTCAGCTTTTTATGTAGGAATAGTTCCAAATGCCTCGAATGATGACATAGGGCATGCAGAAAATGCACTAGCCAAAGTATGGTACCCGGATCTTTTATAGGTCTTGGTTTTACCCGCATGAGTTTCTCATACCTGTCGTGGACCAAAATTGATACCCATCATGGCCCGCCACGAACCAAAATTCAACACACTAACTAGGAATAGTTTCAAATGCCTCCCATGATATCATAGGGAAGGTAGGAAGTTCACTCCTCAAAGTTTGGTACCTGGCTCTTTTCTGTCCCACGGTTTTGCCTACTCAAGCTTCTAGTTCCCGTTGTGACCCACAGTTGGACAATTTTTGGCTCGCTGATTACGAATGGTTCGAAATGACACCCATATTTTCATAGGGTGTACATAATTTGTACTCGCCAAAGTATGGTTCCCAAATCCTTTTCGTGCCCTGGTTTCGCCTCCATGAGTTTCTCGTAGCTGTCATGGACCAAAATTGATACTCATCGCGACCCTTCATGGAACAAAATTTGGCTCACTTACTAGGAGTGGTTCCAAATGTCTCCCATAATATCATACGGCTTGTAGGAAGTGCACTCACTAAACTTTGTTACTCGATTCCTTTTCATGCCCCCTCTTCACCCGTATGAGCTCCTAGTACCCGCCGTGGATCAAAATCAATGCCAATCGTGACTCATCGAATAAAATATAAGCTTACTGATTAGGAATGGTTCCAAATACCTTCCATGATGCCATAAGGCATACAGAAAGTACACTCACCAAACTTTGAGATCTAGTTCCTTTTTATACACTTGCTTCATCTACACGAGTTCCTGGTACCCGTCGTGGACCAAAATTGATATCCATCATGACTCAACTTGGACCAAAATTTGGCTCACTAACTAGGAACGGTTTCAAACGCCTCCATGATGTCATAGGGCATGTAAAAAATGTAGTCACCAAAGTTTAATACATAGTTCTTTTTCGTGCTCCTATTTCGCCTGCACAAGGTTCTAGTACCTGTTGTGGGCCAAACTTTAGCTCATTGACTAAGTATGGTTCCAAATGCCTCCCGCGATGTCATAGGATATGTAAAAAGTGCATTCACCTATATTTGGTGTCTGATTCCTTTCGGTGCTTTGGTTTCACCCGCATAAGCTTCTAGTATCAGCTTCTATCTATTGCCTCTTATGCTTGTAAGTCTTGTTATTGTAGTCAAAATTAACAATAGCATATTAAGGACAATAAAGATTGGCTTTAAGATCAAGAGTTCATCCTAAACTTCATGTAGCCAACTAATGGGCGGCTAACACAACCGGTGTGGGACTTGTGTTGTGCAATTAGAAGTTACTGTTTGAGTCCCACTAATTACACAATAGACATGGAATTTGAATATGTGGCTCTTTTCTTTTGGATTTATAGCTTGGCTTTTTGCAGTAACTAGTTTTGAAATAGAATGTTTTTTTAAGACGATGTATACAAGTTGATTGTAGTAGACATCGTCCCGACTTCATCTATATCAGTCAAAATCATACACGAGTATCTCTTTTCGTACTATCTCTTGTGAACAGCCAGAATTAAAAAATTTAAACAAAAAATATAAGTTATAGTCCAAAAGAACTTACTCCTAGTTACTTTTTTAGACCATGACATAATTGTTGATCATGATATATTGCAGCCGAAGTTTAGACCCAACAAGGCCCAACCAATTTGACCGAGCCTGAGCCTTGGGTTGGGCTCAAAAGAGCTTTAGGCTTTGGTTTTTGTTTTTTGCTATAGTAACAAATCAATTTGCTAAGCAAGATAAATTGTAGGCAAAGTTTGGACCTAACAAGGCCCAACCTATTTGACCAAGTCTGAGCCTTGGGTTGGGTTCAAAAGAGCTTTAGGCTTTAGTTTTTATTTTTTTTACTATAGTAATAAATTAATTATAGTAGATATTATATTGACTTCAACTGCACTAGTTAAAATTATATACAACTATATTTTTGTAATCTTTCTTATAAATAATCAGAATGCTCATAGGATACCAAACCCAGCCCAGCCCAACCCGCGAACGAACCCGACTACCACCACTTTCCTCCACACGCGATGGCGGCGTCTCCGGCGAGCGTTGGCGGCGGCGCGTAGTCGTGCGAGATGGCGGAGCAGACCCGCCAGTGGATGGAGGCCATCGCTGTCTTCCTCCGCCTCCACCGCCCGCTGCTCGAGGCCCACGTCGTCAACTTCTTCAAGGTCCCCTCCCTCCCTTCGAACACTCCATCAGCGCTCGTGTCTGTTTGGTTTTGGATTGGGTTTGAGCAGGATCGGCTGTGGGAAATGGTGGATGCCGAGTGGATCGAATGCCTCCGAGGGGAGCCGTGGAGAGTTTGCTCAAGTTGCCCTCCGGATGCGTCCAGGCATGGCTTCGCACCTTAGTAGTTCGGTTGATATGTACTACAAATCTACCTTCTTCTTCTTCTTCTTCTTCTTCAATTTTGATCTTACTGTACTTTTCCTGACGTTTTAGATCAGTGATGCCATCTTTTGTGTGCTGTACTTTTGAGTTTTGGTTAATATTTATGCTTTTTGGAAGTGCACCGACAGCACCGTTGCAAGGGAGAAACTACCGTTCTGGCTTTAGAGTTTAGATACAAGGTCAGCTTATTCGAAGTGTCTGTTGTTTTTACAGGAGCACTGGCCCAGTTCACTACGAGAATTTGTCCTCACCGCTAGGTCGCTTGTTCTTCCACGGGAGCAAAGTCACCGCGATCAGTATGTTTCCTGACTCTTTATCAGATTAAGTAGGTATTGGTCATGCTAGCAGTTCTTTCTTGGGGAGCAGCAATGGAAGTATGTATGTAAGCAGTACAAAATCTCTGCTCATGCTCCACTTGCAGTCCTTCTGTGTAGTTTCTGTGAATACTGAACAGACACATTCAATACATGGGCTTGTTTTACTCGCGCTTGTCTTACTGATCAGCGTATAGTGGAGACTCCTATAGAGCGTAGTGCTCATCTTCGACCTACTGATGGTGATCCTCTTGATGATCTCACTCGCTACCGCTATCTTGTTGGGAGCCTTGGCTATGTTGGTATCACTCGTCCTGACATCTCTCATGCAGTTCACATCTTAAGTCAGTTCATCTCTGCTTCTACTCAGCTCCATTACAGTCACCTTCTTCGTGTTCTGCGATATCTTCGTGGGACCATCACTCGTCGTCTTTTCTTTCCTCGCTCTAGCTCATTGCACCTTCAGGCATACTCTGATACGACCTAGGCTAGTGATCCTTTTGATCGCCGGTCTCTTTCTACCTATTGTGTTTTCCTTGGATCTTCCTTGATTGCCTGGAAACCAAGAAACAGACTGTTGTTTCCCGTTCGAGCGTTGAGATTGAGTTGAGAGCCATGGCGTCGTTAACAGCTAAGATCACCTGGCTACTTGAGGATTTTGGTGTTTCCACTCCTGCACTGACTACTCTCTTATCAGATAGTACTGGCGCGATCAGCATTGCTCGAGATCCTGTGAAGCATGAGCTCACTAAGCACATTGGAGTAGCTGCTTCATACATGCGCTCACAGGTGTAAGATAAAGTTATTGATCTTCAGTATGTGCTCTTGGAGCTTCAGTTAGCAGATTTCTTCACCAAGTCAAAGACGGTTGCTCAATATCGGTTTTACCTTTCCAAACTCAGTGTTGTTGATCCACTATGAGTTTGAGGGGGGTGTTAGATACACACACACACCCACGCACACACGCACGCACCCACCCACCCACGCACGCACGCACGCACGTATAATAGCTAAAGCCTTTACAGATTCAGCCATATTTGGAGTTGACATGGGACTAGGTGACATCTATCTTGATGAATGTCACAGGTTCACCCTTTTCAAAGATTTCACAATATCCGGATTAGATCGCCTTGGCTGTGGTTTTGTGGAAGATGTCAGTCTACTTGAAATATGGAAGGACGTGCAACCCTTTGCTGTATGTTTTATTGAACGCCCTTTTCTATTATGCCTTTTTGTAGGATAATTCCAAGAAGTTAAATGCAGTAGCTATTTATCAATTATATGTCGTTCTTAATCAGAGTGAAAATAATGTTATCCTGTCTTATATGATGCTTTAGGTAAAGCACTGATAAGTATGTC
Organism: Melocanna baccifera; assembly: GCA_036346265.1. Taxonomy (NCBI): domain Eukaryota; kingdom Viridiplantae; phylum Streptophyta; class Magnoliopsida; order Poales; family Poaceae; genus Melocanna; species Melocanna baccifera. The sequence goes on from CM070710.1 coordinate 19,100,910, forward strand.
TGTTGAGAGTTATTTCAGTTGGAACATGTTGCGTAGTGCTCTGGAAGCCCTAATAAAGGTCCATCATGGTTATTAATTTCTCAACAATACTCAAATTGAAAATACAGAACTGTGTTTCTGGTATGTGGGTGGGACAAGTATCAATGCAGTTACTCAAAACACAATTTATTGGTATATTTTAATACTGGGACAAGATGAGTGTAATGGAAATTAAGAGTGCATCTTGTTTATGTTGCAAAATAATCTAGGACTAAACTAATATACTATGTTATGCCATGCGGCAGTGGAGATATCAGATATTTAGATTATGTTAATATATAATATAAATGTGCTCAACAGCTAATATGAAAAACATGCTTGTCCATACGCCTTTCTAACTGTTTTATATTCATAAGCATGTAGCAGTAGTTGGGATATGACAGTGTTTTTTTCTCCCTGGTTATTTAATACCAAAAGATGCACCTTTATCATAGCTGATTACTAGTGCAACCATTTTTTATTCTTGCAGGAATTCATAGGTCCGTTTTGGTGCCTTCGGCTGCTTTAGGTCCACTGGTGGAAACATATATTTTACTTGATCGATTACTGTTTCTTCAAGAGCAAGGCAGTGCAGTTGAAGCATTGTTGTTTCCTCTATTTGATCCTACTGTCTCCAAGGAACATGACTATAATTGCTTGGAAGTTGTCTGCAAATCCTTCAAAAGAATGACATGGTAACTCTTCTCATTCCTGAATATGTAGGTTGATGGGATGGTGTGTACTGTGTTGGTGCAGAAGTGTGACTTGTCCTGTGGCAGAGCTAGTTCTTTCATTAGATATAGATTATAGAGACAAGTGTTGTCCTTGCTGGTTGGGTATAGAAAAGAAAGCACAGCTTATGTGTAGCGGGTTCTGGGTGGACATGTTGCTCACTAGCTGTCTTTGTCTCCACCTGCTGGCATGTGGCCTGCAGCAGCATGCAGATTCGTCTTGATCTTGAAATGACTGTGAATCTAAACTCTGCAGATGGTTTTATCTTTAAAACAATGAGAGCAACACCTTTTTTTTTCAACGGTGCTTGTCTGCTTGGCATATGTTGCCTGGTTCTTAGATTTTGCAAGAGTTGGTTGAGAATTTTAGTATTTTGCACAGGTAGGAATGAATTCTCACAAGAAGGAAACATTGCAAATCCAGATATGGGAATGTGCAAGAGATTGCCCTCGAACAGTGTGCCTATCCAATAAATGCTATGTCAACTTCTAGATCGATTCCATGTCCTCCCAGTGCACGCCTGCTTGTTTCTCTGAAGTGATCATCAAGCAAGTAGCTATCAAACTTTATATTTCCTGCAATATGTGTATATGTATTTTATGCAGGGCTGACAAGTTGTCAGGAAAAAAGTTGCTGATACACTCTTTATCAATAGATTGTTGCTCACTGGTATTATCAATACTATTATAGAGTAGATTTGATCTTTGTACTGCCATGCCTGCCTGAAATATATGTAACAAATAACAATAATAAAAAGAGTGAATTGTTCATCAAATAAGATTTTGCCTGCTTTGCTTATCCTGATTCCTGATACAATTGGTAAACTTACGCTTGATCTTGGAGAGTGGAGACTAATCTTTTGGAGAAGTCAGCTGAGCAGGGTTGGTTGAGAGAGACAAATAAGCAATTATGCGCTGTAAGTTGCCTAACCACATGGACCATTTATCTACAAAGCTACGTGTTGTCTCATAAAATATCAAATCCTGTTGGATCTTTGATGTGATGCTACCAACATGGGGAGGCTGGAGGAAGACTAGTGAAAGAGGTTGACTGTAAGCTAAAGTTTATTAAGCATGTGCTACCATATGATTCCATTGGTATGTTTGTGGTTTTAGGTTTGTCGTAGGCTCGTAGCATATATCCATACGTGTCTGTGTGTGCGTGTGTTCGGCATGTGTGCATTTTTTAGCCCTTTCGGTGCTTTGACTTTACTCTTCTTGTAGTTATGAGCATTCTTTAATTGAATTCTTTTTTTTACTTGACCCAGCAATATAGTACAATTTTTTAATTCTTCTGCTGCAGACTTAGCAACTTTAAGAACTGGCTTTGGTTAATTACTCCCCAAAAAATCTTGCTCATATAATTCTCCATGTCCATGCTGACCAGTCCTTTTATCATTCTTATTTGACCACCAATCATAGTTTGATAGTTCAGAGGAAGTGATGCAAGCAAAGGTATTATCTGTAAAGAGAGGGATTCAAATAATCCTTGGGCCACTGGTAGATGGATAAGATCTGTACTGAATCTAACCGATGGCGTCATGGTAGCTCAATAGCAGCAAGCTGTCATTTGGTGGATGAGAAGTTACAATGGAATTCAACTCACCCAAGTTATATCCTTGCATTGGCTTGCAGTCTGAACCAAGTTAGAGTTCATTCATTTGGCTGTGTTACCTTTTCAATAATTGGCTGATTTTACTTCCATGTGGCAACTGAAACTTTCCTTACCAGGTTAGTATGTGATCTTGAAGGTGTGAGAGCTATGCAGTGTTCCCACTTGTTTCGTCTTTTCATTGCAGAATTTGTCCACCCATGGGCGTGAGAACAACAGTGCCTGTACTTCCGAATTCCAATTATGGATCAGCGTCCAGGCGGACCACTCAGAGCCGTCGGCACTCTTCCGTCTCCAAATCCTTATCCAGATTTGTACACCCGGAGGTGCCCTGCAAGGCCACTGGTCAATTCCCTCTACTTTTCACTGATGCAGCCAGCATCTGAAAGGTAATTACACACAGCGCTTCACCTTGAAGCTCACCTCTCTTTGTGCTGTCTGTGGTGGTCTAATTCTAGCCAGCCAGTAAGCCATAGCGAGATCTTCAGTATCATTGTAACCTGGAATATTTGGTGAAAGGCTCTTCTCCGGTTGCGTGCCTGGCACAAGCTGGTTGATTGATTTAGGTTAAAAGTGATTGGAATTGGGGGCAGCGGCGTGCGATGTTAGGCCGTGCAGAGGAGGGGGAGGTATGTGGATGAGCTTTCTGTTGTTGCTGTCAAGCACATTACCTCTCTTTCACTTGGTAGAGCAGAGCATAAATTCCCCATTATTATGCGAGCTGCTCTGCATAGCTCCTCTCAATTCAGTTCTTGCGAGAGCTGCCAGTAATTTCCTTCTTGGATTTGGATCCATGAAAAAGCATTTCTGCGTTTCGGTGCTGCCGTCTTGTCACTGCCTTTTTAGGCTTGACTTTTCCAAGGCCAATGAAGAACTTTTACACGAACTTTTTCCTTGAGATCAAATCAATTAGTTGGTCACTTGAGCATGGGGTTTGGATGACCTGGTCATGGAAAGGATATTTCAGCAGACCTGCAGGAAGCCCGAGCTGCTGTCTACGGACTTTTGAGCCAAGTGCACCGCTGCATGTATTTCCCTTTTTCTTTCAGGGTCGCGCGCGTTTAGCGCATATCTATGCCGTCGGTTCCACCTCCGATGGATCTGATTGCTCTGTCGCACGGCGCGGCGCGGCGCAGTTGAGGGAGGGGATGGAGTGAATAGGAGGGAGAGTCCATGAGATACGCACGGAGCACGCGTGGTTTGTGTGAAGCGCCGCGCAGTGGCGGAGCCAGGAAAGGAATTAATAAGGGAGGCCAAAGAGCATCAATTCAAATAAATTTCTTTGAAACACAGGGACATATTTGCGAGGCATGCTAGGCATGGCTCCTCTGCCTACGTGTGAGCCTGTGTCTCGCAACCCGCAAGGATGTCAGCTTCGGTTTCGTACTCGACGTCATGTGTTAAGAGCATGTACAATGATATAATAACGGTAGTAATGTAATATATCTTTATGTTATTTATAGATAAGATTAAAGATAACGTATATAATGCGTTGTCTATATAGCTGTCTGTAATAATCTCATTCAATCAATATGTTATCTACATAGTTATCTATATAATGGTATAAATAATAAAAGCTGTCTATAAGGTTATCTATTAAATTGTAGATATTATTTTTCTTTCTTCTTTATATTATTTAAAATTTTATATAGCATATATTTTTAGACAGCTGATATGTATTATTTACATGCCCTTAGACGTTCTGCTAAATCTGAATATGCGACAGCACGTGCTTCTTGGGAGACGTCCCGTGTACGTGCCTTTGATGCCCAACTAAGGCCCGCTTTAAGCGGTTTTAGGTTCTGCTTTTTTTTTGTTTACTTTTGATTTATTTAAGTTAGAAAATACTTAAAATATGTTAGCATCTAATTTTAATTTTTTTAACCTTTTGTTTTTATTTTTTTATATTATTTGTGATGATATAACGGTTTTTTATTTATTTTTTATTTTTTAATTGAATGGCTTAGAAAAAAGATAATTGTCGTTATAGTATAATTTTAATAAAAAAATTAACAGCTAAAGCTAAAAGCTTGAACTCTTTGGAGCGGGCTCTTAAGTTGCACGAATCTAAGGGCATGTTCTTTTCAGCTTCTCAAAACGGTTTTTGGTTTTTGCTACAGTACCTAACTTTCAAACAAAGTATTTTTTTAAGATGGAGTCTACACGTTAATTATAGTACACGTTAAAAGCCCAACATCTGTACCATCCAAAATCGCAAACGAATATCTCTCTTTCTGTAATCTCTGTCGTAAATAGTTAAAATTCAAAAATTTCAGCTAAAAATCATAAGTCGCTGCTAAAAAGAACAGGCTCTAAGAAGTATGGGTAGGAGTGGGTTGTTGCGAATCAAGCTCCCCATTTGCTTTAAGGTTCCGTTTAGATTGTGGGATTTTCTCTCTCTAAATTTTGCAGGAATTGTTTTATGTGAAAATTTTATAAAATTATTGTAAATTTTTTGTGTTTCAAATAAATCCTAGGAATTAAACCATTTGGATAATCCACCTTAAGAAAACGCCATATTTATTTTGATTTTTCAAAAAGCCAAAAACTCAAAAAGAAGGTACCTTGAATTTGCCTCTTATGGGAGCACCTTTCTCTACGATGCGCGCCGGGTCTATCTGTTCACGTTGGAGTGGATGCAGGCATGTTGCACCTTTTAAAAACTGTTTTTTTTAATTTTTTATAACTAGCTTTTAATTGAATTTTTTAAGGTAGGATCTATAAATTGATTATAGTATATAATATAATAACTTTATTTATATTAATTAAAATTATACGTAATTTTCTGTTACCGTACTCTTTCAGTAGCAAAAAAAATCTATAAACTGTAGCAAAAAAACAGATTATCTCTCTAGAAAAAGACGAAGAGTAGTCGTACATGATGCAAAGTCACGCTCATTATCTCCATAGGGTCTAGTCTAAAAATGCTCTTCCTGTCAACTCTTCCTAGCCGGTAGTAGCCACTCCAACTAATGTGGACTGGATATGCATCTCATCTCGATCTGGTTGTCATCTCGTGGCCACTCTGGCCTGATCGAAATCGATAGCTAAGAACAAGTACGCGAATCTCGAGGCGCTAAGGCTCTAGGCCATTCCGTACCTATGCTATGCGCTACTAAGGTACGTCCGTCCTTAGCTAGCCACACGGATACGATCGCAATTGTGTCTCGATCCTAATCCATCACATAGCTAGGCTTTAGAATCTAATTAATTTAGCCTGTCGTCTGCAACTTAATTAATTTATGTAGTGAGCCGAATATGTGGACCAAACTCCTGGGCACAACTTTCCACAACTTGGCTCAAGTCACTACATTTAGCTGATGATACTACGATTTATTGGACATCGATTCATTTGCACAAACAAATTAAAAAGTCATCTGCTGTAACCGAAAAATCCACCCATAGTACATTATTAATATTATACAAGAATAGTTAATGAGGTCTCTTCTAACAAAAATGCACTGACTAGAAGTTTTTATTTTACTAAAAAACAATATCAATCACAGATTAGGTAGTTTGCACGCAACATCTAAGCATAATGAAGTTTCACTAGATAAATGCGTCCCCAATATACCACGGGCAGGCGTGGCTAGCAATCTCTAGCTTTGATAGATAAGTCCCCTACATTTATAGCGTTATACCTGGTACTTGTTATACAAGTTTTATTCTTGTATGTCACTAGAGTTTTAAAATGAAAAATTGTAAGGGTTTTTTCTTTTTAGTTGTTTGTGCTTCCTCCTAGAACAACAAACTAGCTACCTAGGCTACTCTTTATAGCCACAAGATTGACCTTGAGTTTCTGTTTTCCTTCAAAATAAGGGTAATTGATGATTTGTCCTAAAGTTCATGCGCCATTGATAAAATATCATCAAACACATTGACAAAGATAAAACACCCCAAGTTCGTGAGCCAATTAACGATTTACCCTTTTTCAAATTTTAATTGTATTTTATTCCCTGGCCAAGTGAACCTTAGGGGAAATGACCATCTTGCCCCATCCTTGCTCCATGGCATCTCTCCCCAGTCACTCAACTCGTCCATAGCACCTCTCTCTGGCCAGCTCACTCTCTTTCCCCATCCTCTCCCGACCCCGACGAACAAGGAGGAGACACGGCGACCCATCTCCGACGGCGGTGTCGAAGGGAAAGAGCTCCGACAAGATGAAGGTGAGCACCGGATTGCGAGGAGGTGAGGAAGGCAATGGTGAGGCCAACGCAGGTAGCAACTCACCGGCGGCGGAATTGAGTGACGGTCTGGACTTGGAGAAGGGATTGATCTTTGTGCACAGTGAAGCAAACCCAAAACAATAGAGGAGAACTGTAGATCGGAATATGGAACGTGCATGACATGCACCAAATTTCAAGGAGCTCATCGAGGCAACGGGAACACAGAGGCGGGACATACGACAGTGTCAGAGTGCGGCCGGACTTGAAGAAGATATGATCAGCAGCAGCGATGTGGTGCTTAGGAGCTCCCGTCGATGGGCGCATTCGGCGGAAAACGACGAGGCGAAGCTATGGGTAGAAGGGCTCGGCTTGAAGAGTTACAATAGTGAAGAACGACGATACGAGGGTGACGCCAGACTCGGGGAAGATGGCAGGAGCGACACCAAACGGTGGATCCTTGAGTCCACTACCCTCATCATCTCCAGTTGCCGTCGCCCAGGAATGCATCTCGTGCTCACCGCTACACACAAAGCATACCCACCTCTCCCTAAGGCAAGGTGAGACCCCAACTCACCACCACAACCATGGTCGTTTTCGAGAGCTCGCGCAACATGCTACTCCCCCACTTCCTTTACGCGGCCCCCGTCTTCACCGCACGGAAGATCGAGATGAATGCCAGCAAGAGAGAGAGAGAGAGTACGAGTCGACGACACAAGCAGAGGGAGGTTGGTCGGTGAGAGAAAGAAAGAAAAGAAGGAATTAAAGGAAAGAGCCAAGAGTATTTTGGTCATTTATAGATAAAACGATTTATAAATTGGTTTAAAATGCAAAACGGCAGGTCATCAACTAACACATAAACTTTGGTGCATTTTTTCTATGTCAATGTGTTCAATAGCATTTTATCAATTGTCCACAAACTTTAGGACAGACCACTTAAAAAGGAGTAGGCCAGCTACACCTTAGCTGACAAGTGGAGCACTTGGTTATAAATGGTGGTAGATAGTAATCCAGCATTTCAGTTCCATTACAAGATGTCCTTCTCTTTTTTTTCTCCTTATTTTTGTTTTCTTCTTTTTTGAGAGAAAATTTCTCTTTTTTAAAAAAAAAATTTACTGGCATGCATATGTGGAGCTTGCGTCTGTTGCCTCTACAAGTCTCTTTTGTTCTCTTGTACTGGCGTGAAAATGCTCCCCTTATTTGTGGAAAGAAAAGGCAAAATGGGAATAAAGGAAAATGGAAGAAAAAAAGAGAGAGAAAAGCTTGAGGTAGACCCACTACCTAAACCACCTTATAAACCAATCTTCGCAAGTTGTAACACATGACACAAGCACAAGTGTACATACCAGCTCTTGGTTTCTCTCTGCTCCCCTTCCATCTCTCTCCTATCCTTCAATTTTCTCTCTCATCACTGCAGCTCTAGAGAGAGAGAGAGAGAGAGAGAGAGAGAGAGGTGCCATGAGCTTCCTGAGCATGGTGGAGGCGGAGCTGCCTCCGGGCTTCCGGTTCCACCCGAGGGACGACGAGCTCATCTGCGACTATCTCGTGCCCAAGGTCAGCGGCAAGGTCGGCTTCTCCGGCCGCCGGCCGCCCATGGTCGACGTCGACCTCAACAAGGTTGAGCCATGGGACCTCCCCGGTGAGCACCATCTCTATATATATATCCATGCATGATCGCACATATACGTATTCACATGTATTTTTTTTAATTGCTGATCCTTCGTCTCTTCTTGATTGATTAATAGCAAGTACTTTCACATCGATGCAAATTAAGGAGAGAGAGAGAGAGAGAGAGAGAGGAGAGAGAATGTGTTCTACAGTTAACAATCTTGATCTTTTCTAGCCATCGTAGCTAGCTAATCGTGCACTTCCCCACAACTTGCTTTCCCTCTTAATCTATTTTTGTTCACTTTTTCCCAACCTTTTGATTTTTCATGTCTACTTGAGAACCCTTGTATTGCTTCTTGTCAAGAAACAGCTCGAGTCCCCAATGTGTTGTGCACACAGCATACACTAAACTGCACCCTTTTTTCTCATTCGTGTCAAGGACAATTATGCCCTTACATTAAGAAAATATCTAGGCTTTCTTCTGCATATATATGATCCCCTCCTTTATTTCTTCTCTTCTCTTCTTAGTATCTTTTGTACTTCAAATTTGATCTACATGAATCCGGTCTCTCCTGCATGAGTTTGATCTACACACACACACACACACACACACACACACACACACACACACACACATATATATATATATATATATATATATATATATATATTTATTTATTTATTTCTTTTTTTGCAACTTTTACGACTGACAGTCTTTGAAGTTTAAGAGAACTTACTTATAGTTGACAGTCTTTGATGTTTAACAAAACCAATAATTGTAGTAGGTATGCAATCGATATACGAGGATATGATGGATTAGATATTTTTCTTTGTGTTCTATGATCCTTTGAACAGGTCGATCACATACATACGTATTTTTTAAACAATGTTGATCTGGCAATCTGAAATGAACGTCACTGTCAGATAGGCGTACTTGACAGAAGACTATGGCGTTTCCAAAAATGAAAGTACATATATATCCATCTAAGAGCATCAAAAGTGCGACTAGGCCTTTGCGATTTCATTTATTAAAAGAGTGGAATTAGCTAGATTATTCCGTGACCGGGTTTTTCATCTTCGTTACAGTTCCAAATTAAAAATTGTTACTTGAATAGTTTTTGTTTTTGATTATGTTGAAATCAAAATGATCTGTACGTGTAGCTTCGGTATTGATATCTCCTGTTCTTAAAACTATAAATACAATTTCAATTTGACATAATGCATAAGACTATAAATAAAGCTTTATTTGTTATACAATTTCAATTACTACAATACCTGTATTTGATTAATTAATATTCTACATCATTGCAAAGAAAAAAAAATGGAGAGATGTGATGAGGATCTCACTTGTGAAAAATGCTAGCTCGCCTATGGCCGCCCATAATGGAAAGGAGAAATTTTCATCTCTTGGTATTACCTTTTGGCATTTTCCTTTTCAAAAATGGGAAATATTCTTTTTAGTCCAAACTTTGTGGCCCGTTTTCTAACGTCTACACTTGATGATCCTTCTTTGCAACCACTTTCAGTTTTTGTCCAAAATAATCTTTTTTGTAAGGTGGGAACACTTGTTTCACAGGTTTTACGTGCATTCATTAGATTTCCATTAGTTTCATTAATCCACAACATATACAATTTAGATATGTGTACTACTCTTCTATATCCTGAACATGTATTGACCTTCTAATGGGATACTGGAATTTAATTTGCATGCAAACCCGTGCGCAAATCGATAATTTTTTCCAAGGAAGATCTTTCTAATTGCACCCTTTTAATTATTTTTGCATAACTAACAGTCGTTAACTAGTCCAGAATGCAAGAGGGAAAAAAAGGGGGAAATTAAAGCAAAAAGTAAAAGATGGCCCTAATTGCATCTTTTTAATTATCTATACATAACTAATCGTCATTAAGACATTAACTAGTCTAGAATGCAAGAGCGGAAAACAATAAAGTAGAAGATAAAACTGGCGTCGCCCGGACTCGAACCGGAGACCTTCAGTGTGTTAGACTGACGTGATAACCAACTACACCACGACACCTTTCGATTTCAGTTAGTATATATAATGTTTAATTAGCAGTCGTATTAGTGGCTAATTTATGACGACTTCCTGAGTTTGCTTTGCCTACCTAATCCTCCCAAGTGACAAGCACACACGCGATGGCGACAAGCATGCAAGATATATTGGAAAACAACGAACTGCAAATCACATCTTACGCATGGGATCTCAGCACACGATCAGTATGGGCCGCACACGTGTTGATCAAAGCTTACACAGGTCTCTACTCCATAGCTCAGCACCCCAGAACAAACCCCTTCCTATTAAAGGGAGTGACTTGTGACCACATGCAAGGGGATGCATCAAGCACCACTACTGAACAATATCTGGGACCAAAATTGAAGGGGGGAGGAAAAGGAGGTATATAATGCCTCTTCTTTTCGGTGTTTAAAAGATATTTTTTTACTTTTAAAAGTTTATTATAGTATACATGATAGCGACTTCATTTATATTGATCAAAACTGTATACGAGTTTCTCTTACTCTATTTTCTCTCTCACGAACTGCTCAAAAAAACATAAACCATAGCCAAAAGTTATAAGCTAAAGCCAAAAAGAATAGGCTCCCTGTAACTGCATGGTTTTATCGAAATGTGTCAGTGTCGCTATCAAAAGACAAGGGCACACAAGAAAGGGAAAACCTCTCTAGCTAGCTAGGAACCATATCCTCGCTTGCTTTCAAGTTTTGAGACCTATGTGGTAACTTAGCGGCTAAGTCTTCTAAGACCCTGCTCCAACGAGCTTTTGTTGTTCTATTTTTTGGACTTTTATACTTTTATATTTTTCTCTTATTCCTTTTACATTATCCTTGATGATAAAACTTTTTATTTTTTAATTTAATTACACTAAAAAAGATAACAACAGCTATAATATATTTTCAGTCATTACAGTGTAAAAAAAGCCAAAAGACTTAGGCTTATAAGTCCAAATAAGCATGTCTTATTCTAACTAGATGATTAATGGTATCTTGTTTGCATGATCAGCGGTGGCGTCAGTGGGGGCCAAGGAGTGGTACTTCTTCAGCGCGAGGGACCGGAAATACGCGACGGGGCAGCGCACGAACCGGGCGACGGCGTCGGGGTACTGGAAGGCGACCGGGAAGGACAGGGTGGTGGCGCGGCGGGCGGCGCTGGTGGGGATGAGGAAGACGCTGGTGTTCTACCAGGGCAGGGCCCCCAAGGGGAAGAAGACGGAGTGGGTGATGCATGAGTACAGGTTGGAGGGTGCACACGAGCTAGCCTCCGAGTTTACCTCCAAGGTATGAAGTGTATATATCTACTACTAACCCTAGCTCGTACATGAAATACCCCATTAATATATCTTACAAAATGTGCAATGACATGTGCTGTGGAAGCCAATTAATTTGTGATATTTTCCACAATTAAGTATTAATTGCATTGCGTAGGTAGGTACAAATCGTGAGCACAACTAATGGTAGAAAGAGACTTGTAGAAGTGTGCATTATTCTGCCGAATTGTTATTGTCAAGACTTTGACGTACTGTACATATGAAATGAACTTCTTGACCTGTCAACTTCCATTCATTTATTTATTTTCAGAGACAGTTTTTCATTCATTTATTAATGTCTACTTGCAATTTATTTTTCTTTGGCACACGGTCCTTTGCGTCACAACATATACGCACCAGTTCACACTATACAGGGGCGGAGGGAGAGGGGGCTGGCCCCCCCATGATCTTAAAATTCTTATTATATTCCTTTGATTTTTAGCTACTTTCATTTATATGAATACTATTTCACCTCTCTCATCTCCTCTCATAATCTACATATGTAGTAGGCATCTGTAAGGACTAATTTTAGTCTTTTTATATACAAGAAGGTTAATTAGTTGATGTTACAAAAAATGACACGAACAGACTACCAATTTATTTTATTAAATAGTTTTAGTTGATTCAATATTTATCATTTTGTTACAAACAAGTCAAAAGTCTTCAAAGATTTCTCAATATTCTGCCAATACAATTCATGTATGTAGTGATTTTGCAAACAAGTTTCTATAATATAAGCTTGCGAACTCCTTAAACTCCTATCAAGCTGCAAATAAGTACATATTTCATCGTTGATCACCCTAATCTGGCCAAACGAATTAACAAAGTAACCAGAAAAACACAAGGTAAAGTTGATCCAATAATGCATGGTTGTGCATGAAGGCATGAACCATTGTTGTAAGAGAGGGTCTTCATCACTAGCTAGGCCGAGTGATGCAATCAAGAGCCAGGACAGTTCTAATAATTAATAAGATTGCATTCAGAGCTAGTAAATTTGCACCTACCAATGAGCTAATCAATGCTTTTTCTTGATCCTCCATGTGTTTTCGACAGGAAGATTGGGTCCTGTGCAGAGTCATCTGCAAGAAGAAATCAGGAGGCGGAGGAGGTGCCACCTCTAAGCCAAGAAACCTCACCACCATTGGCCATGGCACATCCACAGCCACCACCTCACCACCATTGCCACCTCTTATGGACACTACCCTAGCACAACTCCAGGCCACCATGAACACCTCCACCACCACCGCCGCACTTGAGCAAGTGCCCTGCTTCTCCAGCTTCAATAATAATATTGCCAGTAACAACAGCGGCAGTGCTACTGTTGCACAGCCATGCTACCTCCCCATGGTCACAGACAGCAATGGCATGAGCTACCTGGACAATGGCCTGCCTGACTTTGGCAGCTACTTGGACCCTGCTCTGAACTGTGACAAGAAGGTGCTCAAGGCAGTGCTGAGCCACCTGAGTTCCATGGGGGGTGAGGTGGTGCCAAGCCTGCCTCCTGAGATGGCTGCTGCTGTGAGCTCTTCCTGGATGAATCACTTCTAGGGAAATTTATCTATTGAGACAACATAAGCAGCTAGCTAGCTAGTAGTTGATCTGCAGTGTGTATGATGATTTTATATGGAATATGTACCTATCTCTGTGTGGTACAATATCTAAGTGTGGGTATTACTATATTAGTAGAGCATGCCACAATTTTTTTCCCGTCGATTTCCGTAAGGCACAAGAAATTTAGGAGGAAAAACTCTGTAATGATTGCTGAAGTGTGTATATTCAGAATTAGAGGTTTGAGTTATCAAGAACATTTCAGATTGATGAATTTTTGTCTACCTACTTTGCTCTCTCCTTCATTGTCGTGAATATATATGTTGAATGCTGCATCCTGTCATTTAATCCAGACGAGGACACTTCAAAGTGACCATAGTTTTCACCAGAAGAAAAAGCAGGGGATGCAAGATATAATTATCCTTAAAGACCATGTTAATTGTATGGATGGAGCAGCCGCAACTTGAATTAATAAAAGCATCCTCAAATAGCCTCACCAACATGCTGCTCACAGTTACAAGGACAAAGCAGTCAAATCACAGATCCCATCTCTCTCTCTCTCTCTCTCTCTCTCTCTCTCTCTGAACACACAAGCATTGACTGCTTTGGCACACTAGAGTTCAATTGATTCCACAAAATTAGTCTACATGCATAGCAGCAGCAATGGAGAATGTACAATAATTCAGAATTGCACAACTAGCCAGATGCAGCACCTGTTCAATAATGATATCGTAATACCAGAAGAAAGAAAAAGAGAAGGAAAGCGAAGAATAAAAACAATTCAAGAGAGAATAAAAAGTTTTACCATCGGAACTTTTCAACTTTAGAATGCCAAATATCACACCGCTCATCAAGGTTTCTAGACTATCTAGAGCCGGTCAACACTTCTTACATATGTGGGCATCATCATTCAACCATAGAAAAATCCAACGTAAACATTTTTATTCGCGAATATAGATGATTCCATCTTTAAAAATATAGTCGTTTGAGCACTGGGACAGCGGAAAAGTGTTCGGTAAAAGAAAGATTGTTTGTGTCAATTTTGTGTGTAGAAACGATATCGTTCATATGTGTGCGCATATATTGCTATGGTGTATTGAGATGGAATTATGCTTGTACAGATAGAGGTCCTGGTTGGAGCCGTCCATGCATCGTCCACAAGGATAAACAGGCAAGCATGTGGTAGAGTGGTAGAAGGTAATTGTTGTAGAATATACGATGTTTATGCTATATAATGCTGCTTATTTGATGATGACAATGATAATAAAGCAGGGTAAGTAATGATACTTACTTACTAATGATGATAATGATGACATATGTTTATGACAATGGACATATGTATTTGTGTCATGCACACTCATGTGATAAGAAAGAGATCCACCTGAGTGGATATATAAAACCTACTTCGGTAGGCCTACACGAGAATAGAGAGATCTCCGTACCGATGAGGACGGGTCTATGATGGGGTGAACATCAATGGGTATTCACTTAGGGTATACCGATATATGTATGTGATGAGCAAATAAGCATGTAGAGTAGTGTTGCATTGCACTAATGAAAAGATGATGATGAGACATGAGAACGATGATATGGTTATGTTTATGATTATGTTAGAACATGTGGGGAATGGTATGACTAGGTTATTGCTTATGCATACGGTAGTGTTTATCGTTCTATTGTGTGCTTGCTGAGTCTTTGGACTCATGCTTGGTTTGGTTGTATTTTAGGTGTATGGTGAAAGCAACATGCATCGACGGGAGTATCACATTTATTCCACTGCAAACAGTAATTCATATATCACCTTTAGTTGACATATACAAACTTTAATGGCATGCTTAGGTAGTTAATGATTAACAATATTTCTTAATGGCAGTATTTAGATGTGTGTGGTTCATGCGTTTTTTTTTCGATAGCTAGCACTTGTATATTTGCTACCATGTTCATCGTTAAACGTATATTGCTTAGCGTGATGTTGAGTTTTAAATAGAGGAGTTGCTGCTGAAATCTAGCATTGATGGATGCGAATGGTAATATTATCGAGTAGTGGTAGAATCCCAGGCCCAGAGTTTAGACCAGGGTGTTACAGATGATATTCATCCAAAAAAGTGCACATGAATATGACAGTCACATCCAAAGCACCTCTAATTTACAGCATATCTCTTTTTCTGCTGTATTATTGCGATGACAAGCATATAAATTGATGAACAGTAAGTTGAAAGGCCCTGGCTTTTCAGTGCACTATTTTTGAGTGGCCCCCTTTCTACTTCATTGCACCTTTCAAAAAGAGGCCTTGATCGCTTTTGCTGTACCAAATGTCTTCAATACTAGTAGTCGTATGCATCGCTGCAAGTCTTGTACACCTCTCTTAGTCGCCTTGCAATAATGTGGAAGAGCAAGGAGCAGAAAAGAAAGAGAAAGGTGTTCTTGCATCAAGGCGGCAGCTGCTAGATACTGACATATTCCAGTCCTCTCTGGTCTTATGCTTACACTTCACACACAATTTGTT
Source organism: Melocanna baccifera (assembly GCA_036346265.1). Taxonomy (NCBI): domain Eukaryota; kingdom Viridiplantae; phylum Streptophyta; class Magnoliopsida; order Poales; family Poaceae; genus Melocanna; species Melocanna baccifera. The sequence continues at coordinate 19,116,435 of CM070710.1, forward strand.
ATCCCAAGTGTATGATTGTGTTCTAGATTTGCTTACATACATGCCCTATTGGATTTTTTCTCTCTCTCCAGGTCTACATATGAACATATCTAGGCTGTGATTTTCATAGATTGTTAGGCTGATGTGTTGAACCAATGGTCATCACTTAATAATTCCTAGTTGCATGTTAATTAAATATTTCGTGGAGATTCTTGATAGGAACACATGGCCAAACTCCTACATAGGACCCCCTCCATGCATGCATGTGTTCCTTCTCTGACAAATCTACATCAACTGACCTACTTAAATTTTTCTCTCAGTTAAGTGCATGAGTAAAGCCTGATGCTGGATAGACCATCCCAAGCAACTCCAAACAACTTCACTGTTCAGATAATAAAAACAAAGCTCCATGCAGTACAACAGGCAGTAACTGCTTGGAAAGCCCGGGGCTCACCTGACATGGATCTTAAACAAAGCGAAGTAGCATCCAACTAAGAAAATGCAGCCAAATGGGGACGATTAATAGTACAACCACGGAGTAGCAGGATGCAACTTTTGATCTATGTAAGAACTGATCTAATTCAAGCTCCATAACCAACTGAACTTACGTGCGTGCCTGTACTCTGGGCCTGCCCATTTTCAGGCCAAGCAAGATGGAGCAGCTTCACATCAAACGTAGCACACCGATCCAGCTCCCACAAGCATCAGATAGTAGACTCACAGTTCTATTGCCTTAACCTGAGCGCATGAGCTGTCTGGGATGAGGACTACTCGTTGGCCTGCCGCATTGGCGCGGAGAGAGTTGGCTGCAGTCGACAGTAAGTTCAGGGGCCAGCATGAGGGCGACTCCGACGAGTGATGACACAAGCGCTAGGCCTCCACGGTTGCAGAAAGAACCAAATTTGTCGCATATCGGGTTCCAGCGTGCGTGCAAGTTACCGTTCTTGCCTAGCTCAGCCATCGAGGCCGCTGTGGCGGCACCAGTGGCCAATAGATCTAGCCAGGATCACCTGGGCCAATGTATTTGGTCAAGAGGAAAATGTTCTGAGCTAAAAAAGTTAACGGTGGACAAGACACTTCATATGTTGCTTCTTTGTGACAACTTAATCTGGAGAAGCAAAGAACAAACACTTGAGATAGGGAATAACTCAAAAAACATAAATTACGATATCAAGCAAATGCACAACCAAACTCTGTGTCTTCCGCTGCAGAAGGTGCCTCATCACCAGCACTACCAAGTTATACAGACTGGTGATGGCATTGGCTATGACAAAGTACCAGCAAAAGCAACGAATCACCTGAACCATTTACTTTCATGCCAAAACATCGATAATTCAGCAGCAAATGACAAGCATGAAGGCTTACATTACACAACTGCAAGCGTGTCTCTGAACTGGGCAGTGAAAGTTTGTGTGATTGGCCTGGTGCCCACAATTGCAACCACCGCGGTGTAGGATTGCTTGTTCAGACCCATGACCACAGCTGCCACAGTTGTGGCCAAAAGCGCAGATGCTCGCAGCACAATCGGCTGAAGACCGATGAGCCTTTCCTTGAGCGGCAGAATTGTGCAGGTTGCAGCCTGTTCTGAGGGTTTCTTGCCATGCTCAAGATCCATTGTGTGGTCAAGAAGTGTAAGTGACCACTGGGTTGGATGACAGGAATTAGGCCTTTGGTGAAGCTTATATGCTGGTGATGGGTGATAGTGTCCATGATCCCAATTTTGGGTAATCAGATTTTGCAAGTTTGGGTTACTTATGCAATTCCTGATGGGAAAACTGTTAATTTTGGTCTACTTATCTCTACTTCATGTGTACGACCAATTGATTAGTCAAGAAAGGTAGTAATTTAGAGTTTTTTGGGACCTGTGATATGAGCAGAAAGTGAATTGTCAAAGAAGAAAATTGTTTCAGGAATTTTTCGAGCTTACATCTCTGGTTAGATAATGGAGAGCAAAAGTATGAGAGAAGGAATGTGAAGTGAGAGCAAAATATGGCAACTTCACTGGGAAAGGATATGAAGTTCCTGATTAGGTACAACACTGTGACAATTGTGATTTAACCTTACCTGCAGACGAAAAAATAGTTCCCTGTAGATAGAGTTACACTCCAACTATGGACATGAATGGGTTGGTGGCGCAGTTCGCTAGCGCGCATGTCTCATAGCTTAACATGTGAGTAATCCTGAGGTTGTCTAGAACAAAAATGTAGCAAGGAGATTAATTCTTCAGGTTTGCGTCCATCCTACTTGGCATTTTAGCTCTTACATAATTTTTCAGTTCCTCTCCCCCTGTTTTTTTTTTTTTTTGAACAACTGTTTTTTTTCTTTGGTTCACGAGTACGGCAATGAGATTGATTCCTGAGGTTTTTGTCGCTTCCTTTTTTACATGATTCTTCAGTTCGTCTGTGATTATACATGTATTCAAGTTCTTATGTTCTCGTGTGAAGAAAAAGGAGAAAAGAAAAAAACAAATATTATATATTCCAGCATCACAACTTTATTTTAATCACTATCGCTTTACAGATCATAACATAATTTTCTCATTAATTGCAGTTGACTGCAAAGTCCTTTGATCAGTATTGTGGCATGTCAGTTGTATAAATAACCACAACTACACGTACAATTGTACATTAGAGATGTACGTATAGACTTCAAAGAATTAAACCTGAAGGATGCAGGGCATCTCTACATACTCAGTATGAATTATAAAGCCAGTACCATTTACCAAATCAACTCACATCCAGATATTTAGAACAGGAGCCATGTGCAAGGTTATCTGCTGTTATTCATTGAGAAGGCAGCTGAGAGTCCTCAGGACAGGATTTGATCACACAGTAAAGTCTAACAGAGCCCATATTACATACAAAAGAATCAAGGGTAAAACAAACTACAGTTTCTCAGTATCCACACCCGCACTTTGTTTTGGCGTGAAGCCGTGATATAAAGGCGCACACTGCACATGCCTTTTATGCTCTTCAGGATTCCTTCGAGCAATCGATCGATCCCCAAACAGCAGTATAATACAAAGTATTTCCAACTCCAGATATAAAACATAAAAACAAGGTTGCACTGGTGTGCTGATATGTTACTTTTTCCCACCAGTTGTAACCCCAACTACAACGTTGCTCACCTGCGTAGATGTGAATAGGTGATGTAAGTAGGCCGATAACATTAACTTCACTGGGCAATGCAAATACACATGCAGGCAAATCGACAAACGATAGCAAAACGCTGAGGTGGCTTACCAATTTTCCCTTTTCATCTACTGTCATTGGGTTTTCGACGACAACAGTTACATTCTGTGATTGTGTGGTTGGCTGCCAAAGACAAGACAAAAAGAAATTAGAAGAGTTAAATCACCTTGGACTTTACTATGAATGCTCAAAGAACTCATGACATGGGCATACAGCAGAAGATGATGGGTCACTATATGAAGTTCCATTTGGTACAGGCTCTGTAGGTGGCAAAGGTCTCACAGTATTCATCTGGGATTAAGAAAACAAATAGTTTAAAATCTGTAAGTGTCAGTGAGCACTTCGAGCATTTGCAGCAAAAAGAGACCCAAACAAGAGATTGACGTACTCCAATATTCGTAATAAAATTGCAGATAGCACATTTGACAGAAGGTGCTCCATATGGATACATTAAGACTGTCTGGCACTGGCTGCAGTTCACATGAGCTATGCTACTCACTGCATCATGAACAAACAGAATCCATGAAGTGGGGAGGAGATAGATTACACACAATGTACGACATGTGCACACACATAAAGGAGACTTAAAACATGCAGAGAGACAGGCTCAGCAAGGGAGAGAACATATTTAAGAGTCATCAGATTACTTTGAGAAATATTGCTCCATTCATAAAAATGACGCCAGCAATGGCGCATGCATAATGGGGAGGAGCAACACATGTCATCTCCAGGAACTCCAGGAACATATATAGCCGAATCCACAAAGCACAAGAAGAAACAAGGCATTACACTTTTCTATAAAATCAAATTGTCCTCAGAGAAACAGTAGCTTGAGCACCATGGGTGCTGTTTGACTAGTTTTGAGTATTGACTTTTAAATCTCACCTCAACTCACTGAACAAGAAGCCAACAATGTATGGTTCGCAAGATTAAAAAACAATCAACCAACAACCGTCTAAAATCAACCCAGAGACAACGTGAAGCTGCTGTTGTTGAACTTACTACAAAACCAACCTATGTTAACTCCAAAATGTAAGAAGCTTCTGCTAATCTAACTACGCCTAGGGGAATGATAATACTTTTTCTAACCATCATATCATCAATCTGAATTCTCTTAGACAATTATAGGCTTTTGTGCCTGAGTAACCCTTGCTGACTTTACAGAACAGACCTTCCACTCATGCATGGTAACAATAACATGCCCATGAATCAAATTTACAAGCTTACGGATCATCAAAATAATTGTACACATACATCAGTACCTGGCCTGACAAGATTGACTGTATCACAACATGAGCACCTAACAGTCGTCGCATTGCTAGTATACATCAATAAAGTTTGACAGCCACCGCATATAAGCTGTGCCATCTCCATTCCTGCACAAGAAATTTACTTATTTTTTCATAAACAAGTCAATGTATGAAGCACTATGAACCAACTGCTGAGCTCACAGTAATATGCGGATACAAGGCTAGGGATGGGTAAAAGATCACCCAACGTCTAATTCTAATTTTGTCAGCTGTCCCTCATGATCACTGTCAATAATCCAGAATGCAAAGAACCACTAAAGCACTAGCTAGTTGCTACATGGTGATAAAAAAATAAAACAGCACAATGAAGGATAAAGCTGCCCAGTGTAAAACCCCTCCGCCTGCTACCACACCAAAGCACAGGTCTAAGGTCTGACCCAAGTCGTTGGTCATTCTCACGCGGGCGACGGTGCCGCTATGTAAGGGTAGAGTAGGGGTTCGGGGGTTTTCTCGATCTGCGTGAGAGGATCTTCTTCTTAAGAAAAAATGTCCGAGGGCCGTCTTACCCCCCGCAGGTCGAGTTTTTTTTAAGCTGCCCAGTGTAATGAAGACGTGTCAGACATGGCAAAGGAGAATGAACACTCCACAGAAGAGGCGGATAGAGGATAAGGTGAATCTAATATATATAGTATGTTGCTTCTCCTGAAACTTTCTACTGTGGCATTTGCAACTCCATCCTCAATCTTTCTACAGTGACATTAGCATCACCAACATTCAAAGCCTTGCACATTAGCGTGCAGGATAGTGCTTCACAGAAGCTGCAACTGGCAAATCTTCACTCTCTCAAAAACACAAGTTGGTTTTATTACCTTACTGTGAGGCACAGGCAATGACAAATGAATCAGAGGGATAGAGGTCATCATGGGAGCATGGAAAGTGGACAAAAAAGGTGAACTGTACTACATTAGCACATTGGACATGAGTTAGCAGCAGACAACCAGCAAAAGATTACACGCGAAAAATACACGACATGGTAGCCTGCAAAGCAGATCTTGTTCAGGAGGAAGGGCACGCCTTGATACATACATACGTACGTGCGTGCATACATACATACAACAAGAGACAATTTAACGAAAAATTGAGATTTAGAATAACAACAAGATCATTTAAACAATGACAGCAAAATAGAAGGGCTCTATCAGCCATTCAATTTGTTAAGACGCACCAATATGGATTGAGCACAAGATAATTTGTGATGAGACCATGCATAAGAGGGTTGCAAGTGATCACACAGGAAGTAGGTGGATGGGACATATATGCAATATCAGCATCCTAACCTATACCTGATATGATACCATTACCTCTATAACACACTTTCCCAACATAGCATAGAGAGCTGAGAATCTTTACATAAAATGTGTTGTTATGAATTATCTTAACCACCTCCATCTGTGGACCCCCATGCCTTTCTGACACAGCCCTAGAACTTGGCATTTCTTAACACTTCACAGCATTTATCAGTAAACAACAATATTCACAATGGATGAATGGAATATATTAAGGTAGTCGAACTAGGCAGTTAAACCTAGAAATGGAACAGAACGTTCTACGAGACTAGTACTTGATTCTTAGGCTAATACAATTGCTATGTGAGGTTTCACGTAACTCTAGTTTAGGATCAGTTAACCCTAGTGTGTCCTTCGATTTCCCTATCCCGGTCCTTCATCAGCATCAGATTTCTAGCAGGGCTCTAAACGTTATGCAGTATTTATCGCATACATTTAGAACATTATCAACAAGGCTCAACATCACACGATCTAAATATTTAGTTTTTGTTCCTCGGATTTCTGAGTCAATTCTTGCGCCATTACACAACCGAGAAACCAAAGCTCAGACGCCATCGTCACCTGGAGGCGGCGTGCTGGTGACCGCGTGGCACACCGCGCAGCACACGCTCGGGGCCCCTCGGGGGTAGAGTAGAACGCTCCTGCACCCATGGCACACGATCTGGCTCTGCATGCCTGCAAGATTCCGGTCAACAATCAGCACAAAGCAGTACAATCAAGCCAATCCTATCCTACCACTGTTCCATCCGAATCCTATCACCCAACAAATCCTATCCCTGTTCTATCAAATGGTTAGCAATCAGATAGCAAGACTCCGCGTCGAAACGAGACTGAATTGTCCAAGATTAACGCCCACGAGCGCAGGGAGCTTGGAATCATCGAGAAAGGCTTCAATTTCGAAAGAACCCAAACCTAGTCCCACATCGATTTCTCCAAGAAAGCGACGCGATGAGATCCCGGGGCGAAATCCCTACCCCAAATCGCCAAAAGAACAAGAAAAGCATCGGATTTGTTGCTTACCTCAAGAAACCGCAGGAGGAGAAGGCAAGAAATCAAATCCCTCGAGGAATCGATCAGGGGGGAAACTGCGGGAGAGGAGGAGGAAATGGTAATTATAATCAATTGATGATTTTTTTTCCTGTATTAGTAATAATAAAAAATGTTTCATGGGTTTTTTCCATTGGTGATTGCTATTACACTCGCAATAATAGAGAAATCTATAAGTTAATGGGTGCGTCTCCTTTCTTTCCATGGTTTCTGAGATACAAGGTAAGAGATCAAGGAAAGGATTGGTTTAGAGAAACACTATATAATCAGGGTTGGTTTAGAGAAACACTATATAATCAGGGGTTGGCGCAAGGGAGCCACTCACCTGGCCAATGGGCTGTGGCCCGTGGGTCTAGAGCAGATACAATCCTTTTAGATTACTGTCTATTTAGATACAGATAATAAATAGATTGTGTTATACTGGTTCACGAGTCGAGGACTAAGCCTAGGTATAACCCATGATCGTACCATACCGACACGGGCACAATTAGTGCTAAATGGGCTGTGCCGGTACAGTTAACCTATTTAGCTTGGAAAAGGAGAAAAAATTCAAAAAATTATAAAGAAATAAAGAAAATTGTGAAAAATTACAACAAATTACAGAAAAAATATAAAAAAATATACGGAGCGTGTCGTGCCGTGCCGACCCAGCGTGCCAACCGCTCAGCCCAGGCGTAGCATGGTCTACCGGACCGTACCAGCACGGCTCATCATCTAAAAGGGTCGTGTCGTGTTTGGGTCGGGTCTACAGTGACAGGCCTCAGACCAACCCGCTACGACACGGCTCCCGTCCACTGATCGGGGCTCTCGGCGGTGTCTGCGTGGGAAAAGAGGAACGGCGCTGCAGTGGCAAGGTTGTAGCAGGGGACAAGCAACGGTGCAATGGTGTCCTTGAGCGTTGTGTCACCGAAGCCGGAGCGACAACTTCTTCGGGCACTGGAACAGCACCATCCACCTACGCCAACCGTCGCGCGCACCATCCCCCTTCCCGAGGCTCGCCATGACAAATGCCAGAGCATCTCTGGCCATGCACCGCAGCCTCCCATCATCCCCTTTAAGAATAGCAGCGTGTCGTACTCTTTCTTGTCTCACTGGTGCGTGGGCCTCTAAGCTAGTTTTCTATCGTTGACACGTCGTTCATTGCTCACGAGCCCACATATTAGTGGGATGTTTGGGTAGTGATTCTGGTAGAGCGCGCGTGTGGATGGGTGCGACCGACTGGATCGAGGTGTCGGAGCCGCTATACCTGCAATGGTTGACAGTGGTGTAGCCTGCTCGACGACGTAAAGGGGAACGACGTTGTTGGCATTATTCAGAAGGGCCCTTGCAAAAAAAAAAAAGCACCTCCACAACACATTACTTCCCTCTCAATCCGAACCATCCAATGTGGATCGTACGGTTAAATCTAAGAGGGTATAAAACGGATAATAGAGAATACTATAAGGGACTTCCATAAAAACGTGCATCCAAGTCACATGAACTCTCCCTCAATCTGTTCCATACAATGATGATCGGACGGTCCACGGCGAATAATATTTGAGATCAAAATCCGGAGGCTGTAAAAGGGTAGTACCGAACACGACCAGAGTCCTCCACGAAAGAAGTTCCTCCAATAGTGCTACGGTTTCCTACTCGATCTGAGCCGCCCAGCCGCGATCAAACGTCTCGCGGGGACCAGGGGCGGGTCGCTCCCTCACCGTCGCGCTCGCCGGTCGAGACAGCCGCCGGGCCGCCGCCTCCAGCGCCGTGCCGCACGAAGCAACCGCTTCACTGCCGCTCCAGAGCGCCATGCCCCGCAGTCTCCGGGTGCGCTGCCGCCTTGGCGTGAGCCGCGGTCGGCGACTACCTACGGCGAGGTCACCGCAGATTTCACTGCAGCTACGATGAGGTCACCGCCGTCGCGTCGAACCTCCGGCGTTCCATCTACATTTGCAGTAGTCTACTACAACCTGATCGGTCATCAGGTATGATTTTTAAGCAGCAAATTACATAGCAATGTCACGCAGGCTCCACCTGCCTTGCAATTTACAGGCATGGTTTCTCAGGCATTTCTCCTTCAGATGTCTGATGTTCCATCAGGGGCTCTCCTCTACCACAATGCTACCGGCTAATGCAAGTGTAGACACCAGTGAGTTGCCATCCGAAGGAGACACTGGTGGAGACACAATCGACTCAACGGGCTCCATTGTTCTGACTTTGAGGTCCATGACATCTGTGATCAGGCCTGGCCTCATGATCTTGTCACTGACGGCGCACTCGCCCTTGAGCATCCCGGCGACCGTCGACATGGAAGGCCTGATCTTCGGGGTATCCTGGGTGCACAGAAGCCCTATTTTCAGTAACCGAAGTGCTTCCTCGGTATCGAAATCGCCTTTTAAGGTCCTGTCGACGATGCTCACAAGATCACTGGACTCGCAGAGCGTCCACGTCTGGCAAAACAAGTGGAAGTTTCTGACTTCAGATGCTTTAAATCAAATCTAAGAGCCGATGGCCATGTAATGAAACTTGTACTTCAGGTATTTCTGAGCTATCAAGTATTTAAGAATCCATTCACTTTTCTTTTACAGGATAAGAAATTAAAGATATCTCGTTAAGAAATCACTCAATGCAATGCATTAGCAGTGACGGAATATATTGGACCAAGCAACGGATAAGTCCTAAGAATCAGAAGACCAGTCAATGCAAGTGACATGGAGGGCAATTCCTGAAATAGATCCAAAACCAGTTGACCCATATGAGAATAAGAAAACCAGTCAATAAGAAAAACAGAAAGGAAACTTTCTTGTATTTTCCTTTAGAATGCTTCCAGCTACAACAAGCAGATTATGCTTGTCTAGTTTGTGATTATCTAAACTGATCAATCATGTGAACATAACAGGTTTATGCCTGGCCTGATTCCTGATGGTCCAATGGGGAGCATTTGGAATCTAGCATAGCTGTACTTGACAGGAAAAATGATTCTTCCAGCAGTTTGTTGTCTGAACTTGCTAGAGAATCAGACAGTAGTCTGGGCAAAATCATATGCAATAATGATACTGGAGAGTTAAGCAGATGCTATTATTGGCATTTTTCTTTACCCTTTCTAGGAGGAACTGATCTTGAAGAGGCAACCTGGGGTCAGTGTGGCATCTGCCACTGACAATCTCCAGCAGCAGAACTCCAAAGCTGTAGACATCGGCCTTCTTCGTCAGCTGCCCTCGGATTGCGTACTCTGGTGCCAGATATCCTCTAGGAAATGAACATGTTAACTTCTTTTAACCACACAGTATTCAAGATCAAATAAGGGCATTAACAAGAAGTGCCACTGCTTACAGTGTTCCTGCAACCCTGGTGCTGATATGCGTCATGTTGCCCGGGAAGAGCTTTGCTAGCCCGAAATCTGATATCTTGGGGCTCAGGTCCTTGTCAAGAAGAATATTGCTCGCCTTGATGTCACGGTGTACTATTGGAGGCCGGACTTCTTCGTGCAGATAAGCAAGCCCGTCGGCAACACTGATGCAGATCTTCACCCTTGTCCTCCAGTCAAATCGGATACTACTGTGGGCGTTGCCTGAAGAACGTCATGATACATCAGGGATTCAGAGTTCTGGAGAATAAATGTATCACCAGTTCACCATGATTTGAGAAATATTTTGGTTCAGACATACCAAAGAGGGTCTTTGCAAGGCTATTGTTCTCTAGATAATTGTAGACCAGCATTTTCTGATCTCCATCGACGCAGCAGCCGTGACATTTTACAAGACTGTGATGGGTTATGTTGGATATAACACTAAGCTCATTCAAGAACTCCTTTGTTCCTTGCCTTGACTCCGAGGAGAGCACCTTGATGGCAACTTTGTGACCATTCTTCAGCTTTCCCTGCATAATTCAGATCAGAGCATGTGCAATCATGAACAGTACTGCATACTTGGATTCAATGGTTGGTCCAAATGCTACAGTCACAGACTGATTGAGCATGAAGAGTATATCTGTCACTTTCTAATAATTCAGGCTATTGGAGTAACTGATTGGTGCATACAACACGTTACAGAGGCAAGAGGCTCTTGTGTTTGAACCTTGAAATGTTAAAGCTTTAGAGTACAAAATAGCAACTCAACCCACCATGTAGACGCAGCCGAAAGAACCCTGTCCAAGTTTGTTTGCTGAGCAGAAATTTCTTGTGGCTTTTCTGAGCTCCTTGGAGGAGTAGATTTTCACGTTGCCGATGATTGGAGTGTCTGCGAACAGAATCGGATGAATCAGAAGAAGGTTTCAGGATGTTTCAGTCAGAAGAACAAAAGTTGATGAAATATGCAGGTCTACCTTTGTCATGCTGCACAATTTGTCTTCTGGAATTTTTCTTCCTCCGGAACACAGGAAAGCAACTCATTGCTATAATTTGGAAATTTTCTTAGGATCTTCAGATATGTCTTGAGAAGCTCATGCAAAAGAGATGTCTGTAACAACCTGAGGAAAAAATAATCAGTAGATTGAAATAATGTAAGTGTCTCATTGAAAAATTTTGTTAAAAATTCTACACGAAGTTAACCCAGTTATCTCTTCTAATGTCTAATATAACTTCAAGAAACTAAAGCAGGCCTAGCATGCCCTCAAAGGGGAAAAAACAGGTATATAACATAACAGGTGACACTCATGATGTTAGATATGTTTCTTCTTCCTGTGAGACCAAAGAACAGAAAGAAAGAACTAAATCCCAACGAAGTTCATATATCAAGATAAGGTCCAACAAAAAAAAAACTTGGAAACAAAATGTAGAAGTCTGTATGAAGAGCCAAGAGCACCCAACACCCAGCACCTGTAGAAGAGAAAGGAAACAAAAAAAATTAAACTCACCTGTGGATTAGTAATAGTTAATCAGTGAAAAAGTTCACTGTAGTGCGTTGCAGTCTGTATGAAGAGCCAAGAGCACCCAACACCCAGCAAAGAAGTCTTGAATGGTAGTACGAGAAGAGGAGAGAAGAGAAGAGACGAGAAGAGGAGAATATGTCCATGTAATGGTAGAAGCAAAAGAGTAGTACTGTGTGCTCTAGAAACAAAGGATGTTCGTATTGCTTTCTGTTTTGAGAAATCAGAAGTTAATATGAACACTTAATTTTTCGAAGCATTTTCTTCTTTTCACTCGTTTCCGTTTCACTCCAAGTATAAGACAAGGGTCACAGGAGTATCATGCACCATATTCCTCTTGCTCCTGTCTGACGCACGAATCTTTTCCTCATTTTTCCTACTGCTCGTCCCTTCTTTCTAAAAGTCACTTCTTTCAACCAAAAACTATCAGTCACAGTCAAAAGTTATTAACAAAAACTAATAGGAACACCCCCCATACAAGAGTCCAGACAAGGTCCCACTGAGACTGAGAGTTTATTCTCACCCTGGAGAGTTTAGCTGGTTGCAGCTTGGGAAGTTGATTGGAAAAACCTATGCTCAGCTCACACCAGGAAACAGAAAAGATGAGCAAGGACAAAATAATTTATTTCCTTTTTCTTCTGAGAAAGAATCAAGACTATGTAGCCAAGTTGAAGCTATTTTAGTAAGTTGCCAGGTGTAAATGCTTTGGAGTTGTTGGCTCTGGTTATGAAGTTGCAGTGTTTGTGTACACATCTTAAGCTAATTCTTAATACCCAGTTCCTGATTTTATTATGCTATAGATGGATAGATCGACGGATTAGACGCGTTACCGAGCACTGTCATGCACAGTGTTTAGGTGCCATGTGTGTTCAAAGACCATACAAATTAACAATTGTAAATAGAAAAATACCAATTCTTGAGAAAGCATATATACTTTGTTTCCTAAATAGTCAGTCTTCAGTTTACACTAGTGAGGTATAGCAGAAGTATTGCCTAGTAATAGTAAATTCCACCGTATAATAATTGAGTGAGTGAGGCTATGCGCTTGTATTTTACCTAAAAAAGATCAAAAAAAGTTCATTTTTCTCTAGTTCATGGCGCCCACCGGCCACCGGGAAGGGCTCCCTGAATGCCAATCATGCTCGTACACTCCAACTTGGTCTTCTCGTTCCAGCAGCTTCACCAACCCTCCTTAACTGCAGTTTGACTGTCGGTTTTCCAGCATACCGATCACTGTTCAATGATTGGAACTAGTACAAGTTGACAAGACGATCAGGAGAATACTCCTACAACTGAAATGTAATGCATTGGATTGTACTACTGAACAGTGTATTCTACATCAAAGTGAGCAGGCAAGAGATCAATGTAACACAGCTACACAATACTTGAAAAAGATTTGACAGGTTTTCAATGGCTAGTACACATTACAGATTTAGTGGTTGTATTAATTATGACTTTGACTTTTAAAATTCATTTTTTCTATACAATGTATGAAGCTTCAACTTTTCCTCCAGAGTGAAAGAGAAAACTCAACTCCTCTTTAATGTTTACATAATTATCAGCATCAGCCAGAAATTGACTTATGATCTGAAAAACGATTATGTTAAACCGAGTCCACACTCTTGAGCAGCCATTGTTGGCTGTCCAAAATCAATTTAGTCACTGCTCATTAGCTCACAGCATGCACGACCTAAGAAATCTTCAAAAATTTTGCAATTTGCAAAAATCTCACAGGCAGCAGCCATTGACCACATCTGCTGGTACATCAAGTCATTATTTGTTCTCTCACTATCTCATTCAGGGCAGATCCAGGATTTCACATCAATGAGGTCACATGACAAGCTGGGCTGCTGTCATCAATACAGAATAAGAGAAGAATACAAGGGTCCGATCGAAAGGCATTGGTGTCCTGTGACAACAATGCTTGTGAGTTGGATCCGCCCCTGATCTCATTTATAACTGTTGTGGGGATGGCTCCTACCTGTAACCATTCAGCCTGCTGGGCCAAGAGGCCTAATGAGACATGTAAAACACATATATACATACATACATACATGTATATATATACTTCCTTAGGTTAACAAGAGAGGAGATATATCTAATTTTCCCACACACACTCTGATAGTCTCATATTTACTGTTTAACTCATAACCATAACAGTTGACGCCATCCATGGGGACCGACGAACAAGCCACAAGCTTAGAGAAACAATGGCACCCAAGAAAGGGACAATAGCAACCAAGCGAAAGAGAAATACGCTGGCACCGACAACCAGGGGTGCGGCCAGTGTGCAGGGGCTAACGATTGAGGGTCTACTCCCCTCGTGGCAGCGACACTCCCCCGCCGTAGGCCACCAACGGTTAACACCGGGGGGAGAATCGGCTCGGACGGTGACGTCGAAGCAATCGTCAGCCATGATTCCGATGACCGCGCAAACCCAGCGGTCAATGGCGGCCACTACATCAGCACGATAACGCCTGTACCGCGGCTACAGGAAGCGCCCGCGGTGGAGCGACGGGAGTGTTGATCGCCACGAGCCATCTCCGCGTAATAAAAGACAATGATGGCACGCGAGCTTGCATGTAGGACGATGACGATACGACCGAGAGAGTGGCAACGACGGGTGCGGTGGCTATAGCAGATAGCACGGGCGAGGGGCGCCAACAAGCAGAGATAGGAGGAAGAGCAAGGAGAACAGTATGGACGTCGTTCTGCCAGGGCTACCAGGTTTTAAAGGTGTATGCTTTTTTCAGATGTCTCTTCAAAAACTGTGCCAACTGACAAGACGGCACACAATGCTCCAATGAGCAACGTACATGTGTACCGACTCTAGCGCATAATCACGACTACGGTCAAACAACACTAGGCCCATGGGCCAACTGCTTGCCAGGCCAAGAGGACGGAGGGGGCCAAAAGGCCTAGGCGGGATGGCTTCAACTTGTTCAAGAATGAAGTCCTTTACCATGAGAGACTCCTATTATATATATATATATATATATATATATATATATATATATATAATACTTTCTACACCCGGGTGTAATTACACCCACCTCGAATATTCCACATAAACGAACTTGAAATACTCCTTTATCACTTTGGATATACTCGTATATTAATAATAAGATACTTCAATGTGAACCACATGAAAAAATTGTAAGAGAGTCCATAGTTTTTAGCGTATTTTGTAAATACCTTCATATACGCACATAAAAAGGAGTATGTCGAAAAAAATCTACATACTACTTCTAAAAAATTGTTCATACCACCTAGATGATTTTAAATACTCGTATACTACATGTACATATCCTCCGTTACATGAAATACTTCCTACAGGTGTAGAAAAGATGCTTCATATATATATATATATATGTATATATATATATATGTATATATATATATGTATATGTATATATATGTATATATATATATATGTATATGTATATATATATATATATATGTATATATATATAGACACACACACATACTTCCTTGGGTGATATATCTCATTTTCTCACACACACTATGATAGTTCCATACTTACTGTTTGGACCGTAACCACAATAATAAAATTTGTACTCTTGGAGAAACTTGTGGCTATAGCACACCAAACTTACATCATGGTGTATATATACCACTTTTTTTGTCAACATACACTTTCTGAATTTTCAGTGTGCTTATTTCCAAAAAAATATATGTACAGGTCAAGTATAATTTAGCATTTCAGATCTCAAAACCATGTAGTAGTAAATCCTATTTCTAGTTTTAAATCATGGATAAACTTTGATAAAAAAAAATCCAAGTCTAAATGCATTTTTATGCAATTTTCCCTGCAAAGGAGTTAAGGAGATGAAGTGAGCGACGCAGAGCATATTCAAGAACAAAAGTGTACGCATCAATCGTCTCTGTGCCAGCTGTATCAACCAGCTGAATTGTCTAAGTCAAAGAGTATCTATCAAACAGTTCGTCTCATGTCTAATAATGGTTCCAAAATTCGTTCTCAATATGCATGGCTGTCACAGAATAATTTCGTTGACTCAGTCGAGGGGTGAAGCGAAAGAAAAGAAGAAAAAAATCAACTCGACTCGTGGCCTTTTATTAAAGATACTAGTTATGTGCCCGTGCGTTGTAACGGAAAAACTTTAGCAGTTAGATCGCGAGAGAGAGAGGGGGAGAGAGAGAGGGGGGAGAGGAAAGGAGCGGTTAAGATTTTATTGTTCAGATCAAATGACTGAGAAGAGATATGAGAGAGGACTCATCAACCACCAACTCCTTCTTTTAAAGTAGTAAAGATACCATATATGCTTTATGTACGCACTATTTTAGAGACAAATATGCAGCAACCCAGTTTCAGTTGATTCTCTATTAGATCATAGTTGGTCTAGGTCATGCTCAATTTTTTGTCTAACAATAATAATTAGCCAAAATCCTAGTTGATACAATTTGTTTATAATGTCTCAATGATGTTTCAAAATGGTCAAATATATATAGCTCGTGTTTCGAGGGTGTGTAAATAAATTAAATCCTAGAATTTGTCCCCTGGCTCTGAACCAGTATATGGAACGTCTGTAATATGACGAAATCGTAGGTGGTTATGACGTCATGCTTTGGAGCAAAATACCATTTGGATCATGGTGTATATATACCACGTTAAAATAGGTCAAATCCTCTCTCTCTCTATATATATATATATCGGCTGTGGGTCAAGGACAATGGACAATTCTCATGGCCTTTTCACACGATTCATTAACTGGCATGAGGTAAAAACTTTACTAGTCAAGCACGAGTCAAGGACAATGAACAATTCTCATGACTAAGGCAGCGATCAGAACAGAGATTTTTTTTTACTGTTTAGCGATTAAAACACTGTAGCAGCGACGGAAACACTGTAGCACTTTTGTCACGTAGTGAATTTTTTTTGTTTTTTGATTTTTTTTGCATTCCGTTTTTTTCTTATATTCCTTTGCATTGTCCGCACTAGACTAGCGAGCCGTTTTTATTTTTACATTTTTTTAAATTTAATTATACCTAACATGCCACTCATTCTGAAGAAAAAACCATTCTGATGTTTTTTCAAAGAAAACCAAAAGCCATCGCTATTCCGATCACCCCCTAAATCATGCCCAAAGAGTTTTAGATTGTTTCTGTTTGACATTTGGAGCATAACGTATGCACTTAGTTTTAGAGAGAGAGAGAGAATGGATCCAAATGGTATTTTACTCCAAAGCATGACGTCATAACCACCTACGATTTCGTCATATTACAGACATTCCATATACAGGTTCATAGCCTTAGGTCCACTTTGATTCTATGGACACGCCATAGAGGATAAGAAAATGACATGCAGATAGCTAAGCATGCATCTGGAGTTCTGGACCAAAAAAAAAATATAATCTCTGGTTCACAAAAACTGATCAATTACATTAGATTTTTTATTACGAAGAATTACATTAGATTTTGTATATGCGTTTGAGCATGTCTAAGTTGTCAACTCGAATCGCCCTTGAAGGATGCAGTATGGCGATTGAAGCCAGGGTCAAGTTAATCCATGTCATCGGAGTGTTAGTCCTGGATTAAGGGTGCGTTTACTAGCACTTATATCTTATGACTTTTAGTTTATACTACAGTATCTAACTTTTAAACGATGTATTTTTTAAGTCGGGATCTACAGGTAGATTGTAGTATAAACAGTATCGAGTTCAGCTGTATCGGCGAAAACCATATACGACTATTTTTCTCTGTGTATTGTCTCTTACAAACAGTCCAGAATTCTAAATTTTCAGCAATAAACTATAGTTTAAAATAACCCACCTAAAATTCGTACAAGTGTTCGTAACTGTATTTTTTTTAAATTACGATGGAGTCATTCCTATAACGTCATGAGCATGTAATATTATTATAATTTTTATAATGCTCACTATGGTCAATAATGAGCACGCAATATTATTATAATTTTGCCCGCTCTGTGAGTGCAACAACGAGTGGCATTTTTTTTTCCCTAAACCGCGACCTTACGATTGGCAATTTCGCGGTCATGGGAGAGGACATTGGCCAACCGTCATGTCTACCTACAGCTCGCACCCAGTGAAGCTATGCTGCTTGTGGTTTTTAAATTTTGTAACTAATTTTTAAATAATGTATCTTTTAAAACGATGTCTATAAATTAATTATAGTGACTTTAGCTATATCAGCTAAAATCATATGTGAATACCTATCTCTTTATACTCTTTCTGCCAAATACGCAATGAAAAGAATGTGAAAGATGACATAAGAAAAGGCCATAACCGATGCTTTGTATGGAATCACTAATTAATCGAGTTGAGGGTATACCTATATTAAGCTTTAAGAGCCTGAAAGCGCATATGGTAGGAGTGACACACCCGTGCAATTTAATTATCGCTTTGCTTGACACGTTGCTACTTCAGCTAACATTGTGCCTGCATCGTCGTCACTGCCTTGCAGTACTCATTAATTACTTTAAACCCAACCTCCCCCGCGTTAAAGAGAGCTTAGTAGTATTTCACTAATTAAATCGCTTGCTGTTTAATCATACGACGCTATTGCTAACTGTACACTACAGGAACGTATACACGCACGTTACATCACGTAGGACTAATTAAGTCAGCTAAAATACTATAAGTTTATTGGACTAACTGAACCAAAATCATGTGCCGATGGACCATTTATTTGAGGCCTAAATACTAACCACCCGTTTCCGGTATGCATTTTTTCAAATGCAGCATTTGAACTGGTCTGTGAGGATCGAGCTTCTTTGATTGCTGTTACACGACAAGACGATCTCATTAACAATTCTGCTACATATGGAGACAAAATGGCACACCATGGTATTTAGGCTCTGATCGTTTCGGCTTTTTTTGTTTCAACTTTTTTTTCACTATTCACTACACTATCCACTAACTCAGCTACAGTATTTTTTCAACCAACTACAGTGTTTTTTCAGCCAAAAGCTATCGCTATTCCGATCACCCCCTTAGATGTCTGACCTCTCTGACTTTGGATTGCTTTTAGATGCATACGAGTGCAATGATATATAATATCATCTACACCTAAGTACATCCATATATACAATGTATTGTGGCAAACTGAAGACCTTTTTATGATCTTGAATTGTTTGACAAGAAAGAGTGGATCTTTGAAGCTAATATATTCCCTTTCTAGACAGAAGCCAAGAGTGTTATTTAATAATCCTTTTTACCCTCGTACAAGCATACATATAATGTATATAATATAAAGTAAACTAAAGATCTGGTTATGTCTTTTTTTCCAAAGCTGAATAAGATTATTTATCGCATTCTTTCTCTTAATAGACCTGCGCATGTTCTCACTATTATGGTTTGAAACATTATATCAATTTTGATGTATTTGCTATCTACATTTGATATGTTCATTCCCTGCTTGGTCATGTTTTCAGACATTGTCTTCATGGCCGTCTTATAGTATTGAAGAGGTTAACTCTACAGGACCTGGAATCTGTTTCTTCCAACTTACAGTATTACATCCATACCCTTTCTTAAATTCTTAACTTTGCTCGTATGGTTCATCTTCCATTACTTCCTATCACTGCCTTTGTCAGGTATGCAAGGATAGGAACTTAGTACAACAACTCATCTGATGTGTTCACCATGTGGTTTTAAAGATGAATGAAGGCTTAATGGAATTTACTTTGTATGGTGAAACTGCAGTTTATGGCATTCTTGCTCTTGATAAATATAGTTAAGTGTCCATTCCTTAATATGAGAGCATAACAGCTTCTGATGATCAACTTTATATACATTCTGCTTTGTTTAGGGGTTGCAAATGATTCTTTCAGCGAATTGCTCTTGAGACATCAGACTTTCTTAAAGACGATTGCTTGAAGATAAATTGCACTGTTGGTGTAGTGGTGTCAACTATTGTTTACTCTAGACCGCACTTTATCTAGGTTCTGGATTAGTTCTTGGACAAATCATGGAGTAACACTTGGTTCTGGATTCGTTCTTCGACATATCATTGTCTAGGTTTCTGTTCTGCATTCAGAATTTGATGCAAGAAATCGTCCGAACATCTAGCCCCCTTCATCCCTTCGTGGTTCTGGAGGAAATTGTGGAACCAATTGATTTCATTATCTGCATCAAAATTTACTTAAGATGGCTGCATCTCAACCACTATCTATCTGTTAGACCATATGACCAGGTCTAGGATATTTTTGGTGATGAATAATTGACAACATTGATTATGATATTACTTATGGTGTGTTGCGTGTGTGCGGTTTGACGTTGGTCAAGTTCGGACGAATTTGTGCCGGAGAAATATTCTTTGGTCTTTGTATGTGCAGGGTGAAGCATAGAGGCGATCGTGGTTGATGACGAGAAGAACCGGAACTAGGATGGGGAGATCCGAGGTCAGGCGGTTGAGGGAGTCACGAGATGATCGACCTCATGCTTGGGCACGTAAAGATCAAAGGTGGATGATACGTGGAGAAGATACAGGAGGTGCGGTCCTGGAGGCTTCGACACGTGAAAGACTGGAAAAATCAGAAACATAAAAATAAAAAAACCTGTGTTAGGAAGGGTTTCGGGTCCTTTGAAAAGTAGTGGGCCAAAAGTCTAGTTGAGATAAAAAAAAAGGCCCAAAACAAGTCTAATTCAGAACTAATTTAAAAAGGAGTATTCTAAATTTGAAATGAAACCAGGGGAATCAGTAGATGCACTTTTTGACCGCTTTAATAAAATTATTAGTGATTTGCAATCTGTTGATGTCACATATTCTGATTCTGATAATGCGTGCCAAATTTTAAATGCTTTGGATATGTCTATTTGGAATGTGTTGGTCACTACTATTAATCATTTTGTTAATATGGAAACACTTACTTTGAATGATCTTTATTCTAAGATGAAAACTCATGAGATTGATGTTTTGACCAGAATAAATAAGACTAATTCTTTGGGCTTAGTGACTAACCAAGCTGATAGTTCTTCTAGTTCCTCTATTGTTTCTTTGTCGGCACTGTACTCTTTTTCAGATGAACAATTAGAGGAGATTTCAGAAGAACAACTTGTGCTTCTCTCCAACAGGGTGACTAAGGTAATTAGCAATATCAGATCAAGACGGAGAGGTCTAATCAGATGTTATGAGTGTGGTGAACAAACCCATATCAAGATGAATTGCCCCAAACTGAGGAGCAGGGAGGTCAAGGATGACAAGACCCCAACTCATCGCTCTCAAATCAAGTTTGATCCAAATAAGAAGCGCAATTATCGCAGGGCGGTTAACAAGATAATTTCAGCACTTGATGAGATTGTTTTGAGTGATGATGATTCTGAAAGCGACGACGGGGGCAATGACAAGAAGGCAAAGGAGGTAGACTTCACAGGGATATATTTTATGGCCAACAGTGAGGATCTTAACGATGATGATCTTTATAGTGATCCCGATGAGGTAAAAATTTTCTTTATACTGATTTATCTTGTGATGTGTTTAGATTGATAGAGGAGCTCAAAAAATATAAAAAAATTAAAAATAATGAATTTATTGTTGAGAGTTTAAATTCTGAAATCAATAGACTTAGAGCTTCTATTCCTGATGATGAATCTTGTGAGTCTTGTCAAATCTTACATTCTGAGCTAGAAAATGTTAGAATAATCAATATATCAAATTTAATTCAACTTAGTGATGTAACTGTTAAATTTGACAAATTAAGATTGACATATGATTCTTGTGATAAAAAGTTAAAATTTACAAATGATGAAATTGAAAAACTCACATCTAGTTCCTCTGTATGTTTAGAGTCAAGTAATTCAAATGCTCAATCTAAAACTTGCTCTAAGTGTGAAGTGTTAGAAGCTCGACTTAGTTCATCTCAGAAACAATTCAACAGATGCTTTATCATGAGATATCTTCTTGTTCTAACTATCCTAAACTTAACACAGAAATAGAAGCATTAACTAGACAACTTAATGATTTTGCTGAAAAAGAAATATTGGCTCAGTCTAGTGCTTCTAAGAATCTTGTGAATGAACTCTTTAAGTGCTCAACTTGTCCCACTTTAACTAAAGAAAATGAATATCTCAAAAACACTTTAGAGAGATTATCTTTTGGTAAGAAAAATCTAAATATGATTCTAGACAAGTCGAAAATAAGTGTAAAAAAGCATGGTCTAGGATTTAATTGTATTGAGCATGCCTCAAAATAAGTGTATCTTGAATGTGCATAAGTGGCAAAGGAATTAATTAGAAAGCTCAAAATATCTACATTTTTAATGGCATTCTTTCATATGTGATATTTTGGTCCACTGCAGCTACAAGTTTAAATTCAAAACCATACTCTACTATAGTTTTTTGATTGAAACTTTTGTTTCATGATCTTAGGTGCTGGTTTACATAGCAGAAATTGCTCCACAGAACATGAGAGGTGCTCTTGGTTCAGTCAATCGGGTCATTTTTTAATAATAAACAAAAACACTTGATTTATGCATAATCCGTTTTCTGCTCTGTACATTTGTTTACAAGTTTAAACCCTGTTCATAATTTGTTTTGTAGATCTCTATTACAACTGTTATATTGCTCGCCTACTTGTTAGGCATGTTTGTTCCCTAGAGAATTCTTATCGTTCTTGGTAAGATGGACATATTAGTGTGTAAAATTATGTTCACCTGCTGGTTTACTGTGATAGAAAATGTGCCACTGGCCCGAATCAGTTTGGCTAATCTGCTAGGTTCGTTGATACAAAACATTGTCCTAAATCTTTTCTTTTACTTTCACATTTCTTAGGCATTTTACCTTGCTCAATCCTGATACCTAGATTGTTCTTTATCCCCAAATCACCAAGGTGGCTGGAAAGTGTTCTGATATGATGCTTTATCTTGTGTTAATGTTAACAGTAGGATCTAAATCGAACATATTGTTGGTGGTTACAAATATACGTGCTTACATTGCTGGTGGACATGAAGTCGAAAATTATGCTTGGGATATTCATAACTATGTGGATTTCCAGTTTACACACTATGCTGATGTGAATGACCTCTCTTCTCGCAGTTTCATCGGCTTGAAGCCTTTTAATTCTTCTTGCAGAATGCATTTTCTTTCGTATTGTTTCCTATGGTGTTTTTTGAACTATTGTTAAATTTGGATTGGACATTCTTTTAGGGTTTAATCCATCTTCTCTCAAACTGTGCAAGTGGGTCGCTGTTTGCAGCCAAAACTCTTCTTATGTTCAAATTTTATAGGTTTAATTTGGTAGTTGTTCAAGTTTGGAATAAGCATTTAACTCAACATATGGTTAGCTGGTTGGGGACTAAGGCTAAGCACCATGTCTTTATTGCAACTATGTTGAAAAAAGAAATGACTCCTTATGAAAGAAAAACTTTAATTTTGTTTTTTTTTAATACACATCTTCAAATATTATTATTGTAGATTTTCAAAATGCTTTGGCAGCACTAGCATTTGATCTCACATTCATTCGAACATTTGGTACTCCGTTGCAACACACGGAAATATAACTAGTATATATATAGGGAACATATTTAGTGCTAACGGCTATATTGTTTTGTTCATCCCCTATTCACATGCTTGTCTTTAAAATGTATGATCGTTTTTCAGTCTCAAAGGCGTGACACGACGTGGGTTTTTTTTCGGCTTATGACTCTAGACTATTCATGAAAGTGAGTATAGAGTAACAGAAACTCATGTATGATTTTAGCCGATATAAATAAAGTCACTACAGTATATACTACAATCAACTTGTAAATTTTACCTTAAAAAGACTTTATTTGAAAGTTAATTACTGTAAAAAAATATCTTTTAAAAACTGAAAAGAAAAGACCCACAACCACTTCAAATGTTGTGTTTCAATTCAGTTTTTTTCCTTAATTTTTGGTGTGCATGATTCAAGATATTGTTAGTCTGCTGGATCTAGATGTGTTAATGAATCTTCTCAAGTATTAAGAACATGTGAGCTAATGACTCGATAGCTGTAAGCAATAACAATCCAATTAGAACGATGGGTGACTGCGTTTATAAATAGTAATAACTTATAAAGAAACTTATAGAAAAATACTTACATGTGATTTTACAATATATACTATAATCGACTAGTATACTATATCTTTAAAAAAATACTTCGTTTAAAAGATATGTACCGTAGAAAAACAGTTTTTAGAAGTTAATATAAACAGAACCTTAGATCACAGCTACTACGAGTTGCAAAGACTCAGCAAAGATAACCATTTATAACATATGCTTATAGAGATCATAATTCTGGTCATTGGGTATGCCTACAAGGTTCAGCATAATACAATACAAAACTACTACAAAAAACGATATAATATAATCATCCGCAGAAGACCCTCTGCATATTTTACAGGTATGAGCTAGAGCGCCAGAAACCCTACTGCAAACATGGGAATCTTTGGAGGAAACAGAAGGAAGAAAAAGAAAACAATCCTCATGATTATTTCCTGCTGCCTTAGGATTGAGATCCTCTAATCTTATGAAGCAAAGTCAGAGGACAGTGACTGACTTTGGGAGATTTTCGGCCGTTGGATGTGAAAAGTACCGTGATTTTGTTTCACAAAATCAGAGGATCCGGTTCCGCTGCCTTGATTTTTGCAGCTCCACCACCAACTGGATAAGCATACGCTGTTTATGCTAGAAATTCAGCCTTGTATCAATTTCGGAGGACCAAACAACGAATCAGATGTTGTCATTTATCTCTTCTAATAGGCATAATCATATAAGAACCATCCAGCTGAATCTATAGCGGGATATCCATACCGTAGACTAAAAACTGTCATTAATTTCTGCCCTAGTCCAAAAGTTACCAGACTATGTGGAGTTGCCGAACCCACCAGATTTTCCAGAATTGTTGCCCCCAAAGCTGCCAAAACTGCCTGTGCCAGAATTACCAAAACCGCCACCAAATCGACCTGAGCCAGAATCCCCAAATCCACCTGACCGACCAAAACCTGATTGGCCTGAACCCAGATCACCAAACCCACCACCTGAGCGGCCGAATCCACCACCCCCACCAGAACGACCAAATCCTGAATCACCAAATCCACTTCCTGAACGGCTAAATCCACCACCTGACCGACCAAATCCACTGCCTGAACCAAATCCCGAATCACCAAATCCACCACCTCGACTTGGAGAGTTACCAAAACCACCGCTGCGCCCGCCAAAACCTCGTGATCGCCCATACCCACTGCCTTCACGACTAAATCCTCCGCTTCCAAGGGAATCAAAACTGCCACCCAGCAAGTCAGAACCTTCAACATTAATCTTTGGAAGCTGGGAAGAAAAGGAAAACCCATGAGTGTAATGCAATGAAAAATGATTTGAATAGAATTTACCTGGTGCAAACCCTTACCTCTGTAAACTTGCACCCAACATCATTCTCAAACACCCTGATAGCTCTACTTTGTTGATAGTTGTACATCACAATGGCAGTACCCTTCTTCCCAGCACGGCCAGTTCGGCCAGACCTGTGAACGAACAACTCCGAAGAGTTTGGCAATTCAAAGTGTATCACCTGAACAAGGATAGAGAGCCAGTTAAATAATGCATATTATATATTTTGATAAAGAAGTGTTGTTGCCAACATTTTAAAAACACGGTGATAAATAATAAACAAAAGGAAAGAACTCAAAAGAAAATAGAAAAACACTAACCAAATCTACATTTGGGATATCTAAACCACGAGCAGCAACATCTGTGGCAATCAAAATATTAAACCGACCATCACGAAATCCTGCAAGTGTTCTCTCTCTTTGGGCTTGTGAGATATCTCCATGAAGGGGCTGGCACTGGAAACTCCGACTCATGGTGTGTGACAATCGATCAGCATCCCTTTTTGTTTGTGTAAATACGATGCACTTACCACCTTTAGCATGCTCCTGCAAGGAATAAACACATTACTTGACAGATTCAAGCAACCAAACCAGATATCACTAGAAAAGTATTTAATTAGTATTATGATACAAAAATAATATTAAGGTAATCTATAATTACCTGAATCAATTGTCCAAGGACAGCAGGTTTTGAATAATTCTCTGAAGCAACAGAATAAAGACTGATTCCTTCTGCTAGCTTCTGGTCATCTTCACCCACCTACAAAAAGGAAAAACATCATAAAGCAATTCCGGGTAGTAGCTAATGATTTCGTAGTGGCACAATGTACACATAATACAGTAACTCATTACAGATGAAACTAAGAGCAGCGTCCTCAAATCCCAAATGCTAGTTTTCACCGCATTAGTCTTAAACGGGTCAAGAAAAAATAAATTATGTTCACTTCCACAGTAAGTAAAGGGAACTTTGCAGATGTTTGTTATTGTGGGCATTGACACCACTAGAACAATATTCCAGATCTGCCTCTTGATACCAAATACTAATACTTATCTCACTAAGAAAAGATTTAACAAAAGTCAGAACTAAGTGGTAGTGAAGGATATGGGAATCCAGCAGAACAAAATACAAGAAAAGATTAAACAAAAGTCAGAACTAAGTGGCAGTGAAGGATATGGGAATCTAGCAGAACAACATGCAACAAAAGATTTACAAAAGTCAGAACTCAGTGGCAGTGAAGGATATAAGAATCCAGCAAAACAATATGTTAATACAACAGAATTGAAGTTATTTTGGGCGATTAAGTTCCAATTTAGAAAAGGTAACTAATGCATATAGACACAGCGAATGCATGATAAAAACAAGGCCAGATAGGGATAAGATTCCACAAAGTATGCAATGAAATCGAAGTTACAGAAAAGTTAGCAATAAATGCATGTAAAACCAGTGTAACACTACAACAAGTAGCACTCACAAGGTCAATTGTGACAGGATCTTTCAGGTACTTCTGTGTAAGCTTTCGTATCCAGCTTGGCATTGTTGCAGAGAACATCAAAGTTTGACGTTGTGGTGGCACCCTATCCAAAATCATCTCAACATCTTCATCAAAACCCACCGACAACATCTGGTCTGCTTCATCAAGAACAACAAACCGGACCTCTGACAAATTCAGAGCGCCTCTTTTTAGCAGATCAATTACCCGTCCAGGTGTCCCAATAACTACATCAACACCATAATCAAGTTTTCTCATTTGTTGGCTAATTGGAGTGCCTCCATATACACAGATTGTATCCAGAGGGGAAGAATCAAGGAATTCCTTCTCAACTTGTTTTGCAAGTTCTCTTGTTGGTGCCAAAACAATAGCGAGGGGGAACCTTCCAGGCCTATGAATCCAAAGATTCAATTGAGGTTATAAAACAACACAAGAGCAAACTGAAATAAGTAAAGAAAAAAAGATATAAAATGTTAAAAGGATCCAAACTTACTTGTGCTTTTCATTATGGCGAATAATTGCATCCAATATGGGGATTCCAAACGCCAAAGTTTTCCCTGTCCCTGTTTTGGCACGACCAACCATGTCCCTTCCTTGCATTGCTGGCTCAAGGACAGCTCTCTGGACAGAATAGCAAAATAGAACCCAATGTTTAAGATCAGGCGAGGCAACTTTCTTTTTTTCTGTCAGCACAAATTCGTCAAGGTGCTCTGGACTATTTAGTGTGGACTATCTTGTGCATAAGATTAATTGGCAATCAATCATTTGTCCACTCAGTAGCAATGCCAGAAAGAACATCTTTGCTTCACATTGAGCTCAAAGATCCTTAAATCGCAAACAATTAAAACATTTAACACCTATACCCTATAATTAACACTTGAGTTAATTCCAACATATGAAAACTACCATGCTGAGGAAACAATGCAAACGAAGAAGGTAATGAACTAAGAATGCACAATGCTATTGCTAGGCGTAGCAATCAGAGCTACTCTTGGACTGACCTATGATCAAAAGCAATCAATTTTCCAGCAATTGAAATAACCTCCACACCACTAGATATGCTGATCAGATTAAAAAGCAAAAGAAGCAACTTTCCTATGAAACAAACAACTCTATTCTTAGCAATCACAATTTGACTCCGGCTACATGGATCGAATTGTAGCTCCAGAGACAAGTTTGGTATGAATCCACAAATTGTAAAAAAGTAAGCAACTTTCGCAGTCAACAGATGATGCTAGGAACAAATAATTACGCTTATGCTTCAATCGAAATTCGAAAGAAAGAAAAGGACTGGTGCTGCTCGCACCTGGATAGGGAACAGCTTGGTGATGCCCTTCCCGGCGAGCCTCTCTACAATCTTGGACGAGATGCCGAGCTTGGCCACCTCCAGCCCCTCCTCCCCTGCGCCCCCAACTCCGCCCCCCGCCCTCTTCTCCTCCTCGTAGAATGACCCCTCGTCCGCCGCGAACTCCGCGCGCACCGCGGCCCGGGCGGCCCCCGTCTCCCGGAACCCAAGCCACGCCGGCGACGAGTGGAACCACATCGCCGCCGAGGGCGCCGCCGCCGGGAGAGGCGGCGGCCGCGGGACCGCCTCCGGGTGCAGCAGGGCGGCCGCGATGGCGGACACAGCGCGCCGCCGGAGGGGCGCCGCGCGTCGCAGGATGTAGTACATGGCTGCTGCTGGTGCTGGCGGCGGCTAGGGTTTTGGGCGTCGTCGGGGTTTAGGGTTGTGAGGAGACGAAGGGGAATGCGAGAGCAATGGGTTAAAAGGCACAGGACAAGAGATATTTCTGTGATCACGGGTAAACTCCTACGGAATAAAAATTTCGTTACCCACAATCACTTACATGTGGAGCCCAGAGGTCCACAGCAAAAGGGCCCACAAGCCGGTGACTGTGCAAATTGCTCACGAAATCGTGGCTGGTGTCTGTAGCAGCAAGGGGGCCAGTAGGTGGAGTTGTTAGGCGTGGGAAGGAGATGTGGTGACTAGAGCATGACATGTGGGGGTGAAACTACGTGGGGTCGGGGTGTCAGTTGGTTTCGGGATTGAGGTGGTGGGATTTGGGGTGAGAGACGCATTGCTTGGAGGAAAAGTTATGGCGGTTCGGTGGTAATCCATAGGTAAGTTCTTTGAATCATATATTTTTGATATATAATTTTTAAATTTTAGTTGTTGGTAGGACAGTATAAAAAAGAAATAGTTGTATTTAATTTTAGTTATTATATCTAAATTGATATAGTATTTACTATAATTAATTTATAAATTCTATTTTAAAAATACACACTGTTTAAAAGTTATTGCAGAAGGAAGTGAAAAAGTAAAAAACCAAAGTGGAGCCGAGTACAGCCATGGGCTTGCTCTTGCTTGGCCTGGCCTAAGGGGCGTATGCTCAAAGAACCTGGGCTGAAGTTGCGGCCTGTTAATTTTTTATTTGGGCTTGTTGGTTGTTTGAGCAGGTTGGAGACGAGAAGTTTCGGCCTGATTGGTGTTGCTTACATCTGAAAAATGGTCGCTTTGTTTTTTATTTATTGAACTAGTAATCTTGCACGCAAAATTCCACGTCAACACGTGTGTCGGGGCGTTGACGTGGATCATCTAATGTTCCAGCGTGGATGGCCAGGCCAGCTCTGCGAAGCGTGTCCGAACCCAAGGGCCGGTGCAGATTGCAACTCTTTGTCAGTCTAGCTGGTGTCATGCGGTAAGATTACGGTGTATCATGCACTCTACTCTTTTTATTTCTATCTTATATAGGTATCTCTTCCTCATTTTTGCTACCGCTCACTCGTATTATAAAAATCACTCGTTCCATCACTACCTACTGTTTATTTTCAGCCAAAACCATGGACCATCCCCTAAGATTTCCAATCTAGACCCTGCAAATTTTTGAAGTGCGCTATATTCTTCTCGTCCTCGAGGGGACAGAGCAGCCCGCTTGAACTTAATTTACTGCAGCAACTTTTCGATCGAGTCCCAATCAACGGCGAACAGGGATCTAGTGAGCATGCTTTAATTCAAACGAAACAGGACAGGCCAATCCAATCGCATGAATGGGTGCTTTTCATGCGATGCGATGCTTCCAGCTGCAACTAAGGATCTTGTTTGAGAGTTGAGCCGCATTGCTCTGCTTTTCTTGCATTGCCTTTACTAGCACCTAGTAGCAGCAGCAGCAGCAGCAGAAAAATGGCTCGAGAACTCGCAGACATGCATGAAGATGAACGGAAGCAATGGTCGATCAAGATGAACTCGAGTTCTTGCTGGCGCAGTCCAGCCATGTTGGCAACTTGTGGCACCTTAAAAGGCAGACCTATCTGGATGAAGAAGGAATTAGCTAGGCTTGACTGGCCCTCGGAAAGCGAGCGTTGATTCTAGAAGAATTTGTCTACGCATGCTTCGAAAGTTCAGTGGATGCGGTTCCTTCTAGCTTCCCAAATCTGCACCCCTTCCCGATTGAATGTGGGGGTTTTCATCATTTGCCCAATACATAAACTTGCAAATTGAGCACCAGAAAGGCATCAATCATTCGTTCTACTGCCAGTACTTACTGGTTTACTCATCGTCATCTTCTTCGTGATTACTCTCGCCGCACAAATCAAGCCCTGGTTATTCTACTGCGGATTATACATGCAGCAACCTGCACATACTGGAGTATCAAATCAAGCCCTGATTATTCTACTGCGGATTATACAAATCAGCTGCTGTTTGATCTTTTCAGGACAGACAGGGCATGCAAGTTGAAGTTGGGTGTGTCAGTCGTTAATGCAGCACCAAGGCAGTCCCGTTGTGTTGTCAGTTGCACCACTTCTGTTTGTGTTGACTTCTAAAATATATTTTTTTACGATTTCTATAATATACTTTTCTACAGTAAACATCATTTCTATAATACTAATTTTCAAACGAAGTGTCTTTTTATAAGTCTTGTTGTACTGTACTGATTTCATTTATATCGGTTAAAATTGTATACAAGTATCTCTATACAAACTGTTACTATTTATAAATTAAATTCAAAAGGCAATATGAATGGCCCTAAGTGGTAACTCTTGACATACCATCATAATACACGCGCGAATGATTGAAACAGAGAGTATATAGATTCCACTGCGATGGCGTGCTAGCTAGCTCTGAATTTCAAGAAAAGTGACGGTGCCAAAAGCCCAGTGTGGTTGTGGTTGTGGACCGCTGAATTCTGCATGTCCCCAATGATACAAGAACCGGAAGAACCAGAAGGGGAAAGGTAAGAAAAATCGAAATCCAAGAGTAGTTCACACTACATAAGGTTAGTTTATTTTAAAGTAAAATACATCCACCCTTATGGGATGTTTAACTTCGGCTTTTTGTGGTTTATGGTTTTTTCACTATAACTAGCTTATTTTGCACTGTAGCTGTCGGTAGTTTTCTTTAACGTAATTAAACTTAAAAATAGAAGAAAAAACATATTAGTCCATCACAAATAATACAAATGAATACAAAAAAAGACAAAAAAAACTTCAAAAATCAAAAAGTTAGAAAAAACGAAAGTAAATAATAGTAAACTAGATGTCAAAAGTTAGAGCCCGAAACGAACGGGATTGTCGTACACATACATACATACATGCATGTTCTTCAAGCTTAGCTTTGGAACCTGTTTAGGGAGTAGTAATCATTGGAGGCCGTGACATTTCACACTTTTTTTGGTTTCTTTCAGCTTGGTCCTGTGCTCAGTGTCCTAGCCCCTCAGCTTGCAGCTTCCGTCGTCTTCTAGCTTTTCCCCTTTCACAGGGACAAATGTAACTACTCTTCCCTTCGTACTCTTGTATTCGTCTGGAGTATCTGTTAGCTCATCAATCACGGCTGCATGATTCCGTATTTGAGCACATGATATAATAGTTTTTTATTTCTTTTTCTTTATTTTTTTAACTGAATACTTTGATCAAAAGATAACAGCCGTTACAATGATCATTTAGGCCCTGCTCAGGTTGGCTGTGGGCGGTGGGTGTTAGGTGTTTTTTCACTGTAGCTACAGTACCTGCTACAGTAAAATTATTTTTCGTTTTTTAATTTACTTATACTTTTTCGTTTTTTGTTTTTGGTTTTTTTAAAATTTTTGTATATTTAATTATACTTAATAAACCAATTCAACTATAGTGTTTTTTCAGCTAGCTACAGTATTTTTTCAGCCAGCTACAGTATTTTTCCAGCAAAATTTAAAAGCCATCGCTATTCCGATCACCCCTTAATCCAAAAGCCATGATACGGATCGACCAGTATAGTACTGATTGATGCGCAAGTTGTGGCCCAATCTTCACGGTACAGTGGCAACGGTGATCTCCTCTTTGGTTGCACAGACGAACAGCAAGAAAAAAAAATAGGGCTTCAGAAGCAAGTAACAAATCCCTAACGCAGCAGCAAAACTGGTTTTTCTCTAAGGGCGCGCTCAACGTTGCGACCGAACGCGGCGATAGCAACAAGAACACTATGCGCAGCGATTTTAGCACTATACGCTAATTTGTCGTGTAGCGATTTTTTTTGTTTTTTCGAATTTTTGTGTTTTGTTTTTTTCATATTCCTTTGCATTGTCTACTCTAGATTAGCGTGTTATTTTTATTTTTATATTTTTTTTAAATTTAATTATGCTTAATAAGTTTACTTAGTTACTGTAAAAAATCAGACAGCTACAGTAAAATTTCAGTAAAAATTAAAAAACCATCGATATTCTGAACGTCCCCTAAGAAACAAAACTGAACTGGGTAATAAATAATGGGACTGGGTAACAAACTTGAACATGACTGGTGCTTCCCTTTGCCGATTCCAGCAACAGGAATCCCCGACTGGGATTGCACCAGTCACCACATATTTTTGGCCTTTTAGGTACTTAGTGCTTGGTTCGGTGTGCTTTCTAGTGCGCGCACAGCTAATGTGTCGTGCATGCCTCCATACACTGCTCTTTCACTTCTCATGCCTTCTCCTTCCACGGCCGGTCTCCCACACCTTCCTCTCCTCCTCGGTATTATTTCAAACGGTTTCAGCTTGTAATTTTTTTAGTTTTTAACCTCTTTATCTTTATATTTTATTCCTTTACATTGTTTATGATGATATAATGATTTTTGTAATTTTTTTCTCAATTTTTCCTTACTTGTTCTTTATTTTTTATTAAAAAGTTATCAGCCGATACAGTACAATTTCAGTCAGAATCCACATAGCAGAAGCCTAAAGCCGGATGGGGCACGGCCCTCATCTTTGCGCAAAATAAAACTAACAACTTCGAATTAAGAATTAAGATTAGATGTTAACTCGAGACTGACAAACTAGAGTTGTAGTAGCTTCCATGGCCACACCAAACTATCAGTAAAAACCGTTTTAAATGGGACCTTAACTTCATGTGGCCACATGGCAGATATATTGGCGGGATCTGAGGGGGTGATCGGAATAGCGATGGCTTTTGGCTTTAGTGAAAAACATCAGAAATGGTGAAAAACATCAGAATGAGTTAGTGGATAGTGTAGTGAATAGTGAAAAAAAAGCTGAAACTAGAAGCTGAAGCTTTTAGAAACCGTTCCGATCACCCTCTCAAACTAAGCTGGTAAAAGGTGGTTGTTCCCTGCTTAGCCTCGTCACATCAGCTCTAGCTAGCTAGCTAGCGCTCGCTCACGTAGAGCACTACCGGTAATTCATCAAAAAGGAAAAAAAGTAGTGGAGTGCGTACCACATGTGGGTCGGCCAAAAAGAAAAAGAGTCGTTAGTTAGCTGCATGCATGCATGCATGCGTGTCAAAAATCTGTGACGGCCACGCACGCATGTAGATTACACTTGTATAATTTACGTGAGAACGGTTTCAGCTTGTGTCTTCTTTTTTTTTCTTCTAATTTTTGAGTTTATTATTATTTTTTATTGTTTTGTATGTCTACGATAATATAATTTTTTATTTTTAAAATTTAATTCCTTAGAAAAATTAACAATCGCTATAGTGTATTTTTAACTGTTATTGTACCAAAAAAATCACAAATTATGGCTTATAAATCGCATATTTTTGGGGCGGGTTATTAATCTGCAGTGGTAAGTCAGTATCGACGTACGAAATCAAGTCTGGTCCACCACGCAGCAGGTGATCAGCACACTTGTCGACCGATCGATCCATCAGGTGGACCGTGTTGGTGCTGCGCGCGCGTACATAGCTACAGTGGTCATATATTGTACCTATTCATTATATGGGTTCTTTATTTTTACTACATAATCTTTATATATAAAAAAGTACATATAAATTATACTATAAAAAAACAATCTTTGATGAAAATTTTTATGTAACTCATTTTTAAAATATCTTCTTATTATTATTATTATTAAAATATACTTAAAAATAAAGATGAATAATAATATTATTTAAGTGGTGTATAACGAGTGAAAGTATATACTTTCAGAGTATAGAATCATGCTCTTATATATGTGTCTATATAGATATATGCACGTATGTATATATTTACACATGCACTACCGCGTATGCATGCAGCAAGCGTAAAGGCAGCCGACGCGCGCCCGCTGCACCAAGACATGTATTCGGTGCACGGACCGGCGCCATCGAGCTAAATGAAGATCAGGTTGATCGATCGATCGGTCGATGATAAATGTTGTACAGCAACGTCGTAACGGATCAGTCGTACTCCAGCAGTAGTACGGTCGAGTAGCATACTGGAACTCGTACGGTGCTCTGGATGACTGCATCCATGCATGCGGGCCCACACGTAACAAATATAACGTGAGTACTAGCAGTATGCATGTCCATGCATGTGAGGTACTAAGAGCAACTCAGTGAGCCCTCTACTGGCCTCTAAACTCGATTTGAGAGTCGAGTAAAAATTGAACTCAGTGAGGCTCTACTGAGCCTCAAAAATAGGGACCTCTCAAATGAGGCCTCTAAGCCCTCATTCCTAAGAGCCCCCTACTTGAGCCCCTAAACTCAGATTTATTCGTATTTGAATAAATACGTCCCTCATTCGGAACAAATTTGAATTTAAATTTGAATATTCGTATTTGAATTCATAAATTTAAACGTCCCTCATTGTGCTTTCAATTTAAATTCGGAACAAATTTGAATTTAAATTTGAATATTCGTATTTGAATTCATAAATTTAAATTCAGAATAAATTTGAATTTAAATTTGAATATTCGTATTTAAATTCATAAATTTACATATTGTCCCTCATTGTGAAATCATAAATATTTTATTGTGTATTGTGCTTTTGTCCCATATATATGCATATAGTGTGTGAGGAAATAGAGAGAATTAAGAAATAGGGCTCTGTTTTGAGGGCTCACTGAGAGTCTGTAAAAATGCAGGACCCTTAAAAATAGGGGGAGCCCTCAAATGAAAAGTAGGGGCCCTGTTTTGAGGGCTACTGCTGGAGTTGCTCTAATACGTAGCCTACGTTTCTTTCTCCGTGCTGCTGGATAACCACGCACGCGCGGCCTCACTTTTAAACGGGTTCAGCTTCCGGTCTATTTTGATTTTTGATTTATTTAAATCAGAAACTATTTAGAATACACGTTAGCTTCTAATTTTATTTTTTTTAGGGTTTTTAGCTTTTTATATTTCCTTTTTTCTTTTATTCCTTTGTATTATCTGTAATAATATAATTTTTTTATTTTTTAAAAAAATTAATAACTGTTATAGTATAACATCAGTGGTAAACCAAAAGCCACGTCTTCGAAAGCAAAGTCGTAAGCCTCTAGGAACACCAGTAAACGTCGTTGCACCGGTACGTACGTGAAGCTAGCGCGCGGCGCGGCTTTCGCAACCACTCATCATTACCACCTAAGAGTGCTTAACGACAAGCTGGTGGGCCTAGCTATCAACGCGCGCATTATTACTTGCCTGTGACGCTCCCTCTCCGACTGCCGAGATCCTCTTCTTCGGGGGTGATCGGAATAGCGATGGCTTTTTTAAAAACATCAGAATTGGTGAAAAACATCAGAATTGAGTTAGTGGATAGTGTAGTGAATAGTGAAAAAAAAGCTGAAGCTAGAAGCTGAAGTCGAAACGATCACTCCCTTCGTCAGCTCACTCTCTCAACAAAAAAAAAAGCATGCCAGGTACTAACCATCGAGCAAGATAAGTAGCTGAGCTGAGTTAATCGAAAGTGGCATTTCTCACAACCAAAACTCCGTTCAAGAAGAAATCGAAGGACAGGATCTGTTCGAGAGAGTGCCTCCTTAACCGGTCGCTCTCACGGGGAGAAGCGCGAGTGTGCAGTGCTTGTAGGTTTCGATCACTGTTGAGTACCCTACTACTGAATGGTAGCCCCTCATCGAACGGACCCTGCCTACCTCGTACTCCTCTCCGGTGACGGTCTATTCTCCTGTACAAGTCAAAAGCGTGTCACAGCTGAGGCGCACTCGTTGCCAGGGGGCTGCCTGCAGGATCAGTGCAAGTGTCTACTTAATTGAGCTCTCCCGCTCCAGGTTCCGGACTTTTTAAAGATGTATTTTTTTGGTTTCGGTATTTTAGACTATTTATAAAGGAAAGTACGGAGTAACAGAAATTTACCTACGATTTTGACCGATATAAATAAAGTCGTTGCAGTGTGTAATACAGTTAACTTATAGATCCACCTTAAAAAGATAATCTGTTTACAAATTAATTGCTATAAAAAAACCGAAAAGTAGCTTTTAAAAGTCAAATAGAAAAGGTAACTTTATTTTTTTTATTCAAAATAGCTAACAAATGCCACAATTCCCTTGCAAAAAACCAAAATCCACGGCCCTAAATATGTTCTCTCGGAATCAAAACTGACCAGTATATCAGCATGCACCCGATCGTCTCTACGAAAAGCAACAAACGGCGCCTATTGAATTGGTTCACTTCTTAGGCAGGGCTGGGCTGCTTCATTCATACAGGAGTCAGCAGATACTAGCACACACCCGCTCGTTTTGGCTTTTTTCGGCTTCAACTTCAGCTTTTTTTCACTATTCAGTATTTCATCTTTTTCTGAATTTTTTTAGATATTTTAGGCTTTTTTATATTTTTTCTTTTTTTCCCGTATTCCTTTGTATTGTCCTTAATGGGTTAACATATTTTTCTATTTTTATATTTTTTTTAAATTAATTATGCCTAAAAAGACAAATCAACTACAGTAAAAAAACCAACTACAATAAAATTTCAGTTAAAAGTCATCGCTAAAACGAGCGTCCACTCAGATCTCGAGTCATGCGTGTTGTCTTCTCAACCATGCCGTTCACGTGCCATCGCACACAGGCCTCCTCGATCGATCGATCTCCAGTAACATGCAGCACCTTCGTCAGATCTGGAGCAACTCACTAGTTAGTTCATGGACCATACTAGCTACTGCTCCCAAATTCCCAAAGGCCTCCGCCATTAACGAGCCTAGTTAAAAAAGAACCCATCATCGCTGCTTCCAAGTGACAACTTTCAGCTGCTCGGAGGCAGTGAAAAATGCAGAAAAAGTAGGGAGGAGTGGCAATCAACGAGGGGATCGGGCGTCGTGAGATCTATGGCGTTCTTAGGGGTGATCGTTTTAGCGATGATTTTTGGCTGAAATTTCACTGTAGCTGGCTTTTTTTACTGTAGCTGAGTTAGTGGATAGTGTAGTGAATAGTGAAAAAAAAAGCTGAAGCTAGAAGCTGAAACCGAAAAAAAGCCAAACTGATCACCTCCTTAATTCATCATGCATCTTCCTCCTCGTTTTCTTTTGGCGAAGTCGTCACAGCTGTTGACTTCACTAGGACGTACGGTTCTTGTCTGAAGATTTACCTGTACCAGTCGTGGTGGTGGTAGTAATGGTATATATGTCGCAGTGAAAAAAGAAATGTAGAATCGAGTTCTATGGAGCGGTTCAGTACGTAGAACACAAGTGATCATCAATCCTAGCGTCCGCGGCAACGTTCAGAACACATGAATTTCGCAGCGAACAATGTAACCCGTACGTGTTCTCTCTAAAATTCCAGCGTTTCAAGCACATTGCACTCCTATCCTAATGTTAGTTGCTGGTGCAAGATACAGTTCAAGCACAAAAGTCTCTGTGAAATGTGTTCTTTTTTTCCACTGCACTCCTGAATTCCGCGTGATCTGCACGGCCGAATGCAGCCGCAGTTCAAATGGCACAGAACGGCAATGTGTTGGTACTAGTCGTGCCTCCATGCTCGTGAACCGGTAGTTCAAATGGCACGCTGCTGCTGCTGCTGGGTTGGAGTCTCCCAGAGAGGAGAATGACTTGTCTACCAGCCGCTTTTGGGGGGTTTCAGGCAGATGTGTGGTCTGGTCTGGTGCCCCCTGTTTGCCAAAATTTGGCTAAACAACACCGCCGAGTAAATTCGACGTGCCACGGGTTTGGATTACGACCAAAATTTGGCAGAATCCATGTCCAAATTAGGCGTAGATATTTTGGAACTTGCGTGATGCTACCAGGAAATGGGCTTGCTAACCTACCTGGTACCTACCGTCTCTGTTCGTGTTTACACGGTACGAGTACCGGTATTGGGTACAAGGAAGCACGGACGTGATGGGAACAATCTCAGGTAGAGTAGCATGCTCACGATAGAAAAAGCTAGCAGCAGCTTTATACAGCCTTCAAGTCTCGTCTTCCCAATTTTCCTTCTATCCTGAAAGCAGGCTACAACTACGAAAATTAAGGGGATCCACCGGTCCAGCAAAAGTTAGCAACATGCAAGCCACGTAGCCCTTGGCAGAAGCTAATATAAATATCCCAGCTTCTATAGATCGTTTTCTATCGGCTATTGCTTTTCGTTTTCATATATTATAATGTATTTGGTACTTTACTATATCACAGTTTCACAAATCGTATGATAGATCGAATGTTATATTGTATTTCGTTGCACGATCTTTCTTACATAATACACTATTATTCATCAGCCGTTTGTATCAGTAACTACTATTCATCAGCCATAGCGAAAAACCATC
This sequence comes from Melocanna baccifera, assembly GCA_036346265.1. Lineage (NCBI taxonomy): Eukaryota > Viridiplantae > Streptophyta > Magnoliopsida > Poales > Poaceae > Melocanna > Melocanna baccifera. Next base: position 19,154,834 of record CM070710.1, read on the forward strand.
AGCAACAAAACTAATATAAACATGCCTATAATCAAATTGTTAATTGCGATCGAAAAAGGAGGCTGTGTACGGAATAAATGTGAGTTTGCACATAGCAATCCAACTAGTAAGTATCAGTAGCCTATTAACATCAGGATATCGGATCAAATCGACGATTAGGACCAATCAGATTCCCGTCTGTTTCAATCTACTTGGAGGGAAAACGGGGGCAAAAACTTTCAAAAGAAACCTGCTTTTGCTTTGCACATCATATTCGAGTCTCTCGAGCGGCTCCCAGCTGAACTGATCGGTGCATGAATTTCCATAGAGATAAATTTCGCCCCTCGCTCAATTCACATATAAGTTATATGCATAACTTAATTTCACCTCATTTCAAGCTTATCCCGCATGTCAGTGACTCAACAAAAAGAAAAAAGAAAGGAAAAAAAGGGGGGGAAACAGAGGAAAGAACCATTTCCTCCGTCCATGGAGACGGCATGTACAAAACTTAGAACGGGAACATCCCACGGTCTTGTTCCCTAGTGACGGGAGTCCTGCGACGCCGGCGACGGCATGGTCGACACGGTCCTGCCGGTGGCGGTGGCCGAGGAGGCGGTGGTCGCCGAGGACAGCCGCGGCGTGGCCACCTGCTTGATGACCACGTTGGGGAGCCCCGGCGAGCTCCTCCGCCGCTCGTGCTCCGTCACCAGCTCCGCCGCGAAGGAGTCGAGCTTCTCCTTGTTGGACTTCTCCGACAGCCGCCGCCCGCGGAAGAGCTCCGCCTCCACGTTCCGCTGCGTCAGCATGCCGTCGGCGATCGCGATCACCTTCTTCACGTCCAGCGAGCTCAGCGCCTTGGTCGAGCACGCCGGCGCGGCAGCCTGATACATGCAACGAAAAAAATGATAATAATGTCAGTAAAAAAACGTATGGTAAAAAGGAAAAAGGGCGGGGTAATTTGGTTTCCGACCTGGATGCGGACGTAGTTGCGCCCACACGTGTGCCCGAATGCCATGGCCACTGCTTGGTCGACCTGCGCCCACAGGGTCAATGGATTTACCTCGGTAAGATAAAGAAGAGGGTTGAGATTATGTACGGGGTGTAGGGGGTGAATGGTTGTTACCATGTCGGCGACGCCCTCGGCTGTGAGGCGGACCATCTCGGCGGGAGACGGCGAGCGAGGGGGGATCGGGGTCCGCCAGCCGGCGGAGGGGGTCGCCGAGGGGGCGGCGCCGGAGGAGGAGCCGGAGCCGATGGAGACGACGAGGAGGTCGTCGACGCCGGCGGCGAGGGGGAACTCCTGCTTGTTGTGGAGGACGTGCGTGACGGCGGCGGCGGCGGGGTTGCCCATGGCGGCCACGCCCCCGGAGGCCGCGGCGATGGCCCTGCGCCCGTCCACCGACCGGACAGCCGCGGCGGCAGAGCCCCCGGCGCAGGTGGCGGCGCAGACGTCGCGGAGGCGGAAGTCGAAGCTGTCGCTCTCGACGGCGTCGGCGCGGGAGAAGAGGAACGGCGCCGCGGTGGCGAGGTCGTAGCAGGGGACGAGCAGCGGCGCGACGGTGTCCTTGAGCGTCGCGTCGCCGAACACCCGCCGGAGCGACGACTTCTCCGGGCGCCGGAACAGCGCCGTCCACCTGCGCCGGGCGCCGCCGCACCACCCCCCCTTCCCTAGGCTCGCCGCGACGAACGCCAGCGAGTCCGCGGCCGTGTACCGCGGCCTCCCATCATCCCCCTTCAAGAACAGCATCGCCGCCAAAACACCCCCCGCTCCAGCCCCCGCCGCGGCGTCAAAGAAATCCGCGACGCGGGCGTCAGGGTCCCCCGCCCGCGCCCTCAACGCCGCCTCCAGCCTCGCCAGCGCGGCGGCCGCCAGCAGCGCGTCCCCAGGCCCCGGCCCACAGCCATCAATCGCCAACACCCTCACCCTCCCCCCACCTCCAAGAACCGGCCTCCCCGGCGTCCCCGGCAGTGAGCAGGCGCCGCCGAAGAGGAAGTTGCTCTCGAGGAGGGAGAAGATCTCGTAGCTGAGCTTGCCGAGGTCCACATCGACCGGCGGCGACGCCATTGGAGCGGAGGCGGGGCAAGCACGGACGGAGTAATGGAAGGGTTAGGAGAGTGCGAGCTTTCGCTCGTGGTGCGATGTCTTATTTCCTACTCGACTGGACCGCTCAGCTCGCGCAGCGCAAAGCCCGCCTTGGCTTATAAATGGCGGCACTGCAGCGACCAGTACAATGCAATAGAAGGAGGCGTATTTCCCAGAGCGCGCCTCCGCGCGGGTCGGCCACGTGGAGCGGAGCGCGCTGGTCGTCTGTATGGTCTGGGAGTGGTTCTCGCCCGTCGGATACGGATCGGAGCATAGTTATGTCGCGTATGCGTATCGGCGGCGCCGACGGGCTGCGCAGCGGCGTGTCGTACTCTCGTCTCACTGGCGCGTGGGCCTCTAAGCTGGTTTCTGTCGCTGACACGTGGTTCGATTCTTGCGGGCCCGCCTGTCAGTGGGAGGTTTGGGTGGTGAAGGAGCGCGCGTGTGGGCAGGTGTGACCGACGGGATCGGGGTGTGGGGGGCGGGCTGGACAGTGGCTGTCCTCTGGAAGCGGTGGGGCCGGACAGCTAGATCCGCCACGCCAGCGTGGGCCCGCGGTGTCAGCGTTGGGTGAAGGGGATTCGGGGCCCACTGGGTCAGGGTGACCTGGCAATTTTTCGTCCGGTTGGTTTTTTCTTCCTGAGAAAGATAAACCGGCCCGGTTGATGGTCGCATTCAGGAATGCACAGTGTATGTATTGGCGTGGTACCAGTACCATTCCAGTGGTACGGCTCAAGAAACAAATATAGGGAAGGAGAAAAAAACTTGTACCAGATGCCCTCCGTATTTATCAATAATAGTAAGATGCAACGGAATTTTAAATGAAGGTGATGAATATCAATAAACATTAAAAAGAAGGAGGTAACTTATCATCAAGAGTAAGGTCAGTGTGGCGGGATCCATCATTGTTGAGGCCGCCGCTTTGGATCTACTCTCCTGACCCAAACGGTTTCGCAGTTCTTCCTCACTTCCAATATGTACACCTTGTCCGAGTCAGCGTACTAGGCCTCTCTGTTCATCGTCCGTGCTAGTGTACTCCATTCCCAGTTGTCGACCTCGACGGTATATACTTTTGTTCTGTTCTTATCCTTCATGGTGGTGCACATGAGAAAAGAGTAGCAGAGGGACCAAAGGGGCTGGCCACATCATTTTTTTCATAGCCATACCATTGGATTGAGATAGAGTGGTTAGGATTGGCTGAGAAAGGAGGTTGATTGTTGAGACCTGAATATACAAATCCGGATTCTGTGTATGCTGCACTAGTCTAGGATCATGCTGATGCACACAATGTAAACATAGATGAAATATTGACCATATGCATGATTAATAAAGAAAAAAATTCAAATACTATTAATTATTAGAGTATAACTTTATGGCCGAACTGGAGTCCAGCAAGTCTGGTGATCTCTAAGCACCGTGACGTTGGATCCGGCCATCCTCGATCTCAGCGACACCAGATATTGCAATCCTCGATCTTGGTGCCACTGTATTCCTCCCTGATGTCGCCTCCTTGCTATCCAGTTCAAGCTGCCGCCGCCTCCTTGCTCGCCGAGCCTAGCCACCACTTGTCAACGGCCTTTTGCTTGTCATAGACATTGGTCACCAATGTTGTCACTCGTTGCAGATCTGGCTTGCAAAACTGGTAAGGCGTTGGTGCAAGGCATGGAAGAGGGAGATGATTAGAAGTGGTTGATTGGAGTAATGAGAGGGATTACGTTGATCGGAGTAATGATTAGAGATTAATTCTGCCCCTTTAAAGGGAATGGACATGTATTCTACAACTCGACCTATTCAATTGCTTGACCACCCATGTAATACTTGCCGCAAATTTCTGGCTCCATCACTGCACGCAGATTTTATATTACATCAATCGCATACATCTGAATATTCAGGCCTGTCGTGAAATCACACCTAGCAAAAAAAAAAAAAAGCGGAATTTTGGACGGTCCATACACGTGCCAATGGCACAGCATTTGGTGAAAAGAACTCCGAGTTGGGATGCTAGCACGCACCATTATGTTAGCCTTTGGGTACTCTCCAGTCCAGTGCCACAAGCGAACAAACAAAACTGTTGGACGCATCACTCCGTTGCTCAGTGGTTAATTCGCCATCGACGGACGCGGTACTCCAGATCTAGCTTTGCTTCGCATCGATGTCGCTAGTGGTGCGGTACGTGCGCAGCATTAAACCAGCTCCTCGAATTTACTCCGCTAGTAGTAGAGTCTGTTTTTTTTTAACTTCCGAAATCCGTTTTTTTATTTGTAGTACACGTTAAAAACCCAACATCTATATCATCTAAAATCGCAAACGGATATCTCTCTCTGTAATCTCTATCGCAAACAGTTAAAATTTAAAAAATTCAACCAAAAATTGTAAAGCTATAAGACCTGTTATTTTCAGTTTCTCAAAACGACTTTTGATTTTTGCTACAGTACCTAACTTTAAACGGAGTATTTTTTTAAGATAGAGTCTACAAGTTAATTATAATACACGTTAAAAATCTAACATCTATACTATCTAAAATCGCAAGCAGTATCTTTCTTCGTAATCTCTGTTATAAACAGCTAAAATTTAAAAATTTCAATCAAAAATTATAAATCGTAGTAAAAAAAACTCTATACCATATTAAATAGACCCGTACTAGTAGTAATAATTTGCGTCGTAACTGCAGGTTGGTGCGTGAAAACAAGCACCACCTTTTCACCGTCGGATTCACGCCGTTATCATCAGCATAGCTTTATGAACTGCTCCCTCCGATCCATGTATCGAATGCGTGCACGGACAAGACACGCTGCGAAAACGCTGCGAAAACTGCAGGATAAATTGAAGGCCTCGACTTAAAAGCCGGCCATGTATATACCTGATCTGATCACACAATGCCTGCCATGCAGCCTGCCGAATAGTAGGGCTGATAATAAATATGAACTAAATCTACTGTACGTACGTACCAATGAAACACTTAATGTAATAAAATGTTAGTGTTATTGATTCATTGGACCGTACATACACTACAAAATGGCATGCTACAACTCTTCACCGGCCTTTTCAACGTTAAATCAACGGTATAGAGTGGAAAAAACACAATAGCTACACTTTGATTCTCTTAATGAACTTATATTGGTGGCGCTTCAAATGGCTCATGACTACTAATGTGGGATTTGATTTCTGACTGAAATTGTATTATAGCAGCTATTAATTTTTTTTGAGAAAAAAATAAAAACCGTTATATCATTATGAACGATATAAAGAAATAAAAAAATTCAAAATAACAAAATAAACCAAAAATTAGAAGCTAATATATTCCAAGTGATTTTTAGCTTAAATAAGTTAAAAACTAAAAAAAAATCAGAAGCTGAAGATATTTAGAACGAGGCAATTGCAGAATGGCGGTTCGTAAGAGAGTACTTGTATTGTGGGACTAAACGAGTAGCATGGAGGAGGATTGCTTAGATTTACACCCCTTTCAGTTTTTCATCGTGTTCCATTAGTGTCGGCACTGACAAAACATACATTTTTTTCAACGTGCTACGAATTTTTTTCCGTTCAAAATTGTGTTTTAAAGACCCCGTTGATGCCTAATTAAATGGTTACCTTTTTTAGTATATCGGGTACTGCCATATCAAGTTGCTTGCGCACGTGCACGGACATGTAAGCCAAGCCAATGCCAGCTCCCCTCCAACTGGCCTTTATCGTCGACGTAGGGGGTGATCGGAATAGCGATAGCTTTTGACTTTTGGTTGAAAAAATATTGTAGCTGACTGAAAAAACACTATAACTGAGTTAGTGGATAGTGTAGTGAATAGTGAAAAAAAAGTTGAAGCTAGAAACTAAAGTCAAAAAAAACCGAAACGATCAGGGCCGTAAAGTGCCGGCCGGCTCCCCTCTCTTTAATCTTAGCACTCACTAATCCTCATCTTAGTCTTGTTAATCTCCATTACCGTAGAGAACGACCATTACGAAAAGTAGTAACCACTTCCATTGAGACAAGCTAGCTACCCTTGACGGCGAAGAAGATCGATCGAGCTTGACGCGTGTCCAGCCATGATTGGTCCAACCAGACCAAATCATTACACATAAATATACACATGATTCCATCACAAGTAGCCAAATCATTACACATAAATATACACAAAGTTTGCAAAAAAAAAAAACTTGATTAGTCAATCGATCCGTCGGATTAGTGGGGCACGTATAATCCTGCCCAGGAAATCAGAGACGACGACTGTCGTTTTGGCGAGCGCCGCGCGGGTAACCCGGCGGTTTTGGCCGCTAATCATGTGCGCTGAACGGATTAAATAATCCTTAATAAATAAACTTCAAATCTACTGTAATTGTCGGAATAAAAGTTGCTACGGTAGTTCTCTTGAGTACCGCTGGTCAAGAAGAATATACTCGACCTAATTAACCTAGGTATCCAACACCTTCAGATCGGAGGAACCTATAACTAGACATGCGGACCGTACTTTTCCGACTAGGTAATATATACGCCGCTATTAACTGTGTCATATAACGTGCAACCTTTATCTCTATCATATAACCGCACATATGCAACCTCCGTCTTTGACATAATTGCTTGACAATTGTGCATAGGTAGAAGTCTCACTGACAATAACCGGTGATCACGTGCTGGATTCACAAACTGACGAGGCGTCTCCCTACGGACTGCAACTGCCACCCTTTCAATGCTTTATAAGGAGAAGCGTCAGGAGATGGAGGGGATAGAAATATACAGAGCGCAAGATAGCCGCATACTTTTTTTTTATAGGCGTAACCTTGTGCACCTTATTGTATTATCTAACAATACAAGATTATATAAAGTAGGGTTATCTATCAAAAACGTCCTATATTTTTCTGCGTGATCTCGAGTGTCTCGTGTTCCTCATGTTTATTTTTATTTCGTAAGATTGGTGGCAGTTCACCTATAGCTGTAATAACGCAGTCATCGTCATCGTGGATCAATTAGTCTAGCTAATGATCAATTAGCTAGACAGCTTTTGGCGATGGAGTTTAATTAATTAATCTAGCGTCTGTGTTTAGTGATTAGTATAATTTGTTCTTACTTTTGTTGGTGGTAGATTAGGTACTGCACAACAAAGGTGCGTCAAGTGCGCGGTACAAAGGTCGCACAATAATCATAGTAACTTGCAAAGATGTTGGCAGGCAGCGCAACAACCGCACAACGGTGCTCACTGTTCTTCTCCTCTTTTCTTCTCTAATCCTTACAATAATTAATTAATCTGTCCTTAGTTGTTTTGGATCTTGTGTTGTACGTACGCGTACAAGGCAGTGACACTTGGCGCTACACGTATGTATTTGTGTATCGGTAGGTCTTATTTATACACGTGCCAACCTGCCACGAATTGTGTATTTGCAGCCACAACCACCATCTACTTCATTAAATTCGTTACATTAATCATCTATTTATATATAAATACATGAGCGTGAACATTCTCACATGTAAATACTACGTACTATCTCTAATAGAAATATCAGTACTAATAAAAATACTAAATAACAGTAGAAACACATACTAATAGAAATACTAAATAATGATAACAATATAACTATCCTAGTTGTTTACCGGCCACAGCCACCATCTACTCCAATTCGCTACTGTCGTATGACGACGGTGTTTCCTGCACTCTTCCTTTCCTACGTAGTGTGTACGCGCAAGCATAAAAAGTGGTTGAGCCGGTGACACTTGGAGTTGTATATAAGATCATGTAATGGTGATTATGGTTATGATCCTTTCAGGAAAAAAAAAAGAGATTATGCAATGGTCATTGACCTCTTCCCATGCATGTTGCTTGCACGTATATATTTCTTGGGTTTCCATTAATTCTTGTATTATTTTGTCTAGCTAGAATCATAGTTAATTAATCATATCGGTGAGTTGATTTTGACTGATTTTTTTTAATACATGATGCTGATATGGCATCGTTTTCTGTCTCCATCATGTATGTGCAATCCCCATCACATTATTCATGGATGCCATCTTGTTTTGTTTTTTTTTCGGTGGGGTTGATCCTCACACAGTCCACAAGTAAGTACACATGCTTGCCCATGATGTGTGTACAAACGGAATAGAAAACTCTTTATCTCTCCTCATGCATGGTTCATACCCTAGTTCTTGTCGCTCTAATGCTTGTCCTCGTCCTCATCATTTTGGCACCAACATTTGTACACAATAAGGTGGTCTTTTAGTACTGGTAGTGACATTACCATATTACTTGCCATTATGTCTTTGTTGTGTGCAATCTGATCAATTGTGCTCTCCATGTCCCTCCCACTAATTGAGGAGGATGTCTTGTTTGTTTGGTAGAATGTCTGTAGGCAAACAATTATTATGGGGCTCCAAAATGATATAAAGCGTTTTTTTTTTGTATATTTAAGCTGGAGACAAATGCACACAACCAGAAGAGCATGCACCCAAGGAACCAATGGAAACACCTTTTTTTGTTAGAAAAAAATCCATTTGATGGCCCTCTCACTCATCTACAAGGCCTCTTTGGTTTCTTTCTTCTTTTTTTTGCCTGATCCTGATCTTTTGGTGGTTAGGGTGTTATGTTGTGAGAACAAGATGTCATCCATGTCAAGCTCCTGTCTGGGAGACGAGACAGACAGTTGAGCAGACAGGGAGGGCTCCAGGAGGAAATGAATGGCACTGGCAGGAGATGCTGAAGTGCAGTCACTCATGGGTGCTAGCCAGTTGTTACTTACAACTACAAGGAGTGCAGACAACTGCAAGATTTTCTTCAGAAAAGGAAGAAGAAAAGACTGCAAGAAATCATGCAGCGTGTGCTGCCACTTGTTGAACTACTGAAGGTTTGCTCTAGTATACGTGCCATTTTCTTTGTAAAGGAGCATCATCAAACCTCCTCTCACTCTCCCGACCTTTTTTTTTCTTATTTCTGTGAACATTGGTTCAAGAATTAGTTTTCTTGGTAATTTAGGTACAATGGTTTTGCTTTGATAAATTGAAGTGAAACAAACTTTTTTTTTAGGGAAACTGAAGTGGAAAAAAAAAATCTGTTGTGAGCTTGTGATGAATAACGTTGTAGCAGGAGTGGAGGAGCTATCAATGGGCCTGGATTAGCTTAGTCCTTTGAGGCCTAACGTGCTGACACGAATTATAAAAGGCCGAGCACAGAAACATGCCAAAATGGGCCGTGGAGGCCAGTCGGCCTGTTTATCAAGCGGGCCCGTTGGCTGGGATCTAATCGTGCAACGCCCAGCTAAGAGTATGCTTTCCTTATGTGCCCGTGAAAGGTCTAAACATGCATCTGCTTCATTTCAACTTCTACTCTTCCAAAAACCGGGGAAGCATTTTTTTTAGCTCATTTTTGCATGTATTTTATGGCTGCAGATTTAGAGATAGTACATCATTTACTTTGATACGGAACTCGTTGTCTTCTAGGACTGCCATGGGCCAATGATCTTCCCATAATCCCATTCTTGCAGGTCACTTCCCCTCCTTGTACTGTTTTAGAATGTGATGAGACAAATATAGGACATGACATGATAGTATTGCATTTTTCCTTTTGAAACAACGATGTCGTTGCCATTGTTCAACAACCATATATTCAGCTACCATGTCAATTTAGCAAGGCATGGACAGCTCAACTTGTCTCAGTCCGAACTCTCGACAAAATGATATCATGACTCGGCAGAAATTGCCATAACATACATGGGGATCCAGCCCCCAAAATGGCTCAAAAGGAAACGTCAAAACTGGAACAAACAAGAGAATTATTTCATTTTGTTTCTCCTGCCCACAAATAATCATCATCCAACCAGACTACCAGTAGAGAGCATGTATTATCATTTGCGGTCTGCAGCAATAAAATCACCCAATGTATGATGAGGCGATAAGAGTAAAAACAAGTTAAGCAGTGACAAGAAATCAGCAAAACAAATAGCATAGATGGTAAATAGACCTCTATTATCACCAGGAAAAATTAAACCAGTAGTACCCAGCCAAAAACAACGATATTTGGTACAGAATTAGACCTCCATTATCCCAAGAACGTTACAGTGTGCGTAGCGTATTACAGCACATACCTGGATTATGGGAGTTTTTGACAGGATGTAATCAGTGTACAATGTTACAAGCAGTAAATTTCTGATGCGACCTTTTCATTGTATATACAGCCTACTATCTTTTTTCCCATTTTTCTTTCCTTCTGTTAGCCAGAAAGATTACGCCAGAAATTGCAACTCTGATGAGCATCGACATTCCTTCAATGACTGCAGAACTTAACGCTGGCAACCCAGGCATAAAATTTTGACACTCTTTGGGATGTTGATCCCTAAAACTACTGATGTTAACATGCTACAGAGCTATAACTACTGATATTCCTGGCATCTGATCTTTTTGGGGAAAACTCGTGGGGTGTCGATGAAGAGAAAGTTAATATCGGCAGTCAGATTCACTATGCCTTTTCATTTAAGCATTCCTTTTACTTCCTGTTTCTCCTTTCGGACAAAAACTAGTTGCTCATCCAGGCAAATTGTTGGTCAGTCTATTTACATTCACAAAGCTTTGTATTATCGCCTTTTCCAATGTTGTACTCAGCTGAGGCCCATGCTACTAATGTCATGCCCTTATGATGATCTCCGCCAACTTTTTATCCCTTTTTGAGGCAGCTTGAAGGGGCTCCAACTTTTCCTGCGTTTTGGGCTATCAGAGAAGACGCCTGATGCCAATGCCTGCTGAAGCCACAGCTCGAATTCATCTTCGGGAATCATCTCGGCATCAAGGCTAAATGGATACCGAGAACTGTAGGATCTCTGAGACATCCTATCTGCACCAATCATGTTTACCATAAAAGTCGGACCATGGGTGTTAGGTTTGCACTCCATTCCCTGGATAATCGGCAAAGCAAAGAGTTAGAAAAGTTTCCATTTTCCCATACTCAGATAATCCCGTAGCAACATCCTTTTACGTATCCTCAGAAAACCCTCTAAATAAGGAAACATAAATCAGATATGGATCATTGCACACAAGACCAAGGAATTGGACCTGAGTCACGGCATACCACTTGAGATATTCATTGCAGCAAGTGCATATTCATGTGAATAATTGAAAGCAAAAGGCAAGTTAAACATCAAAACATCGAAAGAGCCAGACTCTCACCTGGCAGGTAGCCCACTCAGACACATCAAATATTTTACTCTCCGCACAAACAAAAGCTCGCGGTATTTCCATCTGAAGTGAACAATGCACTTGTTTCAGTAGAAAGAACTAAATAATTTGAGTCCAACAGATCATTATTGTTGGAAATTGCAAAATATACATGCACATTATTAAGTTGAGTAATTTCCAAATGTGCCCTATATATTCAAAACAGTTGGCTTATGCAATGAAGAAATTCACAGTTGCTAATACCGGGAATGAGATAAAAGGTGAAACCCCGGCTCAAGGTATTTTGAGCATCCACCTTTAGCAATTTAGATATATTTTCCTTAGATGACATACAATCAGAAGCAAACATTGGGGGGTTGTTACAGCTCAAATGAGAGAACTTGGTTGAGCTCAAAATTGGCCCCATAAAGTATAGGACTAGCTCAGTTTAAGCAATAAAAGCAAGTAGTTATGACTGAGGCTTGACTATGTAAAAAGGGTCTACAAATTTTCTATCAAATATCTGTGTTGAGTATTGAGTGTCAAGATTCAGAAGATTGTGCTTTCATTTATATTAAACCACATTTTCCATTTGCTTCAACCCACTGTATACTCAGTTTCCAGTAGTTAAATTCTATAAGCCCCAGATCTTGGTTGTCATGGTGGAGTCGGCAACCACGGCGGGTGAGCGGCGCCTGGACGCCACGGCGACGCCTAGGCGAGTCGCCATGCTGCATCACCCGACGTATCAGGTATGCATACTCTACTCATACTCTGCATCGCCCGATATATAGCTGCCAACTCCTCTCCCCTCCTCTCTCAGTCTCTCTCCCCCGCAAGCAGAAGCGGTCACATCTCCTGCACTACTCTCTCTCTCTCCTCGCTGCTTCCTCCCGTCCTCCCCCCACCGCCTTGCCTCCTCCGGTCCTCCCCTAGCCGCCTCGCCTTCTCTCCTCTCCCCGGCGCCTCCTCCCCCTGCCGCCTTGCCTCCTCCGCCCCCGCCGCCTCCCCCCTCCCAAGTCGCAGCGAATGCCCATGGCATCCACTGAGCACTGCCGCGACGCCTCGACGCCGTAACAAGCTTGCCCCAAATGACTGTCTAGAAGTGCTTCCATCTAAACTGACACTGAGGTAAAATGTGATGAAGTTTGCCTGTGATTTGCATACAAAACAGTACCTTCAAGGATGTTGAAAATCCATTTTCCACCCATCCATCTCCATCCTTGGCTGGATGGTACTGAGAACAATCCTACAGCCACATAGTTCACACAAATTAGCTGTGCCAGTACTCTCTCAGGTTACAAGCACCCTAAAAGTACATACTGGGATCCTAACCTGACACCATCTTGCTTTTGATTTACTTTTCCTGGTACAAATCCATAAATGAAAATTACCACATTTTGTACACTGTATACGCCTGGACTCTTCAGAGAGAAACTCTACCCCACTCTGCAAAAAGATGTTTATTAGATGAGTTTATTCTTCAATTATAAATGGGCTCCGCAAAGGTAAACAGTATCAAACAAGAACGTTCAAGAGTCAACACAGGACGTTTTGTAGAAATTACATTGTATGCTTGAACAATTGACCAGATCATGTACATAAGAAAACCATTTGGATTTCATATTTACAAAAAAAAAACACCTGTCGAAAGACAACATGTGATCTCTGAGTCATTTTCCGCGATTCTTCTTTCCTCCTCAGTTGTTCATCATAGCTATTTTTCTTTGTTAAATCTGAGAGTACCTGCAAGGAGGTATGACCAAGGTTCAAAATTCCGCTACTGGGGTAAATCCCGCCTGGGGGCCGGTACCGGTTACCAGCTGGTAAGCGGGAAAAAAGGTCAAATTTCACACGTCAAAATTTAAATTTGAAATCAGTAACTGGAAAAAACCGGCCAGTAACCATTCAAAAAACCGGAGAAAAACATCTAAAAACTAGAAAACCGCTAAAAACCGGTTTTTCAAATTTGATATTGTAAATTCCTAACACATTCATGGCAAAAAACATGAAGTCAAGCACAGGAGGTGCATACATCTTCCTAATACATTCCATTAGTGTTAAACAATGTAAACATCACTAGGGAAACTAACTTTTACATTCACAATTTGGAAATTCCTAATACACTCATGGCAAAAAACATGACGTTAAGCACAGAAGGTGTATGTATCTTTCTAATACATTCCATTAGTGTTAAACAATGTAAATATCATTAGGAAAACTAACTTTTACATTCAAAATTTGAAAATTCCTAATACATTTATGACAAAAAGCATGAAGTCAAGCACAGGGCATGCATGCATCTCCCCCATACATTCTATTAGTGTTAAACAATGTAAAGATTATTAGGGAAACTAATTTTTACATTCAAAATTTTAAATTTGAATTAAATAAAAAACCGATAGTTTTTTCTCTCCCGGTCGGCACCGGTAAAACCGGCCGGTTACCGCCGGGATTTGGAACCTTGGACATGACCACCTGTTACCTTTATCAAGAGTCAGAAAACACAGTTGGCGATCAAGAAAAGATATGCTACTGGACCTAACAATAATATAATCAAGGAAAAGCCAAAGCATATACTTCCAAAGTACTTGCCTCATAGGCCGATTGAAGCTTTTTGAATGACTCACAAGCCAATGAATTCCCCATATTTTTATCAGGATGGACAAGTAGGACCTAAACAGACAAAACACCGATCACAAAGATAAGGAACAGTAACATGAATTCTCTATAGGTATAAAGGGTTGTCGTGTATTACCATTCTGTGGTACTCCTTTTTCAGTATCTTCTGATCGATACTTCTATTTCGAGGGATGCCCAAAACTTCATAATGGGTCAAACCATCCATTATCCTCTTCATCTCATCCAATGAAGTCGAATCAGATTTCACTATTTTGCTAGGAGATGCTTCCTTTTGTACATGTAACACATCTTCAGTAGGTGCTGAGCAAAAGGGCTTTGCAGAAGACACAGTCTCAGGTTCACTGTCGGGAGCAGGGGGGTATTCACAACTACGATAGAACTCATCCATGACTGGATCAGAATCCTTTGTTTCTTCAAAATGTCTCTCTTCTGTGCTTTCCTCATGTCCTTGCAGCAACTTATTCAGAAGATCATTTGTCAGAAAAGAAAGATTCAGTGTCAAGAAAACTCCAAGCCATCCAACACGAACAGCCACACAATAAACAGCATATATAGTCAACACAGGTATCACAAATCGTGCATGTTTCAAAGAGCACATACAACCTGCAGTACCACAGAGGAGCCTCCGGTGAAAAGGGTCAAATAAATACAATTAATAGGCAGCAAGAACAGGTTGTGGACTTCGCAAAATTAAAATTTAGGAAAGTATCATCAGGAGCAGACTTAAATATTCAAACAAACAAACCTCCAGCCACCAGAAGCATTCCTGTAATCCAAAAGTAGCCATACATCCACATAATCAATATTCCAAATAGTCCAACAATGAAAATGCCAGGCGTATAGCCCATATAGTGAATGACTGCCCCAGCAGCTCCCTGAAAAAAAAGCTACTATACAATTAGATAACCTAATCTCTTCTGATATCCTTGTTACGTGAGAAATCTTCTATCTTACTTGTAAGTAAAAGTTATTCATTAAACAAATACGATAGATGATGATAAATACAAGCGACATAGTCTGCATTGCAATAAGAAAATGACAGGGAGAACATAATAGGAGACATAGTCCTAGAATTATTTTTCTATTATTTCATTCCTACTGCTTTAGTTCAGTATGATTGATCCAGTGCAATCTAGCAGAAAAGGTCAGATACTCCCCACAAGCTAATTAATCCTACCACAGAACACAATTGTCATCAAACAGGTTGAAACTCAATACTGTGATAGATTTGCTGAGACAGATTTATGCATACTACACGCAGTATCACATAACCAAATTTTCATGTAGAAGTACAATGCTTCACCTGCGAATTGACCTTAAGAAGTTTGCATAAATCAAAAAAAGAAAGAAAGAAAGAAGAGGATGTACTAATCAACCTGAAACTGATTTACTCAGCATGAAACACAGTAGCACAATTTTCACAGACTAATTTACTCATCACTAAGTTATGCAGTGTTTCATTGCAATCCAATCCTTCCTCTAGCAAGACAAACTAGATAACACTTAGTAGTGCAAAAGATTATTCGAATGCCGTCAGCGGTTCATAGATAGAATCTAGAAATAGCATAAACAAATAACTAAAGAATGATTTAAGATTACGTTAGACAGTAATACATCAAGCCAATTAATCCTGTGACAGTTTAACAACATACTACTTTTGTACCACCAATTACTGCTTCAGCTATACTTTACTTTTCGAAAGAAATGGAACCTAACATGCAATCCACACTTCATAGCAAAAGCAGCACATGACAAGATTTAGAATCTCTCTCACACAAATCCTTATCCAGTACATCTAAGCTAAAGTGGAAAAGCAGCAAAGCAAGCAAGATTTGCAGCACGAACCAGGCTAAGAAGTGCGTAGAGAGCGCACGCTGGCGAGGTCATGCACACGAAGCAGCTCCAGAGGATCACAAACACCGCCGCAGGGCCCAAGCTCGCCAAAGCCAAGAACCCCCGCGCCGCGCAGCCACGCCATTGTCTCAGCGCCGCGAGCACAAGGCACGAGGAGCTCACACAGGCCCGGGACACAGCTGGCCAATGCCGATCGATGAGGAAAGCGAGCCGCTCTCTACCACCGCTCGCCGCCATGTGCGCCCAAGTCAAGATGTGCTTCTGGGACAGCACCCACCTCCATCCCTGCTTCCACAGCCCCAAATCCGCCATGGAAACCACAAGAATTCTATCAAATTGGTCAATCCAGAGACAGCGAAAACCCCATCCGTCCCGATTGGATTCAAATACACGCCGCAAGAACCGCTCAAAGAGCTCGTTGGGCCCCTCGGTTGCAAGAACCAACTCCCCCCAAACCCCCAAACCAATCCAACAGCTCAAAGAACAAGAACACACACCCAATCAGCTCAAGAACTCATCAAGAACCGCTCCCAACCCAGCCAAATATATCCGTGCGCACTGGATCGAGCCCCAAAACTACAGAACGCCACCACAGCAGAATTGGCCGGGCACGGCAGGAACCGCTCCGAGGCGCCGCCTTTGTGCCAAGAAACGACGAGAAATCCCCCAGAAAACCTCAGAAAGGCACCATCTTTCGCGGGAATTAGGGGCTGCCAACACCTGTGGTCGGATCTTGCGTCGGTGAATCGGTGGGAAGGGTGGTAAAATAGCGGCGAAACCCACAGGAATCTGAGCTTTGGCGCTGCTGCTTTGCCCAAGCTGTTTTTTTTTCCTTCTCTTTTTTTGGGTGTACTTGCTTTTGCTGCTCTACTACTAGCTTCGTCTCAGCCACATCTAGTGACACAAGAGGGATTGGGGTGAGGAGCTTAAAGGGAAAAGGAGGAGATGAAGAAGAGATCTTGCAAAAGAGAAGAGACGAAGAAATCTCTCTCTCTCTCTCTCTCTCTCTCTCTCTCTCTCTGACAGGATTAGGGCTGTAATAACTTGGGAGGAACTTGGGAGGAGAGAGAGATCAGCTACTGTCCGTGGAGTGGGGGAGAGGCACGGGCAACGGTGGTGAGGGTGGGTGGTTAGAGAGAGAGGGGGGGTGCATTTTATTCTACAGATCGGAGTGGTAGCTCCTAATTAATAAGTGATTTAACAATTAACAATGACAACAGTGAATTAACAATTAGTAGCTTTCTTAGAGTGAGAGTATGGACGATAGTGGTTGTGTTGAAATTGTATGTTTTGGAAAATAAAAGGTTAGTTTTCTTTAATAGTGGGGGAAATTAGTCCATGGAGTTTTTGCAATTTTTGTTTATTTGCTTGCTAATGAGACCAAGATAAGGGAAATGGCAGAGTTCATTGAACTGCTAAGGGGGTGATTGGAATAGCGATGGCTTTTGGCTTTTGCTGAAAAAATATTGTAGCTGGAAACAAAAAACGAAAAAAATAAGTAAATTTTTTTAAAAAAATGAATTTTTTCTGTAGCAGGTACTGTAGCTACAGTACCTACTACAGTGTTTTTGTCGCCCATCGCCCACCACCCACAGCCGTTCTGAGCGGGGCCTAAGCCTTAAAGTTATTGCGCACGAAATGGTACGGATTACACAATACAGTTAATGAGATAAATAAGATTGGAGTAGTTGGTACCAGGGATAGAAATATCGCTATCGGAGGAAATCACGTGAGAGGACCGATAACGGTAACCAGCTAGTTACCAAAAAAATCCGGAGAAAACCCGAACAAAATTCATGAAACGAGTTTTGAATTTTGGGGGTTTGATGACTGGTAACTGGTCCGGTAACCATCCAAAAACCAGTGGAAAATAATGTGGGGACATGGTAGGACAAAACTTCATGCATTTTTACTTCATACGATAGTTAGGGCCTGTTCTTTTCAGCTTCTCAAACCGGCTTTTAGTTTTTGCTATAGTATCTAACTTTCAAATGGAGTATTTTTTTCAAGATGGGATCTACAAGTTAATCATAGTACATATTAAAAGCCTAACATCTGTGCCATCCAAAATCACATACGAGTATCTCTCTCTCCGTAATATCTGTCACAAACAGCTAAAATTCAAAAATTTCAGTCAAAAACTATAAACCATAGCCATATCAAATAGGTCCTTAATCTATCACAAAAAAATAATTAAACTAACCTAAAAAATGTATTATGCAGTCATAAATTCAAATATACATTTGAAATTTCTTGGCCCCTATTGTACCTACCGGTACCAACTAGTTTTTTCAGTTACTAGCCGGTAACTGCTATTTTTTTACTCCTGGTTGGAACTTGGAAGTAGCCATGAATTAAGAGCATGGCCCTGACATAATCACACTCTTTTCCCATTTTTGGCATCTTATTGGAATGGATTATATCCTCTTGCACTAATTGGAGCATACTAGCTGTCATAAAACTGGGTAATATATATACTAACATTGTTAGTCGTTACCTCCTCTAGGTAAACTCTGGGTAATTTAGGCATCCCTTTAACAAAGTGGTTTCTAGTTGCTTGTCGTTTTGATTTTTCTATGTAACTTTTCCTGCAAATATGCCTATTCGATGCTGATCGGCACTAAATTCGTTGATTTTGCTGTATGTATATGAAGCTACACGACTTTTATTTTGGACCAGAGAAAATGTATTTAGAAACACAGAAAAATGATTTAGCTGAACAATTCCAAAAGAAGCCCAGAGATGAGTCACCATCCGTAACACCTACTTTAACCAAACGAGAGAAGCAATCTAAAAAGGACATGGCAGTTAAAAAAAAAGAAGAAGAAGCACACAGTAAACTTCACTTGAACGGCTTCTCACCGAGGCCGATCGATCACTGTACCACACGCCACACCACTATTTGGATTTCATTAATGAAATGAGGAGGACGGTGACAAGGGAATCGCAGCACGATTGGACGGTAACAAGTACGTACTCTCGATCGCAAGGTGAAAAAGGCCAGATGAAAAGTTGGCGATGCCTTGTGTGAAGATGCAATTTTCGCCATTGCCAATGCTCACGAATCACGATATCGAGTGCGAGAGAGAGAGAGAGAGAGAGAGTCTTTTTTTTCTTCCTTTGGGTGAATTATTCTCTGTGATATGTGAATTATTCTCTGTGATATCCTACTGATGTATAATCTAGAAAAAAGATGAGTGCATTAGCCTTTCTTGCTTTCCTTTTCTTTTTGTTCTCTCTTTCTTGTTTGTGGGCCCACACATATCTGCAGCTGGTTTCTCCTTGCAAGCATCTTTCCATCTGTTCTTGTGTTGCTACCATCTGAGAGCCTGCGAGTGATCAAAAGGAAAGAGCTTTGCATTCACTTCTTGTTCCTTCCCTCTTTTTCTTTTATCTGAAGGTTCAGTTCTTGTTGTCGGTTGTTACAGTTTGGTGTCAAAACTGTTGGAAAGTGATGGACCAAAGAAAGTAATTGTCTGAACCACTGCCATTGAAGGAGATGAACCACCATAGCTAATATACATCACAAGAAAAGGCCAGTAGTATCTTGTCTTCGTTTCATAAAATGTGGCATGTCAGCGTCCTGCCAGTGATCAAACAGTGTTCATGTGTTTTTCCCTATGTTGAAATGGAAGCCTGCAAGAGCAACATTCCAAGAGTGTTAATTCCAAGTCCATTGGCTACGTAATATTGCCATTTGTAGAGGATCTTTGTGCAAAATGGTAATCAGTCTCACATGCCATCCACATGCCTAATTATTGGGGAAGGTGCTACAAAATTATAGATAGGGCTGCAGGGTAAAGATAAAAGGAAGGCAGCCTCCTAGTTGACCTTGTGACGTGATGAGATGCTACCAGGTCAAGAAGCGTCTGCATGACACTAGCTGAGATTTGTTTGGTGCTCAAGCAAAGCAACTTGAAATTTTCCTTTCTCTTTTCTCCTCATCCTCACCCTCTTTATCCTCTCTCTTCTTTGCATATTTGATTGATCTCCAGCTGCTATGCTACACATTTGACTATTTTTATAGTAGATCAGAAGGGGTGATGCATTGGAGATTGTATCATGAGAATCTGAGTTCAGATGTCCCAGTATATGATTTTGCTTCAATAATGGCATGCATATGCTATAGTGTTTGGATCTTGGCATTTGAAATATGCATTCAGAGTTTGCAGGGGGTTTTTTAATCCTTAACTGCAATGGCAATTAAGCCTAGTCCACCAAACCACCATAATGTAAAGTTTCTATCTTGGCTTGGTGTTCTGCAATTTCTATGGCATGTTTTTCTTGACTTGACTTGACTTGGTGCTTGCTGTTAGATTAAACATCGCTAACGCTGACATTTTCTACAAGTTTTCCAATTCCTATGCACATTATAATCCCAAGTGCCCATTCCCCTGTAAGCATGATAATTTACAAGCAAGAACATCCTAAATTACGCATTTTTTATGGCGCAAAAAAAAAACAATTATGCAACCACGGTTGGCAAATCAGCTCACACATTTGGCGCAATCATTCAGCTCACACATTTGGCGTAATCATTCCATAGAATAGGAGCATGTCCAAATTGGTGGACAAACAAACCGGAACAACTCGGTTTGATGGACAATGATGGTAGATGAAAAGAGAAAACTACTTCACATGTTGTCAACTTGCCATGCTACCTGCTCACTGCTTACCAATCCTCATAAATCACAATCTCTCTCTAGATGAGTTCTAAAAAAATCTCTCTAGATGAGTTCTAGAAATTTCTCTCTCTAGATGTAGCCAAGGAATTGGCTTGAACGTAGAATTAAGTACAGTATTTCACAAAGAAGAACAAGAGGAGACGTCATCTCATGACCCGGATGGACTCCCAAAATGCTATGAATAAATCATCAGCCGATCAAACTTGCATCATCGATATCCAAAGTGTATACTAGGGTACAAGCAAAATGAAAATCTTGACGGAATACAACAGTCTGCAATGAAGCACAGGGCCCTACCATGTAAAAGTTCACAATTCACATCTTAAAACACACAATTCAGGCACTCAGCAACACGATTGTTATGACCTCTTCATTAGTTCTTAAAAGTTCCCATGTTCATTTCGTTTTTTTGGGGGGTACCAAAAGAAAGAATCGACCAGTTTTTCAGTTGCTCGATAAGCACAAATGTAATATCACAAAAAAAAGAAGGGGCAGCTGGGCCAGGCCTAAGGCCCAGCCGGCCCAGCCCGCGCCACCCCCATAAAAAGGAAGGATCCGGAAGGGAGGAGGCCAACTCGAAGTTACTCACCTCCCCCGTTCTGCACGCCCCATCCGCACACGGTTGCCATCGCCCCCACGCAGTCACCCCGCCGCCCTCGCTTCCGGTGGCCACCATCGTCGGCCCTTCGTTGGCGCTGCCACCCCTAGCTGCACCTCGTCGCCTTCACCTCCCCTTCTAGCTCCGGCTGCTGTGCTCCTGCTGCTGCCGCGCCGCCGCAGCAGCTGCACCGTAGCCGTCGCGCCGCCGCCGCTCCCCTACTCCACTCGGTGGCAAGAGGGAGGAGGGGAGAGGGGCTGGCCGCCGTGAGGGAGGAGGGCGCCGGCGTGAGGAAAGAGAGGAGGGGAGGGGCCACCGACCGGGGGGGAAAGGGGAGGAGAAGGGCACCGGCGTGGAGAAGAGGAGGAGGGGGAGATCGTCGCCGGCCTGAGGAGAGGAGCGGCCGCACGAGAGAAAGAAAAAGAGAGAGGAGAGGAGGAGGAGGGGAGCCGCCGTGAAGAAGCCAGGGGAGGCGGCGTGAGAAATAAAGAAAAAGTGGCTGGCCAGTGAAGAAAAAAAGAGAAGGGGGTGCGGCCGGGTGAAGAAAAAAGAAAAGAGAAAGAGAAAGAAAAGGGAAAAAAGAGAGAAGGGAAGAGAGGAAAAAAAACGGGGGGGATTTGTCTGATCCGGTGTCAGATCCAGTCCAGGGACAACCGATTGTGACCTGATCCAGTCTTCAGGTTCTGGAGGCGGTTCGAGTTTGGTGCAGTCCGCGCACCGTCCGCCAGGTTAACAGGCAAGTGCATAGTAGAATAGTGGTTTGTGGATGCCTGATACTTGCTTTTGTGAACTATGCTTTATATCATTTTATGAAATGATACCTCTACTTGTTGTTGATTATATTGCCACGAGAGGCGATTGTGATGACGGACAGGATGTTGCATCATTTTCCTTGCAATCATCATAACATAAGTTGCATAAGCTAAACCGGAGAGGAAGTCATGTAACTATTCCGATGAGGTCGGTGAGAAAGATACATGACTAATCCGGGGTGCTTACAGAGAAACCTACTCTGGTAGGTATTCCACGGAAGTGGAGTTTGTGGCCCGCGTGAAAGAGAGCGGGGCACGAGTGGGCCATCGACGGGTGGACACTCAGCTTTACCGGTATAAGCTTACAGTTACAGGAGCATTGCATTTCATTGCATTGCATGAAATGAGATACAGAGATTTGACTTACAGCTTACAGTATATGAATTTTACAGTTTACAGTTCACGGTAGATTTACAGTTACAGTAGACGTGGTTTATGGTTTACAGTAAATGCTCACAGTAGATGTGACTTACAATTTATAGTGGATTGGCTTTACAGACCGCAGTAGACATGAATTACAGAATACAGTTATAGAATTGATTTACAGTTTACAGTAGGTTTGATTTACAGTTTACAGTTATAGTAGATATGATTTACGAATCAGAGTCACATAATTGATTTATAGTTTACAGCTACAATAGAATTGAATTACAGTTTACAGTAGAATTACAGTTACAGACAGATCGATTTACATTAGATGTGATTTACAGGTTATAGTAAATTGGATTTACAGTTTACAGTAGCATTACGGTTACCGACAGATTGATTTACAGTTCAAAGTAGAGTTATAGATTACAGTCGATCGGATTTACAATTCACAGTAGATTCACAGATTATGGTAGATTAGTTTTACAGTTTACAGTAGAGGTGATTTACAGTTTACGATAGATTGGATTTACAAACTACAGTGGATTGATTTATAGCTCATAGTAAGATTTACAGGTTACAGTAGATTGGATTTACAAACTACAGTGGATTGCTTATAGTTCACAGTAAGATTTACAGACCATAGTTGATTGGATTTACAGTTTACAGAAGATTTACAGGTGACAATAGATTGGATTTACCAGTTACAGTAGATTGATTTACAGTTCATAGTGGATTCACAGACTACAGTAGATTGATTCATAGTCCACAGTAGATGTTAGTTACAGTTCACAGTAGATGTGTTTTATAGCTTACAGCCGTAGAGTTAGATTATAGTTTACAGATATAGATTGATGTAATGTTTTATCTTGTGCTTGCTGAGTTTTCGGACTCACCCTTGCTTTGTTGTTTTTTTAGGGTGATCCGGAATGACGGCATGCATGGAATGGGAGTAGTTCCTTGTGCATGCACATGTGAGATATCTGCTTAGTCACGTACTGAGTATTATGATTAATCCTTTGTTAAGAAGTTTATGCAAAACTTTATAGTTACAGTATGTTTCGGGAGAACAGGTTCTCTTGTTAATACAGTTTTGTGCGTTAACTCTGTTTATGGCACGCCTATGTAAGACAGTAACAGAGTTGTGGTAACATCTTAGGCCCTGTGGAGGGTCGGGGTGTTACAACAAATGTTGAACTTTTTTCATAGAATTTACCTGGAGATGGACCCAGAGGGCGACAAGAATTAAGAATAATCACCAGGGCCACAGCAATTAAGAATAATCACCAGGGCCACAGCAATTAAGAATAATCACCAGGGCCACAGCTCCAATAATTAAGCACACAAGGTCGCGCGTGGACGCGGAATAATTTGGACGCTACAAAAACCTCCCCTTTAATTCACAATCATAACCAACACGCCACAGAAACAAGTGGCCAAATACATTGTTGTTTTGTATATATGTGCAAACTGGCAACTTGTTACGTGAGGGCTTACGTATCAGCATAGAAGACAACAGCAGCTGGCGGCAGATGTTCCTGTGGTGGCCGAGGCAACCGACAAGGAGGCATGACGGTCTACAGTAGAAGCAGCGACAAGGCTTGGTACCAGCAGGAAAACAGTGTCTTAGTATAAGATTGAGTAGTAGAAGGAAAGTCTTATCAGATATGGTGTTGAGTAGGATATGTATTAGAATTCTGAGTCTGCTTAACAAACTTGGTTACGTATGGTAAAGCAGATTCAGTTTCCTATAGCAGATGAGTCGGTTTTATTGAGTTCTACATATATGTGTTAGGTTGTAACTTGCAATATCAGAGTTGAAGAATTCATCTTAGTCCTCCCTCTGCTCTCTGTCTTCCTCCCCCCAATTCCCAGCCGTGCATCAGGGAAGCCGCCACGGCTCCTGGACGCCGGAACTACCGACCAAAGCCGGCTATGCATCACAGCTATAATCTCCGAAGCTTACGTCACAACAATTTGGTTTCATAGCCTTGTCTGGGGGATTCCAGCATGGTAGGATCTAAAGGAGGAGAAGACTCGGCTGCTCTCTCGACGATCCTGGAAGCCATCAAGGAGCTGACTGTTCATGTTAACAGCAATCACACCAGTTTGAGCGAGCGAGTTGACGGAGTTCAACAAAATCAGGGTGACCTCGCTTCCCGGATTTTTGCGTTGGAAAAATGCGCCGTGAATGCTTGTGCTGGTTTTCTGCCTAATCCGGCGGCCACGGCAGCAATAACAGCAGGCTCACCCCCGATACCACCGCCACTCCTTCCCCCAACTTCTCTACCCGCCCCAACGGCTACATGACTCATATCTAGCGTAGAGCTTCCTTCGACCATCGATTTGCAGCTTGGCAAAAATATCATCTCACATGCATAAAAGAATATGATTGACTTGCACTATATTGTTGCCACTAGGAGTCTTAAATCGCAAGTGATAAGCTCTGCAGGGGCATTCTGTAATGAGTTGTTCGCTTCTTGCTGAAGCCAGCCCATGACATTGGTGTAATTTTACAAATGGGAAGGGTCTGAAAAGCAGAGGAAAAGAAAGAGCAGGGTTAGATATTAAAAATAACATAAGAAAAGATTTACCACAAGAAAGCACTCTGATGTACACAGTTCACGTGAAGAGTTCAACAACTTTGGGACATATGAGAGATAGAAAAGCCAGTTCTACCGGGGAGACACAAATGGGCACGCCATAATGGGATTACTCATTAAACATTACCAAAAATTTGAATTTGGCCCTTGAACTCTATTTTTGTTGATTTGGTCCCCTCAACTCATTAGTCCTGTTGATTTCAAGCATTCTGTCAATATTCAATATTTTCACTTGAGCCCATGATCAGTTCACACATAGATAGTTTAGATGCAGCTTCATGTGAACTTTGTCAACAATATCACTACCACCACTATTGTACTCCCCACACAAACTTTATAGTGATGCTATCATGATCGTGCAAATCAACTTGCAATGCATGAAGCTCTATTGGAAATGTTAGCAAAACCAAGGAGCTCATTAGTCCTTAGGGACTGGAATCAGCGGGGTTGGGGGGTTCAGAGATCAAAAATCAGCAAAAGCTTATGGCCCACATGTATTATTTTGCAGAAGCACAGGGGCTAGCCTTACTCCTACACCCCTGCGAACAAAACGCACTTATGTGCAATTGAGTGCAGAAACTGCAAACAGTAAAAAAAATCAAAGGGTGCTGATCATGAAAATCTCTAACACAAGTATGTTAATATCATCACAATGGGTGCAGGGATGACAAATGCATGGAATTCATGCTCAACTCATTTCCTAAAATTAAGAATCAAGAGATAATGCTCAGCTCGAGGCTGATCATTAAAAAGTCTATTTTCCATCAGTAACTTTCAAACAAATTCCAAATGGTCTAATCCTGTGTCATATCAACTTTCAAACCACTTTTTTTTGGGTCAGATCAGATTCCTAATATCTGGGTCATATGTATGTAAAAAAAGAACAGAATCAAAGACTAATTCTTCATCCAAGATTTATGCATAATCAATAGTCAAATAGCAAGCCACAATAAAATCAAGAACACATCATTTGAAGAAAAGAGAAGATATCAAGAATCTAAAGCTATATCATATGTTCTGTCCAAGCTCTCTCTAGTATTTCGAGAACTATATAACTCTCATGAGTCCAAGAGACTGATTTCAGTTTTCAGCAATCTAGCATACTGTGACTGTACAATATCATAGGAGAGGCACATATTTAAGTAAATGATGTTCCCGAAATTACTTCAGGGACACCAGAGACAAAAAGGTGAACAGTTGAAATAACTAAGTGTTGCATGCTACTACTGCATTGCAAACAAGTCAGAAACAAGATGATTCTTACCCAAGATCACGAGGGCACAAAACTGGTCTCCCGAAAAATTGCATCAGCATCCATGTCATAGTTTTCATCTGCGATATCCTGTTACAAAACGTTTGATGTCTGCAAAGTCTAAAATTGCCTTCACGTCGCGAAAAGAAGAACCCCACTTTGTACTCATGAAAGCAACAAGAAACTCAGACTGTTTGTTTCCATTTGTCTGCCAGGTAGACAAAAAGAGATATTTGTCTGTTACATCTTTTGGAGCAACAATGTCAATATAAGTCCTTCAGAACTTGCAAAGCAACAAAAGCGAAAAAGACTGATGTGCACCAGTCTCATGTAGGGCTAGTCAAGGCTCAGTAGGGTAACAATGTTGGGATAGTCATGATAGATGTAAAAGCAACACTTGTTTAATGACATGTGATATTTCCTTATAAACATCCAACCTTCTAAGTAAATGCACCAATCACTTGCTAAATGGTCAACTGAAAGTCATAACAATGAAAGTTCCCCTTAAGCTAAACAGGAAAACATATTGGTAGAAAATTAAGTTTATATATAACTGAAACATCCTGAATTTATCTAGTAATAACTGAGACATACATAGAAATCTAAGAGACATGGCATGCAAAGATGTTCTACCTCAAAAACAAAGAAACCTCCAGGCTTCAGTGCCGAAGACAACCCTTCGCAAAGATGAAGCAAATGCTCAAGGCCATCCCTGCCTCCATCAAGTGCCAATTTTGGTTCATGCCAACCAACTTCAGGTTGCAGGCCAGGTAAATCTTCAGTTGGTATATACGGAGGGTTACTAATCACACCCATGAGTTTTCCTTTCACATCTTCTAGAGGTTCGAACCACGAGCCGTGCCTTAGCTCAACTTTATCCTAATTTCAATGTGGCAAAACTCAACATCAACAATGAATGTCTATGTACTTCTGCAAGGTAAAATAAATTTAACCATGCAAAACAATTAAAAGTCCGCAGTAGTAGGTACTGGCCAGTAATTTTTGCTTCCCAGACTACTCTTGGGGCTACCAGGAGCAAGTAGTCCCCACCTTCTTTACGTGGATGTAAGACTGGCGATCAGAAAACAACAGATACAGCACGAAGTCAAAGGCAAGTGTGTGATTTTTGCCCTGAATTCTACTGTGGTTCAGTACAATACCAAAAATCACACTACATAACAACTCAAGCTAATGCACACCAAACTTAGAAGCTAAATGATGTTTTCATGCATGCTTTTGTTGACAAAACAAGCCTAGAAAACGCTGAAAGGCGTACAAGGAACCTAGTAGTATAAAAGTAGAGTTTCACACTGTGTTCCACCTTAAAATTGTCCGGAACAGCATTACTTTCCTTCACCAATTTCGATCCATCTCATGGTACATTTTCTTCAGCAAATCCAAATCCACCTAGCTAGCTATCCACAATTCAACCCTACACTACCAATTGACGCCGATCTCTTGTACATTGCAATACAGGTTCGGTTAGCTCAGTACACTCACTGATGGTAACCATGAGAGCGTTTATTAGTTAGCTCAGCATAAGTAGCAACATTTTATTTTTGACCAAGGTGGCTAAAAAAAGCTTAAATTTCTCAGTTCTAAAGACAGACGAAATCCCCTCACCTGCATCCCGTACCTGTCGACGTTGAGCCGCGCAATCTCAATGGCCACCTCGCTGACATCGGTGGCGAACACCCTCCCCTCCGGCCCCATCATCCTGGCCACGGCCACCGCGATGGCCCCGCTGCCGGTGCCGAGATCCGCCCACCACCCGGCGTCGAACCCTTCCACCCGCCCCACCATCTCCACCACCGCCTCCGTCTCGGGCCGTGGGATCAGCACCCCCTCCCTGACCGCGACCACCAGGTCCCTCCAGTGCTCGTTCCCGACCACGTACTGGAAGGGCCGCCTGTCCCGGACGTGGCGGAGCCAGAGTGCCTCGAGGTCGTGGAGCGGCGCGCGAAGGAGCGGCGGGTCGGAGGCGGAGTCGGGGGCGGCGTCGCCGAGGAACCAGCGGAGGTGGCGGTGGAGGTGCGGCGCGGAGGGCGGGATGAGCGCGGTCGCCCTGCGGCGGAAGGCGGCGAGGGAGGCGGCCGCGACCGGGTGCGCCGGCGGGCGGAGGAAGAGCGGCGTGGGGTCCAGCTCCGGCTCCGGAGAGGGGCTAGGGTTTCGGGGGCTCGGCGGCGTCAGCGCGGAGGCGGAGGCGGAGGCGCCGGGTTTGAGGAGGCGACGCCTTGGGAGGAAGCAGACGAGGGGTCGGGTCGAGAGTGAGAGCATGGCTTCGCTTCGAGCTCGGGTGAGAAAGAAATGGCGGCTTGCTGAGCTGCGGTCGCGGTGTGGAATGAGGAGGGGGGGTCATTCGCGGCTGACGCGCCGGGCTCATGGGTCGCCCTGAGTGGGCTTTCTTACATCTGTAGCGTTGTGATTTCATCATTACAACTGTAAGAAAGCCTAGACGGCGAGTAAATGGGCTCGATGGCCCAGCATGCTTGCGTAGGCCTATAAGAATGTAAGATTAACTCCAACTAATGTTTTTTTAATTACTAGTAAGGTGCCCGTGCGTTGCAACGAAAAACCAAATAAAAGTGATGCATACTATCAAATATCTCAAACTGAATAATAAATATCAACTTTTTCTTACGTCATTATATATGCATATACAGGGCTCATGTTATTGTTTGCATATCAACACAAATATCAATTATTTGGCTCATTGGAAAATTAAAACTATTTGCAGTCCATGTAATTGTTCACTTAATGTTTATAAAAGCATTTTTAGACAAAACACAGGAGATGGCAGAATTCAGTTACCTTGTAGCGCATCGTAGTTCCTAAAAAGAACATCCGAATACAAATGGGTTAACAACTACTAATGAACTACGAATGTATGCAATGCCTATATAGCAATGCATGCCACATGCAAATTCCAAATATTAACCAAGGTTCCAAATTTATTAACAAATCTTATTATCACTTACTTTTCCTCTTGCAAGTTTGCAGAACCTTGAACATCTCTTCTTGACCACGTGATGGACTGATAGGATATAAATCGTGACAATATTTAGTCAATGTAGGAAACAACCGATCAAACAAGTAGGCAATAATAGTGTGCATTGAGAATTACCTTTGGCAAAAGAACATCCCATTTGCCACTTTTTCCTTCCTCTTTTTCTTTATTGTGTTGTTGAGAACCTAGATTTCACGAGTCTATTAATGATCAATGCAACACGAAGTGTCGTGTATCACAAATTCACAATTAGTTGGCGGGAACAAGCATTTACCTTGGCACGCTTGCGTCGATCACGATCAAGTAGATACGGAGGAAGAGCACCCTCTTGAACATCATTATTGACCTTTTGTCGAGAAGTTGACTCATCGTGCATTTTTAGGTGCAAAGAAACAATTGACAATAAGGCCCCATAAATGCGATCGCAACCAAAAAGGCGAGAATCTACATGCAAGGAAAACTTAATTTTCATGCTCACATCCTCTACTCAAAGTATCAATGCATAGACTAAAGGAGCAACACAACTGTGAACATGTTGAGCGGGGGAAAATCTACTTAGCCTACACAGTAAATGGTAATATGACAGGATGAGAAGCTAAGCAAAGAAATATTGATAGGTTATGTGATTAGTGGTATCTATGAGTGATTAAAATTTGAACCTTATAGCCACAACAACTGTATAGCTGTCATAGAATCATGTATATGACAATCTTGATGCATTT
Source organism: Melocanna baccifera (assembly GCA_036346265.1). Classification (NCBI taxonomy): domain Eukaryota; kingdom Viridiplantae; phylum Streptophyta; class Magnoliopsida; order Poales; family Poaceae; genus Melocanna; species Melocanna baccifera. The sequence continues at coordinate 19,184,562 of CM070710.1, forward strand.
CATTTTTACCATAAGCATGAACCCATGTATCTACTTCAACAAAGATGTCGAGTGAAGGAGTAAGAAACTAATTCAAAACTCGTAAAGCATGCATGTACTACCTAGGGTTCATGAAGGGTTTGAGTATGCATGTAGAGGATGTCTCACAAACATTGGCTACAAACAAGCGTTATTCTGAAATAATATCTAGCTCCTACCGCGTAACTCAATTCAAGCAATGGAATACTATTATGCGAATGTTGCTGCTGCATCTGCGGGAATCTGCAGAGAATTTCGCGTACCACGGGAATCAGAAACCTCGATAAAAAGCAAGCTTGAAGTTATGCATCGACAAGAAGAAGTTACAGGACACTCGGGTTCACCTACTCCCACAATCTACGCCATATAGTGCACCTTTGCATATAGGGCACCGATTTTAATTCAACAAACAAAAATTCCTAAACAAGAGCATCCAGATGAAACAACCTCAAAGCAAGCAAAATTTTGTTGTTTTGTTTATCATACGTAACTAATATGAATCAAGAAACACAAAGCAAAGCAATCGATCTTAACTTACCTAACAACGATCGATTATCTTGACTCAAGGCAATACAAAGAACACTTTCTATGAAGCAATCCAACAAGCAGATAGCATGCCAAGTGAATAGGAAAGAATTAGCATTGAGATGAACCGAGATTAGGGCAAAGGAGACGTCGAGGTGACTGAGTCCGTTAGGTCGCTGCGCGCGATGCTCGGCGCATGCCATGAGATGATCATAACTTGAGAAGGAAATCAAGGAATGCCAGGGCAAGAGAATGGAGCGCGTCTTGTCGGTACCGGCAATCACCCGTCGCTGGCATCTGACCTCGTCGGTGCCCTTGCGCATTTCGCGCCACCTCTGTTGGCCTCCTCCTCGTGTCGGTGCTGCGTCCGGCAAGACCCGGCCGGATCCAAGTAGGCAAGGACGGATCGCCGTCGCCATCCTCTCCGTGCAAGCATTCCGCCGTCCGTCGTTCGGATCTGCAACGCGCGAGCGAGGACAAGGCCCGAGCTGCTGGGTCGGGAGAGGAGGCGAGGGAGAAGAATGGTGACGATTCGAATCGGGAGGAAATCACGATGTGGCTGGGAGGAGGCCCCTACACTCCTTGTAGAAGAGCTCGTGCGCTGGGCAAGGCTGCGCCGCCGACCGCTGCGGGAAAGGGGCGGCGGGAGGGGAGGAGGGGGTGGCGGGGTCGGCGGGGGAGGAGTAGGGGCGGCGGAGGAGGGGAGGAGGGGGCAGCGGGAGAGGGAGGAGGGCGGCGGCGGGGCGGATCTGCGAACGGGAGGGGAGGAGGCGGCGGCGGGGCGGATCTGCGAAGGGGAGGAGGCGGCGGGGAAAGGCCGGGGGGATGGGGCGGGGGCGCGCGCGGGGTGAGGAGGCGGGTGTGCGCGGTGGGGACCCAGGAGGACCGGGAGAGAGGAGCGGCGCTACGTGGGAGGAGGAGGCGGGGCGGAGGGAGAGCGAAGCGGCGCGGGGGGGAGGGAAGGAGGCGGGGCGGCGGAGGGAGAGCGAGGCGGCAGGGGAGAGCGAGGAGAGACGGGGCAGCAGCGGCGCGAGTGGGGAGGAGGAGGAGGCCGCGGGCCGCGGGGGGAGAGCGAGGGGGAGGCGTGGGGGCGGCGGGAGGAAGAGCGAGGAGGAGGCGTGGGGGCGGCGGGGGGAAGAGCGAGGGGTAGGCGTGGGGGCGGAGGGGTGATGTTGGGATTTTAGGGTTTAATCAGATCGTGTGGCTGAGAAGAGAGGAGAAAGATCGAATGGTTAAGAAGTGAGGGAGGGTGGACGTGACGGCAACCACCAACTCCTTCTTTTTAAATAGTAAAGATAAGGAAGACGTACACATGCCACTACGTACGTATACGTGAGTGTGACCTCTTAGCATATATATATAAAAGGACAAATACCAGAAATAAATCTATAACCTCATAAAATTTCTATTGAAAATGTACTCACATATATGTAAAGATAGACATCAGAATTTAAATCTTGGTGAGCGGACACCCTAACACCTATAACTTCACCACCCCAGACGTGTTTCGCAATTTTTTTTGAAAAAAAATGCCATCCCCTCTTGACATTTTAGGAGAACTTTGGCATATATTTCTTCTGTATTTTCTGAGCGCATAAGATGTGGTAGTAAAGCACCACATTTTTTCTCCCAAGCGTTCAATTTGAATTCAAGGGCCACAAACGCACTTAAAAAAACACTGATTATATCATACATCTAGAATCCACAATAGAAATATATGGAACACTAAAACCAAATTATCCTCGGTCTATGTTGTGACTATTTTTTTTCTTAAGTCACATTTTTCATACATCGGACCAAAATCAAATTAGACGACACACCAATTTCATTACAAATTCAATGGTCACAGAAATAAATTTTGGTCCAAGAAAACATTAGACAACATACAAATAGCAAAGTAATAAGAACTTCCATCTTCCCATGCTCCTCTGATCCCCTCACGCGTAGGCACACGTAACAGTAGAATGCAGTTCGATCAATCATGCACACACCACTTATCTATTTCTTCTCACTGGAAACGAAACCTCCAAGATTTCCAATTGCTTGGTAACATATTCGTTCTATGTTTTCATCTCTTGCTATTTCTTTCTATTACATGCTTAAGTTGTCCATCTCTTTTCAATTTGGACTTCATCGGCTACCATCAATCTTTTCAACTTACATATGATTGTAACTCTATTTCCAAAAGCACTAGATATTTTATTGCTGTAGGGCTAGATTGATGCCACTTGGTAAAATCCATATGCGTTGTATAACTATGAATATAAGCGCCATGCTTCCTTTATTTCAGTTAAGCTCTTTTCAACTTATAGCTACCCTCGAATAAATAAACAGGACGATTTCTTCGTCGTCGTTTCGAAGCGACGTGGTGGAAAGGAGATTCATGGGAGGTTATATAGAAACCATGTTGGACTCTCAAGATACCTTGGCAGCATTGGTGGCTATTAAGCTCACTCGGCTCAGCTTATGAAAGCTCATTAGGCAAGTGTCTTACCTCAGTTTGGCTCAGCTCAGCTTGTTAAGCTAACGGGCTAAAATAGGTGCTCGGTTGCCTAATGGGCTACAACAGATACTCGGCTTAGCTTGACTTGGTTGTAAGCTCGAGCTCGGCTCGTTAGTAATCCACACTACACTGATGCAGATACGTGCGCATCTGTGAAGGGGCGAAAAGTATCACAAGGAATGGATGCAATGTACTGTTTTCTCTATCTTTTTTCCACTTGGTTTTTAGAAGAAGTTTTTGATGAGGTATGTGCATACTGTGGTATTCATCCAAAGGGAAGTGTTATGAAATCTAGAATATTCTGGTGTGGATAAATACCAGAATTACCCCTAGTGAACTTGAACTATAAATAAAGAGAGATATTGTACCATGTAAACAGATCTGATAATCAATAAAGACTATATTTTGATATTATCTCTAAATTAGTCTTATATGATTGGTCTATCGCTCTTGACGATTAATTACGTGAATTACGTTACCATTCATATACGCTCCATCGGTTTCTTAACACACGCTGCCCCGCCGACCTACTGCCTGGCGTGGGCCCTGCAAGGCAGCACCGAGCACACACGAAGCAGCAAGTGCCTACGTGGCATCGGCCGTATTTATACATCGTACGTCGAGCGCCTACGTGGCATGGCGCATGGGCTTTGATTTTTAGTCCAAAATTTGAAAGTTTGTTACAAATAGACCCTTGGGGAAACGATTTGCAAAAATGGACCTCTCCCACGGCGCCAAAACAAATGGCGCCAAGGGTACATATCACGGCGCCATGATATTTGGCGCCGATATATGCCACGTAGGAGCCAGCGTGGCGTAGCACGGCGCCAAATATCATGGCGCCGTGGTGTCGAACAACGGCGCCAAAGGCCATGGCGCCGTGCTTTGGGACTTAAGGCCGAACAAGGCCGCCCGGCCCCCTCATTCCCTTCTTCAGCCCGAGCAAACACAGCTCCGCCCCCCCCCCCCACTCTCTCCCCTCCAAATCCACGCTAATCCGCTGTTTTTTCTCGCGATTTTGCTTCCAAACCGACCAAGCAAGGTAAACTCCCTCTCCTCTCTTGATTTTTTGCAATAGATATGTTGTGTTTGAGGTACATTTCGTGAGGGGAAGATTTGAAACCCTAGATAAAATTAGTTTGATTTGGCTCGGTTTTAGGTTGTATTAGCGTTGAGTATGCGTAATATAAGAATAGTTGTAGGTGTAATTCGTTTTTATGGTTTGATTTAGGGTTTGATTTGGGTAACAATGATAGATACTTGTTTATAGTTGTTTTATTAATTTTGCGTTTTAGGTTGTAATGGGCTTCACCCGTTTGCCACCTCCACCCGGTGTTGCCGTGCCGATGTGTTTTTGCGGCGATCCTTGCAAGGTCGAGAGGTCGGACGAACCGGAGACAGATAGGCAGAGGTACTGGATGTGCGGCAACTGGGAGTTCGATCCGCCACGTGGCGCTGTCGTCCTCGACCAGATGGTATGTTGTATTGTCGATTCATCGATTTGGTATTAATCATGTTGGTTTAACGAATGCGTACATCTCCAGGAGCCTCCACCGCTTTGTGATTTTGAGCAGTGAATCGACACCGAGATCGCTGAGGATGACAAGAAATACCTTAACGCCGCCAAGAAGTGGGATGAAGAAAGAAAGGATAGGTGGGAAAGGGAGATGAAACAGGAGGAGGCCACGAGGGAGCACCGCGAGGAGGAGCGTAGGAGGGACGCGGCAAGGCGCAAGGGTGAAAGGAAGAAGAAGATAGAGAGAACGCGACATGTCAAGGCAGCTCTTAAGGAGTACCCTGATGCACAGAGGAAGGGGAAGTGGCCTCGATGTACTCAGTAGGTTATTGATATGTATGTTTGATCTGGACGTATATGTATGTTTTGAGAATTTGTGAACTATGTATGTGGACCTATTTATGTTTTTAGAATCTGTGAAATATTCTATGATATTGTGTCGTAATGCTATGTATCGTGCTTATGTATTTGACGGAATTTCAATTGATATTGTTCTACGTTATTGAGACTTGAATGCTATTTGTGAATTTCGTACAATGCTTATCGTGAAAAATATGATCAACTGGCAATAACATTTTGCGATCATGTTATGTTGTTTTATTGGAAGAAATTTAATGATATTTTTTTTAGAACAACTGTGATAGGAATAATCGGACGAAAGGAAGGAAAGTGATATTGAACACGTGGAAAAAATGAATGGGAAAAGATGAGGAGATCTTATGTTGATAGTGAAAATAGAAAGTACTCCATCATCAACATGGCACGACGCACATACAGAAAATATAGAAAGTACTACAAGCTTAATAACTCTCTCTAGTACATATCATAGCGACCGTACATACTGGTAGAAGATACAACCATACATCTCGTTGACTATATGCCAAACGAGCCTCGTGGCACCCACATGGAGTGTTGCTGAGGGGGCCGCCTCGGACGTGGCTGGTCGTCGTGGTAGTGGCACACACATATGCAACTAGGGTTCGCGCAGCAACATGTGGGATCATACGAGCTTCTTATGTTCACCACCTCCTCGTTGCCCCTCTCGCGTTGTATCTGTTGGCGGAGGTCGTTGTTCTCCTCAGTGAGAGTCTCGATTCGCTCCTCGAACTCAAATATCCGATCCCATAATGCATTCACATAAATGATAATGTAAAGTTGATAAGGAGGGTAGATCCAGCGGGAGAAGTCGCATTTCGCCATCTGTAGGAAAGGATGGTAAACATGGAGACTTCATAAGCAATAACAAAATATGTACTACTAGCAATTTGTACCCCGGAGCGTGGGCATCTGAAGAAACGTCACCCGCCTTCCAAAGGGGCATCGATGACCTGCACGACCGTGTCCTCATTGTGTTTGCATTTCGGCCACGCTGGTTGAGCACGCCGGTTTGGCATCAGGCGGTACTGTGGACCGAAGTTATCCCTCCTTTCCAAGGGAAGGTCTTCCTTCGGTAACCCATATCCGACTGGCCCATGATCTTCCGACATGGTATGTTTCACAACAAAAGAGAATGAGCTCGCAGTGTTGGATTTGCAGGGTTCTCTAGATACAATGGCATGGCAACCCAACCGTGCTATTTATATCAAACGAGATAACGTACTGTAGTTACCACATGACAAAAGTGGGCTGCTTTCCGTAGCGACATGACAAAAGAGTTCAGCTTTGCGCAGTGACATGATAAAAGAGAACAGCTTTGTGCAGTGACATGACAAAAGAGGGCAGCTCTGCGCACAGATATGACAATAGATGACTGCTTTGCGTAAAGACATGACAAAAGAGTGCAGGTTTGTACAGAGATATGACATAAGAGTGCAGGTTTGTACAGAGACATGACATAAGAGGGCAGCTTTGTGCAGTGACATGACAAAAGAGGGCAACTTTGTGCAGTGACATGACAAAAGAGGGCTGCTCCGCCCAGAGATATAACAACAGAGGGTCGCTCTCGCCGAGATATGACAAAGAGGATGCTTTCCGCAGAGAGACATGACAAATGAGGGCTGCTTTATGCAGAGACATGACAAATGCTCAACTCCAGAAAAACAAAACAAAGATTGACTCCATCATATTTCAAAAAAGTTTCTATCGCACGAAATACTAGTCTAATCGAAATTGTTTTTTGCAGGGTCAGGTAGCACGGCGCCATAACATACGGCGCCATGCCTAAGTACCTCGGCGCCATAAACTGTGGCGCCGTACTTGTATAGTGAGGCGCCATAGATTATGGCGCCGAGGTACTCAGGCATGGCGCCGTATGTTATGGCGCCATGCTACCTGACCCTGCAAAAAAAAACAGCTGAGTGCTACGTTTCTGAGCACAAGCGAGTTGTCCGCATCACAACCAATAGAAATCAACAATGTCCCCTCATACTTGCCCAACAAGAACGTCCCATCTATTGACAGAACAGGCCTGCAATGTTTGAAAGCCTCAACACACTGACCAAATCACCAGAATGCTCGAAAGAAAACCTGCCTCCCATTAACCCATACATCGGGCTTAGGCACGTACTCATACTGCATTCCTGCATTCACCGCTTTCATTGCGTTTAACATGGCCGGCAAACGCTCATACGCCTCCTCCCAATCACCATAAATCAACTTCAAAGCACGTTGTTGCGCCCTTCATGCTTTCCCATACTTGATTGTGTAGTGCCACTTTAGCTTAACGGTCTCTATCACTGCTGCCACGCGCATCGTCGGCATGTGCTTTATCATAGGGTACAAGCGGGTTGCAATAAACTGAGAAGTCAGCGGCGATGTTTCGGCGGGCTCGAGGACCCACACCATGCGGTCCATCCACGATTGTAATCTTAAACTTCTCCGTACCCTTCACCTTCCTAGCACAGACTTTCCATGCACACCCCGCGCTCTCACACTTGATGGTGTACCGACGTTGGGCGTATGAGTTCTTAACCTGGTATGGACGGTTGTGCACGATCTAGTACTCTTTCAACCACATCTTCAATGCCGACATATCCTCAAAGACATGACCCTTCTGAATTATGATACTAGCCTCAGGCCTAGGTATGTCCCTCTGCGTTTGCCCTCCATCCGCTACAGCCATATGTGCGTTGCTTAGGTCAGTGTAATCGGACACCAGCGGATCACGGCCAGGAAACATTCTTCTCAATAGCTCAATTTCGCTGGGCGTCAAACACAGGACCGCCTATCATCATCGAGTCCACAGCCCTCGCATCCTCATAAGCAGCCTCATCTCCCGCAAGCTCTACATTCACCCTGTTAGATGCTACACAAACCATAGGTTCCTCAAACACTGCCTCCTCGTCGAATCCACCAACAGACCGGTCATCGACATCCTCAAAGTCAGCTTCTACCTGAGTCAATGGAACCTCACATACTTGAGCCGAGGGTTCAACTTGCAACTCGACCTCTTCATGACCCGATGACCCAACCAACGATGAGTCATTACGATCGAATGCAGCCCTAGGAGGTGATAGATCTCTCACCACCATGCGCACAAACAAGTCAGGTGATCTGACCTCTGTGCCCAAAATGACGGCCACATAGTCATCCCATTCACCGTCGCTGCCAATCGGAACCAATCTCTTTATACGCGGCCCCTTTGATGACCCAACATCAATTAATCCTTCCAAAACGACATCACCATGCTCATCTGTCCATCCCAGCCTCTCTTTCAAGCGACAAATGACATCACCATACGACGGACTTGACCTAAATAGCAACGTGATCTCTTCCATACCCTCCAAATCAACACCTCCATTGTGACTTCTCTTCACAATCCCACTATGGTGCAAAGTCACAATCTTATTCATCTATAATCAACAAACAAACATACCTCAGTCCAATAGGCCACGACAAAAAAATGGTATGACTTTTAACGAAAATTAAACTCTATTTCTAAACCTATTTCTACAATCATATCAAACCCTAGACCTAACATTTCAAGAAATGGACCCTAATTTCATATCAAACCATATCATATCTACACCCTAAAATCAAAACATACCACATTGATTCATATCATATCAAATCAAACCCTAAAATAAAACATATATCATATTTCTAAACCTACCACATGGATTCATCAATTTCATTCAAATCAAACCCTAAAAACGAATCTACACGCGTAACTACTCTTATATTTCGCATATTCAACGCAAATCAAATCTAAAACCGAGCCAAATTCATCACATTTCATCTAGGGTTTCAACTATTCCCCCACAAAATGTAGCTCAAATAAACAACATATATTCGAAAAAATTAGAGGAGGGGAGGGAGGTCAACTTGCTTTCTCGATTTGGAACAAAAATCACCAAAAAAACCGAGCACAATCGACGGATTTAGAGGAAGAGGAGGGGGCGGCGGCGCGCTCTTTGGGAAAGAACAGAGAAACAACGAAGGGGTGAGGGGGCCGGGCGGGCGCGGTCGGCCTTAAGTCCGAAAGCACGACTCCATGGCCTTGGCACCGTTGTTTGATACCACAGCGCCATGTCCTTTGGCGCCGTTCTATACCACGTAGGAGCCAGCGTGGCATAGCACAGCGCCAAAGGACATGGCGCTGTGATATGTATCCTTGACGCCGGGTGTTTTGGCGCCGTGGGGCGGATCCATTTTTGAAAATCGTTTCCCCAGAGGTCTATTTGTAACAATCTTTTAAAATTTAGACTAAAAAGTAAAAATTTTCGCGCATGGGACCGTATTTATGCATCGTACGTCATGACGTATATACCGTGCCGGTATATATGTACCGTGTCCGTGTATCCTCTCTCCTTACGCTACAGCGCCACACAGATCAACGAGATCGATCGAAGAGCTGAGCGTTGCCTTCGCCATGACATCGCGATGCGAACCGTTCGGCTTCTATCATGGAGTAGGTTGGTAGTCAGAACTACAACAGTGAGAGAGGCTTTCGTATTCTGCCCTAATAATATACCATGACATCGCGAGGTGAAGCCGTCGTCTTCACGTCCGAGGTTGGCGGCCGTCGTCTTCACGTCCGAGGTTGGCGGCAGGGCGGCCACATCACACACACAGCAGATCACACAGAAGCACTACTCGTAGATTAATAAATAGGTAGGTCTTGATCACACACACACACAGCAGCAGCAAGTAGGTCCTGATCATGCCATCGGATCACAGCACAGGTGCACGCAGTAACTACGATAGGGCGCCACCATCTGGATGATAATACAGCGAGTAATATAGAGGTCTTTTGACACAAGCAGAAGCATGCAGTAGTAGAAATGGTCGGTGGCGAGGCGAGGCGAGGCTCGTCATATGAAGGTCCAGTTGACGAGCATGAAGGCGAGGCAGTGCGGGGCGTCGCCGTCGCTCAGCACCTTCCAGGCCACCGACTGCTCGTACGACGCCTGCCGCCCCATGCTCGTCTTGCACACTCCTCCCGGGAGGTACGCGAAACCCTGGAGAGAGGATGAGGTTTCAGTCTGAATGTTCATGCAATGCACTGGGTGGACGGCAGTTCAACAGGGGAGCGGTAGATTAGACGCAGTGCTAGTTACCTGCTGCATGATCTTAGGGAACTCCGAGCACAGCGCCTTCCGGCCCTCGTCGTCCAGGATCATCTCGAGCGAGATGTCCTGCAGGTTGATCAGCGTGGTCTCCAGGATGTCGAGGCCGGCTTTATTGGCAAAGGTGAACATAGGAGCAGGCTATGATTGGCCAATAGCCAAAACTCTCATCAGCACAGGCAATGCGAAGAAACAGAAGTGTAAACTGTGCGGCACTGACCTTCAGAGAACAGCAGAGTATTGCATCGCTGTGTTTCCACAGGAGCTTCAGGGGAGAATCAGCATCTTCAGTGTCCGACCAACGGATCTCTCCTCCGGTGTGAACCCTGACAGTTTCACCAGTGTTAACTACTTCAGAAACAGTACTGAATCAAGTGAGGTTCCAAGATAGGCAATAGAGAATATATGATTTCAGGATAGCCAATTTAGGTGGCTCCATGAAGACGGAACAAAAGATTGCCAAGCTAAGAAGTAGGGTTTCACCTATAGCTCCTGTCAATCCAGCTAGCAAGTGTAAGTGCCTCAGGAGAGCCTGGAGGGTATTTCAGTTCAATCTGTGAGCCCAGGCAAGAAGGAGCTATCGCCATGGCCACCCTCTGCACAGATGCCATCACAGCTCTGACATACTGCCTGGCCATTGCTGCCACGCTGTCACGAAGATGGTTCTCAAACGAGAACTGGAAGGCAATGGTCAGGACTGATCTCATGTTGCACATGCCTGATGCATCACTTGAAGCACGTGAAGCTCCACCTGATCCAACCTCAAGGGCGGATGCAAGGTCAAGGGTGCGTGTGGCAGATGGCACATCCTGCAGTTGAGTGCATAATGGAAAATTAGCGTGACAACATGGACAAGACAAGACTTCAGTAGTAACTCTACGGACATACTAACCGTCTTAGCATCAAGTGGTATCACGCGGAAGCCTGAGGGTAGCAGCGGTGCATCATCAGCAAAAGATTCATCAATAGGTGCAAAGACGAGCTGTGCGCATGCACCTGCAGCATTCTCATCAACCCCACTGCAAAGCTGCAGTAGCAAATAACAGCACACCATCAGGACGACGCAACAAACAGCGCAACCTAAAGCAATAAAATGAAAGAACATCGTACCTGCAGAAGGTACATATCCCGTGATAGAAGTACCTCATCATGGCTAAAACCATGTCCTTCAAGCCTGATAACCTCCAAGAACTACAGTTCAAAAAGTTTAGCCTGATGCACTAACATTGGCCACCCATTATAATAAGGTAATTACAAGGACTAAATTAATTCATTACCTCTTCATGCTCCAAGGTATGAGCAAGGGGTAGTATAACCTGACTGCCCATAAACCCACTAGCCCTTAAACCTGGAACTGCATATGGGCTGGCCGTCAAAGAAGCAGCAGAATAAGCATCAACACCAGGATCAGCCCATTCAGCGCGGTGCTCCCTCAGAAATCGCACAAGTAGAGCAGGTGGGACATTCTACATTTTCCAAAAAAGTACACTTGGTTAAGCTTAACTTTATGAAAGGAGGACTAATGTTGGTCAAGCGAAACAAACATGAAGATTATCTATTTAGTAGAGTAACAACGAACTAAATGAAGTAAAAAAAACCTGCAGTAGCATTGATGCCTTTGCACACAAGATGCCACCCCCAATAGCAGAAAAGAGTGGAGAGGGGCTGACATGGGATCCAACAAGCTTGTTTGGAGATGAGTTTACTGAAATTGTAATATCCTCAGCGCCATCACTGTTCAACAAAGACCAACCATCATCTGGAAATCCACTCACAGCATCATTGAAGCCTCTGCAAATTAGAGTCTCAAGTAAGAGGTGTGGTAGATACATGCATGCAATCTTATTGTAAGGCAAATGGATATAAGAGCACAGGGCCATTCAATAGTTACAGACCTGCTGAGCCTTTGACTGAAGGTTCTAAGAACAGCAGGCTGGCGCCCAGCACCATAGGATATTTCACCACTTGATTCATGCGCAATTTGCCTAATGTGTCGCAATGCCTGTACACAAATAACCATTACATGTCAGTAGTGCAGCAGGAAAATTATGGATTCAGGATTAGCACAAAAGCCCAACAAGTTATTAGCAACAATGAAATGGAAGAGCGGACATACTGCAATAGTCATCTTCTGCGCAAGGATTTTTGGAGATTCATAAAGTGGTCTAAGGACCTCAGGCACACTCCAAGCCTATAGAAGCATATGATTAATAAGATGCATAAATCACAAAATGGTTCAAATTTAACACTCATTAATATGAAAGCCTTGTTGCTGCTCACATCCAAATCAACATGATCCACAATGTGAATCATGGAGCCACCTCCCTCGCATGGTCGAATCAAATAACCACTAGGAAGCACCTCTGCTCTGATAAAATTCGGAGTGGTAGGCCCTGATGGACCGCCAGTGGACTGAGTCAATGACCTTTCACAGATCTACAGAACAAGAACAATGTCACATTATCACCAACACTGCAGGCAAATGGTACTCACAGTGATAGGGAAAAAAGGCAGCCAAGCAACATTTAATACAATAGTGATTACACTACAGTATAAAGCCACAATGATACAGTCTGTTCAAACAGATTGAACCCGATCAGAAAATGTTCATAACAGGATAAACATCCGTCGGAGAGAGGTCGGACGACGACGACTTGAGATAGAACGACGCTAGGTCAAACAGGGCACTAATTGGAGGGAAGAAACAGATCTAGAGTAGGTGGTCTAGGGAGGAGACCAGAGCTAGAAATCGAGGACTTGAGGATACTTCTTCGTTATTCATTGCTTGATAATAATAGATACATGTTGCGTTTTTATAGAAATAACTCGATTTAACCTCCAAGAAACAATCTCTATCTCTAAGAAAATCTATCCCTAATAAATAGAACATATCTATAAGATAGTAAACATATCTAATAAGGAAACTAACTATTCTTATCCCTATTCTAATCAACCTAAACCTGCCATGCGTGCTGCTACAGTACACGGTATTGTTCATGCATGTGAACAATCTATGAACAGTAATTCGGCCACATGAACAGTATTTTGGCACGCAACTTCTCCACAGTTCGGTGGCAGCTCGTCCTCGAGCTGTGGCGACGGCCATGGTTACAATCCTTAGTAGACCCAATCTAACGAGTACCGCGGTCACCGTAGCACACGCATACTGCTCACCATGGTACTGTAGCACACATATACTATTCGCCCGCGAGTAGTTTCCTTTCTTAGGGATTAGATTGATTTGGTTAGTTTAGAAATTTATCTTCGATTAGTTTGTTTCTTTAAGTTAGAGATTATTTCTTACGAGTTAAGTCAAGTTATCCCTATAAAAAGGATGTCATTGTATCTTCTTTAAGAAAGCAAAGATTAAAAAAAACAAATCTCTATTCCCTAAAGTCCAGTTGTGACCGTTTCTTTGACCAGCTATTCTAGATATATTCCTTCCACAATCGGTGCTCTCCTTCACCTAACGTCGTTCTACTTCAAATTGTCACTGTCTGACCTCTCTTCGACTGATGATTACCCCCTTTGTTGTGCTAGTTCACAACAGAAAGTAGAGTACAAGAAAAATGGCAGCAGAAATGTTTTGGTAAACTGACAGCAAGCAATTGAAGACTGAAGTAATACCACAAGACTGCCATCTTCAAGGCCACTGGTGTAACGGAGTGTCCAAAAGTCGCGTGGTGCCGCCAAAGTCGTCGGCGCATAAGTCTAAGGAATTAAAAGGGAAATGATCATCATCAACACCAATACAGCAACTAGTACAGAAACAAGCACACGGAAACTGTGACTTAAGAGAAGATGTGTACCTGCATGTAGATCAGCTCAATAGTTCCACCATTACCTGTAGGGATAATGTGAAGGCTATCAACGCACCGGCAGTCGCGATACCAAGATGGGCGATCCTTGAGGATCTCAGCAACCTAAAAGGAAGCTCATTAGGGGGTGGGGATGTCTCATCAGCAGAAGGGAAACATAAAGCAATGCCAATGAGCAACATCTTACCTTTGTGGGCTCAAGGCTCACAAGGCCACAAGCTCGTGCTGCTACGCCACTACAATTGTGCGAAACAGCGATGATTCCAATGGAATCCGGACCAGGCTGCAATCAAATTTCCCATTTGAAGCGGTTAGAAAGAACAAGCAAGAAAAATGAACTCATGGTACTATCTAGTACAACGTATGCATTACCTTCATCCCAACCATTTGCACCCATTCGACAGCAGTTCCCGTCGCCTTGGACAGGAACTCTGCCAAGGTCTCCTCAGCAAGAGCGAGCAGACTGTATGTAAAAGAGCATGTCAGAAAACTTACATAGATCAAACCTAGAATTAACCTAAGAAATGAGACTAGGTATTGCAATTACCCAGCTGGGTTGTTCGCATCCCTTTGCGGATGCGGTGCTGCTGGGTTTTGCTGTTGATGGTGCTGACCACTCGTCACCACAGACTCACAGCTTGTGTCTGTGGTGGCCACAGAAGGCTGCAGAATTTCAAACTAATGTTACCGTAAGCGAAACAAGATAGTGTAACAGCCTTTGAATCAACATCGCAAAAACTTCAATTTATGAAGCCATTGCTAGTACACAAGCCCATAGAACATTGGAAAGGGCAGGGGGCTCACATTGTGGAGTTGATTCCGCATGTAGCCGTTCTCGTAGACGAGACGGGACACCTGCTTCTGTAACCGGTCATTCTCCTCCATCAACAGCTTGTTCATCGCAGTCAGCTTCCGGTTCACAGTTTGCAGGCGGGAGGCCTCCTTGCGCTGCTTCTCCCGGCATCTACCAATCACAAGAAACGCACACACTTCAGTGGCAAGCGCACCTAAATAAACTACTAAAAAAGGTAGTAGCATCTAACGCAATATTCCCTTGCTGTTACAGATTAGCTCAGACGAAATGTGCACAAAGGGAGTTAGGCAAAGGCATTTCAGCAAATATTCTATTATGGCATAAAAGGAGGGGTCATCAGACAGGAACAAGGAAAAAGTGGAGCAGAAGAGACAAATGGGTAATACTATGTTATACCAAGATATGTTTGTGAATCATTGCCTAATTGAAAGCGATGTTCGTGTCTGCATCTGTGAAGTCTAGTCTAAATCTGAACATCCACCCCTGGGTAAAAGATTTTTATTATATTTCACCTTCATGAGTACAGTATGATACTAATAACCAAACTTGCTCAAGAAGTGTTCTCCCTATTCTTCTTCTTCCAGAGTGGTACCACCCATAACAAAACTATTGCCCTACTTGCAATCCACTGAAAAAAGAAAGCGAGATGGTAACCAAAGATAAATAAGAACACCACCAGACAGTGGTGAAAAGATGGGCCTCAAACTCAAAATGGCAAAAACAGGAAACAAGAAATTCCCAAGGCAAATTTATTCGAGCCAATCATTGCCACCACAAACAGCATCACATTTGCGAGTAACACAGCCCAAATATTTCCATCTAAACCGAATAAAAGAAGTGTTCCTTGGAGGATCCAGGATGTTTGACCACTCCCATCGCCACAAAATCCACAAGGAAACCACCGCAACATGCTTGCTTTCGCTCCCTAACCACCCCACAAACGGCAACAGAATACGGGGAAGAACAGCGGAGGTACAGAAACCCGTATAGTTGTGCAAGATTTTTCGTCAAAATCTAGACAAAATTACAATGAAATGAACTTAAACCAAGATCAAATTCAAGAAAGCATACAAAGGTGCCTCATTTAGGCTAGCCATTTCCGTAAAATAAACTACACAATGCAAAACACACCCTTTGAGAAGCAAATCCAAGAAACAGAGCCTCCTTACCTCCAATCCAAGCCGTTAGAACCCCTTAAACAGCCAAAGCTCCAAACTTTACCAAGAAAAAAAAACACAACAAAAACCGCACATTTTCATAACCCAACCAAAATAAACTGTCCAAGCGCTGCACAAAACACTAAATCTCCCGCAGCAAAACCGCATAAAGGCCCTCCTTTCCACAAAGAAAACGCAAGAAAAACACAGAAAAACATTTAGCAACCTCCAAGAACCCAGCGAACCAGTCGGAGAGGCGGCACCTTTGTAGCATTCCCGGCAAGAACCCACCAGAACAAGACCAACCCGAGCAATCCAGATCGGGGAGAGGGAGGGAGAGGGGGGAGAGCTAACCTGCGGTTCTGGAACCAGACCTTGATCTGCTTGGGCTCGATGTTGCTGAGGATGGGGCACTCCCTGATGAGCTGCTGCCGGCGCAGCGAGCTGGGCTTGGGGCACTCGGTGTACACGCGCTCCAGCGCGTCCACCTGCTCCGGTGTGTACCGCACGTACTTGCCCGTGTCCACCTGCGGCGCCGCGCCCGGGGAGAGCTTCTCCTTGCTCCCCACCGCCGCCATCCCGGCGCCACCTGTGCTGTCGATCGCTGCTAACCGAGGAGGAGGAGGAGTACTAGGGAGAGGAGGTGCTGGAGCCACGGCCAAGGACGCCGGCGCGTCATGGCCTGCGGGTCGAGGCGCCGCCGCGAGCTCCCGTGGTTGCCATGGCGTTTGCTCGGGTTCTTGGAGTGGTTGGTGGGGTGGTGTTTGTGACTGTGGCAGTGGCACAGGGGAGGAGCGGATGGCAAGCTGTATGGCCTTGGTTTTAATACTCACTAGCTAGCAAGGAATTGTGTAGTCATCACATGAAGACTCTTCTTTTTCGAGAGGGAGATTTCTATCCCCATTTGAGTGTTCCGGCCGGTTCGCTATTAGTCTATAGTTTTTATTAAAATTTTTAAATTTTAACTATTTATGATTCAAATTATAGAAAGATATTTACTTATGATTTTAACTAGTATAGATATTAGATTTTTAATATGTACTATAATTAATTTGTAAACCCTGTTTTGAAAAAAATACTCTATTTAAAAATTAATTACTGTAGCAAAAACCAAAAGCCACTTTTAAAAACCGTATCAAACAGGCTCTTCAGTTCTTCACATGAGAATGAGACATCATTTTCTCAATTGGTGAGTTTTTTTATTGAAGCTTATGATTTATAACTGCAATATTTGAATTTTGTTCTATTTTTAAGAGATAGTATATAAAAGAAAACAGTCACATACAATTTTAACCGATACAGTTGAACTCAGTATAGTTTGTACTACAGTTTACTTGTAGACCATGCCTTAAAAAAAGTATCGTTTAACGACAAGTTATTGTAGAAATGGAAGTCAAAGCTTACGCATAAACCTAAGAGAACTCAGCTGAATTCTTCTTTTCTCTAGAGAGCTTCCGCATCTATTTTTTTATGAATGTTTTCTAGATTTCTTTGGACCATGGCATCCAGGATTTTTTTTTATCATGTTTAGCACTATTTACAACTATAATTACAAAAAATAAGTGTATGCGAACTATATTGGCAAAAATAGTATTTTTGTCATCCGATGACCGGGCAGCAGCGCTGACGCGTAGCCCTTGCCACCCCGCCACCAGACGGCACGCGGTCTACAGTCCTGTGGCCAAACGGCAGCTAGCCTGCCGCCCATAGAGGGAGACAGCAGGTGATTAAGCCAGCTAATTTTATGTGCAGCCTTTCGACGCAACATACTTGACTGTGTAACTTCTTCACAATTTTATCCATTCTGAATGTTGTTCAAAAATTTATATATTTTTGATATTTATAGGACTTGTTACATATACAAACGATCTTCAAAAATTACGAAATTTTATGTGAAGCCTCTCAACACAATCGTAATAATTATATAATTTTTTTGGAATTTTTATGTGCTCTGAAATAGACCGAAACTTTGACAAAACTCGATGCTCATTTAATTAGCATGCATGCGTGATTGCAGTTGTTTTGTAAATTAGTTCAGACTTGATTTATGGATTTAAAACCGTAGGATTTGTTGGTAATATCGTAACAAAGGGACTTCTTTTTGAAGAATTGAAAGCGAAAAGACAACGACATTTGATATTGAGAATTAAAATAGACTTCATAATAAAACTAGACATAACATGGCGTATAGGGTTTGGTTACGTGTATAAGAAACAACATCACGTATGATTGAACAAACTGAAGTACTCTTACGATACATATACGCCTTTTTCGAATGAAAATAAATTCGAGCTTCAAGAGACTAGTTCAGAATGGCCTGACTTACTACATAGACCAAAGCCATTTTCTCATCCTTGCGACATGGGCGTTAAACTCTTCGTCAGCCTCTTTAGCCTTTGCCACCATTTCTCTTTTTTTTGTCACGCTCCCTCTTGCGAGCCTCACGCTCCCTGCATGTGCACACCTCAAGATGAGCCTTCGTCTTCCGACATATACACTCGGCTTGCTCGTCGTTGCAGCGCTCCTCCTCCTGGATCTCGCAGGCCCTTTTCACATCCCGCTCTTCAAAGTCGAGAAACCACTGGTTATTTGAAGTTTATTTGAATATTTATTGAGTTTGCTTGGGTATATGCACGTGTAGACTTCAACGATTCGGAAGAACTATTTGATGACAATGCACACCCATCGTGAAGCAAGGCAAGTCACACATCTTGATTATGTCGATTTCAGATTGCAAAATAAAATTATGTTATTTTAAATATATTTTTATTCAATGTATTTCAATTATATTTTTAAAACTTAGTTGATGCCTATATATTATTACCTCCTTTGATATTAATTCCTCAATACATTGTTATCCTAGAACAAAATTCTAGTTAGTACATTAGTATGGTTAGAGAATTTTTGTAGCAAATACTTAGACATGCATAGATATAACTTCAGGTTAGGATACCATTTTCACATAAAATGGTAAACTTTTAAAAAATATTCTTAACTTTGGTGAGTTAAAAAGTCTATGAAGTACATTATGAATATTTTGTATAAGTACATGTAATAGTACAAAACATGCATCGCACGGGAGGCGATATGGCTCACCCATCTGAGACACTGCTATCTCCTCGCCGTATCTGCCTATTCGTGTGTGGCCTTGTTTTTCGTTGAGCACGAGTATGTCTTGTAGGGTACGTCAGCCGGTTCGGAGGAGGTATGGACTCTTAATTTTGAGCGACGACCGCGAGAATGAGCTTCTGTGAACAGTGACTAAGATGAGCAATGACAAACTACAAAAGGTTCGTATATATGATCGAGCGAAAAGGAAATCCGGTGCGCCGCCCAGCAAACTAAAGACTCCTTGTTGACGTGCATCACTTCGGGCGAGGAGGGACAACATGGTAACATTGACAAATGTGCAGATGAGAGAGCAGGCGAGGGGACAACACAGACGTAATTACATTAGTACGAACGAGGGAGCCACGAGGGGGACAACATAGATAGAGTGACAATTGTGCGAAGGACACAGCGCGAAAGAAAAGATAGATAGCTAAGTATCGCTAATTTAACGATTAAATTAACATAAATTAATGAGTCAAATTTGGAGCACATAAAATTCTGAAAAAAAATTGCTACGATTGTGTCGGGAGGTTTCACATAAAATTTTGTAATTTTTATAACTCGTTTGCTATATGTAATAGCTCCTACGAATATCAAAATCTTATAAATTTTTAGCAACATTCGTAGTGGATAAAATTACCAAAAAATTACACAATCAACTACATTATGTCAGAAGATTGTATATTAAAATTTGTAATTTTTTGAGCTCATTTACTATATTAAAAAATTCAAACTAATATTAAGTAAAACAAAAAAAGACAGGTGATTAAGCCGACTAATTAGCTGGCTTAATCACCTGCTGTCTCCCCATAGGACACCAGCCCCTGCTGTCTGGACATTGGACGGCAGGCAGCCTGCCGTCCGGTGGTACGGCGGCAGGTAGCCTGTCGTCCGGTGGTGCGGCGGTAAGCGACCTATCATCTGCCCGTGGGATAGAACGCGTTACCCCGTTGGTGTTGCCGTCCGCCCACCAGACATAAAAATGTTATTTCTGTCAATATGGTTTATATACAGCTATTTTTATAATTATGATTGCAAATTGTATCAAATCTGATAAAAATTTGGTATACAGGGCTTGTACCAGGTTCCTTGTAGAGAGTATATGAGAAGGTGTTGTATACAAAAAGAGAGAGGAGATAATAACATGGCAGAGAGCACTTATTTAGTTATTTGAACAGTTTCTCAGTGTAAAAGTATATATTTCTTGTGGTAATATAACATCAATAGGATGGCTCACAAAAACGAAATTTGCATGTATCTGAACAGAGTTTGCACTTGCAATAATACCTTCTCTTTTTTTAGGTTTAGAGGGTGCTTAGAATGATGATAGCTTATCATTTTTTCACTGTAGTTAGTTTATTTTTTATTATAGCTAAAGTGTCTTATTTAGCGTAATTAAATTTAAAAAAATAAAAATAAAAAGATTAACTCATCACGAATAATATAAAAGAGTATAAAAAGATAAAAAAAAACCCTAAAAATAAAAAATTTAGAAAAAAAAAATAAAATTAAAAAATAGTGAAATAAAACCGGAAGTTATCATCAAAACATATAGGGTTTATATAGCTGCACTGTCCAAAACAGAAAGGTTTTGGTAGAGTTCACATGATAAGTGACAGCTCTAAACAGTGTAAAGTTCTCTCAAAAAGAGATTCTTTAGGCGTGGAGGGAAGTATTTTTTTTTTGCCAGTACTTTTTAGAAGTCTGTGTGAGCATCACTATTTTTTTTTAAGTTTTCGATAGGAGCATGTTTCTATTCTTTTCAAGAGTGTGGCTCTTTATATAAAAATACTAGTGTTAGTGTGATAGTGTCTCTCAATGATGCAGCTGGCCTGCTACTAGTGTCTGCTCGGCTCAGCTCAGCCTAAGGACCCAATGCTTTCAAAGTTTTTTTTTGAACCATCTTTCTGCTTTCAGAAAAAATAAAAATGGTAAAAACAGGTAGATTGACAGCTTTAGCACTCGTTTTTCTCATGAAAAAGAAAAAAAATGCTGGTATAAAGTAGTCAAAATAAAATGTTTGTACAAAGTAGCCTAACTGAAACAATGAGCAAAAACTGAATTTCAGCAGAATGGAGAGACATTGGTCTTTTTTTTTTAGAATGGAGGCAGAGATCAGTTGTACTACTCCAGTCCGTTAGGGCTAAGGCAAGGGTGGATTTGGCATGGGCTTCAGTCCGTTAGGGCTAAGACAAGGGTTGATTTGGGCCCATAGCGATATGGGCTTCAGTCCGTTAGGGCTAAGACATGGATTTGGGTGCATAGCGACATGGGCTTCAGTTTGAAGTGTGAAAAAATTACTAGTGTATAGGCTAGATAATTTTAATTCAGTTCAGGGTATAAATCATATAATTCAGCCCATATTTTTCTAGTATCTAGCATTCTTCCATCAAATTCAGCTCAAGACTTGGTGCAATTCTAGATCCGCCACTGGGCTAAGGACTATGTGACTCATACGAAGGAGGATTAGTCCCATATTGTTTGTCTAATATAAGTTATAATAGTATATAATGCATATTGGGTCATAACATAGCACCTCCAGATTAACCTATTTACACGAAGCGAGGACGAAAGTGTAAATGATGTGCTATGCATGTGTAGGCCTGTCTCACAGTGGGCTGGGCTTTGAGCGGATTTTGGGCTAGAAAGTTATAGATGGTATCAGAGCATCAACATTCGTTGCATGAGGTGTGTGGGACAGGGGCATGAGCATATAGCGCATGGTGCGTATGGGTTCAGAGTAGACACACGGTATGACATATGCAGACGACATCAGAGCATCAATCTTCACCGCACGGGTCGTGCGCACATGGCATGTATAGGTCCAGAGTGGACACACAACATAGCATATGCGCCAGCACTAGATAGATAGACATGCACCGAGGGGTGGTTCTGGGCATTTACCGTGTATATGGTGTGCTGCTGAGGGTGTCAGCCCTTAAGGGGATAAATATAATACCCCAGCCTGTTAATGTGAAGATTCATATAGCCTATATGGAGTAGTGGTGGGATTAGCGAGATTCATATAGCCTATGTAGAGTGGTGGTGAGATTACCCCATAATACTTGTCTAATATGAGTTGTAAAGTTTAAATGTAGCACTTTTAAGATAATCTTATATGATCTGATTCCAGATATAGCCTAGTTCGTCGTTTATGTTGAAGCATTTACCCCCCAACCCCCAGAAGCTGGAGGTCCATCTGTAATCCGCTAATGCTATCGTCTTAATTAAGGACGGTTGTGCTCTATTATTCCGTGACTTGTGTGAGTTCTTCTGTCTATGAGTGACAAACTGACAGTGAGTCTATCTAGCTGTGGAGAACTTTAAACAAGTTCACTTGTTGGTTGTTGTTGACTTGTTGCACTTATATAGTTGCATTGTTGTCTGTTAGTCTTGCATAAGGGCTGGTTGCATATGTGGATATGCCGTTGAAATGTCGAATCTCCATACGCTATAGTATATTATTACCTCGCTTATCGTTCACAATTCATATTATTTTTGTAAATATAGTATTTATCGATATCATATCAAAATAAATTAGAATTTATCGACACCTAACTGTATTTTCAAAAATACTATATTTTACCAAAATAATCATTCTGTATTTACCATATATATGGTACATACCAAACTGATTTCCCGAACTGAACACACAGGCCTAGTAACGATACTCTTAGAACAAACTAATGATACACTAATGGAACAATATGTTTTATGGGCATGAAAAGTGGTGGCCACAGAAAATCCGAGGTGTAGCTTGGCTCTTCCGGTCCCAGGGTGCCACTAGCCCGTACACTAGAGTTGAGGTAGGGGCTACGTGGACTCGGGTTGACCGATACGTGAACCGTACGATTCAGCCCGTTAGATCCGAACGGCTGCGATTCGGCCGCATAAGAAGATTTAATAGCCCCGCCACCTTTTGGAGGCGATTCGTCCTCAGCAACGGCGGATCTTGGCAACGATCTCTTTTGTCCCCTTCCTCTTTACAGCCTTCATTGTTCTCTCTCCTTCCTCCCCGCATCTGAAGTCCAAATTTAAAGGGTAATGAATGAACTCTTTCTTTTCAACTTGTAGTTTATATATTATACTTTTTTTAAAAAAAATAAATAAAATAGTTTCGTTATTATTATTTTGAAATAGTTTATTAGAACAGTTTTTTTTACAGTTTGTCCATATTTGATTTGTTTATGGAAGCTTTTGCACTAGGACAAAAGTCGTTTGTTGCAGTTGAAAAAAACGCATAATATGTCTAAATTTCAAGGTACTGTAATGTCACTGTTCATGTGTTGATGTGAGTTTGAACTGCATACATGCATACATGGCATATACCTGGCCTGTTTAGGATCAGGCTTAGCTGATGTGTGTAATCTTTTTAGCTATACTTATGGATTTTGGTCTAGTGTAAGTGTTTATACGAACAAACTAAATACCAATAAATCGATAAATTATTTCAAAAAAATATTCCAATAAATCGTTTTAAAATCATATGGGAGAAGCCCATTCATTTATTTGCAGGAACACGGAAGCATAGGATGGAAAGAACGGTCCGATTTCGATTCGATCCCAGTACTACAATGCATTACTGAAGCATGCATGAACGGACGAACACTAGTAGATAGCTAGCTCTTAGCTTAGATAGCTACCTGCATAATGCATATAAACGCTCCTGATCCATCGATCACCCGATTGCATGAATTCGTGATCGATCGTACGGTTAACTGGAGTCCAGCACGTTGGAACCACCTAACCTGAGTGGCTGGTATCCACCACCGTCTACAGATGTGACAAGCTGGTCGATTCGATCCCCAAAAGCGCTACTGTGGCACGGAGATGTAAACAAGATCCATCTTACAACCGTGGACAACATATCACTGGTTCTTTTAGGCTTTGTCCTTCTGGTCGAAACAAACACGAGTGTTTTTTTTTTGTTGAGACGTATTCTTTAAACAATTTTCTAAGTCAAAAACTGCCCATAATATTCGCTCTTCTCTATATCTGGCCGCATCGATCAAGGCTAGTTTTGTTGCTCTTGTTAAAGCGTAACCGTGCGCATACCAGAACGGCACGATTATAAATCATATTTAGACTTATGCTCGATCTATGAGTCAGCACAATACGATCCATTTATTTGTTATATCTATACGGACCGTGTTTAAATGGACCTAGACAGACCCAGCACGGCCAGAGGTCAGGGCTGTGCTGGAGTCAGGGGGAGTAGGTATGACAATAGTGAAGCAGAACGGTGTATAGGCTCGGTATGGGAACAGGATGTGTTCAAAGCTCGAGCGCGTTAATTGCTCACAGGAAAAGCAAGGAAAAATTAAGGCTGGTGCTAGTACTAGCACCCGATAAGCTTGACCGTTCATGGCATGGCCTCCACAGCTAGAGCTTAGCTAATAGCGCAGGCAGCAGGATTCCAGGAAGCAGCAGCAATGCAGGCCACGCGCGCTCTGATCCGATGGCATCGTAATGTCGCTGCCGCGCCGCGTGACTTGAATTCTCTTGCCGCTAGCTTAGCTGCATGGCAATGGCGACGCCGATGCCATGGCACAGCGTGAGGATGGCGTCGGAGGCAGCAGCGAGCAGGACTGTGTGTGGCAGTGCGAGACAGAGCGAGCTCTTAAGGCCATGGCTAATGGCTCTGGGTTTCCTGCATCTGCCTGCCTGCCTGCCTGCAGAAGGACTAGTAGTATGCATGCTAGTATTGTTGAATGCGCTGCAAACTTCCAACCCTTTTGCCTCCCCTGCTGCCTGCTGATAGCCAGCAGAAGAGGGGGTATAGAGTGCTAGCTGCTCAGCTTGCATTGCATGGTCGCTGCTAGCTGATCCCATCAAATGGCAATGCAAATGCGAGATTGCGATGCACCCCGGCCCGTCCATATGCATTGCTTGTGCCCATTCCGTTGGGTTCATGAGTTATATATATATATATGGTACTATTTATATCTATAATTACAAAAATAATATTATATATACCATATTTACAAAATAATATTTTTTTGCCACTCGGTGGCCCGACGGGGACACCGTAGAGCCGACGTGTGCGCCGGTCACCTGCCGCTTTACCACCAGACGGTAGCTGCCTACCTTAGTCGGCTTAATTACATGCCTTAATTTTTTTTTATATACTGTTTGTTTGAATTTTTAAATATAGCAAATGAGCTTGAAAAAATATGAATTTTATGTGCAGCTTCTCGACACAAAGTACTTGACTGTGTAACTTTTTGGTAATTTTATCCACTGTTAATGTTGTTCAAAAATTTATACGATTATCCGATGGTGGGGCGATAGGCCCTTGGCCGCCCACAGCCAGGCGACAGGTCACATGTGTCACCCCTGCCACTTCGCTGCCCTAGCACCAGGCGGGTGAAACGTCATTTTTGCTAGTACGGTGTGCATACGGCTATTTCTGTAATTACGAGTTGCAACAGTACCATATATACCAAAAATTCTGGATTCATTCATGTGGCAGAAATTTTGTTGTGTAATGGTGGCACCATGGGTTTGTGTAACAAGCTAATAAGGCACTGACATGTGGCACGGAGCACTGTAGCACAAAGAATTACAGCGGAATCTAGAAATTTCGCTATAGTATGTGCTACAGTGTTTCTTGCAACGTGTCAGCATCCTGTTGGTTAGTTACACAGATTAGTTTTTATCACCGTTACACAATAAAATTTTTCCACGAGCACGACATACACGGCGGGGCGGCTCGACTACACGGCCACACCTCTTGGCCTTGGCCCCTGATCCCGCTTTTCCAACCAGCCAACGCTACTCGAATCCAACTGTTTTTATGCAAAATTCATGTGTTAACTCCAGATATATGTATGCCCATACTTTCGATTTAATTGCTTCTTTACCTGGATTTTTTAAAAACTCTTTTTCCTAGTTACCATCGCAACCAGGAGCACATCTCCACAGAAACATGCACATCTTTACCTGGATTCATTTGTCCACATTTGGAAAAATTCTCGCGTTGGCACAGGGCTGAGAGAAAATGCATACTAGTTACCGTCGCAACCAGGAGCACATCTCTACAGAAACATCTACTTCTGTAAATTTTTCTAGGGAATTTTTTTTGTCATATCAATGAATAAATGAGTTGTTTAGAAAAAATATCCCAGGAACATATCATGTGTGTTGCTTCAGGCCCTTTTTTTTTGATGCGGCCGATAATTTTTGTCCATGTTTTTTAAAACTACAACGAACGGTAGAGACTCTGATGCAAAAGATGCATACGGTTTTAAGCTCAAGAAATCGTTGGGAGAATTTGCTTTAAAAACCTGGATAAAGGCAGAGATGTACGATCAACAGCCTGTCCTTAGGTTCTTTTGAACAGTTCAGTCGGAAAGCGAACGGCCCAGATTGATTGATCGCTACAGTATGTCCACTATAATAAAATTGCTGCTATTGATGGGATCCCCACGATATATATAGAATTAATGCCACTTTGATGCAGTGAAATCGCTCCAGCCAGTAATTTTGCCATACACCTGGAGACCACGGTACCATCCATATACCAAAGACGAGGATTCTCGGCCTCCGTCATATACCACGTAGCGATTTTTCAAAAAAGGCCTCTGTATTTATGTATTTACATATTGGTCATTAGTTATTTTTTTGAAAAGATCCCTACAACCTTGGTTTTTTTATGAAAATCCCATCTATTCCTCCGAAATTATGTCTAGGTCCTTAGTTTTTTCATGATGACCTATTCTTTTGCTGGATAATACCTTACGATTTCTTTAAAATTACATAAAGGTCCTTTTTTACGCCGCTTTGATGCGGTTAAATTGCTCCGGCCAGTAATTTTGCCATGCACCTGGGAACCACGGTATACCACCTATGTCCAATACTGAAGCAAGGCAGGCAGACGATGCGACTCCACCTACACCAAGAAAACTACTAGCAATTAACTGGCTGTTCTGACATAGTTACCGAGGCAAGCAGGCATGGGATGGTTCGCTGTTGTGTTTCCATTGGAGGCAGGAGATCGAGCAGGTTAATTTTGATTATCCTTTGTACTAGCACTCTCCTAGCTAAACACCCAGAGATCGATGGCATGGGCTAGCTGTTGGCTGTTCCAATGTAGAGAGTAATGATCCTTGCAAGCTGGTCTCGTTACATCATAATTAGGCCGCGCTTAAGCGTGCAGCAGCTGCAGCGCACATTTGGTAGCCTAGTTAGAACAGCCAGTTCATTCTGAGCAATTCTGCAGTACTCCTAGGTACTTAAGAACAGCCATTGGACATATGTAGATCTCTCGTCTCTCTAACATGCATCAACCTAAATTTCATTTCATGCTTAACAATCTAATTAAAGGCTCCAGACCACTGTCGGAGAACAGAAGCAGTCAAACTGCTCACTTTGTGTGTGTGTGCAGTCAAACTACTTACTGTAGCGTCAGCCATAATCTTTGCTTGGGAGTAAAAGAAAGATAGGAGGGCAGGAATGGCTGGGGATGTTGTTGCAGTGTGCTATGCTTGTGCTGTTCCTCTGCCTCTTCCCTGTCTTGTGTTGGATTCCCTTTGGGAGGAGTGTAGCAGCAGCAGCAGCAGCATGTCGTACTACTGTACTCTGTAGGAGTACGTGTGTGCGCTGCTGCGGGCACATATACAGTCTAAGGCCGCGGGTCCAGAGCAGAGATGTGCGTCGTCGTCGTCAGGCTTTGCTACAGCCACAGGAGTCAGCGCGCAGCGCACGCCAAGGCGCAGGCCTCATCGCAGTCTGCAGCCTTTGCAATTCCTCCCCCCTCCGATTTCTACCTAGCTGTATAAGCCCTGGCTTTACTGAATATCCGAGCGGATTGCTATGAACACATGTATGGTTTTATCTGTAGCATTTCTCTCAAGGCTTGCGTTCTGCGTGTGGATTAAAGCGTGAGAGGTTTCTCTGAACTGAATTTTTACGGGTATTTTGTTGATAGTGTTAGTGTGTGATGTTATTTTTCCCATTTAGGGTGGTTTTCAGTCCCATTCTTTCCTGCTCTTCCTGTGGTGGTGCTTGTCGGAATGTCAGTATGCAGCTCGTGGACCACTTGGCGAGAGGAATATTTGGATGCAGGGCATCATGATACTTTTTCTATGGGGTTGTGTTCGATTTCTGCTTGTGTCTGTTCAGTTCTATGATGGATGGGAACAGTAACAACTAACAAATAAGCCAAAATTTATTTTTTTTAGGATTATAAGCCGAATTTATAACCTCCAAGTGCTGTTCTTCTGCTCTTACAATCCAAATCCAGTGTGCATTGCAATTGAGACTAGAATGAAAAAAAATGTATGACATGTGGCTCTAGTATGCCATCTGGGACCGACAAATTCCTAGATCAAATGAAGAAGAAAAATCAATACTTTTTAGAGCCTCAAGTGCCAAATGGGGTTAATTAGTGGGGCTCCTTGGGATATGATAGTTTTATTAGCACATTGCAATGGAGCACTAAGGGTGCCCTAGCGTTAGGGGCAAAGCATGCATGAGTGAGAAAATGGTCACATAAGGAGTGGGTAAATAAAAGACTTGCATCTTTGCATGGGGCTTTGGCAATGTGCCTTGCGGTCAAAGGGATGCACTGGCTCCACAAATGCAGGCTTCATTTCATGATCACCAAAAGAAAGGGAAAAAGATTTCGGCGAGAAAATGCGTGTAAAGTAAAAAAAAATTGAGGCGTTAAAAAGAAACATGAGGTCGAAAATGATAGGTTCATCTATGTTTAATGTATTCTAAAATTGATCTATAAAATGTTGTTCATCGAAGGGTCGTTAGAGAGTTTTACTCTGAAATTACCTGTTATCCTGAAGATATCGGATTTTGAACAGTGTTTTTACTCTACTGTAACTGTTCCTGTATCTGTAGGTTACTCACCTGTGCAAAATTTTGGCACATCTTTACACAGGCGAGGTAACTGATGCTCCAAGAATGGTACTAGTGTCTTTCTTGTCAGATACCTGCAATCTTTGGAAATTCAATTCAAATCTGAAATATTTTCTATTTCTACACAAACAAGGTCCATCAGCTCCTGTACCTCTCAGTCTATAAATTGATTCACAAATAAGCTTACAATGTTCCATCTTTGGGCACTTACATCAGCACATTAAAAAAAATTCCCACAAGATCTATCCTTGCATCAAGGAGGATCTAGGATAAACAACTGAAAGGAAAGTGCTCTCTAAGATCCTCTCCTCATCAGGTTTCCTCACTGAAGAAACTTGCAATCTTCCATCTCTGTACAGTGTACACTCATATCCGCAAAAGGTGATGGATGTACATTCAAATGCACCTCCAAAATGTCAAACATTATCCATAGACCATGATTTGTTCTTGCCTCAGTACCTCACACAAAAGATTGCTTGGAACAGAGAAGGCCAAGGATGAAATAATTTCAGGGAAAGTGCTATATGCCTTGTTGCTTCACAATGGCAGGCAGGTAAAAGCTGATGGATGCAAGATCCTGCATTTAAACACCTGGTGCAGTTAATGGCATTACTCATTAGATGTATGGAGTGGATGGAGGCAGTTCAAGTGCCTATGTTGGGTTTGAAATGGCAAACTTATGGTTTGAGATTTCTGCTGCATGACCGACACAGTGCATTCAATTGGTTGTCGTTGTTGCATACTCCATATACACCCAGAGTACTAGGAGTTGAATCCATTGTTTATACACTTATGATGGTACTAACAACCTGTGATTTAGAGTGTAGGATAGATTCATGATCAAGACATGCAGGCCATTCATTGACTTCAGTTCAACTGCTTAACCACCAATTGGTGTGTGTAACATTCAGATATCACTCTCATTTTTGAGAACTCGTTACTTTTGGATGGTCAGCTTTTGTTAGAGGGTAACAAAGGAGAGGCTACTGGCTGAGTGGAATAAAAATAGTAAAAAAGGCAACGCATTTCTGCCTCTTGCAACATTACAAACATAGCCTTTCAAATCCAGAGCAAAAGCAATTTGTCAAGATCATGCAGCCAGATGGCAATCACATTTCAGTGTTTTTTGATCACGCACATCTAGCTAGTGGTGTACTATCACAGCCTTAACCCCCTAAAAACTCTAGCAGGACCCTAATTTGTCCTAAAAGCCACTTTCTTGGCATAAAGATAGGGAGGCACCAACCATCACTTGCCAATAAAATTCTTTTTCCCCTCTCTCTCTCACTCTCATCTTCCCTTTCTTTTCTTTTTCTTTCTCTTCCATGGGTGACAAGTGAGAGTGTTGGCCACCTATCTCCCTTCACTCCCAAGCTTGTCATTGTCTTTATGCATTCATAAAGAGAGGGATAAGAGAGAGAGAGTGTGTGCGTGTATGTTGAAGCTTGAGAGAGAGAGAGAACAAAAGCACCATACTTTTTACATTCATGAGGGCATGCATTCTAGTTTTTCTAAGCACCATAGTTTTTTTAGGCTTACGGCTTCCCCCGAACAAACAAATGAGATTGTTTCTTTGCAACCTTTTCAAAGTGGTTTACCGAGAATCAGGATAGTCTTTTCGAAGCATCTTATCGACTTATCAGTAGTTGGTTCGTTCGCACAAACACTCACTCTAGAGACAAAAATCATCAGCCACAGCCGAAAAGAACATACCCAAAAAGATCATGCTTTTTGTGCTTTTCATAACCCATTCTTGCAACATTTCTTTCTCTCCCCTTTGCCTTTCATAGTTGGGGACAATCATACATGCTCTTCTCAGTACTAAACATACTCCTATGTTATGTCGCTTTTACATATGCTTGCAATGGAGTATCAAGGAGCAGAAGGACCAAAGCCACAAGAACACCAGAGAATGGTAGTATCCTTTAACTCCCCCAATCTTGTAAAATTTGACATGACTTTGAGTGAGTTTAGTGTCTGTACTTACATACAGATGATGCATAGCTACTTAATTATCTACACATACATACCATGATACCAACTAGTTTAATCTGCCAACTTTGGTAGAAGTTCTATTATACCATTAGTATATGCACTAATTGTGAGTTGTTTGGTTTCATTGTTTTCAACCAAATCAATACACATGGAGTACTGAGATTGTTGGGATTGTAGGTACAATGCAAGAACATGGCAAGCACACAAGGGAGGGGAAAAAAAGGAATGTCCTTTATAATCCCATGCATGCAGCAAGAAAAGAACAAGAATAGCAACTACTACCAACCATAACAACACAATTAATGGGTCATGATGGATTTTGGGAGAGGGTGGGGGGTCAATGGGCCTAAAGGGTCTGTCTGTCTTATACCAATGTGTTGTGTGCCCCTGCTTGCCTTGTCCCCCTGCCATTACCATGATAAGGGATCATGTCGCTTTTCCCATGCCTCTCCATGGCCATCTCTCTCTGTCTCTGTCCTTGCTTCCTTCCTTGAAAACAATTCTATGAAAAAAATCAAACGAGAGTAGAGGAGAGAGATGCATGGTGTAGTACAACACTACTCTTGGGGGAGGCATGCATGGGGCCTGGCTTTGTAGTGCAAGCAAAGCATGTCAAGAATCCCTTTCACTATTCCTTGGGGAGCTCATGTATCCTTTTCTTTTCTTTTTAGAGTGTCATCAATGTTAGAGTAGGCATATTCTTTTTGTATTTACGTATATATGTAGGATTGTCTTTACATATAATCACTTGTACTCTCTATATACATTGCCTATAAGGCCTCCTGAATGTATGCACAATATTTATAACATGGTATCATAGCTAGGGCATTAACTCTAGTTTTTCCGTTGCCATACCACCACCACTGCCGCAGTCAAAGGCCGCCGCCGATCGGGTCGCCCCTGTTGCCCCCCGAGGACGCTATCGCCCGAGGAAGTCACCTTCGCCTGAGGACGCCGCTGACTGCACCGCCCAAACATCTAGTCGACTGCGATCTGGACACCTCATGCGGATCCAGCTGTCTCCCATGTGGCACCACCTCCCCGTTCAGCCGCCCCTAGGGCCGCCTCGAGGCCCATCACCGTCGATGAGCTCCGCTGCCACCGTTCATGTCGCCGCAACTTTTGGTAGTCGTGCCTCGTCTATGCGAATAGGAACCAAATCGGTTTGATTTGGTTTCTATAAAAAACAAAGGCTTTCCAAAAAAAGAAAAGGAAAATGCCTACTCTAATACCCTCTCAAACTCATAGTGGATCATATATTGAGTTTAGAGAGAAAATACATATGTTACACCCTAGTCTGTGGCTTCATAAAGAAGTCAGCAATCTGTAAGTTTGAAGGCACAAACTGTAGAGTAAGCACTCCCTTTTGTACCTGTGAGTGAGTGTATGAATCATCCATGCTCATGTACTTGGTGAGCGCTCATGCTTCCTTTGGTCATGGGCAATATTGATAGCACTTGTACTGTCTGACAAAAGAGTTATAGGTCTCATCACAGGTACGCCAAAATTTGTAAGTAGTCACTTCAAACAAGTAACATTTGCTATCACTACGGTCATAGCTCTCAACTCAGTCTCCGTACTTGAACGAGAAACTGTAGTCTAATTCTTTGTCTTCTAGGTAATTAGGGATGAGCCAAGAAAAATACAGTAAGTAGAAAAGAACAACAATAATAAGAATCACTAACTCAGGTCGCATCAAAGTACACCTAAAGTTGTAGAGAGTTAGAGCTAGGGAAGAACAAACAATGAGAAATAGTTCTACTTAAGTAGCGAAGAATACGAAGAAGGTGATTGTAGTGAAGGTGGATAGGACGAGCCATGAACTGACTCAAGATATGAATTATATAAGCAATATCAGGATGAGTACTCACAAGATATACCAGATTTTGAACAAGATGACGATAACGAGTTGAATCATCGAGAAGATCACCATCATGAAGTTAAAGAGAAAGCTCCATAAGAGTCAACGGTGTGAGTGTCAGTTAGACCAATGGGATCAAGAAAATCTATAGTGAGATCAACTTAATTTCCAAAGCAAATGCATGCAAACTTAGGCCAATGCAAGAAGAATAATTAGAATCCAAAACCGGTCTTCATCAAGGTGCCTTTTTTATCTGAAGAGATTGATCAATCAAGCTGAATATGCATGGGAGCATGATTAAAGATTGACAAAAAATGTGTATGCGTACGTAATTGCATTCAAGGATACATGATTATTGTCGGTAAGTACATACACTACTTCCATAGATTCTGCATTGCACATATACATACGTTGTGCTGTTGCCTTCATGCATGCCTCACTCATAATTCTTTTCAGAAGAGGGCCCAATTAACCATTCCTCATTCGCTTTCCGATTAATTTGCTCCCATGTTCATATATTAATCTCTCTCACACACACACATATATGCATGTTTATGTGTGTGTTTGAGAGGAGATCCATGTGAGGTTGCTTTCTTAGTAACTTGTGGGCTAAGGGAGAAGTACGGTGACGTGGCAGTGTGTGTCTTGCCTTTTGGTAGGCACCTGATATAATCACAGAGTGCTGCCTAAGATAATCACCGTGGGTCAGTCATGTCTGCAAAATTTCCAATTGCAAAAGGAAGATGCATGCAAGCTTTGGTTCAGATTTTCAGAAAAGCTTAGCCTAGATTTTTTTGGGCTTTATATTTATGGCTTTTGGTTTTTATTATAGTAACTATTTTTCAAACGATACATCTTTTCAAGGTAGGGCCTGCAAGTCAATTGGAGTAGACACCGTACCGACTTTAGTTATACCGGCCAAAATCACATGCAACCGTCTCTCTCTTCATATCCTCTCTCGCAAACAGTTAGAATTCAAAAGTCATAAACCATAACCTAAAAGAACATACCTATATGCTAGAAGTTGCTAGATCTATGCACTAAGCTCAGAACTTTGCTCCTCAATTTCGCAAAAGAAAATTGCTTAAATTCTCAAAGCTGCCAGTCTGTAGTATGTTTGTTTAAGAGCGCCCCCCCCCCCCCACCCGGGGGGCGCCCGGGGCCCTCAGTGAAGAAAGTGTGCTGGTGCGAGAAAGGATGCAAGTATGCTTCAGCGTTCTCGAGGAAGTCTAGTATATTCTTCTTGGTAATGGTTGTTAAGTAACATCATCTCGAGGGAAGTATGATTCAATGCTCATGTGGTGGCAGTATGACGGAGTTGCCATGCCCAAATTGAATAGGCCCTTGAAGGCCTGCCCATCTCAGCTCCAGGTATGCTCATGGTCTCTGAAAATCATCAGGCAACACGATGGAGAATATACATCACAGATGAAGACATCATATCAGGAGGCCGAAGACATGCTCCAAATCATGCAGTGCAAAACAGCATCCAACCAAACATGAGAGTAACATTTTGCAGTGAATGCATGAAGAGCAAACAAAGCTCCAGGTACAGAAATTAGGTATCCTACATTAAGGTTTATTGTCATGAACATACACATAGCCAATGTTTATTCTCTGCACCACAAATGATGACGAAGCAAGATAGCAAGAGAAATCTGTTGTACAATGGGCAAATATACTCTCAAGGATGCAAGACTTTCTGAAGAAGTGCAGCTATCCCCGGGACAAAGTACAACACACAAAACTACTCATTGTACAGAAGGAAAACAAACGGAGCGGACTGAACCAATGCTGAAAAATCAGTTGACTCATCTATTCCCTATACCGCGCATATATCCTACAACATCCACTGACACCATTCTTTCTTGCTCACTAACATGTACTGTACAAAACTGTTGGCATGTCTCCGTCAGGTGGTGGGTTTTTGACATCTCATTCACGATTGCCTGTCTGATTAGCTGAAGATGCACCTTTGAGAGATGGGTAGGTAGACAGTTGGCCACTGTTGTGGGGCGCAACTCCGTTCTGTGTTCCTTTGGAACTGGAATCAGAATGTTCTTCCTTGTCATCTGACTTTGAATTAAGAAATCGGCCTCCAGCTCCTCTGGCCCTTTTCAAGGCATGTTGATGTCGTGACTCATGGAGATACGGCTTCACAGTGCAGATGTATGTAAAATATCGTAAGATACAAAAAATGGATAAAAAGAATTTCACAGTCATAAGAAATAAATACATTCCAGATATTATTGTTTGACGTGCTACCCAAGATTGAGAAACACTTCTAAGCAACTTGCAAACAAGAACATCAGAAAGGCAGAAATCTCTGTTGAGAGTAAGAGCATATGCAGATCCAAGTAGCAATTGCAATTTATCTTTTTTTTAAAATGATGATACTCAACTAACAAATTCAAATCGATCCAGCTTAGAAACAAATTTCCAGATGAAAACAGAAAGCAGTAAACCAGCTTTCTTCCATAATAAAAAAAGTGGAATCCAATCTGTATTCCTAAATCCTTGCTGCTTTTATGACAACTTGATAAGCAACACCCACATAGACATTGAAAACTTGTTTTGAAATACATACATGATAGATGATTGGAATGACATTCACCCTCAAATTTATATTACAATGGGAAGCAGATCGATCTTCAAGTGGAAGTAGGGTATATAGATTGGAGAATTCACTTGACTATAATGAAGCATCAGGAACAGAAACAGTTGATAAACATTTCAAGTCATGTGGCAATGTAGAAGGTGCTTACGAAATTTACCTTACGGCCCTTGACAAGTTTCTTTTCTGATTCAGCTTTAGCTCGAGATTGACGACGCCGTAATATGGCATTATATTGCTTTGCATTTACATACACTGGCTCTTCAATCGCATCTGTAGGCAATGGGAATCCGGTCGGATGCATTCCGACCAATGGTGGATGCATCTGAAAAACGCAGCAATTTAATAAACTCAAACATACAAGTATAAAGAAAGGGTTACAATAGCACATGAAGGTACAGAATTATGCAAAGTTGCTTTTTGACTGGCAAGGCATCAGAGAATAGGCAATGTAGCAACATTATATTGACCTGCCCTCCCAAGGTACACTTTTATATTCAGCTATATTTTGTACGTAAGAGCTTACAGTAGGCTGTCCACCATAAGCTGCATAAAGGCTTCCATAGTATGGATCAATATTTGGGTAAGCGATTTGACCCTGCCACGCACAAAACATGAAATTAGCCAACACACGTTACAGCATAGTTCTTGAAATTATGAATGAATTTTGCTGAAAACCGTAACAAAGAAACAATTGAAAGAAAAAATGCAACAATCTGTCCGGCGAACGTCTAGGAAACTGCTGATTAGAAGATACATAGGAAGGGTTATTTCGTTTAACACATTGATTGCTAGACATGGTTTAACAATAATCAGTTGCTTTGAACAAAAGAACAATTTAGCACAATTAAAAAATATTCGCACTAGTGCCAGAGAGGAATCGGCAAAAAAAAAAAGGGAAGCAGAAAAGAAGAAAGAATGCACCAACAAAACACATGTGAGGTAACACTTCATGACTCCAAAAAGGGTGAAAAAAACATACATTTGGATACAGAAAAAAAACAAGAAACTGATGCCACCCAGGAGAGGTTTCCAATGAAGAAATTTTGCTAGTCCAAGGCTCAAATGTGATGGAGAACCAGGAAAAGTATACATTTGATGACAGTTTGAGAACGAAAGGTGACATAGCAGAGAATATACCATAGGATATAATCGCTATGGTTAGTTACAAATAGTCTGCATTAAAGTGGGAAATATTTCAGAATCCACTTCAACAACAGGGAAATGATGTTAGCCTTTTTTTTTTCTCGAACACGAAATGATGTTAGCCTATCCTTAACACTTTGTTAGGAGTTTTTCTCTCAATATGTTCTGTTAGTATTAGTTTTGAAGAAGTGGTTGAAGCAGGAAAGATGAAACACTTGAATTGATTATATGGAACACACAAAAATCACAAAAGTATGATGCAGATGGCCATCAAGATGATGCTAGTAGTTGAACGGTAACAGGTAATCAGGCCCTAAAATCTAAATCCAAACCTGAATTTCCATAGTGAATAGTGATTCTGTAAGACTATAACACATCTCATATTTCACTATGACCGAAAATTTCTCCTTAGACATAGCTCAATGGAAAAAACTGCAAATTGAGAAAAATATAGTAGTACTACTATTTATCAATAACTAAATATGAAAAGTTACAGCATTGTACCATTGCATGGCCCACTTCGTGAGGGGCATAGGGTGTCACATAGTCTCCCGATGTTGTTGACACCATTGTCTGACTACCTGAACTATTAGCTGGGGCTTCTTGCTGGTCCTCGGATTCAGCTTGCTTCTGCTGTTGCTGTTGCTCATCAGTTCTATGGTCGCCTGCATAGGAAAGCACATGAAAAATGAGAATCACATACTTGATTTAAATGCCCTTATCTGTCTAAAAAAATGAAATAAATGATTTGTATGGACCAGCACTTGTCATGTGACTAACAAGTAACAACATGTATTTCATGAACAATTTAACATTTCTGACATGGTAGCAATTGATATAAACGCTGCAGGGAGCATTCACCGATCACCATAATCCCACCAGATATAAAACCTGTCTGCCAGCACCAGGCTGCAGATGGTAGTCTGGTACACCGTAGCACGGTGCAAAACCAAAATAAAGAAAATCCCTAGTTTCTTCAATGAAAGCTACTTATGTTGTCTGGGAAAATTCTAAAAGCAGTAGTATGCTCTAAACCCTGATTCTAGCTCAGCTGCCTGCATAAACGCATTATTTGAGTCATTTGTATAGTGGATGAATAGATGGTACGGTATACCCATTATTGCCAATTAGTTGTTGGCACAAATGCCATTGTTTGCTTGGATCAATCCAGGGGCGGAGCTAGTCACGGCCCAAGCCTCGGGGTGGGCCAGCTATTCTTGGGCTGAATTTGTATTTTTGGTGATTTTTCAAGAGAATTTTAATGGGCCTTTGATCCTAGGTCTCGGGCTATAGCCTACCTAGCCTAAGGCCCAGATCCGCCACTGGATTAATCCCTAATTGTAATACATACACTCCATTAGAATTCACAACACACCCAAAGGTGGGATTTGTTCCAAGTAAATCTCTAACTTCATGTATCCTAAGAAACATCTTGGTTCAGTTACAATTCCCAATCAAACACTGCCCTAGTGTTACAGTAAAAATTAAAATGCTAAAAGCATTGGAGAAAGAAGCACACCTGAAACATCATGGACTACAGAAGTCATGGTTTGTTGTTTTTCCCAGGCAACGCACAACCAGGATCAAGCTCAGAGAAAAGCTGCACTTGCTAGCACATCATTCCATTTGCTTCGAGAATATTTTACCTTAAAATCTTGTAGGAAGCACACCAATAACTTCTCTGAATCGAAGTGCAAAGTGTGTCCTGAAATGCCAGAGAACAGGTTTTAAAATTGAGCTTTTGACAAGACCGCACCACACTTTTCGGCAAGGAGCAACAATGATGTGTCAGCGAGATCATAAAATTGCTAAGCTAAACCACAGCAGCGAAGGAAATTGACAGGAACAATTCGAACAGATACAGGTGAGAAACCCTCCTACAGTACAAGGTAATATAGAGTTTTCAGCCTCCAAAGTTAACAAACTGTATCTATGTAGCTCTGTCGGTGGAATCATCCGCAACTGCCAACAACAAAAAAAAAAAAAAAGCTTGTGCAAAAATTCTGTATAACGAAGTCTAGAGACATACCACACCAGAATTCACAGCTCCAAGACTACTCGCTATCTGCAGCGCGCCGCCTGTCACAAACACTTGGTTACACTAGCAGCACGCGCGCAAGAATCATGCAGGGCTGGTGATAGTATCACCCAACGGCGTGCTCCGTACCCAATCCCCCTTAGAAGTCCTCACCATGGCCGGCCGCCCCCCAACCAGAACCAAGCGTGAGCGCAGAGGAGGCACCACCAAATCCACACAATTCAGAAGCGGGAGTGGGACACAGCCACCGCTAACACGAGATCAACACGATTCCTACGGCGGCGCAGCAAGCGGGTTTTACCTAGTACCTGACCGCGCGGCGAAAGACAAGTACACGCGCAAGAAGAAAGAGGAGGAGGTGGGGAGAGAGAGCTAGCATCGCAGAGCGGCTCACTCACCGGACCGGTCGAGGAAGGAAGCTCCGGCGGGCGGAGCCGAGAGGCGATCAATCCGATTCTATTCTATCCGGAGTCGAGGGGGAGGAGCGCACCGGCGGCGTCGGCATCCGGGGAGAGGAGAGGATCAGAGGAATCAGGAAACCGACGACGACTCGCTCGACTCCGTGCGTGGCTCGAACCCGTGATCGGGGCCGTCGGTCGGTTTGCGGGGCGCGGATGGACGGCCAGGGAGCGCCCACGCGCCGCGCGTGGTGGGCCCGCCCCGCATCCGCGTGTGTGGTGTCTGCCTCACTAATAAACCGTAGCTTGTTCTATTCCGCGACACCTCATCTCACCCTCCGTAGACCCGCGGGCTCCAGCTTTAGTTTCTGTTCGCTATTTTTTATTTTAATTTTCTTACTTTTTGATTTTTAGATTTTTTTTATCTTTTTTATATATTATTTGCATTTAGGGCTGTAAACGAGCCGAACTCGAGCGAGCTTGATCTGACAAACTCGAGCGAGCTTGATATTGACATCGAGTTTTGAGTTGGGCTCGAGCTCGACTCAGATAAAACTCGAGCTCAGCTCGTGTACGCTCGGTGCCGACTGCCGAGGGACTGGGAGTAGAGAGGGTCAGAGGGAGTACCTGCTGGTGGACGGCAGTTGGGGGGAGCCGAGCGAGCTAGCCGAAGGCGCGGGGGGAGAGGAGGGGTGTTGGCGGGGGGGGGGGGAGGAGGGGGACGGGGGTGGGGGGCGGTGGGGGCTGGGGAAGGAGGCCAAGAGGGACGGCGCAGTGGGAGGCAGACGGAGTTACAGAGAGAGTGGCCGAGAGGGTTATGGGAATGGGAGGCGGGTGGCTGGGCTGGGCCGTCTGGTTGGCTTTGGGGGGACCTACGATGCATGGGGTGCACGAAGTGGGTCGAGCCAATCCGCTGGGCTCATGGCGCGCGGTTTCCAGGGCCACGAATTCTATTTGGGGTTATGGATCTCAAGCTCGCGAGCTATTCGAGCTCAGCTCATTGAAGCTCGCGAGCTTGGGATCAAGCTCGAATTTGGCTCATTCGGAGCTTGAGCTAAACTCGAATTGAGTCTAGAACGAGCCAAGTTTAAGCAGTTTTGAGTTTTTTTTACAGCCCTATTTGCATTATCTATGATAGAATAACATGTTTTTTACTTTTTATTTTTTAAATTTAATTACACAAAAAAAACACTAACAGATATAGTGCAAAAAAACCATAATCCAGATTATATAGCCGAACTAAGCACAGTTTAATATAAGAGCATCCTTTAACATCTAAAATAGGCGCTAAGATATATATATTATCTCTCTCTCCACAATATTATTGTGAACTATTTTTTTTTTTGTAATCTTTAGCACTACCTATAAATGCTAAACATGCAGCCTTTTTGTGACATAGCACCCAAAGTTTTCTTCAGTGCTATACAATCCAGGCTTAGCATCTACTCCCCCATCCGTTAGTATAGATGCTAAGAAATTTCTCATATAACATTGCCTTAGCACATAGGGATACATATGCTCTAATGACTCCAGACTCTTTGCACTGTAGCAACTATTAGGTTTTTCTAAGTAATTAAAATTAAACAACTATATAATTATGGACACTGTAAAGAAATAAAAGGAAAAAAAAGAAAAAATAAAAAGCCCAAAAAAGATCAAATTAAGAAACTGATATGTTACAAAAGCCAGAAGCAGAAATTATTTGCGGGCGAGACTTTTATCTTCTTTCTGTCATTATCTCTTGAGTGCCAACTAACCACAAACTGTCCCATGAGCAACGCCTCACAAATCACAAGTGATTAAAGATGGACACGACGACAGCGACATCGCAAGTTGAGCATCCATTGAGCAAGCAAAGCACGAAGGGGAGGAAAATTTCACCTCTTAACTGAAGAGCGAAAGCTTGCTACAAATTGAGAAACGACAGATTCAGTTAGGGTTCAACCCCAACCCCCGAGCATAGATCCCGGTGACCGACGGTGGGCGCCGCCTACCAAAGGTTTGCCGGTGGGCAGGATTGGGCGGGGTGAGGAGGCAGGGGAGGGGCGGCCGGGCCACCGGCCGCGGGTGGTGGTTAGTTGTCAGGTTTTTGTTTACCCGACACCACGTCCCAACAAAAACTCTATTGATATTGAAGTGCTTTCATTTCGCCTGAATAAAATTTGTTACAGAAAAAAGAATGCCTCAAAAGCCTACCTTGCTTAGCTACTCTAGTTGTTCTAGGCAGTGTTTTACTGTGTCAGTCTGTCTCTGTCTCTCGAGCAGGATGCAAAGGAACATAGGGCGGCATCGCTACAAAATCGGTGGATCGATGAATCATATATATCCTTTGCACTTCGACGAGAAATTCTTCTGAGGTATCCATAGTTGAATGAATCATATATATCCTTTGCACTTCGACGCGAAATGCTTCTGAGGTTTAGTCATGGCTGCCCAAAACAATAAGCTGGTGGGTCATTCAACTACGGATATTTCTACTGTAACACACTGACACTCCATGGTTAATGACACAGTCTTCGATCTTCGCCTATGCACAAGCCGGCAGGGTTTCTCAACACACCTACTATCCAGCCTGCAAGTCCTCACTATTTGTCTTCTGCTGAACTGAGCTGATGAATTGCGACGCCATTTTGTGCTGTTCTCACATGGCCCCATCTTCCAATACGATGTTCCTGAAGAAATAAAATGTCAGTTCGTGCTGCTGAGGATATGGAAGCACTTTTTAAGTATTATCCGTATGGTGCTTGTACTGTTGTAAATGAAATTTCTTATGAGCGAACATAAGCACAAGCATTGGTGATTAGACTGGGGAATTGGACGGAGACCTAAACAAAACAATCCAACAAATATCTGTCTTGCACTAATTCAATATCAAGGATCAGGAACTTACTTACTCTGCCAACAACACCAACAATGAAGCGTCCCGATTTTGCAATCGCGAGAGAATTCACAAAGCCATCCTGCTCATTGACAAGTGGCAGATTAGAGATACAGCAGTCAACAGGGAAAATGCTTACAGAAGATCTTTATTTGAATGCATGTATATTGAAGAATAAATAAAAAGCAGCAAGGTGAATTAGCATTATAAGGAGTACAATACCAGTTTTAAGTTGAATAATGGCAGCATCCCTTTAGAGTCAGGTTCAATAGCCCAAAGGCAAACAACACCATTTGCTGCACCTGATGCAGCAAGATCAGAACCTCTTCTTGCCGCAACAGCACTAACCCATGAAAGAGCTGATGTAAAGCTTTCAGGTTCGCAAGTTCCGCTTTCTGCAGAGGGCATGACGAATAACATGACATAATTTCAGTTGTAGAAAGGACGGCACATATAGAAAGGAACGCCCAGATTATCATAGTTAAGAAGCGAGTGATTATTAACATCGGTAATCATGGAAATTATCTGTGAGACACGGCCCAAAGAGAATGATGAATTGGGTTATGTGACTGCAAGTGCTGGGATTTAGTCCCACGTTGCTAGTTGAGTACCAGTTGGGATTTACCAACGCCACCCCCCTCCCCCGCCCGGGCACCGCCCCCGCCCCCCACCAAGTTAACCCTTTTACACAAAGAGAGCACAAAAGCATAAGTGAGGTTGGTACGAAGGTGTGGTTTATCTAGCGTGCAAGTAGACCTAAGCCTATTTGGAGCTGAAGTGTTACAAATCCTTCTCACAGGCAAAATAGGCAAAAGGGACTACCAAGGAAACTATCCCACTTCTCACAGAGAAAATAGGCAAACTACCTTTGTAGAGCATCTTACCATTAGGCAACTTTTCATCAGCATTATGAGTTAATGCTGGATGAGCATTTTTTTATTATGTGAGTAGGCTTTTTCCTCATTATGCTCCAAAGTTCAAGGCTTCCAAACAAGTCAAAAGATCCCATTGGCCGGAGCACGAATTGTGGTGCAAATCCAGTTGTGAGAAATTCAATTGATTTCCTCAAAATGCTACTTGACTATTGTTTAAAAATACCGCTTAAATTATAGGGTACCAACCACGCAGAAAACAAATCCGTGGGTAACTGAATCAAATCGACCAGAGGAAGCTAGGGTTCCTTACCAAGTGAGGAACAAGCGTGGAAATCCAAGCCCGTTAGAGCAATACCTATAGCGGTACCAGATCCAACAGCTAATGCTACATCTGGCCCACTGACCAAAACAAACCACATCTCCCAGCCCAACTACTTGGCCCACAATCTGAACCACGTCTCGTCTCAAAAGAAAAAAAAAGAGAAAAAAAAACTGAGCCACGTCTGTTTTTTCCCTCTCTTTGCAATCGAAGTTGCAGGTTTAATTCCTTCATCAAAATTTCTCAAAAAAAAAAAAAAGAAACTTCTTTACAAGTTATTCTATTACTAGATCGATTTGGATTTGCATGTTGGACCACAGAAAGACCACCTAAAACTTGTTGATTTCGTATTAGCAAAGAACACCTAAAAACTCAAAAGTTCCGCTGAAGTATCATGTCATCACGCCCTTTTTAAAACTTCAGATCGATCTTGTGCTGTAGTGACCAGTGACAATATCATAATTTAAACATCAAAAGATTTTTCTTTATAAAAAACAAAGACATCTAATACCGTTCAAAGTCCAAACACTAAAAACAAGGATTTCCAAAAGAACACATCTAACATCCAGCAAAAGATCAGCAAGCTCCTTCACAACTGATCACTTCTACTCCAGTCAGGACGACCTCAACTTCTTAGCTAGTAAACAAGTAGCAACGACTGCAGCTAGAATTCCAAGGCAATTAGGGAGTCATTTAAGTTTGAGGTTTCAGGCGTCAATGGAGAGCTGCTTCTTGTGCTTGGACACCTTGGCCTGCAGCTTCTCCAGCTTGGCGCTCGCGCTCCGGTGCTGCTCCTGCGCGCTGCACATCTGCAGCTTCGTCTTCACGCCGAGCATCCTCTGCACCCGCGCGGCCCACCCACCGTCCTT
This sequence comes from Melocanna baccifera, assembly GCA_036346265.1. Taxonomy (NCBI): domain Eukaryota; kingdom Viridiplantae; phylum Streptophyta; class Magnoliopsida; order Poales; family Poaceae; genus Melocanna; species Melocanna baccifera. Next base: position 19,228,394 of record CM070710.1, read on the forward strand.
GGCGCGGCCGAGCTTCTGGATGTCCTCGCGCATGTCCGAGCACTCCTTCTCCAGCTCCATCAGCCGCAGGCGCATGCTGTCCATGCCGACCTTGAGCACCTGGTTCTCCCTCACGGCCGTGGCCCAGCCACTGGCCGCAGCTTCACCGGACGTCGCCACGCCGCCGCCGCTGCGCAGGGGCCTCGACCCTTCCAGGTTGTCGGAGACGAGCAGACACCCAGCGATCGATGTCCTCAGCTGCAGCTGCTCGAAGAAGAGGACTTGCACCACCACGCGCAGCGGTAGGCGCTCGTTCTGCGCCGCGTGGGTGCATGCTTCCAGGGAGAGCTTCTGGCAGTCTATCAGCCGGCATAGCTGCTCGCGTTCCGCTTCTGGCAGCCATGAATGCGCCTGCAGTTGGCATTATGGAACAAAGTAAAGCAACATCAGCCATAGTACATTTCAAAGTTTTGCGAGTTAAGTGGCTAATGATCTGTGTAAGTAGTTTCAGGTGTAAATGGTAACAAGTGCAAATGATGACTTGTTAAAAGAAAAAAGGTATGCAGATGTTATGGTAATACATGGCTCTCCGTGTCTTCGATTCTTGGTGCAAGAACTTAATCAGTAACAGTTTCATTTTTTCCTTTGAGAAGTATCAGGTTCAGAAAAAGAACACTAATAGCTTTAGCTTTGTTAAATTGTTGGTGCAAGAACTTAATTGGGGATGTGATGGACACAAGTCATCTTGCCTTTGGCGAAGTACCGGTTTCAGAAACAGAACACTAATAGCTTTCGAATGGAGATGAAAAAACTGCATAACAACCAATTTTGAAATTAAAAACAGTACGCTCAAAACTTTACCTTCAGGTATACATCAATGGCACGGTAAAGACCATCATCTAGTGGCCGAGCATATTCAGGCAAAGCGGCTGCCAGAGATTGGAATTTCGGTGGCTTCAGATTGATATCTGGTGCAATCTCTGCAAGATATCCATCAATTAGCTTAGCAACAGCAGTGATTGGCACCAACGAGGGAGATGTCATCACATCATCCAAGCATGGGGAGGCACCGCCTGTGGTCTGGTCCATTGCCAAGAAGTGATCAAGAATCCTGTGCACACACTCAACGTTGTAGAGAGTGTCCATGGTGTATGAGAAGTTCGGCAGCAGTAGATCCTCCAATGTGGCTTCATCTAGTTGCATACCAACCCTTTTCTCCAAGCTGGAAATGCAAGCACGATTGACTTTCAGAATCATGGCTGTTCGAAGCAGCCAGAGCAAAACATTTGTGGATATTAAACCTTTCTGAAGAGGCAACATCCGGTCAATCTCTTCAAGCAAATGCCTTTGTTCTTCCTCGGATAGGGTAGCAGCAGTCAGGGGCATCGGTCCCGTGCTTTGACGCCTATTCAATCCTGGGAGGAACTTCTTGGCATAGTATGCGAGTGAACCAGCAATGATCTCCTGTTTGATGCCCCTTGACTCCATAGTGGAAATTAGCCTCTTGTATGTATGGAAGCTCAGGGATGAAGCATCATCATACCACCAATCTGAGCTGCAGTTCCTGAGCTTTGCACCTGTGCTTATACCATTCCACAATACACTGCCCCCAGGGCTTTGCATGGCACCATGTTCTGAGACTGGCCAGCCAAAGGGGTCTGGATCGATACTAGCTTTGCCAGCTAACAATTCAGTGCATCTCTTCACAATGTGAAGGTCTTCAGCATGAGGGAGAAGGTCATCGCAAGTCTGAAGTGCTTCCAGGGAATCTTGCCAGCTTCGGAGGACTACTTGGTTAAAAAACACTTCCGTCTGATTAATCAGGTTATCCTCAGCTGTTTCTTCTGTCATTTGGAGATGTTCGGCGGCACACCGAAGGTACACAACATTTGCTGAAGAGAGTTCTATCTTCACCCCATAACAGAACCTTGCCACGAACTCAAATGACTTCGCACCCCCAGGGATGTCAGGTAATTTGACGATACATTCATCTTGGTCCGAACTCTCCTCAATCAACCTTCCCAGGATGGCACTCTTTGAAAGTAGAGGGAACTGCAAGGAGACAAAAAGCATTTCAGAGAAAAGTAAAACTTTGTAAAGGTCAAGTACAAATTAAATTTAGAGACAAAATAGCTTGTAGATGTTTTTTTTTCTTTTGAGTATCAGCTTGTAAATGTGTGAATATGACTATGAGAACTATCCTGCAGAAACAGAGTTACATCTAAGAATTAAGGTCAGTTAACTGTCAGAAAGGTACAGATGATTCTTCTTCTTCTTCGAACTTCTCCCTAATCACAAGTGCAACCAAAGCTATAAAACATCTTGCTACTTATAATTACAAATTTACAGTGGGCTACTAGATAGAAAAGCATACCTTATGAAGGTGGAAAGACATCTCCCCGACCTCAACAATAACATCGCTGGGAATCCCAGCTGTGCAGAACCTATCAGGTTCACAAGAAGCCCATCAGTCAATCACGAATCATGTGTATGTATCTCACATAGTTTAATGAGCACAAGAAGCCAATGAGTGAGAAACAGTAGTGTAAACAACTTCTCTTAGGCAAGCAAAATTCTAAAGGAACTCTATATATCTGTGGTGTAGCAACAAAGGAAACAAATGCATAGTTTTTTTATATTTCGACAGAGCCTGTTTGTGAATTATTTCGTTAAACAAAACAGTATTACTTCTGGCGGTTCTGGCTAAGCTAGAAAAGAATCGGAACTTGCTTTAGGCTACCTAAATCATAACACCGAGATACTTCCACTATATTTCTCAATGAAAAAAAGTACAATTATCCAATAAAGATTAGGAAAGGGTATGAATTTATTTCTCCTATCACGTGTAGATTTGCATGCATACGGTCGAAGATTGTGCTGTCAACCACTGTTTGGCACATGTGAGAGGACTGCAAATTGAAGGAATTTGAAATTCCAAAATGTTGACTGATGTGATATAAAATAACTCACTCCCATCCGGGGTTGCTTTGACCTGCATCCGACTAATGTAATGCAAGATCCTGGGAAGGAACAACTCCAATAAGTATGCCATTTGTGACTATCATAACACCCTGGCAATTTAATTTTGGTAGTGCAAGAGGTTCAATAAATAGAGTTGAGTTCTTCCAAAGAAGATTTTGAATTCCTTCCTCATGAACACAAGTGACAGGTACAACAATGAGAAACCAAGTACAGGAAAAATGCACAATCTAGCATTTCCATTCATTGGCCCTCTTGAAGTGGCTATGCACATGAAAGGAAAAGGGGAAAACTATAGACTTTCAAAAGCACAACGAGCTTAACAGAATTGGGAGTTGTTCGACCTATCGGAGTTTGCAAACTGAAGGAACAATGTCACAAGTCAAGACCAAATTAGCCAAAAAAAAAAACGCACAAATCAAACAAAAGAAAGGACAGAGTTCCTTCCATTTCTGTGCCCCCAAATCCCCATGGAAAAAGGCGTTCTTTTTTCCTACCTCAGATTAGCAAACTAACAGCAGGAGTAGGAGAAGCACACACAATTCTTTATCTCGTCAGGAAGCGTCCATGCATCCATACATGACAAGAAATCTTAAACAAATTGAACTGGGACTGAACAGAAACGACCAAGAACCATACCATGCTTGCCCTCGCCTTGTGAAAGCGTCAGGCTTCGAGCCCAGCTTCACGGAACCCATCCCGGGACGGATCTGGCTGCCTCCAATGGGAGCCAAGCCGGAGAGACACACGAGCGCAGGAACCCCAGCTAGGCAACCGGCGCACACCGCTGCACTGCACTCCACTCCAAAGCTCAGACCATGGCCAACCCCCTGGCCACCTAATCAACCACCCCAGAGGAACCAACAAAACATCATCATTCCAAGGGGGGCTGGGACAGGAGAGAAGACCAAGAGGTGTGGGGCTCCTGGGGAGGCCAGCTCCTGCTCTGCCCCTCTACTGGACTACTACTGCTCTACGCATGACTCTGTGAGTGTGACTGTGTGAGCTGCGAGGTAGTAAAAACTAAAAATATCTCAAGACTTGGGTAATGGAGGGTGAGGAGGGGCAATTTCTTGGCTTACGTTCTTGAGTGCAGCGACAATGGAGGAGGGGGGACAAGGACAACTGTGCCAGGGCAAGGAGAGGGAGAAGGCAACAAAAAGAAATGGAAGAGGCCAGCTTAGCAGGGGCAAATACACAGGGCAAGGAAATGAGCAGCGCCGAAAGCCGGCAAGCTGCAAGCAAGAAAACAAAGAAACGGTGACTGCCTGATTGGTGATGGTGAGACCGTGAGAGCGAGAGTAACTCAGTAAAGCGGCAGAAGGACTTGAGAGATTTGTCTGGGGGTGCAGAGTGTTTCGATCATTGGTGAAAATGAGAGGGGGTGAAAATGAGAGGGGGAGAGAGAGATCAAAAGATGTTCTGGAAATCTGGGGCTCAGTGCACAGAGATCCTCTTGATTTTGATGGAGAGGGAGTGGGCAGTGGGGGACCTGGGGCTGTGCCTTTGCAGTACTGATCCACAGCATTATCTTAACCTTAATGCTGGGTTAGTGGTAAGTAGCACATGGACTGGCAGCTGCTACTTGTCTTCATGGTTACATGGACTGGCAACACACGAACCTTTGCCGCTTCAGTCGGTACATGTATTACGGCTAGAAAGCTATGGATATGTTGTTTTCAGTTTCTTAAAATGGTTTTTGATTTTTACTATAGTATCTAACTTTTAAACAGAGTATTTTTTTAAGATGGAGTTTATAAGTTAATTATAGTACACGTTAAAAATCCAACATTTGTACCATCCAAAATCGCAAACGAATATCTCTCTTTCCATAATCTCTATCACAAACAACTAAATTTTAAAAATTTTAACTAAAAACTATAGCAAAAAAAAAAGAGACCAACATTTGCATACACATTAGCACATCTGCACATGGCCAAAGCTTTGGGATTGCAGAAGTTGTGCAGAAGGAACAGGAAGGATTGCAAGGGGAGAGAGGAGAAGCTGAAACGGAACGGACACTTGCTTGCCTTTTAGTCCACGCGGCAACGGCAATTGCAACGTCTCCCCCCATGCAAATGCAAAGCATTCATCACGCAATGCACGCCCACAAAAATACTACTGTCGCAGTAGGTCAGTGTCGGTGATTCGGTAGCCTACAGAAGTTTTGCTCCACACCACACTGCACAGATCACGGGTACGTTCTTTTCAACGGGCAGTTTATGACTTATGCTTAAGCCTAATAATTTTTAATCCTAACATAAATATTTATATAAATAAATTGAATATTGATAAACTACTTTAAAAAGATTGTTTTGATAAGTCATTTGAAAACGACTACAAAAAAACTATTCATTTGTTAGTTCAAAAGAAACTATAAGTTATATGTTGAAAAAAACATCCTAGCATGGTCTAATTCACCCTAGTACTATACCTGCCCTACATTCTCCTTTGATTCCTCTTGGTCAAAACTTAGGGGGTGATCGTTTCGGCTTTTTTCGGCTTCAGCTTCTAGCTTCAGCTTTTTTTTCACTATTCACTACACTATCCATTAACTCAGCTACAGTGTTTTTTCAGTCAGCTACAGTGTTTTTTCAGCCAAAAGCCAAAAGCCATCGCTATTCCGATCACCCCCTTACAGAGATGGAAAAAGGCATTCGTACCAAGCATGCCATGAGCTTTTGATGTCTTGGACCAATTAAGGGCATCGGCAGTGAAGGCTACCACAATGTGTTGGTCTCAAGAAAGAGAATGGTGCCACATCAGCTGAAGCTACTATATTAAATTTTGTCCTTCCGCAATGCATGAAACCTCAACTAGTGGCTTCAGCTACTTTGCATGTTAAAAAGTTCTTTTATGCTTCAAATACGGAGTATAAACTTCAAATATGTGCATGTGTAGTAGAAGGAGGCACCAATTGGCCCTCATCTCTCCTTGGGCACCCATGGCTCAGAGAAGCTCCTTTGACATCAGCTGAAGTCACCACTCTCACCCTCTCTCTCTCTCTCCACCAAAGCTCACCACCGACGTGGCACCGTGGGGCTACTGTCCACCCTAGAGCGTTGTGGATGGCCTCATAGAGGCTCCCTTTCTATCCGTGAGTTGTCTGGTCCTTTTCACAGGGAGTAAAATACAGCACAACTAAGAAAACTTGTAAGATTGATGCAACACAGCTACGACAACTTATAAGATGGATATAATCAAGCTACATAACTATAAATTTACTTATTAACGTCACTGATTTTATTTAAGTGAAGCAACAAGGTACAAACGAGACATGGTGGCACATTTGGCGCTAACATGGTGCTAGCTGTGTTTTCAACGTGGCTTAAGGTTGTATGTATTAGGCTTGGTGTGAAAAAAATACAAAGAACCCCTCGGTTTATATTCTCTCCATTAGTTAGGCTCAATCCATCTACTTTCCTCATAAAGGCACTTCAAGCGCACATCTGGGGAGGATCCGACAATCTGGCTGGCGTGCATGGATAATGATGCTGGTACTTCGACCACCAGGAGCAATGTCGCTTACATATTGTGAGTTGTGGGGCTTAAAAATGAGATAGATGGGGTGGAGAGGCACAGGGGCGGTGGTGGTAGGGGGAGAGGACGCTAGGGCTGATAGTGGTAGGGGAGAAGGCGCGAGGGTGCGATGGTTGTGGGTGGAGAGGGCGTAAGGGGTGATGTTTGTAGGTGCATAGGCCATGTGGACGACGATAGTGCGGGGAATCAATTGAAGGACAATAGAATGCCATCGAAACTCCACTAGAATTGATCGAATGATTGGTAACTCCACTAGAAATTCTTCCCACTATAACTTTTTGAGAAAAACTAGCTATTTCAATAATCAAACAAACTCACGTTACAATCATTCAGAAGCAGTGAGGCACTAATACAACCAACATACATAGTTTTTGACAACACAACCAGCCTTCGCTAAAAATATTAACTAGAAGAATGGTTGTTAAGCCATTGCTATATCGAAGTCATAGGAGACGAAGTGAAGTCACAAAAGACGAGGAGGCCGAACCCAAGGGCAATTCAAGCGGAGTCCGAAAAACCTCGACGTGGATGGACCTTGGAGGACTTCTGTGTGGTAGGCACGTGACTTCTCGCTTGAGATTCCCATGAACGGCGCCAACTGTTGTCGGTATGAGTCCAGATAGAAAATTTGTAGGCACCCTTGGCCGAATATGAAGACCGCCACGAGTGCGGAAGGACCTTGAGAGAAGTATACAACCACGTTAAAGTATCTCCACCACCACCACCACCACCACCAAGTAAATTCAAGAAAAATGCCTTAAGGTTACAAGAGTGGCTTCCCCTCTTCCATTACAAAGGGTCCTATTTATAGGGAAAAGGAGAAGCTTACCTAGTTACAATTTTGCCCTTAAAGTTTGGCCTACTCATAGAGGCATTTCGGTCATCTGCTCCGCGTGGGCCCCGTCAGGTCCAAGACCCCAGGGTTGGCCCGAGGTCCCTCTCGGGTCGACCATGCATACTTCGCCCAGGGTCCTCCTCAGGTCGACCTTGCGCACTTCGTCTGACCTTACGTACTTTGCTCAAGGTCAACTTAGGGTCCTCCTAGGATCAACCTTGCAAACTTCGTCCAAGGTTGACCCGGAGTCCTCAGGTCGACCTTACGCATCTCACCCGAGGTCAGCCCCGGACGTCTCTAGGGCCGATCCCATGTACTCTGCCCAAAGTTGGCACCGGACTTAGCTCGGAGTAGACCATCCAACGAGCGTCGCCATTCCGAGATGATTGTGGACCCTAGGTAGCGCAGGGCCCTCCCTCAGCACTACTGATCATCCCAGCCTGTGTAGATCTCCTCTACCATGTGCAAGTCAAATATCAGGACGTCTTCTCCCTTGGTGAACCGACAAGCGTCTCAGTAACGACAGAGAAATTGCAAGGATAATCTTAAAAGATGTTGTAATACTGCAACGCAGATGGAGATGCAACAAACTGCTGGCATTCAGAAAATGAGACGCATCAGGGCCAGTTTGCACGGCTTGGTTCTGAAATGAGCTTGCATGAAGTGAAATAATGAAACGTCATTGTTATCAGCTTAGATGGCTCCAGTCACACAAGTTGCAACTACTGGAGCAGCAATTAGTTTGCATCAGACTGCGGTACGCATGTACATACAAGAAGGTCGGGGGACACTGATTCTGCAGCAGTTCCGCAACAGCTGCCACAAGATGTCTCAAGCTCGAATGATCTGCATGTTAGCATGAAGATATCAGAATTGAGCAAATAACAAGGTTATTTTTATAATTCTTTGTTGCTCCATTCCTAGATAACTTGCTTGATACAAACATTAATGTAGAAAAAGTGTGTTCCAAGTTTATATACAATTCTATGTTTCACTCGTTAATATGAATGCCGATTATTTGCACGGGGTCTACAAATTCACATTAAAGAGAGATGCATGGACAGGGTCAAGCAAAATAAATATTTGTACTTGAATTTGATAATTGAAAATATGTGAATGCCAAATAATAACAATTGAAACAACGAGGCAAAGGAATGACAAGTGAAAATATGCAAAAGAAAAACAACTGAAGATAGAACCAAAGTACATAGAGCAATTACCAATTTTGCTGAAGTTCTGTTTTTCAATGTCAACATTGCTGCTTCAGCGAAGGCTTGTGCAGCTACAGCCTCAGCTTCTGCAGCCTCTGCTTCTCTTACTGCTGCTTCTGCTTCAGCCATGATAGCCTCCGCCTCTGCAACAGCATGAGCGGCAGCAGCTGCAGCCTCTTCCGCAGTCATGGTTCTCATTCGTGCCAATTCAGAATCGACTTGAGATTTGGTGAGGGTTGCAACATCATCCCTCTCTAACTTCATTGGCTCTCTCTGTATATCTTCAAGCAGCACCATTTTGGAGGTTCGCCCTTCTGAGAAAGATGAACTAGGGGCTATCCTGTACTTCCGATTCACCTAGAATTGTTGGATATGGGTAATGGGTTGCATGCCAGAATGGCTTATACTCTTCGTATGTGCAACTTAGTCCTAGCTAGGTGCAAAATAACAGATTGCCTTGGCCTAAATAAAAAGGAAAGACTGTCCAGATTCATAGTTTCAGGGACCTTACATGTCAACAAAATCTGTAGAACTAAGCAGTTTCCAGGTTGGCCCAATACAAGAGTTTTAAGCATACAGAAGATATCATGAGCACCAAAGAGGTCCAGCAACAAGTATAAAAGTGCTTTTCTGAAATTTTTAATCTAACTTGCAAACTAGACAAGTACTCCACTACATAAGATATGACACTGAAAGCAAATAGAATAGAATAGAGTAAATGCCAATACCAGGCAAACCATGTTTGCAATATAGTGCTCATGCGCATGTGAATGGCCCTATGCATTTCTATAGCACAATTTATCCAGTACAGTCATACATAAAATGGCAAACCACCATATATCATGTTTTTGTACATGTAAATATATAATACGTCAACACCCCGGTTCAATTAAACTGAGCTTAAGCAGGCTTCACATTTTGGTGAATTTGCTACTCAATATTGAGAACGTCATTTAGTTTCAACTCTTTACTTGATCATTGTATTACTTGTCATTACTCTGAAATGCATAATAATGCGGTACGAGATAGAAAGAAGTATTACCTTTATCAATTTCCCAGATGCTGCCAATTCATTCAGTTTTGAAGACAGTACATGATCAAAATCGGCAGGAGGCCAGTATTGCTCCTACATGAGAAATCAGGTTAAGAAAATTGCCACCTACCTAGCAAGTTAGATCAAGTAAAACTCTGCCACTTTGAAGTCCATTCTTATAGTTATAGCCGCTGATTCTCATGATATCATTTCTGCAAGTTGATGCAGTTGATGCAGCGTGCATGAATACCAGGACTGTATTCAGTGATTAGCGACACAAATGTGTACTAGTGTATTGTACTGATGAAGACTCTACAAAAAGGGACTGTTAAAAAAGTGTGTACGTTGGCAATAAGCCAATAACAGACATTAGGTACATACATACTAATGAATTGTAGGTTCCACACAATGTTGAGGGGTTGATGGCAGCATATATGAGTACTAATGGATGAATAATTTAGGCAGAGGCCAATAAGAAAAACAAAGGAGTGTCAGGTCAGAACTTCTATGGGAAATGGGACAGATGGCAACAGAAGAGTTCAGTAGCAACAGCACGTACAGTATTTAAGTTCAGAAAGTTGGCATTTGTAACTGATCCTATGTTGGGTTATTGATATTTTATCATCATAAGGTACAAGATAAATACAAGAAGCATAGTTAGGGGGTGATCGTTTTAGCGATGGCTTCTGGTTTTTGGCTGAAATTTCACTGTAGCTGGCTTTTTTTACTGTAGCTGATTTGGCTTTTTGGGCATAATTAAATTTTAAAAAATGTAAAAATAGAAAAAATATATTAGCCCATCACGGATAATACAAAGGAACACGAGAAAAAAAGAAAAATTTAAAAAAGCCCAAAAAATCTAAAAAAATTCAGAAAGAGACGAATTACTGAATAGTAAAAAAAAAAGCTGAAATGAGCGGGGCCTTAGAAACCTCAACGTAATTAGCGATGGCTGTTTTGTATGACCCTGTAGGCTCATTCAAGCTCCTAACAGCCTCCATTATGATATTGTCTAGCCTGCAGGAATGCCAATAAAGGTTCATTACAGCCGTCATAATCCTGTAGTTTTTGTTCATGATACTGGTAGAACAAAGAACAGAATACCACGATTCATCTAAGTAGGCTAAACTTAAAACTACTGAAGCAAATGGGATATCTACCTGGAAAGGGATCTCTTGGTCGAACTAGACATTGCGAGAGGCATAGCATCGGCAATGTCATCATCACCATCAGAAGTGACCGCTGTCGAGTGGCTCTCATACTTAGGAGTAGACCTCGGTTTCTTAACAGTGGGCGCCCTTCGATTATCACGAGCGCCACCAGATGCATTATTCATGGTCACATTCATGTTGCGCCACTTGTCCTGCAATCGTAATCGGTAAAAGGAGGAGCACACGCACGAACCTCACAAGTTAGAATCCCCTCCCCTGAAGCGATTAAACTGGGCCGAAGCTCGTCGGCTGCAACGAACCTTGAGGTCAACGTTGGAGCGGTACCGCAGGACGCTGCTGAACTCCGGGTCTTTCAGTATCGTGCGCCACTTCCCCGCCCCGTGCTTTGCTATTCCAGCCTTGAGGGCGGCCTCCTCCTCCGAAGTCCATTTCTGCTTCGGTGCCCCCATTTGCTCGGGCCCTAGGCGGCGGCGGCGGCTGCTGCTGCTGCTCAAACGACCATTTCCACCTTCCCGAGTCTCCGAATTTTGGCTAATCAAAAAGACACCCACGGATCGAATCCATGAACGCGGCTGCGACGTATCAAATCCACGAGCCAACCCCGCCTAGTCCCGCGCCGGCGCGCCGGATCCACGGAAGCAGGAAGCAACAGAGCCAGCGCACGAACACGCGTGCCTCGCGGTGAGTGCACTCACCTTGGTCCCCGTCCGCAGGCCGTAGAGCCCGTCGGGATGCTCCGACTCCGTTTGCCGGCGAGGCCGTGGGTGGGAGGTGGAGATCAGATCTATGTGGGCTGGGGAGGGTGGAATGGTGGATAGGGAGAAGTAAAGTTAGTATGATGTCAATAGAGATCGAGGCGGGACTGGACCTGGGCTGGGCTATCCATGGACCAACTGGACAATTTTGTGTTGGTCCAGGATTTTACGTAATAGAGGTGCAAAACTACAAATCTAAAAATTCAAAGTACATAGGATAAAAGTTTAAATATAACACATCACAACTTTGTGAAGTATAATTAAAATACAAAATACTTTAGCAAAAAATTACTACTTCACATAACGCTCTTTCATTGATTGAAAGCAGTTGATTACATCATTGTCACTAATTTGTAGAAAAAAATTTACACTCAGTAGATGTAATTAAACAATCATTCAAGTATTGATCACCCATGCTGTTTTTTAGTTTATTCTTCACATACTTCATTGCCGAAAAGATTAGCTCAACACTTGCAGTTGCTATGACAAGGATTAGCACCAACTTATGAAGCAAATAGATAAATTTATAATTATTGCACTTCTTTATTTCAACAAGCATAACAGAAAGCTCAAGAAGATTCTTCACATTTCTAAATCTTTCATCTCTACGCACATCGGTAATGAACAAATAAAGTTGGAAAGGAAGATGAACCAAATCAGTGGTTAAGAAGTCCGGAGCAGCCGTCGGCCCGCCGCGACACCGACTCACCGAGTGCCCCGAGTCAAGCATGTGTGCCGCTGTGACCTAGGGCTGATAGCTGGGGGCTAGGGCACTGAGCGGCTGAGACTGCCCCCGACTGGTTGATTGGTCTGTGAATGTATGTCTAGGGTTTTTTTTTCAATGGGCCAAGCCAATGCAATGGACCAACTAGCGACAATGGAGTATGGCCACATGGGGTATGGGCTGATCCATGAGGAAGATGCATTTAGATTAAATCAGAGAAAAAGTGCAAATAGAACCTTGTATATACACACACACACATATACATATACATATATCTAATATATCTCTTATGTATTTGTTTTTCTTCCAAAAAATTTAGGGGTGCAGCTGCACCCCATGTGCCACCAAATCCGCCCCTGTGGACCATAGACCCCTCTTAGACTTGGCCCAACTAGAACTAGGCCTCGATGTCATCACCGCGTGTGTGTGTACTGCGCGACGACGCAACAACACACAGTGCTAGTCTACGACAGTAGAAGCACCACGCATTCGCGGCTGCACGGTGGTAAGCGTTCACTGCGACAAGGGGGCGCAATTCTGCAGCCGGCGATGCGCGTTCACAACTGCACGACAATGTGTGGAGGCTACGGCATACACTAGCGGATGGCTTTTAGCTACTTGTGTCTTTTAGATAAAATATAATAGTAATTACTATAAGAAGTAAATATTAAAATAAAATTTAAAAAATGGTTTTTCGAAAACATGGGCGCAGAAAAGATGATAGAGGCCAGCCATTCGCTTTTGGGAGCGGTTTAGATATACAACTTTTAAAAGTTAAGATATTCAAATCAGCTTCTGGCTTCTTCAGGTAAAAGATCAAAGTTGAAGTCGAGTTAAACACCCCTTATATTGCTACCATGGAAGATTTCTGTTGCAGTTGCAGTAGGCTGGCTGCTTCCATGGAAGATTGCCACCATAGAACCAAATTGGTAGTGACGGTGGCATGTCAAAATGCTTGCTTCGGTTCCTTGTGTGAGACAACGATGATTCTCCGCCCTCGATCCAATCTGAATTTCGTCTCCAGCGATGAGCGATGGTTCGTGTCTCCAACGATGAGTACGACCCATGTCAGTCTTTGTTCTTTTTCTATTTGTTGGCGTTGGTGCACGTCACGACATTGCGGTGGCAGTGGCAGCGCACGTGTGCGAAGATGGCATGGTCGCGGCAGCGCTCGCACCATTTCCCCTATGCGCAATCTGGCTAGGGAAGAAATGTCATGGCTGATGAACATGGTCTAGGAGGCAGGAGCTGGCGAGGACATCGACGAGCACTACTATGCAAGCTAGCTCTTCATGAAGAAAGAGTGTCGCGACAGTTTCCTCGCTATGCAGATGTATGAGTGACAACTTCACTGGATCAGGAGGACTTGCCAAATGAAGAACCAGCCTTTACCTTGATGATTTGAGATGTTTCCTTGTGCTGCAGGAACTACATTGTTTTATAATGGAATGCACTATGTAATGTTATGCACTTTGTTTGGTTATGTCGTTTGATTGATTTGCAAATTGAATGAACGTCATCAATTGACATTGGTGCATTTGGCTAGTGTGAACATTAGACCTGTTAATCCATCATTCTAACGTAGATTCTTTCCACACTTCTATAAATATAGTGGAGCACTTCAATGAGACCTATGTGCAAGTGATGGTTCCATTTGACGAGGGCATAAGACATTTCAGTAGGTATTGGTACATCAGTCAGAATGTGTTTGTAGTGTGTGACTTCGATGCGAGGTTCACTTTTGTATATGCGGGGTGTCATAGATCTGTGCATGACATACGTGTGCTATAGGAAACTCTGATAAAATACGGAGATCGGTTCCTACATCTCGTGTATGGTTGTACTTGTATACCAACACGAATGATATTTCTTATATGGCACTTGTAGTGAAGCACTACCTCGTAGACTCGGGGTATGCAAACAGGTCAGTGAAATTCAGTGGTTTCGCTTTGTACCACTTGCTAAAGTGCCAAATACAACACTTCTCAAATCAGCTCAGCAAAAAACTAAAAGCCGAATTGAACACCCCTAGGTTTAGCTTTTGTCTTCTACAGTGTTATTTTAGCCGAAAATCAAAAGCCATCAACCATAGTCGAATTGAACGGGGCATAGATAAGTAATTTGACCAACATCATGATCACAACCATTGATCTAATGCTTTTTCAGTTTACAGTGTTGCAATAATTGCAGAATATGTATATATTTAATTTCAACATAATGGAGCATGATTAGATAACAATTCCAGTGGTATATAAATGACATAAATTGCATATAAACATATAATTCTACCATATCATTTATCAAAGAACATAAATCCATTGCATGTAACAATTTTATTGTCGAAATGAACTTAACAAGCATAGCCATGAACATGAGAGATACTAAAACTAGCATAAAACTCAAGTTTATTTAAATGTTAATATTTCGTGCTCTCAGATGTAGAGTTATACTAGATTGGATCTTTGCTGTCTCGCTACTATGTTTTTAAACTTTTCATCGATTGAATATGTCTAAACAAGATCCAGTCGATTACGACCACGATTCTGTCGACCACGAACACGTTCAGTCGACTATGATCACGAGTGCTGGGATACAACTTCGACTACGAGTTCTCTGATCCGACTGAGTACCTAGTACTTGGATACGACTTCGACCATGAGTTTTCAGATCCAACTTCGAGTACGAGTGCTCAGACCTGACTACGAGTTCGAGTGCTTAGCCCCGACTACAAACTACAAGTGCTCGGATCCGACTACGACCACGAGTACTCGATCAATCGATACGATCACGTCCAGAAGAGTGGTCGAATACGATTATGACCTGTAGAGTAGTCGTCTACGACTATGAATACTCGTTTTCGACTACCAACACTCGAATAGTAGTGAATCCATTCTAACACTCGGGGATCTCAGTAATCAACTGCTTTAAACAATTATGATTCAATTTCAGTTTAAGACCATTTTCATCATAGAGCTACTTAGTCCACAAAGCCTCTTTGCAATATTCAATCAATCAAATCACTGATATTTGAAGTAAATCATGAACTGCAAAGAGTCGACAATCAAAATACTCACAAAGTCGGTGATACTTAAAATCACCGAGAAGAACTTAGAGCCAGGCATGCTACAAGACGCTGTCCCAGAAAACCCAGCGCCCCTCTGTGCCACTGCGAGAGAGGAGCGAGATCGTCGGAGATACAAAGCCTACCTTTACCGATCGGAACTCTCCAAGCGGGCAAAGTTGAGGTAAAGGGGACGCTGCACAAGCACACGAGAAGCACCAGCCCAGTGCGCCTCGCCGAGCACCAGAGGTCACAACTCACCAACAGACCGGCGGTCACCGTGAAGAACCGACCTCAAAGACTGAATTCAAGGACAAAACCCAAAGCTAAATCGGAAGAGATGAGTGAAGGGATTGGGCTCACAATTTCTCTGTATTTTTTCCCTCGAAGGAGAAGACATCCTTTTATAGCCGAGAGGAGGAGGTAAAATCGAAGACCTGAGCGATCCCTGTCAACGGCTGGATCCGAACACGTCGTCATCGCCCATCTCCTCCCCTCGTTTCGGATCAATCGAGAGAATCGTAGCTCGGGTAGGAGACGAAGTCTCCTCCTCATTCCTTCGCTCGGCTCACCGACAGGTGGGCCCCCTCATTCCTTCAATTTGGGAAATTACCGAAATACCCTCGGATTTACAACATATAGCACCCCCTGAATACTGATAATTATCTTTTATCTGATGCCTTGGATATAGATATTTCATAAGTAGTTCGACAATTGACAAGATTATGATTATTCCTGTCGTGTTCATTCACTGCAGCCTAAAACGGTGAATGCATTTCAACGAGTGAAGCTGGAAGAGGTTAAATTTGCTGATGAAAGGCTACAGGATAATTCATACTGGACTAAGGTATTTAGTACTCACTGTTAGATGATTATCTTTTCTGAGGTTTATTGATCGTTTACTCATAGATATTTGAACATTTGTCGACAATAACCTTGTGTGGCCTATCTGTGCTTCTCACAGGGTGGTGCAGACTGGGTATGGTGCGAAGGCACAAGAGATTCTTGGTCAAGTTAGAGGAAAGTTGGATACTTACTCTAGTTTCCTTCTGATTTTGCTGTTCTATCCAAAGCTAATTTGCTGGTCTAATATCATTTATAATTCCATTACTACTGAACATCTTTTCATCATTGTTCAATTTTTCTCTTGCAGGGGCTTTAGACATGAGAAAACCAAGAAGCGAGGAGCCTACAGGGGTGGGCAAATTGATTCGCAAACCCACTCAATTAAGTTCAACGATTCAGACCACGAGCGATTGCTTCTGCAAGCTGTGCGCTGTTCCCCATTCTTACCACCATTATTTGATCAGTCGTGCTGGAAGAAAGAAGCGAGGACATGCATGCTCTGTGGTATAGCAGAAAAGCATAAAATTTTGGCTGAACTAAGTGCCTCCCCGTCTCCCTGCTTTCCTCCGGTCCCACTCAACTCAGCTTTTTTTTAGTTTCAGTTTGTAGTTTTAGTTTTTTTCACTATTTAGTAATTCATCTTTTTCTAAATTTTTTAGATATTTTGGGTTTTTTTGTATTTTCTTTTTTTTCCTTATTTATTTGCATTGTCCGTGATGGACTAATATATTTTTTATTTTTATATTTTTTTAAAATTTAATTATATCCAAAAAGATAACTCAGCTACAGAAAAAAGTCAGTTACAGTGAAATTTCAGCCAAAAACTAGAAGTCATCGCTATTCCGAACGCCTCTAAGTACAGAATTTACTTCCCTTTTGCATTAAAGACAATGCAAACCCTCAGGAGACTATCTTTTCCGTTGTTTCCTGCCTGACAGTATTAGTCCTGCTGCATATGTGGCTATTCTACAGAGTTACTCTTATTTGAAGTCGTGTTCCAGTTTTACCTGTTTGGAACGGTTCCAACTGTTCATTTTAGCAGCAACTGCTATTGGAGATAAACATCGTGTATAAACTGCGTTAGTAGTTGGGCCAGGCCATATGTAACGATCAGAAGCACGCATAAACTTGTGGGCCGGGCCATATCAGAAGCTACTCCCTCCATTTGCTAAGCCCATTCGGCCTATCGCCCATGAGTCCACCGGACACTAAGGGCCCAGTATAGAGAGAGAGGGAGCAGAGCTGCTGTTGCTGTGTGGAGAGGTGGTGCCTGTGTTTGCCATAATGACCACAGCAACATTTGGAACTGTTCCAAAACCTGATGATGATGATGATGATGATGGCATCCATCATTGAGTGGAGGCCCCCGTTGAATCTGATCCATTCAAATGCAGTCAAAACTTGGAGCTGATTCCACTGCTGCTGCTCCACTGATCTATGGTAGTCAAGATCCTCACAGACCAATGCCAGGCAGGAGGAGATGTACCACTGCAGTAACCTAGCATACAACCTAACCCAGCCTATCTAACCTAGATAGGTCACTTCCAAGAGATGCATTGGCAATGCTGCATGCACTCTGGCCATGCCCATGCCCATGCCCTGCCCCGGTTTGGTCCATGGAAGAATGCCCTTCTGGCTGCACTGCACTGCATTGGATGCATGTATGCACGTTTGTTTCTGCTGTGTGGCTCACACAGATCACAATGCAGGCTTGTTCCTTTGTTTCAGCTCGGGGATTAGTGGTTCAATGGGAACCATAGTGCACGGAGTATATGCTTTTGTGAAGCAGGCGCAGAGCTCATGATGTCAGACATGAAAGGGCAGAGAGCGGCGTCACGTATGATTTTTTAAATGTGAATTATTAGTTTAATAAATAATAATTATTAAAAAAATTAAAATAAAAATGATTGAAAAGATGAAAAGGACGAGGTTCCGTGAGTGCACCCGTGTCTTCCTGTCAGAAATCTCCTTTGGTTTTCACAACTTGTTAATTTCTTCTCTGATATTAGTATTATCAATGTTCTAATATCGATCTTATGTATGATTGATTAGATTCGAGAGAAAGCACTTTAAGGCTATCACATTCGCCATAACGTGCTCATCGCCTCCTACTGTCCATACCACATTTGCGTAAATCTGAAGAAACTTGATGGGATTCTGAGATCCATCGAACCTCTCCATGTTTATTGGATGGAAACGTGAGGGCCAGTGTATGTTAGATTAATCTTATTACATATGTGTTGCATGTTTACTAGTTCTTTGCATGATGGAGTAGTAGAGTCTAGTTAAATGTAGGTATAACTTCCAATACCCAAAAAATAAGAAACGGTCTGAGTTAGTGCAAGGAACCGTTTCATGCATGCAATATGCTTTCAGTTAAGCCTTTGTGTACATTAGTGCTTCCAATTACTACCGCATGCATGTAGTGCTTGCAGTTTCTTCTTCATGCATGCAGTTAGTGTAGAGCTTTTCAGTTTTTTCTTGCTTTCAGTTAGCATGTAGCCTTGCTATATATATACATGAGAAAACAAAAAACGCAGCAGTCTTGTGCAGCGCCAAAACATTAGCTGTGTTCATTGTGTTTGTGTGTGTGTGTGCTTATCTTCATCCTCACCGGCAAGGGGAAGCCGGAGGTGAAGACGTCAATTGGTATCAGAGCCTTGTTCGTGAGATGCCGAAGATCATGACTACGGGCGACGACACCGGCAACAGCAACAACCAAGGTGGCCACGAGTTGGTTGTGCAATAAGTGAAGGAGGCGAGGGTGACAATGCGTTACCATATGCTCTCGGAGAAGAACTACGGTGTGTGAGCGGTGAAGATGAAGATCTTCATGCGTGCACAAGGCGTGTGGCAGCAGTGCAGGGTGATGAAGTTGTCGATGAGAAGAAGGACCAGATGGCTCTCGCCACCATCATCTAAGCTATGCCGGAGGCTGTAGTGATAGCCATATCCGAGAAGGATACGACTAAGGAGGCTTGGGACGCTCTCAAGAAGATGTACGTTGGTGAAGATCGTGTCAAAAAGGCCCGAGTACAGACTCTCAAGAGGGAGCTTGACGGTATGTACATGAGTGAATCTGAGAAAGTTAATGAGTTTGCCTTGAAGGTTACCACCATTGTGAACGAGATACGTTCACTCAGCACGAAAGTGGAGGAGAGTGTCGTGGTGGAGAAGCTCCTACACTCCGTCCCCGACAATTTCCTACCCATTGTTAGTACCATTGAACAATGGGGTGATGTGATGGAGATGTCGGTGGCCGAGACTGTTGGACGTTTGCGGGCGTTCGAGGATTCTTCAAAGGGGCGACATCGTGAAAGAGAAGGCGAGCAGCGGCTACTGTTCACGCATGGGGAGCCGCTGCTCACATGTGCCGAGTGGGAGGCCAAGGTCGTTGAAGAGTAGAGAAGCGGCGAGGGCTCTAGCAACGGCGTCAACAAAAACGGTGATAAGAAGAAGTACCGCGGCAAGTTCGACAAGTCAAAGATTGATTATCGCAACTGTGGTGAGTTTGGTCACTTCGCCGACGAGTGCGATGAACCGAAGAAGGTGACCAAGGCAGTGGCGCTGCTTACCATTGCTGATGCGCATTATGAGCCCGCACTGCTTTGAAGTCTGACGTGGAAGTGGAGAATAAAGCAAATAAGATTAAGGGGGTGATTGTTAGATTAATCTTGTTGCATATGTGTTGCATGTTTACTAGTTCTTTGCATGATGGAGTAGTAGAGTCTAGTTGCATGTAGGTGTAACTTCCAGTACCCAAAAAATAAGAAACGGTCTGAGTTAGTGCAAGGAACCGTTTCATGCATGCAATGTGTTTTCAGTTAAGCCTTGTGCACATTAGTGTTTCCAGTTACTACCACATGCATGTAGTGCTTGTAGTTTCATCTTCATGCATGCAGTTAGTGTAGAGCTTCTCAGTTTCTTCTTGCTTTCAGTTAGCATGTAGCCTTGTTATATACATACATGAGAAAACAGAAAACGCAACTGTCTTGTGCAGCACCAAAACATTACCTGTGTTCATTGTGTTTTGTGTGTGTGTGTGTGTGTGTGCTTGTCTTCATCCTCACCGGCAAGGGGAAGCCGGAGGTGAAGACGTCAGTGTACTGCTCGGAGCTCGAGTATGAATGCTCGGCCCTCGGTAACCACCTCTTGACGCCTCCTTTGCGGGAATGGGTAATTGGAGTCGCTGGACGACTGTAGTCGATGATGCCTGACAGCAAGGGACCTGATCCGTAATAGGCCTGGTCCATACGTGGGTAGTACTTTCCGTATTACATCCGTCGCTGTAGATTCTTTGGTCCACTGATCCGGAGTCACCCGAAGGACTCTCTTTCGGCTAGAATTATGATCAGACGACTGTCGTAACCTATCATCATGTCAAAACCATGTGGTGACATTTGTGAGCTACTAAACGTGGTTGTGCTTGTTTGACTCCCAGAATTATGCCGGTGAGGCTGCTCGAATCTGTTCATCATACTGCGAAGTCTTCGTGTGATTCCCTCAACGAAGCGGTCGTAACCGGACTCCCGAGCGAGCTCTGGAGCCGTATTCTCAAGGAGGTCATGATGTGTTGGATCTCTCATGCCTCTTCGAACTGATACTGGGTGCGCACGGGTAAAGATCCCTGGGCTGCCAGTCATATCTTCCGAGCGGTATCAGGATGTTCAATTTCTGAGGCGGGTTGTGACTGCCTTGGAGGAGAGCGATTATTTTTAGGATTTCTCTCATACTCATTAGATAATTGATCTTACTCATCACTGAAGGTCTCTACGCTATCCTCAAAAGTGGAGGGAGAATGTGTTCAAAGGGAAACCTCATGAGGGCTTTCATCGAGAATGTAATGAGGATCTGAGGGGAGGGTCATAACATCCTATCTAGAACCTCGACTTTCGATGGAGGTCCACTCATCTGAAGAATCCTCGAGCGATAGTGCATCGCGACCAGGAGTAAACCCCGCCAGGTAAGGGAATTCTAAGTTATAACCGTCTTTGATTGAATGTGTACTCTGCGACAGGATGGTCGAACCCTTGGAATGCAAATCCTTTGGAGGTTTCAGCGGAGAGTCACAACCAACAGATGATGCCGATTTTCTAGAATGTAGGACTCTAGGACTGGCTGAAACCGAGCAGGTTGTCACTACTGGTTGGACTTGGACTCCTTAGGGCGGAGTCATGGTTGCGAGTCCTGTACGCCATCAAATTGACTCTTGGCATATGAGGAAAATGAGTTCTCTCGTGGATGTACTGTTGTGGGTGATTTGGATTCCTTCTCAGCCTTTCCCGCGATGGAGTTTCCAGGTCCAGGATCCTCTGACGGATCTCGAGTGACAGCCTCATCGTCGGAAGCAAGCAGGACCTACTCGTAGCCGTAGTAGGCCTCCATGTAGATATCTATGTAGTCTGTCAAGTTAAACCAGTTCTCCTCATTTCATTCTCCTACCATGATGGCATCAGAAGAAAGAGAATTCACCGATAAGGAATTTACCGGAGCCATGGTAAAAACTTCCCCACAGACAGCACCAACTGTCGATGTTTAATATCGATTTCTTGGATTCAGAGGAAAGCTCTCAGGACCCTCGTATGATCATGCAGAATAAAGACACAAAGATTTTATATAGGTTCGAATCTTCTCTTAGGAGAATAACAACCTTACATCTTGTGCTAATATTCCTGAGGAAAAGTTTATAAGTGTGAATACTACGAAAAGTCTAGCACTCCTTCTATAACTAATCGTCGTCCCCATCCTTCTTCAACATCAACCTTTATATTGGCGACGAAGTGGTGGTAGTTATTTCTTACCAGAAGATGCATTAACACTTTAGGAGTTAACCGCTGTATGGTGGTTATCGTCAGATAGACGTGGACAACCGTTCGTCGTAGGACGGTTGTTGTCAGAGAGACATAGGCAATATCATGTGCGGTTATAGAGCATAAACACACGTTCTTACTGCATTGTCAGACAATCCGCTGAGAGAATATGTTAGTCGAATATAGAAGAATAATTAGGGAGTCGTAGTATAACTTACAACGAGATAGTTGTATCTGATTTTAGGACTAGGTAGTCGTAGTATAACTTACGACTACGGAATAGTCGTAGTAAAATTTATAACTACTTTACGAAATTTTTCGCTTATCATTAAAAGATATATTAGGAAAAAATGATAACATAATAATTAGATAATTATTATATCCATATCATTGTCAAACTCCAACTCTTATCTAAATAATGGCTCTGGATTAGCACAAGCAACCATCACTTCCGAATGAGAATTCTGTGACCAGCTGCTAGAAAACGAAAAATTCGTCACGATTACACATGTTAGTTTATGTAACGAGCCAGTTAGATATCGACATGCGCATGTAGCACTGTAGCAAAAAACAGTGAAGCGAACAAAAAATATGCTCTAGTGTTTTCTCGATACAGTATTTGCTACAGTACTTCACATGCCACGTGTCGGCATCTAACTGGCTGGTTACACACTGAGCTGTCTTTCCGTGACCCAATAGAATTTTTCATAGAAAACATGAGCTTATCAGGGAGTAGCGGCCCAGGCTTATAATAAATGCATGGCTGTTGCTTCTTTCCTGCTTGCATACATGTACACAACTTTTCTAGTATCTTCAAGTACCTCAAGCATCCATTCAAACTCAGAAGTACTGTTTGCAACAATAAAAAAGAAATTGGTAACAATAAAAAGAAATTGGTTCGATGCTATTGCTGCCTTTTAGCTCACATCACAATAACTGCCACAGTACAATGAGGGGAGGAGGCAGAGCCAGGGAGCTCTTCACCTGCTGCAAGACTGCTGCAGCTAGATTGAGTGGGGTTTCCAACATGTACAATGAAAGGTACACTTTTGCACATCTTTTCTCTTGGATTGCAAGCAACCAAAACCCTAGCCAGAGGCAGCACTACTACTAGCCATGGTGCCACACCCAGGAAGCCTCTCATTCGATGACAGTACACAAATGATAGCATGCCCCATTTAAACCTTGTGCACCAAAAGTCATGATCACATCTACCACCATTTGTTAGTATAAAAGGACACACCTCACATATTAGGGTATGCATGGCAAAATTGAAACGATTAACATTCTTAAAAGCATAGCATCCTATATGTACTCTATAGTGCATAGCAAAGAAGCATTTTGGCATCCACCAACCCAAATGGACTAGTGGCATAGCATCATAGCTACCATTTGAAGCTAGCTACCATTTGAATTATGCAAGTTGCCGCCAAAATTTATGCCATAAGACAAATTGGAATCCACTTGGCATGTCTACTGTTGAATCTTACCATCCTTGAGCTAGACAAGCACTTAATTTACATGGATATTTGCTCAATGGTGACATCAAGCATTGAACAATGTGACCTCAAAAAACCCAAAAGAATCAAAATTGTAAGGTTAAACTATATGGTGGTGAAACTACTAGAAACATCAAGACAAGAAGCCACAGGGGTGTGTGACCTAAAAAAGGGTTTAGTAACAGAAATGGCTTTGGTGGACTCATGCTGGGGTGTGAGGACACGAGCTGATGGCTTTGCCAAACCCTAGAAAGAAAAGCAGTGCTTATGGTGTGGTTTGTGTCCTCTAAGGAGGAGCAAATCAATTAACAAAGCAGGCTAATGTTTTTTTTTCTTGCTTTGTTGTGTGCTTCTCCTCCTGTTGGGGTTTGGGCTTTGGAGTCTTCTCTCCCTCCCCTTTCTTTGTGGCTTTATCTTTGGTGTGCATGGGTTCTAGTGTTGGATAGGGCGGGCAGTAGAGAAAGATTTCGAAAAACACTAAATAATTCACGTGCCTCCTTGCAAAACATCTATTATAATATTAACATAGAAGCAAAAAAAATCACCATATTCGCTCTTAAAGAGTAGAAACTATTATGTTAATCAGAGAAAAAAAAGAGAAAATCCATACCACCGATTGTGGTGGATTGAGCTTATAACAGTGTAGATTTATTATATATTTGTCAGAGTTCATAATGAATACAATTGTTAATTTGAGCTGTAAAGCCGTAATATTTGGATTGAACAAATCCAAGTTGAACATCGTGGGAAAGAAAGGAAAAAAATCGGACGAGTCCAATGCAAATACATTGGCGGATAGACATGCGGACAAATAAAACTATCGATCTAACATTACAGTACATAAAAAACCAGAAACCTGAATTCATAAAGTTCAAATAAGCACTCCCTTAATATCGTTCACAAGCTTGATACTCCAATCAGTTAAATAACACAAAAGTAAAAAAAAAATTAGTCAGATAAGCAGTAGTAGCAGTATTCCGGTAACAGGAGAACATAGGAGCAGTTGGACACGACGCACGGAGTAAAAATTTCTGCGATCCGTCACGTACAACAGTGGTTGGGCACACGTAACAAGTGTCGATAGGCTACTGTGGAATTTGCACGGGAGCCATAGAAAATTACTACGAGGAGAGAGAGAGAGACAGAGAGTAGAGTAGACTACAAAAATTTTGCTGGCCATGTGGTTTCGAGTTGGTTCAGAGAGAGAGAGAGAGAGAGAGAGAGAGAGAGAGAGAGAGAGAGGGGACTCTTTGAGTTATCGGGCAGAGCGACGCAGCAAAGAAGAAACAAGGATCATTTGGTCCTTGATTCGTAGATTCTAAAAATACGTAAGAATAAAATAAAAATATAGGTTATAAAACATAGATATAACATATCCTCCTCGTTTCAGCTTCGGCTTCTAGTTCAGCTTTTTTTTTCACTATTCAGTAATTCGTCTTTTTTCGATTTTTTAGATTTTTTGGGCTTTTTTATATTTTTCTTTTTTTCTCGTGTTCCTCTGCATTATCTGTGATGGGCTAACATATTTTTTCTATTTTTCTATTTTTTTAAATTTAATTATACCTAAAAAGTTAAATCAGCTAAAGTAAAAAAAACTAGCTACAATGAAATTTCAGCCAAAAATCAGAAGACATCGCTAAAACGATCGCCTCCTTATGATCCTCTTTAATTAACAGAATTTTCGAAGAAAAATCTCCATCCACTCTTAGAGTTTACCCTAAATGGCTTATAAATCAGATATTATAATTTATTTTATATTGTAACTATTGTTGACTTATTATATATAATTAAATATAAAAAATTCATTGGTGGAAGGAAACTAATAAGGTCACTCAATGATCTCAGCAATGCAGTAGCGATCAATGATGGCGCTAAGCGAAAAAACACTCAGTAGTGTTTTTTTGAATTTTTGTGTTTTGTTTTTTTTTTCCGTATTTCTTTGTATTATCTACTTTAGATTAGCATGCTATTTTTATTTTTATATTTTTTAAATTTAATTATGTTCAATAAACCAATTTAGTTATAGTAAAAATAAATCAGCTACAGTGAAATTTTAATCAAAAATCATAGTTACTCCGAAAGGCCCCTAGAACCGGCAAAGTCCTTTACAAAGTTGAGTCGATCGTGTCTCCCCTCGTGGTGCAATCTCAAGACTCAAATCAAATCTGAATCACCCAATAGTCCACTGTAAATTTTTCTTCCATTTTCGCTGGCTTCACAGCCCCAGGCACCTTGCGTGCCCCGAGTCCTGACCGTCCGATCCGGCCCATTCCACACGCACGTACGGTTAAATTTTTACCTGGTCCGCCTCGCAAACCTACCTGGCTCGTACTACGGGCTGCTGTTCCGGTCATCTGCAAAAAGAAAAGACGAGGTAAAAAAAAAAGAGAGAAGCGAGCGGTGCGGTGCGGTCAGCAGGGAAGCCACACCGACGAGCGCGCCCGTGGTGGTCCGCACTTGATCCCGCACGCTTCCGCATTTTTTTTTCCTTCTAGCTTTTCTTCTTCCTCCAAGCGCGTCGTGTCTCCCTGGCTCCTCTGGTTATACATACCACTGAGCGCAGCACGCCTGATGCTTGCCTGCCGCTTTCTTTCTCTGCTCTCTCTCCTCTACTTGTAGCGTCTCCCAGAGAGAGAGAGAGAGAGAGAGAGAGTTTGGTATGGAGTATGAGAGGATACACAAAGTTCAGGTAATGATGCACATGTTCCTGTCTTAGTTTGCCTGGTTAATTCATTCCTTAATGGCTTCTTCATGGGCTGTTTTAACACATTGCAGAATGTAGCAAGAAGATGCTCTAGTCTCGGCCCGTTCCCATCTTCTCCTTTGTTTAGTGTTATGCATAGTGCGTAGTATACGTTTTTTTGGTTCCTTTGGAAAGAAAGAAAAAAGCTTTGTGTGAGTTTTATCCGAAGGGAAATCTTTTTGATCGTCTGCTGAGCTATTTTGTTAAGTCACTGCGGTTCATTTTCATGGGTGTAATGTGTATGCTTCTTCATTGTCAATCTGTGTAGTGACGAGCACTACATCGTGCAAATTATCCATTATAAGGGTTTAATGGTCCTTATTTCTGTTCATGCATTAATCTTTTGTGTTCTTATTGAAGCATTGCTAGTGCCATACTGCCATGAGCTCTCTCTCTCTCTCTCTCTCTCTCTCATGAACTTACTTTGTTGGAGGTGTTGAGGCGAGGGGTGGGTCAAATAATCTTCCAATATTGAACTCTCTAGCACGCCCATTTTAACAAGGCATTCATACTTAGCGATTAAGAATATCTAGAGTTTCTCCTGATTTCTCCCGTGTGATCAATTGCTAGTATTATTAATGCCCTGGTACTTGGTTGTGTTTGCTGTCTGATTCATATGGGCATAAATTTCAACTCATTGGAAACCGTCAAGATGTTCAGCCCCCCTGTTCTTGTGTGATTGAGATGCAGATGGGGGTCATGTCTCCAACTAAGCTGAGGATGAAGCTGCTAGGATCCCACGGAAGCAGAAAGAGGGAGGATGCAAGCAAGTCGCCGCGAGCATCGCCTTCGAGGCTCGACGACGACGACGACGCCGATCACCCCAAGAACAGTCTCCTAGCCCAAGAACTCGATGAAGGTCACATTTCTCTGACCAAAAAAATCGATTTTTTTTTCTTAAATTGCATTGTACAATCCAAATGGCGATGGTACTGTATGTGTTTGACACCGGCGAATGGTTCATTAGAGTATCCGAAGGACCGGTCGGGTTCTTCCCGGTCGCTTTCCGACGCGAGCCACGGCAGGGCTGCTCAAGCTGGCAGCGGCAGCGGCTACGACAGCGGGCACGAGAGCGGCAACTTCGAGTTCCACAGGGAGGAGAGGGCGCCGCCGGTGGTCGGGCCCTTCTTCAGGCAGGTGCCGTCCAAGTGGAACGACGCCGAGAAGTGGATCGCCGGGAGGCACGTCGTGCACTCCAACCCCATCTTCTCCAAGAAGGCCGCCCTGCACAGCCAGAGCGGCGGCGTCCGTGTCTCGCCGGAGTCCGTAGCGTCGTCGGACGTGAAGAAAAGTGGCGCCTCTTCAAACAATCTTCTTTGCTCACGCGGCGCCGTCGGTAGCGCGCTGACCGAGCTGTCGTCGTCGCCGTCGTCGGTGAGCGGACCGGCGAATAGGCAGCCTCATCACAAGAAGCTCCGTGTTTCAGAGAGGCTACCAAATGAAACTAGCACAGGTGAATCCCACAGCATTCTGAATTGTTCACCCCCAAATCTACACAAATGCGACAGAATTCTAATCAGTTCATCAAAATTTACGCAATGCCGCTGGGACGAGGAGATGACAAGACTGAATATATTTCTAGTTTTGTCGAGAATTCGTGCAGTGTTGTGACCTGTATTTGCTGATGTGTTGCAGTGAGCCCGCCGGTGCAGTCCGTGTCGATGAGGGACGTTGGCACGGAGATGACGCCGATCGCTAGCCAGGAGCAGTCGAGGAGTGGCACCCCCGTCGGCGCCACCACGCCGACTCTCAGCCCGCTCTGCTCGGTGCCGTCGAGCCCGAAAGGCGGGCAGTCAGCTTCGTCTTCCGCATCAGAAAGGGAATTGCAGATCAGGACTCGCCGGGAGATCGCCGCGCTTGGGCTGCAGCTGGGCAAGATGAACATTGCGACCTGGGCTAGCAAGGAGGATTTTGTCCAGGCTTCGCCGGGTAAGAGCCCTGACCCTGACGAAGATGAAGCCAAGAAAGAGGAGTTTGAAGCACGAGCTGTGGCGTGGGAGGAGTCTCAGAAGTGTAGACTTGCATCAAGGTATGCGAAGATCACCTCCCCCTCCTTTGTGCTTCTTTTCCCTCTGAAACAAGCGTATTTTGGATCTTATGTCTGACCATTTTGCCCCAGGTATCAGACGAAGGAGGTGAAGATGCAGGAATGGGAGAATTGCCAGAAATCCAAATTTGAAGCCAAAATGAGGCATGCTGAGGTTAGTTCCGATTGCTCATCAGTTAAGAGCTGATTGCATTCATACCATCACTCTTCAGAGAATGATAATTCGAGTTAATTTATGGAACGAAGTCCAGCTAACTCAATCACTGACTGACTCGTTAATAAGAAGGCTCGTGGATGCAAACTTGTTCTGCATTGTTCATTGTAGCATTGTATTTACAGACTGGCTGACTGGAAATGCTCAAATTTGTTTCAGGTGCAAGCCGAGCAAATGAAGGCACGCGCGAAGAACAACCTGACGAAGAGGCTGTTCATCTTGAGCCACAAGGTGGAGCGCAAGCAGGCGAGGATCGAGGCGAGGAGGAACCGGCGGGCCACCCGGTTGGCCCGGCAGGTGGAGCGGATACGCAAGACGGGCCGCGTGCCGTCCCGGTTCTGGTTCTGCAGCTGGTTACTCTGATCAACTTCAGTTTTCTTCTGGATGCACCTGACTGAAGCCTGAAGGTCTCAATGCACATTCAGTGACTATATTTTCAGAACACCATCTTGATGCCATGAATTCTGTATATGAAATCGTCACAGGTTTATTTGGAGCAATGTGTTGTAGATGGTGTTGCTTGCTTTCTGCACTCTGAATTGGTTGTAACCTGAGCTAATGTGTTATGAGTGACATATTGTCATTTGATAACCTGGGCTGCAGCTAGCTGCTCTACTGACTAATGTGTGAACTACTTCAGATCATCTCTCTTAACTGATGAGCATTTCTAGAAACAGGAGAAATCATTGGCCAGTTGCATGTTATCGAGAAACGCTCAGATCAAAGGTGGGTTTTTTTTTTGCCCAAGTTGGCTTTAGCATTATTCCGATAAATCGTTTTAAAAAAACGAAGAGAAATTGTTTATTTGTTTATTTGAAAAATACCATAAGTTGTAAAGAAGGGGGCATAGAGGACAGGCCTAAGCTCCCTGGTCAGGCTTTTGATAGCTCAGTTTTTTTAGACAAATAAGAAGCTTTAGTTGACAGGCAATAAAATTCCAAAAATGCCACCAAACAATTTAGGTTCTGATCGTTTCGGCTTTTTTCGGCTTCAGCTTCTAGTTTCAGCTTTTTTTTCACTATCCACTAACTCAGATACAGTGTTTTTTCAGCCAAAAGCCATCGCTATTCCGATCACCCTCTTAGAACGCCCCACACATCTAGCATCGTAGCAAATTTTTTTTAAATTTAGCCATTGAGGGACGTTTATTTTGAAAATTTGGCTCCCTCCATGACCTTGGTAGCAGCGACAGGTGACATGCAAATTTGCCCCCCACCATAACCTTGGTAGTAGCAACATGCAACATGTATCACCTATCATCGGCCACGGCAGCCCACTCCAGCTTGGAATTGGACAAATGGTCAGGACAAGTGGTGGGGTCCACTATTATGCCGAGTAGCGCAAGCTCGACAGGGGTGCCTGGCCTACCGAGCACAAGCAGAGTAGAAGCTCAATTCACACCTATTAAAGCATCTAGGTATCTAAAAATAATTATGATAATTAATGTCAACAATGATTAAAGGGATTAACTTATTTAGGTGATCAAAGATTGACATGGATCAAGATAAAGTTCAAGGCAAAGATAAATTATAGTCTAAAGACTTCTTTATAAATTTTTTCCAGCCTTAGTGTTTGGATGAAAAGACCGAATTTGTAGAATAGTACCATACTATAAATAGGAGTCATACCTAGTAACTTGAATCTTAACTTGTGTCATTTTAATCAATTAAGTGTCTACGCATGCATTTCAATTTCATATGGAACTCTCACTGATTTTTGTTGTAAAAATCAGTATGACCGCAGGTATTTGAAAGGTAGTATCGCTGCATCAGTGACTGCTACATGCTGGTAGCTAATTTCCAGAGAGGTACAAATTTGACATTCTTTGAATCGATACTACCGTATGTGTTGCACGGTAGTACTGCAGAGTGGTGTGACTGCATGTTATTAGCGGTACTACCGGAAATTAGTAGTATCGGAATTTAGTTGACAGTAGCTAATTTTTAGATAGCTATGTTTTGAAGCATTTTCTCTCCTCTGAAAATCAGTACTACCGCAACTAAGGTGCAATACTATCGCATGATTGGTACTATCGGACCTTGTAAGGGCGGTACTACCGATATTTAAAATAACGACTAGTTTATGTGCATTTAATAAACCTCATATAGTTGTTGAATAGTAGGCGGGGTAGTACCACATTTCCTGATTTTGGGGATTTCGACTCCAACGGTCATCTTGATGGGTGTAGTCTATAAATATCTCCATACCAACAAGGCTTCTTTTCTTTACCTCATTTAATACACTTGAACCTTTGTTGCACTGCTACTTATTTGCTCTATTTTCACATTTTAAGGTAGTTGAGAGTATTCAAGTGCATTGCATCATTAATTGATCTCTATGACACTTAAAAACATTCAAGCAAATGCTATAATTCATTACTCTTGGTGGTTGTTGACACCTAGATGACTTGAAGAAAGTTGTACGGTGATCTCTTCAAAGAAGCTTATGAAGAGACTCAGCATCGTTTGTGAGTGGTGTGGTGCTTGCTATCTCCGTAGTGGAGGAGGAGCAAGTTTAGTGGACTTGAGGTGTTTGAGGCTTAATTAGTGGAACTGGTCCAATTCATTTAGGCATATCTTAATATGGACTAGTGAAGATCGGTAAGTCTTCGATACTATGAGAAAAACATCGCGTGTTTCTATTATGGTTTTTTTATCTTTAGTTTCTGCATTTACATTGCTAGCACTTTATATTGAATTGAATTGTGTAGCTAAGAATGTTTCTAGCATTGACATTGCTTGTGTTGCCTTCGTGAAACCTAGAGTATTTAAGCCTTAATTATGCAAAAGATTTTTGATTAAGTTCATACTTGCAAAAAATTATGATTTAGTCAAAATAATTTAAAAACCTTCTATCACCCCCTCTAGTCGATTATTCTTAATCATACAACTCGACCAGCTTGGCAGGTGCCTACCTGCCCTTGTCGATCGCCAACGCAGTCTCCGCGTACATAAATTCCCTCGTGCATCGCTCTCTCAGCCGAAGCCCCTGAACCTCTTAGTGAGCTCATTTTCCTCCCCACCGAGTGGCCGAGACCGAGCGAGAGAGAACCAAGGGAGAAGAAAGAAAGAGAGAGAAAAAGAGAGTGATGTGTAATGTACTACTATGATTCGGAATGTAGTGATGTGTGTAGAGTCATTCTTAGTATTTGCCGGTGAATCTAGATTTGCAAGGCCAGTATGTCGCTGTTTCAATAGAATAATGATTTGCAATGAAACTTTCCATACGTTTCAAATTAAGTTGGGTCTTTATGTGTCGCTAACATGTTCTTTTCTATATATTTTAATGTTACTTTTACATGAAAATTGACACGTTCTTTTTGGTATTGCAGGAAATGGCCGCTTTTATCAGCGCTCGATGATCGATGGAGGCTGGAGACCCACACATTTCACTTTAGCGCTGACAGCGCGATGGAGTAATGGTAACCATGCCTTCTCCCTTTTTAGGCCAAAGTGACAACACTATGACTAGCCATTTTCCATAGCGAGATGACAGCACACTATAACCTTTTCAGTCCAACCAAAATGATCGTACCTTATCCCCCCTACACAACATACTTGCAACAAGTCCGCCCACGTTCGTGAAACCCTACAAATTGTCCTACACATGGAACCCACATATTTCCATCACACTTATGCAGCCAAAACAAGGCAGACAGGGCTAAAAGCTCAAGATGTGGGAGGGGACGACAGGTACAGGCTGGGTTTTGAGGTTGTGACCCTTGAAGACACTAGCATCTACGGCCCCCTAGACTCCAACCCCTAAGCTCCGATCTACTGCTCGAAATCAGAGAGTCCTACACCCCTACAAATCCCCTCCATGACTACCCACACATCCTAGAGTCTTGGCCGCAATGCAAGCACAAAATTGACGTAGTGGTGCAGGTTTCTAACAACAACACGCACTTAGGACATCGATTCTTTCACCGCTCCCTGTTCGTGGTACATGGTTCATTCCCTACCTATACTTTCATACATGCATCGCTTATAGTCACCTCGTTTTGCTTGTAGAACATAGATTGAAAGTTCACCGAGTGGGTGGATCAATCGTATCCAATACCTGCCTAGATTTACATTCACACTCTCCGAATCTGCCTACAAGAGTTGCGATAGGAGCTCCAGACCGAAAGAACCAACAACAATAAACTCCACAGGCAAAGGATTAGGGAGAGGAACAACGAGGTGGTTCACCTCGGCAGCGACTACCACCCACATTGTTGTTGCGCCAATGCGAGTTGCAATTGCGCGTGCCACTACCGTAACAACCAGCCACGTCCACGCCACCCTGATGATCGACACTCCATATGGGTGCCCTACGATGTTCCATTTTTTCCTTAGGGGTGTTGCCCCTCAAGCCCAATTAAAACAATGTCTATCAATGTTGTTTCTGTTCAGCATGGTCCATACGTATCTTAGATATAGTTCAGACTGATGGTCCATGCATGTTGATATTTGTATTGTACGAGTAGTGCAATTTAAAATTCCACAAGGTGCGTCATATTTGTGCGCAAAGTTTACTGGAATTTAACAACACGCAACACTTATTTGAGTGGCACGCACTAGCTGTTCTCAGTGAATTGACAACACACGTCAGCTTTTCTCAATGTGCTGACAACACACGCTAGCTTTTCTCAGTGAGTTGACAGCATGCACCATCTTTTCTCATTGAATTGACAGTATGAACTAGCTTTTCTCAGTCAATTGACAACACGCACCAGCTTTCCTCAGTTAGTTGATAATACACACCAGCTTTTCTAAGTGAATTGACAGCAAGCGCCAGCTATCCTCAGTGATTGGACAATATGCACCAGCTTTTCTCAGTGAAGTAGTCTTCGGCACTAGCTTTTTTTAGTGAATTGAGAACACGTACTAGCTTTTCTCATTGAATTAACAACACATGTTGGCTTTGTCAATGAATTAACAACACGTACCGATTTTCTCAGTGAATTAACAATGACGTGACCTTTTTTGGGCCTACAAGATTCACTCTCGCAGACACGAGTGCACTTCTTGTCGGCAAAATTTACTCTCAAATACTATGTACTAACTGCCTATAAAAGGGGCTAGGCTCCACGACCAGAGTCAACAGTCCACTCAAGTTGATCTCAAAAATAGGGAGAGGGGAGGAAAAAAGGTAGAGGACGTCATTCGGCCGGGGTCAGGAATATCGAACTACGGAGAGCTACTTCGGAAGCGAAAGTGGTTTGCTAAGAAGGGATCCTCTTCGGAAGCGAAAGTGGGTTGCTAAGAAGGGATCCTACCCTGATAATTTTTGCAAGGATGCACCTGTACCACCAGAGTTTCCACGCCTACAATGCGACTATGGTAATCTGGCATAGATCATTTAGTCAACACATCCAGCCACCATCGCCTAGGCACACTACATGTGCAGCGATAACCGCGTAAGTGAATGTCACGTATTCATAAATCACACTACATGTTTTATTTCACATATCGCTAATCTTCTATGTGCATGATGGTAGGTGACATAGCGTTGTTACTTCTTCCAATTGATCAATAACCCAAAGAGGTACAATAGGACATTTATTGAGCAAAAATACATGCTCAACTACCCAGTTGCGTCTGAGAATTTCACCCGTTGAAAACATTACACCCCAGACAAGGAAAAGGTTAAGAGGGGAAATAAAAGAAAATGCGTCGATGGCCCTGAAGCCCTTGCTGAACGGGAGATTATTTTAGACTAGGACAAGCTCGTATATGTCCTGAAAGCCAAATACTAGACATGCATCGTGAAGGCAAAAGCCCATTAGGGAGACAAGAAAAAGGTATCGATGGACCCAAATGCATATGGCATATGACCGCAAGTCTAACTTCTTTTTCATCCCCAGTGTTTCAATTTCAAAAGGAGCATATTTATCTTAGATGTAGTTCAAATTGATGGTTCGTACATGTTACCATTTGTATCATAGGAGTAGTAAGACAAATATATGCGCCTAATAAAACCATACACGCCATATAATTCGCACATTTATTACAAAGTGTTATATCAAGCTCAAAATGATAAATTAATTAACGCAGCGTGAAGCGCACTAGTCAAATTTGAACGTTATTAGCTTGTTATTATTTCAAAACTAGTATAAACATGAAAATGCTTGAAAATTCGGTGAATCATACATTTTTCATCAGTACAATATTTTCAATAATGTATTATTTTAAAAATTGGCTAAATAGGAACAACCTGTTGCACTCGCTGACTGTGGCACAAGCCAAGACAGTGGAGCCCATCGCCTGCCACATCTATTCGTCCACTACTGAGCTGGAGCAACCTAACGCGGTCCTCGCCTCCTGTCGAGCTAGGGTAACGTGTCAGATGATACGTGTTACCCGCTGCTGCTGCTGCAGTCACAGAGGCCATATTTGCAATTTCGAGTCCATAAGAGCTAGATTTGGGGGGGAAAAAAACCTATAGAGCCAGAAATAAACAGTACTCAACAATTTACTTATAAATTGGGCCTAAATAATTTTGAATTCATGGTATTCAATAAATTACCTGCTTAAGGTTACAAGGCAAAGTTCAGAGGTCCTCTCAAATGACTCGGCATCTAAGCTAAGCAGGAGCCCAACATTATTAATGTCACCACATGGAGCTAATAGGGGGCTCAATGGCCCCTTGAAAGGTTGCTATCCCCTATAGCCTGCACTTTGCATGCATGGAACCATGATTTGGTCCAACATACTTAGCAACCCTTTCCATGAATCATGCAAACTGACATAGAACTAGGCAAATTGACAGGTCAAAGCCTACAAATAGGACAATTTTTTTTGACTTGCATACCATGAATCAAGATTAACCAACCGCAATTTGTGGCAAAAATTGAACCCGGGGAGGGGGGGGGGGGGCGAGTTTGAAAAGTTTAGGCTCCAGCTGGTGGAATCATCAATTTTAGATATAATATATATATATATATATATAGCTACAGAATAAGGTCACTTCTACAGTGAGTGCCGTCATTCATATATGGGAAAATGGCTCTTCCCTGCCATTTAGAGCTTAGGCTATTATAGAGCTAAAGCAGCTATCATACAGCATATCCATGATCGGAAGGATGCAATAGATCATCTAACTATATTATTGACTAAGTTGTTTCTGGTGAAGCGAGGACCGGAGAAAAGAACACAGGAAATGCAGGCTGTCACGAACATGTGATCCTGCGGTTCTAGAGTGATGGTTTAGTTTGGATTCCGGTCTTCATTTCAGTAGTCCAGAGGTGCTGCAGATGCAATGTTGCCTGTGAGATTCTGCATGTCGTGGCTCGCAGAATAGTCATCACAGACATTGCTCTGCAGCATCCTTGCTCCAGGTGCAGACGGAAGGCCGTCTCCATCGCGAACCATCTGCTGCACCTCCTGGGACGAGAGTATCTTTATGTACCATACGCTATTCACAAACTCCCTGGAAAGCATGGCATCCGAAGATCATGTTTACTTGAATGCAGATACGGACTAAGAGAATTTATAGTATATGTACACAAAGGAAGATAGTTTTCTAGGTGGCTTACTGCCATGGATCGTCGCCGACGAGAAGAATATCATTTTCCCGGTCGACAAATACAAGCTGCCAGCCTGATCTTACAGGGTCCTCCAGTTGGCCTTCAAGGCCAAATAGACGCTCAAGTTCACTCCGTAACTCATAGTAACTGCCAAATCTGGTGATATCAAGCGATCTCCCAAGGGACCCTGATCTGTAAACCTAGTAAAGAAAATAGTGAAAGAATTAGCCAGTTTATGCAGAACAAAATGATTACACATAATAACACCAAGGAGCTTGCAAGAATGTGCACTAGCCACTAGGGCAACAAATGTCATCAAAATGAGGTTATTGGTAATCCAACACTTGTGCTTAAGATATTCTCAGACATACAAAACCTAGAAATAATTGACTGCTTTGCTACCATCAACCTACTAAAAATGAACTTTTTACCTCTAAATCATTAGATCTACATAGTAAAGTATAACTACAGTTACCAACTTTGGCTATCAGTGAAAGAATGCTCACTGAAGAATTTAAAGGAATGTAACACATAAATAGGAAACACATATGCTCACTGAAGAATTTAAAGGAAAATAACACATAAATAGGAGACACATACCTTCACAAAGGTTCCACTTTGTGATGGGTTTACACCACATATATTATCAAGAGAATTGAAGGTTCCTGGTTCACCTAAACAATCGGAAGTTGCTAAGGTGTTTTCAGGTGGCAAATCTGCACCACTATATCTCAACAAAGGTATGACCAAAGAATCAGTTCCGCCGCCACGACCCCTGATGTTTGCCATGCTGTCCTGGAGTGCAAATGATGACGAAAGCAGGTGGTTCTTAACATCTGTCCCATAAGCCTGGACACTAGAACAGTCTATTGCTGACAGTGGTGGCAAGGTGCCAGGAAAGTGGGATATATTAGCCTGGTTATTTACTTTCTCAAGCTTGGGCTGCACAGACTGAGCCTCAAGATGAGTAAGGGGTTCTACAGCCAACTTCTTTGAAGGCCATCCCTCTGGTGCCATTAACTGGCTACTTCGAGGCAAACTAAGAAGGTTCGAGGCTTCTTGGCTAGAAAAGTTATGGAAGCCGTTGCGCAGATGCAGCAATGGGTCACTGTTTCCTTCTAAGAGGTTCTTCTGGCAGAATGATGATCCAGTAAGCAACGAACATTGTGACTGAGAAGCAGATCCAGACTCAGACATGCTAGAAGGTACATCAGCAATATGATGACAACTAGATAAGAACAGCTGTTGCATCTCCTGATGAGATTGTTGTTGTAGAACTTGCTGACTTTGCTGCTGTGGTGGTGGTGGCAGCAACTCTTCCTGCTTTTGCAGCTGCTGAGGATTATGCAACTGCAGCTGACTTTGAAGGAACCCAGAGTTACCAGTGATCTGACGATGGCCTTGCTGAACAGTTTGCAGGGGTGACAGCTGATATTGATACTGCGTCTGCTGTACAAAATGATTCGCAGACAGAGAATTTAATCCACCATTCAGACTTTGAGTCTGTTGAAATTGCAAGAGAGCCGAAGACTGTTTCAAAGGATCACTGGCTCTAATTTCTTCCAGTGCTGCAGCAGCCATTTGCTGGTATGTGTCTGGCTTAAGACCCAGCAATGTAGAATCTATTCTTGGCTGAAGCCATGGTGACACTCCAAGTCCCTGGAAGTTCAATGATTGAGTCCCTCTATCTCCATCTCGAAGCCACATGAGAGACGAATAACGAGCAAAATCATCATTCTTCCCACCTGCATATATAAAAAGAGAAATTGATTAAAGAAATTTTAATTGAATGGTATAAAAGCAGAACCATCTATACTGGTATTCCTGTCATCAATCAGTCTACCGTTGAACATGCCATGCATGGAGGGCGGTCCTGAAGCCCATGGACGCTTCAGTCTTAAAGGAAAGGCAGTTGGATACATTGGAAAGGTTGTCAATGTCTCGATCTCCCAAAGTGAAACTCTCGGCTGTTTATCACTAGCAGTGGACTCATCCCAACCAACCTAAAGTATTACAAATCTAAAGTTAAGCATTCATCATTAAAGCATAAACATGTTCTCACAAAGGGATCCATGAAGTATGTGACAACAGAGTTGATGGGTTAAAGTGAATAATGAAACAAGATAGCGACAAGTCTTCTGAAACCATGACAGCTTATTAACAGAAATTACCTTCACAGAACGCCAATGCGAGTTTGGCCAACGCTCCGAGTCTAGATCACTTATGCCTGTGATTGTACCCATGTATCTGAAAGAAGAGACAACCATAAGATCACATAGTTTTCACACTGTGTACTCAGTTTCAACTTTCAACTCACCGTCTGACGCTTGACTCCGCTGTCTCAAAAAGCATTCTAAACCGCATTCCAACAGACACACGTGTGTGGTAAACAGATTTCACATACTTAGCCAGTGGAATAACAAATTCAGAAGGGCTAGCCCTGATAAAACATGACCATGTTAAATTAAGTGTAGAAATAAGGTGATCTGTCTTATCACTCTATTGAAATGAGATTGTAATATATATACCGGGGGTTATAGAAAATAGTGAAACGACTGTTTGTGGCTGCAGCATGAGCTGCTGCTGCAAGAAGACCTATATGCATGCTATCACTTGATAGCACAGAAGAGGGCATAACTGTCTGTGGACGATTTGCACGACGGATTCCCAAAAGAAGTTGGTTATTATCATTCCTGGTAAAAATGAAAAGGTATTACAGTGTGAGCAACATGTACAACATCCAACAAAGGTAAAAAGGATGGAGATCGATTAAAAATTAAAGTAGATGGTACCAGATAAATATAACAGAATCCCCTGCTACCAGTCTTTTCGCACTTACAAACACACTCCAACCCGTTGTCAGGAGATGCCTTTTTGGCTGACCTGCATAACAGTGCAAGGGCCGAGAGCATTGGCCAGTTAAGAGTTAAACAGACCAATATACCCCACAATAGAATTTAATACATCAACTATTCCGCAAGACAGGAACCACACAAGGTAAAGAAATAGTATCATTACAAAAATTTTCAGATAAATTCCTCAGCCAAGCAAAACCACACTAACAGAGTCTTGCTGGCAGAAGGAAATGGACAATTCATATTATACAACTAGTGGAAGCTGCTCATCTAAAAGTCACAGTACATATTTTTTATTAGTAGTGATTCTATGCTTTCCACTCCTATAGACATGCATAAATCTTAAAACACAACCAAGAGGTAAGTAGTCTCAATCTACCCTTAAATGTGCTTTAATATTTGTGCAATTCACTATTTGGGAGAGCATAGAATCACCTCCAATTTTTCATTTGTACTTTTTGTGGATTCTTAAATATTATTTGCACGTGTTCAATAATCACTCGTAATCATCTCTGCATGTGATGCCCATAGTTTGAGTACATACCACGAAATATGTGGCGAAATTTCCATTCATTATCATGCAGATCTCTTGCAACCAGCTCCTGTGCCGGAGGCTGTAGCGAAAAATCCTGGAGATGACTAAACGAATCAATTTTATGAATGCACACACAATGAACATTTCTTATAAATGTATTGAGCTTGAAGAAATTAAATTTCACTCAAGGTCACTGAAAAAACAAACCAATGGCGGAAAGACTTTCTCAGCAGCTCGGCGAGGAACAGAGAATCCACCATGGGTGCTCGTGTCACTTGCAGTCAGCGTCTTGCAGAAGTAATTAGTTGGCTGCTTGCTAGTAGCACCCAACTCAATTGGAAGAAAAGGCTCCTTTTGTTCCTCCTGTCAATAGAATCACAATATGAACACATCATTATTTTTGATGTTTTTACAGGAAAAAATCAGGCTACAAGCGCAAAGCAAGGTGGTTAAATACCGGGCTCAACGGTTGCAGAGTCATTTGGGCATAAACTTCATCAGTTTCTGCATCAGCCTGCGTTAGCACCAAGAAATCATCTCAGGGCGCTTTTTAAAAAACTACATAATGCTCCCTATTAAGTGTGAACTCACATGCATGGTGATGTTATGAAGCTGGCAGATTAACTGAGGAGGTAGGTTTGGATAATTAGGGATTTGAGCATCGACCTCCTTATTAGTTGATGCAGCCACCTGCACAAAACTAAAACTAATTTAGAGAACTTTAAATGAATCACACCCCTGCAACAAAATCGATTCTTCACATAATGGTATCTTCAATAGTTCACCAAAATAGTGTTTCAGTAACGTCTTCAACAGTACTATGTTTATGCGATGCATTATGCAAACAATAAGAAGAACCTATTAAGCACAAAGCCACAAGCACAAACTACACCTTTCTTCTTTTGCAAAATCTAAATAAACTTAAGTCAGCAAAGCCCGGCCATGCCTAGTTTATTCAAAGGAGATATTGGTGTACTGCGTAACCGACCTGCTCACTATGGCCCTGTGGAAAGTAGACGACCCGGCTCCCGACCACAGGCAAAGACACAAGGGGCCCAGCGCATGCATGCCACAGCTCCGAGTTCAGACACCTTTGTTCCCCTGCAAAATGCCAAACACACATGAGCGGAACAGCAAAGCACCAGAGAGCAGAGTTCATGTGAAGCTACTATTTGTACTTGGCCACAAACAAGAGGAGGCTCAGTGAGTATCAATAATGCTATAACATGGGAGGCTGGGAGCAATGAATGGAACCAAGCAATGCAAGCAATTTTTTTTATTGCAAGTCAGCAATGGAAATGCATGTATGTAATCATGCACACAGAGGCAAAGCCAATTTTGCTAATGCGTTTACCATCTTCAACTCAAAGCGCCAATCACAACATTCGATAATCCATAGTCCAGTCCACTAAACAATGCAGAAGGTAGCACAAGATGAGAAACGAGCAACTGAAACAATGTCGAAATTGCGAGACGCGCTGTACCATCGTTCTCCGGCAAGGGCTGCGGCATCTCGGAAGGGGGGAGCTTCATCTCCAATCCGCAATGCGACCGACGCCAAGAGCACCGAACTCCGCCGCACCCCGACGAACCACCACCAGAGCAGCTGCTCCTCAGCGCCCCATCATGCTCCCAGCAACAACGCCTGCCTTCCTCCCTTGCGCCCAGAACATCTCTTCCATCTCCTGCTGCTGCTGCTTCCTCTCACTTGCCTTCCCCTTCCCAGGAAGCAGCAGCCGCCTCAGCTTGCAGCAACCCCTACCCGAAGCCCGGGCCATCGCGGCAAACCATCTCCACCGCGGACCTCATCGCTCCTAAATCCCAAACACACTAGCTGAGCAAACTTTCAGTAGGAACAGGGAAGCGCCGCCTCAAAGCTCCAATCTTCCCCCAAAAAGATGAAGAAAAGCACCAAAACGAGCACAGCTCGATCCAATAAGACGGATTTTTCGCAGCCGCCGGAGCGCAGCAAATGCGCGGAGAAACCGAGGGAAGCGGCCGGCCCCGAGCTCATAACATCATGAAGCAGCTAAGAGCCGCAGCTTCCGGAGCACAGCCCAAGCATCCGTGCCACCGAGAACCGCGACGACTCACCGGAACCGCCTCAAGTCGCCATTGCGCGCGCACTCCGAGACCAAGCACGCGCAACACCACGGCGACCGAACCCACCTCGGGCACCGCCACAACACGCGTCTCCGGAGATCGCGAAACCGCCGCCGAGCTCAGGGGATCGTGGGCTGCGGCGCCCAGGCGTGGTCAAATCCGGCTCCGAGCGCCGAGCAGCGTACCATTCGCCAACGGCGGCCGAATCAGACGCCGCCACCACGAGGCGGGAGCTGGGAGCGCGGCGGAGGCCGGGAGGGTGATCGCCGTGGTAAGGGGCGCCTCGGTGCGGGTGAGCCCTAGGGGCTAGGTGGCCATGGCTGGATCGAGAAGTGGAAGCAAGGAAGGGGTGTTTTTTAAATTTCCTTTTTTATTTCTGTTTTATGGGCTTCTTGGGGTTGTCAGTAGGAAGAGGGGGAGAAGGAGAGCTTCTCGGGGTAGTAAAAAAACTGGAATGGTCAGAAACGGCTATCTTTTAACTATAGCGGATATCTTTTTAACTATGACTAATATCTTTTTATTTATATTTTTTATGATAATAATAAATAGCAAAGATATTAATATAGACAGCGTATACAATTTTAGCATCGGTAAGCAATTTAAATAATCTACTTTAAAAAACCATCTTATTTATTTTAACTTTTAGAAAAACTAAAAGTCAAAGACCCAAAAGAACATAGCCTTGTTTTTCTTCCATTTTACTCCTTTACATATTTAATTCTGTTTTGCAATTGTAGATGTTTTGACCAGGCTTCTTTTTAAAAACTAGCTGAATTCTCCACGCAATCTTGCGGTTAACTATTACAATACCTCTCAAAATAGTGCTGTATTTGTTACCCAACTCCATTACTTATATATGGCTGAAAATACAGTTGTATTTCTCATAATACCATAATAGCTTCTATATATGTCTGGATTAATCTGGACCCACCTCAGTTCACGGTTAGATATTTATCTTTTTTTTCTGTGTTTAACGTAGTAATTTATAACCCTTGAGAGGAAACATATGGTTTCTTTTTCCTCTATCTTAATAATATAATAGATACATAGTATAACTGTGTGGTAAATCTTAAAAATTATTATTCTAATAAGCTGACAATTAGAGGTTGTTTTATTTGAAAAAAAGATGCAGCACTAGTCTTACCATAAAAAAAGATGCAGCAATGTTCAAGTCACAAATGGTCATAATTCATAAGTAGAGAAATATGGAATATAATTCCAGGGGTGTCCATGAAAATAAAATAACATCTAAGGGGTCAAACTAGAAACCACCTATCCTTGTTTGAAAAGAATAAAGGCACCCTCAGTGGCAAAGCTATGAATAAAATCAAGGATGGGCCTAGATTGTCACAAACATAGTATTTTACTCTTATACAATTCAAGTTCATATATTAATACAAGAGAAACAAAGCAAAAAAAAAAGAGAAATACAATGAAAGTACCTTAGTAATAGAAAGTGTATCCCGAAAATATATAAATATGATTTCAGTGAGTGAAGATCAGTCATCTGCATATGAAAAATAGCAAAATTAGTCATACAATAACAAATTGTAAATGATTAGTCATATGCATGTGGACCAGCAATAAATGTCACTAGGATTAAATTCTATTTGAAGCTTCTTTGGTTAAGTTGTGCTCTCATTGGTTAGAAGAGTACTACTAGAATTACTTGCAAAATAGTTACGCAAAATTTGTTTCTCCATTATAGTAAATCTATCAATAAAATATCACACATTAATTCTAATCGAAACACATAAATTTTAAGTTTAATTTTAATCTCTAGTAATTCAAGTTAGTCAATGGCAACGATACAACATATATTGATACATATAATCTCTAACTGTCTAACTCTAAGAATTTAGGCTACTCAATGTCAATAATAAACTATAAAGAAAGCACATGTGGCTAAATTACTCCTACTATGCCTCATGCACCCTTATCTTTGGCCTT
This sequence comes from Melocanna baccifera, assembly GCA_036346265.1. Taxonomy (NCBI): domain Eukaryota; kingdom Viridiplantae; phylum Streptophyta; class Magnoliopsida; order Poales; family Poaceae; genus Melocanna; species Melocanna baccifera. The sequence goes on from CM070710.1 coordinate 19,271,795, forward strand.
ATTAGGTCTAGTTTAGCAAAAGTGTTCCCAAATATTAGAATGATATATACAACAACAAATCGATCTGTGCCAGGTCTTTTCTCTTTCCTACCTCACCTTCCTGTCTCTCCACTCCCTCTTTCTTGGTTGCTCTCTTACAAAAGCCACCTGCCCCCGAGCCGTGTCGTCGCCACCGTGCACCGCCGCCATCGCCCATTGTCAGAAACCCCATGCCACTGCATTGGAAACCCTACCAAACCTCGAGGTTTCCGGCGGCATGCAGAGTTTTCGGTCGGCCCGTGCAGGGTTTTCGGTGAGAAACGTCATGGCTCGGGCGGGTATGGCTTCATGTCGTAGCTAGCCGAGGGAGAGAGGGAAAAGAGGAAAGGAGAGGAGCCTACCTGGAGGCCAAACCGCCAGAGCCCCAGATTTGCTTGGCCTTAGCTTGGTACCTCGGCGGCCACCAGCCCAGATCAGCGCGGTGCTGCCTGGATCTACTGGCTACTGCTCAGCTATGCTCTACTCTCCACTGGCCAGTCCACTGCCTGCCCGCCCGGAGCCCTGGATGGGATGGATCTGCTCGGCCATAGCGTTGCTAGCCCTAGGTGTGTGCATAGCCCCTCGTCTCTCACTCTCTCCCGTGCATGTGCCGTATGCATCTATGGTGGCTAGCTGGCTGCATCGTCTCTAGGTCTCTCAGATGTATGGATGAATGAAGACTCCAAGCCCATATCTTCGCTGGGCTGGCCCAACTCTGTTTGAGGGGTGGGTGTTCGAGGCGGAGCAGAGGGTGGGCTCGAGCCTAACGAAGCCCACCTGGTGGTTGCGCCCCTGCCCCCAACAATCTATATCAGTAATGTTTATAGCTAATAAATAACTATGCACTTAGAATAAAAGATGTAGTAAAAAAGTTAAGAAAAAGAGAAGAAAGTAGTGTCTTATATTATACATTGCTTGAGCACAAAAATCAACAAGAAAATATAACTGTTCTGAGGATGGGCTCCACCTATAGCCATTCGCCCTGCTAAGCCAAAAGGCTCAATAGGCCATATAAAAGATTTTTGTACTCCCCGCGTAGTACACCGGAAAAAGGGTATTATTGTAATAGGGTACTGTGGTCATGTATATATACTTCCTTAGGTTAACAAGAAAAAGATATAGTTCATTTTTCTATACATACTGTACCAGTCTTCTACTTAAGTTTGGCACGTAGCCACGACAATAACTAAAATATATATCAAAGAGTAGAGTTGTGTCTACAACATTAAACTCAGTGAATAGATATGTTCATGATAGAGAGAGGTTTGAGAGAGAAAGAAAATATTTATTATCTGGTATAATGCGTTGATAAGGCTGCGTCCCATACTATCTCAAGGTGACGAAGAACCCCGTAAAGCCACTCTCACCTCATTCCGTTCTGTACGCGACAATGATGGGAGCATTCGATCAAAGCGCGCAGAATTACCTGCGCACCCTTCCTCTCCCACAGGTCTCATCAGCCGCCCGCCTCAAGATCCGCGATGAACCACCCCATTTGGACGGCGCAGAAAGCTCGAAGCGACGCAGACTGACGTGGGCACGTGTAGAGGTAGCACCGCCATTTCCGCCCGCGCTCTCGCCGTACTAGGAATCGGCTGCGCCGTCGGATCGGGGGATGGACGGTGGGGGTTACCTTGGTTGGTGTGCCGCGCACGAGTGGGGAGTGGCGTGTTGTGCCGCTGCCACTAATCCTTTTACTTTGTTTTTTTATTTTTTGGTTTTTTGTGTTTTATTTTTTCCCGTATTCTTTTGAATTATTTGTGATAGGTTAACATGTCGTTTTTATTTTTATATTTTTTAAATTTAATTATGTGGAATAAGACAACTCAGCTACAGTAAAAAAAATCAACCAGCTACAGTAAAATTTCATCCAAAAGCTATAAGCCATCGCTATTCCGAACGCCCCATAATAACTACTTTTTATTTTTTATGATAGTTTTTAAACGAAATATCTTTATAAAATAAAATCTATAAATTGATTAAGTACACTGTAGTGATTTCATTTATATAAATTAAAACTATATATAAATTTTTATTTCTTCATATTCTCTATCATAAATAATCTAAAAAATATATAAACTGAAATTGAAAAAAGAGACCGTTGCCTTGTGGAATGGCTGCAAGCATGTACTCTGTGCAGTTCTCTAGGGTTCATTTATGTACTCCTGCATTGGGGTTTTGGTGATATTTGCACTCGTAATCTTGTGATAAACTTCATGTTGATCGTGTTGTGGTAAACTCCATGTTGATTGCAGGAGCGGAGCCACCAGATGGGCTTCGTCAGGCTTCAGCCTACCCTTCGGTCCGCCTCGAACACCGCCCACCCCTCGACTCACCCTAGGACCCAAGCAGATCGCGAACGCAACAAGAGACGCCAACCACCACGGTCCATGGCACCACACAGAGACTACAGTTCGCAGAGAGACAGGGAGAGGTGCACCTCAGCACCTAGGCCCAGGCGGTGATGATGTGCGGCTGGCGGCGCCTGGCGGAGAGTAGAGCCCGCCAGCCCGGCGTCAACTGAGCAGATCTGGGTGGCACTGCGCAGATTTAGGGAGGCAAAGACCGAGGAGCTGACAGCTGAGGCCGAGTTCGGGCAGGCGGGCGATGACCGAGGAGGCAGAGCTGAGGCCGACGGCCAAATCAAGCCTTGTGCTCATGTGATATGCTTCATCTCATCACTAAGGGGAGTGGAGCTCCACACATATGTTTCCGGCACCAATACTAATGAAATCTGCAGGGAGGCCCAAGAATCAAAGGTATAGGGGTGGATATGAGGGGAAGAGCATGGACAAGGGTAGGAAAGGTATGCATCAGTGCCCTATTTGCAAAGGGTATGGACATAGATGGACGAATTGCAAAGAAGCTGATCCAGAAGCTAAGGAAGCATACGGTATGTTGGCAAAGTAAAAGTATTGATTTCTTTGTTTGTTGTATCCTTTTTCACTGTTTCAAACACTACAAACTCATTTCTTTCATTACTAATGCAGGCCAAAGAAAACTAAGAGTATTACTACTTCTAGCTCATGTGCTGCACAAAGGTACCAAAGCATCATGTAGCACTTATTTGCCAAAACCCAGGTATTCTTTGCTTGCAGTACCATCTATTCCATTCTTTCATATATTTGCTTCATTTCTATTTGTTTGAACATGCAATGTTCGTTTGTTTGGCAGCTCGGCATCTCACTGTGCCTCGAACCAACTCAATGGTGTTGTAATGGCTCTCGTCTCTATTTTGGAGGCTACCAAGACTCTCGTCCCTACTGCAAAGGGAAATGCAAAAAAGAGAGCACTGCAATTGGATGATAGCCCATCTATGGGGACTAGAGGCAAAAAGAAATCACGATAATTGAATGATAGCCCATCCATGGGGACTAGAGGCAAAAAGTGAGCACGACAATTGGATGATAGCCCATCCATGTGAACTAGAGGCAAAAAGAGAGCATTGCAATTTCATTAAGTTGTGCTGAACTAAGTGCTACTTCCAAGAGGCTGAAATTTGATTTAGGTTATTTCGTTCTAAGTGCTAGTTTCAAGTTGGTCATAAGTTCAAATGTGATATCGTAACGTCAAATACTGTCTGTTCTCGTGGCTCTATTGCTGTTGACTTGTATTTTGTTTTGATCCTATTTTGTTTCACGACATGTTCAACTTGCTTTTGGGACTATTATCAAACTGGTTCTGCTAGCATGCTAAACCTAACAACTCATGTCAATGTAATTCTATTGCCATGTTTCACTTAGACAGTACTCTCATTGATGTTATGGCAAATAGGGATTAGAGAATATTTCAGCTGTGTTTCCCTATTCCATGATCTCAATTAAGTATCAAATTGTTCACTTCAGTATTGTCATGTCAGTTAAACATCTATTGCCATGCCACTTCTACTTTGTCAGTTAAACATATATATTATTGCTTCAGAATTTCTATTTGATACTTCACTTCTACTTTGACAAATATATGTTTAGTTGTCTCCTCTTCTATTATCATATCATGTCTTCTACACCAAATAGCACACTATCAATCACAATATGCAATAATAAGCATATCTGATTAACACCCTAGCACTCGCAAACTTCATAACATCACATATGTATCCATCTAGTTCATGATTGGCCTAGCCAATGCTTAGCAAGAGTACTCTGTCCAGATCGGATGTAAACAACAGCAATCGACGGCAATAAGCAATAATATGCATATCGTCTTTGCTATTGAGTTTCTGGGGAAAAAAGCCAAGCGTCCTCTGTCTTTGCTATTGAGTACAACACACATTCACAAGAGGGCAAAATGGTCTTTTCCATGGGCTTAACGGACTGCAACTGATGACAGTGGCAAATCGTAGAATAGTTTTGCAATTCGGTGGCATATAATAGAGAGAGTGTTATTCAGTGGCATTTTGTAGAAGCTAACATTATTCAATAGCATATAATGAATTAACTCCAATGAAAAAGTATGTAACAACGAAGCATACTAGAAACACCAACACCAACTGTGTTTCGTTGCTTATGGATGGGTTCTTTTGAGTTATGGCTTTAGTTTTAGTTTATAATTTTTGAATTCTGACTGTTCGTAACAGACAATACGCAGAGGAAAACAGTTGTATACGATTTTGGCCGATATACCTGAAATCGATATAGTATCTACTATAATATATTTATAGACCATACTTTGTAAAAACACACCGTTTAAAAACTAGTTATTATAGTAAGAAGTGACAAACCAAAATCAAAGAAGAAAACCCAGCCCTATATCAAGTGGTACATATATGGCACAATGCAATGGTCCTAGAGAAAAATGTCAACCATGTGTTTGATTGGTTGAATTGAATCATTCCATCTTGCAAATATATTCTACCATGGTATTCACACACACAAAAAAAAAACAAATCCAGATGGTCTCGCTCTAAATGGTTTTATCTTCTAATCTATTTTGACTTTCAGCTTATTTGGTCAAAAGCCATGTAAATGTATGGATTTTTAATTTCAATTTATTTTGAGTTCAGTCTTTTCTTTTTTCCTTTATCCTTTATTTCCTTAAAATCGCCCAATGCAAAACGATGCGGTGCGAGAGTAACCTGTAAAGATGACATCAATGCATTAGCATTACTGTGGTAAATAGTAACATCCAAATTAGCTCCAAATAAACACATGGATTAACTCCAACACCATGTAAATAAAACCACACGAGTAACCCCACCACCTTAGTAACCGCCAGCTCAGCAGCTACCGCCTAATCGCAATGGCTACCTCATAACCACCCTTCACTTTCCCTTGCCGTTCAATTCCCCGGCTCTTCCCCGCTTCCGGACCCGGAAACCCACCCTCGCCGGCGGCCGCCGCCATGAAGCGCGCGCGCAGCTCCGAGATCTTCTTGGGAGGCCGGTGCCGCGCGCGCCGCCGTGTGGCGCCTCTCCTCGCCGCGGCCGCCTTCACGTACCTCCTGTTCGTGTCCGTCAAGCTTGCCGGCCTCGGTAGCGCGGTACCTGCGGCTGTCGGCCGTCCGGCCACCGCCGTCTCGGGCGATCCGCTGCAGCGCCGGCTCGAGGAGCCGGCGTCCCCCGCTCGCGCTGCTGGGGGCGTTGTCGCAGGGTACGGTCGCATCACCGGGGAGATCCTCCGGCGCCTCGAAGCTGGTGGAGGCAGGAGGCGGTGGGGCCTGCTGGGCAACTTCTCCGAGCTCGAGCGCATGGCCAGCGAGGCGTGGGCGCTCGGCGCCAAGGCGTGGGACGAGGCCTCCGCGTTCACCGGTGACGTGGACTCCATCGTCTCGGGCGACGGCAGGGAGACCAAGTGCCCCAGCTCGCTCGCTCTCGGCGGCGTCGAGGGCGAGACGGCCGTGTTCCTGCAGTGCGGGCTGGCGGTGGGGTCGGCGGTGACTGTGGTGGGGACGGCGCGGGCGGCGCGGCCGGAGTATGCGGAGGCGCTGGAGCGGAGCGGGGTCGGGAACGGGACGGTGATGGTGGCGCAGTTCGCGGTGGAGCTGCGTGGCCTGCGCGCCGCCGACGCCGAGGAGCCGCCCAGGATCCTCCACCTCAACCCGCGGCTGTGCGGCGACTGGAGCCAGCGACCCGTGCTGGAGATGAACACCTGCTTCCGCATGCAGTGGGGCAAGGCGCAGCGCTGCGACGGCACTCCCTCCAAGGACGACGACCATGGTGCGTGCCCTCTACCCGTTCTTGCTTCGCATTCGTAACTATAATTGAAAACCTTAAATTGCCTTGCAATGCAATTAGTTGTACGCAAGCTTATTTAATTGCTGTCTTTCTGCTTCAGACGCGAGAACAATGCAATTTTGCCGGTTCTTCAGAAATGCTAAGTAACTGGTAGTCTATATGGATCAAGATACCATTGATATGCATCCTTTTACATTTCGGTGCATGTTAATTAGTTACTGGTTATTTTGACTGGTTGAAGTAATGATGTGTTACTGGTTATTTTGACTGGTTGAAGTAACGATGTTTGTTCCTGATTCTTGTATAATTGTGTTTGTTTACAATGGTGGTTGCTATGGTATTGAGTGAGCCCACATTGTAAGCTAAAAGGGAAGACTTTGCCTGCAAGACTACCAAAGGTTGCTAAATTGATACTGTGTAACTGCCTCACGCTCTGGAATTTCCGATTTTATGAATCATATTGTAATGTCCTGTCTGCATCATTTTTTGCCAATCTGTCTCCCCAAATGCTAACTGTTTACTACATTATTGCTGCTTTGCCTGTACCTACGCTTACAGTTTTGTTTTGTCATTATGTGCAGTTGATGGGTTTAAAAAATGCGAGAAATGGGAGCGGAGCGACACTGCTGATTCAAAACAAACAAAGACAAGCTCATGGTTGAACAGGTTCATCGGCCGAGCAAAGAAACCAGAAATGAGATGGCTGTACCCATTTTCGGAGGGGAAAATGTTTGTTCTCACTATCCAAGCCGGTGTCGAAGGATACCATATCAATGTGGGAGGTCGTCATGTCGCCTCATTTCCTCATAGGATGGTTAGTTTTCTGTTCCTTTGACAAAGATTTCATTCCACTGTACAGAACTACAAATGTTGTACAGTTCTGTGAATGAAATTACTGAGTACTTCTTTTGGTTGTCAATGTTTATCAGGGATTCGCTCTCGAAGACGCAACGAGTTTAGCTGTTACAGGGGGCATAGACGTTCTCTCTGTATATGCAACCTCTCTTCCAAAGGCCCATCCTAGTTTTTCTCTCCAACAGGTCTTGGAAATGTCCGATAGGTGGAAAGCTCGCCCTTTGCCAGAGGAACCAATTCAGCTTTTTATCGGCATCCTCTCCTCTACAAACCATTTCGCTGAACGCATGGCTATAAGAAAAACCTGGATGCAGTTTCCTGCCATCCAGTTGGGAAATGTGGTTGCCCGGTTCTTTGTCGCGCTGGTAAGATAAGTTCTCATGATTTTACAACGATTTAGTCCTTTTTGTTGACATATACTATGCTATGCTGCAGTTTGATCTTCGTATATACATCAGTACTGTAGAAGTTAATTCAAATAATTGCAAAATAACATACAGTACTTCATGAGTCCATGACCTGTTTGCTTCTGTAGAGCCATAGAAAAGAGATAAATGCAGCACTAAAGAAGGAAGCAGAATATTTTGGAGACGTTGTCATTCTGCCATTCATCGACCGGTATGAGCTGGTGGTTCTGAAAACCGTTGCGATATGCCAATACGGGGTAAGTCTTGCTACAGTTCTTTACATCTTAGATTGCTCTTGCCAGTGTTTCCGTCAGCATGCATGTTTTCCTCAAGCAAATGTTGTCGTCATTCGTATGTAGGTGCAAAATGTTACTGCAGAGTATATCATGAAGTGCGATGATGATAACTTTGTGAGGCTGGATATAGTATTGCAACAAATCTCTGTCTACAACAAAACAATGCCTCTTTATCTGGGCAACCTAAATCTCTTACACAGGCCTCTCCGAAATGGTAAATGGGCTGTGACCTATGAGGTACATCCACTCTGTACAACGTAGACTTTATGAATTTACATGCGTTTGGTTACTCATACAAAGTGGATGCCTGCAGGAATGGCCAGAAGCGGTGTATCCCCCATATGCCAATGGACCTGGCTATGTCATCTCGATCGACATTGCAAGAGAGATTGTATCCCGCCATGCAAATCATTCGCTAAGGGTGAGGCTTATACTGAACAGCACTGCATCTGTTTCCCGTGCATTTACCATCAACACTGTCTAATGGCCGTCTGCTGCTTGCAGTTGTTCAAGATGGAAGATGTGAGCATGGGCATGTGGGTCGAAGACTACAACGCCACCATTCCTGTCCAGTACATCCACAGTTGGAGGTTCTGCCAATTCGGCTGCGTGGATAACTACTTCACTGCGCACTACCAGTCCCCTAGGCAGATGTTGTGCCTCTGGGATAAACTGTCGACAGGCCGAGCACACTGCTGTAACTACAGATGACATGACACTCCAAGATTTCGTTGGAACAACTGACGGTCTAGGCAACATCCCCATCATGACATTGCGTTCCATTTGCACGACTGACGGCAGAGACCATCTCACCATTGTATGTTATCTACACGAGACACATCGATCTGAATGCGATCAACCGGGCATGCTTCACCTCCTGGAGCTCATATGCTGTATCTACTAAACAAATTTTGGGTCATTGAGGTAAAGGCAAGCGTGAGAGTGAGTGACAGAATCCACATTAGCTGCTTGTGCAGGGGCAAGTCCTTTTGTGGGGCTGCAAGTCTGTAATGCGTGCACTGATTGGAGGACAGCCGTGGATGAATGAAATGACCCCATTGTCTGTTTTCGTGCGTGTAATGCATGTTCTTGTGCCAGTCAGTCTGCAGTGTATTGCCCTCCAATTTTCTTGGACGCCATGAGTGACCATGTCTTTATCTTGCAGAGGCAATTGATGTGAAGGACCTAAAGGTCGACATTGCTGTCATGCTGTGTAGTAGCTCTTCAGTGAGCTCACTCTACTAGTACAAGCTACAAAGGCTAAAACGCCATTGAAAGGAAAAGATTTCTAACGAGGGAAGTGCTCTTGTAAGGCCAGGCGTAGCCCGCGATTTCACGTCAGGTTTCTGGCCAAATCAATGACGTAGCATGAGAAAAACAAATTGATCAGTGACGTCAGGCTAGTCGGCTTCACGCAGTGTCTGCCGAAACATTGATCATTGCATCGACACGAGCATTCCATGTCTGGAAGATGTATCCGGTTTGCATGCTTAATGCTCAGAAGCTACTGAAACCTACTTGTAAGGATAGTGAAGAGAATTGGCATCGACCTCCCAAAAGCTTGTGATTTTGTCCTAAGTAAGGAACCTCTTGCAATTCTTAACAGACCTACAACCAGAGCAAACTAAACTGAGCAAACTGTAACACTAGCAGCACACGCACACTACACAATCACCTCATGCGTCAGATCAGCTCCGGCAGGGGCAGCCGGTCGTCCGGCGCGGGCAGGTCGTCGCGCTCCCGCTCCGGCAGCACCCACTGGCCGTCCGCGTGGCGCTCCAGCCCCTTGACCACGCCGGGACGCGTCCCTCGCCGCGCAGCATGCTCCATGCTGGCGCCCAGTGCCTAGCCTCTGCATCACTCTGTTCTTCACATTCCAAGAGAGATCAACAGAGTAGGCCATCCAACGATGTCAATTCTCATGTAATAATTTGGGTCGCAAAACACATCACAAAGGCCCTGATCCTTTCTGCTTTTTGCTTTTGATTTTTTAACAATTACTATTTTATTAAATTATTAAATTATAATTAAAAGTCATACGTTGCAGACCAAAATAATAAGATCAATTTTTTTCTCTCGGTTGCTGACCATTGTCTCCACCACCCAAGTCTAATTGACCTGCATCACGTGATTAGGTGTGCATACTTTGTCCATGGAAGACGATCACGTGAACAATTAGTACAAACCATCAAACAGCTTTACATGAAAAGAAGAGAGAAAAACAGAACATACAACTAAAATATTAAACACCGAGAGCGCCCACCGGATTGCTTGGACTGAAACCAGTGACGGAACCACCGCCGGGGCAAGCCGGGGCGGCTGCCTCGGGTCTCCCGGGCCGAGCAAGCCCCCCCCCCCCCGGCGACCACCGTCCACCGTCGGCGCCCTGTCGCCCCCCCCACCCCCGGGCAGGAATGAAGATTGAAGAAGGCAGCAAGCTTGGCGCCGTCGCCACGTCGCGGATGGGCCTCGCCGCCTCGGCCATGGGCCGCGCCCGCGCGCCGTGCAATGCCCAATCCGATGGCGATGGCCTAATCCCGCAGACCCGGAGACCCCGATAGCGCGATGTATTCCCCAATCCGCCGAAATCCCTAACCCACTTACCTCCAGATCCAAAATCCCCATCGCATCGCGCGGCGGTCGGCGGCGAGGCGACTCCGCCGGCTCCACGCCTCGGGCCCTCGGCGACTCCGCCCTCCGCCGGCTCCGCGCCTCGCCTCGGGCCCTCGGCGACTCGCCTCTCGCCGTCGCGCGGCGCGCCGTCGCGGCCGTCGCGGGCTTGAGGCCGTCGTCCCCATCGCGCCGCCGTGGCGTCGCCGTCTGCCGTGAGCCGTGAGGAGTGATTGAGGACTGAGCCACTGAGGTGAGGGGTTGAGCCAGGTGAGGATAAATTTGTTTTGATTTTTGAACTTTTGAGTATTGTATATGAGGCATATGAGTAAATTTGTATTTTTTGTAGGAATTGTATAAGAAAATGAAATCAATACAGAATTATTTTAGAACCGCAACAATTGATGATAATTGCCAAATAGAAGCGGTTCAAACATCTAATGCCGTTGCCAAATAGAAGCGAGTGGTGCGGCGGTCGGCGACGACTCCGCGGCTCCGTGCCTCTACCAGGTTCGCCCCGGCTCTCTTCAATTTCTGGTTCCGCCACTGACTGAAACAACTCTTCCACCAGCAACTCAACTCCACAGTTCTGCAACACTCTTTAGGATAGCAAGACGACAACTGCTAGAACAACACACAAAGACTGAAAGACAAGAATGCAAAAAACTACAGAAAGGAAACTGCCAGAGATTATTGCATTGAAGTTTAAATCTTCTTTGGACAGGTTCTAGTCTACCATCTTTCTCAAAAACCAAACCAAACAAGTTCCTAATAGTCAAGCACCCAAGCAAAACACATCAAGTTTTTTTTTTCACACAACTTTAGCGATGGCTTCTGACTTTTGGTTGAAATTTCACTGTAGTTGGCTTTTTTTACGGTAGCTGATTTGGCTTTTTAGGCATAATTAAATTTTAAAAATGTAAAAATAGAAAAAATATGTTAGCCTATCACGGACAATACAAAGGAACACGGGAAAAAAATAAAAATGCAAAAAAGCCTAAAAAATCTAAAAAAAAATTCAGAAAGAGACGAATTACTGAATAGTGAAAAAAAAGCTGAAGCTGAAAATAAAGCTGAAACGAGCGGAGCCTAAGACAATGTCGCATAACATTGATTATTCATTCAGCCAATTCCCATACTTGCTTCAGTCTGCTCACATTGAATTCTTCGCATCCTTGCCACAATAACTGAGCTTACTTGGGCCACCTTGACTTCCTCCGTCGTCAAACACATAACCATCATCAGGACTTAGTCAAATTCCTACTACATTCTTTCTTTTTTACTCATGGTTTTTTTATTTTTTATGGTCTTCAAGATACAATTTTGGTCGATACTTTTTATAGCTTTACATTAAGATGTAGTACTAAAACTATAATATTATGAAATTATTTTTATATAGCCAATCTATATATTTTTAAACTTATTGATGGCTAAATTTTAGAAAATTTGACGGCACAGATTCTAGAAATCAAATAAAAAAGAAAGAAAGGAATACCAAACTTACCTCTATTCTCAAAAAGGGTGGTAACCTCACTAAAACAACCCAGGGTCACCCATACCCCCACCCAAAAACACTCTACCAAATTCCAGTTCGATCGAATCCAACCTCAAATTCAGCCAACCAAACATGATCTCCCTTGGGTCACGCCGCTGCCCAACCAAACAACCGGTCCCTAGGCACTAAACTAGGCTAGCTAGGTATAAGATCAAGGATTACCGACTAGAGGGAGGTGAATAGGAGGTAATAAAATTTTGCAAGGTAATTATAAACTAACAAATTTAATTTACAATTTAAACCTAAACAATTCTAGTAACCCTAAAACACCTTAAAAACAATAAGTACACAAGGCTCTAAAACAATTAATTACACAAAAATTGAATATAAAGAGATAAATGGAATCACAAATAATCTCAAAGTAATACACTATGTTTTACTGTGATGATCGAAAACTTGCCGGTTTTCCTTAGTCCACTTGAGGTAAGCACAAATAAATTAGATCAGCTTCACGAATTAAGCCTTCCACCTCAAATCCACTAGTGGTTGTCCTTTCTCTGCTCCAGAGATAATGGACACCGAATCACTCACAAATTGACGTCGGGTCTCTTCACAAGTTTCTTGAAAAGATCACCACGCAAACCTCCGTCAAGCAGTCTAAGTGCCAACAAGCACCAAGAGTAAGGAATCGTAGCTTCGCTTGACGACAATCAAGTGCCAAGAATCCATCTAAAATGAATATGCACTTGATTTGGCTCAAACATCTCAAAATGAATGCACACAAAGAAAAAATGTGTGAAATGAATGTTCAAGGCTCAAAGATGTTCAATGCAGGTTCAGCAACATGTCCTTGAGTGTATGCATGATCCTAGATTGATCCAAATGGCACAATAATATGCTATCAAGTTACTTTCTATGATCCATCTTAATAGTATGGCAACTATCCTATAACCCGGTTTTCCAATCTTTCTCTTAAAACCGATAAAATAAAAAAAAGAAATCCTATACTACTTGTACATTTGTCTTGAGCCATCTTGATTCTCTTTTCATCCTTTACCATACACCTTGCTTTTGGCATGCTCACTTTTAGAACTTAACATATGCAATACTCAACACACATATTAGTCATATATTCACATATTATTATTAATTACTAAAACCATTATGTTGAGGTGGAGGGAGAATTAAAAGAGAAAGAAGTAGTATCGCATACAAGATATTGCTTGGGTATAAAATTCAACGGTTGGTGTTTTTTTTTCAGCTGCAACTTATGGCTATGGCTTATGGTTTTTTGCCTTAGTATGAACACTTTGTGTAAAATAACCGAATGTTGATTAGCTGCTTCGAAAAGATCATCCTAATAAATCTCTTCAAAAAAAGACGATAAAGAATCCATTTTATTTATTTATTCAAGAAAAAGTCATAAGCCACAAGCCGAAAATAACCCAATCATTTGTATCACTTCTATGTTTATGATTTTTTGTATAATATGTTATTTTGTCCTTTGAATAAATGTCTTTCATTAAATTCTTTATTTATGTTTTGATGTTATTCTAAATTATCTCTGATCTTAATCATTATGTGGGACAATTATGATTTACAGATCAACATATGTATTAATTGATAATCATGTTTCACGGATCATGGATATAGGATATCAAATCAATAATGTAGACATATGTTAGAGAATATGATATTAGATTGACTCACCATGAGACATTGCGTAAATTGTTATATTCTTAAATGCCATTAGTTGGTCTCATACATAGTGTATGTGGGATCTTTAAACCTGTGATTGTCATTGTTTTTACATATGTAACAGTTTACTTAGGGGTTACCAAACACTACTCTGTGACTGAGTGGTCATAAGCAATTAAGATGGAATTTGCCCCTCCTATATAACTGGAGAGATATCTCTAGGCTCCTTAATGTGGTTGGATTAAGGAAGTGCATGACCATGCCGAATGTGGTTGATGAGTTAATTACAACTGAGTAATCCACTACAAGTTCGAATAAATGATCGAGCTATCATATGATGGTACTTTTTTCGCTTTGAGTTCAATCTGGTATTATAAGGCAAAGAGGTCGGCACAAAAACACTATATAAGTTCATTTGATATGATCTTTTTGTATATTTGGGAGTCATTATGTTCTATTAAGAACTGCTACTGACTTATGAATTAGAAAGGAGTTTTCGGCCTATAACCAAATATACATGAATCTATAGAGTCACACAATTAATGAGCTGTAACGATAAGGTTTCAGATGATAGTCTCTTAGTATGATACAATCTCTATTCGTATCGGATAAGAATCCGATTAAAAGCTATATAAGGAGAGGTGCGGGGGCTGAGGGAGGCATTCCGAAACACACCCATCGAAACCCTAACCACCACCACTAATAATCCTTGCCGTGCGCGCTGGTGCTAGCACACCGATGCACGGTGTTCCATCCCTGGACGTGTGGACCTCGGTAGAGGCACCGCAATGACTGTGGCGCTCATCGAAACGATCGTGAGGAGGAGATGGTTGGCCGAAGGATGATCGACTGCTCCAATATATCGATACGCTCTTCATTGAATTGGCTGCTTCAACTCTACTTCTGCTACACCGCGCGTCTATTGATAACCATCTATGATCTCTTAGTCACATGGCTTCTTGATTTACACGGTAAAAATTTTTAATTTGCGCTAGCGTAACCTACCTTATCCTAATAGTGTGGTCAATCGCATTAGCGAAAATTTGTCAGATATGATGCATTATGATTAAGACATTAGGATGAATGCTTACTGGTTGGACTATATTCTACATATACATGTTGTAAGCGGGGTGCTAATCAAAAGGTAATTATTGACTAATGTAACATCAAATTCAGGTTTCTTGCTCAGAAGCATCACTGTTTTCATTCAAACTTTGCTGCTGCGATCAAACTTTTTTAGTGGAGTGCTGCAATGATCATTCGTCAAACCCTAGCATACGTGCTATCTAATACAGTACCAACAAATAGCTGAAGGGCACAGGACCCACATTGGCAGCATATGCATAATTCTGTCTTTGCTTGTTGAACCACTGAACCATTGGCCCGGCCATCTTTTGTACATAAATAATTCAATCCAATAATCACCTACAGATATTCTCTGATTCACTTGCACTATGATTCACTGTGTTTTCTGATCATCATTTTCTTATCATGTGGGGAGCAGCTAGTCAATCTGAAAGGTAGCAAGGGAGAACCCTAATCCACATGGTGGTGTGCACTGTAATTGAAAATTGAGAACCCTAATCTTTGTTTAAGGAAAGGAAACCCTCTCTATATGTATAGATTGTATCTTCTCGTGAGGCATCTTTGGAAATTGAGTAGTGTTTAAAGAACTGAAGCTGCCACACTAGTTAAGTACGTATAGACTGTATCTTCTCGTGAGGCATCTTTGAGAGGAAAAGAAAAGGAAAACAAAAAAACACGAGTGTTCTAACTGGCGCGACTAGGTGTACTTATGGTTGGCATTTAGCCAGACAAATATGCATCATAGGTGTACTAATGATACTAGTTAATTGAGCATCCAGATTAATTAAGTACGCGCAGGTAGTCCTATCAGTTTGACACTAGTAGTAGTACTTTGGAAAATTGGAAGCCATTTACTTGCTTCAAACAAGCTGCCAATATGGAGACAGCTCTTGTTTTCTCTAGGAAAAATATTTTATAAGAATCCGCAACCTTCGAAAAAGCTGGCAACTTTGGCTTCTTGCTCCGGTATTTTGAATCAGCTTTTCAAATATTGGTTGGTACTTGGTAACGAGTAATTAAGGATGATCCCTTTTCAAGAAGAGAAAAAAGAAAAAGAAAAACTAAGCACAATTCAACAACTATAATATTGCGAGGATTCAATACCCGATACCTAAGAACCTAGCCCATTAACACCCCTAAGCATCGATCGACCGATGCAGATGATGCAGATGGAGACGGATCGATCGGGAGCAACTTCAGCGAACACGTGCGTAGGAAGTCCTTGCGACCGCGGCGCACATGGCTGCCCCCGCGCAAGCGTGCCGGCCGGCCTGCCTCCGCAGCGCGCATCGACAAGAAGCAACCAACCACCCGCCGCAGCGGTCGCTTAAGGTGAGGGCGCTGCCAGCCACAAATCGGACGTCCGATCTGCACGTTTTTAATATTTTTTGTTTATGTTTGTAACATTTTTCTTCTGTTTTTTTGTAATATTTTTTTTATTTCATGTATGTAACATCAACTTTTATATCACATATTTTTGTTACATATGTTAATTAAAATTGTTACACATATTATATAAAAATGCTGCATCAGAATGTATGATACGAATACTCACACATTAAAATTGGTTTATCCCGTCTCTCTCTCAGGGGGCGATCAACTTGGCTTCGCGACGGGGTTGCGCGACAGGAGCACTGTTCACTACTGTAGTATTTTTGTTTTTATTTGATTATTTTTTGTATTTTTTAGTTTTTTTGTGTTTTATTTTTTTTCTCGTATTCCTTTGCATCGTCCGCTCTAGATTAGCGTGCCATTTTTATTTTTACATTTTTTTAAATTTTATTATACCTAATAAGCCAACTCAGCTACAGTGTTTTTTCAGTCAACTACAATATTTTTTCAACAAAAACCAAAAGCTATTGCTGTTTGATCACCCCAGACAGGTGGTTCCTGTCCTCGATCGCATGACTCGGATCTGTCCCGGGCATGCTGCATGCGTGTTCTCTTGTTATTAGTCACGTACCTATGTGCTAGCAGGATCGAACAAACTCGATTTGTACCAACGAACCCGATTCATTTCTCCTCGTTGTGTTTGCAGTACGCCGTGATTTTGCCTGAGCCGCTGCAAGAATCCAATGCAATCCAGCAATCTCATCATCGGTTGATGCGCTGGTCCTTTTCTGTTTGGTGAAAAAAGGTTGGCTTTGCAGCCAACAGGCGCAGCTTTGGTGTGCCCCCCGTTCCATGCTTAGTTTGCTTGCGCTTTATACTTTCAGCTTCTCTATATTTATACTGTCTATAGTAATTAATTTTTAAATAATATATTTTTTAAAACAGAGTTGATAGAAAAATTATATTAAAAAATATACTAAATTCAGTTGTACTGGATAAAATTATATATAACTATTTTTTATACGTACTACGTATTATGAATAGCTAGAATTTAAATGTTTAAATCGTAAGCTCAAAAAAACCCACTCTTGATCCAGCATTTGAGCCATATAAGGGAAAGAATCTTACTCCCTCCACGTACGACGTGCGGTCGAATTTCTAATATTTAACTATTCATATCTTTTTTCAAATATTTAAATTAGATATATAAAAATAGCTCTCATCGTCCCGCAATATAAGTCCACATTCTTAAGAAACATCGTCCTATAATATAAATTCATTGCAGAGATCAAAGATGTAGTTATTACTGTTGTAATATTTGCGATATAAGCATATATATATATATATATATATATATATATATATATATATATATATATATATATATAAGTATAATTCAATATAATTATCCACACACAAGAATGATATCAATTCAAATATAAATGACATAACAATTATGAAATCATATGAATTGAATATATCATTCAAAGCATAACACACATTCAATAAAGAAGACATTAAACTTCTAATCAAGAACATGTATGACATTGTAAAAATCATGAATTAATTAATACTAACAACAAGCTTAAGTTTAATTAATTAATTGTGCTCTCAGTTTGTAAGGTTACACAAGTTAAATACTTGGCCGTCCCGCAACTAAATCATATACTTTTCATTGATTAGTTATATCAAAATGTTTTCAAACTTTGAGCTCTAGGTTTTAGAGTTTATCTCCTCACAGTTCAAGTTTTAACCAGATCACATGCATTCGGGCAGCAGAGCAATAGCCAAAGGTGTCACTAGATCAACAACATATGAATTGGTTTTCCCACAGAAGGATCAAGTTCAATTTACCAACCTTGAATTATATCATCAATCATACAATCTATAGCAAACTGCTACAATCTAGTGACCACAATAACCGAATTGAATGTGACTGAGATATATATATATATGTGTCTAAAATTGATATGCAAAGTTCAATTTATTAGACACAGCAACAACAGAGGAACCTCTAAATTAGAGCTCAACGGCGAAAACAACTAATCTCAGTATATAATTTATTGTATCACAAAGCAACTTATCCCACTGTTTTCTTTGCATTCACAAGCATTTAGATAAGCTGTAAAGCGCAAAGAATCAAAGCCGAATAGTCATAGATAGGTGATATTCGAAACCACCAGAAGGTCACAGGGCTAGGCGTGCTCGTGAGCACTGTCCCAGAAAACCTATTGCCCTCACACTACCGTGAGAGAGAGCAGTAGGCACGGAGATACAGAGCCCCTTCGTCGGAGTTCACGATCAAACCAACGAAGTCGAGGTCAGAGAGTATGCCGCGCAAGCACAGGGGAGGAGCCGGCCAAGCACCTCGCCGAAGAGCACCAGGGAACCGAAGTCGTCACACACCACAGGCAAATACCGAATATCACAGAGAAATGAGAGAAAGAGGAGAAGCTCACTTGCTGCGGGGTTACTCACCGAGAGCAGCTCTTCTCTTCTTATAGTGGAGAGAGGAGGCGAGGATAAGCACTTGATGCTTGCACCCCAACGGCCGGGACCGAGTCCATCGCCCCCCCACACCTGCTCCTCCCTCTCCACCAAGCCCGGATCTAAGGAGCGAGTCTCACGGAAAGAGGAGGCGCACGGGAGAGAGGGACCGGGTCGCACGGACGCACGGGAGGAGCACACGGGAGAGGACCGGGCCGCACGGGAGAGAGGGCGCGTAGGGGAACCGGGTCGCCCGCCGCCAACTGCCCCTCCGCCGCCGCCGGGAGCGCTGCAGCCGCCGCCGCCATCTCCCCTGGGCACTCGGCCCAGCCCGTGCGAGCCAAAAGAAATAGGGAGGAGAGCTCCTCCTCCCTCCTTATCCTCAAATTGGCCCACCAACGGGTGGGCCCCACCTATTCCTTTCTCTTTAGCAATATGGGAAATTCTCTTTATGCCCTTGGTTGTACAACAATTACAATATTTTTACATATATCTTTGCTTGAATGCTGAAAAATAAATGAGTAGTTGTAGTATACCATTTATTATTTAGTAGGGGTATGTATAGTTTAATGGTTTTAATTTTTTTTCTTAAATTTAATGTTTTTAGGGTCTATGTATATGGTAGACTTTAGACTTATATTATGGGACGGATTAAGTATATTTATATATTTGCCTCGAATACTTCACTGTCCTAACTGCTCTGCTTAAAGTTTAACCTTTCGACCTGCCAGACTCCTGTAAATACTTAGATTAAGCCAATGCCGTGCAGTTTAGTCAATTGGAATTAATTTACAGCCGAGCTTATTGACACTAAGTCCCGACATAATCATCGGCTACCATATAACAATCCCTTGCTTACGTACGTAAGAAGCCATCTTCGTCAACAATACCGACGATAATTAGTGGCCTTTTAACCGTGCTGTGCTCCTGCACTTGTTCGCCTCGCGCACACGTGTCCAAATTTCTTGTGGTCTTCTAGAATGCAAGGGAAAAGGGCAGGCAAGAAGGTCGCCGTGGCCTGGAGATTCGAGTTTTTGTGTACCATTTACCAGTAAAGAATTCTTGTCCACCGCATGATTTTTCTGAACTATATGATCCATTCGATGGCAAGCGTGAGGGAGTGATCGAGTTGGATCGATCTCCACCTTCGCGATGGTGAAGACACCCTTTAATTTTTCTTTTTAAAAAAAAAACAAAATGTGCTACGGATCACTAGTTGTCTGGATAACTGTTAAGTTCTAGCTTATGACTTATGCCTAAACAATCAAATGGAATAACTTCTCTATCATTGTTTTAAAAGATTTATAGGCGGTGATCGTTTTAGCGATAACTTCAGCTTCGTTGAAATTTCATCAGAGCGACTTTTTTCTTATGAGAATGATTTAGCTTTTTCGGCATAATTAAATTTAAAAAAATGTAAAAATAGAAAAAATTTGTTAGCCTATCACAGACAATGCAAAGGAACACGAGAAAAAAAGAAAAATATAAAAAAGTCTAAAAAATCTAGAAGCTGAAAAAAAGCTGAAACGAGCGGGACCATAATATAGAAGCTAGTTATCTGGATTTGCAATTTGAATGTAGAGCCGCTAGATTTGGGGAAGAAAATGCTAAGCGGCCACATATCTATATGCGACAAACTCCGCGCCTCCCGCATCGCCGGGAGCTGACGTGCGGGCCATGTCGGAGATACGTGGGCCCGCGTGTCAGCGAGGTGAGGATTTGTTTATGTCGCTGGCTGTCTCCTCGCCGCTGGTATAAAACGCCCCAACACCAACTGCCTCGGCAACGCGCAGAAATCTCGACACATTAGCGGTGTATCACTTGAGACGCGGCAAAAGGAGCCCGGTGTCAATGGTAGCTGCGGTGCGCGCTCCGGCAATCGCGAAGCCGCCGAGGAGGCCTCACGCGTCGCCGCCGAAGGAAGCAATGCTGGAGCTGTCTCCGGCGGAGGAGGGGTTGTCAGACATGGAGACGGCGTCGTCGACGTGGGCGCCCAACTCGAGCCTCAGCTCAGTCAGCAGCACCGGCGGCCTCGCGCGCTGCTCCAGCCTCTCGCGGCTCTCGTTCGACTGCTCCCCGCCCTGCTCGCCGCAGCCGCCGGCCGCGGTGTTCCGACCGCACCGGTCCGGGGAAGTGGCTGTTAGCCCAAAAAATAAACAAGAAAAAAACGATACACACGCGAGAAGAAATGGATACAACTGAGGAAAAATAAACACAGACTAATCAATTCTTGGTACTCAACACTCTACGCCTTTCTGTGATGGGAGGAGATCACACTACGTACACACATGTGATGGGAGGAGATAAACACAGAAGAAAGATCACACGGAAACTCGATTTGTCTTTGCAAATCGCTTAGCACCAGTAGTTTTCTCTCTTTTTATTCACTCTACTCAAACATACGGGTACAGGGATATTTAAAAGAACTCATACTTGCATGCATCTCCACGATCCGGACTGTGCGCGCATGACTCGTTTGCCACGATCGGCTCTGCGCGCGCATGACTCGGCCAACAAACTAACTAGCATGCACAGACTAATTCCTCCCTACATGCAGCCATGCAAGACGTACACATTCACATACTACTTGTACGTGACAACGTTTACATGGTTCAAACTAATAAAACACTAACAAATGTCAAGATTATTTCTAACAAATTCCCCCCTAATCTTGACTTCCGTTTATTTGAGTACCTTCTCGCCAAGCCTCAAAGTAGCGTCGGTTCTTCGTCGGTATCCGCCTCGATGAGATATGCCTGCGCTTTCTCCCTCTTGTTGGGCTTCTTACATTCTGAAGCAAAGTGTCCATAATCGTTACAATTAAAACACCTTACTTTTGCCTTGTCAACTCGTCGATATAGACGTCCACCGCCGCCACCAGAACCACCGGAGGAGCCTTCACCTTCACGCTTCGACGATCGGGCCTCCCACTCTGCGCGCGTCAGGAGCAAGTGCTCCTCGTCTTCGTCGTTGTTGCCGTAGCGACGTTCTCCCTCTTCCTGCGTCTTCAAGCGCCCGATTAGCTCTTCGATCGACATATTCTTTATGTCATCGAATTGCTCAATCGTGGTGACGACGGGAGAGAACTTCTTAGGCACTGCACGAAGAAACTTCCGCACGATGTAGGACTCCTCCATCTTTTCGCCTAGACCTCGAATCTTGCTGACGATTGTCGTCAACCTCATCGCGAAGTCATCGATCTGTTCGGTGTCCCTCATGCGCAAGTTCTCAAACTCGCTTTTGAGGTTTTGTACACGCGCCTCCTTGACGCGATCGGCACCGAGATGCATCACCTTCAGGGTGTTCCAGGCCTCCTTTGCGGTCTCCTTCTCAGCTAGGAGCAGCAGCACGTCTTCCGGCACCGCGAGGAAGATTGCCGCGAGCGCCATTTGATCTTGCCGCTCGTTCACCTCTTCATCCACGATTGCGTTCCACACGCCCTGAGCGCGCATGAACACCTTCATCTTCACGGCCCATGTCGTGTAGTTGCTCCTCGTGAGCATGGGATACGGGAGGGAGATACTGCCCTCGCGCGCCGACGCCTTCGGCACGCTCCCATCGCCGGTCTTCTGAACGCCCCCATCGGCGGTGACGTTTCTCGGCGGGCTCAAAGACGACATGGATGAAGATGTACACAAACACAAGCTCTGATACCAAGTGTTAGCCCAAAAAATAAACAAGAAAAAAACGATACACACGCGAGAAGAAATGGATACAACTGAGGAAAAATAAACACAGACTAATCAATTCTTGGTACTCAACACTCTACGCCTTTCTGTGATGGGAGGAGATCACACTACGTACACACATGTGATGGGAGGAGATAAACACAGAAGAAAGATCACACGGAAACTTCGATTTGTCTTTGCAACTGCTTAGCACCAGTAGTTTTCTCTCTTTTTATTCACTCTACTCAAACATACGGGTACAGGGATATTTAAAAGAACTCATACTTGCATGCATCTCCACGATCCGGACTGTGCGCGCATGACTCGTTTGCCACGATCGGCTCTGCGCGCGTATGACTCGGCCAACAAACTAACTAGCATGCACAGACTAATTCCTCCCTACATGCAGCCATGCAAGACGTACACATTCACATACTACTTGTACGTGACAACGTTTACATGGTTCAAACTAATAAAACACTAACAAATGTCAAGATTATTTCTAACAGTGGCGTGGGCGGCGATACGAGCGGCATCGGCTTCCGCCACGCCGCTCGGGCCCAGGGACTTCAAGCTGGTCCGCCGCATCGGCGGCGGCGACATCGGGACGGTTTACCTGTGCCGGCTCCGGAGCTCGGCCACGGCTGCGCAGGAAAGCCCGTGTCTTTACGCGATGAAGGTGGTGGACCGGCGGGCGGTGGCCAGGAAGCGGAAGCTGGAGCGCGCGGCGGCCGAGAAGCGCATACTGCGGCTGCTCGACCACCCCTTCCTCCCCACCCTCTTCGCCGACTTCGACGCCACCCCGCACTTATCCTGCGTCGTCATGGAGTTCTGCCCCGGTGGAGATCTCCACTCTCTCCGCCATCGCATGCCCTCTCGCCGCTTCCCCCTCCCCTCCGCTCGGTACGTACACCCAAACAACACATGCAAGATTAATAATCCTTTCATGTCGATCGATCGAAGCGCTCGTGTTAGCGCCGTCGAGCACGTCCAGGTTCTACGCGGCGGAGGTGCTCCTGGCGCTCGAGTACCTGCACATGATGGGCATCGTCTATCGCGACCTCAAGCCGGAGAACGTGTTGATACGTGCGGACGGCCACATCATGCTCACAGACTTCGACCTGTCGCTGGAGTCCACGTCGTCACCGTCGCTGGAGGACGCTGCCGCCGACGGGCACGCGGGCGAGGGTGGTGAGCCGGACACGGCCACGACGTCCTGCTTCCCGGACTACCTCCTCCGGTTCAAGCGGCGGAGGCGTCGTTCGGGTGCGGCGGCGGCGGCGGCGCATCCTCCCCCACGGTTCGTGGCGGAGCCAGTGTCCGCGCGGTCGTGCTCGTTCGTCGGGACGCACGAGTACGTGGCCCCGGAGGTCGCCAACGGTGGAGCGCACGGCGCCGCCGTGGACTGGTGGGCCTACGGCGTGTTCCTCTACGAGCTCCTCTACGGCCTCACCCCGTTCGCCGGCCCAACCGACGAGGCGACGCTCCACAACATCGTGCGCCGACCGCTGGCCTTCCCCTCCGGCTCCGGCTCCTGCTGCCCCGCGGACGCCGCGGCCCGCGACCTCATCGCGCGCCTCCTCGCCAAGGACCCAGCCGCGCGGCTCGGGTCCCGCCGCGGCGCCGCCGACGTGAAGGCGCACCCCTTCTTCAGGGGCCTCAACGTGGCGCTCCTCCGGTCGTCGCGGCCGCCCGTCGTCCCCGGCGCCGTGCTGCACCGGTCGCAGTCCTGCAAAGCGGCGCCGCCGAAGCCGGACTACTCCCGCTTTGACCTCTTCTGACCGTTGCTGTCTCCTCGGGGCATTGCCTTGCCGGCGGGAGACACGCTCCGGCCATCTCGTGGCGCCACGACGTCAACCCCATAACAACCAGCGCATTGACCTAGCTAGCAGCCACTACAGTTGTACACACTGTTAATTACCCCTCCCTAGTTACTAAATCTAGTTTAATCCGATGTGGTTTAATCAGTACTACTATGTGCTTAATCGTCGAGCTTACTTGGCTGCAACAGCTAAACACACGGCCTAATCACTCCATTTTCCAATATTAGTAAACTGTGGAGGAGTGATTAATCAACGTGCGTACGCGGTACAGTAAGTGAGGGTTTGAGTGGCAATTATGGGTGGTGTTTTGTCGGGTGCTTACTGAGGGGTAAGAAGCACACATCACATGGGTGTCTCGTTACAGGTTTGCGATCGATGCTGCCTACTTGGCTTTGGTTGGCGATTACATTAATGTACTCCTACCTCAAATTAATCCTGCTAATGATGTGGGCACTGGAAGCCTAGCTTGGTAGGATTGAGAAACAGTACAGGTAGTCTGGACTTGTTCGTGTTGACATGACAAGAAATTCAGCTGCACGTAGGGTGGTGGCAGCTTTGCAAATCGGTGGCGCTTTCATTTGGTGTCGCCGCCGCGGCCTTTTCCCCGGTCCGGGGCGGCGAGAGCTGCTCGGCGCTGGCTGGCCTGACGCGACGTGGCTGCCCGGTCGAGCCATCCACCGGAACCTTCTGATCCGCCAGTCGGACGACGTCTCCGGCCGAACAAAACCTCCTGTCTCCGTTGCATCGCATCGCATCGCATCTAAAACTAAATTTGTAAAAATAGATATCTAAAATTAAATTTGAAAAAAATAAATATAGTACCAGATATGCGAAGATTCCAAATTATAAGAATGTTATGTGTCTCCACACACCCCGAATTTCCAGGACGTAATCGCGATGAACGTCCACCCTATGTCCCGAAGACGTTGGCCAGCCAACGATAGGCAGACACGTGTCCCAACTGAACGGATCAATAATATATATACACATGAAAAATAGATACGAATCATCTGTATTATTCAGTTTTGTATTCAATAGGATACGCATATGATATAAATTTTTCTTCCATCAAATTAACAATTTCTCTTCTATTCGTATTTGAATTCACATAAAAATATGTATGTAAATATGGTATAATTTGCATAAAAATATGAATAGGAATATAGTATAAACTTTTACTATTTAAAATATTATTTTATCCGAAATATTTGTATCCGTATTTGTATTTAGTGAAGCAATATACATATTTTTTTTGTAATATGACTAATCAGTTGGACAATTTTTTATTTCAATGTGAATCCGTGTTTCTTTAGTTAAAGTAAATGAATTAGAACAATTAAGTGCGACTATACGAGGATAAAATATCATTAATATCTTCATAGTACATAAGTTATAAGGATATCCAGATCTAACCGAATTGATTATATATTCAATTTGAATTCGTATTTGTTACAATATTTAATTCGTATTCTAGAATATTTGAATTTGAATTTATATTCATTTAAAAATACGGATACAAATATGATAAATGTATTGTTCGATTCGTATTTAATCCGTTTCCACCCCTAAAACCGATCATCCTTGCCCAACTCCTCTCTGCGCTCTCGCCTCCGCCGGACCTGCCGCATCCTCGCTTTCGCGGCATTCCCCTCCGTCTTCGTCGAGGACAAAGCACTACCCTTCCTCCACTGGCCTCCTTCCTCCTCGGTGGGGTAGCTGTGGGTTCTTGATCCGCGGCGGCAATCCACGGATTCCAATTAAGCCCTTCGCAGCTTGCAGTTGCACGTAACTGATGACGATATGCTGCTGACGTAGAAGCCGAGTACATCCATAGTTTGTTTTGTCTTCACGGCGTCGCTGCTGATCGATCGATGACTGAATTCAGCAAATACAACTGTGGAGTCTGACGGAGCATTGCAAAGAAACCGAACACCCACAGCATTCACTTGGTATGACTTGATGCACGTATGATCACTTGGAAACATTACCATAAACCTTCAGAAATGAATACAATACAGCATTCACTGATTTATGTATGGTTCTAAGCAAGGAGAGTCTCTCTCCATCTCCTTGTGCCCATCAAGTTCCTGGCGACAGCATCACCGGCGATTTGCAATGAGTTGCAGGTTTCAGTATTTATCATGAGCATCTACCTGATGACACAATACAGGCCAGTGATTGCAGCACGATACTGCTCATCCATCTCCTGGTGCATGTCAACAAATAGTCCGCGCAATTCAAGCAGAGCAGACTGAAGAGAATTAAGAATAGAAAGAGCACCTACAAACAGTAGTCGCCCCCAAACATCTATTCTATTGTCCCTGTGGTTAAAATGGACATCAAAATGTGCCTCCATGAAAAGCGGCCACTATTAACACCGCGTCCAGTGCTCTTTCTAAGCCACCAAAACTAGTAACTGGACTTCTCCCCCTTTATTTACAGTTCTTAGACTAAGGCCAAACAACATGAACATCACACGACATACTCGGCAAATAAAATAGAATACTTTTCAAAAAATACAGAGGGGACAAGCTCGTCACTGTAGTATGTACACTGTCCTCTATAGGTTCATGTCAAGAAGATCAAATTTGTCGAACCAAAGTGGGCTGATTTAATGAACCCTAGCACCAAACCTAGAACTGTAGGTGCTGGCTGTTGCAAACTCGTCCTCCTGCGATAACATCCACACCGTCTGCATTGGTTACTGCCAGCAGATGATCCAAATCAGCAATGTCCACACCCCAAGATTTGGTGTACTGTTGTTTAAGACCAATTAGGTTTAATAAAATGAACTAAGCAACATACATGGTATCTTCTTCTTGTTAAGGAGATAGAGTTGTATTCTATTCCATATATGTCTTATCTCTATATGGCATATTCCCCTGTACTCCTCTATATATATAACCCCTTAGACCTCATATCAATATATATACACAGTATTCATAATATGGTATCAAAATGAAGGTTCAAACCTTTCAAACCTTAGCCTTCGTACGTCTTCCACTGCCGCTGCCCCCTGGGAGGATCGATTTCTACTCCCGGGGGCGGCCACCTTATCTACTTCGACTTCCTCAAGTCCATCAACCTCGGCTACCCGATCTGGAACTACGGCGCCATGAACATCCATCTGCGACACATCACAGAGTTGCAAGGCCTATTTGGCAAGTCCCTGTTCATGTTCGGCTCACTAGGAGGAAACGACTACAACGCCTGTCTGACCTCTCCGGCCCTCTCCATCGGCAAAGTCAACTCATACTCCACCCACTTCGTCCTACTCGCTGGTGCGCCGCATCGCCCGCGCCCTCAACTGCCGGCTCTCCGACGTCGTCGCCCTGCTCTTCCACTACAAGAGCGCCGGATTCCTCGGCGCCATCGCCAGCTTTGCCATCGCCGTTGTATTTGTGTGGAAGTTCCTGCGCTCCTCGCCGGCGCGGCCCCGCCGGCCTTGTCGCCACGTCGCGGCTCCTTCGGCCGTCGTTCGCCTTTCGGCTGCCGGTGTGGTCGCCTCTGTTCCACCGGTTGTGGGACCCGTCGCCACTACTCGGGGCTGTCGCCTGGGGAGGTCATCTGCGGCTACTCTCTTCCTCGTCAGATCCGCCGCCGCCATCCGCCCGTCGTCGTCCTCCTGTCGCGGCCGCCCGTCACGGCCAGCTGCCCGTCGCGGCTCCTTGGGCTCCTTCCTCGTCAGATCTGCCTCCGCCGACTCAGTCTTCGTTAGATTCGCCCCGCCGCCACCTCCTGCAGGGGAGTTCCTCCTCAGATCCGCCGTCGCCTCCTGCAGCAGCCCGTTTGCAGTTGCCGCCGGCTCTTCCTTAGATCCGTCGCCCCTTCGGCTGCAGAGAGGGCAGCCACCCGTCGCGGCTTCCCTCGGCTGCCGTTCGCCCGTCCCGGTCGGCCGCCGTCCGCCCGTCGCGGTCCCTGCAGCCGTCTCCTTCAGCCGCTGCCGCCTTCGGACGACGCCGCGTCCACTCCACCGCTGCTTGTCCCGCCACCTCGCTACTATCGGCGCCTGAGGCTTTGGTGTCTTCAAACGGCATCGGTCTTTTTTACCAAGTGTTGTCCTTTTACCAAAGCTGGTCTTTTGACCGAGTAGTTAAGGCGTGTGCCTAAGATGCGAGTGGAGTGAGTGGTAATGGATGGACGGTTTCGATGTTCTCTTGAGCGGATGGAAGGCTTTGGGCGTGTTTACAAGGGGCCGAGGTCGTTGGGTGCTGCCGTGTCTCTTTAGGCAGGGCATTGGTTTTTTTGCTTGGTTTTTTAGTTGTCTAGCTATTAGTATTCGTTGCCTGTTAGTTCTTTTCGTTTTGGGTCTTTTGCTGCGTTCATTTAAATCCATAGTCTCTATTTTCAGTTCGTTTAGGCCATACGAGTCCACAAATTTTTGATACAATTCTCAAGAGCCGCATGCTACGACGACGTTTACAAGACTTGGATTTTAGATTTTTCCTATTTTAATATCAACTCTTTCAAATGCAATACTATTGTATAGGCCTTGTATTTGAGGGGGGTGTTAAGGAGATAGAGTTGTATTCTATTCCATATATACCTTATCTTTATATGGCATATACTCCTGTACTCCTCCATATATATGGCTCCTTAGGCCTCATATCAATATATATACACAGTATTCATAACACTTCCAAGCATTGAACAAATGCAAAAGTTCACATACCTTATCACACATACAGATCAACATAGATATGCAAATCATCAAGGCCTAATTGCTCAGTTATACATTCCCTGCACGTATAAATTACAGGACATGAGTATGGGTACCTTTCAGAAAAATTAGTACATGCCAAATATATGGTGATTATCCTAACATTGCACCAGTTCCACATCAGGCTATGCAAATGCACACAGGCTAGTGTGTTACTGCATGTAAAAACATATTTTATTGTGTGCAAAAGCATGCACACACAATAATTTAATTTTCTTGCAGGAAGGCCTACCTTCAGGGCCATTCTTCTAATGCTTGGTTGTTCTTGTTATGGTCCTCGTTTGTTGTTCCAATGAGCAAATTCTATTTTAGTGCAGATCCTCTTAATAGCATCAAGTGTCTGAACAACATAAAACAGAAGCACAACATTAAGGAGAAAAGGGGGATTAATTACTTCAATTGTTGACCTGATCCCAAAAAGATGTGTATTATGATAACCTCTCTCCTCACTTACAGAGGGGATGTCAGAATATATTGACAAAGAAATATTATAAAATTAAATATGGTTAACAAATCCAATGTCCTTATACAATCATTAATTATTTTCACCTGAGTTGACAAAAAAATCAGCTTGACATCCACATGTTAACACAATAAAAAAATCAAGTGGATGAAGAACAAGAAAGAATAATCCAATTTAGATATCATTTCCATGTACCACTTAGCATATTAACAAATGCAGAAATATTGCAGAACGAGAAACTAACTAGATTGTACGCTCATTCTAATTCAGAAACAACAACCTGCTACAGAGGATCCATATCATGCTCAAAAGTCCTGTTGAGCTTAATCAAAGTCTTAAACATTATTACTTCACACAAACAGAAAACACAGTAAAACAAGTACCAACAATAGGAAAAATAGAAGGTAAACACAAAACAGACAGGAAGTGCCTGATATAGAGAAGCCTAATTCATATATTGCTATCATCTCTTCCTTGCAGCTGAGCCCCCCTACTCTAGATTGGCATGCCTTTGGGCACAATCTGGTCCTTTATCCACATGTAAATAGGCACCAGAACATAGTACGCGGCACATATCGTTCCTATGAGGAAGCGAAGGAGGAAAGTGATTGGATTCACAGGCTTGCTAACATCTTCAGCCTTTGGACCAAGCTGCAGGGGAAAAAATTGGAAAACTCATAGTCAAACCTTTAGTATAACTACCAAATGCAAACATGGAAATGCATATCTAAATCCAACAAAACAAAGGTCCAGTGTTCAAGCTTAAAATTCAATTTTCGGTCAGCAAATGTTTTCCTTTTCGTAGCTGTTTCATGTGTAACAACATGTTATAAGCTATGTCAAGCTTTCACATGAACAGTTCAAATCTTATCTAAACAAGTTCTTACAAGGTAGGTATGTTATGAAATGATCCAAACAATCTCATACGAGTAATCATGAATTTAGAAGAACCGAGAGATGGCACAATGGTTACGAAAGCTGACATGTTTGGTGGATGGGCTGCTCTAGCAAGAATTGTATGGTTGGTAGATGGCATGGTTCAGTTGCTATACTAAAATTCTCGTATTTTTTGCTTATTATTGATCTAAAAAAGAAGGTATAACCTTATAACCGATAGATAAAAAATGCTTAAGTTAGTAACAATTACTTTATGTTCCTTTAAACGCTAATGAGAAAACATTGACAAGTTTATGCCTTGAACCTTTTGTCATATCTATACGTCAAGTTACCAATCCATGAATTAACTTTTGGGCAATTATGTAAATAAAACCACATTAAGAAGCTACAACAGACAGAACCATCTGAACAAGCATGCCAAAATGAGGGGGGAGGCTTGAAATTATGAATTTGCGAGCCATGTTTTCGATTAGCAAAATTTACCTGCAATGGGGAGTCTCCACGTTCTCTCTTCACGCCTGTCACAGAGCATCCCATGATCAGGCCATGCCTGCGGACACCACGGTACCATTTTGGTCCAATTCTTTTCAGTTTAACATCCTTGAACCCCGCCTTTTTGAACCATTCAATATACTCTTCTTCCTTGGGAAAGAGCATCCACATATCAGCGAAAAAGCGAGACAGCCAAAAGGTTGGGTGCACAGGGCCAATCACACAAGCCACTCCACCAAGCCTCAAGATCCTGTAGGCTTCCTTGATTCCTCGCTGTGGATCAGGCCAATACTCGATGCTGAAGGACAGATACATCGTTAATCATGACAGTTGAGGAAAAACAGCATAAGAATGCATCATCCATGCATTGATTCACAATGTGTGAAGTGAGCAGAGGTATTACCTGCCGGCGGAGACGTATCGGTCGAAGGTGTCGGTGGGGAAGGGCAGGTCCTCGGCGTCGCCCTCCATGATGGTGACCCCCTTGAGCGCCTCCTTCTGCCTGGCCTTCTCGAGCTGGTGCGGGGACTGGTCGAGCAGCGTGACGTTCTCGGGGTCGACGTGCTTGACGATGCCGAGCGTGGTGAACCCCGTGCCGCCGCCGACGTCGACGACCTTGAGCTTGCGGCTGTAGAGGTCGGCGGGCTCGAGCGCATCGTCGCGCATGTCCTCGGTCCAGTGGCCCGGGTTGATGACGTGGTCGTAGACGATGGAGAGGAAGCGGTAGAACCAGAAGGCCTCCTTCTTGTGCTGGATGAACCGCGGCGCCGAGATGGGCCGCGCCGCCGCCGCCGCGGACGAGGAGGAGGCCTTGCATCTGAGCCTGGCGACGCCGACGCCGCTCCGCTTGGTGAGAGCGTGGGGGCGCGGGCCGGCCTTGGAGGGGCCGAGGCCGAGGAAGGCGAGCCCGGCGGGTGCGCGCACCCTGATCATGCCATGCGCAAGGCTCCCGGCGCCGCTCGGCGTGTAGGTGGAGGCCATCGCCATTGGTGGGAGACGCCGCCGCCGCCTCGAGGGGGGAAGGGGACAGCACAGCCGCGGATGGGTGGGGGTGACGAGCGAGCAACAGATCACGAGAGGATGAGTGGTGGGTGGATGGGCATCCCCGTGGCGTCTCTCTCGCCACGTGCACGACTCTCACAAGTGTTATGTCCGTATCTAGGCAAGTGGGCCCACGAGGGGAACAAATGTGGGCTCCGTGCCAAAACTCCGATCGAACGGTACAGTACCAATCTAAAAAAAAACTGTTACAGCATTTAAGTACGGATCTGTTCATATTAGCTTTTACTAGTAACTAGTAAGGTGCCCGTACGTTGCAACGAAAAACCAAATAAAAGTGATACATACTATCAAATATGATCTTTATTTATCTACAGCAACAATATTTTTGATATTTAACAAATTAAGATCAATCCTAACAATTGCACTACATGATCAGTACATGGTATATTTGGTTGTTAAAAAAACTAATATATGTTGCCTAATCACTGCCCCAGAGCCAGGCATCGCAGCCTGTGTCCCTAGCTCCCCATAAATCATTCCTACGGTCATCACCAATGTGTACACCTCTTGAGTTTCACGCCCAACTCATGCAGCCTTCAAGAATATCGTTGGGTTTGGCTTTTCCACGCAACTTTGTTAGTAGGAGCCAAACAACATAATTTAATAGCAAAGATTAATAGGAAAACCATAGTGAAGCTTGGATACAAAGTACGTTAACTACAGTTCGAGCTTAAATGATAGGCTTAGCTAAACCAAATCATCCAAAATGGAAACCCACCTCACAGACACAACAACCGCATCAAACCGGTGATCACATTTCGGGCCTGTAAAGTGGCCAAGACGGGTGTCAAAGTTGGATACAACAATTGTTTTACACCAACACTTCTCAATGCTTCAAAAACATATTTAGCATCGAGTCACAGAGTGCCAAGCCTAGCAAACATAAAGCACTTTATAAGGTCTAACATACAAGAAGGTTTGACAACATTTTGATTCTGACCTATCTCACCTTTTCATCACATAGTAATGATAAAATTCCTCAAAGTACTACAAATCTGAAAGCAACTGTAGGAGAACCGACTATATGTTCCCAAAGGGTCTTCCATCATCAACATACGGAGAAAAACCACCGAGGTCCCAAAAGAAAAACCAAATTGATCGGCTATTAACTCTTATCCACCGAGGTCCCAAAAGAAAAACTACGCCCTCAAAACAAATAAGAAGGCACGACAACATAGACAATAACATAATCATTCTTGAATTGCTTAATCCAAAGTGATGAAATGCAAATTAAAACTATATTCAACATAGAAAATAACATATCACATTCATCGACTTTTATCTAGAGAACTTAAGGTGACATTTTGTTCATGAGTTATGAAAGGTGCGAATGTGAGTAGGAAACCTTTATATGCATGTTTAGTTGATGAGATTGGAATATGAGGTGGGTTTGGAACCGGGATTGGGATATCTTTGAAGGGGCATATAATTCAACTACAGCCCCAATGCATCTCTAACCAAGGAATTGTATTAAAACTCATGTGCCACCCCAAACCGACTTCAATATATCCCATATCTATTCTGAATCCCATGTGCATTCAAACACCACAAGGAAAACAAGACAACATTGCAAGCTTGCATTCTTTAATTTCAGTGGGGAATCACATACAAACATCACCATGCTATATATATGCCAAAAAAAACCAAAGAATAGCATCAAATGTAAACTACAATGTGAATTGCTAAAATGACTAAAACCATCTTCACCTAATTAAAAATTGAAATTCATTTGCAAAGTACAATAAATTACCATGCCAATCATATAAGTTAACAATGCAAATATGACAACATAGCAAGTTAATATGGTAATTTGTTTTTTGTTCAATGATATAACTAACATTGTATATGATGAACATAAAATGGAAACCTTGCAATATGGCATACTGACCAATTAAGCAAAAAGCGATGGCATAGATGAAAGTGCAATCGATCTAGTGGCATAGACCGAATTTTCCATCCCAAAATCCAAAGTCCGCATCTTCCATCAACAGAATCAGAGCAAAACACAATTAGTTGATGATTCCACAATCCGACTACCACCAAGCAACGATCCCACAAAACTCAATCCATAGCCAACAACCGAAACGAATTAGCCACGTGAAAGATGACACTATTAAAATGTAAAAATCGAATGTTCAAAGCAAACTATTTTTTTAAGCTTGCACTTTTGGGACCTTCCTCCGATAAGTGTGGATTCTAGCAACAACACTAAATCTCGCACATCTATATTACCCAAATTTGAGTCAGTCACTCACGCCAATCATATCTGAACAAAACCATCTTTATTCTTTACCACCTAAGTTCAAAATCTGCAAATAGCAAGAATTTGAATGTCACTAAATTAACCAAAAAGTGGTGAGCCTTGCTCATGAAAATAGTCAAATGAACAAACAAAAGATGATCTTGCCATTAACCAAATAGTGGTAGCGAGTGCTCATGAAAATAGTCAAATGAACAATCGAAAATGCGCTATCTTTGCCATCATCAACAATGTGTAGACTAATCAAAATGTGAAAATGTCCAAATCAAGCGATCGGTTAGTATATCAACTTGCGGTCTTCTACGCTTTTAGAGTTCTTCGAAACATCTCCATGTCGGCATGCAAATAGCTTCACCGATTTTACATATTGATAACTTGAGCAAAGTAAAGAGGTCCATAATTACCAAGATTGCTACGCAATCTTTACGCTGCTACAAGTGGACAAATCTAACGCCAAGTTGACAATCCATAATTACCAAGAGGTCCTTTTAAGTGTCTTTATTTAATCAATAATCGCTTACGTGATAAACCAAGTGCATAGAATCACCACAAGATCAATAAAATTGAACAGTAGACCAAAGAAAAGAGATTGGTGACTCAATCTAACGCCAACGATGCTTCACTCTGAAATCAATTCCATGATAAACAAACCTAGATCGAATTAGAAGAATCTTTGCGGACATGTAGGTTGGTGATTAGAATGCAAGGATATAACCATCGATTTTAAGTTCTCAAGAATAAACTCTAATCAAGCACCGTTTTGCTTGTAATCCCAAAACAATACTCAAAATTAGTAAGAACTAAATTATTCCCTTAAAAAAGAACCAAATTATTTGAATAAGAATGTTCAGACAGATATAAAAGGATGATACAAGAATCACATAGTCATAATTGCTATTGAAGAGTATACATTTATTGCATCACCTTCTCAGGATCATAAGTTAACAGTCTATTCAACAAATCAAAACCAGCTTCAGACAGGAGTGGACGCCCCAAAGATGCAGCTGAGACGGGTTCGCGCAAGTGTTTTACGAAAGTAACTCAGATGCAGATGTCAATGAACAAACAGAGTAACCTAAGCCATGAACAAATATAGGTTCAGATGTAAGTACAAAACAGGCATACCAAATTAGCATCATAGCTAATATGAAGAGGGGATCTGTACCTCGCAGCAACGCGCGCGCGGTGGCTTGATGGACGCGCACGGTGGAAGCAGATGCGGTGGAGAATACTCCCGCGGCAGAGGCGGCGGCAGTGAAGAGGTTCGCCTCGCTCCTCCTGCGCCATCAAATAGCGACAATCCGGATCTTGAAATAACTCTACCAAGAACACCATTAACAAAGCACCAAGCGGTAATTTCCAACCCAAACATTGGTCTCATGGGGAGGAAGGGGGATCTGTACCTCGCAGCGACGCTGCGCTGCTCGGCTCGATGGGCGCGCGCGGTGGAAGCAGTCACGGTGGAGAATACTCCCGCGAGAGGCGGCGGCGATGAAGAGGTTCGCCTCGCTCCTCGGCGCCGTCAACCGCAGCAAGCCGGATCCGGAGGTGGGTGGAGTCGGCGGGGAGGTGGGCGGTGCGGCGAGGCGGCGGGAACCGGAGAGAGGCGGCGCGCGGTGTGGGGAGGCGGCGCGGGAGAGCGAGGAGGCGGCGCGCGGGAGAGGAGAGGCCGGCGGGGAGGTGGGCGCGAGCGAGGCGGCGGGGAACCGAGAGAGCGATGGCGCGGGGGGTGGGGGGCGGCGCGGGGAGAGCGAGGGGAGCGGGCAGCGCGGGAGAGGAGGGTCGGCGGGGAGGTGGGCGGCACGAGCGAGGCGGCGGGAACCGGAGAGCGGCGCGCGGGGAGGAGGCGCGGGAGAGCGAGGCGAGGCGCAGCGGGAGAGGAGGGTCGGCGAGGGAGGTGGGCGCGAGCGAGGCGGCGGCGAAAACGAGAGAGAGGCCGGGGGGCGGCGGGGATAGATGGATTAGGGGGGCGGGCGGCGGGGAGAGCTAGGGTTCAGGAGATGACGGTTCAGATCGAATCCAATGGCTTAAAAACGTGAGAGCGGGCGTGACAGCAACCACCAACTCCTTCTTTTATAATAGTAAAGATTTTTTCCTATAGTTAATAAATAATAGTGACAGATAGAAGTGACTGATGAATACTATTGTATTATGTAAGAAAGATAGTGCAACAAAAAACACTATAATATTCGAACCGATATACGATTTATAGAACCTCTACTACTTAAAAGAACCAGTTCGTAGTTCGAACGTTCTATTTATCTTTCCCATCCCCTGCCACATCCCTGGTGTGCCGACATATGGGTCGGCCGCACAAATCACTCGGGCTTTTGCCCTCGCATCTGCACCCGCCGCTCCTCCCTCCCCCCATCTATGCTGCTACCACTACTCCTCCCTCCTCCCCTCGCATCTGGTGTGCCCGCTCCTCCCTCCTCTCCTCCCATCTATGCCGCTGCAACTGCTCCTCCTCGCCACATATCTGCACCAGCCGGTCCTCCCTCCTCCCCTCCCATCTATGCCGTCATCATTGCTCCTCTCTCCTCCCCTTGCATCTTTGCCTGCCGCTGCCTCCTTCCCCCTCCCCCCACCAGGTCCCCCTCCTTCGTCGCCCCCTCCTATGCCGATGTCGGCGCCGCTCTGTCCACCACTGCGTCCACCTCTACCATCTCTTTCTCCTCCCCATCACTCTCCTCCTCCTCCTCCTCCGCCTCCGCGCCACCACCTCCTCGTGTGAAATGTAGAACAAAATAATTCATTTTATCATCTTTTGTAACAGATTTTCAATCAGAAGTTCAGGAATAATCACAATCATTTAATGTATATCTTGTTCGGAAACATTATAATTTGAACTGCAAGATCTGGTAGGCTTTTGAGCTAATGAACTAGCAACACTGTTATCAAGCCATGTCCTGCATATTTTTCTCAAACATTATTTTTTTTCTCTTAACAGGTGGTGATTTGACTTCACTGCATCGTGGTGCGGACCATGGCGCGTCATTGCTCCAGTTTTTGCTGATCTCGCTAAGTTTCCAAATGCTCTTTTCCTGAAGGTTGATGTTGATGAACTGAAGGTAGTGGAACTTATGGCACTGTTTACATAGTATCGTAGTACAACTTCTGTGTTGTTTTCCTCTTCTGATTTCCTAACAAAGATTTATGTGACTAACAGCCTATTACTGAGAAATTCAGTGTTGAGGCCATGCCAACATTCCTGTTCATGAGGGAGGGTTGTAGACTAGATTTGGGTTTTTTTTAATGCCGAAATCTGGGTTTTGTAGTTTCCATTAGTTGTAGACTAGATTTCTTTGGAGATAATAATAATTTCATGTGTAAATAACTACAAATTTTTGTCCTTGCAGTTACTAGATGTTTTCACTGGGGGTATTGAGCCATTGATCCTGAAATCAATTGAGTTGTAAGATGAT
Organism: Melocanna baccifera; assembly: GCA_036346265.1. Lineage (NCBI taxonomy): Eukaryota > Viridiplantae > Streptophyta > Magnoliopsida > Poales > Poaceae > Melocanna > Melocanna baccifera. The sequence continues at coordinate 19,309,061 of CM070710.1, forward strand.
CAACCGTTAGATTGATTTTTGGGCAGTAATGAGTTGTGCATGATATGAGTTGTGGACAATACCTTCTTTATCCAATTTTCTCCATTAATGTTATTCATGTTACGGATTTTGATGTGTGAGTTCTACTTTTGTTTGTGTGACAGTCGTGTATGTTTGATGCATCCAGAGACATGCTATCATTTTTGCAATTTCTAAATTTCCTCACGTCAATATGCAACTATATTGATAATGTCAACGCTATGCACAACATATGAGAGGTTCTGTTTTTAGACAAGATTTGTTGCTTTCAACATGTTAGACCACCATCATCGTGCTCTCGTGTACAATCATCCAAAATAATTTAGTTTTTATGACAATGTTTGTTGTTTAACTAGTTTAGTCAGAAAATTGGTATGATTTGCTGATAATTATCTCATTTTGATTTATCTTGACAGGTGATTTTATTGGAGACTTGTTCTATAGTTTGGATTTCTGTTACAACACACAGGCACAAGACTAGTTATGATATAATAAAATACAAAATACATTATAATATGTGAAAACAAAAAATAATAGTTGATGAATAGTAGTGTCTGATAAAAGTAACTTATAAAAATTAGGATGTTTGTATTGACTTCTGCTTCTAAAAGTAGAAACCAAAACTAGAAACTCATATGACCAGACTCAAGTATTGCCTGATCGGAGATTGTTTAGGTGACTAGGAGCCCAGGACCCAAGTCGTCGTCCAAGCAACTTCATGTGAAATTCAAGCATTTCAAACGGAGTTTTATTTATACATTTACACTAATTGGACTACAACACAAGTGCAACATCTTGACATTTGTAGAATTTGATGTTGTAACTTTGAAAGCATTTAAGTTCTTAAAAATAATTTTTGTAATTAATGATAATATGTGAATATGGGACTAATGTGTTTGCTGAGTGTTAAATATATTTGGTCATTAATGATGAACGTGACAAATTGAAAATGCATGTTAAAGGTCAACATGAGATCAAGATGATTCAAGACAAAGGTACAAGTAGTTTATTATTGTTTTTTATTTTACCAGTTTTAGGAGAAAGGTTGAAAAATCATATGATAAGTTAATTACCTTACTATTAAGAGAGATCATAGCAAGTAACTTAAAATCATATTTTTGTATCATTTGGATCAATTTAGAATCATGTATATACTTAAAATTCATATTGAAAAATAATTTAAGCTCTGTTAAGAAAATCGGAAGTACCGCCGTATACTTTGCAGAACTATCGGACTCCAATATTACCGATTTTCTAGCGGTACTTTTTTCAGAAAGCACCCAATTAAAACACTTGGCCTCTTCAATATCGGTAGTACCAGAAAATGAATGGCGTAACTACCACGAAGCGGTATGACCGTACTCCTAATCGGAACTACCAGACCTCGGAAGTTCTGATAATTTGGGCGGTATATTTTTTCCAGAGAGGACCAACTTTGTATCTCGGAGCAAACGGTAGTACTACGCCAACATTATGGAACTACCGGATATCGGAACTACCATGATTTCAACAACGGTAGTACCACGCCGACTTTCAAACGATTAGTTTTTACGCTCTGATATAACCGTTAACTGTTGCTATAATACAATGCGGTAGTTCCATAAATTGCACAGTGATACTAACGATTTCCTTGATTTTTCAGAATTATTTTATGTAACAGCTATATTTAATTAGCGAGAGTATAAATACTCCTCCATCAGCTCAAGGACAGACATGAAAGAGACTTTATTGAACATACTTAGTATTAAGCTTTCTTTCCACACCTCAATTTTATATTGTGCATTCATTTGAGGTAGTTAAACCAAATCAAGTATATTTTATCTCTAAATTGATCCTTGACACGTAATCACCGTTAAGGAAAGCGGTGATTCATTATTCTTGGTGTTTGCCAACACCTAAACGGCTTGACGGAGGATTACGAGATGACCTCTTTTAAGAAGATTGTGAAAAAAACCCGACGACAACTTATGAGTGGTTTGGTGTTCATCATCTCTGGAGTTGAGAAAGAACAAACACTAATGGATTGAGGAGTTGAGATTTAATTTGTAAAATCGGTCCAAGTCGCTTGGGGTTTCCTCGATATGGATTAAAGGATACCGGCAAGTTTCTAAACAACATAGTAAAACATCATGTATAATTTGGTTACTTGCTTCTCTCTACTTTCCGCACTTATATTTTTGATTATGTGATTACTAAGATTGTGATATTTACTTATGCTTGAAATATATTTATAGAAATTATTGCTTGGAGTACTTCAATCTTTCTAAAATTGTGTAGGTTTAAAATTGCATTAAAGTCTTGTTTAGCTGCATTTTATAATAATTAGTTTTAGAAGGCAAAAATTTTACCCTTTTTAATCGGTTATTCTTGATCCTACAAACTTGTATAACTGATATGGCTTTTATTCCCTTCTCCAGCCAGAAGAATCACTGGGAATATGAAAAACTTTGACGGTTCAAAATCATAGCCATGGCCATGAACAGCTACGGATGACCCTGAGAATGAGATGCACTCACGCACAAAAGGCTCCAAAAACTCTCTTGAGAGTGTTCCTTCAAAAGTATTTTATTTACAGCACACTATATGCTATCCGTTGAACTAAGATGCATCCAGTGTAGCCTCCAGATGATGAGAACATTCAAAAACTGGATTACCAGAGACTAGAATCTGTGGGGAAGCCAATACTACCAATGCAGAAACTGCTTTACTTATGTCCATTTTGAATCAGTTATTTATAGATGATTTTACTAGTCTATATCTACTGGTTTGCCATGAAAGTTGGCACGCCAAAGCAACATTTGCCCTTTTTTCTGTTTCTTCTCAAGAGAGGCTGAATTGCAACAGCAACTGGAAACTTGGTGCTGGTCACTGAATATGCAACAGTCCTGATCTAGAAAGACGAGAAATTTAAGTATGAGAACAAAGTTAAACAACAGAAAAAAAAACAGTTGCATGGGTACAATAAGCAGAAAAGGAGCGAGTCTCACAAACTGGTAATAAGGGACTATCGAATGAACTAAGCAATACATTTGTTCCTTGTAATCCTCCAAGCATAGGCTCGTACCTTGTCACATTTACAGATCAATGTAGACACGCATGCCATCATGAGCTAACTGCACATCTATCCCCTCTCTGCATTCACAAATTACAATGCGAGCACGCATGCCTTTTAGGAACTTACAGTGGAACGAAATCAATAGTGGCCATTTTAGGACAGCATTGATTATTAGATGATGCGAGTGTCCAAGTGTGTTGTTCACGCCAACTTATTTGGGGGCAAGAGCATGTGAGTGAAATAATTTAAACCGTCTTGTGGGAAGCCTACCTTCTGGACCATTCTTCCAATGTTTGGTTGTCCTTGTGATGATCCATTTCATGAGTCATCCCAATGAGCAATGCCTTTTTGGGGCATATCCTCTTAACAGCATCTAGTGTCTGCAGGACATAGTATTACCACCCAAAAAGAAGAAGAAATTTGATTAAAAAACAGATTGATTGTGCTGTGCAAGAGAAAACCAACCTGATCCCAACAAAGATGCACATTATGAGAACCGGTCTGTTCACACAGGGAGAATGTCAGAGCCCACAAACTAAAAACAATGACACAACCTAACAAGGCTAACTAATCCAATGTTTTTAAGCAATTAGTGATGATATTCCCATGAATTGCTACAGAAATCAGCTCCATATGATATTGACAAAGAAAAAAACATTAACTTTTTCCAAATCTCTGGTCTTATTAATTACAGTTATTTAAGCATAAAGTGAAGAGTTGCTTCCAACAGTAACTAAAGAATTAGTATTAGATAAGATGTTATCAGCCATGTATTTTTCATTACAATAGCAACACAACGTTCTGTCCAGGTCTTATCTTTTCCTTCTTTTAACTAACAGGTTTTTGGATATTATTAGAACAATGAATAATGCATTGTTAGTGTTAAATCGGACCCTAACCGTATACCTAGATCCAACTGCATTTTTACTTTTCGGGCCACAGGTCCAAATAGAACAAACACAACTAAGCCCACGAAGCAACACACTTATAAGTGATATTAGGGTCCCCAAAAAAAGACTAACCCAATGGGTGAGATCTCCCTCACACTTTTAAATTATGCTTCTTCCTTTCCCATAACCAATGTGAGACTATTTCTAACAATCCCCCCTCACATATTGGTTGAACACTTTTTGCAAATATGAAGTTTAAGGAGATGTTAGACGCCTAGGATCTGATATTACTTGTTAGATCGGACCTGGTCGCATGCCTAGGTCTAACCGGGTTTACTCCCCAGCCACAGGTCCAAATAGGCTGAACACTGTAAGCAATTGTATGGCACAAGAATTGCTGAATTGATTAGAGGGCCAATAGGCAGGGTACATATATAGGCAAGGAGGACCCTGGGCTGGTTTATGGAATCATGACCACCGTGGGATCTCCTTGCCTAATATAGCATCAATCAACCATAATGGGCATTGCTTAATATAGCAACAATCAATATATAATCAGCCATAATTGGAGCTGTCTAACACCCCCCCGCAATCGGAGCGTCGCCATAGGCGTTGGTGGGCCGAATTCTGGAAACCGCGTCGGCGGACCCTTGGTGAAGATGTCGGCATATTGGGATGACGTCGGCACGTGAAGAACGCGGACAGCACCAATGGCGACACGCTCTCGAACAAAGTGAAGATCAATCTCAATGTGTTTGGTGCGTTGGTGTTGAACCGGGTTGGATGACATGTAGACGGCGCTGATGTTGTCGCAATACACCAAGGTAGCCTTGCTGGGTGGGGAGTGGAGATCACAGAGGAGTTGGCGCAGCTAGGATGCCTCAGCCACGGCATTAGCCACATCACGGTACTCGGCTTCGGCGCTGGACCTGGAGACAGTGTTCTGGCGCTTGGAGGACCAGGAGACGAGGCTATCCCCGAGGAACACGGCATAGCCCGAGGTGGACTTGCGGGTGTCGGGACAGCCGGCCCAGTCAGCGTCGGAGTAGACAACCAGATCGAACTGTGCTGAAGGTCGAAGAAGCAGCCCAAGATGAAGAGTGCCACGAATATACCGCAGGATACGCTTCAAAGCGGCAAGGTGAGACTCCCGAGGATCGTGCATGTGAAGGCAAACCTGCTGGACGGCGTAGGAGATGTCCGGACGTGTGAAGGTCAGATACTGAAGAGCACCAGCCAAACTCCGGAAATCTGTGGCGTCACTGACGGGGTTGCCATCCTGCGCTGAAGCCTTGGAGCAGGTGTCCACTGGTGTGGAGCAGGGCTTACACTCAGCCATGCCTGCGCGGTCTAGAATCTCGTGCATATACTGGCGCTGCGAGAGAAAAAGGCCATCAGACCGCCGTTGAACCTGCATCCCGAGGAAGTGATGGAGATCACCCAAGTCCTTCATCGAAAACTCCTGTTGCAAAGCAGTGATGGTGCGATGGAGGAGTGTGGTTGATGAAGCTGTGAGGACGATGTCATCCACATAGAGCAGCAGGAAGATGAGCTCAGCACCACGGCGAAACACGAAGAGCGAGGTGTCAGACTTGGCTTCCCGAATCCGAGAGACACCAAGTAAGCTGCAAAACGGTTGTACCATGCTCGAGGCGCCTGCTTGAGACCGTAGAGGGAACGGTTCAGACGGCAGATGTAATCTGGATGAGAGGAATCCTCGAACCCGGAGGATTGCACGCAGTAGACTGTCTCATCAAGGTTGCCATGGAGGAAGGCATTCTTCACATCAAGTTGTCGAATAGGCCAGTTGCGGGAGAGGCGGTGAGAGCCTGATCCGCACGTAGCTGGTTTGACGACGGGGCTGAAGGTTTCTGAAAAATCAAATCCTGGGCGCTGTGTGAAGCCGCGGAGGACCCAACGAGCTTTGTAGCGCTCTAGTGAACCATCAGCCTGAAATTTGTGCTTGAAGATCCACTTGCCAGTCACTACATTCGCGCCAGGGGGGCGCGGAATAAGATCCCAAGTGTTGTTCTGGAGAAGGGCAGCATGCTCATCTAGCATGGCAGCGCGCCAGTTCGGGTCGGCAAGAGCAGCCCGGTATGTCCTTGGAACAGGAGACAGCAGCGTGGTGTTGTACGCAGCAGGTTGCCGAAAGCCATGTTTTGCCCTGGTGGTCATGGAGTGGTGATTGACCACCGGGGGAATGGCAACCGCGCCAATGGAAGGCGTAGGGCGGCCGGAGGTGCGGAGACGCACCGAGGGCGCCGGCCAGACACTGGTGTGATGGCGCTGGCCGGCGGCGGTGCACCGGCCACCGCGGAGACGCGCGGAGACGCCGCGGCAACCGCACGTGGCTGTGCGGGCGTAGTGGAGGCGCTTGGCGGCGTCGAGCGAGAGCGGCGGGAGCACCGGTGGATCTTTGCGCGCGTGGCGATCAGAGTGGCGCTCTTGGAGACCTAGCCGCACATGGCAGTGCGGGCAGAGAGTTCGCAGCAGCAGGCAGAGAAGCCGGTGATGGTGATCCTGCAGGCAAAAGAGACCGTGTCGGGCCTATGGGCACCGGAACGGGATTAGTAAAGGTGTCCAAAAACTCGAAGTCCGCGGTGGATGGGGTGTCTGGCTGCTCGGCAAAAGGAAAGGAGGACTCGTCAAAGATCACATGGTGAGAGATGATGATCTTGTTGGAGTTGGTGTCTAAACAGCGATAGCCTTTATGATGAGTAGAGTAGCCAAGGAAGACGCACATAGTGGAGCGCGGAGCAAGTTTGTGGGCAGCGGTGGCGGATAAGTTGGGATAACATCGGCAACCGAAGACGCGCAGATGGTCATACGCGGGCGGAGAGCCTAGCAAGGCTTCATGAGGCATCCGGGAGCGCAGCGTTTTTGTTGGTAAGATGTTGAGTAGAATGGTGGCGGTGTTTAGTGCCTCGACCCAATACCGAGGTGGAAGATAGGCTTGGAAGAGGAGGGACCGAATCACATTGTTGAGAGAGCGGATGGCGCGCTCAGCCTTCCCATTCTGAGCAGAGGTGTAAGGACACGACATTCGGAGGGAAGTACCGTGGGTCAAGAAGAAGGTGCGGGCGTTGGAATTGTCAAACTCGCGCCCATTGTCGCATTGGATAGACTTGATGGTGCGGCCAAACTGGGTGGAAACAAAAGAAAAGAAATTAGATAGAGTCGAAAAGGTGTCAGACTTGAGGCGTAAAGGGAACGTCCACATATAGTGTGAGAAATCATCGAGAATGACCAAATAATATTTAAAACCCGAGATACTAGGGACTGGTGAGGTCCATAGATCACAGTGTATGAGTTCAAAACTATGTGAAGCACGTGATGCTGACACAGGAAAAGGAAGACGAACATGACGCCCGAGCTGACAAGCATGACATATAGAATTTCTAATTTCTTTATTACAAGCCATAAGTTTGGACAGAGTCTCAAGTCCAGGATGACCGAGACGACGATGCCATAGAGTGGACGCAGTGGTGGCGGCGAGGTGTGCAGCAGGAAGTGATGACGCGTTGGAGGGATGAAGAGGGTACCACATCCCGGAGCTATTGCACCTGGTGATCACTTTCCTGGAATGCAGATCCTTCACAGAAGTATGCACCAACCAATTCACCCAAAAGCTTAAGCTGATGAGGAAAGGTGGGCAATTCACTTATACTTCAACACTCCCCCTCACGTGTAGGCTCTCTCAGGCCTAAGACGTGGAATAGAAGTGGGTTGCAATTATTTTTATTTAATTGCGCCAGCCGGGTCTCGAACTCAAGACCTCTTGGCTCTGATACCATGTAAGCAATTGTATGGCACAAGAATTGCTGAATTGATTAGAGGGCCAATAGGCAGGGTACATATATAGGCAAGGAGGACCCTGGGCTGGTTTATGGAATCATGATCACCGTGGGATCTCCTTGCCTAATATAGCATCAATCAGCCATAATGGGCATTGCTTAATATAGCAACAATCAATATATAATCAGCCATAATTGGAGCTGTCTAACAAACACGACTAAACCCACGGAGCAATAGACTTATAAATGATATTAGGCCTTCTCTCCCTAGTCCAATGGGTGAGATCTCCTTCACACGTATAAGTTATGTTTCTTTCTTTTCTACAACCAATGTAGAACTATTTCTAACAGTTAGCAAACAAGGGTGCGCACCACCATGGGTACCAAATCATTTCTGTTATTTTAGTATATAAACAATGGTTGAATGGCATCAACTTGTTGCGGTCTGCCTTCAGTACTTGACTTGGACAACTTCATGACTGTAATGCAAAATAAATTATAAGACAGATCGCATCTGTACCATCTGAAACACAGTTATATACATAATTCATTCACCCATCTTCCATATTCCAAAACTGAGATTTTCTGCTGTGCGTATTTATTAAATAAATAAGAAGTGGTAGTTTTTTCTTTGCAAGTTCCTCCCGATATTCTGAAAGGTGTTAGTCTTTTGCTGATTTTGGCTCACCAGGTTTTGGCTCCTGGCAATTTTTGGCTCAGGGGTTGTTTTCTTAATTCATGTGTGCACTGATGTATTTGTGTTTTTACTCAGCTTCTCTAGTGAGCTGGGGATTAATAAAGTTCCCTTGTTTCAACGGATTAAATTCTGAAATGTGAAGTTTCCAAGGTATAACAAGCAAAGACGGTTAAACTGAAGGAAATGGTTAACAAAGTCAGATGGAACGTGCCTCCTAACCCTTCTCTCAATGAACTGAGCTTGATTAGAAAGTTCTCCAGGAACAAATATAAAACAAGCAACTAGAAGGGGAAAATACCCATATAGGCAACTGAAGGAATTGAAAAAAAAAACTAACCCTGTATAGGCAATCCAAGATGAGCAAATCCAGCTGGCCCCCTCCAGACTTTGAAATTGCTGAGAGGTAAAATGATCACACAATAATGAGGCTCCTGGATAGTGAAATCAAGCAAGAAAGGACAGGAAATAAATCTATCGGATTTGTAGCTATTTTCAAAGCAAACAGTGAACAAAACTGCCAGCCCATGCATGCATGCATCCCTAAAAGGGAAAGAAGGATGGTATGGCAAAGAAAGAGCTAACAATTCATTCATGCAATATGTATGGACAAATATTTACTTCTCAAACTCCACGTTTAAGTACACACGTCCATAAATTAACATTGCGCTATAATGTTTGCTGTAGTATTATGGCGAGCACCAAGCAGAGAATTGTTGGTCAACTGGACCAGTTTGGTACTAATGGAATTCATTTGAACCAAAATCTAGATTAAGAGAATATTGCACTTGTGCACTATGGTCTCCTGTCAGGGGAAACTCATTTCCCGAATCGCAACACAAGCACCATTGCAGCGTACAAATTATTATAAAACACCTGATATAGCAGCACCAGGAGGCATAGGCATACCATGTTCTGTGCTTGGAGGAAACCGTGAAACATCTGATATATAAGCAATTTTTGATTTTCTTCCAAAAAGGAAACCCAAACAAACATAGTCCTCTCCATGAATCACCTGAGAAGTATACAAAACTAAGAGAAAAAGATGAAGCAAAATAAAACGGAGTTGGTAGAAAAATGCAAAGCACTTCTTACCGGCAAGGGAACAAACTCTAGCCCTGAGGTCATAAAAGGTTTCTGAAGATCACTCTCGATTATTCTCCAGTCAAGTTGAGCAACTCGCCTGACCTCCTGTCCTTCATTTAGTTTCTTTTTTACCAAGTAAGGGAACTTTTGGGCAATGCTGTTTAAAATTAAGCATGTGAGTTTGATGGTACAAATCCTTGCTTATGACTACATATCGGCTGTAAATCAATAATGAAACACGAGAAGACCTAGGGAATGCAAATTCTTTATCAGCAATGCCTCCAATTAGGGAATAGTTTCAAGAGAAAAGCATATGTAACTGTCCTATAGTTAAGTTGCACTAGCCAGCTAACTTCATCTAACACAGCATACAAAAACATGAATGCTTGTAGAGAAGTTCAAAAGGAGAGACGAGGCCAGACCACAATTCAAATCCATTGAAAACTTGCTCATTTTACTCTTTAGCACACAATTGCCAATAGGAATTACAATGCGTTGCACATTTAGACTACAGTATAACTTAACAATTAAAAAGTACAAGATAATGTGACCTAATGTGTTATGAACCTTAATTCATAGGGGGGTAAACACCGCCGAGAGAATGGCCAGACGGCGTACGGTGTAGGAGGAGAGAAAGAGACTATAGATGAGAATGACTTTGTTATTTCTTGCATGATTCCAATAGCATACGGTAGCCCTTTATATACATGGCCTCCCCCTAACAGATATAATCTAATCTCAATCATATCTTTAACAAATAGAAACTAATATCATGTCTCTAATCATATCTCTAATAAATAGAAACTAATCTCTAACATCCTAATAATGACTGTTGGGCCCAAGGCCTACACCCATGACATATTGAAACAACTAAACAAGGAAGTCATTTGGATCTTATTCCAACTTAGCCATTTTTGTCATAGCCAAGCTGAGCAAGGTTGGTTGTTTGGATTTCTAGCTTTTGATGACATGCTTTGGTAGCACAGTGCCATGGTGTTTGGTACTTATGGAAAACTATTTCTTTGCAAGTAGGACTGATTCCACTACAATATAATCAGAAAAAATGAATTGACAATTTGATATTTAGTAAAGATGGATGCTTTATTAATATTCTGCCTTTTTCCAATTTTGCTCACGCAGGAGAGAATTTGGATTTCCATGTTAGGCAAATATTTCTTTGCTCAGTTAGGCTAGTTCCTTTCCAAATATAGGTCTTCAGAGCAGACCAAATAGCTAACACTTCTATAAAGGCTAGAAAAGGTTTTGCCAGATTAGACATGAGTTCCACATGGCCCACATAAAAAATTATACATACATCAATGATAGTTCTAGAACAAGTGAATACACAAGTCAATCAACTATCAACAATGCTCTATTCAACATCATTGTATTTAGTAGAGATTTTTTCCCTTTATCAACCTGATTCCCCTGAAATGTGTTAAATACTTAAATTGATAAATTCTGCATTTGCACATCCAATTTTCTGGCTATCATTTTTGTCCATCACTTAACATATCACCGATAGGTCCATATTGTAAACAAAGTAACAGACACAGGCTCCTTAATGTATGTTGTGAGTGGCAGTAAGTTAACTGTACTATCCACCATGACAAATTGAGGCAAGTATTACGCAGTAATACTATCAGTTCAAAGAATAAAACAAAAAAAGTAACCAGGATGGTAAATAGTTAATATAGCACAAATCACAAAGTAGTATTCCCCTAAAAAATAACAAACTAATATTTAGCATATCAAGACTAAAAAGAGTGCATGCATCAATGCATGTATACTTGACAAAACTCTCTTACAATAGACCAATGTGAAAACCCAACAAAGTCAACAAGAAAGAACTCATGTACCTGTCCATAGCAAATTGGGAAAGATAAATTGGGGTTGGATCAATATCATTTGTAGCACTAAACGGCTGAACAATCCGAACATCGTCAAGACCTAAGATTGCATCTGCATGCTCATGAGTCAGAACAATCTGTAATGAATAAAGCAAAAGATGTTAGTGAGATGTTAGTGTATGCACAACACTGAACTTTTCATTTTACTGTTATAGTGACCCCATAGTTGGCAGTTTAGTTGCCCAGTAGACATATCAGAGAAGTTGAAGCAAACAAAAACTCACAGAATCAACACAAGGGATTTTGTGGCGAACAAACCACCGTAGAACTTGTTCTCGGAATGTCTTCCCAACATCAATAAGAATATATTTGTGTGCACCTTCATCTTGGAAATAGTCAATCAGAAGAGAAGTATTGCACCTGTAGGAAACCAAGTATCAATCTAGTCCCAAAAAAATGCATACATAAGCATGAATGGAGCTATCGACCTTGTTCAAGTGCATTAATACTCCAAACACATTCAGAAAACAAGCATTGTAAACAATTAAATGTTAAGGTGACCAAATTACTATGGAAAAGTGAAGGAAAGAAGTTCGAGTTCACGTGGATTCAAATGTACATAAATAACCATGATACTGTGGTAACTGTCCTACCTATAAGCCAGCCAAGAAGATCAATCTGGTCCCAGAGAAGAAATTGACCAATGGTATCAAATGAATATAAGAGCATGAAAGTAGCTCAATCAAGTCAAGGTACCTTTATCTTCAAAAAATATTTGAAATTTAATTTAATTTCTCATATCCAGCACAAAATTTCTGAAATTTAATGTCAAACCAGACTTCAATGACATAATGCAAATGCATCTAGAACTTGTCCCCTTGTTTCTACTCATTGAAATATAGATATATCATCAACAGAGGATTTTATCAGATTGGTTGATTTTTTTTAAAGAAAAGTTCTAAAATCCCGACAACAATCTTTTGGCTTTTGCCTACTACATTGCTGCATTCCCTGTACAATAGTAAAATCCATACTTACTACTAGATTGAAAGAAATGCACAAAACAAAGTAATCACGCTATGTTTGTACATACAAACTTGAAAATTGGAAAGCTACCACATTTTTATTTCACTAATTTTTCTACCAAATAGCAAATGCATGAACTGTAGATAACCTATGGCCCCATGTTTTTTTAAATTCTAATATATTTGTCCTCTCAGCTAGGTCGAGTGTTTTTAGACAGATCGAAAAAAACATGTGATGCTCCGGTCCCAATTTTATTGAAACTGAACAGTTCTGAGCATTCAAGATAGCCTGACCACTTCAAGATAGCCTGACCACTAACCGGTTTGATTGATCATCAGGTTCAGTACATCCCAACATTTTCTTGATCACATGATTACAGATACTGCAACAATTATCCTATGACTCAAAATTCACATTGCATACAAAATATGCATAACCATCAACTATAGAGCCATCTGCTGTAGCACGCAGAATAAAATTACCAATTTCTGACGCAGGACACAGCTTCTAAGCTGCCTATCTCAGCAACATCTCTCAAACAAATCCAGCAGGACTCCCACGATCCCATTGTGAAAAAAACAAAACTACCCGCGGGGCCAAAATAGTAGCGGAGGCAAACGTTCCAGATCCAGACAACTCCTAATCGCCCAGAGAAATGCATGATTCGTACGCGATTCACAGGAACGCACCGAACCAAAGCTCAGGCCGGCTCGTCTCAGATCCACACCCGACCTCGCGAAACCACGAACACCCCCGCATCGCCACACGGCGGCGACATCTCGATACACATGACGTTCAGAGAACGAGAGGGGAGGAGGGAGACGATACCTGTAGTTAGGGTTTAGCTCCGGGGGCACGGAGAGGGACTGGGAGCAGACGGGGCAGGGCGGGTCAGGGGGCTGGATCAGGCACCGGGCGTTCGGCACGGAGCTCGAGCACCCCGTGCCCAGGAACACCAGGGACGACGACAAGGACGGCTGCGGGGGCGTCCCGTCGCCATTGGGGACCGAGGAGGCCATTGGGTTGCCGGAGCGTGACCCCAGCCGGCGACCGTGCCAAGGCGGAAGAAGCGTGGAAGAGGAGAGGACGGAATCAGGCGCAGGGCAGGTGGTGCGCGGAGCGGAATTTGTTTGGACTTTGGATGGTGGTGTTGCGTATAAGCACCTGCCGTGTAGAGATTTCCGTGCTTCGTGAATTTTTTCAGAAAAGGGCCCAACTAATATGATTTGCCGAGGCATTTTACAGGGCTTATGCGAAAATAGCAGTTTTTCTAGAACTTTTCGATGGACAGTACGACGCTGTTCGTACTGACCGCTTAGAAAAACTAAAAATCAATACGTATATTTGACTTCCTAAAATAGCTTTTTTTACTTTTCTTAGCACTGTCTTCTTTCATGAATAATATAGGAGGTTATAAGTGTATAATATATCTCATTTCTCTCGTTTCCCTCACGTATATGCATCTCTCTCACACTTTTTTCACCGCTCGTTCTCTACTACTAAAAGCTACATTTTTCAGCTATTACTATTTATTTTTCACTATAAACCACAGCCAAAAACCACCGGTACGAGCCAATACGAACGCTCCCTATACCCATCAAAAAATTTTGCTTGGCATTAGGTGTTGTGTTCTAGTTGGCTTCTGATTTCTATTTAGAAAAGACAAAATCTAATACGAACAACTGGTTTCTCGAAGCAGTTTCTCTACTCCTCTCGCTACTGTCTTGCTCCGGGGATAATGCAGTGGTCACAGGTGCATCACACATCCCACTCATCTCACTCTCATCACGCACACATATTTCTCCCTCACTTTCCCCACATCTCGCGCTCTCCTTATTAAAGTCACTTTTTTCAACTACTACTATTTATTTTCAGCAAAAAAAACACAACAAAAAAGCAAATACGAACTGCCCTTTAATTCAATTGTTTTGGTTGTTATTGTAGGATCGATTCACACTCAGATAGGCAATCAGAGGGGGGGTGAATGATTGCGGAAGTTAAAAATAAATTTTACGATTCCCCCTTAAACACAAAATCTATTTAAGTCTCGTTTAGATTTCTAAACAGAACACTGTAACCTCCCTAAAACTGATCTCAATAAAAAACCGTAACTCCGATTGACCTCAAACTTTGTCGGAATAAACTAGAGAAGGTTATTGAACTAACCCAACTAGAATTACGTCAATCGGAGGTCTAGAACTCGAGATATAAAATAAACAAGATCGCTGATGCAGAAGTGACGAAAATTAATTAAACCCTAATTCTTCGATTAAGCAAAATACCTAAATTCGCAAATAAGAATTTAATTCAAAATAAAAAACTATTACTTCTAGTCATAGTACATGGAAAATAATGTATAGTGGTTTTCATTCATTCATGCATGAACCACATATACGTAACTCAAAAAAAAATATTATCCATGCATGCATGAACGTAACGCAAGAAAAAAAGTAAACAGTGAGTCTTGATTAATTACCTTGCGTTAATCTTTTCTTCTCTCCTCTTTTTCTAATCACACATGTATACCGCTACTCATCTTCCTTTTTTTTTGGAAGCTCGCGACGTTTTCTTTTTTTCTTTCCGAGAACTCGCCGCGACCCCCGACGTCTTCTTTTACCCCAAAAAAAAAAAAACAAACAAACAACCGCAAGCAAATTACTAGTTGCTCACCTTTTTCTTCTTTTCTTACCGTGCTGCACAAACAACTAGCAGCCAGCCAAAATTATTTAGTCGCTCCGTGCTGCTCTCTTTCGTGAAAACCACAGAACACAAGAAGAATAGTCGCTGCCTCTTTTTTCTTCAAAAGCCACGGTCGAAAAACAAAAGCCGCCGCCAACACTTTCTATTTTGCTTGTTTCCTCACGTTTCCTACTTTCTCAAAATCACGGTTCAAACAAACTGGTCGCATGCCTCTCTTTTTATACTCCTAAAATCTTCAACCTACTTCAATACGTCATTAACCCTAATACAACCCATCCTGAACATTTTTGCTTCAACCAGACTTTTTGGCCTATTACTTTTTCAAGGAACCCAAAACCCTTTATAACATGGGGTTTTTTAATTCTTTTTACGCTTCCGATTTTTCCAGCCTTCCATGTGTCGAAGCCTCCAAGACCGCACCTCTTATATTTTCTCCACGCATCATCTCTATACATATTGTTCTCTAACCTGAACATCCCGTATGACATCATTGACTGATAGAACCTCAGTTCCTCCCTGAACTTAGTCCCGAAACCTCAGTTACACCCGAACCTAGTTTCAATCCCGTCATCGATCATGTTCCGCCTCAAGTAACACCTGCACATGAATAAACACGTAACCGTGTACGAACACAAGTCCACGACTTGACTCAAGTCAATCCGCACAATATCTCACACGAGCGTATCATGCAACATAATCATATGTAATATCATAACATATCATAACCAACGTTGTCAATTATTCATCATCTAACATAGACATAGCCATATGGTCTAATAGTTATTTGTGCAATTCTACGAACCGATCCTATCCATATTTTACTATACCTTACTATATCGCCAATACAATTATTTGCCTGAATGCTTGCATGGAAGTGCATAAGCAAGAAGTGTAGAACAAAAGATGGTAACAGAGTGAGCTGAATGCTGTCTTCAAATTTTTCACAAAACATTCCCCAACCCTTCACTCTAATAGTTATAAAACTATGAAGATTAGAATGGAAAACCTCCACATAACATAGAAAATCAAAATGCAATAGTTACAAAACAATGAAGATTATGATGAAAAGCCATCACACAACTTAGAAAACCAAAATGCTGAAAAACAGCGCAACAAATAGTATCTGCGGAACTACCGCTACTACAGTAAAATCAGGATGAATAGTATTTTCAGCGCGATTTCAAAACCAAAATCGATAGAACTTTCGATCCGTAGAACTAATAACTTTCGATCCGTAGAACTAAATAAGATGAAATTTTGTAGAGATTTTCTCTAAGGTATTGTGAACCAATTCCAATAAACGATCATGAAAATCATGACTAAAATTAAGATCTTTTTCAGTTCGAAGGATGGTTGCACCAAAACCGATTAAAAATCCAAAACGATGAATATCAAATCCAAAACGACGGTTGCACTTATACAATCATTTTTCTAATTACGATCGCATACCAAATGTGCCAAAAATTCTACTCTCGCATGTACGATCTGGCTGGGCGTTGTACAACGGAGGGGTGAATTGCTCCTTTATTGCGGGGCCCGCTTGTCGGTCTCGTGGTGGATTTGCATGACAACCGGCCGTGCGATTTTCTTCGAGATTCGTGCAATCGTGCCGTGGCTCAGGCGTCATAACCTGGCCCACATGACAGCGCCACCGAGAAAAATCCCAAACCCTTCTCCTCTCTCCCTCCCTCTCTGCCCAAACCCTTCTCCTCTCTCCGGCGGCGGCGCGAAGTCTTGCTTGCTCCCCGGCATCTCGAATGGCTCTCGTCGCCGGCTCCTACGAGCGCTTCATCTGGGGCTTCTCCCTCAAAACCCTAACCGCCTCCACCGCCTCCGAAACCCTAGCCCTCGCGCCACTCTTCTCCTACCCCGCCCACTCGGGCCCCATCCGCTGCGTCGCCGCCGCGGCCCGCGCCGGCCTCGCCGCCTCCGGCGGCGCCGACGACTCCGTCCGCCTCTATGACCTCCCCACCGCCGCCGACCTCGGCCCGCTCCTCGACCCCTCCGCTGCCGTCTCCGCGCTCGCCTTCTACTCCCTCGGGCCCGTCCCCCGCAACCTCCTCGCCGCCTCCGACGACGGCCTGCTCCACCTCTACGACGCCGACGGATTCGCCCTCCTCTCGTCGCTTCGCGCCTTCCCGCGCCACGAGGCCACGGACGGCCTCGCCGTGCACCCCTCGGGCCGGGTCGCGCTCGCCGTCGGCCGCGTGGGGGGCCTCGCGATGCTCAACCTCGTCCGCGGACGCCGCAGCTTCGCGTGCCGCCTCGAGCGCCCCGCGTCGGCGGTCGCGTACACCGAGGACGCCGGCGGCGGCGACCGCTTCGTGATGGCGGCCGAGGAGAAGGTGACCGTGCACGACTCTGAGGACGCCAGGATCATTCATGAGATGGATTGCGGCAAGAGGGTGCTCTCCTTCGCGCCTGCAAAGGTATTACTACTATCATTTTCTGCGATTCCGGATAAACTTACATAGAGCATATCATGTGATGATATGAATGCTTTTCGCGTGATGGTTAGCATTAAACGATCATTATTGGTTTAGAGTGTAGGGGCTGAGAAATTGTTGAATGTGTCATCTTATTGAATGCAAGCTCGACTTTGAGTAGCTATGTGGCTGCCCATAATGTGGTGAATTGATTGCTAGGTACAACTTCATGTTATGATTTTAGCTATTAGGACTATTTCCCTGTATGTATAAAGTGGATCTTCAGATGCTTCGTGTCATATCACTTTGGGTTGACCAACCTCTGTTACTTTGCTATTTTTTCCACTTAATCTATCTTTGAGAAACACCATATGAATACAAATATATGCTGTTTCCTTTTGCATATTGGTCACTTGTTTACCATGTATGTGTTAGAATGGAGTACTTTACACTGGAGGAGAGGATCGCAGTATTACTGCTTGGGATCTGTCCAGCGGCAAGGTTTCATCGCGCATTGAGGGCGCTCATTCAACTCGTGTAAAGGGGATTGTCACCTTTGATAACCAGAACGATGGATCTGAATTGTTCAATCTAATTGCTTCGGCTTCATCTGATGGCGTCATAAGGATCTGGGATGTTCGGATGATTGGAAATGAGAAGCCTACTCCATTAGCAGAGGCTAACACAAAAGCAAGGCTAACATGTCTTGCTGGGACATCATTGAAATGTAAGTCCACAAAAACTTCAT
Organism: Melocanna baccifera; assembly: GCA_036346265.1. Classification (NCBI taxonomy): domain Eukaryota; kingdom Viridiplantae; phylum Streptophyta; class Magnoliopsida; order Poales; family Poaceae; genus Melocanna; species Melocanna baccifera. The sequence goes on from CM070710.1 coordinate 19,327,351, forward strand.
CCACTACCGAACATTACATTCTTATCTTCACAGTGAAAATGATGCAACAAGCATTTTGTGTGAGAACATAACATTGAATTGGTTATTTACTGAAAAAGAACTGTGCAATGATGTTTTAATAAAATGGCAATGACAATTTGTTCATTTATGTTAATCTCCTCATTTGTGGTTACTTCTGCTCTTAAATATTGTGTTTTTTTTATGAGTTTATGAGATAGATGGGAAATTTCGCTGTCTTCTGGGATTATTTTTCACACTTTAGTAAGATGTAGTTATCATTGATTTTGTTAAGAAGTGTTGGCCTGTATATTAGTATAGTTTTTCAAGGATTCTGTTTAAGATAATACATTCCTTCTCTTTTGATTGTTGCCACAAAAATGCTTCCTACCTATCCAAAATCTGTGGGAATAAACAAAATCCTTGATATACTTTTGTTTAACGAATACCCAGCTGTTTTTTTAGCATGACGCCCTTTGCAAATGTCTCTTTTATGTTCATTCACTTGTGAAATTCATCTTTGTTTTTCAAATAGCTCAGCCCTGAGTTATGATTCTGTACCATTTGATGCAACTCTCTTCATTTGCAGGAGTTAAGGAACGCACAGACGAGCCGAAGATGATGTCGAGTTAAATTATCGAAGTGACGCCGCGCTACCAATTTTGTAATGTTTAGTTTAGTCCCCATCACGGATTCGTATTTTACAAACAGGCTGGACAGGCTTCAAGGTGAAAATCTGTCAAGCGGTCAGTGGTTGGATGCATGGGAAATGTATGATAGTCATCAACTATACATCAACATAGTTTGGCTAGAATGCATGAACTGCTTAATGCTTAGGCGATTGCGTGATCTGATTGTATGGCAGGTATTCTACGTGAACCAATTATATAGTAGATATTAAGTGCGCAGTTTGCCACAAACGACTAGTCTCTGCGTATGCTTGGGTTTGTATCTTGCTTTCTCTACTTGAGGGATGTTTAACCTTCAAGCCTCACTTAGGGGGTGCTAGTTTCGGCTTTTTTTTGTTTCAGCTTCTAGTTTCTGTTTTTTTTTACTATTCAGTATTTCGTCTTTTTCTGAATTTTTTTAGATATTTTAGGTTTTTTTGTATTTTCTTTTTTTCCTGTGTTCTTTTGTATTGTCCTTAATGGGTTAACATGTTTTTTCTATTTTTATATATTTTTTAAATTAATTATGTTCAAAAAGTTAAATCGATTATAGTAAAAAAAAATCAGCTACAGTTAAATTTCAGTCAAAGGTCAAAAGCTATCGTTAAAACGAGCGTTCCCTTAGTACAACGAGAGAAAAAGGGGCAGATGTCACAATCATTTACAAGGTATCAACTGGCATGCATAAGCTCACACTCAAATTGGAAGCACCTGTAATCTGATCGGAGGCAGCAACAGTTTCGCAGACAGACCTGACAGTCAGATCGATCAATCATCAATCTATATGAGAAATCCAGAGTTCTCTCACAATAGTTGAGAACTCACCACTCAAACCTATGAACACCTAAGCTTCCTACCAATCCACAAGTCTCTCGTCAGAGCCGATGCCCCTTCGTCAGAAGTTGTGCCTGGAGGCTTGTCCCGTTGTTCCATCCCCTCTCCTTGTCCCTGTTGTGCTGCACCCTCTGCGCACCCGCAGCGCCACTCGCCGGCAGTCGCCGCGCCCGGCGAGCACTGTCGATCCCCTGGGCGGCGGCGGCTCTCCTCCCCGACTGCGCCGCCATGGGTGGCCTGATGATCACTTTCTTCTGCAGGCTGCGCCGCAGGATGCTGTTGATCCTCTTGCTCCGGCTGCCCTTGTCGTTGGAGATAACCGGAGGCGAGCACAACGGTGGTGAGCAGTGCTCCGTGATCTTGTCAAGGGGTGAGGGTGGTGCTGCTGCTGCCGCAGGCTTGGCAGTGGGCAGAGGCATCAGCGAGTTGCGCCGCGGAAGCGGTATCAGCGAGTTGCGGCGGGAAGCCGGGTTCGATGGGTTCTGGTAGGCTCCATTGCACAGAGAGACTCTTCTGGCTTTTGTAGTAGGCAGGGGCAGCTGAGCAACGTCGGGGCTGTTTTCCTTCTCCTCTGCTAGAGACATCAGCTGATTGAAGCTGTAGGTGTCAGTGTTGCTGTCACAAAACATATGCTTCGCATTTCCGAAATCTCTGGCTACTGTTGGTTTCTCTGCTGTGGAGTTGAGATTCCTCTCTCCCATAGGGCTTCTCAGGTATGGGGGGTTCTCTTCCTTGATGCTTTGCTGCTTCTGCAAGTGATCTTGGGCTATCTTGTTGTCAACATGCTGCCTTGCTATCTTTCTTTCAACCAGCAGCTGCGATTCCAACTCTTTGATCTGAAAGCAATGAGAAGCAACGATAAACATGTTATGTCCTCATGCATAACAGTATGCAGGCAGGCAGATTATACCATCGAACCAGTAGTGACTGTAATTTATATGTAGCAAAGTAAACTAAAAGATGATGAAGGCAGCAGCTAAAGATGCTTCAAGTACCTTCTCTTGGAGATTTATAGTGAGCAGATCTTTGGCTTTGTTCTTCGCTTCAAGGGACTGGATTGTTTCTTCCATGCTCTTAATCTGAGCATCTTTGTTCTTGCTATCCTGTTTGGCTCTCCCAACCTAGCAGAACCAGCAGTGTGTATTCAGGTTAAACACAGGGACGCTAAGATCGTACTAAAAACATGTATTAACAGAGAAGCACAGTACCATAAGCTTATATCTTGACAGTTCTCCAACATCAACTTGTTTCCTTGCTTGTCCAAGCTCTATTCCCCGCACTCTGCTCGCAAAGTTCAGCGAACAAAGAGTTTCACCCACGTCATTCTCGTTAGGGCTAATTTGAACAAACATTAAAGTTTTGGAGTCTCCACCTGCAGTGCTTACACACATTATTACTAAAACTAAAGGATAGCTTAAAATTATACCACTCCTAAGGAAAAAAGGGCTACATACTGAGCGAGTCTTGCAGCAAGTGTGTTAACTTTGAATTCCTGCCAAGTTGAGAAATTAAATATGTCAGTGGGCTCATACGGTTACCAATGCAAATTATATGCAAGGACTGATATTTGGAGACCTGAAGGGTATATGCTGGCTCTTAGTTGCAAGAGCAGATATGACATCTCCAAGGGCAGAAAGGGATTTGTTAATATTCTGTGCTTCTTTCAGCCGTTCTCCTTGGGCGTCCGTCTTTGCCACACGCTCACTCCCGGCAAGGTCAATCAACCATAATTTACTCTTTGTGCATTCTCCATTCATCAAGTTTTCTCCTCTGACCATAACACAATGTATACTGAAATGCAAAATTAGTGAGGATAGGATTTTACAATCTACAACTTAGTATAAGTTGATGAAAATCTGTTGAAAAAGGATCAGAATAGTAAGGTACTGACCAGTGCGATCGGCTGCTGTGCTCATTAGCATTCGTGGAACCAACAACTCTGGCTTTGCTTCCAGTTTGCAGGACATCCCAAGCCTCATTCATGTTTGTCACTCGTGCTTCAACAAGTCCCGGCACATGATGAACTCCTTCTGCGACTTGTCTTACTTCTAGCCTGTGAACAAGGTATCATGGTATACTGGGTTCAGTGGGTTCTCAAGCTGTTGATATTAATAATATAATTCACAAGTGATATACCTTTTTGTTGTTGCACCTGGTTGAGACCCTGTCAGAAGCAAATCATGAATTTGTTCATTGTAAACCTCCAAAACACTGACAGTAATCTCGTATTGGAAAAGGCCTTGTCTTTCTTTGATTATTCCAAAGAGCTCCTCTAGAGTTCTGTAGTTAACACCTCGAGCTCCGTCAGTTCCTTCCATTGTAAATGTTTTACCAGTGCCGGTCTGCCCATAAGCAAAAATGCAAACATTGTATCCATCCAACACCGAAGTTGCAAATGGCGCAGTTTTCTCAAACACTTTTTCTGTATTTAAATTGAAGAAGATACATTGTCATAAACATGAGCAAGGACGCCAGGTGAGTAACTGCATTTATCATGTGAGTTACCTTGGTCTTCTTCAGGGCTGAAGACAGAATCAAATTTAAAAGCTTTTTTGGAAGATACATGGCCTCTAACAATGAGCTCTCCATCTTTTGCAGATTCAAAATCAACTGCCATTGTCGCTCCTTCTGCTATTTCTTCCACATTTAGTGGCCGACACCGGCAAAACACTCTTATATTACCTAAGCAATATGCAAGTCACAATAAGTATTGTTCACCATTTCTGGCAGTAACAATGTATAAACTGACAATAGAATAAACAGCTAACCTTTGAGCTCTATAAGCTTGTTGTAAAGATCTTTGCGTTCCTTTGCCTCTTCAATGAACTTTTCTTTGAGGTCCTTAAATTCACATTCTAAACTTGCATATTGATTCACTGTTCAAATGAAGATACCATGTTTATTGTCATTTCTAGGAAGTATATGCAAGCAAGAAACTGAAGAAACATACCATATTGCTGAATCGTTGTAGTCATTTGTGTAGCATCTGCCAAACACTTTTTGTATTCCAGTGATTCTTGTTGTAAAATCTGGTGCTCTGACTTCAACGCCTGCAGATCATCATAATAAAGCATAATAAGTCCATTCACGTTCCCAAGCTCAAGCCTTGTTTATATAGTATTATAGTGTAAAAACAAACAAAGATTTCGGGCTGTATACCTTAAATTTCTCGCTCAAGTCTTTCAGTAGTTGACACCAACGGCTCTTCTCTTTCACTTGCCCTTCCACTGCAAATGCTGCATGAACAACGAAGTTTCACAAAGTGCTCCCAATACGACAAGAAACCGTAAGTAAGCAAACAGACAGTTCTAATAGCAGCAATCAGCAATCCTGACATCGCTGTTTGATCATAGATGATATTATTAATAACTTAGTTCGGCGCTATTGTCATTGAGCAGCTGCAGTGAATTTTCCACACAAGTTCTTACCCAAAGAGCCGACATGCATCGACTTCCGCATCAGCTCCATCTTTAGTTCATGCAGGGACGCCTGAGCTTCGTGGCATTCCCTACTCTTCAGCTCATTCACCCTCATCAAATCCTCCAAAAGTGTCCTGCATTCTTCTTTCTCCCTCAAAAGCAAATCGTACTCTTGCTTCAGCTGGCCACAGCAGTTGCCTTTACCCTGCAACAAAATACAGAACCTCGCGTTTGGCTCACCGAGAAGAGCAACAAAATCTTATTTCTTTGAAATCTTTAGAGCTATCATATAACCTCTTGTATACGCAGTGTTTCTCGCACGCTCTGACAACCCATGGTCTCATGCACTCCACCTATGCCTTCACCGATCTCCGGCACGGCCGCACCGTTGCAGGAAGCTTCCAAGGCGGCGGCGCCTTTCGCCTGAGACGGCTCTGTCAGCGATGGCTCAGCCGGCGAGGGGGCCGAGAAGAGCTCGACCGGCGCGATCTTGTGGCGGGCGGCGCCCCTCCTGATGTAATCGGGCGTGTCCTGCATCCCCTCGCACGGGACGTCCGACGAGCCGGTGCAGCTGGCGACGTCGAGCGGCTGCGCCGACGGCATGGCCGCACCCGTCGACCCCGAGGGTTCGGAACCCCCTGCGGAATCCTCTGATGACCCAAACCACCACCAACAAAAAGGAAAATCCAATGAGATCCTTGGAAACAACGGCAGCATAGAAGAAAAGATCGAGATCTGCGAGCAAGCCGTGGGCGCACGTACCCTGGCTGTCGGCGTCGTCGGCGGCGGCGGCGTAGGGAATGAAGTCGCAGGTCTCCGACATCTTCACCGTCTTCCTGGCGAAGACCGCCTCCTTCTCCTTCCCCGGCGAGAATGGAGGGAGAGGGGAGGCGCCTGCGCGGTGTCAAGTGTCAACAGCAAGCAATTTCAATCACTAATCCAACGCAACACAAGCACACACGCGCGCGCGGGGAGGGGAGGAGAGAGAGAGAGACCTATCGGGCCATTGGAGCGAGCCGCGTGACCCTGGTTGCTCCCCTCTTCCATGGATCGCGTCGCGTTCCCCCAAATGCACACACACCGATGATCTCTCGATGCCGCCCGCGGAGATGGCTTCGAATTTGAGGAGGGGAGCAAGAGCAAAGCAAAAGGGAGGGGGGATCGAGGAGAGAGGAGGAGAGACGGCGATGAGGAGGAGCAGAGGAGAGAGAGAGAGAGAGAGAAACTTTTGAAGATTTGGGGAAGGGAGAGAGAAAGGCAAAGGAAGGAAAGAAGAGACGGCGAAGGGGAGCAGGAGGGAGGAGGCGACCGTTGGCGATATTTTCGAATTCGAAACGCGTGACGCTTGCCTGTTAAATGGCCGTGCTTAATTAAGGCGGCGATTAGATTAGGGTGGGTGGGTTTGGATGGACGGTCCGGATGCGAGGCTTGCCTGGGAATGATCCAGCCGTCCGATGGTGGGGCTTGGCTTGCCTGGGCCACGATGTCAGTGATTGGACGGATGATCAATTGAGCGCATGAAGAAAAAGGCTCGATCTTTTTTTTTGTCTCGTACCGCATGTGTAACTCGTATAGCAACTAGTTCGTGCGGTTGCAGCAGTCGTTACTGTCGTTTCTCGCATTATTGGGTAGATTTTTTTGTTATAATTTTTAGTTTATAGTTTTTGAATTCTGATTATTTATACGAGTGTCTAAAGAGAAATAATTGTATGTAATTTTAGCCGATAAACTAAAGTTAATATAATATCTATTATAATCAACTTGTAGATTATATTTTTTAAAAAATATATTATTTAAAAACTAGTTATAAAAACCAAAATCTATAAGCAGAGTCAAAGAAAAAGCCCAGCATCATTGCAGTGACATGACACGCGCACCCCGCTCCAGGTCTAAATCTGAAATCGCCACGGCGGCCGGCTCTCGCTTGATCCAACGAGCTGAATTGAGCTGGTACAATCACTGTGATCGATCGATCATTTTTAATCGATCTGAATTGAGCTAGGCCTATTATTTTTAATAGAGCTATGCCAATTCACAGTGCTGAATAAGCCTTTTATTTTTAATCGATCGATCCAACGGCCTAGCTGACAGTTGGATCGAGACAACGACGGATAAACCTAACCTCGCAGCGACCATGCCAATCGCACAAAAAGGAGGGAAATTGGTGCTATTCAAGTCTGAGACGATCCTGTGATCGATCGATCGATCATTCCGGCATAGGAGCTGGTAACCGTTGACACGAAATAAAAGGACCAAATAAACTGTACAACGTAGGTATATTGGATCAAAAGAGTAAATAATACTAACAATAATAAAATATTTTTAAAATATATTAATTAAATATTAAATAAGTTGATTTTAGATGAAATTAAATTTTGTTTTAGCTCAATTCAGCTTGTTAGCTCGATTTTAATACTACTTTTAAAATCCAAACTATCAATAAAATAATATTACATTAAACTATATTAATTTTTAAAAACTATATTAATATGGATTGATCGGCTTTATGCTTTTATTTTGCTTTTTTGCTGGCTGATACGTGCGGTCTCACCCAGGAGCATTTTTATCTGGAGTGCGTCGCCGTCGCTGTGCAGAACTGTACCTTCCATTAGGAATTTCGGATTGCAGAATCACAAAATTATCGCTAGACACATTGCAGAACACAAGAAGAATACCATATCGTTTGGCCTGCGCGCATCCCACGTTGCCGGTGATGTCGCCGCTCGGTTCTCCTCACCGGTCCGGCGAGCTCTGCCGCCGCCGTATCTTGCTGCTGTTGCTTGCTCCCATATATATGCACGGGCAATACCAAATACTCGCCATCGATGCTTCTAAAAGTTTCAGCTTCTAACTTCAGCTTTTTTCTACTATTCACTAAACTATCCACTAACTCAGCTACAGTGTTTTTTCAGCCAGCTACAGTGTTTTTTCAGCCAAAAGCCATCGCTATTCCGATCACCCCCGTAGAAGCGAACGATTAATGTAACAGCTGCAGGCAGCTAGAGCTGCTGCTGCTGCACCATGTAGCTGTTGCCGTATGTGCGCTAATCTTTGCAGGGAATAATAAGGTAGCATTTAATTTAGTGTTAGTTTATGATTTTTTTATTGTAATTGATTTATTTTTTACTGTAACTGAGTTGACTTATTTGGTATAATTAAATTTTAAAAATGTAAAAATAGAAAAAACATGTTAGTCCATCACAGATAATGTAAAGGAATACGGGAAAAAAAGAAAAAGAAAAAAGTTCAAAAAATCTAAAAAACCAGAAAAAGACAAAATTACTGAATAATGAAAAAAAGTAGAAATCAGAAGTAAAAACTGGCTTTAAACCGTTTTAAACGGTGCCTAAGGCCGGTGTAGACAGCATACGCGTCCGTCAAATGAAACAACACCAAATCAAAATAATGAATGCAGCTACAGTATCTTGATGCTTCAGAAATCAAATGAAAACAGTTTTCTACATCAAGTTGGACTAATGTACTGTGTTTCGGTAGCATTTTTTCAGCCTGGTACGTTGTTCAGTCCCACCCTGGAGGCCAGGAGCATCTTTCTGGACTGAGTTCATCACTGCACTGCACACAGCCGTGCCTTCCATTAAAGCACAAGGAGTTTCGGATTACAGATCGAATCACCAAATTTCCACTTGGTTACAGAACACGCACGCATCACACATCGCATAAGCAAGAGAATACGGTATTGTTTGATGTGCCGCGTGCAGCCTCTGAATTCTCACTGCGTCTGTGTTTTTTGAAATGATAATGAACATAACATATATTTTTATGTTTAAGAAACCATTTAAAGTTTTTTAGATTTTGAAATGTGCTGTGTATGTGCTTATAGCTTCAGCTTTTTTTTCACTATTCAGTAATTCGTCTATTTCTGAATTTTTTTAGATTTTTTAGGCTTTTTAAAATTTTTCTTTTTTTTCCGTGTTCCTTTGCATTATCAACATATTTTAAGGCTTTGCTAATAGAAACAACATATTTTAAGGCTTTTTCTCTCCAGAGGTTACCTTAAATTTGTTGCTGTTAACATTAACTTGCAGATTTACTTAGATCAATTTGGCTAATGAAATGGGGTAGTGTCACATCACTGAAAATGAAATCACTGTTAGTCGGAGTACATCCAGTATTACGTCCAGACTTTGCTTGCTCCTCCTTTTTTACGATTTTATTGAACAAACATTCGCCAACATCTGACAAGATCTAACAAGAAAACAAAATTAACAAAGAGCACAACAGTTCCAATAAACTAATCAGTGATCATTGCAAATGCACGAAGTTAATCGAGATTAATCAGCATGATTAGATTAATTTCTTCCTCTTGGGTTCTCTCTCTTTCTTTCTTTTTTGCCTACTAGTGCAGCCTTCTTTTCAGGTAAAGTTGCGCTACTATTAAGAAAACTGTGGGATTGGCCGCCCGCCAGTGGTGTCGCTTAGGCCCAGATGCCGGCGATGCGGTCGGCGACGAACGCGGCGATGCGCCGCGCCGACCGCGCGACGAACGCGGCACAAAGCTCGGCGGGGTCATCGACGCACCCCTGCCACGAGCACGCTCGCCTGAGCACGCTCCCGCGGCCGCCGCGCCCTCGCCCGGCACCACCGCCGCCGCGTAGCTGCACCTGGCGCCAGAGCCGGCCGAGGCAGCTCTGGTCGCGCGACGCCACGACGACGGCCGATTGCAGGTACGCCGACGCAGCGTGCTTGAGCAGCTGGTTGCGGATGCCGATGTTGGACGGGTCGAAGTCGTGGATGTCGTGGCACGAGTACTCGCGCCAGTTCCCGCCGGCCCCGCGCTGGTGGTCGCCGCCCTCCACCAACACGTCGCGGAGGCTCGTGTACTCAATGCTCCCGCTCCGGCTCGTCGGCTTCGACCGCCGCCCCGCCCGCGGCGACACCTCCATCAGCGGCACATCTGTCTCCATCGTCGCCACAATCCATGCACCACCTCAAATTCTTGGCTGCAAAATGGCCGGTCTCATGCAATTCCTACGCCATATTTTTTGCGAGGTGCAGTTTGAGATGAGGAGAGAAGCAAGGTGAGCATTACCAGTGTGCTCCTCTCCAATTCCAAGGGCTCTGCTTAATTATAGGAGGAAAGCCTAGCTAACTCTGACCAGGCCAAAGTTGGCGAGAACGAACTGAAGGCTCGCAGCACATGGCAAACATTCCATGAAACTCTGCATGCCAAGGCCAATAGATCACAGCTCATGTGCAGTTCATGTACAAGGCAGCTATTTGCATGTAAATTTTCTGCTAAAAGTGAAGAAACCTCCCTGGTTCTGAGTCGTCGTCGTGGTGTAATGGAAGAACTGAACAAAAAATGGTAATCGTCCACATATCCCAGGACAATAATGATAGGATACCATGCAAGGACTGAACATTTGGTGACACCTAAGAAAAATACAAGCAACTCGTACTGATCCTATGGAAAAAGATAGAACACGAGCAACATATGTTCGCCATCCAAAATGGAACGCAGTAATACCGAGGCTAAATAGAAGTTGAAAAATCTGATTTGTCAAGGACTCACTACAGTTTCATTACCTCATATTCTCCCTTTAGGGTACATTATTGGGAAACACAAATGACTAAAGCCAAGATGGAATGCACTAGCAGCATGGGACAACCAAAACATTCCCAGAACACTCTTGAAGGAAGTCCCATGTCCATAGCTAAGGGAATTTACCATAGTCATCTCTTATGATTATCTCTAAAGACTCCAACTCACCTAGAGACAACACTAGAGATAATATCTCCAATAATTTATCTCTAAAATCATTCATTTAAATTTTTTTATCATTTTTACTATAACTTCCCTACTCACACTCTCTCACCATGTGCGATGGTTTGCATGCGCAGGTTGTCTCTTGCATAAGGATAGCATATTCTCTCTCTTTACATCCTCTCTCTTCCAACTGGAATTTTAGGTGATATGGCATATAAGAAACGACTGAGTTGGCCACTATTAGAGATGCCCTAAGTAGGTAGATATCTCAAACTATGTGCTTTACCAATGCTAGGATCTTGAGATGCTTCTTTTTCATGAGTTCATGGGGATCAGGGCCAAAGACATGAGTGCCAATCAGCTCACCTTTGTTAGGTATCATTCAAAAAAAAAAATTTTGCATTACTTTTTTTTGTCAAATATAAAGGAAATTCGTAACATCCATGTGCATAGCCTAGTGGTAAGATGTTTGGCTTTGGAGTAGCAGGTCTTGGGTTCAAACCCTTGAAATTGCATTTTTTTTATATTTTTCATTTGAACTAGTCTCCAGTGCTATGTGTTTTTTGGTTTGTTGAGATGTTTGCTTTAATCTTGGCTTCCAATTCTTATCCTCGTAGCTCAGTAGCTGCTGGAGTGAGTGATTAACGAATACTTAGGGAAAAATTTTGAATGGGCCATTTATCCCTCTCCTCTCTGTTGCCATACTGGTCCTACAATGCATTCAAGGTTGTCTTAAAAATTGAAATGCGCAAGAGAAATTGTACATATACTTGACTTTGTTTTTGAGAAGGAGAATTAATGGTTTTTCATTTGAACTGGTCTCCAGTGCTGTGTTTTTTGGTTTGTTGAGATGTTTGCTTTAATCTTGGCTTCCGATCCTTATCTTCGAAGCTCAGTAGCTGCTGGAGTGAATAATTAACGAATACTTAGGAAAATTTTTTAAAAGAACCATTTATCCCTCTCCCCTCTGTTACCATATCGGTTCTAAAATGCATTCAAGGTTGTCTTAAAAATTGAAAATGCGCAAGAGAAATTGTACACGTACTCGACTTTGTTTTTGAGACAGCGATCGAATTAATGGGGTTATCTGGACTTTGAACTAATGAACTCAATCATGATAATCTTGTGCTCCACGACTATCCAAAATGACATGGTGCAGCACGAGGAGGCATATAAGTTCATCATTAACCTAGCTAAATTTAGAATATGAGTAGCATCACTGCTGCAATAGAACGCAGATCGATCGATGTGCTTTTACGCTTTCGCAAGAACCGATAAATTAACGCCGCTGCTCGATCGAGCCTACAAAAGCTTGACGCATGCATGAATGACGACGAATCGCTAGCTAGCTATATATACATCCAAAGGCTGGCCAGCCATTTTCTTGGGGATTAATTTTCACCAATCGGAAACCACGCACATTCCCAAATCAGGCACGTACCAAGCCAATGATTTCATTAATTGAGCATTTGCGATAAAAGATGCCTCATTTATTCATGATCTAGAGTAGTAGCACTTAATTAGCAAGGGCATAAAGGAAAAAAGGAGGACGAACAACTTATATTTTGATAGTAGTGGAGAAAACTAAAACGCCTTGTAACATATGCGTGGCTTATCTATAATAGAGATAGGTCTAAGCCGGTTTGTATTCTAGAGCGTTACATGTTATTTGTTGCCCTTTTATGTAATATCTTAGATGATGCTATAAGATTATGCTACCCAGTATGTAATAGCTTATTAGTGTGATGTTTTGAACTAAATGTTGCCAATTAATCAAAATTTGTTTCAAATGACTTGCATTTTGGTGTGCGATGGCACTGGGCTTTTCATGAAAATTATAGTAGAATACACAAGAAATGAGTGGAAATGGTATTTCGTGGATATAAATGTGTTCATAGTGGCATATCTTGGAAGTCCATATTTAAAGTGGCATCCCAAACCATGCCACTCTATGGAGTGGTATATTCTAAATTTTCCCTGCATATAATGGCTAGCTAGTATAGCAGAGATGAACAAAATTATAATGGCTGGCATACATAACGAGAGAACAATTACTATTTCTAATTAAGCAATGAAGAAACTAATAAGAGGTCAAGTACTGTGCCCACAAACACTCAACTAGCCATTCAACTAGCAGTGAGCTTTCTGTACTAACTACAATGTACATCACAGCCTGTAAAGGGCAGGCCTATCCTCTTTACACCAATTCAAAAAGGGAAAAGCCGTACCAACTGTTTCATGTTGACAGAGTGCAAGCATCGAGTCCGGACAGTTACGGCCGGGTTTGATCATCCTTACAGACTACAGTTACAGTTACAGTTAACTACTAGTGAGACTGATCAGTGACAAACGCTTCAAATTTTGTTGGCAGAAACGGCCTAATTTGTCTTGCATTTCAGCTATAGAACCTGTAATTAAATTAATTTGCTAGGTTGATCATATTGGAAAATTAGATGAAAGAGCATGCATTTTGCTATTTGCTAGCTACTAAGAAAGTGTAATGAACAGTATGGTAATCGCACAGCGCAGAGCTGTATTTAGTTCCGGTGTCTTGCAGTCAAGCCCCTGCATGGTACTGTGCAGCAGGTACAGATGCAGTGTATGAAAAGTTGGAGGTCTTTTCTATAAAAGGTGTTCCTCCATCCATATATGCTGAGCTCAGCTACTCAGCTTGCTCATCACACGGGATAAGCCCAGCAGCAGCTGCAGGTGCTCGCTCAGAGCTCAGTGTCTTTTTGCGAGGTAGCCCCTGGCATTTCGGATTTAGTAGAATCCGGTCCCCTTCAGGTCGATCCCCTTCAGGTGAGCAGCTTCTGCTTGATTCATCTTCGCGCTATCCAAAGATTTGGTTCTGCGAGGGCATCGAAACCACAGAAATTTCACTCTGGTTCGGTTGCATTGTTTTTCTTTTCTTCGTTTTTGCGATTTCTGAGCAAGATTTGATGGCGCTCGAGTGTAAAATGATTTGGGGAGTTCTTGGAAAGAGCAGCCTTTCGTTCCCAGGATTAATTCTTCCTCTGTTGGATGCAGTCTTGAATTCTTTTTCTTGGAAATTTGAGTGATGTTTCTTTCTAAGATTTGTTGCCTTTGGTTAATGCAGAGGAAGAGTGGTGAGAGCTAGGTACGTTCAGTTGAGAACTATTTGCCCAACAAGCATTTCTAATATGCCCATAAATAAAACTAGTTCCCCCTTTTCATTTCCCCCAATTTTTTAGAATTATTTTTGCCCAAAGTTTTCTTCAGTTACTTGCCAGATTTGATTCTAGGAAGTCGGGAGCTTCAGATACAGGACCCCAAAATACAGTTTCTTGATCAAGTTGCCGTTTTACTTGCTCTTTTCTTTTCTAATTGAAATCCATTCCTAACAGAAAGTTCAGCAAAGGGAACAGGGAACCATAATATGCAAGAACAGCTACTACTGTTCAGATGTCTTGTGCTTTTAGTAGATTCCTTTGGCAAAAAGCTTCTGCTTTTTCACAAATTGCAATTTTGGGTGCTAAAGAACTCATTAATTAGCAGCCGCGGAAGAACAAATGGGCTATGAAGTGCTAGGGGATTTGTAGTTCTGAGAAGATTTTGTGCAGAGTTGGAACCCTTCACGGCATTTTTGTAATCTTTTGTTGTTTAAGCTCTCACTTCAAGAACTAGAGTTCTGCCACAGCTACAGCATTTCTCAAGAAAATTTTCCAATCTTTTTTTTTTGCAAGATTTGGTTCTAAAGCCACTTTTTCTGATTTCTACCCCCAAATGAGCAGAGGAAGCTGCTGATTGGCGTGAGCTAAGCCATGGAGGAGGTAGGCAAGGAGCGCAACTCCTGCAAGCGCCCGCGTGCCACGGTCGCCGGCGGCAGCGGCTGGGCGGCGTCCTCGGCCGCCGCCGCCGCGTGGCGGACGTGCCGGGTGGCGCGCGCGGCTGCGGGCGGCAAGGATCGGCACAGCAAGGTGGTGACCGCGCGCGGCCTCCGCGATCGACGCATCCGGCTCTCGGTGCCTACGGCGATCCAGTTCTACGACATCCAGGACCGCCTGGGCGTCGACCAGCCCAGTAAGGCCATCGAGTGGCTCATCCGAGCCGCCGCCACCGCCATCGACGCGCTCCCGTCGCTGGACTGCTCGTTCGTCCTGCCCACCTCCCCGCCGGCAGACGAAGCCGGCGACGATGCCGAGGTCAGCACCTCGGAAACCAGCAAGAACTCCGTGCTCTCGCTCGCCAACGCCCCCGCCGACAACGGCCATGCCACCGCCACCGCCGCTTCTCACCAAGCCAACGCCTACAACGGCAGCGCCAATGGCGCCTTCGCCGAGCTCCTGCACTGCTCCGCCAACGACAAGCCAATGCAGCAGCAGCAGCAGCCGACGCTTGCCTACTACACCGCCCAGAGCTCGCACCTCGCGCCCATGTCCTTCGAGATGGTGTCCCACCTCACCTTCTCCCAGGAGCAGCAGGACCCCGCGGTCGCCTTCGATCGGGGCACACTTCAGTCCAATGCCGTCGCCACGCCGTTGTGGTCGCCGTCTCAGCACCCGTGCCTGATGCAGAGGTTTGCTGCTCCGGGTGATGCCGCCGGCTTGCAGTTCTTTCTTGGAGGCGGTGCTGCTGCTGCTCCGGCGACGGCCAATGCGGCGGAGCGAAGGCGGCAGCTCTGGGACTTCAAGGAGGAAAGGAAGACATGACCAATTGTTGGAGGTAAGGAGTTGTTTCCTTGCAAATTGTTGCATTAATTGCTTGATACTGAGAAATTGGAGTTTGCGATCAAGACATCAAGTGCTCTACTTTAGAGCTTATTAGGATGGTAAGCTGAACCTTTTTCATATACTTTCGCTGACATTGTGGCATTTAGACGAAAATCTTGCATTAACTATTATTGAATCCCCAGGGGTATGTTCCAATAATTGGTTCGTAGTATGATCTAAGCATCTTTGGGTGGAAAATTGAAATGAAAAGAGAAAAGGATTTGTGAGGATTGAAGGGGTTTATACACAATGATCATGGTGGCTAAGACCAACTGTTGCTCTGGCAATGTGTCACTGTGCAAATCCACCTGCTCTCCCCATAAGGGTCAGCTGGTTATAGCGCGAACATCGTGTACTTTATAAGATCATGTTAGCGAAAAGACGCTAGTGATGTGTCCTTCTTATGTACTTATGTCCTGCTCATCAATTCTACTTCATACTGCTGTGCCTAAGCTGCTGTTGCTCATTCTGGAATTGTCCTGCGGAGGAAGTAACGGGATAGCTAATTTCACATATGAGGAGCAGTGACAACAATTCCACAATGTGTATGCAATTCAGTAGCGTGTCTTGTGGGAAGAAGTTTTCATGAAGCTAGCTTGCTGGATTGAGAATAGTGAAGTGTTGTTCCAAGCGAGTAGCAATGTAGAATGACTGGCAAATTCATCTGCACCGACATACATGCTAAAAAAAATAGAGCTTCTGTTCTAAAATTATAGCCAATGTTAGGGAATGCTTCTTATAGATGTAGAGAAGGTTCACTGAATTCAGGTACACTCTATGCAGCACAGCAGCAGTGTGTTCTGGATTAGCCAAACTATGTCCTGACTGGAAATGTTTCTGAGTGGCATTTCCTCTGATAAAACCAACGAAATGATACAGACCATTAGGTAATAGCCAATACCCACGAAACAAGTGAATAATTTATGCAGATCATTTGGTCCTGGCAATTGTGATTTAAATGTACCAGTCAAATTTCCGGAATCCGTTGTTGAATCTTACTGAATTTGGCATCCTTTCAAGGAAAAGATACTTGGAGAAAATTATTGAGCGAATACAGCCTCACAAAACACTTAAAACTGGAGTTGGTTTCTTCGCTTGCATTCAAGTACTTTTGTATGATGTACCAGTTCCCTTCTGGGCACAGAATGTCTTGATTTTGCTTTCAAATCTCTGTGCTTAGTTTAGACCATAATTCATGTTGCAGCTCCATTGCTGATAAGTGTGAATTGTGGCTAAGAACTTGTCTGTCCTCCTATTTCTATATTCCGACGGAATGGCTTGGTTAAATAGTTATGTTACTGAATTAATTTCTAAAGCAACTAGATGTCTTCAACTATTTGTGTATAGACTATACAAATGCAGGCTTTGCTTGCCTCTCCAACAAAAGTAGCACTAATCTCAAAGTATATAAAGAAGTAGGTAATATTTACGCACCATTCATCATGCTTTAAAAATTATGTAAATCACTATTAAGAAAAGCATAGAAGCACCTCCCCTAATTAACATTCCAAGAATTAGACCACTTACTGCTACCATGTTACAATAGTACGTACTGTACTGATATGTGCATCGCTCTATCTTCTTCAACAGCTTGTCAAAGTCATCTTTGACATTATCTGTACAATCTTCACTTGCTAACATTTTTTTTGTCCTAATTTTCTTCAGAGGAACCTTCGACTATGTTTGGTGTTGCACCAAGTCATTGCCGATCAGTGTAAGCAAGACCAGAGCATGAAAAAAATGCCAGGAGATACCAGCATCAGGAAGATAAGCCGAAAATGGATATCACCAAATCTTTCATCGTTCCGCTCATGATTTACATTTCATACTATTTCATACTCTAATGGTGTACGGTTTGTCTGTGACCTCTGTTGTTGTGATCCGAAACCATGTCATCTTTTGTTGTACTCTGATAATTTGGCACGTCTTGCTTGGATGCCTGACTTTCCTAGAGATGTTAATCTAATCTTCAGTGCTATAATTTGCTTAGATGCCGCATGGGATAAAGATGAGATCACACTATAATCTCTAACTGAAGCGATGTATCCGTTCAATTTTCTTGCATAAAGAGCACATTTAAAGTAGTCAATCCACAACAAAAGTAAAATAAAATCTTAGGAGAAAAAAGAAGAATGATGAGATTTTTTGTAGGAGTTTGATACCTACAACTTTACTAATATAAAAGAAGAGTTTATCCGTTCATCATCACCCCTTTCTTCTCCCTGCCACATCGCACACTCGTATCTCCACTTGACATAAAACGACATGTGGGCTTGTGTTGTCAACCGGCTCCTGCCCCAAACCTCTCGTAGCCTCACACTCCAACTGCTCCTCTTTCCTTTCCCATACGACCACACCCTTGAGGCCCAACCGTTAGTTACTCTCACTATTCCCGTGTCCTGATCAATGCCGCTCCCTCTCCTCACTCCGATCAACCTCTTCTAATATTCTCCCTCTTTTGTGCCCTGCAACAGCGCCTTGCTAGTTTTGTAAGCCAAATTCGTGATGAGTGGTGGCTGATGCCAATGACAAGCAGAAAGGTCGTCGCCAAGCGGTGGCTGGGCTTGACAAGCAAGGAGGAGGTGGTGGGGGAGCAGGAAGAGGACGGTGGTGCTATGGATTGAGGATTGCCATACTTGCGACACTGGGGTCGAGGATGGCTAGATCTAGTGGTGCGGTGGTCAGAGATCACCAGATCCACAAAGACTCCGGCTTCTCTCTTTTGTCTGACAGAGACTTCTCTCTGCGACTCTCCTCTATTGGCGCTGCCACCTTCCACTTCTCCTTTTCTGTCGGCGTGGTCGACCAGCTCCAGCTAGGGCTCCATGTTCTTGATCTGCCCCTGCCCCCACTGTCCCATTGTGAGGACATCCTGATCTGACGATGATGGAGGCGAGGACGACCGGATCTAGAGGCAGTGACCTCAGGGATGCCATATCCGGACGCGATGACCTTGCGGTCCATCCAATCTGCCATGTTAGGGTAGAGAATGCCGGTGTCGAGGATGATGACCCTGAGATCATGTGGTCATGGGGTTGGGACACCGGTGAGAAGCATGATGACCTGTAAGTTCAAGTTTCATTAAATTAGTTTTAGTGATTAAAGATAAATCTAAATATGAGTATAACTCGTTAATAATAAATCTAAATGTTACACTAACTCGTTTGTTAAGTATAATATTCTCCTACTGGATGCATCCCTAGGTCAGTAAGGCCCCGCTCAGCTTCCCTGTTGCTGGAGCTCAACAACGGACGATGCCTTTTTTCCTGTTTCTTTTTTTTTGTTTTTTGGTTTTTTGTGTTTAATTTTTTCTCGTATTTCTTTGCATTGTCCGTGATGGGTTAACATATTTTTTTCTATTTTTTAAATTTAATTATGCTAAATAAACTAACTCAGTTACACTAAAAAAATCAGCCAACTATAGTAAAAAAAGCGTAATATATCGCTATTCCGAAAGCTACCTAAATGAGGCCGAGTGGATCTCTAGAACACGTCGCTGTTACAAGATAGGTTGAACTTAAAGAAAAACCTAGTAATGTGGTTTCCCTACCTCAATTATACACGAGACATTTTCCTCATCTAGCGTCCAACGCAGGATTAAAATGTAGCCGGTGCTAGCAGGTCAATGGCTTGGGGAGTTGGGGTTGGAAAAGAGCTTGGCAATGGTTTGGTTTCGAAGCCGGAAAATAGAAGGCGTCTTACTATATTCGCTTTCCATAGAGGAAGACGTATTGGCTTTCCCCAGAGGAAGGCGTATGTGTCGAATGCTCGCCTTCCCTCCAAGGCTCCACCACAACATCATCAGATAGCGCGATTCGAACGAGCGCCCCTCCACGCTCGCACAAATGGCGCTCCAGCCGCTGCTCCGCCTCCTCCTCCGCCCGCCCCCGCCGCCTCCCCGCCTCCCACCACAGCCGCCACCCTCCCCCCCAGCCTCGGCATCGACCACTCGCCGCAGCGCCGCCGCCGCCGCGCTCCTCCTGCTCGTGGCCTCCCCTCCGCGGCTAGCACTTGCCGACCCCGACGGCGAGGACGTCGACGAGGCCCGCGTCGTCCGCCTCTTCCAGGTGGTAGCTCCAGTCTCAGTCCCCACCGCGTCCCAATTGCAGCGAAACCCTAAGCACTGCCCCTAACGCTGGACGTGGTGCGCCGTCTCGCTCTCTGCAGGAGGCGTCGCCGTCGGTGGTGTTCATCAAGGACCTCGTCGTCGCGCGGCCGAAGGGCCGGGAAGGTGGGGCGGATGCGGAGGTGGACGAGGAAGAGGGAGGCGCCAAGGTGGAGGGGACCGGTTCTGGCTTCGTGTGGGACTCCGCGGGCCACATTGTGAGCATTTTAATTTCGAGTTTCAGAAGAGGGATTTGTTCGCTTTCGGTTTCTGTTTGATATGAATTAGAGATAAAATGGGAGCTTGGTGACATTGCGAGGATATCTGGTACATTTGTCTAGACTTCGTGCGGCTTGGGGATGGTTCAAGGAAATATGTGATTAAAATGCTAGACAAATTTTCTGTCAAAAAAATGCTAGACACATTCGTTTAGTGCAATTTAGTGAGAGTTGATTCACCTACTCACAATACAAGAACCTTGGATCGCCATTGAATTAATAGTTAGCTTAAGCACCAAACGTTGATATGTGCCACCAGAATAGTAGATACATTAGAAACAGTCAAATTCACATTATGAGAACCCTGTCAAGAGCATTTTGCTCGAATTTGTGTGGTTTTGACTAGGCTGTTACAGCTCCTTCACAAAATTTGGTTATTGGTGCTATCTGTTTGCTGTTTCATCAGGTTACCTTGCAAGTGGCTATACCAAAACTTCCATTTGGACTGTGTGTGATTTCAGCTTTGGCTGCCCCATTTGTCTCAATGTCTCATGATCGTCATGTGTGACACTAGATACACTGCAGTAATTTAAATAGATTTTCAAAACTTCGATATGATTATATTCGTTTGGATCCTTTTATATCGCAATGCCTTTTAGTAAATATTTATCTTGCTGCTTTTAAATAGTGTTTGGCTATAGAACACATCGCAAGAACTTAGATTCATCTTGACTCATGTAACCTGTTTACTGAAATTTGTAATTGATTGTACACTTTGGTGCATCAGGTGACAAATTACCATGTGGTTGCAAAGTTAGCTGGGGACGGATCTGGATCTCATCGCTGCAAGGTGTCTCACTGTTGTTTTACACTAAAGTACTCACTGTTGCTTTACAGTAAAGCACTCACCAAAATTAGCTTTTTATGCTTTTTTAGTTGAAGTGGCGTATATGCCTTTTTACCATTGCTTAATGGTTCTTGTAGGTGTTCTTGGAGGATTCTAGTGGCACTAGTTACTCAAAGGAGGGGAGGCTAATAGGGTATGATCCAGCATATGATCTTGCTGTTCTGAAGGTTTGGAAATGCACCTTTTGTAGCTGGAGCTTCAGTGATGTGAATTTGGTTCCAAATCACAATATTTGAAGTCAGATTGGTGCTGCAGGTTGATGTTGATGGTGATAAGTTGAGGCCTGCTCTGATTGGCACATCACGGGGTTTGCGAGTTGGGCAGAGCTGCTTTGCTATCGGGAACCCTTATGGATATGAACACACCCTAACTACTGGGGTAATGTTGCCTATCCACAGTTTTCGTTAAGCAAAAACTTCTGAAATCGCCAGAGTCCATCATTCCAAAGTGGATGCATTATGGAATTAATTATGGATAATGTTAGTGCACCCTTGATATGTCAAATCTAGAGTATTCTGATAATCTGATTAGGTGATCACTGAAGTATCTTATAGGTGGTTAGTGGATTGGGGAGGGAGATACCATCTCCGAGTGGGAGGGCGATTCGTGGGGCCATACAGACAGATGCTGCTATAAATGCTGGTAATGTGTTGCTTCGTTGCATATCATGTGGGGATTACATATCATCTTCAAGTATATAGGATAAAACATCTTTTTTGTAAAACATTTCTAGTTAACTATTTTTTTAAAATTGGTGTAAAGTATTAATTATTTAATTTCAAATACTGTTGATGACAACTTTTCATATGTCCATTTCACTTTAGCTCAATTGAAATGTATTCTGGTGTTCTGTTACTAGTTTCTTGCTTTCCTGGAAGAATTTTTAGGTCATTCAAATGTGATCAGACTTCTTGCATTCAATTGGATGGCTCTATGCACTTTGTTCTATTTGGGTGAGATGCATGAATAGGGCATATTTCAGTGTGGATGTACGAAGTGTCTGATTGCAAGGTAAACATAGGGATTAAGATGGGCACAGGCTAGTATGTGTGCCATACAGTGAGCAGGCTAGATAACTGTTTTTCTTGGAAGTGATGGTGGAACCTACAGGCAGTAAGATTTGAGTCATCATTCTAAAGTTGATGGATAATAGAGCATAACTTCTTGGTGCATTGCCCGATCTTTAGATGGTCAAACCTTTTAGGGCCTGCTTGGATCAAATCGATCTGGCCCAAATGCCTAATCCTTTTTGTGAGATGAAGCCCAGGAATTTGAATCCAAAATGGACCCCAAATCTCTCCTGTGTAGCTTCTCAATGAGATTTGAGAACAGAGAAATGGGGAAGTCTTTTTCTAATACCCCTGGATGAGGGGTGGACTGGTGGTCCAACTAACCTAGTGGATTTAGTTCCTTCAAGTAAAACTTTCTAATTTACACAAATAGGGTCTTAACAATATTGGAATTATTTATATGTTTACTAGTGTATAAATTGATCGATAGGCTAGTTAAAAGCCACTGAATCAGCTGTGGAGGTACTGCTAATCTGCTACCTATACTAAATATGTGAGGGTCACCTCACCCCAAAAAAAAAGACACAAAAAAAAAAGAAGAAGAAAGAAGAAGAAGAAGACATGTGGCAGTCATCTTATTTCAAGTTGATGGAATCTGATATTAGTTTTAGCGTTTTCAACATGTGTGCGCTAGTAATATGGCTTGTGATATACCAAGCTGTGGCTGCTCAAAACAATTCGTGGTTATGTAATCTGACTGCAGGAATTTAGAAATCTTTTGGTGTTATTAAGTTGGTATGGATAGTTTGATTAGAAGTTGCATCCCCTCCTTACATAGAGTGTATTACTGGCATCTGTGAAGCACACTGCATTGCCGTATCCGTATGTGATGTATCTGATACGCGATACGTATTTGATACAACACGATACGGTATCGGCGGAGTATCGGTAAATTCCAGACAAAAAAATAAAAAACACGCCGATACGTCGGCCCAACAGCAGCCCAACACCAAGTACCTCACTGATAAAGTCAGGGCGCCGTGCCTCGCCTTGCCCCCCAACCCTAACACGCTCCCTCTGCTCCCCCGTCGCTCTCCCTGCTCCCGCCAGCCGCTGCTCCCTCCGCTCCTTCGCCGCTCTCCTTGCTCCCGCCGGCCGCCGCTCCCTCTTTGGAAGGAGTGAGGTAGCCAAGGGGGAGCCAAAGGGGCCGCTGGCAGTAGGGCGACCACCGACAACGGAAAACCCGTCGGCGTCGGCCGGGAGGAGAAGCAAGGGGGATGGGAAAGCGGCAGCGGAGGGCACTAAAGGCCGCCGGATCTGGAAGATTCAAGCGGCGGTGGCAGCCGGGAGGAGGAGCAGGGGGCGCTTGGCAAGGATGCCCCTAACCTCATTTTACTCATAAAGCGAAGTAGAATTATTGGCAAAAGAAGTGGGATCAGCACATAAGAACACAGAAAACATGTTTCGTTGAAGACAGAAGTCCAATGTTCTCAAAGTGTGCATATCTTGTGCTTCAGCTTGATCGACTATTGTTCTGTTGGCACTAGTCCATGAGTTCTAATAAAGTTGGAAGGCAACTATTTGTTTTTTACTCCACTATTCCTCGTTTCACTTATGTTCTTTTATTCTAATTTATTTAGTTTAATTGCTTAATGTGCACAGTTCATTAGCTGTGTAAGCTGAATATGAATGTTAACATGCATTAAAGTACCAAATATGCCATATTTACAAAATTTGCTAACATCAACAGGTAACTCAGGAGGCCCACTAATTGACTCTTATGGTCATGTAATTGGAGTTAATACTGCTACATTCACACGTAAAGGTAATGTTCCTCTCTTAAGAATTAAGATCAGTATTGCCTCAATATCAAAAGATAGATTGCTGATGATATTTTTGTTTTGCCTCGTCTTGTCTGTCATGAACATTATATTGTAAAAAGCCGGGTATCACTTTCTTTTTTGTCACATGGCATAGTTTGTGTGCATATTGCAAGCAAGTAGGTTATAATCCTTGAAAAACCTTTTGTTTAGAAGAAACCAAATAGAATTTTAGAACAGAAGGAAGGCACTGTAGTGCTAACAGAAGCAATGCAGTTTCGTGCCCTTATTGTCCTTTTGTTAAGCCCTGATTCCTGTATGATGAAAGGAATGGTTAACAGAATGTCAAGATCAAAATTTATTCTCCTTTTGATGATATTCCCCAAGTAGCAGGCAAAGTGTTCTTACTCAGTGGTCAAGCCCTATGGTGGAAGATCACGTCTTCATTTTGCCTTGATTATCCGGGAAGCTAGATTTTTTCTATGAGCTCAAGTCGCACTCTTTACTAAGATGATGTTATTCATTCGATAGTTGGTGCAGTGTATCTCCGTCATTTAATGATAGGTCCAATATACAGGTCAGGATATGCGAAACGAAACGATATGTTTCAGTGTTTACTTCTTACATGACCAGTTGACTTCCCTCAATTTGTGTGATGATATACAGGTCATTTAATGACTTCTCTTGATAGTTGTAGATCGCCAGCTTTGTGTGATCATGTGTACCAGATGGCCATGATACTACTTCTGGAGTTCTGGTTCTGGTACACATTGCACCCTTAAGGCAAATCTCACGAATTAAATAGAGATATGTGTATAGCCATTAATGGATCATCTCAGCGTTCAGGATTCTGTGCAGAAGATATACCGAAAGCCACTCAGCAAATTAATGGATTCTCTTGTCTTGTCTTGCAGGAACTGGGATTTCATCCGGGGTAAACTTTGCCATCCCTATAGACACTGTTGTGCAGTCAGTCCCTAACTTAATTGTGTATGGAACCTCTGTGAGAAATAGGTTTTAACTCTGCTGTACATTATCCACTCAATGCAAGTTGTCTCTTTGCTACGTTCATCACTGCTTAAGATACTTCTGGTGCTAATCGGATCAGTGCAGTGGATCTGCACAACCTGGGCCATCACATCTGCTCAAAGTTTTCTTCAAAAGAGCGTCATCTGCATAAAGGTGATCATTCGTACTAGAAACAAGAAACGAAGCTGGAGTTAAGTATACAGTGTGGAAAGAACCTCAAATGATTCTGGACATGCTCTAACTCAACTTAGATAGTGGAGTACGTACGGTATCCTCAGCTGTTGAAGTTATCCAATGTAGGAGATTTTGCTAAGCTTTAAGGAAAAGGAGTTCAGATTAGCTTGAGTAGAAGAGCGGCCTTTAGAAAGATCAGTGCTGTGTGGCCAGTTCTTTGTTCAAAAAGAGCATGTGAAAAAGAAGGCTTAGAGGGGTTGTATCAGACCGATGATACCAACACGAAGTTTCCTGCAACTCGCTCAGGAGGATTGTGGCTTAGACTACACCTGTGGGAAGTAACCGACGGTAAAGGAAATCTGACTTGACGGGCGATGCTCCTGTGCCTATCAGGATCCAAGAATCATCTCATTTCACACATCATAAAAAAAAAAAAATCAAAACAGAGACATGCAGGCCAGTATCAATGCGCAGGAAGGAAGCATGAGCTTACTGCAACGTGTTCCCTTTACGAATTTTCCCTATACCTCTTGCCAGCCTATCTTTTTATTAGGAGTACTAGCTAAATGTCTATGCGTCGCTATGGATTTAAAAAAAGAATCGCATTACATGTTAAACTACCGTGGTTATTCTCCATAAATATTACACAGAATCACACGATTAATTCTGCACTAAAAAGAAGGAAATTCTTGACAAAGTGCACTCTGGATCCTTTTTCTTCTCCTAGATCTCAACATCCAATTACATACAATCAAAAAAACCAAATAAAAATAATTGAACATGTTTTATTTGTGCCAAAAGCATGTAATACTTGTTGGTCATTGTAGTAAAGAACAATGACGCAGTGAAGTCTTGCCAAGAGCACTCCTAGCAATTATGCAAATAAAATTACAACTACTCTGCTTCCCACTATATATTTCTATCCAACAATATTTTGTGTGCCATCCTTTGTTCAACACTGTATCTACCATGAAGATGCAGAACTGACTAAAATAGTAGATGGGTACATAATACATCAAAGCAGCAAAACAAAAAAAACATGTGTTGACATCTTTGTAAAGAGTAGAATGTTGATCCTCAGCTGTGCAAATTCACCCCACCACCACCACCCCACAGCTAGGGTTTTGTAAAGAGTAAAACGTGTGCGGCGACTCGGAGGACCCCTATGCCAGAGCCACCGCCACCCCACAGCTAGGGTTTTGCTGGTCGCGGTCTCCCCACCCCCACCACCACCAAATGGAATTGCGTGGACCGCTCCGGCACCCGAAGCCCAGGTTATGTTAGGTAGACCGTTGGCGGCGGCGACAGATGTGGGCAGCAGGGGAATAGCCATCGGGGAGGAGACGAGGAGTACATGGAGGAGGGTGGCGGTGGCATTGGGGAGGAGGGGACAGATTGGGTGAGGAGCCTAGGACGCTGTCTGGTCTGACTCCGCCGCCCAAGCAACTTTTCTTTTTTCCCGGCCGTGTAGATCTAAACGAAGACTATTAGCTAATTTAATCTCATATTACTTATTTTATTAGAAAGATATCGCATCTTCTCTTATATAAGGAGGAACAGAATCTACATATTGTAGATTCAAGTCTATGCCAAAGATCAATAGAGAGAAAAAGTCTAGAACTACATCTTATGTTTTTATCTACTTTTAATTCTTATTTATAAGTTGAGAGCTTAGTTCGTCGGTAACACTACATACTGCTGCACATGCTGAGCGGTGCAGTGAAATGAGCTGCTGCGTGATTCGCGCGGTTCTGATTGAAGTGCCCAATGATTAGTGTTTTATTTCGCTCGACGGATCTCCTAACGCATGTTTATCAAAGTTTCCGCAATCCTTTTCCTCCTGACAGATAAGAACACAAAATTGCAGCGAGCATTCGACACAGCACTCGTGAGTCCCGAACATACACGTATGCCCCTAAATCTTTTGTGCCATTCGTGCAACAAAGCCTGCCTATCGAAGTCAACCTACATTGATTTGTCGAGCTTTCGTTCATACGTATAGTGAATTTTGATTTATGCTTTTTATCACTATTTTTTAATTTCGTTTGGATTTTTTTATCTTTTTTCGTATTTCTTTGTATTGTCCGTGATGGACTAACCTATTTTTCTATTTTGAAATTTTTTTAAAATTTAATTACGCTAAATAAACCATTTCAATTACAGTAAAAAAATAAACCAATTACAAAAAAAAAAGTTATAAACTATCGTCATATTAAACATCCCTTTTGTACCTTGCATATATGCACTCCACATACAAAATACGTACGTTGGTCTTATGTGCACCATGCACTCCACGTACTCTACACAGCTGGTCGTACCGTCCAACTCAAGCCTTTGTAGTCACCCGTGAAAATTACGTACGACGATTGCTGCGTACACGATGACTGAATTGGTGCATGAGCCTGAGGCTGTTAAAGGCCTTTCCAGACGCCTCTTCCATCGTTACATTGCCCTTTCGACTCCCATCCTGCCCGGCCTCTCCCTGCCACGCGTCCCAACGGCATGCACGCATTGCCTTTGGTTCTGCTTGATTAGTGACAAAATTAGTGGTACAATCATTGGATCAAAGATTTGATTACCATCATTGCTTCAGAATTAGCAGCGCAATCACCTGATCAAACATGGCACACATCAGCATTTTGGTTTGAGCGCTAATTCAACAAGCAAAATCCTGATCAAACATGCACACATCCAAGTATTTAAACGATAATATTCTGTGCTTGGTCGGGCACTTGGTCCAGGCATGTATAGCTTTCATCTTGATAACTTTCAAACAAAGTATTTTTTAAAGATAGAGTCTACAAGTTAATTATAGTACACGTTAAAAGTCCAATATTTGTACCATCCAAAATCGCAAGCGAGTATCTCTCTCTTCATAATCTATGTCGTAAACAGCTAAAATTCAAAAATTTCAATCAAAAGTCATAAGCCATAACTAAAAAGAACAGATTCTATTTCTGGAGTTCTTTGGAGACTCACAGCATCATGTTGTTTGTTGTTCTTCGGCTAGGGTGTTTATTAGAACAGTTTTTTTCCCTTTCTTTTTTTTTAGAGGAAGATCGAGGCAGAATTCTTTTAAAAACTTGTCACTCAGTGATGTGACGATGGAAACGCATGGACCTGCCTTAGCCAAGAGAAAGAAAAACTAAGGGACAAATGAAACACAATCCCGTGCCATTCTATCAAAATAAACACGCTACTATACAGTGCATGTTGCAAGAGAATTAATTACAGCACTTTTTTTGCGAGAAAAATTAGTTACAGTATTTCACTGTACCGGAAAAGGATCGATGGATTGGAGGGAGACAGACCGAGGTAATAATAATAATTAATTTATAATCACACATATATATTATTATTGTTGCTGCTGCTGCTATGCTAATTAGTGATTTGGATTATTTCTTCATGAGCATTTTCTCTGGCCACTAGTTGTCGCAACTTGTGGTGATTTTCGTCTGTCAAGCTGAGCCCATGCAACAGGTTTCTTTCTGCAACTGAAAACGATGGCGGTTAATTAGTTGTATTTAACCGGCGAAAAAGGGATTTGCCGGTTAATTTCTACCTTTGCAAATCTTGTAGTACTCCGTAGTCCGTACAGATCAATTCTCTGCACCGACGGATACGTACGGACGTACAGTGTCAATTCTGTTTTCCATTCCCACTTGCAATGCAGTTACCGCCAGTTCCGAAATATCCTCTTCAACTCGAATTTGGGTACCATTTTCCCAAATTATATTGATAATCCATCATTTTTTTTTCTAGCTGTGTCCTCGTGTAACAAGCCTGGACTTGCAATGAGAAACCTTTTTGTTCTCCTTTTGATATATTTAACATCTGACGATCCAAGTGAACAAGCCAAACGTGCGTGTTTGTTCTGTGAAGGATAAAACAGAGACAATGCGGTGTTGCAATGCATGTTTGCCTCCGTGGAAGGAGGCATGGCCAGGCTCTTTGATTGAGGTTGATCTGTATGGAAAAGCGAAGCTAACGCCCAGTATGGTACCGACTTTTTATCGCCTCGGCGAACAACTCCAGTCTGAGGAGGCCGGCCGGCTGCGTGACACATGTCGCTGCCCCCCATCCACGGAGTATGGCTGTAAACAAGTTTGAGATTGACATCGAGCTTTCAACTGGGCTCAAACTCAGCTTGGACAAAGCTCGAGCTCGGTTTTAAGTAGGCTTGATAGCGTATGAATCAGCAAAAAACCTATATACACAAGTAACATAATCATGCCACAGTTGCCATCACATATCCATCACAGAGCATAAGGATGGTAGTAGAGGAGGAAAGGAGTAGAGAGGAGAGGGAGTACCAGTTGAGTACCTGGAGGAGGCGGCGTCGGAAAGCTGAGTTGGTCGGAGGCACGGGGGAGGCGAGCAGATCGAAGCCAGGCTAGAGGGGCGGTGGCCTAGAGTCGGGCCGAAGGGCAGCTGCAGTGGGCGGGCTGGCCATGGAGATGGAGGCTGGGAAGCGCGACGGCTGGCGGGCAAGCTGGAGATGGAGGCAGCTAGGGGTGGCTGAGCCGACGTTATGATGCGCAGAGTAGGGGCAGGGCGTTGCCAAGGGAGTCGGAGGGCAATGCGTCGAAGGTTGGGAAGCGCGGTGGCCGGCGAGCGAGCTAGAGCTAGAGGCGGCATAGGGGTGGCCGAGTCGACGCCGAAACGCGCAGAGTAGG
Organism: Melocanna baccifera; assembly: GCA_036346265.1. NCBI lineage: Eukaryota > Viridiplantae > Streptophyta > Magnoliopsida > Poales > Poaceae > Melocanna > Melocanna baccifera. The sequence continues at coordinate 19,356,669 of CM070710.1, forward strand.
GGCGATTGGCAGGGCTAGGGCTGTAAACAAGCTGAGATCGAGCGAGCCTAGCCTTCTAGGCTGGATCTCGATAGAAACTCAAGCTGAGCTCAAGTTGAGATCCGAGCTTAAACCTGGACTCGAGCTCGGCTCGTTGAAGCTCAATAATAGTTAAAATAATTTATTATACATTAATTTTCAACAATAAGAAAAGTTTGAGTTCAAGCTCGGCTCGAGTAAACTCGATAGCGGTCAAAATAATTCAAATATGCACTAATTTTTAACAATAAAAAAGCTCAAACTCGAATTCGGCTCGGGTAAACTCGGTAAGAGTTAATATGTATTACTATTTAAGTTCGAATCGAGACTCGTGAACTATTCGAGCTTGGCTCGGTGAAGCTCACGAGCTCGAGATCAAACTCGAGTTTGGCACGTTTAAAGCTCGAGCCAAGCTCAAACCTAGAACAAGTCTCAACCTTTTTTTACAACCTTAGGCGGGGCACAGAGAAGAGGCAGCGGCCAAGGCGGAGCCATGCAGGGCCGCCAAGCGCCAGCGGAGAAGAAAAGAAGAGATAAAGGAGAGAGAGAAGAGATGGGGGTTGAGGAGTCTGGAGTGTTGGAGTGATAAGGAGTGAGAGAGGAGATGATCAGATGGGAGTGGGCTGTGGGGTCTTTAGTTCAGTCTCGACACGTTACATGGGAATAGGCTCATAAGCTTTAGAGCAGGCTCGAGCTCGGCTCGTCTGGAACTCAAGCCAAGCTCAAATTAGGCCTACACCAAATCAAGGTCGAGTAGCTCATGAGTCTCGAGCTCGAGCTATTTTTAAAGCCTTACCTTGGAGGCCAATGTACTCTGTTTGGTTTTGTGCGAACTTTACCACGGACTAATCCACTCTGTGGTTTTATACTAACTTTTCCACGGAGTATGTTTGGTTTTATGTTTGATTCGATGCTATAGTTGTTATCTTTAGCCCCATCGACCGGCTATCATTTGGAATGTGAAAATTCCGTTTGCAGAAATTATACCAATTTCTGCAAAATTCATGTGTTCCGAATCCAAGTACCTCCTTAGAGGGAGTGATAAAGTTGGATATATACCGAAGAAGACACATGTCCCTAGTAAGAAGCTTCAACGTTTCGAGCTAATCTACACGCGTTGATTAGAAGTTCTTAAAAGAAAACCTCAGGAATGTTATCTTTAATGAACCAGTTGCTTTAACCTCATACATATACCAAGAAGAAAACGACTAGTTCGAGAGGTACTACTTGCCAATATTTTTTTTAATCTAACTTTTCACTACACAACATTGTAGCTACATTGTTTATGGTCCTAATTTCGCGTGTGCATATGTTCGCTTTCAACCATATTTCGTGCTACTAATGCTGCCATTGTATGCAGGCAACCAAATCTGATAGCTCAAACACTTGACAGCTCTAGCTTTAGTTAATTGTCAAAAGGGGTCACTTTAAGTTTGGTCAAGTGTACTGTAATTTAGCATGCAGAGTCCAACATATGGGAGCCAAGTTTTCCAACGTGTCGAACTCTCGATCGTTTCAAGCCTAGGTTAGACAGCATTCCAAGGAACCAGTGAACCGTGATCAGTGTTTTAAAAAAAAAAACTACAACATACTTTCCAACGATAAACTAATTAAATTGCCACTTTATTTGAGTAACTAACGTGAAATTATTAGAGTTTGGTAAGTAAGAACAGGTTTTAAGTTCACTGTCCTTTTACCTTGCATCAATCATGTATATCACAATCGAGTGTGCAATCAGGTCAAGCTAGGGATATTTCGTGTGGGAGAAAGTCAGAGGAGATATGGTGCACACAAGTGTGTTGTCTTGTTGCTTGTATGCATCTCTGTTAAAAATTTCGACAAATGGGGCATGCATGGCCCCTGTGCCTTATCTCCAGGGCAGCCATGGGCGTGTCTGCACGGTATCAGGCAGCCATTATTTAATTTCGGCTTTGCAGATCGACCAACTTGTTGATCGTTTGGCTACCTCTAGCTAGTTGATCTTGTCATGGAGGATTTCACGGGTGACATATGCAAAACCCAATTTGGCACACCTTGTGCCACACATTCCCAACCTGAATTTCTAATCTTGCTAGCTAAAAGAACTGTGGTGCGTGATGCTTTATAACCTTGTGCCATATTTCTGATGAAGTCGTAGATTTATCTTTGATCTCTGTAATTCTCGGTGTGTAGAGAGGGGTGTTGCACACATATGTGCGTGCGCGTGTGGTATGTGTATGATTTGATTCAACTCAAAAAATAATAATAAAACTGTTGTACATGATTTGATTCTACTCAATTAGAGGATGCTTAATTATTTCAAATCATGCATGCTCCATACATGGTTTTAGTAAGCTTCATGACACACGAATATACACGTAGCACGACAGCTAAGTAGTATCTTGTTTATTACGGCTGGGTGATCATGTATGTTGGGATAAGCACTACGACTTTCTAGCAATCAATCATAAGCTAACAAATGATAAAATAGATGTTAAATAACCTTGATCTAAGCCAGCTAGCTAGTAGAGGTAAGTAGTATGTGATTGGATTGATTTGCTCTGTTTTTTCTGTTTGGAAAAAAAGGCTTTTGCTTACATATATGTTGGCTTTCCCTAATATTAAAGTGGTGATCGTTTTAACGATGGCTTCTGGTTTTTGATTGAAATTTCATTGTAGTTGGCTTTTTTTTACTGTAGCTGAGTTAGTAGATAGTGTAGTGAATAGTGAAAAAAAAGTTGAAGCTAGAAGCTAAAGTCGAAAAAACCGAAACGATCAGGGCCATCGAATATTTCATATTTTAAACTTGAAAAAACTTATGCTTAATTGAAACCACACCAAAAAAAAACTACAAGCACAGCACTGCAATAAACAGTGAACAAATTAAATAAACCCTGTTCTTCCCCCACAAATATCTAGCAGCCTGATCCCCATCAATTAACTGTTGCTCACAGTGCAACAGCAAGCTGGCCCCACTGTCAGAGACACTGAGGCTGCGACTATAAGTGTGTATAAACCTACCCTACGTATGAGTTACTATTACTATTAGGCAGGCAGGCAGCACATGACAAGACTCTGTTACTGTTTCCTGAGAAAATTTTATTCGGCCTGCTTCTCTCCCCTGCATCTGGATCCTCATGTCTAGTCAGATTGATAACTAATGGACTCCACAAATTAAGAGATTTAGATTCCCCTCAGGAGCCATTAAAATTGTTCGTACTTGTGTAGATCACGAGGACAGGATCTTGTCGTGGTCACAAATACAGAAAATTAGCTGTGCTATTTCGATGGCAATCGAACGGGCCGTCGTCTTCAGTTAATTGCCGAAGAAGATCAACCTCACATACACAGGGCATCTTGATTTATGCCTTGAATATTTCACTCGAGGAAACCAAGCGCAAGTGGCTGCTCGAATTGAATGGCCCAGTTGCTCGCTGCTCCGCGAGAGGAGAGGTCATGTCTCTCACTTGCTGTCAAGATGATCAATCTTTAACTGAACGAGTAAACGGCAAACTTTGGAGTCTATCCAACTGAATGTTAACAATTTCCTCGAAATTTTGTTTCGAGCATGCTTTGCTTGGCATGGCAGATTTTTTTGTTGGATGTATAGCATTTTTTTTCTTGAGGTGGGCCCACTTTCTGATCATTGTGCAGGACAAGATGTTCGTGCGGGAAGTACACACAGAGGACACTTGTAGAATTGTAGCAGCTAGAGAAATGCAGAACAGAAAGCTTATAAACAAGCTAGACAGAACATTTTAACCCATCTCCCTTGCTCTTCATCAGTCTCTCTTTATCGTTCCCATGCATGCAAAACCCAAAAGCCTCATCACTACTAGAATCTCTTGGAGTGGCCATGCATCTCCATTTTGATGGACAAATCTCTAGACTTTGATGATGCTCCTCTCACCTCACTCTTCTGCACCAGAAGACTACCAAGAGGGGCCAATAAAGCAGCTACTAGTACCTCTCTCTCTCTCTCTCTCTCTCTCTCTCTCTCTCTCTCACACACGTACACACGCATACTCCAAGCTCCTAACAACATCTACATGGCCATGACACGGCACGCATGAAGCTTGAAGTTAATTTGTACAAGATCTTGTTGCACAAGCTTAGAGGAGAACACCCAATGCATGCGTGCATCAAGCTTGTTCCTTCTCCATTTGCAGCCTGATCTCCCTGTTGAACGTCGTGATGAACTCCTCCACCTTCCGGTTGAGCTCCTCGTCGGACAGCCTCGCGTACTCGCTCTCCTCCGCCGCCGCCGCGGCTGCAGGGGGCCGCGGCCGTCCCTCCGTCGCCGTCCGCCGGAGCTTCTCCTCCCTCACGACCACGCTCTTGTCCTGCACGGGCACGGTCACGAGCGCGTGCGAGTGCGACCTGCTCCGCCGCCTCCTCATCCTCTCCTCCTTCACGAGGCTCTTGCTCGCCGTCAGCCTCGCCCTTGCTTGTGCAAGTGCGCCGTCGACGTTCTTGATGGCCACGGCCTCGCCGGGGCCGACTTCGGCAGTAGTGTAAGCAGAGGACGAGCTAATTAGCATCATCTCTGTACTCTCTGGATTGGCACTTGTCACTAGTTGTTCTTCTTGATCAGCTTTCACATCCGATGCATGGCTGTTAATGGACATCACATCTCCGTGGTTCCTCACAACCAACGCTTGATTCTTGACGACCACAGGCAGCAGCTCGTTGTCGGAGACAACCATTGACGCATGGCTGCTCTTGAAGACCGCAGGCTCGCCGGAGACGACGAAGGGGCGGTCGTCGTAGGCGGCGGCGGCGGCGGAGGAGCCGAAGAAGAACATGCCGGAGTCGGCGGCGATGACGATGATGATGGAGTTGGACATGAGGAACCAGAAGGTGGTGTCCCTGAAGAGCGTAGCAGGAGGGATGTGGAGGAAGGAGACATAGAGCACAGGCAGCGACATCACCAGGATGGAGATGGACACCTTGGCGATGAGCTTCTGCTGCTGCTTACTATTATTCTCTGAAGCTTGCATGTTTAGGAGAGGCAGCATGTATTGCATACGCTTTGCTTCCTTGGCTTCTTGCTAGTTGCTACTATGCTTGCTTGCTATGGCTACCTTTGAGGTGTCCAATGCTTCAATGTGAGCTAGCTTAACTAGTTGCAAGCTTGTATGAGAGAGATGGCTGCTTTGGTTCCTGATTTCTATGGACTTGTGCGGAATGGTTTGTGGTGTGAGATGCCCTTTTATAGGAGGGCAAGAGGAGGGAGGGGAGTGTGTATGCCTTCTCTTTTTTTTTGCTGTGGATTATGATTTTTGGTTGAAATTTTTAAATTTTAGCTGTTTACGACATAGATTATGGAGAGAAAGATACTCGCTTGCGATTTTAGATATTACAGATGTTGAGCTTTTAACGTATACTATAATTAACTTGTAGATTACATCTTAAAAAAATATTCCGTTTGAAAGTTAGGTATTGTAGTAAAAGCCAAAAGCCGTTTTGAGAAGCTGAAAAGAAGAGGTCCTCTGTGTGTGTGAGAGAGAGAGATAGCCAGTAAATGCCAATCGTTGTGTAGGTGTAGGTTTGTGGTGGTTTCTGGGTGAGAATGATTGCTGTGTCTAGAGAGTGCATTAGGGGTAATTGATAATGATCTTGTGGCTGGATTGATGCTTGATAGGGGCGTGGTGGTTTTGCATGCCTGAATGGAGAGGGCAAGGGGCTGCTGTTCTGTATGGTGTTGCACTGGATTTGGGCACGCAATTTGCAGAGGCTGGTACTGCTCTGATGGGATCAGATGGGCTCTACTCTAGTACATGGTGGCCGGCAGGTCAGGACAACCAATGGCCTTTAGGCTATGGAAAGCGCAGCGAGAAAGAAATACATCATGGCTGTGTTTTGAAAAGTAAGTTAAGAGCATACTTGCTTGTATCCAGGTATCCTAGCTATCAAAGTTAGGATCATACCTAACCTTGGCCCTCATCCATACCAATCTGGAATAGCTTGGTTGAGCTATGTTTAGTTTCAGAGAGAGAGAGAGAGAAAAAAAAGGGGAAATTGCTGCTGAGTTTTTCGTTTTCTTTTCCTGGCTTGGTTTACTCTGCTTAAATACAGCAATATTATGTTTTAGAAATATGAAAACTGTTTGTGGATTTTTTTTTTAATTCTGACTTGGTTTACTCTGCTTGAATGTAACATGACACAAGCGAACTCTTTTGGAGATGTATCATCTGCAGTGTGAGAGCGCAGGGCGGAACGACACGTCTTCCTTCCATTGCCATTTAACACTCGGGATTAGGACATGAGAGAAACCGAAAGGCGCAGAGCATGACGTCTATTACCGCGGCAGAAGATCGATACACTCTGTTTGACCTTTGTGGTTACTAATCTAATAGAACCATGAAAGGCTTAGTTACCTTGTTGCCACAGTTCACAATTCAACTGTGGATAGCGAACAGTGAGTGAATCCACACATCCAATCAGAATGAGATGGCCAAAAACCATGGCACTATTGGCAAAGCTAAACCTGGGTTTAACCCCTCTCTGAACAAATTAAGGCCCCGCTCATTTTGGGTTAAAGCTAGTTTCTGCTTCTGGTTTCTGTTTTTTTCACTATTCAGTAATTTTATTTTTTTATTTTTTTAGGTTTTTTGTCTTTTCTTTTTTTTCATATTTCTTTGCATTATCCGTGGTGGGTTAACATGTTTTTTCTATTTTTAGATTTTTTAAATTTAATTATATCAAATAAGTAAACTCAACTACAGTAAAAAAAATAAACCAACTAAAATAAAAAATAAGTCATAAACCAACACCTCCTAATGGCCACAAAAGACTTAACCGCTGGACGTTTCTGCCCCCCAAAGCTCTTCTTCTGATGAGAATGATCGCAAGCCAGGTACAAGACACAACCAAATCATTTACACAGAGAAATGTAGACTAAAAACACAATGCAAATGCAGTTGATATCACATCAAATCGCAACGATAGTATGTATGTATGTCCTGACGGAACGCATCTGATCATGCACACTAGCTTAGTAGCTTCCCATCAATAATTGGGCAAATATCAAAAACTAATGTGCTCCATGGCCACATGTGTCAATCGTCCTAGGGCCTCTGTGCCTGCCAAACCTTATTTGTGTGGGAGCTCTCATCCTGGCCGTGCATGTCAATTTGGCAATTTTGATCGAGTTTGGTTTAATCATTTCATTCAATGATATTTATGCAATTTTTACACTTCTATATATTGATGGCAACTAACTCAGGTTTAATTGAATCCAAATGCTTTGATAGAACACAACCAATAACCGCTAATTTCCTGAGTGCAAATTGGGATCTGATTGCTTTTGAATTAAAAGGAATATTGCAAACACCCATCCAAAAGTCAGTCGAAGTTTAATTTACCCCGATACAAGTATTTTTGTGCCACATGCCCCTCCCCACCCATCCACTCCCAAGTGCTTAGTTGTTTGACATGCCCCTTAGTGGTTCCATTTGTGCTAAATCGGTTGCTTTTTTGTTGATGTGAACCATGTGGCATGCTAGGTTGGTCTAATGTTATACCATGGTCCATAGGTTTAAGTTGCGTAGCCGGATGGTTACACATGCAAAGCATTAGGGATGTTTTAGAATTGAGCTCGTGTGGTTGAACCAACCATGGTTAGCGATCTAACCAGGATGAGTTGGCCGGTGTGACCGACATTGATAATGCGATCACACTAGGTGACTGATTAGACTGGCCAGTGGTTGGTGGTCTGACCGGAGCTGTCCGACCAACATGAGGAGAGCAATCAAACTGGTGGCTATGTCCAAAGATCAGAGTGAGTTAAGATGAGTTGGTTTGAGGTCGATTCATGGCTTGGGAGCCATAAAGGGTTTTGTTGCATTGCATGATGCATGATTTTAACTAATGTGAGTCAAGTACATAAAACTAGTGCTCGATATGATAGCTTGGTCTTTATATGTGCAGGTGGCTTAGAGGACGTAACGATCAATAGTAACGGATCGGGACTAGATGGAGGAGCTAAGGTCCGGAGCGGTCATGTAAGTTCAGGTGAGGTTGCATGGCTCAAGCGGGAGCATAGAGAAGACAAGGATCATGAAGATATGAGTTTGTGCATGTGGTGCGCCAAGTGATGAGACCGATGCACGTAGAGACGGTTCAAGGGGGTCCAAACGTATGAAGACATGACGGCTAGTCATTGGGTACTACAGACTATGTATCAAAATATGTAGAGATGCTTTGAGATGAAGATGAATATAGGGTCAAAGAAAGGTGCCTGGAAACTTCATTGAGGGTATTTTGGTAGTTGACCAATTATCGGGCTGGTGTCTTGATCAAAGCCGTAGCATGGAGAGCACAACGGGGAAATGATTTAGGTCAAGGAAAGCTGGAATTGACATGTGGATCAATCGCTAAAGAGTTAGCAAGTTGTGTCTTGTAAATGCTTTGAGAAACGTGTGTGAATATGTAAAATACGTTTTAGTGGGGTTGACAGATTCCCTTATAAGCTTTAATGGGTTGGACATATTAAGCTTGTATTGCTTATTTAGAGGGGAGGGAGGAGGTGGTAGGCTCAAGGAATTTAGGATGTAGTTTTGCTTTACTACCTTGTCTCCTTCTATGGTTGTGTGAGAGAGATCTTGAGAGAGAAAAGGGTGGTACTTTGGCTACACCTTATAATCATGCATGAGAATGTAAACCTTACCCTCCATTGAAAATAGATCAAAGCTTTGTCTTAATCATATTTTTACTTGTGTTCTTTCTTGGTTGTTCTTATTCTTGAGCTAGATTTGTGATTTCGGATTCGTAGGAGTTCTAGCCCAATCTCTTACTTAAATTAGCTTACTAGGATATGTGAGAATAGATTTAGAAGACCTCATGTCTTCGATCCTTATAAGTAAGAAATAATTTGAGAATTATGGTTTTTTGTTCTTTTGTGAACTAGATTCGATTCTCTTTAATTTGGTAAAGTCGAGCTCAAGAACCTTATAATTCTTGGTTAGTTTAGGTCTCTATTGCCTTAAATAAGTCTCATACAAAACTTGTAATTGTTTGAATGTTATTTAAGCAAGATCTTAAGATTTGAGCTTTTGTCCTGAGAGATTTTCTAGAATGAAAATGGGGGACCTTTCGGACCAGCTCCAGACCTGTAGTCAAACCGGCTAGTTGGTATGACCAGTCTCAGGCTGGCAGTCAGACCAGCTATCAATAGTGGTCTGATCGGTCTTGTGTAGGAGACCGCTGATTTTGTTAGTACTTATTGCTAACTTTGTTTTGTCTTGTTGTATTGGTATGATCTGAACTTGATGACTATAGTTACTCGAGTTGGGATTTTGAATATCTTAGGGGGGGGGGGGAATTTTCAAGAATCATTCAACCCCTTTAATTGCCGGCATTGACCCACAAATTCTGAATACTTAAGACAACACTACTTTGTATGTTCTTAACAACTTGATTAGGACTGCCGGGTGTGATTTTAAAGCTTTGGTTCAACATTTTGTTCAAATAATGTCATGCAATTGTGTCATGTTGGGTTGAATGCGTATGCCTGTTGCAGATGGTATGTACTGAATTTGTCAAGGTAATCTGATGGGCAAATGGCTTCTCACCTACCTGTAAAGGACTACTGATAAATAATGGTAGCTACTAAATTCGCTAATTGACAATGGTATTCACATTTTTTTTCCTGTTTGTTTATTAGATTTCCTTATTGAAAGAAGAGAATGGCTCATCTTGATCATCAGATTGATGAAAGCTATCAAGATTCATCTACAAGCAAATGGTAGTTGTTTTCTGTGTTTATTAGACTTCATTACTGCAAGAATAGTCAGGATTATCCAGTTCAATGCAAAGATGGAAGTCCTATGTCTTCTGTCATGGATGGATCTTTTTATTGTTATACTTTTATGCTGGTGCAATGCCAAATAGAAGTGACCGACCTTTTTTCCCCTCTTGTAGATACGTGCCTTCAACTTTTTATGTTTACTGATATATAGCAATGGAGATTGTCACAGCACTGTCCCTTTGTCAGTTTGGTTCATATACATTATACACCAAGGATTAGGGGGTTAACCATAGTTATTAATGGCAGTTAATCAGGGACCTCTTTTTTCTTTACATTCATGCCTTATTGATACCATACAAATTTGTTGATTTCCTTGATGATCTCTCTCAATAAATGGTCATGTCATACCATGTGATCTCTAGATGCCATGTAAGTAACTCTGTCCATATGTTTCATTTTTTTGGGATTGTGCATGCCTATTTACTTGCAATATAACCTGTCATCTGGATCAAGACATGTTGTAGAGGTGTTTATTTTAGGATGACATGGTAATGCCAAGCTTAATTTATTTGCAGCAATTTTCATGTTGCCTCAGTTTTTTAGTCACGAATTTTGTGAGTCGCATTTTTCGACCATGAAAATTATATGAAGAGTGTAGGTCGTGAGGATCGATATTGGATGAGTATATATTCGCTTGGATCAAGTTACCATTATTCAACACCAAAGTAGAAAAACATTGGATTCCTACTATAGAGAATGGGTTGTTGATAATTTTAGTTTTTCCAAAGAGAGAATTCTAAATTACGGTGATGATACTATGTTACAATAGATATAGTTTCTAGATTTCAACAGTTTGACATATACTTAGTGCAATATATATTGTAAAAACATGCATCGCACGAGCACGATTACTAGTACACAAAAAAACCTTGACTAAAAACGCAAATCAAATGCAGTTGGTATCACATCAAATCGCCCCCTTTCCTGTGCTCTCATGTATGTCCCGATGGAACGCACCTGATCATGCACGCTAGGCGCTAGCTTCCCATCAATAATTGGGAAATATCAAAAACTAATGTGCTCCATGGCCACGTGTCAATCGTCCTAGCTAGGGGTTCTACGCCTACCAAATTAAGGTAAGTTCAGTTTGTCATTGGTTTATAATTTTTTTATTATAATTGATTTATTTTTTTACTATATTGAGTTGGTTTATTTGATATAATTAAATTTAAAAAATTTAAAAATAGAAAAACATATTAGCTCATCATGAGCAATACAAAGGAATATGGAGAAAAAAGGTAAAAAAAACTTTAAAAATTAAAAAATTAAAAAAATATTGAATAGTGAAAAAAACAGAAACTAACTTCAAACCAACTTGAGCATGGCCTAACCAGTTGTGTCAGGAGCTCTCATCCATGGCCGTACGTGCAGCATGCATGTCAGTTTGACAAATTTGGTCGGCTTGTTATGAACCATTCCATGCATCCAATGCCATTTATGCCTTCTTACATCCATATTGTGATTGCAATTAACACAGGTTTAAATCCCAAATGCTTCGATAAAAGCAGTACCAAAAACTGCTAATTCCCGAAGTGCAACTTGGGATCTGGTAGCCCACCAAAAAGTAGAACACGCAAGCGCGGCCCATTAGATTGTAAAAACGCGAGGGTGGCGACCCACGTAGGATTTCGTCCGGCCCAACAAAGTAGTAAACTCCCGGAGCAGCGGGCCTCGAGCCCACCCACCTGACAACCTCCTGCGCCGCACGGCAAGGACCAAAAGACATGCAGCAAAGTACACACATGGAACAGCAGCTGCAGCAGCAGAATCGCACGTACGCAGCAGAATCGTACGTACGCAAATACGTACAATTTATTGTCCCTTTACACACGCGTGCGCGTGCATCGATCAGTGCCGCCCGCCTGTTCATTCAACCGAAGGGTCCCCGTCCATACAATGCTCCAACTCCACCTTTTTCTCCTTGTGTATTTTTACGGTAACTAATTTTTAAAATAAGATTTATAAATTAAATATAGTAGATATTATTTTAACTTTATCTATATCGATTAAAATCATATGTAAATATCATTTTTTCTATATTATCTCTTATAAATAAATAGAATTTAAAATTTTAAGTTAAAGTATAAACCACGATAAAAAACTCATTCACATTACAGGTACCGACATGCAGGTACTTCCTACACCTACACGGCGGAACACGCACGTCTGTACGTGGGTGACATGACAAGGACGACATATGCAATGTATAATATTGGCTGGTGCACGGGCGGACGCACGCTTTGCTTGGATTTTTGCTGAGCTGACAGGACAGGAGGGCCGTCCCCAAGACATGGGCATCGCTCACTGACTGCGCTGACATCCGACGTGTCCCTTTAATCCACGTGTCATCTCCCCATTGGCTGTCCTGGTCCGCAGGTGGAGCCCGCCCACACTGGTGCTACAGTGTCGCCTGCGTGCATGCAGAATCGCAGAGCTTACCTGCCCTCGTCTCCTCTCTCTCTCTCTCCAACTTTTCAAGTTGAACGACTCTTTTGACTAGAGAGAGAGAGAGAGGCAGTGGCTAGTACTAGCAACAGCAAGCCTCGGACAGTGTGGAGCTCTCAAGCGCGGGCTGCAGCTGTGCACGTGTAACACAGCCCCAACCCAAACGAAGCAGTGGCTACTACGTACTACACTTGCGCTGGCTGCCAGCGCATGCGTGGCTAGCTTAGGGCACGTGCGATGTGGACAAAAATGGCCGGAGTAGGCCGATTTCGTATTGGTTTAACTGTTTTATCGAAATGGATTCCCTATTTTTTTTATCATCTTGCGTAGATATAAGATAGGAATATTATCTATCTCTTTCCTATCATACTTACATATCTTTTACATATTTTTTCCACCGTGCATCACTTCTCTCTAAAAATTATTTCTTTCAATCACTGCTACCTATTTTCAACCAAAAAACATAAAACACTGTTATTTATTTTTAATTAAAAGTTATAAGTTATAGTAAAAAAACCATTACGAATGCACCTTAAGACTCCGGTCCAAGAAAATAAAAAACTGAATGGTTCCGCTTTGTCAGCTCGGGAGCTCTAAGCCATGGCCATCCTCCATGGAGGCCACCGCTCCTTGGTCAATCGCAAGGCTGGCGCCCTTAATTGACTGCAACTGCGCCACCACCAAGAACAACCAGTCGTGTCGCCGGAAGCCGCAGCTGGGAGACACCACCAATGGTTGCCGCCGTCATCGGTCGAGCCACCACCGTAGACTGGAGTGACATGCAAGCCAGCCACGCACTGCTGATGCATGCGTTCGAGAGGAAGTAGCTAGGGCCCCTGTTGCATTCAGTGCCAACAAGTCGGTGACTCGACTCCATTCCCATGTGCTGTGTTCGCTCAAAAAACCCCGGCTCTCTCTCTCTAGCGTTCGGTGAGACCAAACTGCGAAGCTAAGATAGGAGAGAGAGCGTGGAGTCCAAGCAGATCGATCAGACGAAAATTTTTTCTTCGCTTGCGATCCTCTAGTGGAGTACAGTTTGGTCCAAGGGCGTTTCTTTTATATATTTTTTGAAACAAAAGTCCAAGGGCATTTCATGTCAATGCTTCCCCTAGAGGAGGAACAGTACTGTCTGTGACTGTATGCCCTCACTCTCACTCCATTCAATACGACTGACCAGAAATGTGGTACTACCTGCATGCACTCCCTCTAGTGTCTACAGCTACCGGCCCAAATGTTTCTACGGGATCATGTCCCCTAGAGGAGGACAACCGGCTAGATCCGGCTAGACGGCAGGAATTTCAAAGAAATTTCACAGCAAGCAGAATAAGCCTTTAGATTTTTCCAATTCCAAACACGGCCTAATTTCGTAGTAGCATATTTTTTACAACAGGGTTTGCCTTTTTCCATTAGACATAACGGAGATACAATGGTCTGACAAAGTTGGAGTAGCGTAGATAGTTCTATTGAATTACAAATTTTTGCATTTGAGACTTTTATCAATTTTTTTTACTATAGAAGAACGTCTTATGAATATTTCATCAAAAAAATTGATATAAGGCTAAGAACAAATTCTCGTGAGCACTAACTATGGAAGACACCCGTTTGTAGGGGCGAAACCATCGGGTGAGCTCCATCAAACTTCGAACCCGCCTTCCAGCCCATCAAATGAATCATGAGTTTATCCACTTCCACACACCAGATGCACGTAAGGAGACCTCGAGAGAGGCAGAGTTCACGAGGAGGGGCGATCGGTGGTGCGACGAATAGGCCTGCTGGTGGCGCGACGGTTGACTGCGTGGCGAACCGAGCTAAAGGAAGGCGGCACGACGATTGGCTGCACGGCGGCACAGGCACGACATGGCGGCGGCATGAGCCAGATCTAGCCGGTTGTCCTCGCCGGGAGCCAGGACGGCGAGGAATGGAGCTACAGGGGCGGCCGGGCCGGCGAGGAGCGGACGTCGCTGTAGGTGACCTAGGCGAGGAGCGGAGGCGGCCGGCCGGGCAGGGGATTTGGTTCACGGGGAAACCGGGGGGAGCAAGAGGCAGCATTAGGAGGGGTTGGTGTCAGGCTCAACTGCTGGTCAGGGAAGGAGAAGCAAGGAGTAACAGGAAGCAAGGGAGGAACTCAAGCATCAAAATCATAGGGCATAAGGTGAATTCTTTCCTCTTGTTTTCACTGGTTTTACTTCTTTTCTGTAGCACCAAAATGATTTGTGTTGCTACAAGTGAAGTCAAGAAAGCATCAGGGAAGGAGGAACACAAGTTTGTTTTGTTGATCCCTTAGAAAGTAGCTCTTCTTAATGGCTTTATGACAATGCACAAGTCTTCCTATTCTTACTTGGTATCACAGTAACTTAAATTTGGAGTAAAACTTGATCCCTAACTTAGGTTGCAACTTAGTAAGAGATGTAAATAGTAATCTAGTGTGGCGGTATAGCTATACTCAATTTTTGTTCAAGCAGCTTTGCTTTTAGACTGATGACTAAGCTGTGTACATATGGACGTGTGTAATTGTTCTAGGAAAATGTGTTAGGATACGAGTAGACTACATTAGCGTAAATTAAAATTTTTTATCGTGTAAACTAGAAAACCATGTGAGTAAGAGATCATAGATCGTTATCACTAGACACACACTAGTGTAGCAGAAGTAGAGTAGAAATAGCTGATTCCACAAAAATAAAATAATATATTTATATCAAATTAGCTTAGTCCTTTGATACTATCCATAATTTTCATTTCATTTCAGCTTGGCCACTGTCTGTTGGAATGTATTAAAGCAGTATACTATATGCGAATTTGAATTACATAAGAGTAAAATAATATATTTATATTAAATTAGTTTAGTGCTTTGAGGTTATACTGCGTTTGTTGGAATGTAACACAGCAGTATACCGCATGCGAATAAATGAAACCATACATTTCTTCAAAAGGTCTCAAATACCCCACACCCTTCACTCCCCCTCCCACTCGCTAACCCAGCTCATGTGCTCGATCTCCAATGGCTTACCTCCTGTCCCTAGACATCACCTCCACCATCACCCTCCTCTTCCTCCTCTCCCAAACAACGGCCGCCGCCGACGCAACTCCCCCGTCGCTACAGCCGACGCAGCTCGCCGACGGCGCGGGCTCATTGCCGCGGGAGGAGCTGGCGGCGATCTTCCGGGCGCTGGGCGAGCTCCTCGGCGAACCCTCCTGGCCGCAGCTCCACCCGCGGCCCTGCACCGACACGCCCTGGCCAGGCCTGCAGTGCGAGCTTGGCCGCGACGGTCGCCTCCACGCTGCCAGGCTCCACCTCGGCCCCGACGTCGCCAGCCCGCCGTGCCGGCCGGGGGTCACCCTACCGTCCTCCCTCTTTGCCGGCCTCCCCTACCTCCGGTCGCTCTCCCTCTTCGGCTGCTTTGTCGACCAAGAACCGCAGCGCCCGGGGGAGGAGGCCACCGTCGTCTCCCTGCCGCCGGCGATGTTCGCCAACGGCTCGGCGCTGGAGCAGCTCGTGCTCAGCTCCAACCCCGGGCTCGGCGGGGTGATACCGGCGAGCCTGAGCGATCTGAGGAGGCTCAGGGTGCTGAGCCTGTCGCAGAATGGCTTCCATGGGAGCATCCCCAAGGAGCTTGGCAGGCTGACCACGCTGCAGCAGCTCGATCTCAGCTACAACAACATCAGTGGTGAGGTATATGTACTTGATTAATTAATGCAATAGGAAAAAGAAAAGTAGCTGTTCAATTTGTAGTTTAGAGTTTGCTTCCCATTTGCATTTTGCAATATCTTTTCTTGGAAATTGCTAAGAATACTCGAGTACCCTATTTTTTTCCTGAGTTTTTGCATATCCCTTTGGAAAAAGTCCATTTTTTGTCTTCCATTCGTATGGTTTAATTTTAATTCCCGATCTGCAATTTTTTCACCTATGCAATTTTTTTTCAAAAAATGATACTTTCCCTTTTAATTTATCTGTAAAACCGAGAGGCTTACGTGGAAATTAAAATGGTGACGTGGTACATGCATTTCCATGTGTACAGGTGCCAGAGGAGCTCGGTGGGCTGGCGAGCTTGTCCATCCTGGACCTGAGCTACAACAACCTCGCCGGCGGCATCCCGGCGAACCTTGGCAGCCTCCGCCTCCTCCAGAAGGCCGACCTCAGCCACAACCGCCTCGCCGGACACGTGCCGCCGGAGCTGGGCCAGCTCCGGAACCTCGTGCTCCTTGACCTGGGCCGCAACGCGCTCACGGGCCCGCTACCAGCGTCGCTCGCTGGCCTCGGCGGCAGCCTGCAGTACCTGCTCCTCCAGGACAACCCGATCGGCACTGCGCTTCCCGCGGCGCTGGTGGGGTCGCTGCGGCGGCTGCAGGTGCTGGGCCTGTCCGGGTGCAACCTGACCGGGCGGATCCCGGAGCCGGCGTTTGCGGCGCTGCGGAACCTGACGGCGCTGTCGCTGGACCGGAACCGGCTGGACGGGCCGATTCCGGCGGGGCTAGGCGCGCTGCCGCACCTGGGGCAGCTGAACCTGAGCCAGAACCGGCTCGCCGGGGAGATCGGGCTGCCCAGCGCGTTCGTGGCGCGGCTGGGGAAGCGGCTGGACGTGCGAGACAACGGCGAGCTGTGCATCGGCAGGGAGAGGTACGGCGACCTGTCCGGCTACCTCGCGGCGCCGCCGTGCACCGCTGGATCAGGTGGCGCGGGGGAGGGGTTGCCGGCGGCGGACGGGGAGAGCTCGGCCGCCGGGAGGTGGAGCGCCGTTAGAGCCGCGTGGATATTTTGTTTCGCGTTTGTCTTTGCCGCCGTTTCGTGAGGTGCTTAGCTTAATCGGGTTGTTAATCTTGTAATCTGTTAACGGTTTGACGGCTGGATGGATGGGTGGGTAGCACGCACGCTGGTTTGTGTTGACTGTTGAGCTGCCTAGCTCGCTCACACTCATAACTCACTCGTTTAGCTTAAAAAAAACTCACTCGTTGTTGCACGTGACAGCGGAAGAAACGACAAAGTAAACAAGATCAATCGCAGAGAGACACAAGATTTAACGTGGAAAATCCTCCCAATGCGAGGGAAAAAACCACGGGCGCCAGCCAACAACAATCTTCGCTATATCGGGTGAGGTTACAACGCCAGGGATTTACAACTCTAATGCTCTATCCCAAACGGCGGCTTACAGGATATATATAACAAGGAAACCCTAATTCGACTAGGATCCATACCGCGGGCGGCCCGCCACCCAGCGTCCACAGGTGCAGACCTTGCACAATGGGCGGCCGGGACTCGCTACGCTCAGTCAAAAGGCGGCCTAATTGATATATAGAATTTGGATCACAAATCAACACTCGTCTCACTCACAATGGCAATGTATATTGAACCTGCCTAGCATCATCAACACAAAAACCCTGCCGCCGAGCTGCACTATTTCTCGCAAGAACACACCTATACATTTGGCTCGTTCAAATACAAATACGACACATCTGAAACTGGTGCCATGGATGCATGCTTGAACATCCCTAACATGACTTGAGCAATGCTCCGTTTATATTGGCTTTTACTGATGACTTTTGACTTTAGCTTATAAATAGTAGCAACTTGTAGAGAGCTGTACGTATTGAGTTGCATGCATTAATCAGTTCATTTAAAAGTTTAAGCTAATAAGAAAAAAAGATAATTCACTTATATTTTAACACCCCTCATGTGTAGATCTCTTTAAACCTAAGATGTAGAATATAAATAAACTATAATTATTTTTTTTAATTACGTTAATCGAGTCTTGAACTCAAAACATCTTCAACATGGTATCAAAGCCTGTCTCGCCATGGCTACCAACTCTACGAAACCATCTACAATCTCCTTCTCCACTCCGGCCATCAACCCAGCCCCCTCCATTCCTCAAACTCGGCAAGGGCAATTACATGCTCTGGCGTGCCCAGTTCCTGCTATATCTTCGAAGCTATCAGCTTCTCAAGTATGTAGATGACCCTCTTGCGTGCCTTGCTCAGATGATCACCACAACAACAACAGAAGGAGGTGCCTCATAAGTGATGAATCCTGCGTAGTTGACCTAGTACAATCAGGATCAAAATGATTCTCAATGGGATATTCTCCTTGTTGATTGAAGACATTCTAGCTCACGTCATGTTCATGATCACTTCCCGAGAGGCATGGCTGGCATTAGAGCTAATGTTTGTGTCAAGATCGATGTCACGAGTTGTCCAAACAAGATTGCAACTTGCCAATACAAAAGAAGGATATGCCTGCTACAGATTACTCCAAGAAGATGAAAAATCTGGTAGGTACTCTGTCTGCCATTGGTATGCCTCTTAGAGAAGATGAGATAATCTCTTATGTTCTTGCTGGTTTGGGTTCTGAATACGATCCGTTAGTGACTTTTATAACCACAAGATCTGAACACATTACTCTAGATGATATATATGCCCATATGGTGAGTTATGAGTTGCGCATGGAACAAAATAACTCTGAATCGCAGCTACAGATTGGAAATCCCCAGAGCTCCTCACCAAACTTCATTGGATCCTCAGCCAATTTTATTGCCAGATTAGAGAGCTTAAACCATAGCCGCCTTCCATGAGCAGCGGAAGTGTGGTGGCATGGCAACATGCATGGTCACCAAACCTGTGCAACCAAACTGCATGGCTGCTATTACTTCCATGGACACCTCCTGCACAGGTGAACAAAATTGGGTCCTGTACATCAAAGGAATCACTGGAAAGTTTGCACAACTATGAGAGTTGCAGGACATGGCCAAGAGTATGGGCTAATGCTTTTGATTCTTCCTGTGTTGTGAGGTTTTCATGCCCTGGAGGTGAGGAGTTTAAGTGCTCATGCAATGCCTGCGATGTGATTATCTGAGATAGTAATGAGAATATTCTTGTTGTGCTGATCCTAAATACTAAAATCGTCAAAGTAGGCCTTGCCTCCAAGACACTGACTAGTGCAGCTGGAGCAACCTTTACATATGAGATCTTGCTCATTGATACTGACTCCTCAATGATAAAACTCTTTGATTTTGGCACTCAAGATGATTACAACAACATTCTGTATCTAAGGGAAATAGATGATGCTGACAAGCTGGTTGCAGCTATCCAAGCAAAGAAGGGAGTGAAGGCAGTGGTTGTCGGAGGAGGTTACATTGGCCCTAATCTTAGCGCATCACTGAAGATCAATGATTTTGATGTCGCTATTGTGTTTTTGGAACCTTGGTGCTTGCCCCATCTCTTCATTGCTGATATCGTAGCTTCCTATGAGAGTTACTATGCTAACAAAGGAGTCGAGATTGTGAAAAGTACAATAGTTGTTGGTTTTGATGCTGATGTCAATGGGGATGTCACTGTAGTTAAGCTGAAGGATGGCAGAGTGCTCACAGCTGATATTGTTGTTGTTGGTGATCTCAAAGCTTGTGTACAGCTGGGAGAAACATTCTCTGATGTATACTGCTGCAAGTTGAGGAGCACTGAACAAGGTGGCCAGCCTCATTTCAAGATGGTGCAGTACACAGTTAAAAGCAAAGTTGGTGAAGGCCGATTTCCCTTCCATGTATCAGAACCGCAAGTACCATGGGATCCGGGTGGATACTTTGCATCGGCTCGAGGACAAGCCGAAATTCCAGGAGGGGAGAATGTCACGGACATGGGCTGTGAGCTGTGCTTTTGGGCTGGCCTTGATGCTACAAGAGGGAGCAGCAGAAGAGTAGAAAAGGAATCGAAGAACCGAAGAGATCTGGCTTGGCCGCCTCCTACTCTCCGTCTCTTCCCAGTCCCCTTTGCTGTTCTTCCTACTTTCCTCTGATTTCTCTATATTCTCCGCTCTAATTCCTCATCTATTGTAGCCAAATTACCTAAATACTAGTGCCATTGGTACTAGAAGATCAGAACCGTGACAGCATACTGTCTAAACTAAACAAGGTTTGCAGAGACCAGGACATCTTTACTATTATAAAAGGAGTTGGTGGTTGCCGAAGCCTTCATCCAATCTAGACTGTCGAATCTTCCCTCCCATTCCTCTCCCAGCCAACCCTAAAACCCTCCAACCGCCGCCCCCCTCCTCCCCCTCCCATCTTCCCCCCCGGTGCCGCCCTCCTCCCCCTCCCCCTCGCTCTCCCCCCGCCGCCCTCCTCCCTCTCCCCCCGTCGCCCCCTTCCCCTCCTGGCCTCCCCCTGCCCCCCCTCTCGCTCTCCCCCGCCGCACCCCTCCTCCCTCTTCCCCTCCACCCGCCGCCGCCTCCTCCCCTCCCTCTCGGCCTCCTTCCTCCCCCCCCCCCCGCTACCTCCTCCCCTCCGCCCCTCCTTCCCCCGCCCGCCCCGCCGTCCTCCTCCCTCTCCCCGCTTCCCTTCGCTCTCTCCCCACCTCGCTCCTCGCCTCCTCGCTCTCCCCGCGCCTACCCCTCGCCTCCCCTCTCTCCCCGCCGCCGCCTCGCTTCCCCTCGCTCTCCCCGCCTCCTCGCTCTCCCCGCGCCCCGTCTCCTCCCCCCCCGCGTCGCCCGATCCGCCTCCCCTCTCTCTCCCCGCCCCCGATCCGCCTCCCCTCGCTCTCCCACCGCCCGATCCCCTCCCCTCGCTCTCCCCTTGCCCTCCCCGCCGCCCCGCCTTCCCCTCGCCCTCCCCCGCGAGCTCGCCGAGAACCTCTTCCCCAACGCCGCCGATGACGCCGCCCCGCCCCCGCTCACCATCAAGGAGACCCTCGTCGCCGTCCCGGGTGTGCAGTTTCACCTCATCGACCCATCGCAGCCTCGACCTCGGCATGCTCTCCGTCGTCGCCTCCGCCGAGTGACCTCGGCGCCACCAGGGTGCTTGTAATTGTTGTATATGGAAGGGGCAAAAACGGAATTTCCCAATTGCTAAAAGGGGGGGCCACTTGTAAGTGGGCCAGAGAGAGGATAAGGAGAGGGAGGAGCTCTGCTCCTCTCATTTTTCTACCCGAGCGCACAGGAGGGTTAGGAGGAGCGCGGCGCATGCGGAATGGCGGCGGCGGCGGCCACCCAGCGTCGGCGTCGTCGCGGTAGCCCCACCCGGTGGCCGGTTCTCCTTCGCCCAGCGGCCGGTCTCCTCGTGCGGCCTAGTCTACCCCGATCCGGTTTTCTCGGGCACGGGGCTAGCTTGAGCGGGCTTAGCGGGAGGAGGAGCGGCGTCGGTCGTGGGACTTGGTCACGGCCGTTGGGGCGCTGCGAGAGCTCTCCTCCTCTTCTCCTCTTGGGTATAAGTAGGGATTGCTCCTCCTTGAGAGAGATATCCGAAGGCAAGTGCTCTCCTCCTCTCCTACTCTCTTGTTTTGCTGTGGTGACTTGGTTGTGGTGTGTGGCCGGTTCGACGCCGATCTGCGATCCCCGGTGCTCGTCGGCGAGGTGCTTGGCGGCTCCTCCACGTGCTTGTGCGGCATACTCCCGACCTCGACCGTTGGTTTGATCGTCTACTCCGGCGAAGGGGCTTTGTATCTCCGTTGCTTATTGACCTCTCTCACGGTGGTGTTGAGGGGCAATAGGTTTCTGGGGCAGTGCTCACGAGCACGCCTAGCCTGTAACCTTACGGTGATTTCGAATATCACTGTTTGTGAGTTCTCGGTTCAACTCTTGCAATTTACTGATTTGTGATATATCCGTGAAATTGCAAAGAACGATGGGCTTAATGTTGCTCTGTGATGAAAAATAATCATATCTTTGAGATTGGTTCATTTAGTCTTTGAGCTCTATTTTGTGTAAATTCTGTCATTGCTATTAACTTGAACTTAGCAAGTTCTTTGTTGATCATATATACATGTTCATAGTTTGATTTGCGATCTATAGATCATACTAAATTGTTACATATTGAATTAAGCTCTTGTGTCATTGGCAACTAGATTCATGTACTTTGGTAACTTAATTCTTTGGACTGTTATATTGTTGCGAAATTGCAATTCTATTCTTTTTAGACATATATATATATATTCGAACAATAGGAGGCTTGCAGAATTTAAGTGTAGAGCTCAAAGACTGAATTTATTTGGCATAATCAATCAACGAAGAGTATATGATTCATTAGTAGCGGGACGGCCAAGAGATATTCTTGTGTAACCCTACAATCGAGAGCACAAATAATCAATTAAACTTGAGCTTGTTGCTAGTCTTAATTGATATATACTTTTCACATTGTCATACATATTCATGATTAGAAGTTTATTGTCTCTTTTGATGAATATGTGTTATGCCATGGTTGATATGATCAATTCATATGGTTTCATACTTGCTATGTCACTTATTTATGATTTAATGTCATTCTTGTGTGCTTATAATTATATTGGAATTATATTTATACTATTGCTTATACATAAATATTACAACAATCCGAAAACCTACTATCAAAGTAATGGCTTCCTCCGATGTCGTTAAGCCGGAAGTTTTCGACGGTGCGAACTTCAAGCGGTGGCAGGCTAAGACAAAATTATGGCTGACTGACCTCAAACTCTTTTGGGTCATTTCAAATCCTCGGCGTTTCCGTTGGAGATCCTGAAATGATGAAGTGGGAGGATGCAAATAACTCGGTCTTAGCCCGTCTATTAGCCATCATGTCCAACCTACTGTTCGGCGTATATGTCAACTTCACAAGCGCCAAGCTTACGTGGGGCGAACTTGAAGAGAAATACTCGAAGGAGACAATGGAAATGAGTCGTTTGTGACCGCAAATTACTTGAACTATAAAATGGTCGAAGGGCGGTCGGTGATGGAGCGGCTCCATGAGCTTCAACTCCATGTACGTGACTTAAGTCGACGATCGTGCTCTGGAAAATTTTCAAGTGAGCGTCATTACGGCCAAGTTACGCCATCTTGGCGTGACTTAAATGATTGCTCGACGACATATGAAGGAGCGCTTGACACTCAATGAGTCGTCGGCGACTATAAATGTCGAAGAACGAGCTAGAGCCGGTGACGTGCGCAGAAAGGCTCAAGTCCAAGCCCATCAAGTTCAAGTCAAGAATGTTGGAAGCTTTGGGAAACCGAAATTCAAGAGTCACCCCAAGTCAAGCTCCAACCAAGAAAATGAAGAAGAAAAAGGAGGACATTATGCGCTTTGTATGCGGGAGGCTGGACATAAGGCCAACCATTGCCGCAATCGCAAAGCGAGAGTCCTACTCCGTCGGCACAAGAGCCGTAAGGTTGAAGTAAATGTCGACCGCTCGCTCGATTCGGAAGAGTACGTACCTCGTGCCTTTATGGCAAGTCCATCAATTGGTGGTGGATTGATACAGGTGCTACTAGACATATATGTCTTGATCGATCGTGTTTCTCTTCATTTCGAGGTGAAGGTGGTGGATCCGTCCTAATGGGTAACGGAGCCGCAACAATGCGTGGGATCGGACAGTGCACTGAAGCTTACCTCGGGCAAGACACTCATCCTCAAGAATGTCTTGTATGTGCTGCAATGACTCGCAATCTTTTGAGCGGTCGATCTTTGTGTAGGCGAGGAATAAAGCTTGTATTTGAATCCAATAAGGTCGTGTTGACCAAGTTTGGTAATTTTGTGGGCAAAGGCTATGATAGTGGAGGCATGTTCCGCTTATCGATTCTTGATTCAAATAATGTAACGATTTACAATGTTTCCCATTGCAATAAAGTTCATGATGTTTGGCATTCACGTTTGTGTCATGTTAATTTTGAAGCTATTATGCGGTTAAGCAAAATGAATTTAATTCCAAGTTATAATTATGAGAAAGGTTCAAAATGTGAAGTGTGTGTGCAAGCGAAGCAACCAGAAAACCTTTTCATAGTGTTGAAGGGCGAGCACTTCTCCACTTGAATTAGTCCATTCGATCTTTGCGAGATGAATGGAATTTTGACTAAAGGTGGCAAGCGCTATTTTCTAACTCTCATAGATGATGCGACTAAGTATTGTTATATTTACCTACTTAAGTCGAAAGATGAAGCACTTGAATATTTTAAAGTGTATAAAGCCGAGTTGAAAATCAACTAGAGAAGAAAATCAAGCAGTTACGGTCGGATCGAGGCGGTGAATACGTCTCGAATGAATTCTCTCGATTACGTGAAGAAAGTGGAATAATCCATGAGACTACTCCACCTTACTCACCCCAATCAAATGGAATAGCCGAAAGAAAGAACCGAACTCTTTGTGACTTGGTTAACGCCATGCTTGAGTTCGTATGCTTGGACTATTGGTGGGGTGAGGCGCTTCTCAGACTAACTATATCCCGAATAGGGTTCCACCTCGAAATCGGGAGGAGACACCCTATGAAGGATGGAAGGGAGAAAACCTAACTTGTCTTATCTTCTGACATGGGGATGCCTCGCGAAGGTACATGTGCCATTCAGAAGAAAAGAAAGCTTGGTCCAAAACCGTTGATTGTGTTTTTCTAGGGTATGCTCTTAATAGCACGGCTTATAGATTTTTAGTAGTCAAATCCGAGGTAAGTGACATCACTACAAACATAGTGATGGAGTCTCGTGATGCGACTTTCTTTGAACATGTGTTTCCTATGAGACCAGTGAAGTCATTGACCCTCTTGTTCGAGCTTGATTGCTCTATTCTTCCTAGTGTGGATAACACCGCTCGAGTTGGAGTTGAGGAGGAGTAAGAGGCGAGGATCGAAAAGTCAGCGGGCGATGACTATGTCACTTATGTCGTGGGCGATGAACCACGAACCCTTTGAGGCATCGCATCCCGGATGTGGATTCTTTGGAAGGAGGCGATCCGTAGCGAGATGGATTCCATCACGACTAACGGAACTCGGGAGATTACAGATCTTCCACTGGATGCAAGCGATGGGCTGCAAATGGATCTTTAAAAGAAAGCGCACTGATGGTACTATTGAAAAGTACAAGGCCGCTTAGTGGCTAAGGGTTACACGCAAAGGAAGGAGAAGACTATTTTGATACATACTCTCCTGTGGCTCGTTTACCCACAATACGGTGCTTATAGCACTAGTGCTGCATATAAACTCCAAGTACATCAAATGGATGTAAAGACCGCTTTCCTAAGCGGAGAGTTGGATGAGGAGATTTATATGCAACGACTGATGGTTTTGTGGTTGAAGGGCAAGAAAAGAAAGTATGTCGATTGATTAAATCTTTGTATGGCCTAAAGCAAGCTCCCAAGCGGTGGCATGAGAAATTTGATAGTACCACGACATCGGTCGGTTTTGTGTTAACGGCCGATAAATGTGTCTACTATCGGTTTCATGGGGGTGAAGGTGTCATTCTATGTCTATACGTAGATGACATATTGCTTTTGGGACAAACATGGATGTAATCAATAAAACAAAGTCTTTTCTCTCTCGAAATTTGATATGAAAGATGCAGGTGAAGTGATGTTATTTTAAACATCAAGCTTATAAAGAGTGAGAATGGGATAACTCTGTCACAATCCCATTCGTGGCCAAAGTCTATCCCGATTTGGATTCATGGATTTGTAAGCCGCAATGACACCCTATGATCCAAATGCTAAGCTCCACAAAAACACAGGACATGGAAAAGATCAATTAAGGTATTCACAAATTATTGGATCCTTGATGTATCTAACTAGTGCAACGAGGCGGATATCTCTTATCTTTGTGGCGATTGAGTCGTTATCGTCCAATCCAGGAGATGATCATTGGATAGCACTAGAGAGAGTACTTAAATACCTAAAAGGAACCTCTAATTTGGGTATACACTATTCTGGTCATCCTGCAGTCTTGGAAGGATTCAGTGATTCTAACTGGATCAGCGACTCAGATGACATGAAGGCTACGAGTGGCTACGTGTTCACTCTAGCAGGTGGGGCCGTTTCGTGGAAGTCTTCCAAACAGACT
Source organism: Melocanna baccifera (assembly GCA_036346265.1). Taxonomy (NCBI): domain Eukaryota; kingdom Viridiplantae; phylum Streptophyta; class Magnoliopsida; order Poales; family Poaceae; genus Melocanna; species Melocanna baccifera. Next base: position 19,382,686 of record CM070710.1, read on the forward strand.
ATCCTTACACGGTCCACCATGGAGGCTGAGCTAGTAGCTCTTGACTCAGCGGCTGTAGAGGCAGAATGGATTAGAGAACTCCTTTCGACCTCACCGATTCGAAAAGCCAATTCCACCATATTGACCTCTGCGATAACCAAACCGTTCGGTTAAGGCGAAGAGTAGGAAGGACAATATGAAGTCCTCAAAACATATAAGCGGCGATTGAAGTCGATCGGGCATGCGGAGAGACGGGTGTTATTTACGTAGAATACATCCATCCGAAAGGAACTTGCGATCCTTTCACTAAAGGATTGGCGCGAAGGTCATCCTTGCGCGTCTCGTGGAATGGGGCTTATACGTGTAAAGGTTCACATTGGTGGTAACCTATCCTAGAAGATCGGAGATCCGTGAACTAGGCTCTAGGACAACAAACGTGTGGGATTAGAGAGCACAACTAAAGGGTCTCATTAGGCTGCGATTGCTCATGCGTATGGAAGGTTGAGTTTTGGCTCTTAATGAATTCGATGTCTTTATGACTTGGGAATCGCCCTGAGATTCACTGGAGAATTCACCTACGTGAGTACGATCGTGAGTCGCGATCAAAGAAAATTAGGGTTATACTTTCTTAAAGTACTCATGAGATAGATATGGGGACATGACCGTAACGTCCCAACCCGAGAGGAAAAGGGCAAGCCGCCTGTCTGAGTGTGACTTGGGCGAAAAGTCTCACACCAAGGCATTGGATCAAGGCGTAGTCCTCCTTTGTGCATGCAGATCGTAGTCCTTGTTACTAGACTTTGGGTTCAAACCCAAAAGGTACCCATCGTCGAGCATTGTATATTAAACAAGACATTGAGCATCGCTTATCAATTGAGAAATTGGTGGGGATGTTGTATATGGAAGGGCAAAACGGAATTTCCCAATTGCTAAAGGGGGCCACTTGTAAGTGGGCGAGAGAGGATAAGGAGAGGAGGAGCTCTGCTCCTCTCATTTTTCTACCCGAGCGCACGGGAGGTTAGGAGGAGCGGCGCATGCGGAATGGCGTGGCGATGAGCGCATCCGGCGGCGGCACCACCCAGCGTCGGCGCGTCTCGCACTGGCCCCACCGGTGGCGGTTCTCCCTTCGCCCCTGCAGCCGGTCTCCTCGTGCGGCCTAGTCTACCCGATCCGGTTTTCTCGGGCACGGGGCTAGCTTGAGCGGGCTTAGCGGGGAGGAGGAGCGGCGTCGGTCGTGGGACTTGGTCACGGCCGTTGGGCGCTGCGAGAGCTCTCCTCCTCTTCTCCTCTTGGGTATAAGTAGGGATTGCTCCTCCTTGAGAGAGATATCGAGGCAAGTGCTCTCCTCCTCTCCTACTCTCTCTTGTTTTGCTGTGGTGACTTGGTTGTGGTGTGTGGCCGGTTCCGACGCCGATCTGCGATCCCGGTGCTCGTCGGCGAGGTGCTTGGCGGCTCCTCCTCGTGCTTGTGCGGCATACTCCACGACCTCGACCGTTGGTTTGATCGTCTACTCCGACGAAGGGGCTTTGTATCTCCGTTGCTTATTGACCTCTCTCACGGTGGTGTTGAGGGCAATAGGTTTCTGGGACGATGCTCACGAGCACGCCTAGCCTGTAACCTTCGGTGATTTGAATATCACTGTTTGTGAGTTCTCGGTTCAACTCTTGCAATTTACGATTTGTGATATATCGTGAAATTGCAAAGAACGATGGAGCTTAATGTTGCTCTGTGATGAAAAATAATCATATCTTTGAGATTGGTTCATTTAGTCTTTGAGCTCTATTTTGTGTAAATTCTGTCATTGCTATTAACTTGAACTTAGCAAGTTCTTTGTTGATCATATATACATGTTCATAGTTTGATTTATGCGTCTATAGATCATACTAAATTGTTACATATTGAATTAAGCTACTGTGTCATTAGCAACTAGATTCATGTACTTTGGTAACTTAATTCTTTGGACTGTTATATTGTTGCCGAAATTGCAATTCTATTGCTGTTAGACATATATATATATATTCGAACAATAGGAGGCTGCAGAATTTAAGTGTAGAGCTCAAAGACTGAATTTATTTGGCATAATCAATCAACGAAGAGTATATGATTCATTAGTAGCGGGACGGCCAAGAGATATTCTTGTGTAACCCTACAATCTGAGAGCACAAATAATCAATTAAACTTGAGCTTGTTGCTAGTCTTAATTGATATATACTTTTCACATTGTCATACATATTCATGATTAGAAGTTTATTGTCTCTTTTGATGAATATGTGTTATGCCATGGTTGATATGATCAATTCATATGGTTTCATACTTGCTATGTCACTTATTTATGATTTAATGTCATTCTTGTGTGCTTATAATTATATTGGAATTATATTTATACTATTGCTTATACCGCAAATATTACAACAGTAATGAGGTAGTTTCTCATGCATATCTGCTTTCATGGTTCACCGAAACAGTACAAACCACTGTGATCATTCGAGATGCGAGACCATGAAACATAATTTCCATTTTAACTTCTTGGTTGATTCAATTTTAGGATATTCATGTAGTCATCACATGCCGTTGCACAATTTGTACTCCTAAATTTTAGCATTTATGTAGTATAGTTTGTTGATCTTTTGTTTTGTGTTCCATCAATTTGTAGGTACAATCTATCAAGCTAATTCGTGATAAGCAGACTGGACAACTTTAGGGTTATGGCTTTATTGAATTCGCAAGTTGTGCTGGTGCTGAAAGAGTTCTTCAAACGTACAATGGGACAATGGTGCCAAATGTTGAGATGACATACCGATTGAATTAGGTCACTACTGGTGAAAAACGTGATAACACCCCTGATTATACAATTTTTGTTGGTAATTTGGCTGCTGATGTTACAGATTACATATTACAAGAGACATTTAGGGTGCACTACCCATCTGTGAAGGGTGCAAAAGTTGTAATCGATAAGCGACAATGCGCTCAAAGGATTATGGCTTTGTGAAATTTGGTGATCCTCTTGAGCAAGCTCGTGCAATGATCGAAATGAATGGGATGCTCTGTTCTTCAAGACCCATGCGTATTGGTCGATTGCAAATAAGAAAGCAATGGTGTTCAAGAGAAAGGTAAGCATTGTATCGAATCTCGATTGAGTTTATCTGTTTCATTGCATTTTCAAGTTAATTACATTTGCATTTGGTTTGTAGCTGAATCCATGTGTTTATTTTATTACTTAGTTCTTTGTGTTGCGATTACATGCTACTTATTCTTGATTGTATTAGTTTTCTGTTTTGCTTTCTTTACTTGTTCAAAATGTATTGAAGCTGGGTTGCACTCCTTGAGCAAGAACTTAGTAGCTCCACAGTATTTCCTTCGTGAATTTGGGTCATTTAATACATTAGCATTTTGAAATACTCATAAAACTCCCATTGTCTGAAAGCAGGACACCAACAGGCTCTTTTCATATAGGAGCCTTGGAACTGACTTGAGTTGCAATGTATGTCTTGTATAATGCGTGGCCTCTGTTAGGTCAGTGTTAATTGTTTATGTCCTAAATTTGAAGTTGGTTCTTTCGGTATCCAGTACTTAATTTCTCAGCTTTTCCTTCCTGCCACATAATCCTTTTTTTCTTCCTGTATCTTTTATTAATACTGTTACTTGAAGGTAAGAACCTTCACCGTTCATAGGTTTTATGTGGGATGCATATTAATAGTGTTTATAAGCCTCATAACGCAGTAATGGGAAGCCCAACCTTTTTTTCATGTAGTTGTGTACTCTTTACCTTTTCCTTCTTTTTATAACCTTTTCTTGGAAGGATGCTATGTTCGAAATATTAGTGTGTCTTTCAGGGTCAAGCCTTTTGTATTGATGCCTTTTGTTCACTTTCATTTGATATTCACTTATCAGTTTTTTAAATTTAGGATTGACTTTATGACCTCCCTAATTAATAATGAAAAACAGACTAAACTGCTGATTCTTTTACAATGCTGTAAGCTATTAAGCTATCAATGGCTTGTGCCACTAGACTTGTTTTAGAATAGTACCATCTCTCATACTCTTCATCCACTGTTTATGCAATGCCTGTTAGGTTAAATTCCTTTCTAGGTGACCTTTCCAGAATATGTATAGTTTCTGAGACATCTTAATTCTTAGGCAAACTTAAGAACTTTTTGTCCTAGGAGGCTGAAGTCCCTTTCTGCTAGCTTCTCTAAGAAAGCAGTTTATGGATGTAGGGAAACTCATATTAGTTTGTTTAAGACTTTAGAATTTATGTTATCAATTATTTAAGATTCATTGTAACGCACAGGCACTTGACTAGTTAAGTAAATAGAGGCAAGATCGTCTGAATATTTAGCATCCCCTGGAGTGTAGCACGAGTGCTTTGGAATCGGCCCAGTAGCATCTGAGCTGGTAGTTTTGGGCTCCAATCTGTCGGCATCCCTGAAGCGACCTAAGAGAAGAAATAACGGCCCAGTTAGTTTTAGGCCAGCCCGCCTGAGTGGACCAGGTCCATCCAAAACGTCGATGCAACCGAGGCTCCCCTACCCCCGCCTCCCACGCCAGCCTGCACCCGGTCCATACGCCTCTCCACGTGGTGCCCGCCGTCCAAGTGGACCCTCTTCTTCCTCGGCCCATAGACTCCGTCCACGACCCTTCCTTTCTCCGTAGCGTCGCGAGCTCGCCTCGTGCTCTCCGCCGCCTCGCCTCGCTTCTTCCTCCTCACCACCACTTCTCCGCCGAAGCGAGCAGCACACGACGCCGCCTCGTATAAAAGCTCTCCTCCGCGCGCCTCGTTCAGAACGCGACTCGGACTAATGGCCACCGCTGCCGCCTCGCTGCAAGCCACGGCGGCCGCGCTGCACGGCGTCGGCTCCGGCGCCTCCTCCAAGCCCAGATCCGCGGCACCAGGTACGCCCCCGAATCCTCGGCACTGCGTGGGGCGTAGTCTCTCTGCTCCTGCGAAGCGACTGACATAGCTGTGACAATTCACCCATGTAGTGGCGAGGAGCGTGCGCGTGGCCGCCGCGGCGAAGGGATCGGGCTCGTCTCGGCTGGTGGCCCGCGCCGCCGCTGCGGTTACGTACCAGCTTCTTCTCCTTCTTTCGGGGTTTGCTATTGTGGTGCCCTCGCGCTGCGCGTACTGACTCCCCCCCGGGGGATTGCTGTGTTTGCAGGCGAAGACGGATGAGGCGGCGGCGGCGGCGGCGGGCTCCAAGTCGGGCGGGTAAGATTTGTGCTGCGATAACATAGTTAGTAACGTGCGGTTGCTTTTGGGAAAGTATCTGGAGTTATTATAGTTCAGCTTATCCCTCGGATGGGATCCTATGGCTTGATGATCGTCGTCTATTTATGGATTATGCTCGGTGGGCATAGAAGTACTGCTTTCTGCAGCTCTGTAATGGGTCATGGTCATGGGTGCCGGCACATTGTTAGTCTGAAATTTTACTGCTTTGCTGTGCGCCTATGCTTTAGCTTTGGTGGAAGTAAGATTGGATTTCTGGAGTTTAGTTGTGTTAGCTGGGAGACATGAACAGAGTGAAGCCTGTGTCATGCTTTAATTAACCCCAGTTTGGAGCAAGTCCAGTTGTCGATCAGTTACACATTTGATGCGGTCATTCATCAGTACAAAAAACAGAATGTTTGCAATTTTATGAAAGCATCAAAGCATCATTCTGGTTTCTCAAGGTAGTAGATGCCAACATTCATAGAGATATCCCACAATAGAGTTATAACATTGCATCGCATCATCTGCTATTTTTCTTCAACAGCCTTATAGCCAATTGTGAATTAGAATATCAAACATTTACTTGGGTGGCTCTCTCCTTGGACACTTCCATTCATTACCATATGTTGAGTTGAATGTATGAGGGTGTTCGTATTGGCTTCTGCTCGGAGAAGCCAGAAGCCAATATGTTCGACACCTGGCTTCTCGAAGCGGCTTCACTCCTTTCGCTTCCGTCTCGCCCCGATGATAAGGCAAGGGTCACGATTGCAGCATCACGCACCCTACTCCTCTCACTCCCATCTCGCATACGCGTCTCTCTCTCACTTTTCCCATCGCTCGCCCTCTTCTAAAAACCACTTTTTTCGGCTACTACTATTCATTTCCAGCCAAAAGCCATAAGCTGCACTCCTATATCCTGCATCAGCAGATTGGCAGTGGAGATTAATTCTGTGTTATTACTAGGTGGGCATGTCTCCTTGGACACTTCCATTCAGTTACCATGTGTTGATGAGTTGAATGTATATCCTGCATCAGCAGATCTGAAACTTTACGAATTCCTCTTCCACTTGGTCAACTTTTGTACTGTTTAAAATGTTGATATATTTATTATGAGAAGTCTAAACATTGCTGATGACCACTTAGACTCAGCTTGCCTTTACAACATATGATTAGTTTGTCTTCAGATTGGATCTATGTGAGGAAGGAAAGTCACTAATTACAATTTAAAAACATATACGCATGAGTCATGTTAACCAGTTATATGTGTGAATGTGGAAATAGTAAGGTATATCTTTAAAGTGACAAGTCTTACCAGGAATCGCTTTCATGTGATGAGCATGTTTGTGCGATCTGAATTTACTAGTTTGCAGCCAGTTGCCAGTAGGAAACAATCTTGAACTTGCTTGGTTCACAGTTTAAAATGGAAATAGAAATTTGTGGCAGCCAGAACTTAGCCTAGAACTTTTGGATACTGCTAGAAGGCTGGCTGGTTCCAGCTTGTAACTAAACGAGGCAAATTACCCTTTCTTTTCTCCATCTTCTTATTATTTATGGAAAATGATTATTGAGTCATTTTGTTGTAGATGTAAATCATGTAAACTCTAAACACATCATTACTCGCTTTCAATTGGCTAAACACTGTCTAATCTTACTGGGTTAGATAATATACTCCAATTAGCTGCTATATTGCTTGAAGAGTTAAATGAATGAGTAGTTCTTTCTCTTAAATACAGTTCGTGTTGATATGACATATGCTGCCTTATATGAATAAACACATTTAAAGTGCATCTGGTATGTGATATCTTTTCCTTTCCTTCTGCTTGATGTGAAAATGCCTGACTGTGTTAACCTTTTTTTTCTGTAGTCATGAGGTCTTGATGTTTGAGGCCCTTAGAGAAGCCTTGATAGAAGAGATGAAATTGGATCCAACGGTCTGCGTTTTTGGTGAAGATGTTGGTCACTATGGAGGTTCATACAAGGTGACCAAAGGCTTGGCTGAGATGTTTGGAGATCTCCGGGTTCTTGATACCCCTATTGCTGAGAATTCTTTCACCGGCATGGGAGTTGGATCAGCAATGAAGGGGCTCAGGCCAGTTGTTGAAGGCATGAACATGGGTTTCCTTCTCCTTGCTTACAATCAGATTTCAAACAACTGCGGTATGCTTCACTATACTTCAGGTGGTCAGTTCAAAATCCCAATTGTGATCCGAGGCCCTGGTGGTGTTGGGCGTCAGCTTGGCGCTGAGCACTCACAACGTCTTGAATCATACTTCCAGTCAATTCCTGGCCTTCAAATGGTTGCTTGCTCTACTCCTTACAATGCTAAGGGCCTCCTAAAAGCTGCCATAAGGAGTGAGAACCCTGTGGTGCTGTTTGAGCATGTCCTTCTGTACAACCTGAAGGAAAAAATCCCTGATGAGGAATACGTTTGTTGCTTGGAGGAGGCTGAGATGGTGCGTCCAGGTGAGCATGTGACCATCCTCACATACTCTCGCATGAGGTACCATGTGATGCAGGCCGCCAAGACATTGGTTAACAAAGGATACGATCCAGAGGTCATTGACATCAGGTCATTGAAGCCATTTGATCTTCACACCATAGGAAACTCCATCAAGAAGACCCACCGTGTGCTGATTGTGGAGGAGTGCATGCGGACAGGTGGTATCGGTGCCAGCCTGAGGTCGGCCATCATCGACAACTTCTGGGACTACCTTGATGCCCCGGTCATGTGCTTGTCATCACAGGATGTGCCAACTCCATATGCTGCAACTCTGGAGGACGCTACTGTCGTGCAGCCTGCAGAGATTGTGGCCGCTGTTGAGCAGATCTGCCAATAACTGAAATCTGAATGCGGTGTTGAGTTACATGTTTCGTGGATTCAGAAGCACTATAATCTGTTTGCTTTGTCTCGTAGTGGCCTTCATTGTGGCGTAGACATTGTATTCTATTCGGTGACACTGAATTATACGGTTAGCTAAGCTTTTTTTTGGCCAATCTGTTCATTCTGTAAACTTTGATGCTTCATGATAATTCCTGTACTACTCCATGTTAGGGTTTGATCATTTGGTTTGTATGCGAAGAGCTTCGACAGGCAGGCTGGTGGACGATATATGATGTCATATGTTTCCTATTTTTCTCTTGCTGATTTCATGATGTATCCGACCTGTGCACCTCTACTCTGTGGGTGAAGGTTGCATGGTGGATGCAGCACGAGCTTTCGTCGGCCGTTGTTTGGCATGCGCGCTTCCCAGACCGTCGGATCATGGATCAGACGTTATGTGGTCTCTGATCTGCGATCGGACGGTCGTCGAAGGCGCATTCCTAGAAAGGCCACGTCTCAGGTGTGCTGCTGTTGCAAGGCCATCACAAGCGTACAGGAAGAAGCGGGAGCAGCTGCTTCTGGAGAGATGGGAAGGCGCATCCGCGAGCAGTACCTCCAGAGGACAGGAGGCGGTGGAGGGCACAGAAGGGCATGGAGTGGAAAACACAAAGATCCCATGCAGGGATCCTCGAACAGCTACTGCCATGGCCGACCATGGCGTCAAGGCACATGAAAAATCATGATTCCATGGGGAAGAAGGCCGGCCAGAAAAGAAAATGTGGTGACTGGTGAGTGATGGCATGCATGTGTGGACATGTTCGTAAATTAGGGCAGATAAATTTCTTTCTTGGTTTGGTGAGTCACGAGTGGTTGTAGTAGTAGGGAAAGCATACGATCAGATCATCAGATTGGATTGGCAAATCTGGGAGAGCGCAGGCATGACGTGACAGCTGCTTTATTTAATTGGGAAGAAGTACTAACACTGCTTTTAACACTCAACTAAGCCTGTTCTTTTGAAGTACTAACACTGTTTTTAACACTCCGCTAAGCCTGTTCTTTTAGACATTTAGGTAGCTTTTAGCTTTGATTTCTTTAAAAATCAAAATAAATATGACAACTTTTTCAAACAGTTTTTTGAAGACAATTCTTCAAATAACTTCTCGAATCCATTGACATATACGCTATCTACGTTAACATCTCTGTCATCCATCGTAGTATTGAAAAAAACAGACAAAAAGCATCAGGAGGAGTTAAAAGCCATCATCTACGGTCCAAAAGAGCGTGGCAAAATTTTACCATGCAGTGCGATGCTACTGTTTTTATTCAGTCTCATGGCACAAGAAAATACTAGTGCATAAAGCTGTACAGGTGATCTTTCTTTTTCTTTTTCTTTGTTACCGAAGTGCTTCCATGCATAGTTTCACGGGAATTTCAGAATTGATTATAACAACAATTATCCGGTGGCATGATGGCAGAAAGGTTGTTTAACATTTCCGCTCATCCAGGTTTGAGTGCTCTGCTCGTTTCAGCTTTTTTTTGACTTTTACTTCTAACTTCTGTTTTTTTTCCACTATTCAGTATTTCGTCTTTTTCTGAATTTTTTTAGATATTTTAGGTTTTTATGTATTTTTCTTTTTTTTCCCGTGTTCCTTTGTATTGTCCCTAATGAGTTAACATGTTTTTTCTATTTTTACATTTTTAAAAAAATTAATTATGCCCAAAAAAACTAAATCAGTTACAGTTAAAAAAAGACAGGTACAATGAAATTTCAGCCAAAAGTCAGAAGCCATCGCTAAAACGAGCGCCCAAGGCTTAGATAGTCGTATCTAGGGATGTAAATTGATTAGGTTTTTCTTAACTGATCTTATACTGAATCCAATTGGTACCAAATTCAATAAGTCAGTATAATATCTGGATATTTGTAGGTAGATTTAATAGCGAATTTAGAATGCATGCTATCCGATGGAATTGTTTCGGTATTTAGTAAATCTGGTATTATCCGAGTCGGTATCCGCCAGAAAGCACAGCAGCCACTAGCCGGCCCAGTGGCCCACTACGGCACCACCAGCCCACCACCTCTCCACGGAGACCACGACTCCGCCAGCTCGCGCCACCTCCCCTCGGAGACCACTGCTCATGGCAGGATGACCTAACCAGACAAGAGACCACCGCGTGAGCTCGTGTCCACACGGCCATGCTGCGCGTGAGCTCGCGTCTAGGGTTCCATCAATCCACTAGAGTAGGCCACCGCCGTCGGGAGCCTTCGGTTCCGCTGTGTCCGCTGGAAGCCGCCGCGTCTACCCCCAGCTGTCTGGATCCACCGCTGCCGCCCTCCCTCTTCTCCGCCGCTCCTGATTCCTGAAGCATTCACCAATGTAAGTCACCCCGCCACGCCTCCTGTTTCCTCCCTCGTTGCAATTAGTGGTAATGGTTGGTTCGATCCAGGGCTCTGAGCCATTTCTTTTGTTTTTACTTTTGTTCGCGGCTTAGCCTGATAGATCTTTTGAGGTTTTGGTTCCTGTTAATCACTTAGATTGGATTGCCCTGTCGTGGAGAAATTATTGGCCAAATAGAAGAATTTGAAACCTATATTGGTTTGGTGTTAGCCTGGGACTTAATTGGGTGGGATTCGTTTCTTCTTTAGCTTTGTTTTTAACTTTCTTGATGCATATTTGGGTGTTTTGGTGGAATTTCTATTATGAGTTATTAGCTTATTATGTTTTGTATCCTTATTTTAAGATTGGACTTAGGATGATTGGGTTTATTATAGAACGTAAAATGCTATGTCGGAAGCCTATGTTCTGTTTTTTTTATTACAACTGTTCTATTGACTATAGATGTAGTTTGGTCGATCGTCAATTCGATACTATATAGAATCTGTTGAGAAATGCTTAGCTAGTTATAGCATGGTTGGGTGGCTTTGGTGCTTGTTTTGATGCCTTGCGCATAACTAGGATATTTTGATTATTTCAGTGAATGATTACCTTATGTTAGCTCTTAGATTATGCAGAAATTTTGTTGACTTCAACTGGCTATACTTTGTATTATCTTGAAATGCTTGCTTCTATCTATAAGGACTTGTTTTTAAATGTATGCATTCTTCTACTATTGAATTATGTTTGATTTATTCTGTTTGCATGAGTCTGAGCTGAACCAAAATATGTGGTTGCTAATCAAAGTTTCAGAAAAAAAGTTGAATCTGACTTGTTATTGATTTTCAATTGTGATTTGCAGCACATCTGCAATTTGTTATGATGGCATTTGGAAGTGTAAGTGATAGTGTAGGTGTGGTTCCATCTCGTGCAGCACCTGCACTTTCAATTGAAGGGGGAGCAGCGCCAACTGAGGTGAAGGGGCATTGTCCGTTGGATGTGGCACGCAAGAGAATGCATTACAGCATGAGGATGGTGTGCCTGGTGCAAAGAGATAGAAGAGCACATCAGCTGTTTGGGATGAGTACACTAGGAGTACAAAGACGGTTGAAGAGAATGGGAAGAAAGTTGTTCAATGTTGGGTGCAATGCAACCATTACAAGTACAATGCTAGATGTGAGACCTCCAATGGCACAACATGCTTTTGGAACCATTTGAAGAAAAGCATAATCTCCATATAGGCCAGTAGCAGCTCAAAGTACAAAAGAATCATAAAGACAACATCACTGCCATTGAACCGTATAGGTATGATTAAGAAACTAACTTGAGAAAATTTTATTTGGCGATAATCATGCATGAGTACCCTTTCAATATTGTTGAGCATGAATATTTTGTTGACTTCATCAAATCCCTATGCCATAGCTTTCCAATCAAGAGCCGCACCATTGTTAGAAAAGATCTAATCTCTCTTTAGAAGAAATGAAGTTGTATGAGTATTTTAAAACCGTTGAGTGTCGCTTTAACACAACTATGGACATGTGAACATAAAATCAGAACAAAGGATGTACATGTCATTGTGCATTGGATCGATAATAATTGACAAATTCAAAAAAGAATTATCAAATTCATGCATGTAGAAGGATGACATACCGGTGCTAAATTTTCTGAAGAATTTACTAGTTGTGTCATGACATGGTATATTGAAAAAAATATTCTTTATCTTTGGACAATGCATCTGCAAATGAAGTTTCTGTTAAAGATGTCATTGCTGAGCTCAGAAAGCTAAGTCCACTAGTGTGTGATGGTTTGTTTTTCATGTGAGATGTGCCAATCATATATTAAATCTTATTGCTAGAGATGGCTTGCAAGAAATTGCATCTACAGTTCAGAACATTTGATCATTTGTAGCAGCTGTCAAGGGCTCTCCATTTGCTGCAAATTTTTTCTAAAGAGATTTTAAGTTCAACTCAACCATTTGAGCATCTATGTCTTTATCTGCACCATTGTAAAAAAAAAGTATTCCCTGACTGTAAGTCTGTAACTATACTTCATTGCTACTCATATGCACCAATTGTTTGGTCATTATCTACAGCAGAAGATTCCTATCTATTGGCTATTAACTAACAACGATTACTAACTAGTTATTTTACTTTTTGCTGTTTCAATTGCCGCTTGTGACATCCAGTGACCAAATGTGAGGTCATGTTTGATTGTTTCCAACATGGCAATAGCATGTTCAGGTGAGCACAAGCGTGCAAGTAACGCTTCTGGTCGCTATCCGAAATAAAATTATGACAACACTACCTCATTCTTTCTTTGCTCTCATTGTATTGCCCTTAGCTCGATGCCCATAACTTGCATGACATTATTTTTTCTTCTTGCTCAGAGTGTCTTGGTGGAACCAACAAGTGGAAATACAGGCATTGGTCTTGCCTTCATTGCTGCTTCCAGAGGATATAAGTTGATATTGACAATGCCTGCATTGATGAGTATGGAGCGAAGAGTTCTACTCAAAAGCTTTTGGTGCTGAACTTGTCCTTATAGGTGCTGCAAAAGGGGTGAAAGGTGCTGTGGATAAGGCTCAACAATCTACACCACAAGTGTCTGTGCCGGCTCAATCCCCTGGATCTACTGCCGGTGGCACAACCATGCAGGGTGTTCCATGCTATTACTTTCAGATTGACGTGTGAAAAAGGGGATAGGTGTGCAGTCTTGCATATGCCATAATTTTGTGTATTCTCAGTTTCTCACAAAATATTCCTTTTTGTACGTCTATGTTATCCACTTATATTATCTGTTTTCGATCCAAAACTGTTATATATCTGTCCCAACGGTACCATACTAGAAACTTCGAATTTATATTTGTATCCGGTATTACCATATCTGACTCCAGATGTGAGGAAAAATAGGTTAAGATATAGTTTAAGCAATATCTGCCCGAATCCGACCTGATTGTACCTGCTCGTATCTTTTTTCCCCTTAATAAATACTAAAGTTCCCGATCAATTTTGAAAAGAAAAAAGCAGAGGTTAGGAGCAAAGAATGTAAAAATCTTTGCTGCAGCAAGAATCAACTGAAGTGGCGGAAAAAAGGTACTATAATTATGCAGATCAGCTGCGGAAAATAAACACATTATGATACTAAGGTTGGGTTCAAAAGTGATATGGTTTTTAGTTTTTTAGCTAATTATAAAAGAGATTGAGTGAGTAAGGAATACTTATATTAAAAATCACTTTATTCAAAATAGCCTATGCAATTATTTAGAAGAGAATCTAAGGCTTCGCTCATTTTAACTTGAGCTTCTTGTTTCTAGCTTATTTTTTTACTATTTCTAAATTTCATTTTTTTCTAAATTTTTGACTTTTTTTTGGAGATGTTTTGCTGGTTCTTTTTTCCCGTATTCGTTTGTATTATACATGATGGGTTAATCTGTTTTTTATTTTTTTAATTTAATTATATCAAATAAGTTATTATCAATTATAGTGTAAAATAAATCAGCTTAAGTATATGTTTATTTATAAATCACTATTTTTTTAGTTCAACAAAGCGGACTCTAAATGAGCCACGGTAAAAAGGTGCATATAAGTAAACGTGCAAGAAGCAGAAACGGAGAAGATACCGTGAGCTAGCGATCGACCGCTCATGCTGCTCAGTGGTCAATCCTGCCACGTACGGACGTAAATGTTCCGTCGGGCTGACGTGTCAGTTCTTTCCCATAATAGGAACTGCTGTAGCTGGGTTCTATAGCCATATGTGGGCATAGTTCAAGGACAGCTCGATCGACTCCATGGATGGCGACAAAATCACACTCAGAGGTCGGGAGCGATCATTCACCGCATAACGAGACAGATGAACAGAACTACACCACTACAGTGCTGAGGAAAAGACTGTCACTGTGAGGTGGGCCAACTTTGTGACATTGGCACTACCAGAATCAAGTCATTCATCCCTGACAGCTCTGCTGCAACTCTCCATCGGGAAATTGTAACTCCCTGACGATACTTGCCATTAATTCAGTGACCGTGACGGAGGAGATGCTCTCCTCACCTTCTCTTTTCTTCGTATAGAATTTTACTTATTTAATATACATTTAGTAGCTCAGCTCGATGCATCTCAGTGCTTGCTCTGTTGCTACTGCTGCTAGTCTACTCACTGCTCACTATTGAGAAATAATGATAATAACCTCTAATGCAATTCACGCAACCAATCAATAGAGATATTGACACAGAATAATTGAGAAAGAACACTAGGAATCGAAGTCTTTATTAATCATCAGATATATTCTTCTTGTACATAAGCTTGTCTATTTATAGTCAAAACCCCTTAGAGGTAGATTCGGTATTTGCCTACAATACAATCTTCTAGGTTTTGTAACATTTCCCTTTGGACGAGTACCATGACATGCACATGCTTCATTAAAACTTTTTCCAAAAATCCAGTGGAAAAAACAAGATAGAGAAAAGAGTACATCGTATCCGTTTCTCATATCGTACTTGTTGCCTCATTAAAAACCTTACTCACAAAGAAAATTTCAAGAAAACTTTATTAAAAACCTTCACAAAGAAAATTTCAAGAAAACTCACAAAGAGAAATTAATTTCTTTGCAGATAAATTTGGTCTATTGGACTTATTTGCTATTTTGATAAACTTCGAGGTTAAATTTATAATTATTATCATATTTTCAGTAAATGTTCTTAATTTACCAAAACTATAGGGGCTGATTTGCAAAATTACCTCTGGCTGATTTTTTTTATCTTTATCTTTTTTTCTTTTTGCTTATTGGGCCCAAAATGGCCCGATGGCCCATCTGGACTTATCGGCTTGTGACGGCATGTGGCTAAGGTTAAAACCCTAGCCACCGGCTCCCTTTGCTTGCGCGGCCTCGGGCACGCGAAGGGGACCAGGGTGATCGGGCGTCTGCTAGCAGGGGCCGGGCGCGGGTGGCAACCAGTGGGACCAGGCACAGGGCGGCAGCGGTGGTAGTCACATGGCTGAACGGCTGCCGCGAGCGGAGGTGGTGGCTTTAGGCGGCCGAGCGCAAGCGTGGGCAGGCTGCCGTGACCCACCTCAGGTGACAGCGGGCCGGCTTCAGGTGATCGAAGCGGGGAGCAATGGCGAGGGGCCAGTGTGGCTTCAGGCGACCGTGGTAGCTTGGCAGTAGTGGTTGGCGACGGTCTCCATGGCCAAATCAAAAAAAAATTTAGCGTTGCACTGCATCCATGATTGTATGAATCAAACGTCTAATTTCAATCTCTTTATGCCCACCGATCTAGATCTTAAGTATTTAATCTAGCAAATGATCTAATCATAGCACTGCGAACGAATATAATTTCGTTCTAGATTGATCTACGAATTTGCAATGCGTAATAGATTAGTTTTGATGTATGTATACCTTACACCTTGTAAAGCGATTCGTTCTAATAACGTATTGAGAAGTAATGATAATAACCTACAGTGTAATCCATGCAACCAATCAACAGAAATATTGACACAGAATAATTGAATGAGAACATCAATAATCGAAGTCTTTATTAATCATCATATCCATTCTCTATATACATATACTTATCTATTTATAACCAAAATTCCTTTAGAGATAGATTCGATATTTTCTCATAATGCAATTTTCTAGATTTAGTAACACTCACCATAGTGTCTCGCTAGGTCATGTCGACTCGGCGTATGCCACACTGCAATGCCATCTTTATGTGATCGAAGAAGGAAGACGACCTTGCCTCCGTCGCCGCAAGCGCCATTTCCTTGACGTGATCCAGAGCAATGCTGTCGTTCATGTTGTGATTTGGAGGTACTTAATCTGGCCTAAGTTCCGGATGCGAATCACGTACACAAATGCATGCGTAGTAGAGTATCTTAAAACGTATGACATTGTAGGGGAACTTAGGCCTCACTCTGGCCGGTTTAAAAGCCTCGGCTTCTAATTTTGATTATTGTCTATAATTATATTGTAGTGACTATTAGTTTTTTGAGTCAAAAGATTAAAAAAAATTGTTATATCATCACGAATAATATAAAGAAATAAAGTGAGAAAAAACAAAAACTAAAAAAATTAAAAAAAAACTAATACGTTCAAGTGATTTCTAGCTTCTGTCCGAAGCCGAAACTTTTTTGAAGCGGCGCCTTATTTTTTTGGGACGAACTTTCGGGACACTTGTTGACGCTAGATCCATGGGACGCCTTGTGTTAGCCTACTCGTCGATGGATTGTACATAGGCTTGTACTGCTGACAAACAAACGCTCTAACGTAGCACATGTGAAGTAAAAGCAATGGCACCTATTATTGGTGCTAGTACAAAGTCTAGAACTGACCTGACTCCTTGCAAAAAAAAGAAGAAGAAGAAGATGAGTATACTATGTGAAGAAACATGTGCTATACACACTGGCTGAGACCTGAGCTAGCTAGTCTTCTGTCGACGCTACGCTAACGACAACACACGTACGAATTTCATAGAAAATAATACGACAGTTCTTCCAGAATTCGCAGAGGACTTCCCACCGTCGCAAACCTTCAAGCAGGAGGAGCCTTAGCGGGTGATCGTTTTGGTTTTTTTCGATTTCAGCTTTTAGATTTAATTTTTTTTATTATTCACTATACTATCCATTAACTTAGCTACAGTGTTTTTTCAGTTAAAAGCCAAAAGCCATCGCTATTCCGATCACCGATAAAGGTACCAATCTAGCTAGCTCTCATATTGCATGAGCCAGCCTGTAGGTTGTGAGCTTTAATTAGGAGGTGTTTAGTGTCATGTTGGTTTATTTTTTTTATTATAGTTATTTTATTTTTATTGTAGTTGAGTTGACTTACTTGGTATAACTAAATTTAAAATAAATTAAATAGAAAAAATATTAACTCATCATGGATAATACAAAGGAATACAAAAAAAGGCAAAAAAAGTCAAAAAAAGATTAAAAAAACCAAAAAAATAAAATTAATGAATAATAAAAAAACATAAACTAGAAAGTAGAAACTAAATTAAGTGGTGTCTTTTTAAGTCCATTGCCCTAGCCGATCGTTCCATCGTCTAAACACACGCAGAGGGTGGCGCCCTCGACCACTCAGGTTGATTGAAACATATTAGAAAGTGCACTCGATTGGGTGCGTTTATTGAAACAGATCATACGCCTCGTTTTTTTTTATCATTTAGCTTATTTAAAAATCAAAATATATGTGATGATTTTCTTAAAATAGATTATCTAAATAGTTTTTTAGTACTAAAACCATATACATTATTAATATCGACTCTCCCGATTACTACCGTTTCAAAAAGTACATTGAAAAGTTCCCAATCACAACCCAAAAAATGATCCATGAAGTAGGTTTCTCGTGAGTATTGTGCCCGAGTTTGCAAGCAGGACTCGAAACGTGAAACCAATTAAAGGAATTAATTGTGTCATGTCGAGAGATTAAGGTCCTGCTCAGTTTAGCTGTGGGCGGTGGGCGTTGGGTGTTTTTTTACTGTAGAAGGTACTGTATATATAGTATCTGCTACAGTAAAATTATTTTTTTGGTTTTTTTAAAATTTACTTATACTCTTTTTGTTTTCGGTTTTTTTATTTTTTTTATATTTAATTATACTTAATAAACCAACTCGGTTACAGTATTTTTTCAGTAAAAATAAAAAACTATCACTATTCCGATCACCCCCTAAATTACACAGCTAACATGGATAAGTTACACAGCTGACATGGATCTATATAATTACTCTGCGCAGCTCGAATAAATCGGGCCCTACATATCTGGCTTGGATCTCGCCTTCAATGTCACGTTGCATAACATAAGTACTTGTCCGATCAAGGAATGTCGACATTCCCAATTAACGGAGGTAGAGTGAAATCAAGATATTAGTTGAGTTTCACGCATCAACCATGTGCTCAATTCTTTTAAACTTATACTTAAACTTTAATTTTTATTTCTATAGTAACTCTTTGTTAAATGATGTATTTTTTCAAAATGGTGTCTATAGATAACTGTACTGAATTCAGTTGTACTAGTCAAAATTGTATATGACTATTTCCCTCTGCGTATCATTTCTTACGAATATATTAGAATTCAAAAACCACAGTCATAAAGTCATAAACCTCAGCCTAAAAGAACCTATCTTATATATATGTACTCGCTAGTTCATCCATTAAATCTTTTGGTCTCATAAGTGTTGTCAGCAAATATATAGCCAATATAGAAAAAGACCACTTCAGTGGATTTTCACATATTGGAAGGGTATTTCTAAAGCTTGTTTGCAGTTCGGAAAGATCAGTGATCGATTGATCGAATATATGGATTCTGCTTTTGCTGGAGATTTAGATAAGAGAAAATCTCATATTGGTTATATATTTACTGTTAAAGGCTATACCGTAAGCTGAAAAGCTTATATACATACTATTGTTGCTCTTTCGACCACTGAAATCGAGTATATAACTATTTTCAAAGCCTGTGAAGAAGCTGTTTAGCTAAGAGGTTTGTACACTGAACTTTGCAAAAGTATATCTTGCACCAATATCTACTATAATAGTCAGAATGCTATTTGTCTTAAAAAAACCAAATATTTCTTGAAAGAACAAATCACATTGATATCATATATCACTTCAACTAAGATGATGTTAAAGTTTGTAAAATCAGCACTCGTGATAATCCAACTGACATGATGACAAAGCTAGTTACTACTGCTACATTTTGAGCTCTGTTCAGATTTGATCGGTATTATTCATTAGTCCTTTCGGACGTTTGATGCACAAGAAGTGTTTTACAAACTATTCGAGAAGTTCTTTAGTTGTTTTTTGCTACGGGAGGAATTCGCTCAAAGTGGGAGATTGTTGTATTTTATGATCCAAATCTGATTGGGTCTAACCACTTAAGAATTCGGTCAGGTTTCACTCAAAATATATTCCGACCAATAGTTAGTCGAAAATGCGAATTGATAGGAAGTTATAATTGGAATCATCTTTGAATTCGTTATGGACTCTGCACTGATTTGCATCATCGTGACATCAAAGGTATCTGCACCGACTGGAGTCAACATAGCTACTTGAGGTGTTTTCAACTACATCTCTTCACCGTTATATTTTGATACTCTGTTTTGTATTCTAGCGATGTGTTATTCTCGTCTCTGAGCAGATTACTGTTCCATTTTTTGAGTATGTCTGAACTCTGCTTCTTTCTCGTCTAGGACTCTTGTTTCTAAGGCTATTTATATCTCTGTAAGGCTCATAATAGATAGTACGCATAACACAAGTCATCTACATATATAATACATCCAGAGCATTTTGCAACTTCTCTCCCATAGAATGGTTTCGTTGATTGTGCGTCCGCCGTCCGTGGTTCTTTCCCACATAGATTTTTCACATTAAATTTTTGTGTCGTGATTCTGATTATTCTTTGTTGTTTTCATATCTTTCCGTGCATTTTATAACAGGTTACACAGCAACATGGATCTATAATTACTCAGCGTAGCTCGAATAAATCGGGCCCTACATATCCGGTTTGGATCTCGCGAAGCCAATGCCAATGTCACATTGCATAACATACATACTTGTCCGATCAACGAATGTCGACATTCCCAATTAACAGAGGTAGAGTGAAATCGAGATATTAGTTGAGTTTTACACGTCAACCATATGTATGTACTCGCTAGTTCATCCATTAAGCCTTTTGGTCCCTCATCCGGCAAACCTTGAACCATATTAGTTGAGTATCAACCATATTAGCTGTTCTCGATCAGTTCTCACCAGCAAACGTACTTCAGATCTTGTCCGTCCTTTGGACCCTCATAGGACATGCATGAACTCGATCAGGACCTTTAGGACAGATGACAAGTACTTTTGAGTTCATTCACCGATCAACTAGACCATGCATCCAGGGAAAATCAAAATTAATCCTCGACAGCCGGTCACTCACATCTGAGTGCCCATTTAATTTAATGCCGTTCTACATTCTTCAGAACAACCTATATACATGAACATTACTAGCCAAGAAAAAAAAACTATACATATACATGCGAACACTTGAGGCTGCAATATCATGGAACACCTACAACATTGTAATTAATATGGTGACCTTGACGAGCATTGGAGAGGATAACACTTATACAGGGACGTTGGACAACGCCGCAGAGCGAGCAATTAGCTAACACCAGTCAGAGAAGCCAGGAGAAGAAGGTACACATCAACACACCAAATTATAACACGTATGCCGATGCAGCATACGCATGTGTCCAAAGCGTGCAACACTATCTTCTGATCCAGCACTACCACACAGTCCCAGCAAAGTGTGTGTAGCCCCGTTCATTTGGTTTTTAGCTTCGTCTTCTTTTAACGATCACTATTTAATAAATTAATAAATTATAACTATTAATAAATTATAGCTAAAAGAAATAAAACATAGCTCAGAAGAACAGCGCTGTACCGATCGACACCCATATGCCAGCCAAGGCAGGCAGCGAGTGTACAACCCCTAGTGATTTTATTATCACTTGTACACTCGGTAGAAGTACACGGTGATACACACGCTAGCTAAAAGGGAAGAGAGGAAAACCGGAAGTACGAAACAGTGGCTCACCTCAGCTCGGCATGAGCAACACTAGCTAGAGCTTCAGATTAAGATCAGCGTGCCTCTGCTTCTCGCCGCCGTCGAGCGTACGCGGGCGGCTGCCCTCCGCACGCCGCCGACCGCTCGACGAACTGTTACCGTCGACGCTGGTATTGCAGCCGACGGTGTGATGAGGCACTCCGAATGTGGCTCCGTCGGCAATACGGGGGTACCCTTGGTGGGGCCGGCAGGAGTACGATACCGAGATCGCCGCCGCCATGGGGGGCGTTTGGTGGGTGGGCATTGCCGTGTTAGGGGTGGCCGCCGCCGCCGCCGCCGCCGCAGGCTGGTAGAGGTGGCCGTTCCACCCTACGCTCCTCTCCTTCTTGTGTGCATTCTGGTGTCCCCCTAGCGCCTGCGACTTGAGGAACTTCTTGTTGCAGAAGAGGCAAGGGAAGAGCTTCACAGCACCACCACTGCCACCGCTGCCTCCGTCAACACCACCACCACCACCACCAGAAGCAGCGAATGCAGCAGGGGATGATGGTGGTGGCGATGTGGGGCCCAGCGTCAGCGACAGGTCGACGACGTGGCCGTCGCCGTCCAGAGAATGGGGAGGAGCCTCCATGGGAGAGCAAAGCAAGCTGTGGCCGGCTAGCTCCTATGGCTTTCACACTGGCCTTGGTAGCTGTACGACGAATCCAGAGGGGCGGTGCAGTGCTTCCATGAGCTGAGCCGAGCTCCCTGGGGGGTGTGAGCGAGCGAGCGGGGATGTTTATAGACGGCCAAGGAAGGAGGCATAAAAGGCAAGCCCACCTGTCCTAAATATAGGAGTTGCATTATTGCAAGGGGTACTACGCCCAGCCCCGGTGGGCCCCGCGGCCATAGCCACGGAGGAAGACGACAAGCAAGTTTGGTGCTCACACCCACCCCGAAAGGAGCTCAAGTCACTGCCACAGGGACAACAGTGGTTGGTAGTGATCAACGTCATGTGTTGTTGCAGCTAGGTCTCGCATGTGATTGTCCTTATTTGCAAAACATGTAAATTAATCAGAGGTAATCGCATGTCATGGTCGTAAAGTACTCGAAAGCAAACTAGGGAAGAAATTAGAGGTGATAGCGCTCGTCATGTTGACACTCTCACGCTTTTGGATGATGTGGACCCAGGACCCTCCTCCAACGGCGCCTTAGGGAAATACTAGACAGCTTTAGTGTGACACATAATTTTGGCTAAGAAATTTTAACTGTTAAAACGACCTAGTTGTCAGCTGATGCCACTTCGTCTGTGATTTAAGGAGCATATAGTTCGTATTATATTATGAATTGAGTCCTGAGCATTCTAGATCATGGAAAAATCACAGGAGTTAGCGGAATAGATATTTTGGGCGGGAAAAAGAGCATTTCTTGATGTGGATCCCATGTTAATGTGAACAACTTGGCCTAAGTTGTAAGGGCTTGGCCATCACTCAATCGGTGGGTTTTTTTTTTTGATGTGGCTTTAGGTTTTAACTTATGGATTTTGAATTCTGTCTATTCAATTCATGAGAGACAGTACGAACATAAAAAAGTCTTATACGATTTTAGTCGGTATAGCTGAACTCGGTACAATATCTACTATAATATATCTATAGATTCTATCTTAAAAAATACACTATTTAAAAAATAGATTACTGCAGCACAAAGTCAAAAAGCCTAACCCGAGCCCTGCCGAACCGAGTCCTTGTTCAAGTACTCCTGCTAGCAGTGGTACCAGTGGTACATGTCCTAAACAGTGCCAGGAAAGCAAACAGCAACATCAATAGAAGAATACTTGGGCAGGTACGGCAAAGAAAGCAGGAAAATCGAAAGGTGATCGTCGTATGCGAAACAGGGTGAGCACACCAGCAATGCAACCTTCTCTCTTCCTGCTTTCACGTCCATTGTCATGTCCAGCCAAGGAGGAACACGTGCGAGCGTGTGAAATATGTCGGCACATAACAGGGAACCAAAACAGGAGCAGAAGAGGAGAGGAGGAGCCTCTCCTCCCTTCAGGTAAGGACCAACTGATCCACTACGGCTGAGCTATAATAATACTACTAGGACCTGCCTACCTGGTCAAGAGTTTTGGATAGACTTGCACTGTACAATGCCTTTGGCATCAACCATGATCGTCGTTCTGCGAGAAGTCACAGGTTTTAGTCTTTGTTTACTGGTAATAAAGACCCCGATTATGTTAGCAAGGTTTTTTTCCTCGTATTCACTAAGGTTTAGTGGGTGGAGAGGTTTTTCTTAGAATTATTGGCATATTTGATACTGTTTGCGATCGTAATAACAAAAATAGCTATATGCATCACGTATTTCACGGACAGCGACGTCAGCGAGGCGACACATGCTCCCTATCACCCCGCCACCGGGCAACAGGCTGTTTGCCGTCCCACCAACGGATGGTACGCAGCCTGCCGCCCTATGGCCAAACAGCAACCAGCCTACCGCCCTATGGGTAGACGGTAGGTAATTAAGCCGATTTAATGACCTATCTTTTTTTGCATAATATTTGTTCAAATTTTTAAATATAGAAAATGAGCTAAAAATTATGAAATTTTATGTGCAACCTCCTGATACAACGTAGTTGACTATGTAATTTTTTAACAAATTTATCCTCTCTGAATAATTCTTAAAAATTCGTACGATTTTGATATTTGTAGGAATTGTTATATATAGCACACGAGCTTCAAAAATTACGAAATTTTATATGAAACCTTCCGACATAGTCATAACAATTGTATAATTTTTTGACAATTTTATGTGTTCTGAATTTATCAGTGTTACCATATCATCCCCCTTGCAGCATCTTGATACAGTCGTAGTAATTATTTTTTTTCGAGAATTTCATACATTACGAATATTTGTAGAAGTATATATAATAGTACAAAAAACGTATTGCATGGGATGCGATATGGCTCAACCATGTGAGCCACTGCTATCTTCTAGCCACATCTGGCTTTCTCGTGCGTGGCCTTGTCTTCTGTTGAACATGTCCCGTAGGGTACGTCAGCCGATCCGGAGCTTGCATATCAATCATAGGAGGTATGGAGACCGTTCCATTTGTTGAGTGGCCAGTGCTGGTCCAATAGGTTGAGGTACAACAGACAGGATCCAATAAGCGTTGATGTCTCCAGCTGATACATGCCGAACTGCGAGCAGCCAGCAATAATGTCGTGGACGAAGGACTCTAGAAATCCCCTCGTGGTGCAGAGGAGCTCTCGCCTTAATTGTATAATGTGGCAGCGAAGCCAGAGAAGCTCTATCCACCGAAGTCTGCAAACTATGGGTATAGTGTGAACGGTAAGCTCTGCCCTGCGTACACTGCAAACCCTAGCGCTGTGTACCGCTCTCTAGAAGCAGCCGGGAGGCCCGTATCATCATCGGTGGACTTGACATCACCCCCACATTGAATTGGGGGATGCAAGATGAAACGATGTTAGTCACAATAAATATTTCAGATGTAGAATGCGAATCTCGTACCTCTAGGTACTCATTGCTGGACATCATATGGACGCTGCTCCATGATGACATCCAGGTGCGCCCTGTCCCTCCATGCCATTGTCCACTCGCGCTGTATTAGCCGCTAGCCCGTATCATACC
Organism: Melocanna baccifera; assembly: GCA_036346265.1. Lineage (NCBI taxonomy): Eukaryota > Viridiplantae > Streptophyta > Magnoliopsida > Poales > Poaceae > Melocanna > Melocanna baccifera. The sequence goes on from CM070710.1 coordinate 19,407,231, forward strand.
AACCTGCCCTCGATTGCTTGCATTTTCGAAATCATCAAAGTTACAGAGTAAGACATAGAAAGTGTAAACATTACTCGGATGGAATTTGACTCACCGGTGTACGGTTCGCGGTAGGAACCTACTGTCTGGAGGGGGTATGACCTAATGAAAATCGAACTGCCGCATTACGTGTTGCATCGCATAAGCCTCTACCATGTACCAAAAATTCGATTTCCTAAGGTCCCGCTCGTTTCAGCTTTTTTTCAGTTTTAACTTCTAGTTTCAGTTTTTTTTCATTATTCAGTAATTCGTCTTTTTCTATTTTTTTAGATTTTTTTAGGCTTTTGTATTTTTCTTTTTTTCCGTGTTCCTTTGCATTATCCGTGATGGGCTAACATATTTTTTCTATTTTTTAAAAATTTAATTATGTCTAAAAAGCTAAATCAGCTATAGTAAAAAAAGTCAATTACAGTGAAATTTCAGTCAGAATCCATCGCTAAAAAAACGCCCCATGAGAGGGAGAGCTGGCTCTGGATCAAAGCTCTGGAAAGTATTTGGAGCGATGGACAATTGCAGGGACAGGGATAGATGGACTATAAATGCAAGCAGAAGAGGGTAGGCATGGAGAAAGAAATTTGGAACTACAACATGATGTAGTACAACACATGTTGGGAAATTTGTCTGCTCGTCCTTTTCCAGGGCATCTATCCTTCTTTACCGCCGGACTCGATGCTTTTAGAGTAGCCACAAACCCTGCAGCGCAATGTGTGCCTACGGAACTAGTGGTAGAAGGACGATGCATAGGGCATAGTCGCTAGCTAAGCTAACTCATGTGCCTTTGCCTTGTCCTTCCTGTGCCCCAAGCAGTGCCAGGAAGAGAGACAGAGAAAGAGCTTGGACTACCGTGGAAAATTGTACAAGAGCTCGACAAATCTACTTTCTATTGTTTCCCCATTCCAAAAGTTTAAACTGTTTCATGTGAAATTCCTGTAAAATTCATGCATTCGCGCTTATATAGATCCCAAGCGACATGTAGTACAGCTGCAGCCGGATCCTTCTCTCGCAACCAACGCAGGATAATCGGCTAGCCAAGTCTCTCTTATCTACTAGGCATTGGAGAAAACTGAAGGAAAGAAAGGGACTCAGAAATGTTTGTTCCTCCATGCCTGTCGTGGCAACAGGGAACTTGGCTGTGGCTGTCCTTGTGCCAAAGAACTCTGACGGACATGGACATTAATATGACCTCAAATTGACAAGGATATCTCCCCAACTCGACAAGAGAGGGAGCGAGAGAGAGATTTATTTTCCCAGGACAATCATGTCGTCGTCTACTCGTGCTGATCCAGGGCAAGATCCTGTCCGAGCAAGCCAGCGCCAGGCCAAGACACGCCTCAGGCCTCTCACAGTTGCCACTGCGACCTTGAACAATCTTTCCGTCACGTTTTCAGACAGTTCATCAACTGGCGCTGCGCCGTGCTGGGGATCGTCGCTGGAAACTGTCTCGATCGGCATAAACAGGCGACAACGATGCTGGGCAGCTCTGGACTAGCTGAAAATAGACGCTAGCATTGACAGAACTGAAGCCAAGCAACCTGTCATGAACCCTACCATGATGCCATGAACCCTACCATGATGCCCATCAGTATTTCTACACTGGGATCCCATTAGGGCTAAATAAGGGCCATGTCACTGTCCAGTCGGGGTGGGAAAAAAAAGATCGTCAGTAAGGTTTGTTGGTTCGATTTAAAATTATTTTAATTATATTTGTTAATTAGTTAAATATTAAAATATATTGATTTTAAATGAATTTGGATTTGGTTCTGGCTCCATTAGCTCGCTTCTAAAAAGTACTTACGAACTATATATAAAATAATATTAAATTAAGTTATGCTAATTTTGAAAAAAGAAAGCTCAATAAGGTGTGGACTTTCCATATCCACCCCTACCGTCCTATCAAATAGCAATTGCACAACTGCAGTGTTTCACAAGGCCATCATCTCCACCAGCAGCCAATAAAAGCCGAGCCCATGATTTGACGAGCTTTCAAAAGACTAAGGGAGATGGATCTAACTCAGATTTATAATTAACTCTAGGTCCCATCCCTGTGGATTGACAAGTTGTACAATGGCTACTGCTAAACATCTCTTGCTTGTGGCAGGAGACTGGTGTTAATGTGCGGCAAAAGGCCAAGGGTGACCAGAGAAGGCAAATGATGATGCACAAAGACAATACCTGCAGAAACCATATGAGGGCTCTGAAACTATGGTTAGCAAAGCAACAGAGGCCCAGAAAAATAAATGCCCAAAAAGAGGCCCTTTTTTTTATCAGCGAGGTACATAGACAGTAAACAAAACAATGCACACAGTTAATGTGAGGTCAAAATGCAACAGATCCAGGGTAGGCTTGATGAACTGAAAGGCTATATGAACTGATGTGCTATGGAAAGTCATGTCTGGTCACCTCAGTAGAGGATAACAAGTCCTACATCCGTCCAAACTTATAACTGTATTTTTCTTTACCAATATAGACTAAGAAGATATTAGAAATAACTAAATTACTCTTAATTATTATCTCTAAATACTATATTCAATACATGTATATAGAGAACATAAAACAAAACTAGATATTTATTAAGGATATAGAAAAATTCTTATACTAATTTTGCTTTGGAATATGAAATACCTCCTATATTTATAGACAAGGCTATTCAAAAAATATACCTTATAAATTTGGATGGATAGAGTATATGGGTACTAATCAACAATTATTTTGGACACCACCAATGTTACTGAATTTAGTATGCGCAGTTGCGCACAATTCCTGCAATTGACGAGCGTACTACGAAACCCTGGATTTGGCATCTGTGCACATGTGAGGCCTTCGCTGCATGACCGGTGCTATTTACATCCAAAACGGCATAATCATTCCTTGTTGGCTGCTTGTTTACACTCACTTAAATGATTAAGTACTCCAAATGTCAGTGCAAGTGGAGTATGCACTCCTACAAAACTACACCAAAAAGTAAAATATTTAAAAGCATTATCAGATGACCTGAGGTACATAGTTAACTAAGATCACATATCAGCTCTTCTATCCTTTATTTTTATTTTTTTTTCTTGTCAGATTTTACAGGATTTGGGTCCTTGTGGACTCCATTGTATAGACCTTTGTATTTATCTTTATACATCCCTACTGTTCTCATAAAACAAAATTCCTCACTAAGAGTTTATCAATGGTCAAAAGGTTGATTTGCCTGATAATGAGAAAATTAGGGGAAATGGCAAAAGTGTAAAAACACAAAAACTAGTTAGGTCTGCTCGCATGAAAAAGAGTCGCTAATGTAGAAGGGCAATATCATCCATCAAGTGTGCTGGAGAGACCCAACAATGCATTCTTTAAACACCCTTTAGCAAAGGTAATTGCAAACTGTGATGTGAATTACTTCAGCTCAATTAAGGCCCTACTCCAAATAATTTCAGCTTCTAGCTTCTGGCTTTCAAAAATTAGGAGTCACTTGAAATATGTCGGCTTCTTAATTTCAACCTTTTGGCCTTTTTTGTTTTCTTTTTTTCTCCCTTGTTCCTTCGCATTGTGCCAAAAGATATAACGGTTTTTTTTTCAATTTTTCTCATTTTTTGACTCAAAAAAAGTTAATAGCCACTACAGTGCAATTGTAGCAAAAAATCTATAGCAGAAACCAAAAAGACACAACTTTTAAGACGTTTAAAGCACCACCTAAAGAAACTACCGGAAAGAACAAACCCTTTGACAGAAAATGAAACAGAGACATATGTGCACAGCACCCCACTAAGGCAACAAAAAAAATACTGAAATTATCATACCTCAAATCAAACATGCAAATCTTTGTATCAAGGAAAACATCAGCTCTACATCCGCTGAGTTCTTTTTTGCTTTGATTTATCACTTCCTGTTACAATAACTAGTTTTTAAACGGTACATCTTTTCAAAATAAAGTCTACATATCAATCGTAATAGATATTATACCGAGTTTAGTTATATCGGCTAAAATCACATACAACTGTTTTCTTTTATATGCTACCACTTACAAACAACCAAAATTTTAAAAATATAAACTAAAAACAAAAAATCACAGTCTAAAAGACTGCACCACTCTCTCATAGTGACTGGTACACTAGTAGGTGGGAGCTGCGACGGCAGGACAAATCATCAATTCAGTGAACCAAATGACAGACAAGGCATCTTAATATATGATAAACAAAAACAGTATGAATGTGATAGACAAATGTCTGACTCAAGAAGATAATTTGAGCAGAATTAATGTGTCCTGACTGGTTATGTGAAAACAATGTATCCACAAGAACCATAACAATGAGAAGTCTTTTACAGTAGAAGGGAAAAACAGATGTGCTTATGTGTACTAAATAGATTAACACTGCTTAGATAATGGGGGTACTGCCAAATAGTAAGAAATTCAAATGAGATGTACGCATCATGGAACCTGGAAAGCACTCATGCAGTATAAAGCTGTGCAACATCATAAAAATATTAATTCATGTGTATGTTTTGTTAAGGATATTTAGGTTATTTCTTATTATCTAGGGCTCAAGTTCTAGTGTGTCTTCTTGTACTATTTATATACCTTATGAGCTATTACAATACAGGTAAGCATTCCAACTAACGTGGTATCAGAGTTTTAGTTCCAAAACTAGTTCACCTCCGGTCTTCCGCTGCTGCCCCCAGGATGGTGCTCTCTACTCTTAGGGGTGGCCACCTCGCCGGGCCGAGACGCTCATCGATGCCTCCTTCCGATCGCCGCATCCACGCCCGCTTCCGCACCACCAGGACGCTGCGCCGCCGGACGGATATGGGCGGATCCGGCTGTGCTCGCCTCAGTCACCGCCTCAGATCCCCATCGCTCGACCGGATCCAAGCGCCTCCAACCTCCTACGCGCTCCGCGCCACTGGCCCGCGCCAGATCCGACCACCGCTCGAAGTCATGCGAGTCCACAAAATCTTTGCCATTCAGCCGATTACTTTGCTAGCCACGTTCCATCCTTTTGGATGTGTATGGTTCTCTCCTTTCTTTTGCATAGCCACAGCTGCTATTCTTCTCCTTAAGCCGCTGCAGATTATAGAAGTCTTTATGATGTCGCTGCTTCTCTGTGAGCTGCCACCCCGAACTTCTAAGGCCGCTGCACTTTTTCTGCACCGGACCTCCGTTGCGCTTCTTGTGCACAGTGCTATCACCGTTTTAGGTTTTGATCTGTGTCGCTATGCTTCATCTCCCTTTTCTGTTTGATTTAATAGCTTTCTCTACTTGTATCACCTTCTACATCCTTTTCATTGTGTTACCGTGGTCAACTTTGCTCCTGCTTACCTAAATACCAGGTGATCTTTCCGACACATTTTTTCAAAACCTACACACTACTACAACATCTTCAAGATACGGATTTTAGATTTTCCCTATGTTAATGTCAATCCTTTCAAATACAATGTTATTGCATATACTTTACATTTGAATGAGGGTGTTAAAGGGTACTTAGGTTATTTTCTATTATCCAGGGTTTGAGTTCTTATGTGTCTCCTTATACTATTTATATGTTATATGGGCTATTGAAAAACAGGCAAGCATCCCAACTAACATGTTTAACATGAATTGGAAAAAAAATCCCCGCAAAATACAGAAAAACGATGGCTTTTGAGGACACATAACTAATATCAACGAGAAAGTAACCAGTACAAAGACTAGAAGGTGTAGACAATGGCGGGTAGAAATGTCTGGAGTCAGATCAAGAACGTGAAAACTTCAAACCAATAGTCATCAGATAAGGATGCTATAACAAAATTTGAATATATCCTTAAACAAATCCAGTTCAAATTAAACATAGTCAACAACTATGGAGGACCATGTTCTACATCGTTGCTTCTTGTTTCTGCAAATGCTGCATTTGTTTTCCACAGGCAAATCAAATTGTTGTCAGGCTCATCGCTCACACAGTCCACTTCACATGTGAAAAATAATGCATCACTTTGCAGACAGCTCGCATCTTTGTAGAGCCATATGGTACTGCTGTCTAAATCCAAGGTCAGTTAGGGCAGACAGATCTGATTGTTAGGCCAAATAGCGCAGCTTTAGGACAGCTAATTTTGTTTGAGAACAAAAAAAACAACCTTGTGCCAATACTGGCCCCACCCACTAGAATATGAAGAGGCAACCACTTACATACACTCCCTAGCTATTTTTCAATAAAACAATCTTGGATGTAAACATAAACAAATTAGAGAATACCTGCATATCCAATTATTTGGTGCACCATCTAATAACTATGAGATCTGGGGAAATCTAGGGAATTCCTTGCTACAACAAAAAAACATATTAATCCTCGTTTTTTTATAGGAGTAAGACCCCTGAACTTTTGCCTTGATTGCAAAACAAGCTTTACTTATAATTTGGATGACAATGCAAAAGCTTGCCTATGTCAGATATCTGTACTGTCATCCGCAAAACTGACAAAAAAAAGTTCGTTATAGAGTTGGCTAAAATTCTGGGCTTGCGTTTGCTCTTTGGTAAAGTAGAGAGACAAATTTGTGGCTCACAGTTGAAGAACCAACGTGGTACTATACTGCTATCCCCTAACAATTTGGCAAATTGTTCAGCACATGATACCATCACATTGTACTGTTAGAAGCATAAAAACCAACCGCAAACAGAAAAAAAAAGTTTACAGAGGTTGAATAAGTCAATATAATTTGCTCATAAGCACAAGGAATTGAATGAGAAGTAGAAACACATGTTATCATTCCATAATCTGTTATGACCATTGAAACATATTCAGAAGGGGTGGTGTCACTTATCAGCTGCACAAAATTGTTTTAATTAAATGCAAGTAAGAAAGGAAATGACCAACTATAATATCTACGGAATTCAGGCACACACTTAAGATTCAGAAGTTGTAGATTTTCATTATCAGCAGCTTTTGAGATTACTCAAATCTTCCCTCAGGAACTCCTGAAATGGTATCTGGGTCACCTGAGTAAATAACATGTCATGTGTTATGAAGTTCCTTATCAGTATGCTAAATTAATAACTTAATGCGCGAACAGAAATGATAGCATACCAAGTTCATTAGAGCATATAAAATCAAGTTGCACCCTCTCATGAAATTTATATGCCTCGCAGCACACTAGAACAGGAACTCTAAAAGCATGTGCAACCATTGCAACAGAAGCTGTCCCAACTCTGGAGTAAACCGCTCCATTTGATAATATTGAGGCGGCGCCCAAAAAAACACTTGTAACCTCATGGATAATGTATGAGACAGCATTTATGTGTGTATCTGTACAGCTGATTCCCTTTGCTACCAATCTGCGCAACAAACCTTGTCCCTGAAGGCTTGGTCGAGAATCTATGGCCACAACACGAAACTTTTTTCCAAGTTCATGGGTATCATGGTTATCAAGTCGACAAGTCGACACCACCCTCCTAGTGACCGACTAGTCGACCAGTCGATTAGTCGGCCGACTAGTCGTTGACTAGTCGACAGACACTGTTTATACTATTATACGCTATTTATACGAATATGTATATACAGAGAAATATTTTATTACAATTTTAGAAACTAAGAGAACTAAATCGCAAATATCCATTCCTTATAATCCCCACCACTCTACTGGACTGCTGTCGAATCCACTGCCTCGCCCCTCGCCTCTCCTCCGCCCGTGCCTCTCCTCCTCCGACCCCGGCGCCTCTCCTCCGCCCGTGCCTCTCCTCCTCCGCCCTCACCTCTCCTCCTCCGACCCCGGCGCCTCTCCTCCGCCCGCGCCTCTCCTCCGACCCCGACGCCTCTCCTCCGCCCCTACTGCCGCCTCTCTTCCTCCGACCACCCCCCCCCCCGCGCCTCGCCTCTGCCCCCACTGCCGCCTCTCTTCCTCCGACCGGAGCCGACGGCAGCGACGGCAGATCTGGTGGCGGCGGCGGCAGATCCGTCGTCGGCGGTGGCAGATCCAGCAGCGGCGGCGGCGGAAGCAGTGGATCCGACGGCGGCGACGGCGGAGACGATAGATCCGGCGGCGGCGACGGCAGATCTGGTGGCGGCGGTGGCAGATCCGGCGGCGGCGGTGGCGGCGCAAGTCGAGTCAACCACTCCAGTCGGTCCAGTGCCACCGACTTGTCGCCTAGTCGATGACTAGGCGACGACTTGATAACCATGATGGGCATGATCAAAAATCATTTCAACAATGACCCTATCTGCAGCTATTATCTTCTCATTTATAAACCAATCAATGTCAGATTGAAGACTAGCTTTGGCTTCTGACTCCGACAATGTAATTGGGAGCCTGTCAATCCTGTTCCTTCAAAACCTAATAGCATTGCCCATGCTGATTGAAAGAGGTCTGCACTAAATGAGAAATGACATGTAGCTACCGATTTTAGAAGTAAGATCTCTATTGAGAGATTTTGCTGAAGGTGTAATCTTTTATTGCCTCTCTGAAAGCAAGAAGCAATGCTATGCAACAAGCGTTGCCACCTGATATATTGCGAGACAAAGATTGAAGCCCAACCTGAAATGGAATATAGGTGACATAAGATATTCAGTGTTGACCAAATATAACAATAATCAGTCCTACCAAATTCTTAATATCTACTCAAACAACAACAGAAGAAAAGGAAAAGCTGTTTAGGCCTTGTAACACCTCGCCCATCCTCTAGGCCTGGAACGCTACCACCATTGCATTATTTTATTATTTTCAACCACTGCTTAAAGTTTCAAGCAAACATTACTGTATTTAGGCCCCGCTCAGCGTTGATAAGCCAGTGACAGGCTTCTGCGCTCGGCGTTTTTTCAATTGTTTCTTTTTTTTGTCATTTTGTGTTTTTTTTTGTTTTTTTTCCCGTATTTCTTTGCATTGTCCATGATAGATTAAGGAATCGCTTCTATTTTTAATTTTTTTAAAAACTTAATTATGCCTAATAAGCCAACTTAGCTACAGTAAAAAAAAATCAGCCAGCTACAGTAAAATTTCAGCCAAAAGTCAAAAGCCATTGCTATTCCGAACGCTACCTTATATTGCAGAGACCAGATAAACATCATGGGATTTTAACTCTAGCATATTAGTAGGGTCTAAATATACTAACAAAAGTTGATACATGAAGTGCTGCTGGTATGTAAAATTATTCATGTGCTCTCTCGCCTATGCATGACGTCTTTAACGATCATCTAAAAACCAAACAAAGTAAGAGTGAGTCCAGAGACTCAGCAAGCACATAATAGACCGATAAATACTACCATAAACATAGGCAACAAGAACACCAAATACTTTCCACTTGTTTCAGCATTAACATAAACATGAATATACCAATACACGATCATTCTCCACATGTTTCGATATCACATCTCAATCACTCTTAATGCAATGTAATACTCATGATCAAATCTCATTCTCCATCTGTAGTTTATACCGGTAAAACAGAGGATACACCCGTCGATGTCACATTCTATCTCTGTCCTGTGGAGGTACCTACCGAAGTAGGTCTTCCTCAAGAGCATACCGAATTAGTCAGATAGCTTTACTCATTGCTATTAACTTTCTCACCACCCTGGTTTGTAATGCATTTCATATCATGAATGTTATGCTCCATCATTTTATCATGCATCACAATTATCATCACCATCACCAATGATACAGCATCAAATATTGTAAATATCACATATTTCACAACAATTATTGTCTACTATTCTATCATATATTTGCCTGGTTAGCCCCGAGGACGATGCATGGATGGCATCGAATTAGGACCTCCACCTGTACAAGCGTCAACCCGACTCAATACAGGATAGCGATACACATATACGTGCATCACTGATTCTATGTGCAACGCCTGATACCGGCATAAAAATGCATAAGGATGAGGATTCGATGTGCACGTCGCAAAAACACCATTTTTTCTCTTCATTCCTTTTTCCCCTTCCTTTTCTTTTCTTCTCTCTATATCTTTTTTCTTCTCACCCAGCCAGCCTTATCTCTTCTCTCTATCACTCTCTCTCCATTTTGGTTCAGCCGAATGGCCTCAGTTCCCTAGGTGGTTTGGCGGCTCACAGCCAAGCTTGGGCAATGCGGCCCTGAGCTCACTGCGAGCCATCGGACCAGAGCTCACCACCGACTCCTCCTCTCCTCCTCCTAGCCCTCTCTCTCCTCTTCGCTCAAGCGAACTCGCCACCTCAGGGCCATGGGCACGTAGGCTCGGCCCGTTGTCGCCCCTTCTGGCTTGCCGCCGGCGAGCTCTCCACCGCCTCCACAGGCATTCAGGCGCGCTGCCGTGGCCTATTCCACTCCCTTGGCTCCTCCTTGCCGCCACCGCCGCCAGAAGCTTGATGCCTCGGCTTGGTCCCTGCGATATGGATCCGTCGTCGCCCTTCGCCGTCACTCATGGCTCGCCTCAATCTACCGTACCACCAGCCTTGGGTGCCTTCAAGAGCGCCAACTGCCTCTGGTATTCACCCTTAGATCCAGTCGAACAGCACCGGTCTTGGTCGCCTCCTCTATGCCAGTCCTCGGCACCTTGCCCCCCTTCGGCCCTCCCTCGGGTGTGCCACCCCCGTATGGCTATGACGCGGCTCCACCGAGTTGCCTCTTCTTCCTCCCACCTAAGACGGTCTACTCTTCATCCCCTTGTACCTACGCATTTTATTCTAGCTTCTATTTTTTGGTTTGCTCTTACTCTTATGTATGCACGGCTGGGAAAGCCTACGGCGTCGCCGCGACGGGACTTGGCGAGGGAGCATGTGCCAGGGAGCATGCTCCTCTGACCAAGGACGCACGGCGATCCTAAGGGCTCGCCGCCAATGGCATGGTAGCCAAGTTGGCTGTGGTATTCAGGGCCGTGCTAAGAGGTTGCATTAGGGGTAAGGTGAAAAAAATGGGCCTACAGCCTACTAGATAGATGTCGGGTTGAGGAGTGGCAAGGATTGTGGACAACAACGGTGATGGCCGTGTGGCGGTTTGGTTGGGGCCCCCCTCTTGCCGCCCTGGTCGGCCGCGTCCTTGCTCCTCTCCTTCGTCTTCCCCTACACCTCGTGCTCCTCCCCTCCAGTCTCTCCTCCCTCACTACCTCTCTATGGCTGCCATAGAACTTGGGGTAGTGTTTGGCTTGGCTTTGGTCAAGCAAGAGAATGGGCGGTTGGCTCTTGGCTTGGCTAATTGGTTCTCAGTTGGGGAAGTGAAATGGGGCTAAGGTAAGGTTTTGTGGGGCTGGCTTTTGCTTAAAATGAGCATGGTTTGCCAACCCTATCTTCCCTGGCTTTGTGCATTACCAAAACTACCCTTGTCTCATCCATTCTCATGTGGCTGTTTGCCTCAAGGGCATTTTGGTCCAAAGGGTGGGCTATATACTGTTCAGTGTTCAAGTAGGCACTAGACGCTAGGCGGGCGACAAGCAGAGGCCTAGCACCGAGGCCGCCTAGGCGGGGACTAGGCGACTGACTTTGGCACGATGCGCTATGGGCGATAGCAAGACATATGTGATATTTGGAGGAAGAATATTGTTACCTGGAGTAACTTGTAATGTAAATTCGATAGATGATGATGTACACTTTATCACTTGATATAAATGCTTTATATAATTGTAAACCCGCACATTAAGCACTGTATGAGTCAAAGTTGTAAATTCAAAAGAATGAAAGAATTAAGAAATGATAGCATTTAGCAATTGTAACCAACATTAGCATAATAGCATTTATCAATCGTAACTTCGTAAAACACACACAACAATGCAACACACAATGATAAGGCCATCTCCACCAACCATCTAACAACATCGCCGCAACTCCTCCCTTAGTCCCTCACCATATCACATGCTAAGCCCAAGGCCAACGGTGCCTTCTCGCCATCTCCGCTTCTCCTCCCTCGCCATCTCCACCGACCACCGACGCCTTCTTCGGTCTTCGCCCTCGCCATCTCATCATGCCAAGCCCAAGGCTGACGGCGCCTTCAGCCCTCCATTTCTTCCTCCCTCGCCATCTTCGTCCTCACTAGTTGTGGAGCCGTGGTAGCTCGGCAGTGTGCTCCCATGCCGAGCGGAGCGAAGCCGCGAAGGGGAGGGGTGGCGGAGAAGACGGCGGACAGACGGCGAATGAGAGGGGAGGCAGAGAAGACGGTGAAGGGGAGGGGAGGCGGAACGCACCTAGGCGATGCGGGATCTGGCAAGATGGTGGCGTGGCACTAACTGGCGAATCGGTGGTGGCGGCACCGTGCGCGCGCGACGTGAAGAAACCCACGGCGGAGCCAGGCCACCCAGCGACTAGATGGTGCCTGGGCGGCCACCGCCTTCTTGATCACTGGTACTGTTTAGTGGTTTCTTCTACTACAAACGGTAAGTCAGTAAAACGTGGGCATTGGATTCCCCTACTGCTGGATGATGAGGCCCACATTTGCGAGAGGCGCTGACCAGCTCCGAACGGTCTAGGAACCTCTGTGAGCGCTATTGCATTTGACATTTCTAAAGCTGAAAGGTTCTCACGGCAAAACTCTTTTCATTTTCTTTTATTATCCATTGAGTTGTTTTCATTCCATGCTTTTCTTTACTACTGGTATTACAGGCCTGTCTGTCAACAACGAAAGAACATGAAAAGTTGTTTAGGCCTGTCTGTTTTATGTCAATTATATTTCAAGAGAAGCAGCAATGCAAGATGGAGCGAATCACCAGTGCAAGGCTGCTCACTATACTCGCTTTAACTTTATTCATTTTAGAGTACCAGTTTAGCACCTTACCCTGGAAATACGAAAAAAAATACACTAGTAGGTGTCATTATCACATACTTGCACTGTAGTATTTAATATTTACCTTGTACATAGAAGGATGCATTGGATCAAGTTGAAAAACTTTTGACTCGAGGTCAGGAAGCTGAGTGCCATGCACATATTGAGGCAGATATCTAAACAATTCAACACTGTTTTGAGCTTCTGATTGGTTGACAACGAAACGCCTCTTCACTCTCTACACCCGATGTACATCATCAAACTGCATACGAGGGTGAGGGGCATTTTTCTTCCTATCTTTGTCAGGAGGGTGTTCACTAGTCTTCTTGTCAGAAGCAACTGGAGGTGTAACTTGGGGCACATCTTTCTTTAGAGATGTTTTTACTGTCTTGGGTTGATTTGACATTGCAGGACTAACACCAGAAGCTGTCGTTGTAGATTTTCCTGATAAATCTGCAATTTTCACAATACAATACAAAGAAATGAATCCAATAAGTTGATCTAGGTTGAGTGTCTTATCCAGTTTCATTCTGAAAATAAGTAGTTTTTCGTCATTTCACTGTTGCAATGTAAAGGATGAAAATTGAGAGCAGATTAACAACTTTCCTCCTTTGCAGCACGCTGAGGCTCCTAAATAGCACGTCACTCTGTTTCAGGAAGTTTTATTTTTTGTGGAACTGGGGCCGGAGCACCTTCATTCTGTGTTTCAGTAAGATCTCCTTTAACTGATTCTGAAACAAATAACAGAAGAAAACCATGTCATTAATAAAACTATGCATATGGTAATTCTTTAAATGATTTCAACAGGAATGCTGATTAAAATTTGCTGTTTGCGTACTCTAACAAGCATGTGATTTCTTAACACAAAAAAGTTAACCACAGAGGTCGTAGCAAGCCATTACCCACAATCTATATTGCACATGAATGTGGGGGCAATATGCATTGGTATAACACAACATCAATAGTAAATTAGATGATAGTCTCCTCTTGGTGATTCCAGTTGTGTGCTAAATAATACATCCATCAACCATCATAAAGACAGATTTCTTGCTAAAAACTGTACGTAAACATGATTTCAATTTCCCTACCTCTACAATCATATTCAATATCCCAGGAATTCCATGCTGCATCGGTCCACCATCACCTCAACTCTGAGCCTTTAATGCTCTAACTTAACATAATACTATTTTTAACATCAGGCAGTAGCAACTGCGGAAAAGCTTAAGCAATGGAGCGTCCTTGGGGAGTGGCCTCCAATTGGCTAACTGCAGGATGTTGCAGCTATTGCTAGTTATCCAACAAGGGGGGGGGGGGGGGGGGAGGGGGCCGCGCCCAGGAGACGTCGACGTCGTCTTGGAGGTCGGAGGCGGCGTCGAGGCGGGAGGACGAAGGCGGCGGCGGGGGTGAGGGAGTCAGCCCCGTAGGCGGGGAAGGGGGAGGCGGTCGGGGATGCGCGGGGGCGGGATCATGACGGGGGAGAGCGTGCCCGGCGAGAGGTCGGAGGAAGGCGGCGACGACGCGGCGGGGCCGGCTCGGCGTTGGTGACGAAGCCGACCAAGTGGAACCGGGGCTCCACACCCTCAGAGGAGGATCACAGCGTCCGGCGGAGGTCCATCGCCTGGCCGGCAGCGGTGGTGCGGAGGACGATGGCGGCGGTTTGGGATTTGGCTTTGGAGCAGTCGCACGGGTTGTCTCGAGCAGAGGTGGAAGCGGAAGCGATCGATCGGGATCCTCTGCGCGCGGCCGCCGTGCTGGTTTCCTTCTACGCGTTTGATTGGGCCAATGGTAATACGCTTTTTGGCTGGATGTTTTCAACTGATCACTGCCAAGTGGGCTAAGGTGACAATGGGCCCATCCTTTCGCTATTCACCACACGGTTCAGGCCAACCCACACGCATTGTCGAACAAGCAAGCGAAGCGCCTCTCAAAAGAGCGGTTGTTTTTGCCCGCGGCTTATAATTTTTAATTAAAATTTTTAAATTTTAGCTATTTATAACAAAGATTACAAAAAGAGAGGTACTCACTTGCGATTTTGGATAGTACAGATATTGTAGTTTTAACGTATACTATAATTAACTTATAAACTTCATCTTAAAAAATATTCTATTTAAAAATTAAATACTGTAGTAAAAATCAAAAAATATTTTGAGAAACTAAAAAGAACGTACCATTTTCTTATATAAGGAATGCTAGACAACACTGAGTGATTTTTTACTCAGATTATTCAAATCATTTAGATATTGAATTTTTATCTAATAGATTTCTTCATACACCATTACAAAAAAAATATAGCTGCTTTGAATCTAAGGCGTTGAATTTGTATCCAACGCTTCTAAAATCTGACTAATTTTACTCTCAAAAGCAGTTAAATGTTGTATAAACAATACCTTCTATATAAATAGGGATGCAAATAGATCGGATAGTTTTGATCGATTTGAATAATTTTTGAATACGGAACGTTTTGGCTTGGATTTTTATATGCAGTCTCGGATTAAAAATGAATATAGATTATTTCTTTAGAAACGAATACGAATACAACAGCGTACTATCTGAATACGAATATGGCCTCGGACTATCGAGGATAACTCAGCACCTTCGCCACCACCGAGGCCACCGCTCACACAGTCAGCATGGAGGCCGGACCGAGGGTCGGTGCCGACGGTCGAGGAGCCGGGCGAGTAGCAGAGGGAGGTGGCATCGAGAGGCAGCAGCGGTCGAAGACCAAGGGCGACGGCCAGGGTTGGGCCCGAGTGGCCAGCGGCGGGCGGGGACATCGGGAGGCAACCGAGGGAAGGCGCGCGCAGTCAGCATGGAGGCCGGACGAAGGGTCGGCGCCAGCGATCGGGGAATCGAGCGAGTAGTAGAGGGAGGTGGTGCTGGGAGGCAGTGGCGGCTGGAGCCTAAGGGCGACGGCTGAGGTCAGGCCTGGAGTGGCCGACGATAGGGAAATCGGGAGCTGATTGGGGCCGGGCCAGAGCAAGAAATGGGGAAGAACGTGGGGAGAGAGAGATAAAGAGAGGCGGCGGACAGAGAGTAGTAGCCAGGAGTAGTTGGGCTAGCTAGCAAGCCATTCCACTGGGTGGAGCAAAGCCAGAGAACGAGGAAGAGGAAGAGAGGAGGTAGAGAAGATAAAGAAGCCAGTAGCTCTAGCTATTTCGTCCGCGCAGTGAAGTAGACGAGGAGCAGTAGTGGCTAACATGGCAATTAGAAGTCGACTAGTAGATGTATGTGTGCATATGTGTTTTGCATACTTATCGAATATCGATTTTATTTTTACTGTAGATAAAAATACTTATGTTTGTTTAGATTTTACAAATATTTTGATAAGATAAATTATTTATGTGTTTTTATTGATTTTGAATGTATGGTTTAAGAGGTTTTTATGTTTCAATAAATATTCATAAGCGTATTTATTTTGATTTGTATTCACTCCGTATTTTTTATATTTATATTTATATCGATATTTAAAAAATATAAAAATAAATATGATAGAAACATTATATTCATGCGTTTGCATCCTACATGTCCCCGCAACGAACGCAGCCGCATTCCCGCAAACACCTTCCGCGCCGCACCATTGAAGCGGGCGCGGCGGAATCGGCCGAGCACTGAGGAGCGCGTGGTCGGTCGTCGTCGGGTCGCACGGGAGCCGAGCCGAGAGGGGGGGCACGCGCGCGCGCCACAGGTACGACGCGAGCAACGCATCTTCGATTGTGCGATTTGCCTGCCTACCTCCGTCGATTGCCGGAGTATGTAGCTAGCTGGCTTCGCGATGATGCCTAACACCTCTGTAATGTCTCGTCGTCATCATGATTTTTATTTAGGGTTTGGAGTACGCCTGTTCATTTGGGCTTGAATCAAAATTGCAACTATTGCAGTAGTTAATGAGTCAATTTGAAGTTGAACTATGTTCGAACGAAGCTCGATAGTAGGTTGTTAACCTCGATGACCAGCCTAACCTCCTTGAATCTTCAGCTCAGCTGTAATTTTTTAGACGAATTGGGGAGGAAGGTGTGGGAGTGGGCTAGAATCTATTAGAGATATAAGTATGAAGTATTTGGACCAATTTATCAATATATATGACTAATATACCTACTAAATACAGGATATTTTCTTAAAAAAAATTGGTGTTCAACTGAATACCCATACCCATGAACTACATTAGGACCGCCCCTGCCATGGCCTCCCATGTATTTCTCCTAAATCCCTATTGTATCCGACAGTACTTGATAGATTGCATACGCAGTCTGGAGCTCTGAGTGCCCATTGATTGGTGTGGAGCCTGGCTTAATTTGCATGCACGATCTTGCTTGTTCATATGTTTATGGTATTAACATATGCTGACTTCTGCAATGCTTTGCTCAAATAAATTAACACATTTTTTAAGGAAATAAATTAACGCATTTGTGTTCTCCAATCATCTCTCTCTGCCAAATGCATCAAACATTAACTTTTTCATCAGAGAGAGTGCATCAGATGCTATTTTCATAATGCATTGCTTTTGCATTCTGAGATATTCAATGATTTTGGCTATTACCTGGTTACATCCTGAGATATTGCTTGTTACAGTGGGTGTGATATTTCTATATTTTGTGATTCTTTAACTGCTGGTACATATATGCATTTGAAGTTCATTTGAGAAAACAATGGCGTCTAGGCTCTAGACTGTATTTGGCAGTAACAATGAACTAATGACACAAACATCATGTGAAGGAACTGCTGGGGATTGGTTGGTTCCATATGATGATGAAAACACACGCTTCCAATGGTCTAGTTACTATCGCACATTTCCCACCTAATTCCTTCCTTTGAATTGTGCAGAACTAGTTTTTTTAGCAAATACAGACCTAAATTGTCACGTCATTTGAACTATGAATCATTGTTGCCCTCTTTGACTTGCAAAATGCAGTGTTCCAAAATGCATTTACTGGCCGGAAACTGCTGTCAGCTTTGCCAGCTTTCATCTGGTTCATGTCAATTTGCAATCAGCTAGCGAGAAGGTTTAGTTTTAAACTTACCCCTAGTATCAACCAGATTGAATTACAAATGTTCCACAAAGAAAAAAAAGGAATACTTGCTGCAGTTGGCATTGTTATTAGTATCTCGCTTTACACGTGTTTAATTACGCATAACATGGATTGCATTGGACGATTTATTATACTGTCCTTTTGGACATAGCCATGTGATGCTGCCTATTCAGACTCACTCCACCACATTTTGGCTAGCTTGTTCTTACGGCTCTGTTCATATATCCCCTCTGCTTTGCCATAACAACGTTGCAGAAAGATCAATCCAGGATTGGCAGTACGCAAAAGGAATACTTTTTGAGATCGTGGTTATTTTCTATAGGTGAGTGATGAGATGACACATAACATGGATTGGCATTTGGAAGATATCATACATAACATGGTTTGCAGCTGTGATTTTTTCTTGGACATAAACATGTGACTGTGAGCCGCAAAAGCCCTGTGAGACTGGGTGCATGTTTGGAGGAACCTGCACGTCTTCGTGTGTTTCGTATTTTGCACATGGTATGGTGTCTGTGTTATGTTTTAGCAGCGATGTATTCATGCCGCATACCATGATAGACATGGGCAACACACGATAAACCATGATGTGCTAAAACAAAGATTGTCTCAGAAAACAACCAGTCTGCATGTCTACTTGCTTTAAAAGAAGTTCCTTTGCAGAATTTATAATCAAAACTAAGATTGAAGCTATTGAAAATGCATATATACTTCCATTTTGCAGGCAAGCAGGGGTGACGTTGGCAGGCAGACCACAGATGAAATGACTGACATGATCTTTCCACTGGGCCTCCAAGGCCAATATGCATGGACTAAACATCAGGTCAGAATATTGCTCAACCCAACACCAGCACCCCTCTTTGCTTGTGTTTTCCTTTCTCTTTACATGCCATAAGTTTGCTATCCTACTACTGCACCTGATGTGTATCGGTAATTATCTGCATATGGGTCCTTCTCTGCTCCAGTACTGTGCTGTCAAATGTTGGCACAGCCGAGAAGCTAGCAACTTCACGTGGATGATTATGAGAATGAACTGTATGAGATAGGTCTCTCATGTTGTTGTCTCTCATGTTGTTGGGACGATTGGGAAGCTAATAACACCTCGGGTTCAACCTCCAGAGTGTCGGTATAGTTAATATGTTGCCTTTATATTTACTAGTCTCTGTATAATTAGAAGTAGAACTAGATTGTACCTCCAGTATTGTAATAACTTAACTAGAATGGTTTGTATCAGACTTTTGCTGTGTCTACTTTTATGTAATATTATATAATATCTCTAATTATTTTTTTGTTACAACACTCTAATGTGTTTATTATTTATTAGAGCAATGTTCTATCGGCTAAAATGAATAATAATCTGTTAACTGGTATTTTTACCTCACAATAAAAATACGGGTCTACCAAATGGTAGTAGTGTAAATGAATAAATATCTTACCATGTCCCATACATTCTGCTACTTTATTTGTCACTACCGTGTTTTTGTAATTTTGTATCCATGCCGTTCCAAGATTTTGGCAATGCCATGGTGCCACCTTGCATGCTAGCTAGCTTTAATTAATTAGTTATAGTATTTTGTCCCAAATCCTTGCATAATTCCTGCTTGATGGCATCACTGCATGCGTCTTTCTCCTATATATTTCAGTATACATAGCTAGCCCCTCAATATAAAACAAGTGTCCATGCATGCATGCCTGCCAGGCTTCCTGATTAAACTAACAACTGATCTCTCCGTGTAGATGAGCTTATCTTCATTCGGCACTCACGGGCCTTATTTGGTGGCTTTGGTCCTATTGGTTTCATCTTCTAGTCCCATATTTTTATTAGATAGACATGCACATATCGGCACATCTCCCTGTCTCTCCGAGCAGAGACAATCTAGTGATGACTGAAGGTAGCAACTGTGAAAAATACTATAAATTATACTTAGATCATTCATGTGAAAATAATATCACTGTGTTTATCATATGAAATATTTTTATGTTTTTAATAAATTATACTAATATATAATTAGAAAAAGTAATAGTCATATATATATATATATATATATTATAGACCGATATCCGTGGCAATGAGTAAAAAAGAACGGAGTCAATAATTAGCATCCTAATTTGTAGTCCTAGTAATCATTCCACGACTGGGTGACGTTTACTTTTGGTCAACTCTTTCGCCTTGCCAGGGCGACAACTCTGCTGAACCCTTTTTGTCACTAGCTTGATTAGCAGCTAATTAATTACTAGTATAGGAGTGCACACTAATAACTAATCACTCACCTGCTCTGCTGCTGTCCTTGTCAAACGGAGAAAGGGACGCGTCGCCACTGCTATCGATCGACGCATCAATTCGCGACTGTTCACTTTGCTTTTTGTTCTTGCCTGGTGCATGTGTGCGTACGTAGCACGTAGCCAGCTGATTAGTCCCGCTTATTTTGATTTAAAATTAGCTTCTATTTTTTTACTATTCAGTATTTTTTATTTTTAGATTTTTTTATCTTTTCTTTTTTGTCTTATATTTCTTTGCATTATCCGTGATAGGATAACATATTTTTTTTCTATTTTAAATTTTTTTTATATTTAATTATGTCAAATAAGTCAATTTAACTACAGTGAAAAAAACTAGCTACAGTAAAAAAGTTATAAGTCATCGCTATTCCAAACGCTCCCTAGTCCTGTTGCTTCACTGGCTACTAGCGTCGTAAGAAATCTCTAGACTCGCGAGCTGTTAGCTTATTCTAGATTTAATTTAAATTTGATTCAAACTCTCAATGAGCTGAGCTCGAGTTTGATATCGAACTCATGAGCTTTAATGAGTCTAGCTCGATTTGAGTTTAAATATTGATGCATATTAACTCTTATCAAGTTTGTTAGATTTTTTTATTGTTGAAAATTAATGTATGCTGAATTATTTTGACTGTTATTGAGTTTATTCGAACTCAAATCTTTCTTTTTATTCAAAATTAGTGTATCTTAAATTGTTTTGACTGTTATCGGGTTTACTGGAGCTAAGCTCAAGTCTACTAAAGTTTAGATTGAGTAAAGCTCAAGTTTTGATCTATCTCAGATCCTTTAACTTAAACTCGTTTAAGTTCAACTTGAGTTTTTACTTAGCTTAGGTGACCGCTCGATTGCCGCGGACACAGGCCTGTGCACCTTAGGTATCTACAATGCTCTATGTTGTCTAGTAGCCCCGAGTCTCCACGTTGGCAGCGAGCTTCCACATCAATTGAACCGGGTGCTTGCAGAAGAACCGGACGCTTCGCTGAGAAATAGAAGAGGCAAGTAGCTTGGAGCGTTACGCTCTGCCGAAGGCAGTGGCTCCAGCCTTTCTGGAGAGTGATGTGTAATTAAATTTTTTTCTCGAGGGTTCTCTGGGTAAATATTTGACCGGTGGTATAAATTAGAATAATATAGGAGCTTTAGGAGGCGTTCGAAATAGCGATGGTTTTTGATTTTTGCTGAAATTTTATTGTAGCTGAGTGGCATATTAGGTATAATTAAATTTAAAAAAAATATAAAAATAAAAACAGCACGCTAGTCTAGAGCGGACAATGCAAAGAAATACGAGAAAAAATAAAATACAAAAATATCAGAAAAACAAAAAAATTCACTACGTGATAAAATTGCTATAGTACTCGCTATCGCTGCTACAGTGAATCTATCGCTAAACAGTGAAATTTAATCGAAGTTGAACGTGACCTTAAAAGAACAGGTGAAGGGCTGAACTACAAATAGCTAATTAAGCGACCGTGTATTATGGGAGGAGAAAATTTTGAGTCGTGGCTTGGGCTGATGTAAAGTCATTATCTCTCTTCGAACCATCACATTGTTGCGGTAGTCGTTATTGCGCATGTCCTTAGAGTACAGTGTCATCCATTCAGATGGCCGTTCTGTACACTCCACCTGCACACGTATACACACATCTTGTGCGTACGTGGCTTTCTATCCAGTAACTTTTAGAAGCTAAAAGCTTTTAGGAACATGTTATTTTCTTAATATTATTTTTTTTCTATCCATCTTGCTGCATGCTGCTCGTGAATCGATCCATCGGCACTAGCTTAGCTAGCTAGGCATAGTTCCTGCAGGTTCAAGCTAGGGAATCTTAATTCATCTCTAATTAGCCATGCCTTATCGATCCTGCCTACCTATGTTATCTACCTGATCCATGCTTAGCAAGACGGCAATCAGATTAGCTGTAAAGCTAGCGTAGCGTAGAAGGTCATGGGATCAAACCCTGTAGCAGCAGCTGCTGCAACCTGTAGTACTACCTAGACGTTAGATATTTCACAAGTAACAACTGTGCTATCTTCTTTTAGGATTTTAACTTTTAATACTTAGCTTTTATAAAAGTCGTAATAGATGAGGTGATTTTTTTTAAAACAGATTCTTCAAACACAAAACTATATACGTAGTCTCTATTGTTCAATGTTGTCTTGAAAAATACAGATAAAAGACGTAGGCTGCAGGTCAAAAGAATATGTACTATATATGCCATGTCGGCTGGACTAGGTAGCTACTGTATGTCGGCAAAAACGTGATTAGAATATATTTGTTTGAACTATCAAGTAGTGGGTGTTAAAAGTATTGTTCCTCTCGCTCTAGTTAATTAATTTAATAACAAGTGTGTCAGGAGTTGACTGTTGTAGCTTTTGGTAGCAATTTGCAACAGAGGTCTCCCCCATCCGTAGTGGATGTGGGCGTGGCTTGTATTGGTGGGTTGACATTTTCAGGCGATCAGTGTCATTATCCACTGAGGAGGAATGTGCTAGCTAGAAGGTCAAGACCATCTAAATGCTAATACACCTTATACAGCTTCGGTCAATGCTCCACGTCCGTTACAGTATAATTTCAGTCAAAAACTTAAACTAAGAGTTAATTAAAGCAAACCTTATCTCTTTTCATATCTTGCAACACTAATTGGTTTGCTTGTCTTTCTTTTTTTTTTCCCCGTTTTCGCCCTTTGTTTGTGATCTCATTGAGTGGGGTTGCTACTTCTTTATTACTACAAGCTAGCAACGGCTTTTACCAGGAAATCGTTTAGTGTGTGTGTGTGTGCGTGCCACGTTGCCATCAGCTTCAATTGTATTGCTCCTAGCTGCAAGAGTCACTAGATTTGCTAGTTAACATAGTTGCTAGCCGTACGCCGGCGAAACAGAGCATGCATGTACATTTTGTGGTGATGCAAATCGCAAGCAAGGGATCGGATGCAGCTAGTGCTCTGCTCTGCAGTGGTAATTAGGAAATCAAGGAAAAACGGAGTTCAAAACTTAGGGCATGCATCAATCTGGATTGGAGTATGTCCCTGTTTAACTCCTCGCTCTCCCCTTTAACCAGACAAACCTCCGACCATGTTACCCTAATTTATATGTTTTTATTGAAAATTATAGAGATAATTATATTACTTCTATATTTATAATCTTTTAAATACTAAATTATTTTATCTCTTAGATAAATATCTTTATTATTGATGAACAAGTATGTGACTTTGTTTATGAAAATTTTTATTCATATTTTAATATTATTATAAATTATTCTTAATTTTATATCATTATTTGAAATAATTATAATTTATAGATCAGTACATGTATTGATTGATGATCATATTTCATAGATCATGGATATGTGAATAACAAATTAATAATGTGGATACATGTTAAAGAATATGGTGTTTGATTGACCCACTATGAGATATTGCAGGAATTGTTATATTACTAAGTGTCATCAGTTGGTCTCATACATAGTGTATGTGGGATTCTTAGATCTAAAATCGTCGTAGTTTCCTACATATATAATAGTTTACTTATTGGGTTGCCAAATACTAAGTCTAAGTCCGTAACTATGTGGCAATAAATGTAGCTTTTGGGTTTGTTATAGAACATACGGATAAATGTGAGTGATCAAGATAGAATTTGTTCCTCCTATATAACAGGAGAGATATCTATATATCTCTTGATGTAGTTGGATTAAAGAAGTGCATGATAATGCCGAATGTGACTGAGGAGTGAACTGCAGCTGAATAATCCACTACTAGAATGAGTGAATAATCGAGCTATTACAGGATGACACGTTTCTTGTCTTTAGTTCATGAGCCAAAGGGATTGATGCATGAATATTATATAGGTTCATCCGATATGATCTTTATGTATATTTGAGAGTCGCTATATCTTTCTAGGGACCGCTACCGACTTGTGGACTGAAAAGGAGTTTCTAGGTCACGATTGAATATACATGAATCTACAAGGTCACACACTTAATAGGATAGAACACATTTGTTTGGATTAGATTTGTTACTAATAGGTCAAGTGGACTTTGCATCTTGTTAAGAGAGGTGTGGGACCGAGGGAGGCATCTCTGTTCATACCCACCGAAACCCTATAAAGGCTCTGTCATGCGCGCTGGTGCTAACACACTGGTTCACGGCGTTCCTTTCTGGATGTGTGGATTTTGGTAGAGACGCTGCTATAACTACTGTACTGATCAGAATGATCGGTTTCTAAGGATCATTACGTTGGAAAATCAACTACTTCCGCTGCATTGACTCGCGCTACGTTGAACTAGGCTGTTTTAACTCTTTTTCTATTATATTGTGTTTCTAACGATAACGATGCATAATCTCTTACTCGTATGATTTTCTATTTTACGTGATAGAAATTTTAATTTACACTAGTGTAGCCTATCCGTATCCTACCGTGCCTGCTTCTTCTCGGGCGTCAGTTTCTGCGGCGTTCAGATTTGAAAAGGCGTGGACTTTGAATCCCGCATACAAGGAGCTAGCATCACAGGGCATGGGCGCGGCCTCAAAACCAGCGAAGAGGAGAGGCCGAGAGGATGGCGCGCACACTCAAGTGGGTTCGGGCACCAGGAATGGGCAAGACAACAGAAAGCTCCCAGAATGTCATCGACATGCTTTGACAAAGTAGAAGAGTGTCTAGTTCTGAAGCAATGCATGCTCAGGTCGATGGTCAAGGAACAACTGGCTACCCAAACGAAGGCACTGGCACTTTACTGGAAAATGAGATAAGCTGAGGACGAAGATAAGGCCAGCCCTGGAGCAACTTATCACCGAGGACGAAGATAAGCTGGCTCTATGGCAAATGAGAACCAACAGCGCCCCTGGACCAGACCGAGATCGAAGAGGATCGAAGTGCGGAGGCGGCGCACCTAGGAAGCCTGAATCAGGTCATGTTTGCAGATTTTTTTTTTCGAGGAAAAGGTACACACACATACGCTTCCCTTTTTTTTTTCCTTTTCGCCTTTGGATCTATCCATGCAATTCACCGGGATTAGCTAAGCTGAGAGAAGCAAAGCAAAATTCGCATTGTTCACACCATGGAATCGCCAACAGTTGCCATGATTTACTTGTACAGTCCTAAACACATTCCATGGTGAACAGAAAGGAAGAAAGACAAAGGACATTAATTAGGCTTCTGCTAGCTTTCTGTGAAGGAACGAAGCCAGAAGCATCCGACAATTGATGTCACCAGTTACGTAGGCAGATCGAGCGGTGGAGAACCCTCCACCGATCGACACGTGGCGCCGGTTGACGCATTCTGTCATTCTTGAATTGTTCCTGAGCTTCTTTCTTCTCTGATGAAGCTTCTTCTTCCTTTCTCAGCAGCAGTCATTTTACTTGACTTGATTAGTCTGACTTGACTTTGATTAGTACTGTAGTTCTTAGCAGCTTTGTTCTGTTGTTCTTGGCACAGTCTTGGTGAAATCTTTGTAGAATCAAGCAGTACCTAGCTAGGAAGAGAAGAGAAGTTGGAGAGGTTGGTTGAGAAGAGCAACTCAAGTTTTTATCTTGTTGCTAGGCAGCAAGCAGGAAGGAGGTGAAAGGAAGGAGAGGAGGCTGCTGCTGCTTGCACTACTAGGGTCGGACGAAACTGGAGTGTGTCTTCCTTCCCAGTTGCTTCTACAAGGACACGGGAAAAGGGTTGGAAAAAAACATAAAACAACGTCCAATGCAAGTCACCGATTAAATCAGACGACATTGGAAGGTCGAGGTCCAGGCGGAGAGACGTTGACGACGGCATCAACAGATTATATTATAGTCCTATTAAATGAACAGCATTTGGCTATGCAGCCACCAGGAGAGAATGGACGCCTGCTGCTTCTGTGAACAATCCAGTGAGAGAGAAAAAAATGCATGGAGAAAACGATTTGCTTGAAAACGGAAGGGGAAACCTTCCATTTGCTTGAAAACGTTTGTAGGAGTACTTTTCTCTGTAAAAATCTTTGGATGTTCTGCTCACCAATGCAGAGATTTCAGATATATCTTTTGCCATGAGTTCATGGTAAAACTAAAATTATTTACTGAATGTCATATGTGAGAAAGAAAGTGTTGGATGATGCCGACAGAGCGGATATGAATGATTGTTGACATTTTTCTCCTAACGAGATTTAAAATCTTCACTTAAATAACTATAAAAGTCATTGAGTTTAAATTACACCAATTAAACTTCACAATCCTTGACGCACCAAATGTATCAACTCACCTTTTCACGCTTTTTGTCTTCTATGAGCTTTCCACTTGAGCCATATAGTCTCACACATACTTACATGACCGCTCGGACTCCAGCCCCCCGCTTAATCTCGGTCCATTGTCGTCGACTGCTAACATTATCTAAGCCGATTGTACATTCAAAGACTAAACAATCATCTGGAGCACAAGTTTCATATACTTGATTCACGTTAGTCAAACTATGTATCATGCAACACAACATAACCAACCAATGGCACATATGCCATGCACGCGCTTATCTAAGTCAAAAACCATTTTCACTTCTCTCTGGCTACACCCATCGGTCTAACTGCACTTCCCATGGTAGTCAGATCACACCGGTTAGATCGCTATCCATTAGTCAGTTTGACCGCTTAAGTCCATCAGAAAACACCATATCTGGAATTTTGGTTAAACTCGATCTAATTTCAGCTCCAATTTTCAATTCCAGTGGCACCTAGTGTAAACTAATTCCTAAACAAGTCTACACAAGTGTTTGATATTTATTTTGCCAAAAGTCTATGGTTGGTTTGACCGCTTGCCTTATGGTAATCAGATCGCCAGCCGTCAGTCAGTCAGACTGTCTTCCCCATTGTGGTTAGACCATCGGGCTCACAACCTGATAAACAAGTAAAGGCCAGTCTGACCATCATCCCAGGTCTGGTCAAACTGGCTGAAACCTGATAGTACAATCTAAAATTTGAATTTTCTAAAATTTTTATAAAATTAAAATTCAACTCAACCAAAATAACAATTGTTCGTTACAAATATATTTTAGACCTTCGTATGGTCTCTCCGAAAGGGAAATGCGTACCTCTAATTCACCTCATCAGTTCCATAGTGTTGCCACAAAATTTGTGTGGCAACACATAGCAAGCAGGTTAAAGTAAAATATAAAAAGAGATTTACTGCACCGTATAAGACATAAGCATAAGACTGTAAAAATTGCAAATTTTGAGTACACCAAATCTACAAATTATTTCACCGAAGAACTATGTACATAAATTCATCGCAGATCAATTCACCTGTACCGAATCCACATCATTCATCTCAATTCACCCGCAAATTCACCCCAAGAATGGGGCTAGTTAGAGCTGGAGATCTCCAATTAATTCACCCACAACACATCTGAATCAATTCATCTGCAACTGACGAAGAGAAACAACGGTGGAGTACAAGGACAGAGGGGCACCAGCAAACAAGGAAGAGCAGCGGCATAGACAGCCCCACAGATGGGCAAGCAGATTGGGGAAAGCAAGAGCCTTTTAGGGCCCGCTCAGTATGGCTTCACAATAGGCGGCAGCATTCGACATCTACTTCTTGTTACTGTAGCAGATTTGTCTTTTTCCTTTTTTTGTGTTTTGTTTTTTCCGTATTCTTTTGTATTACCTTTGATATGTTAACATGTCGTTTTTATTTTTATTTTTCAAAAATTTAATTATGCCTAATAAACTAACTCAGTTACAGTAAAAAAATCAGTCAGCTACAGTAAAATTTCGGCTTAAAGTCATAAGTCATCACTAGTCCGAACGCTCCCTTAGTACGGTGCCAACATTGCTACGCGAAATAATAATGCAGAGGCTGGAACAGCAAACCAACAGAAATCCCACAAGCGCGTACACATACACAGAAATGGTGAGCAGAGCAGCACACTCATACAAAAAAAACTAGGATCAAGATTTATTATTATATGACATGATGTAGTACTGATCATGAAGATTAATATACACAGTGGGGAGGAATAGAGATGGATATACATGATCCAATCCGAGTAGCACTACAGGAGTAACCGAGTAACCAACCAACAACACCTCGGTTGCAGCAAACAAGGTAATAATTCCTCAGTAACCGAGTTCAACTCCTCTGTCTAAGGTACTAATAGAGCTGAACAGAACAGCAGCTGGGAACCTACTGTTATCCCTACATCCAGACAAAGCTGAGCTCTCCGCACCCTGTACAGGCACCGGTGCCAAAGCTCCCCCCTCTCCTCTTCTCTCTCCATGCCTCTACCACTACTGTAATTAGTTATCTACATAGTAAAAACGTGGAAAAGGTAAAAGAGAGAGGACGAACAAACTAACATCCAATCAAGAGAGGAAGGATGTGTTCTTTTTTACTATAGTTGATAGTTTTTTATTTTAATACAAATATTTATGCGTAAATGAATTAAATATCGATAAGTTATTTTGAAAAAGCTGTTCTAATAAATTATTTTAAAATAATAATAAAGAAACCATTACAAAAAAAATTATAAACCATAAACAAAAAAAAAGCACAGCACCGAACCTAGTAACTGACAGTAACCGCTACTAGATAGTAACTGACAGCAACCGCTACTTGATAGTAACTGGCAGCAACCGCTACTAACTGTAACTGCGTGTGCATGGGGGTAGGCTCCGGGGACCACCTACGTGTGCCTAAGGCTCCCTCTGGTAAAGCCTTTCCCTCCAAATTTTGTGTTTTGTCTCTCTTCTTCTCCTCGTCTGCTCTGCTCTGCCTCGGCCTCCAAGAAGCTCGGAGATGGAGAGAGAGAAGTAATAATGGAGGTGTAAAGAACCAAGGAATCAAGAAACCATGGTGTGTTGGTGGTTAGGCCTGGACGTCGAGCTCGGCGGCGCCGATGAAGGTGCCGTGGAAGCCGTAGGGGACGCGGGACGGCAGCTGCACGGTGGCCTCGAGCCGCATGTCGGCGGCGTTGACGACGAGGAGCTCGGAGGTGCCGGTGCGCTCGTCATGGACGAAGGAGAGGATGTAGCCGTCGTCCTCGCCGCGGGCGTGCGCGCCGTCCATGGGCACGAAGCAGGGCTCGCCGCCGAAGCGGCCCTCGCCGTAGTCGAACTTGGTGAGCTCTCCGGTGGCAAGGTCCACCTTGGCGAAGCCGGACACCTTGGGCCACGGCTCGGCGACGGCGAGGTAGGTGTACCGCGTCTTGCGCCCGAGCATGTTACGGTTCACCATGCCCACCTCGAGGTTCACCTGGCTCGACGGCGGCAGCACGGCGCGCCGCGTCGACTCGCCGGTGCGCGTGTTGAGGCGGATTTCGGTGAGCACGCTCTCGAGGCGGTCGTCTGACTCGTTGAACATGGAGTCGGCGGGGGTCATGCACGAGCCGACCACCACCACCTCGCCGGACTCCGGCTCCTCCCAAGCGTTCCAGAGGTGGAAGCAGAAGCAGTCCGGCACGTCCACCCACACCATCTCCGACGAGTCCCTGGCGTACTTGGGCAGCACGCCGAAGCGGGAGGTCTTCTCCTTGTCGAGCACCACCGGCGAGCCGCCGCGGAACATCTCGGCGAGCTTGAACACCACCTGGTGATCCGGCACGACGACGAAGTTCTCGGTGATGGCGAAGTCGTGGATCATGGTGGGCTGGTCGAGCTCGATCTCGACGTCGGGGGACTTGGTGGCGTCGGCATCGAAGTAGAAGTACTTGAGGTACGGCTTCTTGATCACGTCGTAGCTTAGAGCGAAGAGCTCGCCGGAGACGGGATCGAGCTTCGGGTGCGCAATCATGGCGCAGTCGAGGTGACCGTCGAAGTCGTAGCGGCCGACGGTCTCGAGGTCTCCCGCGGCGGTGACGCGGACCGTGTACGGGAGGTCGTCCTCGGACATGGCGAGGAGGCGGCCGTTGAAGTAGACGAGGCCGGCGTTGGCGACGCCGGTGCCGTGCGACGGATCGACGAGGCCGCAGAGCCCGCGCGCGAAGAACAGGGCAAGCCTGGCGATCCCGGAGTGGCCGTGGAGCTCGCCGATGGCCTTGGGGAAGACGGGGCGGCCTAGCGCGCGCTCCTGCCTGAGGCGCGCGGTCTCGGTGAAGCGGCAGGCGTAGGACTCGGCAGCGCCGTTGCGGATGCGGACGGCGTGCACCATACCGTCGCCGTCGAACAGGTGGTGGCCGGCCGTGGGCTCAAAGTGCGGGTTGGCGCCGTTGCGCGCGTACACGCCGTTGATGAAGGGCGGGATGCGGCCGGACACGGGCAGCGCGCGCACCGGCGGCTGCTCCCCGACGGGCGCGAAGTTCCCGGCGATCTGGACGGCCGGGTCGGCCGTCCTCGGGAGCGCGTGCGGCTTCTCAAGAACATTGGTGATAAACCCCTGCTCGAACGCGTCCAGCAACACGCCCGCCGCGCGCTGCAGGAAGTTGAGGCTCTTGCTCTGATCCTCCCCGTCCTTCCCCGGCGTGGCAATGGCCGGTGCCTCGGGGCCGGGGATCACGGTGGGCGCCGGCGGGCGGACGGTGGTGGTGGGCGCGCTCAGAACGGAGTTGGCTGCGGCCGCGGAGCGGTTCGAGAACCTGATCGAATTGGCCGTGGCCCTCGCCGAGATGCCTCGGCGGGAGTGGCGTATACAAGAAGCGGCAGAAGGGGACTGCGCGGACATGGTCGGCATCGCGCGAGATCAGGGATCAGACGATCACCGCTACTTGCAAGGGGCGCGAACGGAAGCAATGGAGCTGGGAATTTTCGCGTTGGTGTCGGGGAAGAGAGTGGGTGACGAGGGGAGGAGGTGGGTGACGAGGAGAGGAGGAGGGGGAGGGTGTATATAGAGTTCGGGGGGAGGGGAGGGGGAGACGAGGCCCCGGCGATCGATTATTGGTGGAGGCGGAGAGCATTCGTTCTGGTGAGGAGTGCAGGTGGCGGAAGCCCACGTGGTGGATTCGGGGGAGGTGAGTTCCTTTAGGGTCGCACTCTTTGAGTCAGCAACAGAAACGGAGGAAACGAAATTGGCGAACTGCAGCAGCAGCAGCAGCAGCAAGCAGCCGAGCTTATAAGCCGTGTGCTTCTACGCCTGTAGCAGCAAGCAGGTCGTGTGTATGTTCGTCCGGCCAAACTCCCATGCTTTTACACCCCATCAAAATTCAAAAAAATGTTGCATTCTGGTTCGACATCGATCTACGTACATCAAAAGATTTTGTAGATGCCCACTTATATCCCATGGCTGTTCTTTAAGCAAAAATCAATATGCTCCATCTCCTCTAAAACGCACCCGATGCATCATCTCCGTTGTGTAGCGTTGGCTAGTTTTGGTAAGCAGTAGTCATCACTGTCCTAAATTTAATAACCCCGGCTTAGACCTTTGCTTGGTCCTGTGGGGATCAGCAGGCAGTCAGGCCTCTTAACAAATGTGATTAAACTATTGAACCTGAACGATGACGTGGACTGCCACCTAAGTTACTTCACCTGGGGGAGCAAGGGGGCACGTGTCTCACGCCGATTACTTTTTTTCTCAAGGGGGGGCACGTTCTTGCTCAGCTAGATTGCTCTCGAAGATCCAAACCGAAAAGAAATAGTGAGTGCCTGACACAAGTGAAGATTAGGCCATCATGGGCTAATTAACAGTTTCTTTTTCGAGCAATGGTAGATATATTTTATTAATTATTAACCAGGGCATGCATGAGCTAGATTAGGTGTAAAACAGTATCAGGAGCTAGCTTGTGCTAACCAAACCAAACGACACAATGCTCAAATCTTGTAGAATTACGCAAGGCAATCGTTCTGGACAATTGGAATTCACTTAGGTATTGCTCCTCATGGCTTAAAAGCCATGTCTGTTGGGTTCTGCTACAGCGGTTGTTAGCTTTTTCTGAATCAAAAAATAAAAAAATAAAAAAAAACACCGCTATATCTTTTTAGACAATGCAAAGAAACAAAAAGGAAAAATAAAAAGACCAAAAAAACAAAAAAAATAGAAATTAAGGAGCTGACGTTTTCCAAGTGGCTTTGGCTAGCCAGAAGCTGAAGCCATTTAAAACCAGGCCTAATTAGACCCACGTGGCAATAGAAATTTTTTTGAAATAATTGACTGTTTTATTAATATTATAAAAATACATAGTTAATTTTTTTATAAAATAATACTTTGTCGTAAATTCATTTCACAACAGAGTTTTTATCATCGAATAAAATGGCGATAGAGCTTGTATCGCCTAATGAATTGGTGATAGACCGAGGAAGCACCTTCTGTCGCTATTTCAAATGATGATAGGTTCTATCGTCAAATGAATTGGCAATTGAACGACGGAGGCCAAATCTATCGGGCTAATTGCTTTGTCACTAGCTGTCAGTCAATTGATGATGTGGACTGAATAAATTGATGACAAGGCTTCTATAGGCCAATTAAGCTGTCGCTAAATGGACCAGCCACATATCCTATTACCAAATGAATTGGCTACAAGAGCTACCACGTTAGCTTGTCGCCGACTCATTAGGCGACAGAATCCTATCGCCAATTCATTTGGCGACAAGTGGTTATTTCTGTAAATTATTTTTTTACTATTTAACTTCGTAATATTAATAAATCAATGTATTATTTTAAAAAAAACTCCGTGTCAGTAACCAGAAGCTATGTAGATACGGGAACAGATAATAGCTAACCAGTTCGATGGAGACGGCACAGAAAATACGCGGACTAGTGGGTGCCTTTGAACGAGCTGAGCCTTTTGGTCGGCGCCACTTTTCTGCTCAATCGAGCACGGGACCTCTCCGACCCCGGCCTAACGAGTCATTTTCCGCAAAGCCAGTGCCTGGGACAACAACAAATAATACCCTTAATTAAGTGAGCACATCATCATCATCATCATTATCATCATCATATACTGATAACGAGAGCTAAAAACCGTACATCAGATGAACCTAATTCGTATTCGATTCGTTCCCATCTCTAATCACTGTAACTAGATACTGCTTTTACTAGCAGTATACTACTCGATCGAAAGTTACTTTACTCCTCTCGCCTAGACACGCAGAGACTAATTAATTAAAGAGTATTTTTTTATTTAACTTGGTTGGCTAAGCAAGGTACGTAATTGGAGATCTGTGTAACTACTTATTGCCTGGCTGGCTAGTGAGATGGTGCCACGGCGCCTGCCGGCGGCGCCAGCAGCCGATTTCTAGCTTGATTTTTAAATGAGTCAAGTTGAGTCATGACTCGATTTGATACGAACTCGACTGAGTCTGACACAAACCGGCTCGACTCGGCTTGTTTTCATCATTACCTATAGCGGCAGCAAATCAGATGCTTGTGTGGCTGCGTAGGACGCAAATTCACGTCGCCTATAATATAAATTTTCTCTCCGTGTCCGGGTACGTGTCGTCCTATTTCTAAATTTTGTTGCCAAATACACATGTCATTCTACGTACGATTCTCAATACCGAGGAGATGTCACCATCATTTGCACACACACACACGCTACAACCGTTTAGCTCCGTAAACGTGCGTATAAACGTATTTAGTCAAAATTAACGTCATGACAGATACAAAACATGTCTTGACCACCAGAGTTTAAATATCGGTGCCTCTCTTTACGCGTACGTGAGTGTCTCGGTATTAGCTTTGTAAAGTTACGGATTTACCCTCGGTTTTCGTATTTTTAGGTCTGTGCTACGTGGACACGTGTGTCTTCGGGAAAAAAAAACCCATGGCCGTGACAAAACACGAGGAAGATGGTGCGTAAAAAAAAATACTAAGCAAGAAACAAGATCGTATGCTGCTACCACTATCGCTTGATGGGCCCGGAACGGGGTGGTTGGGTGGTGCTCTCCGGAACCCGTTCCACGTGGCGAGCCTCTACCGTGGTTGGTTTGGTCATACTCAAAGGTGCCCCGTCTCTTTGGTCCCAGGTTTGCATCCTAGCTGCTGCTCACGCCGCCTGCGCCTTTTTCGTGGTCATTTGCCGAGCTTTCGCTGGACTAAAAAAGCTAATATGAATAACTGATTTTTTTTAACGGTTTCTCTATTTCTTTTGTTACCGTATCACTTTTAGAATAGGGTAGGAGTCACGTGTTCATCATACACCCTACTCCACTTATGCCTATTATGCACACACATATTTTCACTTTCTCCACTGTTTATGTTCTCTTTCTTAAAATTAATTTTTTTAATTACTATTATTTATTTTTAACAAAAAAAAATATAAATTACAACTAAAACTATTAGCAAAAGGTAAAAATGAACGTCCTAATGCTTTCATTTTCTAAGCATACTACTCCAGCTTGCTAGTACATATATAGTTCCTGCATTACATTGGAAGTACTCCATATATGTTAATATTGTTTTCACTGGGCATGCATCTGGGGACAGGTAAGACCCACTATTTGCACTTGTGGGCTATTGTGAAATCATCTTTTGGTGCGTACAATGGCCCCAGGGTAATACGTGGATTCTTTTAGACTATAATTTATAACTTTTAAATTTTAATTATTTATAAGAGATAATATAAAAAAAGACAGTTGTATATAATTTTAGTCTGTATAGCTAAAATCAATACAGTGTCTAGTATAATCAATTTGTAGACTCCGTCTTAATAAGACACACTATTTAAAAATTAGTTACTATAATAAAAACCAAAAAACATAAGCATAAAACTCAAAATAACCAAGCCAAGCCCGGCACCGATCACTTGGAGTGACAGGTGCAACCTAACGCTAGTTAGAACCAGATATTCCATGTTGATTCGGCCAAATCAAAATCGAGCATCTTTGTGTAAAATTGCTATTGTAATTTTTTTGTAAAACCTGGTATGTATATGTGCTCTAAAACATGCACAAATGTAAAGTATAAATGGTGTGGGTCGTTGTTTCAGAAATTTAAATGTGAAGGACGTGTCTTTCAGTAAGCTCTTGATCACTCAGACTCGATCCCTGGCAGGAGGAAATGAAAACATCCTAAAGGAAGTTCGAGCTAGGAAGTAGGAATTGAATTTGTTACTATGCATTTGCTTTGAATTTACTGAAGCATTTGCTTCTCTCCTCAAAAGGTTACTAACGTCAAAATATTTAATTTCATTAGTTGTCTATATGAGCATCCAATGCTCCACTATGGGCAATCACTTTAGTCATTCACACAGGAGAGAGATGTCTCTTTTTTTTCAGTTTTTAAAAACTACTTTTCGATTTTCTATAATAACTAGTTTTCAAACGAAGTATCTTTTAAAATAAGATCTATAAATTGATTGTAATATAT
Organism: Melocanna baccifera; assembly: GCA_036346265.1. Taxonomy (NCBI): domain Eukaryota; kingdom Viridiplantae; phylum Streptophyta; class Magnoliopsida; order Poales; family Poaceae; genus Melocanna; species Melocanna baccifera. Next base: position 19,442,427 of record CM070710.1, read on the forward strand.
ACTATAATAACTATATTTATATTGGCCAAAGGCACATACAAGTTTCTGTTACTCTATACTTTCTCGTACAAATAGCCTAAAGACCATAAACTGCAGCTAAAATCATAAACTGAAGAAAAAAACAACCCTGATAGCTTCATCAAGCCATGATAGCTTTAATTAATTGATGTGGATCTGGCCTAGAGCGATTCCTTTCCCAGTAGCTTATCTTAATAATTATTATTTAATAGACTATAAACCGTAACCTAAAAGAATGGACTTGCATAAAGCAGGTAGCTTCTTGTACAGCCTATCCTTAAAGCTAATAGTAATTATTATGCATTGGAGTGCGATGTTTTGGGTGGCAGCTTCAGGGGGCGCTCGTTTTAACGATGGCTTTTGGCTTTTGGCTGAAATTTCACTGTAGCTGGCGTTTTTTTTTACTGTAGCTGATTTGGCTTTTTGGACATAATTAAATTTAAAAAAAAAATATAAAAATACAAAAAATACAAAAAAACCTAAAATATCTAAAACAATTCAGAAAAAGACGAAATACTGAATAGTGAAAAAAGCATAAGTTAGAAGCTGAAGCTGAAAAAAAGCCGAAACGAGCGGGTTAGCTGATGCAACACATCTCTTACCGAAGCTACCACACTTATGTTATTATACTTAGGAAAAAAAGTTAGTACCACCGGAAATTGTTGGGCACCCTTCCCTGGGAAGAATCAGTGGTTGCCGAGTACCCAAATGATCTACCGGCCACCACCAAATATATCAACATTTACCTTTCAAGAACAAACATAATAATAGCAAGAGGAGTACGTGGAATTGAAGCGGTTGACATTTTCTTTTGAAGGCAAAGCAATTGACATTTCGACAAGTCAAAAGGCCCCACAAGAAAACCATCTTCATTGTGATGGTGAATCTTGGCGCCAACTGATTGGATGGCAAAGTTTTGCAGCAATCCCATCCTGTGTATGATTGTGTGTCAACCAACGGGCACCGAACATTTGCTCTAGACGAAATTATAAGGAAAAAATAATGCTAGCCAACTTTTGTAGTTGAAATGTTTTTGCAAATTGTTAAAGGCACTCCAAAATTAAAGAAGCTAGCTCTAGGCACTCATCCTTGGAACTTTTTGTTGGGCTATATAATTAATCAAATAAAGTTGCAAATTAGCCCCGCTCATTTCAGTTTAGTTGGGCTATTCTTAAATTTCATCTTTCTTCTAAATTTTTAGATTTTTTGAGCTCCCCCCCCCCCAGTTTTTATGTTTCATCATCCTTTTTCTTTCCATGTGGGTGCAGGTGATCCAGTGGTTTTTTTTTCTATTTTAAAATTTTAAATTTAATTATACTAAATAAGCTACTATTAGTCATAGTATAAAATAAACTAAATATAATATAGATTTAGCCATAAATTAATTTAATAAGCCGAAATAAGCGCGCCAAAAGCGATCGAATTTAGCGGTGTGGCAAGAGCACCTGCCTCATGAACACCCGTAGCTAGGTACGTGGCTGTGCTTGACTTGAGCACCTGTCACGCAGCAACTTACGGAGAGAAATTTCTCCTCCTTTAAAGCAAAACAAACACGTGCATATATGTATGATGTCTCTGTAAAAAAAAAAAGCTTGAGCTTAACTCATTTTAAATTCGATTTAAGTTTCATTTTAACTCTAAATGAGTTGAGTTTGTGTTTGATTTTGAACTCACGAGTTTCAACAAGCTAAGTTCAAATAACTTATTAGGGTTCGATTCGAGTTTGAATATTGATACATGTTAACTCTTGTCGAGTTTACTCGAGCTGAATTCGTGTTTTTTTATTAAATATTAGTGTATGTTGAATTGCTTTGATTATTATGGAGCTTGAACATTTTTATTGCTAAATATTAGTGTATGTTGAATTGTTTTAACTATTTTTGAGTTTATTTGAGTTGAGTTCGAGTCTAGAGTTATGCTTAAATTCTAACTTAAACTTACTCGAGTACGACTTGAATTTCTATCAAACTCGACTTTAAAAGAATAGGTTTGCCCGAGCACGACTCGTTTACCGCCGTCACTCCATGCCCGGTACGTAATGGTTTCACTTTCACATCGTCTTAATTACATGTGCCCAAAATCTTTTTCCAGCACTAAAATTAATTGGTTGCAAAATACTGTTAGCTCCGGGAGGCTTTGACACGTTCATACTGATATTTGCCTTCCAAAATCTTTACGAGCATGCATATACGTACGTCCATACGTGGCTCGTGCATGGCTTCATCCACAGGTGCAATTTGCCTAATCCAAAATCCAAGTTACGAAATTCACCTAATGCAATTTACGACCATACGTTTTAACCATTACATCAAATCAGAGCAGATATGTGCATATCTCAAAGCCAAGTTACAAAACTAGAACAAAAATTGATCCAGGTTTAACAAAAAAAAAAAAACCCAGGCAACGTATAAATGCCCTGCAAGAGGTCAATTCTTAAACTACACTCGGTTATTATTCGATTTCTAATGCGCGGGTCGTCAACGAGATGTCACATTGCAAGCGTCTTCCCTGGCGCGACAGTTTGCACGGGGCTCGAGGTGTGGCACGCAATTAATTAGCGCTAATCGAGCTGGTTAATTTTAACCACCACCAGACGGAGAGCACACCACCACCCCAGAAATTAACCGTGTGCGCGCGCGCACGGCGCGGCCAACCGGACGGCGCCGGCCGGCCGGATCGACCTCGGCGGTCGGCGAATCCAAATCTTGGACGCGGTTAGGCCGGTCGATCGCATGGCCGCCCCGGGAGGGATCGATCGGTCAAGAGAACGAAGCCCTAGCTCTTGCTTACAGCTTGGCCACCATGCCGTGATTAATTAACCTAACCAACACGCATAGTTTAATAACAGGCAATTAATCGGTAGTGCGGGCATGTATGTACCAGATGATTCAGGTATACGATCTATGTGAGTTCTGTATACTCTCCCCCCGTTTCTAGTATAGTTAGGTTATTTAAGTACATGATTGAATAATCCCTTAAAAATTATTTTAATACTTAATTAAAGCTCCAAGATCTCGTGGTTGTAGGTTTTTCAAAGCTATTCTCCAACTACCTTGGTAGAAGGATTATTGTGCACTTTACCCGACCAGTAGACTATTCAGAGATTTCGTGAACTGGTACGATGACCCGCTTCTAGGGAATCCCTCCCTTGCGATGGCTAAAACACGTGCTTTATTTATTCCAAATAGCACAACGTTTCGGCAGGCCTTCAAGCAGTTCGTTGGTCAGATAGGTTTCGATCAGCAAATCTTGAGAAAATTGATGGAAAGCAGAATCCATTAGAATTTCTGTAAATTTATACCACTACCATCGGAGCTGCAAGAGGTGATGATAATACGATGGCAAACTACTTGCCCACAGTTCTTGAGGGATCTACCCGGTCTTGGTTGCTTAACCAACCGATCGAATCAATCTACACCTATGAGCAGCTTTGTGACCTGCTAATCGCAAATTTCCAAGGGACGAACGACCGCCTCGGAAAAGAAGACAATCTCCACCGAATCCAACAAGAACCCAATGGATTGATGAACTAGGATGACAAAGCCTCTAGCGACACATCATGCGAAGTCCTCAGACACCATGACGCGCACTGCTTGATGTCATGAGATGCACACAATCGGCAAGACAGTAATGGACCGAGGAAGCTGAATTTTGTCATGCGCGACTAGAGATTGTGAGACGTGCCAAGGAAGGAATTTCCACACAGATTAAAACCTCGGAACAACAATACAAAAGACACCACCACCAACAAATTTCTTTTGTTTTGAAAGAGATCTAAACTTTATTTCTGAATCATGATGGCTACAAAGTGCCCTCCTGACACGTCTAAACCATAGCACAAAATTAGTATCTCAAGGCCACAGGGTTAGCCTCCAACCCCATCTCTATTTATAGTTTAGAGCCTAAAATCTGGGTTTATCCTAAGCCCGCAAGTTCTAATCTAATTCCAATAATAAGGAACCCAAAACCCTTTCTAACACATGTTTTCTAAAGTTTCTACTTTTCCAACTCGTCACGTATCGAAGCCTCTAGGACCACATCTCCTGTATCTTCTCTACGCATCATCTACCTTTGATCTCCACGTGCCCAAGCATGAGCCCAACCATCTCGTGACATCCTTGACCGTCTAAACATCAGATCTTTCCATCCTATTCCTGATCCACCTCATCATCGACCACGATCGTCTCCATGCTTAATCTGCACATGCAAAGATCAAAGAATATTTTCTCAGTATAAATTCTCTCCAACTTAACCAACACCGGTCTATACATACATAACACACCTTATATAATAACACTAAGTAATGTTATCAATTATTCATCCTCACAAATATTCTAAACCTAACCTAACATGTACGCACTGTGATGTCAGAGCACACGCAATGCAAGAAATTGACCTGCCATTAAGTACAACAATGTGTGGAATTAATCGTGAGTACTAGCCTGTGTCGACGTCCGTGTGAAACCAATTAGTCCATGGCTTTAGCATTTTAATAGCTCTCATAGTCTCATGACCACTCCTTTAATTTCACATTCTCTCCGGCCGGTCGGTCGCCAGCATCATGGTATAGACTATTGGATCGATCGAGCATCTAATTTCACGTAAGTATACTCCATTGGATCGAGTATCTAATTAGTCAGCCTTGCTGTTTAATTAGTCGTCCGGCTTGTGTAAAAGTTTGAAACGAATCTCAGTGTGACGTACACGAGAGTACCGGCGCGTTTGAAATGACTAAAGTTTCTGTTTTTTTTACTGGAACTTTTGATTTTAAAATAATAGCAGATAGAAGTAAAAGGTGTTGAAAGTGTAAGGTATTTGATTCGATTATAGATTTTGGCTAAACTAATTTGGCAAATGTCTAAATTACTCCTAAGATAAATGATAGCTTATTTAATGCTGATAATTACACTAGTAAATCATTACGACAATCATCACATCAAAGAAATCGCAACATGTATTTCATGTTGAAGAAAATGCAAGAAAAAATTATCACAATTTTATTTTGTTGTATTTTTGATTTTTCATCTTCAAGAATATGCAACAATTTGCATGAAGAAAAAAGGCAATTACAACAAATGTTGCTGCCATTGCCGCTGGTGTGTGCTCTCCACAGCCTCCTAGGTTGCTGAGATGATGAATCCAGTGTTGCCTTTGCTAGATTCGGTGTAAAGGCCATCGGATCTAGTGCAAGAGGCCGACTCAAAGGAGGACGATGATAGGAGGGGACACCTAGACCGTGACGGAGGAGCTTGCAGTGCCATTGGGGCAGAGGTGGAGCTCGTGGTGACGGTGAAGTGCATGACGGTGCCGTCGAGTAGCGGCCGAGCCTGTAGCGTGGCGGTTTCTTGAAAGCCGCTTCGAAAAGTTGAGTATTTGATTTGATTTTTGGTTTTGAATATCAGGAGCTGAACTCGTTTCAAACAGCCATATATGTATGTATGTGTGTGTGTGTATATATATATATATATATATATATATATATATATATATATATATATATATATATATATATATATGTATAACTACTCGCTACAATTAATATCTGGTCGTTGCTTAGGTCATTTTGTAGTCCAAAGTAGGTGCATAATGATATAACGAAGGATCAAATCGTGTCCAAAGTAGTCTTCACCTAAAGTCAAGGAAGCTTGGTAGCGGCAAATTCTCACTTGGTCCACATTAAAAAACGGAAAAGAAAATGATAGTGGTAAAGCTAAGCGCGTATTAGCTGCCGGTAACCTTGCCACGCACGCAAGAAAGAGATATGCGCGCGCAGCTTCCGAAATGATGGAAGCGACTACGCTCTAAGCATCGCGTTAATGCGCTTCGATTACGTGCGCTCTAAGCAAGCATGTGTTAGGTTGGTCTGAAGCGTTGACTGCTGATTCAACGAACTATAATGTTGTTGGAAGTGTCATTGCGCGCGGTTTTCTTTCTTCTTCTTTTTTTGAGGAAAGTCATCGTACGTACGTAGTTAGTCAAAAAGTCATATATTCTATCGTCGAGCATTGTGGTGACTCGCTCATCACTTGTGATGAGCGAGAATTCAGTCAGTCACTAATTGGTAGGACTGAAAAATGATAACGAATAATTTATTTTATTCGATATTTATATATAAAAAAATATGAATATTCGAGCAAAATGCTTTTCGAAGCAGTTTTTCTACTCCTTACTTTTGTCTTGTTTCAGGAATAAAGTGGGGGATATGGGTGCGTGCATATATATATATTTAGCTAAAAACCCTCAGCTGCAGTAAATATGAACACCCCCTTAAATCTTACCAAATAAACAAGAGGAACGTGACATTTTGAGATCATACTGGAAGAGATAGAGTGTTTTGACAGGTTCAAGTTTTCTCTGGAGAGAATAATAACTACTTTCTATATTCTTGTATTGCTAGAGATGAAAATAAGATTGTAGGATAGAGAATTATGGTTCTACGATAAAAACCACCTGTGCCACTCATGGATGACGAGTGACACGACTGGCCCTCCGCGCCCTAAAGCTGCAGGGAGAGAGGGATCATTGGGAGTTGGATGAACGCTATGTTTCAATTTTGTGGGCCACGGGCTTGTTGCCCTTTGCAAGGCTGATCTCCATCGGACGTCAGTTCACCATTGATGACAGCCTGCTCGTGGCACCGGTGGATAGGGGGAGGCCTGATATGCGCATATTCCACTTTCGGTGGGATGAGATGACGATCACTCTGCAGGACGTCTCGTTTTTAACCGGTCTCCCTCTCCGGGGTGACGTACTTGTTCCAACCCCTGCACCGGCGGACTAGAAGGAGAGGTTGGTGAATTGGTTCAGCCTGGCTATCCTGGAGGGTACTCGTGGCATCCCTCGCACTTGGCTGAAGAATTTCAGTGTGTGCCCGCAGGATGTATCGCTCTAGGTTGTCAGGATGTACCTTGTCCCGTACCTTATTCAGGTCTTTGGTTGGAGCATGTTTTCAGGCACACACGACGATATTTGCAACTCTGAGTTCATCCGTCTTGCTGAGTCTTTGGTTGACATGTAGTATGGGGCGATACCTCAGTATAGCTGGGGATCAGCCATGAGAGAGAGATAGGAGTGCATGTGTGTTCTCATGTTTACACCAGCTGGCAAATGCTACGTGGATCTTTACAGTTACACAGGGAGAAAGCACAAAAGGTACTAGCTTTGGTTTCGCTAGTGATTGCCATCGATGCCATGGCCACCACTAATGCGTGGAGCCGTTGCGGTCGCTGCCATGGTCAACACCGCTGCTGTCGTTGTTATGATCGACGTCGCCACCGATGCCAGGACCACCTATCGAGGGACACCACCATGGTCGGAGCCCCCGTCACCGTCACAAATGGTTGCTGATGCTCTGAGCCCTTGGCGTCGCTGCCATAGCCGTCGATGCTCGAAGCCACCGCTATCGGCGCCATGGGCGTTGCTCCCAAGGCCATCGCCGCTAGATCCACTAGACTCAAGCTTCCGTCACTCCTGGTGCCACCTTGATCTACCGATCCGGTCGGTCACTCGCCGCTTATGACATCACTGTGTGCCGCCACCTCAATCCGGGATGGGAAGCGAGGAAAGAGGGGGTGAGGGAATGACCGAATGACGGAGACAATTGGGTTTCTGTTTTTTATTTTTGTGTGGGTTCCACCAGCGGACACTACATATTGTGGCATTTTCCATTAGTTAGACCCGTCTCACGTGCGTCACTTGGGACCTTAAAGAAGATCATACACTGTGATGCCCTCGTACTACTTAGCTAGCTGCTAGCTAGGCCCCTGTTGATGTGGACGTGCACGTCTATATGTACGTACGAAAGCTAGCAGCCGGTATAAAAGTAGCTAGAGCGAGCGAGCTAGACTGGTACACGCACGCACGGGAGGTCGCCACGTGTGGGCATTATCCATGGGCGCTCTTTTGGCTCGATCGAGTCAGGCCAACATGCGCACGCACGCATGTGCATGCACGGGGCACCAATCATCGATGGATCGATACATGGATGGATGGATGTGAATCCCATCACTCGTGACGGTCGATTCCATTTGGACGACCAACGATCCATCCAGAGGAGACAGGGGTCTGGTATGCTTTGACAAATTCATACTGCATCTTCGTATATTTTAAAAATTTTATTGCCATTGGTATTATCTAGTTCATCTCATCAAGTATAATCATACTGTATAGTTTACATATTATCTCGGTCGGCATGCCATCGGATATGCGTGACATGTTATTCATATACATAGCTAGGCCACATAGGTAGGATATGCGTGACATGTTATTCATATACATAGCTAGGCCACATAGGTAGGATATGCGTGACATGTTATTCATATGCATAGCTAGGCCACATAGGTAGGATATATGATGTGATGCACGAAGGGTAGTAGCAAAGGTTGATGGATTAGTTGGTTCAGTCTGTGCTACGAGTCCAAAAGCTACTCCACGCCGGGCGAGAGCTGCTCGCGCACCAATAATTTGATGCAAGGGGCGCACCAATTATGTGCCATTGTGGGGGCTCGGGTCTTCAGAGTGCTGACCGTCAATTGGATCAGAAACTGAGGCTTGGAATCACATACTGGCTATGTTCTTTTTTTTTTCCTGACTTTTTGCCGTCAAACTTTCCGTCCACAGGCATGGAACTATATGAATTAACCAAACGAAAGTTATATCGGTAAATCTGCTGTTAAAAATACTTTATAATGTTATAATTTATTTGTATATCTTGTGTAAAGTTATATAAAAAATAATGGTGAAAATCGTATCTCGAAAACCATAAAAAAAAATACCAAGTCAAAAACGGAGGGAACACATCTTAAAGAAAAATGCACGAACATCATTTGTCTCTTTTTTTTTCATGTCTCCTTAACTCTGAAGCACGCGATTGCACATTGCGAAGTTGCAACTCTTTTTTTTTTTATGGAAGCAAAGTTGGAAACGAACCAGAAATTTAGATGGGCCAGGCCGGGAAGATACATACGAATGGGCCTCATTGTCCATCACGAAAGACTGAGCCCATTATCGCTCGATTTTCAGGAGGCGAGCCGGAGGCCGAGGGTCACGTTCGCCATGGACGGAGGTGGCCTGCGCATGGACAGTTACTTCTCCGGGAGGCGCGGCCCCCGGCCCCCCCAAGATCCGCACGCGGTCGGTGCGCATGGCGGCCGCCGGCATGATCAACCGGTCGGAGCGGCTCGAGAGGACCGGCCGCGTCTTCCAGGAGGACCGTCCCAGAAGATATTCGATCCGCAGGGAGCGTTCCTGAGGCGGATGAACCGCTTTCTTCGTCATGGCCTGCATCGTCTCCGTCGCCGTCGACCCGCTCCTATTCTTCCTCCCCACCGTCACCATTATGTAATCTCGCCGCACTAGCTAGCCCGTATCTCATGTAGAGTTCGTTGAGTAGCTTGTGCATGGCACTATGTTCAGCACGTGCGTAGCTGCGATTCCTAAGGAATCATGGCGGCATTGTAGGCTAGATGAACTGCATGTAACCGATAGTTGTTCTTTCGAAGGGGACCGACTAATGTATAGGTGACTGTTTTTTTCCCCTTTATTTTCAGTCATTTTATATCTATTGGATAAGCATTCTTTAACCATTTTAGAAGAACCAGCCGAGCCGTCCTCCAACTCCGAGTCCGACTTGGCGTACTGTAAACGGACCGGATCGGGTCGATCTGAGTTTGGGCGCAATGATTATTCCATGAGTCACAATGATTTGCAGCAATAATCGAGTATTAGCTATATATGTGCCTGCAGAAGAAATGCTACGTGAATGTTTGGTCCAGTATACAGTAGAAAATCAGGCACAGATATGGCACAAGAAAGAAAGCATCTACCATACAGGTGACTTCTAACGGCAGAAACCGCGCCATGAAAAACACCATTCTGAATGCTGAAATCTGAACAATGCCCAAGCCCGTGTACTCAACTGCATCAGCAGGTATATACACACTCATCCAATTTCAATTTGTCAGCTGTGAATTTCTCTGTCCGCGACAAGCTTTATGGAGATAATCACATCCACAGATCATGCCTTCCAAATTAAGTATTTCAGTCTTCACGTAATCAGGTGTGCTGCATGAATGCTATAGGTGTCCTGTACAAGAGAAGTGGCAGTTCTGATCGGCCTAGCTATTACCTATGAACTTGATCCTAGCACATGAAGACTAGATGTTGAGTATCTTCACTTCAACTTGTGCCTTGGTATTACACGAGAAGATTGGTCTGTCATTTCCTTGTTTGTGCTGGAGCCTCGACCGTCGTCGTCAGCGGTTTCTATGAGACAATATTTGACACCATCTTCAGACTCCATGGCCTCGAAGCCATATCCTGCCTGATTATTTTCCACCTTCATCTCAGGTATCTGATTCTCCACAGGCGATTCAATTATCGGTATGTCTGGGCGACTACTTAGACTTAGCGATTGCTCCTGGGCTATCATTCCCGAACCGTTCCCATTACTCTCAACTAAGTCCGATACTCTTACCTGCAACAAGGTATTTAGCTCATATGGGGAAATTAAGTGCTAAGAACTAAGTAAGTTTTGGAGGAAGTAAAAAACTTTGGATTGGTTTTCAGGATTAATTCTAAGAACCTGAAGTGGCTTCATGATATCAACTTCACGATCCCCGATGTTGTTGAGCGCTTCCTGAGCTTGCAACTCCATTGAGTCTCTCACAAGCTTACTCAAGAAGGATACATCATCAGACATGACACCCAGTCCTTTCAAAAGTATTGAGCCTAGTTGCAAGCTAGTCTGCAGGAAAAGATCAACAAAAGAATAAAGAACTCATGCAATTTTGTAGATTCATACTCATACACAAAGAGCTGCTCAGTAGACACAATTGTGTTTCAAAATTACCTCGGCACTTTCGAGAACAACTTCTGTTGCACCTGCTTTCTTTAGATCTAACAAATGTGACATGTTTTGAGCCCTAGCATACATGGGAACCTGGTAAAACAAGGTATTATCAACAGAGCGTTTGTTCATTGCACAATGAATTTACAATAGATGACAATAACTAAATCTTGGAAGTTCTCCCAGATCATGAAAAGGGCTTTCATGATGGAGATTTTACCGCAGGAAAAGCGTGTCGCAATCTGCTGACAGCCTCAATTGTTTTTTCCTTTCCAGTATACATGACCATGACAGCTTTAGGAGAAGATATGCCGGCAGATTGCAGAACAGCAGGGCGTGAACCATCTCCATATAGCACTGGAAAGCCTGAATTTCTAGCTGACTGGTAGGGAGTGAACACACATGCTTAGCTCAACACATGAAGGAAGACACATCAATTGTTATACCAAAACATACTCTTATTTCCAACCTTTACAACAGCAGGATTTAGATCAAATGCGACGTATGGCCATCCTTCTGAGTCTTGGTCAAGCCCAAATGATAACGGTGCAGACAGAAACTTTGCAAGGACCTGTACAAATATAATAAGGCATATAATAATTCAGTTGACCAGCTTTAACAATGAAGTAAGAAAAAATATGATGCAAGATACCAGTCCCATTTCTCCAAAACCAAGAACGACAATAGGTTCAGTCGCATCATAATTTGTCATCTCAGCTGGTTTCTGTAAAAGAGCATATTAAGAGTTCACAAAATAAGCTACAATTACGCATGTTGTGGGTGCACAAAACATTGCAGTCACATACTTCTTTTGTTTCAGACTTCTCATCAATGATCCCTGCTGCTCTTCTTCCAATTTCATTGAGTAACGGAGTTAGTGCCATCGACAGCACCACAACAATAATGAGCAGTTTATTCAACTCAAGCGGAAGGACACCAAGCCTGTTTCAGTGAAGATACTAAGGACCAAAAACAAGATGGCTGAGCAGACAAAAACAAAAAATTATATTAAAAACGGACCTGTTTGCCAAAGAAAATACCACAAACCCAAACTCGCCTCCTTGAGAAAGCAGCAGCCCTATCCTAATGCTTTCTTGAAGAGTTAGTCCGACTCTTGGCCCTATTGCAGTAATTATCAATGTCTTGATTGTAATAAGGCCTCCCAACAGCGATAAAACATTAGGCCACTCCCGGATGAGAAGCTGCATAGTAGGGAAAAACTCAAGATGGGTTAATACGAACCTGCAATGATGTTTCATCAAAGAAAAGAAAATAATGCAGCAACCACTTTGACACATGACTGCCTGAAAATGGCAGTGAATGCAAATGGGCATGCAAGAACACCCTCCTACACATGTTGCTCAGTTAGACACATGAACTAATGTTCACCAATACAGATCATGACTCAGTCATTTGCTCGTTTAACCTGTTGCTCACATGAAAAACAGATATAATGGTTACCTGCATGTCAATAGAAGTTCCTGTAGTTACAAAGAACAATCCAAGTAGCAAGCCTCTGAATGGCCTTATGTCAGCTTCAATTTGTGTACGGAAATTTGTTTCTGCAAGAATGGCCCCAGCCAGAAATGCGCCTAGCTACATAGACAGAAAGTTTACTAATCAGCACATAAGAAAGACTGAAAGAGCATAAGCTAGATAGCATTTTCAAATATTTAGATTACTTACAGTATCACTAAAGCCCAACATTTGGGTGAGAAGTGAGGTTCCTGAAACAGTAAGAAGACAGAGTGCAACAAATGCTTCTGAGCTCCTCGACTCTGCAACAAACTGTGGGAAGGCTTACTCAATATGCATTATATAGTAAATCAGGAATTGATTGAACAAAATATGAATTTGCATTCAGAAAAATAGAAAGCAACAGACTTCAAAGATGCGCCTGATGAGGTATTTCCCTCCAAGGGAAAGTATGCCAAGTCCACCCAGTGCTTTTAAGCTTTCAGCTACTAACATCGGCCACACACTTTGCTCCACGACATTCTGCAATAAAATGAGTAGTAAATATTGTTAGGCGGTCGAATCTTGCTCTTGGTGTTAGCAAGATCCTTACTCTCATCGAGAGGATGACACTTGGAGATGGGGCAATTTTCTTGTTTACTTCTCTTACAAAACCATACCAACCTGAGGGGTTGGGGATACATATTTATAGGCCAAGATGGGCCGAGCATATGCTGTCCTAGAGATGCTAAAGCAAAGATGCTAGTCTAAGATGCTAAAGCAAAAACACTAAAGCAAAAGCAAAAAGCAAAGATGCTAAAGCAAAAGCTAGTCTAAGATGCTAAAGCAAAAGCTAGTCTAAGATGCTAAACCAAAAGCAAAAGAGATGCTAAAGCAAAAGCAAAAGAGATGCTAAAGCAAAAGCAAAAAAAAACAGCAGACACAGCACAGACTTATCCATCACTCTCCCCCTAAGTCTTGTGTGTCTCCTTGTGGGGAATCTGAGCCATCCCGATCCTGGCGCGAAGCTCCTGGAACTTGATCCGCCCAAGAGACTTGGTCAGGAAGTCGGCGAGTTGGTCTTGAGTGTTGATGTAGGTGGCCCGGACACTCCCTTCATCCAGGCAGCTTCTGATGAAGTGATACCTCACCCGGATGTGCTTGCTGCGCTCATGGAAGACAGGGTTCTTCGCCAAGGTCAAGGCGGACTTGCTGTCCACCCCGAGCTCCACCGCCTCGCGTCTCGCCAAGGAGATCGCCAGCGGCCGAGCCACCACGAGCTCGAGTAGAAGCGGTAGTGGCTGCAATGTTCTCTCCTCGCAGCTAGACAAAGCCACCACCGCCGCTTGATCGATCGCCACCGATCGGACATTTGCCGAGGAAGTACAACATCCGCCGGTGCTCTTGCTCGTGTCGATGTCGCCGGCGTGGTCGCCATCATCGCATGCGATGAAGTGCGCGCGCGGGCACCTTGGGTAGTGCAAGCCGTGGTCGGAGGTGCCCGCGACGTAGCGGAGGATCCTTTCACGGCTCTTTGGTGCTCGTCGTCGGTCGCCGCATGAACCGGCCGACGTGGCCGACGGCGAACGCCAAGTCCGGCCGCGTGTGGACAAGGTAGCGAAGGCGCCACAATACGCCGCAGATCGCGTCGCGTCCACCTCCTCCGCCGTACTCTCACGACTCGCCGACCTCTCCTCCATAGGAGTGTGGTGGGTTGCGATCGGTGAGGCCGCCACTCCACGATGCGCTTGGCGTGGCGATCGCGAAGAGAGATGCCGAGTCGTCTCGGTGGACCTCGATCCCGAGGTAGAAGGAGAGGGCCCGAGGTCGCTCATCCGGAAGGTGGCCTTCATCTCCGCCTTAAAAGCCTCGATCTCCTCTTTCTTGGTACCGGTGATCACAAGGTCGTCGACGTAGACGCCTACCGCCAGGCATTGCCTCCTTGCCCCGCCGGTGACCGCGGCCTCGTGGCGCTCTGCTGAAATCCCATTTGCTTGAGGTGGAGTCCGCCTTGGCGTTCCAAGCTCGCGGTGCTGCCGCCGCAGCCGTAGAGGGCCTTGCGCAGCGGAGGACCTTGCTCTCCTTGCCGGGATGATGAATCCCGCGGTGTGGGCGACGAGACCTCCTCCTTCAAGTCGCCGTTGAGGAAAGCGGACTTGACGTCCATGTGATGGACGCACCACCTCTCCGGGCTGCGAGGGCAGGAGGAGACGCACGGACTCCATCCGCGCAACAGCGCGAAGGCATCGCCGGTCGACTCCTCCGCCGAACGGCCACGTGCCACGAGACGCGCCTTGTGCTTGATCACCTCTCCACCTCGTCTTTCTTGAGCTTGAAGACCCACTTGAGAGATGGCGTGGTGGCGGTGGAAGATCGGCCACTCCATGTCTTGTTTCGCTCGGCGGCGCCCATCTCCTCCTCGCATCGCGCACGCCATGCCGCGTCTCTCTCGCCTCGGCGAATGAACGAGGCTCGCCGCCGCGTCTGTGCGAGGTGCGCCTCGCCTCGGTCGCGCTGCGCCGATCCGTGGACCGGCCGCCGCCGAGGAGGTCGCCCACGCACGGTAGCGCAGAGGCTCGCCGCCGTGGTAGGCATCGGCGCGATCCTCATCGTTGGACACGGAGTGGCAAACTCCACCGCGCGCCGCTCGTCGTGGGCGGGCTGCCGGTCGCCGAGCCCGTGGGAGTAGGCGCCGGTGTAGGAGAGCGGCGTGGCCGACGGTCTTGGCGGTGGACTCGCCGAGCTCGTGGGCTTGCCGGAGCCGGTGGTGGCGGTGGTGAAGGGCTCGCCGGAGGTGGTGGCGAACGAGGTGGTGGGGTAGGCGAGCTCGGTGAAGACGAGCCGCCGCTGCCCCCCTCCTCGGTGGGCGTGGTCGACGACGAAATCGCTAGTCGTCGAGTCGAGCCGTCATCCACCATCTTGCCCACGCCCACCTCGCCTTCCGTCGAACACGACGTCACGCGCGTGATGCGCCGCGCCGCGTGTCGCAGGTCGAGGACGCGGTAGGCCTTGGTGCCCTCCGCGTGGCCGATGAAGACCTGGCGTGCTCGATCGTCGAGCTTGCCGACGTGGTTGAGCTCCTTGACGGCGGCCGTGCAACCAAGACACGGAGGTGGCTCACCGCGGGCTTGCGCCGTGCGCCTCGTATGGCGTCTTGCCGCCGAGGGCCTTGGTGGGGAAGCGATTGAGCAAGTGGACGGCGATCATCACCGCCTCGCCCCGAGAATGCCGGCATCCTCTCGCTGAGGAGGCGCGGCGGTGGCAATCACCGTCTCGTTGCGGCGCCGACGACGCCGTTCACGCTGCGGGTGTACGGCGCGAGAAGTGACGATGGATCCTCGTCGGCGCGATGCGCCGCGAACTCGGCCGCCGTGAACTCACCGCCGTTGTCCGTGCGTAGGACCCGGCTTGCGGCCGCGCTCGCCTCCGCAGCAGCTGAAGGCACTTGATGGCGTCGCCGCGCCGCCTTGACGCCGGCGGGACAGCCACATGTAGCGGGACACGCCGTTGACGAGGAGGAGGAAGTAGCGCCGGCCTCCAGGTGTAGCCGGTGTCACGGGGCCACAGAGGTCACCGTGTACGAGCTCCAGCTTCTCCTTGGCGCGGAAGCTCGCTGGCGAGAAAGGAGCCGCCGCGGCTTGGTGAGGCGCAGTGTCGCAGAATCGCTCCACGTGGTCGACGTGTTGCATGCCCCGCACCATCTCCTTGCTGCCGAGCTGCCTCAGGGCCTCAAAGTTGAGGTGCCCAAAGCGCTCGTGCCACCTCCAAGCGTCGTCGTCGCGGCGGGCTGCAAGACACAGAGGTTGCGCCACCTGCGCGTGCAAGACGTAGAGGCGGTTGCTCCTGTTGACCTTGACGAGGAGCCGGCGGCGATGATCCCAGATGCGCAGCACCCCGTGCTCGATCTCCACGCGCGATCCGTTCTCATCCAGCTGTCCCAAGCTGATGATGGAGTTCCTCAACACGGGGATGTAGTAGACACCGGTGAGCAGCCGGTGCTCGCCAGTCTTGGCGACGAAGACGACAGAGCCGACGCCCTTGATCTCCACGGCGGAGGCGTCGCCGAACTTGACGGTGCCTCGAACGCCTGAGTCGAGCTCGGAGAAGTACTCCCGCCGCCCGGTCATGTGGTGGGTGGCGCCGGTGTCGAGGCACCACCCGTCGGTCTTGTCGTTGCGGAATCGCCGCCCGAGGCGTGTGCTTTGGCTCGTCAAGGTGGAGGAGAGTCGCCGCGGCGGTGCCGCCGAGGTAGTTCCATGCTCGCATGAGCAATGAACGAGCCGCCGCTCCTCCTCCTCCGCTGCGCGCGACGCTGGGCTGGCGCGTCGTGGTCGCCGACAATCCTTGGCCCAATGACCAGGCTTGCCGCAGTTGTAGCAAGCGAAGTCTCGTGCCGGCCTTTGCTTGCCGCGCGCCGCTCGGGCGCCCACGGTCATTACCCTCGGCGACGTCCTCGCGCCGCTCGGCGTCTTTGCGCTGCTTGCCGCGCTTGCCACGCATCGCGCGCTGTCGTGGAAGAAGGCTCCTTCTTCCTATCACCTTGGCCGGCACCCCACCGCTCCCGAGTGAGGAGGAGCTTCCGACCAATGGTGACGGGTCCCGAGAGGCGTTGTGGCTCATCGCTGTCAATGACCTTGAGGCGACCCAACGCCTCCTCGATCGTCATCGTGGAGAGGTCCAGCAGAGACTCGATCGAGCGAGCCATCCGCTTGTACTTCTGGGACGCAGCGGAAGAGCTTTTCCACAGCTCTCTCCTCGCCGTAGGTGTCGTCGCCGAACTGCACCAACTTCTGCAACAGAGTGTTGAGACGGAGAGCAAAGTCATCAATGTCCTCACCTGGCTTGAAGGCCAGGTTCTCCCACTCCTTGCGTAGTGCTTGTAATGTAGACTTGCGGGCGCGGTCGCTGCCGATGCGTGCTTTGCAATGATAGCGTCCCAAGCCTCCTTGGCGATCCGCTTGTTGGTGCAAAATCGCATCTCGGGCGGGATCGCGGCGATGAGAGCATCCAGCGTGCCGTCCGATCCCGGTCGTAGTCGACGTCGCCGTACCGGACTGCATCCCACATATGCCGCACCTGGAGCTTTACCCTCATCACCGCAGCCCACTCGACGTAGTTGGTCTTGGTGAGTGTGGGCCACCCGCCGCCGGGGCCGACGTCCCTGACGACAGCCTGGTACTCGTGGTGCCCACGGTACCGAACCGGGGAGAGAGAGCCGCGTCGCCTGTGAGGGCCGCGCTCTCCGTCGACCCGTACGCCGCCGCCGTGCATGCCTCCTCCAGGAGCGCCGCCGGCGCGTCCGCGCCTGTCTGGGCTGCCGCCGCGCTCGTGGGCGTCGCGCGACGCTTCATCGCGCTGCGCCTCGCGCTTCCCTCCAAAGCAGCTCAAGGTCCACGTCGGCGTTGTCATCAGCAGAGACGGAGCTGCTGTTGCTGCTGCGTAGAACCTCGACCTCCGCTGCCGCCGCGCCGCGCATCTGCCGCCGCCGCTCGCTTCGCCTCGCCGCCGCTACCCGGCCGCGCCGCCCTTGACGCCCTTTCGCGCTGCGGCGCTGTGCCGCCGCTTCGCTCGCGTTCCTGCGCAGCCGAAGCTCGCTTCTGCCGCCGCGTGCTCGAGGCGACCGAGCGCTGAGACTGTCCTGCGGACATGGCGCGCCACCTGGGGACTGCTGCGTGGAGAGAGAGCTGCCTCTGATGAGCTGCTGCTCGTCTGAACGGGGGAGGAGTGAGCGGAGGCAGCCGGAGCTGCTGCTGCTGCTAGTTGGGGCTGCTGCGAGGCTGGAAGCAACGCTGGAGAAGGGATTGAGCAAGAGATGCTCAGGCTACAGGATAACCTCGCTCTGATACCACTTGTTAGGCGGTCGAATCTTACTCTTGGTGTTAGCAAGATCCTTACTCTCATCGAGAGGATGACACTTGGAGATGGGGCAATTTTCTTGTTTACTTCTCTCACAAAGCCATACCAACCTGAGGGGTTGGGGATACATATTTATAGGCCAAGATGGGCCGAGCATATGCTGTCCTAGAGATGCTAAAGCAAAGATGCTAGTCTAAAATGTTAAAGCAAAAACACTAAAGCAAAAGCAAAAAGCAAAGATGCTAAAGCAAAAGCTAGTCTAAGATGCTAAAGCAAAAGCTAGTCTAAGATGCTAAAGCAAAAGCAAAAGAGATGCTAAAGCAAAAGCAAAAAAAAACAGCAGACACAGCACAGACTTATCCATCAAATATTGATGTATGATATATAAAACGAAGTTACTATAGACACATGTTTTTAAAATAACAAGTTAATATGTTGTGAAGGGACCTATGCCATAGTTGACTAAGTAGGAGACTATGAGTTTAGGATTATTCGCATATTTACCATGTCAACCTTTGTGATACTATCTTGATTACAAATATTACTAGTTAGTTGAAGTGAAGTTGTTGCAGCAGGCATAATCTTCCTAGGTACTGAACAAATCCTTAAGACAAATTAGGGTTCCTGCTTAAGTTATCTTATATTGTAGTTAGTGTATCAGGTGCATATTTTGTAGAAGAGCTTTCTTGTAGGCCTATTATCATAAGTGCTAACCTTTTGCGTACCTGACTCTCTAGCACCGGGAGTATGACCAAGAGAGGAACAACCGCAATATCCTGTGAGTGTCAGCAGAAAACATCCTGGAATTAATACATCATCCACTTATTGGAAGAAATTTTTCTTCAAAATGGGACAGTTTGGAGAAAGGAAGAGGACATAGGGCTTCAATTAATCACCTGCAGGAGGAGGATTCCCAGTGTAGCTGAACCAAATCTTGTCGGAAGTTCACCTTTCTCAGCAAGAAGCTGCATACGACATCCACAAGCACTTCACACAAATATTATGTGTAAAAATGGAACAGTTGTAAGCCGGCAATGTTGTTTGAACAATCGTGTAGCTAAAAATGCCTTTGTTTGCGCTGTTATCGATGTCAGACTAGTAGTACATGTCATGAGCAATTGCAGTATACACAAAAATAGATAAGCTATAAATGTTACACCATGGAAAATCTCAGTACTCCAAAGAAGGCCTAATGGTGTAAACGTGTTACACAACTACTGATACTTTACATAGTCAGTGAATAGAATGCACACCTGGAGAACAAAAGCAGATGATGATAATGAGAGGGCGGCTCCGATTACTATTGCTTCGTCAACACTCCTGATATTCACCTGCAGATCCAAATGAAATCATAGAACCAAATGTAATGAACAATTGAGTTGGCCAAGAGAATGGAACCCTTGATGCCCTCGCAGTTCTAACATATTATTAATATCCTTATAGAAAGTCTTTCAAACAACAAAATAGTACTGTTGGCAATGATTTTAGTGAAGCACACAACGCTTTCCAAACAGGTAAAGAAAAATCACAATAAGCAAGTATCTAATGAAACTCAAATATCAGATCACAAGGAAGATGGTTTGATCCACACCCACCAATGTAAAGGGAATGAGTCATATCTAGCTATGGAAGTTCAAGTTTATTTGTCAAGTTAAAATGTCTTACCAGATCAGGTCTTGAATCAAAGAGGAACTGCAAAATTTTTGTTCCAATAGCACCGTTAGGAGGAAGCTCGAACGCCGTGAAAGCAAGGGTTGACAAAAGAACCTTCAGAATATTGATAGGCACGATAAAATCAGCCTAGGCAGAACTTTCCAAAACTCCATGCGGAAATCAATGAACAAACCGAAGTGCTGGAGTGAAACCAAGAAAAGTTCAGTTCCACTGTACAACAAAATCTAGAGAACACTATGGCTAATGATGACACATAGCTTGGAGCGTTAGTTACGATGCTGAAATGTAGCAGGTTGTACATGGATATTGTGCACACAATTGTTTACCACATTGAGCACAGGTATTTCCAGTTCTCTATCCTCGGTAAGTCAGCACGTATTATATAGAATTACTCAAAAGCATACAGTCTAATCTCCATTGAACAAGTCCAGAGCAGTGACGAACTGAGGATTGGGGGCATATATATATATACAATCAGTAGGACAGGTGGTAGTACATTTCGGGTAAATGGGCGGCATACCTGAGGCAAACCCATCCCAAAGGCGTACCTCGCAAGAGCCTTGAGGCGAGACAGGGAGAGCTCCAGCCCCATCTCAAACAACTGCAGAGGCATGGCAACCAATCAATCAACTAATCCTAGTGTAATTAGCATGAGACTTAATTTGAGCAAGAAATGCACCAGGAAAAGAATCCCCCACTCGGAGAGGAGCTTGACATCGGTGAGGTTCCTGATGAGACCGAACTGGTTGAGCACCACGCCGGCGCAGAAGAACCCGAGAATCTGCATTGATTCCAGGGGAGAAAGATGCGATCTTTAATTACGCCGGGCCCAGGAACGCAGGCAGGAGGGGGGACTAGCGGAGCGACAGGGAGAGATACTTCACTGGGCTGGCCCTGACGACGCGGAAGGCGGGGACGACGAGGACGGTGACGCCGAGGAAGGTGAGGGTGTCGAAGCCCAGGTCATTGATCACCTCCACGGCGCTGGCGATGTCCATGTCCATGCCCGCGCGCACCCGGAACACCCCTCGCCGCCGCCCCCTCGTCGCCTCTCCGACGCCCAGCCGCAGCAGGCTCCTCCCGCGGCGGGGCGGCCGCAGGACGCGCACCGACACCGACACGGGCGGGCCGCCGTTCCGGGAGGGCGTGCGGTAGCGCGCGGAGAGGAGGACGTGGTGCCGCGCCGCCGCGGCAGCCGCCATGGCGCCACAGCAAGCGGTGGTAGAGTTGGTACCCAGCTAAGTTGCAGTGTACTCGCTGCGGCATACGAGGAGGAGGTGAGCTGCGTGTCATCGCGCGCGTGTTTATCTGTTGGAGTTGGAAGACGAGACGTTGCGCGCTCGTCCGCCTCTCGCGCCGCAGGAGTCCGCTCCAGGGTCTCCTCGCGCGCTTACTTGCACGCTTAGCATTCCACTGATTTTTTTTTCTACACAAACCTCTCCGCAGTGGACCTATACCATCTAAACATGCGACGTGTGACAAAGCCAAAAATGACCTAGCCAAACATTCACCCAAAACTTAAAAAAAAACTGCTCGAAATCTTCCTTTGGATCTATACCATCTAATCATGCGATGTGTGCCGAAAATTCATGTGGTGCTACTACACAGCTTGTGTTGCATATTCCCGTGATTGTAATTCCTATAGGATTAGGCAAACCATTGCGTCCAGTTTTTGTGTTTTTTTTCTATCTCGATTATTATTGCGTTCTAAAACAGGCCTTGCTCATATGCAAAAGAAGGAAAAGGAAAAGTATATCCAAGTTTGCAAACAACGTCTTGAGTTATCAGTGACCCACGATGACGAGTAAACCCTGGCCCTACTTGTACAAAGAAGTTATTTTCTGATTTACACATCTTTACTGACCTAACTTTTCCAAGATCGTAACAAATTATTTTTATGGGGCAAATTCAGGGTCCGTTTGATACGCAGTAATTTCATTGAAATAAGAAATAAACCAATTCCTCCATTTTCAGCTAGGCACTTGCTCGTAATATTCATATAGGCAAATATTCAGAGACACGTTTGAGATAGTTACAATAGTTTAACCACACATCCCATTCAAAGATGTCACTCGTTCTACCACAAATCATATTTAGGCTACATACTTATCACTTGTTAAACCCAACCGACAAAATGAACAAACATAGGGCTCAAAATTTAACAATACAAAGCCGCTCTCCCTCCAATAAATCTAATCACCAACTCCGTTCACCACCCAAAACTTTTTATTGTACACATCAGCACCAGAGACGGAAATTACAACGGGAGGGAGGTGTGCAGACAAATAGGTGAGACCACTATTATACATGCAATGACGGACGGACCCCATCAAATAAGTTTACCCCTTTGGCCACTCCATACTATGCAACTTGAGATTAAAAAAAAATAAAACACAGGAAAAGAATACCTAGTACCATAACACTATCCCTTCTGTCCCTCCAATCGGTTGATATAACACATACACCCACTCACCTATCCGCAGGCATCTGGGTATATACAGGCGAAGCCTCGTAGGTAGGGCATTCCGATGAACCAATAATCGGTTCTTCTACTTCTTATGTTCTGGGAAAAGAATTTGGAGAGCGCTGTCGGTGGTGATTGGCGAAGCTTCTCCACCCTTCGTCGAAAGATCGCTTAGCTTTGCTCCCTGCAAACGATTTCCTGTTGCCACTGTTGTGGGCTAGCATGTCTCGAGCACAGATCACCTGCCTGTGTGCAGAATGGATCAATATAGCCAAAACCCACTGATGGAAACTTAGAATCGATTGATTCAGCACATGGCAGAGCTACTATATCCATGCAAGAGAGCCTCGGTCATTGTTTGCAACTTGAGGGCGGCCCCTGGTTGGAGTTGCCGGTCTGTTGGCGTTCAGTTCCTGATGTTAACACAACCTGCTGTTAGAAGTGGACAGAGCAGTACACCTAGTGCAAATACATAGTATCTTGTGGTAAAGCAGTGTAACCTGCATCCATGTGTCCTCAATATGATGCTCCAGAGAGGTCTCAGGTGATGTAATGGCAGGCGGCAAAGGATGAATGAGTTTTGGAACAACCACAAGATCCCTTCCCAGAACTAAGATTGCACCTGCGTTATTCGCGGTACCTGTGCACATATCATATTAAGCAACGGTACAATCCAACCGCATGAGATGATTGGAAACGAATCTTGTAAGAATAACATGTCCTTACCGCAGTAATTTGTTGCTGAGAACAGAGTGATCAGGTGACCTTGAGCAAAACGCTCAAAGCCATCCATCACACACTCGTGTGCTCGCACAATTAACTGTAGGTCATTGTTGTTGCAGAACTCCATAACACGGTCAGGCTGCAGTGACAATGCATGTTATTTCGAAAGCGCGCACGCGCGCACACACACACACACGAACCAACAGGGAGAAAAGAGCTGAACACAATACAGAGTACTAACCCCAAAGGTAACAAGACCTGGGCCCCGAGCATTTGGTCGAAGTCCTTCAACACTGTCATTTTCGGTTGGATCAGACCTAAAAATAAAAACATAAAATCATGACATCAGGAAAAATAAATAAAGTCTTCCAAGAAAATAGTATTGCAGTAGGAGCTGTTGAAATGCTGACCATAGAAGATCCATTAGAACTACTGAGCCTGCTTCCATGGTAATCGGTCTTTGAAGATTCTCAATTTGCTCTACATGGTTGATGGACCGACCAATACCACCATGCATACATATTATTTTCCTTTCTATTAAGGCAGCCAAAGGAAGCCAATTAAATAACCTATTCATGCGATGCCAGGTCCAGATTCCATCTCGCTCACCCTAATTTTTTAGCAAAGAACACTTGTAAGCAAAATATGTAAATGTAGCCAAATGCAGGAATGCAACATGAAAAGAAATTCGTTACCATTCGCTCTATGCACTCTATTCGAAACCCAAACAGAGCATTGATATCTGCAGCCTCATGATTTCCTCGAATCAAATGTACATTATGAGGATATTCAACCTGAATTGTACAGTGAGGTAGTTGTTACAATATTAAATAAATAACCACCTCATAAACAGCACTGTTTCAAGGTATGCTCACACTACCTTCAGTGCAAGGAGAAGAGTGATAGTCTCCAAACTATGCTGACCACGATCGACGTAATCTCCCAAGAATAGATAATCAATGTAACTACAAAGTTTTTTAAAAAAGAATACAGATGAGCACAGTGACAGTATCTAAAAAAAGAACATTTTCCAAAGCTTCATATACAAATCAATCCATTAGGAGAATTACTAACATGAATGAAGAACATCAATTTGATAGCAAGTGTTCTAGTAGTTCTTTTTTTTTTGAAGAAGAAGAACAAGAAGAAATGTTTGAGCAGTTTTGGTATCCAAGAAAATACAAGACGAATCCCCCAAAAATGGAAAGAATAAAAAAATGAATCAGGGAGAATCAAAATCAGAAAAATACTCACGCAATGTCTCCTGCTGTTGAAGGAGCACCATACTCATCAAATAAGCGCATGAGGTCACCAAATTGACCATGCAAATCACCAAATATCTTAATGGGGGCTTTAAGCTGTAGGACACTTGGTTCACTTGAAAATATTCTTTCAGCACTATCACATAGATCTGCAATCTCATTGCAGTCCAAGAAGAACTGCCTTCGCACAGGGGGCTTCCAACCACGAGGTTTCAAGAGAGATGCAATTACCTGGATAAATTGAGCCATAGAATAGAAACTATGTGAGTACTTAATGGCAGAGTAGCATAGAAATTTTTGTGTAAAGAAGACAATAGTCATCGTGTTACATTTGTACCCGCAGTCTGCCCTTCTCTCACAAACAAGAATAGAGGGCGTACTTAAGTGTTTAAGCAGATTACCATAAAATCTTTTATCATAAAAAATCTTCAAATTTACAATGAGTTATTTCTCGCATGTTTTGTTTTTGACAGATAAATTTTCTTCAGCAAAGTTAGAGTACCTTTTTGGGCACACTATTAATAGACATTTGCCGATCTAGTAATTTCCTTGCTGCAGTTGCACTCTCAGGTGAGCCATAGATGACCCTTCTTCCTTCATTTTCAAACTGGTCAATGGAGAGCTGCCTAACCATGCCACCTAAGGCGCCTCCAGTTTCTGCTGCTACCACAACCTACAAGACCAAAAAATGTCGTTCAACATGCCGCATAACAACTTGAGCTAGGCTGTTCAGGAGGTGGCTCCTTAGATTCAAATTACAATGTATCAACTGTCAAATAAGGAACAACCCACCAAGAAAAGCATAAACAATCAGATAAGTGTAAGGAAATAACTAGTCAACAAAATTAATTGTATTTTCTACTTACTGCTCTATGGTGCAACCGAACCCCAGGAGGTGGCGTTGAATTGTTTGTAAGAGCCGGATCTGGTTTGATGAGGCTTGAATTTTGCTTCCCACTTGTTGTGGCATCTGGAGACTGCTCCCCGTCAGGTGAATGCTCCATCTCACCATTAACTTGCCTGGCCTTTACAGCAGCTAAAGTAGCACTGATTGCCTCAGCCTCCGCAGCTGATGCTTCAACCAAATAGTCAACACCTTTGCTCAATCTCCTGCGCAAAAATAAGTTTGAAACGCACATCTCAGTGCATAGTACCTTATATTAAGTAGACTAATAGAACATGCAAAGAAATATTGTCGGCACAAGTCTAGGACAGAGATGATGCAAACCTCTGCCCCTGGATCACGGCATTCTCAGGGCTGATATCAGTATACATGTCCCCATTAACAGGAGGAGCAACCGGAGTTCCAAGAACCACAGCTCCATCAGGACTTGTTTCTGCACCTGCTTGTCCTGTTTGTTCATCGTTGTAAGCATATCTGCCAGGTGCTCCTCCAGCTTGTATGTTAGCGGCTGCAGCAGCTGCAGCTGCATGGTTAGCTGCGCTCGTCGTTTCAGCAGCAGCAAGATCTTCAGCAACGAGGAGGTCATCTAGCAGCACACCTGTGGTAGCAATTGCATGAAATGTAGCATAGCAATCATATCAAAATTAGCATCAATAAACAAAAACCAATGAACATATGTATTATCGTCTAAGACTGAAGGAAATGTCAAAATATATTGTTTCTAGCTACTCCACAAACAAAACTAATAAAAGTAAACAAAAGGGCAACAGAGATGAATTAAAAGATAAATAGTCTGCAATGTTATTGAAATGCAGAGTGCCAGGAATAACAATTGTGTGCACTCGTTGATGAGCAGGATTTCAAACCAACCATGGACAGTTTCCCATGCCAGCTTCTGCCAAATTCCAATCAGGTCGAACTTTTACCTAACCCTCAGAACCAATTTAACTGGGAACAAGCCAGAATCAGCAACAGCCGCCAACACAGATTTATTATTTTTGTAGCTTTTTGAATAATATGATGAAAAGTTGAAAACCATGCTTTGTTGAAATTATGTTTCGCAATGTGGCCATAATTGGTGAGATTCAGCCATAATATGGTGCAGCTCAGTTCGAATAGGAGGTCATTTCACTCTGCTAACCCCAGTGTCAATCAGTGGCATAGCCAGGATCTAAACCCTGTGGGGTCAAAAAAAAAACTGTAGGGTCAATTGACCCCACAGGTTTAAGCTGGCTCTGCCACTGGTGTCAATCCTCAAGAACAAATGTGGGTGTCAGAAGTAACAGTTCGCTTCAAGGAGTTTTTTCCTCCAGAGTACGAGGTTCTAATAATACTAATGCAAACTAGGAATGTATTAAGTTTGAATCTTGGACACCTTAAGAAACTTTTGTGCACTGATATGTAAGCATTGTAAAATTCTAACTTAACTTGTGTTGATTGCTTAATGTCCTAGATTCCTACTGTTTTCCCAACAAAGAAAAGGATTGGAAGGAACATATATCTGACAAGCTATCAAGTAAAGATGCCACAATTGATACCATCGAAATGACATAAAATGTGTGTGAATAGCCCAACCATATGGCTGAGCAGCATATAGCATCCACCAATCATGTGAGTTTGATATCCCACAGGAACATGCCAATTTCCTAAGCTTCATGCACAAGAGCACTACTAACATAATCGGACCAAATCCAGTAAGTCACTAAGATGAACAAACTATACAGAATATTTACTATCACTGAACATTAGAACCAATGTGGACTAGTACATGGGCTCATTAGAACATTTAATATTGTTACTGCTGAAGATCCATCTGTAGCAAAATAATCAGTTAAGCCTGAGAGGTGGTGGTTTACCCCCAGGCCCCCCAGACCAAACATAGAACTAAAATGCAGATATTTAAATTCGTAGTTTATCTTTTGTTCTATGGCCAACACTTCAGATGATCCGGACAAACTAGCAATGTTGCTCCTCATAAACAAAACTAGTAAAGAAGGTGTGTTCAGCAAACAAGAAGCAAAATAGGCAAATAGCATACAGTTAAACTACAAATTGGTAAGGCAATGGCCACTCCTGTGAAGTTGAAACATCTAATGCAAGAAAAGTGGTTTCAGAGGATTAATTTATTTATCTACTACAATCCATAAAAAAAACTATTTATTCAGCGTACTGCTATTGGTAAATTTGCAACCATCTGATTTAGTGAACATTTTGATGAAATAAGACAACTCCACATTTCTCATTTCTGGCAAGAATGAAAATGGGAAGACAAGAGGACCTGGACAGGACTCGCAGGACAACAGAACAAAATTCATGTATGATACTTGATGTCAGGATTCAGAAGAGGCTAAAAAAACTGAAGCGTATTACCTCCGCGTAAACCTCCATAAATGAATATCAAATCACCAACTGCAGCAGCTGCATGCCTGCATCTTCGTGTAAGCTCTACAGAAGCATCACCGCCTGCTGCATCCGCACTATATCTTCCTGTCCTTGGAGTTGTAACTACTGATTTTGTGTCGCACCAAACTCCAGCAGCAGTGTCCAACACTAAAAAAAGGCAGAAGGCACAGAAAATAAGAATTTTGAGGAATATGGAAAGAGCAATGTACTAGTACATCTTAAATCCAAGTGGTCAATTCCAAAAGTATAGACAGCACTCAAGTATTTTGAACAGATCATGTACTTTGATAAAAGGGATATCTGTGTTGCACATATAACCAGTAACAGCATACATCTTGCTATGTTCTGATCAATTATAAGTGAAAACCATTGAGCAACAAATGTCCACTTTAACCAACAGGGAGATTAGTAAAAGACAGTGTTACCAGGACTCGCGTGTCCAAAACTTTTTCGGCGCATCGACATGCATCCACGCGTCGACTCATGTCTGACACGGCGGGATGCGTCTCCGATACCTCTGTCTGTGTCCAAAGAAAAAACATGGCGGGAGGACAGTGGGGCACGGGGTGGAGGGCGCGGCAGCAGAGAAGCCCCTCTCGGCGATGGCGCCGACGAGGTGGGAGGGAGGCACCGCCGCTGCCATGCGCACGGGGTGGACGAACTCCTGCGCCTAGGCACTCGGACGAGGCGCAGCGAGGCAAAACCGCCTCAAGCTACACTAGGCGCATGCTTTGCAGCTCAAGGCGCACGCCTTGCTCAGCCATGTCTTCATGATGACCATGTCTCGCATGCTCAGCCATGTCTTCATGATGACCATGTCTCGCAGCCAAAGGTGTGGAAGGGGAGAGGAACAAGCAGAGCCAAAGGTGAGATCTGAGATGGAGAGGATCTCTCCTTTGAAGTGTAGAAGGATGGAGAAGACATAACGATGAGCGAATTGGGAGGCTTGGGAAGTGAGTAATCGAATACTTTAGTTGTTTATTATAAATAGATCTCTGCCAGCAGTATAGCTCTCCTGTTGGACTTTTTTCACTTGGAAAATGACGGGATGGAGCTTGGATCTTCTGTGGCAGATGTGCTGCTGCCACATATACAATATATACACACCCTATGCTACTATAAAATATATTTATATTAGGCGAATCCTAGAACCTTATTTTCTAAAGTTTGCCGAATCAAACACCTGAATTCGAATCGAACTCCGACACCCGTATCCAAGTCATGGTAACACTGGTAAAAGAAACTAAGTAATCCATTATTAAATGATCTTTCTGCTAATTACCACCAAAGAAACTGAGGTCCAAGAATTTTTAGTTGCCACCAAGAATAGGATAATTTTCTGAAGTTCCATGAATTGACACTAAGAGGCAAGAAATTATGCAAATTAAATGATAACTTCAAATTTCTGAAAAATGGAACCTGCAACACTTGAGGAGTCTTCTACCATGCGACCACCTCCAAGAGCTCCTCCTGAGACATGAAGTCGTGCATTGACAAAAACCTAAAGCAACGAAAGAAAATAGAAATATAGCGTTAGTGCGTTACACAAACAATACAGTGAGATCAATCTCAAAATTAAACAAATAAATAAAAATGAGGGGCCAAAAATTGGCAAATTACAGCTGCATGTTGATATCTGGGTGATGGAGAGACACCAGGGGCAATTGCCCACTCCCAGCGCCCATCCCTATGTTTTGCAAGACCATACGCACTTGATAGGGGCTGATGATTTTAGCAAAAAAAAAGATATATAAGTACATCATTAGCTGTGACAAGTATGCTTGGAGTACAACTGTACAAGAGATTAAAAACAGAAGTCGCTGCCTCTCCAAAAACCAGTGTAATACTGTTATTCCAAAAGGCCCCTAATCAGTTCAATTCGGATTCAGTTTACAGGCCACCTGAAAATAATTTTTTGGGCCTGATCCAAATTTCTTTAAAGGACATGATTTTACAAGTAAATTGACTAAAATAGGCCATTCAAGCATGCCCTAACAGATTCAATATAGTTGAAGATCCTGACGAGCCAACTCATCCTATGCCACAAAGAAGTAGATGTAACACGACCCAAAAAAATGCACTGTCCGTGGCTTGGTGTAAGCATGCACTGCTTCTGACTATCATTTACCCCAAAAAAATATGAACCTTTATAAAAGACTTAAAACAGCTTCTAATCTAAAAACTAAGATAGGCGAAGTTCATACCATATATTCCTATTAGAAGAAAACCATAAATGGCCAAATAACTAAATATGCCCAATCAGCAATTCGTAAATTTTGCTCCAGGCTCCAGTAAAACTTACTCCCACGAGTAGTATGTCACTTACCACACTATTAGCATCCCTCCCACCACAAAGCAAAAGAAGACCATCAGAGCGGGCACTTGCAGTGGCATACCTGGAGTAACATTACCACAAACTACAGTCAATGGAAGAATATAAAAGCTATGAACCATCTCTACTTCCAACAAGATACGAAAAAGTATCCCGCAGCAATTCAAATACATAGGTTTCATTACAGAAAATAACTAATTGTGAAGTACAGTAGGTAGCAAAAGGTTCTATTAAGATTTGTGGTGTATAGTCATACAAGTGGACTTAACAAACCTCAAACCTTTTTTGGTATCTGGGCAACTGCTTTGGAAAACATAACAATAATATTGAGCTGTATATCACTAAAATTTCCCATAATTACCAGAACCCCCAAAAAAGCACTGCACTGCTAAACTAAGCCTAATGGTGCAGGTGCCACAACAGGGTACTTATACACAATATAGCATGAAAGGAAAAAATTGAACTATTGAGAGCTTCAATTATAACTAATGAAGGCAAGGTAGAGACTAGCGCGCATCAGATGTTAGCTCATTAATGTACACGACAAAATCTTGCAAAGACAATATTGCAAGGTTTGAAGTCAACATCACCAAAGAAGTGTTTCTACCTCATTCATTTAACTACACTTCAAAAGGCAAATGCGTTCTCATTATTATTTGCACACTTACATGCATGGAGGTGGCCCTTCACCTTCCGGTTCGAGTTTCCTCCATTCATATGGCTTCGCCGCAGTATCAAGGGCCCACACATCTGCCAGAGGACGCTTCCCTGAAATATTAATGTACTATTAGTATAGAAATCAGTTATGATGGAACGATCTGTATGTAGCTACGGTTATAGGCTTGGTAAGCATGTTGGCAATTTCCTACCATCATTTCCACCAATTGTCAACAAGAATCGCTGCCCAACCAAAGCCATCACATGTCCGTATCGTGGACCAGGACCAGGTCCTTGAACCACCACTCTACATAGAAGACATAGAATGCTCAGCAGGGATAGTAGCAAAAGTAAATTCTGAATTCAAATCACAGTAGAGTAACAAGCACCTGTGCCATCGCGGTTGTTGTTGTGTTAGATCCAGAACTTGAAGGTCCTCTGCAGATAAACCAGCAGGGCCTATACCACCCTAGATTGCAATAAACAATCAGAGAAAGAGATGAATCAGATGATATTTAGTTTTGCATTAGCACCGACCTGACAACAAAATGGATGCAGCTAGAGGCAAAAACCAAAAGCGTGGAGTACCTGAATGACCACCATGGTTCCAACAGCAGTCGCCACATGGGCAGCTCTTGGTGAAGGAGGTTCACCAAGTGGAGTAAGCCTGACAACAATGTGTTGTTGTTAAGCAGAACTAATAAGTGTTACTAAGATAAACATCACGCTACCCATAAATGGGCTAGGATCTAAAGAACTTTGGGTGGGGGTGGGGGTGGGAATCTAACACATAGGGCCTGTTCTTTGCAGCTTCTAAAAGCCATTTTTGGCTTTTGCTACAGTAACTAACTTTTAAACGGAGTATTTTTTTAAGATGAGGTCTACAAGTTAATTGTAGTACACATTAAAAAAACTAATATCTGTACCATCAAAAATCGCAAGCGAGTATCTTTCTTTCCGCAATCTCTATCGCAAACAGCCAAAAAACCATCAGCCGCAGCCAAAAACCATCAGCCGCAGCAAAAAAGAACAGGCCTATAGCTTCAAAGCACCAAAACCAAATATAATTGAAACAATCTTTAAAGCCACTGTACCTGCTCCATTTGTTTGATAACACATCATAACAGTGGACATCTGCGGTGGCACCAGCAAGACCTGCAATCAATGAGATCAATAAGGAAATCAACTTTATGTACAAACTATGAACATTTTGACTTTTGCAAGTAAAAGAATTAAAAAGACCAAATTCCCTTTCCACACCAGCTAAGGTCCTCCAACATCTTAAAGTATGGTTTTTGAGCAGTTCATTTGGTCTTTGCCTAACAAAAGGTCTAAGCCTCCAATATTATGCTCAGAGAACGTGAAAACATTTAAATTTCATTGCAAGTTTGGCTTTTAAAGTAATTCAATTCACCTAGTCAACAACTAACTCCTTATCCTAGGGTGTCCAATGGACCTCCATCCACTCCAACCACATCAGAATTTCGAATCAACATTTACGGTTTGAAACTATTGAATATCCATTTTAACACACAATCATAGTTCTAATGCCGCAACACAACTTAGGTAGGCATTACAGAGAACCATAAGGCCCAATTTCTTACCAAGTCTAGAATCTCCCAAAATGCAATCTAATTGCAATATGAAGCATTAGAATATTGCCGATTATAAATTTTAGTTTGCCGCCTCGAACCATATAAGAGCAACATATTTGGCCTTCCAAGTAACAGACCGCCACATGAGTTACAAAGCAATATAATGCCTTGACGTCCCACTCATAATTACTTTCCAAACCAGATAAGACTTCAAATTACCTCCCAGTAACAATTTTTAACCTAATCCCGCGTAAACCAGCAAAACCACCCCAAACAGCCAATACCATGAATTCCGCCTCTGAATGAGACGCTGAAAACCAAAATCTGTTCTAGTATCTATCCCCGATAAAAAATTCTATCCCAAAAATCAGTTTTTCCCTCCTCCCACACCAAAGCGAGATTAACAACAAAACCATTCCCTACTCTTCCAATTCCCTTCAGACTATGGCTCTCATCGACACCAACTACAAAACAGTACGCTATACCATCAACTATACCATCTGAAACAATAGCGGCTAAGGTTGAAGGGGCGTACGGATCCCGGCGCTCCCAGCCGACGAGGGTGGCGTGGCAGAGTTGCCCTCGAGCGCGGTGGCGCCGCCGAAGAGGATCAGCCGCGGGCCTATGTACCCCGGCGAACCCTCCTCCCCGACGGCCGGCACCGCGGTGAGCGTGTGCCCGCACCGGCACCCCGGCCCGTCCTCCTTCTTCTCCATCACCGCGTTCACCACCGTGTACCCCGGGGCCGGCCTTGGCCCCGCCACCGCCGCCGCCGGAGACCCGCCCGCGCCTGCAGCCCCCACAGCCGTGGGCGTCGAGGGCGCCGACGGCGACGCCGAGGAGGTCTCGCTCCCGGACCCGCTGCCCTGCGCCGCAGCGTCCGAGTCGGAGTCCAACTCCGTCGTCAGACGCGAGTCCACGTCCATGGCCGCCCGCCGCTAGGGTTTGCAAGAGCTCGAGATCTCCCACGCGCGCGCAAGAGCTGGGGGCCGCCCTAGGAGACGGGTAAGCTGGCAGCGGCAGGCGAAACCAACATCGCCTGAACCCTAGACTTCACCGCTCGCCGGCGTCGAGGCGAGGCGATGGGATCGCGAGCACGAGAGGAGAAGGAGAGGTAAGCGGAGAAGCCCCTGGAGATTGGGGAATTGCGTGGAGTTGGCGAGTGGTGAGGGGGCGGAGGAGGTGGGAGGGGTGGGAATGGGAATACGGGAGGTCTCGAGGACTAGCTTGGAAAAGTATGGGGAGAGAGGAGTGGGGACGGACGGGGCAGGGACTGGAGGAAGAGAGGCGAGAGTGTGAGGGAATTTTTGTATTTGTATGGTTCTGTTTGGTGGGTACTGGGGACTCTCGTGCTGGTCCCCGACTTTTTCTTTATTTGGAAATTAGGTCCTCGTTTTTTTAAGAACACCTTACATTTTACGACGACGAATGCGCCAGCAAGTGTGAGCAGCGTTGTTGTTGTTTTTAACAAAAAAGAAGAGTATTGCGAGGTGATTGTTGAACTGTGATAAGTCGTTCAGAGAAATTAAGGCGGGTGCTAGTTGCATAAATAAGTTATTTGGCTCCTTTTAAGTGTTGGTTGTCCATTGTCCAGTCTTTCCAAGGTAACGAGTTCAGCTGGATGCGCTGCAGCTGTCTTTGAGTTCTGTTTTTGTCCAGAAGAAGATAAATTGGTGAAAAGTGTATATATAATTTTTAGATCAAAATATACCTCACGTGCTAGGGTTGTGCTCAGAAGAGCTTCTACGTTGGCGTTTTGCTTCTGCATTTGCTTTTTGTACTGCTTGTTTTTTCTTTTTCCTTTTTAGGTTTTTTTGGTTTTTCATGTAATCCTTTGTATTGTCTATGATGTGTTAATATGATTTTCTATTTTAAATTTTTTAAATTTAATTATACCAAATAATCTAACTCGACTACAGTAAAAAAAAACTAGATATATTAAAAAAAAGTCATAAACCACCGTCATTAGTTAAGAGAATTTCTCACATGACTTGAGGTCGTGAAAAATGCATCAGAACCTAACACATATTCCATAGTAAAGTAAACACATTAAAGAAAGTTCCACTGACTTAGCTAGTTAGTCAGGAATTATTTTCTAAAGTATGTTAAAGATATGGGACTTCAATTTATTGAATAAAATGGTTTCAACCAAGTGAGAGATGTTGAGATTTTTATGCAGCTTTTAATATTTATTATGGTTATTATTTGTTTAACTCAACGTGCAACTATTCATATTATTGATGAAAGTGATAGGGAATAATTTGATGCAGAATTCAACTCGAGTAATTAATACTCGAGGTGTCGAGGATGACTGTGTTGGAATATGGTAGACATATTTATTGAGATCAAGTCTACTGGAATTTAATATGCATGTATATATTTAACCCAGGTACAACACATGGTGGAATAACTAGATTTATTTTGCAGAATCGGCTCTACAGGCTGTTAACCTACATAATCAGATTGGAGTTGATCTCGTAAACAATTTGATCATGGCATATAACTCACACATGTGTGCTAGAGACTAATATACTTTAGACTCGTAAAACCGGTCTATTTGATTGTGGTTGACGATATGATCCAAAAGTTTCACGATGTACCAGAAACAAACGGATCACTTTATAACAATTAGAAGTAGAATCTATAAATAGATTCTTAGCTTCTAGCTTTATAATGTAATTGTAAACGGTTCCATAGAAAAGCAGAGAAACAAAGAATAGATCAAAAACCTCCATAAAATTAGTCTAGGATTTGAAGAAAAAAATCAACACGTACTGCGAGTGGTACGATGCAAGTTCGACATCCTATTGAAATGTTGACGACGGGCGCGCGTGTACGTGCACTCACGCACGCATGCCGACTAAGTTGGTGCTCCCTTAATGAATGAACCATTGGAATGGAACACCATCCAGGTGTACGACACCAATGGATTATTGGAAACACCATCCAGGTGTACGACATCTGGATGCTGCGCGACCACCGGGCGGGCGCTTGCGATCGGTGCAAACGCTCTGACGTGGATGCTTACCGCTGTTCCATGAGGATGCCGGCCCAACCGTAACAACCATTCTAACATCACAGCTCAAAACGACCTTCACATGCGTAGCTATCTGCTGGTATGTGAATAACGGAAGAAACAATACATACAGGCTCCATCCTTATGACACACCACTGTATACGCAAGGGCAACAAAAGTTGACAGCAGGTGTAAATGAATAATCTCTAGTTTTCGTGCAGAGGTAAGTTTCCCGGGAGGAAGAGACACCGTGCCCATGTGTGTCTTGTGTGGTTTAACTAAACCCTCCCGCTTGCACCGACGGCAGAAAAATTAACGGCCGGTTTCTGGAACACCCTTACAACTGCTGTTCCGTCGCCGCCGTCGTTGCCGACCCTCCAGGACCGATCCTTCTTACGCTGGGGCTTCTTGTGGTGCTTGTGGGATGCCTCTTTCTTCTTCTTTCCAGCAGCTTTTGATCCTTCACTGGCCAGCTCGAAAGCTTCAAGGTCACTCAGGACATGCTTGATGTCTGGATCTGCTGGGTCAACTGTACCATCCTGCTCATCGGAACCATCAGCGTCCGATTCATCAGCGGCTGACATAGTCGGACCTTCTGTTCCAGTAGTTTCTTCTGGCTCTATTTCATCGTCTGTTACCCCAGGAGGGAGTTCAAAGTGTGGGATTTTACCATCAATATAATCCTTAAGTATCTGCCGAGCAGCCCTGGTCTCATCAGGCAGCCCAGCATGGCTGACATGCCCCCGGGATGCACAGTAGGCCCGCAACAGCTCAGCAGCGGTTGGTGGCCGAGATTGTGATTCATACGGCTTCGGCTTTGGTAAAGTGATTTTGTAAATATGTTCAAGGACATTTCTTGGGACACGATCTGCCACCACTTGAACAGCTTCCCGGTGCTTGGTCATCCTATCGATGGGCAAGACACCACAAGACACCATCTCATGCCTTGAGCTTGAGAAGGAAGGGAAGACCAAACCAGGACAATCACACAGAGTGAGCTCTTCTGAGATTATTAGTGTCTGGAAATGTTTCGTCTTACCAGGTGTGTTAGTAACACCAGTCCTCTTCTGGCCAACCAAAGCATTTATTGTAGAACTCTTTCCAACATTTGGATAACCAACAAATCCAACAACCACATGCTTAGCCACTGACGAAACAGAATCAGAAGAACTGGCTTCATGATCCTCTTTAGTAGTTGAGGTCGTCCTTTGTGCTACAATAGATTCTGCTTCAGCTTGCAACCTCATCAAGAGTTCATCCCTGCCATATATCTTGGTATCCAAATCCAGTGAAGCAGGATCTTCTTCAGAGTATCCACTTAACTTTTTGCCTTCTAATGTGGCAGTAGCAGCTTTAGCAGACCAGAAAACATGGAGTATATCGTGCTCCCTAAAATACTCTGCCCATCTCTTTCTGCATTTCAGATGAATTTAGAAGGATGTCACTTGCTACTACAGACAACAAAAGTAGTATAACAAGTAAATCACAATGGACAAGGTGTGGACCTGATATTTAACGGTAACAGATCAGCCTTGTTGACAAGGAGCATTGTTCTCTTGTGTTCATTAATTTCCTTTGCATATACCTAGTATAGAGAAAGCCATGTCACAAGATCAGAAAAGATCATAAAAAATATATTGGGTGCAACACTTCAATTCAGGGTCAACACAAAAGCCTTTCATGAAAGCACAACGACGGATTCAGAATAACATAATTTACATTTCTAGCACAGAAGGAACATGGCAAGTTCATCTTAATGTGGACCACAGAAAACCAAGATCATGCTAGCTTTTAAGGAAATAGTGTCATTTCATGGGGAAATGGATTTCGTTTCCCAATCATTCAGCAAACTAATGTTCACAGAAAATATCCATTGGAAGGCTGACTTCCACTTGTTTTCTCATGAGTCATGATACAAATGATAGGTGGATTTGCTTCTGCCAGAAAAGATAGCCGTTGCAAAAATTTGGATAAGAAAATTACTGAACATGTAGTCTCTGAAGGAGAATTCATGAATAGAGCTTCTGCATCAATAAAACTACTACTGTGCACAAAGCTGAACTGCTGAACATTGAACAAACTTTAACCAGGGACAAGCCACTATCTTTTTGCTATGTGTACTAGATATTACTCTATGTGTACTAGATATTTCTTGAGGGATGAAAACTTTATACCAAAAGCTATGATAAAAAGTACCTCAAGATCAGGGCAGCGGTAGAATAAGGGATCCCGAGCATCGACTACCATGACCAGCTTCATGTAAGAAAAGAAAACAATAGTCAGTACTCAGTACTTTGGCATAATAAATCATACCAAGAATTGCTTATCTTCAATCAAAAGTGAATGAATATGATTTGAGCTCAATAGAGGAACATATTTCCAGGAAAAATATGCAGTACGACTACAGCATAACAAAAATTCAGAGTCAATATGTAGGCTGAAAATTGCAAGTGTCACCTTAAAAATGCATCTGTCACTCATTTTTCAGAGAATAATGTAATGGATGGTCCAGCATCACGAGCACTAGAACAGGGGGATTTGTACAAGAATACAAGCAATCAATCACCAGATCTAAGGGTGACGCTGACAATGAAGGTGAAGCATTACTCACCAAATCACTGCGTTCAAGTACTCTCCAGAGCTGTCTCCAGATGTCAATGTTCTTCTCAAAGGGTGTAAGGACAAGCTTGTCATTCTCTTCCAATCTGCAGAGAAGAATTGCTCTTACCTTAGTTAGATAGATATCGGTCCCCAAACATGTATTTTCCAAGTAAATTCTCATTCCACTAAATTGTAATAAACACAAACAGATTAAACTACAGCTTGGCACCAACCTCGCAAGATTCCTCCGCCACACCAGGAACGCCCTCCTCTCGTTTGCATCGAGCTCCTCCACGGTCATCCGAGCATTCCATGGTGGACTGATCACACACCCGGCAGTGTCACAAAAGGAACAACCCCAAAACTCCACACATACAACGATTACACCAACGATCCACTCAGTCACTCACCGCCTTGGGACCCTGAGGCTGCTGGCGTGCAGTGCCTCCTGCTCCTTCTGAAGCCGCCGCCTCTCCTCATCCGTTTCTCCCGTCGCATCCCTGCGCCAAACCAATCCAACCATTACAATTTCGAACCAACGAACACGCAAATTTTTTTCACAGAGGGCTACGCGGTCGCTCACAGGTCGATGACGAGATCAGAGGAGGAGACGGACGCGGAGTCGGCGAGGGCGGAATGGAGGCGGTCGGCCTCGGCGGCGCGTTCGAGGACGGCGTCGATCTCGCTGACGTCGATGACGGACTCGAGGGGCTGCGCGCGGCGGCGGGCGGAGGCGACCGCCTCGCCCCGCTCCTTGGCGGCCGCCGCCGCCTTATTCTGCTGACGGATCAGCGCTCGGCCCAGCCCCTCCCCCTTCTCCTTCTTCCCGCCGCCCGCCATCACCACGAGTTCGAATCCACCAACCCTAAACGCCTTGGAGCGATTGGTGGCGAGAGGAAGCTTCGAGGCGAGCACTAGCAAGCTAGGGTTTTTGCGAGGAGGGGGGCGAGGCGAGCAAAGGAGGAAGGAGAGGACAAGACGAGGGGGTAAGCCAAGGCAAGGGCGTTCGAGACTTCGGTTTCGTTTTCTCCTTGCGCTTGAGTCTCTGACATAGGACCCCACCTGCAGAGGACGTATGCGGTGACGCGACCTGCCAGCTAGTTCCAAACGTTCTCTACGCTCGTAGGTCACAATTCATTCAAATTTGTAAAAATGCCCGCTTTAAACCAATTTGGAATGGAGGATTTCCGGAGGCTTTATATTACTTTACTCCCTACGAAATCCATGTGAAATCCATGCATTCGAAACAAACTCACGCTTTAAAATTTGACGATTTCTCGCATGTACTTTCAATTTGTTTCACACAAATTATGTCCCAACTCCCACGTACCTTCAACTTTCAAGTTCCATTCCCCCTAAATATACCTACCGTGCTAAATGACGAAAGTAGGAGACTATAAATTACGAAGTGCCACTGCCACCTTTCACGGTATTCATTCAAATTCGTACAAATAGAATTTAGTAGGATCTTTATGCAAGATTCAGGCAATCCAAACTAGCCCATACTTTGAAATGTGATATTTATCACATGCAAGGATTCGTCACACACGAACTTTGCACACGCTCTCCAATTTCAGTGTCATCTAACATCACTTAAAATCCAAGTTCTGACTAGTAAGATGCCCGTGCGTTGCAACGAAAAAACAAATAAAAGTAATGCATACTATCAAATATAATCTCAAACTGAATAATAAATATCAACTTTTTCTTACGTTATCATGTATCAAATAAAACATACACATTCATACTCGTAAATAAATCAAGCATCATATTAGTGAAGCATGATAGAACAAGCATCATATACAACAATATGTACAGAAATGATAGTAATTTAGTATAAATATCAATGCAATAACGATTGAAATAAAAAAAATACTGATTGCAACTTACATAAATAGAACATTAAGACATATTCAATGCATTATGTAAAAATCGTGCTGATGTTTTCCATCGCAAGCATGTCTTCATGTTTAATGAACATTTATAATTATCACGGACTTACTCAACATATGCCTGGTCCATGGCACTTGTAGGAGTCATCATCCCGTTAAGTAACTCTAGTGATTGCCTATCAATGTCTCTGTCTTTGGATAGAGGAGGCGGAGACTACCGATAGCCTTGAAGACTTTGGAAAATTGCGATGCCGGGCATGCTCGAGCCTTGCAAACTCCCAAATGGTTGCTTTGACGTCGGCTTCCAAATGCCGCAAATTTCAAGTTAAAATGGCAACCCAACACAATCTCCGAGATTTCCAAAAAAAAGGATATGGAATTGTATGTCCACATAACAATAAAGCAGGGCAGAAAAGAATAGGATCTATTTCAAAAATTTTTTTTAAATGCTAATCTTCAATTCTTAGGTTAATAGAATCAGTTACTTGGCATTCATATTTCTTCAGATTTCGACTATAACAATCTGACATAAAGTAAATAAAAATTCCTGAAACTGTGGGGGCCTGGGATGGAAATATGGAATGCACCATAGGACAAACTAAAGATAGATTAAGCCTTAAGACATCAAGCAAGTTCAGTATGCAGTGATCACAATAATGATGCAATATGCCAAGGTTGAAATGATATCCAAATCTAGTGTAGAAGAGAACTAATTGCGGGGTGGGCAATATAGATGATTACCTCGCTTGCTTGATGGCAATGGAACAATACATATCACAAATTAGCTGCAATATCTCTAATGCTTCTCAGAAACAAGTTTCCCACCTCATGTGAATTAGCAATTGCGAGAAAGAACAATTTGCCAAGGTTTCATGAAAAATCCTATTAAGCGTGCTCCTTTTGAGTTAAAAGATATCCAAGCAAATCTGGAAAATCAAAACACAGGATGAGCAATAAGAGTGTGGGTGACATGCTTTATGGCATCATTACACTGAGTACACAAAGAAATTTAGGATATACAGAAATGAATAGATGTACAGGGACAAACAATAGTAATATGGTATGTGGGAGATAACATCATTGACAAAGAGAAATTTAATCAATAGATAAGTATATTGATTCAATTTCTTACATAGAATTATTGACGAAGATGATCAAATTAACCCTTCGGTGCCTAAAGTAGATCAACGGTATTGAGTTCTCACTCTAGTCTGCAGTATGAACAATTGTCTTAGTCAATCGCTTTGTAGTTCGGTTCTCGAAAGAAAACAAAAAAATCTATTATCTATTGATCAAATAAGTTGCGTAATTTAGGAATCAACCAGCTCCTAGGACAAATGTCGATTATCTTGAAGGTGCAAACCATTAATATTGAAAATGTAAACTCAACAAAATGCAAAAGGGTATCCACAAACAACATTGGTTGCCGCTGCCCCAGACCAGATTCCTTCTTCCTCTTCCTCGAATTGATCGCCGCTTGGGATCGCCAATGCCATTACCATTGCCCTCCTCTTCCATTGTTTGCTTTGCTAGCTTGCCTTTGCGGCAATTGCGAAAATAGCTGCGATGGCGGTGTACTCATGGCGAGGCACCACTGCTCACTTGTTATCTACAATCAGAAAGAAACCATGAGGAAGTCATAGCAATGGATTGGATGCAGTTAACAATAACAGACGGCATTGCCGTCAAGATCAAGAAGAAGAGGTGGACCTTGGATGGTGACATCCTCCAAATGGACGACATTGCCATTGCCATCAGCTAGTCACAGAGCCACAGGTGAGCCCGCCGAGGAGCTGAGACCGAGATGGCGACCTCTGCTCTTGAGGTCGAGAAGCTGCAGCCCCCTGAACCGGTGGCCCTGCAGCTCGGCCGCCTGCTGCAGCTTCCTCCTCAGAAACGCCTCATGGCTGGACATGTTCCCACACAACATTCTTGGCCCTAACAGGTCGCAACACCAATTCGTCAAGTCAAAACACTTGTGCTGTAATATGTAACACACAAATGCGATAAGAATGCAGGCGCAGAACGGTTCTAACACCCACCAATCTGCGACTGCTGCAGGTCGACGGGGTCCCTGGAGTCGAGCAATCCGGTGGGCGTGGCGAGCTGGCGAAGTCGCTCTGGTGCCGGTGCTGAAGCTTCCTGCAATCAAACAAAGAGACCAAGTATGAAAAAAAGGAAAAGGAAATCATCGAAATAAGCTTGGGGGAGGTGGCGGGGAGAGCGAGGGGAGAACGTGGCGGCGGGGAGCGAGAGCGAGGGAGGCGGCGGGGGAGCAAGGCGGGGAGCAAGGGAGGCGGGGGAGAGCGGGGTGGCGGCGGGGAGAGCGAGAGCGAGGGGAGGCGGGAGAGCGTGGCGGCGGGGAGCGCGGAGAGCGAGCGTGGCTGCGGGGATAGCGAGGGGAGGCGGGGCGGAGGGGCGAGGGGTGAGGATCGCGGTCGGCGAAGAGGGTGGGGCGCGGAGGAGTGGCGGCGTCGCGGGGCGAAGGAGGAGGATGTGACGGCGAGGAGGAGAGAGGGTGGGGAGTATGAGGCGGCGGTGCGGGGACGGAGAGGGAGGCGCGCGCGCGGGGTTGGGGGGAGTAGGGAGGAGGCGGCGCGGGCTAGGGAGGAGGCGGTTCGGGGAGGAGGATGCGGCGCGCGGAGGCGGAGGTGGTGAGCGGAGAGGAGGAGGCGAGGAGGCGCGGCGGCGGGAGGCGCGATGGAGTGGAGAAAGGCGGAAGAAACCAGGTAGGTGCGGCCGTGCGGGAGGAGAGATAGAAAGTCGAAAGAAATCAGCGCACGGGTTCGGTTAGGTAGTCCGCGCGGTTTTTAGGGTGGAAAGGGTTTACGGTAAAGATTTAATTGTTCAGATCAAATGGTTGAGAAGAGATATGGGAGAGGACTCATCAACCACCAACTCCTTCTTTTAAAGTAGTAAAGATACGCTATAAATAACACAGTCGCATACAATTATCCAGGTTCAAGCACACTCCAGTACGCTGCCAAGTGACGGGGAAGAGGGGCGGCAGATCACCATTCCGCTATCCCGCCGTCCGCCCGCATCAATACTTTGAGCACGTCGTAGGGGCCGCCGTCGTCCACAGCCTTGTAGCTGATGTCGTTCATGGCGTTCAGCACGGAGGCGAAGTCGTCGGGATCCTGGAGGCGCGCGATGCTGCGGCAGTGCTCCGCGCCTTCGGTCCCGTACCTCCCGCCGTCCATGATGCGGAGGAGAGTCGTGAGGTCAGGCGCTCGGAGGTTCACGATGCTCTCGTACTGGTTCACGCAGGTGCCTCCACCGACGCCTCTCCTGCCGCCCTTCATGGCGACGAATCGTCCTCTGCAGTCTCTTGGGGGGGCGTCTCTTGGCACACTGCCTTCACCGGCGCCGTTCTCGGCGAGGAAGCGGCCGTAATAATCTCTTGCACGGGGCTTCTGCATCATCAGATGGTATTTACAGAAGTGTTCAAAGGGAAGCGGAGGAATTACTGTACGATGTGATGGGGGGAAAATTGGATCAGCCATTACTGGCAAATTAGGACCATATTTAGAGTTCAGCGAGGCACACCTTCACTTTGAGAGGCCCGTTCTCCCCTCTTGCCTTAGCACCAGCACGACGCCGACGGGGATGAAGGATGGGTTTGTATTGTTTTTCATTCACATTACTTGGCTCACCGCTTGGCATACTAGGTTGGAGCAGCCTACGGCTGGTAGTCTGCATTCATAGAAGAGAGAAGAAATGGAAGAAGGTATTTGGCTGATCATACATTACTTGGACAGATAAGTCCCAAACAAATCAATCTACTCATTAATCATGACACTGATTTTTGCTGTACTCGTGACAAAATATTACAGTAGGCCATTCCCTTATCAAGTTTCTAAAGTACTTGGCAAGTAATGTCACTGCTAAG
Organism: Melocanna baccifera; assembly: GCA_036346265.1. NCBI lineage: Eukaryota > Viridiplantae > Streptophyta > Magnoliopsida > Poales > Poaceae > Melocanna > Melocanna baccifera. The sequence goes on from CM070710.1 coordinate 19,486,017, forward strand.
ATGAAGGGAAAACACAAAGGAAAGAGAGTAAAAACAGCACTGCAAATGAACCTAATGCTTAGAAAGCAATTAATGCCACAAAGACATGCCTTGGCGTCGAATACAAATTTCGAATAATTGAGAAGAAATAGTATGAGATACATCCAACTTCGAAATTCAACTGAGCATGTCAAGTAAGCTTACATATGTATCATGGTCTTATGATAGTATGGCACACATCTGACATAAAAAGAAGTTTACACAACTCAAATAACTAAGAAGTGTTAGTATGAGATTTCTTGAACTCTGAAATTCAAAGGAACTTACATACAGATCTTATTTTTATGATAGTACTGCATACAATTTGGGAATCAAGGCAAAGCGAACTAAGTCTCTAAAGATGACTTATTCAGAAATAACTGAAACTTAACATTTGTGATCCGTCAAAAAAGAAAAAATAAAACTATTGTTTATCTCATTCCATGATAAGTAGGCCACAGTGCTTGTCTGCATTAAGATAATGGTTGGAAACATGAAGCATTAGCTCAGTACTACGGAGATTCAGAAAGGTATTGTGAATTTTACAATTGGCTAAATCCCAAATGCATTATGAAAGGCATTGTGAATTTTACAATTGGCTAAATCCCAAATGCATTATGACTGTAGTCCTAAAGTGGTTGTCTTTGTTCCTTTTAGTATACAAGGTAGAGGGAAGAGCTTACCATGGACTGACCAAGACCCATGTCAGAGCACTCAGAATCTTGCGGTCCATTACCTGTATCCAAATGCCACAAACCCATTATTACATTTTCAAGATCCATAAAATCCATCAGGGGTCCTTATAGTAAAACAAGTGCGAAGAGATCGATCAAGTATTCAAGTAAACTTAGACCAATAGTTGTCTATGCATAACTGAAATCACTATAACAACTACTAAAAAAATCCAAATCTCGTCAAAATAGAAATATCTGTTGTCACAATTTGATGCTTTCTATAGAGATTCTTTCCACCAAACCTCTATTTAAGTTTATAGTCTAGTAAACTTATTAAGGCTGTTAAAAGCACATTCATGATTATATCATGTAGATCATGATAATCAGTAATACTGTCTTGCGCATGCACCCAGGTATCGAGTCTAGTCAGTTAAATCCATGCATGATGTACTAATGTAAAAAAAGTGTTATAGATAACCATGACCAGAAAATTGGTTTATTCCAAATTCCAGCAATAACTCACAAATCACAACAAATTTAGGGGTTTTCAAAACCATCCCAACAAACTGGAAAAAGGTGTTTAACAGGTGCCACTTCAAGCGCTAAAACATTCTTTTTGGGCAGAACTCTGATAATTCCCTCACTGTACTAGGTTATGAAAGTTATCTAAATGAAATGAGCAGGGTACAGTTTGATATGCACAGATTTTTTTTCACGGAATATGATCCAAGGAGAATTTCGGCCCCCAAGCCAGTATGTTGTAAGACTACCAATAAGTTTTCATGGTACAGCATGGTAGTCTGTTGCATTACTACATGGATTTATGTAGGGCGAGGCCTCTGGGTCCCCAAAAAATCCCTGATGATTCTCTCCTGTACAAGGTGTCCAAGAAGATCAGATCATGTGCTTTCAGTTGATCATCAGGATTTGTTTGGGGCCTTTCAAGAAGGTCCCAAGGATTTTCCTGCTAATAGTACAATTGGGATTTGGGACCTAAACACAAGAGATCACATGATAAACATCGTTCTCTTCTTGTTATAAACACACAGATTTGAGTGGTCATGCAATGTTTTAGCAGTAAACCGATAATTTGGCTTCAGGAGTGAAATATCCTATGATTTCATCTAGCACTTCTAACAAACCTGTCTGCATGTATCATAATTTATAAAAGAGAAATAACCAAAAGTTACCAGTATCTACCATTAGAAAATGTCACAGGCTCAAGCTATTGGTCTTCACATGTCACATCAAACGCCAAACTCCTCTTTCATACTAAAACACATAGAAGAAACAAGTTCATGCCAAATTTTCGCAGCAACCTTTTAAACCAAACATGTCAAAAAGCTTGGGCTTCCAGCTGGGCTTAGGCCAGTTCAACCTTAATGTGCAAAACTCGAGCTCGGTTCAACCCAGCTAATGTGGAGGCCTGGGCCTAACAGAGAGCTGGTAAACCCAACACAGGCTCTAAGGTGTACAAAAAAAATGTGTTTATTTATTTTTATGGAAAAATTACCTCACAACAATTTATTAATTACTTGTTGATATGCATGTGAAGCTCACATTGAAAAAAATGATGATCACTAATATTCAAGATAATTATTTTTCCTGCTTGAGGTAGGTGAGTGGGATATTACACGATGGGTGGGTTATTACATCGACTAGTAATTGCTGCCTTCAGGGCAGATACATCCATCAACTATGGCTGTTATGAGATTTCACAAAGCAACGATTACAGCTCACTGGACTAATACAACTTCAGTTTGAACCATCTAATGTTACCTGTACGATGACGACAAGAAAAAGTGGGTACAGAAAGTTAAGAGGCATGGCCAAAAAAGAATCACTGGTTTCGATTTTAGTGGTAGTGTAGAAATGTGTTAAAAATATAGCTCCAACCAAGGTTCCAAATCCCGGCGGTAACCGGTTTTACCGGTGCCGAATGGGGAAAAAACCGTCGATTTTTATTTAATTCAAATTTAAACTTTCGAATATAAAAATTAGTTTCCCTAATGATGTTTACATTGTTTAACACTAACGGAATGTATTAGGAAGATGCATGCACTTCCTGTGCTTGACTTCGTACTTTTTACCATGAATGTGTTAGGAATTTCTACTTTCAAATTTAAAAAACCGGTTTTTAGCGGTTTTTTTGTTTTTCTCCGATTTTTTGGGCGGTAACCGACCAGTTTTTCGAGTTACCAATTTTAAATTCAAATTTTGACGCGTGAAATTCGACTATTTTTTTCCGGTAACCGGTACTGACCCCCCGGCGGGATTTGGAACCTTGGTTCCAATATGGTTCACGTAGTATTTAGAATGAAGGAATCTCTGAGAAGAGCATAAAGAAATCTGAAAAAAATTCCAAGATTACAAATGAGACCTCATGGCATATTTGGAATGCAGGAATTTGTAAGAATCAGTATAATTCCCATAGGATGCAAACAAAATTCCAAAGTTCAAAATCAACCTCAGGGTTTAGGATATGAAATTTGACTCAACCAAATCTGGGACATTTTGGATCAATTATGCTGGGCCTAGAAACAGGCTACCCATGGTACAGATATGCGTCCAGTTTATTCGCATTATTTAGTTCAATCATTTCAGTATTTAGAAATCCAATTTTGATAAATTAACAATCGAATTTTCCAAACTATAGTTAAAACCTGCACCTAGGAAGCTAAACTTATTTCCGTTCAGTTTTCATTTAATTCGGTGTTAGCAACCTATACAGACATACATAACTCAAAGCATTCTTCCAACTCGAGGATACAATCTTTTTAGTAGCTAATATACAATATAACCTTCTCAAAAATTTAAAACAAATGGCGAGGTTTGTATGTCTATTCCAATCAAGTTTATTGTATTTCATTTTTGGGAAAAGTTGAAAATGCCATTAGTCAAAACCTTAATGTTAGAAGCCCCACAACAATTCACACGATTGCAAATGTACCACTGGTCTTGTGCAATCTTTAGGTGAAAATGCCATTATCAGAGTGATTTTCCAAAAAAAAAAACAATGACAAGACTATCGATGCCCTCTCTTCATCCTCTCTTTCTTGCACCCAAGACTGACCACAAACAAGCAGTTACTAGAGCCACTGTGCACCAGTTGCATGCCACCACCACTGCCTCTGATTGGCACACACATACCACTAGATCAGTCGTGCTCCTCGCCTCTCCTCTAATGCCGGTTTCACCTAGTTGCCACTACATGTCTTCACCAACCCACGTCTACCCTCACATGCTGTCGCTATCGACCACTTCACTAGTCATTGATCACCACTACCAATCTCATCCAATACTTAATCGAGAAAGTACCATACAACGCAAAACAATAGAATGACATGAAATAAAAGTTTCTGATTTTTGGGAAGGGTAAAGGTAATTTTGATTTTTGAGTCTCCTATTAGCCATATCTAAAAGACATATTCACCTCAAAATTGCATAAAACAAGTGTCAAATTATACGATCTTTTATGGTATTTCTAGCAATTGAGGTTTGATCCATGGCATTTTTTTGGTAAACTAAAAACAACATTGCATGATACACAAAAGTTTAAACACTCAATACCGAAAGCAAACATACCAAAATAATCTATTTATTTCATTTAGTTGAGCATAATCTATTTGGTACAACCTAACTATACCCACCCTTAAGACCCTCAACCCAAACATAGGCCTAATACAAGCATACATTAAGTTATAGCATCCTCACCTTGAGACATGGATAAATCAACCGACTCGAATACCTCATGGTTCATGAAGCTCACCATTGTGTCTTCCAAAGAAATCAACGATAGAGCTGCTGCATAGATAAAAGCAATAAAAAGATGGGTGAGAAGTGGTAATGAAAGAAGATTACAAAAACTCTAAATCAATGCACAGAAAATTGATGCATGGGAATTGGGAAGTATAGAGAGGTCAAGGAAATAGAGGCACATTAAGGACTACAAAGGCAAAAAAAAATCCAAAGAATGAATCAAGAGCAGCCAACAAAAGCCATATGGATCAAGAAATCAACAAAATGTTCTTTAACAATAGAAGGAAACACCCAACCCAAGGTCAAATAAAAAAAAGCAATAAATCAACTAAAAAGGAAAGAAATCCCAATAATGAATCAAGAGTAGCAACAAAAGCGATATGGATCGAGAAATCAACAACAAAATGTTCTTTAACGCTAGAACTATAGAAGGAAACAACCAACCCAAGGTCAATTTTTTTTTTAAAAAAAGAGAGAGCGAGAAATCAACTACAAAAGGCAAAAAAAACCCAAGAATGAATCAAGTGTAGCCAGCAAAAGCCATATGGATCTAGAAATCAACAAAATGTGCTTTAATGATATAAGAAACACCCAACCGAAGGTCAAATAAAAAAAGAGCAAACAAGATCACATAGAAAAACTTCAATCCCAAAATTTTTGTACGGAGTTTAGAAGCGAAGAACTTAAGAACAGGCTCACGCTATGCATCTTAGATTCAATGATCACCACAAACATCAAAACAACTGTATCAAAACTCAAAAGGGATCAAAGACATGCACAATGAGGAAACAACACATCTACTTACATTCAATCGAATCCCTCTTATGGGAAAAGGAGCAACAAGAAGACTACGCCACAAGAGGAGATAGAGAGATAGCGCTAAACAAGACACAGAGATGTGTATAAATAGACGGCATAGGAACCAAAAACATTAAATCTTCTCCAAAATATTGCCACTTCTTTAATGCGGATCCCTTAATGCCGAAGTATGCTTTTATTATCATCCTTATCTTAAATTGTTGAAACGCAAAAGGGGCAAAACATGCTATGAAACGAATAATTGTACCACTACTAAATGATACGGCTTACACATGCAATAAATGGCGAGTAATCATATAAAAGCGATAATTACGTCCATACCGCTAACATAGCGCTAAAGCAATAAATTCTCCATACACATATCGAATACCATAATGAAAATCGAACTAAAGTTACAAAAATATACGATAAATTTGGTATTCAGTATGGTGTTTGGTTTTCAATTTCTTTTAGGGAACTTAACATAAGAAGAAGGTTTAGGGGCTATGTTAAGAAGAAGGTTTATGGGCGGTGTTTTAGGCGCTCGGTTTAGATGGCAGGATGTAGGGCTTAGCGTTTTAGCCTTATTACAAGGCTCTCGTTTATTTGACTTTGAGAATGTTTTATTCCTAGCCTGCCTAACTTGTTTGAGACAAAAAAAGTCTTTGTTGTTGTAATTTGATTTTCAATTTCACATATAGACTTTACCGAACCCAAAAAACGAAGATACTAAATTATATTTTCATTACCTAGTACCATCATACATGTGTTAATCTTCTTAACTAAATTTTTGGATTGCAATAATGTCAAAGTGAAAATATATAGTATATGCACTTTGTTTAATAGTTAGGTGCTATTATTAAGTTTTAGTCATTAATTCTAATAGATTAAGAATATTTACTTATTTAGTAGTTAATTTTAGTTGCAGATCAATTCAGTGCTATGTTATTACATGGTATTTCACAACAGAATTCAAAGATATCATGTCGTTTCGCGTTAATTTGGTAAGTATGGTTTTTACTAATACCATACAGAATTGATTTGATAGAGGTCCAAATATGCTTGCAGTGTGAACAAGATGTCATATCATCCCATTTTGAGTTGGATTGTACATTTAGAAATTACTTCCAAGGTAAACCATTCAAACAAATGAGTCTATTTTACCAACCTTGGATGACCATGCCGCAAGAGCATATTCACTTAAGTCATGTCTAGCCGATTCTTCGAGCATAGTGCATTTGAGCTTCAAGGGAGAACAAACTCCTGATTTCTGTCATGTGTGTGGTTACTGTTCATGTGAATAGTGCGCACATGACAATTTCTCCATGAGAAATCTCTTATGATAAATTCTCTACTTTCATCTTGATATTTCAACTTAAATTCAAACATTTGCAATACAAACAGCACGAATGTCTACCATTTTACCTGCTCAACAGAGGGGCTAATCCTCCGTACTGGATCTTTTCTATCAAAGATTTTTTTTAAAAAAAAGAAGGTATTTCACTATTATGACACATGTAACATAAAACAATATTTGCCTCAGATTTAAGAAAGACTTCTACTTAACCACATAAACATTTGCAGAGTTCCAATCTCAATTTTGTTCAATTCCTAGCAATCGAAACCTGTCAGTGGAAGCCCTATTGTCTCATAAGGGAGTCAATCTTCCTCCGATTACTTGGTACACCATACTCCTACTCGCATTCTTCTCGACAATAGTGACCTTAGCCACTTGATGCTATTGCCAATTGGCACTAACAAGAAAACAGTCAAAACACCATTCCTTCTTCGCCGGTTAACTTGTCCCATGCCATTGGAGCCACCCTCTACCTGTAGGCTCACTAGACCTTGCACCGCCTCCCTCCTCTGAATTGATGGCAACTCCAACTAAGGATAATAAAGGATGCACCTCTCTAAAGAGAGTTATAGTTGATCTACTCCACTTGCTACCCCTTGTTGGCAATAGACCTACAGCCGCATTCTTCACTGTTGTACAATGCCACCACCACCGAGTCTTCCCCACCATCCCCAGTAAGTGATTGTTACAACCCCCAGCATCAGCCTCTTCCCAACCAAAGAATTGCTACTGAAGCTACCCCTCTTCCTCCTCTTAATCACCACCGATGAATGACATGGCAGCTTTGTGGCATCCTCAACTGAGGCCCTACTTCGTCTTCAACCTCTACCCTCATTTGAAATGACCATGTCCATCTCTAGTCACTGCCCATCAGGCTGTTGCCAGCCATTCAAAACTGCCTCCAGCCCTCCAGATTGAAATGTTTATAGAAAGTCCATGTGGTTCAGTAAAAGTATTTGTATATGTTATATATGCCAAGATACATGGGATTTTATGAAACATCCTCAATCTATTGTGGTACTTGGAACAAAACCTGGAGAAATCTTCAGCCATCCCGATCAACTGCATTCCTTCTGAACGGCAGCTGGCCATTGATACTCTTGGGTGTGCCTCAGTTGAATTGCCCATCATCTACTTGGGAATCCCTCTTTCTTTCAAGAAGCTAAGAAAAAGGGATGTTGATCCGCTTTTGGACAGGCTTTTAGCTCATCTTCTGTCTTGAAAGGCAAAGCTCCTCTCCAAAGCAAGACGCTTGATTTTTGCCAATTTGGTTCTCTCTTCAATAGTAACCTACCTCTTGCTCTCTACCATTCTTCCTTCCTGGGCATTCAAAGCTATCGACAAGAAGCGTCACATCTTCCTTTGGGCCGGGGGCCATTCCTCCGTGGCCGGTAAATGTTTGCTCAGTTGGGGTACGGTCTATCGGCTGTTGCTTCTCGGAGGACTAGGAGTCTTAAACCTAAAATTAGCAGGGATGGCTTACAGAGTCCGATGGGAGTAGTTAGCGCGGACACAAGACCAGGGTTTTAGAGGTTCTGCCCAATAATAGTTGGATTCAACCTCCCCCTACCCCTTTGATTTTTAGGCCATTACAGATTTTCTGCACTTGCTGTATTTGCTCATGGATTTCCACCTTCAAGCTGACCAGGACGACACGATCATCTAGCGATGGACTTCATCTGGGAGCTACTCAGCTAAATCAGCTTATGTCGCCCTTTTTCATGGTGCAACTTTTTTCCCTTGTGCCAAAATCCTTTGGAAGAGTTGGGCGCCAACAAAAGTCAAATTCTTTATTGGACCTTCTCCCGCCTACGCAAACACAACCTTCAGGTTTCGGATGCTTGCCTTCTCTGCGATCAAGAACCGGAGACAATTGGCCACTTGTTGCTGCACTATAGTGTGGCTAAGTCTGTTTGGTTCAGAGTCTTCCAATGGCTCCTCTGCCCCCCCTCCATTTTAGATTTCACCAACACCTTCTCCTTCGCTGGCTTCTGGACAGTGGCAAGGCGGGCTCTTCCAAAATGTGATAGAACGGGAATGGGCAATTTCTTCCTTCTAATCCCTTGGATGATTTGGAAAGAGCGAAACAACATCTGGTTCAGAGGCAAGCACTTCCAGACTGATGAGCTGGTCTTCGGTATCCAGCAGGAGAGTCGCTTGTGGGCAAAAGCGGGCGCCAAGAGCCTAGACTCAGTCCCAGTTGATCTCCTTCCTAATCTCAGTGTTTTTTTCTTCCTCCTTTTAGTCTCTTCCTCTCTTTTTTTCCCTTTCCCCTCTTTCTCCCTTCTTCCCTCTTCTTTGTTTTGCTCTGTGTTGGTTGACCTTCGGCCAGTCTTTCTTGTACTTTGCTCCTTCTTAATTGAATGAAACACTTCTCGCTTTTTCGAGAAAAAAGTTTTAACCAGTTAGAGAGCCCAACATCATGCAAATAAGCAGCTCTAATCATATAAATATATCATGTGGGTAGTAAAATAACAGTTGCAGCACTAACCTCGTAAGATATCTTGAGGAATGATCATCATTCATTGGCATCAATCTCCTTCTTCTCCGCGATCATCCAAGCGTTCCATGGCAGTCTGCAAGCATCAAACCCAAAGCCTCAGTTCATCAATCCAACAATACAAAATGATCACAACTCACGATATGAAATAACGATAAAAAATATGACAGAATAAAATTATGGCGTCTTTGTGAAAGTTATAGATTTTGTTATGTACATTTCAAAAATGCTATTTGTTGCTGTAGTTTATCAGTGGATTAAAAGATACGAAAAAGACAAACGGCACTACTGCAGTGAACTGAGCGTGGGAGCAGCGGTTTGAGAGGGAGTTGTCGGGTTTCAAACGTAGTGGTGCTTTAACTTTTAGTTGTGAATGTTATATCGTGGTTTTGTGCTGAGTAGTGACTTGTGTACAGGTGACTTCGTTTCTAACCATGCTTGAGCCCTTCACCCCTTTCGGTAGAGGCAAGTAAACATAGCGGTTGTTGCTACAGTTTAACTTATTAATTTTACTACCTTCACTATAATTACTGATTGTTTGATTATTAATCCACCATTAAAGTGAGATGCCTTGCTATGCTTTACACTTTAATATACACATTGATGTCTATGTGGTTATATTCCTAATGAATCCATTGTGATCTCATCATGCACGTCATAGCATGTCATTTGCATTGAAGCTTTGTCACCGTACCTAGCCGCGACCGTACCGGTACATCATCGTACATTGCCTAATATAATGCACACTCTTACGTTGCTAAGTAAGAGTTCAATAGATCATCTGTATACATATGCATTTCATGATAATCATTCTTGATATAAGGTTTTTAGTGGTATTGGCTCATAAGAGTCATTCGTGACATGGAGTGATTTTCTTGTGATTATTGTTGGTAGTGGTTGTGAATATGAATGTGATTAATGAGGATTAAATGCTAATGCTTTACCGTTGTTGGTAGTAGTGTGGGTGTGGATATGAATGAGACTATCGAGAATTACTTGTTAATACTTTATCTTTATACCATGGGTCATTAATTGTTACTTGGACATCCGTAGTTTAATTAACTTGTTAAATAGTTTGTTTACTGAAATTTTATCTCACCCCTATTTTCTTTCTTCCAGGTGATCCTTGAGCATGTTTGGAAAGGGGTAGTACAACACGTCACTATACACCTTTCTTCGTGTGTTTTGTTATAATAGGATGGAGAATCTTTAATCGTTTATGTCTCTCGTTATTGAGCACTATAATTCAATGATGTTAGATTGTGGTTGGCCTTTGGTGAGCTTTAAGCAGTCAAAGCTAGGTGGACAATTGATGTTAGTCGAATGTTAGTTGATCTTAAACTGTCTATCCTTTTTATCTTCTACTATTTGTTTTGCTGTCTTGCTTTCATGTAATCTTTAATTTGGGAAGGTGCCGCCGTTTTTCCTTATAATCCCGTTGGTCGTAGGTGTAGTTTAGTAGCATCTCAGAGGTAATGATCTTCTTGGAGTGTTAAACACTCCACTCCACTCTAGTCGGTCTCTTTGAGCTTAGTCTCGTTGACCTTAGTTATAATCTCACCTGCTCTGGTACCAGGTTAACTTGAATGAAGCGCTGCACACTGTTGCCTAGATTGGTTTATGGGTTTGCTTGCATGCAATAGTTAGTTCACATATCAGCCTCCAATTGAACTATCTGTTTTACAGTGGTTATTATAGAATTACTAAACAATGATATTTGTCTGTTAGTCTTAAAAACTGATCTGGGGCTGTTGGACTATATCCTTTCTTTTCGTTTTCGGAAATCCAAACACAATCCTCATTTTCAAGAGTTACAAATTCAACAAAAATTTATATAGACCTTTGTAATCTGGACCAATTGTTAACGTGGGAATGTTAGCCTCTTTGAGCGAAATTCGTTAGATAGATTTGATCTTAAATGTGCATTAAGAAAATATTACAGATGTTGCGCTGGCAACTATGCTGGTTTTCATTATAAAACAAGCCAAAACATGCACCTTTTGTGCTACCGGTATCCATTCATTTTTTTTCTTGACACGAGTATCCATTCAAGTTGATTCAACAGGTTGGAGGCTAAAAAAACTAATTAACAAGAACAACCAGAAATAGATTAGATGCAGGAGCACGATTATTACTTCCAAATATATAATTCCTTCTTGAACAGTTGTTATGTGCAAAAACAATATCTAAGTATCAAGCAATTGTTTTTTTTTTTTTGCTAAATCAAAATACTTCCCAATCCATAGCATAGAGACATCCAATAGTAACAAAACACAAACCAAATCCAGGTCTCAATACATTAACGAATTCAAGTTTTTAACACCAACAAAGCACAAACAAAATCCACACGAGCTTTAAGCATACTACAATACATCATCAACAAAGCGAAGTCACTTATCAAGCTCCAAACATACTCCAATTCCAGTACCTCTGGAACTAGTCAGAAGTTCCAGAGTTTATTCAGCCACTAGCTTAAACCTGCTACCATGAACCAGTTCATGTAATGGTAGCAGCTAGTAACAACCTAGACGATATTTTTACTGGCAAAGGGGTGTTCCACTCATCACAGGATCCCAGACACTAGGGCTAGGGTTTCAAGGACAGGTAGGCGATGAGCGAAAGCACCGCAATCCCATGAGCCAAGAATGATTTGCCTAAAGACAGCCAAACGACGGCAGGGGCAATCCCTGACCTGGAGCCAGGAGATGCCGCCGGTGTTCGTCAGCTCTTAGCATCCGGCTGTCTGGTATCCCCTCCAGTCATGCTTTGAGCAGCCATCAGAGGCTGTTGCCCACTTGAAGGGGTTGCCGGACCCATGCTCGCCGTCCATGATGGTCGGGAGCGGGGTGAAGAAGTGTGTCCGGGGGCGCTCGAAGCGGTGGTAGTGGTCCACATCTTCGTGTTCATGGATGCTTGTCACCTCTGAGCCAGACAGGCTGGAGACGCTGCTCGGGTTGCCCTGCTCCGAGTGCTGCATCTCTGAACAGGGAGACGCAGCTGGGCGCATAGGCGGGCTGTTGTACGTCGCGCTGCTCCCTCCGCCGGCGTCTTTCCCAGTGATCTCTTTCTTCGTGTTGAGGAAGCGTCCGCCAGGGCCTCTTGCACGACGCACTGCATGAAGATGGCGCGACTCATGAAGATATGGCTGCATTATGAAAAACAAATACTCACATAAATGTGAAAGAGGGAGAAGAAAGTATGCATGGCGTGGTGGAAGTGAAACAATTCACTCGCAGGTGACAGTTTAGGCTCTGTTGATAGTTGAAAGGTGAGACATACCTTCCTGACTTTGACAAGTCTGTTCTCCCTCTCTGCCTTGGTGCGAGCACGGCGGCGACGAAGGATGCCCTCATACTGTTTTGCGTTCACGTAAATCGGTGTGTCAGCTGGCATGTTCAGTGGTATAAGCATACGCCCACTCTGCATTCCACGAAGGTAAATAGAGGAACATGTTAGCTAATCATACGTTACTTAGAGCCATAGACAGAAGAATCGTCTGCCAGTTTCTCAGTTGACAAACTACGCCAAACAAAGACAATCCCTACTTTATATCCTTGTTGGATTGTCTAGAGAGGGGGGGCAACAAGATCAGCATATGGTCCAACATTAACCAAAGGAAAATCCACCATGCTATTTACTATCAAAGCTCTAATCCATCCCCTGTTCATTTTGTTCATCAAGTTACTTTGTATTCTTTTCTGTACACTGCTCATGGTAAGATACTAAAGCAAGCCGTTTTGTTCTCGTTTATTGATTAACAAATCAGAGTACCACTCAAAGAAGGGAAAATACAGTTTAAAAGTTCAAGCATAGGTGAGCTTAATGTCCACATAGCAATTCACAAACCACAACACATACAGCTAAAATTAAAACCAAGTTGCAAAAACTGAAAAGAATCATTGCACAATATTGTTCAAACTGTCGAATTCAAGTGAACAACAGAGTAAATTTTTTTTACATATATGCATGGTGGCATCTCACCACCTTCACACAACAATATCGCTTATGGAGCGTGGCGTGGCGACGCCATATGACGTGTGGCGTGACGACACTATATGCACATCTTAACCTAGTTTGGCAGTAGCAAAAGCATATTATTATCAACTAACAAAGCATATCAAATTATCAACTAGTAGCAGTGTAGCAAAGCAGTGATGCAGTGTTTACTACTTTACTGTTAGCAGCGTCTACTATTAGCATTTGGTACTGTAGCAGTGTCTACTGTTAGCATTTGATACTGTAGTAGTCAAGGTTATTAAGGCGGTAAGGCGAGGCGAGGCGACCCACCCCCCTCACACCTTTTAAGCAGTAAGGCGCGAGGCGAGGCGACGCCTTACTCGTATCTTAAGGTGGAGAAAATGGAACTCTGGAGGTCTAAATCAGAAGAATTCTAAAGAAAAAGACTTAATTGTAATTTTATAGAATTTTGAGGGCTAAATTGCAAAAATGCCAATCTTATCCTTTTAACCCCAGCCGCACCCCAGACCGAGTCATCGATCCCGTCACTGTCCCTCCCTCCCAGCCGCCTCTCTCGTTCGCTTGCTCCGACACAACCCCGGCTGCCCCTCCCTCTCGGTGACCCAGCCTCCCCTTGACGGCTCCACCTCCTCCTCTCTTCTCCCCGCATCCCCTCGGCGAGCGCTGCCTCCTCTCCTCCGATGCCTCCCCTCTGGATCGGCCGCCGCCTCCTCCACCTCGGCTCGGCCGCCGCCCCAACCTAGATCCGGCCTCCCCACGCCAGATCAGGGCTCCCCGCCACCGGATCCGGTCTGTCCAGACCGGAGGCGTCCAGACAGACCACACCAGAGGAGAGAGAGGAGAGACCGGAGGCGTCGGCGAGGCGAGGGCGTCGGCGAGGCGACAGACCAAAGGCCGGAGTTGGCGGCGAAGCAGGAGGCGGGGGACTAGAAGGCGGAGCCGACAGTGGCGGTGAAGCAGAGAGCAGACTGAAGCCGACGGAGGCGACGAATCAAGGTTATTAAGGCGAGACGAGGCGACCCACCCCCTTCACACCTTTTAAGCGGTAAGGCGCGAGACGAGACGACGGATCCGGCGCCGGTGAAGCGGGAGGCGACGGCGGACTAGCGGCGGCGACGGATCCCGCGGATCTGGCGGCGGCGACGGCAAATCTGGTGGTGGCGGCGACTCCCTCGGTCCCTCCTTGCTTTTTCGCCGTCCGGCCGGCATACACCTCCATGCCATCCGGACGGCATACACCTCCGGTTCGCCACGGCGATATGATGACGAGATATCGCCGATATCTCGACGCCTTAATAACCATGCATATATATATTGGTTTTGCGATAGTTTTGTTACAGTCAGAGAAACTCTGAAGATGACTCATTCAAAACTAACTAAAACATACCATCGATCTCATTCCATAAGGAGAAAGTAGCCCATAGTGCTGGTCAGCATAAGGATAATTGGAGGAAACCTGAAACATTAGAAGTCATTGATCAACTCAGCACTTGGGAAATTCGGAAAGGCATTTTTAATTGTAAGGTTGTCAAATTTCTAAGTGCCCTACTAATTAATCACAGAGGTAACCTTTATTGATATGCATAAACAAAATAGTGGGAAAAGCTTACCACAGATTGACCAAGGCCCAACTCAAAACGCCCATTATATTCTGTGAATGGTGATTGCAGAGCAATAGTGGCAGAGTGCTCAGAACCCTTTTCTCCTTTACCTGAAGCCAAATGCCCCAAAGCAAATACATTTCCAAGGTTCACAAAAACAGAAGCATTCAACAATGGTCTGTACTCCTTACAAATCCATCAGAGTTCCAAGTTACTAGAAAGTAGAGACTAAACTATGTTTATGCACTAATGGTGACCGCTACAACTAAAAAAAGGAAATATTTCTAGTCTCATCAACACAATTACTCGGTAATGCATATCAAAAGAACAGTTGCTAACCCATTTGTGGATCCCTGTACCCATGCCATATTGACTTGGGATGTTTGAATTTAGATTTTACATCACAATGTGTAAGTTTTAGAAGGATTGAGTCTATCTAGCAGTATTATTTTGTATAAGCCATACTAGGCTATATACTAAGGCCTTGTTTGGATGGGCTAGGACCATCCACGTGAAGGTTGAACATACACATGGAATTTAGTTCAACTTCCATGTGGACGGCCGGATTGAGGCCCATTCAAACAAGGCCTAAATAATTAAATTTCGGAGAAAGTCGCTTTGGTGGCATGCCACCTCTGTATCAAAGAAAAGAATTTTTTAATCAAAGAAATATCAACATTTCTGTGTCACGTGTCAAAGACTAGTTGGGCACATATCAGTGCCTGTCTCATGCCAGAGTAGACATACAACCCAGTAGGAGTATTTCTGCACCTAGCTCAAGGTATGTGTGAACTGTGAAGTGGGTATATACAAATTTACAATACTTATTCAGTTATTCTACATATCGAAAGGAAATAATTTAAATGAGCACAAGGGGTATAGGTAGGAAGGTCACCAGGCTCCACCTAAAGCTACTGTGATAGTCCACTATACAACATTTTGCCAGTATGTCTTTTTTTTTTCTGGCTGCAAAACCAGACCATCAACAGTTTCTGACCTTCACCAAATATATGACCCATCACACAAAATTGACCCCTGCTGTATTACTTCATGGATTTGTCTAAGGTGTAGCCTTTGAGTGTAAGCAGCAAAAACATCTATGATTGATTATGTGGGCATCTAACTATGATAAAGATGGGTAACTAATTCTGCTAATATTATCTATGAGACCTACACGCAGAAGAATCCAACCATGCGTCATTCAGGTTTTTGCTTACAGAGATAAACACCCCAGGCCTTGGGCTTACATTTCATACTAAATATTATTTATGCTTCTCTCTCACACAGAAAAATGACTTATCTACATCTATGTAACAGAGAAATAGCTAGAAGCAGTGCCAAATTTGAACTGAAAGTAAGATTAAGGCGACCTGAATCTAACCTTGTGTCCTTCACATGTGTCATTTTACCCCCTACTCTTTTCTACTAACATGCACAGATTAATAAGTCCATTTCATGCTCTTGCAATCAGGGGCGAAACCAAGTTACCGTCCCTAGTGTCATAGGACACCGGGTCCAAAAAATTTTAGCAAGGATTAGCACCTCCAATCCACGTATGAACTCCCCGATTTAAACTCAATGCACCCATTTTCTTCCTTAAAGCCCAACGAAGGAAGTACTAGCAGCCCAAATACCCAGTAACTAGCATTGGTTCACGAAGAGTCTCCGCTTCCATCAACGCATGAGGCAACTACAACAGGCTGAATCAGCCCAAAAGGGAGGACCACAATAGGCCACAGTGTTTATTTGATCGATCTCAAAGCTTGTCACCTTGCAACAGCCCTCGACGCCAATTCGTCTCACACGGTTAGTCAGGAGATGTGCACCACATCCACCGCACCACACCCAACCAAGCAGCGATTGATCGTCGAAGAACAGGAGAAATTGGTGCCACCAGCCGTCCTTACCTACCATCTCGCCACGGTGCCTCCTGGTAACTATGGCCTTGCGCAGTTGTGCTCTCGCCGACTGAAGGAAGCTTAGGTCCAGTCAATCAGTATGCTCTAAATTTCTCTAATTTGTTTCAAGAACAGGGACTAAATTTGTGAGTTAGGGTTTTAATATGATGATTATTGATTGATTTTTATCGAATTGTAGGGTTAAGACTTAGTGGTTTAATTTGAATTTTAGAATACCGACCTAGTTTGTTGCAAATCAGAAGTAAAATTATAGTATTTAACCATAATTAAGTTATTCACTTGACATATTTTTCTATTATATTGCTCTTGAACTGTTGAACATACAAATATCTAATTGACTTTTTCAATTAATTGGTGATGATTTCATGAATGATATACTTTTTTTGCTATATAGAGAAATAAGAATTGATGAAAATTACCAATAATGTTACGATTCGTCGCTTTATGAACTTGAAAGAATGTAAATACTTTATGTTGGATGACGTATTTTATCAATACTGATCAAGTTTTGTGTGTGGTTTCACCCTTAGAGCCAGTTCTTTTGAGCTGCGGCCAGTGGCTTTTGGTTGTGGTTGTAAATAGTAACAATCGATAGATAGGCCGCAAGAGAGAGTACGGAGTAAGAGAAATTCATGTGTGATTTTAGCCGATATAGATGAAGTCGCTATAGTGTCTATTACAATTAACTTGTAAACTCCGTCTTGAAAAGACACTTTATTTGAAAGCTAGCTACTGTAGAAAAATCAAAAGCTGAAGTTGAAAAGAAGAGGCCTTTAGTTCCTTCGGTTTGCTACAACTAACCAATATTATTATCGGGTTTCTTCATGTTGTTAAGCATTTCGATCATTACTTATTTATCATTGTACACCGCCATCGGTTATGATGAAGTATTTCTGATAAAAATTGCCAAACACTTTACTATTTAGCACGATATTACTTGAAAATTATATATGTTGTTAAATGTATGGTAAAATGATGAAACCCAGTTATTTTCGTTCTACTTCTGCCCCTGCTTGCAATAACATACAAACATATGCATAGAAAAAGTAGCCTCACCTTGAGCCATGGAGAATTTCAGAACTTCAGGGATCCCCCTCTCCGTCGGTGGCTGTGCGGCCTTCGGCGGCACCGGAGGATCCAACAGAGTCTGACCTCTCGGCACAACCTGGAACTGGCCCTCCCAGCAAGCATCCTCCAGCGACATAGCCGGCTTCCCTTGGCCCAATGGCTCACCGTACAGCAGCTGGGGCCCTGCCCACGATGGCAGTGTAGCTCCATTGGAGGCCTGGTGCCCAGCAGCAACCTGCCCAAATCCCTCATGGTTCTTGAAGCTCATCATTGCGGCAGGAGCTTGGCTGGGCTCAGCAGCAACCACCTCAATGCCCTCTCCGATGTTTTCTAGGATGGATATAAGTAGATGGATTAAGCATCAAATCAGGTAGTAAGATGCCGCAAGAGAGGTGAAATTGTGAAAGAAATGGAGGGCGAATGGTTACTAAAGAAGGGAGAAAAGTCCTCAACAACAAAATGCAAAGAGTGGCAGGAACAAACTGCAGAATGAGATGAAGGAAGGCAGGAACAAACTGCAGAATGAGATGAAGGAAGAAAGGTAAGAGCAATGACGCAAATCAAGAACTGAATAGGCAAAACTTTTTCCAAGAACTGAACCAAAACATGGCTGGCCATTAGGCCATACAAACATAGGCATTAAGAAGCCACAAAAGATCAGTTTTAGGATCGGAGTGAGAAAACAAGGCCCAAATCGCACGGAAAGGCTCGGGAAAATGCAAGATTATACCCACAGATCACCCCAGAAGCCAGAAAGATTTCAAGTTCCAAGTGGAACTCACAAGCCAAGAACTTAGCAAGCAGGGCCAGCCCAGCCCGTGCATGTGCAGCAGATGCAAGAATCTCCCCGGGCGCAGCAACAAACCAAACCAAAAGGATCCAAGACATGGACAGGAGGAGCAAGGAGACAAAGACCCACTCACATTTCGGCGGCAGGGAGCCTCCTGATGGGGTAGAACTTAGAAGAGGACAACAAGCAGCAGAGAGGATGGAGAGAGGAGAGAGCAAGGACAAGACGGGACGGGGAGCTGCGTATAAATGGGCGGTACTGAAGCCAAGAAAGGCTTCCTCCTTCGCCAAAGAGGCTATTGATTGCCAAATAATGGTCTATTCTTTCGTTTTTTTTAGCTTTTACTGTCAAAAGCCTAAATAAATGAGATAGTTCTTTTTAAACGAATTTTTCAAACTATTTTTAAGTATAAAATCACATATGTCATCTCCGTCCACTTCTCTACTATCAGTTATCGTTTTCAAAAAAAATATAAATAAAAATTATTAATTATAGTCAAAAATTATATATCGCAACAAAAAATATCAAGGCCATGCCAACCACTAGCTTCTTCAATGCAGAGCTCAATTCTTTACTCTCCAAGTGGACTCCCTTTCCCAACCATCCTTTCGTCTCCCATTGCTGGGATTAGTGTGAGTTTAACAAGTGCACATTACAAGTGGTACTTAAAGTACACTAATCATGCTGTCAAAAGGGGGAAAAGTAGAGATAGCACTAAAAATATTGGGCTTAACTATACTAAGCGGGGTAAGATTTGCAGGAGTGGCAAGTGACAAATTACAAAATTGGTCAGACAACCATGAACAGGAGCTAGAGAAACTATACCTCTTTTTTTTAGCAAATAATTTATAACTTTTCTTGAGCAAATAAACAGAACAATTTTTTGTGTTTTTTCGAAGCGGCACATCGGGATGATCTTTTTAAAACAACTTATCAGCATTTAGTACATTTATACAAACGCTCATTTTAGAATAAAAAATCATTACTGTAGCAAAAAAACACACACTGCTACGGGTAGCCCAACCGTCGGTTTCCACAAATTTATCATCCCCCGCTGATGAAATGGGAGGACAGTGACACTGTTTGTGCCTGCTTGATTGCTCCTCCATCACCAGGATAAGTAGTATTCTGCCACTGAGAGGGAGATTATTTGGTCTTGATCGTTGGGCGTCCGATCGAAAACGGATGGCTCAGATTATATACAGCTGTGTGATACGTCTGCGACGCCATCGAAATACGTGCACGGTTGCTTTAATCCAAATCGAAATCAAGCCACAGAAAAAAAAAACTAGCTGCGATGTTTCTCCTTAGGTAATGATGGCGAACAACGAAATTGCTGCCGGTTGAGCAGAGTTCGCCAAAACACGTGGGGCTGCTGGACTGAAGCCTACGATCTATGCAGCAAGCAGCATTGACAATTCTATCGTTGTCGTATGGTAGTAGCCTCCATTTCTCACCTCCAATCATTTGAGGATTTGGCCAAAATGGTAATTGTAAAAATAACATTCTTATTCATATAATGATATAATTACTATATGGTTTTAACTAAAGCGCAACATGTGACAGAGACATATGATGACACATAGTGGTTTATATAGACTAAAACCACACGATCACGATGTCACATGTCGGACCGTCACACGGTCACCGTACGGACAAGAGCATTATTTTTATATTTACAGATGTGAAGTTGTTATTTTTGCTAATCACGTTTTAAAATTTACCATTTCAGCATCATTTTACTCTGCTTATCAGCTAATCTCACACTAGCTACCATCTAATCTACCATTCTATTGTCCTACCACAGCATGCATCTACCTCTCAGGTGTTCTGACTCCAAACTTGTTCGGTGTTGCTCCCCTTCTGTAAGTTTGGTAAAAAAAATGGTACAATTGGGATGCAGATCTTCTGTAGTTGTCCGTTAATTGCACAGTGAAATGCGGTAGTTACTATATATCCGTCAGATTAAAAACGAGAGGCCAAGATCGATCAGCTGATGGTACTAGCAAAATAAGGTGCTTGGTGTGGCAACACTGCTTCTGATGTTCATGGTGTCCACTGCTCCAAGTATGACTCTAGGCGGCTAGAAATGTTCTTTTCAGAAAGCTTATAAATTTAGGTCCATTCAAAATGGTTTTTGGTGATGACTTTTAACTGAAATAGACACTATAGCGGCTACTAGTTTTAGCTAAAACATTCAATTAAAAAATAAAGAAAAGTAAAAAAAGATTAAATCTCCACAAATAATATAAAAAAACTATTTTAAAAAACCAACACGTTCAAAACAGCTACGAGCTTCTAAGCCAGAAAGTTGTTTTGACCTAGGCCTTAACCTCCCAACCTCTAACCAACCATCACCTTAGTAATCCAACCTATGGCCTTCCGTGTAAACTAAGCGGCCTTCACCCATCACCACCCCAAGCCCAAGTACAAACCTAAGCTTCGAGAACGGCAAACTCTTGTGGTACTAGTAGGATTATTTAATTACCTTTTGGTCTTTCAATGGAGTTTATCAAGTTAGTACTCCCTTGCTCACAAAAGAGGTTGTTTTGAGTTACATACGATCAAATATTATAAATTTTGATTATCAATGTCTTTTTAATATTTAGTATAGATACATAAAAATAATACATATAGATTTGTCTCGAAAAATATTTTCATAATATTATAACGTACTAGGTTTTATAAATATATCACAATTGAAACGAGTGATGAAAGTTGTATTTTGATAACCTTATTGGTATCCAAAACGATTTCTTTTTGTGACTGAACTGATTTGAACAACAACGACAACACGCTACTAGCTAACAACAGCGGTAACAAACAAATATGTAAATCAGTAGTCCTCAATTCTCATCAAAGAAAAACTGAGTTATTTATGAGATGGTTAGTGCTTAACGAGTCGGATCGCGCGTTGGGTTAGTGCCCAAGGCTGAGGCTTTCACAGCAAAACCAAACCATTATGCTCCACTTAGCGAGCTAATCAGATAAGTAATCTGGCAGAAAGATGTGTAAAGCTTAAAAAAGGTAAAAAGGAAATAAAAAGACAACTAATGAGTGTCGTTTTAGAGGAGGGTTATTAGGGTTCTATTAGTGTTGGAGTCCACATCACTTTGAGCTGGCTACAATTTAACTTCGCTTCCTTACAAAAAGAGTTAGGAAGTAGAGCATGTACGGGGATAACACTTATTTGCATTGTGTTAGCATTTAGAAAAGGACTCATTTCACTCTCAATTAGATCTAACAATGAAATGCATATCTATCTTCATACATGTTGTGCAATATGATATGCGTAATTCGGTTAACCATCCATGATAAGCACCGTTTTCTTTTCAGCAAGCACTTCATCATCAGTAAGTTCTTTTTTGAACTGGCAGAAGAACTGCTTTGTATTAATAGGAGAGAGGAAAAGATATATACAGTAAAAAAAGGGGGATGGGAGTGCCTGGCCAAATCCGGCCACACCCTCGGGTCAAGAATTAAGGTGTTACGGAGATAGGTGATAGCTCCGCTAGTCTCTTAGCCCCCGCTAGAATCCAGGTTTGAGTCTTCTCGTTAATCTTGGCAATCAGGGATGTGGGAGAGGACTCAACTGAAAGAAAAATGTGGGAATTCCGTTTTTTTTCTAGATTTCTCAAGTGATGAGCATTATTAGCGTGGCTAGAGCTTTCCGTGGCACATCTGACTTCAGGATGACAGACTCCCACCACTGCCAGATGGAAAAGATGGTGTGCCAAGTCACCGGGTCAATGGAGTCAGAAGCAGTCCAGTGGGCGATCATCAGTCAGTTCAATGCAAAATGTCAATTATTTCAGGTTATCTGCCTCCTGGAGCCCCTAAAGATCAAGTCACTCAATGCCTCAAATAGGTTCGATCTCTTGGAGCTCTATCTGCAAACCTAACTTTAATTTTCAAGGCACAAAAAAAAGGTTGTCTAAAAGCCATTTCATTAGTGGAGAAGCAACTAGATTGGTACTATTGTATCTACCATCTTTGCAACTGAATCCAGTTCTGGATAGCCTTTCTGGGAAGTACATGTACTGTATGGCAAATTTGATATGGTGATCTTTACGCAAACACAGAAGATGACCCACTGATCTATTGACAAGTAGGCTGGTCTTTCTCAAGACGCAAATTGTAAGCAATCTTTGGGTTTGTTTAGCCTTAGCTTCCAAGTACTATTCTCTGCAGATTACATTTTTAATGGAGGCCTATGGTTCTGCATTCAAAAGTTGTTGGATGGCCAGTACCTTATTTTTGAGTACATTAATCAGGTGATCTTCAGGGCAAGGGCATTGTAAAACAAAGGGGAAACATATAAAAAGGCAAAGGTGCTGTAATAAAAAAAAGAAAGGAAATATCAATAAATAAAAGTCAACAACTTTAGCAAAATATCAATAGCACTAGTATGGAATAATCCAAGTGAATTTTTGTCCAATTATCCTATTAAATATCAATGTGTAATTCTCATTGCAATCATACTTAATTACTTATAAGGATTTTTTCAGAGTATGGATTAATTGTTGATATTACTAGGATTTGGTCTTGTCTATGCTATTACGCAAATAAAAGCCGTGGACCCTGAAATTGATCTTTTGCAATGGTGCTTCAGTGTGTGGTGTACTGGCCGCCACTCTTTCCCTCCCCTCTGCTACTTCTTCGTGCAGTATCTTATTCTTATCTTCTCCCTATTTTTTTAACACACTCTATTGCTGCTTTCCAGTGCCTTTTGTTACTACTAGTTGATACTAGACTGCCTTTCACAAGGCACTAAAAAGTTGGATAGATTTCATCTAAAACTTCAGGTTCAGGTGCTCTCTCCCCTTGAAAGGCTGCGGTGCTGCTTCTCTATCCTCCCCTGTACCTGGTGCAACTTCCGAACCTTATGAATCTGTAAATTGTAACGCCCCCATCTTTGGAACAGGAGCGTCGTACGTCCCGCAACAGCCCAGGAGTTCTGTTGCGGACAGAAGGAGTATCGAGCCTACTTACGAACATTTCAGAAAAGATTAATTTGATAGAAATAAGACCTAGCGGTCGATTATCAGTTTTATGAGCGTCCAAATCCGAATTATACCTTACAATCAGAAGATCCGAAGAAAAACTTCCACAGGAACGACTGGGTGCGGTCGTAACCCTAACACGAACTCTTGACTTGCTCTTTCTTCTTCTGGCATCTAAAGTGGTGGGATTATAGCAAGTTTAAGTACAACCAACCGTACTCAGCAAATTACAATGGTAAACTCTAATTTAATACATGCATAGAATTTGCAAGGGAGGGGGTATACTGGTTTTATCATTTTATGTGGATGCAATTTTATTTGCAAACAGTCTTCAAAAACAGTAAAACAATAATACTAGTTAAAGAATAGGGGGTCTGAAAGTATTTCTTGTTCATTTTACACAAATTAAAATACCAGAAAACTACTTATGCCTTACTACTGAATTCACCTATCAAACACAGCTTCATTAACCGGAAGCATGTCGTATTCGAATACCATTTAATTTCACTCTGCAGAGTTGCTCAACTTTACCCACAAGATTTCTCAATTACCAATGTCATGCAATAGACACGCTCAGTTAACGTGCGACTGAATTGAGAAAATCGGATATTTAGCTGTTCAATTTAATATATAGACCCTACAGGGTAGGCATCTTCACCAAACTGAGTATCCACGGGCCTCGGGCCAATGTAGAACACGACAACGACCGCACAAGTTTCGTGAAGACCCTACCATTGTACGGCGATAACGCGCCCATACCACACTTCAAACTCCTGTAGGGGTTCAATTAAAGTGAGCAGTTAACGGATCAGGAATGATAATTCAATACTTGTGGTTGAGCGATTACTGTACTCTATACTCAACATAAGGGTCTAGTCCTTATATTTTTCCACTGAAACTGCCAACCACGATCGGGTCCTGAACAATACTTGTACCGACACCCGACTGCTGCACTTCTCCACCCTAGGGTAGGGTTGTGGACTCGTCCACTACAGGGCACTCCACTGCTTCCGCCCTACCCTAGCACATTTTAAATAATTTTACCGGTAAACTACCAAGACCTTGATAGCTCGTGATTTTATGTGGGACAATGCGATTATTATGTATGCGTTATTTTAATAATACTATGGTTTGTCAAGGTGAATGTGGCCGCAAAGTGAAAATAGCATTTTTAGGTGGTAGGACATAACTGCAATGGACATGTCATTCTAACATTCATTTTAGTTAAATCATTTGAGCAACTAATCATAATGTAAATAGCATAGGTAATTATAATTGATAGGATCAAAATGTTTAAAAACTTGTAACTTGCCTTGCTGATCCGGGATTTCGACGAACTCATAAAATGTCGGAGTTGGCTTGGGGTCCTGCACCGCTGCCTCGGAATCCTCGCGGACTAGCAAAAACAAAACGGGAAATAAATCAAAGTCTGAGCTTGTTCCTAAACAAGCTAGAAAAATAAAATAAAATAAATAAACTATTAAAAGAAAAGACAAAAAATAAATACAAATTAATTGAAATGGTTTGGATTGGTATATTTGGCATTGGAGTTTGGAGAAATGGGCATCGGAATGAAATCGGGGCGACGAAACGATTCAAACGATATATTTTTGAGAAATTTCGGCAACTGGAAAATGTAAGAAGTCACTGTTCATTGGAACAGTGCGGCTCGGCCCAAAATGACGCGCGGGAAAACGCGGGCGTTTGACTCAGCGCGGTTGGCCGGCCCACCTTCGCGCGTGGAGCGTTCGCGCTCAATTGGACGACGGTGTGGGCCAGCTGGTGCGGCCCAAGCTCACGCGCGGGAGCGCGAGAGCGCGCTCATTAGCAGAGTGGGCCGGAGGGGCGCGGCCCACATAGGCTTGCACATGGCCGGGATGGCCCAGGCGGCTGCGCTCGGAGCTGTGGCCGTCCGATCGAGCGGGAACTGCTCAGATTAGACGCTCGGCTGCGCGGGCTGGCTGCTGCGGCCGTCGGATCGAGCCCGAAGGGTGGAAGAGCGGCGACGTCGCCCCGAGTGGCCTTCTTCTTCCTCCTTCGGTCGAACGGGGTGAGGGAGAACAGGGCATCGCCCCTCCTCGCCATCCGACCACGGCAAAGGCTCATTTCGGCCCTGACCGACACCAACGGCTTCGGGGGAGAGAGGCGAGTCCACTCTGGGCATTGGGTGGGATGAGAGTCCACGACGGCAGTCGCCGGCGAGGATGAAGAAGGTGGAGGAGGTGGCGGTTTGGAGGGGTAACAGTGGTGCTTCACTAGAAATGGCGGTGGTTTAACCATCTAGGGAGAGAGAGGAACACGAGGGAGGTGAGGGATTAGCTCGGGGAGGGCATTGGCGAGCTGGCCACAGAGGAGGGCGGCGGCCGAAGGGGAGCTCACGGTGCGAGGCCAGAAGATGAATGCTTCATTCAAATTGAGCTGGGTATTTTGTTGGCAGTGTGACAGTGATGCTATAGCCGAAAATAATTGCAATTTGGTCAGATGTATTGGCGGAATGGCTTGGAGGCTCACCGGCTCAGGGGTGCTTGGCGGCGACGATGGGGAGATGTGGAGTTCAATCGGTTGCTGGAGGAGCAAGATGGGGGTGTCGCAGCGTCTCCTGTGGCCGCACTTGAGCTTTAAAGCTCGGGAGAGGTGAAGGGGCATGTGGAGGCGTGCGGGAGCTATTGATGCGAAGGAGGGTGACGAGGGAGTTCCTTCCCAATGCGAGGACGACCATGCCGCCAGTGCTATGACTCTGGCAGGAGTTGGCGGGGAGGAGACAGTTCGGGGATGAGTGGTGACGCGCGAGCGGTTGGAGTGCGTCACATGGAGGAGGCAGTGCTGCGACCGTTGGGCGGGAGAGAGGAGCGAGGGTGGTTGGAAAGCCGACACGGGAATAGGGCCACGGCGCTGGCAGTTGATGACGCGGGTGAATGCGTCGGGAGAGCTGCAGCGCCAGAGAGACGGAGCAAGAGGGCATGGACGCACGGGCGAAAGGCAAGAGCGAGGGGACAACACAGGGAGGGGGAAGGCGAAAATTAGGCGGGCGCCAGCGCGAGGGAAGAGGCGGGGAGAGCAAGGGAAAGTGATTAGGGGAGGATTAGGAGAGGGATTAGAGAAAGGTTAAGGGTGGAGGATTGGCTCAAGGTTCAAACCAAGATGCAAGAAAATTCAAGTTTGTTTTGGGAATTTCAGGTTGTTTCATAAATGAATGACAATTGATAATTCTTATATTAATGATTCCATTTGAACGAGCAGAATGGTGAAAAAATGTATAATAGCATGGAAATGGTAACTATTGTATGTTGCAAGAGGGGCAAAGATGACAAGCAGGATGACAAAACTAATTTAAGTCGACATCTGCAAGCACGATATATGATTGAGAAACATGCAAAGCCGTTTATATTAGTTTGTGCTGATAATTTTTTACTTTAGTTTATGAATAGTAATAGTTTGTAAAGAGTCATACGGAGAAAGAAACTCGCGTGCAATTTTGGATGATATAAATGAAGTCATTAAAGTGTGTACTACAATCGACTAGTAGATACCACCTTAAAAAGATACTTCATTTGAAAGTTAGGTACTGTAGAAAAGTTATTTACTGTAAAAAAATAGCTTTTAAAAACCAATATAATCAGAACCGCAGTCAATACCATAGGCACATTAGATTATTAGATCTAGCAAAATCCAAAACAACATCTAAAATTCTTGTTTCTTCTGCTCGTAAGTCACCGCTCAAATCCATTTCGCTAAAGGGGGGACAAGAAATAAAAAGCATCTACCAATGTGCAAAGCTAGTACAATGCAACCATGTCTCGTGGCTACGAGGGTGTTCCTATCAATATAAATATTTAGTTTTTAAAAATAATTTTTCTATTTCTCTTATTTTTGTTTTGCTTTAAGAATAAGGAAAAAGATCATAGACACACCACACACTTCACTCCTTCCGCTCTCGTCTCACACACACATCTCTTCCTCACTTCTCCCACCACTTGTCTCCTAATTTTAAAAACACACTTCTTTCAGCTACTACTATTTATTTTCAGTCAAAAACTGTCGTCACAACTAACAACTAATATGAACACCGAGTAGGATGCCACTTGAGTCCCCCAAACTACACATTAGGTACGGTTACTCAGGGTTCTGCGTCTTGAACAAACCCTTCTTTGTGGGGCAATGTTAAAAGATTTTTGATTCTTAATGAAATCTGTGTGTAGTAGACTAGTAGTGGCCTCTTGATTTTCCAAGATTGGATTCACAAACCTTTTTTTTCTTGGCCCCTTCATCAAAGTTTTAAATGGGCCGAGTTTCTTAACGTGGGCCGGCAGTCTCTCTAGCCCACGAAGTGCACAACACGGGTTTTAGCCAGGTACGTATGGTCCCTTTAGTAGGGCTGGATTTTTCATTTGTGGGCCCTGGATGATTTGAGAGCCTGTATTCGCTGTCTCAGGTTTTGCATATAGAATTTTGCTATCTCATGGAGTACTACAAAAGAACAGAAGAAATTAACAAAATTCTCTCGGTTCATCTCATTAAAGTTTAGATTTTGACACCCCGAATGGATAAGTTTGAGCAAAAATCATGCTAAAATTCGGGGATCTTTACAAGGTGAGAACCAAAAGTTTTCAAAAACTGGTGCGGACCAGAGAAAGCGAAGTGCAATGATGCTAACTAATGTTGGAGTATTTAATAGTAGTATTTATTGCAGAATAAGATACTATGATGACCTTTCTTTGTTTTCTGTCAACCCTTGGGGAGCTCACTAAGCAAGGTGTGAAATCAAAGAAAATTTGCCACCTTTTTGAGAGAGCACCAACCAACCACACACCTTTAATTCCTGTCTTTGGGCAACGTGCAGTGTGAAACTTCACCAACTGTCAATTTTTCCACTGCACCCACCACATTTATTTTGGAGAGCTCAGCAGTAAAACATCATCTCCACAATACTCTTGTACCATTTTTCTACCTAGGGCTACTACCATATGATATACCATTGAATCCCAATCAAACAAGATAGCCACTCCTCCCCTCCCTCTCAATGCCGCTCCCCGGCTTCCCTCCCATTGTTGCTCCCCAGCGTCTCTCCCTGCCGCCTCTCGACTGTTCCCCCGCTGCCGCTCCCCCTCTCCTCTTTTCTCCGACACGAGTAGTTCCGTATCCCTCCTCCAACTCCCCTACTCCCTCCTCCATCACTGGCGGTCAGCGGCGACCTCGCCGTCTAGCCGCGCCGCCATCTCCCCCTCCTCCACTGCTACCATCCCGCTTAACCTAATATTCAGTGTCGCCGTCGTCGTGTCTCCCTCCACCGTTGCCCACCGCCTCCCTCTATATCTGGGAAGGGGGGTATGGTGAACCTGTCGTTGGAGGTGAAGGGGGAGGGGAGGGTGGTACCGGAGTTAAAGAAGGAGGTGAAGGTGCGGCGCCGGAGTTGAAGAAGGAGGCTGCGCCAGTAAATTCCGTCCAAATGGTTACGAGCGGTATATCGTTTTCTAGATTTTCTCTCTTCTACCATCCATTGCCATCCCAATAATACACAAGAAAAACAAATGCATTATTTCCACGCCTGTATGGCTGGGTGCCTGAATTCTACCCAGCACACAATTTCAGGTTTTCAGCCAGCACATCTTTCAGTTTATTCGCTTTGGTGCTAGAACTAGAAGCTCATAGTACAACTGGTAGTTAAGACAAGTAGGGTAGTAATACAATAGGGGGCTTTGAAACAGATGAAATATTACAGTACATTGCATTTCAGCTTCACCACTACCTAGCATCTGTACAGTACTAGTGCAACGTAGACAGGGAACCTGCTTCCTGATATGATATCTGCTATCATCTGCTTTCATGAATTAATACGCAAGATCTTCTCCCAAGGACAAAGTTGCTGACTTATGGTTGCTCTCTCAGTATATGATACTTCGGCATCTGGCCCAGTGTCTCTTTCCATGCACCCACCTCCCTACCAAGAAGCAACAAGGCCTGCTCATTTAGACTTAATTTCTAACTTTTAATTTATTTTTTATTATTCATAATAATTATTTTTTTTTTCTGATTTTTAATATTTTTAAATTTTTTTACTGATTCTTTTTTCTTATTCGTTTGTATTATACATGACAGGTTAACCTGTTTTTTTATTTTTTTAGATTTTTTAAAATTAATTACACTAAATAAATCACCGTCAGCTATAGTATACGTGTTAGGCTGAACTATTTTTTTTTCTATTTTTAGATTTTTCAAATTAATTACGTTAAATAAATCACCGTCAGCCATAGTATAATTTCAGTTAGTTACAGTGTAATTTTAGCTATAAACCATCAAATTTTAACTTAACCAAACAGCCTCCAAAAAGACAGGAAACACAGAAGGGAAACAAGGAGAGGAAAAGATGGAAAAGTGTAAGAATCATCATTCCTGGCCTAAATAAGTCATGAAAGGGACCACTCTTACAATGACTGCTTCCACACCTCACACAAGTAGATCTAACTAAAGATTTCAAATTTGCACACCAGAATTACTGAATCCATCCAACATAAATTCATAATCTTTTGAGTATAATGGGTTTTCAAGGTTTGAGTCGCATTTCAGACTTCATAGAGGTAAGCAGAGACAGGTGTAACCGGTAACCCTGTAAGCTCTTAACATCATACTGACAAAATAACTTCAAAGGCAAGACAGTGGAGCCATGATACAAATGATACATTTAGAAAAGGTGTGATATTGACATACGTATATAACATATACTACAAACCATCGCTGGATGTATCGACAGATTGCCTCCATGTAATACATAGGATGATCATGCTAACTACTACCTATTACGTGCCAACAACTTCTCCATCCTCTTTTTGCCACAACTCAGCTCAAATTAGAAAGAAAAACAAGACACACAAAAATACTCTCAGAGGCAGTTTGGGGCCCTTCGCCACCAACACCAGCATCACATTCTCTGAGCAGCACCATGTGTTGCCAAGTGCCCCTTGAAGGAATAAGAGTAACTAGGCTTGGTGCCGGTTGCTCCTTTCTGAAGAATCTGCTGGGAATGGATGGATCAGCGTATGCTTGTTCATCACATCACAACCCTGCAAGAGAAATTGATGATTGCCATTCGATTCTTTTCAACAAATGAAACCAAGAGCACCATCACAGCCAAGAAATCGGAGTATTTTACAATACTGTCATGCTCTCGATCTTAACAATAGACGCGACGCAACTGACTTCCTTGACAAGTTTACAATTTCAAGTAGCTAAGGTAAAGACGTTCTACTCAAGTAGCTAAGGTAAAGATGTTCTACTGTCTATGCAGTTGTTCTGATCACATGGTTAGTTTTTTTCCCATACTATCCGAAGTTCTGAACAGAAATATAAAGACACCTTTCTTGAATCAAACACAATCGAATGTAAATTGCCAACTAATAGTCTAAATTTCAGATAATTACTCTTGCTATTTGTTTTCGGTGCAACCTAAATAAACCTGCCACACTTGATCTTTTTTAAATGAAATGGATATTTTCATTACCTCATTCCATTCAGCTCTGCAAACTCCGCGCAACCAGCCTAGTCCCGCAATATGACAGAGTCGGCGATCTCCATGAGCGGCCCCAGGCACTCAGGCGCAAACTTGCGCGCAAACATGTAAGAATACGTCCCATTCGACTTCCTGAGCTCCCTGATGAGATCCCCAGACACCTCCTCCGGCCGGTAGGTGTGCGGGTGGCCGCTGACCGAGTCAGTCCAGTTGACCCTCGTTAGCGTGAACTTAGTGCAGCCGTCGGGGTCCTGCATGTCCAGCAGCGTCGG
This sequence comes from Melocanna baccifera, assembly GCA_036346265.1. Classification (NCBI taxonomy): domain Eukaryota; kingdom Viridiplantae; phylum Streptophyta; class Magnoliopsida; order Poales; family Poaceae; genus Melocanna; species Melocanna baccifera. Next base: position 19,517,258 of record CM070710.1, read on the forward strand.
GAAGTAGTGCTCCTCCGGGTAGCACGAGTCCTTCCTCTTGATCATGCACGGCATCTTGAACTTGTTCCACAGCCTCCTGTCCCTGACCACCATGATGGCGTGCCGCCTGGCGAGCACGAAGAATTGCGAGCCGACGCGAAAGCTGTCGTACGGTACCTCCGGGAGCATGACATCGTCGCCGCGCGCGTAGTACCGGTCGTGCAGCGTGGGCTCGTTGTCCAGGATCTCGATGAAGCTGCGGTGGCGGTGGCGCGGGCCGGCATTGTCGGAGACCAGCGCGCGGTAGAGGGTGGGAAACGGGTGGAGCGGGACGCAGGACTGGGAGAGCAGCGCGAAGAATTGGTTGGCCGGGTCGTCGAGGAGCGCGGTGGCGAGGAGGCGGCGCGCGGCGGAGATAAGCGTGGCGGACGCGCGCTGGGTGGCCTTGCCGTGGATGAGGTGCCCGCGGAAGGAGGGGGTAGCGGGGAGGGTGAGGACGGCGGAGGGATCGGCGTGGACGTAGAGGTTGAGGAGGTGGTGGTGGCCGGCGAAGAACTTCTCCCAGAGAGGGGAGAAGACGATGTCCGAGTTGGTGAGGAAGAGGAATGCCACCTTCGGCGGAGGCCGGCGGCCAAAGAGGGAGGTGGTGGTGGAGGCGGCGGTGGAGGGCGCGGAGGAGAGGAGGACGGCGCGGCGGAAGAGCGCGAGGTCCTCGGTCTCGTCGGCGTCTGGGATGGCCGGGAGCGTCTTGGGCGGGAGGAGGCGCGGCGCAAGAAGGAAGACGACTGGGATGGAGAGCAGCAGCAGGAAGGACAGCACGTACGGCGAGGCGTACGGTGGCGCCATCTCCGGCGCGCTCTGGGTCTTTTCTTTTTTGTAGGAACTGAAAAAAAGTTGGATCTTTTGGTCAGGAACAAGAAGAGATTGCCGCACTCGATTGGATTGGAGGAGGATTACAAGAAAAAAATGCGATTTAGGAGGGGCTTTCTATGGGGATTGGATCTCGAGAGCAAGAACAGGAAATTCCCAGACATTAACCGAACAGAGAGAAATTTGGGAACCGGCAAATTAACCAGGAGAATCAGCAGGGTAAAATGGACTGAAAAGAATATCACAAACGGAAAGGTTTTGCGCTCTTCAAGGATCAAACCTCTCGGGTTAAGTGAACGAAAGAAACCTGCCGCAAGAAGAACACCAAGAAACAGAGCGCCCAAAAGATCAAAAGAACCGAGCTTTCCTTCTGGCGCCAAATCGGGAATGGCGACGCGCGCTCTGCTCCTCCCCCGAATCCAATCGCGCGGAAACGATCCCTTCTTCTCTTATTTGGGGGTAGCTTTTCGGAGGGAGAAGAACCGGAGAGGCGGCAGAGGTTGGGGAAAGAGAGAGAAAGTGCAGCAGTTGTGTGGGAGGGGAGGGGAGAGGAGGGGAGTGAGGTGTTGTGCTCTGCCTCTGCAGCTGCTGCGTTTATGGGTGGCTAATGGTTTGCTTGTCCCTCTCGAACACAAACTCTGCACCGTGTCCTAATCCCCCTATTAAACTCTTAACGACGGGCGATTAAACTAAGTTTGTGCTAGTAATTCTGAACTGTCGTTTATTTTTGCTGTCAATTGACACTGACAATCCATCTAATTTGGAACATAAGTCGTTTTGAGCATTGAACAGTATCGAGATATTAGTTCTTGACGTTAGTTTCTCTCGCAAGTGTGTTGCTGTTATCACATATAACTTACGAGCACCAAAAAAATATACTCTGTAAAAAAGTTTATTTAAATTTGTATCATGTCTGTATAGAACACTTTAGATGTGGTATCAATATATAGCAACAGATTCTGATTCGGTTTTTTCTCCATGTGGAACTCGGTTTTCTTATCCTATATATGCACCCTAGCAGCCAATAGAAAGAGTAAACACACTATTGTAATATTTTTCTCATTATAGTGATTTGCCTTCGAGCGTCCATGGTTTTTTTCTGCAAGTGTTTCACACGTAAAAATTTGTGTCTCTCGTCTCTATTTTTCAGTGCATTATTTGCAACATGTGGTATCAGAGCATAGGGATTTAGAGTCCGAGAATTTCGAGAGAAAAAATTTCTGCTGGTCCAACGTCATTGCCATTCGTCAAAACTGAGGTGGGTTCGATTTCTTCTCCAACTTGTGGTCTCGCACATGTCGTGTCTTCATCCTCATTAAAAGCGGCGTATCGACCTTAGCATCTTCGATCAGTGAGGACACGCAAGCTGCACGCAAGCGCTAATCCTAGCGAAAAAAGTCTTCGACCAGGCGTGAAATACACAAACGTGCAGAGCAACAAGCCAGTGCCCTGGTCTCCCTGATCGATCCACGTGCAACAAGTCAGGAAGAGCAGCGTGATCATTCAAGAATTAGGTGACACATCCAGAGGCGAGACACATGATTTCAATAGCAGCAAAAGGCAAAGATTTAGTACCATCAAATTTTGGATTTCTTCCGTATGACGACTTTAAAGTATGATCTCTGTTGTTGGATTGCAATACGAGGTTTTCTCTATAGCAATTTAAGATGTGAGTTGTTTTATCACAACTTGATTTAGATGATGCACTTTTGTGGATTGACAAGATGTCAACCACATTGTCTGCCAATAAGAAACAACGCCAAGATCGTAAGATCTTATATCAATTCATCTTCATCTATCAAATAATATTTTACAGAAGGTTATGAAGAAGACATCCGTCGCCGCATTATGACTGAAGCTAAAGCAAATTTTCATGACTAAGGATCTGACTAGCAAGATGCATTTGAAGCAGAAGTTTTATTCCTACAAGATGGCGGAGGGAGCCTCATTGTTGAATCATCTGACAGCTTTTAAGAAAGTTGTTGCTGACCTCGAGTGTATGGAGGTAAAGTATGATAATGAAGATTTGGGTCTTATCTTTGTTATGCTCTTTGCCTAGTTTATACTCTAATTTTAGAGATATTATTTTATACAGATGAGATACTTTTACTCTTAGTGAAATTGATGAAACTCTGTATGCTAAGAAAAAGATAAAACTTATCGTTCTCAGTGAAAATTTAAGTATGTATGCAGAAGGTTTGTGTGTCCATAGCAGACAATACGAGAAAGGTTCAAACAATAATTCAAGAGGCAGAAGCAAAAGCAGATATAGAGGCAGATTTAAATGCAGGAACATGAAGTCATACAGTTATTGCAATAAGCATGTTCATGACATATCCGAGTGCTGGAAGTTATAGAACAAGTAGAAGAGGAATAACAATTTCAAGAAGAATCAATAAGAGGATGAATCTAGAGCCACCGTTGTCACTAAAGAAGGTTATGATGGAGATGTTCTTGTTGCCTTTGTCGCTAATTGCAAAACCGACGATGAATGGATTCTTAATTTAGTCTGTATATTCCACATGAGCCTGAACTGTAAGTGGTTCGTTACCTATAAAGCTACGCTAAGTGGATCTGTGTTGATGCGTGATAATACACCATGCAAGGTTATAAACATTGGTTCTATCTAGACCAAGATGTTTGATGGCACTATCAGAATTTTATCAGATGTTCGTCATATTTCGAATTTAAAGAGAAATATTATCTCATTGAGTACTCTTGATGCTAAAGAGTACAAGTATTCAGGTGGAGATAGAGTTTTGAAGGTCAACAAAGATTATCTTGTTATGATGAAGGGTGATATGAAAGCTGTCAACTTATATCATCTGCGAGTCACTATAATTCAAGTAATGTTACAGTTGTCTCAAATAAATTATTTGATTTTGATGCTACTAATTTTTTGGCATATGCGTCTAGGGCATATGAGTGAAGCTGGAATGATAGAATTATGCAAAAGAGGATTTCTTGATAGTCAAAGCATTGACAAGTTAAAGTTTTGTGAATATTGTGTCTTCGACAAGCAAAAGAATGTGAAATTCAGCACTGCGACTCATTCTACAAAAGGCATATCGGATTATGTTCACTCTGATTTGTGGGAAGAATTCTGCGTTCCGTCACTTGGAGGTGCAAGCTACATGTTGACCATTATTGATAATTACTCAGGAAGATTATGATTAGCTAGAAAGCAAGTTTACAAGCATTGTTGCATTGTCTACTATAGAAGCTGAGTATATGGTTATTGTTGAAGTTTGCAAAGAAGTTATTTGGTTAAGAGATTTATTTAATGTGTTTTGTGGAAGTACATTTTGCACTACAATATTTTGTAATTGTCAGAGTGTTATTTGTCTCACCAAAGATTAAATATTTTATGAGAGAACAAAATACATTGATATAAGGTATCACTATATTTGAGATGTCATTACTCAAGGTGATATTAGGCATGTTCTTTTCGACTTCTCAAAACGGTTTTTGGTTTTTGCTACAGTACCTAACTTTCAAACGGGGTATTTTTTTAAGACAGAGTCTACAAGTTAATTACAGTACACGTTAAAAATCCAACATCTGTACTATCCCAAAATTGCAAACGAGTATCTCTGTCTCCGTAATATCTATCGCAAACAGCTAAAATTCAAAAATTTCAACCAAAAGTCATAAGTCTCAGCCATATCAAATAGACCCATTAAAGTCAGCAAGATAAATACTCATGATAATCCAGCTGATATGTTGACAAAGTCAATTCCTACATCTAAGTCTGAGTTTTGCTTAGACTTAGTTGGTATTACCGCTAGTCCTTTGGACTTTCGGCGTTCAAGGTGTATATGCTGATTTTATTAGAAGTGTTTATCATATTATTCAACTACTGGAGGAAATTCATCTCAAAATAGAGATTGTTGAAAAGTTGATCCGAATTCGTACCGTGTCCGTGTAGGACACTTCATCGTCTCATATCAGACGTGGTATGATATGTGTGTGCACATGTTGTATCAGATATGGTATCAATCTATAGCAACCGACTCTTGATTTTCTCTCCGTGTGGCACTTGATTCTCTCATCTTATATATGTTCCTCAGTAGGTAATAGGAAGAGCAAACGCTCTATTGTAATATCTTCTTATTATAGTGATTTGATTTCGAGCGTCTATGATTTTTTCCGTAAGAACTTTTCAGTAAAAATTTGTGTATTTTTTCTCCATCTTTTATGCATTATTTGCAATACTCTCCTACTGGGACGATTTGTGCTTGGAATGGAGGGGCTAGGGAGTGTTGTTAACCAACGCTAGTACTCCTAAGTTGCATTGGTTTTGAGGCTAAATCGCCAGCAAAATATGAGTTCTTTTATTTATTTGCGCTTGGTTTAGGGTGGAGTTTAGGCGTTAATTAATTGAGCGGCGAGGGATTGTTCGGCGGGTGAGACGGACAATGAGAGGGAGCAGGCAGTCACGTCCCAGTCGGATCTGGCGGGCTAACTGACATGTGGGGTCACACCTGTGTCCGAGCCCGAACATGTCGCTACACATTTTCTTATTGGACTGATCTTTCGGCTTTTTTCGACTTCAGCTTTTAGCTTCAACTTTTTTTTACTATTCACTACACTATCCACTAACTTAGTTACAGTGTTTTTTCACCCAGCTACAGTGTTTTTTCAGCCAAAAGCCAAAAGCCATCGCTATTCCGATCACCCCCGAAATTTGTTTTCTAAACGATATTTAAATTTAGTTTTAAGCACGTGGCAAGCCCAGAGTTATTTAACTTTTAAATTTTTATTTTTTCATTAATAACCTCTGGCCAACTTATTTTTATATCTAATTATTTTAGTCACACTAACATCCGTAAGCGTGGCAAACTACAACCTCGCGCTACGGGATACGTATAGATACCAAAGATGATGCTTTTTGCCACGTCAGCATGGAGGCAGAATGTGGCTACGCATGATGACTGTCAACAAGAACAAGCTGAGCGAGAGGTCGTCAATAGAAATAAATTTAAAAAGTTAAACAATAAAAAAAATCGTCCATGCATGATCAGTTCACTCCACAGTCCAGAAGCTCCATCACTTCCTGATAGAAGCTGGGGGCATGAGCAATTGGACATGGGACTGCAGCTGTGCAGCATGTGTTCACATTCCTATGAAAGGGTGATAGCAATGGGGGCATAAGAGTCATTTTACAATAGTGTACTGCTGTACTGGGAGCATGCCATGCTGGCTGGCATGGCATTCACATCACATGTGTAAGGCATGTAGAGGTAGGTGAAAGATTTTATAAATAGTTGTGCTGTCAGGCCAGGTGCAAGCACAACAGTACCCCAAGAAGAGAAATAAGATCCAATCTGACTCTGATGATCAGGTCAGGCCTGGTAATCTGGTCCGATCAGAATTTAAGGCCAACCCATTTTTCATTCATTCATTCATACATACATTGGTCAACAACCATCCCAAACACATTAGATTCTGTTTTGCCAATCTTGTCCGAAAACAACAATTTATCAGTTGGTGGCAAGAATAAGATTTTCTTTAGCTTTCGGCTAATAACAAATGGATGCTTGGTTTTCTGATTCTTAGCTGACAGAACCTCTTTTGGACTTTGAAAAAGAGATAATTTTGGAGTATTTTTCAGATAGTTTGGATGTGAGACAATCTTTTCTTTGTAGGGTATATTTAGCTACATAGTTGAAGCTATCCCTCTCGAGAAAATCCTTAAACAGCAAAGCTACCCTGATGTTGATCAAGCTTTTGTGACTTAATCCCCGTGCGAAGAATAAGAAATCCAAAATGCTAAGGTGCTGCTTGATTCTCTTTAAGCAAAGCAAATTGAGCTAATTCTTCTTTAGTTTGTTTTAAGGAAAACCTACAAAAGCGAAAATGATTCCCAAATTTGGACGGGATTTTGAAAATTCGTTGTGCTTCCAGCTAACAGAAGTATCTACTTAAAATCAATCTATACTTCACATCATATGTGGTATGCTTTCAGCGTCAGAGCACTAGAAATTAGAGACAGTTCCCTGTCACGCAGGCTACAGCTCAAAATCTCTATGAAGAAAGAGAGGAAAAGGACAAATTTGGTTGTTTCATGTGGCTTTTGGGGTGATCGGAATAGCGATGGCTTTTAGCTTTTGGCTGAAAAAACACTGTAGTTGGCTGAAAAAACACTGTAGCTGAGTTAGTGGATAGTGTAGTGAATAGTGAAAAAAAAACTGAAACTAGAAGTTGAAGTCGAAAAAAACCGAAACGATCAGGACTATACGTTCTGGGCCCACCTGTCTGCTGAACAACGACAAGATATCATAGCCACAAATATTGGACGATGCCGGGAATATTACGGGAATCTGTCCAAATTATAGTTTGCAGTTCCATAAGCCCAACATAGAGCAATTTATCAGTATCATTCTGTGCATTGACTTTCCAACGACCAAGAAAAAAAAAGTAATTTTGATGTCACTATGCATCATAATTCACCAAAATATTTGTGATCATCAAATCACCATTACTCTAGCATATGCTTTCAGACAAGACCAGACACTGCATATACCAACACAGCATGGACAGATGCATGCAATATGGTCGTCACAGCTGAAATTGCACAAACATAGTCAAAATGGCTCTTTTCAAGTTATGGTTTTCTGAACAAAAATCTCTTGTTTTTTTAAAGTGATTTATCAAGGTAATTTTTTCTGAAGTGACTTATCAGTATTCGATTCGTTTGCATAAATACTCATGCTAAGATTAAAAGCCATCGACCACAACCATAAGCCTCGCCTGAAAAAAAAACCCACCCTTAAGATAAACAGGTTCCAAGCAGTTGGCACTTGGCACACAAGGAGACCTCACCTTTCAGTTGAGTTCCAAAGAAACGTGCAAAGGAAGCTGCTTTGATACGCATGATTGCACTTGAGGATCTATCATATCATTGCACTTTGCAAAAGCAGTACCACATGGCACCACTTTATCATACAAAATACACAAGGAACCAAATGGAACACATTGTGATTATACAAATCTTTGTGTGCCCTCATCAAGAAGAATCTGGATGGTCTTTCCATGAAGCAAGCTGAAACGAAGGAATGAGCAATGGGAATATGTAAACATATCTATACTACAAACCATCATTGATGCTGAAGAAAACATGGCTTTCATATAACCAGCAATGTAAGCGGGGATAATATAATCACAGTTTACACATACAATACAAGTGCTTTCTTCTTAGTTCTTTGGGTAGCTGAAAGACAACTTACACAATGGTAGATAACAGGAGCACAAAAAATGGTACAACATGCTAGCAAGGTTGCACAAATAAAACATGAAACATCGCATCAATCTAGATGCATCATGCGTGAATTCTTTTTGGAAGTTTATATACACAGATGCAACAGCACACATGACAAAGGACACTACCAAGTGCCTGAATGAAATGGGAGTGAGTGGATTCTCAGGCCTGTGCCTCAACTCGCTTCGGAGTTGTGTTAGGAGGGTTTGGCCGCTATTTTGATTCAGACTTGGAGGCTCCTTCTGCTGTATTCTTCGAACTCCTGGACTGGGCTGTCCGACTACTGTTGGTCAGGCCTTTTCCTACTCCCCCACCACCAATCGCTGCACACATGAAACGAGCATCAAAATGTTGTTGCAACATGAACCGTTAATACTTTGCTCAAATAAATGCCGACTACAGCTGAAATGCTTAGCTAGTAACAAATGAACTCTTCCAAGATATAACACTTGTGACAAATATAGTTCGGAATGAATTCCAGTTCCAATAGTTTTCTGAATAAGTGCGTTCAGGAATCAGGAGATGCAATGGCAATAAAGACAGATGATTTACCATTGTTAGGAAGGGATAGTCGCTTCTTGGCTGGTGCATTGACTTGCGCTGGCCTTTCTTTTGGATTGCTTGTGGACCGGGAAGCCAGATTTGAAGGTTGAGAACTGACTTCCTCAGAGATTTCATCTGATGACTTTGACTTTAGCTTGGATGATCCCAAAGAAGTAGTGGGCAGAACACCTGCAGAGTGCCCCGATGAAGAACCGCTTACATCAGAATACGACTTCTTGTGGTTTGCACCTTTCTTCTGGCTTAAACCATTTGAATGAATCGTCGAAACGGACACTTCTTTTTGTTTGTTCAGAGCCTTAGCCTCATTTTCCTCAGCCTGCTTATCATCACCAATTGGAATGTTCTCTTTGGCATTACTGTCAAGTAACCTGTTCTCCCACGGGCGTACAGCCATCCACCTCTCTAACCAGTTCCGCCCCCACTGGTTCTCATCCACCTCGAGCCCTTGGAGAGTTGCTGCTTTCTGTTTCCTCGAACCTGCTTGCCACTGCCAAAGGAAAGCACAAATTAGCACACATTGCTGCCACTTCCAAAGGAAAACACAAATTAGCACACCTAGCTGTGACTGCCAAAGGAAAACACAAATTAACTTTGTGCACTTAGCCCTGTTATCAAGTCGTCGACTAATCCACGATTAATCCACGACTAGTCGTCGAGTCGGTACAGGATGGACGACTAGGAAGATCGACTCGATCGGAGCGACTAGTCGAGAGTTCGGACGACTAATCTACGACTAGACGCGATTAATCACCTGTTTCCAGTCGGCCGACTGAAGCCCATATAAACCAAATTGCCGCATGGCCTGGCCCAACTCCGTGCGACGTGGCCTGGCCCAACTCCGTGCGGCTCGTGCGGGGCGTGCGCCTTATCCTCTCCCGTCTCCCACGGTCTCATCTCGCGCCGCAGTCTCACTCTCCCGTCAGGAGCGCAGTAGCAGCAGCGCCACCGTCTTCTGATCTTCTCCGGTGGCCGCCGCTCGTCTCTCCTCCTCCAGTGGTCGCCATCGCCCTTGCCGACCGCTCCCTCAGCCACGCCTCACCTTCCCCATCGCCCTACGCCGCTGCTCCCTTGGCCACGCCTCGCCTTCCCCGTCGCCCTGCGCCGCCGTTCCCTTGATTGCGACGGATCCGGCTGCGGCGACGGCGGATCTGGCGCCGGTGAAGCGGGAGGCGACATCGGACTGGCGGCGGCGACGGATCCCACGGATCCGGCTGCGGCGGCGGCGACGGATCCCGCGGATCCGGCTGCGGCGACGGCGGATCCGGCGCCAGTGAAGCGGGAGGCGACGGTGGACTGGCGGCGGCGACGGATCCCGTGGATCTGATGGCTGCGACGGCGGATCTAGCGGCGGCGGCGACTCCCTCGGTCCCTCCTTGCTTCTCTAGTCAGTGCAGCCTTCCTCCTCCCCTCTCCTTCCCCCCTCTTCTTTTCTTCCCCCCTCTTCCCTCTTTGTGCAGCCTCCTCCCTCCCTAGTTGCGACTAGTCCAGACTAGTCGGTCGACTAGTCGACTAGTCTCCCTAGTCACCCCCTAAACGACTCGACTCGACTTTACGACTTAATAACATTGGCACTTAGTGCTACAACATTTGTTCTTGTACCACACTGATAGATATATCATATATTTTAGGGGAAAATCAAAGTGAAATTTGATCATTCCACAATTGTTGAGAAGTGGAACACGAACCCAACAACCGGAGTCCCTTTAGCATGGTGGACAGTCCAGAATACCTTATGAAGCTCACTAGAACCACCACCAAAGCAGTTCTCTACCCACAACAATTTGCTAAAAATTTCTCTCTGAGTTACCTAAACCGAACCAGCCCCTCCACCCGGTGGAAATTAAATCCGCAATCTTGTGTACAACAATATAATGCCTTTCTCACCTAAGACAACGCGAGCAAATCATACATATTCAAGGAAAAAAGTCACAAATATCAACCTTGACTACAAGTTTGTAGCATTAACCTTCCAACAGCAGACAAATACTATGTAAACAATCAAAGACCTTCCAGAATTTTATCCTCAAGCTAATTTCACCTTATAAAGCACCAATATTTCTAGTGCTATTCACATATTTCTGGTAGAATGTTATCGTGCAAAGTTACCTGGTGTGTTAAGGCATAGGCCATTGCTCTTTCCCGCTTAGCGGCAGCTTCTTGCCTTTTTAATACTTTAGCTTGCATTTCTTCTACTGAGCCAATACTGTCACACCAGCGTTCCTGCATGTAATTGTTGGGTAACACTTCTCAACAATGAATATTTGATTGAAAATAAACAATATGGTATTATTCATGCTTTTGGCTCAGTTGGTACAAAATTTGTTGTTTCCATGAGTAATAATCACATTCTGGACTAAACACACAAAATTTTGAATAGTCACATTTATTGGTTTAGACATTTTAATTATACATCTTCACACAAGAAGATAGGAGACAACAAAGTTTTGTTGTGCATGTTTTTCAGCCAGAGCTAAAGCTTTCCATTTCCTTAAACTACCATAGACAGCATATTCCTTTTTAGATAGCAAATGTAAAGAACAAAGAACACAAAACAAGACGAGATTATTTGAACATGCCAACCATATACAGATCAAAGCAATAATTCTGGTAAGCATATCAACTGAAAACCCAGATATCAAAGTAATGTAAATTTGCCAGTTTGAGTGCAAATGTAGTTTCATTTATTCCGATATACTAAGTGCAGACATGGATTACTCTACATGCAAGAGAAGGATGAAAGAGAACTCATAACACTGTCTTTCTACTTTTCAATGTTTTACAAGAACTCCTCGAAAAAATATGTTTGACTTGCATTTGCATGCCATATGACCTAAAAAAGGAAATCATGTTATTGAATAGCATATGTCACACCATTGACTTCTGGGCTGCGTCATACCTCAGTTTCTCGAACATGATCCCCGTGAACATTTTGTTCAGGAGCCTTCTTCTGGGTCACTTGACTTTCCAATGCAATGCGAACTCGTCTTGCTCTGACACGAGCTTGAGCTCTTACCAGTGCTTGCATACACTGAAGTGTTTCTGCTGCTTGCTTTCGTACAGCATGACCCCTAGCGAGAGCCTGGAGCCTAACTAATCCTTTTAGCGCTCGTAAAGCCCGCCTAGCCTGGTAAACATGAGCCAGCCAAAAAAAAAAAATCAGAGTGCTTCAAACCGCATACCAAACATGAATAAGATTGTATCTTCAAGTTATTGCTTATTTAGCATATTCTTCATTTAAGTACATATCTGGTCAGATTAGCCCTAAAAACAGAAAAATATGAGTCATTTGTATAGGCGTTCAGCCTGAATCATCAGAAAATTTTATCCAAAAAACAGAGTATAAGGGCAAAACCGCGAGAGTTATCCAACAACCTACAAAATTTTACTCCCTAATCAACCGACGGCGGAACAAAGGAGCAAAATGATGAATTTCTAATGGACAGTAACGTTCATCCTTTTGTTTAATTTTAAGCTAGTCTCATCAGAAACAAAAAAAAATCTTCTATATAGATAGGGATCGAAAAATTGTCCACGGTATTGGATCAAGAATTTACGATGATTATTTTTTGTCAAGTCCCCGGGACCTGAGGGCGTAGCGGTGTGCTCCCGGAGGGCGGACTAGGCCTCGACGGTGGCCCGACCTGTCTTGCTCTCGGGTCGCCAGCAAGGAACAGGAAGAGTAGAGGCAAAGGTGAGCAATAGAAATCTTTATTACTTCTTGCTTCCTCAAACATTGATCTTCAAGGCTATATATACTAAACTCTTACAATTAGAGTCCGATCCGGACTCCTTAACTCACGCCTGGACTATAGTCCGAACTGGACACAGAGACTTAGCCCGTATGGGTGTAGGAGAAGGATTGCAACAAGCTATGGATAAGTCTGCATGGCAGCTAAGTCTGATGCCTGCGTTTATAGACTATAACAGGTTCCTGCTTTCCTGTTTCTGCAGTTCTCCTACTAGATATGCCCCCATGACCCTTGCTTCATTAATTATTATATACCTTGCAGATAACAGTACTTTCACTAAAATCAAGTTTTACGCAGCTGTATCTTGGAACATGACATGATTGACCAGCAGCCTCGTAGTAGTTTTGACCATCTTCACAAGTAAAGAATTAACTAGAACTTTGTCATACCTAACAAAAGGAACAGAGTTCATGTTATAAATATTGTGTATATTGATATAAGACCCAAAGGGTTCATATATATAGAGAAGAGTACAAAGAGATATGCTATATAGAGATAAGATATATATGGAATAGAATACAAACTCTATAACCCAATACAACTCTATCTCCTTAACATCCCCCTCAAATGCAAGGCGTATGTAATAGCATTGCATTTGAAAAGAGTTGTTACTAAAATAGTAAAAATAATTCCGAAGTCCGAATCTTAATGATGTCGTCGTAGCATGCAGTTCTTGAAAAATACTGTCGAATCAAATCGAAGAGGAATAAATAGAAGCATGACGGCGCAGATCGAAGCCCAAGACGGCGGCGACGCAGTGCACAATGTGCAGAAGAAGCGCGTCGGCTTTAGAAGCTCAGGGCGGCAGCTACTGAAGCGGCGGCATCATACGACTTCTACGATCTACACGCGGCTTAGAGAGAAGAGCGGCGGCTGCTGCCATGGAATAGGGGTAGAGGCATAGCAGCAACAGATCGAAGCTCAAGACGGCGTCGGCGCAATGCACAAGGTGCAGGAGGAGCGCGGTGGCCTTAAAAGCTCGGGGCGGCGGTTAAAGTAGCGGCGGCATCATAATGACTTCTACGATCTGCACGCGACTCAGAGAGAAGAGCGGCGGTTGCTGTCATACAAAACAAAATTCCTACTACTTCTATGGCTGACAATAAATTTGTGGACTCGCATGGTTTAGACGAACGGAAGGATAGAGACTATGGATTTGGGATGGACACAACCGAATGGATGAAGTGGAGACGACGGCGGCCTGGGCAGCGGCGGTGGCGAGATCGGGAAGGAGATGACGCCACACACGGAGGGCAGCGAAGTGGAGGACGCCGCACACAGAGGGCAGCAAAGTGGAGACGACACCGGCTTGAGCGGCGGAGGCGGCCTTAGCGGCGGCTTGAGCGGCGGTGGCGGATCGGGAGGTCAGGAAGGAGACGCCGCACATGGAGGAATCGAAGTGAAGGACGCCACACACAGAGGGCAGCGAAGTGGAGACGACACTGGCTTGAGCGGCAACGGCAGCGGCTCGAGCGGCGGCGGCGGCCAGGATAGCGTCGAAGACAGTGGAAGGACCAGATCAATACCTCTTTTTTTCTTTCTTTTTTTTCTTTTTTTTTGTTACCTATTTAAGTCTCAGATTGGATCTGAGACACACACGGGAGGGGCACCTTGTGCACAGGGCTTGGCGGCCGGTGGCCAGCAGGCGGGATGTGCGCCGAGCGGACCAGGCGGGCAGCGGCGAAAGACGACGGCGTCGGAGCTGCGGAGGAGGGAGGCCGCGAGGGGCGGGCGGATTCGGTGGCGCGGCGGGTGATCAGGCGAAGATCCGGTGGCAGGAGGTGGTCTCTGAGTGGGGCGGTGCGCGGACGTGCTCAGCCTTCGCTCGGTGGGGGACGCCGCTCGACTACGCCAACGGCACCGACGGGTTCGCGGCGGGGTGCAGGGAAGCGTCCGGGTAGACGGCGCGGGCCTTGATCTTCCGGACGCTGGCGCCTGCGTGGAGGACGAGGACGTCGTAGAGACCATGGAGGGCTCCGACGCCAGCGGGTGGTAGTGCTGCGTTGCAGTGCACGGGTACTGGCGGAGCGACGAGCGACGGGACGAAGTCCGCCATTGCTGCGAGGGCGAACGGGCAGGGGCCGAACTCGATGTGCGGATTCGAAGTCACGATGTGGCAGTTGGTGGTGGTCAGGGCGAACGGGATCGGGGAGGACATTGGCGCGTCGTCCTCCATGGGCTCTGCATCCCCCACAATATCTGCTGCTTCATCCTCCACAGGAAATTATATTTGTCCATGTTATGAATATTGTGTATATATTCATGAGGCCCAAAGTGCAATATATATAGGGAGTATAGGAGGACATACAGAAGAATATGATATATCCAAATAAGGAAACCGAGGCATATAAGGAAACAAATAACAATCCTATTCTATCCTTAAGATCTCCTCAAACTCATGGTGAATCACACACACTGAGTTTGGAAAGAAAATACAAATGTTGTGCCCTTGTCTGTGGCTTCATGAAGAAGTCAACAAGCTGTAACTCTGAAGGCACAAACTGTAGAGCAAATACTCCCTCCTACACCTGTGAGCAAGTGTATAAAGCATCACACCAATGGACAAATAGGGCAGTATCATGGGCACTGACAATGAAACCAACAATGGTAATCACTAAGGTAAAACGTGCAATCCAGGCTTGAGGGGCTTGTTTGAGGCCATAAAGAGCACGACGAAGATGGCATACATGGCCATCTGGAACAGAATACCCAGGTGGTGGCTGTATATAAACCTCCTCATGAAAGACACCATTAAGAAATGCATTCTTAACATCTAATTGAGAGATAGACTACCGACGAACAGAAGCAATCGCAATAAGAGTGTGAATAGTGGTCATATGGGCAACAGGGGCAAATGTCTCATTGTAATCACGACCGTACTTTTGCTGAAAGCCATGCGCCACAAGACGAGCCTTGTAGCGCTCAATAATACCATCAAACTTAGTCTTGATCTTGCACACCTACTTGCACGTGATAGCATAAGCATGCACAGGTGTCAGTACAATGTCCCAAGTCTCTGTACATCGAAAAGCATCAAGCTCATCTGCCATAGCGAGCTGCCAGTCAGAATGAGAAGTAGCCTCACCATAAGAACTAGGCTCAATGACAAAGAGAGCATGAGTTGTCGAAGTAAACCCAAGACGATCAGGAGGTCGAAGGAATGTCCGGTCACAAAAAACATAACGAGGAGCATCATCAGAGGAATCAGGCGTCGGTGTCGGCAAGATACCAGGAGATGAGTCTGGTGAAAGACGAGGACGTCTAGAGTAATGCACCATAGAGAAGCGAGACGACGGCGCTGCAGGAGGCAACACAGGTGGTAGAGGTACAGAAAGAACCACTGGAAACAAACTAAAGGGTGGCTGTGAAATAGGAGAAATGGATGAAGAGTCAGGGAAAGACAACCAGGAGATTGTCACGATGGTGGAAACAGGACGATGAGCCGAATCTCGATAGAAGAAAGGTCAAGATTCGTCGAAGACAACGTTTCGTAGGATCCTGATCCGTCGAGCAGAAGGATCATAGTAGTGATAACCTTTATACTCAGAAATGTACCCAAGAAACACACACTCAACTAACTGGGCTGACAATTTGGTGCGCTCACGAGGCTGCAGCAGGACAAAACAGGTGCAATCAAAAACACGAAGATGATTGTACTGAGGGGCTCTAAAGTAGAGATGCTCTAAATGACTGACATCCTTAAGAGCAGTGGATGCTGCATATTGATGAGATATGCAGCCGAAGAAACAGCCTCAGTCCAGAACTATGGTGGAACGTAAGGCAAGGAGAAGAGTGTGAGCAATCTCAATCAGATGACGATGCTTGCGCTCAGCAACCCCATTTTGGGCATGGGCATCAGGACAAGAAGACTGGTAAAGAGTGCCCTGCTCAGAAAGAAATTGTCTGAAAGTGCTAGAACAGTATTCACCAGCAGAATCACAGTAAAGTCTGCTTGCTCATCTTACAACCCTGACAAAACATAGACGTGTCAACAGTAACACGACTAAGAACACCCTGACGAATTAATGACGAAAGATGGGACCCACACAGGTGACCTAAACAATGATGCCACTGTGCAAAAGCTCCAAAGGTGGTGGCAGCAGTGGCAGTGAAAGTAGACGTGGTAGGAGCAACTGAAGTGGACAGAAAGTGGAGGCGGTCAAGAATGTAGAGACCTTGACGATCCCTACGGCGTAGACCAGTCCCAAGTACCGACCCTGTCTGTCGATCCAAGACGAAACAACTGTGAGAGTCAAAACCAACCCTACTACCAAGATCAGTGAGCTATCCCACCAAAATAAGCTGCATGGTAAGTTGAGGAACATGGAAAACTACTGGAACAGAAAAATCAGCAGACAAAAGAGTGCCCTGACAGTTGACCGATAAGGAAATACTGTCAGCTGTCTGAACAGAGATAGGAAAAGCGGGAAATCCAACTGAAGTGAGAGATGTGGAGTCTGGTGTCATATGGAAAGAGGCACCAGAATCCAGAACCCAAGAGGTACCTAGAGGAGATGTTTGAGCCAGACTGGCAGAACCCGCTGAGCTGTGAGAGAGCTGCTGAAGTAGAGTCTGGTAGAGCTGCTGAACAGAGTCACCTCGTTGAGCAGAAGCTGATGAACTGGTCTGTCCTCCTGTGAAAGAAGGGTCTCCCTTCCCCCTTTGGTCGTACACCCTCACGCGTCTTGTTCTGCTTTTTCCGCACTGCATAACTCTGGTAATCGTGCCCGAAGTTCTTGCAGTAGTTGCACTGAACTCCAGTTGGTGCAAAAACAGGAGCAGAAACAGGTACCTGGGAAGGGACCGTAGTCGTAACAGAAACCGTCGATGTGGTCGAAGGAGCAGCAAGCAAAGTCGGAACGGACTGTGCTGCTAACCTGAGGCAAAACTTCTCAGCCCGAAGCATCGAAAGGGCCTCGGCGACGGTCGGTCGCGGTGAGCGACTCAGTAGTTGAGCCCTGACAGGCTCAAACTCTGGACGAAGTTGGCAGATGAAATCATAAAGGCGAAGGCGATCATGATCCGCATTCTGCACTTTATGACACTCCTAGCAGGGTGGAGAGGCCAGCTCATCCAGCTGGCGCCAAAGACTAGCCAGGGCTCAGAAGAAGTCATTGACGGAAGAGCCCCTGTGGTGAAATGTCTCCAACTCACGTTGAAGCGAAAAGAACTGAGCATCGCTGCTCTGCTGGTATCGCTCACGCAAGTACTCCCAGATTTGGCGAGTAAACCGCAGACCAACAATGTCTGGCTGGACGAAGTCGTCAACGCTGACTACTAGGATAGAGCGAACACGGGGATCATTAGCACGCCAACGCTCGAAAGCATCGATGGCATACTGAAAAGCCTCATCAGCCGCAGCAGCCTCTGCCTCCTTCTTAGCGGCTTTATCTTCTGTAGTAGGTGCGAAAGTGGACTGCCTAGGAGGCTGAACCAGTGGTGGCAGAGAAGGGCGTGCACCGGTGAGATGTCCTCAGAGGCGGAGACCATCGAGCGTGATCTCCATGAGAGAAGACCACAACTTGTAGTTTGTCTCATGGAGCTTTGTTTCCGAAATTGGGATCGCAGCTGATGAAACGAAAGCCATTGGTAGACGGCGCTGGATGGTGCGACGACCAAGGGAATGACGTCTTACAAGCGACGCTGGACGGCGCAACGGTTAGATCGATGTTGATTTTTTTTTTGCTTTTATAACTCATCGATCGATTCGATCTCGATCGACCCAATCGGTCGGGTCTTGAGCGCGCCAATGGCGGCGGCGGTGGCGGTGAGGCGACGATCTCCAGGTGGTAGATAGCCGGGCGGTGGCTAGCAGCGAGCGGCGACGGGCTACAACAACAGCGGCGGCGGCGGCGCGGCAATGAATCGGTGGCGCGGGCGATCTGGGCGGCGAGCAGACAAATGCGGCGGCCGGCTGCGAGAACCGGCGGCTGGATTGGGTGGCTAGGCGGACGGGTGACGTCGGCTCGACAAACCAATGACGACAGCTCCTCGAGGCAAAGCGATCGAGCAAGCCGGGCCGTCGGGATTAAGGCGCGATGATAGGCGGCCACCAGTGGACGGCGACGACATAGAGGGCGGCGGCATGTCTGTGGACTGGTGGCAGCGACGGATCCCCCACAGTGCGGAAAAACTAGGGTAAGAGCCCTAACTCTAATACCATATTATGAATATTGTGAATATATTCATGAGGCTCAAAAGGCAATATATATAGGAAGTACAGAGAGATATACAGAGGAATATACTATATACAAATAAGAAAACCGAAGCATATAAGGAAACAAATAACAATCCTACTCTATCCTTTTTATCCTTAACAGTCCACATTATGGAACGCAATATACTCTATGCTTTTCTTAGTGACAGTAACAACATGGTAACCAAAGATAATAATACCAAGAATGCTCGAAAGGCAGACTGAATAACCGTCGCAGCCTGATGCTCCTTTGTATCTAGTTCAGTCTGAGAAACTTGAAGAGATGTGCTGGGTGAGGAAGTGGAATTTGATATTGTCCGTGTGTTGGTGTCGCTAGCCAATGGTTCAGTTTGTACTGTGAGTTCTTCGACTGCAAGGGCAGCTTCAGTATCCATGGAATGCTTCTGTTTGAGCAGCAATTGAGCAGCAGAGCTCCTCTACAATTTCCACAAAGCATGATCTTGAAGCAAGATAGCCACAATTAAAGACAATACTTAACATAGAAATGTGTGGCAATAGCAGACCAAAAGTGAAGGAGGATGGGCGTCAAAATATGTAATGTAATTCTGTTTATTAGAAATTTATGAGGTGATGTGGCACATCACCCCTACAATCAGTTGCATTACTGGCCATATCATCAACCTGAGCATAGAATAACTTAACACACATGACACAATTCTATAGAATCTTCTGTTTGTTTATGCAATTCTTGAGATGAAAGTACATCAATTTTCAAAATAAAATGGTCCAGAACAATTCTTATGTTATCTATTTATAGATAAACCCGCAAACCATTTCAGCAGTAGTATATTTAGACAGAAAGACTTCCAGCCAGCTTATTGGAAAGCAAAAAATTTCGGTGGTAGTAAATTGAGTTTTATTACATTCATGCACTAACAATGATGGTATTGTCGGTATGTAAATTACAGCATTCCAAATTGAAGAATGGCATTGATTAGTTGGTCCGCAATTTTGTTCTAGCATGTGTTTCCTTTTCCTTTGTCCACAATATGGTTGATCCGAGGACAATGGAAGCATTACAACTCTTGACAGTAGCAACTAGCAACAAAAGGACTTTTGCAATGTCAATGCACAGGGAAAAAAGGTGCTAACATTAACTACATGATGCGTAGCTTCTAAGGAATGCTTGAATCTACTGGCTTCAAAATTTCTCATGCATGTGATACTTCCGACAATGGAACAGAATAGTGGAGCAATAACCCTTAAGGGATATCAGCTGATAAAGACATGTCAACAATAACAGCACTGTCTGACTTCCAGTGAGTTTTGGTAAACCATCTATTTTTGGATCATTCTTGAAGATTCCTCATGTTTGGACAGGGCAAGACAAAATCCAAATGACACCTATAAATTTTTATGCTCATAGAAGGACAAATATGAAATGACATAAGCAAAGTATTCTTATTGCATGGGCAAATGGACCCAATCTGAAGTCATAAACAATTCACTATCACTCACTATCCAACTATAGTGAATACCATTTGACTTACCGCTTCACTGCTTTCAGCATTTTGTGCTTTTTCATGCTTTTTTATTCCAACAAGTGATTTAATCCACTTGGCTGAAATGCCCATACTAGCCTTTTTTCTTCTAGTTCAACCAGTTTACACCTGTACATCAGAACATCATTCTCAAATGAAGTATAAACTCCTTCCTAATTGAGCAATACTGCGGAAATTGTGGAGAAAATGCATGAACGTTATGAAGAATTCGAGCAATATAATGCATCACTAGTGTAAAAATTTTGCAGGCACATGCAGATTTGTGTTTAACTACGAACACAATATTCACAATGTCTTCTCATAAACTAAGGAAAAAAATCCAGCACAATCTCACACCACCATCTCCCACAGCCGTGCATCAGGTAATGCAAATGAACATTGACACCATTTGCTCCGAAATTGCACACGTTTTCCACTGAACAGAACCAGAAAGGAAGCATGTATTATATACTACATAGTAAGGACAGCTTCTATAACACACTAATACTCCTTGCAATTTTTTTTACAGAAACAGAGTGACATTGCTGGACATACACATCAATTTGCTCTGAGATTCCACCGTTTACCATAACCAATAGCTAAAACAAAGTATAGCTGCAATAACATGGCATCATAGCACTATCTAAGAATGTAAAACGGTCGAACGTGCACACGCATTAGCATCAAATTGCTCTTTTTTAACAAGCAGAACCAAAAGAGACTCATATGCAACGATGATTCATAAACAGAACCATGCTGAGCTCAATAATCACATTAGAAATAGAAGCGTTGAGCCACCCTTGTCAAAATTCTTGACGAAAGCATCCAAAACTCATGAGGCGGCACACCAATAGGCCCCAAATTTACACCAATCTTAGCATAATTTAACAAAGATAGCCCAGAGTCAGGGCATACAGCTCCAAACAGTTGGGTCCCCACAGTCAATTTAACAATCTTGCAAAGTTTGTTGATCGAAAATTAATATTGCAAACACAAAAATCATGAACTTTTGAAAATAATCTTGCAAATGTTCTGATCGAAATAAACAGCTCAGAGCATAGGCACCAATCATACAAACAGGGAAAAAAAGAAGACACCTTTGCAATCGATTTCTAAAATTCTAAACTTTTGCAGTACACACAAAAAATCACAGCTCTGGAACCCTTGTAGAAAAACTTGCAGAATGTGAGCAAAATCCTACGAGAAGAACCACCAATAGGGCGAATTCTACAGCAACCAACCGAAAGACAGGTAAAATCTTTGGGGGAAATGCGAGCCAAGCGCATAAATTGGGTACAGAACGACGCAATTTTAAGACGAAGCAGGCCAAAAGATGGCTCAGAGCCACCCCAGCTGGCTCCCAAGAACCACAAGAACAAGTTCAGGAAATCAATGGGCTCCCAGAAATTCCTCAAATTTACACGAAAAAGAGCCTAAAGAAAGCATCAATTCTTGGGAATCGGAGGGATGAACTCCACCTGGGCAGAAAGAAGAGACCACCGACTACCCTTCTCCTCTGCGTTTGGGCTTGGATTTCTGAGTTCTAACTTCTCTCTAATTTTTTTCCCATGCTGTGCTTTTCTATTCGCTTCCTTTCGTTTATTCTGAAGAATTTCTTTTGGGTACAAAACAAACTGGCTGCTATTGACAGAACATCTTTCCGTGCAAGTCCTTGAGATTCTTCTTTTTTGTCGGGAACAGACCTCAAAGTTAAAAATAAAACCACACAAGAAAAAAAACCATTTAGGTTCTTAGGAGACGTTTATATTAAATTTTGTTGATCGCTTTTAACTTTATCTGATAAACAATAATAGTTTGTAGAGATACTCACGTATGATTTTAACCGATATAAATGAAGTCACTACAGTACCTACTATAATCGATTAGTAGATACCGTCTTGAAAAAACACTCTATTTAAAAGCTACTTACTATAGAAAAGTCATTTACTATAAAAAAGGGTTTCTAGAAACTAATATAAACAAAGCCTTGACTTTATTTGAGTTCGACAATTTTTCTTTAGTTTGGGTCAAGAGTTATGGGTTCACCAAGGCTCGAACGCTGGCGTGCATGGCACAACCAGTGCATCGTGGTCGATTCTCGTGTTTGACAGAACTCAGATTTAATGGACATTTTTTGTTGCTTCCTTCTCACACTAACAGTTGAATCTTGGCACATTTACAATAGTACAATGGACTAATGGCATACTTGAAGGGTGTAATTAACTTAATTTCTAGGCTAGCATCCCAAGAAGCGTGAATTTGGAGTTTGTGCAAAATTTAACCTCACAGGGCACAAGTCAAAAGTTTCTCCACTTTTTGGGGAAATCAATAGATGTAAGCACTTGGACGATGATTACATAAAACCATGGGTGCTTTTGTGTCATAATAGCACGCAAAGAAAGAGGCAAGCAGAGGGAGCCCCTTTTACCTTTCAAACCCCCTTATTTTAAGCTATTTTTACGAAGCTGGAGCGACCATGCGTCGTGGGCCCCACGTCACAGTGCTCTTCTCCTTTCACTTTTTCCGAAACAGTCTCCCCGGGCGGGCCCGCCAAACAGACGTCCGCGAGAGCGAGTCGATGCAAAGTGGGCCCAGGAGAAGCAGCCCATGCCCAGTGGGCCCCACCTGCAGTTTCTGTCCGTAGAAACAACTCGAGTATTTATAATTATTCCTTCTCTATTGCAAAGGAGAACTTCTCGACTACTGTACTAACCTTAAACCTTTCTGGATTGCTGCGGTTTTGAAGGGCAATTTGGAATGTAAAATTCTTAAAACCTTTGTAGAAATTTAATAGAAAATAGTTTAACTTTCATATGAATCGAGATGAATTTATGTGTTCCAACAGGGTTTTATTGGTGTTTAGAGAGCATACAAGGACTGTTCAACTATGTATGACAATTCGGTGCTTAATTAGAAGCTTACTGGTGCCAGAGATTGTAAGCTCTCTTCATACATAGAAGGTTTTGTTCTTCCATCTGTTCGCAAGTCCTTGTTGATTGACGAACAACTTAATGATGGAAGATGGTGATTGACTGAGGTAGAAGATCGTCTACAGAGATGGTATAGTATGACGTCGGGGCATGACGCCAGGCAGCATGGCAATGGTGTTGGCGAATCTGGCGTTAGAACAATCGCTGAGGTAGAGCACCGGTTGACGCTCGGCATGGTACTAGTTGGCGCCAAGTTAGAGTCGAGATGGGGAGGCGAGTGAAAATCGCTATGTTGGGGCTGCTTGAAAATCTCCTGGTATGATTCCTTGCGTGTGCGTAGGAGAAGCATGGTTGTGGAAATTTCTTGGGTAACTTCTCGTGTGCGTTTAGCAATGGAAGTGAATTTGTGCGCAAAGAGGTAATTGATGCTCCTCAGGGTTGATGCCTCTAGACGGCTTGCTCGCCTCGCAACGCTTTTTATCGCAAGACAAAAAAAAATGACAGTTCCTCAGAACCACTACCTCGATTTTGATACGTAGAAAAAAAAATGCAAGCCGCCGATCGACTCCATCTCAGAATCAACCACGAACAAAAAAAGACAGTTCCTTATGTAAGGTTGTCCACGATGCCACACCCTGATGCTGTGTAGGTCATATCGCACGTTAGCCGCTCTCTAGGGATAGCGATTTGATTTGAAACCCGGAGTTATTATACTATTTGTTATAAAACGCACAATAAAAATAAAAAAATTAAAAGAATGGGAGTCACGGTTTTAACGTGAAAAATCCTTACAGAAAAAACCCACGAACACACGCAGGTGAAAATTATTATATAAAATATGTTTATAATGAGGCTATTGCTCTTTCTATAGACTATAGAGATATGTCTTTAGTGTTTAGAAAGACTTTAGATAAAAGTATAATTCCATGTTAAAAGCAAAAATAAATTGAATAGAATTCGAATCACACTTTAACAATTTGTCCGTTCATGAATGCTAATATTAGATTGAATTGGAAGAGGTGACAATTCAACTAATCAATGCTTGTGCTATGTAGTACACTCATCATCTATATAAAGCGATCCCTTTAATTTGTAAGGTACTGTATGTGGTCTCCGTTGCCGATCATGGCAGCCCATATACTTGTTATCCTGTTCCATTCATTCTGCAAAGCACATTTAGGTCTCAGATGCAAATACGCAATTAACACTTCCATGGAGGCCTACTTAAGTGATATTTATCTTGGCTTTAGGTTTGCGTTACTTGGTATTTGCAGCAGAAAGGAAGGACGATACGTTTCATTATTGTTTGTTTTCTAAGTGGGAGAAAATAATGTCAACCTTTAAACAAATTCATACGGTGTTATTGTTTCTGTTAATCTGTCTCCATCACTGTACTATTAAGTGGCAAACATCTTCTCTAATCGCGCGTTGCATGCAGGTGAGAACAAAAGAAACATCGAGAGATGATTGCCAATCAACAAGAACGGTTCCTTCAGTTTCTGAACGCATAAAATAAGCACATCAAACTAATACTGAAACAAACAGTAGAGGCTAGCTGAGGACCGAAAGTAGCTCGGATGGCACGGGAGTAGAACGCCAGGGTTCGATCCTCAACTCTCGTGCCTCGCCAAATAATTTGAATTAAGGGTACATACGTGTGCGTGTTCAGTAAAAAAGTATGTGTCCGTGCTCCGTGAGGCCTTGTACTTCCGCAAAAGTTTTTAATATGTGTAGAAGAAGTGTCCGTATATATGTGCATATGGGTGGTATGAGTGAGATTTGAGTTGAATGTGCGTTCATCTTGTAACCTCTCAAAAGAGTAAAGGCTAGCTGATTCTACTATTCAGCGTACATACATCAACTCGAACTCAGCAACGGTTCATCAGGAGATATAAAGCAGGGCAGTTTAAGATGATGAAGTTAATAGATTTTGACTGATTACAAGCTGAAGTTCTGTCACATGATCATCTGAATTTCTTTTTTTCCATGGTTTGAGGAGAGATGAAATATGCGTGTCGAGACTGTCGACATGCCCCAGACATCAGGACCAGGCTGTTTAATTGCAAAGTGGAAGCAAACTGTACTAGTACTGTCACCTCTCATCACAAATCAAAGCCTTGTCCAGTTCATAGCTCTGCAACATAACGGAGTGGCGCTGTCGCACTTGTTCTACCCATCGACCCTCTTCCCTCGAAACACAACAGAGCAGAAGAACGAATTATCGCAGTTGGTAATGGTACTCACTGCTCCAGAAGTTTCTTCTGCATAAAAGATAAAACTGTAAAAATTCAGAGCTAAAATTTTCCTTTGACAACACTTTCATACACTAACAATCAGCTCAAGCCTATCAACCAGGTGGTTGGTTAATAACTTACTTGGTCTGTCCCAGTCTCCTTCGGAGTACGTACTTGTTGGGTGCAGAGCCTAACTGCTTCAATTATTAGTCAGAAGCCGTCGGTGCAGGGCATGCTGCCATCCATCATGCATGCAGCAAAACTGGTTGAGAGCTGGCTTGTTAGTAGCCAGGCCAGTGGTAAGGATAACTCATACAGCTAACAAGTAAGCCATCTCAGCAAACAACTCAAACTTTGCGAATTGCAAACAGCTACTCCTTTGAGGGAAAAAAAAAGTGAAATGCAGACCAAGAGGATGAAACCGATCGTACACAGAAGCACATCTTGGTGGGATGGTGAGTACGCCTTAGTGAGAAAGTGTGTACCCATAATTTTGTGTGTGTGCGCTAAGGGTCACACCCGTATATGTTAGGAATTTTTTTTCTAAATAACCATTTGTTTATTAATACGACAAAAAAGCAAATACCCTAGAAAAAAACTACAGAAATAATACAGTATCGATAATTGATTTGGTGATAGGCTAACGCGGCAGATTGGTGACATGAGCCTGTTGCCAAGGTATTATTTTTGTATTTTTATAGGGTATTTGTTTTTGCCATATTAATGAATAAATTGGTTATTTGGGGGGATCTATGGTAGTGCTTAATGTAGCTTCTCGTTGAAAAAGCAAAAGCATTGTAGCGGCTAAAAATACACTATATCAGCTGTTAGTTTTTTCTAAGTAATTAATTTTTTTTAAAAAAGTTATATCATCATAAATAATGTAAAAGAATAAGGAGAAAAAATAAAAAAACTAAAAAAACTAAAAAATAAAATTAAAAAATCGACATGCTCCAGAGTCAGAAGCCGTTTGAAGCTGCCAAATGTTGGTGCGTAGCAGTCATGGCCTGTTGGACTACAGGTAGAGGAACAATCCTCAGGGCAGTGTGGCCTAACCACCAGCTCAAGGCCCATCTCTATCTCCGACATGTCGGCTATAGCCTGAGCCCCAAGGTAAAGAAGCCCAAGCCTTAAATTTTCCAATAAGGAACGGAGTGTTTTTACGCCTGATTGATCCCGGCCGATGATTTCTGATCAGTCCGACTCGGGTGATCCCAGGCCATGCCATGCATATACAACGCGAGCTCTATGATCTCCTGCGCGCGCGAACCAAACAAACGCCAAGCAAGCCAGTGATGTCCGACAACCACCACTGTCTCAGAACTCTCCATCAGAGATTGTATGCTATATTGGATTCAGACTTTTTTTTTAGATCTAACTAGGTTTACTCCTTAGTTCTCAGGTTTTAAATAAGTTGTGCACCTAAATCTATGGACTGCCCATAAGCCCATCAAGCAACAACTTTATAAGTGGTATTGTGCCTTCTCCCCCAAAAGACTAGTTGCCACAGGTATTAAATAGGCTGTGCATCTAAGCCCAAGGGCTGCATGTAAAACAAGCTCTTCAAGTAACAACTTTATAAGTGGTATTGAGTCTTTTCCTTTAAAAGATTAGTCCAATAGGTGGAGACTCCCTCATATTTATAAGTTGTACCTTTTCCTTTCCTATAATCCATGTGGGGCTATTTTCCAACATGCTAGCCGGTCGATGACATGCTTCGACGGGATGTCGCACTTGGGTGGCAGCAGCAGAAGCGATGACGATGGCAACACGTACTATGCGGTCCTGCGAGGCAGAGTACATCGCCGCAACGGCTGTGACATGTTAAGGCATCTAGCTAGCTCGATTGATGGGGACCTTCTTTGCTCAGAACCCAACGCACCAGTGCTCAAGGTGGACAACAAGTCCACCATTGCTTTAACCAATAATCATATCTTCCACGACTGGAGCAAGCACATTAACACTCACTTTCACTTCATTCGGGAGTGTGTTGATGGAGGGAAGATCATCCTCGAGCATACTCGCATAGAGAAGCAACTTGCGAACATTCTCATGAAGCTACTCCGGTGCGTCAAGTTCCAGGACCAGCGCGCAAGGATTGGCGTCATCGAGATCATAGGTGAACGCAACAAGAATTACGGGGGGTGAATGTTGACTAATCCAGCGTGTTCACTGTGGTCGAAGAGTCAGTTGTAGTGGTCGTGGT
Source organism: Melocanna baccifera (assembly GCA_036346265.1). Classification (NCBI taxonomy): domain Eukaryota; kingdom Viridiplantae; phylum Streptophyta; class Magnoliopsida; order Poales; family Poaceae; genus Melocanna; species Melocanna baccifera. Next base: position 19,544,749 of record CM070710.1, read on the forward strand.
CGAAGGATCACTGTAGTAGTCGTAGAGTTACTGTAGTAGTCCTAGTGGGTGTGGTCGAAAGATCACTGTAGCAGTCGTAGCGGTTATGGTCGAAAGATCATTATAGCAGTCGTAGCAGGTGTGGTCGTGGAATCACTGTAGCAATCATTCGACCTGTGCTTAGTCCACGCGAGAACACGTTTTTTCGTTACCCGTTAACATCGTGTGCGGCATGGCCTAGGTTTGTGGGATTGTGCAAGTAGTGACGTGTAATAAAGGTGGCTTAACCACCAGAGTTAGAAGGATTTCCTTTAAATAACAGCCTAATACAATTTAAAAAAGCTGCCCAGTTTACCAGCAGCACAAAACTCTTGTATTCCTGTTCTGTATTGCTAACTTCGTGTATGTTTCGAGTGTGAACACAAGCGTGTTGATCGGTCAAAGTTTCTGACACCCTACATTATTTTAAAAAAGAGTCAAAATCTTCATTATTGTAAAAAAAGATAGTCAAGATCTTCAGCAACATCAAGTGGCTATTATGTTGATCTCAATATACCTTGCCTAAATTTGTGGTCACTTTATTTATACATCACATGATGAAACCCCTTTTTACTAGCAAATCTTACAATAGGAACATTTGGATTCATTGAAGTTTGTCTGATCTAACAAGCGTCCTTACAATGTTTAATCCATTATTGCGTTGCTTCCTCTGAATACCGTATGAAGTTCTCTTGTACCATTAACAGCTCCTTGATAACATCTTTGATGCCCATTCTTATTCTTGGTGATTCCTCCGTGCATTGCAACCCAACTCGAAAGACTGTCACTATGCTCTCTTGCAGCTTTTTATGCCCATTTCTTGCTTTGCATTGTTCGGGCTGAAACATTGTTGGGTCAACAACTTCAGTAACTTTATCAGGATAATTCGTTGCAGCATAGGCTTGGAGAGTATGGCTTCCTTGGAACATGCCATCTGTTGGCCTCTTCCCGGTGAACATCTCAAGCAAGAGAACTCCGTAGCTGTACACATCACCTTCAACAGAAACTCCACCACCCATCCCATATTCTACAAATTACAAGCAATATAACACAACCTAAGATATAAATATATGGATGGAAGAACTTTTTGGGAAAAAAAAGGGAAAGCAAACATCAAAGTACATATACCTGGAGCAATATATCCGATGGATCCTCTAATTCCAACAGATGTACCAGTACTTGGATCTTCAGTTGTATTGCTGACCATCTTGTCAATAAATCGAGCTAGCCCAAAATCCCCTACATGCGCGACCATGTCATTGTCTAGAACAACATTGCTTGGCTTCAAATCGCAATGAACAATGGGCGCTTGACCATGGTGGTGCAGATAATCAAGAGCTTCGGCAACATCAAGTGCAATGTTCACCCTCTGCAGCATGGTCAACCGCTTTGGTGCATCATCCTCTTCGATGGAACCTCCATGTAGCCAACTGTCAAGGTCCCCATTGGGCATGAACTCATAGACCAAAGCTTTGAAATCATTTCCCAAGTGATCAACACTTGAGCACACTGTAATGACCTTCACAAGATTTCGATGACGAATGCTTCTCAAGGCATGGCATTCGGCTAAGAAACTTCCTTCAGCTCCTTGTTGTAGAAGGTTGAGGACCTTTATTGCAACCTCCTTGTTGTATAAAGTTGCTCGGTACACAGCTCCAAAGCTTCCTATGCCAATAAGATTGTGCGGAGAGAAATGATTTGTCACTCTTTGTAGATCAGTGAATGAGACTTGCCAATGTTGATATTCTAAAGGTGGTTGCATGGGGCTCTTCCTCTGCTGTTGCCTTCGGGAGCACCAACAGATACCGTAGGTGAGAAGCAGAAGTATTGACAGTGCTGCAACAACAATGCTTATGAGCACCCCTCTCCTTGGTCTATGCTTCTTCACAGTAGAGGGTTTGAGGGTGCATTGGGGTAGATGTAACTCCGGAATGCCGCCACACACTTTGTTGCCGGCTACAAAGAATCTACTTGCATTGCTGAAGATTCCTTCTACTGGAATGGGGCCGTCAAGATTGTTATAGGACAGATTCAAGTAAAGCAAGAAGGGCAAGGAGTCAAAGAAAGAAGGAACTTGTCCAGTCAAGTTGTTTCCTGAGAGATCCAGTTTTTGTATCCCTTTCAGGCCACTAAGTGATGGGGGAATGAGACCATTGAGAATGTTATCCCGCAGATTTAGTCCAACTAGCTCAACACAATGTCCAAGAGTTGAGGGGATCTCTCCTGATAGTTTATTTTTCGAGAAATCAATCAACACCAAGTTTTTTAAACTTCCGATCTCTAATGGGATATGACCAGAAAGAAAGTTATGAGAAAGGACTAGATATTCGGTTAAAGAGGTAAGGCTGACTAGTTCTTTTGGTATGGTACCACTTAGTTGGTTGTGTGATAAATCTAAGCTCGCAATGCGGCCCAACCTTTTGAAACTTGCAGGTATGGATCCCTGCAAGTTGTTGTCAGAAAGTTTAAGATAAGAAAGGCGTGTGAGGTTACCAATTGTAGGAGGAATTTGTCCATAAATGTCGTTCCCAGCTAATTCTAGGCCTTCAAGGTTGTGAAGCTCCCCAATTGTTTGTGGTATGGTGCCAGTTAGGAAGTTGTCACTGATTTGGAACGAAGAAATTTTCGCAAGCTTTGCAATATCTGGAGAAATTTCCCCGTAGATGCTGCTGTGTGACAGATACATCATCTTAATTGTAGAGAGATTGGCAATGGAGGGTGGAAATGGACCTTGGAAACGTTTAGACGAGAGGGCTAGGGCAAAAAGCTTGGTGCAGTTAGCTAACGCTGCCAGTAGATCCCAATCCTTTTCCCACTTTGCTTCTAGTAATTGGTTTCTCTCCAATGCCAACACCTCGAGATTTCTCAAGTAACCAATGCTCAATGGCACAGATCCTTGGAGCTGATTGTTGGCAAGTTCAAGCATCCTGATTCTCGAAGCGTTCCCTAGTGAGTCAGGAATCCTTCCCTTGAAATGGCAAGAATAGAGTAAAAAATACTCGAGATTTGGGAGAGTAGAGCCAATATCAGCGGGAATAACGCCAGATAGGTTATTACTACTCAGTTGGATCATTCTGATTGACGATATGTTCAATATGGTTCTCGGGATGATGCCTTGAAGCCCATTGAAGGCTAAATGCAGGTACTTCAAATTTGTCATTTGCCCAAAAGAGTCTGGTATCTGGCCTACTAATCTGTTTCTGCCCATACTCAAATTCACTAGAGATGTAAGATTACCCAGAGAAGATGGAATGCTCCCCACAAGATTGTTCGAGTAGAGACGCAGCTTTCCGAGCTTGAAGAGAGAAGCCAGGCCGAGCAACAGTGGATGAGCGCGACCGGAGAGATTGTTGACGCCAACATCAAAGTATTCGAGCTCGCGACAATGGCTAAAGTTGGCAGGGATCTCTCCCACCAGACTGTTACGCTCGAGGACTAGTGCACGAAGCTTAGAAGAGTGGGTCAGAGAGAGAGGGATCTGACCTTGCAGGAAATTTTGCCCAAGGTCTAGTTGGGAAAGGCGGCGCAGGAAGCCAAGCTCCCATGGAATGACACCAGAGAGGAGGTTGCTTGACAGGTTGAGCGTGCGAAGGAACGTCAGGTTGGCGATGTAGGGAGACACCATGCCGGTTAGGCCGGAAGACGTGAGCTCCAGGGAGGTGACACGGCGAGGGTGCCGGAGTGAGTGACACCCCACGCCTCGCCAGCCGCAAAAGTTGCCCACGCTCATGGTGGTGCCATTGACAGCCACCCACGAGGACAGCACCCCCTGCGGGTCGCCGGTGATGAGAGCCTTGAAGGAGAGGAGAGCTCGTTCGTCTGTGGCATTCGGTGGCGCCGACGGGGACGGAGCTGGTGTGCCTCTGCATGGTACAATAAGTACCAGGATGAGGGCAGCGAGAAGCATGCGTAGGGATTTGGGAAGGAGGGTGAAGTGGCGCTCGAGTTGGTACTCGCTCTTGCTTGAAGCATGCGTAGGTGGCCTTTTCTATTGCTCTATGGTCCTGTTCTTTGCGGATTCTAAAAATTATTTTTAGCTTTTGCTATAGTAACTAACTTTTAAACGGAGTATTTTTTTAAGATAGGATCTACAAGTTAATTATAGTACATGTCAAAAATTGCAAGCGAGTATCTCTCTTTCCGCAATCTCTATCGCAAACAGCCAAAAAGCCATCAATTGCAAATTAAAAGAACAGACCATATATATATATATATATATATATATATATATATATATATATATATATATATATATATATATATATATATATATATATATATATATATTGTTAAGAGTTATCTCTCACGCGCATAGTGGAGGAAGATATTTCAACGATGTGCATGCTCACAGTCAGCGAGTCAGAGGAGTCAGGCAATTCATGAAAGCTGAAACCATGAATGCAGCTCTCAACAGTGAGCGCCGTGGTATATATAACAAGATAATATTCAGCATATCACACAAACAAAAATGTATATATTTTTATCTGTGGCCATGGAGGCACAGGAAGGACATTCCCATGGAACGCCATTATTGCAAAGCCTAGATCGGAATGCCAGATAGTTCTGCCTTTAGCATCGTCAGGAGTAGCCGCTCTGCTATTGCTGGCCGGCCGTACTGCCCATTCTAGGTTTCGCATACCCCTTGAGATTCACGAAAGAAGCATATGTAACATACGCAGGTCCGTCTCTATAGTTACAGAGACCCTTGGGCGAGCGCAATACTATAGGTCCTATAGACTAACATAATAATTGATAAAACATGTATTATAGTACTAGTAAAATTAACTTGCAGCATGTATTTGGTTCATAAAAGACAATGTCAATAAAACAATAGAAGAAAAACTAAGGAATAACAAAATAACTATTATGGTTACCTCAATTTAAGATGTTAATCAATCAATTGCGTATTCTACGCTTTCAGATGGGCTGGAGCACATATACTATAATGAAGGAACACATATACAGATCCATCCTATATTTGCTCATGGGCTCATGGCCCCCCTCTTGCTTGGGCCCCCCTCTTGCTTGGGCCCTTGGCCGGCGCCCCTGCCGTCTAGCCCCAGCGACAGGCCTGAACATACGGAGAGGTACTGTGCTTGCTGAACTGATAAAGAAGGCTACTTTAATTTTGTGGGACGAGGCTCCAATGACACACTGCATGTGCTTCGAAGCTCTTGATTGGACTCTGCGCGACATACTCTCCCTTGATGACCCGATTAACGTTGATAGGCCATCTCTGCTTCCTCTCTCTTGTCCCATGGCCATAGCTGTTGGCCATGGCGGGGCAAGGACCTTAGAAAACGGTGGCGCAATACGTCTTCTTTCTCCCCCATCACTTTCTTTCTCTCTCATGCACTCAGCCACTGCTACATCTGCACTTCATGTTACCCTTCGTTGTCACCTCCCTGCTCCTTGTCGCCCTCGCCCTCCCTGTTCCTGGCCGCCATCATCTCCACACTCCCTGCCATCGATGCACCGCCCACAGGCCTCCTCACCCTTGCGCTCCTTGCCGCTATGGACGCCATCCCTTCTCCGGTGAGCTCCGATTTGATTGCTTCCTTCTAGAGCACCCTTATCTCTCCCACTCCCTTCCCAACCCCTAAGTTGGCCTCTCCTTCTATTGGGCATTGCCAACACAATGAACTCCCTGCGCTGCCGCTGGCTCACGTCGTTGGCCTACCTCGGTCTTCCCCAAGCTGTTCGTTTACTCTGGTGCATTCCCCTCATCATTTGGATGTTTGTGCTCACCTCTTTTCTCCTCCTCTTCCTCTTCGATGCCGCCGCCCTCTGCTCTCGCCATGCACTATTGCTAGCCCGTGTTGCTGCTCACCCAGCCGTGACACTACTACCATTGAGTCTACCTTGCCATCTCTACCTCATTTTGGCCATCACCCAAACCCCTTGGCCCTCCTCCACCCTCACCGAGCTTGTCCTGAGCATAGCCATAGCCACCACTTGGTCCTAATGGGGGGAGGCAGACACGAGAGAGAGAGAGAAAGAGAGGAGCCAATGGAAGAAAGCTTAGAGCATGACGTGTGGGTTCCACTATATTTTTTATTTGTTTGATGATTTTGCTAATTAGCTAACATGTTATCCCAAAATCAGCTCATATGTCAAAAACCACTGCTATGTTGATACCACGTCAGCTAAAACCACCTTCAATCAGTCTCAAGGGTATAAAATAAACGGTATTGATAGTTGAGGTTGTAAATATCTGGTTTTACACTTCTAGGTTGAAAGTTAGACAACTATAAGAGTTCAGCGAGTAAAGTAGACTTATTACAAATCTGAATAGAGCCAGCTAGGGAGAGAAAACAAAGGGCCTAGGAGGGTGAAGGAATGCGTTTTTCTTTTTTATAAAAAAATTTAGGTGTGAGACCCATATATGAGGTTGGAGGAGGGGCTAAACATCAAACATGAGAGCAAAAATTTCTAACTTTTAAGTCTCTGTGTGATGTGAAACACTTAAACCTCTCCACCATTGCACATGCCTTAGTTAAGCGGCCTGAAAAAAAATCAGAAATCCTTCGAAATTCGAGAACGTTTGGACCAAAATGCCAGGTTTCTTCCTAACCAAAGCGGTTCTAGAGTCAGAGAGGAAATGTCCAGAGATATCCTGTGCCTCTTATCCGTGGTCAGACCGTCAGAACATGCGATAGAGGAACAGTGAGCTACCCGCCGGCGAACGGTCGGCGACGACCAAGGAGGCGAGCCTGACTGATCAGCTATATGGCAACATCAGATTCAGAAAATTCAGTCGGAAGATTCGAAGTAATACTTGCATAATTTTCGGTAGGGGAAAGGAACTGTTCCACACATGTGCAGAGGACAAAGTCCATCACCTCGTCTTGGTCTCTACTCCGTAGAAAGGGACACTAGATTGGCCGCGAAATGGGGAATATTGGTCAAAGTTTGGGTAGTCTTGGTTCACCGACGTTACCCGGTTGCTTCGGGGAGTGCTTGGCTTGGCTTGGCTTGGCTTGATGCCACCACAGCCACCCAAGCAACCGCGAGTCACTCTCATCACAGTCGGAGACCGACTCATCTCATCAGATTTTAGTAGCTTGCCTTCAAGTAGCTAGATATGTTCACGCATTAATGGAGCACCAGCACAGCTGATATTTGATAGTAGGCAGCACCGGCCGGATATATGGCTGAGCTGGAGATCCCCTTCGCCGCCGTCAGCGTCGTGGCCGTCGGCGCCATGGCCTTCCTGCTCCACATGTGCGCGCGGAGCGGAGCGCCCGCGGGCGCCGTGCCGGCGCGCTCGCCGGCCGACGTCGTGGTGGTGGACGTGGATGTCGAGGCGGGGCTCGACGAGGCCGCGATCAAGGCGCTGCCCAAGGTGGTGTACGGCGAGGAGGAGGCGGGCAAGGCGTCCACGACGTGCTGCGCGGTGTGCCTCGGCGAGTACAGCGGCGGGGACGTGCTCCGGGTGCTGCCCGAGTGCGCGCACGCCTTCCACCGGCAGTGCGTCGACCGGTGGCTACGCCTGCACCCGACGTGCCCCGTCTGCCGTGCGTCGCCGTCACCGGCGCGCAGCCCCCTCGCCGACCCCGCCCCGCCCAGCTAGCCAGCCATGATTAATTCTTCTTAGGAAACACCGGTATGTAAAGCAAGCATGTATGGAATGGCAAATGCGAAAGTTGATCTCATCCTCGGTTCCAATTTTCGAAACCATCCACACTGTTCAGCACAAAATTACATTACATCACACAGGCAGAGGCGGTATTAGGATTTGGTTCACGCTGCATGAGGATGGTTGGAAGCAGATTTTTTAATAATATGTTTTATTAATATTATATTAATATATTATCGCTTAAAAAATACATAAAATAACTTTCTATCGCTATTTCGATAACACTATCGCCATTTAGAATAATGATAATCCTAGTGGAGTCAAACGTGGCAGTCCGCAGGCCTGTGTCACCAAATGAATTAACGACAAAGGCCATGTCATCAATTCAATAGGTGACAGAGATTCTGTCGTCAATTGAATTGGGAACATAGTCTCTGGCCCTAATTGTATCGGCGATGAAGACCCTGTCGTCAATTTAAATGGTGAGAGATGCATTTTTGAGTTTTTTAAATAACATATTTTCTTAATTAAAAAATGTATTATTTATGAATAATTCTTGTATTTTTTTGCTTTATTAGTTTAGAAATAATAGCTAACAATCAAATAGAGAATTTGACTACTGTGACTTAGGTTGCATTAATGATTTTTATTTAAATATATTATGTCAAGCTTGACATAATACTTCATAATGAAAGTGTGAATTACATGACATGTAAGATTTAGTTATGTGCATATGTTTGACTCACTACTATGATACAAATAGCAATATGCACAAACTACCAACGTAAGATACATGTGTGGGCTTGTGGGCGAATGCACCTAAGGCAAAAATAGAACACCATAGGGCACCCACATAGAGTGGCAGTCGTTAGGGTGGCTTGGACGTGGCTAGTTGTCATGGTAGTGAAAGACGCAATTGCAGTTCGAGTTGGTGCAGCAGCAATACTGGTGATAGTCGTTGTAGAGTTGGACCACCTTCTTTGTTGTTTGTCTCTATGATCCTTTGCGTATGAAGCTCATCATTGTTGATCCTCCTGCTGTGAAGCTCCTCTTGTAACTCTTCTAGGCGCATTTAGAAAGTGTGGATGTACATCTGGGCGGGTATTGTATACAGTTGATCCACCCACTCGGTAAACTTGTAATATGCAGTCTACAAGGGAGACGAGGTAATTACAAGTGATGCATGTGTGAAAGTATAGATATAAAGTAAACTGCTTACCATGAATAGAGAGTAGCAAAAGAATCGACATCCTGGGTTTCCCATATCATCGAAAACCTGAGCCACCGTATCAAGTTTGTACTTGCATTGTGTCCAAGGTTTAGGGATGTGTGGTTAGTCGTGGAGAGGATTTTCAGGGGTGTAGGACTCCCTAGTTTCGAGCGGTAGATCGGGGCTTAGGGGTCAGGGTCCAGTGGACTGTAGATATGCGTATCTTCTAGGTAAAGGTCATGGCCTCAAACATGGCAGTTGTATAATTGACTTCAATAAGATGGCATGTCGATCATGTATGATGCAAACTCGTGGGTGGTCATCGACAACACCAGCTTTCACATTCTTCATAAACCCAACCAATCATCGATGTTCTCACTCTCGACTAATGCAAGTGCGACTGGAAGAATCTGGTTGTTACTATCCATTGCGATTGCAGTTAATATCTAACCCTTGTACTTCCTAGTCGAGAAAGTGCCATCCACACAAAGCAACGGACGACAATGTCTAAATGCATCGATGCACGCACCAAAAGGGAAGAATGCTTGCTTAAGTATTATCTGCCGAGGGAATCTCTTCAAAACTTATTCTAGAATATCAACATGGGTCATAGGATTCCTTTGTTGTATGACTTGGAGCAGGCCGGGTGTGTTGTGGGAAGAGTCTTCGAATGTATCGAATATTGCTTCAAGTGTCTTCTGCTTTACCCTCCAAACCTTAGCATAGCTTATTGTGTACTACAACATTTGCTCTACCATACAAATAATGGAACATAGCTCAAATCCAGGTTGTCCACAATTTCTCCATATATGACATTTGCAACAAAATCCAAAGACATGTTTCTGTGATATTGCATGGACTCAGTTGCCATGTAAGTGTGCGAAACAACTATGGAGCACTTTCAATGGGTGTCCCACAAAGGTTGATAGCCTGATATGCATGGACTCGTTAAATGGATCCCTCTATCTCACACTTCACGTTATGCACATGCGGGTTGAATTTCACTACTTTGAATGTCCTTCTCAACTACACTGCCTAGAACTTGACTGTTTCCTGCACCTCCTCCTTACATTTTTAAAACGCTCCTTGCCTAACCTCATTCTGCTGGTACTCCTAGGCCACCCGTTCACTTTCACTTACTACTAGTTTGTCGAATTGGTGTGCATTTCACCCCAACGGAACGGACATCAGAACCTTCATCATCTAGTATAGTCTCATACTATTGGTCTAAGAGTTCTATCTATTCCACAAAGGCATTGATCTCTTCACATTCATCTACAATCCCCATGGGTTCCTACGCCTCAGCCATAGGAAGATCTATAGCCTCAGCTTCAACTGAGTTTGTACCACCTGCCCCTTCTTCGCTTAAACAATATGGGGCATTTTGGCTGGACTCCCCAATTTTTTCAGCATTACCACCTATGTCGTCTTCCTATGTCACATAAGCCGGAGGGACTTCCTCGTAGACTTGGGCTAGCAAGACTAGCGGCCATGCATGCCCCTTCGCCAATCTCACGTATGAGCTCCACTAAGTTCGCCTCTTCAATTCCACTAACTCCTAGTATATGCATTTCTTTGCCCGAGTAGTAATGCCATGCAATACATGATCTAGCAAAAATAACTGGTATAACGATATCATAATATTGCCCTTTAGACGCTGCCATGCATTTGAAAGACTAGCCGTCATAGATGAAAAATCATATAAATCGACTCTTTCTGCACGCATCCGTAGAATCCCTTCTCCATAATTTATTTTGAAAGCTACTTGTTTAGTCATACCTGACAATCAATTCAACAACTAATATGATATTAACGACAACTCCTCATTCGATTAAATAAACATGAAAGAGACCTCATAACAAATCTGCTAGTCAGTAATAAACTTGCGTAGAAGAGGATTTCCCTAATGTACAATCTTTCTATTCACACATCTACCCACTACCCAATATAACTACACATTTGAGATTTTATTTGCTAACCTACCGTAGTTTCAAAATAAAATCTATAAGGAAACGAAAAACTCGCCTCTAGGATGCAAAAATCCACTCCTCCTTCTCTCTTCTCTTCCCCTCTCCTCTCCTATTTCATTGTTTTACCGAATTGTAATGATTTCGGCTGGTTTCTGGCCATTTATGTGTGACTTCTATCGCTATTTCAAATGGCAATAGAGAGTGTGAAGACCTTTATCCCCATTTAAAATGATGATTGAAGCTACAGAGGTTCTATCACCATTTCAATTAACGATTCGTCTCTCTATCGCCAGTTAAAATAACGACAGATGTCGTGACGCCAACGTGACACTCTATCGTTCATTCGTTTGATGTGACAATAGAAGCTCTGTCCCAAGTTTAAATGGTGACAAAAGATTATGTCACCATTTGAAATAGAATGACGACAAAAGATTATTTAAGTATTATTTAAAATGATGATATATTAATGTAACATTAATTAAAAATGTATTATTAAAAAAAAATCGTTGGATGCATGGATGGAAGATACACAGCCAGTCAGCCACTCTCATTATTCATACAAGATAGTAACAACATACATGGGGTATGCATGCCATGCAGGTTTCACAATACCGCACAGGTACAGTACAGACAGGAGTATATATGTCCTACGATTAATATAACGCTTACAAGTTACAGAAAGAAAGATGACGACGGGTACATGTATGTTGTGTCAGCAATGGCGGAGGCGGCATAGGGCGGCCTCCGGTGACGACACTAAACCATACAAATGACTAAATCATGCAGAGCCTAATAATTACCGATTGTCACCCAGCAACGTCAGACTGGTAATTAACTACAATGCGAATGCGAATGCAAAATGCAAATGATCCTAAGGTAGTAGGCGTACACCGCGGAGAAGGGAGGGTTCAGGCTTTTCTTTCAGCTTAAGGTGCACTTCACCGCGGAGGCGCCAGGCGGCACCTGCCCGTTGCGGACAGCGGACGACTCCTTGCTGGCCGCGCTCGGTTGGCTGTCCTGGTGAGCACCTTTGTCTACAGAGTTCTCTACTGGAGCAGCATCTGCTTTGGTCTCAGATGCTGGAGCAGCAGCAGCAGGCTCGCCGGGAGCAGCAACTGAGTTTTCGGTTGGGTTGCTTGCCGGAGGCACTACTTCCTCTTTCTTCTCCGCCTCTGACGGTGCGGGAGGAGCTACATCAGATTCAGCTGGCTGTCCATCTTCTTTCTTATCTTCCACTGGTGCTGGAGCAGGAGCATCAGCTTTGTCTGCAGTCTTCCCTGCATCTTCAGCAGGATTCTCTTTCGCTTCTTCAGCAGCCTTCATCTCCACATCAGTGCCCTTTGCAGCATCTTCACTAGGGGCCTCCTTCGCCTCCTTGCCAGTTTCAGCGTCTTTGGCTTCTTCAGTTTCAGGGGCCTCCTCCGCCTCCTTGCCAGTTTCAGCGTCTTTGGCTTCTTCAGTTTCAGGGGCCTCCTCCGCCTCCTTGCCAGTTTCAGCGTCTTTGGCTTCTTCAGTTTCAGGGGCCTCCTCCGCCTCCTTGCCAGTTTCAGCGTCTTTGGCTTCTTCAGTTTCAGGGGCCTCCTTTCTCTCCTGCTTGCCCTTTCTGCCAGTTGAGTTCCTGCTGCGTTTTGGGATCTTCTCACCTTCAGGGCTATCAAATGCCTTAACTTTCTCACTGATACGAGCTGACCGCCTTGGAGTATCACCTGTTTTACGAAGCATTTTAGACCGAGCAAACCAGATTTTTACAGTCATTGACATCTCTACTACAGCTAGAGAGATCTAAAGAAATAACGAACGAAGGGGGCAAAGGCATCTACCAGTTCCCCAATCAAACTCAGATGATGCAGGCCCTCCAGGGTGTGCCTTTAGATACTGGCTCAGCTGCCTCTTGTTCTTAATATCCTCCCCAGTTGGTGAAACAAAAACAATCTCAAATCTTCCCCCTCTCTGGGGAGTCAACTGCAACATTAGGAGAGGGGATGTTAGTTGATGCCATCATATAATGAATACAGTAAATGAATGCAATACATGCCTGTAAATATTAATTTGTAACATTGGAAACTAATTCAACACACGTCAAAACGTTATTGGGAAGAAAAAATGTGCAACCAGAAGAAAACTATGTGCTACTCAATGTTAGTGCTGAATCAACCATCCATGAGGCAACCATCGTATGTATGGCTTGTTTTATTAAAGCAATGCCTTTTATTTTGACATTCCCATACCATATTTCTGGGTTTAGATAGTATACAGAACAACTAAAATGTGGGCTATTTTCACACAGAAATGTATGGCAATAGTTACCACACATACCATTCTTCAATTGCATTTTTTTCTATATGACCCAACAGAGATGCTTGGCTCCACCACCACTGGGCATCACAAAAAGAAAACCCTGACACTGTGACACAGTCATTAACATAAATGACAAATGTTAGGAATCTTATGAATATTGTGAATATTGAAGAGCCCCAATGGATAATATAGGGAGTACAAGGAGATATTATAAAGGAATATGCCATATACAGATAAGGAAACCCAGACATATAAGAAAATAATTGAAACAATCCTATTATATCTTTAATACCCTTAACACCTCTCTTCAAATGCAAAGCATATGCAATAGCATTGCATTTGAAAAGAGTATTATGAATATTGTGTGTATATTGAAGAGATCCAATGGGTAATATATATAGAGAGTACAAGGAGATATTACAGAGAAATATGCCATATACGGATAAGAAAACCCAGACATAAAAAGAAACAACTTAAACAATCTTATTATATCTCTAATACCCTTAACCACCCCCTTCAAATACAAAGTATATGCAATAGCATTGCATTTGAAAAGAGATGTCAATAAAATAGTAAAAATTCGAGATCTGAATTTTAATAATGTCGTCATAGTGTGCAGCTCTTGAAAAAAACTGTCAAATTAAGCCGCAGATGGGGGCACGCGTGGCCGAAGGGGTGCCCGAAGCGCGGCGGCGACCGAGACGACAGTAGCACGGAGCGCCAGCTTGAGCATGGGCTAGCGGTGTGGCCGCAAGCATGGACGTTGCGGCCGATGGTGACGATGTCATCATCAGGACAGGGAGGCGCTGGAGGCCTAGGAGGCGGTGGCATCGTCCTCGTCAAGTGGCGGCCAGAGACGAAGCGGCAGTGGGTCGGCGCGGCCCAACAAGGTGGCCGCCCCCGGGAGCGGAGATCGATCCTCCCGAGGGCAGCAACAGCGAAAGTAGATCGAGGTTAGGATTTTAATGTAAGTTCTAATACCATGTTATGAATATTGTGTATATTGAAGAGCCTCAATGGGTAATACATATAGAAAATACAACGGGATATTATAGGGGAATATGCCATATACGGATAAGCAAACACAAGCATATAAAGAAACAACCAAAACAATCCTATTATATCTCTAATACCCTTAACAAGGAAAACATGGAGTTGTTGGGGGTGCAAACTTCTATTATTAATGCCAAATTACTACTGCTAAGCTAACATGGTTGGCGTCCTTTCAAAGAAATTCAACACTACCCTTAGATCACCATCGACAAAGAACAATCCCATATGCCCATTGGTACACAATACCACAAGTGAAGCAGGATCTCAACTCTGGCTTCACCCTCTCTTTTTATTACTTGCTTGGCTTAACCATTATAATTAGTGTCATCGAAATTAGTGTGAAAGCATGCTTAATATGAGCAATTAGTGGCTATTGCTCTAACATGAATTACATGTCATGGGCATGGGCCCTGGTACAACGGGTTCATTATTAGGAAGTTAGAGATTAGTTTTTATTTGTTAGAGATATGATTAAAGATATGATATTAGTTTCTATTTGTTAGAGATATGATTAAGATTAAATTCTATCTGTTAAGAGGAGCCCATCTATATAAAGAGACTGCCACATGCTATTTGGGGCAAGCAAGAAATAACAAAGTTATTCTCATCTATAGTCTCTCCCTCTCCCTTTACATTGACGCCACCCGACCATCTTCTCGGCGGTGTTTACCCTCTATGAATTAAGATTCATAACAATTTGATATCAAAGCCAACACTATGGCTTCTGCTGCTAAGTTTACATGTGACAAGATCATTGCTGGCTATGAAGAAATCCTCATTGAACTTAAGAATGTAGAGGACATGTTGAAGATGATGGCAGCAAAGGAGAAGGCACAAATAGTCATGGCTGCGCGATTGGCGGCGGCACAAGGGGCAGAAGCAATGGTGGCTATGCCATGGCAACGATGCTGCTACTACTGCTCCATCTGGCACGGGCAATGGTGCATCTTCAAGCGACGTCAACGTGGCATCTTCCCAGGCCGGCGCACAGGATACAAGCCGCACCCCATGACAGTGGCATCGTTGCTTGAAGTGGGCGCGGCGATGCTGCTCCAAGCAGTCACGGTCCTGTTGTGCCTCCCGGCCAAGAAGCGTGCGTATGCACTGCCGGCGGAGAAGAAGCAGGAGATGAAGAATGCTTCATCGCTGTCTGAGTCTGGGTTCAGGGCGACTGGCTTGTCATTGGGTTTCTTCCTGCCCATGACCGATTGCCCCGGCACGCCGACGTCCCACCGGGAGCGCCTGACAAAGATCTCGATTATCGACACAGGCAATGTGGGCATGGCCATCGCACAGACCATCCTCACCCGCGACATGGCCGACGAGATCGTGCTGGTGGACGTGCTCCCGGACGAACTCCACGGCGAGATGCTGGATCAGCAGCATGCGGCAGCGTTCCACCCGCGCATGCGGCTGGTGTCGAACACGGACCTGGTGGTGACCAAGGGCTCCAACTTGGCAATCGTGATGGCAGGCATGCAGTAGATCCCCAGGGAGACGAGGTTGAACCTACTGTAGAGGAACGGGGCACTGGTTCAAAAGATCGTGCTGGCGACGCAAGGGCATAGACGCCTTGGGGGACGAATTCACGTGGGGAGTAGTGGGCCCTGACGGCCGCGGATCTTGGAGGCGAGAGCGATTCAGATCGAATTGGGGCAGCAGCCAACGGTCTCCACGGCGAGCTAGAGCAGGCGTTTGACACGCAGGCACACTACTGCGGGGAAAACAACATGGTAAGCAGCGCCGACGAGGAGGCAGGGACGACGGTGGAGCGGTGGGGGATGGCCCGCAGAAGGTGCAAGGGGTATGGTGAGGAAGTGGCCGTGGTGCCGCTTCTACCATGCCGTCAACAGTGCGCGTGTGTGCCCAATGGCTGGATGCGCCAAGAATGGCAGAGTCTATGTGGGAAGGAAAGATTTTGGCGGCGGATGGGATCAGATCCTGGTAGCTGTGTGAGAATAGAAACGGGGGTGGGGGAGTGGAGAAGATTAGGGTTTCCTTCCTTGGAAGCAGGGGTGGGGATTGGAGAAAGCAATGTATGCGATGGAAGCTAGGAAGTGGCAGAGTAATAAAGGAAAGAGAGAGAGAGAGAGAGGGCAACACAACTGTATTCTATGCATTTCGTCTGATCTCTTGTGGTCTCATGCGCTTCATGTGAAGACTACAGGGAGCAGTGCTGCGACATGGGCTTTGGCGTGTACGTGCCAAGCGGGGCATTAGCGTGAGGCATCCCACCATCTGGCATCACGTCGGAGTACCAACAGGCAGCAGGAGGTGTTTTCTTTGGATCAAGCAGCGACGACCGAGTGCGAAGCCTGGGGAGGATGATGATGCTTCGGTACCAATTTGCCTTTCCTTGTGCGACCTTGGATGAGGTCCACCTACAGGCGTGTCGGCCCAGTCAATAAGATGGCACAGCAAAATAAGTTAGGTGCGAGCATTGTCATCAATAAGGATCTCCTGGGCCTGCAACCATGACCACCGCCTAGCAGCTTGAGGACGAGCTGCATGTCCGGGAGGGGTGTAATGTCATGGGCATGGGCCCAACGGGTTCATTATTAGGAAGTTAGATATTAGTTTCTATTTGTTAAGGATATGATATTAGTTTCTATTTGTTAGATATATGATTAAGATTAAATTCTATCTGTTAAGGGGGGCATATCTATATAAGGGGACTACTGTATGCTATTGAGGCCAAGCAAAAAATAATAAAGTCATTCTCATCTATGGTCACTCTCTCCCTCTACGCCGACGCCGCCTAGCCATCCTCTCAACGGTGTTTATACCCCCTATGAATTAAGGTTCATAGATACTAAATTGTTATGAACCTTAATTCATAAAGGGTAAACACCACCGAGAGGATGGTCGGACGGTGTCGGCATAGAGGGAGAGACTATAGATAAGAACAACTTTGTTACTTCTTGTTTGCCCCTAAAAGCATGCTGCAGCCCCCTCATATAGATGAACTCCCCCTAACAGATAGAATCTAATATTAATCATATCTCTAACAAATAGAAACAAATATCATATCCCTAATAAATAGAAATTAATCTCTACCATTCTAATAATGAACCCGTTGAGCCCAAGACCTAGGGCCCATGCCCATGACATTACAGGACTACAGTAAAGAGGGCAACAAGATGGCAATATCAAGAGAGACAAAAGATAACAATACCAAAAATAAAAGGAGAAATCCAAATATCAAATACTGCTCCTTTACTGCCAAAGGGCAACTGACAGCTGGCCAACACTTCTGCTAAAGTGATTAGATTCATGGTGAAAAACCCATTTCAGGAAAATCATTCAATTGAACAAACAATTCCGGAAAGGAAAAAACCAATCTACAAGCCATATTTTTTTGTACATCTGCAGTTTTCCACAACTAGTCATATGAACTATGCTAGGAATATCATTTAATTGAACATACAATTCCGGAAAGGAAAAACCATTCTACAAGCCATATTTTTGCATATCTGCAGTTTTCCGCAACTAGTCATGAACTATGCTTTCTCCATGCATGCTAACAATGCAGAGTTGCACAAAATTCAATCTACTTCTGGTATTCGGTATGTGGACTTAGTTTCAGAGGTAACATTGCTCGAACTTCTTTCCTGTTAACTTAGTTGATTTTTCACAGCAAAGTATATCAAGTTATTATAAATAAAACAAAATTGGCCACCAGGTTGACTTTATGTGAATATGGGTGCAAAATATTAGGGGTAGTCTGATATTAGTGAGGCAAAACAAAGTGCCACCATATTAACTGCTCGTCACTAGTAGCTTACTTTTGCACAGTATCAACAAATAAAACAACAAGACTCACAAACGGAATCCTTATATTATCATGCTGCATCAAGACAGTCAAAAATAGTAATTTCGCGAAATCAACAAAACGATGCAGTTGAATACATTCTTACTCACAAACGGAATCCTTATATTATCATGCTGCATCAAGACAGTCAAAAATAGTGATTTCGCGAAATCAACAAAACGATGCAGTTGAATACATTCTTAACAAAATCAGTTCCCTAAAAAGTTATCAACAAAAGAAAATTAAATGACTTAGAAAACTTCCATCTAACAAAATATGTGATGATGGAAATGTGGGATAATTTGGTAGCCTGATTCTTGTTGTTAAGAAGATAGAGTTGTATTAGGATATAGAGTGTGTATTCTATTCCATATATGTCTTATCTCTATAAGGCATATCCCTTTGTACTCTACTATATATATAGCCCTTTGGGCTTCATATCAATACACACAATATTCATAACATGGAATCAGAGCTTAGGTTAAAATCCTAGCTTCGATCTACTTCTGCTGCTGCTGCCCCCAGGAGGATCGATCTCTACTCTCAGGGGCGGCCACTTCTTCGTCAATCCAATAATAAGTCTCCTAGGCCTTCCCTGCCGGACCAGATCCACAACTTCACGCTCCTCCTCCGCCTTGCGCTCCTCGACGGCACCATCCTCCGCTGCGACCACTACATGCTCCCCAAGTGCGTGCCGCAAGTTCTCCGTGCCCGTGACGGCGCGCGCGCGGCTGTCGAACATCGAGTGGAGGAGCGGCAAGGACCGCATCTCCGTCATCGTCTAGTCCTCTGGCCGCAGCCGATCCGGATCGATCCTCATCGGCCATCTCACCAGCGCAGAAGTGCTGGTATACACTCTCCTCGGCCCGCCGGTGGAGAGCCTCCGCGGCGGCTGTGCGCGCTGTGGCATCTGCGCCCACCGGTGACCTGTTCGTGGACCAGCTCGACGCCAACTTCAAAAAGCCAACCACAAAGCCGCCGGCGAAGGGGCTCATGGAGAATGTCACCCCGACGTTCGTCTCCTCCCTTCTCTCATCTGCCTGGGCCGCCGAGCCGAACACCACGCTCCGCACCAATGGCGTCGGCGGCGTGCCGGAGAGCCGTGAGCTGCGAGCGCCGCCTCGACGGCCGCGGATGGAGCTTCGGCAGGGACGAGGACTCCTCCTCCACCTCCGCGACGGCCTCCCCGACGACATAGAGGTCAGCTCCCTCTGCGCTAATGTGCACAGCGAGGAAAGCCGCGGCCGCGTTGCTCTCGCCGCCTACTCTCTCATCTCGGAGCCCATGGAGGACGACGCGCCGACGTCTTCCCTGACCTCATTGGTTCGCGCAGCTCAGCCCGACGAGCAGCAGCCACAGGCCAACTGCGCATCCGTGGCCTCTATGAGCTGGTCCTCGCCGTGTAGCCGCCACACCCAGTGGGAGCGGGAGCAAGAACGTCAACCTGGTGGACTGGGCGTGCCGCCTGGTTGCTTCCCCTGTGGCACCGTTCGGGGCTGCGCCACCCGTGGCAATGGGTGGGTACAGGGTCCCCCGTCGCCTCAAGAACCCTTTTGGTCACCGGTCCATGGTGAGTGCCTTCCAAGTGTTGGATGGATTGCTGGGTTGGTGGATCACCGTGGTGGTGTATTGGTGGAAATAAAGAAAGGGATAGGGTGTTTAAAAAAAAGTCTGTGTCGGGTTGGGTTTTCGTTGTAAGTCTTTTGTTTGCGTCCATCTCAAGTCTGTAGCCTCTATCCTTCAATTCATCAAAACCGTGCGAATCCACAAATTTGTTGTCAGTCATAGAAGCATAGGAATTTTATTTTGCATAACAGCAGCCGCCGCTCTTCTCTCTGAGCCGCGTGCAGATCGTAGAAGTCGTTAAGACGCCGCCGCCCCGAGCTTTTAAGGCCGCCGCGCTTCTTCTGCACCTCGTGTATTGCGCTGCCGCCGTCTTGGGCTTCGATCTGCTGCTGCCATGCCTCTACCCCTATTCCATAGCAGCAGCCGCCGCTCTTCTCTCTGAGCCGCGTGTAGATCGTAGAAGTCGTATGATGCCGCCTCTTCTGTAGCCGCCGCCCCGAGCTTGTAAGGCCGCCGCGTTTCTCTTGCACTTTGTGCATTGCGCCACCGCCGTCTTGGGCTTCGATCCACGTTACCATACTTCTATCTATTCCTCTTCGGCTTGATTCGACAGTATTTTTCAAAGTAGCACGCTACGACGATATCATCAAGACTCAGATTTCGGATTTTATTTACTATTTTAGTAACAACTCTTTTCAAATGCAATGCTATTGCATACACCTTGCATTTGAGGGGGTTGTTAAGGAGATAGAGTTGTATTAGGATATAGAGTTTGTATTCTATTCCGTATATGCCTTATCTCTATATGGCATATCCCCTTGTACTCTCCTATATATATGACCCTTTGGGCTTTATATCAATACACACAATATTCATAACACTTCTAACATAATAAAAGGCGAGAGGCATCTTAAACACAATAAAGCAGCATCTTCTGAGTTTGCAATTCTCTGTAACAAAGAAAATTTAGAATGCATTTGTTCGCTCTAAGAATTAGTGCCACAGCTTGTGTGGTTAGCACCACTAAATTAATAGAAGAGTCTTAGGTTCATACCCACTTCAGACATGATACTATCAAGGAACATTTACTAAATTTCGAGAAATCACATATATATTTAAAATACTTTGTGAAACTGAGTCCAAGTAAACTGGAAAACTTTCTAAAGAAGTGGCAAAATAGAAACACCAAACATAGACAAAATAATGAATGATTTATTTCAAATAACAGGTTCCAAAATCTTACCAACCTCAAATCAAAAATCAATGATGTATCAACAAAATCTAAAGAACAAAAGGATTAAAAATTTATATAATATGATTCTAGTCCCAAAATTCATTAAAACAATTGCGGAAGATTCATACCCAAGACTACACCTAGTTAGAGGCCATTGATGCATACCACCTAGGCATGATGTCTTTTAGGACTACAAAACACCTTTTGAACACATAGCAATATATGACGCAACAGCCAACCGCAAGCCCATCTAGACAAGTTTAGCAACCATGCCACGTGACCAGTTCCTATGCAGCCAATAGACTGCCCAACCCACCTAGCAAGATAATAGTTAATGGCCCGATCTTATCACGAAAAGATAGGTATAATTCAAACTATTGATCAAACAAGTAACTCGCCACCCTATCCGACAAATTAACTACGGATAACGTAAGGTGTTATAGCTTTAATTCTCAAGTCACAAACAACCTTTTTCAGAAAATTCCAACATTAAAACTTACCACGTGCCATTATCATGCAGCAAAAAAACTTACCAAGTGCCGTTATTATCAAGCAAAAATAGAAACAGATCATGCTAGAGAAACAACCAACATACACTGCCTGAGCTATTTAATGCATTCTGGGTGCTTCCGTGATCCAATAGAAAAGCTAGGGAGTCTAACAGCCGTAAACACATCCACTAAAGAGCTAATGAGTTCTTAAACTCGAAAGATTTATACCTTCTTGAGACTTTCCAATGCAATCCTAGAAAAGGGTAAAGCTTACATCTAAGCAGATGAGTAAGAAGCATCTCAAAAATGTGGTCCACCAACATGACTACATGAGCAATTACTATTGCTATGGCATACCAGTGCACTGTTCTGTTACATCGTGCTTGCATTTCTTGCATGACTCAGCTCAAGCAGTTTCTCCTCATAGCAAAATCAACCCACAATATAGCCAGATTCACTAAAGCTCAAATTAAATCTAAATATCTAATCAACATGGACTTCAAATTGGGAAATAACGTGGATAGCTCATACCATCATCCCACTGAATGCAACAGCTCAAAGCTGCAGAACATTTCCCATTCCGACTTCACTACAGATACACAACTACTAGTAGCAAATAAAGTAAACAGCCTGAATCCAAACTAAAAAGCCTAAACATTTCCCAACTAGGACAGACCCCATAGTGAAAACAAGCCGTGGAATCTTCGAACCACCCATACTAGAGAGCAGTAGATCTTACCCAAATCTGGGGATCGGCCCCAACCTACCCCACCAATCCCCAGGCCCCAGCAGAGCCTAATCGGGCTCCCAAACGCTAAATCCCAGCTGTAACAACCACAAACAGGACACAATTCACCAACCATGTCGAGGGCTCGAGGCTGACTCCAACCAACCACAGCAGTCCGCTCGAACACTCACTCTCCGCTCGGCCCACAGCGCGCACATACACATAGCTCCAATCGAGAACCGGGAACCCCACGAGAGCACCGCAAATACCAACCCTAGTTCAATCGCGCGTATCTAGCACAAGCATACAAACCCTAGAACCCAACACGAGAAATTACTACTCGACACGAGACCCCTATCCCCGAAACCCTAGAATTCGCGCTCCACCGCCCCAATTCCGCACGCCACGACCCCCGGCCTCACGAATTCGACCCCACAGAGCCCCAATTCGACGCAATCGTCGAAGCAGAGCAAAGCAGCGAGAGCGAGCCGGGAAACAGCAAGTAGCTCGAGGCCATCCCACCTACCTTCTTGGTCCAGCCCTGGGGCGCGGGCATCTCGACGGACACGACCTCCGCCGCCGCCGTCTGCTCGCCGCCGGTCGCCATGGTGGTGGTTTCGAGTTTTCGCTTCCCGCTCTCGCTGTCGCAGCGCACGCACGCACGAAGCGAGGGGAGGTCGCGAGAGAGGAAACGATGGACGTGTGGGGGATTTCTCGGGGATTTTTTATATACCTCTCTCCCCCTCCTCCTCTCTATCGGATCTGCGCCCCCGCCTGCTCTGGCCTTGCTTGTCACCGACCTGTGGGTCCCACGAGCTTCGCTAGAAAGTGGGATCTTGGCGTCAGTGATTGCGAGATAGGAGAGTTGGCCGTAGCGGCCGTCAGCACAGGAAGGGTGTTTCGGATCACCTCCCATCCTGCCGACTGGATTACGGCCATGTTTTTTTTCCCCAATAATTATTATTTATTAAATTAATAAATTATAATTAGAAGTCATACGCCGTCGTTTAAAAGGATAGACTTTATGCGGCCGCCACAATGGGCCAGACTATGTTTTTTCTGGGCCCAATAAAACATGGCCAGTGCATCTCCATCGGCGCAGCCCGGCCCAAATCGGCCCAAGATGCTTTGCCTAACGACCACAGCCAGCGAGACCTCTCCCTGGAGTCTCCCCTCACATGCCTAGCGTCCCTGTTGCACCAGCCCTCGGTCAATCGCTGCAGAGCCGGATGCTGCAAGTCTCCTGAAGGAACACGAAAGGAACCGAAGAGACTGCAAGTCTCCTGCCCAACTGTAGATCTCTGAAACTCTGAATGATGTCTTCTCCTGGTCCCATGATAACGACGACGATTTCTTACGGTGATAATTAAACTAATGAACCATGCTGTTCTAAGACGAGGAAAGCAGCAGATGCAGGTGTCCGAAGTGCAGTAGGAATACTGAACTGAATCCATTGAAACTTCCCTGAGCCAATAACTTTGAGCAAACCCATTGGTCAGCAAAAAGGGCTTCGCCTTTTCAGCCCTGCAATGGCTGTGGGAAGTACCTGACCGAAATGCTTTAATTTCAGTGTCGTGAATCGGTAGGGTACACAGCACCATGTTGGTTGGTGACTTTTCGTCTCTTCGCAGTGGGTGGCTCCTTCCTGCAAGGATTATACTGACGTGATTCTACTGAAGATTGCAGACCATGTGGTAGTAGTAGTCAGGAACCTCGAGACCGTAAAAAGTGGGCGCCCTTTGCATTATAAAAATTTCAACTTTAGACTTAGAATCCAATAAATTGTGCTGTCATCACTTGCTTTGCTTTGCATTATCTTCTACTGTTTGATCAGCTCAGCTGTGGCCCATCTGATGAACGTATACAAGAGATAGTTGACCGGAAAGAGAGTGATGTCAACTAACACCTGCAATAAAATACACCAGTGAAATTAAAAATTTTGGAAATAGGACAGATTACATTCCATATCCGACCCATGCATCCAAATGCACGTACTCCACTTGCATGAGCAGATCATAGTTTGACTTTGGCCTGCCATATACACACATGAACACAGTGCGCGCACCTTTTGATGATTCATCTGCAGTGCCAGCTCATCAGTCACATTCATCAAAAATATTTGCCCATAAATAATTCGTTTCATTTTATGCTTTTTGTGTTCTTAATTGTGTGCTTTGTGGTGGATCGGGAAAACAAATTGTATGGGGAGAGGCTCACAGATGCTGCCACGTGGCTCTTAGCATCTCTGGAAGCCACATGGCAGCATCCGATTGTTACAATTTGCTTCCGTGGATCGGCGCCGGCCCAATCGGACCAGTGCCTATCACGCGCCGGTAAAGTAGGGGCTGACGAGGAGAGAGTTCTAATAAATCTTTGCACTGATGGAGACATAAAACTAATCATTATCCAAGGATTTTGTTTGGTTCAAAGATGATTCATTCAAGTGTTCGGATACATGGCTACTTCTTGAATCCAAAGATTCAGAACTGTGAGATTGCAAGCTCTCTGAAGAACATGTAAGCCCAAACCAGTAGGGGTAAATATTACAAGAGAACAAGACATAATTAACATAAAGATAGGGTTCTGAAGATTACAATTCCAGCACAATTCACTTCACAGGTAAAGACAGGTAGGAGCAAACACAATTGCTTTCTTTACAAAGTGAAAGCTCCCAAAGCCTGGAAGAGAAGGTGAGGAAAAAACACACACCAAAGGGGAGTTACCTATACTAGTCAGTTCATCTTAATTAGACAGCAAACAGCGCAAACTTGAAACGATGCCAAATCTTCGATCTGGTTCATTTCACCATTCGCCCTGAAAAAGAGGCTCTCTATATGTTAAAACATTAGGGCAGACACCCGTTGGGTCTCTGGCAGCCATGGAACTATACAACCGGTACTGCAGGTGTTGGTGCAACCTCCATGGCAGGCGGTGGTTCAGGCCAGCAAAACTCGAAGGGGGCTTCAATTGCAGGGAATGGAGCAGGCAGGGTCATCTCTTTGGGGCATGATTCGGTGTAATGGAACTCGATCTGGAGGCGGTTGTGCAGCGGCGTCGATGCCATGATACCCTTTTTGATGTCATCCTGCAGCTCACGGATTGGGATGGCGGCCAAGAAGCTCCTAATGTACTCCTTGCACGACTCCTTACCCTTCAACACCAGCGCACTCTCTTCAGTGTCAGTTTCGCTGTCCTGCACGGCTGAGGAGCTCTCTGAAGAATACTTCAGACATTCACTGGAATCAGGGTTGGCTTCTTTCTTCTCAGCAGGTACTTTGTGAATTGTAGTGTTGTCATCGAACTTCAAAATGTAGGCCAGGTTGCAACCTTCATACAGCCTCTCACCAAGTGTATCGATAATGTAATATGCATCAGCCTCAACCTTCAGGACGAAGAAGTGATCATTCCAGCTGACAATATATAGAGTATGTTTTTCAGTAGAACACTCGGCTGCTCGCCTAATCTCATCCCAGATGTTGTCAAATGACATTGCACCATCAAGGAAATCGAATCCACTGACATCCTCGGCACTTTCAGGATGGAAGAACCCAATGAATGACTTGTTAGGAGCAACTGTGAGTGGGCGGATCTTGGCATGAAGCACTGTTTCAAGATCAAAGTGCTTGTCAGGAAAACGCTCTCTATAGATCTCATTCTCACAAAGTTTCCTCCACTCTAGAGACCCTTCTCGGATGAGGCTGTCAAACTGTGAGCAGATTGGCATCAGATCCTGGTTTGCTTGGAACCAGTCCGCAATAACAGCCACAAGTGCTGTGCAGGCGCTCTCCCCAGCAGCTCGTTCACTCCTCTGGTCAATTGATGCAAAGAACACCTGGCTGGAAAGCTTCAAATGGCCATCACGACTAAGTACTTCCTTTGACTCCCAGTTCCCCACAACAAAATTGTCATCTCCAAATACCGACACCATACTATTGACAGAGCCATTTGATCCCTGGAAATGAGAAAGATCATATGCTACCAAAAAACCTCCAATAATAATGCCAATACAAACAAAAATTGAAATTCAAGATGCTTTTCCAAGATATCAAAGTACCTCTGAAACAGATTCAGCGGAAGAGGTCAAAAGCCGCCGATCATAGTCAATATCATCACCTCCCTCTTCTCCATTCTTGTTCTTCAATAAAGGTTCCCCTTTCTTCGGCAGTTTCTCCTTTCTCCATCGAACTGATCGAAGTATGCTCTTTTTTCGCCAAACAGCTATGGAAGTATGCTCCTCAGCAGTGGATGATGGCTCTTGCTCTACATGATAACTGGCATCAGATTTTCGGTGACTGTAATATATCCAGTCCTCATGCTCTCCATCAATCCTTGCATGTGCATAAAATAGGCCACCAGCATAATTCACAGACTGCAGTGAACCATAGCTGAAGGACTTCCTGACAGTTGAACCCCCTAAGTCATCACCCTGCGCTCTATCATCTAGATCATTATCAGAGTCAGTATCACATGAGTATTCAGCACCACCATCACTGTGAACATAGTGATTCTCCTCGCTGCCATCATCATCTCTGTTAGTCTTTTTGAACCTATGTTTTGACACTAGACCTGTTAAGTTTTTCACCTTTTTCAGCCCTGCTTTAATGACAGAAAGCTCATCTTTTCCAGAAGGAACACAGTCACCAGAGGAAGGAGACAACGGGGCAGTACCAACAGAACGCTGTGAAGCATCAGGCGATTGGTGAGGAAGTCTTATTTCCACCAGGCTCAAAGTCAGCTGAAAAAAATATGACACCAAAGACATGCAACGATTGACTATCTGAGAATGAGAAACCAAAACTAATCTTTGCATTCTAATGGATAAAACCAGACATTTGACAAGAAAGTGTCAGTGGTTTATAGCATCATATGACCGACATACATGAAGTGATGGGGCAGACTCAGGTGCTCCGTTGGGCATCGACAATGGGAGGACTATCTCGATCTCCTCTTCAGCAGCAGATGTGTAATCTGCTAGGTTCAGTGAAGCATTTCCCAGAGTAGTTTCGCCCTTTGGCCCTTTATTTGAATACTGCACCAACAAAAACAAAACCAAGGTGGTCAGACTAAACTGCAGGAATCCATTCGAACAAGCCAGCCAAAGGAAGATGCCAAAGATCTATACATTCCTTGTTATGCTTGCCAAACTCAGCAAAACTGGTATACCTGCCTTATAAGAATTTAAATGTGTTTGTCAAGAAGTACACTAAAGGCTATAATGATCCCAAATTTAGCACTCCATTTCTTTTGCGTTATAATTGGGTGACAAGCTCCACTACCAATCACACAACGTACTCAAAGCAATTAACTAACATAATGGTGAATCACCAATGGCGAAGTACCCAAAGCAAACAAGACAAAAACGCAATTCCGCCAATGACAAACTAGTAAAAACAAATACGACAACATTGTAACAGCACCAACGTAAAAAAATTTTAATGTATCTGCTTTCATCTTAAGGCTCACAAAGCAACGATTGGCAAGACAAGGGCAATAAACCTGAGGAATTCATGATTGGCCGATTTCTCCTGAGTCCGAAATGACAAAAGAGTACAATTCTGCACACTTCCTGATTTGCCTATCTCTCCTTTTTAAGAGATAAAATTGTACATTGAATTATATGGCTTTCTGATTACATTGAACCTAGTTTATGCCAGCCAAGGTACTAATATGAAAAACAGAATTATTTGTTAATTTGACAGCTGGCCTATCATATATTCAAATAACTCGGTTCTTTAAACCAACATAATTTAGCTAAATAACACTTCATTGTTCTAAGTAAGTTAATCAAACAAAGCAAAAGTGACTAGGAAACTTCAAATAACTCCATCGACTGACCACAACACCCGATCATCACAACAACAAAAAAAAGGAACAAAGTGGCTAGGCTAATCATCATATCATTGCAAAACCGAAACAAAGAACTAAAGAAAAAGAAAACACCAACCATCAGTACAATCCAATAACAGCCACAATTGTTAAGGCTCCATAAATCATAGGTTTTACAGAAAAAGATTTCTGTTTTTAAAAAATAATTCTAAATTTGTTCTTCTGTTAAAGTTCTGTTTGCTGGCTTAGATTTTTTTTTTTTTTTTTGTAAAGACAAGATCCAGACGAATTTAAAGAAGTTGCCATTTTCTTCGATATCAACAAGTAGCCAATAACAAACCTTTTCAACGCAGAAGTCAAAACTTTCACCATCAATATGACCGGAATGAAATGGTAAAAAAATTCCCAAACAAGAATTACTCAAATATCCGAGGCAAACTCAATCCAATGATCCAATCAAATCAAACCCAACAGAGAGAGTGCATAGAAACTACTCAAACATCAAATCCATAAAGCCAATCAAATCAAGCACAAAAAAACCATAGCAAAACTTTTTTTCACACGAACAGCGGAACAAACAAATTAATCTAGCTCATATGAATCAAGGAGACTAAAGCAAAAAAGAAGGAAGAGATGCTCACATTGAAGACGCGGAAGGAGAGGTCCCAGGGGTGGAACGCGGCGGCCTTGCGGTGCGACGCCGGCGTGAGCAGCACCACGTCCTCGAACTCCTCCTCCCACGCGACCGCCTCCGACACAGCGGCGGCGCCCTCCTCGGCGTCGGCCAGCGCGGCCTCAAACCGCGTCTGGTTGCGGCACACCCTGGGGCCCTTCCACCTCGCCTTGGGCCCCTTCCACGCCACCTCCACCGCCACCTTCGCCTCCGCGTCCGGCGAGGGGAGCATCGGAAGCTGCAGCCCCTCCGCCCGCCACACCACCAGCCGGACGCCGAACTTCCGCGCCGGCGCCGGCCACGGCCACACCATCAGCTGGCGTCAAAAGTACCCCGCTCCTCCGGCGCAAGACTCCGGCCAAGAAACCTCCACAGAACTATGAATTTTCCCACAAACTCGAACCAAAAATCCAAACTTCCACAAAAAAAAACTGAATTTAATCCGCAACAGGCACCAAGAGTCCCACAGAGACTGGATTTTCAGGGACAAACAGGCGCGGCGAGCCTGGAATCGGGGGGAGAAGACGGCGCAAGGTTGGATTTTGACGGCGGAATCGGGATTAGGGGGCGCAGATTTGTGTCGGGTCGAGTCGGGATTTGGGAAGGATATGGAGATTGGGACGGGAAGAATGAATATACGAGGAGAGATGCAGGCGAGCGAGGAGGGAGAGAGAGGAAGAACTATAAATAAGGGCGAACGAAAAAAAACGTATGGGAGGCTGTTTTTGTAATTTCGTTTAGGGTGTTGTTAGTGTAATAGTGTTGTACGATTGGCCACAGCATTTACTTACTCATGTATGTATGTAACAAATTTTGCCATGTATGAAACAATAAATTTTGACAAAAACTCAATGTTACACCGATTATTACTTATTGTTGTATACATGAAATCAGAACATTGGAGTAAAAATAAATACTTACCACATGGTAGGTGACGGCGAGGTCTTCGAGGACGTCAGAGAAGAAGGCTACCCTATCCTCGTGGCGCACTCAACCTCTTATGTTGCCAGGGGAGTGAGGGGAGGTCGGATCTAGCGAGACACCGCGTCGGAGCACGACCGACGAGGAAGTCGACGGTGGTAGCTGGATCCAGCGGCGACAGTGTAGGGGATGGGGTGACTAGGCTCATCATCACCGCTGTACATGGGGTCGGGTGTCATTCGGAGAGATCTGGTATCATCGGAAGAAAGGATGAGAGTGAGAGGGGAAAGAACCAGGAGAGAGTGAGAGGTAGGATGAGGGGAGCAAGTTAATGAATGCTAAATGGGCCGAGGAGTGAGCCGCGCCGATACTTGGACTGGCATCTGATCCGTCGGACGTCCGGCCGTATTAATTCTCTTACATTTTCTCTGCTCTTTATTTTTTTATTGTTTTGCTGTCGTTTTTTATATCATTTTATATAAAAAAACTTTTTTGTAATCTAGTTTCTGGATAATTCTGTGTTCGCTGGTTACAGTCTGTTAATCGCCTCGTTGTTTTCGCTAATCTTGGTTACAGTCTGTTAGTTGTGTTTCGTGATGATCCTTGGGTGGCTGGAACCGTTGGATCTTGTACCGAGGGAGGGGATGCATGCATCGACGTACGTATGGGTGGGTAGAAGGGTTTATTTTTGTTTAATCGCGTGGTGAAGTGGCTGTTTTTTCGGTAGTTTTGTTAGTATTGAGTAGTTTCGGGAAGACAATTAATAAACCATGCATTATCAAGGTAAGATAAGGTGAATTTTTTATTGAGAGCACGGCTATACGTGCTAATTTTTTGTTAGTATTGAGTAGTTTAGGGGTGTTTTTTTATTAAAGATATGCTTTAGAGATAATTATAGATATGGTTATATTACTTCTATATTTATAAACTTTTAAATAATGTGTTATTTTGTTCCTTGAATAAATATCTTTTATATTGATTAATAAGTATATGACTTATTTGTAGAACTCTTTATTTATATTTTAATGCTATTTTAAATTATTCCTGATCTTATATCATTATGTGGGACAATTATGATTTACGGATCAGCACATGTATTGATTGATGATTATATTTCACTGATCATGGATATATAATATCAAATCAATAATGTGAACATATATTAGAGAACATGATGTTGAATTAACCAATCACTGATCATGGATATAGAATATCAAATCAATAATGTGAACATATGTTAGATAACATGATGTTGGATTGACCAAATATAAGACACTGTGGGAATTGTTATATTCTGAAGTGTCATTAGTTAATCTCATATATAGTGTATGTAGAATCCTTAGACTTAAGATCGTCATTGTTTTCTACATATATAATATTTTATTTAGATGTTAGTAAACACTACTCCATGACTAGGTGGTCATAAAAGTAGTTTTTGGGTTTAATATGAAACATGCGAATGAATATAAGCAATCAAGATGGAATTTACCCCTCCTATATAACAGAAGAGATATCTCTGGGCCCCTTGATGTGGTTGGATTAAGGAAATGTATAGCCATGCCGAATGTGGTTGATGAGTCAATCACAGCTAAGTAATCCATTACAGGTTCGAGTGAAAGATCAAGCTATTATAAGATGGCATGTTTCTCACGTTGAGTTTAATCCGGTATCATGAGACAAAGGGATCGATACAAAAGCACTATATAAATTCGTCCGATACGATTTTTATATATATTTGGGAGTCGTTATATCCTACTAGGGACCGCTACCAACTTATGGATCGGAAAGTAGTGTTCGGCCCATAGCCAGTTGCTACAGAACATTTTCAGCCACCATAGTGTTTTTTTAGTTATATGCTAAAAACCAAAAGTTACATTGAGCACTACCTTAATTTGGACTACCACTCTCAACACTCATAAGCTGCAATCAATGCCGTCCAATAGGGAGAGAAAAATTAGGCAGCCACTCTCAATAATCTTAAGTAATCCTATGGGCCTTATTACAAAACTTCAACCCAGCTAATGATGGCACGAGCATCTGCTTAATTTGAGATTTTGCTAGAGTACTGTTTACAATTGTTCACAGGTAGATTTTGCTAGATTGATGGGATTTTTGCAAAATGTAAAGGGGAGTGTTTGTCAATAATATACTTGTATCTTAAAGTTTGTAAAAAAAGCCCACCATAAATTTTATATAGTTACAAATTTCTCCCTCCCAAGGGCCAATTTACTTGTTGGAGTTCGTACATGGTGCTTGTGTGGCAATCACAATGGACCGCTCTCATGGACTATGGGCAGAAAGACATGCCAGCGTACGAGATGAGTGCAAGAAAATAAAGACATGCCAGCGTACGAGAGAGAGAGAGAGAGAATAGAATGACATTGAAGAAGATGATTGTCAAAGTTACGGCCGTGCGGGAGGATTCTTGCGGCCAAGATGCACTCGGACGCAATCCCCTCACCAAGAGATAACCATATTAGCAAATATTGACATTTAGGAGCTTTAATGAGTAAATTAGCCTTTGGAAGAAGGGAATTTGCAACTAAATAGAATTTGTGGGTGGATTTTTGACAAAATTTAAGATGCAGATGGGTTTATGATAAATTTAAGACGGGAGAACATTTTTGGTTTGAATAATGCCTGCCTGCCTTTGTTTACCTACCTTGCAGTACGGGCACTGCATGATGCTTTGATGCCCCACCACACCGAAGCTTAGCTAGATAGGCAGCATCCACATATATACGTATTACATGATGAATTCCATTGTAGGTCCTGATTTACAAGGAACAAGCAGCTAATTTATTCTGGAAACAAGGTTTATTACAACTCACCATGCATGTTTTGATCCAAGGTTTTGTTTTACTTGCATGTGGTCTTGTAAGGCAAAGCCCCATTTCGATCAGCTACACATAAGATGATGCTAATTAATCGAAGAGTAGTGTATCTGTGCTTTCTCGAAAACTAATCTGCACAGATAATTTTACAGTAGTGGATTACCGCCTTGCACTACTACAGAAAGCCTAATACTAGACACCAAATCACATATGGTTTTGTGAAACCGTCTATGATGTACACTACCACATACGGTTGTAATTTAGAGACCGTCTGTTGTGTTTGTGGTGGAAAAAAGGAGTATCACAAACGGTTCTTACCGATGAACCGTCTGTGATACTGGAATATCACAGACGATTTTTTATTAAAAACCGTCTATGATATTCCAGTATCATATACGGTTTTTGTTAAAAACCGTCTGTGATAATCTGACTAGGTATTTATTGCGTTACTCAGAATCGCATCTGTCTTCATTTCGATTCAGATCTAACCGGTGCTGCAGCTAAAGGTGACAAGGCTTTTAGGCCATTTAACTTGGTGGAAAGAGGCTTATTTGGTAGGAGAGTTTTGAAGATTCATCAAGTTCTTGATTACCCTAAATATGGTTAGTAATAAAATTTATTTTTCGTTGCATTAAAATTTAGATCTAGCTAATTTTCGGTGACTGTTATATATATACTTTGAAGATCTAGCTAATTTAGATTTAGCTAGCCTCAATGCATATAGTATATATGTAGTAATAATTAATTAATTTAATTTTTAATACTAAGTTGTTATATATGTGCATAATATAGGACCAAAACTGGATGTATACTGCAAGTCGTGTAAGTGAAGTGTACATTAATGGCGTGTCTGTTTTTACAAGAGCTGCCGAGGAGGATATGTTGAATAAGGGGTGGAATATATGTATTGTCTATGCACTGATTGCGAGAATTTAAAAATATTTAAGAATCGAGAGCAGATTGAAATGCACTTGATTCAGAGGGGTTTCAAAAATGGATATACGTGTTGGACCAGTTATGGTGAAGTCAATGATATGCCGCCGAATGACATCGTCGGTGAAGTCAATGATATGCCGCCGGATGACATTGCCGATGAAGTCAATGATATGCCGCTGGATGATATCGATTGTGGTTCGGATTCGGATAGGCTGCACGATGACAATCTGGATCAGATGTTTCGTGATGTAGAAAAGAACTATGATGAGAGAGAGTATGTTAAATTCTGAGGCTTGATGGAGGACTCAGAGAATCCTTTGTTCATGTGCTGCAGGTCAAAGTACACGAAGCTGTCAGCTGTGTTTGAAAGGTTGAAATTGAAAGCAAGCAATGGTTGGTCCGTCAAAAGTTTCACGATGCTGCTAAGTCTTTTAGTGAACATGCTTTTGGAAGGAAATTAGTTACCTAAAACCATGTATAAAGCCAAGAAGATTCTTTGTCCATTGAAAATAGAAGTAGAAAGAATATATGCATATCCGAACGACTGTATCCTCTACCGTAAAGAGTATGCAAACATACATGTCTGTTCGGTGTGCAACGCATCCCGATACAAACATAGCAATCAATCAGATGATGATGACGGTTTTTAGTTAAAAATCGTCTGTGATATTTACACCACAGATGGTTCGAAAGCCGTCTGTGATGACCTCGTATTATCACTGACCTCTAAATTCAGATGGTTCAGAAAACCGTCTGTGATGATGTTTTTGAACCGTCTGTGATGATGATTTCTGTAGTAGTGTTGGTTTCTTGATTAAATTCAACCACTAAAAACATTATATACAAGCAAGAGATGTCTTTTTTAAAAAAAAATCTACAAAGCATGAAACTGTTTACAAATATAATTATAGCCACTGGAGGGTTAGCTTCTGCATTAAGGAACATATATATGATTTTGCGTTCTTGGTCAAGGTCCTAAAAGTTGGCCGTACAAGAGCCAAAAAGTCCAGCCATTATAAACTATAGCTAGCTAGCTAAGCGTGTGTATGTGCTTGTGTCTTACTCTTGATGGTGTCCTAGCAAAGCTGATCGGAATAGCGATGGCTTTTGACTTTTGGCTGAAAAAACACTGTAGCTGGCTGAAAAAACACTGTAGCTGAGTTAGTGGATAGTGTAGTGAATAGTGAAAAAAAAGCTGAAGCTAGAAGCTGAAGCTTTTAGAAGCTGAAACGATCACCCCCTAAACATACAAGGCTTTCTACGGTGCTTGCAGTGCATCTGAGGTGCCTCCTTTTAAAAAAAATTATTAACCGTTGATTCATAAAGGGGCAAATTTGAACTACAAAATTATGTAAATGTGGGTAATTTAGTACTTATTTTTAGAGCTAACCCTCTATCTCGTCTTCTCCTTTCCCTAGCTCACCGCCGCCCATACCATCTACCTCCTTCGCCGCAGGAGCCCGACACATCCACACTTCTCCCCTTTCCCTCCTCTATCAACTCCCCTTCCCCTCATCCATCCATACCAGATCGGAAATCCGTTGGTCCTCTTTGTCTCCAATTTTTGGATATCACCACAATCGTCAATAAGCGCCGATCGAGAAGAACATGTACTTCTTGTTCTATTACTTGGTCTAATATTTTGTTACATAGTATGCAAAATAGTGGGAACATTATGTAAATTATTCTCAGTTACTTGTAGTTTTATATAATGCAAACGAATTTGGGAAAAAAGAACCGACAAAAAAACTCAAAAAAGCCGAAAAGTCAGAAAAAAACGAAATTTAGGAATAGTGAAAAATACGCCAGAAGCTCAAACCGAAATGAGCGGGACCTATAGAAAGCCTCTAAACATACAAGTTTTGGACACATCAATTGGCAAAATTAATGATTACTCACTTCGGTCGGGACCATGAGAGCGTGGACAACTAACTACTGCTCGCGCTAAGGGCACTTCCAATGCTCCATATTATACAATGTCTATAGCTAATAATTAGCTATCTATATAGGATGAGAAATGATGTGGCAAAGAGTTAAAAAAGAGAGAGGAAAGCAGTGTTTTGTATGAGACATTGCTTGAGCACATAAACCAACAAAGAAGACAGCTAAACACATGCATTGGAGAGGAGGGTTATGTCTACCCAATTAAATCTGTGGTATGGGTTAGGAAGAAGAGGAAGAGAAAAGTAAGAAAAGATGTAAATTTATTGATCGAGTCTACTGGTAGACACTATGCATTAAGGAGTTATATTTACATTTATTTCTAAGCGATATGAAGGGCATAGACATAGTAAAGCAATATCTTGCATTGCGAATGCCCTAACCATCTTTCAAAGAAAAGCAAAGGTAATTATCTGAAACATGATTAATTTGTCTTCAAAAGCTAGCTAGCGTCCCTTTCACCAACCTATACTCTGATTAGTGAATTCAAATTATCTACTACAGTAAATTAACTACAAGGATTGATTTCTGTATGCATCGACTGGTATTGCTGGCCAGGATGGCAGCCATGTGCATTTTGCAGAAGACTTTTTTTTCATCCATTGGGTTGCCCAGCCCCAGCTAGCTAGAGAGAATATGCCTGCGTACTAGCTAGGCTACAAGCAACTCCATGGTAGGGTTTCGTTTCTAATGGAGATCCACTACACATGCTCAATGGTCCATTCTAATCTTGTTGTTTGCAATACGTGAAAAATTCTCCAGAAGAATGCTCCATCAGCTTTCTTTTTACAGTCGATAGATACATGAGCTAGCTTTTCTATCACATTATAGCTCTACAGCTTAATTTGCATAACTTGTTACATTGGTCTCTCTATATCCTATGTGTTGCCTCGACAAATAATCCACAATATATTTTCACTACCGTAGACAATTAATGACAAATAATATGTTCAGATTGCATGGTGCCACAATGGTGGAAGGCTCAAATTATTGGGATTGTTTTTTTATGCTACAGTGTATGACTTTTGATTGTTCGTAAAAGAGGGCACAGAAAGATATACTCGTGTATGATTTTGATTGATATAGATGAATTCACTACAATATTTACTACAATTAACTTATAGACCTTACCTGAAAAAGATATTTTATTTGAAAGTTAATTACTATAGAAAAACTAAAAGTTGAAAAGAACAATGTGAATGGAGATGGAGTAATACACATCATCATCGACAAGATTGCATGCCACTTAGCTAAATCCTTCCCTAATGAAATGAATTGTTAGCTTCAGTATATATTTCTTGTGAGCTAAGTGGCATGCAATCTTGTCACGCAATAGCATATAGTGTATGCATGGTTCGTTATCATATCAAATTGTGAGCTTAATCCTTGTAATTTCCATTCCTTCTCGCTTTTGTTTATAGTTTTATCGTTTCGTGGTCAGAAACGATCAAAGCGTCCTATTGTAAAGTACAGTAGTTTTTTTCGCTTTTGGTTAAAATGAGAATGTAGCAATTGATAGCGTTTTCTAAGTTATTAAATTGAATTAAAATAAAATAAATAGACAAAGAAAATGATAATAATATTTTATCTCTATGAATAATATAAAGGAAAAAGAAAAAATAATTAAAAGCTAATATATTTCGACTACTGCCATCGCTGTTATGGACGGACAAAGTCCTCAAGCTATAGGCGTGTACGCCACCCATTTTCCACCTGTGGCGATGCATGGCAACCACAGCAAGTGTGTGACAATGCATGCCCAATAAATCAACCCGCACTACCGTTAGTGAACACACCGTTGCGACTGCACATTGTTTCGACTTTGAAGGTCTGTTTTTTTAGCTTCTAATTTTTAGTTTTTTTATAGTAGTTAACTTTTAAATGAAGAGTCTTTTTAAGATGAGATCTATAAATTAATTATAGTAGATATTACAGTAACTTCATCTAGATCGGTTAAAATCGCATATAAATATCTCTCTACGTACTCTCTCTTGTGAACGGTCAAAAGATAAAAATTTTAGCTAAAAACCATAAGGCATAGCCCAAAAGAAGAGCCCCGTGCACTCCAAAAGCCCAAGGATGCGATTGCTTTTGTCTCTTCTCATGGGATATATGCACATTCAGAAAGATATCACGATGTGTTATTTTGTCATACAAGTGCTTGATGGGCATACAAATGTTGCTTGCTTCTTCTCTGGGGTGCAATCTTTCTAGTAGTGGTTCGTCGTGACTTAGATGTCAGGTGTGATAGGAGCGGCATTATGTGTAAAGGGAAAATTGTGTGATAATTAAGCCCTGCTAAATGGAGAACAATGACTTAGGGAGAAAACCTTGCAAAAAAAAAAAACCTATGATCTCACGCGTAATAGAGTCGCATATATAGCGAGAAAATTAAGTTAGAGCCGGCGTTAGAGCCTTGTTCTACTTCTGTTTTTTTGGTCTTCAGCTTATTTAAGTAAGAAATTACTTAGAACACGTCAGATTCTAATTTTGACTTATTTTACCTTTACCTTTTTCCTTTTATTTCTTTATATTATCTGTGACAATATAACGCTTGTTTTTCAATTTTTCTCAATTTTTCAATTTTTCCTTATTTTTCTTAGAAAAAGCCAACAGCCGCTACAGTACAATTTTAACCAAAAACTAGTTAGAACACCACCAAAAACTAGTTGGAGCACCACCTTAATCTCCCATGCAGTAATTGTCGTATCTAGTACTCCCTCATGCGAGAGCGTATGAGATTATGCAACCATGGCAGGACTTCAAGGAGACACAGGGCTTTGGATGTGTTTGGTTGGTGCCCTAACAAACCCTACCAAAATTTTGTTAGCCAAAATTTTGGTCAAGGTTTTGATTGCCCAAATTTTGCCCAAGATTTGGCAAGAAAATGTATAGCATGTAACCAAAGATCCATGGGTATACCAAATTTGGCAAGTATCCAAACAAGAACGAATTATTGGGGTGTTGTCAAAAAAAATGGTAGGATAAGTTGATAGCATAAACCAAACATATCCTTTGAACTTCGTTCTTTGGTATCATCGGATCCTCTTGCAATTTTGCACCAACACATCTCGGTCGTCCTAGCAACCTTGCCGCCTCATCTGGTCCAAATATTATTTTCTTTTGACATATAGATCAAAGAAATAATAAAAATAGCTAGATTATCTCTAAACACTATATTCAATACATGTATGTAAAAATTAACAAATAAAGCTATATATTTATTAGAGATATAAAAAAAACATCACACAAAATTTGTTTTCCCTCAGTGCCAAACCTTTTATGTTTTGCCTCTTGGCTCTGCAGCCATCATCGTGGCCGAATGCTCGTGGGCTGGTGCAGTGCGTGCCGGCCGAGGCCGGCGTTGGCATTTGGAGGCGACACGTACGCAACGCACGCGCCAACACCAACCAAATCCGATCCATCTTACCGCACGCTGCCATATCTGAAGGACAAAGCCAGGCCAAGCGCAGCTACGTTTCGCCGGCAAAATAATTAGGCAAATTGCGAGCCATGCATGTGTAAGATTTGTATGGAGGGAGAGAGTGCATGAGTATGTTGCTCGCAGTTTACCCTGATACTCGTGCTGTGAAACAATGTAGAATAGATGAACGGTAATACAATCCACGAACATAATCGCTGAAGATAATCTCACAATCACACAATACACCAGGGGAGTAGAGAACCAAAACGTATGCTTTATTGATAATAGATTGGTTTACATGGTGCAATACCTCTATATTTATAGTAAAAAATTACAATGAGTAGTTTAGGTATTTGCCTACATCGGATACCGACCTAATCGGTTTCGTAACAATTAGAACTTAGAAATTTCAGCCTTTGCATCGCGCAGTCAGCGAAGCTGTTCCTATTCAAAACCAAGTTGTTGCGCAGAGCCTGCTCTAGAAAATGCCGATGCCCGAAGACAGGCATGATCGGGGTCATAGATTCAAGGGCAAAGGCAGCTGCAGGAACAACAAGATTTAGAAGATATCCATGTTAGTTTTAACTCCCATGACATATTGCCTTCGTTTTCAAAGCAGTCAGTAACACTAGTCTGAAAATACCAGTTTGATGGGTCACTAACAGCAAAAAAAAGAGAAGAATTTGCTTCGTTTTCACTAATTGATATGACATTAGATGATTGATATGCTTAGTGCTTACTATTTATGTTGCTTTCTTTGATGCTATAAACAAAAGGGACAACGATCAGGTGCTCTGGTTGCCTTTTTCAGGAATAACTAGTATTTTCTTTTGTGTGCTTGTCTGATATGACTAGCTGGATGATAATATCAACTGATGGCACTGGAGCAGTACATTTTAAATCTTCAAGTGTGCTGAAAAAACATGTTTACTCAAGTACCAGTATTTTTGGTTCCATTTGAATAATCTAACATGCAACTCATAAGCAAGGCATGGCCATAAACATTGTAGCTTTCTGAACAGTTTTAATTGTCTCACCATTGCAGTGCTAGTGGTGACCGGCGAAACTGACCATCTTGTTCCTGCTTGGAACACTGAACGTGTAGCACGTGCGATCCTGGTGCAACATTTGAGGTGATCAAGAATTGTGGGCACTTGCCCTAGGAGGAACGAGTTGAGGAATTCCTTTCAGTGGTTGAGCAGTTCACACGGACAGCTTTTGGAACTCCAAATGAGCAAGAGCAAGTGTTCCAAGCAGCTGTATGATCAGTGCTTGCAAATACATATGCAGTAAAGATGGAGAAAGATCTGTGACTTGACACAGATAACAAGTGTGATTATAGTGAAACATGAGAGCAACTATGAGATTTTTCGTCCAAATTGATTGATGTTATACAGTAAGTCAAATCTTGATGTGCAAAATTGCTTAAAAAATCTTATTGTGCAGAATTAAGAGGCCAAGAAGAATTCATCGGACTGAACGGTCTCGTCCTATTGTCACCCCAAACTTGTTCTCATTGTATGAACTGGTAGAGCAAGCAATGTTTACAGAATATCATAGTTGGATCAGCCTCTCTTTAATACTTTGTATATAGTTCGAAACCTGCAAACATCTCCCTTGATTCAGTTATCTTGTTCGTTTATCCTGTTCCATTACTGGACGAAGCAAAATAATTGATCTCCATAAAATTTCAACACCGCTAACTTTGCACAAACCAAACATATCTGCAATATGAAGGTTCAAATGCTGTGATTCACTCGTCGTTCAAGTTGAAAGACCGAATATGGTAACCAAGGGGGGTGAATGGTGCCAACTTTGATTTTCCCCCATTGTCTTACGTACACAAGTGCATATGCAAACATACGTAAACTTAAGTAAATGGTGGAATATGTACAAACAGTCATCTCATACTCAATTGAACAATGTTTCTTAAACAGGGTCAGCTCGCTTATGCATTTGGAGATCTGTTGAGGAAACTATGGGCTCTTGACAGAACCCCGGTTGCGCCTCGCCAATTTAAGGCAAAACTTGCATGCTTTGCCCCCCAATTCAGTGGCTTTAATCAACATGATTCACAGGTTAGTTAATTTCATTTTTGAAGAGTCAGATTAGCCTCTCCCCAAAACACACTCCGAAATATTTCTTAAGAGTGGACCCGATTCCATGGTTGGCAACGTGTTATCCACTTAATCCTACCAATACCAGCTTCAGAATCAGTAGCTTATATCCCCAAGTTGTGGTGCTATTGTGCTAACCCTGTAGATGGTTTGTGATGCCCCAACTTGTGGGTTTTTTTAGAGGGTCATATCCATTCCTTGAGGTGCAGATTCTTTCTGCCTTTTTCTGTTTCTTCGTAGTTATCTAGCATTTTAGCGATAACTTGCATAATTATTTACTCATTTTTTTTACTACCAATGGAGTTGTTCTTAGATAACTTTCCTGTGCTGTTTCCAGGAGATTCTTGCTTTCCTATTGGATGGACTCCATGAAGATTTGAATCGTGTCAAATGTAAGCCATATTCTGAAGCAAAGGATTCAGATGGCCGTCCAGATGAAGAGGTTGCAGATGAGCACTGGGGCAACCATTTATCCCGAAATGATTCCATTGTAGTTGATATCTGTCAGCAGGTTAGTTTTATATGAGTGCAATTGCTCTACTTTCTAAGAATGTACTGACCTCCATATCTTGCTGTAATAAAGCTTGTCACTACCAATTGAATCTTTTGTGTATCTTCTATTACCTGTGTAGGGCAATCTAAAGTAATACCCCTACAGATGATCCGGTTTAATTTCCACATGTGCAAGTACACAAACTTTTTCTTTAATCTTTTGTGAATATGTATCCATATAGGCGCAGAGAGGGGGCAGAGATACAGCTAGAGAGCACCAGAGGAGAGGAGAAGAATCTGAGAAAAGGATCAAGACTGTCCAGTCGAAGTGACGCTTCATGGGTTAATTATCGCCGTTTCATGCACCGCTCTGTCGCGTCTCTGTGCCTGCGTCCCCCTCTGCTAGCTCCATCAAAAGAATCCTTCACTCGCACAGCCAATAACATGTACACAACATCATGTACACTCCTAGCTTTGCTAGTCGATCTCCTACACTACAGTTGCTAGCTAGTGTGGTGCACTGTGCTTGATTTGATGAAAGAAATTAGGCTGATGAAAGAAATTAGGCACACTTTTCTTTTACATTTCCTTTCAATACTATCAGCTGCTTGTGTATTTGCAAAGTGCACTTTGTTGATGGTGAGCTCGGTGACCACACTTCCTACTTTATCTTCTTCCTTTGCCTTTTGCCAAGCACCAGTATTCTTCAGATAGTGTCTCAAAAAAATATTTTTCAACTAGGCACTTGTGTATTTTTCAACTGCGTATCATGTGCCATTTGATGGGTTAGTGATGCTTGTACTATCTACAGTAACTAGATTTTAGATGGTGCATTTTTTCAAGACGGGGCTAATAAGAAAATTGTAGTAAAAAGTGTATTGAGTTCAGCTATACCAACTAAAATTATATGAGACTATTTTTCTCTGCGTACTACCTCTCACGAACAGCCAAAATTCAAATATTTAAGCCATAAGTTATCAGCCCAAAAGAACTCACCCTTTTTTCATCCTTTTCCTCTCCACCTGTTTCTAATTAGGATAGATGTTTTGGACATAGAAAAAGAAGTTTCTAATGGTTCATGTTCCAAGGTCTTCAATAATAGCCTACTCTCTTTCTCCTTCTAGTCAAGATGCTCTCCTCTGTGACCTGCATAGACTTGAGTGTAGCATGTGTATGTTGAAGTGATTAACCTTTCACTATTGACAACTTTCCATAGCTATGGATGCAATCGAAACAGATACGGATGGATTTCCCTTGTCCCATATCCTACTCCACATTTTTTTCTCGGAATCGGGGATAGGTTTCCTTTACCCTTAGTTGTTCCATATTTTTTCTCGAAATCAGAGTCGGACACGGATAGTGCTGGATATGAATACGAATGCAAACAGTATTAGACATGAATATTTAGTTGCTCCGAATACGGCTAGTCTCGGTCATGAATATTTAGTCGGATAATGACGAAAACAGAAGCCATATATGTCACATGTATAAAGATCAATCAACCATACTACATGTCCAAAATGCAACCGCATTACTACATTAATTAGTAGCTTAATAAGTAAATTTAACTATATCACACAATGAAAAGCAATGAAAAAGGCTAATAGGAGAGAGAGTTATAGATTTTACCTTTGCCGAATCATGAGCATGCAGGATGCCACTTCTTGTTGGAGGGACAGACATCAAAACACGAGGCTCCCCGTTTGATGAACAAATTTCCGGTTGTAATTTCTGGTTGGTTCCATATATGAGAAGTCCCTTGCTAATCTTGCATGCATTAATAAATAATTGTGTCTTATCTAGAGAGACGCCGATAGGCTAGATATTATACTCCTACTATATGGCAGTACGATATATTCAGACATGGAGGTAGCTACAAGCACATGCACATGCTCAGCATGTATATGACTTAATTACAATGTCGCTGCCGTACATTTGCAGCTCGCAGTTATGTGTACTGTTACTGTCGCACCGATTCCATTGATTTAGTTAGAGCTACTGTGTCCTCAGCTCATCAGCTCTGCTCCATGCATTGATAAGACTGGGCCTGGGGAGCTCTAGTTACTGGCCTCACTGCCCTAGAGCCCTAGTCCTAGCTGCTATATAGGACGTACGAAAGTACTAGCTCCTGAAACATGGTGCTGCGATCGTAGAGATAGCAGCAGGCGTTCTGAAACAACAACATCGATTCAGTGAGGAAGGATTAGTAGTGCTGTGCGTCTATCTCTGTCTTTTTAGGATTTCTTTCTTCGACCAATCTGGCGATTTCTGTTTGCTAGGATTTTGCATCGAAACAAAAGTTAACATTAATCTTCTTGGCTGTAAACTCAAACCAGGGTAGCCAGTTACCTATAACTACTATGTAAGTAGCTTGGAGCTACCTGATAACAAATAGAATTAAACAACCCAAAATACTAAACCAACTACCAGAAACAACAACAAATTGACAATTGTTCTTTTTCATTGGATAGAGCTTGTAAGCTGGATCAGAGAGAGATATATTAATGTAACTACAAAAATGTTTGGGAAAATATTTTTATAATATCAATTTAAGACAAATGTGGACATCCAAAGCATAGTGGAGCTTTGTACAATGTCTTTTCCCGTGCCTGACGAAATGATTCGTCTGTAGTAAAAACACACATTAATCCTTGTGTAGTAAAACCTAAATGATTCATATGGTTAGGATTAACAAGATGGTTGTGTCTTTCCCCTGTGTCTCACAAAACATGTCAAGG
The DNA here is from genome assembly GCA_036346265.1 of Melocanna baccifera. Lineage (NCBI taxonomy): Eukaryota > Viridiplantae > Streptophyta > Magnoliopsida > Poales > Poaceae > Melocanna > Melocanna baccifera. Next base: position 19,588,608 of record CM070710.1, read on the forward strand.
ACAAATAGAGCAAATAGAATAAATGAAGCTTCAGAAAGTAGTAACAACTCATCTATTTTTCACCAATCTTGCTGAAACAGTGAAAACACAAATGGTCATCAGATACAACTGCTATCAGTTTTTGTTCGTTGATGGATAAACATATATATGCCCACTTACGACACCACTGTCCAATTGAATTGCTTTCTCCACCATGCAAAAAAGTGGAACAAAAATAGACAGTGTTTACTACAATTGCATTAGATCTAACCAACCAGTAGAAGAAGAGACCACAAAGCCAAATGGAATTAAGGTGAATGGACATTAAAATCCCCATTAGAGGGGCTAGCTAAATCCCTGTACATTAGCCAGCCATAGGGCCAGAAAAGCATGGACCGAATAAGGAGATACAAAAAAAAAATAGAGAAGCAGCAAGCAAGGAATTAAATTACTTGTTGGCTACAAAATCTTCTTAAACTACTTCTGAAAAGCGCGGGAGAAGCTTGAAGGACTTTCGCATGGTAGGCACATGACTTCTTGCTCGAGTTTTCGCGGATGACGCCAACTGTCCTTGGTATAAGTCTAGATAGTAAATTTATAGGCACTCTTGGTCAGATACGAAGACCGTCGTATATGCGAAGGGATCTCGAAGTAACACAATCACCATGAAGAGATCTCGAAGTATTTCTACTACCACCACAAAGTGAATTCAAGATCGCCGCAGGTGCGAAGGGACCTCGAGGGAAGCACACAACCCCGAAGTCTTTAGGGAAGGCCTCCTTCCTCCCCCAAATGTATTTCATATGAGTGTTCTAGGGTTACAAAATGGCCTCCTCTCTCCCATTACAAGTGGTCTTATTTATAGGGGGAGAGGGAGAAGCCTGCATAGTTATAACTGTGCCCTTAGGGTTTGGCCTACTCCTAGGGGTATTTTGGTTATTTGCTCCATGCGGGTCCTACCAGGTCCAAGACCCAGGGTCGGCCCAAGGTCTTCCTCAGGTCAACATTGCGCACTTCGTTCGACCTTGCTACTTCGCCCAGTGTTGGCCAGGGGTCTTCCTCGGGTCGACCTTGTGCACTTCACCCCACCTTGCGTACTTTGCCCCATGTTCTCCTCGGGTCGACCTTGCACACTTCGCCCGACCTTACATACTTTGCCCAGAGTCCTCCTCGGGTCGACCTTGCACACCTCACCTGGGGTCAGCCCCGAACACTCCCGGGACTGATCCCATGTACTCCACCTTAGGTTAGCCCCGGACCCTCCAAGGGTCGATCCCACGTACTGCGCTTGGGGTTGGCCCCGGACCCTCCTAGGGTCGATCTCGTGTGCTACATCCGGGATTGGCCCCAGATTTGGCTCGGAGTAGACCATCCAACAAGCACTGCCGCTTCGAGATGGCTGTAGGCCCAAGGTAGTGCGGAGACCCTCCCCCAACAATAACCATGAGTTTGGCACACACACTACATAAAAAGCCATATGTAGGCCAAGAAAAGAGGAGCACAAAAGATAACTGATGAGAGATCAATGCAAATGTTTGGTGTAGTTATGGAATAATGTGAAGTAGGGAGTATATATGTATCTAGCTAGTAGGAATAATCTTCAAAATAGGATAATGAGAAGATCAAGTTATCTCTCTTAATTTATATATGTCCCTCCCCCATCATTCTATCTCATGCATGCTCACAGTCTTATATAAAGATCGAGTTAATTGGTTAGCATAGCTATTTTAAGACTAAGCAATGGTTAGTTATAAGTCCATCATAGTATCAACCAATTGTCATTGGTATGAGTCTGGACAGTAAACTTATAAGCACCCTTAGTCGGATATGAAGACCGCCACAGGTGTGAAGGGACCTCGAAGTAGCTTAACCACCTCGAAGTGTCACAACCACCTCGGAGTATCTCCACCGCCACCACCAAGTGAATTCAAGAAAGATGTCTTAGGGTTACAAGAGTGGTCTTCTCTCTCCCATTACCAGGGGTCCTATTTATAGAGAAAGAGGGAGAGTCCTGTATAGTTACAACTTTACCCTTATGGTTTGGCCTACTCTTGGGGGGCATTTTGGTCATTTGCTTCATGCGGGCCTCGCCAGGTCCGGGACTCCAGGGTTGGCCTGGGGTCTTTCTCAGGTCGACATTACGCACTTTGCCCGACCTTGCGTATTTCGCCTGGGGTTGGTCCGAGGTCTTCCTCAAGTCGACCTTGTGCACTTCACCCGACCTTGCATACTTCGCCTAGGGTTGACCCGGGGTCTTCCTCGGGTCAACCTTGCACACTTCACCTGACCTTGCCTACTTTGCCCGAGATCCTCCTTAGGTCGACCTTGCATACCTCGTCTAACCTTGCATACTTCGCCCATGGTCCTCCTCGGGTCGACCTTGCACACCTTACCTGGGATCTACCTCAGACCCTCCAAGGGTCGATCCCACGTACTCCGCTCGGGGTTGACCCCGGACCCTCCTAAAGTTGATTCTGCATACTCTATCCGGGGTTGGCCCCGGACTTGGTTCGGGGTAAACCATCCATCAAATTCCGCCGCTCCGAGGTGGTTGTAGATCTGAGGTAGAGCCCCCCAACACCAATCTAAATTTGTGACATTGTGTTAGATAGGCTACCCACTAGCTAGACTTCTTATATATGTTCAGTCTTATTTGTTTGGGGAAAATTACTCCACACCATCACAAAGATCATTCGAATTGAAAATACCATCAATGTGTCACTGGCATGTGATCTAGATCCACTTATTAGCCTCATATGCAATGATATTTTCTATTTTATACATATTTGCGATGGTATCAAACTAATTTTCTCTATTTGCTCTTACATTTGACAACCCCCACCCTTATGCCCATATGTACCACCCCTTCTTTAATTCAGTACCCGTAAGTTTGCCTAATGTGGCTCCCTTGACCAACACCGCCCTAGCTAAGCTCTATCCCACATCCCTCGGATATCTGTTGCCTAAAACTATAATATATTAAATTTACGTAGATTTTAAATATTTCAAAAACCAGATATCACTGGCACCTAACAAAGATTATTGATGGTAACCAAACAGTCAATATTTATTTCAAATACAATATGCAACTAGCTATTTCATTAATAACAAGACCAACATATCCTTTATTAGGGCGTGTACAATGGTATATGTCAGCTGTCTGTAAACGTATGTCACATAGGATTTTAGGTGATGTAGAGGGGAGAGGAGAGAAAGATGTTGTATACTATTTAATAGATGATCTTATAGATGACTTTTTACTATATATATACCATTGTATAGATAACTATATAGATAACACACTAATTGTATAAGCCTATTATAGATAATTATATAGACAACACATTGTATATGTTATTTTTAGTTCTGTCTATAGATGACATAGAGGTGTATTACAGACTACCGTTGTCTGTACTATTGTATATGCTCTTATCTTTATCGGTATATAACCTACTAGGAACGAGTACTGGCTAGGCCACCGGCAGAAACTGGTATGGTGGTGGTGGTAACCTAACGAGCAATTTGGTAACTGCACAGAGGCGATGTTGCCAGATAGGCGTGATACAAGAGGGTAATCTCGATCTCCCACCCACTCATTGTTGCAATCATAGCACAGCACAGCGCAAGCACTGAGCATTTCTTATCCTCCAACGCCTCCACATGAGCCACAACAAATAAAAGCACTATACTGCTTTGCTTGCCCCCACACGCTCTCCCTCTCCCCTTACTACCTAGCTAGTACTCTCTCTCTCTCTCTCTCTCTAAAGCAGCAATAAAAAGAGGAAAGCAGGATAGCTCAATCTCCTTCCCCCCATACATATCTCTCTATCTAATCTACACACAGATATTGCAGATATATAGGTAGTATATGTAAACCTAGCCTGCTATCTGTCTAGCCAACTCCCTACATACTTTACCTATTCTTCTTCTCCTTCTTCTCGGCTGTCGGTAGCTGCTCTTCACACGGTGAGGCGAGGCGGCGACGAGGATCAATCAGAAGGAATGTCGGCCCAGATCGCGCCGGCAGAACATGTGTGCTACGTGCACTGCAGCTTCTGCAACACAATTCTCGCGGTAAGACATGTGCTGCCTGCATATGATCTCTCTTAAATTGCCTATGTAGATCTGCCTGCAAGAGAGACCTTCATGAAGTGATTGGTCAACTATTCTCATCCTCATGATAGACCAGTGTGTAAAAATTGGTCAATTCATCTTCTTGATTTGCTCCTTCTTATAAGTGGTTCTTCCGATGTTGTTGTCAATTGCTTACAGAAGAGTCTCAACAAAAAGAGAATCGTATTTCTCCTTCTGAGCGCGCCTATGTCTTCCTCTTTCTTCAGATTTCATTCTTTTTATCTTAAATTTCCTTATGGGGGTTTTATGTTTTAGACCAGCATGCATTTGCTCCAGAATTCATAGAAGTATTTCCAGATTATTTTGCTTTTAAAATTTATTTTCATACTTGTGTATATAATATCTGTGGGATACACAAAAAATATTCAGCATTCTCTTTGTGTTCCACCTTGTGAATCAGTGGGTTTTAATAACCTTAAGTTAGTGGAGAATAGTTTTCCACACTATTCAAATATCAAATACAACCATAGTACTGTATATACATGCATGCATGTGCAGCTTAGATGAGCGCGATCTTCCAAAAAGATTATATACCACTTCCGAAGAAATAAAGTAATTAAGTTTTCCTAATTGATACGTTTCTTCCTCCGCTTTTTTCTCATGAAAGGGCTTCCTTAATTTACTTTCTGGTTTATTCTTCCACCATTTATGATTATCTAGTTACATGTTCCTAGATCTCGATCGGGTTAGTAACTGCCATGTTTAACATGTTTTGTTTATATTTTGTCAACATGTTATGTTCAAGAAATAAGTGTCATGTTCAAAAGTGATGTGTTTGCGCATATATACGAATGATTTTGGTAGATTATTCAAAAATGAATTGTAACGATCTGGTTCTTTACTCCGAGTTATTCGTATCTTAATTTCTCTTGACAACATGGAATAATAACAACCTTTTAATTAGCACTATGCAGCCTCTTCCGAAGTTAATTAAAACACATCTTCGGATCGATCTTCCTACTTCGGCTTCTTTTTGCTTTCTCTGTGTGCATGCAAAAGCTGTTACAAACAAAATCAGATGGAGATTAATAATATATATAGTTTAACTCTTATCTTCTGATCTTCATTAGCTAGTCATCAGTCACAATTTCCCCCTTTTTTTTCCTTCTAATTCACAATGTTTTATGAAGCAATATTGTATCTGAGCGCATATGTCGACTCTCTGTCCCTCTCTCTTCTCTTCCTCTTCTTCGTCCTCGTGATTCTCTTCTTGATTTTTTTTCCTTTGTTACTTCTTTCATGTTCAGAAATTCAGGGAGGAAAGGGGAATGTTTTCGCTCTTATTTTTTTCCTTTGTGCGTAACGATCAATACATCACTAGATATATTATCGCAATATTTAGTGAGAAATTCTTGTACGCTCATCGAATGCCATGGCAAGACTACACAGCTATGCTATATATATGCACATGTTGGGATCGAAGTGGTTACTCATATATATGTAACAATGATCTCAGCTTGTTCTTGCTTTGTTGCGAATTAATAGGTAAGTGTGTACTCTAAGATCAACCTTTCCATGGATGTCAAGGTTAACTAATCATCACTGTTTAGCTTTTAGCAAATTAATAGGTAAGTGTGTGCTCTAAGATCCTGCATCAACGTACGTAGACAATCTCATGTATGTCTCGTAACTCTTTTTTGACTTCTTGAGTTCATTTAATTTATTCCAGCTTGACATGAACAAGATGGCTTCTTCAGTGCGTCACTGGTACCCTTGGGGGTTCATGAACCATCAGAGCTAATTAATCAACAAACTAGCAAGTACATATGTCGACTTGTAAGCTAAATAATCATGAGAATGGCTCGTACATCAGGTACCGCATGCAAGGTTCAGAAGAAAGGATTTCTTTGCATAGATAGATAGATCATGAGCTACACCACCAGAACCATGTAAAAAAATGTGCTTCCATGCATGTGAAGATAAGGTTTTCCTAGCATTCATGAAAGTAGATGTGTTAGCCTGAGTGTATATATGAGATACACCACCAGAATATCTTAAGGTATGTTTGGGCGGTCGTTCTAGCAATGACTTCTGGTTTCTGGCTGAAATTTCATTGTAATTGACTTTTTTTTACTGTAGCTAATTTTGCCTTTTAGGCATAATTAAATTTAAAAATTTTAAAAATAGAAAAAATATGTTAGTCCATCACGGACAATGCAAAGGAACACAGAAAAAAAAAGAAAATGGAAAAAAAACCCCAAAAAATCTATAAAAAATCAGAAAAAAACGAATTACTGAATAATGAAAAAAAACTGAAGTTAGAAACTAAAGCTGAAAAAAAACTGAAACGAGCGGGGTTGATCTTGTGAGACAAATAACCAAGATCAAGCAGCCCCTTAATTACTGTAACTAATGTACCAGTAGATGTGTTAGCCTGAGACCTGAGTATATATGCTAATTAATCTTGTGCATGTGTGTGTGTGAAGTGGGTTCTGCATGAAGTGTCACTATCTGTTGCATCTTTTCCCTAGTGTCGGGGACACATCTCTGTTGCCTTTACTAGTTTATCATATTTTGCCTGGGAGGGTTGAGAGATGGGAGGCAGGGATGGCTGGGAAAAGACAATGAGCATGCTCATGCAATGCACATGGATATTTTATATATAAAGATCTCACTCCTCTCTCTCTCTCTCTGCCTGCCACAGACGTCCATCTTGGTCTTTTGTGTGTAGATGTGCATGAGGTAAACACCTACATGCACAATCATTCGTAGGGGGTCATGGCCTTGATTATTCTTGCTTATGGGAGTGAGTGCCCAAAAAGAGGTGAAAAGAATCAAACTCGGCATCATTCTCATCTCAGAGTCAGATATTGTTATGAGGGCCTGGCCTGCTGTGAGGTGAATGCTCCCAAAAGACAAAAGAATGGAAATCAAGAGACAAAAGTGATCAGCATGCTGGTATTAGAAAAGTTCAGGCCAGCAGGAGCAAGCCTCTGATAAAAGTCATAACTTGGACCAGCAGCTTGAGCTTGGATGCAGCTGGTTAAAGTAGAAACAACGAGAAAAGCTACCTGGTGTGGATCTCACTCCAGTCCTTTTCAGTCTACCTTGATCTTTGATTTTTTTTTTCCATATATCAGTTGTTTTATTCTTCTTGTACATATATGCTCTGGATGCTGGAACTTAATTAGCACTTGTTAATGACTGTTCACAATGAACAGGTTTGTTTATTCTTTTCTTGGAATGGCTCCAGGAAGATATCATATATACAGTATTATCAGCACTATCTTATGATTACTGTAAAAAGCAAATATGTAGTTAATTCCCCTCTTGATCTCTGTTTGATGCATGGTTAATCACCATTAATTCTGGCAGGTGAGTGTCCCAGGAAATAGCATGCTCAACATCGTGACCGTCAGGTGTGGGCACTGCACAAACCTACTGTCAGTGAACTTGATGCACTCAGTCCCAGTACAAGATCATCTCCAGGTTGACATGCATGTATATATATTATTATTACCGCTCATGAAATTATGAAGATACCCACACACGATTTTCCTTATTTCAAAATAGAACTTGCTACAGTGCTAGCTAGCTGCTACCACGGCACTGTACTCACAATAAAAAAAGTTCTTAATTTGGAACTTACTGGATTAACTAGCCCATTACGTACCATGCGTCTAGACAGCATGTTACTCCCTCCGGTTCAAAAAACAAGTTATTTTAGACATCGACATAGTCTCTAAATTGGCTACTAATTACTATTATAATATATTTATAAAACCCAACAAAATTATAATAATATGAAAGTATTTTTGTAGAGAAATATGCACATATGACTTTTACATATCCAATCTAAATATTTAAAAAGATATTGATAGTTAAAGCTTTTGAAGTTTGACTGTATGTATTCTAAAACATTTGCTTTTTGTAAATCGAAAGGAGTACGTATATGATATCCATAGGTAGTGATCACCAGATAGAGATCAATATATGCATTACATCACCACCACTGATTTTGCTGGTGATAAGTTTCGTGGATTATCGTGTTGTCATCCATCCTATAGCTGTCGCGACATGTCAATGCACGCCAATCTCCTAGCTAGCTGCTTGCTTTAGCTATAGCTATATATATAGCTGCTGGCTGCGTGCATACCAGCAGTAAAGGCTTGCTATACAGTAAAGTGTTACACACATGTAGGCCCTGTTTAAAATAGCTTTTGCTAATATCTTTTGGCTATAACTGTTGGTTAAAATGGTCACTGTAGTAGCTAGAAGTATTTAATTAAAAAAAACCGTTATATCTCTATGGACAATACAAAGTTAAAAAAAAGCAATGTTAAGAAGAAAATATGTTCAAAATAACTTGATTTCTAGAAGCTAGAAGCCAGAAATAAAAAATGTTTTGAACGGGGGCTTAAGTCACCTACGTCCAAAGTCTTACTCAATTCAAACAGTACACATTATTAATCTGGCTAGTTGTTTTCCTCCGTATAGATTTTTTCGATAATACACATAGAATACATGTAGGTTTGAGTACAACTCGCTCCCTCTTTTCTAGTCTTAGCCCCTCCATCAACTAGTGCAGTCTTCTTTTTTTTTTTTTTTTTGCAGGAACCAGTTCCATTTTTCTTTTCTAGTACTACTTGTGATACTTTTACATTTTTTTAATTGATTGGCAGAGCTCCTGCCTTCATTTTCAAAAAAAATTAAATTCGTTTGAATTTCGAATCTCTTGCCAGGAGAATCTTAGCAATGTCCATATCACCAACGGCTTCCGTGATCAAAGTGGTCATTCGGAGTTTGGTTCTTCGTCCTCGAGATTCCGGTTGCCCATGATGTACTCGGCGCAAAACTACCTGCAGGAGCAAACGCTACATGCACGCCGTAAGTTTCTCCATTCTGTTTTTGTGAATTCAATATGTAACAAATGAACTCGTCCATCAGACAGTTATTTTTGGAGCTAATACATACAATTAGCACTAGCTAAAATAATTAACCATGCATGCGATCATAAATTAATCGAAAGTTAATGCTACTGTATTAGAGGGGACACGATTAAGTAGAAGCGAGAAAATATGTACTCCCTCCGTATTTTTACTTTCTATGGTCTTCAAGGTACGAATTTGATCGATACTTTTTTATAACTTTATATTAAGATATACTAATAAATTATAATATTATAAAAGTATTTTTAACAACAAATCTAAGAACATAATTTTTGTATATATAACCAATTAATCTAGATAGTTTTAAATCTATTGGTGGTCATATTTTAGAAAGTTTGATTGTACAGATTCTAGAAAGTTAAGTAAAAAAGAATGGAGAGAGTAGTACGTATATGGATGCACCCAGATGGGCTTTGGCATGATTTTCTCCATTAATATCCTTGCTTGAATCCACAGCTCCGGAGATCAAGAGGCAGCGAGTTCCTTCAGCATATAACAGATTCATTAAGTGAGTTCAACTCTGCTTCATTAGTTTTGTGTTAAGTAAATTGCACTATTTTCTTCTAAAACAATTTAATTTGGATTGAAATTTAATTTGCGTGTGCGTAATTTCGCAGAGAGGAGATACGGAGGATCAAAGCAAACAACCCCGACATTAGCCACAAGGAAGCCTTCAGCACAGCCGCGAAGAACGTAATTAAGCATTTTGCATATGTACTAAATAATGTTTGTATAGAAACCTAACTTAGCGCACCCATCACACAATTCACACATGCTAACACTAACGTTATTTTTTTTAAAAAAAAAGGTGCTTATAAACGTAGTTATTTTGATCGCCTTTTATAAGCGATTATGCTAGTACAAGTTCACATGCGGTAATCATAGTGTTAGATCGAGTTCCTGCCTCGCAGACTAACCTTGTTCTTTAGATCTAGTTACAGTAAGCAATTTAGGTTGCATGTTGAGTTTAATTTAAGCCATGGCGCACTTTCCATTCATTCTGAAAGCTTCAAACATTTTGGCAAATATTGTGTTCAGTTCTCAAGTAAATCTTCGATTTCTTTGAAGTAATTTTCCAGAAGAAAATAATGGAATTAGTTAACATTCTTTTACATATTTTGTCGCAGTGGGCGCATTATCCAAACATCCATTTCGGGCTAAGCCCCGTCTGCGAGGGTGGCGGCAAGGAGCACGCCGACGACGCCATCGCCACCACGCCGGCTCCCAAGAAGATCCAAGGTTTCTACTCGTAGATGGACCGATCTATCGGCGGTCACAAACACACGCAAGAACTGTATATTATCTTGCATATATATACTGTGAGTAAAGAAGCAAAGAAAAAAAAAAGCAGAGAGAGAAAAGCTGCATGCTGCCTTACCTTGTTCATGGGTGAAATTAAAGCTTGTGAGGACGTACGTAGTACCTAGCAGAAATCGAATCGTAAAGTGAGAGAAACGTAACATATATACAAACATGAAGCTACTAGCATCGGTCGAATGAAGGACTGAATAAATCATTTGACCATGCGTATTGTTGTGAACTTGTGTTGTATATGTTTGAAGCTAGCACTCTGCCAGAGATATTTGCAAAGGGAGGGAACTAGTTGATCGATGCAAATCGCTTTAATTAATTCAGGTTTTTAGCTCACATTTATATGCATGGGTTTTGATTGAAAACTCGGGTTTTTTAATTACTAGCTGATAGTATTAAACATGCAAGATTACCTAGAGTTGTTCGACACTATGGAGTAAACTATAGTTCGCTCAATCTTGTTCATTTGTTAGCAATTCCAGTTATCAACTTCCATATATTTCCTCAGTTTTTTTTGGTACTTAAATATTGTTATTGAACTTGTTTTGAGCATTAGGGTCTATGGGTAATTGCATTTGAACTTCACCTATGTTAACAAGTCTTGCGTGTTCACACGGTCTTGGCTCCTATATGTCGTCTCGACTCTAGCCAACCTTGAGTTCACATTAATCATGTGTTGTGTTTATATTAATCATGCGTTCCTATTAACTATTTCCGTTCACATTAGTTATGCGTTCTCATTAGCCATACCAGGCTATATATATGTAACCCTTTGTGATTTGAATCAATCCATCAATTACGTGATTATCTCAAATATTTCACGCTTACAACCTAACATATTTATCTTGTAAACGTATGCGCAACCCGGAAGGAATGTTCATGTGTGGAAGCACACGGTATATATTGAAGTTTCAACCAGTCGGTATCTAGAAATTTTGTTTTCGATCATCCTACAATTGCTATAACAGGCTATATATATGTAATTTTCCTGACGACCAAAAATGACAAGAAAGGTCATATATGGCTATATTCAATGTCATAACCACTCTCTCAATGGATGTGGATCGAGTTTCCCCGCGAGATTATTCATGCCTTCTGGATGGGGCAGGCCATATATGGCTGTTCGATGTCATAACCAGCAATATATGAGAGCTATATATATGATACCACAATTAACACCACATGGTAATATAACAATCTATCAGTAAGTGTTCTCCAGCCAAGCAGGCAGGGAGGCAGCAGAGGCAGTTTCTGCCATTGTTGGCATGGACGCCAGCTCGGTTCTCCATGAAACTGATCGACCATGCAAGGCCAGCAGATACTGATCTAGCAGCTCCAGGAGGGCACATGGCATTTGGCTAGGCAGCTCCGGCCGGTCCCCTACACAGAACAGCCTCTCGTCTTCTCCGCTTCCGAGCTAGGCCCCAGGGCGACACACCAACGTACGTACCACCACCTGCAAAAAAAAAATCGAAACTTTCAGCTATTTGGAGCACTACGATATCACATGCATGCATAGGCTATGTACTGCTATGTATCTACAGTATTCATGTAGCTAGCTAGCTAACTCCATCAAGTCACTGATCGACTGCGTGCGCAGCTATCTGTGTGCGTGAGTACATCGTCTTTCGGCGTTCAATTTTGTTGCTTTTGTCCATGCATGCTTGGCTGTGTGAAGGCATGGCGAGGCAGAAAACCTGTACTGCGTTGCACTCAATGCGCATATCTAAGCTAGGTGGCCGGCCCATATCTGCTAAATTTGACTGGCCAAATTAAGATAAACTGGTACTGGTAGTGCAGATGTCACAGCAGATTCTTGCACCAAATTATATAAAAAGCAGGCATTTTTGATGCATTTGTTTTTGAGCAATATTGCTCAATACCATTCGCAAAGATCACAAAGTTAGAAATGTATGATCGACAGGTGCATGCATATCATTCTCATAAGCGACGATATTTTTCAACTTTGTAATATTTACAATGATACCGAACTAAATAATATTCTTTGGTTTTCTTCGCGCGCGCGTAATTAAGAGACCACGATAGAGGTGATCCATCCATGAATTTGATCGTATCTCTGACTTCATCCATAAATTAGAGCTTCATGCATGGGATGGCAGCGATCGACGGAGCCGATGCATGGCGGCGCGTGCAGCATTAATGACGCATGCGTCCGATTCGACCGTGTCCTGCATGGACGCGTACGCGCGCGGCGTGCGGTGCAAGTGCGATATTTCGAAACCGGTCTGGTGATTTTTTTTCTCTGGGTATATCAGTCGATTTTGTGACTTAAATAGCAATTTATCAATTTTGTTCATTACTCATAGTGTTTTCTTGCTTTTGATTGATTTGCTCTTGGTCATGTTGGTTTTGGTCTCTTCTCTCCCCCTTCTTATCTTATTGTGTATCAAGGATGTGTGAGTGATGGAGATACCTCATGGAGAACAAATTCTATCTATCTAGACACCAAATTTTGTTGGATTTCGAAGTTACCTTATTTTACTTGGTTTAAGTCTATTCTTAAGGTTTTTTAATCTCAGGGTTTTTGCTTCTAATCTTTGAAATAAATAGCTTATTGTAATATATGAGAATACATCTAAAGTCATTGCGGCCATTCTCTACCTACGAGCAAATCATATCTCGATATTTTGGTTTTTGCCTAATTTTAGTATAGCCTTTCTTATCTTTAGAAAAGATAGAGACTTTGATAAAGATTCATGAGATTCTTAGATGGAATATGTTCCTGAAATCTTAAGTAAGATATGTACAAAATTTCATCTCATTTAGCCTTGGATTTTTGGAGTTGCACCATTCTTGATCTTAGCTCGGGCTGATTTTCTGTTCGAGAAATAGGAGAGTGGTCGGATCCCCCCAGACTCAGTCCAACCAGCAATCAGTCAGACTGCCTATCAGTCAGACCACACTCTCAGTGGTGATCAGACCGGTGAGATGTTGAAGATTTCTTCTCTTTGGTTTTGAAATTGACGTTTTGTAGTTGGTTTTTAATTTTAATCTTTATGGTTCTGTAGCTATTGAAATGAAGATTTTAAAAATACTAGTAAGAAAAATTTATGAGGCACCTTTCAGCCCCCAATTGTCATTGCGGTCCTGCGACCAGCTACCTAGCTCTGCCTCTGTACATATGACAGTGTTGACACATGCATGCATTCATGTTGTTGATGGGCCTAATTAACTACTGGGGATTTATATGTTCAAAAGTAACATATACGATCAGATGAAACTTCTTCTAACCTAGCTAATTGCTTCAAGGATTAATTAACAGCTTGTAGGTGTTTCGGGCCGTTCGATAAATCGATCGATGGTCCAAATCACGGTCCCTGTCGGAAACAGAAAAGGAAAAAAAAACTGAACTTCCTGCAGTCAGCTGCTGCCAATCCAATCAAACTTGACATGCTCCAAGGAAAGAGTTCAATTCAATCAAGCTGTTCGTATGTGACTTTATCCAATCAACCTGTTCGTATGTGACTGTCCCTGCTGGTCGCCGCGCCGCGCCGCGCCAGCACCACGCACTCCTCCACACGCACACCTGTTCGTCCAATTCAATTCGAATCAGCTCCAAGGAAAGATGAATAAATATAAAGGACAAGTACCTCAATTTATGCAATGCGTTGCGCTCTTGCAGGCTTGCAGCTAGCCGGCCGTAATTCTGGCGTTGATCGAGCTCGAGAATTACTCGATCTAGCAGATATATGCAGCATTGGAGGATTACTCGTACGTGCAGTCTGAGGCCCCCCTTGTTTCAACTTTTTTTCAGTTTTAACTTCTAGGTTCAGCTTTTTTTTCACTATTCAGTAATTTATCTTTTTCTAAATTTTTTTAGATTTTTTGAGCTTTTTTGCATTTTCTTTTTTTCTCGTGTTCCTTTGCATTATCCGTGATGGGCTAACATATTTTTTTTCTATTTTTATATTTTTTTTAAATTTAATTATGCTTAAAAAGCTAAATCAGCTACAGTAAAAAAAACTAACTACAGTAAAATTTCAGTCAAAAGTCACAAGCCTGATAGTAACAAAACCTGAAGATCATCGACGCCTGTACGTTGTCATTCCAAATAAAAACTCGATCTGTCCACAGGGAAAAACTTGACGCTGTTAATGCCATCCTCATGTCCATGCTACTCTAACATCCACTGGTTGGTGATGACAGAATAAATCTGAATATATAGCAAGAACACAATTTGAATGAATGAATGAATGGAAGGAAAGAGTTTGTCGTCAGGCAAAAATACGTGCTGAAAGACTGTGAAACTACCTGCAACAATTACAACTCCGCCCATCCAAGTTACAAAACATGCATGCGCCACGGCCGGCGCCATCACGATCGTTTGGCCGCACGGAGGCAGGGAGTAGGAGCACTAGCGGCGATGGCCTCAAAGACGCTGGGGGCGAGGAGACCCGCAGTATGTGTTGGGATACGGTAGCATAAATTACAAACTTCTACCACGTAAACTAGACAGCCACACAAGTAACTGTTATTACTAAACGTGCGATGCAGTAGAAGAAGAGTCGAAGCAGTCTGATTCAACGTAACATGCATCAATATAGTAGAAGTAGTTGATCGTTCATGAGCAGTAGTCAATCTTCATGAGCCTACTCTCCACATGATCGTGTCTAATTTAGAGAGCCTCTGACTAATACAAGTAGAAATCGTATCTCACTCAGAGTCTATCATCTGAATAATTATTGTTTCAACCCATTAAATGTGTGACTCTGTAAGTTCATGTATACTTAGTTGTAACTCGAAACACCTTTTCGATCACTAATCGGTAGCGGTCCTTAGTAGAACATATCGACCTAACATATACATAAAAATCAATATAGATGAACCTTATGCAATATAATTTGCAACCAGTCTTAGTCATTCATGATAAATTCATAACTCTTTACAATCACATCGTATCTGGTTACGACCAGTCCGTATCCCCATACAACCTATTCGCACAATAGTCTGTGATATGTCTAACTAGCTCACGACCAGTTAGTATACTCATATGATCCATTCATATCCGATCGGACCTATCAACTTGTTTGTGTATCCTTCTTTTATCTCATGATATCCGATCAAATTATAGATGAGAAACGTGTCATCCATACATTGTTCAATTTTTTTTCTGATCTACTGATGAATAACTTTATAGGGTCGACTCTTCGACCACTTGTGACCATACACTTTATTATCCGACCACATCAAGGGCTCCAGAGATATCTCTCATGTTATGTAAGAGGGGCAAATTCCATATTCGACTAGTCGCATACCTCCGTATGTTTCATAGTATACTCGAAAGTTGCATTTATAACTATCTAGTTATGAAGTAACGTTTGGCAACCTTAAAATATACTATTACATATGTAGAAAACAATATTGATCTCATATGCAAGTATTATACATCATCATTGCTTAAGACCAACTAATATCACATAAAAACATAACAATTTCAACAGTGTCTCAAGGTGAGTTAATCCAACATTATATTCTCTAACATATGTCCACATTATTGATTTGATATTCCACATCTATGACCGGTGAAAATGTAATCATCAATCAATACATGTGCTGGTATATAAGTCACTAGTATCCCGACTAGTGACATCCAACCAGAGATCTTTTAGAATGACATCATACAACAAATAAAGGATTTTACCAACAAATCATATACTTGTTAACCTGTATAAATAATAATTCACTCAAAGAATATAATACTATTTTATTCAAAAAATCATAAATATAAAGTAATATAATTATCTCTATAGTTACCTATAAGGCATGTCACTAACTGTACAATGATTTCACTCGGCCGGCCCGCCTGAGGAGCTCTTTGGCAGAATATGAGTTAATAAAGGATCGCTTTCATAAAGTAACGTTTCCTGACCCATGTTTGATCGATCCGGGCCGCATGTAACCGATCCAGCGGTTTCCACCCCCGGTGTCCCTTTTTCACAAAAGCCTCTGTAAGCATTCAAATTAACTGGCCCGTTCGTTACAACACCCTAGAAAATCTTAATCACTCGATCGATCGCCGGAGAGACGGCGGCACGGCGGCGTCCGTACGACGTATGGCCGGCGTATTCTTCCCTGACAAGAGGCAGAGCTGTCGAGGCGACGAGGGCGAGGTCGGACATGGAGCAGCTGCACAACCGCGAGACGGCACTGACATGGAGCAGCTGCACAACCGATAGAAATATTCAAAAATCTCTCCTCCTTTATTCACCGGTAAAATCTTTGCATGATCTCATAGACTGGTTCTCTTGGGTATAGTTATTTGGAATTGTTAATATAATGTACAACATCACTATCTACATAGTGACTAAAGTCCCGCTCAAAACAACTTTTGACTTCTGCCTTCTAGTTTTTAGAAGCTAAAAGTTATTTTGAACATGTTGTCTTCCTAATATGGTTTTTTTTCTATTTTTCTTTGCATTATCCATAAAGATATAATATTTTTTTTATTTTCTCTTATTTTCTTTATTTTTTAATTAGATGCCTCATGTCACGCCTTGGCCTCAGGTTGTATCGGTGAGAGGTCGAAGGCTTAGCCCTCTCCGGGGAAGAGGGCTCGTCGGATGAAGGTCTGGAGCACAGAACGGACTGCTTGCTGTATTCTGTGTATACAGTGGATTCCTATTGCCTGAAGATTCAGCATATATACTGGGTTTCACTTCCAGATGCTGCACTGCATGGCCTCAGTTTGAGGCTAGCTGCCTTGGATCGATTTGTCCTCAGAGTGACTAGCAGATTTCTGTGGCTCAAGTCTGGAGATCGGATGGCATTAATTTGTACAGACAAATCGATTTAGCTTGTCGATCCATTTGAAGCTTGAAGCATAGCAGACGCACAAGATACCAGCCAATGTACGTCTCTGCCGGGCCAGTGCTTGAGGTTGCAGCAGACTTGGAACTGGCAAAGCTATATAAGAACACGTGGATTGGCAAACGATGGGGTGAATCTGCAGGCAGACTGAAACAATCTCAAAATTCAAAATTTTGATTTGCTTTACTTGGATTTTGGTTGCTCTTTCTCCAGTCAATCCTAACCCTTGATCTCCTTTGAGATTCGTGCCATTCCCTCCCTTCCCTCCTTCGCTGGCTCGATCTCGTTCGCCCCTTCGCGCCCACGCGCCTGCACCTCCAGCAGCCGATTTGCGGCGCCGCCTTCCCCCGCGCGTTCACACCCGGGTCAGCGCCTCCCTGCCACCGGTCCCACCTGCCAGCGCCTCTCCCTCAACCACCCTGTCAATCCCGCCCTCGCTCTTCGCGCCAGGATCGACGGAGAGGAGCTCCGCCGTGCGCCCGAGCGAGGCAAGCCGTCCGCGTGTGACATGGCCGTACCCGTGCCGTCTCTCCCCGCACCGCCGTGCCCTGGTCCCGGTGAGCCCCCAAGCCGACTTCCCTCCCCGCCCGATTAAAGTTCGATTCCCCGTGGCTTAAGCTTCCCCATGACCCCTTGAACCCGAAGCCCCATTCAATTTTGCTTTTGCATTCGTTGTTTGTTCCCGCGCCGTGAGCCCTTTCCCCCCGCCGCCACCTCTCCGAGGGCAGCCCGATTGGGCCTTTCCCGAGCTGCACCAACCCCACTCCAGTGAAGACCCTTCCTCGAGAATGGTGAAATCGAGTCCCGTTGTGCAAAACCCTGCTCCGAGCCTCCCCTAACCGCCACCTTCCTCTCTACCTTCTCTCCTTCCCGCGACGGCCACCTCAAATGTCTTCGTCGATCTAAACCCTAAAATGGGTTCCCCTTACTCCCCTGTGCATGTTGGTGCTAACCCCAGCCCGAGGGTGTAACCGGCGAGCTCGAATCGGAGTCGGGGGCGGCGCCCTGTTTTTTTCGTCGGGCTGGTCGGCCGGAGGTAGACGAAGACCTCCCCCGAGCTGTCGTGGCTGCATCGGGTCCGCTTGTGCGTGATCTGACGGTCCCGCGCCCGCTCGCTCTCTCTAGCGCTCGCTCGGCTTGGCGGCCGCTCACGCGCGATAGGTGGGCCGGCGGTCCATCAGCCAATTCGAACGGCGCTCGCCCGCGCGTGCTCTCCAGCGCGCCCGTGGGCCACACCGCGCCAGCCCGCCCCGCCGTTTGAACCGCCGCGTGTGCACGCGCGCGTTCCCGCGCTCTGGCTTGGGCCAGGCCGACGCCGCTACTGTAACAAATCCGACAATAGCCTCTTTTGCATTTTCCAGCACCCGAAAAATTCCAAAAATACTCCATTTCACTCGTTTCGTCGTCCTGAGTCCAAATCAAATGTTTATTTCCCAGTAAGCCACTGCCAAAAATGTCAACCTAAACCATTTGTGTGTTATTGCATTTATTCCTTTTTAATAGAATTTTATTTTATTTTCCTAGCTTATGTAGACATAAGCACGGATTGACTTTATTTTGTTTTTCGGTGTGTTTTGCGTTAGCTCCCGACGAGTCCGAGGCAACGGTGCAAGATCTGGAGCATCCGTCAACGGTCTACGATCTCATTGAAGTCGTCGAACCACAAGGCAAGTTGCACGTTTTTGAACATATTGAACCCATCACCATTATATTATTTAATTACGGTATTTGCATTTTTATTATTTGTTAAATCTATTTATTTAAAATAACTGCTTAGAATGACATGTTAATTTCTAGATAATTCCTACCACTGTGCAAATGCCCTGTCTACTTTGAAGGCCACATTCACCTTGACAAGTTTAGAATTATTAAACTATTATATAAAATAAATGTTGCTACCTCACATAAAGTAACGAGCTGTCGTTTGATTCGATAGTTCGTTGGCAAATTGTAAAATTTGAACTGGGGTAGGGCGGAAGTTGTGGAACCCCGTAGTGGATGTCCACGACCCTACCCTAGGGTGGAGGGTGCAACAAACTAATTACCGGTACAGACTCGTATATCGGTAGATAGTCGTAGTTGGCAGTCTCAAAAGTAAAGTTAAGGACTGGACCCTTATGCTGAGTCTAGAGCACGGTAACCGCTCAACCACAAGGTGGACTCGTCAACCTGAGTCCAGTAAACTGCTCAATTTGTTTGAACTCCCACAGGAGTACGGGTGTGGTATGGGTGAGTACTCGCCATACGCACAACGATAGACCCTCACGGACTCGGGCGGTAGCGTTCCGCACTGGCCCGCGGATACCCGGTCTGGTCGTAGGACTTAATCTATCGGGTGGGAACGAATTAATAAATTGAGCAGCGAAAGACTTTGATTTCTCATATCAGTCGCACACCGGCTGGCGTGTGTTTATAGCTTGACATTGAGATTATGAGAAATCTTGTGGGTAAAGCTGAGTAACTCTGCAGAGTGAAACAAATTGTATTCGAATACGCCGTGCTTCCGGTTAATGAAGCTGTGTTTGATGGGTGATTCCAGTGGCAAGGCATAAGTAGTATTTCTGATAGTTTAATCTGAGTAATTGAAGAAGTTGATGTTTCAAGACCCCAATTTATTATTTATCCTTATTGTTTTCCGCTTGGAAGCTGTTTCAAACTAAAACTGCATCCATGAAATAGTAAACCAAGTACTCATGTTCCTTGTTGATTCCATATATGTAATTATTTAAGGTTTTACCCTTGTAACTTACTGGGTACGATTGTACTCACTGCTTGCAAATCAACACCAGAAAGCGTCCAGGAAGTCAATGTGCATTACATGGAGCAGGACTCCGATGATCAAGTTTCCGCTGAAGACTCGTGGTTTTAGGCCGTAATCGCAGTCAAGCGCGTTTTAGGACTTCTGTGATGTAATTATATTTAGGCTATCCGCCGCTGTGTCAACCCTAGCCGATGTGCATTATGTGTAATTATAATATGGAACTTCTTTTGCCTGTAAGTGTGTGCTGTTGTGTTATCACTTCTGTACGGACACCGCTACTGTATATATCTGTACGGATACGGGTTTACTGACGCTCCTAGAAATAGGGGCGTTACACAGACCTTCTGCATTCGACTTCGCGTCTTTTGCATTTGTTCGCAATTCAGCCCTCTTCTTGCAGTACCGGCTTGCAAGTCCTGTAAAGTCAAAGACATTATTAACGTTTAGAGTCCAGCATGATTGAGCCATGCAGCTAACCTGGAAGCACTTTCTGCAGAAGCAGCCGATGCACTGGATGCTGCAATAGGCAGCTGCTTCTAAGGAGGTGGTATATATATGGCTCTGTTCTTTGTGGCTTCTAAAAGTCGCTTTTAGTTTTTACTACAGTAACTAATTTTTAAACGGAGTATTTTTTTTAAAATGAGGTCTACAAATTAATTGTAGTACACGTTAAAAATCTAATATCTGTACCATCAAAAATCGCAAGCGGGTATCTTTCTTTCCGCAATCTCTGTCGCAAACAGCTAAAAAGCCATCAGCCGCAGCCAAAAGCCATCAACCGCAGCCAAAAAGAACAGGCTAGGCTGTTATGTCGCAGTAGGCGCTAGAGGGGCCTGTGAATTTGCACTCAGAGCAGCTGCACACGGAATTTGAAGCCACCACCATTTGGTGAAGCCGGCATTTGTTCCAGCCAATTTCACTGGAAAATAGTGTCAATTAACTTGAGGGAACATGGCTTCGTGAAGATAGTTTTGGACAATTCTCTTTATTTGCTGATCCAGAACTCTTCGGTTGTGTGCTCCAGGATCAGTCGCTCTTTTCTCCCAGTTTTATCATTTTCTTGATAAAAAGCGTCCTTCAACTTCTGTTGCAAATTCGCAATCGTCCAGCTTCAGAGAATCCTAGAAGACCAAAGTTAATAGGTTTGGCAAAAATTTATACCAAAAAGACAACTGCAGAGTATAGAGCAACAGACGATAGTATCGTATAATGACTGACACCATATGATCATACCTTGGGTGTGGTTATTTCGGATGCTGACCTACTCATCAAGACAACAGATCTGACTGATGTAGCATGAATAGTCTTACCATCTATTGCAGTTAGGGTAACTTTGGCAGCACCACTGATGTTATTGACTAAAGAATAGTCCATAACTCGTGTGGCAATGCATAATAAGATGTCATAGTACTATGTAATTAGGGAACAACATAACAGTTGTGAGGAATAATTGGGTGCAAATTCCAATATAAATAACAACAATGAACTCTTTATTTCCATGACAAATGGGTAGATAGAACAGTAAACACAGGCACACAGCTCTTGTCAAAACAGGACACCAAAATCCCCATAATAAAACATATTCTTCTGTACAAGATGTACTCTTCATTAACTGAAAAATATGCTATATTTCAGCTCCAATTAGCTAATTGGAAGGAAGCGCCAAGATTTAGTTCAAATGAAGTATACAACATATTGATAGCAAACAGGTATCCCTCACCACTGAGTTAAGTGCGAAGAGCCGCTCTGTCGGCACTTTCTTTTCCTCTCGTGCGGCCCGACAAAAAATGAAAGTGAACAAGTATATATATCATTATTCATCAGCGGAACAGAAAAACAATGCTACTGAAGCAGTGTGCCAACATCGTCAATTCGTCATTGGTGTACTTGGAGAAACACTGTTTGTTTTGCGTGGAGAAATCAGCAGGCAAGCGTTAGAGCCTCGGCTCGGTGCAGGTGCTCACATCCTGCCCCCACACACACACACACACACACACACACACACACACACACATATATATATATATATATATATATATATATATAGGAAGCCTCTTTTCTACATCTAGGTGTAATTACACCCTATATCATATCTCACAACGTAGAGAGTATCTCGCGTAACGGAGAGTATGTACGTATAGTATACGAGTATTTAAGATCATCTAGGTGGTATGAACAATTTTTCAGAGGTAGTATGTATATTTTTTTAGACATACTCCTTTTTATGTGCATATATGAAGGTATTTACAAAATACGCTAAAAACTATGGACTCCCTTGCAATTTTTTCATGTGGTTCACATTGAAGTATCTTATAATTAGTATATGAGTATATCCAAAGTGATAAAGGAGTATTTTAAGTTCATTTAGGTGGTATATTAGAGGTGGGTGTAATTACACCCGTGTAGAAAGTATTTTTCCTATATATATATATATATATATATATATATATATATATATATATATATATATATATATATTGCTTTTACACCCGGTATAATTACACCTACCTCTAATATACCACCTAAACAAATTTGAAATACAATATATCACTTTGAATGTATTTGTATACTAATTATAAGATACTTCAATGTGAACCACATGAAAAAAATTATAAGAGAGTTCATAGTTTTTAGCATTTTTTATAAATACTTTTATATACGCTCATAAAAAGAGTATGTCGAAAAAAAATCTATATATCACCTAGATAGTCTTAAATACTCGTATACTACATGTACATACCCTTCGTTACGTGAGATACTTCATTTGGTGCAATCACAGAACGTATGTTTGTTTGTTCGGAAGAAGCTATAATAAAATGAAAAGACGTTTGTTTGTTCGGGAGAAACCATAATAAGACAAAAAGAATAAGGCCATATAATTGATACTACATTGCAACAATGAGGATCTTTAACCTCCGCAACAAATCGCAAAATCCCCAAATTAATCCAAAACAAAAGGCGATCTTTTTTTCTTCTAGATTTTGGTCTTAAGTTTTCGTTTCAGTAACATCGATCGCGTCTAAATATATACACTTTAACAGTGGGATGAAATGTTTCTCCCGTAAAATCAAAAGCAATGAAATATTTCTCGCGTAAAATCAAAACCAAACAAAAATTTGAAGACAGAATAAACGAACACGAACAAACAAGTACGCAGCAATCAGACACCAGATTTTCCTTTCCCTGTGCACGCAGCATGGTTTCTTAATTTCCTCCCAATTGGAAAAAATTGGAAAAAGGAAACACGAACAATGTAATGTAGGGATTAATCACACGATGTAATGTTATTTCTCTTTACCCAAGAAGAAGGGAGAAGGCCAAGGAACCAAGAACCAGGGGGAGAATTGAAGTCCGCGTGGATGAGACGGCGCCGGAGCCCGGCGATCACCTCCTGTCCTCGCGCTGCGACGGGCTCCTCCAGAAGCCGGCGCCGTAGAAGCTCGCCCACACCTCCTTCTCCACCTCGCTTAGCTCCGCCGCGGGCGTGACCGGCCACTCCGTCTCCGCCGCGTCCGCCTTCTTGGCCTTGACCACCGCCGCCAGCGAACTGGGGGAGGCGCCCCCGGCGAGGAGCTCCTCCATCTCCTTCCTCTTGGCCCCGGCCGCCCGGGCGGCGCGCCGGCGCCGTCGGCGCGCGCGGATGGCGCGGCGGTAGAGTGCGGCGGGCGCGCGCACCGCGGCGAGGACGACGAGCTCGACGACAGCGCACGGGAAGCAGCAGCACACAGCGGCCAACTCCGCCGCCGTCCCGCCGGCCACCTCCCCGCACCGCGGCTGCTCGCGCTCCCGCCGCCGCTCCCTCCCCCGCCGCATCTCCACGGGAGGCGACCGCCTCAGCCGCCGCTCCTCCCCCGCAGGCGACGCCTCCGCGCGGCGGTGGTGCACCCTAGCGGCCATGGCGATCGATCGCTAGCGCGGGCGGGCGGGGCGTGGGCTCCCGTCGTCAGAGACCGCGCCGCGACGCCATGACGCCAAGATTCGTGCGGGGAGGGAGGGAAAACCAACGGCCGGGAGTGTCCGAGAAATGCAGAGCAGGGGAGGGAGGCCAGGCGGTTGCAGCTTGCGCGAGGGGGGCGTATATAAGCGGGTTCCGGCTCTCCGATCCAACCGGGTTTCGCAGCGTGGAACCCGTTACGCCGCTCCCTACGGTTACACCCGTGTGCATGACATGTGGGGCCAGGAGAGGCAACCGCGGGAGAAGCGGAGGGGGAGGGAGATTTCTTTTCGTAATTTTATTTTTTTTCGATTTCCTAATCCCACCATCACCAGTTCACCACTGCACGCATGAGTGATTTCCAATTCGCCATTGCTATTCTAATGCGAAGAACACGCGAACGTGCATGAGACCAATTCCCCAACCAGATTCCGATTAGTACTCGCGCCGGTTTGACCCGATCGAGCTCGCGTTGCGATCGATCATGGAGGTAAGGTCGATGAGACGAGGGATCGGAATATCGGATCATGGAGGTAAGCGGGCGCCCGACGTCAAGAGCTTCTCGCACGAGCTCAACTCCAGGGGGCCGCAGCACCCCATGCGCAAGCCCCGCGGCGTCAACAGCCCCGAGGTCGGCTAGCGCCATTGGAAATTTGGAATGCGTCTTCTTGCAACTGATCGTCGTACATGCCTGACATGCATGCATGGTGACACGACACCGATCGCTGATGCAGGAGTTCACTGGCGCCATCAAGACCGAGTTCATCAAGCTCAAGGAGGAGGTGGACTCCGAGCTCGGGGTGTTCGCCGGGGACCTCGTCGGCATCCTCGAGAGGGCCGCGGCCAAGGACCAGGATTGGCGCGTCGCGCTCGAGGACCTCCTGGTCGTCGCGCAGAAGTTCGCGGAGATGAGCCCCGAGGAGTTCTGCGTCAAGTGCGAGGGCATCGTCCAGGGCCTGGACGACCGGCGGCAGGAGCTCACCACGGGGGTCCTCAAGCAGACGCTCACCCGCATCCTCTTCATCCTCACGCGCTGCACTCGGTTCGTGCAGTTCCGCAAGGAAGGCGGCGGCTACGCCCAGGACAAGCAGTATGTGCTCGGCCTGCATCAGCTCAGCTACCCCTTCCAGGTTCTTCGAAGACATCGACTGGGATATGCTTGCCAGACTAATGCATCCTGGCAGCTCAGTTATGTTGTTGTTTGTAGGCTGCATTTATTCCTTCTACAGACGATGAATACGATACAAGTTATTTTGCTTGCCGTCATGCGTGGGGTAGTGCTGATGAGCAAGTCAATGCAGTCTCCAACGAGAAGTGAAACTAGTAGCATGAGTTGTGGCAGTAGTCCACAGAGTTGTGACTACGACGAAGTTATTCAAGTAATGTCACGCAACTCAAAATGAAAGAGCGCCTTTACCCGATCACGAGCGGGATACAAAATTAGCACCCGACCTTTGGAAACTCTTCTGCAAGGGCACACCCTATACCTGCATGAGAAAGTGCAAATCCTTAGACATTGAGATCTTACGAGAGGCATAAGAATTAGAGATAGAAGATATAAACATTGAAAATTTTCAGGCATTGCCTTCCATATGCATCGAAAGCAAACTTTTTAACAAGGGGAGGCAATGAATCAAATATTGATATAACACATCAGCACAGGCAAAAACGGAGCATTGCGCGGACAAATGTCTCCCACTTTATAATATTTTCTCCCAAGGGAAGTAACGAGGAATTCAGGATTCAGGAATACGCGTCCACATTCCAGGCGTGTAGAGGGACGGGGCGTTTGGTTACCTTGGGACGGTGGCACGGGCCGGCTAGACGAGCCCAATTTACTTGGGCCTTTTGCCGGGAATTCTAATTGGGCCTCTTAGCCCAAACGGATTTGGGCCTAAGCCCGGGATTGTATACGCTTAGCCCGGCGAGTAACCGCCGGTTAAAACTTTTGTTCCTATCTGATCATCTGGTAGACTTTTGTGCCCATGCCATGCACGCGTAGTCGATCCCACGCAGTTCAGATTTCTCAATTATTCAGAGAGCATGCACGACAGTATTCCCAACAGACGAGACAAATCAACGTGGACAAAACAAATTAACGTGAGGAACTGATGAACTCTATGGATGGCCTGGCCTGGCTATGTAGTGGTATTAATCAAGATCAAGCAAGCATGGCTGGACAAGGCCCGTGCAGCTGCACAAGCAAGCATTTTCTCATCTGTCACTGGCAGCATGCACAAACTGAAAGCTCGGCCCGAGCCAGCTTGCTGCTATTCACAAAATCACAAGGTTTGACGATTCTCGCAACATCAGCTGGTTCAGTTGATCGCTCGTCGGAGACGGGCAGATCGGCCTTCACCGGCGGTCACTTGTCCGAGATCGGCGGGCCGCCGTAACGGACGCTGCACATCTTCAACTCCCTCGGCATGTCGATCTCTTTCAGCCACGCCAGACGACGGCCTTCTTGCTCGACGCCGGCGAGGTCGCTGACGCCGTGTGTCACTGCAAGCAGGATGTCAAACCATCTGTGAGTCTCGTTTGCAGGTAATGACATCCCATCAGCAACAACAATGTTTTCTACTTTTATACGAGTGGTTTCGACAAGCTGATTTTAGTAGATGCTAGCATGATCCACATGAGCGCAAAACCGTGTGCTTACACTGTTCATCACGTACACAGGTTGCAACTGGAAGTATATCATAAGCAAAGCTATCCGCAGGCTGTTATTTAACTAACAAACCTCTTTCCCTATTCAGTGGGCTGCTTCTGTGCCAAACAACTGTTTTGATTAAACTAGCACTAAAGTACATGTTGCAACTTGCAAGTGATGCCTAAACCGTGCTTCCTACTAGAAAAAGATACAAATGCTTTTGCGTGTTCTTGAGCAAAAATGCCTGAGCCGCCTATTTGGCCCTAACGCCGAAACACGCACACATATGTACACTCTCAAATCAAACCCCAAACAGCAGAGCCATACGAGCCCATGCATTTTTATTGGTAAATGCAGCAAGTATCTAATTCAGATTTCTGAAATCAAAATTGGCTACTTACTCGAATGGTGTGAGTAGGGAATATCGGTGTAGTACGTGCAGTCCCGGTCCTCTTCTATGGAGTAAGGGGGGCCAAGGATGTCGAGAATTGCACAAGGCGCAATGGCCCTGAACCGGTGCATGTTGCCTCCCGTCGTTGGATACAAGACCGATGTATCACATGGCGCTGTAAAAACATCATCCACCACCAGTTTTGCCAATCTCACTGCAAACAATAAAGCCTCGATGTTAGCGCATTTGCGCCATGGATGATGGATGACAGTACAGGCAAGCAATCTGATGAAAAAGATTGCAGAATGGCTCAAAAGCTTACATCGATTATCAGGTGACAAACAACCGCTAACTGCAGGATCAGGATCGACCCAGTCATATGACTTTGCGTGCATCGATCCGAGTAGTAGTTTGCTGAACACAGTCATTCCAGGGTGATTGTGGAGAGGAATGACAGCATTTGGTGGCAAAAAGAAGATAACCATCTAACATCAGTAAAAAAAACATTTTGAGATCAGCAAACCGTACGATTGTAATTCAGATTGGACTTAGTGCTCGAATGACGAATTGATCATATTTCGGTTCGCCTGAACACCGCAACTTACCGAAAAATTCTCACATTTGTATATCGTCGTATGTGTAATTGTTGGGGTCCCTTCGGCAGCATCTCTAGTCCTGAAGAATTTGAGATCTGAGCTTAGGCCAACATCTTCTGGTCTCATTCTGTCTGCAAATATTACAATCAGCAATTCAAAGTCAGTTAATTCAGTACATAAAACAGATACAGACTGCGAACATTATGCACTACGGGTATTCTATATATGGGGGCATCGGCCATATGTTTTCCTAGGACAAGACTACCAGCCCATACTACCAGGTGCTGATGAACAGATGGTGTATCAAGCAAAAATTTAGAGCCTGCATCTTTGGCATGTAGTCACCATTTCCATTTCCTAATATAGCAATCTGCTACATTACATCAAAACATGTTGTGCGGAACATATTCAGCAGAAAGAGATAGCTACACATCATCCAGTAAAATTCAACGGGACTTGTCAAATAATGCAGAGATCCAAAGTTTTCCATCGTACAGATTAGCACAACAAAATTTTGGTGATGGATGATCATTGCACGGACGAAATCCACCAAATTTGCAACGTCCCTTTTTCCTGGTAGCTACATACCAGCTCGGATGCATCAAATAGTATTGGAAACAGTAGAGAAGAGGAAGCTCACCGAGCATGGCGCGGAGCAGGTCGACCTCGGCGGGCGCGGGCACGGTGCCGGGCCCCCTGAAGACGGCGCGGCACGCCTGGAAGAGCCGCTGCACGGCCGTCGCCTCCGCCTGCACGCGCCTCCTCGCGCGCCGCCCCACGCCACCGCCGCCCCTCCTCCCCCCTCCCGCCGCCACCACCACCCGCCTCCTCTTCGCCGGAGGCACAACGCCCGCCACCTCCACCTCCAGCGCCACTCCCCCCGCTCCCCTCTCCACCTTCATCGATCAAGAAACCAACTTAACGAGCCAAGAACCTCGCAAAAACCCGATCTTGGCGCGAATGGAACCGCCGGCACCAGCCAAGAGGACGCCGGAACACAGACAGAGCACGCAACGCAGGACGGCGGGCGATGAGGAGGAGGGAGGGAGGCTCGCGAGCAGCAGCAGCAGGCGACGCGACGTGAGTTATAGGGGCAGCAGCAAAACCATGGGCGTGCCGTGCGATACTGCGATGGTGCCAAGCAAGGGGGGACGCATGCAGCGCCAGCAAATCCGCGGACGGGACGTGAATACCACCGCACCGCTGGCCTCGAGCGTCGACGTGTCCTTGTACTACTCCACCCTGATTTTTTTTTGCGAAGATTTTTTCGTCTATGCTCAGACTTCATCCTTTATTTGTACGGTAAAGTTACCGCTAAATAGTATATTTTTTAAGATAATATTTATAGGTAAATAATAGTATAAACTATATTAAATTGAGCTGTATCAGTTAAATTTATATGTAACTATTTTTTCTGTATATTATCTTTTATAAACAGATTAGAATTTAAAAGGTATAACTATAAATTGTAACGAAAAAACTGATTTTTTTTTCTACGAGAGAGAGAACAGGAGGAGGAGGAGGAGAGAGATGTTTGTTTTGTTGTTGCCGCGTCGCGCCCGCCATTTTGGGAAGCGGAAAGCAAAACCGCCAGTACCCGCCATCCAGTACACAGTTTTTATCCATGAAACTGCTGTGCTGTCCGCTGCTCTGCTCACAGTGCACTACCGCGATGCCTCTTTGCTTCGTTGGTTGGGAAACTGTCATGTCGTCACTCCCCTTGTTTATCTCGGGTTCTCCTATTCATAAATCATAATAACATGGACTTTCACTTCGGATCTGTTCAGACTGGCTTGTGTTTTAGAAAATAAATAGGTAGATACAATATGTATTATAATTAATTAATAAATTTTATCTTAAAAAACACTCTGTTTAAAAGTTAGATATTATAGGTAAATTATTTAATGTAGAAAAATAAATTTTAGATGGTAATCATTTGAGCTTATAAACCCAAGCCGTTGGTTTTTTTGCACTGTAACAACTGAAAATACATTATAACTGTTATTAGATTTTTTAGTATAATTAAATTTTTTAAAAAAGTTATATTATCACGAATAATGCAAAAAGAAAAAATCCCTCAAAAGCCAAAAAGCTAAAATAGATTAAATTAAAAAGTTAAAAGCTAAAAGCATAAATTTGTTGGAGTAGGGCCTTAGAAGTTTTTTTTCGGCTTCTGTTTCTGCTTCTAACTTCTGTTTTTTTCACTATTCAGTATTTCGTCTTTTTCTAAAATTTCAGTCAAAAACCAGAAGCCATCGCTAAAACGAGCGTCCTTAAAAGGCTCGTCAGGCCTTTTATATATATGTAAGAAGTTTGTGGGCTTTGCCAATAGAGCCTTAGAACAGGGGGTATTTAGATGGAAAAGCCTGGAAAAATTGCGATTAGAGTATCTGTAGTGTATGAAAATAAGGGGTCTTAAACCACATTAAGATCAACTTTATATATTACAGAGTTGACCTTAAGCAGGTCATAAACAAAAAAGACTTAAGGCCGGTCCTCAAGTTAAAGACCTGATTATAAGCATTAAAATACAAATTTTCTTTTGAATCCTATGTTCTCTCTTCCCCACTAGCCAATCACTATGGCATAAGAAATATTTTTTACTGCCGAGTGGGACCCTCGTTAGAGCCGAGCGATGGTCTTAAACATAACAGAGTTGGCTTTAATAATTAGATGAGACCTATCTTAAATTCTATTGTGATATATACACTCCTGATACCCTTAGATAGACCCTCTTTTGGACATTGGGATGATAAACTCTGCTTTCTAGTAAAATTACCATAAGACTTTTGCATACTCATGCATAAGACTTTGCAATCAAACTCATGCATTCACCTGTCAAATCTTGGTATTCACGTTTACGCCTATACATTCATGTGTACGAAAATGCATAAGACTTTGCAATCAAACTAATGCATTCACCTGTCAAATCTTGGTATTTCACGTTTACGCCTATACATTCATTGTATGAAAATGCATAAGACTTTGCAATCAAACTCATGCATTCCCCTGTCAAATCTTGGTATTCACGTTTACGCCTATACTCCATGTGTACGAAAATGCATAAGACTTTGCAATCAAACTCATGCATTCACCTGTCAAATCTTGGTATTCACGTTTACAACTATACATTCATGTGTACGAAAATTGCAATCAAACTCATGCATTCACCTGTCAAATCCTGGTATTTCACGTTTACACCTATACATCCATGTGTACGAAAATGCGAGAAATTTTGGTGGTGCTTTAACTAGCCTTTTGGTTTAAATTTATGGCTGTAATTTTTAGCTTTTGATTAAAAATATATTGTAGCTGCTGTTATCTTATTCTAAAATAGATTAAAAACATAAAAAAATTAAAAAACTTGTAAACCACAAAAAAAAAAAAAAGAAGCCAAGTTAGCAGGGCTGAGGACGCACCGTGCAGACGTGGGCTACCTAGTAATTGAAAAAGAAGAGACACGGAGGCAGTCGGATGGCTACGTGTCTCACGCTCACCTCTCCAGAGTGGGCCCACCAGACCAGACCCGACCCGACCAATCAAACCGTTGGTTTAGAACGTAGAGGACACAATACGGTGGGCACCAGCAACGTCGAACCAACATACATACAATTACAATTATATATCTTGGTCAACTCTCGGCAGCACGGTACCTACGAAGCTTTGGCTTTTGCCTTTTGAGTAGATAGATCATAGCCAATACAATCGTCCTAATTTTTATAAACCATTTTTTCAATTATTATTATAACATATTTTATATTTTATTATATTATATTATAATTTTATAATATACTATTATAATATAATAAATATACTATTTTATAATATACTACACGCATGACATTCTGATTGTTGTAATGTTTTTTATCGTATCATTTTTTTTATATAATGTACTCAGTGAAAAGCCAAAAGCTATAAATCAATATGAGCACCCTAACTTCTATCAACTATTTTTATAAGATACTACTATTTATCGGTCATCATTATTTATTAGCTATAGCCAAAAGCTCATACCAATTGCTACTTGTCAAAGCAGAACGAGAGGGATGGAGTAGCTATTTAGACGGCACCGACAATTTGCCACAACAATATTCCAACAGCACTATCACAAAACGATGGGCTGCGACTAGCACCACCAGATCCTTGCCACACCGTGGCACTACGAACGCCTGTGCAATTAGCAGTTTATGCACGTTCTAATGTATCTATATCATTGAATAGCATCTATTTCTATAAAATATCACTAAAAATATTCTCTATTATATACTACTAAATTATACCAAAATTTTATTATATTCTATTGCCCATCAGTTAGCTTTCATTTGGCCTTTAAAAAGACGATTTTGCTTTTTCAAAATTTGTACCTATGATAAAAATTAAATATACGGTAAACTAATTTAGTCAAAAAATATTAAAAAATTTTGGTCAATCATTGGTGTAGTGTACAACTCAAACATAAAATTTGATGAATTGACCCTTCCATTTGATCTATTTTTGAAGTTTAAATCCAAAATTAGCATATTTAAGCTATTTTGTGAACCGGGACAAATTCATTGTAGAAAAAATACAAAATAATAATTTTCAAGAATTATGTGACATCTTAGGAGCACGTGAGAATTTTTTTAAGGCCCTGATCGTTTCGGCTTTTTTCGGCTTCAGCTTCTAGCTTCAGCTTTTTTTTCACTATTCACTACACTATCCACTAACTCAGCTACAGTGTTTTTTCAGCCAGCTACAGTGTTTTTTCAGCCAAAAGCCATCGCTATTCCGATCACCCCCTTAGTCTCTGTTAGCTGGTGGAAAAAGAATATGGACTCATTTGATGTATGCATGCAGTACAGGAGTTTTTTATTTTACTATATGATGGGTCTCGCAAGTACCAGGAGAAGAACAAGCAAGAGTTGCAGTAAGGATTTGCAACCAGGAACAAGCTGTCGTAGTAAGTTCTCTCCTGCAGCTTCATTGCCGTTGATTCACAGTAGCATTAAGCACAGATGGTTAGGGGGGCGTTCAGAATAGCGATGGTTTCTGGTTTTTAGCTGAAATTTTACTGTAGCTGGCTGATTTTTTACTGTAGTTGAGTTGATTTATTGGATATAATTAAATTTAAAAAATGTAAAAATAAAAGTGGTACGCTAATCTCGAGCGGACGATGAAAAGAAATAAGGGAAAAAATAAAACACAAAAATACTAAAAAAACAAAAAAAATCACTAGAAGATAAAATCGCTACAGTAACATTGAAGTCGGCCGATCGCTCATCGCTGACGCCCATCGCTCTTTTGAGCGGGGCCTAGGTGGTATAGAACGCTACCTGCTTTTTGGGATTGGTGGATCCAAACAATGTTGATGCAAGATGGGATCCAACAATTCTTCAGTGGCTGCTTGACAGACTGAAGAGGTCAGTTCCCTCACTGGCCACCAAAGTTTCATATTCAGCATGTTCTCAAGCTTTTATGTGAATTAACAACACAGTGTCAGGTTTTACGTTCAAGTTATACTAGACTAGAAAACCTTGCTTGGTTGATACACAACGCGTGAGTACCCAAAGATTTCGGAAATGTAAAATTGATTATGTAGCAACTCCAAAGTATTTTACTTTCAAAAGCAACTGCAAAGTACTTCAAAATTATCTCCAGAATGTCCCTTCACCACCCAGTTCACATGAATGTGCTAAAGATGATAGGAAGTTAAAAGGAACAAACACAGAAGGTTTTAATCTGCTAGCAGTAGAAACCGTACCATCCGTCACAATGAACCGATATATAACCGGAGAAATGTTATTCTGTCCTAACTAAGCATGCCTGCTATCAAGAGCCTGACCAAATGTGTTTCATACCATTCTCGTTAGTTGAAATCTCTCCTTTTCAGAAGAGGGTGCAAATGCTCTTGTGCTTACTTCTCAGTGTCCTTTTCACTCTCTGCGAACAACATCATCGATACAACCTTCTGTCTTAGTTTGGTCTTACAAACTTGCAATGCAGTCATCTCTGGATCTATTGAGGTCTTGCACGGTCTGTCAAAAAAAAAAGTGAAGTCATATGACAAACAATTCAATTTATGTAGCAACCTTTGTGCTTGTTTTGGTATGTCCAGAAAATGGCTTACTGTACTGTCACAACCATGGGTGTCACAACAAATTATTTGGCACCCACCAACCAGGGCACCAGGGATGCGAGCAAATGTTCCAATTAGACACTTTTAGCCCACCGCACACTAAGCTCATTTGATATGGTTACCACCTTACCAATGTCGTTTCTTGTTAGCCCTTTGGCTTAACCCTTAATTGATCAGTTCTTATGGTACTTATTTTGGTTGTAGCTGTGCTTGGCGTGGATTTGCATATCAGATAGTGACCACCTTTCATGTCAATCCAATTTATTTTTTGGTCCCTGGAGTTATATATTAGAGATAGCATAATTCTTTCTCCTGTTTCGGTAAATTTTCATGTAAGTGCGCAATCATATGTC
This sequence comes from Melocanna baccifera, assembly GCA_036346265.1. Lineage (NCBI taxonomy): Eukaryota > Viridiplantae > Streptophyta > Magnoliopsida > Poales > Poaceae > Melocanna > Melocanna baccifera. Next base: position 19,622,549 of record CM070710.1, read on the forward strand.
ATTAAAATCTTCCATCTAAATGTTCTCTTGTTTCACGTTGAACCGTCATACATCTGTACTAGTTTCAAGATGATGAACAAAGATTTTTTGACGAAACCTGCAGACTACTCCCAGGCTAATGGCAACATGAGAAGCAATTCAACTGCAGCAAGTTCTACTCCCATGATGCAGGTTGAGACAGTTCCAATTGGATTACATCTACCTCCCGTCAACAGCTCTATGATCTCTGAAGGTATGTACTACCATGCACTCAGCTTCACCTTTTTTTTCTCAAACACGTAGGAGAACTACATATCATTATATTAAGAAGAAAAGGAGTCAAAGAGACTCAAGCAAACCCTAAAGGGCCAGGTATACAACAGGCGACCTACAAACCACCCACACAAACCGAACTAAGGCCAAATGTGTCTGGGCCAAGCCTTTGGCCCCAACCATACACCACATTTTTGCTTCATCCCTAATCTCTTGCACTAAAGTGCCAGAATTAGGAGAAGTCCCCTCAAAAACACATCTATTTCTATGCTTCTAAATACACCAAACCACCAAAACAACTAAAGAGTTAAAACCCTTTGTGTGATGTTCATGAAGTTGCCATAGAATTTGGCGCCACCAGGTAAATAAGTTAGAATCAGTAGACTCAGGAGTAAGGCACTGCAAGCCAACAATAGATAAATCTGTGAACCACATTGTTCTTGAAAACACACAGGTGGTGAGCAAATGGTGGACATTCTCCTCCTCTTGATCACAAATGGGACATTTTTCAGGATGGTCCAGTCCACGACAAGCTAAACGGTCGGCGGTCCAACATCGATTAAGTGAGGCCAACCAAATGAAGAATTTGCAGCGAGGAGAGGTCCAAGATTTCCATATCTCTTTCCATGACTCAAACTCAACAGCTCCCACAAAGAAGCACCTATAGGCTGATCTGGTAGAGAACTCACCCGACGGGGAAGGGTCCCATATGTGCTTATCCTCCACACCAGGAGCAAGGTGCACCCCAGCCAACAAATCCCACAGCTGAAAGTACTCTCAAAGCGCCTCTGCAGACAGGCCACCATTAATATCACGGATCTAAGTAGTATCAATCAAAGCTTCCTGCACAGTTCTGCAGTTTGCAATTTTTCTCTTCACATGCTTACACAGGGATAGCGCAAGAACAGGCAAGGATTGTCCATGTAACCATTTGTCATGCCAAAAAAGTGTTCTGCAGCCATCACCTATAATTGAGGTGACTGAAATCGTGAACAGGCAGAAGAATTGGGATGTACTTGGATATCAAGACCAGCCCATGAGCGATCAGATTGTGTCTTCTTTAACCATAACCATCTCATCCTTAGCTTCACCTTTGAAAGTAAACTAAACTTGTGGCAATACCCAGAGTTCTTCACATATTGCATAAATTTCTATGTTGCCTTTTTCAGATCAACTACTTGATCAATTACTGCTCTAACATGTATATAGTGATGCACTTGTTCCATAGTTTATTAGTATTATGTTATTGAATGACGGTGATCAAAGAGAGACTCTTTACCAAGGAACGGATCTTTAGTTTCCCTTAACTCACTAAACTTTGACCACATTTCTGAATGGCTGGGACAAATCTTTAAACGGTCATGAGGCATCCTTTATTTGGTCTTCAATTAATTCACTTCACTCCAAGACTACCTGCAACACATGTGAAGAAAATAATACCTTGTGACATCATCAACTCCTGGGAAAAACATGAGACCTCTTAATTTTAGCATGTAGACATCAGGAAGGGTGGTCGTGTGCATTGCATTTCCGTCTGATGCCACTTCAAGCAAAAGTGAGCACAGTCAAAAGTGCTATGCATTTCAGGCCCAGTGCGATGACGGCCCTCCAAGCTACTGAAAACCATTAGCGCCAAAATAATTGTCCCTGCTATCACCGATAGACATGCCTGATTCAGCAAGAAGTTCATCTGGCCAGCGTTGGTTCAGTGCACAATTCCTCTGGCAAAGTCCAGCAAAAAAATACATAGTTTCAGTGATTCCATGGAAGGTAAAAGCTGCAATTATTTGTTCCAGAATGGAAGCTAAAGTTTGTCATTCGATTGGTCTTTGCTGACATTTGTATAGCACAAGGTGTTGGCTGGTCAACTACTGCTTCACTGCTTCAGCAACAGATCAAGTTTTTCTATGCCTCTTCTCATGCTTGGAAAGAGATTCGTTAAGACTTCCAGCCCACAAGCACACGATCTGTGCATTTCTTTCAAGGTTTGTCTCTTTTTTAGTAAGGATTCTTAGACCATGACATGTTCTTGCAGCTCGTGACTTTGACAAAATCACATCTAGAAAGCGATGGCCAGGTAGAAATTTGATCTGATCAAGTAGAAATTATGGACCAATTTAGTTCCCTACGCAAAATGATTGGTTTATATGCCAGCCTTGGCGAATCAGAACCATAAACATTTATCCTTTAGGCCTGACTTCTGTGACTACACTGTCCTAGTCTTCCAAGTCAGTAAGAACTACCCTGATTGAAACCCTGAAATGAAGGGCATGCACAAATTCAGTATACCATTCATCTGAAAAGGGGGAAAAGAAAAATAAGCACTCCATTTGACATCCACCAACCTTAGGAGGTAGGAGCACCTAACATTGTTTCTTTTCTTCTATTATGGGCCACACAAAACTAGCAAATGGGCTGCATGATTGATTCACTCCCCTCTCTACTAAGAACAAAGAACTCCCTAATCCCAGAAAATGGGGTGCCCATGATCTAAAACCTTGGTTGCATGCAAAGTGGTGTGATGGAAGCAAATGAGGAGAGATTGGCAGCTGAAGTGACCAATCATGGTTGTTGTTGAAGTACACCCAATAGCAGGTGCTGGGAGTGCAAAATTGCAAATGTATTGTGTGTTAAAGACTTAATTGGCACGATCTAATCAAGATTCCCAAATAAACACTTTAATTTCCACTACTCCTGCTGCTTCACATGGCTTGTGTGGAACTTTTAGATCGTCGGCATCACATGGTCTATTTGATGCACAGATGTTCTCTAGGGTAAAGAAAAGGACTTTTACAAATGCAAATGATTTTCACAGCTGTATATATTTCTGATCTAAAAACAATGCATACACACACACACACACACACACACACACACACACACACACACACACACACACACACACATATATATATATATATATATATATATATATATATATATATATATATATATATATATATATATATATATATATATGTATATGTGTGTGTGTGTGTATATATATATATATAGGTAGCATATCTAGTGCAAAAGGGTATTTCAGTGCAAAGGTGCAAATGACGATGTGGATCATCCGATCTAGATTGTGTGGCTCGGATCAAGGAAGGTGGAAGCCCTACCTCATAAAAAATAATATATGCAGGGAGTTTTCTACAAAAGTGTTTAAGTGGGATGGGTTCCCACCCACCTTCACCTTCCATGTTCTTTTGGACTTAATATATACCTCTTTTGGACTTAATATATATATATATATATATCTCTTTTGGACTTAATATATACCTTCAAGAGGTGATAAACAAAAGATTATGTATGAGCCCTGATAATTTGAGTTTACATGAATGATACACTCCATGTTCTTTTTTTCGATGCTTGGGATAATTAGCTAGCAGACAATTTGCTTAAATTAACGCATTGATTGTCTAAACTATCTACAATTTAAATCCACAATGACCAGCATATTCTTATAATCCTTGCAACAAGGCTAGTACTGCAGGCTCGGGGGAATTTTGTGGTCTGCCTGTTTATATTGGCTTCTAAAAACACACGAATGTCTCTCTCTATAAGATTCTTTATAATCTGTTATTATTCATAAGTTAAAACCAAAATGTAAATTCAAAAACCTATATAAACGGACCTGACGGGTGCTTTCCAAACACTACACTTGTCGGTGATGAATGTTCATTGAATCTAGACATAGTAAAATTCAAACTTCATCTGTCTATTGTTATACCAGTATCTATAAAAAAAATTGGAGCTCATTTTGTGTAAAACTTTTACACAGTTCTACAAAAATGCAGTGATTTAAAAGTTTTTGTCACATTGTAGTTCAAGGAATTTTTCTCTAACCGAGCTTATCTTAAGAATATGATGTAGGTTAATTTACAGTACTGCGGGCCAACTCTAATGTATTTTTTTATAAAAAAAAAAATCAAACCAACTTCAAATAATTTACTACGATTAAGAAACTTTTGGCTACTTGTGCTATCGACGTGCGTGCCATTTTGACCGCATTTTAAAACGGACAAGGCCACGTGAAGCCCTGCCATTGGCCCATGCTGCTGCCTTACCTAGCTACGTGCTGCCAGTGTTTCATATTGGTAATTGTAATTAGCGATAGCTAATTTGTGGTTAGGCTAAAAGACATAGGAATGCTGGAGGCGATTAAGACCGTTCTAAACAGCGAAAAGAAGCTAGAAGTCTGTTTGAAATGTGTTAGTTTTTTTAACGTAGTTTATTTTTCTTTGTATTATCTGTGCAGATGTAATAATATTTTTTATTTTTTTATTCTTATTTTTTAATTAAATATCTTTAAAAAAAATTAATAGCTGATACAATTTCTTTTCGACAAAAAAAAACAATTAGAAAAGGAGTACAGCTAAAAGCGATTTGAAAAAGAGTATAAGGATGTGACTGTACGGTACGAGCGAAAGAAAATATCTCACGGTATTGGTATGGTATTATGTTGCACGACAGCACGGACGTCAGTCATACCACACGGAGCACTCATAGCCTCTTTTCTTACAGAAATATATGTTTTTTTTAAAGAAAGTTATTGGTATCTCTTTTTCTTTCTCATGAATTATTTAGGGGGTGATCCGATGACTTTTGACTTTTGCTGAAAAAACAATGTAACTGGCTAAAAAAACACTGTAGCTGAATTGGTTTATTAAGTATAATTAAATTTTAAAAAATTTAAAAATAAAAATACTATACTAAATTAGAGTGAACGATGCTAAGGAACATAAGGAAAAAAAACAAAACGGAAAAAAAATTTCACTATAGCAGGTAGCCAGGTACTGTAGCTACAGTACCTGCTACAGTGTTTTTCCCGCTGCCGCCCATCACTAGCGTTCGTAATATGAGCGGGGCCTTAAAGCTATGTGCATTATTGTTTAGGCAAATTTCAAAGCTCAATTTAGATGTATAGAGTGGAGAATTAGTTGTTGGTCGCCTCTTTTTTGAGAAACTGGAAAATTTACCCTTTCCCCCTTACATAAGTATCGTACTATCATTAATTGTGAAATGGTTATGCTACATACGTATGTACGTGCATACATAGGAAATAGGAACCATTGTCATATATAAATGTGTGTGTATATATTCTAACTTTGCTACAACAAAAAAGCATGTAGATAGATAGGGAAAATGAGAAATATTTACCAGGCTTTCTTATTTATTTTTTTCAAAGGAAAAGGTATGCACTGAACTAAGCTATAGAACAGTACTACCGCTGAGATACAATCTTGGGAGTTCAAATTTGAAGACACTATTCATCCTCTCTCTGATTACCATCTTAGATCCTACATAGTGCCATGTTGGAATAACAATTGTGACTTACCCCACCCGAATCCACACCACATCTGAGGCTCCTCTCCATGCGTCACACTGCCCAGACCAAATCCACAAGAGAGGGAGTAACTCATAGGGAAGAGCATGCCTCCATGGCCGCTACTACCGAGGATGGAGCACGAGGAAGAAGCCATTGTACAGACATCAGGGGTGGAGGGCGCTAGTAGGGCGATGGTCACTGTCTCACAGAGGGGAGCCACCAGATGTGTAGTCAAGAAACATGAGAAGGGCGGTGGTCGTGAAGGGGAACTGCCGGCTGGGCAGACGAGAGCGGTGGCGGTGAGAGGCAACGAAGATAAGTTACCATAGGTTCTTTTCAATTGTGATTGATGGCTATGGCTACAATTAATGGCTTTTGGATCTAGCGTGTGCGCTTATACGAATGAACCAAATACCGATAAGTCGACGAATAGTAATGATGGGTGTCAATAGTACTAATTATTTGAGTATTTTAGGGTATGTTTTTTACATGTTTCAATAGGAATTATGAGTGGCGGTAGTCCTAGTATTTCAGTATTTTAGGGTGTGTTTGGTTTACTATCACACATTGCTAAACTTTGTCAAACTTTTTTGTGGTAGTTGTTTGGTTAAAAATGAAGCCCACCTGGCATAGACTCATACTTGTGCCAAATCAGAACTAAAGTATGGCCACCAATTGGTTGGCCACAAAAAGTATGGCAAGCCACACTTTACCACAGTAGGTGTGGCAATGTGTGGTAGCAAACCAAACATGCTCTTGTTGCCATGCTTCATGCATAAGCACAGAAAGAGAGAAGAGCTTTCCAAAAAGCATCTTTATTTGGTGGAAACACAATTGGCTTTGGGTTGAACACATAATCATATCCTATAAATAATTTCCTCTTTTCTAAAAGAGTGTGGTATGCAAATCTTAGCTACCATTAGACAACACTATAGACAGCTTGTACAAGAGATATTTTTAAAGAGCAGTAAGCAAGACATGCTACCGTCCTTCTACGATGTCTAAGAAAAAAAATATTGGGCAAATAGATGGAGCAGTTGTTTTACACGACAATAGAGCTAGCTTTCTCAAAAAGAAAAAAAAATCCCAAAAGCACCCCCAATCCACACGCATGTTATTTTTCTTGCACTTCTAACTCTTTGAGAAATTTTTTTTGCAAATCTAATCTCTCCCGAGCGCGGAGTAGCTACAGTAAATTCCGTGGTGCTATAGCACGAAAATGCTATCTTTCACGCTCTTCTGACGCAGAATTCACGATTTGTATCGATTTTACGTAATTTCATTTTCAGGAGGAACTAGATTTGCAAAACAAAAAACAAAAAATCCTCAAGCATCCTGTCAGAAGTAGTTCAAAACAGTTCGTGATGATGTGGTTGCTGGGACGAGCCTAATTTATGGTGATCTACCACTTAACATTGACAATTACCCTTACCTGCACTAAAAAAAAGTGCAAGCCGAACGGACACATCACACCAGTCTGGTGGCACAATGAATTTGTAAATTTTCTGTACCCAATCGTGAAATCGATAGAAGGACGATAATAACGTAGACATGCGTTGCATAATTTGGGTCGCCATGCTGGAGCCGAACGCAAAACTGTATTCCATGATCAATAACTAATTCATGGAGTGGTAGTCGTCTGCTGCGCTGTGGAATCTAGCTACGAAATACTATAGTTTTAGAAATAATAAAAACAGTAATTTCAGAAAGCCACAGCCAATCTCAAAGGAAGCCCTAAGAGACCAAAACATTTAATAAAATATCAATAAAAATCAGGGAAAACACTGAACCTTTTTTTCCTACAAAACCGTGCACCATCAGATCCCCTTTCAGAATTCAGATCTCAGCAGCCATCCAAATCCACAGAAAAAAGAAATAATTGTTCATTTATCCCAAATTTAAGATACAACCGATGATTTGTGATACGATGGGTTTGTTCCTTTTAACTTCTAAAAAACTATTTTTTTTATTTTTCTACAGTAACTAATTTTTAAATATAGTATTTTTTTAATATATAGTCCATGAGTTAATTGTAATACACACTATTGCGACTTCATTTATATCGATCAAAATTAGACACAAGTTTCTGTTATTCTGTACTATCTCTCATAAATAGTTTAAGGCCTCACTCAGTGATTCGTTGCGTTGCTCGGCGGTGGCTTCGTGGCATCAGAGCGGCGAATCTCAGAGCCACGAGATGCACCTTTCTGATAAAAATATTCATTTTTTTGTTTTATTTTTTTTCTCATGTTCCTTTGCATCATCCGCTTTAGATTAGTATGCCGTTTTTATTTTTAAATTTTTTAAAATTTAATTATACCCAATAAACCAACTTAGCTACGTAAAAAATAAGCCAACTACAATGTTTTTTCAGTAAAAACCAAAAGCCATCGCTATTCCGAACATCGTCTAAAGCCATAAACTACAAATAAAAACCATAAATTAAAACTAAAAAAAGAACAGATTCGATGTCTCACCGACAGATAGGTCTGTGACCCAGTATCAGTGACACAACCAGGACAGATGATCAAAAATTACACCAGAACACATGGAGCAAATCATCAAATGCCACACAAAATGGGCGAGGCCTTCTTATAAATAAGCCCCCCAAAACCCTTCGTCCTCCCGTCCCGTGCTCTGCTCCTCGTCTCCTCTCTGCTTTCCTCCTCATCCCTCGGCGCCTTCTCCTCCGCTCCGCGCCGCGTCGCGCTCCCAGGGTAAGCGTGCACCAGCCTCCTCCTCCTCCTCCTGCACCGCTCCCTGTCCCTATAAATTCGCGCGCATGCATGCATGCCCCCGTCTCCCTCGCCTAGATCCACCCCCGGATCGGTCTCGTCCAGGGAGCCGCTTTGCTTTGTTGTGTTGGATCGCCCGCCTCGGTGGGTGTCCCGGATCCGTGCTCATTGCGTTATTTCGATTCGTGAACGTTGTTTGCTTGATTGGTTTGGTGGTGTTGGGATTGGTGGGTTGATCCGTCCCTTCTTTTTGATTCGGTTGGTGCGGTGTGCTGGGGTTATGGGAGTGGAAGTGGATTGATCTGCGGTTGTTTGGGTGGTTGGGGTCCGATCTGAATGGACTACGTGCTTAGATCCGAGTTCTTGTTCAGAAAGTGGTATGAAATATTAGATTTTTACTGCGTTCTTTGGGTGATTTAGGATTGGATCTACCGCTTTTCGTCGGAAAGTATCGAGTTTTTTTAGCCCAATTGGAACTGATACACGTGTGCTTTGTTCTGTCCCCGGAGGTTTTGGATCTGACGGTTTTTCTTCATGTTGGCTTCAGCTATTGTTTTGTTTCCTTGTTTTTTAGTCGTTCCATGTCCTTGTTGAGATCTAAGTCATTTCATTTTCAATGCGCGGTGTAGTAGTCCTTGAGATCTGTACATACAAATTATGCTACTAGTACTATTGCATTAATCGTTGTTTGACTGGCATTTGTTATATGAATGGATATCTTTCTCATTGGAAATTTGGAATATGACATATGTTATATGAATGGATTGTTATGTAGTGTCCAAGATCCACCAACTGGCTACTGGTGTGAGAAGAACTGTGCTTCCCACCAATTTTAGTTAGGCCGTCTTATGTACCAACCCCTGGGGCCTACACGTTAGTGATGGTTGGTGGTTAACCTAACCTACCAACCACTGTTAGTGGTTTAGTTTAGGGCCTGTTTGGTACAGCTCCTGCTCCCAGCTTCTCAATAGATTCTTAGGGAGCTGTACCAAACACCCTGATTCTCAAAATGATGAGATTCTACTTCTCACGAGAAGCACTCTTTAAAATGAATTAGAGAGGAGAAGCAGTCTTTTGGTGGATTCTCGTGGAGAGCTGTTCACCTGTATCAGATATGCCCATTGAAGTTCACATAATTTACCCGCAAAATACCCCTCATATACCCCCTCCGCTCGATCGCCCACTCCGCCTATTCTCTCGCCCCGCTCGGCGCCTCCCTCCTTCCCCTCTACCGTCTCTCCCGTGTCTCTATTGCTGTTTGGTATTTGGATTAATGTAAAATTAGTTCGCTACTGATATGCACAGAGCACGTGATAATTGGTCTGATGTTTCTGCCCTTATAGGTCTGGTAGCACCAATATATTCTGATGTGCAAATGCAAATGGTTTTAGTTATTTTATTTTGAATGCTGCTCAGGAATGTCGTTCCGCTGGATGCCGAACACTGGCTGAAGCAAAGATACACATAGAGCAAAAGAGGAATAAAAGGGTTACAACTAGGGGTAACATGGTCTATTTCCCTCAAATCTCCTCTTTTATGAATCTGGAGTCAACTCATTAGCCAAACGCTTTTCAGAGATAGTTCCAGATTCTCAGAGAAGTGAATTCTTACAGAATCTGGAGCAGAAGTTGAAAAATGAGAATCTGGAGCTCTACCAAACAGGCCATTAGTGTGATTCTTTTGGCACCGGTGGATCGTTGATGGTAGAATCCCATGCGTATGAATCAGAAGTTCTGTAGAAGAACATAAAACTTTGTTAGTTCTCTGATGAGTACATTGCAGTGTTTGGATTGGTCTAACAAATAGTATGTAGTTAGTTTAAGCTACCCGATTGGCAAATATTCCCAGTGTTATGATTTTTTTAATCAAATGGATCTTTATTTCGTGATTAACATTCAAATTCATAATCTCATTTGCAAGATCATTCTTTACTACTCATTTGAGATTTCTGTGACTCAAGCTGATTGTAGCTCTATTATTGATATAGAAAGATGGCATCTCACATTGTTGGATACCCCCGCATGGGCCCTAAGAGGGAGCTCAAGTTTGCCCTGGAGTCTTTCTGGGATGGGAAGAGCAGCGCTGACGATTTGGAGAAGGTTGCTACCGATCTCAGGGCCAGTATCTGGAAGCAAATGGCTGATGCTGGGATCAAGTACATCCCCAGCAACACCTTCTCGTACTACGATCAGGTTCTTGACACGACCGCCATGCTCGGCGCTGTCCCAGAACGCTACTCATGGACTGGGGGAGAGATTGGTTTCAGCACCTACTTCTCAATGGCTAGGGGAAATGCCACTGTCCCTGCTATGGAGATGACCAAGTGGTTCGACACCAACTAGTAAGTCCAGCCACTTCTGTTTAAGCTTACTGAGGGTAATTTGTGGTTCACTTTGTATCCAATTTTTACTAACTAGTGTTGTTTTACTTTTGCAGCCACTTTATTGTCCCTGAACTGGGTCCTAACACCAAGTTCTCCTACTCTTCTCACAAGGCTGTGAATGAATACAAGGAGGCAAAGGCGGTACGATACTAGAATCATATGTTAGCTATCTGTTTTGTGAATTTATCTCCTGATCTTAGTTTCTCTGCTTGTATACTTGATTGTATAATGGTTGCTTGCTAACACATGCTTATTAACACCAGCATCTTAGTTAGCTAATAAAGTCATTTTACCTGGAAGGATTTCGATTAAAATTTATTACCTTACTCCATTATCCATGGCACATGTAAATAGTGACATCACTAGGATTTCAGGGTTTGCAGTGATTTCTGAATTGTGTGTTCACTCTGGAATGAAAAATGTGTGCCTTTCCTTACAAAGATGATATGTGCTTGCTTGTATCGTTATATGTCTTATATATCATTGCTTCTCTTGCAGCTTGGCGTTGATACCGTGCCAGTACTTATTGGACCAGTCTCTTACTTGTTGCTCTCAAAGCCTGCCAAGGGTGTAGAGAAATCATTCCCCATTCTTTCCCTTCTTAGCAGTATCCTTCCTGTCTACAAGTAAGCATATAAACAAGTTACGAACTACTGTTGTCCCTAAGTCTTCAGTTGATAATTTGATGTATGATGATTTGCAGGGAGGTTATTGATGAGTTGAAGGCAGCTGGGGCTTCATGGATTCAGTTTGATGAGCCCACACTTGTCCTTGACCTCGATTCTCAGCAATTGGTTGCATTCTCTGAAGCGTACGAAGAACTTGAGTCAAAACTTTGTGGGTTGAATGTGCTTGTCGAGACGTACTTTGCTGACATTCCTGCAGAATCATACAAGTATGTTTACTTACTTTGCTAGTGTATCATTTTTACACCTGCTGTTGCTTTCATTTACGTTTTGCAGGGACAGAACACTCATAGTTCTTTTGCAACTGCAGGACCCTTACATCCTTGAACAGTGTGACTGCTTGTGGTTTTGACCTTGTCCGTGGAACGAAGACTCTTGATCTTGTCAAGAGTGTAGGTCTCCCCTCTGGAAAGTACCTCTTTGCTGGTGTTGTGGATGGACGCAACATTTGGGCTGACGATCTTGCTGCATCTCTCAGCACTCTCCAGTCTCTTGAGGCTGTTGTTGGAAAGGGTAAGCATGGCTGTGCTATTTATCTGTTATAGGCTTATAACTACAACTTGCAGTATCCATTAATGTCTATGGTCTGTGCAGACAAGCTTGTGGTGTCGACTTCTTGCTCACTCATGCACACAGCTGTGGATCTTGTAAATGAGACTAAGCTTGACACCGAGATCAAGTCATGGCTCGCTTTTGCTGCCCAAAAAGTGGTTGAGGTGAATGCCCTTGCCAAGGCATTGGCTGGTCAAAAGGATGAGGTATGACTCTTGTATACACTTTATTCTCAGTCCTCTCTACTAAGGCCTTGTTTTCCTTTGTACTATTCAGACAACTTCTCTGACCTGTACATTTGTACGCGATATCATCTACAGGCTTACTTTGCAGCAAATGCTGCTGCTCAGGCCTCAAGAAGGTTATCACCTCGTGTGACAAATGAGGAAGTTCAAAAGGCTGTAAGTACCTTGGGCTTTATGGCTACACATACTAATTCCATATTGAAATGACATGCTCTGATTCTTAACCACATATTTCCTGCAGGCGGCTGCTCTGAAGGGCTCTGACCACCGCCGTGCTACTAATGTTAGTGCTAGGCTGGACGCACAGCAGAAGCAGCTCAACCTTCCAGTTCTTCCCACGACCACAATTGGTTCATTCCCACAGACTGTGGAGCTCAGGAGAGTCCGCCGTGAGTACAAGGCAAAGAAGTGAGTAGCAGTTCATAATGATGCTTTCACTTGTTAGTTGTTATATTGTCTATATCGCTCATAAAAAAATCGTGTTGCAGGATCTCTGAGGATGAGTATGTCAGTGCCATCAAGGAGGAAATTAACAAGGTTGTTAAGATCCAGGAAGAGCTTGACATTGATGTGCTTGTGCATGGCGAGCCTGAGGTCAGCATCCTCGTGTATTATTGGTGTTTAGTGTTAAATTAGCTTTGCTGTATCTGGTTTAAGAAAATGAAATTATTAAATTTTTATGAAGCATTAACAAAGTGAAACTTTTTGGTATTTTGAGATTGTTTTATTCTGCATTGAAGTGAGTTAACTGGTATATATTTTACAGAGAAACGATATGGTCGAGTACTTCGGTGAGCAGCTGTCTGGTTTTGCATTCACTGCCAATGGATGGGTGCAATCTTATGGATCACGGTGTGTCAAGCCACCAATTATCTATGGTGATGTGAGCCGCCCCAACCCAATGACAGTGTTCTGGTCTAAGATGGCACAGAGCATGACCTCTCGCCCGATGAAGGGAATGTTGACCGGTCCTGTCACAATCCTTAACTGGTCCTTTGTCAGAAATGACCAGCCGAGGTTAGTAACTGCCATAAAGAATGTAGTGTAAAATGTTCAGGATGCCATTTAGCACTTCCATTTAGAGGCTGACATGTTGTGTCATATCGTCTCAGGTTTGAGACTTGCTACCAGATTGCTCTTGCAATCAAGAAGGAGGTTGAGGATCTTGAGGCTGCCGGTATTCAGGTTGGCACTGTTCCTTGTATTGGTTTCTCATTAATCAAGAGGATTCATGTACAGCATGTCAACATGGGTCAATCAAATTGCTTATACTTGTTCTTTATGATTCTTCGCAGGTCATCCAAATTGATGAGGCTGCTTTGAGAGAAGGTCTGCCACTCCGCAAGGCAGAGCACGCTTTCTACGTGGACTGGGCTGTGCACTCCTTCAGAATCACCAACTGCGGTGTCCAGGACACTACCCAGGTAAATCTTCTTGAACTGTGTGTTGGAGCCTTGTAGGCTAACACCAAATCTACCATTCTTCCCCCGCCCAAAAAAAGTCTACCTTTCTTCTGGCATTGCAACTGACAATATTCTCTTGACAGATCCACACCCACATGTGCTACTCTAACTTCAACGAAATTATCCAATCCATCATCGACATGGATGCTGATGTGATCACCATCGAGAACTCACGGTCCGATGAGAAGCTTCTCTCTGTCTTCCGTGAGGGCGTGAAGTACGTTGCTGGCATTGGCCCTGGTGTCTACGACATCCACTCTCCCAGGATCCCGTCCGCGGAGGAGATTGCTAGCCGCGTCAATAAGATGCTTGCAGTGCTCGACACCAACATCCTCTGGGTGAACCCCGACTGCGGTCTCAAGACCCGCAAGTACACCGAGGTCAAGCCCGCCCTAACCAACATGGTTTCCGCCGCCAAGCTCATCCGCGCCCAGCTCGCCAGCGCGAAATGAGCTCTCTCCATACAGCAGCTCTTTCCTTTAATTGCAAGGAGATTGTCATCATAGCCATTTGTTCTGAATAATCCGGGTCTCGTGTATCCACTGTCCGTGGTTAGTTTCTTGGCGCGACGATCACTCGTACATGTGTTACTTCGCATGAATTTGGTGGTCTTGAGGCGGGTATCTGTGTGCTTGTATTGTAAACTGAGTGGAAATCTGCAGTGCTTCATCTGCATCTCGAGTTTGTCATAGTTCAAATTACGAAATTTCCTTGAGTAACATGGCTAGAGTTGATGCCTATGATCTTGTTTTGGCAAGACAATTGTCAGGTTTTCAGATGAATACTTGTTCCTTACAGATGACAGACATTACCCTGCAGTGTGCATTTTGTGATGCTTGCTTTTGCCTGACATAGGAGTCAATAACTTTGTTTGCCTTTGGAACGGCAACATGTCGGTTTTCCTATCAAATGGGTTCATCACGAGACATGAGGCAACTCTTTACTTCTCTTTTCTCAACTTCGCTTCTCTTTGTACAACTAGATGTTTTGCTTTGAGCACAAGGTGCCTGTCTCTTGTACTGTGACACCCATTGGTAGCAAAAAAAAAAAAACCTGGTACCTTATACCATATTGAAACAAAACTGGCGCAACTAAACCATATTGCAGGTGTTACTTAACTTATATATATGCAATTAGCAGTTTGCAGCACAAAATTACAGGCGCGCTTGGCAACTGGTTTATCACATCTTATCATGCACCCATGCTAACAGATCGACACCACCTAGTAATGCTAGCTCTTCAAGGTGTGCCACACGGACAATGCGATCCCCACAAGCACCACCACCGCGGCCACCATGTTCACCAGCAGGTCTCTTGTCATCATCGCTGTGAGGGCTCCGGCTTTATAATAGTGCCTTTCACCGGAGGTGGTGGTGATAGACGTTGTGGCGATGGCGGCAACGGTGGTAAGGGCTCCGGCTTTACAATAGTGCCCTCCACCGGAGGTGATGGTGATAGACGTGGTGGCAATGGCGGTGGGAGTGGCGAGGGCTCCGGCTCCGGCTTTACAATGGTGCCCTCCACCAGAGGTAGTGGTGATAGTGTTGGCCTAGGAGCGGAACAGAGCGTACATTTGGTAGTTGAAAATGCACAAAACACCTCAGACCAACTCAAAGACACACAAGAGTTTTTTCGATGTGCTAATCCGCCACTATCTTTTCTATTTTTTCTTCTATTTATAGACTCAAATTACATGTGAACAAAAGCCAGAAACTGTCCAAGTCTTCCGGCCACGATTCCCATGGCTCGCACCATCCCACTACCCGTACGACTCGTTCCACCAACTGACTTACACAGTTTAGTGGATACGACCAGTTACTTATAGACTTACTGCTACCTGGCTCTGTCTATGACCACACACGGACCTTCGAGTCCTTCTTCGGGTTCTCCTTTGAGCCCTTCGATCATGTCCTATCAACCACGGTGCCTTGACCATGGCTGCTTTGACCACAGTGCCTTCGACCATAGTACCTATGACCACTTCACCTACCACGGCTTTATCTACCGCTTCATCGATCATGGTTTGTCGACTAACATCTCTGATAGTATTGCTCACACAGACGGTACTACTGGTCTACGAGCACAACCGGTATACTGTAGCTTACGAGTACCGACCATCAACCACAATGTAGCTACGACCACTGTGTTACGACCACTATAACACGACTATTGTGCTACGACCACTGTAGCACGACTACTGTGTTACGGCCACTGCTATAATACTCCTCCGAGTATCGACTGCATCGACTCACGACTACGACCACTGCGCAGTTTGACTTACAACTGCGAATGCTACGACCAGTCTCCGACTCAAGAGTCTCTAACTGTTGTCCGACTCCGAGTCTTCGATTTACACTCGACACACGACTAAAGAGTACTCGAATGCACTAAGTACTCAAAATGACTATGCATTATTCGAACACATCGAGTACTCGACAACGACTATAGTACTCGAATATATAAGTATTCGACTATAACCACTCTAACAATAATACAACAAGATTAGTTCCAATAGATAGACTAGTGGCAATGGCTTCGGAAGTTTGCCGTACCTTGGACGATGTCATGGTGATGAAAGTCACCCACCAAAATTGACCACCGATTAGGCACCCACCAGTCGCCAGTCAATAGTCATAGCGAAAACAAAACAATATCCCAGCGATTTTATTCTTTTCTTTTCTAAATTTAAAAACCTTTGCAGTATACTAGTATTTGGAAAGATTCATAAAAAAAGAGAAGACTATTGACTTTGACTAAACAATCCATTTGCGACGCGCCAACTCAGCAGTGGCAGCTCAGCTCGCGAAGCAAGACACACTTCACTTGGCACCCAAAGCTGGCGACCAGACCAGCCATGGCGCCGCGCACGCACCAGCTCAACGTCCTGGCTACGCTCGACCTCGCCAGGCCACAGCGGCACCACCTCGCCGCCATCGTTGTCGCCGGCGCGGGCTTCCTCGCGGGCGCCTGCAACCTCTTCTCCATCTCCCTCGTCTCCAGGCTGCTCGGCCGCGTCTACTACGCTGACCGTGCCAGGCCAGGCGATCCGGGCGTCCTCCCCCTCGACGTCAACGCCGCGCTCAACGGCGCCGTGTTATGCGGCACGTTCGTCGGCCAGCTCGCTTTCGGCTGGCTCGGGGACAGGCTAGGCCGCCGGCGCGCGTACGGCTTCTCGCTGTCGCTCATTGCCGTGTGCTCGGCAGCGTCCGGGCTCTCCTTTGGCCGCACGGCGAAGGCCGTCATGGCGACGCTCTGCTTCTTCCGCTTCTGGCTCGGCGTGGGCGTCGGCGGCGGCTACCCTCTGAGCGCGACCATCATGGCCGAGTATGCAAGTAAGCGTACCCGCGGCGCGTTCCTCGCCGCTGTCTTCGCCATGCAGGGCGTCGGCATCCTCCTCGGCAACACCGTCGCCCTCGTCGTGTCTGCCGTCGTGCCGGAGGCTGACTACGTGTGGCGCGCCATCCTGATGGCCGACGCAGTGCCCGCGGCGCTTGCCTTCTACCTGCGCACGAAGCTGCCGGAGACCGCCCGGTACACGGCGCTCGTCGCCGAGGACCCGAACCGTGCGGCGGCCGACATGTCGCGGGTGCTCCGCGTGAACATCCAAGAGCAGGAGATCCACGTCGGCGGCGGCGGCGACGACGGGTGGGGCCTCTTCTCGTTGCAGTTCTTGAAGCGCCATGGCCTCCATCTCCTGGCCACCTCGAGCTCGTGGTTCCTCCTCGACGTTTCCTACTACAGCCAGAGCATCCTCCAGAAGGACCTCCTCAGGAAGCTCGGGTGGGCCTCCCCTTCCCCGGCCGCGACCATGGACGCCGTCGAGGAGGTCTCCCGGCTCGCGCGCGCGCAAGCGCTCATCGCGCTCTGCGGCTCCGTCCCGGGCTATTGGTTCGCGGTGGCCCTCATCGACGTCCTCGGCCGGCGCCGCCTCCAGCTCGCCGGCTTCCTGATGATGACGCTGTCCATGCTCGCCCTCACCGCGCCGTACGACTACTGGACATCGCACGTCGCCGGCTTCGCCGGGCTCTACAACCTGGCCTTCTTCTTCGCCAACCTCGGGCCCAACACGACGACATTCGTCTCGCCGGCCGAGCTCTTCCCGGCGCGGCTCCGGTGCACGTGCCACGGCGTCTCCGCGGCGGCCGGCAGGGCCGGCGCCGTTCTTGGGGGGTTCGGGTTCATCCCAAAGAAGGGCGGCGACGGCGAGTACGCGGCCGGCATTGGCACCCGGAACGAGCTGTTCGTGCTGGTCGGCACCAACTTCCTGGGGATGCTGATGACGCTGTTCGTCCCGGAGACCAAGGGCGCGTCTCTCGAGTTGCTCTCCAAGGAGGTCTTATACGACTACGACGCCGTCGACATGGCCGTGTAAATCAAAGCTTGTGATTCGTGTAGATTTATTAGTGTAGGATCGATTCACACTAAAATAGGTAATTAGAGGGAGGTGAATGATTGTGGAAGCTAAAAAATAAATTTTAAGACTCACCCTTTAAAACAAAACCTATTTAAGCCGCGTTAGAAAACCGGATAGAACACTGTGTCCTCACTAAAACTGATCTCGATGAAAAACTGTAACTCCGATCGATCTCAAAATTTGATAGAATAAACTAGACAAAATTATTGAACTAACCCAACTGGAATTACGTCAAACGGAGGTTTAAAACTCGAGATATAAAATAAACAAACTCGCTGAGCAGATAGTGACAAAAATTGATTAAACCCTAATTAAGCAAATAAACAAAAACTGTAAAGAGTTAATAAACCAAAATTTTCAGATCACAAATACGAAGCCCTAGCTATATTAGATAGATTAAATCAAACAAAAACTTGCAAATAAGAATTTAATCAAAAGCTACGCATGTATATAATAAGTAAAAGAAGATAACCGTAATTAGTACTCACTACTTACCTCTTGCATGCAGCCCCTTCTAGCACCTCACGGTAATACACATGCATGCAGAATAAAACAAGGAGAAAGACATGCATGCAAATCAATGCAAAGAAAAAAGCATCACGTGGAGTATAGTACTAGTACATGCTTTTTTCAACACTAGCAAGTAACAGCTGCTTTAAAAAAACTAGAAATTAATAAAGCAAGCAATATAAAAATTACCAAGTGCATGCACCCTTCTACGAATCAGTTCGCTGCACTTCTTCGTTCTGAAAATCACGCCGCGCAGCCTCCTTCTTCGTGAACGTCCGTCGCGCCTGCTCTTTTCTTTTTCCCGAGACGCCCTTTATTAGATCAAAAACCCATCAATTTTTTTACGTGACTCTCCTGGGTTACAAATCGCCAACGGACACAAAGCCGCAGGCTACTATTTATCTAGCCCCCTCACAAATCCTTAACCTACTCTAATACATCATTAACCCTAATACAACTCTTCCTGAACCTTTTCGCCTCAACTAGGCTTTTTAGCCCACTACTTTTCAAGAGACCCGAAACCCTTCCTAACATGGGTTTTTTACTTCCGATTTTTTTCAGCCTTCCACGTGTCGAAGCTTCCAGGACCGCACCTCCTGTATCTTCTCCACGCATCATCTCCACGCGCATTGTTCTCTAGCCCGAACATCCCGCATGACATCATTGACCGATAGGACCTCAGTTCCTCCCTGAACTTAGTCCCGAAACCTCAATTCCACCTGAACCTAGTTTCAGTCCCGTCATCGACGACGTTCCGCCTCAAGCAACACCTGCACATGAATAAACAACCAACCACGTACGAGCACAAGTCCACGACTTGACTCAAGTCAATCCGCACAATACCTCACACGAGCGTATCATGCAACACACGACAATCCGAACACATGAACGTCAATCCGCACACGCAACACACCATAAGTAAAAATCATAACCAACGTTGTCAATTATTCATCATCTAGTTTAGATCCGACCACATGATCTAACAATTAGTTGGTTAGTTTTTGTCACTAATAAGTCTCCCTTTAGAACGTGTGATTTTTCCCCAATTACTACGAAAATTGGGATTCATGCGTTCCACTATTAACACGATTCCTTTGCGTGTTTTGATAGCATGATGTGATGCAATGCAAGTCAATGGACTTTGGACAAGTTAACCATCTTTTTGGGCCCAGATAGTAAAAGAAAAAAAAGCAAAGCCATACACAAGCAGGGTTGTGATTATCGGCCGAAAATCGGAAATATGTGAATATCTAGTTCAAATAAAGCTCATCTAAATGTAAAAGCACATAAAACTTCAACTTCGTTTCCATCTTTATTTCATGTATATGTGAATGCTTAGTTCATATCCACAGTATTCCATGGTACCCCCGGGGGTAAAAATTTGAAACCGTTTATCAGAACCCTGTACACAAGTAGATGGACCTGCAAAATGTCAGCGCAATAGTAAAATCTTTGGAAGATGTAGCCCAAATTAATCAACCTTTTTTTTGTTTTGCAATTTGCAATAAATAATATTTGTTTTCATCTTAGCTCTTAAGCAGTAGAGATTTCATACAGGTTCAGACATTCTCCAGTGAGAATAACAACCCTACTCCTATGTAACTATATTAAGTCTACTTATTACAATCAATAGAATGACTATTGTTTTCACTTCCTGATCCTTTCTCCCCTTACTCTGTTGACGTCAGCCCTTATATAGTGTACGAAGCGGCGGTGGCGACGGTTCTTCCACACCAAGAGACATCTCAACATTTCAAATGAGTAACTGTCATAGAAGTTATTGTTAGAGACGTGGTTCTTCCTCGCCCCAGGCGGTTATTGCTAAGAACTTGGAGAAGTTATGTGCAATTTTTCTAGAGAATTAACTGCGTGCATTAATTGCTTTGTCAGATAGACCCGAATATAGCAGAGTGTCGTAGACATAGTAGTCGAAGTTAGGCTAGTCGCAGAAGAGTCTACGATCATAAGGTGGTCGTAGAACGACTTACGACTATGTTATATTCGTAAAAAGATTTACAATCATGAAGTAGTCATGGAAAAACTTACGACTAAGGAGTGGATGTAGAAAGGCATACTACCGTCTGGTTAAATCTCTCCCTTATGAATAAAGGATATACTTAAAAAGCATAATGACATAAGCACATTATTTATAGATAATAATAAAATAAAAATTATTATATCCTCGTCAAGTAGTCACCGTGCCAATTTTACTAAAAAAAATAAAGCAACACCTCACCATTGTCGGTAGATTAGGCAGGAGAGTTTTGTGGATGGGAGAAAATTCATAAATGGCCATGCTTTTTTTCAGTTAACCTCCTTGTCTGTTCTAACATGAGCCCAAATAGAAAGACGCAACAATTTGGAAAATAGCGGCGCTAGCTAGTCTGCAGAGAACTGTTTGCTTGGCCTCATTCGACTCAACTGTTTGCCTGCAGATCAAACAAGCTAGGGAAGAAGATCTTGCAGATCAGGATCAGCAGGCATGAAGAATCATTCCAGCCTGGGGTCTTCACTCATCAGTCATAACCTTTTGCACGATTTGCTACTAATTAAAAAAAAAACGCTGCACTATCCTCGTGGCACATTTTGCATGATTGACCGAAAACTTTCGGGACAGGCACACTGCATAACTAATACACTTAATAAGGGTAACTGTACATGGAATTCTCACAGCTGCCCCTTAATCCTCCTTAATTCTTGTTCAGTGCTCCTTAATTCTTGGTCTAATCGTCTTCCTGAAGCGGTTGAAAGAGGAGAGGTCGTGTTTGCGTACTCAGAAGAAGAGAAATACACAAGAAAGAATCAGGATCTTTCTGTGAAGTCGTGTTTGCCTACACCAGCTGATGATAGTCTTTCAGAACCCCAACCTAGGACAGCAACAACTCCAAGGCAGCACTTCAGTCTTAGGCAGCATGCATCTCTATGACCTGAATGCAGATGCAGTTCACCTAAAAGCAGGTCTAGTGATCACAACTGCGCACCACGGATTCTTCTTGACAGGCACTCCCCACCTTAATTGATCACCCCTCCCTGAAGCTTCATTTCTCTTCAGTAATTTAAGCTGTAAGTGAAGTGCTAGCTTAGCTAGATAGCTCCTTCTTGAGCTAATTAGTACATTCATCTTCCAGAAAGGGAGAAAATTGATCTCACCATGACTCACGGGCTAGAAATAAAGCAGATATTACTTTCTGAAAGAAAAGAAATCGGGTGTTATCACCAGTACGTACCGTCTTGTCTGAAATAACCGTGGCGTCGAACGGTAGCGCGGTAGGTAATTAAGCTTGTTAATTAGTCGATTTAATTATCCATCTTAATTATTAGTTCATGTTTACTGTTTATTTAAATTTTTAAATATAGTAAATAAGTTCAAAAATTACAAAATTTTATGTGCGGCCTCCCGACACAACATACTTAATTGTGTATTTTTTTAATAATTTTATCCGCTCTAAATGTTGCTAAAAAATTCATACGATTATCCTATTTGTAGGAGTTGTTATATATAACAAACGAGCTCTATCGATCCCTTCCCTGGCGCCGGTGGATGTGTAACCCGAATCACCCCTTCCTTCCTTTCTAGTGAGATCTTCTTGTGCCTTTTCTCTTTGAGGTTTAGCATTAAGGATTTGGGAGGTTTGGATCTGGGGAAGATTCGGCTGACTCTTTGCCGAGTAGAGGAAGGGGGATCCAAGACTTATGTTCTTTGGGTGCTCTTTGATCGGAGCTCCTAACAGTCTTGTACGGCGTTCACCTGACCCTCGACTTCAACCTCCACTACTAGAGGTGGAAGTGCGTGCAGCATTGTATCTCCAATTGCCTTCATTATTGCTGGTGTAGCAGTGTGCTTGGTTTTCTGGGACAGCGCTCCTTGCGTGCCTTGCCTCTGTATGATTTCATCTTGGTGATTTCGAGTATCACATGTACTATGAGTTTTCGGCTACATTCTCTTTGCAGTTCGTGATTCGTTTCATATATCCATGAATTGCAAAGTGTTGCTATGGTGGGTTAGTTGCTCGATGATGAAATGACTCTACACTGAAATTATATATGATTTGTAGTATAGACTAGATTTTGAGTTTTTGAAAGAATTACAATTTGCATACATTGATTACTGATATCCTTGTGTATTACTTGTTGCTTATTGAACTTGTGATATCTGGTTCCTTGTTTGGTCACTATGGCTAACGAACAAACATATGCTATGCTGAAGTAATCAATATAGTCCCTATTAAGTGGATGTTAGATCGATTATTATAACTTGGTTTAATGTTCAATAAGTACTAGTCATGATTTGATAGTTTCGTTAATAGTAATATTTGATTTAAACTCAAGATCGAATCTATAATCTATCATATATAATAAAGATTGTATTTTTGTCATGGCGTAGATGGCCAAGAGTGGATCTTGTGCAACTAGCTTTCTGAGAGCAATATATAGCATTCAATATTATGATAACATGTCGAATTTGGTCATGCATGTTATATTCATATTGTTATCAGCATTCGAATGGCATGACTTAATTTGTCCGTATGTATACATGTTGCTTTTTTGCACTCTTATATAATATATATATATGCTTATATTCAAAAAATTTAGAAATTTTATATGTTTATATATCGGTTAAGTCATTTATATGCTTTCATATCTTGCTTACGTTATTATTAAATATACTAAAATTAAATTTAAATATATACTTCTATCGTAATATTTACACCATCTTCTTCCTTATGTAACGTGACGTCTTCTCGCCATTGAGACGGGACCCAAGATTGCTGCTGCTTTGTCTTCCTACGCTTCCCAATGGCCAATCACACGTCTACTCCCGATGATCTGGCATTGAGTCGGTACGGCGTCCAGATTACTGAATTGTCCGGTTAGTGAAAAGATCCCGAGGGTTCAGTGTGCAACTGCAATGCGTGTCGATCGTCCATGGTGCTTACTGTTCATTGTCTCATTAATGGCGTAGAGAATTAATTAATTACTATACGATTAGGGAAAATATGGCGAGAATTGTAAGGTTTTTAGAGTTAATAGGTGTCGTCCATTCATTCGTTAGACAGATTGTTCGTCAATAGGCCTAATAAGTTGGCTGTTCTTTCAGTCCTTGTCGGGAACGTGCTCGATGTAATAGTACACCTAATAAGTTGGAATATGGATGGTCTTTCAGTCTTCATGCCCAATGCCAGAGCAATCGGAAGGGGTGATAGATCATTCAAACTTTTTCTCTTAGTGTTATTTAAAATCTTCATTTAAATAATTATAAAAATTACTAAGTTTAAAATGTGCTAGATATGTTTTATCAAAACAAGGCTAGAGACTTAAGCTAACGAATTCAACAACCTTCAGCCCAAAGCCGATTAGATCATCATTCATAGGCCGATCTGACCGTAGGTATAAGATCGGTCACACCGGAGGGCCGGTTTGACCAATCCCTTGTGTCCCAGACCTAAAAGTCTCTCGGAAAAAAAAACTCAAATATCAAGAGCTTATTCAATTCGCATCCAAACACATTTAATTTTTCCATGAAACTTGTTGAAGACATTAGAAACTGTCAACGATCGAATTGACAATCTTACAAATAATAGAGAAATCTGAGCCTCATAGAAGGAAAAACAGGGGAAATTAGTCTTTATTGCTATATTGAGGTTACAAGTTGCTCTAAACAAGTGATCACATGAAAAAAATGTTATGTGCCCTAATGCGGAATGGTCTTGCTCTTCCCTAGCAAGGCTTAAATAGCGTCGAAGAGATGTCAGTTGTTTGTACGAACAAATGTCTTATTAATTCCTTCTATCCGCACGTATAAGCAGTTGATAATAGTAAGAGAGATGCCTAACAATAACTGTCGATCGGTTATTGGCACTGGACTGAATGTAGAGTAGTTGAGGAAATAGGAGCACATGTGATTTGCTCCTTAACCGTACAGGGCCGCCACAAAAGGAGACATAAATGTCGGATTATAAAGCTTATCTAAATGTCGGGTTATAAAGCTTTTCAATAGTAGCCAATCAGACAAATAAATAGTAACATTGAATGGTACGGCGTCCAGATTAGTGTGTGACTGAATTGTCCGGTTAGTGGAAAGAGTATTGAGTGTTCGGTGTGCAACTGCAATGCTTGTCGATCGTCCATGGATGGTCAGGCAGAGTACTGTTCATTAGCTCATTAATAGCGTAGAGAATTAATTAATTGGTATACGATTAGGGAAAATATGGTGAGAATTGTAATGTTTTTAGAGTTCATAGGTGCCGTCCATTCATTTCGTTAGATTGTTCGTCATGTAATAGTACGCCTAATAAGTTGGATGGCCTTTCAGTCCTTGTTGGGAAAGTGCTCGATGTACTTCTTCAGAGTGGTCTACGTCTTGCACTAAATTTACTCTTTGAGCAGCCAATAATTCAAATGGAGAGTGATGTGCAATTAATTGGGACAATCATCTGATTGCAAATAAGAACATAGAAAATAATTGAGCCCATCAGGTACCATCCCTGTCTCACTCAGCTGCTGAATTCCGAGAACCAAAAGCTTCATCAGCACGTACCACTGTACATGTATGTATACCGATCAGAGGAGCAGCATGCATGCCTCCATTTCAACACTTTGGTAGCACTGTTGCTCACCAGTATGTAAGTTACACCATCTCTGCCTAAGCTTACGAAGGTCTGTTCTTTTTTATTTTAGCTTATGATTTTTTTGTTATGGTTTTTAACTTTTGAAATATTCATGAAAAAGAATACGAAATACCAGAATCTCGTGTGTAGTTTTGATCGATATAAATAAAGTCGCTATAGTATATACTACAATTAATTTGTAGATCTTGTTTTAAAAAAAACACTCCGTTTAAAATTTAATTATTATAAAATAATTAAAAAGTAGTTTTTATAAATCAAAAAGAAGAGACCCCGTAACCTTTCTGTCCAGACTGACCTATCTATCGAATGGTAACTACATGTAGGATGTATGTACATGCGATGGATGATGAGTTTACACAGAAACAAACAGATAAATAAATTTACAAAACAATCCAGCCCAAAGAGCAAGAAGAAAAATAATAAAATCAGTGATGGAGTTAGGAGGAGAATCAATCTCGAGGTCCTGTAATGAGCTGCCACTTGTCCTCCCCACCCTCCACATTTCCCTGCCAAATTCCACACTAACTCTCAACGAGGCAATAATCTCAGCTCAGATCAAAACAAAAGGGTACGGCTTTTTTTTGCTCATAGCTATAGTTTATAATTTATAATTTTTTAAATAAATAAATAGAATAATTTTTCATTGTTGTTTGAAAATAACTTATTAAGATAGTTTTTTAAAACGGTTTATTGACTTATTGCTATTTAATTTGTTTATATAAACGCTCGTACTAGATCTAAAAACTATAAAACACAGCCATAATTCGTAAGCCGCAGCTGAAAAGAATATCACAAATGGTGAGTTTTTTTACTGTAGCTTATGGCTTCTGTCTTAAATTTTGAAATTCTGACTATTCGTAAGAGAGATTATATATAGATATTTACGTGTGATTTTAACTAATATAGATAAAATTAAGATAGTGTCTATTATAATTAATTTATACATGCCTAAAAAAACTCCATTAAAAATTTAGTTGATGTACAAAGATAAACCATAAGCAAACAAAACCCATCCAAACAAAGCAAAACCGCAAAGCTCCCTCCGCCCCCACTACCAGACAAGAACACATACATACCACCACAAGACAACGAGTTGCTGCTAGTTCCAAACATTTTCTTCCCAATTCATACGCCATCATATTCATAGCTCCTCCTCTCTCTCTCTCTCTCTCTCTCTCTCTCTCTCTCTCTCTCTATGGCTTTCTTGCACAGGCTGCACGAGCGCAGGCGCAATGCCGCCGCCGCCATCGCGAGCGCCTCCTTCCTGGTGCTCGTGCTCGTCTTCTCCCTCTCCCTGCCCATGCGCCGCGACCCCAACGGCGACGCGGGGGTGTTTATTAGCTCGTCGTCCTCGTCTCCTTCCTCCGGCTTCCAGGAACAGGGGAGCTGCCAGGAGCTGCAGTCGCTGGGGGACCACGGCGCGAGGTGCCGGTATTTGAGGTCGCACCCGACGTGCGCCCCGCAGGGCTACGTCGACTACCTGCGGCTGTTCTACTGCGGCTTCGGCCGGTGGCCATGGCTCGGAGGCGCGGTGCTCGTGCTGTGGCTGCTCGTGCTCTTCTACCTCCTCGGCGACACGGCGTCCGAGTACTTCTGCGCCTCGCTCGAGGGGCTCTCCACCGCGCTCCGCCTGCCGCCGGCGATCGCGGGGGTCACGCTCCTGTCGCTCGGGAACGGCGCGCCGGACGTGCTATCCAGCGTAGTGGCCTTCGCCGCCGGCGGCGGCGACGACGCGGGGGACGTGGGGCTAAGCAGCGTGCTTGGCGGCGCGCTGTTCGTGTCCACGGTCGTCGCCGGCGTGGTCGCCATCGTCGCTGGGCGCCGCGGCGAAGCAGCCGCCGCCACCATCGAGCGGCGCGGGTTCGTGCGCGACGTGTGCTTCCTCCTGGTCGCGCTCTGCTACCTCCTCGCCGTGCTGCTCACCGGCACCGTCACCGTCTGGGCCGCCGCGTCCTTCCTTTCACTCTACGCCGCCTACGTCCTCCTCGTCTGGACCTCCCACTGCTTCGCCTCCGCCGCCGGGGAGCCAGACAACAACAAGCCTTCCTCCGACGTCGCCGCGCCGCTCCTCCTCGACGACGCCCCGCCCCAACTCCCCGTCTCCTTCAACCCCAAGCTCACCGCGCCAAGAACCGTCGCCCGCCGCCTCATGGACGCGCTCCACTCGCCGCTGTACCTCCCGCGCCGCCTCACCATCCCAGACATCGCCGCGCACCGCTGGTCCAGGCCCTACGCGGTCGCCTCCGCGCTCCTCTCCCCTCTCCTCCTCGCCTTCATCTCCTCCCCCACCAGCCCCATCGTCCTCCTGACCGGCACTCTCTCCGGCGTCCTCCTCGCCATCGCCGCCTCCAAGGCCACGGACGCCTCCGCCCCCCCGCAGGGCCGGTGGGCCCGCCTCCTGTGGCTCGCCAGCGGCTTCCTGATGTCCGTGCTCTGGTCGTACCTTCTCGCGCGCGAGCTCGTCGCCCTCCTCGTGGCCATCGGCGTGGTGGTCGGCGTGAAGGCGAGCGTGCTCGGCGTCACCGTGCTCGCGTGGGGCAACTCGCTCGGCGACCTCGTGTCCGACGTGGCGATGGCCATGCACGGCGGGGCCCAGACGGCGGTGTCCGGCTGCTACGCGGGCCCGGTGTTCAACACGGTGGTGGGGCTCGGGCTGTCGCTGACACTGGCGGCGGGGGCCCACTACCCGGAGCAGTACGCGATCCCGGTGGACGCGCCCGTGTACGTGACCATGGGATTCCTTGCGGCGGGGCTGGTGTGGGCCCTGGTGGTGCTGCCCGTGAGGGGGATGAGGCTGGACAGGGTGCTGGGGGTGGGCCTCCTCCTCATCTACCTCTGCTTCCTCTGCATCAGGGTCTCTCAGAGCATTCAGGTTAGATCCACCCGCAAGGATTAATTAGATGGGTTTGTGTTAGTATTGGGATATTATTACTGGTAATTAATTAATTAATTGTTGCACACACATATACCACTACATAGCTTGCATAAAGTACTGCCTTGTCAACCTCTCCGTCTTCTTTTTGTAATGTACATATGCATACCAATTGCACGTGCATAACTGGTGTCACGTGTATAACTGGTGTTGTTGACATTACGTGCTGTTGTTGGGGTTTTTTTTTTTTTTGTTTAGAGCACTCGTATCTTTTTAAACTGAAAATACGACAGCCCAAAGGGACTACACCAACGATGCCAACACCGGTCCCAAAAGATGGTGACACGTACACCGAGAATTCACAAACTGAAACTCTTATCAAAGCACTAACACAATCACAAGGCAGGCGGCACCTTGTGCAAAAAAAAAAAAAAACATCCACCATGGACTCTCACCCTGCACGGCCGAGGCTAAGGGGGTGATCGGAATAGCGATGACTTTTGGTTTTTGGCTGAAAAAACACTATAGCTGAGTTAGTGGATAGTATAGTGAATAGTGAAAAAAAAGCTGAAGCTAGAAGCTGAAGCCGAAAAAAGCCGAAACGATCAGGGCCTAAGCCTGACCAGCCACACCGAGAAGGACGTCCATGCTACAGCACCGCTGGCCAGATCACTCACCCCTGTGCGGCCGAGGCCCGGCCTGGCCAGCCATGCTCACACCCATGCGCAGCCACAACCAAGCCTGGCGAGCCACGTCGAGGAGGACAACCTTGCCGCCGCAACCACCAACGTACTGCCCACCGAGCCACTCACCCAGCTAGCCACACGCACACCTGTGCGCGGTTGAGGCTAGGCCTGTCCAGCCACATCGAGGAGAGGACAGAGACGGGAATGGCATCGGATCCAGAGAGGGGGAAGGCCAGGGACAACGGTGAGGCTTTAGATCTGCAGGATCCAAGGTCAATGGTGACCGGAGTCAAAGAGAAAAGACGCGGGCGGCATCAAGAAAGAACATATCTGAAAAGGAGTGGAGGAGGGAGAGTGGGGAAGGAGGGAGGAGGAGGGGGCAGCCGCCGGTGGTGGTGATGGCTCGTGGGAGTGGCACCAATAAAACAATATATCTAAAAAAAGGAGGAGGGAGGAGGGGCAACCGCCGCCGACGGGATGGCCAGTGGGGAGGTCTCCGGATGTGTCGGCGTGGCCTCCCGGATCGAGCGACACGAGAGTCTTTCCGCAGTCGCTGACTCGTAAATTAAACTCGATCGATCTGAGCAAAAGTTTATTAAGCTCTTGCTGCTGTCAGTTAATAGTTTCATAGTCCCAGGTATTGTGCACGCATTGATGCTTCACACATCCTCTTGCTGGTACGAAAACGAGTAGAAATGACTAGTTTTTTTTAGCCTTTTCTCTGGTCCGACTGCCTAGTGGACTGCCGAGTCAAGTTCTTGGGCGTTTTTTTTAAAACCCGTCCGAGTCGTACGTTTTTTGTTTCCAAGGGGAGACCGAATAATTGAAGCTCTGAGGTCAACAAGACGCGGTGTCATTAGTACTTGTTTAATTTCTATGAAGCTACGAACTACCAGTGAATAATTAATTACCGGTGGTTTTAAGATCTAGGGTAGATTTAAATCAAAAATAACCCACTCCTACTATCCTTGCGCGCCTGCGTTTGTTCGTCTGTTTTCTTCTCGGAGGGTTTTGTGACTCTGGGGTACTCTTGCTCCTGCACGGTCACATGCATGTCTTGATGATGTATACACACTTGGACAGTTCGAGATTCTTCTCTGATCGTTCAACGACAAGCGATAAGAGCTAGAGATGAACACATCAAATTGGTCCCCGACTCCTCCGTGCATCCATCTATCGATTGGATGATGATGATGATGATGATGATGATAGAGCGATGGTATTATAGTAGTCAAGCAAGAACGACGCGCGTCCGATCCATCCAATTCCACACGTCTATGGATCAAATTTTTATGGATGGATACCTCGGCTAATTGAACACGTGCATACCTGTATCAATAAAAAAAACAACAGGTAACATTCAAGGTATTTTTACCGAGTTAAATCATCTGTGGTTGAGCTACGGGGTAGTGCTGGAAAGCGTCGTGTTTGTATCAATATGGCAATGTAAGCATTGGGGTGTGTTCCTGTGTTGGAAGAACAGTCAAACAAACAAAAAGGGTATTAGTGCATCAGGATCCAAGATTTACCTCATCCTAAAACATAAATCGCTAAGATTGTTTACATTATCATGAAAAGAGCAGACATACTGATTCACTTCAATTGCCTCTACTACTTGGCAAGAAATTGCTAAGCTTTTGTTGGTTTTTCCTTGCGTTTTATGGTTATGACTATTGGCTTTTTGATCTTTGTATGAACATATCAATAATGAAAAACAGATAAACCGTTGTAAAAATACTATCTTCATAAATTATTTTAAAATAACCATAGAAAAACAAAGTAAAAGAAAGGGCTATGGCCTCTGCAGCTTTCGCTCTCAACTCATCAGTCCTGTCGCGGCCATGGCCAACGGCCATGCGAGCTAGCTGTGCCTTGGCGTGTGGGTATCTGCACGCATCTTCTCTTCATAGTGTACATGTAAAGCCAAATTCGTGCTGACCCACCAAAATTTTGTTGTTGTTGTTGTCGTCGTCTCGATCGACCGAATCTTAATCTCTAATCTGCTAGTAAAAAACAAAAGGACTCACGTAGTTCTTCGTGCGAAAAAAAATTACGCCGGGACAAAGGAAGACAGGGCCATGGAGAAAGGAAGGAAACGACGCTTTAGTCGAGATTAATAGGGTGATTAAAAGGTCGTTTAAATGTTGCTCAGCGAGGCACCAGTGGTCTAGTGGTAGAATAGTACCCTGCCACGGTACAGACCCGGGTTCGATTCCCGGCTGGTGCATTTTTCCTTTCGCTTTTTTTACCCTCGGCTTCTTCTCACCTGCATCTGCATGTGGTTAATCCAAGTTTGATGCTGGGTCAAGGATTTTTTTTTAAAAAAAATAAGCAATCACATGCTA
This sequence comes from Melocanna baccifera, assembly GCA_036346265.1. Taxonomy (NCBI): domain Eukaryota; kingdom Viridiplantae; phylum Streptophyta; class Magnoliopsida; order Poales; family Poaceae; genus Melocanna; species Melocanna baccifera. The sequence goes on from CM070710.1 coordinate 19,653,653, forward strand.
GTAGCACTTACAGCTTGATGTGTTATGTTTTGATCAGGCCTGTGAGCTAAGCTATCTCACAAGCATATAGAAATGAAGTAAGGATGAACCTAACTTATGATATATTAGAAATCTCATTATATTACAATTAAACTATATCATAGCAAAAGTACATAAATACTAACGCAACAACCGATATTATGGCTACTTCATTTTTCAACTATACTTACTCTGGTTATAGAAGAGTGCTCTAAACTCAATATATGTCACTTTTACCCAAAAACTTTATCATCGTATGTTTTAAAATATATAAAAAATATAGTATTATGAAAGTATTTTTATAACAAACTTACTCATATCATTTCATATAGATCCAAACTGCTTATTCTATACCATATATATCTTTGTTCAAAATTAATTAATATGGGCCGGCGTCTCTCTCTTTTTGACCGGGGTAGCCACTAAAAACTTCATCTGACGTACTTAGCCTGACGTGTCTCCATGATAATGAACCTTCCCGGAAGGACCGCCCCATTACACATCGTGGTGTTTTTCCAAGGATGCACAAAAGAAGTTTCCAAATGATACGAATAGTGTAACGTAGGAAACGAAAGCATGACTGGCTCGATCTAACATAATACTATTAAAAATATGGGTAATATCTAAATTAGTTTTATTAAGAGATAAATACAGTTAGTGATATAAAACTCATAACTAATAGCAAACTATTTATTATACTTAACAAAATATACAATAAAAATATAATATCAAAATATACTGTTTGATTAAAAATAGAAAGCAGTGCAGACTCGATGCAGTACAGAACATAAATGGAGCGGAGTAAGAGTGGTTGTGCAAATGCACTGCCTAGGAACTTTATTGCCGTCTCATGCAGGTACTCTATGCGGCAATGGCTCTGAGATAGCCGCTTTCCCACTTTTTCAGTGCATATCAAGAAAAAAGGCCGACGATATTTGGTCGTTCAACACTTGATATAAATTCACCAGAGAGGAAGAAGACAATGTGAGAAAACGGAGGAGTTCGGTCTACCAAGCCTGGACGTATTCATGCATTTTTATAGACATGTAAATTACTCTTCAGTAACTGATGTCATTAAACTGAAATAATCCACTGGTAATTACTAATATTTAAACCAAATAATGATAATTAAGCAGCATTATGACCAGTCAGAAAGGGAGATGATGTATGGTTCAGCAAAAATAAGGTGAACTTGGTCTATCAAGTAGCGCGTTATAAGTCACACAATTTTTCACACGAAAATATACGGATACGTGCGTGTGCGTACGCACGTGTGTTTAACCAAAGCCCCCTTCATATCATCCACATCTATATTTTACATAATTCAAGAAGTGATAAGAACTCCACCTTATAAATTAGTCTTCTTTACTTTATCTTAATAATATGGTATTAAACTATATATATATATATACTTTAGAATTATAGAAAAAAAATCCCTTATCTGGTGCTATAAATGTGTAATTTCGGTCCGTCACCATAGATTTCTATCGGAAACACCACTGGTTACGAAAAGTTTGAAGGAATTTTAGCATTTCTCCGCTTCACTTTCCTCTCTTTTTTTCTATCCCTTCCATTCCATCGAGAAAAAGAAACTCATCGTTTTGCAACCACCGCCACCGCCTATCCAGACTAGCTAATTCCATTTGCTCCCCTAGCTCTTGTCTTTCAGTGTCAATGTCCGATCGCAATGTGTTTCTCCCTCCCATCGATGGTCATCGATCACTCGGATGGCCTTCGCGAAATGCTCTCCCAAAATTGTCCTCTCATGAAATTGTGAAATCCCTATTGGCACAGATGCTACGGGAATGTTCTTTTCAACTTTTTGATTTTGATTTTTGGTTTTTGCTACAGTATTTTTTTTAAGAAGGAGTCTATAAGTTAATTGTAGTACACGTTAAAAGACTAATATCTGTACCATCAAAAATCACAAGCGAGTATATCTCTTTCCGTAATCTCTATCGTAAACAGCCAAAAAACCATCAGTCGCAGCAAAAAAACAGATCCGTAATTTGCTTTACACTGTTCATGCTTTCTTCGCAAGCAACTGCGATTTCACATCAGGGAAGGAGACGCGGGCATCGCCTCCGCTGCACAAACAGTCAGACAGGTTCAGAAAGGTCCAGGCAGCACAACGACGTACACAACACTACCAGCGAAGTGAATCTACGAGACAACGATGATACAGACATATACATGGAGGCAGCACGCAGTGCAGGCTTACTCTTTGCTCACGGTCACCGCGTCCATGAACTCCTCGCCGGCGACCAGCCTCGCGAGCGCGTCCGGCGCGAGGCACACCTCCAGCGCCATGCTGCCTCCGCCGTCGCGCCCCTCGTACACCGTCGCCTTCCCGTCCATCTTGTTGCGCGAGCAGGGACTGCAACGAGGAGATGGGGGCCGTCGCTGTGCCAGCCATCTCGGCGTTCGCCTTCGCCTTCAGCTTCTTTATGCTCTCCCCGGAGAAATCGAAGAAGCATTCCTGCACCGGCGGGTACTCGCCACGCCGGACAATGTCCTCCAGCCTGCCGAAGGGCAGTGGGATTGGCACGGGGAAGGTGTCGAGGAACCGCCTCTCGAGCACCGGCAACAGCGTGGAGAACCCGCAGTTCTCGCCGCGGCCGCAGCCACTTGGGTTGATCTCCGACCAGGTATTGAACAAGTGCCAGAATGTTGTCCCGTCGGCGACGCCGTGGTTGAGCGACATGGCGAAGAAGACGCCGTCCGCGAACTCAGTGACCTGCGTGGACGAACTCGGCGCCTTCGTCGTTGCAACAGAGCGAAATGATGAGGCTCGGTGGTGACGCCCCGTCGTTGATCTCTGCGACGGTGAGGCGGCCGGCCAAGGGGTAGAAGCGACCCAGGGCGCGCGCGAAGGACGACACAAGGTGTTCGACGGTGTGCTGGCCGCCGGTCGGAGGCTTGGGCAGGAGGACGCCCTTCTAAATGTAATCCACGGTGGTCATTCCGAGGTCCCACGGCGTCAGATGTATGGTCTCAGGCTCCAGCGGCATGCCGTTCCGCCAGCTCGTTGGCTCCGGCCGGACCATGCGCCGGGACATGATCCGGGCGCCGCCGGTGGAGCCTTCCATTTTGATTGCAGATAAATTAGAAACAAGACCAAGGGAGGTTATTAACTTATTGTCATCAATGCAGATAAATTAGCAGCAAATTCCAATGTGGCTACATACAAGCTAATTGAATTCAATTTGTTTTTTTACGACCTGACACCTATAGCCAATATGGCGAGAACTCAAAAGGGCATAAATATTAATGGCAACCCTTCTATCAAGAAGAATATATATTTCTCTTGAATTATACAGTTTGACATGCTAGAAATCATTATATTTGACCAATATTAGATATTGCAACTGGCATAAGTAATAAGACGCTTGATGATTTGGATAAATAGGACTCGGGAATCAGGTGATAAGTTGTATGTTGACTCGGGAATCATATTTGGATAAATATGATTTGCAAGATGAGCAAATACCTGAATGGTTTTGAGGAAGATACCTCCAGAACAAGAACATCTCATGAGTAACCCCTGTCGTTTTATTACTTGCATTGCAAGTGCGTTCAAGCTTCTGTACATACCGGATGCACTTTGTAGCTTTTTCTGGGCTTGTGGGCCTAATGGGATGGCCGATGGGCTGTCTGGCTGCATGCGCTAGCGCTAGTAATAGTACCTAGTACTGTTATTCGGTTTTGCCGAGGTTTTTCGGTTTTCAGCCGATTTTTACAGAAAAAACTGAACCCTAAAAAACCATAATTCTGGATCCCAATCGAATACCAAAAATTGGTCAAACCGAGTTGACAAGTACGGTTTGGCCTTTTGGGATCGGTTCTAGAATGCACAGCCCAACTGGCTGTGTTGTCAAAAACTATGTATCTTTGGCTAGGTGTAGCTCCTGAGTTTATTGTATCAGTGCTTTTGAACGATTGTAATATGAGTTTGCTTGATTATTAAAATAGCTAGCTTTTCTTAAAAAGTTGAAGTGAGAAGGATTTCCAAAGGAGTTATCTATCCCTCAATTGATTCTAGTGGAGTTTTGACAACATTCTACTATCCCTCGATTGATTCCCCACACCACCATCATCCATGTGGCCTGTGCTCGCACCACGACCGCCCCCACACCCTCCCTACCAACAACCCACCCCTCCCACACCTTCTCCCCCACAATCGTCACCCCGAGTGCTCTCTCCCCCTATCTCCCCTACCACCGCTGCCCCCGTGCCTCTCCACCTCGCATGTCTCTCCTCCAAGCCCCCACAACTCACCATATGTAGGTGGCCCTGCTCCTAGTGGTAGATAACAGAGATGATAAAAACAGGGGGCTCCTTGAAAATTTTTCACACTCCAAGTCTAATACACATAACCTTGAGCTACATTGAAAGCACACCTAGCACCATGTCGGTATCAAATGCACCATCACGTCTCGTTTTGTACCTCGCTACATTACTTAAACAAAATCAGTGACATAAATAAGTAAATTTACAGTTGTGTGACCTACTCGCACCTACCTTAATAATATTACTGAGTTGAATCATCTATGGTTGAGTTGTAGGATAGTGCTGGAAAGTGTTGTGTTTGTAGCTATTTGGCAATGTAAGCATTGGGGGTGTGTCTCTGTGTTGGAAGAATAGTCAAACAAACAAAAGGGATATTGGTGCATCAGATCCCAAGATTTACCTCAACCTGAAGCATAAAATGCTAAGATTGTTTACATTATCATGAAAAGAGCGGACATACCGATTCACTTCAATTGCCTCTACTACTTGGCAAGAAAGGCAAAAAATCTTCTGTAATATTCTTCGATTAACATGGTAATTTTTAACCCTTGAAAACGGACATATTGGCTTCAATGATAATGATGAGGCCACGTTACAAAAGGATACTGATAGAAGACATTTAAAAACCTTAAGTTGAGGATGGAGTGTTGCTGGTATTAAGCTGTATGAGAGGCCATGTTCAATTGCTAGAATTGTCATACGTTTGGTTTCCTCGATAAAGGAAAATTACACAACCTTTTCATTTTCTATCTTTGTCTGAAACTATTTATTAATATGGATATGTAGACTTTTTTTAGAAGTAACCTTGATCGTTCGTTTTTATAAAATAGTCCCTTCTTGAGGTTGGAAGGCACGGTAGGCAACAACGTGTCACCTACTGCGCCCCTTACTATGTAGGACGGGGCAAGCGTAGCACGAGGCTTGCAGTAGGCTAGCCGGTGCAGAAGGCCAGCTCCTACCGAGCTGCCATTGCGCGGTTGCACTCTTGGCGAGTTGTTGTTTCACGGTTGCACTATAGTGCCACTATGTAGCAACTGTTCAGCACGGTTAGCTAATTAAGTAGCGCTTTTATATAGCGCTAAATATAATTAATTAGTACTAATAGTAAATAATTAGTGCTATTTAAACCACTAAATTAATAGCATTTCATTTAGAGCTAACTGTATTTAATTAATGTTAATAATGTCTTACTAGTTAAGAGTGCATAACATTTTATTGCACTCATAATTAATTGTACTAATTGTATTTAAGTAGTGCTAATTTGAATTAAAAGTCTTTGCAAGATAAATTTCAGGATTTACTTCTTTTACTATTATCTCGCTCTAAAGATAAGACAGGGGGTTACACGTGCATCATGTACCCCATTCTTGCTCCCAACTTTCTCTATCGCTCGTCCCCTCCTTCTAAAAGGCACTAGTTTTAGCCATTACTTTTTCTTTCAGCCAAAAGCCACAGTTTATGGGTGATTCTTTTGAGCTGTTTTTTGGTTTATGATTTTTGAATTCTATCTGTTCATGAGAGATAATGCATAGAGAAAAATAGTCACATATAATTTTAAGCGATATAGCTAAACTTGGTAGTGAAAAGTGATAAGTCATAACATGAGTCAAAAAAAAAAACTCAACGTATGTCTAAAAGCCATTGTCATATAAGAATGCAAATGCAAATTCCCCGGACATACAATTTCTCTGGCTATTACTAATTATTTCAGCCAAAATTCAGGATGTACAAGGATGCAAATGCAATTTTTCCAGACATACAATTCCCGAAAAGAACCCTCTAGAATGCACCGCTTGCTTCAAGCCCCCAAAATCCCAACCCCCCGCACCTACTCCCAGCAAAGCAACTATCTCACTGACACCACGACCCCTCCGAACCTTTAACCCCACCCGCCAGTGACCCAAGGCGAAATCGCCTCGCGTGACCGAACTCCTCTTATGTAAACATCCCCACGCCCCGACCGGCAACAGCAGGTCACCCCGCGCCGGCCATAAATAGCCTCCCCCCAGGCCCACCGCCTGCTCCCCGTCGCCTTATATACGAGCACCCGCGTACACCCACCCACCCACCTCGCCCTCTCGCGACCAAGACCCAAGCGAAACCCTAGCGAGCCTCAGATTCCTCTCCCGATCTCTATAAAAGACCGCAAATTTCGAATTTCTTTCCGCGGAATCTCCCACCGACCGCCCTTCCCGCCAAAACCGGCCTCGATTTGAGCCGGATTTGGCTCCCGTGGGTGTTTGATTGGAGGTTTGGGTGGGGGATTTGGGGGTTGGATGGCGGAGGCGGCGCTGGAGGGGAGCGAGCCGGTGGATCTGTCCAAGCACCCCTCCGGCATCGTCCCCACGCTCCAGTAAGTGCTGGGTACCCCGAAAGATTCCGTCTTGGGTTGGGGTTGTGAGATCTTTGAGGTTTCGAGGGGTTTTGATGCCAAGATTCTGTGCGATCTGGCTGGTTTGTTGAGGGTTTGGTCTGTCTGCTGGATGAGCTGACTTTGATTTGGGTTTAGATTCTACCAGCGCTGAAAGGGATGCATGCAGGAGGGTTGGTGATAGATAGATCTAAGGTGGTATCAGAAGGACAAATTACAGATCCTCTCGTACAATCAAGATTCATGGTGCTTGGTTTAATCTGCTAATTAAAAAGTACATTAATTAACTAAAATTAAGTTCAGGTCATAATTTGTGGGTTTGGATTTCGTGCCACAAGCGTGAGAGAAATGCTGCTGGGGCATGTAAGGGGTGTGATAAAAGGCGATGAAATGCATGCAACTTAGGTGGTGATCGTTTTAGCGATGGCTTCTGGCTTAGACGAGAGGTTAAATATCCAGTGAGATGTTGCGGTGTGGGAAAAAGTGCTAGTTATATGTAGTTGAATATAAAAATCATGCCCAATTTCGTGCTGTTGTTTTTCAGATTTAAAAGCGAGACCCACTAACAATGGACTAACTTTGTCCACACTGAGTGCTCTAATTTGAACTGCTTTGATAGGCTCGCTATGAGTTGAACACAGCAGAGCATGTCTTCGTAGGATCAATGGCAATTTGCTAGGCATGTTGCTGAGTTATTGGTTTTTGGGGCATTTGTCTTATCTGGTTTTTTCTACTCGAGAACAAAAGGTTGATGTTCCTTACTGTATTCTGCTTTCTGGCATTTGGTCTGATGACAGGAATATTGTGTCCACGGTCAACTTGGACTGTAAATTGGACCTGAAAGCAATTGCTCTTCAAGCGCGCAATGCAGAATATAATCCCAAGGTGGGATGATTGTCTTAGTACATTCCTCATGGTGTACTTTTCCATCATATTTGGCATGCGGTGCTATATTTCCAGGGTTTTGTGAGTATTGAGTACTGAGTAATATCTAGTGCTAGATTTCCAAGGTTTTCTGATTAATATTTGGTGCTAGATTTCCAAAGTTTTCTGATTAATATTTGGTGCTCTGTTCCAAAGGTTTATGTGATTATCTCATTAACACATAGACCATGGTGTAATATTTCCGGGGTGTTGTAATTAACATGTTATCTGGGCAAAGCTACTTTTTTTTTTTCAAAAAAATGTTTTGCCTGTTAGTTTGATTACTTTGCTTTGTTAGCATCCACAAGTTTGCTGCAGCCTGCCCATATTTGTTGCTCCTGCTTTGTGGATGATGAATAACCTGATATAAGAATTAGTGAGTTTTTGTATGTATTATGTCTAGATTCCAACTATCCTTCTGAAATTCGTGCTTATCCACGGGGGAAACGAATACAGAACACTCCTTTGACCAAAAAAAATCTTATGCTTAGTTTTTCAGCAAATAGGGTCATCATAATATTCTTAATACTTTAAAGGTTTAGTAGGATGCTGTCTAGCTGTTTCATGAGAGTTTATGTGTGGTACAGTGGTGTTCTTTCATTCTGCATCTTACTAAATAAAGCTAGAATCTTTTTTAAAACTTCGCATTTATCAGTTTTATATGCTACCTAATGTGTGATATTTCCATCTAAATATAACCCGTTCTATTATTTCAAGTGTATGTAGTGAAAAAATTCAGATCTGCCATGCAACAATCTGATTGCCCCACTTTTCTTTTGATAAATATACTATATGTTTTGCTTTGCTAACTCTCTTTTAAACAGCGTTTTGCTGCGGTTATCATGAGGATAAGGGAACCAAAAACTACAGCCTTGATATTTGCATCAGGAAAAATGGTAAGATTAACACCCTTTTTGTACAGCTGATGTTGTGCATGTCCTTTGGTTGGTAGATTACTTAAATGGTTTTGGAACTGTTACAGCATGTGAATATTGGTAGCTGTTGATGTTTTTTGGCTGTTGAAATTAAATACCAACACCCAACAGATGAACATATACTGAAGGCCTATTTTGTAGCCACCTCTTTGGCATGTGAAATATCTGATCCACTTGGGATCCCTTCTCTTGTTTGTGATCCTAAATGAGCATGATCTTTCTGTGAGTGCTTAGGATGTCTTCTGAACTAAATCCTCTTAATCAGTAAATCCTCATCAAATATGATTGACAGCCATTGCCAAAATCTTCCTGGTCAGTGGCAGGAGCATTGACAGTGCTGGAGATATATTAGGAGTAATATTTGAATTCAGATAAAATTTTACGGTTGTCATGGGATCTTATTCAGATTTGATAAAAACTTGTAGAATTGTCTTGATTAATGGAATATTTTCTTTAGCTCGCGCTGGTAGAAGATGTTTGATAATTTTATCAGTTACAATCTAATCAGTCGTCTCATTCTCCTGCGATGTCAGGTCTGCACTGGAGCAAAGAGTGAACAACAATCCAAACTTGCAGCTAGAAAGGTATTGTATAGCTTTCTTTACCTTCGTGCTAATGAGGATAATTTTGCTGAGAGATATCTGAATTGTAATCATTTTGTTTTTCCCAGTATGCTCGTATTATCCAGAAGCTTGGTTTTCCTGCTAAATTCAAGGTACCTAATCCATAGTTGTGTAAATTGTGCGTGGCGCTCATGCTTTTAATAAATTGTTGTTTGATGAACATTCATTAATTCTATAATGTCAGGACTTCAAGATTCAGAATATTGTTGGGTCTTGTGATGTCAAATTCCCTATAAGGCTTGAGGGCCTTGCGTATTCTCATGGTGCTTTCTCAAGTGTATGTTGTATTCCATGATTTTTTTAGCACTATTCTGACACCTACATTTTGGGTGCTTTCTTGAACCTTCCTGTTCCCTTGTTTTGGAACTGATGTTTTACACGGCTGTCTCAGTATGAGCCAGAGCTCTTTCCTGGCCTGATTTATCGAATGAAGCAACCAAAGATTGTCCTCCTGATTTTTGTTTCAGGCAAGATTGTTCTGACTGGCGCAAAGGTTAGCAGCCATTTCCTGTGGATTTGTCTATAACTCAATTGCGCTATATGCCTATATCTAAGCTATCTCTTTCCAGGTGAGGGATGAGACATATACTGCCTTCGAAAACATATATCCTGTCCTCTCAGAGTTCAGAAAAGTCCAGCAATGGTACGTGGCATTTGTTTGCACTGCTCAATGCTTGTTTTGTTTTTGGTTTGTGGTGATTTTTGGACGGGATGGTAGGTGAGGTCACTTTCAGAAATTAATAGTATGGATGTCGCTTCCTCTATGCAGACGACTCAAGGAAGTAAGCAGAATGGGAGATCTTGTTGCTGGCTGCGAGCGCCAACTTCCAAGTGTACATATAGTCCGGCCTCTGGAGGAGACTATACTGCCCTATTCACATGAGCTCCGATGCAGTACCTGTTGTCTTAATCCACTCGAGTCTATTTGTGATGGATCATGTTTGATCATCATGGGTCTATTCGAGTAGCTTTCATGGAAAGTTGTTGTCTTGCAATGCTCTGTGGAACGCTAATAAGACTGAAGCAAATTTTGTTCCCGGATTCTAGAGTCTTTTCTGAATGTTTTGATGATGAAAAGGCAATGTAGTGTATGTACTTCTTGACATGTTACACGGTTAAACAAAGAACCTTCTGGACTGTTGCTAACTGTTGCATTGACAATCACTGATGGACGAAATAGGAAAGGAAATGTGTTTGACCTCTTTTCCTATTTTCTGTCAATAAGCAACGCCTTCATATAATCACTTATGCCATAATTCGCCTACAAACATCTGTTGTAAATTTGTAATGTGTCGTCGGTATCATGATGTACTTTATTTTCATCAGAAGGAATGCATATTCATGGAAAACAATGGAGCACCATTCTTTTGAAAAGCTTGGTTAAAGTGCGGTAGTGGTGAAGTTTTAACACCAGGTAAAGCTAGAAAGCAAAGAAAGAGCCACATGATCTGTGCTCGAATTCAGCAGATAGGTGACTGCTGCTCACAAAAAGGCATGACAACATGAACAGCATCAGTTTCACTTCTTTTTCTTCAGTCATAAAAAAAGAATGCAGTGCAGTTACAATTCACAACAAGTTGTGCTGAACTTTCGGAAGGGGGCCCAAGAGGAGGAAAAGGGAGGGGTAGTTCACACATGTTTGGCCTCTGTCTGCTTGCGTAGGAGCAGATACAACCAAGCAGAAAGAAAGGGAGGGAGAGCAGTATGAAAATTGGAAGCAACCCAGGCTGTTCGGTTCAGTCCCATACGGCCGACACAAAATAAATGAAATGCAAATATGAAGTTGGAGAAGGAGCAAAATAGCAAAAGAATATTTGCTGCAGATTTCTCCATTAATTGTAATTGATAGCAAGGTATCAACATTGTGAAATTGCAAATATCCTCTATCAAATGCTTCATTTTGTCCCAAGAGCGAATCCTTGTACGCTTTATGAATTGCCTCGATTTTAGTTTAGATAAAACCTTGCATATACTATTTACAACATGAGAAGCGAATATTGACACTTCACCACTAAGAAAAATATTTTCTGGCATGTAAATAATTTCCAAAAACCAGTGGAAATATACTATATCTAACAGAAACGGTTCCTTGCTACATGGAATTCTCAATATGAAACCCCATAACAACAAAAAAAAAATCAAAACACTCACGATCTTGTGAATCACGTAACTGACCAAATTAAGCATGTAACCCAAAGCCTAAGAATTTAAGCAAAAGGGGAAAAGAAAACAAAAATTGCAGGGAATTTGGTAGCCCATAGTAACAGCTTTCATACGCGCTCTCCACAGCTGTGCTCTTTCCTTTCTCCTCCTCTCCCCCTTCCCCATAAAAACCTCCGCTCCAAAACAGAGAGAAACTCGCGAATTCTCTCTCTCTCTCTCGACTGTCTGTTCTTCCTCCTTTGTGTTGTTTGGGAGGCCTGGGCGGGCATGGATGTGCAGCCATCGAATGCGGCTGCTGCCTCCTCCCCCCTTGGGGATTTGCTCCCGCATGGGCCTGGCATGGTCAGTTTCCTATCTCCTTCCCCTCCCATTTTCTTTTTTTTTTGTTGATTTTTCTTGGGTTTTTTTTGGCCAAGATTCGTGGGTTTTGGCTGCTGTTTCTTGTGTGAACTGTGAAGGAAGAATTAGACTGGAAATATTCTTTTTCTTGGTTCTTGAATGCTTCTCTTTTTTTGGAGTCTCTGGGGTGCTTCCTTGAATGAATGCTTTCAAGAATCGTGGTGTTTAGGTGTTCTCTGTTCAAGAATTATGGGTTTTAGGTGGTCTCTTGTGCAGATTCTTGAGATTACAAGAAATCTTTTTTTTTATCTTGGTTCTTGAATGCTTTCTTAGGAGGAGTGCAACCGTTCAAGAATCATGGGGTTCAAGAATTATCAGTTTTAGGTGGTCTCTTGAGATTCTCGAGATTATTGTCCTTGGACCCTAGGTTTTGATTACTTATTTGTGTTTTTCTCCCTTTCAGGATGAATTTTTCTCTAGTGTGTTTGGAAAAGAAAATGGGATTTTTTTTTGTTCTTGTATTTTTTACTGTTTTATGCTTCCATTGTGGAGAAATATTTTTGCCCTTTTGTTCACTTTTCTATCTATTAGAAATTGTTACTTTGGTTTGGAGAGAAGAAATTTACATTTGCTAAGAAATTCAATGGACCATTTTTTTCCCAGAAGAGCTTTCACGGGGAAAAATTCCACAAGGGCAACTGTTGCTTTGTTTCCCCCCCTGGGATTTATGTAATGTTCATGACATTCTTGTAATTAACCAATGAAGAAGTATGATCTTTTGGTCGTTTCCTTACTTGTGTGGTCAGGTAGAGGAAAGAAATGTGTGCTCTTGTAGCATTCAATGTTGACGAGCATATGTTCCTTCCCTCCTGTCAATGTCATTGCACAAGTGCATCCATTGGTAATATCATTTAGTCGCTGTGAGATGATGTGTATGTAATATTGTGACAGTGATATTGTGGTTGTGTGTCAATTCGAGTGGAAACTTAGCACTACAAACATGACAAGAGACACACAGCTTCTTCTTTTCTTTTAAGGACTGTTCAATTTCTATATGTAATTCTAATTTCTAAGGTCCTACTAGTAGAATTCGAGAAAATATCATTTTCCCTGCTTCCCATACGAAATGCATCAACTGTTTTTTAAAAGAGATTGTTTGAGATTTTCATTTCGTTTATTGCATATGTAGCATTTACTGAAATTCACCCTATTGTTTGCCCCACTGACTGTAGTGTTTAATTGGATTGTAACTGAGAGAAACTGCCGTGGTGGTTTCTATTCTGGGCACAACTACAATTGTAAATGCAGGACCTTTCTGTTCAAGAGGATCGCTCTGGCAAATTTATTTACCATTAATCTGTGGATGTTCTCCATGTCTGAACTCATAAGTATACTCACAAATTCCCAAAACAAAAACTTTATGCCTGATATGGACTGCAAGAATTTTTTTCGTTGTTAGTTTTTCCTTTAGAAATCTGTTGAAGAAATTGATTAATCCATGCTTCAGCTCCTCTTTGTTTGGAAACCATATGTCTAGGAGCAATCCCAATTTGAGTAGGGGTCCTAGAAATTCTGTCTACTTTTATTGATACTCTAATGCTTGTTTCTTGCAAAAATGTAGAACAACACCTTTGTTGAACTGAAATTCCTTTACATTTATGTAATTTCATTTCTGAAAACATGCGTACATAATTACTTAGGCGATTGCAATCTTATCTAATAGGTTCCATGCTATGCTATTCTTACTTTGCAGGAAAGTGAAGATATCAGTGTAGACTGGCTCTCCATCTATGTAGAGGACTGCTTGTCTAGCTCTGCATCCTACACAAACCCTATCTTCGCAGAACAAGCACGTACTACAACGACAAATCAAAACGCTGCAAAACCGAAATTACCACCTCCTCCATCTTCCCACTCCAGAAGAAAGAAAAGGAGCCTGGCCTCTGTAATAAGTGATGACGATGACCAACAATGTTTCACATTGTTTGTTGAGCCACCGCTTCTCCTTGTTGATCAGAAGGATTGGCTAGCAGAGAGTGAGCTCATCCTCCCGAAGAAAGACAAAGACCAAGAACTTGTCCAACAACAAGAACGAGAACAGGAGGAAGAGAAGAAGTGCGAGACGAGTGCAGGAATGCAGTTCCAGCAAGAGCAGCTGGTGAGGAGGTGTAGCCGCTGTTTGTCCAACCAAACACCACAGTGGAGGAGGGATGGTTCATCGGGGCCTAAGACGTTGTGCAATGCGTGCGGCCTGAGGCTGAAGGCAGGGAATGGGCTCACCACCATTTCCAAGCAGCGCTGTGGCCAAGAAATTGACAAAGAGCAAGATCAAGGAAAACGGCGAGATAAGAAGAAGACAAAGAAGGCTGCATATGTGAATGAGGAGCTGCCACCGGAGGAGCCAGTGAAGAGGTGCACCCATTGCATGTCCTACAAGACACCACAGTGGAGGACTGGTCCTTTGGGGCCTAAGACTCTATGCAATGCCTGTGGCGTGAGGTTCAAGTCTGGCAGGCTGCTGCCGGAGTATAGGCCTGCTAACAGTCCTACTTTTGTGAGTTACATGCACTCCAATTCTCACAAGAAGGTCATGCAACTGAGGCAGGCTGTTGCTCACTCAGGGAAGTGAGCTGATGGTCAAGAACAGCTCCTGAATCTGTCGCATTGGGTTTTTAGAGGCTGTTTGGTTTGGTCTTGTAGATGCTGAGAAAATGAAAGTAGAAGCTGGTTAGGTCTCACTTCAGCTCTTTGTTAGCTCTAGCCTCTAGCAGTGTTTTACTTCAGAGATCAATTCGTTAGGTGTTTGAGATCTTCAATTCAATACCAATGGTTGGTTGCTACAATATTATGCTGCCACTATCTTGCATTATGTTGTGTTTTCTCACCCTCTCTGAATGTGTTTGCAATATTGAATTTGAACAGCCTCGTAAATTGTTGTTTTGCATTATACATGATCTTGGCAACTACTCTACCTTGAAAATTGCACTAGTGACAGAACTGGTTCATCCAGATCTGTGGCATTATTTTTTTAGGCTGAAACAGACAAATTTATCTTAGCTGTCATTTAGCTAGTAAACTACTTAAACAACCTTCACTAGTCTTTGATGTCTTGGGCAGTACTTGCAAGAGATGCAAGACTTAGTATGATTACATGCAGCAGCTGATCACAGCACTATAGATTGGGATATAGAACTGGTAAATGAAGCCATCTGTTCACAGTTCTTGTTAGCATTGGATTCATCAATCTTCTCTGGAGTTGAACTCTGAGGTGGGCTTGTGATACGTTCTGTCAGCATGCTCCCTTGCATGCGTTTACTGTGTGCAAAGAAAAAAAAAATCCTTTGACAAGCCATCGGTTCCTGTCAGATTTGGGATTTGGCAGTGTATATTGCTTGTTCTTGTGCATAGTTCAGGTGAATCACCTGGACATTGCAGAGCTACATAGCAAATGCCTGGACAGCCTGGCGCATTGTTATCGTCTTCCAAATGACTGATCTTTCTGACAGCAAATCTTGACACTGCAGCAATGCCATAACGATCAATTTCATGGGAGCAAACCTTGTTCAACAGTAGATCAGATGCACGGCATGAACCAATGCCCTGCAAGTGCCAAGATAAGGATGAGACCACAAATGTCTCATCAGAAACATCTGCCATGTAGGGTTTACACTCGAGACATCTTTCTGTCGTAGGTGATGATAAATCATGATGCAGCCGTGCATGCAGGTCCTTTCCTCCTGTTCACTCAAAGGAAAGGAAAGGTCTTAAATACCTTTCTGCTGTTCTCTTATCATGATAGAGCCTTTTCTGTTGCGCATGGATGGCCTATTTTTTGCTATGTACTTTTCGGTCAATGGCAACAATGTCCAATGTATTAGCAACTGTCAGACACAGAAACTGACGCCATTCACTCGCTCATTGAGGCAACCTCCTACTCATGTTTGTGCACTCTCTGCCATTACCAATTTGCCATACATGAGTGATATGCTTGCAACTGCAACCTTTTACTTCTCTTTTCGTATGCATAACTGAAAGCTAGAGCCTTATTCTAGTGCTGAAGAAGCTCATTCTGTACTAGTCTGGAAAAACTCATTCTGTACTAGTCTGGAAAAGCTCATGTACAGTGTTTTCCCTTCCCAAGTGCCATGTTGACAATGGACCAGCTAGTCCTGTAAGGCTGTAATAGTAGCATAAACCCAAGAAACGGGTTTGAACGTTCGCCAGGCTCCGGAAGCATAACATCCAGGTCTACAAGAATAGACGGTGGTCAAATCTGTGAGGCTGCAAGAACAAGGTTGCCCAAATTGAGGGGCAGCACCGGGGCCTCAAAAAAAAATATCAATGAATGATGGTGTGGAATCCATTCTGGCATTGCCAACAGTGCTGCCAGTATGCCTTTTTGACTCATGCTGGTTTCTTTTGACCAGCCAAAGCCAGTTAGCTCCTTCCTGCTGCTGCTGCAGCGAGCAAGGACTAGGAGCATCAACGTTTATCGGTATTGTTTTACCATTCACACACACTCTCGTGTGTGTGTGTTGCACAGTTGCACTGGCCCATAGACTGGAAGACTAGTTTGGGCCTAACTGCCATTATTCAGAACTATTTTATCATCAAAATTTTTACTAGGATCCTATGTTCAAAGATTCTCTTCACATCTCTCTCGAGAAAAAAAAAGGGATCAAAGATTCTGACATGAAAGGCACCGTAATGCTTTATTTCACACTGGCTGATAAAAGATCATAGAAAAGGAGTTCAGTATACAGGACAGAGAGAATGCAAATTGTTAAGGTTAACACCGTGCATTCATTGCTACACAAGCAGAATAAACTTGACTGGCTGAAACCAAAGCTTTCTTTCTGTGGACTCCCAGGAATGGAGATATCGTCTTCGAAAATAGCTGACTGAATTTTGCGCTTCAAGACTCGACCACCATGCTCTCGGCTTCCTTCTTGATGGACTGGAAAAGCACCGACGAAAGATAGCGCTCTCCGAAGCTTGGGAATACGACCTACATAGAGGTAACAATTTCAACATTGGGATGCAACGAATCAATGAGACAATGTGGAGATTATTGCTAAAAGCCTCTCTCTTCACTTAGTGGAGTATGCTAATTGCATTCATACTACATTGCTTGCAATAAGAGAATTGACAAGTACAGATGTTGCATTGACAAAACAACTGAGGTTGGTCTCCCTATAGGGAATTCAAGTGAATCTGTAGTAGATCTATTTATTTATGTTTGTTTAAAAAATAAGACGAATTTCAGCAGAAAGAGGAAAGATTTGTACAGCTGAAACATCTTTAAATCGCAACATGTTAGAAATTCACGGAAGGAAATTTATTACTTACAACAAAAAGTTTTCCAGCATTTTCAGGCCTCTGAGCAACCCTAATGGCCGCAGCCGCAGCTGCACCAGAAGATATTCCAACCTACAGATTTACATAGTCAATGGCTTAAGCAAAGATATGATTCCGAGTGATCCATATATGGACAGGCTCAACAAAAAACAGTTTGTGTAGTACTGCTTAATAATAGATAAAATATAGATAAATGTCGGAGAGAAAACCCACCAGCAACCCTTCTTTCAAAGCAAGAGCCTTTGCAGTCTCAATAGCTTCATCACTAGAAACCTGGCAAACAATTGAATGAACCAAAAGTAGGGTGAACGATGCAGATGAATGCAAAGACAAACAAGAACATAGATCTACCACATATTTCTATTCACGCAGGAGAAATGTAAAACTCTGAACCAAGTGAGCAAAAACTAATACGGTCACAAATTGTTCATATAGTGTCTTCTCTACAGCTCAACTAAATACTGGAGGAAAATGTACTTGTACTGCAGTGACAAATTGTTCATATAGTGTCTTCTCTACAGCTCAACTAAATACTGGAGGAAAACGCACTTGTACAGCTTCATCAACGAGGTCAACATCCAAGACACCAGGGATAAAACCAGCTCCAATTCCTTGAATCTTGTGTGGCCCTGCTTACGAGAACTAAATCCCATGAGTCCAAAACAAGCGGTATCAAGGGGAAAAAGCAGAATATGTTGGTACAAAATGGTTCACAAGGTTCCTTCTTCCTAAGGGATATCTTTCTTGTATTATTAAGGTCACATTAACAATGCTTAACCATCCAATAATTCTTAATTCAAAATACAGCCACCGATGATTACCTCTGTTAGATATACCTACTTGACAAGATATTTCACATGACAAGTCCTAAGCAATGCAAATCACAAAAGGGAAACTAAGGAAATATTTTAGCTTTTGGTAACTTGGGAAAGAAATTAAAGTGCAGTTAACAATTTACGTCGTTGTATATTCAGTCACTGAAAACAACCACAAAAGAATGAGCTAAATTTAATAGATGACTCTGTATTTAAAACAAAAGGAATATATGCCAGAAGCAAACATTACCAGGCTTTCCACCAGATAAGACAGCACTCTCTACTGGCTCCACACCATAGAGCTTACATAAGAAAAGCAAATAAAATCAGATACTATTTTCATAGAGGAACAAATGAGGAAACATTAACTGGTCAAAGTGAGCAGCTAATGTTGCAGTGTAAACAAGGCTTTCTCGTGCTTACCTTGATATTAGGATTTTGTTCTTTAAGGTATCGTCCAGCTCCAGTTATGGTGCCACCAGTGCCAATGCCAGAAACGAGGCCATCGATTTTCCCTCCTGTGCTCTTCCAGATTTCAGGCCCAGTTGTCTCATAATGAATCTGCATGACATATTTCAGTATGAGAACTCAGAAGCAAACGTCAACATGGGCATTAGCATGTTCTCCAAATATAAATGGAAATATATACTACACCTTTGGGTTAGCAGGATTTTCGAATTGTTGAAGGATGTATGAGTTGGGTGTCCTTGCTGCTAGCTCTTCCGCCTTTTGGACAGCTCCTTTCATTCCCAAGAGTGGGTCAGTCAGGATCAGTTCAGCACCAAAAGCCTTCAATATGATTCTCCTCTCCATACTCATGGAGGCAGGCATTGTGAGTACAAGTCTGTAACCCTTTGCAGCAGCCATGAAGGCCAGTCCAATGCCTGTGTTGCCACTAGTTGGTTCAATCAGCACACTCTGGCAACCATTAAAATGGAAAACACAATATCACTGAAATCAGATCCTAACTCTGATTTTTCTTTTTTACAAATCATAGCACATCAAAACATGTTGCTATCACAAATAATCTAATCATTATTTGTAAGAATGAGGGAAAATAAAACAGCAGTACTGATCCAATAGAGCCAACATGTTTTGACTGAAAAAAAAAAATCATATTTGTGGGTTATCAGTTGTTTAACAACATAAATGCTATCCTTAAAACTCAATAGGGTACGTTTGGATTTGGGATATAGAAGGACATCCTCAATTACTATTTTTGTACCCATAGGGAGAACAATTATGGCTCTTCCAGTGCCAACAATTAACGTATAGAAGGGCTTCCGGCGATGGTCATGACATTTTCTGT
This sequence comes from Melocanna baccifera, assembly GCA_036346265.1. Classification (NCBI taxonomy): domain Eukaryota; kingdom Viridiplantae; phylum Streptophyta; class Magnoliopsida; order Poales; family Poaceae; genus Melocanna; species Melocanna baccifera. Next base: position 19,672,798 of record CM070710.1, read on the forward strand.
TTTCTTCGTTAACGTATAGAAATATTTTGTCTCCCTTAGTATCGAGTTGATGGTTCCGCTGTCTACCAGACAAATCTCTTCCTCCGCCATCGGATCGATGGATATATATATATATATATATATATATATATATATATATATATATATATATATAGTACAATATAATCAAATAATAATACAGCAGGAACAAAAGTCTAAAGAACGGGCAACTCATTTTATTCATCGAAATAATGTTTAAACCTTAAACAATTAATGCTTCGTAAGAGCATGAACAATCCGTTCTCCTTCTAGAATAACCTAAGCTGATAAAGCAAATTTAAGAAAATTGTGACATCTAGAGTTGTCCGAGGAGGCAGCCTATAGCCTACTGCAGGTCACCATATAGGTCAACCTCCATGTGATCACTCCTCACTGTAGTGTCAAGCTCCATCATTGCACTCGGGGTATCACTATTACCAGCGTTAGGCTGATCAATAAAGTGTGTCTCTGCAGCCTTCTTCGCTAGTGTCTTCCTGCCTTTGGCAAGTGTAGCTGACTCTTGGTAGAGTTCCACCAGATGCGCTAGGGTGCGACAAGTGCGGGACCAATGGTCCAAGCAATCGCATTTGTAGCAAGGCGCAGGGGGTAGGTCTTCTTGTTGCCCAAATCTGGCTTCTGTGCCTTGCCTCTACCTCGCTCCATCCAACGGGACTCGCCATTATCCTTCTGCACACTCGGCTTCCTCCACTGTCCACCTCTTTGCATAGGGCTTTTTCCGCGGCCACAGCTGCCCCTAGTCCTCCGAGAATAAGCATGTGCTTCTGGCAATGGTTGTGACCTAGTGGAACGAGTCTGATAATTCTTCATCAATAGCTCATCATTCTTCTCTTCCTCGAGAAGAGTGGTAATCAGTTCCGAGTACTTCTTGTACTTGGCCTGACGATATTGCTACTGGAGCATCCTGTGAGTAGGGTGGAAAGTGCTCAGAGTTTTGTCAATCATCTGTAATCTCCTGGTTATAAAATCTAAGCTTAGCGACAAGCTTGTGAATAGCAGAGTTGTATGCAGACACCCTTTTGAAGTCTTGGAATCTAATGTTGGTCCATTCACGCTGTGCTTCAGGCAGCATGATGGATCGTTGTTGGTCATATCTTTCCTTCAGGGAGTTCTATAGTGCCAACAGGTCTTCTTCCAGAAGATACTCAGACTTTAGGTCTGGGTGGATGTCGTGTTTCAAGAAATGCAGTGCCGCACATTTGGCGGGAGTTCCAGCTGCAAGGTGAGCTATGGCAGCACCGAGTGATCTGGCCGTCAGATTGATCTTATCATCCATGGCCCATGTGAGATAGTTGCTACCGTCAAGGGCAAGCTCGGCGAACTCTTTCTTAGCGATGTCAGACATTTCCTATATTATCCATATCTGCACATGTGAAGTAAATTTATGATTGCACATGGATAATATAGGAAATATCTGACATCGCTAAGAAGGAGTTCACCGAGCTTGCCCTTGACGGTAGCAACTATCTCACATGGGCCATGGATGCTAAGATCAATCTGATGGCCAGATCACTCGGTGCTGCCATAGCTCAGCCTGCAACTGGGACTCCCGCCATTCCTGACGCCGCCAAATGTGCGGCACTGCATTTCTTGAAACACCACATCCACCCAGACCTGAAGTCTGAGTATCTTCTTGAAGAAGACCTGTTGGCACTATGGAACTCCCTGAAGGAAAGATATGACCAGCAACGATCCATCATGCTGCCTGAAGCACAACATGAATGGACCAACATCAGGTTCCAGGACTTCAAAAGGGTGTCTACGTACAATTCTGCCATTCACAAGCTTGCCGCTAAGTTCAGATTTTGTAACCAGGAGATTATAGATGCTGAGATGATTGACAAGATTCTGAGCACTTTCCACCCTACTTACAGGGCGCTCCAGCAGCAGTATCGTCAAGCCAAGTACAAGAAGTACTCGGTACTAATTACCACTCTTCTCGAGGCAGAGAAGAATGATGAGCTACTGATGAAGAATTATCAGACTCATCCTACTTGGTCACAACCATTGCCAGAAGCACATGCTTATTCTCGGAGGACCAGGGGCAGCTGTGGCTGCGGAAAAAGCCCTATGCAAAGAGGTGGACAGTGGAGGAAGCCGAGTGTGCAAAAGGATAATGGCGAGTCCCGTTGGATGAAGCGAGGTAGAGGCAAGGCACAGAAGCCAGATTTGGGCAACAAGAAGACCTACCCCCTACGCCTTGCTACAAATGCGGTTGCTTGGACCATTGGTCCCGCACTTGTCGCACCCCAGCGCATCTGGTAGAACTCTACCAAGAGTCAGCTGCGCTTGCCAAAGGCAGGAAGGCACTAGCGAAGAAGGCTGTAGAGACACACTGTATTGATCAGCTTAACGCTGGTAATAGTGATAACCCGAGTGCAATGATGTTGCTTGACACTACAATGAGGAGTGATCACATGGAGGTTGACCTATATGGTGACCTGCAGTAGACCATAAGCTGCCTCCTCGAGCAACTCTAGATATCATAATTTTTCTTAAATTTGTTTTATCAATTTAGGTTATTCTAGAAGAATAACGGATTGTTCATGCTCTTATGAAGCATTAATTGTTTAAGGTTTAAACATTATTTTGATGAATAAAATGAGTTGCCTGTTCTTTAGACTTTTGTTCCTCCTGTATTATTATTTGATTATATTGTACTATATATATATAGAATCATCCATCAGATCCAATGGCGGAGGAAGAGATTTGTCTGGTAGACAGCGGAACCACCAACTTGATACTAAGGGAGACAAAGTATTTCCATACGTTAACGAAGAAAATAGGAAATGTCATGACCATCGTCGGAAGCGATGCTCTAATTGTTGGCGCTGAAAGAGCCACAATTATCCTCCCTATGTTTACAAAAATAGTAATTGTGGATGCCCTTCTCTATCTCGAATTATACTCTATTTTCATTGCTACATATTCTTCAGGTTTTTTGTAGGTGTAATATAACCCGGAGAAGGAGGGAAGTCTCTCAACCACTCTTTTCTGATTGTCGTCTGGTCTGGTTCATGGTTGTCAAGGTCCAAGCGGCACGGAGGGGACGCCATGCACGCTCGCCTCGACTTGGGGGGAGGAGGCGGCGACTTGGGGTGGGGGAGGAGGTGGCGGGGGGAGGAAGCGGCCGGGGGAGGAGGTGGCGGGGAGGGGGATGCACCTGGGAGAGGAGGCGGCGGAGGGAGGAGGCGGCGACTTGGGGGGAGGAGGCCGCCAGGAGGGGAGGAGGCTGCGGGGGGAGGAGGCGGGGAGGGGAGGAAGCAGCGGGGAGGGGGATGCACCTAGGAGAGGAGGCGACGGGGGAGGAGGAGGCAGGGAGAGGACCGGAGGAGGCGGCGGAGGGAGGGTCGGAGGAGGCGGCGGGGAGAGGCGAGATGCTGCGGGAGAGTCTGCGAAAATTAAATCCAGATGCAGACTTTGCCTCGCTCGGCTCCTAGGTTGGCTCGCTTTGCCTCACTCCGCTCCTGGTTGGCTCGCTCGCTCTAGCTGGTTACGCGCAGCGACTCGCACCTAGGTGTCGCCAGCATCGCCTAGTCGTCCAGGCGCTCCTCGCTCGCCGTGGTCGCCGACTCCGCCGTGACAACAATGGTCTGGTTAAAAGGATGTATTCTGCTAACCAAGCCATAAAATAGCTTTCAATTTGATGTCACAAATAAATTGAACATGTTTTTTTTTTTTGTAAAATCAACTAAAAAACCAGGTTAGGCCCAAGCATCAATGGGTCATCCCATTGCAAAATAATGGATAGTGGTTCTTGATCTAGATGAAGTTAGGGGAACATGATAATGTGGTATCGAAGAAGAAATATCAAATAACTATGATTGCGCAGTTGTGGCAGACAAGAATTACATTTCTTCACCTTCCACTACGAAACTGACGAGGAGCACCTTATTCCTTTTATGTACTTAAATATATCTCAACCAAAGCACTAAGTCAATGATCCATCTATTATTCTATCTTCTTCTATTCCTTTTTTTCGAGCTTTCACCACATGCACCAGTCAGCCCAACCAACCATATTAGGCAGGTTCTTTCATCTTCCCAATGGTACTACTACCAAATAACAATAGTGAACATTCTAACAAACTAAAGCAACATACACAACCCCGTAGTCAACTTTGCTAAAAATAATAACCAGTGGTTGTGGATCATGCAGTAACCAACACAAATAGAAAGGGAAAAATAATGATGCACAACAATGCCAAAATAACAGCACAAACTCATTATGCCATGTCAGGTATTGTACAATATATAGGGCATGTTCTTTTGCGGCTTCTAAAAGTCGCTTTTGGTTTTTGCTACAGTAATTAACTTTTAAACGAAGTATTTTTTAAGATAGGGTCTACAAGTTAATTGTAGTACACGTTAAAAAACTAATATCTGTACCATCAAAAATCGCAAGTGGGTATCTCTTTTTCCACAATCTCTATCGTAAACAGCCAAAAAGCCATCAGCCGCAGCCAAAAAGAACAGGCCCGTAAATGACCCTTTCCTTTACTAATCCTTTGTATCATATAAATCACCTTCTTCAGCAAGTTGGACTCATGGAAAATACAGCAGCTTACTCGTGTTTCTGATCCAATACTTTTTGCATTTTCTATTGAATTAAAGACACAGCTAATGAAGACCGAAATTACAAGTTGTAATCATATTAATAAAAAGTGCAAATTGTTTGTAACGCCAAACCATGTCCACTGGCATAACACAGGGGAAGCACCAAAAGGTTCGATTTTACCCACCTTGCCTGGAGTGATGAGCCCCTTCTCCTCTGCATCAGTAATCATACTGTATCCAATCCTGCACAAATCCAACACAGCAACGCACAGAACAAATTTTCAGCTCGAAATCCGAATTTTGAGAAAAAGCTTTAGCGGCATTCAGAATGACGGTGGCTTATGGTTTTTTTACTGTAACTGGTTTATTTTTTTTACAGTAGCTGAATTGTCTCATTTGACATAATTAAATTTAAAAAATAAAAATAGAAAAAAAACATGTTTACAATGCAAAGGAATATAGAAAAAAACAAAAAAACAGAAATTGAAACCTAACACTACAAAAAAAGGTCTAATGGAATAAGAGAGAAAAAAAATCCAATCCTTGTCCTAACAAACCATTCATCCAGACTAAGAAGAACCTTAGAGGATCAACGGCCTTTATCCCAGGAACAACCAGAGAATAGATTACCAAACTTCCCACACATAATCCATCCACCCTCAAGTTACGGTAAAAGACGAGGACAAGGAGAGATTTTTAGCAGCTCCCACCTATCCTTGACGCTGGAGCAAGGCTCCATGGACTCGAGCTTGGCCGCGACGCGCCCGACGCACCCATCGGTCACCTTGTTGAGGTACACCAATGGCGTGTTCCCGATCAACTACACATCACAAAAATTCAGTTCATTTGTTCTCAGTCACATCCAAACACCGATACAGACCCCCAAAGAATATAGTCGAAAATCGAGAGGAGATGCGGTTACCTCAGTGACATCCTTGGCGATCGCCGGCGATGCCTCTCCCATTCCGTCGCCAAGAAGCTACAAAAACAACCAAAAGATCTTAAATTTATCCCTGAATAGATAAACCAGCTCGGATTGATTGACGAGGACGGAAAGAGAAATCTTATTACCGAATTGGTAGAGAAATAATCCTTGGCGAAATGGCGGCTCTTGGGAGTCGCCGGAGGCGAGGTTTTATACAGAACAGGATGGCGGAGAAGGGACGGGATTTGGCCTACAAGAAATGCTCGGTCCACGGTGGACCGTGTCACTGCACGTGCCCCCCCGGGAGATAGATGATCGGTGTACGTAGACCGGGGGTGCCTCGTCCGGCCACGGCTCGAGCTGGAAGAGAACAACGGAGGTTGTTGAATCTGGACGGCTTTTTCGGCCATGGGGAATTCCAGCACTGGCTACAAATACCAGCACATCTTTGAAAATCCTCGTTCTAGATGGACGTCATGGGACAATTATTACTATTTGATTCGGGATTATATGTGAATTAATGTACATCTTCGAAAATTAACGAGCATTCTTAGGGGCTGCTCCAACCGGATTCCAATTGCAATTTCTAACTGTTGGTTAAAATTGTATTGCACTGGTTGTTATTTTTTAAGTCATTCAATTAAAAAAATTAAAAAAAATTAAGAACAAAAATGCAAACACCGTTACATCTTCATAAATAATGTAAAAGAAAAGGCAAAAAAATAGACCCAAAAAGCAAAAAGACTGAAATCAAAAGCCAACACGTTCTAAAAGACTTCTAATTAAAAAAAAGCTAAAAACGAGAAAAATTATAAACCAAAGTCGTTCGAAGTAGGGCTTAATAATCGTCTTCACTAAAAGCTAGAGGATAGTTTAATTACACAGTTAAAAATACTACTTGTAGTACACAATCATTGTACTAATGGTAGATCTAAGTTTACCCTACTTTAATCGGTTTACGACTTAATTTTCTAGTTGTGATTTTTAATTTATAACTGAAACTGGATTATAACAATTATTAACTTGTTCTGAGCCATGGTACAAAATCTGCCGCATCTCCACTGGCCCTTCTCCACCCAAGACACTTCTCTGTTAGTCCCCTTCCATTCCACTCACAAACCTTCAATTGGCTTCTGTTACCGTCCTCTTTAAGGCAGGCTCATTTTTGCTTCGCATCAGCTTCTTACGTTGGTTTTTTGCTTTTTTTTTACTGTTGTGTTTTTTGCTTTTTTTAGTTTTTTATTTTCTGTTATTTTATTTTTTTCGTATTTCTTTGCATTATTCGTGATGGACTAATATGTTTTTTATTTTTAAATTCTTTTAAATTTAATTATATCAAATAAACCAACTCAGCCACATAAAAAATAAGTTAACTACAGTACAAAAAAAGTCAAAAGCCACCGTAATTCTAAACACCCCGAGTCCAGAATCAAGATACATGGAAAAGCACCGCTCCTCCTCTTACCCACTCTCATTCATACAAATGAAAGCGCAAAGCCATCGATACTATTATATACCACTACAATTACATGTAAATCTTGAGGAAATTATGCAATTTATGGTCAATTACTAAGTTTAACTACAATTTACCTAGTCTATAGGTAAATCTTGAAGAAATTATATATTTTATGTCTATTTGTTTATATATAGCAAAATATGTGCATTTGACTAGTATATATATAAAACTTAGGCCCTATTTGGCCGAACTCAGCTTTAGTTTTTTAGGTTTTGGAGTTGTTTTTCTGGCCAAACGTGTGGGTTTCAAAGCCTAAAAATGAACTATAAATTTAAAACCGAGCATAAAATAAACTATGAATTTGAAACCAAAATTTTGTAGCTTCTCTTGATGTCTGGCTTTGAAGAAAAAAGAAAGAAAGAAACCTAGTCCGATCAAACGGGCCTGGTGAGCTGCACACAGATCAGAAGTTAACACAACTTTATCCTAACCTAGTTCAGTGATCTCTTTCTCGCTGCTTAGGGGAGTCAAAGTCATTCTGCAACGGTACAATCTACATATATAATATCTACGATTTAATTTTCTTCTTATATTATTTTTTTCGGTTAATTTTCACCTTCTTTCATGCATGCATGGACGGGTTCGCAATTGTCCAACCTGCACCTTTCGATCTCGAGCAGCTAGCTACCATCTTGTGGCTTGCTTCTGTGAACAAAAAAAAACATAATCAAAAAATGAAATTGGAAATGGATTACATACATAAATTGATCAAGATAGAAAGATCTTTCCAGCATGAACGACAGGGGCGGTTCAGTGCCATGCATAACGATTTCACCGAGGCTTGCTACATATACATCATACTATCTGTTAGAACATATGGTGGTCATGCGTTTAGTAATGATGAATAATTGATATTTAAGTTGCATTGAAATGTATGTTTGTGAAAGTTTTGATCCATACACTTTTTGTTAATATGAATTCAGAATTAACGGTCTGACCACTTTGTATTGGACGGTTTGACCGGCTGGCATCAACCACTCTTGAAAGTCGGTAGTCCGAATGGCTTTGTCCGATCAGCAGATTTCGATTATGTTAGGCTTCGACTACGACATTTCAACCACGACAAGACGACCTCAACAGGTAATTTGTCTGCTCCGAGTATTTTTGGTCCAGTCCGAGTGGTTTTGGTTTGCTCCAAGCGGTTTTGGTCTACTTCGAGTAGTTTCGGACCAGTCCGATTGGGTCTGAGTGGTATCGGATGGCATTCGAGTTGCAGTAGGGCATTGGATCATATTCGACTGCCATCAGAGCATCGGGCGGTGTTCGAGTAGCATTGGCGTATCAGACGGTGTCCAAGTGGCACCGAAGGAACGGACGATGTACGAGTGCAATAGAGCTATCGAACGGTTTCGAGTGGCATTGGAGGAACAGACGGAGTATGAGTGCAATAGAGCTATCGAACGATGTCTGAGTGGCATCTGAAGATCAACGATGTTCATGCAAAGCAGTTGAAGCTACAGGGGTTTAGTATGATCGAAGCTACAGTGATTTGGTCGTAACTGTACGATCGCGTGAACAGTACTCGAGGAGTACTGTAGCAGTGGTTGGTACTCGAGGAGTAATGTAGTAGTTGTCGGTACTCAAAAGATGGAAGTACTCGGTGGTTAGACGGTCAAGGTATTCGTAGTCAGAAGGACTTGGTACTTGATAGTCGTAGACTTTGCTGATTGGTAATCAAAGGCTTTGTAGTCATGGGTTTCATAACTATGATTGGTGGTCGTAGTCGTTGTGATTGATACTCGATGAGTCTATGGTCGATAGCAATGGTAATCCTGAGTGTTTTATGTGGAGTGATGTTATTTCCCGAGTAGTTGTATTTTCGAGTACTCGATAAGCTAGCGCTCGTATTGAGTGGTCTAAGGCTGAATTTTCGATAGTGATGGAATTAATGATCATAATGAGTTATCTGAAGGTGATTTCTGGATAGCGATGAAATGTGTGGTCGTAGACGACCTAGTTGGTGGTCATAGAAGGTTTGGTTCTTATCTATGGATAGACGAGTGTGGTTATATGTGTGTGTGCTGATGATGGTTAAGTTGTGGAGAACTTGTACCGAAAAAATATTCTTTGATTTGGATGTGCAGGTTAGCATGGAGGCGATTATGGTCGGTGACAAAGAGTACCGGGACTAGGATTGAGGAGTCTAAGGTCCAAGCAGTCGAGGATATCACGCGAGGTGGTTGGGCTCACACTGGAGCACATGGAGATCAAAGGTGATGATTCGTGGAAAAGCTACAGGTGGTGTGGTCCAGGAGGCTTCGACATGGAGGTTGGAGTTGCGTGATGAAGATATAGGAAGTGCAGTCCTGAAGGCTTTGTCACGTGGTGAGTTAGGAGTTGTGGATGGAGTCCATAACATGGAAGGTTTAGAGAGATTGGTTAGAACCCGTGTTCGAAAGGGTTTCGGGCCCCTTGGTTTTCGGAAGATAGAAGGTTTTGAGTCTGTGTTTGAGGTAAATACGGTTTGTGATCTTAACCTATAAAAGCCAGACGTGGCTATAGGTTAAGCAGTGGTTTTGTGGGGAGGGGGGGTTTGAGAGGGCTTTCGTTAGGAAGGCTTTTAGTGGTGTTTGTGAAGACACTTTGTAAAATCCATGAGATTCTAGCAATAAAGATAGTTTTAAATCAATTTGGTTCTTGTGTTTCTTGAAGTATGCTGTTGGTTGCTAGTGGTCTGAGTTTTACGACGATAGGCGAAGTTGATCGAAGCAATCGGTAGAAGCAGTCGAATAAGACAATCAAGTGTAGCTGTTGAACAGATCGGTTGTTCGAGCAGACAGTCGAGCAGAATGCGATCAAAGATCTTCATCAACGAGTAGAAGACTTTCAGAAGCGCCAGCAATCATTCACTCTCTCTCTGATTACGGTGGTCAATCCTACACTATCCAGTGTCCACTGATCAGGGGCTCGGGGCTAGCTAGCTATTGCTCCTGGTACGGCAGATCACTGACAACGAAAGCAGCTGGATATAGACACAGACGGCGATATCCTTGTCGAATACTAGTAATTCAGTCACTGTGCAATACCATTCCAATCCCATGAAGCATTAAAAATTGGAAATTACATTACATGCACAATAACGATGAATTTATGTATGCATTAGCTCATCATTTTGATCTGTTCCCAGCTGTATTATTGCTGGCGGACACTGGATGGTTGTTAGGGCATCTCCAATGGTGCTGAGTCAGCTGGCTATTTGCATGTACACATCAGCATATATCCTATGTGGAGGAAAGAGAGTATGCAAAACACAAACAGCTAGCTACTATTTCGTCTCTAGTCTATAACGCAAAACGAGGTAGGTTCTATAAATGACTGTGTGTGCATGTAAACATCAAATAGCTATCCTTATAGATGGTCATTTGGAATGCTAACTTTTAGTGTGTACTCTATAGATGATATGGAATCTTTATAGATAGTACTTAGTTAGGACCATTGGAGATGCCCTTAGATGGTTCCCAGCTGCATTAATAGCTAGCTAGTTTGTTGGTGGTGCTCTTGATGCTATCGATCGATCGAGATGCCCTATGGAAGCTCAAAGAGCCAACTTGCCAATATTCTAGCTTCAGACAGATAGAGATATAGGGCCTTTTTTTTTTCTATTTATGACTTTTTGTGAAAGATAGTAGGAAGTTATAATTAATTTGTAAGCTTTATCTTAAAAAAACATTTTGTTTGAAAATTAGTTATTGTAGAAAAATTGAAAAATAGCTTTTAGAACTTGAAAAGAGGTGGCAGAGAAGCAGAGATATCCTCTCTAGCTAGTACTATTTGCGTGCGGTGTGGAGCACATGGATACTAACTTAACAATAGTAGTACTAGTATTTTAGCTTCCAAAGGAATTAAACTAAACAGCATGTGATTTGGATTTTTTTATAAAAAAAATCACCACAAACAAGTGTTCATAAAGTACGGCGCAGGAATATCGGAGCTTAATTTAATTTTATTCTTCAGCGCATAGCTGGCATGCGTGAGCTGAAAGAAAATTCATCAAATTCTGCCAGGATTCGATCAAATAAATTCGTGGGATCATATTCATGTAGTGATATACAATCATGAAATTACCAGACGGGCTATTCTTCTCTGCAGGTTGCAATTTTGCAAATCGAGCGAAATTAAGATGGAGACCTCGCATCAAGTTATACTGAATTTTCAGGACATGCCGTACTGCAAATTTATGTGCAGACAAATGAGCCGTACGAACAGATCTTAAGGGGACGTTCGGAATAGCGATAGCTTTTGATTTTTGCTGAAATTTTACTGTAGGTGGTTGATTTTTTTACTGTAGCTGAGTTAGTTTATGGGCATAATTAAATTTTTAAAAATATAAAAATAAAAACAGCACGCTAGTCTAAAGCGGACAATACAAAAGAATACGACAAAAAAAACAAAACACAAAAAAACCAAAAAAAAAAATCACTACGTGACAAATTTGCTACAGTACTCTCGTTGCTGCTACAGTACTTTTTAACGCTAAACAGTGTTTTTTAAGAGAAGTTGAGCGGCCCTGGCATTGTCAGTTTTTTTTTCTTTGCTTCGCCGTCTCAAGATTGTTGTGCACTGAATCGACGTGTTAATGCCTCTGCAAAGCTAATCTGTGAACTGTTCTTCGGCTGCGACTTGCGACCTTGAGTGTGAGCCACGTTTTCCCAGATTGTATCGTGTGGAATCGGGAATCGGACTGTATCGTGTGGAATTCGTGAGTTGGAATTGAACTGTATCACGTAGAATTGGTGAGTACCAAATAATTTTCTGAAGCAACGTACAGCAAGCCAGCAACAGCTATCCACTAAAAAACCCAGTCAACCAATTGTTTCTACAGATATATCTTGAGGCTTCTTGGAACTAACGGTATGTATGCCTGTATTGTTCTACATTATTTCAGAAGAAGAAAAAGGGCTCTGAACAAAACAAATGTACTATTGTTTTACTGCTGTTTTGAACAAGGCTAGCTGGATGATACGGAGCACGATCGATCAAAGCTTCTCTGCGTGTTGTTCTGATACTGCAGAGCAGAGAAGAGCAAGCTTCTGTAATATGTCAAGGGGCGGTAGAAATACAGTTGTTATGGAATGCACGGTAAAAATAGACGATCAAAAGAATGAGAGATATAAATTTAACATATTAGATTTTTGCAAAAAATCATAGACACACAAAAACAAAAATCGCTATATGAGAAAAGATTACAAGCATAAATAACTTTAACATATGTCAATATGTGACTATAGATAAAGATATATATATAGACTAGAGAATAACAGTCCTAAGAAGAGCTCGGTGTATGTGTCTACACTTCGAGAACACGAGTCCTAGGAATACAGTTGTTATGAAATATACGGTAAAAATAGATGATAAAAAAGATATAAATTTAACATAAACATTTTTTATGAAAAAAAATCATAGATATACAAAGATAAAAATCATTATATAAGAAGAGATTATTAGTATAGATAACTTAAATGTATCTCAACATGTAATTATAGAGATATATACATAGACTAGGGAATAAAAGTCCTAGTATGAGTTTGACGTATGTGTCCACACTTAGAGAACAAGAGTCCTAGGACGAGCTCGGCGTAAAATTAAAGGCAGCGGTGAGGTCGGCCGCCGTCGGCGACGGAGAGGATGGACGGACGTCGACCACGTACTCGGCTTTAGTTTCGGGCGTCACCATCAGGCGGGTTGAGCTGATTAATTGGGCCGCCTCTTGGGCCATACAACACTCACTCCCTGTCGCCTTCGCCAGCTCGAATCGAATCCTACCCGCACCAGTTCGATCCAACGGTTCCCCTGGTCGTTGAATTAGGTGCTCCTCGCCGCCGGCGCGCCCTCCCGTCTCGCCGTCGTCGTCGCTCTCGTCCCGAGAGATCCTTATTATACGTATAGTAGAGCAGCATCGACAAGAATACGTATAATAATAATACGGATAATAAGTACGTAATACACTAGTACACTTTGCAGGCCGCCTCTTGGGCCTGGCCGTGCTCCTCGCTCATGGTGTCGATCCGTGTCGCACTCACAAGCAAACCGGATATATAGATGATAAGGTACTAGAGCGGCAAGATTTTGGGACTGTGTGTTGACACGATGCGCTCCCCTGCGATGACACCTGCAAACTGGATATGGATCACTCCACGTAGGCGTACACACAGTGTTATTTCTTTATATGACTATGATAGTACGGTGATATGATAATGTTGTATGATACGTTCGTGTGAGGTATTATATGGATTGACTTAAGTCAAGTCATAGACTTGTACTCGTACGCGGTTGCGTATTTATTCATGTGCAGGTGTTGCTTGAGGCGGAACATGATCGATGAGGGACTGAAACTAGGTTCGGGTGGAACTGAGGTTTCAGGACTAAATTCAGGGAGGAACTGAAGTCCTATCGGTCAAGAATGTCATGCAGGATGTTCAGGTTAGAGAACAATGCGTATGGAGATGATGCGTGGAGAAGATACAGGAGGTGCGGTTCTAGAGGCTTCGACACGTGGAAGGCTGAAAAAATCGGAAGTGAAAAACCCGTGTTAAGAAGGGTTTCGGGTCCCTTGAAAAGCAGTGAGCCAAAAAGATTGGTTAAGATAAAGAGATCTAGAATGAGCTGTATTAGGATTAATGATGTATTAAAGTAGATTGAGGAGAGCATTAGATAAGCATGCACAACAGTTTAGACGGCTGCTGTCTGTATATACATACACATCACATATAGACAGCAAAAAAACAGTTTGTACAATGGATTGTCTATTTAGTTGTCTACAATCTCATAAAAAAAGACAACAAAAAAGATAGCTTGTAAAAAAGACGGCTCGTACAACGCTCGCAACGCCGTCTCTTCGCCTAGGAGCACGAGCCCGGGCCGTCTCTTCGCGAGAGGACGACTTGTGTCTCTCTCTTCCTTAATTACAGTCCACGTCAGATGATTTTACTGTGTTGGTATGATAAAGACAGTGATTGTCTGTGGGTTGTACATGCCCTAAATAGAAGTGTTGGCGGCTGTTGTGCTGAGCCGTGAATTTTAGAAGACAAGAGAAAGTACGCAGAGGATTGGTCTCGGCCGTGCTGTGGTGAAAAATAAAGAAGGCAGTTTGCGGCGCGGCGAGATTTTTGTACGAGAAAAGGAAGGCGTCACGGTTCTTCTTGATCGTCCTCGTCTGCTTTGGTTGAAGTCTCCGCATCCCTTTTGTCCCCTGCTGCGCTGCCATTACTGGTATTTTTCTTGCTCTGCCTCTTTGTGGCTTGTCGTCGTTCGGTCTCGGATTTGTATTTGGTCTTCGCGAGCCGTGCTTTCTGGCCGTTCTTGTGGTGCGGGACGTGAAGTAAAAAAAGGAAAAAGAATCGTTCGTCACGGTTCTTCTTGATCGTCCTCGTCTGCTTCGGCCGGCGAGCGGCGGAAGAACCGATCGAAGGAAGCGGCGACTGTGCGTTTTTGATCGAGCAGCTCGCCAGAAGGTTTAGTACAAATATTTTTGAACTGATTTCTACCACTTGATCACTGCTGTTCAGTTTGAGGTGTTTGTTGTTCCATATACTTGTTGAATGCTAGCGGATTGAAGTTTCCTGTTAGTCTTCGTTTTCATGCATGCATGCCTTGACGCAAACAAAGACTATCAGGAAAGGTTGCGTGCATGCATGAAGCCACAGAATCAGGTTTGCTTGTTTATTTTTTGTGTGCATGCATGAAGGCCACTAGAAAAGTTGCGTGCATGCATGAAGATTTCTAGAAAGGTGCTTCCATGCAAATTCTAATTAGTAAAAGGTAATTACGTAGCTGGCCGCATGCAGCTATTAAACAATGATCAATTAAGTTGCATGGTTGTTAATCCGCATGTATTATTTGTGCTGCTATGACTTGATGATTAAAGACCTTGATTAGACGAGAAGTTTGATTGCCGTAAGTCTTCTTTCTAATGCATGCATAGATATTTCCTTTATTCAACGTGACGACTGCATGAAATGTTTTTTTTTCCACGTGATTTGTGACTGCTTTCTTTGTGATCTGAAAAGTTTGGTTGATTAATTCTTTACGGTTTTTGCTTAATCGCATAATTAAGGTTTAATCAATTCTCGTCATTATTTGTATCAGCGATCTTGTTTATTTTATATCTCTAGTTCTAGACCTCCGATTGACGTAATTCCAGTTGGGTTAGTTCAATAACTTTGTCTAGTTTATTCTGGTAAATTTTGAGGTTAATCATAGTTACGATTTTTTATCGAAATCAGTTTTACTGAGGACATAGTGTTCTGTCCGGTTTTCTAAACGCGGCTTAAATAGGTTTTGTTTTTAGAGGTGAGTCTTAAAATTTATTTTTTTAGCTTTCGCAATTATTCACCCTCCTCTGATTATCTATCTTAGTGTGAATCGATCCTACAACTCACAAGCAAACTGGATATATAGATGATAAGGTACTAGAGCGGCAAGATTTTGGGACTGTGTGTTGACACGATGTGCTCCCCTGCGATGACACCTGCAAACTCCACGTAGGCGTACACCTGTCGGCGTGGAGGATGGCAGGCACACGCGGAGGCGTGCGTCGATCCGGCCTGGGCACGGCGGTCCGATCGGCGGTGGGAGAGGACAAATGGTAGCGGCTAATCTACAAACAAAAATGTGACTGCAAAATTGGAACTGAAAAGCTAGATCAAAGCTACGTACTAGAAGGCCTTAGTTTAGAGTTATCATGCTGATAACATATTTTATAAACGAGGTCGCATTGTCGATTGACGGTCGAAACTCTCAACTTACCATTATAAAAGTACAGCCAAGAGCACACAGGGTTGATCTTAGGATCCAGAGCGAAATTAGAAATAGAGATCCTAGTATAAATTTCTAAATATAAATATATATATATATATATATATATATATATATATATCTAATTTTACTAACAAACACTTAAAATGCGTTATGTATTAAAGAAAAATAAAAAATTCATATCAAAGAGTTTATAGATATTACCTTAAAAATTTCTTCTAACATTTCTAGATGCGAAGTCATTGATGATGGTATTGATATCAATCTCATCCAATAATTTCTTCTCAATACATAAAGTTGTCAAATCGTTTAACCTCTCTTGAGACATTGTTGACCTTAAATGATTCTTCAACAATTTCAACTTTGAAAAGCTTCTTTCAGCTGATGCCACAGTCACAGGCATAGTAAATAAAATCCGATAAGCAATAGAAATATTAGGATAACAATCCGCTTCTCTGACAAACTCAAAGATCTTCATAGCAGACATTGGTTTATCTGATAAAATCAATTGCATAACACTTAACTCAGAAATTAGATCATTTAACTCAACATCAGAAGAACCATCTAGAGAGAAAGTTTCTGCAAATTTTGTACAACATTCTTTTAATTCAGTTCGATCCAATGACTTCAATGTTGTTGAACTCATTAAAAATCCAAATATACTTCCGAATGTTTGGAGTTCTTGAAATCTATTTTTCAATGAATTGATTGCCATATCAACCATAACAAAAAAATAATTAACTTCAAATTCCTTCTCAGCTTGCAAAACTGCTTCATCACAATCAATTTCATCAAACTGTTTCTTCCTAAGAACACGCCGCTTAACTGAAAATGATGGCTCTACATTCATTTGAGCTGCAATATCTTTGGCAATGATCATACTCGAAGCAAACCCTTTATTTCTATAAGTATTAAAGTATTTAATCATGCCTTCTATTTGTTACAAGGTAGACTCAATGCACATGGATGGTGATTGCAACTTCTTGCTCACAGTATTTACAGCAAATAAAATATCATGCCAAATAACCATACCAATTATAAACTCAAAGCTACCAAGCATTTCAAATAAATTTTTTGCATCACTCCTATCCTTGGGTTCAGTATCCCTATCTTCCATTAACTCAAGTAGAGCTGACCTTAATTGAGGAGCTTGATATCTAATTGCTTTGACACTTTTGATTCTACTCTCCCAACGAGTATTGCTCAATGATTTCACAGTTAAATCTTCTATATGGTCAAGCAAAACTTTTCATCTTTTAGTAGAACCAGAAAATAATACATATATCCTTTGCACAATTCCAAAAAATGAAATAGCTTTAGCACAAGATTTAGCCATATCACAAAGGGTAAGATTAAGACTACGACAAGGACATGGCATATACAAAGCTCTTTGATTTATATCAAGCAACCGTCTTTGCACCCCCTTGTTTTTTCCTTTCACATTAGAGCTATTATCATAACCTTGATCCCTAATATCATCAACATTTAAATCAAAAGACTTGATTGTATCAAGCTATACATTGAAAAGCCCTGAACCAGATGTGTCATTCACTTTCAAGAAACCAAGAAAGTACTCCTCAACTTTTATTTTGCCATCAGAAATATCAACACATCGAACCAACAAGCTCATTTGTTCTTGGTGACTCACATCTGGTGTACAATTAAGGTGCGACGCCAAAGGTGCGACACCAGAGGTGTACAATCAAGAAATTCCCCCTTTCACCTCCCTAAAAATTATATAACAAAAAACAGCGAAACTCTACCTCCGCTGAGCACCAGAGGTGCGACGCCACCTTTGTCGGAGCTCGCCCGAGTGCGGAGGCGGAACTGCCGGTGTGGGCTGGGCAGGATGATCTCGACAATGTCAACTCGACATGCTAAGGGTAATTTCATATTCTTTATCTGTAGCAAAGCAATGGGCATCCAGCTAGTAATAAACAATGTGGGACTAATTGGTCTTACGGGTCAATAGTTCCTTCATACTCTTCTCATTTAGGTAAAGCGTCCACACCTATTGGATCATCAGAACAGACCGATACACAACGATATTCATCATCTTTGTTAGATAACCTACTTTTTTTCGAACTGCCATACAAACAATCACTACTACAGAAAAGCTTAATATTATACGCAACATCACAAACGGTTTCACAAAACTGTCTATGATGTATACTATTATAGACGTTTTAGTTTAGAGACCGTCTAAACTAAACAGAACAGACGATTATTATATCCTTTTCACATGGCATCGACGATCTCATTGTCATTGACGTACTACACGGCCTTGGTAGTGTCGTAGACGTTCTCCACTGTGCAATACCGACGTGGTCCATTGGAGGAGGGCGAAACACCAATTTGGTGGAGACACAAATTCTACCCTTGTAGGTGCCATGGTACCTAGCGCAGTTGAGGATGACATCGGCGTTAGTGGCCCAGGACTAGGCACATGACTCAGCGTATCAGCTGCTAGAGTGTGGTCACTCCTGTGTATCAAGATGTTGTTCCGCTCGCCTTTTGTGACAGGGTAAGAAGTGTACAACACGGTAAAAATCTCACCAGGAGCCGTTGGTTCTGTGTCACCTGCTGACACATTCCACTCCTACCTGGTCTCCTCGTCAAAAATAACATCGCGTGTCACATGTACGTGCTTCCCAACCGGGTCATACACCCGATATACCTAGGCCAACAGTTAGATCAACGCTCCTAGGAGGTCAGTCCTCCAGCAGTCCGGTCCAACCGCTCTGTCAATAGCAGTCAAACCGGTGCTGTAGTTTTGAACTCAGTTCTACTTTCGCTCTTTGGTGAGTTATTTATTAGTGGTCTAATCTGACCTTCTTAACTTTCAATAGTTAATAGAGTGAAAGTTTTGAAATACCATCCAGAGAGATTGAATTTAAATGTATCTTAAAGGTATCATTTAACCCCTCTAATTGCCACATGGGATCCTATGGTAAGCTTTACCGCTCCATCCAATCTTTAAGATTGAGACGTGCATTAATGTCGGCAAAGAGCTGGCTGCTAACACACACGAACACCTGGACTCACACATGCGAGAGAAAAAACAGAGGGCTGTCTGCTAACACCCGAGGAAAACAGAGATCAACTCACAAGAATTTTGTGCGCTGCGATCAAGCTGCAGCTTTTCAGTTTTCATGTCCGCTTATTATAGTTAGAAAATTTAGGAAACGGTCGAGGAGGCCTGATCACCTGACGATTGTTTTTCTTTGAAGGAGATCATCACCTGGCCTGTCTACATGGTAAAGTTGCGATTCACAATGGGAAGTCGATATCAGTACAAGTGCATGAAGCAGCAACCACACACGAGATCAAACCAAACACATGAAGTAGGCAACCACAGAAACAAAATAACAAGGAAAAGATGCTGCTACCTAGAACTCGGTATTACCAAAAAAGAAAAAAAAAATCAGAGAAAAGAGAAGTCCAGAAGTGCCAAGCGCTCTCCATTCCGGACAACGCAATCGCCCGTATTAAAAATCGCCTGGAGTTTTTGGTCGGACTCACAAGAGGCATCTCGCGACCTTGGATGCCGGTGATGGCGACAAGCATGGAGTTGCTGCTGATCCATGCGGGCGTTTCTTCTCATGATAATGACCCGAACAGTTTGAGCTGAGCTCGTCCTTTTCTGGCGAGGATCAACGACGGATCAGGGCTCCTAGATCCTCGAAGGCATCGTCCGTACGCTCCAAAACTTTTGCCTGGACGATCGAGCCAGAGCGATTTGATTCTCTGAATGAATGGATCACTGACCGACTAGTACTACAACTTGGACTTGCAGCAACTGGAAATTAGGGGTTCTGGAAGCCAGCACTCACGTCACCGGTGGCTCGTCGTCAAACTAGGAATGCACCGGCTATGTAGCCGAGGAGTTTTAAATGGCTTCGATCCCTTCTAGACCTGTCGTGGTCGCCATGGTGAAGAGCTCCTCCAAATGCCAAGGGTGTCTCTTCGATCTGCCTGCAGTTCAGTTGCAGCTTTGTTTGATTAACTAGATGTCACCTTTCTTTGAAGTGATTATCGCCAATTCAGTAGCTCAAACCATTGCCATTTACAATTACCAACCATGCGGTGAAAATGATCGGGGGACAGTGAATCCAATGAATGAATTGACGTACGCACAGCATTCACGCATGAGATCGATCTCGGCGAAAAATGCTAGGCTCAGTCAGTTTTTAATCAGGGAGGGATCGGTCGCATCGAGAATTCGTGTCCGTCGAAAGCAACGCATCATCGGTCGCGGATTCGCGGCCACAGAAGAGACCTCACCCGCATCGGTTGACGTTAATTACCTCGATCGGCATGAGAAAATATTACAGCAATTAACGTCAGCCACGAGAAGAGAACCTTCCCTGGACGGAGTGATAAGAGTTGTGTGTGTGTGTAACTTTACCTATCTATCATCGTTAAAGTTGTGGTTTTATTATATACGTCAGTAGAAATTTTATAAGGTGGTAGATTTATTTCTAGTTTTCGTCTGTGTGTATGATAATATAGATGCGCGTACGTTTCCATTGTAATGGGAAAAAAAATATCAGCCACGAGAAGCGGAGCTGAAACCTACGCCGCCGCAGACACGTCGGCGAGCACTGGGCAGCAGTGACATCGCAACGACGGCGACGTGGCAGAACCCATGGCCCATCGCCTCCTTTGTGGAGCAAAAGCAGCTATGCTTAAGGACACAAGAATGCGAAGAGATCGATCGAAGGGGACGCGGACAACGGCGACCTATCCAACGCATTTAAGGGACAACCAGGGAGCAGCAGCGGCACATACTTCTTAAGGAGCGTTCAACCCGGCTTATGGCTGTTGCTTCTAGCTATAATTTTTAATTTTTATTAAAATTATATTATAGTATCTGTTAATTTTTCTAAATTATTAAATTAAAAATACAATTATATCATATAAGTAATACAGAAAAATAGAAAAAAAAGTAAAACATATTAAAATTAAGAAACTAATGAGTTCTAAATGACTTTTGGTTTTCGAAAGCCAAAACCTCTTAGACACTTAGAGCTTATCACTAGTCCCTCAGCTAGTTGCTCCTCAGTGATTAAGACAAGCCTAATTAGTACTACTACTAAGTACTTAAATTATTGATTAGGGAAGCTAACCTTAATCGAAACGACATGCATGTTGGCATCAATGCGTAGTAGTAGCATAGTGACACGTCGCCGTCGTGGAGCTAGCTAGGGGATATTGGGAGCTACGTGTTGCGAGGTGGCCTCCTGGCGTCAAATACTTGTTATTATCCTAGCATCTAGTCGCTGTTCATTTGAATTTAGGTTTTTAATTTTTAGTTTATTTTTTACTATTTATAATTTTAATTTTTGACTTTTTGGTATTTTTAGCTTTTTATCGTTTTTATATTCGTTTATATTATACGTGATGGGCTAATCTATTTTTAGACTTTTAAAATTAAGTATACTAAATAAGTCACTATTAACTATAGTGTAATTTTAACAAATTATAGTGTAATTTTAATCATAAATCACTAAATTTTAGCTCAATCAACCGACATCCTAATATAACGTAATCCTCCCTTAAAAAGAGTGAGAGGAAATAATAAAGAATCAATACTAGTACCACTGAGTTAACTACAGGAGGTGGATCTGGACGCGACCATCGATGCGATTAAGCATGGACCGTATCTGCTTAGCGATCTACTACTTTTATCTGCCCGCGACGGCGCGCTGTCTCTTGCATGTGCGACACATGTCTGCTTTTTTTTTTCCGGCCTCGGCTTACCACTTTCCGCTACAATGATTACCGATGCGTCCTTTCAAAGTGATAATAATTAACGATGCGATCTTTCGAAACGAAGTCTACAAATTAATTGTAGTAGGTATTATACCAAACTTAAATATACCGACTAAAATCGTATGTGATTTTTTTCGTCTTCGTATTATCTCTTATAAATACCTAGAATTTAAAAACCATAAACCTAAGACACAACATAAATATAGAACGGTTTCTCTATCGCTGTTTTGAAATGACTTTCAAAACAGCCTTTTTGAGCCGATTTTTCGATTTATCGACACTCGATTCGTTCACATAAATGCTCGCACTAGGATCAAAACCCATAAACCGTATCAAAAAAGAATACACTGTGATTACGAGCTCAGGTCCAGTGATTAACTTGAGTCGGATTACTTAATTAGCCTAGAGGTGGTCGTATATAAACCTCCCATCCCTCCCGAGTTAGTAGTAGCTTGCAGAAACCTGAGTCCTACAGTTAGTAGTAGTGACTAATGTAGCGGCTGGGTTCGGTTGAACTTAGGCTTATTGGTTTTTTTGTACAGTACTATAGTAACTTGCTTTTAAATGGTACGTCTTTTTAAGACAGAGTCTACAAGTCGATTATAATAGACACTGCATCGACTTCAGCTATACTGTCTAAATCGCATGTGACTGTATCCCTATTCATAATCTCTCTCACGAATAGCCAGTATTCCAAAAGCCATACAATTCGAAGTCTCAACTGTTGCTCCAGTAATTCATGTTTTATATTTCGGGTCGTGTTGCCAACGATAAAACACCTAATTTATAAATAATAATGTAAACATACAATGAAAAGATAGGATATGAAGCCTTTTTTCCCAAGTTTATTGATAGATGGATGTGAGATGCTATGACAATAAAATAAACAATATGGAACTTACAGCATTATAGACCTGCTACCCTATTACCCTTAACCAAATTGCACCTATCAAGCCCTCAGGGCCAGCCGATATATAATAATTCTTACACAACTAAGAATAAAAGCTATCACTAATGTGATAACCTAACTTTTACATTAAACATTTATGGAGTCCTTGAGTCGATGAATATGCCGAACTTTTTGTTTTATGTTTCTTATGGTAAACTGATTAGTATTTTGCGACGGTGTTATGATTGATGATCTCTATTGATAGTATGATCCATGCTTAGATGAATCAAAATATTTTTTCCTTCTAAAAAGTAACTAATAATGTGATACGTACTATTTCCATCAAGGTTAACCGTAGCAGCACTGAAAGGCATGGCTTGGGTCCACGTCTCCCACCTTGTACCATGCGTCCAAGGCGAACGGCTAGGAGGCTACGCGACTCGAGCCGCCCGTATAAAACCCACCACCCCAGCGAACCCAATCCAAAGCACACCGGGCGAGGGGAGAACCCAACGCATCGATCACACACACCACTACACCAGACCAGTCCCTCTCCTCTTCCCACCAAATCAATCGATCTCGCCGCTGCTCGCCGGATGGCGGGGTCATCCGCGGTCTGGACGGCGCACCACGGCTGCAAGGTCCACGCCCACCGGCTCCCGCAGCAGAGGCGGCGCCGGGGGAGCCTTCCTCCCAAAAGGGGGCGCGCCTTCGCGAGCCTCGTGGCCGCGGCGCCGGCCAGGACGGCGTCGGAGGAGGCCGTCTACGAGGTGGTGCTGCGGCAGGCCGCGCTTGTGGAGGACGGGAGGAAGGGGGCGCCGCGGCCGCGGTGGGCGGCGGAGGACGCCGGGGGGGAAGGGCAGCTGCTCGGGTGGGGCCTCCTCGGCGACGCCTACGGCCGCTGCGGCGAGGTCTGCGCCGAGTACGCCAAGACCTTCTACCTAGGTGGCTCCCTGCTTCTTCTTCATCGCTTCACTTAATTATCTATCTCACAGCTAGCACCGGCGGAGTGCAAGTGAAACCAGTTCATTTTGCTACCACTAACCAGTACTAGTGTCTTTCTTGTTCTTGATTAAGTCGAATACGTAAATGCGTAGGCGATAATGCAGAGGTCACGAGATCAAACACATTCGAATAGTATGTAACTAATTATACCTCTTTAAGATTTTGCCATATTTGTTTCTTTAGGATTGCAAGAGGAATTAGGGATGAAAATCCTTGAATAATAAAAGAAAGACTCTGAACACTGCTAAATTTCTACAACGCAGAAAATATTCCCACTGTCTGTGACTAATCAGTTCTGGAACTCTCACGTCTCTCTAAACAACAACTGTACATGTATATACAAATATTTGCCGACTTGGGTAGCCGGTTGGTAAGATGATGCGCGTGGGTGCTGGGTGCCATCTTGGCCATCTCAAGGAGATAATCAACATGGCAGTGTTATGCTGTGGAATTATGGTGGGCTAGTAGCAATTTCTAGCTTTCTTGAACAGTGTCAGGGCCAGGGCTAGATTGGTCGGTGGGGTTGAGCTGACGTGGAGATGCATGGGCTTGATTTAATCCTATAGCCTTTAAGTTTTTTTTAAAATTTTGCGTCTCTGTTTCCACTTGGATAACTGACCTTGTAAGAAATCATTTTCTATTGCTATGTGCCTATAACTAGCAGTAGCTTGATGGTTAATGCTAAGATTTGCTTCCTACAGTGGACTTTTACCATCTTTAATTTCTTACGGTTTGTTTGCATCAATTTATCTTTCAGGTACACAGCTTATGACTTCTGAAAGGCGCAAAGCTGTTTGGGCAATCTATGGTGGGGTTGAGTTGCATATTTACTTATTATTATAACTTGTGAAAATTAAGCTGACAGTTATTGTCCATGACCTTATTAACTCTTATGTAATGTCGTTTTTTACCCTTTGCAGTATGGTGCAGAAGAACTGATGAGCTAGTAGATGGTCCTAACTCATCTTACATTACACCAAAGGCACTCGATCGATGGGAGAAGAGATTACAAGATCTCTTTGAGGGCCGCCCATATGATATGTACGATGCAGCCCTCTCAGACACAGTGTCAAAGTTTCCGGTAGATATCCAGGTAAACCGACCAATAAGTTAATGTAGCATGCCTGAAACGCCATGTAGAGTTGCTAAATTGAATTATTATTTTCATGCATTTTTTTTTCTGATGTTCCTGTAATCATAATTTCTTTTTCTTTACAGCCATTCAAGGATATGATTGAAGGAATGAGGCTTGACCTGTGGAAATCGAGGTACAGGAGCTTTGATGAGCTCTACCTCTACTGCTACTACGTCGCTGGCACGGTTGGTCTCATGACAGTACCGGTGATGGGCATTGCCCCGGACTCGAAGGCCTCAGCCGAGAATGTGTACAATGCTGCACTAGCTCTTGGGATTGCCAACCAGCTGACAAATATTCTCAGAGATGTAGGCGAAGAGTAAGTACCAATTTGTTTACCACCACCAAGCATATTCTTGGCTGAGTAAATTGTGGATTTGGACCTGATATAGATGTATTTTGACACCCAATATATTTTGCATCAAACAGCTGTGCTTTAAAATCTAGTCTAGGATGTACCCAATTGGATGTTTCGGACATTAAAATTTAAACTGCAAATAGATTTACTGTATTGTACTCACAGTCTATTTGTCAGCAAGGAACAGGTTAACCTGTCGCTATTCAATTTTTTTGTTTTGTTTCTGCTCGATTGTAATGTAATGTGTCTGTTGTGGATGGAATTTCAGCGCAAGGAGGGGGAGAATATACCTTCCAATGGATGAATTGGCACAGGCAGGTCTGACAGAAGAGGACATATTCAGAGGGAAAGTGACAGATAAATGGAGGAGGTTCATGAAGGGCCAAATCCAGCGTGCCAGGTTGTTCTTTGATGAGGCTGAGAAGGGTGTCCCCCATCTAGACTCTGCGAGCAGATGGCCGGTATGAGAGGCTAGAAATTCAGCATTGCATCGACAAAATCGAAATTTTCCAGTAAAGTGGTGCTTTTATAAGCCTCGATATATTTACCATTTGTACGATTCTTTTCCCGCAGGTTCTAGCATCTTTGTGGCTGTACAGGCAGATCCTGGATGCCATTGAGGCGAATGACTACGACAATTTCACCAAGCGCGCGTACGTAGGCAAGGCAAGGAAGCTGTTGTCGTTACCGGTTGCATATGCAAGAGCAGCTGTTGCATCATGAACACTCCCTAGATCAGATGTTTTTGAGTCCTCATTTTTTTTCCTTTGATTTTGCAATATTTCTTGGCTGTTGTATATAGTCAGCTGCCCGTACGCCATAAGCATGTCGCAGTTTTCATTTCAAGGGACTGATTCGAGGTCCCACAATATTCAGCTCTTATTTCAATACAGAGAACCATCACTCCTGAAGAATCCACCTGTGCAAGTTTTCTTACACATCAAAATTCAGGCATACTGACCTGAACACTGAATGCACAGCTAAAAAGTAACAACTAAAACTCCTAGCTGATTGCAGCTCCAGACTTAGCATCTGTACGTTGATCATATAGTAAGCTTGTGACAACCAAAAGTCAAAAGTACACCCAAAACTGCTCATATATAAACCGGCTTAAGATTAAAAATCCTTGAGTTGGCTAATGGGTGGGTTTTTTTTGCTATGTTTTATGGCTTTTGATTTAAAATTTTTAATTCTGTCTGTTCACAAGAGAGTATGGAGAGATACTAATATGTGATTTTGATCAATATAGATGAAGTCGGATAGTGTCTATTATAATTAATTTGTAGACTCTGTTTTAAAAAGATATCTCATTTAAAATCTACTATAGAAAACCATGCATAACTCAAAAAAAAAAAAAAACCTACCCAATTGTTCGTGGTGGCACTGGCATCCTCTGAAGAATGAGAGCCACATTTTGGTGTGGTCCGGTGCCTACTGGACTGTGGACGCTTCACGGGTCGTCGTCTCCCTCTCCCAGCAGCGGAAGCATATGACTGGTCGCCATGTGTCTTATGGTGAAACTGCAGAAACTAGTGGCCAACCGCCATGGGATTGGCTTGAAAGTTGCATAAAACGTTGCGATTGGCCGGTATTTGCAGTCACTGTGGCTGGGAGGCGTCACTGTGCCTATCGCGACTCTTAAGGCCATATTCAAAATGGGTGATGATAGTTTTTATTATGGCTAATGGTTTTTAGCTTGCTTTTCGAAACGATGACGGAGACACCGACACAAGTGGCTAGTTTAAGAAGTTGTTTGAAGAAATCATCCTATTTATTTTAGTTTTTGAAGAAATCAAAGTCAAAACCTATATAAAAAAACCGTTTTGAATAGGGGCTAAACCAAACCTTATGATACCGATAAGTAACGAGTGTGGATTGGTAATCTGTTATGACTTCAATCGCAGAATTGAAGCTGGCATCAATTGGTAAAGAGGCGTCATTGTGCCCTTCTTGTCTAGATTCAAGTTCTACTGTCGGCTCGATTGCTCGAATGTTCATCTAGGTTTGGCTGCTGGCACCAAGAATGGCTCCTACTAATGGTAATGTGTATGTTTTTTGAGCTACGCTTTATGGATATCCATTTAAGATGTGTTTGGCTGTTAGCATCAAGAATGATTTACAAAAATAGTTTTTAGAAGCCGAAAAGAGCCTCAATCTTCCCAATTCCAATGACACTTTTTTAAAGATCTGGCCCGCATGGACGGCCCAGTTATTAGGGTCTAGATTCCCTGCTACACATGATTAGAAGGCCCATTTGTAATTAATGGGCCATTTCAGGGTGAAGGCTTCGAGCCTCCCGCGAGGACGAGGGCACTAGGCCGCCCGAAACCCCACTCCACTCACTCCGCCGCTGAGCCAAAAAATTTCAAAACCCTCGTCTACGGCGGCGGCGGCGCCATGAACGTGTTCACGGAGGTCGCCGGCGGCGCGGCAGCGAAGGAGGGGAGATCCGTCGGCGCCGGCGTAGGCGCGGCTCTTCTGGATCTGACGCCGCACAAGATGGCGGTGTGCCACCTCGTGCAGGTCTTCGCGCCGCCGGCGCAGGAGGGGGCCGCCGCGCTGCCGTTCCCCTTCGAATCCGTCGCCCATCACAACCGCCTCGGCCTCTTCCTCTTCGCTCTCACCCGCGTGCGTACGCTTCCCCTTGAAATGTCACTCCCTAGTCTTTTCACTGTTGTTCCATTGGTGCTGTGATATTGTGTTTTGGATTGGGTGCAGTTTGCTCTTAAGCATGTGGAAATTAGCGTTACCATTTTATCTAAACCCTGTTGATATACTAATTGACATTGCAATTGACAGCCGGCTACTTAATCCCTGAGAGTGAACGGTCCATTTAGTGTCGACCCCAAAAAAAAAAAGTAGTGATCCCATATATGGCTGTTCGTGAATTTACTCGGTATTGTACAATATCACGATTGTAAGTTTTCTGTAGTGTTTGTTTCAATATCCGGTATATTTTGTTTGCTAAACTTAACAGCTGATTTAACCATATTACAATTATTGCTTTGCAATTGCACCTTTGTCAATATATTCAGTTTGAACTTGCCTTGAGAGAGTGGTTGTCGATACACTTATTATTGAACAGATGCATGCTTGTGGCCATGTGTATATTACATTGTAACTGCCGTTTTCTTGTCTCTCCAAGACATAATTGCCTTTCAGTTCACTCAGTCATGTCCTCACTTGTTCTTCTTGTAGTCATGCGAGGATTTTCTGGAACCTCCACTTGAAGAGCTTTTAAGGCAGTTGAAGGCGGTAGATGATTTAGTTAATGGTTGGCTCTGTGAGCAGCTGACAAGTACCTTGTCAGCACTTACCTCACCAGATGATTTGTTCAACTTTTTCGATAAACTACGAGGTGAGATTCACAGTATGGATGGGTGTTTTTGAGTCCTTGGTGTTTCACACTTGCAAAGGCTATCCAATAGACAGCTTACCCTACAATAATTTTCGCCAGGTGTGCTCACTCCACCAGAAGGTGCAAATGTGGAAGACGTATTTCTGGATCCAAATAGCCAGCTTGGAGTTTTCCTTCGTTGCTGCATACTTGCCTTCAATTCAATGACTTTTGAGGTGCTACAAGTTGAACAATGCATTCATAACCTTATGTCATTGGTGTTTTTGTGCCTGTTTCTTTTCTTATTTAGGGCACTAAGTGTGTTCGCTGAAAATTCCTGTAGGGTGTCTGCCATCTGTTGGCTAATCTTGTGGTGTATTGTAGCTCCACTGACACTTCATATGACTTGGCAGAAGATGAGGACTTTAACAGTGAAATAGAAATGAGCAACTTGATGGATGCAGATATAGGCATTAGAGCTGGTATATTTGACAAATACAGTCAAGGTTATGCTGCTGAGAGCCATATGGGGGAGAGCTCTTCATCTCTAGTTCACCCACCGATCTCACTCCATGATTTTGATGAAGGTAAATCCAAACACTAAATCCATAACCTATTGTTCCTCTGATTTTAATGGGAATGCGGAATTATTGTGAAAGATGCCAAACAAGAACAAATATAAGGCACACCAGGGTTTTCAGAATCACCCTCCATCAATAAAAAATAATGTGATGAGCATAACATTAGGGAAGAATAGATATCTCAGCATTTGGCATTTAATCACCTCTTTTTGTGCTATCATCTGGGATCATGAAAAGGGCTATCCACTACCTTAATGAGTATTGATATTAAAGTTAGAAACAGTATCCGTTACGAGTATTTTCTTTTGATTCCAAGCTTGAAGCGATTGCCTCCTAACATGCTACAATCTTGGCATCTGATATTAGAAAAATGTGGGATAGCATGAACAGATTGCCTCGAAATCCCTGTCATTTAAAATTTTTTAATAATGTCATCTAGCTGGGGTACAATTCTTACACTTTCATTTTTGGTCATATAATTATTTGGTAATAGTAATTCCAGCCTTCACCTCCATGCTTCATTCTCTAATGCCACTCTAGTGCTGAAAGGTGGAGCAGTTGCCAAATTATGTTATTTCTGAATTGTGGCTCAGGATTTTAACAATGATCTTCATCAGTCATCACAATTATCATGTATTAGTTCTTTTATTTTGTACATGCACTGGTTGTTTTTATCAAATAGATTAAGCGAATGGTTTGTACCCATTTTTTTTCTCAATACCATATGCAATTTTCTTTGGAAGAGTTATTTTGGTTTTATCAGGGTGTCAAAAGGATGATCTATTTGTTGGAACATATTTTTGTTTTTCTTTTTTGTGCTAGCTAATATTTTCAAAGCAGACGATAATCCAACTTGTCTGAGATCAAGGTGGCAATTAGAGGCATATCTTAACCAACAAGCTGATATTCTTGAGAAGTGAGTGCCCTTTCCTACATTTAATCAGTTAATTACACCACAAACTTGTCCTACTTCTAGAAATGGACATAAAGCAGAGTCTTTAATGACAGCTCTGTTGCTGCAGGGATCCCAGCTCAGTGCCTTTGAATTCATTTAATGCCACTATGATGCAGCTTCAGACATTAGCTCCTGAGCTTCATCGTGTAAGTTATGGCACATCGCAGTACCTTACATCTTCTATGAAACTATGTGGAACTGCAAACAGCTCCTGATCATTTTGGTTTATTTCGATCCATGTTCTACTTGGCAGGTTCAATTCTTGCAGTACATGAATGCTCTTTGTCACGATGACTATGTTGCCTCATTAGATAATCTTCACCGCTATTTTGATTACAGGTCAGTCCCAAAATCCCTATCATATTCATGGGAGTGCTTGATGTTTTGACCACCTTTTCAATGATTGTTTGTTTCCTAAACAAGTATGGCAATTATAGTTGATGAATTAAGGAATGTTAATCTGTAGCATATTCTCAACTGGCCACAAGGCCCTTCTGTTGTTTGCATGCAAGAATGCTGCAGTCTTTTTTCAGTTTGACTTATCTAAATCTCTATTACTTTCTATATTACCTAGATGGATTGAATTGTGATAATACAACAAGTGTAGGAGTCCTGATACATCAATCTACTCTTGTTGTGTCCTATAATCTAGATTGTGGAAGCATATGCGTGAAGTAAAACCGCCACAAGACTATTCATGCACCATTGTGTCCCTTTTGTTACCCTAGTTTAGTTTTGAGCAATGCTACCACCAATTTATTGGCCTGCTTGATGAGCTAAAAGTTTGGAGTCTTTTGGCTACAAGTCAAGAGGAAGCTTCTCTGATAATGACATGTTGTTGCATATACTATATGTTGAAAACACAGAAATCTCTTGCAAATTTGTTCTTATTTAGTTATTTTATATGGATTTTTTGAACTCTAGTTATTTTATATGGACGATGTAGTGCAGGGATGCAAGGACCTTTCAGTCGTTCTGTGTCTCCATTCCAAGATATTATTGTTGGAAAGTATGAGAGTGCTCTGCTCTGCTTAGGGAACTTGCACTGTTACTTTGGACATCCGAAGAAAGCCCTAGAGGTAATATAGGATATTTTGTTTTCCTTGTTTTTTTGCTATCAACCTATTGCTCTATGGACCTGTTTGTTTCAGTATTGCACATTGTTAATTGTTCTGTTGGCTTGCTTTCTTCCAGGCATTCACAGAAGCAGTGCGCGTTTCTCAAATGGTTAGTTACTGAACTGGGCTCTTTCTCAAATATGATTATACCCTACCATTTTGAAAGAAACTTGAGATTTAGCTTGTTTTACATTACAATGAGTTGATTGAATAGTTTAGGAAGGCTTCAGTCAGTTTTGCTATTGTTAATATATTTCTAGTGCGGTGCAGTTACTCTGATTTTGACACTTCCCTGCTATTAGAATTATTAGATAACTATCAGTGTTTTCCTTGTATAGCACATGCTTTCCTTATATATGATTTCCTTGTATAGCACATGCTTTCCTTATATACCTGCATATACTTTCCTTGTATACCTACACTGGGCTATATATATACAAAGCCACCCAGCCCTTTAGTTGTGCGGTGTCTGTGCTAATCTCTCTACATGGCATTAGATTTCTCCTGAGCCTTTCCACTGCTTCCCCACCATCTGTCGACGTCGCCCCATCTCCCTAACACACAGCGCCACCCCTTCCTCCCACCTCTCCTGTGCCGCGGACTCTCCGTGGCTGCCGCTCTTGCTTGGCGCGCCTCCGCGCAGACGCCGCCGCCGTCTCTCGAGCGCCTCCTCCGGCCGCCAGCCCACGCGCGCGTGCCACCCTGGATCGGCCGCCGCCGCTCGGTCGGATCCTTGCCGTGGCCGCCGGATCCTCTTCTCCATGGCGTTGGTCTCCGTTGGATCTGCCGCCATCGTTGGCCAACCGATGCCCTTCGGATCTGCCCCAGCTAGACTCCGCCCTCACGCCACCCTCCGGATCTGCCGCCGCTCGGGTGAACCCGCCGACGCTGCTCTCCGCTCGGGTGGCGTTGGGTCGGCCTTCACTCGGCCGCCTCCGGATCCGCTGCTCGGGTGTTGCCGATCTCCACCAACTGCGCCCGCCGACGGCCTCCGCCTAGCCCGCTCGGGTGAGCCCGCCGACGCCGCTCTCTGCTCGGGTGGGCTTGGGCAGTGGTCAGCCCTTTTGTGCACAAGTGTGCTTGGTCATCTTTTGACCAGGTGTGGTTTTGTTGACCAGCCATTTAGTTTGTTTTACTTTTATCGGCTCGGCTCGTAAAAAAAAGAAAGAAAGAAAAAAAGAAAGACAAAAACCGGATCCGTCTAGATCCGGTCTCCGACCATGTCGGCCCCTTTCTCCCGACCCGGCTTTTTCAGGAGTTTTGATCCAGTCTTTGCGTCCGGACTCCTGCTGTGACTGCGGACAGGTATTAGAATTATTAGATAGCTATCAATGTTTTCCTTGTATAGCATATGTTTTTCTTATATATGCTTTCCTTATATAGCACATATGCCCTGTTCTTTTTAGCTTTTGGCTTCTGCTACAGTATCTAACTTTCAAACGGAGTATTTTTTTAAGACGGAGTCTACAAGTTAATTGTAGTACATGTTAAAAGATTAATATCTGTACCATCAAAAATCGCAAGCGAGTATCTCTTTTTCCGCAATCTCTGTCGCAAACAGCCAAAAAACCATCAGCCGCAGCCAAAAAGAACATGCCTATACTTTCCTTATATGCTTTCCTTGGATACCTGCATATATTTTCCTTGTATACCTACACTGGGCTATATGTATACAAAGTCGCCCAGTCCTTAAGTTGTGTGGTGTCTGTGCCAATCTCTCTACACTTGCCCCAAAGTTGCAGCACTAGCATAACCTGGAAAAATACAATCACCATATTTTTCTTTTGTAACCCAACTCATTTAAAGTAGGATAGAGTAGACTGATAGAATTTTGCTGTATATGATTTCTTCATGTCAGGTTCTTAATTTCGAAATCTATTGCACCTATGTATTTCCCAGCACTGCCAAGGTGGCCTGAGGGCCCTGAACAGATGGATCTCTCCAAATTGTTAGTTTATTAACCTGCCGTAGCAGTTCCATGACTCATCATAATCCAAATTTCCTTATAGTCAGACTGCCAGATAAGTACTGTATATAAGCCAGCTGAGGTTCTTGTACAAATTATGAACACAATTTCAGATGTATTCTGTTTTCTAGCGATATTTAAGTATCTATGAGCTGCTCTTCAGTTGGCTGTTTAACAGATGCTATCATTTTTTCCCCAGAACAATGACGACTCATGCCTTGCATATATATTAGCAGCCATTTCCAATCTATTATCAAAGATAGGCATGTCAAGCACAGTTGGAATAATTGGTTCTCCATATTCACTTGGGAGCAATATTGGATTAGGCACACCGTTGTCCATTCAGCAGCAGTTGCTTATTCTTTTAAAGCGATCACTTAAGAGGGCTGATATCTTGAGACTTACAAGCTTACTATCCTTTGATCGCCTCTCTCTTGCAAAATTTGATCTGAAGGTACGATCTCTGTTTGGTATTATTTGATTTTAAGATCCCTTTAGTAACTAGCTATATGTAAGTTCCTTTATTTATCCTCCTGTGTGTATCTCCTAGTAACGTCAGCATTCAAACATGGCATCGCAATGTTTATCTTAGTATCACTATGTCATCAGTTCTTTGATCTTGAAAAGGCTAGATGCCTTGTAGTTAATAACATACTCATGTGCTTTAAGTTATTGCACCATTTGTTTTATCTGTCGATTCTGTCCTTTTGTTCTGACTGTAAACCTGGCTTATCAGCATGTTCAAAGGCCATTGGTGTCTTTTGGCCCTAATGCTTCTACAAAGCTTAGAACATGTCCTGCAGATATCTGCAAGGTATGCTGCACGTACTCTGTACTCAATAATATCCCAGTCATCCTTGACACAGAGGGTGTATACGTTTTGCTTCTAAATTAATTAATTTTCTGTCTTGTATTTTACTGCAGAATTTGAGGTTAAGCTCCCGTGTGCTGACTGACTTTGGCACAGATGGCTTATCAACTTCAAATGATAATGGTAGTTTTAGCAGCTCGTGGCTTAGGAATCTGTCCGCTGCTTCTAGTTCTTGGTGCAGCAGCTCGAGGAAGTCTAGGATACTACTTACAAATGACTTTGACAATTTCCATTTTCATGCTCAACCAAGTCCAATACCTGCACCAGTATTGCAATTAGCTGGTTCAGCATATTTGCTGAGGGCCACTGCCTGGGAGCACTATGGGAGGTACTTATCTGTCCTCTGTTAATGTTTACTATAAAAAAAGATCAATTCTCATGGCAACAAATGTGGGTTGTCTTACCCTTTTTTCCAGCCTGGCACAGTATTGTAGTCTTGTCGGAAAAGTGAGTGTTGGATAAGCCATGACCATGTGTGGCTTCTTCAAGTTATATTAGATCATATTTTATACTGAACTTCAAATCCATCTGTATCCTCTCTTGAAACTAATTGGTAATTTTCACCCATCTTTTGTTAACCCTTTTCACAGTTCTCCGATGGTTCGAATGAATGCTTTGGTCTATGCAACCTGCTTTGCTGATGCTGCAAGGTGAGAACATACTAAAATTTTTGTGATCTTTCAAAACATTTACAACCTTATACTTCTACAACTGTATAAGTTATACTTCCTCCATGATTTTCCTGTTTCATGTAGGCTTTAGCTTTTAGCTTTTAATTTTAAATTATCTTGATGCTTTGCCAATATGGATACGTGATAGTATTGTATTTGCCTTACAGTTCATCAGAGCTGTCGCTAGCATATGTCAAGCTAATTCAACAACTAGCAGTATTCAAAGGATATCCAGGTTAGTTCCCATATAACTAATACGTATTAGCCTCCAAGAGCTATGTAAGTTTCCACAGTTTCTTATAGCCATGCATTCACAGATTCACTGATTGATCTGCAGCGGCATTCTGTGCTCTCAAGCTTGCTGAAGAGAAGTTCCCATCTTCAACAAATTCACACATCCAGCTTCTTAAAATGCAAATACTACATGAGCGCGCCCTGCATCGGTACAAAGCTGTTTCTGCACTTATTTTAGCAGCTACGTTCTGCATCCATAATCTGATCTGTTATTATTTGGTGCAAAATTGATCCATTTAGAGGACACCTGAAAGTTGCGCAACAAATCTGTGATGAGTTTGGGGTGCTGTCATCTTCTGTTGGTGGAGTAGACGTTGAGCTAAAGACAGAAGCTAGTCTGCGATGTGCCCGCACGCTACTTGCTGCGAAACAGTTTAGCCAGGTTCTGGATTCCCTTGCTTATTTTATTTTCCCTAAGAAGTATGTATTACTCATCTTATTGGTCCTTTGATTTAGAAACTTGTCAAAATAATACATTACCTTTTACTGCGAGCGCCCCCTCTTCCCTTATTATAAACCATGCTGTTTCCTGAGTATGCTTCAATTATGCTGCTTCAAAGAATTCACAGAAAAAGATGTATTTCTTAATACTTGAGTCTCGTTTGTGCAGGCAGCAAGTGTGGCAAATTCTCTTTTCTCTACATGCTACAAGTACAACATGCAAGTGGAGAATGCAAGTGTTCTTCTATTACTTGCTGAAATACATAAAGTAAGACAATCATTTTTGTTGAAAACAGATCCTAATAAAGATTGCAATGTCGTACAGAGAAAACTAATATTATTTTTCCTATTTTTCCCAGAAATCTGACAATGCAGTCCTTGGGCTCCCTTATGCATTAGCCAGCCAATCGTTCTGCAAATCATTTAACTTAGATCTGCTTGAAGCCTCAGCGACACTTACTCTCGCTGAATTGTGGCTGGGTCTTGGATCAAGCCATGCAAAAAGGGCCTTGAGTCTTGTATATCAAAGCCTTCCGATGATTCTTGGTCACGGTGGTATTGAGTTGCGTGCTCGAGCTAACATAGTTTTAGCAAAATGCCATTTATCTGATCCAAAATTTTCAGGTATATGCTAATGATACTTCCCCATTCACGTGGTTCTTACTTTGCATTTACTTTATATTCCGTTACACGGGCAACCTTTTGAGGATCCTTAATGTGCTTCAGCAATCGCATATTCTGTCATAGGTTTTCTGTAATTCTTTCCTGAGTGGTTATGCATGCTATTTCTTGTGGAGGTGATAGTTTCAGGAAATTGATCTGCCTGAATGTCTGATGCCTTTCCCTTAGATGCTAGATCTGTTATGCTTCCTAAATCTGTGAAGGTCCTTTTGTTACGACAGTTTCTGAAGACCCTTGCGCTGTTCTGGATCCATTAAGCCAGGCCGCGGAAGATCTGCAAGTCTTGGAGGTGAGCTGCTTGTCCCATCTCGGACATTGTTTCCGAAACACAAGACATTTACTGGGATGAAACAGGTGTAAAATCTTGTTTAACATCTGACGAAGTAATATATTTGTTGTATGTAGTACCATGAGATGGCGGCAGAGGCATACTATCTGAAGGCAATGGCATGTAACCATCTCGGCAAGCTAGATGAGAGGGAAGAAGCTGCGGCTTGTTTCAAGGAGCATCTCACTGCCCTGGAAAACCCGCGTAACGAAGAGGATTCACTCGCTTACTGAGATTGCAAAGACAGAGAAAAAGAAAGGCCAGGTTTCTGCTCCGATCTCCAGCACGCAGCCGGCAGCCTGTGTTTTCCTTTTGTGGGATCGATCCAGTGGTCACAGCGAAATGGTCTCACTGAAATGCGGCAAGCTTGAGTTCTGGGGCGCCAAAAGTAACCAGCTCACCTTAGTTGTTGCCTTGTACTTTGGCTACCGGTGGTTATCGCGCTAGCTAGGTAATTCTTTCTCATCTCCAGAGATCTATTCAGGACTTGCCGTATGATGGTAGGTATCTGGTACCATGCCATATTAGCGGTATATATATATATATCTCTTGTCCAATGCTTCAGAGTTTGTAGTGCATGATACGCCATGCTTTAGAGGTTTGTGCAATGCACGGAGAAGGACAAGCGACCGACCACGGCAGGCAGGGCAGGAGGCGGCGATATCTGCTTCGTGAGTACAACGACCAGACGGCGTGCACAGCGACGGCAGGCAGCTCTGCACTGGCGGCCGGGTCGGGGAAGACGGCGCAACGGATGATCGCTGTAGTGGACATGCACTAGTAACAACCAGCAGGCTAGGATGTGTCACGGTTTTCACTTCAATGTCGCAAGCACCCTCTAGCGATGGGCCTTTTTTTTTCTTGCCTTCTGCTCGTAGCTTTTATCTGTAGCTTATGGTTTTTTGGACTGTTTAGGAAGAGTACTGATTAACAGAGACTTATATGTGGTTTTGATTGATATAAATAAAGTTGCTATAGTATATACTATAATCACTTGTTAATCTTATCTTAAAAAGATAGTTCGTTTAAAAGTTAGTTATTATATAAAAATAGTTTTTAGAAGCTGAAAGAAAAAGGTCATATGGCTGCGGCATGAAATCTCAGTGAGAACTAGTAACACATGTAACAATGTGCTTCCCAAGTCCAGAAATATACGAAGTTTTAGAGGGTGTGCGCTCAAAATTTTTTAACTTTGACTACTTGTATATAAAAAACCTGTTTAGATATTTTATAATATAATAATTTTACATTTTTAATTAACATATTTATATAAAAAATAGTGCTTAAAGTTACATGTGGTGGAGACTATCGACGTCCAAAACCTATACATTTCTACAGAGGGAGTACTAATTAACAATAAATATAATTAATCCACGTGTTCCTATGTACGATGTCTCTGCTAGGATTTCCAGCCTATCAGGTATAGGGTCTGTTGTTTTTGGCTGTAGCTGATAGCTTTTGGCTGCGGTTGACAGCTTTTTGGCTGTTTACGATAGAGATTGCGAAAAGAGATATACTCGCTTACGATTTTTGATAGTACATATATTAGTTTTTAAACGTGTACTACAATTAACTTGTAGATCTTATCTAAAAAAATACTCCGTTTAAAAGTTAGTTACTGTAGCAAAAGCCAAAAGCGACTTTTAGAAATCGTAAAGAACAGGACCATAATCGTTCCTATGTACGATGCCTCTGCTAGGATTTCCAGCCTACCAGGTATAATCTCTTTTTTTCTTTTAGATTTGGTCAACAGTTTTTTTAGATATAGGGTGATGGTCAACAAGTAATCTACTCTCTTCATCTCGTAATATAAGTCATCATTTTTAAAAAGTGTTATTTTATAATAGAAATATATTATAGAGATTAAATATGTAGTTATTATAATATTTTTATTATATTTTCTAATTTAGTTATGAAAAAAATAAGTAATTATAATATACTATTTAATAAAGATATGTAAAGTCTAATAGTATTAATGTCTCCTTAGGGGACACAGGGAGTACATGATTATGACGTAACAGTAGTAGCATTTAGTATTTGGAGTTTATGCTTGACGCCGCATGAGGCGCACAACTCGCATCCGCCCGAGTCATCCATCTGCATTTCGTTTTGTAGGTCTCCAACAGCGAAAATTAAGCCCGTGTCGTTAACCACGCCAAAGATTCGATTCGATCGGCACCTTCTAGTAGTACTAGTACAACCTCACTGCTCTACATTACCCAAAAAAAGAAGGAAAAAAAATAAACGAAGCCCATGAGATCAGCGCCAATCAAGGATACAAAAACACAGTTACAGAAAAAAAAAATACCGAATCCTGACTGGTATCGATAACCGGTCTTTCTATTAGATGATTTTAATTATTAAATTTAAACCCAAAATTTAAATTTAGTTGTTTTTCGGTCGGTTATAGCCTAAAATTGCTATTCACCAATTCAAATTAAAAAAATTTTCGATCGATATTTTTTTTATCAGTCCAAGTCGGTATGAGGCAATTACTGCTGATATTTTTATCTAGGGTGCTAATCGGATAGAGGAGTATGTACTCAAGTCAGTCACTCCGTACACATTCGCGTACAAGGACTTCAGTTTTACAGCAGCTTGTTGCCGGCCGCTATATGGTTGTGTTTTAAACAGCTTAAAAGTCAAGGCTGAAATCGTTTGGCTGCGATTATATTATAGCGGTTGTTAGTTTTTTTAAATAAAAAAATAATAAAAATTAAGAAAATAAAAGGATATCGTTATATTTTTGAGACAATATAAAGTAATAAGCAGAAACAAATAAAGAATAAAAAATAAAAAGTTAAAAAAATCAAAATATAAAAATTAATATGTTTGGAGTGACTTCA
This sequence comes from Melocanna baccifera, assembly GCA_036346265.1. NCBI lineage: Eukaryota > Viridiplantae > Streptophyta > Magnoliopsida > Poales > Poaceae > Melocanna > Melocanna baccifera. The sequence goes on from CM070710.1 coordinate 19,711,836, forward strand.
GATTTTTAGCGGTCCACTTACAGTACGGCCGACAGGCACCAATAATTGGCGTACGGCTGTGATGGGCGTGTGCCCGGCCGACAGCGAGAGCTACGGCCGACACGTACGACTTCAGATTAATTTGCTTGCTAGTGTGTCTGTTTGTTAGCTGCAAGTTTTAATCACTCTCTTCTCAACTGGTCAATGTATATATATGGCCATGGTTTTAGCTAGCTAGTGACAATGATGATCAGTATGGCTAACTTAATTGGGATATAACGAGCCTCACTGACGTGTGACTGGCTAATATAGTGAAATACCAGTATTAGCAATCAAAGTACACACATGCACTTCCCAACATGCATATATGCCGCAAGATAACAAAGCCATACAATTTTTGCCGTCTCTATCATATGTGAAAAGGAGGTAGGCAGCCAGCTAGCCATGATCCCACACTTACAAGTTAATCTCAAGGCAACAGCAGTTAATCAATTACTAATCATTACGAGAGCTCATGCTAAGCTGAAGCAGGATAAAGAGCGCGGTGTACTGCTAGTTGCAGCACCGAACGGCCGAGGGGCGAATGCTGTGACGACCAATCCAATGGCCCAGATCATGCCACAGGCCGCCGGAGTAATTTCCAAGTTAGCAAATAGTCAATACAGGTCAACATAACTATTCATATAGTAATAATAATAATAACAACAACGGCACAACACTGCATCGGCATCAGCATCTCTTGCTGGTCAAAACTCCCAGGAGAGAAAAAAAGAAATAAAAAGAAAATCGAAAGAAACAAGCCCACAAAATCTCCGAGCTATTTACACAGGTCGATGCTAAGAAGCCAGCCATGTGCTCGATCTCTCCGCAAGAAGAGGCTACTCGGCGTCGTCCTCGTCCTCCCAGGCGGCGGCGAGCGCGCGGCGGAAGTCGGCGGCCGGGCATGGGATGCGTAGCGGGCCCTGGTGGTCGTACCCGTACTCCTGCGCCGCGCGGCCGAGGAGCTCCGCCAGCGCCGGCCGGCCCAGCAGCTCGGCGCGCACCATGAACCGCTCCGCCTCCGCGCCCTCCTCGCCCACGTACACCGGGACGTGCCCCTCCGGCACCCCCGCGTGCGGCTTCTTCCCCCCTCCGCAGCCGCCGCGCCGCCTCGCCGGGGCCGAGGAGTCGCTGACGCGGGAGAACCGTCTGATCAGCTGCTTCATCGGATCGCACGGCCCAGATCTGTTTCAAGTGTGCTAAGCGGGCGTTTCTCTGTGTGGTGGCGCGGAGGCGAAGGGCTATTTATAGCGGCAGGGCGCGTGGCTCTTCCGTAAATGACGTATGGGGACACGAGATAGTGGGGCCCGCAGATCAGTGGGGTTGTCGGGGTGGTGGAAGAGGTACAAGTGGGAGTACGGCGTCAGGTACGACACCTTTTCGTTTTCTCTTTTTTGTGTGAGAGAATTTTCCTTGCAAATCTTTTTGTTTTTTCGCTTTTCGTGCATCTTGTGGGGCCGGACTGCTGCATATCAAAAATATATGCAATGGTACAGACAGTAATAATTTAATACTCTCCGTGATAGAATTAAATACAACATATATAATATATTATCTATATAGTTAGTTGTATATAATAGTCCCATAAAATTAATTTATTATCTATATAGTTGTCATACAATGGTATAGATAGTAAAAATCGTCTGTTAAATAATAGATAGTATTTTTCTTTCTCTTTTTTCTCTCTTTTTTATATCATTTAAAAATTTTATGTGACATACGCTTTATATACAACTAACATATAGTGTGTGCACTTTGAATCCATGGCCACCCAAATGTGTGTGCAGATCAATTCATCGTCCACTTCGTTTTAAATACTCCACTAAATTAACTTTTCGTAACATTGATGTAATTCACTAATTTCTAGGACTCGACATTCATTAGCAGTCTTGTTTAGCATATAGTATAGGTCATAACAAGTAAAAAAAGATTATAATATTAGGTCTGCATCGATCGTTCGGTCTAAGTTAATTGGGTGTGTATATAAACATGATACTCTCTCTGTTCATTTTTACTCCAATTCGACTTTTGAAAATCCATGCCATCAAAATTGTTAAAGTTTATCCGCCAATAAATTTAAAACTATCTAGGTAGGCTATACAAAAATTATATCATTAAATTTATCATTTAAAATATTTTTATAATATTATAATTTTATTAGTATATCTTAATATAAAGTGATAAAAGTAACGTTCAAAGTAGCATATCAAAGACCATAAAAAAACATCAAGAAAAAAGAACAGAGGGACTATTATTTGGGTTGGATTCAACCAATGATATGTGATCAGCGCTTGTGATTAATTTGAATAAACTAGCTCGATGCATCAACCAAAAGCATGCATGTGACAACCTACTTGAAGTTACTAATTAAACTTTTAATCGAAAGCGACACTATCTAGCAAATATATTAATTTTGATGATCTATTCGTAGCTGAGTAGGCTTGATTACCTTAATTACGCACCTATGATTATACACGGCATCAGTTTTTTTTTTTTGGCATATAGAGATCGATCAACATGAAACATGTTGGTCTTGCCTATATAACATCTATCGAACCAAATTAATCAAACGGGCACAGATACTATACACACTATCACTAGAACCAAAAGCCTATTATACACACACAAAAGGAGAAAAACTAAAAATGGTATACCGTTTCACTCAAAATCGATGTTATAGCTTTCTACTATTTGATCTCTCTCTCTCTCTCGCAATCTCTCTTCTCTCTCTCTCTCGCTCACGCCAATAGAGGCTGCTGCCGTCAGATTTGTTGTCTCCGGCCACGGTGCCACCACGTATCGCCATCTTCGACTGTGGCACTGCCGAATCTGATCATCCCCCTACAGGGGTGAGATTGAGCAGCTGCCTGAGCTTTAGACCTGACGGTACACTCCTCGCTCCAGCACTTAGCTCTCTCTCCCCTATCTTCTCGAGCTCCGACGAAAGGAGAGATAGTGTCGCTGTTAGACCATGTGGCTAGGTCTAGGCTCTTTTAGGTGATGAATAATTGACAACGTTGGTAGTGTTCTGTCCAGAAATCTAAACGAGATTTAAATAGGTTTTGTGTTTAAGGGGGAGTCGTAAAATTTATTTTTAGCTTCCGCAATCATTCACCCCCCCTCTGATTGCCTATCTTAGTGTGTATCGATCCTACAGTCGCAACCACCGATGGGTTCACTATGCCCACCGATGTAGAGGGAGGCGGGAAGTTGGTGGTCCGACGGTGGAGAGAGGCACAACGAGATGGCAGCGTATTGAATATTAGGTTAGCGTGGGGGGAGAGGAAGATACTATAGCGCGATGAGGCTTTTATTGGGAACGAACATTCCCAACGAAATATCATCATATAGCAGCTCCCATACAAAAAGGGAGTTTCGTTTTTCTTACTAGAATCTAGGTCTAGCTAGCTATATATATATAGCACGTGTTTCCAGTACGCTGCTAATTTATGACTCTTTTTTCTAGAACTACAGATCGAAATCTGTTGATGTGTACTGTACCGCTGGGACTTTTTGTTTTTTTTTTCCGGGACTCAATTCTTTTAAGAATGTGAGTGGAGCTAGCATATGCCTGTTGGTGAGAAAAAGTTGGAAATTAAAGGAGGAGACGTAGACACAGGGCCGGGGTGCCACGACCATCGATCCTTGCATGCATGCCGATGCAATCTCCACTTACTTTGATCAGCACTGGTGTACGTTCTCTGAAAAAGGTCAGTGGCATCGATCAAATTTTCTCTATCTAATATATGTATGCATGTCCTGTTTCAGACTTGCTGATGCCATACCATGTATATACAGTGATGGATCTAGAACTAAATTTTAGTTAGGACGGAATCGCTAGCATCCAATTGATCACTAAGCATCGTGTGATCTTTTTTTACAGCCACTAATCAAGTAGTACAGCCTGTGTTATGGACTTTAACCATAAAAAGCTGGGAATACATCTATATCAAATTTTCAATTCTAAGGACAATGTACAAAATAGTTTAGTTTTGTGTAAACACTAAAGAAGCAATACTTTTAGCAAATTGCATTGACAGTTGCAGATTTGCAGTCATTCACTTCTCTATTCTCTAATTTGTTTTCTTCAAATCTATTTTTACTGATACATCTATGATCTATCTCAATTCTCAAGTAACAAATATAATTGTAAATAGTTCTTATTGTAGGAATTAATAAAATTGTAAATATAATTATAAGTGGTTCTTCAAATATAATTATAAGTAGTTCTTCAAATCTATCGTATGTCATCCACAGACTCACAGTTGCAGTCATTCACTTCTCTAATTTATTACTAAATTGCATTGAAAAAACAAGTACCTTGAGAAAGCAGTCGCTGGCCCGCTGCAGCCTGTGGCCGCCGGCCGTTGCGCCACACTCCCCTTGCTAGTGGCCACCGGCCGCCGCTTGCTTGTCATCTGTAGAAGACTACAAGGAAATGTACACAATTATCCAAAGGAATTAAACGAACACACTACCACTACCTTGAGTTCTTCCTTGTTTGTCTTCTCTACAACACTACAAGTTGCCCCTTCCCTTGAGATGCGAGCTGCTCCGCGCCTCCAATACCGGTGTCAACTGCCCCTCCTCTGTGCCTCCCTCCCTGGCTTCCTCCCTTTCTGGCCTTGCCCGCCGGTCGCTGCCGCACCCCCCAGCAGGCGTGCTGCCCCCTGGCCACTGCGCCAGGCCACGTCACACTCCTTGGCCACCGCATCGCCCCTTGGCCAAGGAGCCGCACACCCTGGCCCTAGCCGCCACGACGTGCCCATAGAAGCCGTGCCCTGACACTTGAACAGTTCGTTGCCGGATCTGGAGGAGCACGAGGAGAGGGTGGGAGGTGGCAGTCGTCGGATCTTGAGGAGCACGGGGAAGGTGGCGCCCGGGGAGACCGGATTTGGACCAGGGATGGCCGATCTGCAGTGGAGGGCGGCGGAAGGGAGGCAGGGGGGGCAACTGGAAGGGAGGCGGCCGGGGGGAGCTGGGGGCCGAGCGGAAGAGCGGTGGCGGTGGCGTGGGGCCACGGAAGGCGCGGCGGGCGGGGCCGGGCGGGGCGAGCGGAAAGGAGGCGGCGGCGGGGGCCGAGCGGAAGGGAGGCGCCGAGGGGTGGGAGCCGGAAGGGAGGCGACCGCGGGGGAGGGGGGAGGAGAGGGTGGGGGCTCGAGCGAAAGGGAGGCGCCGGGGGGTGGGAGCCAGAAGGCGGTGGCGGGGGGGACAGGGAGAGGGAGGAGACATGATCAGGGGCGTGGGGAGGGGGTCCATCGGCGACGGAGCTCAGGCGGTCGCCCGAGCATGCTTGAAGGGCGGGTCCGCCCCTGTGTATATAGTATATGTCTCGTTGGCCAAAAAATGTCACTAAACCATAGCTTCCTGCATGCATCCTCAATTAGATCTCTTTCATAAATAATATTTACTCCCTTTATTTTTCTTTCACTTTTTTGTAATTTTATCTCATTATATTCTAAAAAATTATAATATTATGGAAGTAGTTTTAATGATAAATCTAATTATATATTTTCTATGTTACTAATCTAGATAGTTTTAAACATATTAGTGAAGGTTTGACGCACAGATTCTACACTAGAGTCACTTAAAAAAATAACGAGGCGAGTATACTTCGATTTGCATGTACACCACATACTTTAGCTGAGGTTATGTATCTCTTATTAATGTATCGTCTCAATTGTCTGTCTCTGTACGGTACAGTACCTGTGTTTTTTCTTTGCTTCCCCTATACACATGTACGGCACTTTATCGGATGAACTATCTGCTGGAGGGTTACTAGACTAGATATAGCTCACTGATAAGGGGTACATGTATATAGTGTTTATTCTTTTTGATTTCGGCTTATATCTTATGATTACGGTTTATAACTTTTAGATTGTTTGTGAGAGAGTACGGAGTAACAGAAACTTGTGTGTGGTTTTGGCCGATATAAATGAAGTCGGTATAGTGTGTACTATAATCAACTTGTAGACTCCGTCTTAAAAAATATTCCGTTTGAAAATTAATTACCGTAGAAAAACCTAAAAACAAGTTTTAGAAGTCGAAAAAAAGACCCTACATATAAGTGTGTGCATGGAATTTTTTTTTGTCGCCATGGTGCTTTTAGGGCAAGCACCAACCATGCATGTTGACATTTGCTGGTGGGAGGAAAGGGAGCCTCCACCATCATCGCGCATGATGCGCATCGGATATGCAGGCAGGATGCACTAGCTAGGTAGTACTATATATATATATATATATATATATATATATATATATATATATATATATATATATATATATATATATATATATATATATATATATATATATATATATATATATATATATATATATATATATATATATATATATAAGTATATCGCTGTACGTACCTCATGCCTGCATCACTCTTGTTGCATGAATGGCTGCTGGGCCCCCCCGGCAATTAGCAACGATGAAGTGAGGCGTGACGAGGCTTTCTACGCAAATGCAAATCTAGCTAGTACTCCTGTAATACTGAACAATCACTGCCTGTAGTTTCTGCTGGTTCTGTCATCGCTATTGTTTTCAACCTTCGGATGGCTATCGAGTGGCACGGATGACCGATTGGTGCGAGCCTGAACATGCCCAGCCATCATACGCACGTGCCAACAACCGATCGACCACCTCCCCATCGCCTTTACTGTACGGACGAACGGTGGGTGCACCAGAGTTCAACGTACGTACGTACGAACGGTCGGTACAGCAGAACTGATGAACGTACGTATACTGTACAGGATCACCGGCAAGGACCAAAAGCCATTCATGGATAGCTGCTTGGGCTAAGCTGATGCAATGTTTCCAAACAGTTCTAACTTCTATAAGCTAAAAATCCACGTTGTTTTTTAATATAATTTTTTATTGTCTGGCATCGCCGGCGAGGACGCAGCCAGCGCCAAGGTGGTCGGAGGGACGGCCAACGCATACGAGGACGGAGAAAGAGGATGAATCCGTGATGGGAAGGAGTGCTTTAATTTGAGACCGCTGGGACTTCAGCAAGGCGGCGATGACCAGAGTTCATGAAAATCTCTCGCAGGCAAATCAGTACCACACATGTATGTATATTCAAGTGATTCTTCACTTCGTAATCTTGTGATTAGCTATGTCGTCTTCTGCCAGCCAATCTGTTCTAACAATTTGCTTCACATTTCAGAAGCGTAAAACTGCGTGAAGCAAGCATTTCCACCGCTCTTCTCCACCTGCATTCCAGGAAGACTTCTTTTGCAACCTCAGTCTCAGGAAGCAGGGTCAAGTCTGCAAGCGCAACTGATGACTACAAAATAGGAATGTGACACTGAAGGGGGGAAAACCAACCTCAAGGAAGCTCTATTCCTTTGTATTACAAGATGGAAGAACGCAAGCCTCCATAGAATCTATTCTCGCATCCACCAATCCTGATGGAAATTTGCAGTTTACATGTAATGTGTAGAGGTCATTGTAGAGTAACTGAGAAACACAACAGTGCTTATAGATCTTGCAGGGATGCTGACATAACTAGAAAGAACTGGATACTGTGTATTCATCTGATCTATCAGTCGTTTAACAGGACGACGAAGGGATTCAATTGTCGGCTGCTCATTTAATCTTTTCAAGAGAATGAGAGCAATGGTGGCTACTTCCGGAAAAGAAACATGGTAGCTCCACTGGGCAAAATGTGCCGATAGAACCTCAGTAGCTGAAAGAATGCACTCCTCTTGGAAATCTTGTGATTTCACCAGGTTCTTTGGCACCTAAAAACAAAGAAAACGGCGGTTAATTTAAACCATTTTCACAATATGAAACCAAAATTGCACAATTACAGAACTTGACGCGTACTAATGCAATTGTAATACATGTTTAAAGATAAGCAATCTAGAAGGAAGACTCTAGAAAGACGGAACAGTTCACGATTGCCAAACATCATGCTTCGTCACTAAAAATAGCTTAGTGAATGTTTGATTTTATGGGCTCAGGTCTGAACAGTATGTTTGGGATATTTTTTTTGAAAGAACAGACATGAAAGGACACGGAAGTTGTTAGCATTATCATCGCAATTTGCCCAGTAAAAATGCCATACCTTCAATGGTGATGAAAGTTTGACCTATCGTTTTTTTTTCATTTGTTCCTTCTGAGATATCCCCCTAAATTCTAGGCAATCAAATAACAAAGATGGAACTGGAAAGAACATCTGACTGCTTTTGGCAAGCTCATTCAGCATCTGCACAAGCTTCAGTCTCAGTGATAAGTAACGTGTGCCCGGGAATAAGTGAGCCACTCCTCTTATTATCTGAACAGGTGAAGAAAATAATGCATGGAGATTGTAATCCTCGTAGTTACAGCAAAGAAACCTAACCCACAGGTTTACACAGTTAATATATTGCCAGTTATCTATCTTCCTGAGGTCTTCCTGCAACCACAAAGGAGAAGCATATAACAGAATGATAGGTAATTTCCAGACATTTTGTGATGGACCATTGCAAGTATGCAACCAAAAAAAAGTATAATAAAGAAATTGGCCAGCTTCAGCATTTTGAAAATTTGAGTTTGCCATCCTCACCATGTTCAAAACACAATGCACATTCTAGTTTCTCGCCCACCTTTCTACTCGATTGCAAATCTCAAATAACATCGAAATTCATCCATTACCAGCACACCAGAAGAACGAGAAAGATGACCATTACATTACATAGCATAGAATACACAATAGTAGTAATAGAGCTGAAGAACATCAGCACAGAGTCACCAACAGTGGTGAAAATTGCAATGGCGCTTATCTAGCACTCTAGCTTCTATATATGCTAGTTTTCCACGCAGCAAATTTTCACATGCCATGTCCGATATTACAAGATGCTTTTCGCCAAACATATGCTCAGAAGTAGCTGATAAGTTCCATTGGCAACGCTAGCAGATGCCTGGACCTTAGCTCAATGAGCACGGTCACTGAGGACTTCTATGTCCAGCTCCGACGGGTCAGTTGCTTGGATCTCATAGTGTATGCCATCCAGCTCACGCCTGAACCGATCCTTGGAGGTAGCATACAGCATCTTAGAACTGATACGGGAAACTGAAGGCGACCTGAAATTGCAAGGGAAAAAATGAAAGGACATGGGCTATCGAGGATGTATGGTCAAAACAAGGGAAAAATAAATGAGTTAGGCCAACAAGACAGTGAAAACATTAGTCCGACCATGTAACGAAGAAAATCTTGCTCTTCTGGCAATTCTCCTCAGTGACAAAGTCAAAATCATATATGGCATATCGACAATCAGTCTCGGGAAGAGAGTCCATGAAATCATCGAAGCTCTCAGTCATGGCACCTGTCTTCTCCACAACAACCTCCTTTCCCTTCTCATCAATCTTGAAGATGACATAACGGTGTGTTTTCTTCCTCTGAAGCTCAAGGAATGTTTCCTTGCACTCCACAGCTACCCCCATTCCAGAGGAAGCATTTGACTGCAGAAAAAGCTAATGCTTTAGAACAGGAAACACTATCCCATCAGAGATCATGAAATATTGAAGTATATAGTTTTGCAGAACAAAAATTCAGGCCCCATTTCGTAGAGGAAGGTCAAACATGCTTTCACCATTGCCCACGCCACGTCCATGACAATGTCCTACTGTTTTGTTGGTACCAACTACTTGGATAGTTGGACTGGAAATAATTAAGTACAATTGTCACCTGCCCTCTTCTTTTTTTTTCTTTAACTGTCACCTGCACACTTCTGTAAGATCTTCAATAGTTATATATCTTCGTAGTTTTACAAGTAGGGTGCACACTTGGAGCATTCACTAGAAACTACTATTCTACACCCATCAATATTTTTTCTTTAAATTTCTCAAGTGACTAGGTACGATTCAACTATATGAACCAACATTGGAGAAATGTACAATACTGATATGCACCCCACAAACAATAATCCTGAACGGTAGATGCAAAATTGCAAAACAAGAACTTGTATTCTCTTCTCGCTCTGATTGACAGCACAAATCAGGCCTAACTGCGCCATAGTAACAACAAATTTTACCAACTAGATTACAGATCGAGCTCCAACATGTCTCTAGCAACCGCCCCAGGGATCCCAAGCCAAGCAGACGAAATGCGCGCTAATAAATCCAAGATTCGCCGCTTTCTCCAAAGCCAATCCACACGAGAACTCCAGAATACAAGACGGAATAAAGAAAGGGAACTCACGTATGATCTGACGAAAGCCATGCTCGCCGCAGGAATCAACAAGCACGAACCTGTCTGTCTGTGACTAGAGGAAGTTAGCAAGCTCGCATCGCTCAATCTCCCGGAGAAGGGAGCCAAGAGAAAAATGGGAGCGGAAAGGGAAGGGAAAGAAAATGGCAGGAGAACCTCAAACAAGTTGCGGCCAGATCAGGCTGTGCGGATATTACTTTTTTATTGGGAATTTTTCTGAGCCGTTGATCTACGATCCGACGGCTAGTGATGCAATCCAAGTAAATCATGAGTTTCACAATGTATCTTGTTACATGGGAAGTACGAAGTCTTGCACAAATAAAAGCACATCTGTTCATAACAAATCGGCTGATCTATCAGCAAATTCACGATGCTCTATATTACAATTCAGCAAACATCTTCGTTAAAACGGAAAGAACACTACCCCGTACGTACGGTACTCTGCTTAATCTTGTGACCATCTGACGTGGACGGCAAGGCAGACGGCAAGCAACGCAATGGCCCTGGATGGCATTTTGTTTGAAGGGGCACCAGTGAAGGTAAGGGTATTTTTATCTTAGTTAACACTGTCAACATGAAAAACTAACAGAGTGCTAAATCCTGGAGCGAGGTGAACCTTTCGATGGTAATTTTTGAAGTCCAGTTCTTTCGATGGTATTTTTCGAAAGTAGTAAACTTTCAGTGTTACGGAACAAATTTTCCCTTAATTTTTATCAGGTCTGCATACGCCCCGTAGGGGGAGGACAAGCCTCGTCCACGCCCCGGTAGTCTAGCAGAGTCCGGCCCCGTTCCTCCGTGGTATATATTGCATGCAAATTATGAATGCATCTGAAAGCCCCGTAGTTAGCTTTTTGTATTTCAGATGCATGCAAATTGCATGCAGTGAGTGGTATATATTGTGCTACTGCTACGCAGTGAGTGGTTCATAAACTGCTAGCCAACTAAAAAGCTAACGAATGATGGACATATATCATATATGCTTTTATTAGCAAATTGCTGCTGCCACCTTGTAACTCGAGGCCTAATAAATTTATTTATCTGTTGCTTTGTCGCTGTCCTCTCTCTCTCTATCTTATGAGTGCCATGACTCAACAGCACTCATCACACAAACAAATAAGGTCATGCTCTGGTGGTTCAGGTACTGGGTTTATTTTATTTTAGTTGCTGGTTTGAGATCAACATCTAGCTAGCTATAGCTTTACATGGATCACGGAAACCACATCAGTTGGTTATCGACTGCACCTGGTTGGCTATTACAGTCATTCTCAAGGCCCATGAGATCAAATATCTGAAAATCAACTGATAAATCCACCTGACAACAGACACTGATAAGATTTTGCTTGGATCTAGACTGAGTGATACACCTACCCGTCGTTGTTTTATGTCAATTGAGATCAGATACTACTAGAAGTTTTTTTAGGAGGAGATACTACTATTGTTCCAATTCATACGGTGGATAAACAATGTCCAAAAGTTTTTCATCAGTTCAGCCGGAAAAATAAACGATTAATAGAGTTGCTGGAATTTAAGATGGTATGAAATAATGATCGCTGCCGACAGCTACGGATCACAAATTTCATGAGGCCTATCTGATCATTGTGATACTTATCATGAGGTACGCAGGAGTTTCATTGAAGAGCCATGTGGTTGGAATTCTCTACATAGTTCAAGCCAAGTCGGTGAGCAACTTTTTCTTCTTTTCAAAGCGAGTTCGCTCGAACGTTTACATTATAAAATATACTAAACCGGTTTTGGGAAAGTACCGGCTGCATTGATGCTTGCCATGCTGCACAGACAGACGAGAGGTTCTCTGCACTGCAGAGACTAAATTGGATAGCTGGTAAGTATGAACATACATCGTAACTGCAATTGTAGAGGAAGTGTGAAGAAACACCAACAAAGACAAGGGAATATTCACATAAAAAAGGTGTGAAGAAACACCAACAAAGCCAAGGGAATATTCACATAAAAAAGAGTAGATGAGCTGTACAAAGGATAACTCTTAATCCTTCATCTCTGACATGACGCAAAAAAGGAGGAGCTGAAAGGGGGAAACAGAGAAGAGATGAGCCATGGTTAGAATGAAAGCAGATGAGCTTTACTTGTTCAGATCGGGCAAAGGAGGAGAACACCATGAAATGAAAAGAAGAGGATAAGGTATATTCAGCGGTCTAGAGATCGATCGTGAAAAAGTGGACGACATCTGTGTCCACCGTACTAGCAAATCATACAGCACATTTGACAAGTGACCACGCCAAGTGATGGAAAAGGAGATGGTAGCATGCAGAGCAGTGTTTCAGACTTGTACCATTCTTTCCTCCCCCTCTATTTGTGTTTCTTTAGAAAACCGGAATTCCTCAAGAGAACCGAACAGTTTCTTTCTATTTGAGTCATGTTTTAGATAACACGTGCCTGCGTCCGGTCGTTAGGCTCATCTAAATGCTATTGGAATTAGAGATGGAAAACGGTAACGAATAATCCGTTTAATCTAATATTTGTATCCAAGAAAAAAATATATGTGGTTGGCAAATCTCGTATTCGAGAATGTTTATATTCATCTTCGAGAATATTCGTATCCGTATTTAAGAGAGGAGATGATAGGGGAGAGGAAGAGAGCAAGACTGGAGTGGAGACAAATCATATGCATCCGACGGCTCCACGCCTAGGCACGTTGTAAGGCTAACATAAGGATTAGACCTTGCCAAATGGGCCAGGCCAATCATGCCGACTCAAGGTACGATACTGTTAGCCTAGCCCAAACATGGCACGATATAAATAGTAAACGGGTTGTGTCAGCTCGATCCTATCGGGGCGTGCCGTGGTTGGGCGGACATCTCGGTATTGTAGGCCAGCTCAACACGGCACGCATAATATTGTGTCAAGGTGCAGCCTGGACCAGCACATCACACCATTTACCTCCAATCTTCTCAGGAGGTCAGGTCCGCTGAAAAGTGTAGTAACTCTCCTGTGATAGTACAGTAATATTGCTTGTGGTTACTGCACTCTTCTGAGCGCGGACGGGTGACTTAGCAGTAAAATTATTTGTGATTGGTAGTAAAATTACTTATAAATAACAGTAAAAACACTTGCTACTGGCAGTAAAATTACTTATGATAGTAAACTTACTTATGACTAGCAATAAACATGTGGCTAAGCATGCCCGGGCCAGTGCAGCACGACCCGATCTCTCTCCATATCGTGCATGGGTGGAGGGTAGGCACGTGGGCCGAAGCGACATGATACGATAACTTATTCGACCTAACTGTGACAGGTCTAATCAGTCCATGCCCAATTCGAACCGTGTTGTGTTATGCTGTGCCGGACGGTCTATTTGGCCAAGTCTAATAAGGACAGATTTAACGATATGTACAAGTACTCTTATAGTTGTGCGGAGAATTTAACTATGTTCTAATTATAAGCATTACAGTTATATATCATATATAGCTTTAGCTGATGATATAGGCTTGTTCTTTTCAGCTTCTTAAAACGGCTTTTGGCTTTTGCTACAGTATCTAATTTTCAAACGGAGTATTTTTTAAGACGAAGTTTACAAGTTAATTATAGTACACGTTAAAAGTCCAACATCTATACCATCTAAAATCGCAAGTGAATATCTCACTCTCTCCGTAATCTCTACCGTAAATAACTAAAATTCAAAAATTTCAATTAAAAGTTAAAAATCATAGCAAAAAAGAACAGACCCATAAACACATGGAGTGTGGTATACAGCCGTGCCGGAAATTCGATTGATATTGCTTTTAAAAAAAAGATAAATCCAATGCCGCACTTTCCTTGATTTCTTCACCCAGCCCCCACGAACTCCAAAGGAAATCTGGCCCTGTTCAATCAGGAAACGCTCACCTTAAAATAACCAAACGAAACCTCCAAAACCATTCAATTTCGACTCCCTGCTTCTCTCGCTGCACACTGCTACCCCAGCACAGAACACACTCGAAGCTCACCTCCTATGCACGCCGGCAAGGGCCACCGCCGGCGATGCCCAGCCCGCTGAAGCGCCCCTTCGCCGGCCGCCTCCTCGCCTCCCTCCGCCCGCCGGCCCGCGCAGGCCCCCTCCCCGTCCAGACCGGCTTCCCCACCTCCCTCGCCGACCTCATCGTCAAGAACCATGGCCGACTCAAGAAGCGCCGCCCCGCCACCGCCCCGTCGTCTCCCGCACCACCGGTAGCCGCCGCCGATCCACCGCCCGAGATTTCGCCGGTGCAGGACGCACCCCGCCGCAAAGGCGCCGCCTTTAGCATCCGCCCGGAGCTCCTCGTGCTCGGCGGGGCCGTGGCGCTCGCCCTCATGGTGATCTGGAGCAAGAAGCTGGTCGCGGCGGTCACCGTCGCCTCGTTGTCGCTGCTCTGGATCGAGTCTGTCAGGTCCGCCTCCCGCCGGCTGCCACGCCCAAGCCCGGTGGAGACCATTGATTCTCTCGATTTGTGCGGCCGAGGCCGCGTCTCGCCGATTCGGGAGGTGGAATCGGAGGCAGAAACACCCAGGTCGATCTGCGCCGATTCCGACAAGGGAAGCGAGGTCTCCTCCCTTTGGACCGGCGAACGGAGCGATCTCGGCGGAGACGATCCGATTAGTCCGAAGAGGAAGGAGAAGAGATCGCTGAGGAAACTAATCGCCAAGAAACTGCACAGCGGCAAGAAGCAGCCCAAAGAGAAGAGTCCCTCGGGCAAGCAGCCGGACGCCGCCGTCGAGGTGGGCAGCAACTTTGGGCCGGTAAAAACCGACGCTTTAGTTGCTTCCACGGAGCAGACGCCATCAGAATCGAGCAGAGAGGAGGAGGAGGTGTTGGACGGACGAGGGGGCCCATTGCCATTCGCGGCGTTCATCCCGGTGGTCCTCGTAGGCCTCCTCGCCGGGAAGCTCCCGGCGGTGGCGCTCACCGTGCCCTGCGTCGTGTTCTCCAGTTCGGTCAAGAGGTTGCCAGCTAGCTAGTGATGGGAGTGATCTGACTCTGAGGTTCAGAATTCAGATTCCCTCAAAACCGCGGGAGGTTGCAGACTTGCAGATTGAGTTTGTTCGTTGTAAATTAGAGATAAGAGAAAAAGTCAGAGAAGTGTATACATGTTCTTGGGCTCTCGCTCCTTTTGTTTTTCTGAATGTTTTGCAATTGCATTCCTTCTTGAATCTGGATAACAAGTGAAATGATCAAAATTGTTCTCTCCGTCTGTATTTTTATCTTTGTTCTCATGCTGTTCTGTTTGATTGCTTCATGCTGCTTGCGCAAGTGGAGACCGAGTGATTCTTGTCGCGAAGCTGACGCGTTCCCTACACAAGAACAGTTCCTTGACAGCGATCGTAGGCTCAAACAAACAGTTAATTGCGCAGGCAGCTGCCTGCAATACAATTCAGAACTCAGAAGCAATATGTACGACACTTCATCCAAGGAACACGTCTATCCGTTGCATATTTGCTGTTTGGTGCAACTGAAATGATATCCTGCGGACGTGCTCGGGTTTGTCTCTGCCTGCGTGTCTGTCTGTAGGGGACGTGTTGGGTTGGTGTTCTTTTTTAGCACGTGCACAATAGTTTGTCTTTTAAAGTTATTTTTAATATTTTTATCTCACCTAAAGATAACGTTAGGGACAATCTCTCCAATAGTAAATCATTCCTCTAACTATTTTATATTATTTTCACAATAACTTTTTTTGCCTCACACATTCTCACTATTTGTGTTAGTTTGCGGGTTTAAATCATCTCTTACATAAAAGATAATATATTATCTCTTCTCATCTTCTCTCTTCCACATAAGATTTTACTCATTTAATATAACTAATAGACAGTTAAGATAACACTATTAGAAATACCCTTATAAGATAGCGGAAAAAGTATTCTTCAACTCTACAGAAAGAGAATGCTAGTACATTGAGACGTCTCGTGTCATTACCAAGGGGTAATCATGCTTAAGCAATGGGTTATTATTCGTTTGCTTAGTAAAACACTGCTCCAACAAATAATAAGTCTTATTAGAGTAGCACAGCAGAACAATAAAGTAGACATTGTATCTTTATTACAGCAGTTGCCACACAAAGCTATGGTCTTTAATACACTTATTTAATTGAAGGAGATACGGAACATATACCATATCTCTCGCTTACCATGCTCCATCGGACGTATACTCATCCCAACCATCGTATAGGGTGTCCACCTCACCTTGGTCCTCATAGCAATCACCCTCATCCCCTGTGGCCTCATCAATGCCTGCGAGTCCATCCCACTCGGAGTAATCTCCGATCAGATTAGGATCTAACAAAGGAAAATAATAGTAAGAATGAGTACTAACGTACTCAGCAAGAACTACTAGCAAAATGCATTGTATAACTCTTCTCTATTTGTTATCATATTTTCTAACTCATCTCTTTTTTAAAAAACTAGTTTATCAAATTAAATGCCAAATTTTAATTTACGAAAAGACTACTTATCACTCAGTGAGAAGAAAGATCCCTAGTGACCTTCGTAATCTCCAATTTAGGAGACAGACATGAATTCATGATTTTACTATACACTGCGCAGGCTTATGTCACTGTACTCATAGCTACTCCGAGACCTTATAAAACTAGGTATCCCACATTTTCTTTGATGCGGTGCCAAGTTCAGAGTACAGAATGTTTTACATGTTATGTTATTAAATTTCCACCCATCTATTCTCCACCGGTGTACTGAGATCTGGCATCCACCGATTTCAAATAGCGTTAGTTGGGCAAAACTTGTGCGTTGGATTTTCTATGGTAGAAGTTAGTAAAAACGTGGACGTTGGATTTTCTAGCTGCCAAATGATGAGGCTCACTTATATAGAGCTGCCGACCAGTTTCGAACGGTCTGGGAACCTTAATGAGCATCACTCTATTTAACATTCTATAGTCAAAGGATTCTAACGATGATCTTTCTTTTATTCCTTTTGTTCTCTCTTATATTGTTCTTTTTATTCGCTTTTTGATCGCAAAAGAAAATTACAGGCTGGTGTTTGGGTCGGTTTTGGAGGATTCTACTCACTGAGCACGGGAAAGGCAATGCAAAACAAGCATGTAATGCAATTCTATCTCTCTTTACTTGATATATCTTCTGTCATGCACTTGAATAGTTTGGGTGTAAGTCATTCTTGTAATAATTCAATTTTGGTAATAATTCCTGTTTATTTGATTCTTTTTTTTTACGATTCCAATTGGTAACTTCGTAAGTCCCGTGTTGCCATTTAACTTAATTTAATTCTGTTTTATTGCTTAATTCAGTTTAATTGCACTTATTAGAGTTGGCTAAAAATTAGGGTTCTTTCATACCTGAAGAATCAGGGGACGTCCATGCATTTAACCTTGTTTAATGTTTAGTTCTTACATGTTAATGCTGCAAGGCATAAGCTATTTATGTGTCTATCATGTGACAGATTTCTTCCAACTCGTATTCACGTAATATAACCTCTTCTTTTTTTCCCCTTATATAATCCTACAACATTCCGTTGCAAACAAAAGGGTAACTCAATAATTAATACCACGTTAATCTCAGACTCATTTTTTTTAAGGCAACTCAATAATTATTACCATGTTAGTCTCAGACTCATTTTTTTTAAAAAAAAATACAGTAAATAGCAATACAAGATCAATGGCTAGCTACTAGCAAAAATTAGTGTATCGCGCGTTTAACATTCTGTCCATGCTTGCATTCTCTAGTAGAAACATCAGTTAACGAACACATGCGCCGTCGAGCCATTTTAGAGAAGGAACGAGTGCCATCACAAGTGTTCTGAAGTCCTCCTTGTCGGCAACCGCATTTCCTTTAATCTCAAGCTGTGCCAATTTCACAGATTTGAAGAACAGTATGACTTCCCAGTATTCCTCCACATTAACATTTGTCTTCTGGCACTCTTCAACAGCTTCACGTGCTTCAACTTTGTGCGAAAATGGAGATGAGCAGATGTACCGTGTTGTGTCGATCGAGTGAGCTCCAATCTCATTGAAAGATAGATCCAACACTTTCAAAGAAATTATCTTCTTAAGGGGTTCAAGCGCTGTGAAGCTACCTATCTGGTTTTTGCTGAGGTTCAGGCATACAAGCTGCTGCAAAGCCTCCAAACCTGAAATAACCAAGAAATTAGTTTCTTGTAGCTGTCACACCACGGAGCTTATTCATCAGGCTAATGCCTATGA
This sequence comes from Melocanna baccifera, assembly GCA_036346265.1. NCBI lineage: Eukaryota > Viridiplantae > Streptophyta > Magnoliopsida > Poales > Poaceae > Melocanna > Melocanna baccifera. The sequence goes on from CM070710.1 coordinate 19,730,214, forward strand.
CTTGAGCATTTTATATATTTAGAAATAGCAGTTAGTTTAATATAACTATCATTGTGGCAATTACATTTGAGAAGCTAATTTGCAGGTCCCGTTACACTGATAAATATCAAAATGCTTCTGAAGTAGAAATAAGAGCTACATGATTCGAAAAGATCTAACCTTCAACTGATCTGAGACTGTTATGGCTTAGGTCCAGCATTTGAACCCACAACAACCATTCAGCGAATCCAATGCGAGTTAAAGACAATCTGCAAAGTTGCACATGGTTTAATGGACCTAAATTTGGTTGAACTTGGACCGAACAGTACCTCATAAAGGTCTCCAAGCTGCATGTTAACTGCAAGGAAAAGTTAAATCAGATAACAGCACATTCTATGCTCAAAAGAAGATCCAATTAAATGAAGAAAGCACAAAGGAATCATTTTATATGTGAACTTTGAAAAATATAAACTAATCATACTTCACCCATTTCATTAACACTATTGACTTTCTAATTTGAGTGATCATAGTTTCAAAAGGTGTTAAAATACCACATGATTGATTCAAATTTAGATAAGCTCAGTGTCAAGAGGTCTAAGCCTGATTAGTTTGTGTGCATTACTCGTAGTTTATACATTGATTCATTGGCTTTGAACAACACAATCATACACAGCAAACATTATGCTACCGAAGTTTTTAACACACTACCATGTAAAAGGGGGAACCTGTAGTGATTTTACATTTTCACCTTTGCTCCTGCTCATGTTTATAAGTTGAGAAAAAAAAACAAGAAAGGCATTAACTAGATGTGGAATAAAAGAAATTTCTAGCAAATAGCACCTTCATGCATGGGAAATGATAAAATGCTAATATTATACTGCTAAAATGGTGCAATTAATACATGGTATTTTAGGTGGCAGGTTCTGCAAATACTAAATGATCTCATTTTGTCATAACAACCCAGTAAGCTTAGCAATACCCAAATATTGCTAATTTTCTACTGAACAAGTTTTGTTTAAACATTCTTCTGTTACCTGATCCATTAGGGCTAAGCTCCGCTCGTCGTAGTAGTACCTTTTATGAGATGGATCCAAGTAAATCAAGTCACTGAAAAGCCCAATTGCCTCTTCACAGTATCCCTTCCTTGCATCCAGAGAACTTCCACGGGACTTTATTGCAGCACAAGCAAGCAAAAGCCGTGCTAATGTCAACTTCACAAACTTGCTGAGAAAGAGATAACACGCTGTGAAAACAAAGGTCAAATTCAAGCAGCAGCTGCAAAAGTAATGTAGAAGCTAACCTATTCTCATCACGCAATTCTCTGAAAAGGTCTATTTCATCAGATAGTATTTCCAAATGCCATTTTGGATCCTCTTGAACCAAGGCACTAGGGATCTTTAGCTGATCAAATGGGATGCAAATAGGTCTTCCATGAGACTCTAATGGTTCTGAGAAATCCCAGGAGATTGGTCCATGAAGCAGATCAATATCCTGGGATGTACCATCATTGTTGCTCAGTTCACCGGTAAATGCGAATTGCACAGGACAACTGTAGTTAGAGCCACTTCGAGACACAATGCCGTCTGAGCAGGGTATGCTTACTTCAATGGAAAATTGCTGTGAACTGTTACACTCTTCATTTGTAATTTCAAGCTATGTGGCCCAGCAGTTAGAATGTCCAGACTCTGCTACAGAAAGGGGCCTCCAGTGAATATCCTTACTAAACACCAGATCAGAATTCAACTTCACACTTGATTGATCTAATACTTTGACAGGCTCATTGAAATAGAGAACAATGGGTATAATCCCTTCCTTCAGTGAGTAACAACAAAAGGAGGTAGAGGAAAACCGTGTGTTCTGGTCATTTTTTTTCCTGACAGACGATAAACTGAGCATCGTACCATCCCAAGGCCATGAAGCAATCAGCTGTGGGTTCTCTGGACTAGATGTCTGAGCTAAAAGCCAGAGGTGATAGAACCATCCACTTTGGTCACTTGGGTCCGTAAAAAGAGCTTGAGTTACAAGTTCAAACTCCTCTGAAAAGATTTTCTCCTTTGATTCAAAGCCCTTGCTCTGTTGGATTAGCAGATTGGACAGAAGTATACTGCAATAAGCTGAGTGAGGGAACTGTAGCATATAACAAAAAGACGATAAAACAAATAAAAATCAAAACCGATGAGTAAACATAAATAGCAGAGAAGGAAACAATTAAGACCAAGATAATACAAAGAACTCAAGCATATTACATATACACAAATTAAGGAGAGTAAGCATATTTGCAGGGCACCAATATTCAGTTTGAATCATAAGAAATAAGTCATCAAGTTTTTATTTGCTGTTTTATATGATATGCACTCATATTGCTATAGGACAATATCAGTCCAATTGCCCAGCAGGGCAGCAAAGCTGCGCATCTTTCACTACAGGCAAAACGTAAGGTGCAGGATCTTAAGTTTTCACTGGTTGACCTCAGGATTCATCTCGAGCAGCTTGAAGCTCAGACCGAGAGCCTGCTTGGTGTACCTGCAGCCCCAATCATCCAACTAAGTTCATCCTGGTATTGAACACAATCTTTTGCTACATTTGCCCGCTTTGTTCATAACAGCAAAAAAGAATAAAAAAACTGTGTAGTATTGTGGACACTACAGCTAGCAAAGAGGAGCAATTCGATCTCGCTCCACTCAAAACAGCGCTGTTTCGACAGTAAGGTGAAATCTACAGCAGAAAGCAGCAGAATGCAATCTAGCCCTCCACAAGAAAAATTGTGCAATCATTAGAACTCATCATAATCATACTCAATTAAGTATTAGCTACCCTCAGTGGTGCACGCTTCATAGGGAAGTGCTCTGTGAGCTTCTTAATAATTCTCAGTGCCTGCAAAACCGGAAAAATTGCAAATGAAAAGAGCAAGAGAGAGTTGATAAACAAGTCCACACAACCAGTAGCTATACTACCTATCATAACGTGCCATAATAAGTTGATAACAAATGTCTAAATATTATGCCACATAAACATACATCATTATTATCACATATTCACATATACTCCCATACTGTTTTCCTTAAAAAAACTATTATCATGAGAAGCTGGGCCATTGCAAGGTTGATGGGGTTGAGTTGCAACCATATAGAAAAGGAAATGAACAAGCAATCATTTTGTTGTTCTTTCACTACAGTACAGACTGTACAGTAGCCAAAACAATGATAATCCATTGAACAAAACAGATTGACTTGACACAACTGATACACAATTAATGGACATATAAAGGTGGCATTACACAATTAATGCTCAATCTCACCGTGCGCCCTCGCACCATCGCTATTCAAATCACCTGCGTAGAAATTCAGTAAACATCCTATAACTTTGTTGGTTTCCATCACTGCTGATCACCTGGTTATCAATTATCGCCACACAAAAGTAAAATCAGATAGGAGCAGCTGTTACGATCACCAACGGAGTCACCCATTGAACATAGTCAAGACACCAACATGGAAGTCTTCACTGGTTTGGAGACAACAGGTAGGATCACAGGTTTCAGATTCAGAATGCAAGAAAACACAGCCCTTAAACACAGCTTTCAAACAGTATGTTGAAATTGTCATTTTGCGCTTAAGCAACAGTCAACAGCAGCAGCATACAACTTGCATATGACAAAAAGCGAACAAGGTAACTTGCCAGTTTGCATTAAGCATTAACAGACAGAAACAGAACTTTGATAGTGGTGCAGCTTAGTAAACAGAACTCCCATGCAACCTTCAAGTCTCAGGCATTTTGATAGTGGTGCAGCTTATATAACAGAACTTTTCCACCAGCATGTCCAACAGACAGAAACCCACTGCCTGGGCTGAAGTCCAAGCACTGTGGATAGCGCAGGCTGAAGCGAGGCCCTGGCCAGTTTTGGAACACACTGAAGGATGGGACATGCACAAGCCTCATCCCATTCCTCTCCCTTCCTGAGCTTATCGCCAAAATCTGGGCATCATGATTGAACTTCATTTCACCAATCTCGGTTGTAAGGTTTTCAATTGTCTTCAGTGGCTTTCTCTTCCCACCGAGAAACTCATCCCTCTTATACACATTCACTATGCCGCTGGTGGAGCCTGTGGCAAAAAAAGAGCTGTTCTGTGAGGTGCAAAGCGAAACGCCTGTTAGGGAACCATCATCAGTAGCCTTGTGGATACACTTCCTTGTTCTAAGATCCCAGTGGTAAACATGGCCATCCCCACCACTACTTAGGAGCTGATTCCCACCATCCGCAAAAGCCAATGAACGCACACTTCCATTCATCTTGAGGGTTCCAATGAGTTGCTTTGTTTTGGAAGAAATCAAAAGAATGTACCCCTCGTTACCAATGAATGCAATGGTTCTTGAATCAGGTGATATCTCAAAGTTTTCCAGGCTTTTCTCCTCATGTCCTGTCAAGGGTCTAATCTTACTAACAGCAGTGTTCACTAGATCAAATGAGTAGAAGAATTTCCTCCTGCCTGAAAGGATCACCTCAGAGCCATCAGGTAGAAAGGATGCCTTGTGAACCGGGCAGTCCTCGATAAATATGCTCTGGATCTTGGGGTTTCTCTTCCCGTCAATCTGGAAAAACCTCAGATGTTTGTCCAAACCAGCAGCAAGCATAAGCTGCCCATTCCTATGAAACTGCACTGAATTGATAGGACCACTAGATGGTTCCTGAGCATTAGCATCAACAAGCCTTGAGAACTCTAACATGCCAGGTAAGAGCTTAGCAGTATCCTTGACAACAAGCTCATCGTTATTCCGAAGAATATCGTCGACTCTACCCTCCTCATCAGATTCATCATCTGACACCCCGGGAAGAGGATCTTTCCAGTCCATATCAGGGGGTGATCGGAATAGCGATGGCTTTTGGCTTTTGGCTGAAAAAACACTGTAGCTGGCTGAAAAAACACTGTAGCTGAGTTAGTGGATAGTGTAGTGAATAGTGAAAAAAAAGCTGAAGTTAGAAGCTGAAGCCGAAAAAAGCCGAAACGATCAGGGCCTGCCCAGCCAGTGAAAGGGTTCAACTTGGCATGTTGACCACGCAACCTAGCCTCATACTCTTTGCCCGAGATCACACGCTCATCAGCCTCCTTTCTCAACTTCCTCAACCTTGCAACCTTCAACATGTCCACCTCAGTCCTCTCCTCCTCGTCATCCACCCAAGCAGGCTTCCTCCCCCTGTTGCCCATCTCATCTTCCTCACCCTCACTGGACAAGTCCTCCTCATAAACAGGCAAGTCATCCTTGCCGTCACCAGCAGACCGATCCATGAAGTACAAAGGCACATCCTGGTCAGGAGCCGCAGCCACAGCCCCAACCTCAGTGCCGAACTCCAGCGGCGCATAGAAGGCACCAAACAGTGAACTCTCCAGCTGCCTCATCTCCTCCTCCTCTTGATTCTGCTTGGCTTCCAGTGCATTAGCCTTCAGTTTCTTCCTCTCCTTATTGCTGTTATCTGACTTGGCTTCCTTTCCAACCTCTGCATCCTCAGCAATTGGAGAGCCAATCCCCTCATCATTATCATCATCAGCTCCACTTTTCTCCAGGCGGCGCTTCTGGACCACGTTCTGGGATATCAGGCTCATCTTGCCCGAGGAAACGGCCTGCCAAAACTACCAATAAATTAGACAAAACTAGTCACATAAACGCATAGAGCTTCTACTGATTGCAAGGTAGGATACTGATGCTACTGATGCTACTAAAAAAATCACAATTTTTTTCACTCGAGACAATGGTCTACCTATAACCTATGCATCCATGTTGACTGGTATTTCCAGCTTAATATCTCTTATGTTTTGAAAAATATTGTCCCTGATGATTGTATCAATCAGATTTCCAGTCCATACACAGTACTTATTAATGGGCATTTCTAGAGTTCTAAATCAGATTGGTTATTGGACATTTACTAGTGGTATAGTCGGTGATCTCAATCTAGATAGGATGTTTAGAGGTTAGAGTTTGGGTTTATAACTTTCTTGAGATGATATTTAGGATTATTTGGCCAGTGATTATGCTTTCATAATAGATGGTACTCTTAATATTAGTAATGAGAAAACCAAGATTCGAATCTTCTTTTGAAATACTAACCGAATCCAGCCACTTTATTTTTATCACATTGTTTCATCCAGATGGATTTGTTTCTTTCAACAAAAAAACTGGTTCACCAACAAAGTTAAATTAAAGCAAACTGGTTCCATTAATTTGCTAATTGCTATGCGTTTCTCATGTGGTGAAACTGAAAATAATACTACTGCTATTGCCAGCTAAAGAGTCAGCAAGGGATAATGTACCACTACTGTGAACAATCAACCATTTAAAGGTGCATACAGTCAGTAAAGCATGAAGTTTCTTCTTAGTATGCGCATATAAATAGCGCCATGATCCATGGATCAATTGAGATTATATTCAAGTCTGACTACCTTTGGTGCATTTCACTCTTTTTCTACTATTGCAGTTTGTAAAGTAACTTTACCTTTACTGTATAGCTTGGTTACAAAATCTTTTGACTGTTGTGGACTAAAACTGCAAGTCTACACTACAAATGTGCTGCCCATTCCCTCGAGTAATTATCTGTCTCCTTGTACCGTTCACAGCGCACGGCACACCTTAATTTTCATCTGTTGATGTGTCTTCTTTCTCTTTCTTTGTTTAGAAATTAATTAAAAGACTGAAAAGCATGGTTGAATAGCTTGTTGAGATGTTTTACATATATGAATAATTTGTAGTGTTAAGCATTTGCCTTCTGAATCATTTCAACTGGCTGTTTTTGGGTGTTTCTCTGTTTGTATAGAACAATGAAAATCAAGAGTTGGTATCTAAAATAACAAAGATCCCCACAATGAAAATCATTGATCTAATAGAACAATTACAATTCAGCTTCTATTTCCTGATATGTGATGCAAATTGGTGTTAGTTGGCACATAGAAATGTAGCATTCACATTTGATGTTTTTGCTATCCTAAAGCATCGAGAGACCCTTTCTATGATAGCAGCAGAACTGAAGCTGGGGACAAGACTTGTTGGTCCCTGTCATGCACCATACGCACACAACCGGAGTGCTAAAAATAGAGAAAAAAATATTATTGGACAATCTATTTTCAACTTATCACGGTAAAATATTATTATTTTTCGTTGCAAACGCACAGACATCTTACTAGTCACACAAAAAACATCGTTACGAACCCTAGCTATCACAATTCATAGAACATGCCCTTTTTTAAAGCAAGAAGTTTTTTTCCATCACATAAACTCATAAAACCCTAGCTGACGCCACACTAAAGCTCGTTCGCATCCCGACGAGGCTCCAACAACATAGCACCCAAAATAATCCCCAAAGTCGCCCCGCCAAAAGCATAAAATCGTGCATAAATCTACAACCAACCCTATTCCAACCTAAATCTCCCCAAAGTCCCAATAGCACATATCTCCACGCCACTAACCAACGAAACCCACCGAGTTCATAGATCGCGCCACGACGAACGCACACCAAGCAAACAAAGTCGATCGCCGGGGCGCGCCGTAGCCCAAGAGGAGAGATCGAGACGCATAGGGATTAGGGAGAGAAATACAACCTGTCGCGTGAAGCCGAAGCCGTGAACGCCGAACCCTAGTGCCGCCTCCATCCCTGACGCCTCGGGTTGCCGCCGGGAGGGGGATGCGGGGAGAAGGGAGGGGGTGTCGTCGAGGGGAGGTCGGGTCGCCGGGATGGAGGGGGAGGAGGTGGAGCCGTTGAGGGGAGGCCGAGTCACCGGGAGGGAGCAACCGTGGCGGCGCGAGGGCTCAGGTTTAGATTGGGATTTTTGGGGAGACACCATTAGTTAACTAATCCTTCCTCAAAACACCATTAGTTAGTAGAGCATCCAGGAAACAACATCTATTATCCTGACAATCATCCTCTAAATGCCATTATCTCTAATTGCTCTGGTATCTTTTTCTTTTTGGAATTACTTCACTTTTCCTTGACTGATTTGCCCCTCCTGATCTTTTCGCTTTCTTTCCAAAAAGGCCGCAAGACATCCTGACGCCGCTTCAACTGCCTGGCTAAGTCGCACCAGTCGACCATCTCTTCTCCGTGGCCGCTTCGTCAGGCCAGGCGGCGACGGCGCAATCGGCGACGCCGCGCGAGGCACCGACGGCCGACGATAGAGTTCGCCGATGCCATAGTACTGACTAATTTATTAGTGCCCATACACTCATGCTCATTAGGAATCATGGTGATCTGAAAAAGAGAAATAAATGCACATATTAAAAAAATATAAACAAAGGAATCGTATGTATCAAAAGAATATAAATTACCTCAACAGTTGGCTGACCCACGAGTCTATTAGCAACAATCCTCCAAGGACACCCCTTTGCCTTGCATTCAGCCCTATACCTTTTTTTATCGGTTACTACCTTGTGCACTTCAAACTCCTTCATGATGGCATATTGCCTTAGCGCCATCCTGAAATCCACCATGGATGGAAATGTCTCCCCTTTCTTGATTATTGGATTTTCCTTGTCAATTGCAAACCTTGGCTCATTTTCAGCTTCATCATCTACTGAAATTTGTGCATCCTGTCCACTATCCAAACTATCTTGCTGCAAATTCATTTTTGCTGCCTCATCCTCAGCCCTCAAACCTAGTGACACAAACACCTCATCGTCCTCCATAAAGATATCCTCATCATCCATCCAAGAAGGGTCTACATTCTCTTCATCTACAATATTTTCCTCACCATTCTCCTCGCCGGAATCTGCTGAAATATTTGTTTCCGGTGCTACATTTGGATTCCTCCTAACAGGCAACTTTTCCAATTTGTGCTCCATTGTCAAGCTTCTCTTATAAGCAGGCTTCATAACAAATTCCACAACAAATGATACTGCATTGCAAGTCTGAAATTTCTAAAAAACTAACTTTAAATCAGCATATGAAGAAACACATTGCAACCCATTTTTTTCAACATCCCAATACCAGAACATAGGTTTCTGACATGCACCCCATTTTGTCTTGTTTGCCACATAACCCAAAAGATTCTCTAAAGTGTACAGACCCACATCATTCACCTCAACAACATAATCTTTAGCCTCTAATTCAGGTCTACTGTCGTCATCAAGAAATGCAGTGTAAGATGGAATTCTAAGGCAAATTTGAAACTTCATCTCTAATTCAGACCTAGAAATAAAAAATATGAATGAAATTAGCATAACAATCTCAGTCAAAAAATCCAAATACAAAATCCCAAAGCAAATTTACCTTCCTGCGAACCTCTGGTTGCTACCCACGTCATCCATGGTCGGGCGACGGAGCCGCTGCACGCGTCGGCCGTCGGTGCCTCGCGCGGCGTCGCCGATTGCGCCGTCGCCGCCTGGCCTGACGAAGCGGCCACGGAGAAGAGATGGTCGACTGGTGCGAATTAGCCAGGCAGTTGAAGCGGCGTCAGGATGTCCTGCGGCCTTTTTGGAAAGAAAGCGAAAAGATCAGGAGGGGCAAATCAGTCAAGGAAAGTGAAGTAATTCCAAAAAGAAAAAGATACCAGAGCAATTAGAGATAATGGTATTTAGAGGATGATTGTCAGGATAATAGATGTTGTTTCCTGGATGCTCTACTAACTAATGGTGTTTTGAGGAAGGATTAGTTAACTAATGGTGTCTCCCCAAAAATCCCGGTTTAGATTGGGTTAGCGAGGCTCGATCTGGGCCGTCCGGGGCTGCCGCACGGTTGGATTAGATTAGCGGGCCGAAAATGGATAATGGGCTTACGGGTGATTGCAGCTCCGGCCAGGCGCATGCGGGTGTTCCGACCAGCTGGTGGCGGCGGCGCCGCCGCAGCGTGAAGGCCAATGGCACACCTACTAAACAGCACGGAGATGTGCGTATACCCATGTGTTGGGCGAGCGACAGTCACTGACGACAGTACGTATATAATAAGAGTACCGTAACAATTAGGTCTAGTAGTGGTTTTTTTAGTAGTAGTAACTTGTGGAGGTTTACTCTGAAACATTAGCAGTAATAACTTCAGTAACTACATTTCCACAAAGCACGTACGTACTTTACATCCGACGAACCAGAGTTGCTTGATAAGCGTACGTACTTTACATCCGACGAACCAGAGTTAATTAATTTTGTTGTGTGTGATGCTGATGCCTACCTACTGCGGACTTACAGTACGTAGGACTACAAAAGGTGTTTCTGATTATTTTCTAGATGTGCGACTGGGTTGCGTGAACCAAACAAAAGATGACGCCATCCAGAACTGAATATTACTAGTCAGAATTGTCATGCATATAATATATATATAATAATAATATATAATAATATATAAAGTCCTGATGATTTTCTAGATAGAAATTAGCAGATTAATCATGTGACTGACCAGTGCCATACTGTGACTGACAGCTTTCAAACACAGCCCTTCTTAATAATTATCCATTAGTACATGTGACTGACCACGACTAACCTCAACGGGTTGCCGTCTTGCCAACTGCCGTACTGGATGCATGATGTCTACCGCCGCTATAGTAGCGGGTGCCGTTGGAACTTTGTCCATCTTAATTTGAAACAGTTAAAATATTAGACCATGTTGTTAGATTTAATATTTTTAGTGATAAATAATTAATAATGTAGATACTAAATAATTGACAACATTGCTTAGCGTTATTATGCGAAGTGTGTGACGTATATGCGTAGACTAATATCGGTCAAGTTGGGAAGAATTTGTGTCGAGAAAAATGTTCTTTGGTCTCTGCATATGCAGATTGAGTATGAAGGCGGTCGTGGTCGATGACGAGGTGGACCGAGACTAGGATGGGGAAATCCGAGGTTCAAACGGTCGAGAATGTCATGAGATGATCGGGTTCATGTTTGGGCACATGAAGATAAAAGGTGAATGATACGTAAAGAAGATACAGGAGGTGCGGTCCTGGAGGCTTCGACACGTGACGAGTTGTAGAAGTTGAAATTTTGAAAAAACATGTGTCAGGAAGGGTTTCGAATCTCTTATTTGTTGAATTTGGATTAGAATTCATTGGCTTTGGAAAAGCCTAAGTTTTGAACTCTGAACTATAAATAGATATAGAGTTGGAGGCTAACGGTGTGGCTTTTTGGAGATGTTAATTTCATGCTAGAGTTATAGTGGTATCAGAATAGTATTTTGTAGCCACTATAATTCAGAAACAAAATTTAGATCTATCCAGAAAAAAATAACAAGTGGCAGCGCGTTTTCATCGCTTCGTCTCGAGCATCATGACGTCTACCTTGGATGCGTGGCGCACCTTCGAAGCGCGCGCGACCGAAGGCAACGGCGTTTGTCTTCGTGTCCTCGATCTGCGTTGCATCAAAGCAGTAGCAGAGAGGTGCCTCGGTCGTCTCAGCGTGACATCAAATCCATCTACTACTAGCAACAGAAGTATTGCTCTCTACATGACATCAATCCAGTAGAGAAGAAGGTGTGTAAAAACTAATTGCTTAGGTAGGTATATGTTAGAGTAGATATAGCGAGGTGAGCGAGAAACTAGTCATCTTGATTTGTTTTTCTTTTAAAAAACTATAGGAATTAAGTATTTTTTTCTCTCTTTATATCTAGCATTGTTTTCGAGTGGGTGTATATGCATGCTCTGTTAGTTCAAGAGATTAACTTCGTTTACCCATAGACTAGCACGTTTAACGTTCTGCCATTATTTTGACTTATTGATGTATTATAATCACCCAATGAACCACAATTATTAGATTCTATTGGCTTTTTAGAACTCTAGGACAGGAATTCATATATATATATATATATATATATATATATATATATATATATATATATATATATATATATATATATATATATATATATATATATGCTGCCACTGTAATTATTCACTTTTATCTGATTACCATCGACGTCCTCTGAAAATCAATAGTCACGATAAATTTGCCTTTTTCATATACCGTAAATGAGATTGAGTTCGATCTTAAAATTTTAAATGGTTGTAAAATATTACCTCCCCTGCATATGAATTTTGTTTAGATTTTTGAAACCTTTTACACATGGTTTCCAAAGAATTGACATATAAATGGCGGTTTCCACCTGAGTATTTCCTCGCTGGAAGTCGAAAATAACCAGATTAATAATCAAGCTAGGCCCAAATACACGAAAGCATGTGGACGTATGCATGGTAGACGTCCACATGCATGCATGGATGGACGGACGATGGTTTTATCCATCATCTTAATTTATTTTCCGCTCGTACAGTCGTACGTATACATCGGCTAGAATACATACGTGCGTGCGTACGCACTATAGTCTTATTCGTAGGTAGGTGTCATGGCTGCGTAGGTATGTGTCATACATGCATGCATGCATGACGTAGTACGGCCTCGCTAGCTCATGGGCAGAAGACGACTTGGTAGTTGCTGTTGCCGTTGCAGGAGTGCGTTTTCGTATCGTTGGGCTGGTGGTACGCGTCGGGGCAGCTGGGGTCCGAGCAGTGGAGGGTAACGCCGGTGCTACAGCCGAAGTCCATGCCCACGTTGTACCCGTCGATCACCGAGATGTCGTAGAAGTCTTTGGTGGTGCCGCCGATGGTGAACTCGGCTAACGTCGCCGGCGGCTGCCCGGAGACGGTGCAGGAGAGCGCGCCGGCGCAGTCTCCGGTCTGGCAGCGCCCGCCGTTGAAGTTGCAGCCGGTGCGGCCCCATACCCTGCCGGAGCTGGTGCCGGCGGGCACGTTGAGGATCCACGGCTGGCCCGGGTCCAGCTGCTTGCCGCCGCCCACCGGGATGGCCGCCGGCCACACCGTGAAGGAGCATCGGTTGGTGATGGTGAAGGTGGCCGCGCTGGCGCCGGCGGCGAAGGCGGTGAGGAGGAGGAGGAGCACCGAAGAGGCGGCCGGAGACGCCATTGTCGATCGATCACTGCGGTAACTAGCTAGGGTTGTGTGAACGTGTACTACGAGGGGCATGCGTATTTATAGTTGGGCGGGGAGAGCAAGAGGTAGAAAAGTCCAGGATGCGCGAAATTACAAAGATGCCCTTGAGACGCCAATATTGGCTGAGTTAGGTTAACTCGGTCGACAAGCCACTTCGCAACTAGGGGTGAAAACGGATCGGATAGTTTCCGACCGATCCGGACGAATACGGATACGGATTGTGTCGGATCGGATTTTTTTCGGATAATTCTCGGATCGGATACGGATACGGATTTTTTTTATCGGATACGGATACGAATACGGTAAACCTAGTATCCGTCGAATACGGATACGGATACGGATAATCCGGATAAAATGAAACCGGATATCCGGATTTTCTAGAATCTCTCCATTTCCTTATTTCTAAAATCCGAATAAAATCCAAAAGGCTCTAGAAAATAGCAATTAAATCCCAAAAATTCACCAAAAATACCAGAAAAATCCTTGAGACCTGAGGAACACAAATAAAATATTTTTAGCTCATGTTAAAGTTTAATTTAATTATATTAAACTATTTTAAATTCTAAAAATTTATTTTAAGCTTGATTTAATTCCAGAAAATTTATTTTTGAAAACATGGCTTTATAAACTCCAGAAAATCATGATGTTACAAACTATTTATGTATTTTTGTTAATTGTGGATGTATAATTTAAGGGGTTTTCATGTTCCGATAAATATTCGTAACCGTATTCGTTTTGATTCGTATTCGATCCGTATCTGTATTCGATATTATTCGTATTTGTATTCGTATTCGAGTTATCCGTATTTGTATCCGTATCCAAAAAAAAATATGAAAACAAATATGGTAGAGACATTATCCGTCCGTATCCGATCCGTTTTCACCCCTATTCGCAACAGGTCTGACCGAGTGACGGTTAATTAGGTCGTGAAGAATACATACGTACGTATATATATACATACATACATATCTTGTGATCTTTGACGCGAGGAGGCCCACTAGCTAGTAGTATGTATTTATTAAATTTTAGACGTTTCTTGCCATGTTAGATTGGTTGGAATTGTCGAATGGCTTTAGATGCTCGAAATGTGCTGGAATGGAAATCCATTCGACATGGACGGACGGACGGGCATGAATCACACACACACACAGTCACACATATATCGCCTGTTCGGTGGATGAAGATAGAGCGTACTGCCTGGATACCTGGCTAGCTTCAATAATAGTACGAGCATTTTTAATATTCATATGCGTGAATTAACAATAAGAATAAGATGCTTTTTTCTCTGGAATTTCTGAAACAGACCGAAAATTTTCAAAATTTTGAATTTTAGCCAAATTTGAATTTCCTTCCTTATTTAGCAAGTCCTAAGCCTTCTGCGCTTTCTTTTTTTTTTGGCCTTCCACCTTCTACCAGCCAATGACGCATTTCCTCTTCCCCGCCTTCACCCCTGTGCTCGGCTCCACCCGGCGCAACCTCACTCGCTACCTTTGATTGATGCCTGTCTCTTTCGCACCGCCCTCCCTCTTGTGCCACCGGCGTCGCCCGTGCCCTGCACAACACGCATGTCTGCCCCTGTTCTGCCAGTGCAAGTGCAAGTGCAAGTGCCAGTGAGACAAGGTTGTCTTTGCTACGTTATGCATTTATCGATCGACGAAACAGCCTCCACTCTTGTAGTCTTGCGCATCTTCATTCTAAAATCTGTCGAAAAATGTGGCCCAATGAAAATGACCAAATCCAACAATATCAGTCATCAGTTATTCTACTCCTTGGAGACCTAGCTAGTTAGCTGCTCTGATCGTCAAATGGATTAATAATTCCTCTATTTTTCCATGTCTCGTGCTACATCATCAGTATATATGTGCCAACCACATCGATCCTAGCTATGTACTCCAATATTAATTACTCCTTAGTACATATCCGCTGTCATGCAAAACAATTAATATGGCATGCACAGATGAGCTTAATTATCTGGAGCTAGCACTAAGAGCAACTCCAACAGGACCCCTATTTAAACCATCAAACTCAGATTTAAAAGTCAGAGCAAAAAATTGAGCTTTAACAGAGCCCATACTTATCTCTCAAAAATAGAAAGCCTCTCAAATGAGATCTCCAAGCCCTTATCCCTACTTGTCTTCTAAATAACCATAAAGATAACTAATTAAGTTTAGAAGATCTGATTGTACGAATTATCCCAAAACCAATTAAGAGTACGTCACCCTTTTGCATTCTTTGGGAAGAGAAGACACCCTTAATTTTGTGCTTGGCGAGAGCATTCGTATGCAGAAAATTGAGGGACATGCGTACAAAGGTATTTGTACTCTAGTGTAGAATATGCACCACGAAAGGCATCAATTCTGTACCGCGGAGACAATTCTAGCAGCCGTGAGACAATTCTGTCCGTTCATGAGACAATTCTGTCCGTTCAATTCTAGTAGAGACTAGAGAACGTGAGACAATTCTGTCCGTTCATGAGACAGGTGAGCAAGCACATCGGTCTCTCTCTCTCTCTCTTTCTCTGTCTCGACAGAGAGGGGATTGCTAGCTAGTGGAGTAGTACCTGATTGCCAGTCATTTGGACGTACGTATATACGAACCATATAGTATATGAATGCAAATAAAGTACCTGATTGCCAGTCATTGGACGTAGTGATGACTAACCATATAGTATCTGAATGAGATGGTTTTTTTTCCTCAGAAACTTCTTAAGCTCTGATCATTTCGACTTTTTTCGGTTTCAGTTTCTAGTTTCAACTATTTTTCACTATTCACTACACTATCTACTAACTCAACTACAGTGTTTTTTCAGCCAGCTACAGTATTTTTTCAGTCAAAAGCCAAAAGCCATCGCTGTTCCGATCACCTCCTTAGTAACCGCGTACGTACGTGTGCACATTCCAGCTGGCTCTGGTTGTATATTGTGCTACATTCTACATTAATTGACAAAATAGCCTTCAATTTCCTCACGACCACTCTTGTAGTCTTGTGCATCTTAATTCTAAAACCTGTGGAAAAATGTGGCTCGCGGGCCAGTAGAAAATGACCAAATCTGTGGAAAAGGCAAAAAAAAAAAGCGTTGCTCTGCTAATCACACGATTAATAATTTCTCTGCTTTACCATGTCTCGTGCTACCTATTTTCAGGAAAAATTAAAGGTAAAACCCCCCAATATCATCCAACACGTGTCTCCCTCCCTAGACGCACAGATGTGTTTCTGTCCTGTTCCTCCTGTACCCACCCAATTTTCTTAACAGTAAGTGTAGCAACTTTTTAAAATAGAATCAATAAAATAAATCTGTATAACTATCAACCTTACCAACATAACGATTTTACCAAAATACATACATACATAATAGTTTGAGCAAACAAAATACTTAATATTGAACTATGGGAATCAACATGGTCAAATATATGCTTGTCTTGTTGTTGAATACTTGTCTCTTGCTCTGGATCAACCTTTAATCATTTCCGGTACATCGGAATCTATGACATAAAGCCGAATAATGCAAATAAATCCAAACATGGGCAAAACTCAATTATTTTTGTAGATTATGAAAGAGCATGATTTTTTTTTAAAAAAATAGAAACAATTTTCACTTAATTTGAAATTTGAATGCAAAAGTTATGAACTTTCGAAACTTTACCGCAAGAGAAAATCCTAGAAAAGAAGAAAGTTACTATATTGAGAGGGTTACGTAGAGGCTGGGAGTTGGCCAACAGTAACAGATATGGCCTACTAGCGGAAACAGTTTTTAAATTAGTTTTCTAATCGATTTAATTGTAGAAATTAAATTTAAAATTTTAAAATTAGCAACCCAACTCAAAAATTAATTAATTTGGATAATTAAGGAAGACGCGTGCGCTACCACCGCTTCTGGGTGCTCAGGAACAAAGTGCGGCCGCTCGTGGGGGACTACGGGCCTGTTCTTTTTTGCTTCTCAAATCGGCTTTTAGGTTTTGCTACAGTACCTAACTTTCAAATGGAGTATTTTTTAGATGGGGTCTATAAGTTAATTGTAGTACACGTTAAAAGTCTAACATATGTACTATCCAAAATCATAAGCTACCATCTCTCTTTTCGTAATCTCTATCATAAACAGCTAACATTCAAAAATTTTAGCCAAAAGACATAAGCCACAGCCATATCGAACATACCCTACAATGCCCTAGCTCGGGATGAACAAGTGGCCGCAGTACGGCGAGGAGGGCAGGTCAAGCTCCGGTGGAAACTGATTTCAGATTTTGGATTGGTTCGGTAATCAACTGGTTTAATTACAGCTAAAATACAAGCAAAGACGGAGAGGGACTGTGTGTGGTAGGCCCTATTCATCGCCCCCCAACCCCATAACCATAAACATATCGATCGAGAGGATAAAGGGAAAGCAGCATGTAGCACCGGCCGGTCCCTCTGGGTCTGGGATGTAGCACTGTCTCCTCGCTTACGCGCGCGCGGTATAGAAAGTACAATTTCATCTATATCCAATATCTAGTTCATCTCTACCATCTTTGATAACATTTTTCTCAAATTTCTAAAGTTTCATCAAAATTCAAATTCAAATTATTGAAAATCTGAACAAAATCCAAACCATAAATCTGGTGATTTCGCTACTCTCCAAAAAAAACTTCCCAACCGAAATTGCGACTCGGTGATAACTAGAGGTTCTCTGTGGGAGCACAACGGGCCCAAGAAGCCTACTTCTTGAATGTACAAAGTTGGGGTTCCTTCCACGAGTTACAAACTTACCACGGGCTAAATTGGGCCCTGTCGGTCCAGCACACATGACCATCAAGCACAAAAACTTCAAGTAGGCCAGCAATTCACAAGTGTTTAGGCCCAGGAGCCAGCAAAGCCCGGGCTGAATTCGCCACTGGTTATCACCAAAGTTGGGTGCTCTGTTTCTTTCCATGTCTCAACAAACATGGGGCCTGACCCCTGAATGTTTTCACTTCTTTAGCTAGTGAGCCTAGCTAGACATACTCCATAAATAAAACACTAGCTATATATTTCAGTGATATTCTTCTGATTAGCTCACAAACATGCATGCCTCTGTAATTAAGCTAAATAAAGTCGAAGCTAGATCATCCAATGCTGATCATGAGGTCCAAATTAAATCCACCACCCATATAAACTACGTATCTCGCAGTAATATACTTGAGAAGAGTAGTATCCGTACTTCAATATCCGGCTGCATGCATGAGGTGGCACGTATGTGTATGGCATGCCAAACACGACCGTGGAAAATGTTTGGAATTAACCTAGTCTAGTAGCTTGCACACGCAACTTAAACTACCTTACTAGCGTACCCGGGCCGGCAGGCTGCTATAAATACCTGCAAACTCCAAGCTAGCCAGTGCACATCTCTCCAACGACTACCATCACGAGTCGATCGAGAACCACAGCAACAACCATGGCATCTGTGGCAACGTCCTCCCGTGCCCTCCGCCTCCTCGCCATGCTCCTCGCCGTCGCAGCCACCGACGCGGCCACTATCACCGTCGTCAACCGGTGCTCCTACACGGTCTGGCCGGGCGCCCTCCCGGGGGGCGGCGCGCGGCTCGACCCTGGCAAGTCCTGGGACATCAACCTGCCCGCCGGCACACGGGGCGCCAGGCTCTGGCCACGCACGGGCTGCACCTTCGACGGCAGCGGCCGCGGGAGCTGCATCACCGGCGACTGCGGCGGGGCGCTGGCCTGCACCGTCTCCGGGCAGCAGCCCACGACGCTCGCCGAGTACACGATCGGCGCGGGGAGCGAACAGGACTTCTTTGACCTCTCCGTCATCGACGGGTTCAACGTGCCGATGAGCATGCAGCCGACCAACGGCGGCGCCGGGTGCAGCAAGGGCCGCGGGCCGAGCTGCGCCGTGGACATCACGGCGCAGTGCCTCCCGGAGCTGAAGGTGCCCGGAGGCTGCGCCAGCGCGTGCGGCAAGTTTGGCGGCGACACGTACTGCTGCAGGGGGCAGTACGAGCACAACTGCCCGCCGACGAAGTACTCGCGGTTCTTCAAGGAGAAGTGCCCCGACGCGTACAGCTACGCCAAGGACGACCAGACGAGCACCTTCACCTGCCCCGCCGGCACCAACTACCAGATCGTGCTCTGCCCATAGATCATCGGATCAGTGCTAGCTAGCTAGCTATACACCTTTGCTTTACTAAATAAACAAGCATGTACTTATGCAATAAGGGCGTGGTGATCGCCGGATCATTACCTGTACGTATGGCATGCATGGCTACGAGCATGTTCATGAGATAAGGAAATAAATAAATTTCAAAATAAGCTCTTGATTTCGTTCATTCGTGATATATATGTGATTGGTGTGTGCATAAATTAATCTTGCCTCACAGTACGTACGTGCATAGACACATTAGAGTGCATATATTGATATGACTAGCTCGTTGGCACCGTGCAACGTCGTCAGAAGCGCCATTCCAAACGAACATGCATGACTTATCTTACATAAAAAAACAAATTAAGGTCAGGTCCTGTAGAATTTTATTTCTTTAGGGAAGTGGGTAAATGCAACTCTATGTATTTACATGTTGATGTCCGTGCACTATCTTATTCATCCAAAGTGTTAGAAGATTTGTGCCAAGACAGCAAATTTATTAAAAGATATGTGATGTTTGCTTCAATTTTGAAAGTTTGCATTAATTAATCTAGAGGCATATTTGATTGATAGAATAGTGATGAACATCTCTACATATACGTCTGAAAACCACTTCTACTCAGCGGGATCATCGTGTAAACTGAGCCTGTTTAGCTTGACACGTGTAGGTAGCTTGCAAAGATTTCAATCTGAACGTGCATATATGTGGAATGCTTCTTTTGAGAAAATTTAGTGGGAAAGTTTCTAATTCTCACAATACCTCTTTTGAGATGAAATTCTTTCAATTAATTCTTAGTATGTTAATTTGTAACATCCAGTTCCATATATTTGAAGACTTGATTGCAACACCAAGCTTCACCATAACTGAAAATGACGAATGGATTGCACATGCATATACTTTGGCACGCTTTTTAAATCATGCATTCAAGGAGACTCAGAATTATTTTATTTTTAGAGTTTTGAATTCGTGGTATCATTTATTCAAGATTTGCTGCAACCTACGGGTATTTTGCTAGTATATATAAGCATGGTAGTGGAAACATACTTGCTAGCACTTGTACACCTTGGATGGCTTCTTTTCGGTTATATCTTATAGTTTATAGATATGAACTATGGTTTTTTTTTTTGCCTTAGCATAAGTGCTTGTCTGAACAACTCAAATATTGATAAATTGATAAATCGTAACAAAGTAATTGTTTGTTAAGTTAATTTAAAACAACAGCGATAAATTATTTTGTTTGTTTGTTTGTTTAGAAGAAGCTATAAATTATACGTGGAAAAGAACTTTGTGATGGTCCGCAGAAAACGGTGCGTGCACACGTGCATGCATGGACGGTGAAGTCATGCAAGTTAAAGGTCCCAAATTTAAGTTGGCGTGTTTGTTTGTGCAGGAACGTACGTTTTCTCCACGACTTGACCGCGCCCGACGGAAGCCTTCCTGCAGGTTCGCACCCATCTTTTCCGTCGAAAAAAATCCAAGTTCGTGTTAAGACTACATACGACATACGTAGTTTGATAAGTTAGGTACGATACATACATACTAGCAGTGTTCCTATATTCCGGCGAAGCTACGTACGTACACATACGGCTTAATTCAGAAATGCCCGGCCGGTACGGTGGATAATTAAGGTGTTGCCGGTCCAATCGGGACGAAGACTAAGCTGGCTGCTGGTACGTACGTACGTGTACACCTCTTCGGGACCAACTCTCTTCGCTTCTCGTCGGAGAAGAAAAAGGAGAGGTCGATTGGAAGACGTCGACGTCGGTCCACCTCTCCGCCCGTGCTCTGCGGCGTCACGCGCGCCAGTTGATTATTATATTCTTCTCCACGCCGGCCCTCTCAAAAATAATATATATGCACGTGGAACTTATATCGTGACACGGAGGGAGTAGTTATGTATGTATGTATGTATGTATGTATGTATGTATGTATGTATGATAGCTCTTTTTTTCTTTTTCCTCTTGCTTTTATTTGTGCATGTATTTTATCTCGTCAAGCGGCATTGAGTCGTTGAGGATAGGGTTTTCACCATGATTATTAATTATTATTAATAAAATTTTGGTGTTCCCCACATGTATTTTATCTCGTCAAGCGCAATTGAGTCCTCTGTATTTATATATTTTTTTTTGGTGAGGATCGCTCTAGGCGAGAGGGAGGATGGACAAACTGCTCTTTTATATATAGGAAGACACAAAACTTGGCTTGGCCCATTTGTTTGCAAGACCTGACGAGAAACGCAAGCCTGGCCCGGCCTGAGATACAAAAAGCCCAATTAAGGTGGAACAGGCCCGATTTTTCGGCTGTAATGTCCCGGCCGGTGGTCCAAGTCTGCTCGACCTCCGGACTATGAAACACCTTGCTCATAGCCTTACTAGCAGAATTTTTTTAAAATGATCAATTTTTAAATCCAATTTACGGTATTATACCTATTTTTTATTTTTTGCAGCTTTAACCGTATGTCGCCAGAAATAATTTTTAAAATATAACTATTTTATTGATCCGACATAAATAATTGTGAGGGTGACGGATAAATGACAATTATTGTAGGTAATATATTTAGCAAATTTTGTTTGTAAGTTGTATCTTTTTTTGAAATAAAGGGCATACAACGTCGGTTGATCTATTTATGATTTTTGTATATTGTAAATAGTACAAAATCTGTTAGACTCGCAATAATATTTTGCGATCATCGTATGCTGTTGTAGTGCGATAAGTTTTCTAAAGAATTTTGTGAGGACGATTGAGGTAGCAACAATTAGTAAGTAGAAAGGTAAGTTATATTAAAATACAATAGAGAATTCATATATGGAGGAAGACAAAAGCAAAATACATACACAACGAAAAAATACACAAAACAGGAGGAAGGCCCACTACACACCACTAGGCACACCACCCACAGCAACTCCTCTGTAGTCGCCACGTCCCGCCCCCAGTAGGTGCCTGCCCCGTACAGCCCTTCTTGGGTTTCCTCAGCGTGGGGTGTCGGCGCCCTGCAGGGTAAGGCAGTCGGGAGCCCTGCTGACCCGTGCTTCCTGTTAACAAGGAAAGTTTAGGAGATCAAATTGTATACATTTATGTTATCTCCATGTATATCGTAACTGCCATAGAAGTCCTATTTGTGTAGCTTCTGGTAGAATCAATCTGTTGTAATTAGGATCCTCTTCCTTTGGCAGTTAAGGATATATACATGGGTTAAACATCCTGTAATCTTCTGGCGATTTGTCCAGCCTATAAATATACATACGCGGCCTCGTGACGAGGTGAGAACGCTTCATCTATTCCCGTTCTTCACATGGTATCAGAGCCAACCTCTGAAGATCACATCTATGGCGAACACGTCCTTCTCCTCTTCATCACCAGCGTTCGGCGCATCGCTGGCTTATTCAGTAACGGAGAAGTTAAACAAGAGCAACCACATGTTGTGGAAGGCGCAGATCTTGCCGGCAATACGTGGTGCGCAACTCACCGGGTTCCTAGACGGAGCTGCGGTGGCTCCGCCGAAGAAAGTCGTCGTCACATCCGGCGACAAAGATGTTGAAGAACCAAATCCTGAGTATGCCAAATGGGTAGCCTCGGATCAGCAGGTTCTGGGTCATCTTCTCTCCTCTCTGTCAAGAGACATACTCACTCATGTCGCCTCCATGACGAGTGCGGCCCAGGTGTGGAAAGCAATAGAGGATATGTTTTCCTCTCAGACTCGAGCGCGTGTGGTTAATACCCGCATGCTGCTGGCGAGCACTCAAAAGAATTCCATGACGATGCCGGAGTACTTCGGGAAGATGAAAGGCTATGCTGATGAGATGGAAGCCGCCGGCAAATCTCTCGACGATGAAGAACTCATCTCTTATATTCTCAATGGTCTCGACGTTGATTACAACCCAGTTGTGACAACCATACTGGGACGATCTGATCCCATCTCGGTGAGCGAAGTGTACTCTCAACTTCTTAGCTTCGAAAACCGGATGAATATGTTGCAGGGTACCGTGGGATCTCAAAGTTCAGTTAACGCCATCCTGCGTGGACGTGGCGGTTCACCAGTGATCGAGGCGTGAGAGGAATGGCGCGGCGGTCGCGGCGGGCGCGGCAACCAGAAGACTTATGGCCGAGGTGGTTCAAATAGCAATACTGATAACCGCATTCGCTGCCAAGTTTGTGACAAGCCAAACCATACAGCCCTTGACTGTTGGTATCGTTTTGATGAGGAGTATGTTCATGAGAAGAAGACAGCTGCTAATGCCGTGACATCATACGGTGTCGACACAAATTGGTACACCGACACGGGTGCAACAGATCACATCACCAGTGAACTTGACAAACTTTCAGTTCGTGATAAGTATCATGGCGTGGAACAAATTCACACAGCAAGTGGCGCAGGTATGGGCATTGAGCACATTGGTCGTACTATTGTTCATACCCCTCAACGTAATTTTCTTCTTAATAATGTGCTACATGTTCCAAAGGCCATGAAAAATCTTGTTTCTGTTCATCGTCTAGTCACTGACAATCAAGTTTTCCTTGAGTTTCATCCAAATTATTTTTTGATCAAGGATCAGGCAACAAAGAGGGTTCTACTTCAAGGAAAATGTAAGGGGGGTCTATACCCTCTTCCATCCACTTCAGTCATGGCACATAAACAGGCTTACAGTGTCATCAAACCATCCCTATTAAGGTGGCACAATCGTTTAGGACATCCTGCTGTTCCAGTCGTTCAACAAGTTGTGAATCTAAATAATCTCCCATGTTCTTTAGATTCTAATAAAAATTCAGTCTGTGATGCTTGTCAACAGGCGAAAAGTCATCAACTACCTTATTCAAGGTCTGTCAGTGTGTCGCATTTTCCTTTAGAATTGGTCTTCTCTGATGTATGGGGGCCTGCTCCTGAATCTATTGGAAAGAATAAATATTATGTCAGTTTTATTGATGATTATAGTAAATTCACTTGGATCTACTTGCTTAAACACAAGTCTGAGGTTTTCCAAAAATTTCATGAATTTCAAAATCTTGTGGAGCGATTATTCGATAGGAAAATTATCTCCATACAAAGTGATTGGGGAGGTGAATATGAGAAGCTAAATTCCTTTTTTAGAAAAATAGGAATATCTCATCAAGTCTCATGTCCTCATACACATCAGCAGAATGGGTCAGCTGAGAGAAAACATCGACACATAGTAGAAGTTGGTTTATCTCTTCTTGCTCATGCAGTAATGCCATTGAAATTTTGGGACGAAGCGTTTCTGGCAGCCACATATTTAATTAACCGAACTCCTAGCAAAGTTATTCAATCCATGACCCCTTTGGAGCGTCTGTTTCAAGTCAAACCGGATTATCTGTCTCTTCGCACTTTTGGGTGTGCATGTTGGCCAAATCTTCGTCCCTACAATAGTCGAAAGCTTCAATTTCGTTCCAAACAGTGTGTTTTTCTTGGATACAGCAACATGCATAAAGGTTTTAAGTGTCTAGATATCTCAACTGGTAGACTCTATATTTCTCGGGATGTTGTTTTCGATGAGGAAGTTTTTCCCTTTTCAAATCTTCATCCAAATGCTGGTGCTAGACTCAAATCAGATATTCTCCTTCTTCCATCTACCTTGTTAAATCCTTTTGGTCATGGGGGAGAACAAATAGGTGACCAATTATTCAATGACCCTGATTCTTCTGCTAATAATTCTCAAGACAGTTTTGCGATGAGATCTTTGTCTTTGCAGGTGATGATCTGAGTGATACAAGTGGGCATGCAGGTGCTAATGACATGCAGGGAGATAGCGGCGACATGCAGAATACAGAAAGCAGTGCAACTGCTAGCGGCATGCATGATGCGGTCACGGACGGTGCAGCCATCGAGATGAATTTTCCTGCACATACCACTGAGGATACGGCGCCGAGTTTGTTTCCTGCGTTGCCTGTACAAGTGACAATGGTGCTCCGAAGAAATCGATCTCGAACTGGCGTTTGATCGAACATTCGGTCGAACGACATCGGCTGTCACGGACTCTGACATGGTATTGTGAAGCGAAGGTTATTCTTGTGGCGAATCGGATACGAGATGGAAGAAGGTATGGTTTTCTTACTTCTACTGGTGAACCTGAAAATCTACAGGAAGCATTGGAAAATAAACATTGGAAGGATGCAATGGATATCGAATATACAGCCTTAATGAAGAACAAGACTTGGCATTTAGTACCGTCAAGGAAGGATATGAATTTAATCGACTGCAAATGGGTCTACAAAATCAAAAGAAAAGCAGATGGATCAATAGACAAATACAAAGCTAGATTGGTTGCCAAGGGCTTCAAGCAAAGGTATGGCATTGACTATGAAGACACCTTTAGCCCTGTAGTTAAGGCAGCCACTATCAGACTGGTTTTATCTGTTGCTGTTTCTCGAGGATGGAGTCTTCGCCAATTAGATGTGCAGAATGCGTTTTTGCATGGTGTTCTAGATGAAGATGTGTTTATGAGGCAACCTCCAGGATATGAGAATAAAAAAATAATGGATCATGTTTGCAAGCTGGATAAATCGTTATATGGCCTAAAACAAGCTCCAAGGGCATGGTACTCGAGACTTAGTGAAAAATTGCAGAATCTTGGTTTTCAGCCATCCAAGACGGATACATCTTTGTTTTATTATAACAAAGGAGATATCACTATTTTTATACTTATTTATGTTGATGATATAATTGTTACTAGTTCATCCACAGATGCAACAATGGCACTTCTTAGAGATCTCAAGACAGAATTTGCTCTCAAGGATCTAGGAGAACTTCACTACTTCCTAGGTATTGAAGTAAAAAGAACTCAAGAAGGTATACTTTTGACTCAGGAAAAATATGCTTCAGATGTACTTAAGAGAGTGA
Organism: Melocanna baccifera; assembly: GCA_036346265.1. NCBI lineage: Eukaryota > Viridiplantae > Streptophyta > Magnoliopsida > Poales > Poaceae > Melocanna > Melocanna baccifera. The sequence goes on from CM070710.1 coordinate 19,756,064, forward strand.
ACATGCTAAACTGTAAACCAGTAAGTACACCTATGTCAACATCTGAAAAATTAATTGCTCAAGGAGATCAGCTTGGACCTGAAGATTCCACAAGGTATAGAAGTATTGTTGGTGCTTTACAATATTTGACATTGACCAGACCTGATATCTCTTTCCCCGTAAACAAAGTTTGTCAATACTTGCATTCTCCAACCACATTGCATTAGACTACCGTCAAAAGAATTTTGAGATATCTAAAGCATACACTGAGTGTTGGACTTCACATCAGTAAGTCAAAATCCACACTTGTTAGTGCTTTTTCTGATGCAGATTGGGCAGAATGTCCTGATGACAGAAGATCAACAGGTGGATTTGCAATATTCTTAGGGACAAATCTCATATCTTGGAGTGCACGAAAGCAAGCAACAGTGTCACGATCTAGTACTGAGGCTGAGTATAAATCTTTAGCTAATGCTACTACTGAAGTAATGTGGGTACAAACCTTATTGAATGAACTAAATATTGAAAGTCCTCCAGACTAAGTTATGGTGTGATAATATTGGTGCCACATATCTTTCACCAACCAGATCTTTCATGCACGAACTAAACATATTGAGATAGATTATCACTTTGTCAGAGAAAGAGTCAATCAGAAATTATTGGATGTCAAATATATACCTACTGGTGATCAAGTTGCAGATGGCTTTACCAAACCACTTTCAGTACGAAAACTCGAAGAGTTCAAACACAATCTCAACTTGAGAAAGTTGTGATTGAGGGAGGCTGTTAACAAGGAAAGTTTAGGAGATCAAATTGTATACGTTTATGTTATCTCCATGTATATCGTAACTGCCATAGAAGTCCTATTTGTGTAGCTTCCGGTAGAATCAATCTGTTGTAATTAGGATCCTCTTCCTTTGGCAGTTAAGGATATATACATGGGTTAAACATCCTGTAATCTTCTGGCGATTTGTCCAGCCTATAAATATACATACGCGGCCTCGTGACGAGGTGAGAACGCTTCATCTATTCCCGTTCTTCACACTTCCAACTCCTTGGGGGTGAACTACACCTGTGACTGCGTGGGAACTGGCGCTCGTCGACGGGTTCAACGTGCCGGTGAGCTTTCAGTCAACCAACGATGGCGCCGGGTGCAGCAAAGGCCGCGGGCCGAGCTGCGCCGTGGACCTCACGGCGCAGTGCCTCCCGGAGCTGAAGGTGCCCGGAGGCTGCGCCAGCGCGTGCGGCAAGTTTGGCGGTGACACGTCTTTGCTGCGGGGCGATCGAGCACAACGCCGCCCGACGAAGTACTCGCGGTTCTTCAAGGAGAAGTGCCCCGACGCGTACAGCTACGCCAAGGACGACCAGACGAGCACCTTCACCTGCCCCGCCGGCACCAACTACCAGATCGTGCTCTGCCCAGCAGCTGCTAACGGCAGAAGTAGTCGTACCGGGACAAGCGAACAAGATGCTAGTGTGACCGCCTCTGCGTAGGTGATCCATGAATACTACTAGTATGTTTGTCTAGTGCAACAATAAGGCCTCGACCATGTGGCAATGCATGATCCAAATATCGCCGGATCATTACCTGTATGAGACGCATGGTTACCAGTGTGTTCATGAATAAATCAATGTAACGGCAGATTTAAAACAAAAATAACGCAAGGTCTTATGCTTTATGCATGTCAACATATTTTTTTCTCTTCCTGTTTGTCATAGTATTTAAGTTTTTTCTTTTAAATAGATATAGTTCTTGACATATAGAGTCACTAATTTTTAGTATGTAAAGGTACACACCGTATAAATTTAGACTCTAAACAATAAAAATTAAAATCAGCCACCCTCCAATGCATCCGCCCCTGAATAGCTGGCTAGATCTTCCACGCATGCGGTTGTACCTGGCAGCTTGCTGGGTTAGGCGCCAAGTCCGTGGGTCATCTTGTAGTCATCGAGTTGAGATGGCCGAGTTGGTCGAAGGTGCCAGATTAAAGTTCTGGTTTCAACACTCTTCCTTTTCTTTTCTTTTCTTTTTTGGTTGCGTTCCATGTTTCGCCATGCATATAAGATATAGGAGGAGCTTTCCTTATTTCAATTTTTTTGCAACGATTTTACTAACCCTCCATCTGTATGTGTACTGTGGAACCATACAAAATCATCAAGGCATAAATAAGCTTCACAGGTTATTCCGCTAGAATAGTCTTCACACTTCTGTGCGCTGAAAGACAAAAGGTTCTCGAGTTAAATGCAGAGGTGAAAGCTGAGATGATACTGTACAAAAACATGCAAGGCTTTTCATGGCGGCAACACTTCTATCCAAGGGAATAACCCTGTTCGACGGGGAAACAAGATCATTTTTCCCAGCATTGCATAGTTTGTTTGAGACAACGTTGTTTGTGCGACGGGTACAAGCAGATTTTCAATAAGAATTTCGGTGTCGAGTACAGAGTGCCTTGGTTCCAATCAAAGCGTGCCTATGGTGGGCCTTATTAAGTCTTCCCCTTTTTTCTCCTTGAAATGCTGCGCAGATCTTCTTCCAGCTCCTGTGATGGCGATGAGAGTTGGTATCACAACCAATGAACTGTTTGCACCGATGAAATATGCCCGGTAGTACAATGGGCTTAATCATAAGTTGAAGCCACCTAAGTAGGCGGTAATGAAGTAAACCAAGCATCCATAGAGCTGACCCAAACAGGCAGTTAACCGGAGAATATGGCTGTAGGACTTTCGGGATGCAGTAGCATAGCTGCAAGCAGCAAACTTGTATTAAGATAAACATAAAAAGGTGCATTATGAATACAAACCACACAACCAGAACAACTGTGGACTAAAATCTCCTACATAGCTTGGCTTTGGAAACAATTTTGCTAGACAAGAAGATAAGGAGCCTGATATTTAATCGGTCGACAAGCCACTTCGCAACAGGTCTGACCAAGTCACAGTTAATTAGGTCGTATGTGAAGCATACATACGTACGTATATACGTACATACGTAGCTTGTGATCTTTGACGCGAGGAGCCCCACTAGGTAGTAGTATGTATCGATTAAATTTTAGACGTTTCTTGCCGTGTTAGATTGGCTGGAGTTGTCGAATGGCTCTAGATGCTCGAAATGTGCTGGAAATGTAATCCATTCGACAGGGACGGGCATAAATCACACACACACACACACACACACATATCGCCTGTTCAAGGGATGAAGCTAGAGCGTACAGCCTGGAGACCTGGCTAGCTTCAATAATACTACGAGCATTTTTAATATTCATATGCGTGAATTAACAATATGAATAAGATGCTTTTTTTCTCTGAATTTTTTTCAGACCGAAAATGCTCGCTTACGTTCCAAACAGAGGCTGAGAGAACGTTTCTTGCTCAATTTCTTCCAACTGGGGTCAATGCAGAGGAAATAGCGCAGTTATTGCTTATAGGAAAAGATCATCACTTTGAGAATCCTTTTCTAAGCTGGCAAGTACTAGAGTCCTACATGGCAACAATGGTTTACACTGTGTGTCAGGCTTCATATGCAGCTATGTCAAATTGTCAACTAGTCCTACATGACAACAGTGGTTTACATTGTATGTCCATGTCCTCAATGACCACATCATGAAGATCAACCCGTTCATCTGTGGCCCACTTGGAGCAGATTTCGACGGCGACTGTGTCCACATCTTCTACCCAAGGTCAGTTTCAGCAAGGGCCTTGTCCTTAGGATATTTCATAGATGCCTTTCCCACAGGTTACAGAATTCACATGGTTAACATATATTAAAACCAAGAAGATATCGGTCGAAGAGTCCACTCTCAACAATAGTTACTTGTTCACTTCGTATGTTTGTTACTTGTTCATTTATATGCCACATAGAATACTTATTCTATCATGTTACCTTAATGTGATACTTGCAGATATATGTCTCACTCTTTTTTAATTGGATGATTACCTTTTAGTGTGAAAAAAATACTATTTTAATGTTAGTTTTAATAAGTTCTGACAGGTTTTTCTTATCTCTCAAGAACCACCGGTTTTTGTGAGGATATCATGAAAACCAACATGGCTCTTTCCTTCTCCCACGCGAGGAATGATGTGCTACTTGTGACCGATCCATCTTGGTCGGTTTGTATTTGAGTACGAGTCTGAACCCATATAGGTTAATTAATATGTGCGTGTGCTTGATGTTAGGCCTTAAGATCCCTGTATATTTCTGTGTGCATAAACTTCGGCCGCTTAGACCACCACAAATCAATCTATTATTCAGAAAGAGCTATACGTCTATTCTTTTTAGGGATTAACACATAGTTGTAATCTAGAGAGGAATTGGACGTTCTCAGTTCCATTGTTCTTGTGATTCCTTGTATTTTAGAGAAGCAGCAATACGTCTACTTTACTTTATATGGTGGAGTAGATGAGATCACCAAAGTTGGGTGCTCGGTTTCTTTCCATGTCTCAACAAACATGGGGCCTGACTCCTGAATGTTTTCACTTCTTTAGCTAGTGAGCATAGCCAGACATACTCCATAAATAAAACACTAGCTATATATTTCAGTGATATTCTTCTGATTAGCTCACAAACATGCATGCCTGTGTAATTAAGCTAAATAAAGTCGAAGATAGATCATCCAATGCTGATCATGAGGTCCAAATTAAATAGACCACCCATATAAACTACGTATCTAGCTAGCGGTAATATACTTGAGAAGAAGTATCCGGCAGTATCGCATGGCGCCTTGTACTGGTCGCAGCCCTGTGCTCAGATATGATGGCCTCGATCGTCAACCCAAAAGATCCTGCAATTAAGTATCTTAGTCAGGGCTTCCAGCGATCCACCGCCCTTCCATGCAGGATCTTTTGGGTTGACGATATGGCATGTAACCGGTGAGCGAGCGAGCGATCCAGCGGACGGTGCAGCTACGAGTGAAGGCTCGAGATTGCAGTAAGTAACGAACGTACGGTTTAAAAATGTTGCTTCGGTTTGAAGAAAAAAAAGTTGGTTTCAAACCAAAAAAACATACTAATCACACAAATACGCACGTACACACACACGTATTCGCGTATTTTTGGCGTGACTTCTACCTTACTAGTATACCATACACGTGTTTGGCAAGAACGACTTACTTCGCGGACAAGGTTCGGCATGCCATACTAGCGTACCCGGCCGGCAGGCTGCTATAAATACCCTCCGAACTCCAAGCTAGCTAGCTAGTGCACATCTCTCCATTCTGCATCGCTGTGCATGCATTCGACTACCATCACGAGTCGATCGAGAACCACACCAACAACCATGGCATCTGTGGCAACGTCCTCCCGTGCCCTCCGCCTCCTCGCCATGCTCCTCGCCGTCGCCGCCACCGACGCCGCCACTATCACCGTCGTCAACCGGTGCTCCTACCCGATCTGGCCGGGCACCCTCCCGCCCGGCGGCACGCGGCTCGACCCCGACAAGTCCTGGGACATCGAGGTGCCCGCCGGCACACCGAAAGCCAGGCTCTGGCCACGCACGGGCTGCACCTTCGACGGCAGCGGCCGCGGGAGCTGCATCACCGGCGACTGCGGCGGCGCGCTGGCCTGCACCGTCTCCGGGCAGCCCGTCTCCGGGAAGCCGCCCACGACGCTCGCCGAGTACACGATCGGCCCGGTGTGGGAAAGGACTACTTAGACCTCTCCCTCGTCGACGGGTTCAACGTGCCGATGAGCATGCAGCCGACCAACGGCGGCGCCGGGTGCAACATGGGCCGCGGGCCGAGCTGCGCCGTGGACATCACGGCGCAGTGCCTCCCGGAGCTGAAGGTGCCCGGAGGCTGCGCCAGCGCGTGCGGCAAGATCGGCGACGACATGCACTGCTGCAGGGGGCAGTACGAGAACAACTGCCCGGCGACGAACTACTCGCGGTTCTTCAAGGAGAAATGCCCCGACGCGTACAGCTACGCCAAAGACGACCAGACGAGCACCTTCACCTGCCCCGCCGGGACCAACTACCGGATCGAGTTCTGCCCATAGATCATCGGATCAGTGCTAGCTATACACCTTTGCTTTACTACATAAATAAGTCTGTACTTTTACTGCAATAAGGGCGTGGTGATCGCCGGATCATTACCTGTGCGTATGGCATGCATGGCTACGAGCATGGTAGTGGAAACATACTAGCCTGCACTTGTCCAGCTTGGATGAGTTCTTTTCGACTGTGTCTTATGATTTATAGATGTGAATTATCGTTTTTTGTTTTAGCACAAGTGATTGTTTGAACAAACTGAATATTGATAAACCGATAAATTGTTTCAAAATAATTATCCTGATAAGTTACTTTAAAATAATAATAGATAAATTATCCTCTTCATTTATTTAAGAGAGGCTGTAAATTATAAGTCAAAGAACTTCGTCATCGTCTGCAGAAAACGGTGCTTGCGTGCGTGCATGCATGGACGGTGAAGTCATGCAAACTTGACCGCGCTCGAACGAAGCCTTCCTGTGCAAGTAACGTGTTTGCTTGTGCAGGAACGTACGTTTTCTGCTCGACTTGACCGCGCTCGACGAGAGAAGCAAGAATCGGTTCGTCATGTTATGCGTTACTTTTTCTGGTTTTTTTTTTTTTGGTGAGGATCGCTCTAGGCGAGAGGGAGGATGGAAAAACTGCTCTTTAAGAAGAGAGAGATAAATAAAACGAGAACGGAATACACTGTGCTGCTGGAAGCCTGGAAAGACGAACTGCAAGTGATAAATAAAATATGAACGTATACAGTTCATAGCCCAGTCGTCCCTACTCCCTGGCTTCTCTGTCCTTCACAATCCAAACAAATTGTTTGTATAATGCGGCAAATTGTTTCTTTCCTTTAAGAAGAGAGAGACACAAAGCTTGGCTTGGCCCATTTGTTTGCAAGACCTGACGAGAAACGCAAGCCTGGCCCGCCCTGAGATACAACAAGCCCAATTAAGGTAGTACAGGCCCGATTTTTGGGCTAGCCCTATATAATGTCCGGGCCGGTGGTCCAAGTCTGCTCGACCTCCGGACTATGAAACACCTTGCTTATAGCCTTTACTAGTCAGAATTTTTTTTTTGAAATGATCGATTTTTAAATCTAAATTACAGTATTATATCTGCTTTTTATTTTTTTTTGCCGCTTGGGCCGTATGTCGCCCAGAAATAATTTTTAAAATATAAATATTTTATTAATCCGACAGAAATAATTGTGGAGGTAATAAGTAAATAACAATTGTTGTAGGTAACACATTTAGTAAATCTTGTTTGTAAGTTGTATCTTTTTTTAAATAAAAGGGTAGACAACGTCGGTTGATCCGATATGCCCAGAGTTTCTAGGGAGGTGATCGAGAATAGACTAGTTCTATAGCCTAACAAAAAACCCGTAAAACAAAAATTACGGAGATTTACATCAGATCGGTGAGAAACTATTAAATCAGAGTTGGACAAGTTATTAAAAACAGGCTTCATAAGAGAAGTCGACCAATCTAAGTGGTTGGCTAAACTTGTAATGGTAAAAAAGTCTAATGATAAGTGACGTATATGTACAGACTATACCGATTTAAATAAAACTTATCAAAATATGTTTTCCCGCTTCCTCGCATAGATCAGATGGTTGACTCTAGCGCTGGTTGTGAAATATTAAGTTTTCTAGATGCATACACTAGTTATTACCAGATTAGTATGTCTTCAGAAGATGAAGAGAATACCGTATTTATCATGCCCTTTGGAATATTTTGCTATGTCAAAATACCATTTGATCTGAAAAAATGATGGTCCATTGGTTTGGATTGAATCAGCGATACTGTTGTACATTTGAACTAGTTCAATTTGAATTCAGGCTTTAGGTTGGTTGGTGTTCACTCACCAAATCAAATCAAATGCCTCTCGCCCGCCATCTCCCTATATACATCTGTCGCACGACTCTGCATGCCGTAGCCGCCCACCCTTCCATTCGATTCGAAAACAAACCACTCGCCTCGCGACGCCTCTTCCTTCTCCGTCGCCGTCGCCGGAGTAGAAGGCTAGCTCATCGAGTGTGGTGCGCGGGCATGGCGCTGCTCTGTTTCCTGCTCGACCTGCGCAACATCCCCCCTCCCCTCCTCCACCTCCTCAAGCAGGTATGCAGGTCGATCGATCGTTACGTATTTCAATTGTATTCCTCCGCGCGTCGACCTCCAAACCCTAACGGCCTTGGCCATGGCTTGCGCGCGCAGTGCCTTCTCCACCTCGCCAACCTCTATGCCGTCATCCCTTCACCACCAGCCGCCGCCACCGCCGCGGCGCTCCCCGACCGCCTCGCCCTCTGCTACGTCCACCCTGTCGCCTCCTCCTCGTCACCTGAGGTCCGTACCTCTCTTCCCCACTCTCGATCTACCTGCTGCTTCTCTCTCTAAATTAGTTTTGGTTTAGTTGGATGATCCTGCTAGCTATTTCAGTGGTGCATGCAGCTTGATTAGTTAGTTCGAATTAAACCTCTCGCTATTAACTGATCCTGTTGCATTCCGATACACCAATGTACATGTTGTTTTACCAATTTCTGCTTAATTGCTATGAAAATGACGATTTTACATATGTACTTCATTCTATTTACAGTGCTGGTTAGTCTCAATCCAGATGCATTCCTTATGCACTGTTCTGATCCGGTCACTTTTACTGATATATCAACTTCCATCAGCTCAAGATTGCCTACAGGCCTGGAGAGAAATTTAGCCTTCGAGATTTCCACCATGCTGTGAACAATTTGCCTCTGGATGGCTTTATTCCAGAGCAAAAAGGATCTCTACCTACTGGAGGTAACGACCATTGTATGGGTGGGATGATCTTCGTATTCAATGTATGATGGTTCCCAAGATCAAAACAAACTCAGCAGCATAAACATATTCAATTTGTGTGATTTTTAATAGGAGAATGCTCTTCAGATAGAAAGTTATCTGACTAACTCTTCAGATAGAAAGTTATCTGACTGTACATTTCTTGCTTGCAGATGTGTCGTTAACAAATCTTTTTAGTAATAGAGCCATCTATTCTTGGGCCACTGATGACTTCTCCAAGAAAGTGATTGCTATATGTATGTCTGCACAAAACACAGAAGCTCTCCGTAGATCTCTTATGGTATGGATGTATGGCTTTAAAATTTTCTTTGAAAGGGATTAGCTAGCACTTCATCCTTTAATTCTTTTCTCGTGATAATGGCATTCGTTTGATTGTTGTATTATATTATCATCAGGACGCAGCAGAACAGTGTATTACCGTGGAGTTTGTAATGTTGGAAACAGAAGCTGCATTCATGTATAATGTTGTTTCTGAAAATTCCAATGGTTTAATAAACGGAATTTGTGATCTTGAAAACTGTGTTGTACGGAGATACAGTCCTGGTAAGGAAGCCTGATGGCTATAGCAATCATTTATTGCTTTTCGTATTCCTTTTTTTTGTTTATCTTCAGATAAGATGATGATCTTTCTTGATCAATTTGCAGATTATAGCATGATCGTGTAACTTAAACCGTGATATTTACTTTTCCTGTATCCTGAAATTAGATTGAGATCCCAGAGTTTTAACCGCCATATAAAGAGTTCTTTACACTGAGAAGTTAAATCTATATCACTACTGCCGTGTAACCCTAAGGTCCCTAACACTATAAATGTTTGGAAATGCAGAGACCCAAGTTTTGCATGGACTAGTCAAGCGGTGGTTAGAAGAGCTAAAGGATGACAAGGAAGAGACACTGCAAGCTGTATTTGTGTTCAGAGTTCCCATAATTGATTCTATTAACCAAATATCTTGCAATGTGTATGCTTCAACAAATCAGATCATTGATGGTTTTCCATCTTGTCAGGTGATAGAGAAATTATTTATGCCACTTATCAGTATTTAATTCTAAACATGCAATGGCATAAAAAAGATTGAATGTGATGCTTTCTGACTGCTTCATTTTCATCCTGTGCATGCGAATTTCGTGATTTCGTCACTGTCTGCTTCAGCTTTTCATTTTCTTCACATAATAACTATCATGGCTCTATACTTCCTTTCGTCAATTCTGTAGCCTCTTCAAGGGTTATGTTAATGCAGAATACACTGAACAGATATGCAGGTGCCATGGTCATCCTATAGACCTTGTTACCACAAATAAGGCAAAATGGCTGTGCCCAATAACCAGCCGACATCTTGCAGCTTCTGATGTTACTGATACTGCTGTGAAGATTGGCGAACAAACAGTACTGTTTCTTCCCACTTCAGAAGGTGGTTCAAACTTGCGACGAGCCTCTACTTCCATTTCTTTTGATGTGATTGAGCGCACTGAGTTAGCCTCACTAAATGAAGGTACGCATTGCTGTTGACTATTGAGATACGTATACTTTAGTCTGTAACGACTTCATCTTTACTTTGTTAAATTTAATGGCAATGTGTGTCAGCAGGAGTCATAATGGGGTCATCTCATGTTGTGATTCCCAGCTCAAATGATGTTGAAGTTTCTCTAAATGATGAGAGCTCAGATCAGAACACCCAGAGTAGGTATAACAACATACGTGCAATATGTCTCTAGTTTCTCAAAAGATCCTGATGTTTGAATGCTGTCTATATCGTGCAGTTTTCTATGGTCTATGTGAAACTCTTTTCAAGCTTGATCAGGGACTTGTGTGCTCCTCAGCATGCAATACTGAAACTATGAAAATTGGAACTCTTGAGTGTTATTATCTTCTCCAACCATCTGAGAAGGGACCAATGCTTCTGAGGGTATAGGCAGCATCCCCCCTGTTCTATTGCAATATATAATTGAAGTCATACTGAACTTCTTTTAGTACTTAGTGCAAAAGCCTGTTGGATGGAATTCCTAACACCGGATAACTATCTTAATCAAAAGCGCCTAGTTTTAATGTAGCTCGTATCCATTGCCGGAATTTAAGGATCTGTCGTTTGTTATTGCTTGGTTCTAATGGTTGGAACATATCATGCTGTAGAGGCTTGCTGGTTCTGAAGAGATATTGCCTGTCCCAGATGTGAGTCGAACTTGCAACTCTACTGTTACCAAGGAAATCAAGAATTCAATTGAAACCTCGTTATCCAAGGTATGTTGCTGGATTGCTCCATGTTTCTCTAATTTGCACGATGTGGTTGACAACCTGTCATTGGTTTCCTAACTTCGTGCTCCAGCCATAATTTTTCCAAACACACTTTTGTTAGCACTTGGCAACTGACAGCTTACCTATTCCAGATTGCGCTGAAGGATTACAACCCTCTACAACATGAAAGAGGTTTCCACTCGAGGTTGAATTGTCTGGTGAAGGATAGCCTGCAATTTGGGTACCTCCTCGTCAGTTGTAGCTTCTTTTTCCAGAATGCTATTTTTGGTAGATCGATGGTTTTCAGTTGTTGGCTTGCTTTCTGGCTGCCTTCTACTACGAAGACAATGCTCAACTAAGACGTCCTGTTCTTGATCCGGCTTCATTTTGCAGATCATCAACTGCTCCAGCCTATAACGTGAAGGATCCTGGCCATCTTGATTCGTTCAGTGAACCGCAGGTATCAGCATACCAGGGTCCCGAGGAAAACAAGCTCTCGAGCCAATCCAAGGGGCGAACCGGAGCTCCTGACCATATTCATTCGTTTAGCGAGCCACAGACACCATTTCGAGCTCCAACGGAAAACAAGGCGCCAAACCAATCCAAGGAGAAGGCCTCCCCCAGCGTTACCGAGGAGTGGGAGAAGCTCATCGTCATCGAAGATGACTTCACCGTCACTTCTAGGGCTGCCGCCAGGCCTCAGAATGCCAAGCTGTCGTCTCCAGTGAAACCACTGGATGAGAAAACCTCAAGGATTCTGGAGAGATTGGAAGCCCCCAGGGCAAAGAAGCAGAGGGCCAGCAAGCCCAGCAGCACGCCACCAGCATCCAGCCATGTTGCCAGCACACAGATCAAGAAGCCGCTGCTGCCATTCGAACCGAGCGCGAGCCAGCCACTGAGACCTACCTTCAACAGGGTAAGGCGAAAGCCCGTTGCATAGCTAGGCGTATGCTCATCCAACCTAACTATGCAGATCAAGAGCATTCAACGCCACTAAACTGCGAATACTTCTCTGGCAATGGTAGGCGTCCAGCCCTCGTGTGTTGATATCGACACATTTTTTGTTGTCAAATGTAAACATGAGACCTTACCGATCACCAAAATGTCAGAAACCACTGAAACTAGCATTTCTGTCGAATACAGACGAGTAGCTATCACAAGCATCGAGCACGTTTGCTCGCTAAACTCGACAAATCGAGATCTACAGTAGAGGGCAACCGGATGACAAGAACAGGATATTACAAAGGTTTAGGCCTTCAGGGCCCTACCTATCCCCTCAGAAGGGAGTCACTGCGCTACGGTTACAGGTGATAGTGGAGGATTTCAGCGAGGTGTTCGTGCCTCCAATGGTAACATCGGAGACGTCGCACTGGTGCTGGTGCCGCTTCTCAGTTGCTCAGATGCTGCTGACTTTAGCTCGAGCTGCTGCAGTTGATGGACGACGTGAGACATCCTTGGCCGCACCGAGGGGACATGCTGGGTGCAGGCATAGACAAGGTCGACGACTTTCTGGATGACCCCCACCTCTGGTAACTCCTGAATGAGCGGGTCTAGCAGCTCTAGATGTCGGTGTGACTGGACTAGAGGCGTTGCCCACTCGAATATGGTCTGCCATCCGACGGATTCAACGGACTGTGCAGGCCGACGACCACTGATGATTTCTAGAAGCAGCACACCAAAGCTGTAGACATCGCTCTTTGTTGTCAGCTCATTCCTGTATATGAACTCAGGAGCAAGGTATCCATAGGTTGCTGCCTTGACAGTCCTCTCGTGCATTACTTCCCATGGCACAAACTTCGACAGGCCGACCCCCATCAGATGGGAACCAAATTCCTCATCAAGAAGAACATTGCTTGCGCGGATATCACGGTGCACTACCTGGGGCTTCACCTTGTCATGCAAAAACCTGGATTAAAAATGAGCACCAGTAAGTACATAGTAATTCATAGCAGTGCATTAAACATATGGCCGTAACGACAAGGGCAATATAGCCAAATGTCTCGCGTTAATGTTAAATAGTAATTTGAGCTCATCATGATTCATTGGAATGCAAACAACACTCGTGAACTAATAGCGCTCGAAAATTATATATGGCTGCAGCAATCCTTCTGTAAGTTATAAATTCATGTGAGAGAACTTGCAGCGATACAACAGTGCAACACGGTTGGCTTTTGTAATTATCATTATTTATAACCTAACTAAAGCATAAACGTGCCAAGTAGTTTCACTTTCCCATGCATAATCGTTCATAAACATTCGCAGCCCACTAGTGCCTCTTAATAAAAAAAACTCGAGTCTAATATCTAATTTGGATTCTGTGTAGTATAATACTATAATAGAAAAATCCAACTGAGAGTTTTAATAGCCCACGTTATAAAATAGAGTGGACCAATACATGTGAGTGTTACATAAGTTCTGCATGCACAAAATAGGTTTATGCATGTATCAAACGTTAATGTAACGTAAAATAGTGTTTCCATGCAAATTCCAGACACTGAACTCTCAATTCTATTTAAGTCTAATTGGGCTGGAAGCACACCAAACGGTGATCGATATTATGAAAGAAGTTGAAATAACAAAAATACTTGCAGCTAAGACCTAAGAAGCTTGATGCTTTCATTAATTATTATTCAAAATCTCAGTAAGAAATTATCTAAAAAAACTACGACATATAGTCTCCCATTGAAACAGAAAAGAAACTCAAATTTATGCAAATGGCTGGACCGCTAGAATGACTTACGCAATCCCCTGTGCAAGAGTTGTGGCAACTCTCATTCTCATTGGCCAATCAAGGCTCCGTCCTCCTCTGGGAATATGATGCAGCCAAACATCCAATGGCCCGTTTGCGACAAACTCATAAACAATAAAGCGATCACCGTGATCATAACAACATCCTTTTACAGCCACTAAGTTAGGGTGATAAAGCTTTGCGACTCTGCCAATCTCAGAGTAGAAGTCCTTTTTTCTTTGTAGGCTGGATCTCTTTAATCTCTTAATTGCTACTCTGGATCCATCTGGCAAGATTCCGCTATAGGTTCCGCCTGTCTTTGCATTCCCAGGAAGTCGGTTTCCCTCACTGAAGTTCTTTGTGATCGATCTAAGTTCTTCACCGGTGAACACTTTCCATAGCGGCGGCACTAATGCAGTAGCTGAAGTACCAGAAGCTTCACGTGATCTTCTCCTTTTCTTGCTTCGCCTATAGACAAGTAGCCAGACCACAACAGCTAGAGTGGTCGAGAGAATTAAGCCACTTACAATGACGAGGACTATGAAATACTCCTTGTGGCAGTGATCATGGTGGCATCTGTCTTCTGATATAAAATAGAGGCTGTTAGTGCAACTATATTTGCATACCATGAAAACAAAACAAAGTACTTTAATAGATTATACAAAACTCTCCAATATTAACAAAAGAAGACTCACCATGATTGATCATGCAAATGAGTCCATGGGACTCGTTGCACCTTTTTCCAGCAAGTCCAGCATGACTACTGGTCACCAAAGTGCAGACATCATTGATGGAGGCCAGACCGCACACAGTATCACTGCAGTTGGCATGCGATGGCTCAGCAGGAAAGATGGTCTCATTCCAAAGAGATGAATCATCAGACCATTTCCAACCAAAACCAGTACTTGTGTTGTAGCGATGCCCTCCAACCCAGCATCCCGAGGAGGAAGCTCCACAGAGAGACTTTGCAAAATTTAACTCTTGAACTGATGATAATGCAGCCAGATGGCCACTGAAGTTATGGCAGAGAGCCTCGGATCTATCCCAAGAAAGGGAGCTTGATATGTAGATGAAGCATTTATTCTGATCAGGACTGATTTGCCAACCACCAGGGCATGACGCTGCAAAAAATTGACAATTGTTGATGTTAATAACTTATTGGGAACCATCAATGATCAGGCATTTAGAGACACTTAAAGACAGTCACATGAGGATGCATACAAGTCGTATATCCTATTACAAGCTCATCTGTCCAAAAAGCTTACCAACATTTTGATTCAATACATGATACGGAAGGTTAAGTACATATTGGGCTCACTGTCAAAAAGAGTACATATTGGGCTCTATATATCTGGCCGGCAAACAGAACTGGGCACAAAGTGCGCAGCCATAGCGAGTATGACTGGTTTTAACTTAACTGAAATGCAAGCGTTGTGCCAAGTGCAGCACCAAAATCAATCAGCACGAAACATCTGGTTCTGGGTGCAGCAAACCACAGTGACAGCAGAGCGTGGTAACAGATAAGTTTTGCTAATGAACCGAGCAATGGATTTGATAGTTGCTGGCCACCACTTAACCACCACCACACCAGGACGAAAACATCAAAGGTTTGTTCTTTTCCTCTTCTAGTTGTAGGTTCTTCGTGGTGAGGGTAAGATCACATGTTTTAGCAGGAAGTTGCAACTGGAAGAATATTTGGTGTCAAAAAGATCCCCTTCCCATAGGTAGCAGCGATTTATTAATCAAATACACCTTACAAACAAGAAAATATTTCGATTTGGTCATGTTGTGATTTATATGTCGTATCCTGTATCATCAGTCAGAAACAACCTTACAGACGAACTGGTCATGCGGAATTTTTACAAGGAAACAGTCGATAAATATTCCTAAAGAGGCCACCCCAGAATCCGGAAAGAAAACAAGAAATGATGGATCTGGCCGTGTAATGCAGAGGGAGAAAATGAGAAGACTCACAGGTCTGAGCGAGAGCGGCAGGGCTGGTGACGGAGAGCACGAAGGAGGCGAGGAAGACGGGGAGAACGAGGGCGGGTGCCGCCATGGCCGCCGCCGTCTCCTCCGGGAGGCGCAGGGGCGCGGCAGCTGGTTGCGCTTACGAGAGGAGAGAAGGAGACCCAGCGCGTCCATAAAAAGGGACGTACTATACTACTGTACCAGCCCACCCACAGACAAGTCTGTCTCGCCATTAATCTCTCTGCCTCTCCCTGTCCCTTGCTCGGTCTACCCCTTTTCCTTTCTTTTCATTCTTAACGAAAATATATATAATAGTCGTGTTCATGAAAAGATGGGCATTAAGATTAACCCATATCAAGACTCTCTTTTTCACTTTAGAAATACATAAATACTCTGCTACCCAATAAAATAAGCATTAGAATAATTATTTTTTGCGAGGAGCTCTAAAATAATTATAGGATTTGCCAAAAACTTCAATAGTAAAAATGGCCCAGATACATCTCCGGTAAAAAAAAAATGCCCCAGCTGACTGGCTCTAGGAAGTTTGCATCTAGAAGTAACGTTCTAGCTATGAGAATTACGATGTCCAAAAAGAAAGGAGACACCAAAAGTTTCGGAATTAACAATATATTCATTCAAAAATTCCTTTTATGAAGACAGCTCTTTTTTTTTTGCACTTACCCTATCCTATCCATTTGGAAATATTGGCTCAACTCTTTCAATGTAGCTCTTGTGCAACATGATATTAATTTTTCTTGTTGTTTTTTCGTAAATAATCTCCTTGCTTAGCATTAGCCTTTCTAGGATGAATCCGCTTTTCTGGGGAGATGGAACATCTTGGGTGATGTACTGGGGTTTATAAGAAACAATAAAAGTAAAAAAAAAAGACAAATAGATTTGTTATGGAGATTAGTGTACCTAGCTAATCAGCTAGAACACACTATCTAAATACTCCCTTCAACCATTAATACTACTAGTTACACGTCCGTGTATTGCAACGGAAAAAAAATCCTTCTATTCCAACACGTTGAGCCACTGTAATCAGGCTTGCTAACACCATGCTTTTGGGCAAAGAAGCTTAGAAGAAGCATAAACTCCAATGATATCACTTGTGAAAAGGATAACAAAACTACCCAGCCAAAATCAGCCTGGGAAACAAAGCAAGCATCATTACTGCTACAACCATTCTACTTTCCTAACTCATTTTTGAAGTAAGAAAAGAACCAACCTAAAGCAAAGTATTCCAGAAAAGCAAAAATTAGCCTTGGCGACAACAGCAAGATGAACGCCAAGACTGAGCCAAAGAACATCTAAAAATACTTAGATAAGATAGAGTAAAAATAATCATATCTAAAAATTAGAAGAATAATAACAAGCATGTTTCAAAAATATAAAGTAATGCATTGTGTTAATTACCATGGAAGAATTAAACAAAAAAAAGAAAAGGCAAGAAACTATTGTTGAGACTTAAAGGAATAAACCTAAGGATTTAAAAGGCACTAAAATTCATTGAGGTAGGAGGTTTCACCTGATCAATGGCTTCTTCCGTGAAAGGGTGCCAATACTGCATTCCAACCAAGGTTTCAAATAGCGGGCTAAGACATTTAGCGGATGGGTTCCGCAGAGATTACAAAGGCTATAGCGGGCTATAGCCTCAAATAGCCTCATTTAGCGGATTAGTAAAAGTATATGTAAAAAACTCAGAATTCAATGTTTTATGCACATACAAGCATATAATCAAGGATATTTTAGCATACAAAAACATTCATAGCAGCAAATAGTAAGGCATAGTGCATTCCTTCAGGACATTATCAAACAAACACATAAATTCAATAGATTATAGTCCATAATTCTCCAAATAAACTCACAAACTAAACTGATAAATCATAAAGGCATAAAAGTCACAAAGACACTTGAGCATGTGCAGAATCCAAATAAACTTATCTATTCATCTTCTGAATCAGAAGATTGAACCTGCATTGAAATGTCGTCATCTTGGTTACCCTCGATTGTAAGAAGATTCGAGAGGTGCACCTTTGAAACATCATGCATAAGAGATTCCAAGCTCCTGATTTTCTTCTTCTTAGGGCGCACAGGCCGCTTCCTTTTGGCTGATGCTTGTGTTGTTGATGCTCCCTGTGGTGCTCCACCTTGCGCTTGTGCAACTTCATGATCTCCTTCTTGTCCTTCATTTTCATTTGGTACAATGCCAGTAACAAACTCATTCTTGTGATCCTCCAGAACATCATCTCTGGTCAATCTCATTGTCAGAATCTTGTTCACAACCACCATCTGAATGATCTAGGTCAATCTCATCTCTGGTCCTTTACTTTTCCTTCCTTTTCTGTTCCTTTTCGACAGTCTTCTTTGTAAGCAAAGCCACCATCTCCTCCTTCACTGCAGTAGGAACCTTTTTGCACTTGCTAACATTGAAGCCAGCAATGTTAGCAAGATGGTATTTCATTCTAGTAATTCCAGCATTGACCACCTTGTCACAATACTTGCACTTCAGCGAATGCTTCTTCTTCAAGTCTAGGCAAATCTGTGAGCCCATGTAGGGTCATCGAGTTGATAGCGAGTTGTGCTCGCCCTTGTGTTCTTGAAATAGAGGCGATCTTTGGATCGGCCGCCTATGCAATTGCAAACCGAAAACAAATTAGCTAACAAATAGATGACAACCTAATTCAATTTTGTAATATATGAGCATCCTGCACTAACATGCTAGCTATTCAAACTAAAACCTCTCAAATCTCAATCTCTAAAGTCTGAATGGAGCAAAGGAAGGAAGAAGAACACTGGAACAGAGGAGAGTAAAAGTGTAAAACTTGCCTTGCTTTGCTCTCGAATGTTGCTCTGGTTGGGACATGGTCTTCCTAGGCGCTCTTCCTCGCAGCAGCAAGGCGGCGGCACGGCCGGGGCGCGCGCGGGCGCGCACGGGCTCGGGGCGTGGCGGCGGCGGCGGCGGCAGCACGGCTCGGGCGTGGCGGCGGCGGCGGCGGCGGCGGGCTCGGGGCGTGGCGGCGGCGGCAAGTGGCACGGCTCGGGGCGTGGCGGCGGTGGCGGCGCCACGGGCTCGGGGGCGTGGCGGCGGCGGCGGCGGCGCGGGCTCGGGGCGTGGCGGCGGCGACGGCGGCACGGGCTCGGGGCGTGGCGGCGGCGGCGGCACGGATCTGGAGGCGTGGCGGCGGCGGCAGGCGGCACGGGCACGGGAGGCGTGGCGGCGGGCGGCACGGATCTGGAGTCGGGAGTCGGGACTCGGGAGGTGAGGCTGTGTGTGAGCGAGCGCCTGTGTGAGGGGCGGCGTGACCGCATGAGGCGCTAGGGTTAGGCTGTGCGTTTGGGCCGTTGGGCCAGATCCGAACCGTTCGGCCCACTTTAGCGTTTTTCCTCTTTTAGCCGGCTAAATATCAGTGTATTTAGCGGATTTAGCCGGATTTAGCCCGCTAATAGCGGCAAACAGTGTTTAGCGCTAAAAGTGAGTTTTCTTAGCCTTTAGCCTTCCCAAAGGCTAAATCCGGCTATAGCGGTGGCTATAGCCGGTTATTTGAAACCTTGATTCCAACATATGTATCTGCAAGCAAATTCTTCTTCAGAGCAACCTTCAAAGCATTTGCCAGAAAAATATAGCTAATTCAGTTAGCAATGTGAAGAATACATTTTCATATCATAAGTACACTAAATGATATCCAACACGTACTAAATGTTAGGATAAATATTATACGTTACGAAGGATATAGGTGGCAGAATTTCAAGATGGGAGTTCAATTGCAGTTCCCATGTCATGTATTCAATATTCTTTTCTCAATTTGAGCAGATGAGGCTGCATCATGATATTATTGATTGATTGCTCATCTGAAAGGAGAGGAGGAGGCGGGCGGATGCAATAGGGACCAAAGGAGAGGAGGAGGTGGTGCCGGTGGCGTGGAGTGTGGGGTAGAGGAGGCAGCGACGATGACGTAGGGCGGGGTGAGGAGGAAAGGAGGCGACAGCGTGGCGTGGGGAGGGAAGGAGAGGAGGCGGCATGCGAAGAGAGAACGGATGGGAGGGATTTGGAGAAAATCTCGAAGCGTTTTTCTACCTAAGGAGAGGAGGGGAAAGATAGATACAACGTATGAATCATCAACTGGTTCTTTTAAGTGGTAGAGATAAGTTTTCCATACAAAACTGCACAATAAAAATAGAAAACGTGTAGACTAAATATTAATCAAGTCTAGGCCTCTCCCAATAAAAAGAAAAGGGGGTGGGGATTGTAAAAAAAAGGAGAAACAAATGGCCTTGTTAACGTGGCCCATGCCTGAGCACGAACAGATCCAGCCCACCTCTCTTTCTCTCGGCACCACGCCACGCGACGCGATTCCTATCCAGGAGAGGAGAGGAGAGGAGAGGAGAGGAGGGAGAGACTTGTGGTGGCGGTGGCTCTGAGGCGTCCCCCGCGGAGGTGCTCTCGCCGGCCGATCCAGCCCCAGCCGAACGCGCTCCCTCACGTAAGCATCGGTTCCATTCTGTTTCACCTCCTCCTTGCTTGGATTGCTGCCCGTAACCGATCCGATCGCTAGGGTTCCTGATTAGGGTGGACTAGCGCACGCTTGAGCTACTACTAGTACTACACAAATTAGAAGGGGCCAATGGCTGATTTTTATTGCTCTTGCTTTGTAATTAGGAATCTTCGAATTGTTGATGTTTCCAGGGAACTTACGAACAAAGAATTATGAGCTCCCTCTGCCCTTTCGCCAAAGCTACCACTGGTGGCGGCGTATGCCCCGTCAAATCCGATAAGAGCGGCGGCGGCGCTGCAGTATGCCCTGTCGCTGGCAAGAATCGCGGCGGCGCTGACCACAAGGAAAGCACAGACCATGCCGAAGAAACGAGCACCAATCCTCGTATGGTGCCCCCAAAGTGCCCCTTTGGCTACGACTCCAACACGTTCAAGCTCGGTCCGCTCAGCTGCATGATCTGCCAGGCACTGCTCCACGAAAGCAGCAAATGCACGCCGTGCTCACATAAGTTCTGCAAGTGCGTCTTGCACTTATCAAACGCGACCACTTTGTGTTTCCTTTGCTTGGATAGGTTCTGATTGGATCGCCTTGGCAGGGGATGCATATCACGTTTTAAGGACTGCCCATTGTGTGGTGCTGATATAGAGGGGATCGAGCCCGATGCTGAGCTTCAAGCCCTTGTCGATCGCTTCATTGACGGCCATGCCCGAATCAAGAGATCGCATGCTGCAGGGGATGGGGAAGTGGCGGATGGGAAGAACAAGGTCATATATGAGGATGTTTCCATGGAGAGAGGTGCTTTTTTGGTGCAGCAAGCTATGAGGGTCAGTAACCAAATCAACTTAATTAGCCTCTTAACTTGAGCTCTTTAACATGTGAAATTTGAATAACTTATCGTTCTTCATTCTGTACTAATGTCTCGATGGTATTGATGTTATGACAATGCTTCTAACTTTCACACCTCCAGGCTTTTCGTGCACAGAACATTGAAAGTGCAAAGTTGAGGCTAAGTATTTGCGCAGAAGACATCAGGGAGGAATTGAAATCTTCAGAAGATAACCTAGACCTATGTTCTCAGCTTGGAGCTGTGTTGGGAATGCTTGGGGACTGCTGGTATGGCCCTTTTCTCTTGACTATTGCCCCTTGCTAATTGTTTCTCTTTGCAATATAAGAAACTTACCTCTGGAAAGCAAACTAGGAAACATACTGTTGGTCTATCCCACCGGATTTTTTACCTCTTATTAGCTGTTGGCTGTATTCTGGGGGTTCAGTGCTTTGTCTGCCATGCGCAAGGCCCCCATTCTAGTCTATGACAGCAAATGAGCAAGAAATTTTCTGTGAACTTGCCGTGATATGTTGACTATGTATTGAGTAAAGTTCTTGCATGATTTTACTAATTAAGAAAACAATTTTTATTCATATATTGTAATACCCGAACGTACTGACCTTTAAATGGCTGTAGCTTTCCTCAAAAAAGAAAGAAAGAAAAAAGAGAAAGAAAAAAGAAAGAAAGAAAACTTCAGTGCTTTTTGTCTGCTATGCAGCATAAGGGGGAAGAAAGAAAACTTCAGTGCTTTGTGTCTGCTATGCAGCATAAGGGCCCATTCTAGTCTAAGATAGCACACCAGCAAGAATTTTTCTGTGGATTGGCCGTTGATAGTTCGATTGTATATTGAGTTGCTCGTTCAGAGTACAGTTCTTCCTCATGCACTCTAGTATCTGATTTTCTAAGTTTTGACTAGATGTAGCCTTTTCCTTAAAAAAAAGAAAGGACAAA
Organism: Melocanna baccifera; assembly: GCA_036346265.1. Lineage (NCBI taxonomy): Eukaryota > Viridiplantae > Streptophyta > Magnoliopsida > Poales > Poaceae > Melocanna > Melocanna baccifera. Next base: position 19,778,044 of record CM070710.1, read on the forward strand.
TCTCACTATAGCTAAGCTTATTGTTCTTTTCATTAAAGAATTAAACAATGCTGTATCTCTACGCTTGTCTACTTTGGAATGACATAGCAGATACGAGCCGATTTGCAAGACATAATGCAGACTAACTGATTCACACAGGGGTCTCTAGCAGGGTTTTAAGCTGATAGTTTTGCCGGTTACAGGTTGGCTACAACTTGTTTAGTTGTTTGTATGGTACATTCGCAATTGGGAAAAGTGGAAAACCACTAACCATGTCCTACACCAGGCAGCAAGCTGGTGCCAATCACAAGTTGATGGCTTGTGTAATAGTCAGTTAGCAAGATCCTAGTTCTGATCAGGATGTCTGGTAACTACTCATATAAGAGGCACAGGGTCTGTCACATGTCTCTGATGACCCTATTCTGCTTCCGTCTAGTACTGAATATTTTTCTTTCACTCTGTTATAATATTCTGACTCAGCTTTATCCAATCAGTTTGTTGTACACTCATTATATTGATATATTCACTACACAATATCACAGTGACTACTAGATCTTATTTTACTTAGTTTGTTGATAACTAAACTCATTGCACACTACTTCCCCCCTGGTCCCCATAACTGTACTGTGTTTTTTCAGTCGGACCTTGGGAGATGCTCCTTCAGCGATCACTTACTATGAAGAAAGTGCTGAGTTCCTCTCGAAGTTGCCCACAAAGGATCTCGAGGTTGTATTCAATATTAGTATCATCGTAATAGAATTAAGAAGTTCCTTCTGTTGATTTAACTTTTGCATTCATCCACAGTTGGTCCATACGCTCTCAGTTTCACTAAATAAAATTGGAGACCTTCGCTACTATGATGGGAACCTACAATGTGCAAGAAGTTATTATGCCCGTTCATTGGATGTTCGCAGAAATGCAGTAAAAGAACACTCAGCTGTGGCTTCCCAGGTAATTGCTATGGTGTCAATTAAGAATTTAAGATTAAGCATAAGTGCAAACAAGATAGTTGTCTTAGACAATAAATGGATGGAATCTTATTCATCCTTCTCTCTATCCTTGTCTGTCTTAGACAATAAATGGATGGAATCTTATTCATCCTTCTCTCTATCCTTGTCTGTCTTAGACAATAAATGGATGGAATCTTATTCATCCTTGTCTCTATCCTTGTCTGTCTTAGACAATAAATGGATGGAATCTTATTCATCCTTCTCTCTATCCTTGTCTCTTGTCCCTACTCCTTTGTTGGTAATCTTTTTGTTACCACTGGACTTTATCATTCCAGCTATTACTTTTTTGGACAATTTTATTGAACTGGAATGTGTTGGGAAACTTGTAGTGAGCTGTAAAACCAAATGCACAGGAAGTGAGCAGGATAGATTTTTTATCTGCACTTCTGATGCAAGTTCCTATTTTGATTACATAGTGGCGAGAACCTGTATTTTTTTATGTGTTCTTGAATCTTTGACTTGAACAATTCATTTTCATGCAAAGTGGATGACAAATGTGCTTCACTGCAGTTTTTTAGTCAAGTTTGTCCTTTCTAGGATCAAAAGGTGAATTGTCTTTTTCTGGACAAACTGCAATGCTAAAATGTCAATATTAGACTCCCTTGTTTGCTTTTACACAATAAATATCTGCTATTCATTAAAAATGTTCCTTTCAAGAATAGTATGGCTTGACTTTGAGCAAGTAGGCTGGACTTATTCAACAGGGTTTTAAATGTTTTCTCTAATTACGCTGTTACATATAAGTACAGAACAGATAGATGATTCATTGTGTGGCTTGCAAGCTGCTATTGTTTGACAATGTGGCAACTGTTGGATATAGGTCATTGATCTAGCAACTTCTCTAGCCAAAGTTGCGGATGTGGATAGAAATCTTGGGAACGAAAATGCGGCAGTCAAGGGGTTTGAGGAGGCAATTAAATGCCTTGAAAAGTTGAAGCTGGATTCTGAACAAGCTAGTCTTGAGCAACGGGTAGCTATAATTTATCCCTTTTTTTACCTCCTCTCGTCTTTGTGCTCCTGTGTGTGGTTCTGGACTAACTTTCGTTCTGTACTGTACTTTTACAGCGTCTCTCAGTTCTTGACTTTCTACACAAACAGTTAGATGATAAGTAAGATACATGGTCCTCCTAAGCGCGTACCCATAGACATGTTATGTACTATCCATAATGGGGTTCAACTGCAGTATTCTTCTGTTGCATATGGAGGGAGTTGCTCCAGAAATGGTGATTAGTGTGTATTACCACTTGAAGTTTGTCGCGACACAAAATAATTACTCTCACATTGTGAATGTATCTTGTGTCTGCTACGCGAGGGGTGCTCCTGATGGCCACCATTATGCTCCAGCCCCCCCTCCACCTTGTTTCTTTCCTAGTGAAACAGTACGGTAAGATGAAACTTGTCTGAAATTCCTTCTTGCTTTGCCGTGTCATGTGAATGCGGTTCCATTGTATATTGACAATAAGACAAGAAAATCAGTAGTAAAGCATGAACGCTTTGTTTCCTTTAATTAGCGATTCCTGTCATTATCTGTTTGCATATATTTTAGGGTGCGTTTTGGTTGGCAAAATCCTCTTAGGACATCTTCCTCTCTGAGTGCCTCTGATGACATTGTTTCCAGACACCGCAACTTGATAGTCACTATTGTTGTGTTCTTGTTGAAGCTCAAAACTGATGAGTCAGATGAGTATACAAATCATTAAGGGAGATAGGATCTGCACGGGTGGACAAAGACGTGATCAGAGTGTCAGTGTCTGAGCCCAATCTAACCATTGCATAGGAGACAATTTTTTCTTCAAGAAGAGGACACCCAATCGATGTCATCACATCGGCCAAACTTTTCACCTTGCTTAGGTATTCTGGAACCGACATGTCTTTTCTTCTTCAGATTCGCCAGCTGATAGGGAATAATCTGTGCTTTCCATAGCAGATGATTATCCCTGCTCAGCTTCACATTGATGAAGTGATTGAAGCTTGGTGTCGGGAGTAGACCGAAAGACGTGGAGGAAGAGGAAGAACTGAGAGTAGTCATGGTGTTTGGATCGGTGTTGGCTCTGATACCATGAAAAGGTTTAGCAATTGCCGCACAATAGACTCAGATGAGTCCCAATCCTATTTATGGTCAAGCAGCCGTGGTACATTTGGTTACAACAGACACAATCCCTCGCAAAGCAACGCTTGCCGGATGTGCTACAGTATCATACCGAAAACAATAAGAGAAATAGATAATCCTATCTTTACGAGGATTCTATCCCTAAAACTGATATACAGATCATATACAGATTGGTTATCCTGAATGAAATCTGAACTTTCTTAACAGTGTCAGACAAGCGGTCTTGTCAGTGGTTTTTTGTTGAAGGCAATGCACCAGATACGCCAAATTAAGCCCTTGTTTTGAATTCTGAAGCGATGTTTCAGAATTCAGATGGTGTTTCTGATGTACAGCAGGAAGCTAATGCAAGTATACAGTGAATGCTCCTGACCGAAAAGGCCTAGTTCCTGAGGCGTAGGTGCACGAAGATGTCCGCAGCCCAATCGGTAGCAGCACATCTGACCAGCCCAGCTACCTCCAAAAGAGGAAGTAAAAAGGGTTGTCATTTGCTTTCTCGGGTTTGTCCACCAATACAGATCCGAAAAAGGCAAATGCAAACTTGACTTGCTGGGCAAAGTGATCAGTTAGATGGAGCTGCCCATCCACCCGCTACGTAAGCAATCCTTTTTCCCGCTTTTTATTCGACAATTTTGACACTATAAATATGTCATCCCATACACGTCCGTGTACGTTCTTCGTCACCAACTGACGCGCGCCAGCAGACCGAAGCTTCAATCCGTGATGGCTCGCAAGCTCATGTGCTCGTCAAACCTCGCGCTCGCCATCGCGGCAGCCTGGGTGTGGTGCGCGCTGCCACTCGTGTGCTCCGCCGCCGCGCAGGCGCAGCCGACGACGCAACCGACGTCGCCGAACGGATCAGGCTAGTGTCGTCGTTACCGTACGTCGTAGTGTTCATCGACGAGAGATTAACGTTTGGAATCCGTCAACGACTTACTGTGCCTTGCTGCCTGCAGGTGCGTCAGGCTCGAGCGCTGTGCTTCCGACCGCGGCGTCGCCGGCGTCTTCGACCACGGCCTCCAAGAAGATCCCACTGGCGGCGCCTTTCACTGTGCCACAGGAGGAGTACTTGCCGGCCGCGGAGGTGGAGTCAGCGCTGCCGATCCCAACACCCGAGGATTATGCCGGCGCAGTTGGCGGAGGGCTCGGCGGCGGCCCGGGAGGGTTCGGGTACGGCGGCGGCCCGGGAGGGTTCGGGTACGGCGGCGGCCCGGGAGGGTTCGGGTACAGCGGCGGCCCCGGAGGGTTCGGGTACAACGGCCCGTTGTTTTTCAACTCAGCACCCGCTGCTGCAGCACCAAGCTTCGGGAGGGTTGCTGCCGTGCTGATGCCTCTCCTGGCGGCTTATGCCTCTGCCATGTATGCTTAATTAGTTTACTTGTGATTGAGCTTGTAATACACATACTCATGTTAATTACTTTTGATCACCGTGCATGCACTGATTTTACGTGCAATTATTAATGCAATGCAATATGAGGGTCGATGAGTGCTTACTTGTCGTATGTTGGTGATTACTCGATCGTGTCATATAGCAGCAAAGATTTTTTTTTTGAAACGATGATCTTGTGCCTACCGGTCCAACTCGAGCAGCAAACCCTTGCAACCTGCATTGCATTACTTATACAGCAACAGTGGACAAACACTAATGGTAGCTATACATCGGGGGCGAGAGACAATGGAATAAGCGTCCAGGTCTGTTCGTGCGTGTGCTGGAGCTTCGTCTGAAGAAGCCTCAGATCCGCCGCAAACCCATCACCTCCATAACTCCTAGCGCACAGTAGAATATCTTTTACTCATTTTCTTTGTTTTTTTTGAAGGAATACACGTCTTATTTCTCAGGTAGTTGTCTTGTCGTAAACTTCCCGAGGCCTTCCTGCCTAGGTGTTTGGGGAGAAGGGGCCAGAAGTGTGGGAGGGGAGCTGAGGAAGTCGGTATCAGATCCACTGCTGGGTAATGGCTCCGTTCTTTTTGACCTTTCAGCCGACTTTTGGCTTTTACTTCTTTCAGCAATCACTATTGATTAAGCTAATAAGCACAGTTAAAAGATATAAGCCGCAGCCAAAAAGACTAGCCCAGTAAGGTGAGGTAGATGGGAGGGGGCAAAATCAAAAATAATGTAGGTGGATTAGATAGTGCCAAAGATCACACATCATCTTAATACCTCAAAGACACACAAAGCATGCGAACCTGCCAATGAATTTGTACGAATGAGAACGGCTACTAGACGAGGGTGACTAGGAGCCTACAATAATACAATTCTTTTTGAAACCTTTTTCCATGGAGACATCAAGACTCTTTACTTCAATAATGAATAAAACTATGTTAAGATGTTAATATCAGAGTCTAAACATTTACAATAAAATATCCAAGAAAAACCAAGAAAAATAAGCCAAAGCTTGCCTGGGCGGTCTAACCTCCAACTAGTGGACGGGTTGACCGTCCTTGGGCGGTCCGACCTCTCGACAAAATAGATACAACAAAAAGATAGAAACTTGCATAACTTTCAAACAAAAGCTCCACATGACTTAGAAATTGAACCAAAGCTAGATCATAACCTAAGAAATCTAAAACAATAAGAGTTCTCGACAGAACATAAGAAAGTTGGGGCCTTTTGGCTTTTAAAGCTCTGTTGTACCAAAACGGGTTTCAAATCACAAAGGGCCTAACTTTCAAACTAGAGCTCCAAACAAAATGAAATTTGACACACACTAAGATCAAGACCTTAGGAAAGCTATTCCACTAAGAATTTCTCCAAGTACTTGCCAAAGTTGTGATCTTTCTCACTTAGTACAAGAGGCACTAAAACCGAGCAAAACTATGAAATGGTGATAGAGAGGAGTTCATGGGAGGAATCAAGCCAAAATGGCCAAGGATGGTCTCCCACATATTCTAGCATTCTCAAATCATGGTAAGAACTAATTTAAACACCATCAAGATAAATACCCAAAAAAATCACCATTTCTTGAGTGAAAATCGGGCAAATACAAGAACTTGCAAAGGAAGATACCTAGATGGATGGGATATGATTTTTAAGAGATATCTTTATCATTTACACATCTCCGACACAAAGCAAGATCAAGAGAGGGAAAGCAAACACTAAAACACTAAGTTAAATCAAGATTTCAACACTTAAGCAAAGAACAAAAAGGCTTAGATGAACTTTAGATATCCATTGATACTTCAAGATGAATGTTTATAGCCACTCTCTAGTTACTTATAAAGCCTAAGGATGATAAGAAACTTAAGCACAAGAACTACACTCTATCTCTCAAAAATTCTCTCAAGAACGCTAACTCTTCTCTGCTTGGCTTAACCTCTAAGCTATCTCCTCTCCCTCTTTTTATAGTGGAGGCTAACCTATCACTTCATATAAAAAACCCCATATATGAGTACAAAGTGGATTTCATCCATCAACGTATGGGCAAACCCAATAACCTAACATATAATGGGGTTTTCACTTACACATGCACATTTCTCAAAGCGCCGCTTCTACTTGGCTCCAATAGCCCAATTAACTTTGTCTTATCCACCTCTTCATGACCTAAACCACTTAGGCCTCACCGCGGTTTTACAAACCGTCTTCATCTCCGATATTGCACAAATGTTCAAAACACCTTTCCACCGACACTTCCTGAATTCTTCATCCCAAAGCATTGCCCACTCTCCATCACCTTGCATATGGCCCCAATAACTTCCCAACAAGCCTCTCACAAACCGCCATCGCTTGCAAACAAGTTTAAGTTACTTAGCACACCATATGTCTCACCTTGCACCATGATCGTACGTAGTTTTCCTGACCATTCTGGACCTCAGCTACTCCTTGAGCTTAGTCTCGATCTATCTTGCCATTGCCCGTTGTAAGTTCAAACTTCATTAAGTTGGTTTTGGTGATAATGACAAACACAATTACGAGACTAATTTGCTTATCAACTATAATATTACCTAGTCTCATTTTAGATGTAATTAATGACAAACTATTTTGGATATAATAATAAATACAATTATAAGACTAATATGCTTATTAGTTATAATAGTGTATAGTCTCATACTCTCATTTGGATGTAATGAATAACAAATACTATTGTAAGACTAACGTGTTTGATTAACTATAATTTCTTAAGTCTCATTTGGATGAAAAGATGAAATCACAGAGGTATGTATTTGATATCTTATTCTTATAACTTAGTGCATTTCTTGCATCTCTTAAGTCTCACTTGGGATGACTTCATGTGTTGACTTGGGATGACTTCATGTGTTAAGGAGAAATAAATAAAAATCTTATTGGACCAAAGAGGGCAGTTGGGAGAAGAAACGCCCGTACCCCGTTAAAGAATAGTACCAGCATCCTTTCCTCATCGCCACTAGCTTTCCTAGAAAACTATGAAGCTTTAGGAAAATAAACAATGTAATGAGAGAAAAAAACTAAATTCTCATACGCCCAGTCCAAACTATGTTGTTCATAAAGGAGCAGAAAGGAATTATTAGAGGACAAACAAAAGGGAACAAGATAGAAGGGTAAAACGTTCAAATCAGTGATGCCAAAAGTTAACCCAATGCAGTAAAGAGATGATGCTCAAGTTTGACGGGGCTAAAGAATTCAATACGCACCTCACTAAATCAGCATATATTGGTTCTGTCCAAATTGCACAATCTAGGCCAAGATTCTGAAATTCTGGTGAAAAAACAAGTTTAAGTGCGTTAAAATAACAAGACAGATAAGAAAGATACTTGCACAGCTAGACTTCCATTCTATTAAAGTCCATGTTTTATTCTATAGAAAACATTTATTACATAGGCCAATGCTGTCAACTTGTCTACTTCATTTGATGTTTTCCACTTCAATCTTGACATAGCACAGACCATAGAAAATGAAGTATCACAGAAATGGAATAGTACTTGATAAGGACATTATAATAGCAAAGATTGTTTCGGCTTTTTTCAGTTTCAGCTTTTTTTTCACTATTCACTACACTATCTACTAACTTAGCTACAGTAAAAAAACCAGCTACAGTAAAAAAACCAAAAGCCATCACTAAAACGATCACCACCAATAATATACATTGTTCGCACCTACATTGAAAGTTCGCTGATTGCCGAAGTGATAGACATCTGCAAGAACTCTGCAGGAAGAGAGAAACGCATGTTACTCAATCAGAAAGAGCAACCCCCAAAAATAAAATTGCAAATGGGACAAACAAAGCTATAACTATTCATCAAGTAACCACAAGTTGCTACTAATAGTATATGACATGTCAGTCACATTGACCCTGACAACACTAGACAGTATTAGAACGCCACAAACTGTGTAGCTGCCTTGAATTGTCGAAAAACACGGAAAACACATCTCCTCAACAGAATCAAACTATGAACAACCGCAGGTATTTGCTCAAGGACGAGACATGATGCATTTTAAATCGACGTAATAGCCAGAAATCACATTGATTATTATCTTCGGGCATCTCCATGAACCATCTTGTTAAACTGATGGGAGGTTACGTTAGCTAATTCCTACCATCTTCTGCATTTGCATAGCAGTTCTAACTTCTTAAATTATAACCCATGATTCCTATGCCGGTGACCAGAACAGTAACAGAAATAGCTCTAGCTACAAGCCTACAAGAACTGCATCCATATGTACCGAACTACCTCTGCAAACTAAAATGTTACAGAAGTGGAAAGGGTCACTCCTTTTGGGCAAGGAGCCAAGAATCCAGGAAACAGGCAGCAAAAGACGGGATCTTGGGCGGTCCTTACCCTTCAACTTCGAGAAGCACGGCGAGTTCCTGCGTGGTTGTTCCTTCCGAGAAGGCGGAGCACCGAAGCGGCGGCGGCGGGAGACGGCGGCGCGGGGAGGGAGAGAGGTGGGGGTGTCGGCACCGGCGACGATGCCCGCAGCAGGGGGTATCGGGCGGCGGCGGCCATGGCGGTCCGACGGGGAGATTTTTTGTTCGGTCCACCACCGGATGTGTGGACCCAGCGGCAGCTCGAGTTTGAGAACGTGACGTCATTGCTCACTTTCTTTTTACTATTACTAATTTTTGTAGTGCCATTGGTCACTGTTGCTGTAGTTGGTTTGCAATCGCATGTCTCCTCCATTATTCAGTGTGCTATTCACCTCAAAAACATCCATGTTTGTATGTGCATCGGTGCACGGTAAAATTATCATCTCTTTACACGGATGCATGCATGCATGCACCTCGGTGAGCAGCTGTGAGATGCTTTAGAGAAAAGGGGAACTTGGGTGAGGCACTGAGAGATATGTGATTCGTCCAAGATACAGTGTGGGTTCTTTAGCATTTAAGTCTTATAAATTTTGATTTATGCTATAGTATTTAGCTTTTAAATGGTATATTTTTTTTTCTAATGATAAGTCTATATATAAATTGTAGTATAAACTATATCAAGTTCATCTATACCGGTTAAAATCATATGCAACTATTTTTCTCTGCGTATTGTCTCTCACGAATAGTTTAAAAGTTAAGATTTTCAGCTATAAATCACAATCTATAAGAACCCACCAACAGCTATATATGTGATGGTCCACTGGATACTTGACGAAGCTTATTTTGGTGCACCTTTGTTTCTTCTATCTTTTTCTTTCTTTCGGCAAAGCAAAGGCACTTTACGACCAAACGTTAACAGTTTCGATAGCATAGATACTCTCTCTCTCTCTCTCTCGTAGTAAAAGAATGATGTCGCGAATCAAACTTTCGCCAACTTTGACCAAAGATATCAAGATTGTTAGTTATTTTTCAGAATTCGCACGAAGATTGCGCGTATTAGCTAGATTGGTAATATGTGAAAAAAGATTCGAGCAAATTTGTCATAAAAGCGTTGCCATGATAATGTACTTTTTTCAAACACACGGTGTAAAAAATAATAGTAACCAGCTGAGTGCCCATATGTTGTTACGGAATATTGTACAAACAAATTTTATTATGTTGCGTAGTGTTCTGCGGAAACATAACAAACGTGTCAATTCGACCATAACAGAGAATAATTGAAGAATTAAACAGAACTTTTTCCTTGTCAAATGATGATACAACACATTAGAAAATCTAAACTAAACATAGTAAAGTAGTGCAAGAGTAATTATAGTTCTTTTTTAACTTTTTTCTGCTTTAGTAGAGAAAAAATTAGATGCAAATAAGAATACGCACAATGGATTGTAAATTGTAAGGTTTCTTTGAATAGTGGGATGTGTGGTGCAAGTATCAAATGTCAATTACAATGCACACACATATAGCTTACATCTTTGTCCAGGGAAGAAATGAGCTAATTAATTTGGCCAAACGAGGAGAGATTGAGGAGGCCCAATTAAGGAGATAGGATTAGTCTATAGCAATTAATACTAAAGTTACTGATAGTAGAATGAAAAATTAATAGAGGAGTGATTTAGCTAGGGCCAGATCTAAACTTACCTGAAGCTTGTTTTTGTGGCAGTCTATGCAAGCTTTTGCATTGGCGATAAATTCACTACGTAGACGAACAGCTAATTATGGTGGGAGAAAAGGGAACCGGGCAATCACCAAGGCTGGAATTCGGCTGAGACCACATCATTGGCCTCGGCTTGGTGGAGCAAGTTGCAGTCCAGATCATCCAATTAGCTAGGAGTAATTACTAAAACATGGGGTTAGGTTAGGTTAAGCACTAACGCATGTGTAAGGAGGCGTAATTAATGGTGGACGAATCAATCGGGGATGGATGGGGAAGGGATCGATATGTACGTTGGTGGCGGCGGTGGCCAGTTTCCAGCTTGGCGATATGTATGTCGGCGGCGGTAGCAACTAGTTTCTAGCTTGGTAAGGAGATGAGGGGGCTGCAGACTTGATGCACCTCCGTTTGGGGCCAGGACTCCTCACTACCACCTCATAATCGGAGCAACAGCGCAGCGGGAATGAGTGAGCCGCCGTCTTGTGCCTGGATCACAGTGACATAGTTAGGCCAGGGGATTGAGCGAGAAGGATCGCAATGGGATATAGGCCGAATTTGTTAAGAGTTGTTCGAGAGTTTTGTTACCGTGTGTGCAAGTGAAAGTGAGTGATGCTTATCCACAAGGTGAAGAGGAGTGTGAGTTTAAGATATCACATGATTGGGGAGGGCCATGAACATGGCGGTGTGAATTGTTTTGGAAGGGGGGGAGGAAGGGGAAAGAATGCATCACTCACTAACTTCTTTTAATTAGTAAAGGAAGTTGTATCTCATTGATTTTGAAAAATCAAAAGCATTTTTTTATTTTGAATACACATGGTACTAGATTGGATCATCTGTGCTAAAAATGCATTTGCAAACGGCAGGTTCTTTCAACAGTTAAGTCTGTACTATTTTGAAACATGAACAGCTAGCTCTGTCCTAGCCCACAAGAACTTCACCCATTTTATGCAAATTGATACATGTTGCGGTGATATACTAGACAGCTCGGTAGTCTTAAATAGCAAACTCCAATTATATCCTAAAGGAAGGCATGCTTAATATGCGCAAGCTGAAATATGCGTCTATTGATTTCCTTTTTTCATTTGAGAAAATAAGATTCATCAATACACAAATAGTTTTTTATATAAAAAAAGATTCAGTACACAAATGATATGACAGCATAGTCTACAATCACGTATTGAACTAACTAGCCGGTTCTCCATTCCATTCTGATTTCTGAAAGTAAGATGCACTGGCAGATCATCATGGTTATCCTCAGTCTCAAAGAAAAATTGCACACATATTAGAGCAAGCAAGAAGTTCAGGAGCTGTTCTGCAGGAAACTATCACTAACTGCAAGTAGGTACCATACACACACACAACTATACAAGAATGCAGTACTAGCTCCTAATGCATACATACACATAAAGTTCTATACTCCACAAGCCAGGTATTTACAAGTAAGTTGAATCAGTGGAGATCTCCATGATACTCCCCAGCTCGTCCCAGCTGCCGCTGTCCCTAAAGCTCATCAGATGATCGGTCCACCCCGACGGCGGCGGAGCTCTCATTCCCGACGACGTCACGGCGGCCGACGACGCGCCAGCATGGAAACCAGACAGGATAAACGGCTGGTGGTGAGTAGTAACATGAGCCCTCCCGGCGTCTGACTCGAAGCTGTTTGTCGCCGTGGAAGCGCTGCAGGTGTAGTGGTGGTAATAATGGTAGTACGACTCGGCCAGCTGCTGGTGCTGATAATGGTGGCTTCGTTTGTTGCTGATCATGGAGCTGGCGCCCTTGCCATGTTGATCTTGTTGCTGCTGCTGACACCTCTTGTTGTAGGACATGTTCCTCTTGAAGATCCGGCAAATCGTCCATATTTCCTGTGATTAATTAATTTGTACACTTATATATGTGTTGCAAAATAGAAATGATCAGAGTTCGTTTTGTTCTTGTAATTTAGCAGTGATAACACGATCGATCCAAGTGAGCAGTACTCACTGCATCTTGGAAGGTGTTAGGGGAAGGAGAGTTAGCGGTGGCCTCGGCCGGCGACGAGGGGAGGCGGAACTCATGCATCATCCAGTCGGTCTTGGTGCCCTTGCCGGCGCTGCCGCGGTAGTAGACGAGGGACTTCTTGAGACCAATGCACTCGCCGGCGTTTGAAGAGGAGGAGGAGGAGGGGTATATGGGCTTGTCGATGCCGGTGGCCTTCCAGAAGCCGGAGCCGGTGACGCGGTTGGGCCTGATGCTGTTCCTGTACTTCCTCCCCCGCAGGCAGAAGAAGTACCACTCTTTCTCCCCTGATCCCTGCTGCAGATGATTCGATTCTGCACGTACAACAATTACATATACTCCTTAATCATGCATGCATGCATGTACAACAGTATCAATCTCTCTTGTTTGTCTTGTTGAGAACCTACTGTGACTTCTCTAATGGATTTTCTTGTTCAGTACTTATAAAGAGACGAATACTAATTTGTAGGGCCTAATTAGTTAATCAAGATACCGTCTAGACAAGATCGAGTATGTATCTTTGGAAAAACAATATCAGGGAAGGAATACTAATTCAATTATGAGCAAGGAGGGAGGCAGCTAGCTAGATAAGAACTAGCTTAGATTTGCATCAGCTGGATAAGAACGCTAGAAAAAACAGGATCGTCTGAAGACCAAGTATTACAGTTTTGCACCGTTAATTTATCATGAAACTTATCTCTGCATATGGGGTGTGGATGATCAAAGAAGAACAAAAACATGCAGACTTATGCAAGGGCGCGTGTGCACGAGACGAATCGATCGAAACTTACTTGGAAGATCCCACGGGTCATGCTTGTAGATGTCGATCTCCTTGATGATCTCGATACTGAAAGCCTTCTTCTCCACCTTCCTGGTCAGATAGAACCCCACGAGCTCTTGATCGGTCGGATGGAACCGAAAGCCTGGAAACACCAAATCCTCCTCGTCGTCATCTTCTCCTCCACCACCTGGGCTGGAAGTACAGCTCTCCTTGATCCTTTCCAAGTACTTCTCCTCCTCCATCTCCATGACTTAATCTGAAGGAGAGCTTGCTTGTAAACCTAGCCAGTGTCTGGCAGAATGATATTTCTAGGTCTAGTTGCTTTATGCTTACATAGTCACACAACAAATGCTGCCTCCGGTGTACGGCCTTGCCGCTCTATTAATAATGTCTTCGATGACCTCTCCATATATAATTAATTGGCCCTTATAAGTATTTAGTACTCTCGTACTGTATGCTTGAAGAGACAGTCAGGGAAGACGTTGGAAATTTTGGCCTAAAGGTCTGTAGTATTTTGACAAATCATGCTTTGGATGACTCACTCCAAACTGAAATATCTGTAGTATCTTGACACGTTATTGTTAGAAGAAAACACGGTTGTCAGTCAGCAGAGCGAAAATTAAGGACGAAAATTTTCTTTTATGTTCAGCCAAAGAAACTTCTTTTATTTGTACATGTTAAAAATAGTTTCTACTAGGTTTCTGTCATGCCTTTACTCTCTGCTAGGTTTCCATCAAGACATCTAAAATTCTACACATTTAAATTTGGTCAATTTGTTTTTGGTCAAGTAGAGTTGACTTGTAAAACTATTGACGTACATCCGCAAAGGACAGTGCTTAATTAGAGAAGCTTCTGATTAGTAGGACAATTACAATTCTTTAATACTTTGTACGACTAGAGATAAAGAATGTCAGACCATTCATACTGAACAAACTGTAGCCATAGGATTGAGGCCTCATTTAAAGCGGCTTTTGCAGCTGGGCTTTGGCTAAAATAGATACTGTAGCGGCTGTTTGCATTTGTTAATTAGACATCTAATTAAAAAATAAAAAAATAAAAAAACATTATATCTTTATGGATAATGCAAAGAAAAATAGAAAAAAAAAAGCCATATTAGGAAGTCAATATGTTTAAAATAACTTTCAGCTTCTAAAAGCTAGAAAGCAGAAGTTAAAAGCTGTTTTGAGCGGGGCTTTAGTCACTGTGTAGATGGTGATGTTGTACATTATATTAACAATTCCAAATAACTATACCCAAGAGAACCAGTCTATGAGATCATGCAAAGATTTTACCGGTGAATAAAGGAGGAGAGATTTTTGAATATTTCTAACTTTGGAAAAGTGTGCGGGTCGAATCCATCATTTTCGGCCTGAACAAAGTAAGTTGAACTCCATGGATGAAAATGCGGTCAACAGATACAGATGTAGATTTGCAAGAAGAAAATAATTTTTTAAAGGTGGCACGTATAAGTCTAGTGAAAAATATTCGCGCACAGAAGAATTTGTAGCTCTTTTTTTAGTTTCTAATGGTTAGAATAATTTGTGGGGCCCACAAATTAACCTTTCGAGACCAAATTGTTGCTTGTAGAGTTGTATGGCACTATGACTTCCATGCAAATGTAAAGTATTTATGTCACCTGTTGCTTCATTTCATGAAACTTTTCGGGTTTGTCTTACTTGAGCTCCATTTGAGTTAAAAGAATTTATTCTATTTCCCGTGGAATTCCCATCATACTTTGCCGATAAAACCCTTATAGAACTCTTACATTTTACCTTTAATAGAAGTTTTCATGTAAAAAAAAACCTTTTCATGTGCGGTACCGCTGTCCGAACAAACAAAATTTCGTCTAAGTATTTGTCTGTGTATTTTTTTTTCAGAAATATGTAACAATAGAGTTGTGCATGTTGCATAAGTTATATGCCTCACATGATTTACTTTGAAGTATGACCGACAAATCTTGCTGCAATGGATAAGCTGTATAAAGCTATCAACCCCTATCACCTTCAGAAAAAGAGTATTTACGGTTATTCGAGTTTATTATCGTGCAATTGAATCGCGCTTTGTCAAAAGCGTTGATGTCACCGCATATATGCGGTAGATATTTACCTTTCACAGAACTATTCACCTGCGAGAAAAATGAGTGTTTTTTACCTTGAGCTTCAAGCTGAAACTGTTGACCAAAACTGTGCGCTTCGTTTGTCTTCATGCCTGTTTGTGAAAACAAAAGGACCACGGAACACGTCGGAAACGCTGTATTTCATTCATTAATTTTGTACGGGATATAGAGAATTACATAATTTTGTTTAGCCTCATCGACCTTAGATGTGATAGTATGAAGAATACGTCTCACCTCATCGATGGTAGATGGATGATGATGATGATGAATGATAAAGTGGCCTTTGTGTCTCGTCTGACACCCGACCATGGTACCGATGTACGAAAGTTCATGCGAATTCCTGATTTGGTCAGAGAATCTGAGCATCAGTTTGCTTGAGGCCTGCAGACTAGTAAACCACTTGGTGTGAAAGTGTCCGATGCTTCCAATAACACATCGCTACCAGCTGCATCTACCATGTCGCCTTGTCCCCTCGAGTTAGTAAAGATCGACAGTATAATTCGATTGGAAGAGTCTAAGGTGACGCGTGTGACGTCTAATTACCCCCATGAGCTCGGTTGACATGATTCTTTTTGGTGGCATGCACTGTATTAAAAATCCCTGAACAATCTTCTCCAAATTTGACTAAATGTATAAGTTGCTGAGCAATCTTCGTCTTACAGGCATCGCTTTTTTATTATCAGGTACGAAACAGGGAATCTCATTGTTTCATACTAGATAAGTTTATACCCGAATCCACTGCAAAATGGAACGATTACTGAACCCAACTTCGCTGAGTTTTCTGGTCGTCTTACAGTACTTAATCGATCAAGCTATTGCCTTGTCATTGTTCATCCATAACAGTGCAAGGACTCCTCGCGAATAAAACAAAAAAGGGGTAACACCGGCCCATGTAGAACTTGCTGAATGGCACTTTCATTTTAGCTGGAACAATCACATCAAAGGAGAAGCACCCGATCTCTCTCTCACACACACGGAAGAATGAGAACACAGTTGTACACTTGAGGCGCTTGTGCTGTTGAAAACTGCTGCATCTGTTGGTTTATAGCAGTAGAAGAACGTAAACTTGGCCGTAATGGCTGATCCTATTTCCACGCCAGATCCACCTGAAACGAGCACCACTGGTTACATCGATTCATGCCGTGGATGACGCCAACAAAACGAAGAAAAATTCCTGCTGACGTGCCCATGCGGGACCGGTTCACCCGGAAGAAAAACAGACGCGAGGCAAAGCTGAAAACAGACTGTGCTACTGACGAAGAACTGACAACGGAAAAACGACAATAGCTTCGTTGCGCAGGATTACCAACGAGGCTTGGTCAACAGCGTTGATCAGCTTTGTGGCTAGCTGTTAGTAAGACAATGTTCCAGTGTTCTTTTCTGAAAGAGTTCGTTGACTTTTAGAGACAAAGCTTAGAAGAAGAGAGATCAAAGTGCAGGCTGGAAAACAAAGGCACAAGCAAGAAGTTTTATGTTCCCCCCCTTTTGAACCGGCTCGGTAGAAAAGGATTTACAGGGCCAGATTGGCTGCACAACGATGTAGGGTTGGTGTCGAGGACCATCAACTGTGTCTATCAGGGGAGGAAATGTTACCGTCCATCAATCTGGATGATGTGCGAGGCCTTGGCGATGTCGGTAGAAAAAGAAAATAGCAGTACCACTTGATAAGGAAAGGTCGAGATGTTGTCATGACTACTACCTCAGACACAAAAGAATGGCAATCTGTAATTTTCCTGGTCATTTATACATGGCGCCTGTTCACCTAGTTATGCTTTTTGAGCGTTTGATCTGGTCTTGTGAAGAAGAAAACGGTGCAAACCTGTAGTAAGATCCATTGTCGTCTAGTCCGGTTAGGATACCTGGCTTTCACCCAGGCGACCCGGGTTCAAATCCCGGCAATGGAACGAGACTTATTTTTTTGCATTTTTGTTTCTTTTTCACAGAAACCAATAAAAAAGCTTCCATGGAGTAACTTGACATCTAAGGAGAAAAATATGATCAAAAGGAATACACACCATTATGTTTGCGCGTTAGTACAACTTAAACGCAATGAACTTTATTCATACCAGCACCTGGAGAAGTTCTCTTAACGTTTTTTTTTTATTTTTGAGAGAAAAAGTTCTCTTAACTGGCCTCACAAGTTTGTTTTTTTGTAGGTAGGAGTACTTCGAAGTTGTCACATTGCCTAAACATATTAAGCATCAGTTAGTTCCGATGCTTATTTCTGACCAAAAGAAAGGGAAAAAAAATGTCTCATCTTGGCTCCCTCAAGGCCCATAGGCTTGTAGCTGGGCCCTACCGTGGTTGTTTCTTTCGAAGTAGGGGCCCTAAACTCAATGAACATTATTCATACCAGCACCTTGAGAAGTTCCCTTAACGTTTTTTTTTTTTGAGATAAAGTTCTCTTAAGTGGCCTCACAAGTTTGTTTTTTTTTGTAGGTAGGAGTACTTCGAAGTTGTCACATTGCCTAAACATATTAAGCATCAGTTAGTTCCGATGTTTATTTCTGATCAAAGAAAGAAAAAATGTCTCATCTGGGCTCCCTCAAGGCCCATGGGCTTGTAGCTGGGCCTTACCGTGGTTGTTTCTTTCGAAGTAGGGGCCCTAACCTGCTACTGTGAGAAATTAGCATGTGCTAATCACAGACCATCCATTCAGATGAATGGCAGTACAAATGACAAAGGTAGGGGCTACAATTAATTTACTCCATATACAGGGTCTGTTCTTTTTGGTTGTGGCTGATGGTTTTTGGTTGTGGCTAATGGCTTTTTGGCTGTTTGCGACAGAGATTACGGAAAGAGAGATACTTATTTGCGATTTTTGATAGTACAGATATTAGGTTTTTAACGTGTACTACAATTAACTTGTAAACCCTATCTTAAAAAAATATTTCGTTTAAAAATTAGTTACTATAGTAAAAACTAAAAATAACTTTTAGAAACCATAAAAAGCAGGCCATAATCGCTGTTTGACTTCACTTACCGTTGATGGATTGCCCGGCCGTGTGTTGAACGCAGCCGGTCGCCCTGCCTCTCTGACTGACCTGCGTTGGACTTGAACTGTTCAAGTCTAAATTACGATTACTCTTTAATTTGCTCGCTTAATCTCCTCATTTTCCTTTTAAATAGATTACTTTTACCTGTTCTCTGTTACATGGAATTAATTCTTTTTGTGGTCGAGATATGCTACCAGTACTTGTTCATAGCAGCCATACATGCGTGCGGTGGTAGCAACGGTATATATGTTTAACGAACAAGTTGCATGCATGATTATATATAGCTTAGCGATCGATATGCATTGCTTCGGAGTGATGGCGTAGTCAGCTAGGCATCAAGACGTTGCTTCCAAGCAAATACTGATCTCAAGCTATCAAGCATCTAGCATGAAATTCGCAGAAGCAACCCCATACTGACATCTGGCCAGCACATATTCTCTAGCAAGCTAGTTAACTGACTGCTTAATTGAGAGTCTGTCTCCATTGATCGATTTTTACCAAGTAAATCTATTTCCCTCTCCATCTCTCTTAAATACTATGTGTCAATATTCTAATATTCATCTTACGTATGATTTATTTGGATTTAGGGAAAACTCTTTCAAGGAATAGGCTACGAGTACACAGAGAACATACAGAATTTTTATATAAATTCGGGTTTTCTCCTGAAAGAATAACAGCCCTACGTCATATGTCACTATTGCTCATAGAAAATGACTACAACAGAGTAATATGAAAAAGCCTTGCGATATCTCTTGTATCTACTGGATCTTATCCCCTTCTTCTCCAACATCAACCCTGATATAGCTGATGAAGCGACGGCTATTATCCCGCACCAAGAGATTCTTATTATTTCGGGATATAACCGTATGAGGGTGATTATTATCAGAAAGAGATGGTTATTCGTTCGCCATGTGACGGTTGTTGTCAGAGAGATATTACGTGCGGTTACTGAGTATAAACGTACGTTCTAACTGCCTTGCCAGATAGACCTATTACGTGGTAGATCGTTGTAGATATGCTAGTTGAACATACACTGATCACAGGAAAGTCTACGATCATAAGGTGGTCGTAGAACTACTTACGATTAACTCATACTTGTAGAAGAACTTACGACTATGAGATAGTCGTATGAGGATTTAAGACCTGATAGTTGTAGGACAACTAACGACTGTGCGATGGTCGTAGAAGAGTTTACAACCACTTTGTGGGATTTCTCCTTTATTAATAAGGGATATATTAAAGTATATAATGACGTAATAATTTAATGATTACTCTTTCCTCCTCATTTACTCTATGTTCCTATCTCATACTTAAGACTACTAGACGCCTCGATCTAACATTACGTAATTACTCTAAATATTCTACGTTCTCAAACATATAATCCTAATCGCCATTGTCGTCACTCATCTTCCACCGTCTCTATCCAAAAATACAGGCCATAGGAAGATTCTAAAAAACAAAAGGTTTTGAGGAAGCTGATGGGTTGGGATGTCATGACAGCGATCTTATTAGAGTGCGAACAAGACAACCAAAAAACGAATAGATAATAATACCTTTGCGCGCACGACTTTATCTTTCGGTTGCAAAGTATATAAAGATCATTATCTCTTAACTAATTGAAAAAGAAGTAACTGCGAAAAAAAAACCTCAACCTCGATAACACGACAGGCTAAATCCTCGTATGATTTCTGGCCGAAGCCAGGCTGCTTTGGTAATGCCACCCAAGGAACATCGCAGCAGGGACAATATTGTCTGAACACGATAAAACAAACAAGTGTGAGACAGATCTGAATTCTAGAAAGGGCTTTAGCTAGCGGCCTGCAAAGGCCGATTGACCTACGACCTCTCTGAAAGGTACCCCCGGCCTTAGCACAAATTGCACGACCGGTGTGCAGAGATGCTGAACATTTCTTCTTCATCCTCAACAACAAATGACACGGGTCTTCGTCATGACCGTGCCGTGTCAGCGCAGCTGCTGCTTCCATCCGGGCCCAAGGCCATGGCAAACATTCTAAAAATCACCCCTGACTTTCAACAGATTTCCGTATATACACCGGATCAGGGCTGACCGTTGACCCTCATGTGGAATGGATCGTGTAGACCATCGAAGGAGCAGCTTAGTCACTGCTATCTCTGTTGTCTTTCACACGTCATTTTGGGCATCAATGTAAACACTGTATGTATCTTAGTGGATTAAAGTTCCAAAAAGTCGATTACTCGGGTAACTGTTTTAGCTTATGGCATCGTAACTGGAAATGTTATTTCTCGTTAGAAAATAAATTGTTGTTTATGATCTATGTTATCAACGGAAAAAGAAACTGTAATTTATGCCAAACCGGTCCAAATTCGAGAACGAAAATAGGTGGATGTCCTAATCAAATATTTATTTTCAATAATGATTACACAATACTAGAGGGATCGAATTGGAAAACGGTTGCTCTGCTTATTCCTTAGCCTTAAGACGAAAGGAAGAAGCAGACACGCCATACCAAAAAAACTTTTTTTTTCCCTAGAAGAAGAGGAGGAGTTCTTCCCCCAAATCGCTCGCTCGCTCGCTTTGGCGCGATTTGATTCCACCCAATCTTCGCCGGCGATTCCTCCGATCCAAACCCTGATTCGATGGCGGCCAACGCCGGCAACAAGATCCGCAACGCCAAGCTGGTGAGGAACCCACATCCCGAATCTTCGATTTCGTTTCTTGATTTCGTCGCAGATGGCACGCCCCGTTGAGTCGCGCGGTCTGGATTCTTGGTCCACGGGTTTCGGCTAATCTTGTTGCAAATCGCTCTGTGTTCGTCCCGATCAGATGAGCCGATGCCAATATGTTCGTTTACTTAGGACTATTGTATCGTCTGTAACTCTGTTTTGTCGGATACGATGAACTAGTTTATACATGATCATGAAAAAAAACACATGTTTTGGGTACTGAAGACTTCTTGTATGACAGATTCTGAGCTCTGCCATATGCTGATATGTGTTTACTTTCTGTGTTGGATCACCAGGTTCTTCTCGGAGATGTGGGTACCGGCAAGTCAAGCCTGGTTCTCCGGTTTGTAAAAGGCCAGTTTGTTGAATTCCAGGTGAGTTTTTTTTCTTGCGTGTAGGTTTCGATCTAAATTGAGCAGGCCTGCGTGCTGGGGATGCTTAATTTGTTGGTTCGTTTTGCTGCAGGAATCGACCATCGGTGCGGCTTTCTTCTCGCAGACCTTGGCAGTTAACGACGAGACGGTGAAGTTTGAAATCTGGGACACGGCAGGACAGGAGAGGTATCACAGCTTGGCTCCAATGTATTATCGGGGCGCTGCTGCTGCGATAGTTGTCTACGACATCACGAATGCGGTTAGTAGAACACACAATGAATTACTTGAACTAATTATATACTAGATCTTGATTATAATTTCCCGATGTTATGGTTTACAGTTTACTGCATCATGCTTGCCTTTGACTAAAGATAATAAATATGACACATTGACACCACAGCCACGATTAATAGAAATTAGTTGCACTTAGTGCTTGATGAGAATCTCCCTTACTCCTCTAACCAAAGCATCAAACGAGGTCTTCAGGACTATCTGGCTCCAACTTTAAGTCTTTTATCATTTGGTCTCTTCCATACTTCAATCGTTGGTGTAAGTGCAAAAGGTTTGAACTTTCAGTGTAGTAGTATTTTGGGTATAAATGTTTTGTTGGTCCTGTAGTTTTCATACAATCTTATATTCCCAGAGCTATATATTTGTTAGGAACACAAGAATGTTTTGAAGGGAAAAAAACACTAAGAGGGACTCCTTTTACTTCAAAAATGGCACACTTCATGTAGCATGCATAGTATTTCTGTAATCCTGAGAACTTCCGAACCCTCAGGTCCAAACATAGCAATGTAGCATTACTGATCTCAATTTATTAGTTAGTTGAAACATTTTGATCCTGTCATTATCTGTTGCACCCACTCTTTTCTCTGCGCTGTTTGACAGCGTATGCCTATTTGTCCTAACGACCATATGTGCTTCTCTGTCTGAATGGTCAACCTGTAACTTAAATTCATTGATACTACTAAACATTGTCAGCATAATAATGGTTCTGCTGAGAATGCATATCACTGTCAGTATACTGGAAGGATGGTTCTGTTTCTGCACACATCTTTCTGTGTGGGCTGTGACTGCTGAGCTCTGTGTCTAAGTTGGCTTTTCTAGTGATTTGTATGGATATGTTGTCCACTTCACCCTTCTAGTAATTAGTGCCCCCTTCTTTTACGTATGTTGCTTTACTTAATGAGACATCAGAAGTAAATCAGTATGATGTACTACCAAAGTCGGACCAACAAACTGTTTGCACATTTTATTCCTTGCCTGCATCTTGTGAGCAAGCCAAATGCTGGGAATATATTGTGTTCGGTTATGAAGTCATCTGGTCTTCCATGAGTTGTTACTTCGTAATAACAAAAGATCATTTAGTTTTGATTTTCAGGATCTTATATATTGCTAGGGATCTCTCATACCTAGTTTCATATATAACTTTTACCCACTCATAATTTGCATCACGGTAAATCTTGGCTTGATTTGCACCACCTGCAAATTTAAATCCACCCTGATTTGCACATGGAAATTCAAATCCATCCTGGTTTGCACCACAAACGAATTTAAATCCATTGTCATTTGCACCTTTTTTATATTAAGAATCTACACATTATGTAAAAATAGGTAGGAGTGGTGATACTCATTATTATTTTCTACCTTACAGACCTCTTTTACACGTGCAAAAAAATGGGTTCAAGAACTTCAAGCACAAGGTAATCCATTTACTACTTCATAATCAAAACAAATTGTATTGATACTTTACACCTGATGGACCATTTTTACAATTGTTGTATAAGAAGTTGATCTAGTGATTATTGTGGCATTAGTAGACAGGATATATCTGAACGTTTTATGTAAATGGGCTGGCTGATATACAAGTTATTGATTCATGATTGTTTCTATACAGGAAACCCAAATACAATCATGGCTCTTGCTGGGAACAAGGCTGACATGTTAGAGGCAAGGCAGGTGCCAATGGAAGTATGTAATTCTGCCTCTTAAATCCCATTTTTGACATTACATGCTTGCATTACTGCATTTTTTGTTTGGAACTACTGTGTCACTGAGATGAGATTTGCCATCAGCATCTTATAATAATATGCTTACTTCCTCCCTATTGCTTTCAGCAATCAACATAATAGAGCCCTTGCAATTTGAAATACTGCATTTTCTCCAGATGCATTTAGATATTTGGATGATAAAATATGGTATTATATGTTAAAGAATAGCAAAAATTGTGTTTGGCTAATCCTCTGCTCTAGCTTCATGGAGAAACCAGATCCAAATGAGGAGCTGAAGCTCTTAACAAACTTATGATCTTCTCTTGTAAACTGTCATGATAGTTTTGACTGCAGAAGAAACATAAGAAAAGTAACAACCTTCTACCAGTTTGGCTTAATGTAAGCGGAGAATATGAAAAGTTACAATGCCTGGGCATGGGAGCAACAATGTTTTGCATCCTGTGTCAGCTTATTTGCTTGCTATAGTGTTCTATTAAATCAGAGATACTATTTTTTTTTGTGTGTGTGACATGATGCTACTAATGAAAAAATTAAATAATATAGCCTCCTCTACTTCACTTATCAAATCCTTATCAAAAGATCAATACCGTGTGGTGCAGGAAGCGAAGACTTATGCTCAAGAGAATGGACTCTTCTTCATGGAAACGTCTGCTAAAACAGCGATCAACGTGAATGATGTGTTTTACGAGATTGGTGAGTATAGATTATAAATCATTTTAGGGTTGGCTTTCTGATATACCAGCTGTTTGCTGTACAAAAAAAAAGTCTATTGCTTGCTCCTGGTAATTTCTAAGCGTCTTATGTTCAATTTCAGGGAAGAGATTGCTTCAGGGACAGCAGGCTCAAAATCCACAGGGAGGAATGGTTCTCACCCAGAGACCAGCTGAGAGGATGGTGAGCAGTTCTTCATGCTGCTCGTGAAGCATAGTGTGGAATGTAGACTACATATGCATGCCATGGCCTGAAATCCAAGAGAAGTATGTATTCACCAGATATGCATTGGAAGCTTGTAAAGTGGCTGCTGCCATCCCAGCTGCTACACTTTAGCCTTTGTTACTCGTTTCGTATCTTGTCATGTTCCTTCTGTAAATGTGAATACTAGTGTATTGCTGCAGAGATTCAGAAGCGTTGCTACAGTGCATGTTCATGCTTAAGTATTCCTTAACGAGCGAAACAGAGTAAAGCGAAGTCTTAAACAGATTCGTTTGATTTAATTCAGATCGTGCAGTGACCTTGCTATTATATTCACGTTGTGCCGCTAATGCGCATCGGAACACTATGCACCCATGCTGGTTGTGTATGTCAGGTTTTTTTTTTTGGTTAGAGAAGCGCTAGCTTGGCCAAACTGACAGTATACGTCACTTCTCATCAGAGGGGATAACTTGGGTTTCGATTTAATGTATAACGCTTTAAAGTTGAAACAAAGCATCTCCGGCACGAAAACGTTTCCTCGGACAGAATGGAAATTCTCCAATTTATCATGAACAATGGCAACGAGGGCATGTGTGCCTGATGTTCATGCTTTGGTATAAAAGAAAGCAATTGCGCATGCGTACGAAGCGTGCCCGATGTTCTAATTTATCATGAACGATGGCAATGGCAACGAGGGCATGCACCAGCTAATGGACTTGTTAGCATGGCTGATTTATCATCATCGAGGACAAGGAAGCTCTGAAACCTCCCAAGCCCCCAAGCATATGTAGCTCACCGAAGAAACCAGCATCTACACACCGAGACAAGTAACCAAAAAACAGAGAGTAAAGAAAACCATATGCTGATGTACTAAAACCAAGAGAGGGAATACAAGGGGGAAAGCACAACCGAAGTGTAGAAGCATATCACTTTTCCTGTGTCAATTTTCAACAGGGGCATGGAAACATATTATTCCAAACGAAAACCAGAGAGTACGTGCCATTTTTTAACGCTATCTGTAATGTTTTTCACTGGATGTAATCTTCGTTATAGCTGTCGCTGATCACCGAGACAAATCGCTCGAGCCAGGGCAGCTGGTGGAGGTCCTTCATGGTGTCGGCGATATACGAGTCAGAGCAGCGGGGTGGCGATTGGCATGGGTGGTCCCCCAGGCTGAAACCCCCTGTGAGGAACCTCTGAATCAGAGCCAGCTGCGCTCTCTCCTGCTCCGAGTAGCCCTCAATGGCGGTGGGCATGCAGTCGAATGTGTCCCACGCCCACACCTCAGATGCTTGGCTGGAATGCGCCGCTGAGGAAGGCTCAATGCTCTCATTATCCCAGAACACACATTGGCATGTCTGCACACCATTGTTGTAGTCAGCACCACAGGAATAGCAGAACTCATGCCCACACCTGCACAAGAGACGAAACGACCTTCAGCACAGCGCTAGGAATGGGAAAATGCATTGATGAATCAAATATGTTTAGAATATGCATTTTCAGGCAATGGCCATAGATGTGTGGTGGTGCCGACAACAGAACATATTTCATTACTTTAGGTAACTTGGGAGTTGAACTACCACATGTGCATTTCAAAGGATGGCCATGGCCATGCAAATGAAACCATAATGTAACATTACTGTTGTTCCAGATTTACAATAATGCATCTTAGCAACCCCCCCCCCCCCCCCCAAAAAAAAGGAGAAAGGGCGCAACAAAGCATACATAAACATACTACTGTTGTGGGAATCCAGAATCATTGAAGGCTACCTGAACATGGTCTGAGAATATGGTGGGACTGACATAATATAACTAGTTACCGCTTTTCTATTGATTTGGATAACTTTCAATTTTGGAGTCTTGGACAGATTAGGACTTTGTCAAGGAGGGCAAAAACTCAAAACACTACTCCAAAGCAAGCTAAGAAGGTTCACCAAAACATAATCGCCATTTGTTCATAAGCTATGAATCGCTGGCTTTTGGGATGGCCACTTTTAGGATTGGCTACTGATTTAGACTACAATACCGTACAGCTCACTTCTACATATAATAATTGTCCAATTTCTTTAGAAATTCCATTCCATGCATCTGAAGATGGTTGAAGATTATCGTCGTCAAAATATCTGTCAAATATGGAATAGAAATATGCAAAGCATACCAGCAAGTCATATGAAAGCAGCCTTGTGTGAGTTCAATCATTCTTCGACATCTCTGACATCGCCTCCACCTATTGTTTTGTGCAAGCCGATGCAAAGATAAGTCTCCAGCATCTCTTTCCTCAACAGGCAAGCTCTGGTACTCATCACAGCCCATCATGATGTGCCATGGCACTCCACAGTTGATACAGATATCTCTATGGCATTCTGGGCACTCAACACAATTGAGATCTGATTGACTTGAACTTGCCCTAGAAAAGTGCTGACTAAGGTCTAATAAAACTGAACAATTCGGAAAGGGACAATAAAATCTTTCCATGTCTGAGGTGCCAGCTTCTGCAAAAGCTCTCTCCAGGGAATCATAGCAGCTGACTGGAAGGAATGACTTACACTCACTAACTGAAATATGATATTTACACCTTAACTGTGGGCATCTTATAGGCAGCTTTGATGCTTGCAGCTTTTCTTCAACATATGCAATCAAGCAACTATAGCAATATGTGTGGGAACAACCCACCTTAATCATCTGAGAGCCACGTTTTTCCTCGCAGCAAATTGGGCAGGTGCTAACCTCATAGGGAGATAGATACATGATGCCTATTGCTTCTTTGGCCAACTGCAAAGGCCTCTCAAGTTCAAAGCTAGGAAGCAATATTAAATCAAAGTCTTCCAACTTCTCAACCAGTTCAAGAATCCTGTGTCCTAAAGCTACCAAAAGCTGGTCTTCAAGAATTTCAGCTTCTGCGATCTGTCGTGAAAGAACAAGAAAAGAAAGAACTGTTGAGTACCTTGAGATATCCAAAGATGCATAGGTTTCAATTTGATACACTACAGCAAGACAGTAATTAATTGAACTCAAATAACATAACAGACTAGCAAGCATTCTATAGCACCATTCCAGATAAAATACAATAAATAGGCCACTGCATATAACATTTTTTTTGAAGAGGCAACGGAGGGGGTTAAAGCCTCCTGAAAATCTTCATTACCGAAACAAAAATGTTTACAGAGGCATTTACAAGGGAGACAGGCGGCCTGCTCAGCAGGTTGCTCCCGGGATTAAAAGCCAGAATAGGGGGGTAAGCTGTGAATGACAAAAACGGCACAAATCAACAGAAGCATATGCAGCTGCTGACCTGCTGCATTAGCAGCACGCAGAGTGTGCAACTGTGTGTTACTGCACATTAACTGCCTTTTCAGCATTTGGTCCTCGCATTTTAATCCATATGATATTTTTCATACATAAGACTTGATATAACAACATTGAGCCAGTAATAGGCGTATAGTACATAGCCGTTGGTTCTTCAGTAGTAAGGAAATTATCTGTGGTGACTGATTGAATCAATTAACTTGACTAATTTGGAACCAGCCAAGAGGACAAGAAGTCAAAATCAGCTATCATGGGAATAATTCGTTTATGGTCTACCAGTCAAACAGGTGAATTTCCCAAACATGAAGCACATGATTCTGTGAATACACCTGAAGAAGGCAGCCACAATATTTCAGTTTGATAAAACTGAGGAGTCAATTATGTGAATTTTAATTGTGTCAAACACAAGGACTGAATGAAAATCACACCGGTATAAATGGCAAAAAGAACAGAAGCTCAGTGAGCTGACCGAAACAAATCATCTTACGAGAATTCAATCCTGTGAACAAGCATAAACAAGCGTATGGGAAAAGCAGCTATTACAAAAATCAGAAACTCTTACCTGAAAGTACAGCTTCTCTGAATTAGTGAAAGCGAAGATCTTCCGTATCCCATTCTGCAATGCCACCAACAGGCCATCCATCAGTGCCAAGTGCTCAGCCACCAGCTCCTCCACAAAGAAATCCAGCTTCTTCTGTACCCTAAGAACAGGCACCCCAGGTGACCTCTCCATCACCACACCGATCCCAGACAATTTCTTCCCCTCTTCCACCGAGCTCGACACGCCCTTGAAGAACAACCGCACCGAAGTATCATCAAGCTCCCCCTTTGCGACACCGGCTGTGAAGGACTCCTCAGTGTCCTCCCACTCCTCATCATCTCCACAACAGCTCCTGAAGTCGTCCTCGCCTCTCGAATTGCCAACAAACCCGCCTTCCGCATCGAAAAACCTCTCCATCCTCAAATCCAATCCAATCAAAATAGCCTCCTCTCTCAACTCAATTAGAGGGTTCTTTCATCCCCAATTTTAGCAATCCTCATTCAATTGGCTCACCGAGAAGCTAAGCGCACAACAAGCAACCGAAAAGTTCCCACCAAACGAGCCCTTTTGAGCTCAAGACTGTACCTAATCCCAACTCGAAGGAGCCCTGTTCCTTTTGCTGCAACTACTATGGTTCCAGTGGCCTGCTGCTCTCACAACCCCACAGATTGGGGGCAAAAAAATAGCACAAGATTTTGGCTCAGAAATTAGTGGAGAAAATGGCCAGGAAGCACCAGACGGAGCTCCACATGGCGAATTCCAGAGCTGCGATGGCGAAATTGGCTGGGACGGCTACCAAATTCACCCAAATGTTCGAGCTTTCTCCGATTCTCCACTTCCTCATATGTGACTCAATGATTCCCCCAAAAAAAAATTGTACACGCAGGGGGCAAAAAATTCACCACCACGAGCTCCAATAGCCTATTCTGCAAGAGATAAATTACCACGAATCAAGACCAAAATTAGCAGCTGCAACCAAGTACAAGCTTTCTCCAACCGCGCAATGAATCGATTGCTCCTACAATTGGGAAGATTTCAGCTCAAAACATGAAAGCCCCAAAAAAGGGAAGCAAAATGGCATGCCTCGGGGGCGCATCTAATCGTCAATTCTGCGAAAAACTCATCCAGACAGATCTAAAAAAATCGAGCATTTGGCCAAGATTACAAATTCCAGCTCCAAATTCAGATTAGAGGGGAACGCAAACAGCAAACTCTCTCGCACCCTTTGAACATGTAAAAAGAACTGCGAAATTTGCAGAGAAAAAAAGATATAAAAACACGTACCCCATCACGGTATCCCAAACGTATCAATCGGTGGCCCAAGAACAAATAAAACCCTGATTTAGCTCAGAAAAAACATTGAGAAAGAAGCGCGAGGAAAGCACCTGGGAGTCACATCGAGTGAGGTCTCGGGGACAAGAACCCGGAGTAATTGTGCGCAAATGGAGACAAAGATGGAAGCTTTTTGCGATGGAGAGGTGCCTTTCTTGCGGCAGTGGAGTTGGAATTTATTCGGAGAGGGGGAAGAGAGAGAAGAGGAAGAGGAGTGGCGTTAAAGCAAGAGCCCTAATTATTCCTTCTCTTGCAGGCGTGGAAATAATTGCATTTCTTTTCTTTCAGGGAGATTTGCGTTAATGTCCCTGTGTTATAAAGAAATGCAGCCTCACTCCAGGATAACTTAACACTCTCCTGTTTTCCTATTTATAACGTATTTGTCCCTGTTGCACGATGTAGCTACGTTGAATAGAGAAGATATAAGTATAGAGATGATACATCAGAACAACTCAAAGAAACTACGCATGCTGCTTTGGAAATCTAAGAGTGTGTTCAGAATAACATTTGTTTATGATTTTTTTTACTATAGTTGATTTATTTTTTATTGTAGTTACGTTGACTTATTTGATATAATTAAATTAAAAAATTAAAAATATATTAACCTATCACGAACAATAAAAAAATACAAAAAGAATAAAAATAAAATTAATAAATAATAAAAAAAGTAAAAATCAGAAACTAAATTAGTAGCGTCTAAGCGAGAACAAGGGGGAAGCAGAAGGATCCTCTCTCTCTATCATTGTCAATTAGGTTTTCTTGTCATCTATTTGTCAAGTATTATCATTAGATTAACTTTGTTGGGCTCTTCTTTTTAGTTTTTAAAAATTATTTTTTGTTTTTATAGTAATTAACTTTTAAATAAAATATCTTTATAATATAGAGTATATAAATTAATTATAATATATACTATAATAATTTTATTTATATCAATTAAAATTATAGATATATTTTTGCTACTTCGTATTTTTTTTAATTATAGATAGCTTAAAAATGATAAATCGCGACCAAAGTCATGAGACAAAAAAAAGCCCAACGACGGTCCATTTCCTCCTGGATTCTGAAATGGACAAGTGGGAGGAAAAGAGAGGGTACAGTTAATGGCAGTGGGGCCATAGGGGGTGGGCCCAGCGACACCCCAACCGCCATCCACGTCACCGTCGGCGACTTGTCGTGCATCTCAGCTAAGACCGAGAAATACCGGTGTACATTTTGCCACTTTGGTACACCGTACATCTACCATCTCTTTGGGTGATGCGATTGCAACTTGTGTACTCCAGTGATCCTCTAACTGTCTATCATATGGTCATCTACATTCTAGTACTGCCCTGTACAGTATACACAGAGTAGTGTACTGTAGCACACTGACTGTATACATACGTGCATCCCAGCAGTATTCGATGGAATTGAAGTACCCCATGCATGCATACACAAGACAGAAGCAGCCATGGATGGATTCTGCCAAACAAATACTCCTACTGTTGGAGCAGCATGAACATAATTCCATTCCAGAATGGACGAAAATTGCACAGGATGTCGCAGAACAGAGAGATTCCCTCGCAGACGGTACGGTTGACGAGTGATGAGAAGAAAACACAAAACAGTACAGACAGTAGAAGAAGACAAGGGAGGGGTCAAAATACAACTGTGACAAGCAAGCTGATCTTAATAATTTTTGGTCCCGTAATATAAATTCTTATTATTCTTAATAATTTTCCATTCTGCGATGTAAGTTCATATTTTTGAAGGGCATCATACTATAATATAAGTTTATTATGAACACTAAAGATATAGTTATCTCAATAACTTTCTGTTCCATGATATAAGTTCTTATTTTTAAAGAGCACCATACTATAATATAAGTTTATTTTGAAAATTAAATATATAGTTATTACAATATTTTCTACTATACATTTCTAATTTAATACTAAAGAATAAGTGAATAGTTATAGTATATTATTTAATAAAGATACGCAAGATTTAATGATATTAGTGTTTTTAATTTAATGTCTTCTTATTCTATGCTTATGGTGAAATTTAAATTTATATTACGAGATGGACAAATAGTACTATATTGTTTACTGGTTATCAAGTGAAATTTTGTAGCTAATGAACGTCAATCTTTATTTCCACGGAGAACCTTACTACTTGCCTAATTAAAGCTTAAGATAAGATACAGCGCATGTAACTAGGAATAGACACGTGCTACGATTGGAGCAGAGGAACCTACCTTCACTTGGCGTTTGGTACCGTGGGTTCGGTTTCTAGGTGTACTCTTCTGGTTGGACCGACCTGCACCGGCACTACTGACGTGCTATGCTTATGCAGTGACCTGCCATAATCAAATAGTATTACCAAATTAATTAAGACCTGTTTGGAACATAAGTATGCGTGCCTTTTTTTAACTGATGATTTATGATTTAAATATTTAAATTCTGGTTGTTTATGAGAGGTTATACACAGAGAGAAATATTTTGACTGATACAACTAAACTTAATACATTTTTAATATAATTTTTATATTAACTCGTCTTAAAAATACACCATTTAAAAACTAGTTAATGTAGATAATACAAGTATAAATCAACTTTAAGTCCAAAAGAACTCGACCTATATAGTGCTGTTTTGCTAATTGCACGATTCAAGGAGCACTCGGTTTTGCTTAAATAAGCTGATATATGACTTATTTTGTATTATAACTTACTTATTTTTTACTGTATCTGACGATGGATTATTTGACGTGATTAAATATAAAAATTTTAAAAATAGAAAAAATAGATTAATCCATCATAGACGATACAAACAAATTAGGAAAAAAAAGAACAACAAAAAAGCTAAAAAAGTTAGAAAACTAAAAAAATATAAAATTTAGAAATAGTAACTAAAAATCAAAAACTAAAATCGAAACAGAACCTCAGCTAGCAGTAACCAATCTGATCAACTCTTTATCAGTGCGTTGTCATTTTGTCATGTAGATCCTGCCAATTTAGTGCGCGCACTGGGAGTAGAGTAGGATATGATCAAGGCTTAAGAGAGCAAATGTGAATGCCATTGACGTGCACATACACCGGACATCGTCTGCAGTTTTGGTATAAAAGAAATAGGAAGTTAAGTAGGACTTGAGACCGATGCTGATCTGCACTATTCCATTATTGCCAATCATATAAGGTTACTTTCCGCGTAAGCGACTGCCTTTGGAGGAGGAAAATGTAATCATATAAGGGTAGTTTCCGCGTAAGCGACTGCCTTCGGAGGAGGGAAATGGTGAATTTTTGTCCGAATTTACTACGTTAAATTATATTAATTTA
Source organism: Melocanna baccifera (assembly GCA_036346265.1). Lineage (NCBI taxonomy): Eukaryota > Viridiplantae > Streptophyta > Magnoliopsida > Poales > Poaceae > Melocanna > Melocanna baccifera. The sequence continues at coordinate 19,810,955 of CM070710.1, forward strand.
ATTATAAAACTAATTATACTTAGGCATCTTTGCAGTGCTTGATCTCTATATTTTTCGCGAATTTCATGTATTACGAATATTTGTAAAAATATATGTAATAGTACAAAAAATGTATTACACAGGATGTGATATAACTCACCTATCTGAGTCACTGTTATCTTCTCACTGGCGTAGATCTCGTGCGTGGCTTTTTTTCTGTTAATCACGAGTGTAAAACCTAACATGAAAATAAAATGTAGGTTTATACGTAAGTTACCTCTTTATCAATATTTTTCACTGATGATCGACGCCTAATACTACGACATCGGTACTATGAACGTGATCTAGCGGATCCGCCGGGAAGACATGCTCGTGCCTCTGTTCCCCGCGCCGCCAGAGGTGGGGCACCCGCCTCTCTGGGAGCTCGGCGAGATGGAGTGGAGCCTCTGCATGGATGAGCACGTCAACGAGGTCGCTGGGGGAGATCCCGTGGGCTCGGGCCGGTCACTTGGACGGCGGCAAGCTGAGGAACCGCGAGGAGGCAGAGGTCGTGGTGTCCATGGACCTCGAAGGCCACACCATCGGCCCCTTCTCAGGCGGCAAGTACCACGCCGATTTCATCCCCTACGTGAGCTCAATCACTGAGATCTCCAGGTAAAACCAGGGCTTCCTGTATCCTCTTATGTTGGATAACACTGCATGAGATGAAATCTCATTAGATCTATTATGGTAGATGCGTTAGTTAGTACCTGCGATTTGTTAGATCATGCTATGAGATATGTGAATGCCTTTATTCGTATGAGATTGCTGTTTCTGATATTAGCATGACACATTGTCGCATACCATTGTTAATTGGATCATGTTTTTTTGTCAGTCTATCAAATTTGTTTGTGGAATATTCAATTCATCACTCCTCGAGATGATAATTTAGTTTCATTTAACAGGAAAGCAAGCTCATGTATTCGCTGAAACTGTTTGTGTTGAACTGGCACGATGACCAGAGATATCTCCTCCCATATGGTCACCTGATGAAGTAGGTACTTTACTGTTGCTTTCTGATTGATAGTAACTTGGAAGCCCTTGTTTGGTTAATAATAACGCCTTTTTTCTGCTTGACATTTAAATTGTTTGGTACCTCTTATTGTAGTTGTGTAATCAAGCAAAAAACGATGTTGTGGGTATTGCCAACTTAACATGATCTGTTATAGCTGCTTTTGCTGAATGATGATTAGTTTTTGAGCTATTAGAATGTAGAAATTTGACTGTATGTTTTGGTGCTTAGCTGCTCTGCATTGGTATGATGAAAACCAGAGAACAGATGTGTGACAAACTGTGACGCTGCAACTTAAAGTTTCTAACATGATGTTAAACTGATGTTAACTTAAAGTTTGCTAGAATTAGAATTACATTTTCTCCAGAATTGCATAGCTAGCAAATTGTGTGTTTATCCACTGTGAAGAGCATGCGTTGCATTTGTTTTTTTTTCAAACCAGTAATCTTGCATGCTTATGCTGTTGTACCATATGTCGTTTGAAATTGGGCATTCATAGTCAGGCCGCCGCTGGCACTCTTCTATCCTGAATGCGATGTGATTATCTGATTCAGGGCTGTTATTTCTGGCTTCGGCCTATGGCTTGCACATCCATCCATCTCCTAATCAAGCTACCCATCAACATTACCGTCCGTAGAGCCCAATGGGTATGGGGAAATTAGGGGAGGGCTCCTGGACGGAGTCGGTGGCGGTGCCATTGGAGCGGCCATTGCTGCGTTTGTGAGGGCTTGGGAGCGGTGGTGGGAGAGACTAATATACAGGGAGGGGAAGAGGCGGGAACGGATGGCGCCTTCCCGTCATCGCGGCCTCCTCCTGCTACTTTGGGTTGGGTACACCACATATACGGCCCGTTCAAATGGCTTTTTCTAGCGGCTTTTGTCTCCTGTCTGAAATGACATGTTAACATTTTTCAAGTCATTAGATTATAAAAAAGAAAAAAATATTGTTATATCTCCATGGACAACATAAAAGGAAAAGAAAAGAGTAAAAAAAAACACGCTAAAGAGTTTTGCACTCCTGTCAGATGGGAGTTTTGCAGAGTTCCCAAATTAACAACTACCTGGGCCATTCGAAGAATGCAGACAAGTAATTAGAGATACAGGTAGTACAGGACAACAATATATCTTTGAAATCCAATATCCTATTAATGCAAGATTCTCATCAGTGCTTTTCCTCAAAGAATAAAAGATTCTCATCAGTGCTAGGCAATACAAGGGCAAGCACACTCCACATACCAATTTTGTTCCAATATGCAGCACTTGCAATCTACTAATCCTCTAGAGGTGGGATGCTTTTCCTTTGGCCGTCATTCACTTAATATTCAGGCCATGTCAAGGTGGAGATTTACATTCAAACTTTGCCTATGTAACTTTACACATTGCATTGGTACTATTGGCTCAACATAATTATCTTACATGTTTCAATAACCGTCACTGAATCTACATATGCATTCTTTTCTCTCAAAAAGTAGGGATTACTTCACCGATGTGGAAGTTGTACCGGGGAAAAACTAGATGTTGTTATAGAGATTTTTTTACTGTTTGGCGTCAAAAACACTGTAGCAACGACGGAATCACTGTAGCACTTTTGTTACGTAGTGAATTTTTTTTTGTTTTTTGGTTTTTTTGCGTTCCGGTTTTTTTCTTATATTCCTTTGCATTGTCCGCACTAGACTAGCGAGCCGTTTTTATTTTTACATTTTTTAAAATTTAATTATACCTAACATGCCACTCACTCTGATAAAAAATCGCGATTCTGATGTTTTTTCAGCAAAAGCCAAAAGCCATCGTTATTCCGATCACCCCCTTAATGTCATCCTCCTGTTCATGATATGTTTGAACAGCCCGACTAGCACTTCAGATCTTCAGCTGTGGAAGTCGTATCGCACGAACCCAAGCCAAGAAAATTCGAATGTAATGAGTTGACACACACTGTCAAGAAAGATAAACCAGCACTTGAAAACAGAACCAATGCGCAGGAGGATTGAAGGAAAAGATCAAATTTCATTCCATCGCCGGCTTCAGAAATGGACTGAAGGTAGCATAGCTACAGCATCCAGTCATCATGGTCAGTTTTTTGAAATAGCTCAGAAGCATGTTGTGTAGTGGTCTCATTCACATGGTTCCTATTCTGGGAGGGTGTTACACTGTAACTTACTGAGCCATTGTACCATGCCTACACAAGTGTCAGCTGGTTTTGTCAGGCAATCCAGACCATAGCACTTGAGTTCTGTTTGGGAAAGGCTCCTGCTGACAACTACTGTCTTCTCAGAAACTCAGGAATTAGTGCTGATAACAAAACGGCATGAATTATTAGATTGGTTGCTCAACGACCATAAACGCTTTGGGGCTGTTGTGCTGCTTTGCGTTGATTGGTGTTTCCCCTTCGGGGCAGTGTAATTCTTTTCTCTTTGAAATGGATGACAGAGTTCCTGTCCTTGGTTTTTTTTTTTAAAAAAAATGCTTTTCTTTGAGGATTTGGGAAAAGAGAGAGCTCCGTTCACCAAAACAGAAAAGGCGCGTGCAAAAAAAGTATCTAAAAAAATGTCGCGCCAGGTAGGGGTCGAACCTACGACCTTCTGCTTAGGAAACAGACGCTCTATCCACTGAGCTACAGGCGCCGATAGAGCAACCGTTCTGTCTGAACACAGTGTAATTACAGTCTTCCCTCTTGCGAGGAACTGGACCAATCATTCGTCTAATTGGGAGGTTAAATTCCACTCCCAAGCGCAAGCCCATGAGGCCAAGGAGGAACGCTGCACCATCTATGGCGGAGTCCGCGTTGCGGGTGGGCGGCAGCTGCATGAGGCATTGTCGCAATGCGTCTTCTCAAATCTTGGAGCAAGAGATAGCTGTTGAATTGGGCTGTGATGTGTTGCATAAGAATTCTTGTGATGCATAGGATTCGCTACATTGGTGCATCTTTTTTCTTGTAGGGATAATTGATACTTTGATAATTTGCTCTCTTTTACTTTTCCATTCATTTTTTGCCTTGAAGTTTTCGTGCCAATTGTTATTTTGCCCTATAGCCTGTTTTAATTCATTGTTTATTCATTTGGCTGATACCCCAATGCAAAAGGACGAGATGCCCCCAGGCTAATCAGCCAAAGACCCGACCGAGCAACCCTCCTTGCTTTATCTTCTTTTCTTTTCTTTCCTTGCCCCTCTCCCTCAAGCTGCATTCTTCCTGGGTGCTCTCTAGCGCACGGTGGTCCCAGGGCCGGCCCTGGGGGTGAGCGGGGCGGCCGCCCCGGGCCTCTAAAATTTAGAGGCCCCCGTGTCCAAATTTTTTTTATAATGGTATATTGCTTCTTGAGATTTCTTATACATAATTGATAATTTCCCTCCTGAAGTTTTTCTAATATTGTATTATCATAACCAACGTTATCAATTATTCATCCTCTAAAATAACCTAAATCTGACCACATAATCTAACAGTATTGAACACCCACTCTCTTCTCGTTTGAACCGGCTAATCGATTCAATGCATGCAGACGCCGCCCGCGTGCTACTTGCGGAGCTCAAGACGTGGCTGCAGCACGCTACGCTCCTGCACGGCATGCATGCTCGCCGCCATGGAACCGGAGCTTGTCGATTTTACATGAGTTGAAGATGCAACTTCTAGGCGACGACAAAACGATTCCTACCGATAAACAACTGCCCTGGCACTTGGGCGTACATATGGGAGCTCTGCACGATACTCTTCTCAAAGATATTACAAGTATTGTTTTAACTCTCTCAACCCTCCACACCCTCTCAAATGGATATGAAAAAGGCAAGTCTGGTATGAGGCTTAAAGTTTTTGTATGACTCCCTCTGATGGATAGACTAAAAACTAAAGATATGCTACTCAGGAGGCATTACTACTTGGAAAGGTGATCAGTATTGCGTACTATGTCAAGATAGAAGAGGAGGAAGCTTTAAGTCACCTATTTTTTGTCTGCCAATTCAGCCAAGCATGTTGGACTACTATTGGTTTCAATTGGGACAATTCCATCGATGATAGTTTTAAAGTCGAGAGAACCAGATGAACCTTTAATTCTGAATTGTATATGGAAAATTTTATTATTGCTGCTTGGCACATTTGGATGCAACAAAATTGCAAGGTGTTTGAGAATATCACGTCAAATATTTCTACATGGAATTATCTTTTCAGGAATGAACTCGCGTTGAATGTGCACCGGGCTAAAGAACACCATAGACACAAGCATATCCTAATTAAATATGTGGCTGGTCTTGTACAAGAAACGGTCCCATGGTCTAGCGGTTAGGACATTGGACTCTGAATCCAGTAACCCGAGTTCAAATCTCGGTGGGACCTTAACTATTTTTGCCTTTTTTTTAAAAAAAGAATTTGTTGGCTTGAATTCAGCTAATCCATAACTCTCTATAAAACTATTGTACTATTTTTTGAATCAGTATATATCCTTACATATATATCACTGAATTATTTGATATATAGTGTAAACCATATCATACATTAATATTACAGTTCAAATATTAAATAGACCGTATCGGATCAGATTTACAATAAAGCCAATCGGGCTAAAAGGATATATCACATAAAGCAGAAGACGGAAATGAGAGATACGTGTGCGAGACGGAAGTGAGAGGTACGTCCGTGAGATGAAAGAGAAAGGAGTGAGGTACATGATACGTTTATAGCTTTATGGTATTATTTTCTGAATCAGCATATATCCTTATATATATTACTGAATCATTTGATATATAGTGTAAACCATATCATACATTAATATTATAGTTCAAATATTAAATAGATCGTATCGAGTCAGATTTATAATAAAACCGATCGGGCTAAAATGATATATCACATAAAGCGGAAGATAGAAATAAAAAATATGTGTATAAGATGGAAGTGAGAGGTACATCTGCAAGATAAAAGAGAAATGAGTGAGATACATACTATGTTTATAGTTTTCTATTTTATCTCGAAGTGAGATGGAAGCGTGTGGAAGGAAAAAGGCGCTTTTGGCGACCCAGGTGAGGAGCCGATACGGGTGGGCCCAGAAGCAGCACCACGCACGCACACCTCGCTTGATCGAATCCGTCCGTTGCATATCCTTCCGTGGTGCGATGGACTTGGACCATAGGATGGAGCCAGGCTTTGCTTTGCTTTCTTTTGCCTTGCGGTCGGTGCAGGACGACGACTTGGACCATTTGGATGGACTGCAGCTGGTAGTAGAACGCGAACGCGTAAAGGAGGGGCATGACCGTCATTTCCCGCCCTTAGACATTTTTAGGGGACATTCAGTTCAGCTTAGATAAATTGATTTATGATTTGTTTTGTGTTATAGTTGATTTATTTTTTATTATAACTGATGATGGTTTATTTGATGTAAATAAATTTTAAAATTTTAAAAATAGAAAAAAACAGTTTACAATACAAAAAAACAAAAAGCTAAAAAACCAGAAAAAATAAAATTTAAAAATAATGAACTAGAAAACAGAAGACAAAGGTTAAAGCTGAAATGGGAAGAGAGCTCTCCTCCAATACCATGAGGCTAACCTAGACCCCACCACATCACGTGAGACCTGCCCTTTATTCTCCCACGTAGAGATGGCAATGGGTACCTGAAACCCGAGTATCCAATGTGTTTTACCTGATAAGGAAGTGACCATGGAAAGATAACTTCACTCGCGGGTATACTAATGGGTAAAAACCTCTACCCATCGGGTAGAGCGGGTGCGGGTACGGCTGTATACTACCCGTACCTACATACCCGTGGGTAAACTATACCTGACGGTCCATATACATAATACATACACTTATCAATTCAGCTCACTCATATGCCTGTTAGTTGTTCACTTTATGCCTTATTCACTTTGTGCCTGTCAGTTGTGTGGAATCCGTGGGAAAAGAAATTCGTGTCTGTCACTTTGTGTTATCGGGTATGGACTACCCGTCGGGTACAAATACCCGCGCGGGTGCGAGTATAGGTAAGTTTCTATATCCATGTGCGGATACAGGTAGAGTTATATCTGTCGGGTGCGGATATGAGATAACTATACCCAGCGATTATGTATCCATTGTTATCTCTACTCCCACATGGGCTAAGGCTTCACTTGGTATCGACCACCATCACTCTAGCTGTCTAGCACTATGCAAGAATCTCAAGCCTTTGAATCAGGGATAGAGGATCTGTTACAGCGGAACTACGCAAGAATCTTTAGCCTTTGGACTAATTCTATAATCTTTATCTAAAAATTACAACTTTAGTGGATAATGTAGACAAAGGTGATGAGAATACAACACTCCACTTATTTATCGAAAGCTTTACAAAAGAACATGCACTGACGACTTGGGACGTGGTATATCATTCTGAATTGAGCTTGAGAATATCTAAATCCGCATCACGTTGACTCATGATAATATTATTATCTTAAAGAAAGATACTAAACCAAACTATAACGAAAAGTAGCTGATGGTTTACACGTTAACGCGCGGTGGGAATAGGGAAAAATCTCTCGGCCGGAAAATTTTTTTGCCGGGCAGCGAAAGGACTAAAAAGCGAAGAAATTTTAGAATTTTGTCTAACATTTTGGATGAAATTTTTAAATAGCATTTGAATTTTAATAAAATTTAACTGAATTTTAGTTGAAATTTAGATAAATTTTAAATATGGATAAATTCGACTAAAATTTGGCAGAATCGTTTTTGTTTCGCTGCCTAACGAACCGGGGCCCGCCCGTATATTCCAAATCCCAAAGGCACCTTTGCCCATCCGCAGGCCCACCCGCCCTTATCCTGGACCGCCCCGCTCCGCGCGGCCGTCGGATGCGATCTCGACGGCCCCCGCGCCCCCGACGCCGCTATAAAGGAGGCCCAGCGCGGAGCATCCCCTTCCTCGCAGAGGTGGGTCCGGTCCGGTCCGTGTGAGGTTGCGGTGGGAGGCAAGGCATGGCGGCGTCGGACGTTGAGTACCGCTGCTTCGTCGGCGGCCTCGCCTGGGCCACCGACGACCGCTCCCTCGAGGCCGCCTTCAGCACCTTCGGCGAGATCCTAGAGTCCAAGGTCCGTCGCACACCAGCTCAATCCGATCCTTCTTTTTCTGGTGTTTCCTTTCCTTGCTTGATTTGCTGGGTTTGTGAGGATTCTGAAGAATTTATTTGTATGATTTTATTCTGAATTTTTAGATCTGGTACGGTTGCTTACATAACATGCATAAAAGCGCTTTTTTGTCGGGAAATCTGCAATTTTTTAGTTTTTTTCAGAAAAAGTAGTCAGATCTGTCAGAATTCTGTGTGATGAATGTTTGCTCTGAGGTAGATCTGCAACTGCAAGTATGGTTAAGAATTCTTGAGGTTTTTGACCCATTAATGGCGGTGTCTGCAGATCATCAACGATCGTGAGACTGGGAGGTCGCGCGGGTTCGGCTTCGTCACCTTCTCCAACGAGCAGGCGATGCGCGACGCCATCGAGGGGATGAACGGCAAGGAGCTCGACGGTCGCAGCATCACCGTCAACGAGGCCCAGTCCCGCCGCTCCGGCGGCGGGGGCGGGTTCGGCGGCGGCTACGGCCAACGCCGTGAGGGCGGCTACGGCCAGCGCCGTGAGGGCGGCTACGGCGGGGGTGGCTACGGCCAGCGCCGTGAGGGCGGCTACGGCGGGGGCGGTGGCGGCTACGGCCAGCGCCGCGACGGTGGTGGCCGTGGCGGCGGCAACTCCGACGGAAACTGGAGGAGCTGAGCGGTGGGGCCCGCGAGGCCAGTTATCTTGTCGTTATCACTTATCCCGGGTTATATTGTCGTCTAGTGTGCTCCTATCTTGATGATATGTTTCGTCGTGTGGTTCGCATCTGTGTTTTTGATCGCAAGCTCTCGTCGCTGTTTGGGTGAAGAAAATAAATCAAGCAAGTTGATGCAATCCCATTCTTATGGATGGGATGCTGCTGTTATGGTCGTGGTGAAACTCGGTTTCCTTTTAATAGAACAAAAGTGCTGCCGGTAGTCTCGGCTGCAAACGGGTCAAGCTCGGCCAAATTTGGCCTTTCGAGCTCGGACGGGTCTGATTTAGGGTTTGAATTTGGACTTGGGTTCAAGTTTGGTTTGGCTCAAGCTTAAATAAGTTTGAACTTGGTTTATGTAAACTTTGTAATAATCAAGAATTTAACATGCACTAATTTTTAATAATAAAAAAACTCAAGCTTGGCTCGAATATATTCAACAAATGATAATAGAAAAATTATTAAAACTCATAGCATAATAGCATCTATGTCTTAATACGAACAAATATGAATGGGAATGACTCAAGTTATCAGGTCTCTGACAAGCTGTTGGAGCTCTGATCGTTGAAGCTTGCGAATTCAGGATTAAGTTTGAGCTTGATTTATTTAGAGATCAAACTGAATTCAAATTAAATCTAGAACGAGCTAAGCTCGAACAGCTTGCAAACCTTGCAGATTTTTTACACCCCTACTGGTAGTGGTGGCGCAAATGGTAGCTGTCCTGGTTGCTTTCTTTGTGAAGGATCTTTTCCCTCTTTTGATTGCTTTCTTTCTCTGTGAAGGATCCTAAAGCAACACCATTCATACAACTAAAAGGTGAAAAATGTTGTTGCTAATCATCACATACGATCTTTGCAGAGTGAAGGATAACTGGTCCGGATCATCACAGTACTGAACTGATGGTGCAAAACTTCACAAAAGATTCTTCTGTCATATTTTGCACTTCATTCAGCATATTTCCTTCCCAGAATGTAATTGAGATGTCAGGGCCGGCAGCCATCAGCAAAGCAGCATGGTTGTGTAACAGACAATACGAGCGGATGGTCTTGTGTCCCCCCCATCCCATATGTTCAATGAGTACCTGCCACTATCACCATGCTATCAGTTCTTGGCAATCTGTTCCCCGTGATTGCTGTGCCCAATGCGTTTGGACCACCATGAGTGATGGGCATCAATAATCTGTCGAAATTATGGCCAAAACATGTAGAATTTCACCAATGTGAGCTAATATTTTTTTTAGATTAATGTGAGTTAATAATTGCACTGCTTACTTTGAATACTGGAAGTGCAACCCGTACTTGCAAGGTGTTTCTAGCAGGCTAAAACCGACAAGTATATCTCCGCAGAGGCCGACTGACGTAGATCTGAGGTCGAAGGTGAGCTAAAATGAACTACCAGATTGCTTCATTGTACCTTTTGAGTGTCAGTTGTCCTACTGTGTCTGTAAAATTGTGCATTTGGTGACCAGAACTTCTCAGAATTGCACTGCATCAATACTGAATTTTCATTTGCTATTTGCATTTGCTACTTGAAAGCATTGATGAAATTACACTGATGAACCTCTAAATTTCCATATCACAAGCTCACGTTGCGAAACCATTCCTTGTAATTATCTTATGGAACTACAAACTCTAGGGCACCATGGACATAACAGAATCTATGACATAATTGCAACAGTCAAGAGAAATGGTCTAATACATCAACAGGATGATGCGATAGGTAAGAAGATTATCAAATTCCATTGACTACAAGAGAAATGATGTAATAGGGCAACAATATAATTACACATGCTGAAATTACTACAAAATCTTTCGGAACACCTTTAGTTAATACAATTGGCATTTTCTGGAGATATTATAGCATTTAAATGATCAAATACAACATCACCCTGAAACAAGCTTTCTTGTTCTGAAATATTAACTTGATAACTGAGCAAAAGAATACATACTTTTGGTACTTGATGGTCTTGATATTAAAGCCAAGCGTAGGGCTGATGGCACTGGTGCCCTCCCCGTTTATCTTCAGCCAAATCGTTGTCTTACCCGAGTTGTCAAAGGCCACTTGGAAATTTTCACATCAGTGATCCCTTTAACGCAAATAAAATCAGTAACACTAACAAAGAACCCAATAATACAAACCCTGAATATCAAGAAGCATCCAAAAACTGGATCTCAGCACCCAAGAACCAATGGCAACAGTACACTACGTTCTATTTACATTCCAATAATTTATATTCATAGAATTAAATTGATTACTTGTCACTCTAGAATTGCAAACCTTTGACATAGATTTAGGTTATTGGTACACTTATTGAGACTAGTTGATTTAGGCCTTAATTGTTGAAAACCATTTTGATTTACATTTCCACATTATAAAATTAGTTTTAACTAAAGAAATTTTAAAACCGTCTATTCATCGTCCCTCTAGTCAACCTCCTCGATCCTACAGCCGCACCGAAAAAAGCTTTCTATGTGTTCTGTAATTGCTCTTCCTTGTGTAGTGTGCGTCCACAGGAAAATGCATGTGTAGGATCTGAGTGTTGTGTTTCAACAGGTTTTAGATGAATTTAGGGGGAAAAAAGGGGGCTCATTTGGAGCTAGGACAAAGAATAACATGCTCTTGAAAGTTTTAAAATTAATAAAAAGAGAGAGAAAGTTTACATAATTTTTGGATTGTGTGGATTTAATTTTATAAAGGAAAATTAGAAATATGATGTTAGCATGGCAAATAAAAATTCGATCGAATTATTTTTATAGAAGAAAAGTCACTAAGTCACTGACAGATGGGTCCAGGTCTATGGATGTGTAGATGGGTCACTTAGTGACTTAGTGATAGATGGGTCACTAAGTCACTGTGTAGTGTGCATCCATTGGAAAATGCATGTGTAGGATTTGAGTGTTGTGTTTCAACAGGTTTTAGATGAATTTAGGGGAAAAAAGGGGGGGCTTATTTGGAGCTAGGATGAAGAATAACATGCTCTTGAAAGTTTTAAAACTAATAAAAAGAGAGGGAAAGTTTACATAATTTCCAGATTGTGCGGATGTAATTTTATAAAGGAAAATTGGAAATATGATGTCAGCATGGCAATTAAAAATTTGATCGAATTATTTTTATAGAAGAAAAGTCACTAAGTCACTGACAGACGGGTCTGGGTCTATGGACCAAGTCCACGGTTTTTGCCTAGTCTACGGTGGATCGGGACTATGGGTGAGGTGGCATGGCTGCTTGGCTGACGTGGCGGGAAATGTGGTGACAAGTGGTGGCCACGTGGACCTGTGCGCTGATGTGGCATGTTGGCCAGTGGTGACGCATGGAGCCTAACGACTCGCTGACAAGGGGTGCATGAGGGAGAGGAAGGTGTGGGGAGTCGGTTTCACCTAGCACGTAGCTCGAGGGTGGTCAGAGGCTACCGACGGTGAGAGAAGGCGGTGGTGGCATTCGGCTTCTAGCAGAGGGGGAGTTCTGCTGGCAAAATTGAATGGCAGAGAGGTGGAGAAGAGTCACAAGAGCATGGTGGTGCCGAAGATGGTGATGGCGAGTCTCGGATGGGGTCAAGGCGGCCGAAATTGTTTGCTAGAGCTTCGCCCGAAGCTTGGAGCGAACGTTGCACGAAGCGGAGGGACTCGGGTGCTCGAGAGAGGGAATGGGAGGCCTGGAGGAGTAGTGTGGAGCTAGGGGGTCTAGGGGGTTTAAATAGCCTCGAGGGTGAGGCACGACGCACCAATTCCTCGCTAGAATCACGGTGGTGCAAATGGAAGGAGGGGAGAAGAAGGAAGGTATGGCGCAAAAAGGAAATAGAAGTGCGATGATTAGGGGATTTGAGTTTGGCAAAGCATGCGACGAAGAGTTTCCAAGAACGAAGGTGGCACAGAAGGAAAGCGGCGAGAGCAAGCCAGATTCGGCAGTGGTGGTGCGCGGGGGAGGAATAAAGGAAGGAGGAAGAAGGGGAGGGCTGGTTGGTGGGGTCGGGTAGTAGCGAGGGAAGGGTGGCCTGATAGGTGGGACCCACATGGCAATGAGGAAGAGGAGGTGCGTGGGAGTAAGGCAGGTCGGGTGCATGTGGGCTGCAAGAGCCGAGGCCACACGTGGGGGAAGCTGGATTGAGGCAAAAGAAAAAGGGAAATGGGTCAGAGCGAAAAAAGGGATTCGGCCCGAGGGAAGGAATTTTAAATACATTTTTGATTAAATAAAGGCTAGTAATTCAAAGAAGGCTTAGAAAATAGAGAATAAGGTCCAAAAATTTCAAAAAACTCTCAAAAAATACTACAAGGCAAGGGCAACTCAGGAAAAATGAAATCTACTCCAATTGACTTTAAGACAAGCAAATAAGAATTTTTCTTTCTCTAGGCTCAACTAAAAAGAAAAATAAAAAGGAAAAACCAAAAGACTAAAATAAACCAAAATAAATAAAAGCTAAATTTTTGGGATGGTACAAGTATCTCTACTGTGGCAGCGATGGAGGAGATTCCAAGCAGGACGGCAGTAGAGGAGATGGGAGGAGCAATTGGCGAGGTGGGAGAACCGATGATGGACGGTGGTCAAAGGTCAAAGGAGAGGAGGGATTGGGAAGAATTGGGTGATGCGTGGGAGGAGAAGCGATGGGGGTGGGCAGCGGCCGGAGGGGTGGGAGGAGAGGCGGCAGGTTGGGAGAAGAGGAGGAGAATAGGGATCGCAGTAGCAGGGTGACGCGATGAAGGAGATCCAGTCAGGACGGGACCGTGGTAACAAGGGTGACCGGCGGTCTCGCCTAGGCTGTGGGGTATCTCCGCCATGGCCGCAATGCAGGATATTCCAGGCAGGGCAGCGGTGGAGGAGATCTAGACGGGGCAGGAGGGGCGACCGGTGAGGCGAAAGAAGAGGCGAGGATGGACGGTAGTCAAAGCTCAAAGGAGAGGAGTAATTGCGAAGGATTGAGAGATGCGTGGGAGGAGAAACAGTAGGGTTGGCGATGGCAGGAGGGGTGGGAGGAGAGGCGGAGAATAGGGAGGGTAGGAATGGGGATTGGGTGATGGCTAGGGTTGGTAGACTGGTGGGAGGGGGCCTTTTAGGTTAGGTACTTGTTATATTTCAAAAATGGGCTATGGGAAATGGAAGGTTTGCGTGTAGGTTGAAAAATTAACGAGCTCGGCTTGTAGAAGCTTATGATCTCGGGATCAAGATCAAGTTCGATTTGTTTAGAGTACGAACCAAGTTCGAATCGAGTCAGTGAGCTGAGCTCGAGCAACTCGCGAGATAACTTTTTTTATAGCCCTATCTAGAAGCGCGCAAGCAGTCATACGCGGACGCTCATGCCATTATATATGGTTTCACGTAAGATCGATTTGAATACGACGGCGAGCTAGCTTAGGCTTGTGACGAAACAAAAACACACGTCGTTTTATTTGCGTTTTATGGGTGGCGGTAATCAAAGATCGAAATGGGAACCTCTAGTCCTGGACGAACACGGATTTTTTTTCTTTTATTGAAACGCACGAGCACAGAAAATAGATTTCGTCTTGGGTTAACCTCCCTTGCAGGTGCAGCTAGTCCTGCTGTACGAGTGATTCTTTTCCCCTTGTCCAAGTGCATGCACGCATGGCTTTCGAAGAGTAAATTAAGTGCATATATAAGTACATGTAGTACTAGCTAGATCCATGCGTCTGCATAAAAATGTGCCGGGATCGAAACAATTGCAATTCTGCATATGCACACACATATATATACACACACACACACAAATTTGTTTAAGTGGTATATTAGAGGTGAGTGTAATTACATCTGGATGTAGAAAAGAGGCTTCCTATATATATATGTGTGTGTGTATGTATATATGTGTGCGTGTGTGTATATATGTATGTATATATGTATACATATATACATATATGTATGTATGTGTATATAGAAAAATAATTCTATACCCTTGGAAGTACGTATTTTTATTTCTAATGTGCTCTTTTAATGGTGTTGTTATACTTTTTTTATCTATTTAAGCATACTCTAATAATGATTATAAGATATTCTAAAATGAGTTCCATGAAAAATTTTATCATATTTCATTTTATAGCATAATTTGTATATATACTTTTTTATACATAAAAAAGTGTATATAGCAAAAATAAAAGGTTCCCAGGAGTACATACCATCGGAACTTTTATTGTTTTTATATACATTTTTCTATATATAAAAGAAGTACATACATAAATTGTGTTCTAAAAAGTGGACTATGATGAATTTTCATGGAACTCATTTTAAAGTATTTTATAATCATTATTAGAGTATGCTCAAATAGATAAAGAGGTATAACAACACCATTAAAAGAGTATGTTAGAAGTGAGAATACATCCTCTCAGAAGTATAAAACTATTTTCCTAGAGTACTTTGGAAAGGAAGTTATTAATTTAGCATGTTAAATTAATCATGGATGAAAAGTCGATTATAGAGTCTAGACATCATGGTATTCTAGTTAATTTTACTATATATATATATATATATATATATATATATATATATATATATATATATATATATATATATATATATATATATATATATATATATATATATATATATATATATATATAGCTCAGTCAGCTCAATTATTGTAAAATAACAAGAGTGGTTGGCATTACATGATGAGATCTGATCAACAGTATCTCACCATACCTGAATCCATGCATTAAAATTCAATTAGCTGGGATCGATGCGAATCGATCGCACAGTGCCACTAACTACTGTACCCTTGCACTGTGCTGCTGCTGGCTCTGAGGAGTACCTACACACTTGCTGGTGATCCGTCCTGCTCACTCCTGCCCCACTTTGATTAATTTACACTTTTCTCTGCCTTTCATGTCCCAAAACAATAGATATTGCGCCGGTGATTCAGTCAGATCTGCAAGTTTGTGTTATATGTCTTCCAGTTATTTTTGCAACAACCCCCTGATTCACAAATTAAGCTTTTTACATGCTCCAATGCTAGCTACCGGTCATACTAATATCTATAGAAAATTGGACGAGCCAACATTTTTTAGCGGTTCTATTACAAAAAAATAATAATACTAGATGTCACATCATATATGATTTTCTAAAACTGTCAATATTAAATGCAACCATATGTGATATGCCCGCTATCACAGACGATTTTTAAATACAATCGTCTGTGATATGTAAGTTATCACAGATGCATGGCTGATACCACAGATCATCTGTGATATCTGACATATCATAGACGATTATTTTAAAAAATCATCTGTGTTGTATCTTATTATAGATGGGTTGAGAACCGTCTGTGATAAATACCTGTTATCACTATACGTAAATTCAGACCTGTAATGACGGTTTTGAACTGTCTATAATGATTTTTTCTGTAGTAGTGAATCCAATAGCGGAGTGAAACTTTGTAGACTTAATTTGATCCGATGCATCCTGTCATGCATGTTTAGGAGTCCAGTATGAACCCTAGAAATGCATGTTTAGGAGTCCAGTATGAACCCTAGAAACGGTCACTGAGCCTCCACAGTCAACTAATGTGAAGCTATACGTGGCTAGTTTGATTGAATATTAGCTCAAGAGTTGACTTGGAACATGCATCAACACACAATAAATATACTACGTACTAGGTAGCATTATATAAGTGTTATGCATCGATCGATCTCTATGTATAGTATAGCTAGCAACACACACATGAGTTGCGTTAATCCACGACCTTATGTATGTTGCATGGTGTCGTGTCAGATCACCAGTTGATCAATGGAGCCAAATTATTATTAATTGCACTGCCTTTAGCTCTCAACCTCACGCACAGCAACTTTCTCCGTGGGGTTTAGTGTAAAAGACACGTATATATAATGTACATTAGCAGGATTAGGCCACATAACAATAGCGAGAAAACTATTCTTTTATTTGCTCTTTGCGGCTTGCTTGCTTTCTAGAGAGAGAGAGAGAGGAAATTACAGAGGAGGAGACATCAATAGACAAATAGGACGCATATATGTCGACACCAATACAGGGATCCATCGATCTACCAAACAAATAGGTCACACTCTTAATTATATGGATCGATGCTGCAAGAGGCGTCTAATGTAGTGTTAGCTAGGCCAAGATAGGAGTGCCAAAATCTTGCTGCAGATTTGTGGAAGGCTTCCCAATCACCAATATCGATCCATCTGCAGGTATTTGAGGTGTTTCATACATATATCGATCTGTTCCTTCTTCTTTGCGAGGAGCTAGCTTTTCTTGGGTTCTTTGCTTTTGTTCTTACTTTCTGATGTGGCAAAGAAGACGAGACATCGATCACGTCTTGTTCCCTAGCTAGTTGCTAGATCTTAAAAGAGTTAGTAAGATGCACCTGTGGTGCTATGCTGCCTTAGCTAGCTCTCATATCAGCTCCAGTTCATTCCTGCTGACATGTGATTGATTAGCTAGCGTTCAGCTTGACGAGCTTTATCTGCGCAGGCTTGGCTGGCTGCAAAGCTACCCACTTGCTGTTGCAACTCGTTTTTCTTATCATCTTGATGGATTCTTCTCTCATGCACTGATAAAGAAATTAAGAAAGGGAGATCAGATCCCAATTTTGTTGGAGCATAGCCAGCATTTCTTGATTTCCTGCAGGTTACAGATATGCTTATTGTCGATCGATCGATCCAATGTTCTTACATGCATGTGTTCTTCATGGCTTGTTCGTTGATGAAGGGACGCGAGCAAGGATCAATCGGTCGACATGGACGACTCGAGCCTCTTCATACAGTGGGCAATGAACACGCTGCAACAGCAGCACCCCTCGGCCGCCGCCGCCGTTCCAGCATACGCTGATGGCGACGGTGGGGACGGCGAGGGTTCTTCCTTCCCCACTCTACAAGCGCTCCGCAGCGCGTCCCAGACCACCGCGGCCGCTGGCGTCCGGGACCTGACAGTGCAGGTCGACCACCGGGCCAGCAACTGGAGCTCCGGCGACAGCCCCGGAGCCGCCTTGGACCACGATGCGGCCGCCGGCTGGTCCCCCCACACCGCCCGCGCCAGGACCTGCAGCGGCGGCAACAGGTCCACGAGCTGGAACTTCATCGCCGCGTCGGCGCAGCCAACTGATGAGGTGAGCGGCGGCGGCGGGGGCGCTGCGCTGCCGGACGCCGCCGCTCCCTCGAGAGGGCATACGCTGGCCGGGAAGAGAGCGGGCAGAGTGGGGCCCGCTGCGGCGGGGACCCAGGGGGCTGCGGCGGCGCCGTCGGGGTACGTGCAGGACCACATCATCGCGGAGCGGCGGAGGAGGGAGAAGATCAACCAGAAGTTCATCGAGCTCTCCACCGTCATCCCCGGACTCAAGAAGGTTCTTTCTTTCTTTTGATTGATTGATTGGCTCTTCTTTAGTTTTATGATTTTCACTCCTCCTCCTCTTTTTAATTTCATGCTTGTAGTTAACCTTGTCATGCATCATTGAGTGCTTCTCTCTGGATTTGTTAATTTGTCCTCTTTTTTGCTTGTTTTTAACATGTACAGACTGCAGGTAAGATATATAGATATTGCATGCATTGCAATATGTCATCTCGCGACGCCACTGTGGTGAGCGAGCATTCAGCTAGTGCTTCTATTTTCACAAGAAAAGGGCAAGCGTATTACCTTCGTTAATGCATTTAGAAGTATAACTCAATTCCGGGGGTACAAGAAAGTTAAATTTCGCCTGGAAAAATCAATATACAGTAGGGTGCAGCTAGCCGCAATGCTGACTCGATCGATCTAGCTAGGAGAAACAGTAAGTATATCTGTAGCAAAATCCACACGTAGCAGCTATAAACAGTATTAATTAGCAGAACACACCTTGTAATTATTAGCATCGATCAATCAGTTCAGATGCACTGCGTGCAGATGGACAAGGCCACCATCCTTGGGGACGCGGTGAAGTACGCGAGGGAGCTGCAGGAGAAGGTCAAGACCCTCGAGGCCGACCACAACGCCAGGAGCCACACCGACCGCATCCAGTCCGTCGTGCTCGTCAAGAAGCCATGTGTAACCTCTGTCGCCGACGACGGCGAGCCATCTTCATCGGCAGCTCACGGCGGGGGCTCGCGGCTGCCGGAGATCGAGGCGCGGCTGTCGGAGAAGAGCGTGATGCTGCGGATCCACTGCGAGAACGCGAGGGGGCTACTGGTGAGGGTGCTGTCGGAGGTGGAGGAGCTCCGGCTCGCCATCACCCACACCAGCGTCATGCCATTCCCGGCTTGCACCGTCCTCATCACCATCAGCGCAAAAGCAAGTACCATTATACATTTATATTTCTGCATCCATGATCTCCATTGCTAATTTAACCCGGTCATCATATGTCAAAATTTGCTCTTTCCTTTAGGTAAAACTGTTTCTGCAATGAGCATACCTTCTAGAACTAGCTAGAGTGCAATTACATACTGTGAGAGTTCCTTAGAAGATCGTGTTATATAGCATTGTTATATAACACAGTACATGCATTTACATGAGGGCTAACTGGACACAGATTACACTTGCTGAATGCACCATGCAAGTACCATGTTTTCATTTCATTCTACTAATTTAACAATTAATCGTGCTCAAGAGTCAGCCAATTCGATCGTAGTCCAATAACTGGTAATAAGACAACTATGCTCAAGAGGTTGTGGGTTCAAACCCACCGACAGTGTTTTTTTATGGGAATTGGTAAACAACATTGAGTGTTTTTTTTACTCGGAGCACTTATATATATAACATTTTTCATCTATATTTGTAACTTTTTTACCTATGTATGCAATATTTGTCCATATATATAATATTTCTCGGCTATAAAATGCTGTATACATAGAAAAAATGTTGTATATATAAGAAAAATATTATATATATGAAAAAAATCTGAGTACTCTGAATCATAAAAAAACATTTGAATCATCGTTAGATACCTTCGTTATTTATAATGGTGTAAAGCATATTTATGCCGATCTCGAGTGATCATATTTATGCCGATTCTTAGTACAACAGTAAGCACGGTAACTGCATGTGTACTACATCATCAGTGTATCTGGACCATTACATATATTAGTTATTTCACGTAGACTACTTCTACATTAATTTATGAAGATTTCTCTATTTAATTATATATGTTTGTATGGGCAGGTGTACTTGTCAGTGTACTCCATGCATATGGGAATTCTATAAAACCTTCGAGGGATATGGAGAAATGTGTATACCCCCTTGAGTAAAACCCCAAATAGATCAAACACAGATAAAAACTTGGGAGTAGATACATATGAACCAAGACTTTGTGGGTTCCATGTTTTAGGATTTCAGGATTAAAAACCTGTACATATGTGTGTTGAAGACAACTGCACCAGCACGAATTATTTAAGGGTAGCATGACAAGCAGGGCCGTTAGTTGAAGGGTTAGACCCAAACGTGTATTGGTAATATATATATATATATATATATATATATATATATATATATATATATATATATATATATATATATATATATATATATATATATATTGATAAGATCGGGTGGATGAAAATTTCAGCTATAAAAAACATGATGAAATTTTGCACAGGTCTTCATGTGATCGAGTCGTTGAATAGATGAATTGATCAGAATGCAATGAGAAAACTGATGGCAAGCAGAAATTGACACATAATTTTATTAGCAATGGGGGCGGGAGAGAAGGTGATCTTTTTTCATATAATTTTTTATATGAAAATCGGTGAAAATTCAGCCAATGTAGCATTGTCTCCTCATCCCTTTGTTTTAAAGACAATGTAAAATCTCATCGTAAGAGTCAATTCGTCGGACCTGATGAATTTTACTCCAGACATCCCTTTCCTACGTACGTGCATGCATATACAACTTCTTATTTTCACATGTTTAATTATTTATTGATCAATGTTAATTAGTTGGTGCAATCTTTCAGGTGGAGGAGGGGTTCAACGCCACAGTGGAGGAGATTGTTAGGAGGCTGAACTCGGCGTTGCATCAGTATTACAGCGGCAACACTGAAGAAACAAGCAGAAAGTAATTAAGCTGAACTAGCTCTTGCATGTCTCTATCCAAGTGAAGGACATCTGAGCATGCAAGCCTCTTCCTTTGATGATATGAAAACCCTAGCAGGCAACAGAGAGAGACACTTATGGTGAGGAGTTCCTCGTCATGCATTCGCGCGTCCTTTCATGCGCTGTGAGGTAGGAAAAATGACGATGAAGTGATATGGACATATGCTTGAGCATGTTGCTGCGTGAATTTCTCAACCACAGGTTGCAAGTCTTGGCCCTAGCTAGTTGCCGGCCGTGCTTGTTGTTGCTCAATCCAAATCACTGACGAGAGAAACCGAAACGACCTTTTTCTGCATTGTAATCTCTAAAAAAATGGACCTGCTGTTATATGTTTTGCAAGTTGCATGCAGTGTTTTGCATCAATTAATCCTTTCATATGTGTACCGTGGTCGTCTTCACAATTAATTCAATATAAACTCTCAACCACTCATCTAATGTTAGGTTGTTTCTTTAACTAAAACTCAAACAATATCTTGTTTTGAAATAGTTTAGGATTGCATCAAATCCCGGTATATTTCCTCTCTACTCGTCCATGAGTCATGCATACAAAAAAATATATATTTCCGTTGTATAAGGTTTGATGGTTTCAGTAAGGTTTCAGTTAGTTCGGCATCTATCTCGTTGGCCTTTGTTTAAGAGATATTTGCGCGATTTGTACAGAACTAAAGGTAAAGATATCAAAGCTCCTCTCAGCAAAAAAATGGATATCAAAGTTATACACACACACACACACAAAGTTGTTGAGATATGCAGCGCAAGGTTGCCACAGAGTTGTTTGCATAAAATGCAACGTCTTTAGTTGGTAGGGCAAGCCGAGAAGATCTGATTAAGTAGTGTGTGTGTGTGTGTGTGTGTGTGTGTGTGTGTGTTCTACACGCAGTTGTTATATATCATGTGTATACATAGACGAACACATATACAACATTGATTAATACACAGAGACTCGTCCTTATTCCCCATCATGGAATAAAGCATGATCAACAGCGTGTTAACGATGATTTCGAGGGATTCGATGAGTGTTTTATTGGCAATTAATTCGATTGGATTAGTTTAGTGAGGGAGCGTTAGGCTGATGAACACTATCTATATATTGGGGACCCGTTTGGTTATCGCCAGACAAGAGTGCTCCAATTTCATAAGGGTGTAATACCACCAAACTGGAAGAGGACATATAAAAATTGCAATTTGAGATCAGTGACAGCTCTGCATATCTCAAGAAACTCTAGTTTATGCCTAGGTAGACTTTAGTTTAACTGCTATGTGTGGATTTAGACTTTACTTTATTGAGCAACTGGCACATGCATGCTTGTATGCATCGATGAATTAAAGGCTTTAATAATTGGTCGCTTCATTAGCCATGCATGGTGTATTTTATGGCGGTGTCTAGGAACACCCAAGTTGTTTTTTTGTTGAGAGTATTTAGATTTTTTGGGTGTTAGATATCTATCTAATACTTTAAATTTGGAGCACTCATATTTTTTTAGAGAATGTATGAGGGATCTGTTGAATGGAGATCCAACGACTCATATTCGTTTTTTCAAAGGGACGGTATGGGGAATCCGTTAAATAAAAATTCAACGTTCTAAAATCTGAGTGTTTCTAACCCTAAAAAATACTCAAGTGCTCCTTAACACTTCCCGCATTTTATTGCCAAAGTTTTAGAGGTTAATTGCAAGTAGTAGCAACTAGTGTCTGATTTCTGGGTGTTTAGTTCTGCGTGCAGCTGCATCTGCTTGCATGCTGACTGTAAAAGGCACGTTTTCTTGCTCTTCATGCATCGACTTTGTGCCAACAACGAACACGCCTTTCCAAATGCTTTCTGTTGAAAAAGATGGATACAATTACACTAATGTAGTTCCGGGCAGCATTTTGTTGAGTAATTTTTCAACAAAAATACCCGAAACTATATTTTGTTGAAAAGGATGGGTCCAATTGTAGTTAATAGATGTGTTCTTTTCTGCTGCAGCTGATAATTTTTTTGTCATAGTATGAATACTTGTGCAAATAAATTAAATATCGATAAGCTATTTTAACAATATAATTTGATAAATTATTTTAAAATAACAGTAGATAAGCTATTTTATGTATTTATTTAGATAAAATCATAAATTATAAGCTGAGCAGAAGGATCCAATTTCATGCAGCCGTCTGCAGTTAATTACTTACACATATCCCGTGATGCATCTGACGTGAACTCGAAGAAGCCTTGCGTGAACTGATCCACTTGCACTTGTTCCCAATGGCGATGCGTACTGCACTGCAGTGCCATTCTCTTTTGTTTATTGCTGTCGCAGATATGGCACAATGACGGCAGTGTGCCGCCATTAAAAGCTCCTTTCTTCAAGATCTTGATGTCTCAACCACAGACGACACTCTTCAGTGTCAGTGTCAGGGCACAGTGTTCTTCGGCCCAAATAAGCAATGTCAGTTTTTTTTACTGTAATTTATATTTTATAATTTAAATGTTAAAATTTTAACTATGGCCCTAAATAAGTAATAGTGATTTGACATACTAGGTAATATATCTATCTTTTTATCTATAGCAACACATACATGCTGGGCTAATATGATTTTTTTTAATCCGTAGTAACGCACATGAATTAAACTATTTTTCTTTAAAAGTTTCATTTAGTAGTGCCTATGGCTTCACCATCTACCCTTTACAATCTATGCGTTCTCCGTGTGTACATATTTATGTGTCTTGGAGGATTTTCTACGAAGGATATGATTCCTACGCATATGTGTATGTATGTGATTCATGGTATGATTTATCTTGCTTGTAACATAGAAATTTTTGTCCTATTTAAAAATTTAAGCTTTAACTATTTTTGCACCACGTATTTATAATGAAAATTTTGAATCATGCACAAACAACTCATAGATGTAGGAAAAGTTTTATATAAAAAAAGTAGATGTAGGAAAACTCATATTATTTTGTTGAAAACACAAAACAAAAAAATAGAAAAAAATATAAATAGTGAAAAAAGCCATCGCTGGCTGCTGAACGTTGGCTTCTTTTGAAGCTGAGCACGGCCTAAGCTTTAAACACATTTGAGCACTACCTTAACGTCTTATAGCTGTACCTCGTGGTGCTAACATAGAATGCCACATCAGCAAGCATCGCCAGGTCAGCAGTAGGTCAGCCCAGCAGATAGTTTTTTTGGTATATGGAAGCAGACAGCTACTTTATGCTTAAATTGTTTGTTCCAATGACAGAATGGCCTGGTAGATGATCAGTGTCTCCCAGCTCTCATCACCACACAATAGTATCCATTTATTAGGCCAGGGAGGATACCAAGAAGCCAATAGCTATATGAATTAGGTGCTTATATGGTTTTATCAAATAACAGTGATAATGCGGGGTTGGTCTCCGATAGAAAGAAATTGTACTAATGCATACAACACACCAATACACAGTACACAGTGCTTGCTTGTCTTGCTCCATCATTCCATCATGCATCTAGCTAGCTATTCTCTAGTGCTGTCCTCCTCTTCAAGACAACCAAATTAAGAATGCAAGATCACACTCGCACATGTTCTGGTAAGCAACCAATGCAAGATCGACCATATGTGTGCATATCATATTGTATCTAGCTAGTGGTGTTTAAATTAATTAATTTTCTATAGCATGCATGAAGAAGCTGACTGGACTAGATATAATGTTGGTTCTAGTTGTAAGGTACTGGCCGGTTGTTCATGGAGGTCGATAGAAATATGTATATCTCATTGTCTTTCTTTTTGAAGGAAGGCATCTAAAAATATAACGTGTTTTTGCAAATTTGTTGATCTAACATAGCACACAGTTCTGTTAATTTGCAAGCTTCAATCACTCAGATAGTGGCCTGTGTGGTCAAGTCATATCGATCACCTGCATTTTTTATGTTAATTAAATTATGTCAGTGATCTGTTAAGCACCACTGATATATCTAGAATCTATAGGTTCTACGTGCTAAAATTGGCGGATGCATGCGCTTGTTGACATGTTTTCACGTGGTCCTAGCTACTCGTAATGCTACATACTGTTGGAAAGCAATGTTGTTTTCTCTTTCAAAAGAAAAGAAAGCTATTTTGTTTAACTAGATTCATTTACAATGATCAAATTTGAGACTCGTATGTATTTTCTTGGGGTGGATGGTTCTTTTTTTCCCCTTTCTTGATCAATTCTGTACCTTCTTATTATTGTATACAAGCTGAATCCATCGACAAAACATTTTTTTGTCACACATATATAGATTTATTGCATGTTGCAATATGAGTACTTGTTTTTTTTTCCGGGGAGGAAGGGAAACTGGCTGGTGTGTATGAGCACATGTGGAAAATAAATTTGTTGGGGGTGCGCTTTCTCACGGACAAACACAGAGTGGAAAGGAAAATGATGCTGGCCGCCTGGGATGGAGCCACCGGCAAAGGCTACCGGATAATTCTACCCTGCTGCATGTGTTACACGTCTACAGAAAAATATATTTTGTGTGTTCTTCCGCCGAACCTCTATCAACGTGTTCTGGGCGGTCTGACTGGTGGCATATGTGCCGCGGTCAAACCAACCCATATTTCTGAGAGAAGTTGGTTTTGAGTTGTTTCTTATAGTGTTTGTTATGGTGTCTATGTAAAGGTTACTCATGACATAGGTCCATGTATATGTTTTGCTAATTGAAAGTCAAATACATATCATTTGTGTTCAATCATTGTTGTTTTTAGTGTGTGGTGTTTTGATGATGGATTACGGCCAGAACCCTATCTGAAATTACTTATACGGTCATTTCTACCTGCTGCTGACCTCTTGTTTTATTTGTGGCACTAAGGATACATGATAGGAAGGTTACTTCATTGCAGCTTTACACAGCACAGACACAGTATAGCACATGGATTAGATACGTATTTAAACCACCACTATTGTGCTCAGCATGCTATTGCTCGATGTTTGTTCGAACAAGTACATTATAGCATATGCCTGTGATAAATAGAAATGAATACGTGGTTATTGTTCTGCCTTTTTCCCCCCTACCATTTTTTAATAGAGTGAGTAAGGAACAAATGATCAACTGCATACGCCTAAATTTTTCCCTCAACCAATACGGTTCTAGGCTTCTAGCCCATGCTGGCAATTTCTGTTACTGTTCCTTGATTTTGCAGTCAAAAATTTTCAGTTATCTGTTGCCTTATTGTCGATGACTTGACATATGAAATGATGAGTAATAAAAATGCCAAACGTGAATGCTTTAGAAAGCAGCACTGTGACCCACGTCCTTTATATATGCTCCATGTACCATCAGATCAGCATATATGATAACCCTGGTTCGACGTGAAAAACGGTCCTTAATATTACTTGCTAATTTTGTGATGTTATGCCTGTGAAAGTGAGACGTTAAGTAGGAAGCTTCAGAGCAGCGGCACTTGGCATTTTAGGAGCATCTGTATCCTCAGTGGAGAATATCGATGTATTCTATGTATGTATTCGGTGAATGCTTTGTCTTCACTTTATGCTCTTCTATTGTTAAAACAGGAAATCATGCATAAAGCAGCAGTTCCTACATGTCTTTGACTTTTTCTTAAGGGTAACTGCATAACTGTCCCTTGTCCCTCTACCTGCTCCAGAGTTCACTTTGATCGATCTACTTTAAAGATGTCCAAATTGGTATGTCTATTTTCAACATTGGATCACTGTTGGTCCTTTCGATAAAGATGTGGATGGAAAATTAACACAAGTCAACACTAAGATATTTACTTGGGATAGAGTTGACATGCAATAGACCTCTGGATTTAAAATTTGAGTCCAACACAAATAGATGCCGTCAATTATGCATAATCTCCATGCAAATGAGCAATGTGTTGTTAAATCGACCAAAATTTTAGCAAACAACAATTGCTTTGGCCCTCTTGTCCGGTTTCGGTACCAAATAGCCAACGGAAAAAAAAAGAAATCTGAAGTCACGCGAAGGATTCAAATGCACGCAGTGGAAAACACATGTTGCTGATTCTAGCTGCTCATCTTGCCACTTTACGCCGCCTAGCGTCTAGCTAGTGCTTTCGAGGACCTTGGCGGGCGTCGAATCCACTGCTGCTCTGGCGAGCTTTCGAGGATGCCGCTAGCTAGGCCGTGGCGAGCCCACCGGAGCCTTGGCAGCGGCATGGAAAAAGACGAGAGCTGCTTGGCCGACGGCCGATGGGGAAGTGCCCCGGCGGCGGAAGGAAGGAACTACACACTCTCTATCGGCCAAGTCCTTAGGTGACTGCAGGAAAAGCAACTATGAATGGTATTATTTGCTCATTTTGTGCCGTCATGCGTGTGGAAGTGAGGCATAAGAGTGAGAAGCTTCAAACTATTAGTGCTTGACATCTTTTTTATCCTCAGTTTAGAAACTTGATCTATCATATCTACTTCTATTCAACTAGACATTCATGCATAAGGAAGCATGCAGGAAATGCATGCTTCCTTTCTCTGAACAACTGTTCATATGCAGTTCTCTTTAGACTTTTTTTCTTTTTTGATATACCTGCAAGTTGGTGTTTCTTACAAGCTTACCCTTTATCTTAATGAAGGTGTATGATTTAAGGATGGCAGCAGCTTTGACTGAGGTCAATTCTTACACAACTCAGCTGGACAGCGAGATACATTGGTGTGAACTTCATTCAACTGTATAATGGATTGTTATACTAACCTTTTTATTTTTGTTGTCCTTTAATAAAACACTTGTATAGTGTACTGTTGCTAATTAGCTTTACTCCTGCTGCTGTCTTGTGTAACTTTGTTGTAACTTTGTCTGTTGCCTGTAGGTCTATATATTTATCTCTTACAGGCCTTTTCATGGGCCGTGAATGCTTTGTTTAGATGTCCGATGCATTTTGCTGACATGTTTTTGATGAAGGCATGGCCGGCCTTGTATTGCTAATACAATGCCGTCATTGTGCCCATTAGGCGAACAGTCCTACGCTGGCTGTTCTTTGAGTTGGGCTGTCTGACATTAGGTTACTATATGTTATACCAAGTTCTGTAAACGGTTTGTTCGAGCAAATGTTGGGTCGAAAATTGTCCCATTGAACGGCGCCAATCACACAGCTTGATGCGCTGTCAACGGTACAGCCCTATGATCGGCTGAATATGTTGATCAGGGCGTAATTGGGTCGAAAAATGTTGGGCGTCGAGATGGTCCAACAGGACAATATTGGGCCAACAATGGGCAATACCAACATATATATTAAGCCGTCAATGGGTCCATATGTGAAAGCATGGACCGTAAAGCGCCATATCAGAATGGGCCAACAGGGGCTGTAAATTTGCCCGTTTAACAAAAGTACTATGCCCTGGTATGGCGACAAGATTGGCCTTACTGGGCCCGAGATCACCCGTCATGAGACGATATGGGCTAGCAGAAACCTGTTGGGCTGTAATAAGCTCATCTTAGAAATCATGTAGGACTGTTTTACGATCGTGGAAGGCCCGGGTCCAAAATAACCTGAGCCAACATTTTGCCGTGGTAGGCCTTTCTAACGTTCATAGGCGGACGTAACTGGGCCCATTTTGCCATTGTTCATACAGAATGTTGGGCAGTCACAGGACGGAGACCCTGCCACTAACGGGCCGCCATTCAATCCATTATATAGGGCTGCACGGGCTTCCACTATGCTACCTCCGTACTCATGGGCAATTTCTTATACTTTCAGCCCAATACAGCGGTTCCACCAACCACGACTGCTACTTGTTGCTTTCAAGTGGCCTCAGTCCTGGTCGACCCACAACGACCATAAACTTGTCTGATAAATGGACCATAGACTTGTACCTTCAAACAAAGCTCCTACATTTGAATACCGCAAACATCTGAAAATTGACATGTTATAGTATGATAAATGGACCATAAACTTGTACCTTCAAACAAAGCTCCTACATTTGAATACCGCAAACATCTGAAAATTGACATGTTATAGTATGATAAATGGACCATAAACTTGTAACTTCGAATAATACAACCACCACCAACAACAACAACACTAATAATACAGCAACAACCCATGAGCTAATTCATTGGAAATCAGCTGAAGAACTCATTACGTCATAAACAGACATCATGGGCTAAAGCACAGCAAATAAGTCAAGAACCGAATGTTAGGATCGATTCTATGTTGGATATGGGATAAAAGCACGGGAAATTAAAAAAAGAAAAAGAAATTTATGATCGACTCAAATTTGGATAGATATATTGAGAAATGATCTTCAGTGAGCTATAGGACAGCAGAAAAAAAATGCTTCAGAATATGACATTAGTTTGAATTCATTTCATCATAAATAGCTAGCTTAAAAATGGTCACATTTGAATCAACTGATAATTGATAACTGACAATTACCCATCAAGACAGGCATTTACATGATAATCAGCCCAAGAAAAGTAAACTAACATTGTTGAAGAAGACTACGAATAGAAAGAAAGAAATAAAATAAACCTTATGGTAGGCCAAATCTGCCAGGAGTTTGTTGGGTCATAGAACCTAAACCCATTAGCTAGAATTGGAAGTCAGCTGAACAACTCATTAGATCATCTTAGACTGACTTCAAGGGCTATAGCATGGCAAATATGTAAATAATCAAAAATTTTAAGATCGACTGAATTTTGGCCACATAACTAATCTATAGCATTTTCAATTAGTTAGACCATAATACATATGCTCCAAAATATGTCATTAGTCCAATTGCCGCGAAAAAGTTTATGAATATAACTAAAACTGCCTAAAAATCATGGGCTATAGTATGTCACTTCTACCCACATAAAATTGGGAGTTCTAAATAAAATTGCCTCAAAAACGTGTGCAATACTATAGCAGCAAACTAGCCTTTACAGTTGATGCAACTTAGGCCCGCTCAAGTTCGCTATTTTTTCACTGTTCAGCGATTTTTTACTGTAGCAGCGATGGGTGGCACTGTAGCACTTTTGTCTTTATTCAAATTTTTTTTTGTGTTTTTTTAGTATTTTTGTATTTTATTTTTTCCTGTATTCCTTTGCATCGTCCGCTCTAGATTAGTGTGCCGCTTTTATTTTTACATTTTTTAAAATTTAATTATGCTCAATAAGTCAACTCAGCTACAGTAAAATTTCAGCAAAAACCAAAAACTATCGCTATTTCGAAGCTACCTTAAACACAACCTTGCAGTTGACTCATGGAAAATACTGCAGCAAGCAAACAACTCCTGAGGTGATCGAATGATTTGATCACCTCAGATGTCAAGGAGCATGTCATTAGGACCTCAGACACTAAGAGACATCAGTAAGGGGCAGTTCCTAATCTTCCAAGACCAGTGATCTGTAGCTGACCAAAAGGAAAGAGGGGACATTTTGTCACAGCTCTTCAGCTGGAACTCCTTTTTTTTACAGACTGGTGGTTACGACCTCCTTAAACCAAAACATTACAGGCCAAAAGTTCAGTTATAAAAAATTTAGGTAAATTTAGATAAAATAAATCTGCACTCCCTAGCTTTTTATGACAGTGTGACAGTAGGCACTTCTTTAGAATCACCAGCTTTGTTTTTACACAGGAACTTAGAATCTGGTAAAAATACACATGGTAAAAATCAATCGGGAAGTAGAGAAAACACATAATCAAGGCCAAACAACTGACAAAAGAGAAGTTGTGTGTGACCAATCTAATCCAAATGAGCTAACACAGTAGCAATTAGATCACAAGGTAAAAACAGAAAATGGTAAACATGAGAGCACTAAAACATCAACGTGGCAATTGGTAAAATCTAACTATCATGGAGTAAACAGGGCATGGATTTGTGGCAGGCACTCTTTATTCTACCCAAATAAAAATACGGAAGCGAAGTAGAGCTTCCTGACATCTGAAAACTCGATACAGCAGAGAGAGAGCTTCTTTGTGTGCATCAAATGGCAAATCTGTTATTCTAACTAAATATTCAGCAATTTGTTTCTAATTCAACACTTCTGGATCTGGTTGTAATTTTTTTTAGTACGTATAGCAGTGAGAATGTTACAAATCGAACAAACATAAAATAAATCAATGAGCCCAAAGACATGCATATGCATCAAAAGGCGGGTTGACTGTGTGAGCTAATGATCATATCCAGCAATCTCTTAGTGAACTTCACCTTTTGCAGACGGAAGAAGCCAACGAGGAGGCTGAGACCCCTGGCCGCCGCCGCCGCCTTTGCAGACGGAAGCTATGGCTTCGCCGGAGACCTCAGCTTCGAAAAGGGTGGACGCGGAAGCGGAACCCTCTCGGGGGACGTGAACTGACAAGTGGGGGCCAACTCGTTGGCGGGCCGGCCTACTAGGCCCAGTAAACATCTTCGTAGGCCCTCTGGGCTTACTTGGCGTTTTGGCAGCCGTTGACAAGTCTGTCAGTCAAACACGGCCGAGAAGACAGGGATTGGAGTCAACCAAAGAATATTAAGACTAGACTGTTGGTAACCCTGTGCACGTTCCAAACCATTTAATGTCTAGGCATTTAGTGTCTTGCATGCATCCGTTTTCTGTTATCAATACCTCCCATCCGTTTTCTACGTTTCAACAGTTTCAGTAGTCCTAGAGACATCGGTTTTATATGTATGCATGTATAAAAGGAAGAGCAGCACACGCTGCAGAATCAGAGCTTGCAGCACCAAAGCAACTTGTTTTC
This sequence comes from Melocanna baccifera, assembly GCA_036346265.1. Taxonomy (NCBI): domain Eukaryota; kingdom Viridiplantae; phylum Streptophyta; class Magnoliopsida; order Poales; family Poaceae; genus Melocanna; species Melocanna baccifera. The sequence continues at coordinate 19,842,369 of CM070710.1, forward strand.
CATCTGTGTTATCTAGTGTCCAGAGTTCTCTAGTGTCCAGAGTTGCAGAACTTTGCCAAGCCAAAACGCTGCAGTTCTCTTGTGTTTGCCGTGACTTATGTACCAAGTCTGACAACAACCAGTGGATTGAGATATCATAGACCTTCAGCTCAGGGGGGAAGGAAGACCTGCACTGTGAACGGCATGCGGCGGCTAGATGATAGGCGTGCGGACGTGTATAAGTCCGAGTCTCGGCTTTTAGTTTCTTAATTTAATTTAATTTAATTTTTTAGGTTTTTTGTTTTTTCCTTTATTTTTATGTATTATTTATGATGATGTAACTTTTTTGTTTTTAAATTTAATTGCATTGAAAAAGTTACCAGTATTTACAGTGTAATTTCAGCCGTTGTATTGTAAAAAAGTCATAAGTCTGAGCTTTTAAACCCAAATGAGCACCACCTTATTACTCACACATGTGTATTTGTTCAGTGGAAATACATGTACATGTACTTCACAAGACTCTAAAAAGGAAGACCTGCGCTGAGAGGCTTTTGACATCCATAGCAATTTGTATAACAAATTAATTAGCCTCCTAAGCCTGGAGGAGTTGGACGCTCCAGCTGCTACAAGCTAGGTAGACACTAGTCCACCAGCTTCAGGTTTGCTATATCTGCAACACTGACTACTGAGAATGAATGAATTGATGCAACTTTGTGCCTTCCCCTTCAAAAGGAGTATTCATCCTCCCTCCACTATAAGCTAATGCTAAATGACAGTGTTTTCACCTTGTTAATGGCCGTAATCATTTCTCCTTTTTACCAGATATTTGTAAAGTTTTTTACACCCTATTTCCACGGTGAAAAGGAAAGGATTTTTTTTACCATACCTAACTCCTCCATTTCAAACCGTGTTGCTGTTATCTTCGTATTACAGTCACGCACCACGAAGTGATCTCTATCTGTTAGCTTCCTGGATAGCTGACAAGCACCATTGGGGAAAAAACAGACACTCGATACAAATATTAATTCAAGAGTTCAACTGCAACTAAGCATTGAAGCATATATATAGGCCCTTGCGGCTACAATTTGTGCCTCATGTATTCCTGAATCACTTACTGTAGAAATGGCATGTATCCAATTTTATCCCAGACTCTGAATTCTGTGTGCACGAAGTGAGGAGCCTTGTGTCAGGTGTGCTGCCAGCAAAATAAATACCTGTAAACAATTGCCTACAAAAGGTTACTAATACTTGTAAACAGTCTTGTTTAGCTTCATCAGTGAGTCAGTTAATCTAAGAAGAAGAAAAAATAGCCCCCTCTTTTCCCATATGTGGCGAATCGTCTTGCACTGTATTTAACAACCAATATAAGCCTGATGTGCTTCTGGACCTAATGCCTTGGGGAATCACATGGATGTCAAGGTCCCCTTTTCCACCGTGGTGAGTTTTATCTAATCACAAAGTGCGTCCATGAGTCCATGACACACACAGGAGAGGACACCTCCTTATCCACTATGGATTCCTCCCCATGGACCCACCACCACAAAATATATTTGTTCTTACTCATTTTTCACAAATTGTAGGAAAATTTATTTGGCCTTTTGTATATCCCATTCTTTCTAGTATTATATATTATGTCAGTTTAATGAGAATTGCCATTTTATTCGGTGTTATCCAAATGCCAGTATTCCTGCTGAGGAAAAACAAAAGAAAAGGAGGGCATATTGGAACACACGTGTTCAAGCTTATGCTCGCGTTCTTCTATTGAGATTTTAAGAACAGTGCAGAATATGTGCCAACATCCAGAAATGCTCTTGCACTAATGGTGAAGTGCCTAAATTAAATATCTTGCATTTTACAGAATCCAGGTTTTAGAGAATGTTGACTGGTTGACTCTTGACTCAATTCCCAGATCTTTTAGCAGTAAAATTTTCCCCAAAAGCTTGCATATCAACATGCGTGCTTTTAGGCTTTGCTCCATTTGGTCGAGTCCCGCGATTAATTTAGCATGATTAATTTATGATCAAGTAGACACTGAAACAGAAAAAGGATGCACATCGGCATGTGCAGCATTGTTAATGAAACACACGTCATTCAGGCCACTAGTGCAGCAGTAGAACACACTTGCTTAGTTGCTACTAGCCTACTACTACTACTACTACTACTACTACTTTCTGGTGCAGGTTGTGTGTGTTGCTTGTGCGCGTTTGTGTGTGAGAGAGAGTGCTCAATTGTTTTTAGGAAGAGAAGGCTTTACATTTGTCACCTCCTTGCTCCCTCTCCTCCTAAAGTGTTAGCAATGATTGGGATGGGCACCGCTTGAGGTTTTGTTCCCCATGGATATTGCAGGATTGCCAACAGCACTGTTCCAGGCCTCTGTCTCTGCTATCTGCCCTCACTGTTCTTACAGCAATCGCAGTAGTGTTTTGATGCCTCTCGAGCCTAGCAGCAACAGTTCTCTCCATTTCAGCAAGAATGCACTCAGCTGGTTTTGCTCTTTGGGTTATCATTAACCACTGTTTGTCTGAAGTGAGGCTGATGAAGCTGACATGGCTTGCTGCGAGACATGGCTTGCTGCGAGACCACGTGGAAGTCACTCTACGTTTATGGTGAGCATTTCATTTTGCTTGTGCATTACTATTAATGTTTGATTTTGATTTTGAATAATTGATATTGCTTTCTGTTGGTAATGATCTGACTAGCCTTGTATTGGCGGTCTGATCAACTTGCAGTCTGACCGACCGTAGTGGCGGTTTGACCGGTATGTGGTAGTGCTGGCATTGGAGTTCTAGTACTACTGAGGAGAGCGGTCTGATCGGCCAGTGCATGCTGGTCTGACCGATGAGTGTTGGGCGGTCTGATCGGCATGGGTGCCACGATCAAACCGGCCCCTAGTGTTGAGTTGTGCTGAGTTTAGTTGTTTCGGCGGTGTTAGCCATGGTGGAGTCTATAAGTATTAACCATGATGGGAGTCTATGCTAGCATAAGTCATGGGTATGTCTATGCAAGTGATTTGCTAATGAGAGTTAAATACATATCATTTGTACTCGAATCTATTGCTTGTTCTTTGATGTGTAGTTGCTTGATGATTGTTATAGTTGACAGCAAGACCGAGGCTATAGAAGGGTCCTGAGGACATGCCGTATTGTGAAGGCTAGGTGAAGCATCATCTCAAATAAAGAAATATGGGAGAAAGATAAAAATCATAAAGATGCAAGTGTGTGCATGTGGTATGCCAATTGGACCTGCGTGTTTCAAGCGATGATGGTTCTCAGAGCTGACGTATGATTTTGGTAGAAAGTAATTGAGCGTCATGCACTATGGTGTGATGTGGTGCGCCGTAGGACTCGGACGTTTCAAGTGGTGTTAGCTTCGGAGCAAACATATGATCTTGACGGCAAGGAATTAAGCATTGCATCTTCGTGAAGACTGGTGAGTGGCAATTGAGAAAATTACCCAATACTGGGTGGAGTGGTGGTTTGTAAAACCACGGCGTTGGCCTAAGTGATTTAGATCATGTCTCCGAGAATAGAACATCTTATTAGGCTATTGGAGCCACGAAAAATCGCATTTTGAAAAGCGCACAAGTGTGTGAAATGTAAAACCCGTTTGTGTATAAATTATCGAGTTTCCCTATTTGTAAGTGTTGTGATCCACTAAGGGTTACTGATTGCTAGGGTTAAGTGGAAGATGAGAGCTCCAGTATATAAGCCTTTGTGTGTGTTAAAAAATTGATCAAGTGGAGACAGGAGATATTATGGTTTCCTTATGTTAAAACATTTTGTGTATGTGTTGTAGGCTTAGAACTATGTTATTCTGAGGTAGTGGTTGTAAAGTATTTCTCTTTAAGTGAAATGAACATCTAAAATTTGCATAAGTGAATTATGTCATGGATCCTTTCTTGTACTTCTAATTTGCTTAGCATTCTTGTTTGGAATTATCTATTTTTGATCTTGCCAAGTACTAAGGATATGTAAAAGGTGAAAATATTTCTTGAAAATTAGATCTCATTTATCTGGCCACCTTCTAGGAAAAGTTTTTAAGTTTACCTGGTTTTCCTCGAGAAAGATGTGATTTATGAGTTTTGCTCTTGTGAATGATTTGGCTAGAGTTCATGCTGTGATCTAATTTACTATGATATATAAGAACTCATCCAATATCATCTAGATCATTAAGAACTCACGAGCAAGAGTTGAGTAAGGTTTCTCACTTTTGTCGATTCTGGTACAACTTTCCTTGTTTTGAATAAAAGTCAAAACTTTGGCATCGATTTTTATGATCCATAATTGGAATAAGTTTATGACATCTAAGAGAGGGCTTGTGTCAAGTTTCACTGTGTTTGGAATAGTGGTTTGAGAGTTTATTCTTTTTCTTGAATCGTATGTAGTGTTGTTCTGCATTTTCCCTCAACAAGTGGTCAAACCGTAAGGATCGGAGCGGTCCTACCGATGTGCGATCAGACCGGTACCCTAGCAGTCCAACTACTGAGCGGTCCGATCAGGGCCTGGCTGTCAGACTGCACCTAAGCTCACGCTCAGACCGGTGAGGACAAGAATTCCACCATGAGTTGTGTTCTCTGGCTCTTGGCTTTGGTTATTTTGTGGGTTTGTGTTTCTGCTGTGTGTTTTCGCCGTGGACAAAAGAAATGAAGGTGTGAAACACGATTGGGTTCAGTTGGATATGGACCGGGCTGGGCCTGTGCTACCAGTGTGCCGAAGAGTGGCTCTATCTACTGTAGATTCTGACCATCCACTAGACAGAATGGGCTTTGACTGGGCCAGACCAATGGTAAGACTAGAGCATGTCACAGTTGCCTGACTGCACTGCAGAAGAGAGGAGGATGATGGGGAAGGTTGCATAATTGCATTGCACATCAGCTTGGGTGCCTGGGCATATATCCCCCAAGCCGAAGAAAGGCCCTTTAAGCTAAAGCCATGCATCTCTTCTCTTCTCTCCTCTTCTCTTCTCTGGGCGCAGGCTGCGGGCCCCACACCACATTCCTCCCTCCCCTCCCCTCCCTTTATATCGTCACCGCAGATTCTCCCCCCACTTATATACTCCCTCCATTTCATTTCTGATACCACATCACAAGCGCGCGCGCGCACACACATTTCAAGCAGCAGCAGCAGCAGCACAGGAAAAAGGAGAGGAGGAGGAAGAGGAAGCACAACTGCACAAGAGGAAGAAACACAGGTACTATCTAGTGCTATGGTGAGCACTCTCTGTTCGGTTCCAGCCTTGCTGTGGTGTCTTGTCCTCCTCTTTGTGGCCGGCGATGGCGGCGCGGCGGCATTGGACACCCAGGCCGCGTACCTTTCCCAGATGAAGGAAGAGTTCGCCGGGCCGGCCATGGCCAGATGGGACTTCTCGTCGCCGGCGCCGGATTACTGCAAGTTCCAAGGTATTGCCTGCGACCGCGGCGGCAACGTCACGGGCATCGACGTCACGTCGTGGAGGCTGAGCGGCAGGCTCCCGCCGGGCTTCTGCGCGGCGCTGCCCGCGCTCCGGGACGTCCGGCTGGCGTACAACGACATCCGCGGCGGCTTCCCCGCCGGCCTCCTCAACTGCACGTCCCTCGAGGTGCTCAACCTGACTTACGCCGGCGCGTCGGGCGCCGTGCCGGACCTGTCCCCGATGCGGGCGCTGCGGGTGCTCGACATGTCCAACAACTTCTTCTCCGGCGCCTTCCCGACGTCCATCGCCAACGTCACCACCCTCGAGGTGGTCAACTTCAACGAGAACCCCGGCTTCGACATCTGGCGGCCGCCGGAGTCGCTGATGGCGCTGCAGAGGCTACGCGTGCTCATCCTCTCCACGACGTCGATGCGCGGCGGCATCCCGGCGTGGCTCGGCAACATGACGACGCTCACCGACCTCGAGCTCAGCGGCAACTACCTCACCGGCCGCATCCCGCTGTCCCTCGCGCGCCTCCACAACCTCCAGCTCCTCGAGCTCTACTACAACAAGCTGGAGGGCGGCGTCCCCGCCGAGCTCGGCAACCTCACGCAGCTCACCGACATCGACATGTCGGAGAACCGCCTCACGGGGGGCATCCCGGAGGCGCTCTGCGCCCTGCCGCAGCTCCGCGTGCTCCAGATATACAGCAACCGGCTCACCGGCGGCATCCCGGCCGTGCTCGGGAACTCGACGCAGCTCCTCATCCTGTCGGTGTACAAGAACCAGCTCACCGGCGAGCTCCCCGCTGACCTCGGCCGGTACTCGGACTTCAACGTGCTGGAGGTGTCCGAGAACCAGCTCACGGGGCCGCTCCCGCCGTACGCCTGCGCCAACGGCAATCTCCAGTACATCCTCGTCCTCAGCAACCTCCTCACCGGCGACATCCCGGCCTCCTACGCCGAGTGCAAGCCGCTGCTCCGGTTCCGCGTCAGCAGCAACCACCTCGAGGGCGAGGTGCCGGCGGGCATCTTCGCCCTGCCGCACGCCTCCATCATCGACCTCTCCTACAACCACCTCACCGGCCCGGTGTCCCCGGCCGTCGCGGGCGCCAGGAACCTCACCTCGCTGTTCGCGTCCAATAACCGGATGTCCGGCGTGCTCCCGCCGGAGATCGCCGACGCGTGGGGGCTCGTGAAGATCGACCTGAGCAACAACCTCATGGCCGGGCCGATCCCGGCGGCTCTGGGGCGGCTGACTCGGCTGAACCAGCTGTCCCTGCAGGGCAACCGATTCAACGGGTCGATCCCCGAGTCGCTGGCCGAGCTGAGGAGCCTGAACGTGCTGAACCTGTCGGACAACGCGCTGTCCGGGCCGATCCCGGAGTCGCTGTGCACGCTGCTGCCCAACTCGCTCGACTTCTCCAACAACAACCTGTCGGGGCCCGTGCCGCTGCCGCTGATCAAGGAGGGCCTGCTCGAGAGCGTGGCCGGCAACCCGGGGCTCTGCGTGGCTTTCCGGCTGAACCTGACGGAGCCGGCGCTGCCGCTGTGCCCGAAGCCGAGCCTGCAGAGGGGGCTGGGCAATGTGTGGATCGTTGGGGTGTGCGCGCTGGTGTGCGTGGTGGCGGTGCTGGTGCTGGTGAGGCGGTGGATGCTGCGGGCGCGGCAGGACATGGAGCACGACGGGCTGCCGACGTCGCCGGCGTCGAGCTCGTCCTACGACGTGACGAGCTTCCACAAGCTGAGTTTCGACCAGCACGAGATCGTGGAGGCGCTGATCGACAAGAACATCGTCGGCCACGGGGGCTCCGGGACGGTGTACAAGATCGAGCTGAGCAGTGGCGAGCTGGTGGCGGTGAAGAAGCTGTGGGTGCCGTCGCGGCGGTCCAAGGAGCACCAGAACGGCCGCGGGGGCTGCCTGGACCGCGAGCTGCGCACGGAGGTGGAGACGCTGGGCAGCATCCGCCACAAGAACATCGTGAAGCTCTACTGCTGCTACTCCGGCGCCGACAGCAACCTGCTCGTGTACGAGTACATGCCCAACGGCAACCTCTGGGACGCGCTGCACGGCGACTGGGGGTTCCTGGACTGGCCGACGCGCCACCGCGTGGCGCTCGGCGTGGCGCAGGGCCTCGCCTACCTCCACCACGACCTCAGGTTCCCCATCGTCCACCGCGACGTCAAGTCCTCCAACATCCTCCTCGACGCCGACTTCGAGCCCAAGGTCGCCGACTTCGGCATCGCCAAGGTCCTCCACGCCCGCGGCGACCGCGATGCGTCCACCATCACCATCGCCGGCACCTACGGCTACCTCGCGCCAGGTAATTAACCCCCTTACCGATCATCAGACACGATGCATGTGTTCATTGTTCGTTCGTGCATCGATTCAGTTGTTGGGTGGATCATGCATGCATGCAGAGTACGCCTACTCATCCAAGGCGACGACCAAGTGCGACGTGTACAGCTTTGGGGTGGTGCTGACGGAGCTGGTCACGGGGAAGAAGCCCATCGAGCCAGAGTTCGGCGACACGCGGGACATCGTGCAGTGGGTGTCCGGCAAGGTGACCGCCGCCGCGGAGGCGGACGCGCTCGACAAGCGCCTCGCGTGGAGCCCCTTCAAGGAGGAGATGGTGCAGGCGCTCCGCGTCGCCGTCCGGTGCACCTGCAGCATGCCGGGCCACCGCCCCACCATGGCCGACGTCGTCCAGATGCTCGCCGAGGCCGGCCCGGCCGGCGGCCGGACAGCCAAGGGCAACAAAGACTCCGGCCAGCCCAAGCTGTAATAATATTGTAATTGACGTACGTAGGAGCCCTCTTTTAGTATACTACCTATCACTGGTACGTACGTGCAAGTGATTAGTATCTAGTTAAGGAAGAGTGAATCATAATCTAGTTAATTAGGCAAAAAAAATATCACCAATTAAGAAGGTAGAAACATGCATATATACAAGGATCGATGCAAGTTGCAAAGGTTGTTCGCTCTTGCACTAGGAGATATATAGATGATCGCGAGTAGCTGGCCAGCTTTATTGGGTCGTTTTCCTGAAGTGCTTCGTCACTCGTATACGGTCGAGTCCGCTTGGTGTTTAAGCAGAATCTGATGCTCCCATCGAGTGGATGGACCAATATAAATATAAATATTTATTTATCATATTAGTGCATTTGACTTTGATGAAATGTTCCTTTCTCTTTGGATCCATCGAGACCTTTTGTTTTGCCTTTTTATTTTGTGAGCTACTAGCCCACGCTATACATTCCCAACGGTAAAGCAGTTCCATGGAGTTTTAGTTGCATAAAGGATTTAGATTTTGAGTTTGAGGTTTCAAAGCAAGTTTCAGCATGTCTCAAAGGTTTCAGATTTTGAGCTTGATGTTTTAAACAGGTTTCAATGTGTTTAGGAGATTTTCAAAAACTGAAAACATCAAATTTCACTGAAACATCAACTTTCATGTGCTGTTTCAAGTTTACAAAAACCAAAACTTCATGTTTCATGTGGGTTTGAGATATCAAAACTGAAAACTGGTAATTCATAGAAGTTTTAAAGTTTCAAAAAATTGAAACTTCACGTGTCATGAGTCCATAAATGAATCCTCGATGAAAACATTAAGTTTTTTTAAAATGAAAAAAAAACCGAAACTTTCTATTTCAACCTTGAGTTTCAAGCAATACTCAAACTAGCTAGTAGGAGCATTTTCAAAAAATTGGGCGAGTTTTAGCAGAATTTTAGCAATGTTCATAAGTAATCACACAAGTTTCAAAAATTTTAGAAACATCCAGAGATTTGTATAAGTTTCGAGCCGCAACCAAGTCGCGCTCGCCGGCGGCCACCGCAGCCCATTGCCCCACCACTGCACCAGTAGTCGTCGCGCCCATCACAGGCCCTGACCTGCCCGCAGCCTCCATCAGTGCCGCCCCAACCCACAGTCCTTGGCCAAGCTCGCTCGCCGCCTGCCCACCCGAGCTCGCCTACATCCCAACGCCCCATGGCCACTCTCGGCGTAGCTCGTCTCTCGCCCTTGTGGATTCACCGCCATCTATCCGGCGTATCGGCCTTGGTCCTGCTCGCCGCCACCCTCGCTTGCATGCGCTCATAGCCGATGCCGTAGAGACCGGAGAACAAGAGGATGTGCAAATGTGGATGGCAGGAGGCGTGGCGCCATGAAGCAACGGCCGGAGAGGAGGAGATCGGTGGCGTGGCCGATTTCGGTCAGCAATGACGCCAGGGATGGTACATCATTCCATGGTTTTTCTCTTTATTTTTTTGGTGAGAGTGATAGTACGAAGGAACAGGAAAGCTAGACGATGAAGAGTATTTGCTTTCTTTTTGCAGCCGTTCTCTAGGTGTTTTTTTTAAAAAAAAAATATGTCTTTTTCTCCCTTTTCTTACTATGAAAATTCAGTCATGAAATAAGTATTCGGCTGCAAGCGCAGCATACATTTCCACTTGAAACGTTAGTTGGATTCTATTTGTGGGGCCCCGACAGTGACGTGGCTCTGAGTACATTGCATGATAGGAGGGAATGATTAGCGTGCGAGTGCCATGGAAGCTGACTCAGCCTTTACTCTATTAGAAGTAGGAGGTCCATTATTACTTCCACGTGGCATCCGAATCAGTGTAAACAATCTTATATAATCCACGTGTGAATTTCAGTGATAGATATTCAAAAGGCTAAGAAAATAGAAAAAAAATTCTGCTCCAGTAACACTTGATGTTTCACAAAGTTATATATAATAATGGTTTTCTTCATCTTTGGTTCTTTAATGCTTGGTGAGAGTGAAACTAAACCTCTAAGAGTAGACAGTGGTTTTTTTCTAAGTAACTGAGTTATCTTATGGTCTACCACTTAACTATCTTTAATGTGTGTGTGACACGTTATGAGTAGTGCTTCAAGCATAGAAGCACCTCTCTTCATCCCGTGACCCAAGCAATCAAAATCCTCAATTACGCTTTTGATCACGAAGAAACACTTTATGGTAGAGTTCTATTTCAAGGGAAAAAGGGGGTAAAGCATCAAAGTGTAAAGCCAAAAGAAATATTGCATTTTTATCTTTTCTTCTATCTGCTAATTACAGGATGTGTCAAAATAGTTGCGGTTGTTATCATTACTTCGTTGTGGTATGCCCCCTCCAGCTACAAAATAATTTGTCAAAAATATATCAGAACTTAGTGCAACAATAATAGCTTTGTAGAAAAGAAAGAAAGAAAGATGAGGTGGTTATTTGCAAGCACATTGTGCCATAGGTATCAAGGGGGCGTTCAGAACGACTTTGGTTGATGGCTTTTGGTTGCAATTTTTGGCTAATATCTTTTAGTTAAGAAGCAGTCATTCTGTTCAAAACGGTTTCTGGCTTCTGCAATGAATAAGCTAAAAGCCAAAAGCTATTTTGAACGGAGTTAGCCTCTTGTTAACCCTGTATAGTGCCTATGCATAAGAGAATTGTTCACACAAATGGCACTATAGTCACTTTTTTCAGATTTATCCGCTAGACACCATTTTTGCAAATCTAGCCCCTTTGATGGACCTACTGAGCTCGACAGGTCGCCGGCCACTGCACTGTGTCTATGTACCTTAAGTGTATGCTTAATTAGTGCTAATCTCATTTAATTAATGCTAATCATATTTAATTAGTTTTATCATGAGCTTAATTAAACATTAATTATAAGCAACCGCACTGGGGGCTTGGCAACCCACCTCCCGAGCTATCAGCTACTATAAAAAACTCGACCTGCGGGGGGTAAGACGACCCCTGGACATTTGCTTAAGAAGAAAACGATCTTCTCTTACAGATCGAGAAAACCCCCGAACCCCTACTCCACCCTTACACAGGGGCACCGTTGCCCGCGTGAGAGCAACCTACCACCGTCGGGCCGGGCCTTTCCTTGTGCTTTGGCATGATAGCAGGCGAGGGGATTTTTTCCCTTAGTCCCTAAATTCGCTCCCACTGGGAGTCGAACTCAGGACCTGAGGGGTGCTATTAGAGCGCTCTAACCACTCAGCCAGAAGCCCGTTCGCATCCCGAGCTACTATAGCTCGGTAAGTAACTGCCGAGCTTGGTAGATCCACAAAGAGAGCTATATTTATAGAAACAGACATCTAGGAGGTCAAACTTTTTTTTTTAAAAAAAAAGTTACAATACCATTTGTGTGAACTGTCGGCATAAGAGAGTCTGGTGTAGTGGCAATAAGAATCCACTAATTTACTAGTGGTAGCAGTGCATGCAGTGGTAAGTAGCAGTACTAGCTGAGTGCTAGATTTTGCAAATTTGATGGCCATCCTTGTCAAGAAACGTATTTTCAAGACTGCCATAAATTATAGGTTCAATTTTGGGAACAGAAGTGTATATCAATACATGCACAAACGTTAGCAATAAATAGCTACCTCACACACGTCGACCGAATCTCTCCACAAGCTTCTGCTCAACCTCCAGCCTCTTCTTCACCAACAATGTATAGTTGTTCAGAAGCTCCATGCATGTCCCCCTCGCAGTGTCCAAATGGAGCAGCCAGCTTCATGCTAAGTGATGTTCTATCTAATGTGCCTGAGTACACATGAGACACCCATGGGCTGCTCTTAGAGCAGCACCCAGGGATGCAGTCTCTGTATCAATCGAACGACTTATAGAGAAGCGTCACAAGCATCCACGTCGACTAGATACGTAGTATTCAGATATTCAGTCTGTTATTCTGAGATCATGTAAGATGGATAATGAGGCAGGAGCAGATTGACATATAAGTCGTGTGTATATGTTTTGTACTTGCCTGCAGGTCTTTGAACAGTGTAAACTGGACAGCCGGAAATGGATGCCATTGTCTTCAGAGTGATCTGGTTTGACGATGCACCACCGGTTGCTATAATCCTCTTTGGAGGCACTGGCATCTCTCAGCATGGCCCCTAATTGACAGGAATTGCCCTTGTATTATTGCGCGAACCTAAACCAGTTTGTTGGGAATCACAGGGTGGAGAGGCACTCAATTTTCAGCAGCATACACATACACATACTTCATTAGCTTCAAGCTCATACATACATGCACGGACACTACTACATACCCGTACACACACTGGGACTTCAAAACTCTTCTCCAGCACACACACAATACAAGGAGGGAGTCTACTCCTTTTATAACCCAACAAACCGACTTGAGACTATGACATATCTAGCTACTAGATAACTCTTATCACTACAACTCAGCAAGGGATAAACTTGACTTGCTCAAGAAATTCTTGATTAGTTGTCAGCACAAATATCCAGTCTTGTTTTATACGGCTGGTTGTGCAGATTTTTTTCTTTTTGCATGTTTGCTGTGGAAGTAATCCATTAGTTGTAGATTAGCCAGCTAGCTTCACCAAGTTTCTAGTTGGATCTTTGACTAACTCTTGAAGCTTCAAGTGCTAACATGAAGCATGCTGATACATCTAGTGCTCACTCTCAGGTGCATGCAAATGCTTATTTTATACAGCCCACGTTACTATTGCGGCTGTGAATACAGCTTGTATTCATATTTTTAGCTAGATGATTCTGCTACTTTCTTGCCGACATGAAGGTAGCCAAAGAAGATAACTAATAAGTATGCATTGCTGTATTTTAACACAGTTCTTTTGAACGGCCTGATGAAAGTTTGGCATGTTAAATCGTTTGATAACATTGACAGGTTGTGAAGCACTAAAACCTCTGATGGAGGATCAAATTCGTCTATCTAAAGATGCACTGGTTAAGTTGTCGACAACGTAGCGGTGAAACCCAACTAGGAATATACGAGCATATCGTATGAGAAATGATATAGAGACCGGCACTCGATATTAAAGGGAAAGAAAATGTAAGGTCAAAAATAGCCTGCAAGTGGTGGCAGAATCTCGCGTTCCTTGTAGTAAAATCCCAATTTTCCTCCTGCAAAAGAAAAAAAAAGGAGACCTGAGAATCCTCAGGAAAGCTACCTTTCTGTGGTCAATGCAAGCATCTGTCATGGACGGAAGGAAAGACAAGCTTTTCATGGAACTGCCTTAGCCTTGCTGGGTCAAAGCATAACTAACTGACTATTCTTTTCGATAAATGCATTTGAGTAGATGGGATGGTGAAGCATAAATATACCATTTAAGGGGTCTGTTTGCTCAAGCAACTTGTTGAACATGATCTCTCAGCATAATGATCGCGGATATCTGGCACAAATCTCGTGTTAAGAGAGCCATTTTTATAGCAAAGCATAGCCATGTATGTCTTGGGATCAACTGGGTTAGGAACGATGTTTCCATCCACAGATGGTTCAGGCGCATCAGTTACCCCCCAAAAACCTCAAGGATCGTAAAAAAAAAACCAGTCGTACTAATCTAATACTTATCACAAACGAGCCGGCGCTCACAGGAGGGAAGCAGGGGAGGGGAGGAAGAGAGGAGAGAGGGGGAGAGGCCGGCTGGGCCAAACGAGCCGAGAGGACGAAAGGCTTGGGGAGGCCGGGGCCCAAGGGGATTTTCATATTTTTTTGCGAAATTCAGAGAATTTTGAATTTCAAACAAATTTTGAAAAGCTATTTTGAAATTAAGCTCAGAGTTTTGAAAATAAACTCAAAATTTTAAGGCTTTACACAAGCACAAAAGCATGCATCCCAAAAATGGGATATTATGTTACACAGCGCCTAGCTACGTACGCTCCCTGGCCATATATATATTTGAGGCTGTAAAAACTTTCAGATCAGTCAGCTTTGAACACCCTAAAGATCAGCGGGAGCAGCTAGACAATACATAGATAGCTGGTGAATTGCATCTTGCACGTACGTGTAAGTAATCAACAACTCATCCGGCCTTGAACTCAACTCGTGAGAAAATCGAAAGCACTACTTAGCCACTTGATTCTACATTACACACAAATGCATGAGCATGCATGCATGGCTTGATCATACCATGATACTCCCTCCCCGTTTATAAATGTAGGTGCTTTTTGATTTCTTACATACGATCTCCAATACCAAACATTAACTGTAATTTATTATCATAATTACTAGTAAAAATAATATAAAAAACATATATTATAAAAGAATTTTGTACGATAAATCTAATAATATTGTTTTCATATGGTTAATCTATATGGGTGGGTTTTTTGGGTTGGAATTTATGTTTATAGCTATGGTTTTCGAATTCTGATCTGTTCGTGAGAGCTAGTACGCAGAGAAAAATAGTCGCATGTAATTTTAGCCGGTACAGTTGAACTTGATATAATTTGTACTATAATTTATTTATAAATTCCGTCTTGAAAAAATACACCGTTTAACGACGAGTTACTGTAGAAATAGAAGTCAAAGTCTAAATATAAACTCAAAAAAATGAACCATATACTTTAATATATATGTTAATAGTCAAAGCTTGATCACATAGAATCCACGACAACCTATATTGTGTGGACATGGGAAGTATCAATCAGAGATGGCCGGAGGGATCAAATTGGGCTCAGATCCCATGCATGCATGCGATGGATTTTAATTATAATTTAGAAGGGCTTCTCCCCGTCGTAGTTGCCTGGCGGCCAGTAGCTGCAGACCATCATGGTGTTGCCGGCGTTGCAGGTTACACGGCCGCACCCGACGTCGGTGGTGTTCTTCCAGACGACGGCGGTGTAGTGGCCGCACATCTTGCCCGCCTTGCAGCTGTTGGAGTTGTAGTTGTAGCTCTTCTTCTCGTCGCTCCACTCGTCCACGGTGTGCTTCCACGTCAAGTCCTTGCCCTCGCCGTACATCAGGTTCTCGCCGTACGGCCCCGTCGAGTGCTCCAGCTTGCAGTCCCCCTTCCGCTCCTCCGCGTACTGCTGCGCGTACTTGGCCAGCGTCGCGTTCCACCTGCATTGCATTTCATGTTTTCATTGCACGTCGTCGTCATCTGCCATCGATCTGAGCGTGTATTCCCCCGCTGGCCCCGTCGCTGGTAAGTAAGTTCGATCATGCTTACTTGATCGGGGGCACCCGCTCCCTGGCGCGGAACACGTTGTGCTCCTTGACAATGTCGTTGATGGCCTTGGTGTTGAGGCCGTCCGTCGGATCGGACGATGGCGCCGGTGAAGGCTGGTCGTCGGTTTGATCGGTTGCTGGGGGGGCCTCGTCCGACGACGGCGACGGCTGGGTCTCGGTTTGGTCGGTCGCGGGCTCGGCCTCCGACGGCGACTCCGGCGTCGCCGGGGTCGGTGTCAGGGTGCCGTAGGCCTCATCATCGTTCCGACCGGTGGCTGCCGCAAGCCGGCCGGCGAGGAGAAGGCACAGCACGGCGGCGATCACCGTGGCGTGGCGGCACATCTTTTGCAATATTCGTTGGTCGCTACGCACGTATGATTTGCATTAATCAGTGGCGAGTTGATGCGTTTATGTAGAGAGCTAGGGATCGATGCTATTTTTGGCGCGGATGGATTAGCGGCGCCGAGGAGACGAGTGCTATTTTTGATGCGAGGGCGACCCCCAACCAACAAACCAGTATATATCGACAATTAATGGACACTGTTTTCTTTCTTAGAAAAACAACTAGCCGGCCAGATTGCCCGCGCACTTTGCGCAACTAGGTTTATTGTACTTTACTTTATACTAAATGATAATTTAGGTGCATTGGACCAATTATATATGTTGCGATGTTTTGAAAGTATTATACATTGCTGCTAATGATATCTAGGTGCTTTATAAATATTAGAATGTTAAGAAAAGTTTGAAGCTAAAATACATCATTTCTTAAGAAAAAAACCAAAATACATCTTAAGAAAACATAATTGAAGGATGACCTTTGATTGAAAAAATCAGTAAGCATGATACGTTGTGATAGCATCTGAATTGTGATAGTGAATATGCTTTTAGGGGGGAACATTGACTCAATTTTTCAGCAAGGCTCCTTTTGGTAGAAACTTATCACTTTTCCTGTTATCTACATCCTTTATGTACCTCTCTTTCATGCAGTCCTGACTCTCGATTTTCGAGTCGACAAAAAATGGCAAGACCAGCGTGGTTGGGTAGCAAGAAGAGCATAATGGCATTGAGGGCCACAACTTCTAGCACTACTCTGCTCTAGCTACGGTTGCCATTATTTCCTTCATCAAACTGTAGATAGGCTTTGTCTTGTATTTGGTCTGTTGCATGCGTGAGCATCAAGAAAATAATTAATCTTCTAGTAATCTGTTGGTTTCTTCTTGGACTTGGTTACCTTAATTATTTTGTGTTGCATCCCTGAATACCACTTCTATCCACATCGCCAATTGGTATAAACCGCATCTTTCTATGGCATGAAAGGAACATGTTATACATCTCGTTGCTATCCGATATCCTTCTTCTATGTTGCTCTAATAATAGGGTTGCTTTCTATTGTTTTTAGATGCTACATATATAGATTGATATCTCTAAGTAATATGTGATATCTCTAAGTAATATGTGTTAATGCATCTACAATATTAGAGTCCTATTTCTGCCTCCCAATACGGTTGCCAGCGCTAAGGGCACCACCCGCAGCTACACATCCCCGCCCAACCTAACTCGACTCCACACCCGAGCGCCGTTTCATCCACTGCCCGACGCCCTCCTCCGATCCAATGCACTAGCAGTGCCACCGTTGCCTCACCGCCCTACCACCTGCACCACCCACTGTTGGTCTGCCACTGCCCCTGGGGGCTCTGATGAACTAACCTGAACCCTAACCCTAACTCGTTGGAACCACTATCGGAGCTCTCGCCGAAGCCGGAGGAGGAGGTAGAGTATGAATCTCGAGACAAAATCATACGGTGCGAAATTCGAGTGCTCAGTCTAAAAAACACTTTGCAGATGAGTTACGGAGAAAATGGTCGAATGAAAAATTAAGAAGAAGAGGAACGAGGCTGGAATGAGCACCAAGACAGACTGCATGCCACTCGCTTATTGATCCAAGAAGAGGAGCTGCTGCTACTGGCTACGGTATCTTCCTGTCGAGCCCGAAGCGCCTGGTGAAGAAGGCGTCGCGCACCCAGACGGGGGACGCGGCCAGCGCGGCGAACAGCATCGTCATGCTCCCGTACACGATCTCCCGCGGCGGCCGCGGCCCCAGCACCCGCCGCGCCACGTGCCGCGCGAACGCCCCCGCCTCCGTCGCCCTCCCCGTCTGCGACGCCCGCGCGCGCTCCTCGATCGCCTCCGCGAAATCCCGGTACAGCCGCCACTCCCCCTGCTCGGCGAGGCCCGCCGCGTTGGCGCGCCCCAGCCCGGACCGCACCGCCCCGGGCACCACCTTCACCACGTGCACCCCGAACGGCCGCACCTCCATCCGCAGAGCGTCGGTCGCCGCGTGCACCGCCGCCTTGGAGGCGCAGTACGGCCCCGCCCACGGCGTCGCCACCCGCCCCACCACGCTGCCCACGTTCACCACGCGCCCGGATCGCCGGGCCGCCATGTGAGGCACCACGGCGCGCACCATCCGGAGCTGCCCGAGGAAGTTCACGTCCATGGCGCGCCGCACGGCCTCGGCGGGCAGCTCGGCCAGCGGGCCCGTGCAGCCAATGCCGGCGTTGTTGACGAGCACGTCGACGCGGCCGTGATCGGCCAGAACGCGGCCCACGGCGTCGGCGACGCTCTCGTCGGAGGTGACGTCGAGGGGGAGCTGGTCGGCGTCGAGGCCGGCGAGGTCGGGCACGCGGTCGGGGATGTCGGTGGCGACGACGCGGCAGCCGAGGGCCGAGAAGGCCTGGCAGTACTCGTAGCCGATGCCGCCTTTGGCGCAGCCGGTGATGAGCACCACCGGCCTGTCCTCGGCGTTCGCGCCATGGCCAACCTTGTTACCGTCGTCGTTAGCCATGGAGACAGACTGAATGCACGCAAGACGATCTGTGCGCGCGTGTGCGCAAGCAGGCATCGCATGCGAGGGTTGATATAGCTAGGAGATCAGAGAGCAGTGCGTTTGGGATGTCCGTCGAGAGGATTTGACGAGGGATATTATCGGCATTCCAGTTGGGCTATCATTTTTTTTAGAGAGAAGCGCTATCATTTTCCTGCCACCAACATGTGATGTGCATATGAAGCAAAGAGAGCATCCACCAACACGTGATGTGCATATGTGGCTGCTGATATACCAATTGGTGTTGTTGCATACGATTATGTCTGAAAATATGTGTAGAATTAATCTATACAGATTTAGGTGTCAGGGTTAAATAGTCCACAAGACCCGGCAGCGACAAGTCAGACCCAAGCAACGCTCTCAGGATAGTTTTCTTTCCCAAGGCAGAAGACTGTCGGAATTACCAGTTTACATTTCTGGGGATACCAGTTTGTGATGCAAAACAACGAAATTCGAAGAAGAACAGAGAACATTACCTGTAACTTTTGTAAGAGGCTAAGGGAGCAAGGGTGCTAGCTTGTGCATACCCAAACCTAAATTCTCATGTAATTAGGAGTGAATTCATCAAGTAGGCTTTGTTAAACTTCAGCCAACCCTTCAGACTACCGGAGCTTGAAAGTGGCACATGACGATGGTAGCATTAGACGACATGATATCGAAGCATGGGGAAGAGAGAGAAAGAAAGGGAGAGAGTGGGGGACAGAGAATATAGGAGGAGGTGGTGTTGGGCCGGCGGCCAAGGGCGGAGGGAGAGGGTGCTAGCAAGGTTAGTCCCCTCGTGGTTGGATAAATTTGCACTATAGCCTTTTCTATTTTAAGAATATTTATTATCGTTAGTATTATTTAGTCTTCCTCATCAAATGTAATTATATTGTATATGTTATTTGGCTTCTCTTATTTCTAAATCCTAGCTTTCACAGAGGGAGGCGTGGGTGACATCAAAACATGGGGGAGAAAGAGAAGAAGAGAAAGTGAGGGGAGAGAGGATAGAAGGAGGTGGCGTTGGGTAGCAGGCTCATTGCCAGCAAGGGGGCGGCGACATCACGCGTAGATGGAGGTGGTGGCATCGGGTGCATAGGACGGCAAGAGAATTGAGAGACAAGTAGAAGCAGTGCGTTTGTGATGTCCGTCGAGAGGATTTGAGCGGGGAATATGCACGAGGGATATCCCGTTGCTCTTGGCTTGGATTGATATATTGATTCAGCTGTCACCTTCTTCTTGGGAGCTCCGATCCGGCCGGTGTTCTCGGAAAGTTTTGTTTTTTTTCTTGGCATGATTTTGGCCTAGTTCATGAGCAGCGCCCCCTCCTCCTGAATTGAGCTCATCAGGTATTGTGTCCTGAATTGAGCTCACTGTTAAGTGGGCTTAACGCATAATACTCGCACACAAGAGAAACAAGCTTCTGAACTTTCAGGTTCAAACAACGGTAAGGAGCAAAACAAAGAAGATCAAGAGAGGAATAATGCACTACTATATATATTGTCCTCACGGCTGGCTGTTCGTTTCTGACCATGGAACTCCAGACTGGAAGGAGTCAAGGAGCTGTGCTGTTTCGACATCTCTAGCTGACCATAAGTTCAGAGTAGGTCTCCTCTCTGCTCCACAAATCGCAAATACAGGGAGGGCGTCACCAAACGGATTATTTTGCCTTGTGCAGTTCCAGTCCCAGATATCTCTGCAGTCACGAATCATCCTGTTAATTCTTTGATACTCCTGTTCAGCTGAGATGCTCTCTGTTAGTAGTGATTGATTACCCAATGTATCAACAGCAAATACTGCGACAGGAACAAGATCCCCCATCTGCTGCCGGTGGACACTCGAGAACCAATAGCTTTTTACACACTCCCAGTTTGCATCGCGATGCTCTGTGCGATCGTGTACCGTTCGATCAAAACTGGGCGGATCAGATTGATGAGTGGTCAATGCGACTTTGATGGACTTCTTTTTGCAAGGGCCCCTTTGAAATAATGCCAACAGCGGCGTCTCCGTTGACGTCGCCGAGCGGAGCAGGCGTCGCGCCGCCGGACGAGAGCTCTGGCTGCCACCAGATGTTCGGCCGAGGTTTCCGCCCCGCGAATCCGCCGCACTGTCCTCCTGCTCCATCTTCCACATCGTCGGCGAGCACGTCAGCCTCCCCAATTCTTGGTTTTTCGTTGATCGCCTTGGTGTTCGTAGTGGGGCACTACGATTAGGACGCGCCGCCGCTATTGACCGATCGTACGTGGTGTGGTTTTGTAGCACCGCTCCTTAATTTACATGCTGCAGGTGGCGACAATTCAGAAGAACAATGGCCATTTGTATTCTGTTGATTCTGTAGTATGTAATGCGTGTATATATTCTGCAATAGCAGTTTCAGTTGATTCCTTCATCCTCATGAGATGTTCTTTGCCTGTAGTGATTATTACCCAATGTCTCAGCAACAGATCCTGAACTTGCTAAATGCACAGGAACATCTCCCCTACGTCTGCAGCTGGACACTCAAATGGCTATTTGGTCAGAGACATGGAGCCAGCACGTTCCTCAAGCATTTCTTGGCAGAGACTTGTGTACGAGCATCGAGGAGGAATTTACATGCTTCTGAAGATTTGGTATAATGTTGATGGGCAAGGCTGGTCTGGAAGCTCTTACAAACTCTCTGCTCTCCATGGCGGATTGTCGTCAGATGAAGGTAGTAAAAGAGCACTAAATTTCATCATCGTAGTCACTTTCGGATAAATCTACCCGTGCAAATTTGTGCAAATCAGAAATTAGCACAGGACAGAAGCGTCATCGTTAAAATGCAGTGGACCTGGCGCTTGCAGGACGCAGCCTGTTATGCTTCTCTGTCTCGACTGTGAATTTGTTTTCGGCTCTTGTTAGGTCCGTTGTCGATTTAGGCCCAGCAATCACATTGCTTGCACTTCCTAAGTCATCATCTTTACTTATTTTCTGAAACAGTGCCCTCAAGTCGAAAGCAAAACCACTAAGTTCTAGGCTATACTATCACAAAACTGCAGTTAAGTTATTCGATTAAAAGATACCTTACAAGTTGAAATAAGTTATTCGTGTAAGTGTGGAAAGGTAAGAAGAAGCTTGCTGGGAAAAAGGACTCCTATAACGAGCAACACTTTGTTAGTATATATATCCGTCAGGGTTGGCGAACTGCTACAAACATGTATATAACCGGGTTAGATACTTCGATTCCTCTAAAAAGTTTTTAACTAATTTGATTGCGAGTTATGCATGAGTTGCGCTTGTTTACCATGAATAAAACTTCTAACTGCGACATGATGAACCAAAAGAATCTCTCTTTTTTTTTGTCAATTGAAGTGCCAAACAGCCCATAGGAGCAACCAAAATATACACGCTCCAACTCCAGCTTAAGATCTCCTGGAGAATGACATGTTTACATGGCTCCTTCTCTGACTAATTCAAAGATGTCGGAATTAAGATAGGCGCACCTGCAAATTTTGAGTTGTATACTTTTCAGTCATAATTTTCAGTCACTTTCGGATTAACCTACTTATGCAGTACTGCGCAAATAAGAAATTAGCACGGAAGTTTCATCGTTAATTGGATTGCCTCTTCTGTTGGACAAGCCCAGTCAACCTTCCAACCATCTTCAAAGATCATATCTCAGCTCCGAGACTAGAATGAGAATTCATATGTAATAATATTGCAGGCCTTTTTAATTAAT
Source organism: Melocanna baccifera (assembly GCA_036346265.1). NCBI lineage: Eukaryota > Viridiplantae > Streptophyta > Magnoliopsida > Poales > Poaceae > Melocanna > Melocanna baccifera. The sequence goes on from CM070710.1 coordinate 19,864,232, forward strand.
CACATAATTGGAATAGTCATGTACAACTAGGTGACTAATTTACGACTAATATACTTGCATCAAAACCATGTACACCACGGTCAAATAAATAAATGAAGTGTTTAGCGTTCAAATATATGACGACAAAATTCCTCCCAAATAGCATTGTTTTTTCATGCTTAATGTCCCAAATATTGAATAATTGCAAAACAGAAGTATTCAATCCCTAATCAACTGCTGTTTGTAGCTTTCCTGTCCATGTGGTGCTCATCCTTTTGGATGGCATTAGCGGTCAACGTTGCCGGTTTGGCATTTCGCATGTCCTCTCACGTACATGAGAACGATTTCCCAACTACTTGATAGCTACTGGCTTCAGTATGAATAATTTTGCAACGTCTTTTCTTTTTTTCGGCAAGGGGATATGAGTTCTTCGTTTCTTCCAAATAATTGAACAACTGAAGAATGTAAAAACAAAATCATGTGATAAGGCACCGCTCAAAACAGCTTAAAACCAGTTTCTACTTCTAGTTTCTGTTTTTTTACTATTCAATAATTTTGTCTTTTTCTTGTTTTTTTAGAATTTTTGAGCTTTTTTCTTTCCTTTTTTTCATGTATTCCTTTGTATTATCCGTGATGGGCTAACATGTTTTTTTATTTTTTAAAAAATTTAATTATATTAAATAAGTTAACTCAGTTATAGTAAAAAAAATCAGATATAGTAAAAAAATAAACCATAAGCCAACATCAAACTAAGCGCTACCATATATATATGAAGCTTAATTCATTACCCAACATCAAGCAAAACCAAATAGCAAGACAAACGCTTCAACTACTTGTTCGAAGAGTTTATATATATAATGTTCGAAAATCCACATGCCTGCCTGTAACCGATAGCCGATAGGTAATTAATTGACATTCTAGATGCTTTCTTTCGTAGGTTTGTGGAGTTCCATAAAACAAAAGAAAATATGTTTTTTACTTTGCATATATGGAAGTCAGGAACTGCGCTTTGACTCTTGTATTGTAACTTAGCACGGTTACTAGAGGGTTTTCATGTCTATGGCCTGCCATTTGTCTATCTAGGTCAAATACAATGAAATCAACATGGCTATTTTTCGCCTTCTAGATTGAAGATTGGATGTGTGGATCGATCATATCCCAAACAACCAACAAGTAGCCGAATATCTTTGTACCTTTGCTATTCGCAGCCAATCAAAGTAACCCATCTTCCAGATGCAATGCATTCCCCATATTTTTTTATGCTGTTATACAATTTATAGCAGTTATACTATCCTAGCCGCCGGCATGTTGTACTTCATAACTTGCATATGTTTTTGTTGCAAACAATATGGAAAAACAAACCAGCATAATAAGAAAAGAAAGGGAGTGTAAGACCATGTGGAGATAGTCCCAAAAGAGTAATGAGTATTTGATATTGTTTGTATCTTATTTTTATTGTTTGAGTTTGATTTTGAGAAGTTGCATTTTGAGTTGCCGTCGTTTGGAGCTAACGTTATTATCGACGTTGTAATCGCGGTATGACCAACAAACGGTAGTACCGACCTGTGTCACTGTACGACCGGCTGAAGCGGTAGCACCGGTTTGTGGTTGCCGGTAGCTATTTTCCAGAAAAGGTCTTTTTGGAGGTTTTAGGCTGAGACCTAGTGAGGTGGTAGCCTCCATTATATAAGTCTTGTATTGAGATGTGTATTTGAGAGAGATTTGAGAGAGATTAGGGTTAGGGTTTCCTTGTGTTGGAGACTTTTGTGTGTGTACTCTTAGTTTGGAGTTCTGCTATCCTGAGAGATTAACTGTAAAATATACCTCTCCAAGTAAAATAAACATCCAAACTTTGCTCAAGTGAGTTGTGCCATGAATTCCCTCATATGCTTTTGATTTTCTTACCTTTCATGTTTGAATTTCTCTTCTCTTGAGCTTTTATGGTGTAAAAAATGTTAAAATGTCTCTTGAAGATAAGATCCTATACATCTAGGCATAATCTAGATGGAGTTCTTAAGTTTGCTCGGTTTTTCTCAAAAAAGAGGTGATTTTTGGGTTTTGATCTTGTAGGGATTTTAGCTTTAATCCATACTGTGATTTACCTTGAAAAAATCTTGTATTATTGTTGGCTCCTATTTATCCCCCCTTAGTCGCCATCACTATTGAAGGCTTGAAGTTCATCTACCCTAACAAACATGCAAATTCCCTGCACTTAACTCCAACCATTCCTTGCCCTCTTGTATTTGTTTTCTTCATAGACTTCAGTCTACTACTATAAGCAATTTATACATGCGTAAATGAATAGAAGACAGTTACAAATTAACACCACCAATACAGGCATATCCATTTGCCTCCCTGTGCATAGAATACGCACCAAGCTAGCACAATCCCATCCGGCCATTGGCCTTCCTTGCACATCCTAAACCATAACCGCCAGGCATAAACTCCATTTGCCCACACGTTTGGCATGTACTCCTCGTATGCATGATGCATTCATGATTCATGTCCACTACTTTCGTCTTCAAGAGCTAAACCCAGGCCTCTCTCCTCTCCCCTCACCTCTTCTTGCGTTGAAAACCAGCCTCCTCCTCCTCCTCCTCCCTCTCGCACCAAGAAGAAATCAATCCATACCAAAAGGGCAGGTTCGTTAGTTAGTAGTGTCTTTGTGTGTGCAGTGCCAAGAAGCAAGAAGGGCTTAACTGTGCTAAGGACATGGGCCAAGAAGAAGCCGTGCCGGCCACCGTGGTTTTCTCGTGGGAGCACGAGCCGGGCGTGACAAAGCAAAGCCCATGGGTCTCAACGGCCGTGGAAGACCGTGACATGCCGGAGAGCCCGAGGAAGGCGCCGCCGCCGGCGCGTCGGCTCTCCGTGCCGCCGCCGCCGGGCCGGCCGTCGATGCCGGCGACGAGGAGCTTCTCCAGGGCCCGAGCCGTCCGGCCGGAGGACGACCCGTTCCTCGCGGCGTACCTGGCGTGCACCAAGAGCGCCAAGGGTGGGAGGAGCGGTAGTGCGGCGCGGGAGCCCAAGGGCCAGAGGCGGTTTACGTGGGCCAGGCTTGGGCTTGGTCTCTCCTGCAAGAGGTCCAATGCAGTTGTGGAGGAGAGCATGGTGAGGCTGGCCAAGCTGCCTGAGGTGCACCCCACTGATGCTTAATCATCATCTGTTAATCCCCTGCCTCAATCCCTTGTTTGCTTTTTTTTTTAAGTTCTCTTAAAATCTAGTGCTGTTGGTTAAGGTCGTGTGTCAAGTTTGGCGATTAGAATTACAATTTACAGAGGTACAGAGTACATGTATGGTTTATCTTTGGTGAAGGAAGCTTATCGTTTGTGCAAGAGATTTGCAATCTCGCCTTTCTTTTAGTTTCAGATCGTGTGAGTAGTTTATTTCTCAATCTTCTCCCTTCCTTTTTTCCAGGCAGATTACCTCAGCTTGGACAGTGAATGGCATACGTTTTGTGTGTGTGTCAACTTGACAAAGACAGAGTTTGACCCCGAGAGTTTAGCCTTTGATTTTCGTCTAAAGTTAATTGCTCATTTAGGATACATGATCCGTCGTTGAAGGCTTGAAGCCTCTTGAAAAATAGGTGATTCCATCAGAATCGCTGCAGCTGTTCAAGAAGTGCAGCCGCTGGTTGGTGCATGTATCGCTCTGATCCGATAAAAGGATCCCCATAGAAATCAAGTTCACAGATCTCTCTCTCTCTCTCTATCTCTCTATTGGAGATATCTGCACAGACATTTCAGATGAAGAACTATTGGCTACACACTGGAGTTCCATGTGAAGAAAGCCCCGTTCCAATAAATTCAGATGTTGTGTGGCATTCAGGAAGACCTTCACATTTCCAAACTGATTCCGTTGTGTTTTCTGAAGGTGCTTCCAGTTCACGGTTTTGTGTCAGATTCCCTTGTGTTTTACCTCCCAAACTGTTTTGTTCTCAGATAGTCTGGTATGCTTGTGTAGGGTGTAAGCACATTCAAGCCAATCGGCAATTCATGTTGCTATATCTGAATCACAAGTACTACTGATATAGAAGTGCTGACAAGGCACTCACTAGTTCCCAACCAATAAGCATGGATGGTGCAGCCGTGGAGCCATGGATGGCATGAGGAAAGAAAGAGTGACAGTTTTTGGATTGCGAGCCACTGCAACCGATGTGCCATACTTGAAGGAAACTGTACACGTCAGGAAAAAGGAGAATCAGATCGGACGCTACAGACGTCTAACGGATCAAGGTTTCAGATAAGCATTTTTTTTCCCATGAGAGAGCAGAGAGGTTTTAGGTAAGGTTAGTTGTAACTGTCAGAATTAGTGTAGGGAGACGTACTTACAATACAAAGTGCAGACAGCGAAGTTTTGGCTCGTGCCATTCCAAGAGAGTTTCTCGAGGGAAAGCGAGGCAGATGCAGAGGGAGACGGCAAGTGGGCCTAATGTTATGGATTGGCCCAGTCAATACCTGATGTATATGGACTGGGCCGAGAAGGCACAGGCGCACGTAGTTCTTTTGTAGACAGAACGATTTATAGGACAAAATACATCGGCGCACGTACACCGACCACTTGCTGTACGTACAATGGAAGGTAAAATGAAACGAAAAAGCTGCAGCCCATGCGTGTGGGCCTGCAAGTAAAGGACGCAACGCGAGGCCAGAAGATGGGAGACAGCAACATGCATGTGGGCCTGGACGCACGTCTTCAATTTTGCATGCATATCGTTGGTGTCACTCATGCATGTTTGCACGTGTAGAGGCTCAGAAGCGCTGCGCGGGAGCGTCTGGCTCCTGCGATGGGTCTTTTTTTCTTTTATTTTTTATTTTCGGTTTTTTTCTATATATTGTTCGCGATAGGTTGATATATTTTTTTTTCTATTTTTAAATTTTTTAAAATTAGTTATGTTAAATAAGCTAACTCAGTTATAATAAAAAAATAGCCAACTATAGCAAAAAAAAACCATAAATAATCGTCAAACTGAACGCTACTTAAGTGTTACTATCAGATTCTTAAAGAGTGTAGGGCAAAAATCAGCATCCAAAGCAATTAGGGGGTGATCGTTTTAGCGATAGCTTTTGGCTTTTGGCTGAAATTTCACTGTAACTGGCTTTTTTACTGTAGCTGATTTAGTTTTTTAGGTATAATTAAATTTAAAAAATGTAAAAATGGAAAAAATATGTTAGCTCATCACGGACAATGCAAAGGAACACGAGAAAAAAAAGAAAAATGCAAAAAACTTAAAAAATCTAAAAAAATTCAGAAAAAGATAAATTACTGAATAGTGAAAAAAAAGTTGAAGTTAGAAGTTAAGCTGAAACGAGCGGGGCTGAATATGATTCCCTTATTCGAACGATGACAGAGTCTCCCTACCCTCTAATCGTATACTCTGACCACACACTCGAAGAAATTAACATCAAAAGAATCCTTCAAGAATCAAAGGAGGCCTTGGCCAATGTTGTTTTAAGCCGGTTCAAAGGAGGGATGTTGCACTTTTTACACACAAGGAGGCTCGAATTTGTACCACTGACGAAGGAAAATAATTGCACACCGACCTAAAAAAATTTTACACATCTTCTCTCCATCTCATCAAATTAACATTCACTCCAGTTCATCATCAAGTAAACCAAAGTGGTTTGTTTTTCCTCTTCTTTTGAGAAAGAAAACATCAACGAGATGTTGTGACCAATCCCAATTCACAGTGGGAATTAAGATTCAAGAAAGCATGTCGCGCGCAGCCTCCCCTCTGATCTCCTCAAAGATCATGGCCTCTATGATTGCCCCTACCAGCGAGACCTCCTCTTCCCTGAGCCGCCTCCATTCCTGCACTGAGCTGGAGAAATCGAGCTCCACCAGCATGGGGATCTTTGAGATGTCTCCTGCGATCCTCTCCCAGGAAGACATGATCATCTGCTCCTCCATGGCCTTGCCACTCCTCATAACCTTCTGCTTGTCTCCTACCCCCATTGCACAAATCTTGTCGTCGCTGTAGAAGGTGAAGCATGGTGAGGTGGCGCCCATGAAGTCCTGATCAGATGGCGGCGAGCTCCCTGACGTCGATGGCTTGTCCTCCTCCTCCCCTGTATCAAGAAGCAAAGTGAAAATTGAAGGAAGGAGACGAGATATTAATGCCAAGAAAATGCAGTAACAAATAGAGTAAATTATGCACAAGATTGTACTCAGACTCTGATAGGGAATTCTTGAAATTAACGGAGAAGAAGCAGAAGAGTGCTTACAATTGCTGAGCATGGGGGATTCCTCGTCGTGGCGCAGCTCCAGGACGGACACCGGGCTGAGCTGCCTCCCATGCCTCGCGCTATCGTCGTCGCCGTCGAAATCGATAACGACATCGCAGTCGCCAATGTCGCCGGCGCGCGGCAGCCGCCGGAAGCTCTCGCGGGCGCCGCAGGAGAAGCAGCTGGCGAGGTCCCACCGCCGCAGCGCCCTCCTCACGGTCCTGCCGCAGAACACCCTGCCCAACGCAGACCTCCCAGCATTGCTGTTGCTGATGCCTCGCCTCGTCCTGACGGAGCCGTGGTCGCAGAGCCCAAGCAACCGCCGCCCGCAAGCCTCGGCGACGGAACAGCACGGCACTGCCTCAATGGCGCCGTCATGTAGGAGGAATGGATCCTGCTGCTCCTGGAGCACCTCGAAGAGCCTTCTGCCGTAGCAATTCTTGGCCATTAATTCTAACTCTCAAGAAACACAAGCAGAGTGTGTGTTCTTGCAAGTGTCAAGAGTGCTGAAGAGAGAGGGTACCTAGTCCATTACTCCTAGTAGCTCTCATGGACATGGAGTTAACAAAAATGGCCGGCTTGGGATGGCAATTGATGCGTATATAAAGGTCGAGATGTCTCCTCCTCCACCTTCTTTTCTTCTTTGACAAGTAAAGCAAAAGGATAGGATACTACTACAACTACGCTGGGCTTCAACAAGTACTCAGTTCTTTGGCTTGGACTGAGGAAAGTGAAGTGTGTGAGAGAGCGTGTCCTGAGGACATTAGGGGGTGATCGGTTTGGTTTTTTTTCGACTTCAACTTCTAACTTCAGCTTTTTTTTCACTATTCATTACACTATCCACTAACTCAGCTACAGTATTTTTTTAGCTAGCTACAGTGTTTTTTCAGCCAAAATTCAAAAGCCATCGTTATTCTGATCACCCCCTAAGGTCCCCTCCTAGGTTTGATCTGATGCATATGCTGTTTGCTGAGCAGCGAGCAAGATGCATGGCACTTTTAAATCATTTCATTTCTTTGTGTAAGCATGCCATGCAAGCAGGGCACCATGGATGGATTCATGTTTCTGCTGAGGCCCTGCTCAATAACGCTAGCTAGCTAAAGGGTCTAGCAAAAGGCTCCATGGTGAAGTAAATGAAAATGCCCACATGTGAATGGGTGATTCTGCAAATCCCATTGCCCTGCCATATTGTTAGGACAGGTAAGGCCTCTTGCATCACTCACTGCCTCCAGCTTTGTACCATGCAATACATTCCAGTGCAAGTTTGTGGTGTTTCATTTCTTTTCCCCAGATATTCAAAACCATGTCATATCAGTATTCAGTACTAATCAGTAATCGGTAGTTCAGAACTGGTGCTCACTAAAAGTCACTAGTCAGTCAATTCACCTCTGTCTAGCCTCCTCCACTGATCAGTAGTAGTACTAGTCTCTATTGCCTTTTGGGCTGAGAGGGGAAGGAAAAGGAAGGCAGGGAGGGGACAATGCAAGGGAGCAGCAAAAGGCCTGCAAACAGTTGGACTCCATGGCATGGCACGTCATTTTTTAGCGACAACTTCTGATTTTTGATTGAAATTTTAATATAGATAACTTTTTTTACTGTAGCTGATTTAGCTTTTTAGACATAATTAATTTTAAAAAAATGTAAAAATAAAAAACATGTTAACCCATTAGGGACAATACAAATAAACATAGGAAAAAAAGAAAAATACAAAAATATCAAAAATATCAAAAAAAATTTAAAAAAAGATGAAATACTGAATAGTGAAAAAAAACAGAAACTAGAAACAAAAGCCGAAACGAGCGGGGCCTTAGCTTGCATTGCACTGCAGGGTGCAACTTTTTGTTGTAATGATGGCAGTTTTAGCACATTAATAAAGAATATTTTCAGCAACATTAAATAACAAAATTAACATATAAACATGTAAATATTTCATATTATTTACACAGGATAATATATTCAAAATATAGAGCATATGGACAATGTAAGCCAGCATAATACTCAGATTTTAATCTGATTGTTTGCTCTCATATGTCATGTTGCTCAAGAATAAATCTTGGCCCTCATGACACTTGTGTCAAACCTTAATCATAAATTGAATATAACAACCAAATTAGATAAATTCAGCCTTAAGTTAAAAATGACACTTTGCTAGTGACAAGAATTAACACAGTATACTAATTGGAAGCTGAATGAATCACAATGAACGGGATTAAATAACCGAGTGAACATAGTGAATCACAGAGGGCAACTATCAATTAGGAAATAAATCATATGTATAGATTAACCATGAATTGCATGACACAATATTAAAACAACAAGTAACCTTTTAGCTCAAAGCCAAATTATACATCAATTGTCATATTCAATTTCAGTTTGATATTGTCTCATTATAGAGCAATGAATCGAGCCTACTACATTACTGATCAAATTCCCCAGTACTTGTTAGAATGATAGGAACAACTAGCACAACACACTTGGTAAGGTAATGCTCAATATCTAGAGATACTCACGATGCAGATGGTACTCAAAACCACCGAGAAGTAAGTCAAGCAAGACGCGCATAAGGCACTGTCCTAGAAAACCAATCGCCCCGCTGTGCCACAAAGAACAGACGAGGTTGTTAGAAATACAATGCCAATTTGCAAACCGGGACACACCGACTTGCAAAGTCGAGGTACAAGGAATTAGGACTGTAAAAAAAGCTCGAGGCTCGCGAACTACTCAAGTTCGGCTCGTTTTAGACTCGATTCGAGCTTGACTCGAGCTCCAAATGAGCCGAACTCGAGCCTAATCTCAAGCTCACAAGTTTTAACGAGCCGAGCTCGAATAGCTCGCGAGCTTGAGATTTTTTTATCCCCTTACATCCTCCCGCCCCGCACTCCCCCGCCCATTCCCCAATCCCCCCCACGCCCGTTCCTCCCGCCTGCTGCTCCGCACTCCCGCCCGCTCCTCACTCCTCGCGCCCTCCCCATTCCGCCTGCTCCTCGCACCCCCGCCCCCTTCCCTCCCTCTCCCCACCACATCCCCTCCTCGCGCCCCCCGCCGCGGCGCCGCCCTCCTCTCCCCCCGTCCGACCGTCCCCCTCATCGTCCCCGCCACCGCCCTCCTCTCCCCACCCCGTCCCCCAACCGGCGCCCCTCTTCCCCCCCATCCGCCGCCGGTAATAAGCACGACATAATAGCAGTACTACCACTCAAATCGAAATCCAATCGGAGAAGAGGAAGAAATCAATTTTGGGAACTCACTGACTTTTCCATGTTTGTGAAGAGGAGATGGAGGCCGGATTAAAATGGAGGAGCGGCGAGGCAACTGGTGCCGCTACAGCCAACGATCAACACTGAGGCGCACGGGCTGTTGCCTGCGCTGCCACTGCCACATGGGAGCTCCGAGCCACAAGAGCCAGTCAAGCCGCTCGGCCACATGCGCATGGGAATGAGGGATAGAGCTGGAGATAGAGTCTTCAGCCTTATCTTTTCCTTTTATCTCACTGACTGATGGAGCCTATCTTCTTTTTTGTCCTTTTTTCAAAATAGGAAATTACCACAGAGCCCTCAAAGTCACAACACTTTTTTGCTGGTGAGATTAGAGAGAGGTCCACATTCAGACCATCAGATCAAGCCATGCATGCATGAAACCTGAGACACACGAGAGCCATATATCAGAGGTGCGGTGCAGTAGTAGCAGCAGGCCAGCAGGAGCGTGAGTCCTTGCATGTCCCTCCATGGGGTCCCTTTCTGTTGTGCCGTGCAGAGTTACTACTACCACTGCCACTGACACTACCAGTACTACTAGTTGCCTCGAAGTTTCAAGGTAGGAGGAACCAAGGAGGCAAGGACACACAACACAGGCACCTGGTAGCTACCTCATCATTGGCCACGACGAAAAGGAGACAAATGGTAGAAGTAGGTGGTGTGGTTACTTGTTTGCAACAGTGCTTATCTGCATTTTTGGACCGCTCGTTTCGAACTTTTGACTTTTGATTTCTTCACTATTACTAAATTTTATTTTATTTTTCTTTTTTTAGCTTTTTAACCAGTTTTTTGTGTTCGTTTGTATTATTCATGATGGACTAATCTATTTTCTATTTTTTTAATTTTTTAAAATTTTATTATATCAAATAAACCATCATCAGATTTAATAAAAAAACTAGTTATAGTACAAAATAAATTATAAATCAGTTTATTTAAATCAAACTAAGCGCCCTCAAATGTTGGCGTTTGCAGTTTCAAAATTCACTACCCCATCATGCTCTTGCACATAGATGCTGCTCGTCTCTCTCTACCTGACAAATGTATGGTTTTGAGCTTTTCTGCATTCCTACCTTGTGTGTTGGGACGTACGGACAGCCATGGTTCGAACTGCACATTTCGAATGCTGGTTATAACCTGTCATAGCTCTGAATGGGTGCACTGTAATTTAGAATTGCCCTGTCTTTTTTTTTACGAAAAAGATTGCATCTTTTCTCTGCTCTCTAGTCTCTCCATCTTTTCTTTGCACTGAAAGCAAGCAAGAAGCCAGCCAGCTTTGCCTGCTTGCTTGCGCCAACCAACCAGCTTGTGATTGTCTCCACAGGCACAGCTGGTAACACTAGTGGTAAGTTAACACTAGTGGTAAGCTACTTTGTAGTTTAATTAGGGTATTAAGGATTAGAGGCAGAGAGGAAACACAAGAAGAACAAGAATCTTAGCGTATGGTAATTTATGATGTTAAATGTGATCATTAGCTTACTTACCATTTGCAGACTTTTGCAAAACAAAGAAGCAGGTCGGCAACAGCCTGTTGGTATTATTGTGAAATCAAATCAGCACTCGGATACATAAAGACTGTGTTGGGCCTTAGGGTATCTCCAATAGTACTGAGTCAGCTGGCTATTTGTATGTACACATCAGCATATATCCTATGTGGAGGAAAGAGAGTATACAAAATACAAACAACTAGCTACTATTTCGTCTCTAGTCTATAACGCAAAACGAGGCAGGTTCTACAAATGACTGTGTGTGCATGTAAACATTAAATAGCTATTCTTATAGATAGTCCTTTGGAATACTAGCTTTTAGTGTGTACTCTATAGATGATGTGGAATCCTTATAGATAGTACTTAGTTAGGACCATTGAAGATACCCTTACTGAACGGGCTTGGCCCAAACTACAAAGCCCTACTACAAGAAAGTTAGCATTTAGTAACCCATAACCCAAAGGCCCATGTGCAAGTAGAGCCGAAAGTTTATTTTCCTGAAACTAGAAGTCTAGAACTGAAGTTTCTCAAAACGAAAAGAAAAGAAAGGAAAAGAAAAAGAAAGTAGAACGGAAAGCTTGATACAGCAAACTGTGTGCTACATGTGAGCCTTATCATATCTACAGATGTGGTAACACTATTTGATTGAGCTGAATCATATCTACAGTTGCCACATTTACCTTTACCGAACTCAGTTGCATCCATCCTATAGGTAGGCAGCAGGGAATTAGAGAGGGTTCAGATCAAGCCTCGTCATCTCAATCAAATCAAACCCCTTTTCGTTTTCGGGAAGGCTCCACCCCAACCTGTCCAGCTATCTGTTTGGATTGTTTTAGCTTGTCAAATCCAAGAAGCTCATTGCAAGAAGAAATCAACAAGAATTGCATTCTGAAGCTGCGCCGGAAGGCTTTTCTATTTCTTACTAATAGGTTGTATTGTGTGAAACAACTCTAAGGAGAAGAATATTACACTGAAAATCTCTAAACTTGCGCATTCGACAATCAGTTAGGTTCCTTTTTTTTCTTTCAAAAACCATCTTATGATCATGGTCCCTAAATTTGAACATTGAATGCCGGTTATAAGTCATTATAGCTCATGGGCAAACCCGGAAGGTTTATGGGTGTTCACCTGAACACTCAAATTGTTTTGCGAAATATCTTATATCTAGTATGTATATTGTATACACACACTAATAATTTAACTAAATACTTTATATTTATACCCTCAAATTGTTTTACAATAGCTTTCAAGTTTCAACCCACCTAGAGAGAACCGCTCTTCAGTCAAACCCTAACCTTTCTCTCTCTCTCTCTCTCTCTCTCGCCATCGGGTGGTGCTGGTGCACAAGTCCATGAGGCAACCGGGAGTTGAGCGACACGCCAAGTTGTTAGGGCCGGCAAGGCTGGCAACGCATATAGAGAGCATCACAAGTGCATCCCCATTCCCTATTTCCAAAGCCCCTATTCTCAAATTCCCTATTCAACAGTTTTTATCTTAATTATTTTTTTAGTTTCTGTAAGCTATTATGGATCTTTACCTTTTCTATTGAACAATATTTTGTTAACTCCACACACCTATTCTAGAAATTCTAGGTCCACCATTGTTACAGTGATTGACGAATTAATGTTGGTCACACATGTCAGCCTCAACACTGCACTGTTCTTTTTCATAGGCTGTTTAAGGGACCAAAACTAAAGGAACATCGATGCAAAGCTAGCGAATGCATATAAGTGGCGAGACTGATAGGACACATATGGTCTGTTTATGTTGGTTTTTTTCTTAGAGAAATCAGAAGCTAATATAACCACTTTTTTTAGCTTTTCAGTTGTTTTTTGATTTTCGCTTCTATCGGCTAGCACTATTCATGCACCCCACCCCCTCGCTTCCGTCTCGCTCCGGAGATAAGGTGGAGAGGGAGTCACAAGTACGTCACGCATCTTACTTCTCTCGCTCTCATACCTCTCCTTCACTTTTTCTATCGCTCACTCCTTCTTTTGAAAAGTTATTTCTTTCGATGGCTAGTATTTTACTTTTACCAAAAAAAAAATCAACGGACGTAGCCAATAGAAACATGTCCACAGTGTCGAGGTAAGAAAGCACCATTAGCAAACGCAAACCACAATAAGAAGACGTAAAACACATTGCTAGCTCGCGGTTTATGCTTTCGACGTGGCGATGGCGACGCGCCACCAGCTGAGAACAACGGCGCCACCCATGGGCGTAGCTGATATACCTCTTTAATCAGCACTAGAATGAATGGTCCATACCGAATCACTTTCACTCTCTCTCTCTCTCTCTCTCTCAAGGGAGAGGAAAAAGGAGAGAAATTTATCAGGCAGGCATATATGCAATTCGTCCACCAGCCTTTAATTTTCAACTTGAGCGTGACATGATGGCTCTTATCAAATCACATGATTCACGCACTTATCAAATCAGAAACTGGTCGGCGAAAATCACTCTCCTTCGTGTTGGGTCGATCCTGACCGTCGATATCTGATCAAACGGAGCGCGTGTTGGGTCTATATGCATTGCAGGCAGAGCTTCGCACGTGCCAATTCGTTCTTCGTCAAGAAATGCAAATGACTCCACCGTGTCCACAGGATTATATGTATTCTGCATGCATGCGTGGGTTCTGCTAGCTTATGATCCATTCGTTCGTTCCAGTCAAACAGATCCATGCAGCCGCGAGCTCGTCGACGCGCCTACACGATTAACGAGGCGAGCGTCTGGAGCTCGAAGCCGCCGCCGGCGTAGAGCTGCCGAAGCGCTATGGCGCGGCGCGCGGCGGCGAGCCGGCGGCTGAGGGCGGTGGCCTCGGCGCGCAGCCGGGCGTTGGCGAGCCCGACGAGCGCGGCGCGCCCCCTGACGCCGCGGAGGGCCGCGGCGTGCTCCCGGTTGCCGGCGCGGAGCCTGGCGGCCTTGGCGCGTAGCTCCTCGAGGTGCCTCTGCTTGCGCGCGCGGGAGCGGCGCGCGGACTCCCGGTTGGAGATCTTGCGCCGGAGCCGCCGCTCCTCGTCGTCGGCGCCGGCGGCCGAACCCGCCGACGTCTCCTCCTCCGGCGGCGCGGGAGTGGGCGTCGTGGGATGACGAGGTGGTGTCCCGTGTTGGGGTCCGAGGCCGAAGCCGATATCGGTGAGGAAGGCCTCGACGTCGAAGGCGGCGGTGTGGGGAAGGAGGGCCATGGCTAGGAGATGAGAGGGGCAGAAGGGTAATTAGCAACTTGTCAGAGAGGCGAGTGGGAAAAGGGAGGGAACAAGTGTAGCAAGCCCGTATTTATAGCCCAGGCCGAGGTGCCTCGGAGGGCCCCACCTTTTTTAGTGCTCACCGACGTGGCAACTTTCCTCTCTCCCTCCCACGGGATTTGCTACCGTCCGGACGTCTGATTCGAATGCTAACTCCCTACAGTCAATCGTAATATTTCTCATCTATGTATGCAATATTTCTCGGCTATATATGCATCAAAAATATTTGATAAAAACTTTTAACGTTGCAGTAACTATTGCTGATTGTTCGCCGTCGCGATCAGTGTCGAGCTCGTCGATCATAATGGTACCCTAGTGGCCACCCGCGGAGGAGCTGGGCGGCGGCGAGATGGCACGAGATACCGCAATGAGCTTCAACCAGGAGATCCGACGGTCACTATCGGCGTTGAAGCGGGAGAAGACCTTCTCGAACTCGGCATCGTAGCAGCGGAGAAGTGATTCTCGATCTTGGCATCACGGTAGGCGTTCGATGTGGGGCCATCACTCTAGATCTGGCAGCGCTGCGCCCAAGGACTGCCGAAGAGAAAGTCGACGGTGGCAGCCGGATCCGGTGGCGCTAGCGTCTTGCTACATTAGTTGCTAACAACAAATGTAAAGCCACTATTAGCAATTGATTGTACAAATTTGTCTATAACTATTATTAAGGTATAGAGAGATACTAGCAAGTAACATGATAAACTAGGAACTAATGCATATTTGCTAGTAACTATACACCGTTAAGATAAAACTACGCATTGCGTCAAATTTAATTAAAGAAATGATAGTGAACTAGAAGTTAAAAGTTAGAAGCCGAAACCGAATAATGAGGCCGTACTTTCCCATCGGTAGCTTTACCTGACATATTGGACCCACCAGTCAGCCACAACTCATCTGCCTTCCTGATGCAAGCGGAGACGAGGACATGTCTGGAATGAAGACGGTCTGCAAGGGAGTTTAGCCAAGCAGTGGAGCGCTTGGAATGATCGCGCACAAATCACTTTGGAAACAGACCAGACCGTATGGCATCGCTGCATGCCCAAGGAACAAGACCCAACCTAATTGACAATGCTTTCTAGCTAACTCCAAACCTTAATCACTAAGGAAAGATCGAGCAATCTAGCAACATTCATCTTAGATTCGTAGGACGAATCTCCAACCTTCACATGCATGCCTTGTGGCTAAGGCCAAAACAATGGCAGGCACATATATGTATGACGCTGTATGTCACTTCGACGAGTGCAGTGCCAGGATTTTCATAATTGAAGTGACATACGAAATGCAAAACATATACAGTCCATTCGTCTGGTTATTTGTTCTGGCTGTGCGTTTGATGAGCAACAGTACAAAGTTTACTAAAAACGGTTGAAGTATAAGTGAATTGTTCATCTTTTCTGATCAGCTTAAGCTTTTGAATGAATTGGTTGGTGTATGCAACTTAATAAAAGCGTTATAGACTGGTCAGGAATTCGTGCAATATTCATGCATGTAGCCTGCCGAAATAGAAAAGGAGGACACATTGAACATAAAGCTGGTTCGCATGTAGCAGAACACATCCTTCAGAAAGAAGGACATCAACAGCCTTTGCCTGCACCGTACTGGAAACAAGCCTTTGCCTGCTCTACTGTAGCCTCAGCTCTCAAAAGCAACGCTTGCATCTTACATGCGAGATCTACTAAGTACTAAAGCTGCCTCCTTCAGTTCAGGGTAAAGCAGGCAGGCAGTAACACTTGTGTTCCAGCAAGTGGGCGGCACGAGAGAGATCGAACAGACAGATCGGTGTTGCTTGACAGATGGAGAAGGATGTGAGCTAAATTAGTAGCAAATTAGATTAGTTTACTAACTACCAGAGGTGAGGGAGTTATGTTAGTTAAGTGTCGTGGCTCCAAAGCCACGACAGATGGCATGTGTAGCTCCAAAGCCTGCGTCTTCGTGTCTGTATCTGCAGGTTCATGCATGACGATCTCTGGCAGCCACATGGCGTACCTCAGGATCGAGGGATAAAGCTCACCCTTTTGGGGCTTTAGAAAATCTGGAATCTAAGCTGCCTTCTCGGTTAGACAGGGAGGATGCACTGGACATCCATATCAA
Organism: Melocanna baccifera; assembly: GCA_036346265.1. Classification (NCBI taxonomy): domain Eukaryota; kingdom Viridiplantae; phylum Streptophyta; class Magnoliopsida; order Poales; family Poaceae; genus Melocanna; species Melocanna baccifera. The sequence goes on from CM070710.1 coordinate 19,880,497, forward strand.
CTGTTTCCGGGCGCAGCTTTAGATTTAGAGTTATCATCTTTCCCCCATCCTTTATTGTCCTTAATGTATCCATCAACTACTTTTGTATGTCAAGTCCGTGCTATTTTGTTGGATTGTTGAAGGCTATTCTGGTAATTTCTCAATTAGAGGAAAGGAGAAATTGGGGAAAAGGAAAATGGCCCACCTGTCAGTTGAGGGATTAAAACCCTAGCTCATTTTGTGTGGGCGTGGGGGCTGAGTCTTCCCCGGCCGCTCGGCGAGGCGGAGCTGGAGGCGTGAGCATGTCGGGTCTTTCGGATCTGGCTGTTTACAGCAACCCATCGCACGATGCCTTGCGGCTCTCCTTTAACAAGGTGATACCTTCTCCCTCTTCGGTGTGCAAAAATCGAATGGTCCCCTTCTGATTTGTGACTCCTATCTGATTCTTGGTTTTGATCTTGGAGGGATTTGGGGTTTTTGGGGCTGCCGTTCTTGGTGCCATTAAGCTTTATGCAATATTTGCTGACAAGGAATCACGAGTGCACGACGAGCATGAATCACTGTGGGAGTACTATGATATGGAGGTTCGGCTTCATGCAATATTTGCTGATAAGGAATCACTGCAGGATGTCATTAAGCTGTGGGCTTTGTTCATGCAGCGGACGTTTTGGGCCCTAAAATCCAGCTATGAGCAGTACAACATGATCACGAGCAGGTTGATTGTCCTTGACATGTGCATGCACACAGACCCAAGTACGAGACTCACTAGATTGTCTCTAAGGTGTAGGCGCACACCTGTATGCTCAGTAGTGTTTTGTCATCGCAACCTAACGTCCACCTTCATAAACCAATATCATGTATAGAGAGATAGTGAAGAAGAAGAACCTAGAGGCCAAGCATATCATGGTGGTTATTGAGCAGAAATTCAAGTATAAGATTAGCTACGTGAAGACATAGCGTGCAAAGTAGAAGGCTTTGGAAAGAAGATTGGGTTCATTTGAGGTGGCTTTAGACAACCTTCCTCGTATACTCAAGATGCTGCAGGATAGGAACCTGAGCACATACATTGCTATAAAGGACAAGCTATCCAGAAGATCGCTAGGTTTCAAGGTTTTATAGAGGGCCTTCTTAGCCTTCAGTGCCTGCATCGGTGCTTTTAAGCACATGTTGCTCGTAATCTCAGTCGACGGGACGTTTCTAACTAGGAAATACAAAGGGCAAATCCTGACAGCAATTGGTGTTGATAGAAATAATCAGATTCTACCCTTGGCTATCGCATTCATCGAAAGTAAGAATTTCGACAGTCAGTTATGGTTCCTTCGACATTTAAAGGAGGGAGTAGTTGGGACACGTCCTGATATCTATATAATCTATGATCGCCACCCCGGGACGATGAAGGTTATAAGAAAACTTCAGCAAAACCCCGAGAAGCCGTTTAGGGGCCAACTTCTTCAAGTAGTTCCAACAGCAACCATTGATAAAGCTGTTCAAAGGGCTAGCTTGTAGAACCAGCAGCATAAATTTGATGTGTTGTGTGAGATGTTAGAGGAGCACACACCACTCGCCTCCTCAACAGCCAACTTCGGAGCTCATCGATCTAAGGAGGCTGCCTCGCAGTACGCCCAATGATTTTGGGTTGAGCCGTGTACCCATTGAACGCCCTCTAGAAGGGCCCCTGACAGGGGAGGCACCACCCCTTTACTGGTGTCAGGACGTAAGTGTGTCAAATCAACCAACAAGTGGACCATTAGGCAACGCTATTGGTGCTGCCCAAACTACTGTGCGGACTACCCTGTCCGCAAGTGTGACACGCCGAGCCACATGCAGCCGATAATGAAATCGTATTTCAATGCCATCACTATTTTGCTTCCCGTTATGCCATAACCACATCTCTCTTTCCACCATAGTCTCCACCATTCATATGTGAATTCAGCTAGTGAATCGACAACAAGATCCACCCTTACGACATGTGGATGCTGCTGTCATGGAAGAGGTGGGCCAGGGAGAACTGTGAGGCCCATGAAAGGCACCCTGAAGAGCTGCAGGCTGAGATGGGGGAGATGAAGAAGCAGGAGAGGCTGCACGAAGAGCAGGAGCGCGAGTATGCCAGGTGACAGGAGGCCGAGAGGGCGCAGAAGGGGGCCATAGCGGTGAAAGCTAAGGCACAAGGTGAGGAGTATAACTCCGAGTTGGGCCACAAGGGCAGATAGACATGTTTCACATAGTAGTTCGACCTCTTCATTCATATGTCCCATATGTTTGTAATTTCCTAAAGGCATGCGTATACCATCCTTGGTTCATTAGCCTGCGTGCAATGTAACTCCTTGTCGGATCAACTGTCATGTTGTTATCGTTACGCTACTCATCCAAAGTTCTCCTCCGTGTATGAATTCCCTGTTGCGTCGTAATATCACTTACCTTCCTACTTACGAATTATTGCTATCTCAATCGTTCTCACAAAATTCTTTAGAAATTTATCGCACTACAACAAGATCCGATGATCACAAAATGTTATTATGAGTCTAACAGATTTTGTACCCTTGAGAATTCACAAAAATCACAAACAGACCAACCTACCTTGTCTACCCTTTTATTTCCGAAAAACTAACAACCTACAGACATGATTTGCTAAATGTATTACCTATAAAAATTACCATTTATTACCCCACAATTATTGCCATCGGATTGATAAAATAATATTATTATTAATTTAAATCAACCAACCGGATTTAACAAACACTTATGCACAACCGTTAGTCGACTAGCTCAAGTCGCTCAACGGTGGAGCGACAGAAGATTATTAGTGTAAAATAAAAAATATAGGTATATTACTATAATTCAAAATAAAGAATAAATTATTTAAAAAATCTAGAGGTTTTCTTTCCTTCTCTTTGTTTGTTTTAAAATGGAGAGTGAATGCCCTTCTCTTCTTTTTTGAGCTAGAACAATGGGATTCCATTAAAATTCACGGCATAATTAATGAGATCCATCTCTTTTGGAGGATACGTACTATTGGGTATCAACTGCCAATGTATGAAGATTGGATTTTGATAAGCATTACTAGGATATTTTCTTTCAAATAATCATCTAAATATCTGACCTTTTTATTCACCTCGTGATTCGTGCTCCGGCGTTGACTTTGGTGTCCTCTCTAGCGAGTTAATCTTCTTCTCTAGCGAGGTTAGGACTTGGACGATGTCTCTCTGGTGAGGTTGTTGGATTCTTCCTCCTTACCGGTGAGCCAAAGGGGTCCTCTGTGCCTAGGGTTTACCATTCCTCAAGCATAGAGGGAGGCCGGGGGTGGTGGAGCGTTTATTAGGGTTGTGAGTTGATCATACGGTCAAAATTTTAGCTGATTTGTAGGGGAGCATATATGAGTGTTTGCTAGACGTATCCATGAAGATTATTACAAGGACGGTCCTCCAATACATCCATGGTGCCAAAAAGTGGCGTCCAATTCAAATCCATTACTGCTAAGGAATTGAAGCAACCTGCTGCTACTCGCTACAGTCACAGAAAGAGTGATACCTTAGATTGCGTTCAGACAAATCCTATTAGTTTTGATAAAAGATATTGTTTAAAACATATGATTTTTTATATATCAAAATGGTACAAGTGAGTTTGTCGTGAAAAATACTCTCGTAATTTTATACTTTTATAACTTTTTTTTGAATGTATGATAAGAGAATTAATTTAGTGATTAAAGGAGACTTTGAAAAATTAAGATGCCGCTCTTTCGTCAAAGCAGTACCTCTTTATGCTGAGAATCAAACCACATGCATAAAAGAAAGAAAGAAATTTCCGGGAATAGATTCGTCATGCATTGTTATGAGAATCAAACCAAAGTTCAAAGCCGAAATTTAAATACTGAATATTAACAGAAATGAACTTGAAGAACACTAGTTGATCTTACAAATTGTTATGTACTACTCCACTTATGTCATTAAAGCATACATCAGCGAGCAATCAACCAAGAGATGGACAGGGTTCTCCCGAGCACTACAAACTAATTACTAACCATGCGTGCATGATTGCCAACAGCTACGTACAGAGAAGTACTGCGATTAAGAACAAGGACAATAAGTAGTTAGTTAACATTCTCGCAACACCCAAAGCCAACCCTCTTGCCCTTCCCGCCGGCGGCAACCGTCCTCTTCCCACCGCGCGCGCTCCTCGTCTCGCTCTCGGCCATCAGCGCCGCCGCCTTGGCCTTGTCGATGAGGGGCTCGTCGTCGCTAGTGCGGACCTCGTAGCACGAGCACAGCTCCAGGGACGCGAAGAAGGCGCAGGCGATGCCGCCGCCGACGAACCCTGCCGCGCGGCCCACCGGCCGCCCGCAGCCCTGCCCGGGGGCCGGGCCGGCAGGCGCGCCCGCGCGCCGCTCGCCGCGGCGGCAGACGAAGGGGACGCACCGCGGAGCGGAGGAGGACGAGAAGGAGGACGCCATCAGCTAGCTGGGGAGGCGATCGATGGATGGATGGAGAAGTGGTGAGTCACCTTAAATTCCAATTGTGCGCGCCTTCGTTTCGGAGTATATGCACAGCATGGACGGTGATGGATTATAGGGTGGCTTATTTTGGCGTTATGGTTTGTCTTCCTACAGCAGGGTTTAAAACCGGTCTTAAATTTTAACCGAAAGGGCACCACGGCCAGGGAACAACTTCCACAAGGCAATCTTTCACATAATTTAGTCAAATCAGGAAAACATAGCCTAGTGATAGCAGCCAAATCAGAAAAGCATAGCTTAGTGAGAGCAAGAACATTCCCACACCTCTAATCTAAGCCGACAATGCCAGGAAGGTATAATTATAAGCCACATCTCTTCTTTTGCTAACACTAGAGCCAGCCAACAGAGCCACGATGAAGCGGATAGCCAGTAAGGTATAGTGCACCAAGTGAGTGCGGCATGATAGAATAGAAGAGGATAAGATTAGGAGGGACTAAGGGAGGCAGGATGGCAGGCCAATGGGCTGACGCTTGGCATGGGACGCCAAATAAAGCGAGAAGATGGATGGGCCAATAGGCTGCTCTAGCAATTTGGACCTCGAGTAAAAAGAAAGGTACATGGACTAATTATGGAATAAAAAGAAATTTTAATAAGAAGATACTAGGAAATAACTGCCCTCATAAACATGATAAATAAATTACCCAAAAACCCGACTAAAACAGAAATGTTACTAAAGAAAAATAATAAAATATGAGTATATAAATAAAAGAAAAAACCTATAAAAATAAGTTTACAAATACTACTCAATAAGGGTTGTTGCTTCATCTAGAATATAACTAAAAATTTTGAAAATAAAATTTTGGCCTAAAATAATGTAGGGGAAGATTGGTTCGAGAGGAAGAGGCATCCAGACCACCACTGAAACAGCTATGCAACAGTCAGGAAGATGAAGCAGGACTTTAAGCATGCTTTGTACATGAACTATTTTGGATACGATTATCTTATGTGATTTTCTTGCATCAAAAGTAATTTCTAAAAGAAAATATAAATGACCAGAAGAAAGGAAAACATGATAAAGAGAGAAAGAGAGCGAAACCACTGAAAGAGCGATGGCCCGCAAAGGAAAATAATAAGGAAGAGTAGTGGATGCTCTGGTAGAGATTTCAGAGGCAGGTGAGACTCTCTACATACGAATATAATATAAGAACTAGAAAACAATCTTCATTTTGAAATGAGTCGTAAAACAGTATCAACCACGTTTTGTCTCAGATAGGCGAAACATATTACTCTCTTTTGTCGCTAATATCTATATACTAGGTAAGTAATCAGCTAGGAGAGGAACTCAGGACTGGTATAGAACCCGAAAGTTCTAAGGTGCTTATATTAGTGTAGGTGAAGTATCAAGTATTCAGACTCGCTTGACCAACGACTATCTTAATAGTCGGATGGAGATATAGTAATGAGAGTCGAGAAAACATTCTATATTTTGAATTTGAGATCACATCAAAGGAAATACAAAAGATCCAGTGTCCATAAGAATTCAGAATAGCTATAGGTAAAGTAATACAATTCTGCGCAGTACTTAATAAATCATGAATTAATGTCAGTCTCTTGGATAAGAGTCTACAGGAACCACTGAGGCTTTCTCCTCTTTAGAATGATTGTTAAAGCAAATTTCAGAAGTTAAAATCTTCAAAATGATAACTGTGTATTTTTTGAATAATAGATCAAGTAATAACTTGATGAATATGAGGACAAATGTGCATCATTACTTAAAAACTTGTTGAGCACTTCATACTCACTCTTGCTATTAAATCTCCCCCTTTGAGCCATACTCAGCTAGGGTATACTTGGAATTTGATGAGGGTGAGGTTGATAATCAAGGCACTCAGGGGTATGAGGTTGAGACTGATTGGGAGTACAACGAGGTAGAGGCCTTACACAGCAGCTGGGTGAACTAGACGACTTGTAACTCGTCATATTGGGTCAGACGGGTACTATGGTATATATGCTTTCTTCTGTTTAGTATCATGTGCGGTGGTGGATAGTAAATATTGTAATAACTCCGGGCATTTGTGTGTCCAGACCTTAAGCCCCGCACGGCTTATAATTAATAAAGTGCATTAGTCTCTAATTATTGTTCTGCCGCAACTACTCTGATGGGCTTATTATTCATTAACATAGTGTTGTACTGAATAGACGAGTAATAATCCATTGACTGGTGTTATTACCCCTCGATAATGACACTGGTCGCTACAGTAACACCAATTAAAATGAGTTAAATTGTGATCCCTTGGCCCACAAAAGAGGTGTAAAATTCCCCATCCATTACATTGATATACAGAAGAAACCATATCGCAAAAGATGGCTGCCACTCTGTTCATGGCACTTCTCCTCTGTCACTATGTGTCTGTCTCCCTCACCCAACGCGTCCGTACCGCTTCTGCCATTGGGTCTATAGAAGAGGTAAATGGGGGAAAAACGACCCGCCCTCCAATCGCTATTATTGCCATCGCATTGCTTCCCCCAATGAACCCTTGATTGACCATGTTAAGAAATAGAATTAGGCACCTATGAACTCATGATTTGAACTGTCTGATCCACTGTCGTGTGATTTTTGACATGACTACCTTCCAGTCCACACTGATTCGATCTTGTGATTTGAATTAGGCACTAGATTGTTAAGGAGTAATGAGATTCCGTGAGGAGATGGATATCAATCTCTGGCGTGTGCGCGCAAAGTGGGCAAGTTTGTTGATTCGACCGTCCTCGTCTGGAAAAGCAATTCACTGTCTAAATTCTATTTTGTATAGTTAGCCGGGCGAAGATTTTGCATTTCTGGGGTGCGCAAGTCTTCCAGACTAGGGTGTTCATAGAGGTTTTTGTTGCTCCTAGGAACTATGCTTTGTATGCTGAGGCAGCACTGTAGACTTTGTTTGGAGTGAGTTTCCATATGATGATGTTCTCCTGGCCACCTCGGAGGGTTGTTGTGGAGGTAAGGCGGCCCAGACTGTGATGAGCTCATGGATGTGTTGCGCAGTTATGCTGATTGAGAAGTTGAGGTCTTAGAGCAACTTGTTGTCGGTTAAAGCTGTGCAGAGAGTGTGATTCATTCTTCTGGAAGTTTTGTACGTAGCCGGTGCAATGTCCCTCGAGCGGTTCTTGTGAGCCTAGGCCGAGTTCCAAGAGGAAGCCCTCTTTTCATCACCAATCACTATGGTGGTCATGACCACAAAGAGCTCCCAATCTTGCTCATCACACGTTAGCTCCGTCCCTTGCCATGGTCTATTTTTGGTTTTCCATTCATGCCACAACCATGTAAGTCTTAGGGCCCATGCAAACCTCTCTAGGTCTAGGAGCCAGGAGGTCCTCATCTCATATGTAGTGCTTGTCATCTACTCTCACATCCATCCTTTGTATGATTAGAGTTGCTTGTTTCTATATACAAAAAATGTCTCTGTTTCATTGTTATTTTTACAGTTTATCGAAATACCACTCAAAGGTGTGTGTTAGCTATGTACATTCTTTTGTGTTATATGTTTCTAAGAAAATGTTGCACATGTTCACTCGATGCGCATCTCGACTACATCTACACCCAAGGAATGATGACCCATTGCTAGTGAAATCGTAATTAAATCAATAATCATCTAGTCGTTGAAGGACAATGTGATAAGGTCTAAGTGTTTGTTATGATGAACCATTGCTATTTTAAATAAGTGAAAATTTGGATTTCATAAATTTATAGTTTTTTTGGACAATTTGCAGACTTGATGGTCAAAACAACCAGAGGAGGAGGTCAGACTAGTAGGCACCAGCGGTCTAACCAGCAGCCACCAGTGGTCAGACTGGCTGGCGTCAGCGGTCTGACTAGCCGGCCTATGTTGATTCGGATGAAAATTGGCATTTTGTTTGTTTTGGTCATGGATTTATTTGGTTTAATCTAGGTTTGTGCCTATTTGTTGTATGATGCATGTTTCAACTAACGTGGATCAAATTGTGAAAAACTTGTCTGAAAATATTTTTTGTCTTTGGATGTGTAGAGAGGTTTAGAGTCAATCATGGTTAATAGCAAGAATTAGAGCTATACTCATGGAGGAGCTGAGCCTCAGGACAATCAAGAATACCGGGTGTAAGATGACTAAGCTAAGTATGGTATGAGAAAGGCAAAAAATATTGAAGGAAAGTTCAAGTGACAGGTTGCACCATTTGGTTTTGTCGGTTCAGGTGAGACATGGTCCAGTAGAACCAAAACGAGAGAAACTAGCCGACATGTGGTAAGCATGGCGTTTTCTTACAAGAGAAGATGAAGACCGGATCAAGGAAGAGTATTTTTGTAAGTTGACTAAAATACAATAACTACCTTGGATCAAAATCGCTGTCCATGGGAAAGCGATTTAGGTCAAGAAGATGTTGAGAAGATCAAGTTCTGAATCAGGAGAACGGTTAAACTTAACCCCCCTTCGGTCAGACCTACCGAGGTTGGTCAAACCAATGCCTTGCCAACGTTGGGACCTCCAGGCACCGGTTAGATTGCCCCTGGTAGCCAGTTTGACTGCCAGAGCTCTGAGCTCTTGGGATTTTGGTTTTTTGAGTTGATTGTTTTTGCATTAACTTCCAATTCTGATCAGGGGCGGAGCCAGAAATTGGATATGGGGGGCAACATAAACTATGAGCCCGACGAGACCCTAATGGCTTCAATACAATTATCACTTGAACCAACATGCTTAAAAAAATTATGAATTATCTTTCTCTTCTTCATATCATCTAAAATTGTAAAGGAAAATTTAGATAGTAATTACTGATTAGATAAGAGAATATCACCAAACGAATGATTAGTGATTACCTGATGGCATCAAGGCACGGTGCAGTTCGCGCTGCTGTGCGGCTGTATTTCTCTCTTCGTTCCTTCTGGAGTAAGAAAAGAACGAAATAACATATGATCACATGAGACATAGCCTCATCTCAGATATTAGTAAAAGGCTAGACTACAGACTACTGTCATTAAAAACATCAGAGTACTGATCTAGTGATCTTAATTCTTACCCACTCATCAATCACAAGACCTTCACCAACAATACGGGGACCAGATGTGAGACGGCTAGTGTCCTCTGGAGGTTTCTTCACTTCTTGCGTGCCTCAAGGCTGCAGCGGCACTGCGGCAGGCCGGCAGGCAGTCAGAGCAGGAGCACCGGCCGGACACAAAGTCACACAACAGCACGGTCTCAAGCTGCCGGCCTGCTGTCCGGCCAGTCCTACGCCTGGCGTCCACGCCGGTGGAGACGTGGAGTTCTCGCCGTCAGTCCTGCTCGCCGTCGCCCCCCGTCGGCCCGTTGCCCCGTCCAATCCCACAATCGTCGCGACGCCGATGTGAATATGAAGTGTCAAGTCACTCAAGTGTCACTGCGTAACTAGGCCTAATAGTAATTGCCTAATTAGTTGGCAGTTTGGCACTAATTGGGCTGCATAACTAAGTGCACTAGTAGAAGATTGGGGGTGCCAGGCCCCCCTCTCTCCGCCACTGATTCTGATCTTAATAGTTCAGGAGCTATTAGAGTGAATGATCGACGAATACTTAGGGGAAAAGTTTTAGGTACTATTTACCCTTCTCTGTTATTATACCGGTTATATAGTCGTCTTTGCTAAGAAAATGTTGCACATGTGTTTTGGGATGGTGAGATGAAGGTACTGGCGAAGGCGCAGGAAGTTTGCGAGGGCCTTGGGGCGCAGGATTGCTTGGAGAGGCGTTCACTCGTCGCTCATCTCGACTACATCAGGGAACGACGACCCACAGCTAGTGAAATCGTAATTAAATCAAATAATCATCCAGTCGTCTTTTGCTATCCTGAGTTGCATCGAAATATCACCTGCTGCATCATATATATGTACAATTACGTGTTGATATTTCAGGTTCTACTACTGAACAAAGGGAGGGGTCACAATCGATTGGGCTCAAATAATAAATGTTACAATCAGATGATCAGTCGCTCGATCGTTCGGCATTCCAGCCCAGTCATCCGGCCCAATTACATGCATGCATGCTGCTCGATTCAACCCAGTTTTCTTTCGTTGGTTTGGTTACTGCGAAGATCTGAACTTGAGAACTTTATCATCCGTGTTCATGCGGCTGTACTAGAAGTTATAGATAAAATTGGGCTGAAAATGAAAATTGCAGATTTCTTTTTAAACAATAAAGCTGCAGATGGAAGAACAATCTTCGGGAAGAATAACTAGCAAATAAATGGAAGCCACATTATCCCAGATTAGTACTATCGCTCAACTTTCTACTGAATCATCAAAATAACTACTCAACAAACGCGGCGTTCCATGACTACACTTATCCGACGAGTATGCAAGACTGCAGGAACTTCATAGCATTATTTTTACATCACAAGTTCTTTCCTGTAACACAAGGCTACTTTCTGAATTTACAAAACCATAAAAATGGAAAGACTTTGATAAACATGAAATCCAATATAACTGTATTGCTTTTTTTTCCTTACTGCCAAGTGCCAACTCAAGAATCCAGAAGTTTGCAGTTCACACAGAGCTACATGCAAGGAGATGTGATACTAGTCATTCGACAGATTAACATTCTAACATTCTGTGCATTGCTAAAGTAGACCAATACAAGAATGTACCTGTGTCCTTTTAATAATAATAGAAAAGAATGTACCTGTGTGTACCACACTGATGCATTTCCTGCTTCTCAAATGCATCATCCCCTTGTCGTTTCAGGTCAGACTTTCTCGTTTGAACAAAATCATCATCCTGAGCAACTTACAATAACTTGAGTCAGACATAGATTCAAAAGTCCGATGCATGAAACAGTGATCTCATAAGTGATTGGGGTAAAGTGAAAGAGCATGAGAAACAGTTGTGATCTGTGCAATGCTAGAAATAATCCGTGTTCTCAGTTGTCAGGTCAGATGAACAGGACACAAGTTCTTTATAAAAACAATATGCATATATTTTGGGTCAAAACTATTGCAAGCATCCTGGTGCTGGAAAGAATAGATACATCAGATGAGAAATCTTTGTTATTCCAAACATAAATGCAGAACAAGGCGGCATGTTGCCTGCCGCGAGTACAAGTAGTTGTGGTGCTTTGTGTTAAAACCGGGGTTTGAGATCCTGCTGGTAGTCCACCCTAGTTACCAGCGGTTCCTGGGAATCCTGGTAGGTATATATCAGGATTTAGACAAACTAATATGCCCGAGAAAGCATCATTCAAATCATACAAGTTCCCTTTTTCAAGGGAAAAAGAAAACGAGTTTTCAGGAAGAAAGCTAAAGAGAGCTTAGACAGCAACGCAGATGCAAGCAAGCATGCTTGTATTCGGCATGTCAGGAAATGCATGAAATGAAATGCAGGAAAGCATAGGCAGTTTTTTTATATATTTTAACCCTAAGTTAGTACAAGTGTACAACATTGCATAGCGGAGTGAATGAACAACTGTTGAAATGGGCAAGAAAACTTTGCTACAGTGACATACCTCTAGCTACTTGCTTTCCAGTTTCAGATGATTAATTAGTCCATCAACGCTCCAGTTTGCCACAGTTGGAATTGGGGAGGCGAAAGGAAAGAGAATCTCAACATCTTCCCTTGTACCATACACAGCAGATATCTCTATTGGCATTCTACCATACTGTTGAGCAAATGAAGAAAGCTTACGAGCAATACTGAAGATCTTGATGTATCGGCACTGTTGAGCTTTGATTTGATTAATAGCAACACAGGAAAAGCAAGAGCAGCTCAGAGCTTTGGCGTTGGAAGGCTAATGTTCTACATTAACCGGTCACTATTGTCTGCATGTCTCTCCAGATGAATGATTCATCGTTCTGAAACGATGAATCGTGCCTCCGGAGGCCAGTCGTCCTCATCTGCATGCGCAAAGGAGCAAAGCCATGAGATTAGATCCATTAGATGGTCCACGGAATCGATGAGATTAAGAGGGTCTAGCAGGTAGGTAGGTAGCTCACCGGAGCCGTCCAGAGGCCGGCCGGGCCGCACGGGGAAACCAACCTGAATTTCTAGCTCCATTCACCGGTATCTCTTAGTAGTGTTCTGAAAACAGATTAACTGGGTCGTATATAAATATCGGGTGTCTCTACCTGTTAACTGGTTATCTACCGAATCAGACGAATTATGCCACACGATCGACTGATTATGCCGTATAATCACTGCTAGGTTGCTACCGGCTATCGATTTTCAGAACCGTGCTCTTTAATAAATCTCTCTTTCTATCACGATCCATACGCATGCATGTATGCATGCTGGATAGAGTTAGAATTTTCCTATATATATATATATATATATATATATATATATATATATATATATATATATATATATATATATATATATATATATATATAGTTGAGTCATAGATAGAAGAGAACGGGCTGGCTACAATCCCATCATCGGTCATGGTTAGTATGGAACGGGGAAGGGAGAGATGTTGCTCCAGGAAATTTCAGCTACTGTGTACGTATGGTTGTGGCTGCTAGCTACAGAGTAGCGAATGCGACAGAGAATCAGATGAAGAATATTTGCAGCTTTGACCAAACCGGTCAACAAGGTTGATCAGGCAGATGGCAGTGCGTGTGCTGCGGAGGATTGAATTGAACGACGAACCGCGTACCTTGACCAGCATCCGTCGATGTTACCATTCAGTTAGGCACGCCAACTCCGGCTGGCTTTCCATGGATTAGCTGCAAGCTGTACTGAAACGAGCGCTCTGATCAACAACTATAGCAATTTGCATGGTTTCTTTTTCATCAAGTTCGTAATTTCGATCGACTCAGAGAGAGAGAGAGAGAGAATTGCGTAAGAGTATCGCACAAGCTCGAAGAAATACAGCAAGATCGTTCATGTATGCATGGTTCCATTCCGTTGCAATTTTATTGATTGGTTTGTTCAACAAACACACGCACACACTGTGTTCCTTGTAATCACTACTACATGCAAGTTCTTACTTGTTTTCACTGGACTGACTGCTAGGTACAACGGATCCCCCGGACGGAAAAAAAAAAAGAAAAGCTTTACTTCCCTTAACAGTTACACTAGCTAGGCTAAGCTATATGAGGGCGCCGTTGCCGTGCTGGGTGTCGAGCCCCGCTACGGACGCCGGGCCGAGCAGCGGGAACGAGCACCACGGCGCCGCGTAGAACTGCGCCTCCTCGCCGGCGCGCACCGGCATCGGCTGCGCCGGCGCCACCGCCTGGTGGTGGTGCGGCTGCTGCTGCTGCCTGGCTGGCGCGCCGGTGAGCCTCTGCACGAGGTCCCGGAACTCCCTGGGCTCCACGCGGTACACCTTGGGCGGCGCCGGCACGGCGGCCGATCCGCCGCCGCGCCACGGCTTGGCCGGCGGCTTCTGCACGGCCCTGAGCGCCGCCTCGTGGCCTGGCCTCCTCATGTCGCCGTGCCCATGGTGCAGGTCCATTCCGAGAAGCAGATCAACTGAACTCAGCTCTCGCGCGCGCGCGCCAAGGAACAGAGCAAGAAAGGAAAGGAGGAACAGAGTAGGAGGAGGTCGTCCAGGATGGTTAGACGGAGCAGTTATATATACTGGCTGGGAACGTGCGTGTGGAGGTGGTTCATAGAAGAAGAGAGGTGGTAGGGGAGGGCGGCTGGGCAGGCTGACGCAACACGTGGAGGCGGGCGGTCAATGGTGACGCCCCTGCTTGCCTAACCCGACCATGGCGTCTCTCTCCTCTCCTATGCTTCGGCTTATTCTCTCTCCTCTGCTTCTTGGATCCATCGATGGATGCTGCCAACGACAAAGCTAGGGGGAGCTATCTATCCATCTGGTACTCCTCCCCTCTCCTCTGTTACGCACGCCAAAAAAAATGTGCCTCGCTGAGGTTTTGGATTGAGACCGGAGAGGAGAGCATCCTGCGCCTCTCTGGACGCTGCCTGCGCGCGCGGTGTTTGGTCGAGCTGCCATCCCCCTCCCTCCTTGGCCAATCTACAGGGCAGCAGCAACGACATGAACGGAACATTCGGGCGATCGGAACCATTTCAAGTCAAGAAAAAAAAATGATGAGTTAGTACGTGCCATACGGATCGATGGCGTCAAATATATACGCGTGGAATATGGATTATTGTCTTCTCTGGTGGCTGCACTGGTGACGTATGGGCCAGCCTCCTTTATAATTGGACATACTACAGTGCTAGTTTCCTTTGAAACCGTGATCGATGCGAAGCACGTTCTTATCGTCTTACACATACGCTAACAAAAAAGATCATAGTAGTAAGATCCGGTAGTATCTCTGTTACCTCTTTCTTTTCAGCTTATAATTTACGATTTATCCTAAACAAATAAAAAGAACGACTTCTCATTCGTCTTTTTAAAACGGTTTATCGGAGTAGCTAGTTTATTGATATCTATTTGTTTGTACAATCGCACATTAAAAGGACAAAAACATCATCCACAGTATAAGGTGCGGCCGAAAAGAATGGGAAAAGAAGAAGATGCGCTAGCGCGGTAGGATCAAGGAACTTGCCTGTACGTATATACAGGTGGCGGAGTGTAGAGGTGGCTGATAGGCCGGATCTTGGTGTGCCAGCCTATGGCCTGATATTATAGGCCTGGCTATAGCACGGTACAGTCTATTTAGATCGTGGGCCGTGCTGGCATGACTTGTGGACCATACCGTATCTGGGCCAAAGGGGTGGCATGTCAGACCGGTACGGTACGGCACGGCCCGATAACAGCCGCGGGTCCTGATCGGTACGACACGATTATAATTTTCTATTTTTTTATTTTTTTTATAATTCTATATTGATATTTTATAAATTAATAAAGCTTATTATGTGACATTAACAATGTTTATATTGATGATTGATAATGTCTACAAATTTTATAATTTCTATGTAATTTTCTATAATTTTTTTAAAAAATATATAATTTTTTTCTTTTTTCGGTTTAACGGGTCAATTGTGCCGGCATGGTCCCTTAAGCTTTAATCGTGCCTCCGTGCGGGCACAGCACGATCATGAGTTGTTCTTGGATTTAGACACGGCCCATGAGCCGGTACAGTATAACTTATTTATTTCTTATATTTAAATGGATTATGTCTCAATAAGATTCGTGTTGTGTCGGTCTGGTACAGTCCACTGGGTAAGTCTGGCCGAGTGCGCTTGCGACTCTAGCACTCTATTTTTTTTTCTTTACAAATGTATCAGCAGGTCAACAGAAATGCTTCGACTTATTACGAGACAATACTATATATTTCATTCAGCACAATTCAGCCTTTTTATCCTTGGAAAATACGCTCTTAGCTCTTGGTATGACCTGTGGACCATACCGTATCTGGGCCAAGGGGGTGGCATGTCAGACCGGTACGGTACGGCACGGCCGTGGGTCCTGATCGGTACGATACGATTATAATTTTCTATAATTTTTTTAATTTTTTTTATAATTCTATATTGATATTCTATAAATTAATAAAGCTTATTATGTGACATTAACAATGTTTATATTGATGATTGATAATGTCTACAAATTTTATAATTTTATGTAATTTTCTATAATTTTTTAAAAAAATTATAATTTTTTTTCAACTTAACGAGTCAATTGTGCTGGCACGGTCCCTTAAGCTTTAATCGTGCCCGTGCGGGCATAGCACAATCGTGAGTTGTTCCTGGATTTAGACCACGGCCTATGAGTCGGTACGGTATGACTTATTTATTTCTCATGTTTAAATGGATTATGTCTCAATCAGATTCGTGTTGTGTCGGTCTGGTACAGTCCACTGGGTAAGTCTGGCCGCGTGCGCTGTGCGACTCGAGCACTCTATATATTTTTTTCTTTACAAATGTATCAGCAGGTCAACAGAAAATGCTTCAGCTTATTACGAGACAAAACTATTTCATTCAGCCTTTTTATCCTTGGAGAATACGCTCTTAGCTGTAGTAGTAGTGCCTCGTGTCCGTTCCCGCCTTGTATGACCCGCCTCCGGAAATCTCCACGAAAGCAGTCTCTGCGTCGCCTCAATGCAAGAACAAGCGGCCTCTAGTCCCACGAACCGATAACTGAAAGCGTCGCCTTTTTGCCTCCACCACCTTTCGTTCTCTTTCAATTACAAAAGTTTCATCGTACTGCTGCATATTGCTACTGCTGCTAGTGATATTGCTGCTTATAAATGAATTCTTGCAATTTTATTCGACAATCCTGATCCCACTGATAACCAGGAGGCTCATCAAATCATTCGACATAATAGCATCCGCTAAGTTCACGGGCTGAGGATAAGCGCTAGATCTGGCACTAAAATATCAGTGCGAAGCTTGAAACTCCCAGCGACGGCCAATGAGCTAAAAAACAGAAGGATGTGTTACATTTTTCATATGCATTCCTTAGGACTTATGGTTTGGTTTGGTGCGTTCTGATTAGCTAGTTACATTACACACAAAGTCATGAGAAAGAAACGATGGCATAAAAGAGAGGAGACAAAGACCTAAAACAAGAGAGCCATTTAGTTATTCTCTTGCTAAACTATTTGGTCATCTTGGATCTTCGTCCTAACATCTTTATGACCTAAAACTTGTAGCACTACCAAACATTATTTTTTTTAAGAGAGCGACTAAGGCACAGTATGCCGTCGAGAAGCATCTCCATGACATACCCCTTGCGTCACCCCTCCCCTCTCCTCTTGAAGCGTCACCACTCCTCTCCCCACCACCGTTGTCACCGTCTTTCGGCTCTACCCACCGCCCTCCTACCCCACTGCCGCCTACCGACGGGCCATCGTCTCCCTCCAATCTCCTCCTATGTCTGGGGAAAGAGTGAACTCGTAGCGGCGGCCGGGAGTGAGAAGCATGAGAGAGAGAGAGAGAATGGCATACTGTTCCCTAGATTTTCTCTCTTTTTTTGAACTAAGGTTGTCTCACTCGGCATATGGAGCAGAATATTTTCATGGAATTTTAAAGGGCAGGACGAAAAGAAGCAACTGACGAGGGCAGATGATAGAGCGCGGCGCGGGTACAGCGCCACAAAATGGGGCCAGAGTGATAAAAGCTAATGTTGGAGGGGGCTCCGTAACAATTCTCCCGAAAGGAACACCCAGCAGCACGACACTGGAAGAATCGTTTGGCTCCGCTGAAAAGCCAAACGCCCTCCTCCCCTCCCCTCCGCTCTCGACTATTACGTGATTCTTCGGTTGCAGCACAACAATTTTGTAGCACCCGGCGGAGGATCTTGCTCCTGGTTTGTTGCTGCATCCTGCTCGATTGGATTGGATTGGATTGGATTCGATTGCTCAGACTCAGTGCCGCGCCCGCGCGGGAACAAGACGACAGCTCTGGCGGCCCACGCTGGAAGCTGGAATTGGAGTCGATCTCATCCTCGCTGAAGCAAATCCAAAACCAGAAGGTCTCCATCTTACCTTGCCTGTTTCCTATGCATAGGATCGGCGATTGCATCACTTATTTTGCCCTTCTTCTTCTTCTTCTTCTTTAATATCTTTCTTATTGCATAGTATGCCTTTCTTTCTCTCTTTTTTTTTTCTGGTGATTTGCTCTTCTTGGCCTGACTCACTGTGTAAAGCGAATTCATCTTTATGCGTTTATTGCCTCCCGGTGAAGGAATGAATCCCCCATCGCCTTGTCTATGCAGAGCACAGCTGTTACTGATTGATTGTTCAACTAATTCTTACCCCAGAATTCTTTTCCTCCCAAATACTTTGTGCTTCTCTTTGATTCCTCCGGCGATCAGAAACCGCTGTTCCTTGGATCGGTAACAGCTGCTCTGCTACTCGTATGTATCCAAAATTAGTATATTTGGATTGGTTTCCATACTTACGAAACGCTCCCCAAATTCCCCCGTCAATTAATCTCTAGACTAGATTCCCCTAAATAACCTGGCAGGATCAACACTTGCGCCATCTAAAAATCCCTTCTTTTTTTGTTTTTGTTGGGCTCGATCAGCATGCAGGGAGGAGGAGCAGTGGTCGACGGCAATGGCAAGGACAGCAGCTGCAATAACCCCACGAGGGCGCAGTCGAGAACGCTCCCCCATAAACTCCTCATCGCCGTGATCGCCACCGGCTTCCTCGCTGTCATCCTCCTCTTCTTTGGAGGCGGCGTCACCGCCTCCTACGGCCTCCGGAGGCTCACCGTCCCCGACGCCCGGGCGGCTGCGCGGCCGTGCGCGCGGCTGCAGTCGGAGGAGGAGCAGGTCGGGCTGGAGCGGTGGAGGCGGCCGCCGCCGGAGAGCGCGTGGCACAACATGAGCGACGAGGAGCTGCTTTGGGCGGCGTCGTGGGAGCCCCGGGTGCGGAGGTACCCGTACAGGAGGGTGCCCAAGGTGGCCTTCATGTTCCTGACGAGGGGGCCGCTGCCATTGGCGCCGCTCTGGGAGAGGTTCTTCAACGGCAGCAGCAGCAACAGGGAGCTCTACTCCGTCTACGTGCACTCCACGCCGGGATACCGCCCCGAGTTCCCGCCGACGTCGGTCTTCTACCGCCGCCAGGTGCCCAGCAAGGTACGCCATCCATCCATTGCCGGCTGCTGCACTGCACATTCCAGAGCCTGTCGAGAATTGGTTTCTTCTTCTTTCTTTCTTCGTTAGAAAGTTTCAGTCCTGACGTTTAAAGCCTGGCCGTCCGATTCCAGATCAGATGGTCGTACATGCATGGGAGAGGAGGAGGAATAGTCTCTCCTAGTGTGTGTACTGAAAAACCCCTAAGCCGAGAAAAACAAAAAAAAAAACACAATCACAGGACAAGATGCACTTGAAGACGTGCCTAACGGGTCACAGGCGGTGGTGGTGTCCTGGAAACCGACGAATTGTGTCATGGAAAGAAGAAAGAAAAAACTAGGAGTAGAAATCTACAGTGGGGTAGAAGTGTACATGGAATAGTACATCTACGAAAGCTACATCATCAAATACTAGTACACGGAGGAAAATTTGACTGACTGACTGACTCTGCGTTGGGTTTGGCCCAGATCACGAAAGTGAGAGCGAGGAAAATGACACTTGTGTTGTGCAGCAGTGAACTCCGCTACACCCAATGCGTTATACACTGTATGTACTGGTGTACTGCAACGTATAACGCTCTGTCTGTATATACAGGTGGCGCGGTGGGGCGAGACGAGCATGTGCGACGCGGAGCGGCGGCTTCTGGCGAACGCGCTGCTAGACGGCGGCAACGAGCGGTTCGTGCTCGTCTCCGAGTCGTGCGTGCCTCTGCACAGCTTCCCGGTGGTGTACCACTACCTGACCCGCTCCCGCCACAGCTTCGTCGGCGCGTTCGACGACCCGAGCCCGCACGGGCGCGGCCGCTACCGGCCGGGGCTGGCCCCCGAGGTGTCCCCCGAGCAGTGGCGCAAGGGCGCGCAGTGGTTCGAGCTGGAGCGCGCGCTGGCGGTCGACGTCGTGGCGGACGCGCGGTACTGGCCCAAGTTCCGGGAGCTGTGCCGGCCGCCGTGCTACGTGGACGAGCACTACCTGCCGACGGTGCTGTCCATCGAGGCGCCGCGGAGGATCGCGAACCGCAGCGTGACGTGGGTGGACTGGTCCCGCGGCGGCGCGCACCCGGCGACGTTCGGCGGCGCGGACGTGAGCGAGGCGTTCCTGGAGAAGCTGGCGCGCGCCGAGGGCCAGAGGTGCCTGTACAACGGGCAGCCGGCGGAGGTGTGCTTCCTCTTCGCCAGGAAGTTTGCGCCCAGCGCGCTGCAGCCGCTGCTCAAGCTCCCGCCCAAACTGCTCGGCTACTAGTGCCACTCTCTTAGCTACTTGTCAGCGTATAGCTCACGCTCATACCACAGCCATACAGCAGCAGAATTTTTGGTGTAACCACGAGATGGGAGAAGAGAACAAGTTACCGCCACTAGTAAATTAACATTCTTTACAGAACTACGGTGGGGGGGTCAAGAGGAAATTAAGAGCTGTAGTAACTAATTATCCAACTTCATCTCTCTTCTTCTTCCTCCTCTTGGGAGAGGATCCATCGATCATCTGCGTATGAATAAACAAATGCTTCAAAATGAATTCTTCTTCTTTTGACTCTTCAAAATCGGTCAAGACAGTACACTGCCATGCTGACTAGTGGCCAAACCCAAGCATGCTGGACGAGACGAGCACGACCGCACCTTCATAACGGGCTGGGTTACGTACTTTTGACTCCCATACAGTTGCGCGTTTAGGATCTCTTCGCGGTCAATCTTGCGCGGCCGATACGGCGGTAGTTTAATTCCAGCCGCCGGCGGGGACCGCGTGTGAGCTACGGCGGGCGGCGTCACTCACCGGCCGGAGCCTTGACCGGTTGGTAGGTCGGTATTCCCGACCGACATGGGCACAATCAAATCGTTGACTCAGTTTCTTCCTTGGTGATTACGGAGTGGAGTCGCCTTGCTAAGCACTTGCAGTCACCACAGTTCCTACGAAAACAAGTACGACATCACAAACATTGCAAGATACCATAGTCCGTATCGCTACTCGCACACACAGTTTTCCTCTTTTCTGTACCCTTCCAACCCAGCTTTTACTGTGGACAAATCCAAGCGTAGAGAAACTGAAATGGCCGACACCAAACAGTGAGAATGCAGACACTTTTCACAGTGCTTCCTCTGTCTTCTGACAGAAACCAAACAGAGAAACAGATGCAGGGCATGGACACACACATCAATCAAGCAGCTGCAGCAGCCCATATCGCCCACCGTCTCCTGCCTCTCTTGTGCATAGGCCACGAGAGCAACAAGCACAGTGCTAGTAGGAGTAATATAATCAGATTGTTATTCTTAATTTTTTTTTGGAAAATGAATAACAAGACAGGAGTAGTACTATAATTCGTGTCTCGTTCCAAACGCCTTAACTTCTGTTTTTTTTTTCTGTTTTCGATTTATTTAAACCATAAGTCACTTAGAATGTATCGGTTTATGATTTTAGTTTTTTCGTTTGTTTCTTTGCTTAGAAGGTAACTCAATTACAATATAAAAAATCAACTATATTAAATTTTTAGCTAAAAATTAAGAACTATCGCTGTTCCGAGTGTCACCTTAAGTAAGGCATGCGCGTGAGTTGTCGGTTTTGGTGAAAAGCTAGGCAGAATCCTGTCCTTGGTCACTGGAGCTTTAGCTTAAACAGAAATCAAGGCGCGCAAGATTCCCCCGTCAGTTTATGCCTCTGCATTTCCTACTGACTCCATTTGCTTGCGCGTGGCCTCACACTAAATAGCTTCAATTTCTAGTTTTTAAAAACTAAAAATTATTTAAAATGTGTAGACATTTTAGTTTTATTTTAAGGTTTTTTTTCTTTATTCATTTACATTGTTCAAAAGATATAGCAATATTTTTCAATTTTTCATATTTATTATTATATTTTCTTATTTTTATTTAAGAAACCTAACCACCATTACAATACAATTACAACTAAAAGCCTGCCACAGAAGTCAAATGGCATGACTCTTGGAGCACTCCAACAGTGTCTTGTGTTTTGTTTTCTCCCCAAAGTACTAGAGAACAGAGCCTTTCTGTTCTATTCTGTGTGCACCTGTACTTACGAGGACCAGGCAAGGTGCAGACATTTCGCAACAACCCAAGGTATATCCTTAAAAAAAAAAGAACCCAAGATACTACTACTATAAACAGAAAAGCAAGTAACACCAGTTAAGGCAATGCGTTTGCAAATTGCAGCTTTAGGTGCGTCGAAAGATACACATCATGCTTGTTTGCAAGTCTTTTTATTATTGGCTGCAACAACTGGTTTATTATTGCTAGTTTGTTCATCTGTTCATGTCCAAGTCTTTTTCAGATGGCAGCAAGTTACCCACAAAGGTCAATTTTTTTAGCAATCGGGAAATGCCAATATGTTGAAGCTTCATCTCAGATCATGACACAGAGCAGTAAATAAGGTTTGCAAGTCTTTTTTTTCTTGTAATCAGATTAACATAGTAAAAAAGCTACGAAGGGATTCGATCGAACGAATTGCTCCCGTGCCAATCTCTTGTTGTATTTTTGTTTATCACCTCCTCCTTTTCATTGCCATGCGGCCATGCCTATGTACAAAAATATTACAGGATTCTTTCTCTTGGGGGGGGGGGGGGGGTCACCTCGCGCTAGCTCGTCATAGCCTCATAGGTCCTTCTTGCCGTCGTCGTCGCAGACGCCGCGCTTGCCGTAGCAATGCAGGAAGACCCAGAGCAGGGCAGCGTTGAGCAGGGTGTTGAACACCCAGGCGCCGATGCCGCTGCAGCCGCCGCCGGCGCCGCCGAAGTGCATCCACACGACGCCGACGTGGCAGACGAGGTTGCAACCGAGCAGCGCGAGCTGGCAGGCGAGCGCGACGGGCGCGCCCCGGGCCGCGCGCGCGGCGGGAAGGCCGGCGCCGACCCAGAAGCGGAACCCGAAAGCGACGGCGTGCGCGAGCGTGGAGGCCAGGATGGCGAGCACCTGGAACGACTGCGAGAACTCGAGCCAGAGGAACGCCATGGCGACGGACGCCGCGTGCGCGAACACCCTCGCCGACGCGCCACGGCGGCGGCGCAGGACGGCGAACACCCCCCGCGCGGCGTGGAGGTACCGGGAGAGGTAATAGGCGTAGGACCAGAAGAAGACGCGGCCCGAGGAGCGCGTCCCTGGCGGGAAGCAGAGGAGCCACCGGAACGGCGTGGTGCGGCTCCGGCCCCGCCACGACCACCGCGTGTCCCGTATCTCCGCGATGGCTGACAGCAGAATCCCGGAGAAGATGACCGCCGAGGCGGCGGCCATGAGGAGCGCGTGCGCGGCGGGTACTGGGCCCAGATTGAGCGGCCTCCGGCGGCGCAGGACGGCGCCAAGAAGCGCGTCGAGGGCGAGGGACAGCGCGACGTAGGGGGCGAGGAAGCCCATGAGGAAGGCCCAGGTGGAGAACCACAGGTCGGTGGGGCTCCAGCGGAAGGCGACGATGGACGGGTGCTCGGCGAGCCAGTAGGTGGCGGCGCCCATGACGGCCATGGGAGGATCGCGGCGAGGAGGAGGAGGAGGAGGCGGTGGGTGTGTGGTGGTGGAGGATGGAAAGGGTTGCGGGGGAAGGGAAGGGTGGAAATTTATATAGAGAGAGAGAATTAATATATTATATTAATTCTCGGTTTGTCGGTCAGACTCGACGACCAGCACCCTCTTTTTTTTCTCCTTCTTCTTTTTGATTTCGGTTTTTATACTAGGTTTGTGTTTTCTAGATGACCCTTAAAATAGGGTTTGAAAATGTGCTGGTCTAAAATTAGACTGGACAAATCACCCATGGTTATCTACCAGATCATACACACAGCTCGTCAAAACATGCCCTTGGACTCGGAATATATATATATATACACACACACACACTTCTAGAAGATTAGAAGTACATATTTTCACTTCTAATATACCACTTAAATGAATATTTGATACCACCTTTTCACTTTTGATATAATTAAATACTAATTCTAAAATACTCCAGTATGACTTGATTGAAAAAATTTCATCGGAACTCTTTATTTTTGCTATATACCAATTTCTATACATAAAAGGAGTATATACACAAATTATATTATAAAAAATAGATTTTGATGATATTTTTCATGGAACTCACTTTGGAGTATCTTATAATCATTAGTAAAGTATGCTCAAATAGATAAAGAAGTATAACAACATTGTTTAAGCGATATATGACAAGTGGAAATACGTACTTTCAAGAGTATGGAACTTTTCGGCGCATTTTACACCTGCACGTAGAATAGTAATTATATATATGCGTATGTACTGGGGCGACGCTACATGGTGCTTCCCGAGTGCACCGGCAACACGGTGAAATTAAAAGTTAAGTTATTAGCAACTCATTTTCACCTCTTGTGCACCACCTTACTCCAAAAACGTGCACCACCTTGACTCAAATATGTATGTGTTAGATCATAATTACATATATATATTGAAGTGTGCACTCGGGTCCTTCGTGCTCTAGCTTCGCCCCTGCGTATGTACGTATGTATGTATGTATATATATGTTTGTACGTATGTATGTGTGGCAATGGTGTTATTCCCTGCAGGAAATAGCCTCCCATTCTCCCTAATAGTTATTAGGGGATATTTTTCTCCCGTCCTATCTTTACTAGCGTTTTGGCGGGGAACGGCTCATCAAGAACCTAAATTTCAATGACATTAATAGTAATCTTATATATTTATTATATAGTTGTGTAGAAATAAGTAAACTCGTTAATACATGAAACGGTAGAATAATACTAAATGAGTTGTATATCATATATTATATCAAAATATATCAAGCTCGAGATAAAATACCTATATTTTAGATATCTATAGAAGTATGGATCTATATGTACCATTCCTACGTGTGTCTCCTCTGTGTGATGTATCTCCCTACGGGCTGAGTGGGAAAAGACAGACACGGAATAAAGCAGCAGACACCTGGTTTTCAACAAGTGCTCATCAATCATTTGTCCTTTGTTTCCTCTCTTTTGGTTTTTTTTCACTCTGGATCTTCATGAAAAGAAAATTAGAGGGGGGGAGCGATTCTGGATGCACGAGGTGGTCTGTTCTTCGTTCCAACACATCGTTCTAGATCTTTTTGATGGAAGATCACTGCAATAGCGAGATCGAGGATTTTCCCCTCTTCAGAAGTTGCTTCACAGGCTTCTAATTTTAACACCTAGCAAAATTATCACTGAGACCTCAGCAAAATGCTATCAATTGTAGCTGTTGTAATGATGAACATCCTGCGTTGCTGTTTTAAGGTTTTGCTTCATGCCCCTCTTTGGAATACCCTTCTCTGGGGTGTAGGAATTTGCCAAGACTTTTTGCAAGAAAATCCTGCACGTCCTAAATATCATTGCAAGCAAAAGCGAAATTCACATTGGCTGTTACTCACGGATGCAGATTTATAGGCTTGAAATTTCAGGTAAACTCGTAATTCCATCACAACAGCAGAGAGGTTTATTTGGAAGGCAGGTAGTATACGAGGAGATAATACCAGCTTGTCAGTGATCAGGACTAGCTGATATTACTAGGAAAGCATGGAATTAATTGGAGAGGATCGTGGTGCTTTACCAACCTCTCGCTTTTGAGAAAGGGATTGCACCTGAAAAGACCCTGAAGCAGGCATCACATGGGGATATTAGGTTGCCGATCGATTAAAACAAGGCAAAGTGTTAGATCAAAACAAACTAGCTAGGGAATTAAGCATGGTATTTATCTTGAGGCAGGCAGCATATGTCAAACTTTCTAGTGCTTCTGGATTCCTGCAGAGGGAGGCATCCTGATGGGGACTTGGTAGAAATTGAGAACCGTGACCAAGGAAAACAATTTCAGTATGTCACTGAGACAGAGAGAAAAAACAATTTTAGATGGGAGCTTGTGATAGTAGACGGTGGACTACAATCTAATTAGAGGGGCGCAAGACGAGCTCAGACAATATTGACTACAATTTGATCCACATGTTCAATGATTTTATTGCAGAAAACCAGCTGTTGGAATTGAAGAGAAGTGGGTCCAAGTATACCTGGACAAATAAACAGGAGCATCCTATCAGGGTTAATTTGGACAGAATTTTGGTTTCAGTAGAATGGGAGCAGAAGATTCCACTTTGCTGAGCTTATAGTCTGACTAGGATAGGGTCAGACCACAATCCTATCATGTCGGATACCGGAAGAGCAATGGACATTGACATAAGGTTTTCATGCAAATGTACTCGGATAAATGGCAAGGTTGCATATGTTAGATTTATAGGATGAATAGATGAATCGGTGATCTATTGCACAGCCGCCCGAAGGGGCAATAACAAGTGTGAAGTTTATGTGATGGGTGCATATTATGAAGGAGCAAATAGGGTTGTAAATATGCTCAACTGCAAATTAGGGGGTTTCCCAATGACTCATATGGGTATACCTATCAGCTGTAACAAAGTGGGGGTGAAAACATTTGAAAAAGTGACAGGAAAATTGGTGAAGAGACTGGATCCATGGAAAGACAGATGCTTATCATCTGGGAGGAAGCTTATTTTAACCGATTCCAGTCTAAGCAGCTTACCTATGTATATGTTGTAAACAATATGGTATAAGCATAAATTTAGATTTAATTCCAGCATAAGGAAGCATAACTAAAAAACATTTCTAGCAGTATATAAATGACATAAATTATATATGAACATGTAATTCTACCATGTTATTTATCCAAGAGCATATATCCAATGCATGTAATAAAATTACTGCCAAAATGAACACACCAAGCATTACCATGAACAGGAGAGTCATTAAAACTAGCATAAAGCATAAGTTTAATTTGATTAATGCTCTCAGAACATAGTTGTTTAAGACTTTTGATCTTAGCCTTCTCATGCTTTGTCGAAACTCTTCATTAATGATCAGCTAACTAGTAATCAAGATTTGAGCTCTAATTTATGATCCTATTGTCACAAACTTGCATATAAAATGGATAGAAATGTCTAACATTCGGTATAATAAATGTTCACATGCAAAGGATTATAAAGCAGTATTCTGATAGACAATGTCCAGAAGACTAGAAAAACAATCACATATGAAGAATATCGAAGAGGAAAAGTTCTCTTCTGATCCAAACTGAATAAGGGGTATAACTACTGCTTGTCAAATAATCACAGTGCTAGTTAACAAATCTGACCAACCGAAAGAAGTAACTCAAAGAGCTATGATACAGACAGTAGTAGGCACCCAAATAGAGCTCAAATCTATTATAGTTATTCATATCAATTTCAATAATCGACAAGTTTCATCATAGAGCTTTAAACCAAGCCAACAAGTAAACAATGTCTCCCAATACTAGAGCATGTATCAGAAATTAATGAACTAGCACAACTTACAATATTTGCAGTAAAAGGAACCAAAATACTCACGATGCAGATGGCACTCGAAGCCACCTAGATGATCAGACAAGGCACACTCAAGAGTGTTGATCCAGAAAACCTAGCGCCTTGCTACGCCGCGGTGAGAGGGCGAGGTATTCGGAGATACAATGCCCCTTTGCCGGTTGGGACACCGAAGCCAACAAAGCTGAGGTGAAGAGGACTCCACACAAGAACAAGAGAAGCACCGGCCAAGTGCATCTCTCCGCCGAGCACTAGGGACTCCAAACCACCACCGAGGCCGATGGTTGCCAGCAAAGAGGAGACCCCAAAGACCAAAACCAGAGCTAAATCGAGAAGAAGAAGAGAGAAATAAACAGATAGCTCACTCGATTTTCTAATGCCTCTCACGGATGGAGGCAACCCCCTTATATAGCTGAGAGGAGAAGGGGAAGGGGGAGATTGGCGCGGTGGCTGCCAACGGCTAGAGCCGAGGCTCCTGAGCCGCAAGCGCTGCTGGCACCCTTCACCTTCTCGCCGAAGATGCCGCTGTCCCTCCTAGGAGATCGGATCAGGCAAGTGAACTACACAGGAAAGGCTAGATCCATTCGAGGAAGCCAACGCATGGGAGTAGTGGTGGGAGTTGGGCCGTGCCGTGCCGGCACGGCCCAGGCCCACTGTGCTTCGGACCGATTCGTGCCGTGCCAGCTCGGCCCAGTTATCCCACCGTGCCGTGCCAGCCCGTCTCACTTCTGACCAAGCTCAAGCACGGCCCAAAGCCCGTCGTGCCAGCGTTCGTGTTGTGCCAGCCCAAGCCCAGCCCAAAGTAACTATGCACGACGAAGGTGACGGCGACAATTATGGTGACGTCCGTCATCTTCCTTTCTCTCGTACCCGCCTCGTTGAAAATTAATTGAAGTTGAATTAATTGTATGAAAACATCGGCACGCAATGATGTAAATATTTTAGGAAAAGTGTAATTGCATTGATATTTTAAAAAACAATGTTACTGTCTCGTTAAAAACCTTACGTCCGTCATCTACCTTACTGCCTCATTAAAAACCGTGCCGGATTTTGAGGTCCGGCCTGGCCCACCGTTCATGCCGTGCCGACACGGCCCGCCACGTGTCGGGCTGGGCCGTACTTGGGCCAGGTCGTGCCAACCGTGCTTCGGGCTGGTCCAAAGAAGCCCGGCCCAAGTCCCACCTCTACATGGGAGAAGGACCAAGTCCATCTGAATAAGCTTCTCGGGAGGAGACCTCCCCTTATCTCTTAAATTCAGCCCACGGATAGGTGGGCCCGCATTCTCTTTTTTCTTTTTCAATTAGAAAATTACCAAAATGCCCTTACAAAATTCTCTTCTACATGCAGCAATGGCGTCAATTACTCAGGGAGAAGGACCGGGGAAGAATTGAAGATCTAACGGAGAAGATGAAAAACTGGATTCGAGATTTTTGAACTCTGCATGGATGGTTTACTAGCTTTCAATAAAAGCTGGGATGCGTCCTGTGTCAAAAAAAAAAAAAACTTTTACTGGTTTAGTTTGTAGTGTGTTTTACCTCAAGAGTGGTACAGCTATCGTTGTCAGAAACAAAAACTTATATCTCCTTTTGTGATGAGATATGCAGATAAACAATATATAAAATATCTGTGCCCACAGAGTTTAGTCAACATCAAATTCTCCAGATCGAGGAAACGTCTTGCTCTTGCAACAGTAGAGATTAATAATTCAGTGTGTTTTGTCCCCAATGACCAAATGAGAAAGGCATTTTTGTAGCTGGTAGCACATATATATGATTGGCACTCGAACTGTACAAGGTAAGAATTCCACGCACCCAGCCTAACGCTCGCCGTCGATCGAGACGGAGCAGTCACAAGGAAGAAAGCGACGGGGAAAAGAAAGCTGGCCAGTCCGACCAAGACTGGAGAAGAGTGGCAGCTACCGCAGACTGAAAAAGAAATCTCCAACCCTCTCAACACAGCGGTGGGCGTTGGAAGTTAACTTTTTTTAGTTCACTTTTCTATCCTTTTCTAATTATTTTTTATTTTAGGTTTTTTCTATATATTCTTTATATTGTTTATAATAGGCTAATATATTTTTATTTTTTAAAATTTAATTATACCAAATAAACCATCTCAATTATAATAAAAAATAAGATAGTTACAGTAAAAAAAGGCATAAACCAACATTATTTCAAACACCCTCCAGAGTTGCAGGTCGTGACTAGGTGGTAATTTCCCTCGCTGGGGATTTTCACATCGAGGGTGAGGCAGAAGGCTATCTCCTCTAGTAGGAAAACACAGATGACCCTCGGTAGGCCAGCGAAGAAGGGAATGTTTAGATATGTGACTCAGCCCTACAGATTGACACAGCACAACCCGTTTAGACTAACCGGTTTCAATGGATCGTGCTACCCATTTGGCCACCATGGGTCCGGTCTCTAGTAATGTTGTTATTGTTGGAGTATTGTATCTAACTCGATCTTACCCAAGTTAGTAGTAGTGGATGTTCGTATTAGATTTTGTTGATGTTTTTTGGCTGAAAATATATAGTAATGGCTAAAAAATGATTTTAAGAAAGAGAACGCAAGCGTTGAGGAAATTAAAAGAGAGATACGTGCGTGTGGCGAGTAAGATATATGATACGCTTATGACCTTTGACTTATTTCGTAGCGAGAGAAGTAGAGAAGCCGCTTCAAATAATAGAGAATTCAAATTGGCTTTTGCATTTTTTTAAGAAAAGCTGGAAGTAGAATCCTCTTCCTCGAAGCTTCTTCCATCGAGGGTGAGGCAGGGTGCTATCTCCTCCAGAAGAGAAATAGGGACATCCCTGATAGGCTAGCGGAGAGAGGACTGCTTAGATATGTGGCTCAGACCACGGATTGACACATCACAACTTGTTTAGAGTAACGGGTTTAAGTGGGTCGTGCCAGACCGTGATGCCCATTTGGCCAGCATTGGTTCAGTCTCTAGTGATGTTGTTCTTGTTGGAGTATTGTATCCGACTTGACCTGACCTGAGTTAGTAGTAGTGGATGTTCATATTAGTTTTTGTTGATATCTTTTAGTTGTATTGATAACTTTTGGCTGAAAATAAATAATTGTGGTGAAAAAAGTAATTTAAAAAAGAGAACGTGAGCGCTAGGGAAAGTAAAGTAGATATACGTGTGCGTGGCGAGTACAATATATGATATGTCTATAACCCTTGACTTATTCTATAGTGAAATAATAACGAGAAAAATAGAGAAGCTGTTTCAGAAAATGGGGAATTCGAATTGGCTTTTGCATTTTAAAGAGAAGTCGGAAGCAGAATCCGATGTGAACACGCCGATAGCACTAGCCGCTCCTCTTCCTCGAAGCTTCTTCTCTCCTCCCCTCTCGTAGTCGCCTCTTCCCCTCCTCCACATCGCCGCAGGTAATCATCGATCTCTCGCCTGATTCGCAATGGATTCCTCGTGATTCGCAGCTTAATTGCGCCTGCTTAGCTTAGCATGCGCCAGATCGCTGCGTTCGAGTAGGCTGGCTAGCCTACGCAGGGCTTGACGTGCCGATTGGATCGAGGTATCTTTCCGTTCCGTCTCCCTAACCCGGTGATCCCCACACGGCCGGTAGATGGGATTCCCGTATTTGGGATGCCTCCTGGCGCGATTTGCGCTCTCAGTTTCGTCGAATTCGACGACCTACGGATTCATTTATGCATTTTTAACTTGGAGGCGATTTACGATTGGCGCTGCCGGTTTAGTCTAGTCTGAGTTCGATTCGCGCTGCAGCCTCATCTTCTAGGTGCTCCTGTTTGAGCTTCAGATCTCATCGGTGGTGGCGCCTCCCTCCCATCTCTGGGGAACAGACGAGCGTTGGGGATTTTAGTAGTTTGCCCCTAAAAGCCGACTCGCACCCCCCCCCCCCCCTCTAGATTTGCATTCTACATTTCTTCACAGTGCTAATCGTTCTGGTTTGACCCTCCATTTATGACACTGGTTGCTAATTACAACTAATCGTCAAATCTTGATTGCTAATTACATGCCGACATACATTGAAATTTACAAGCTGTTCCTTGTTTTAGCATACCTACTCTGTGCTGCTGATGGTTGTACCAATTTCATCCATTGCAGGCATCTCATCTTGGTTCCAAGAGCGCCCCAATATGGCAGCAAACGTTGGGGAATCGACAAGCGGCAGCGGCAGTGGCGGCGATGCTGGTGGGAGCTTCGAGTGCAACATATGCTTTGAGCTGCCACAGGAGCCGATCGTAACGCTCTGCGGCCACCTCTTCTGTTGGCCATGCCTTTACAAGTGGTTGCGCATCCACTCGCACTCGCCGGAGTGCCCGGTGTGCAAAGCTGTTGTCGAGGAGGACAAGATTGTCCCCCTCTATGGCCGCGGCAAGGACCGTGTCGACCCGAGGTCAAAGAACGTCCCTGAGGCTGATATTCCACACCGGCCGGCTGGACAGAGGCCTGCCACAGCTCCGCAGGCCGATCCTAACAACCAATTCCCCAATGCCAATCCAAACCCGTGGTTCATGGGCGGAGGCATCCCGTTGGCCAATGCACGGTGGGGGAATTACACCTTCTCAGCCGCATTTGGGGGCCTGTTCCCTCTGCTCAGCTTCCAAGTGCATGGATTCCCAGATGCAACTGCCTATGGGCAGCCTGCTGGGTTCCCCTATGGATATGGCCATGGCCATGGCCATGCTTTTCACGGCGGGCATGCTGGACACGCTCATGCTGCTCCCCGACATGGTCCGCCTGGGCAGCAGCAACAGGCGGACGTGTACCTCAAGGCGCTGCTCATCTTGGTTGGCTTTCTTGTGATTGCAAGCCTCATCTCGTTCTAGGCTTGGTTGTTGATTTCATCTTGCCGTGGTCATAATAAGAGAAACGATCGTCGTAATACTCTCCGATATTCTGTGCATTATCTTGCCTTCATCGACGGCCTAATCTAAATCGAGTGGTGCGTTTGCGTGAAGTGTTCAGAAAATTCCTGTATATACTATTTAGATGTGGTCCTGTGGAGCATCTGTGTACTGTAATATCATGATTCATGAATAATTCGAAAGCTCTTTGTGGATGAACTAGAACAATAATACTATCTCTGTCTCTATATATATACTTTTGCTTGGACGCTCATACTGAGCAGGATGTGCAATTACTTGATGCCCATGTCTGTTTTTCCGTGGTTTATATGAGATGTTTGTAATGATGCCAGTAACTACGTCTGGTAATGGTCATGTTAGGAAACACTCATGCGTACCTCAGCTCATGTAGAGTAGTTTAATTTCAGGGAGGCGACTACGTTACACTATACCGTTGTACTCCTATACCAATAGGATAGCTTTCAACTATCCTATTGGTTCCTTGTTGAGCCTATCGAACCGGTCGTCGTCTTGCTCGTC
The DNA here is from genome assembly GCA_036346265.1 of Melocanna baccifera. Taxonomy (NCBI): domain Eukaryota; kingdom Viridiplantae; phylum Streptophyta; class Magnoliopsida; order Poales; family Poaceae; genus Melocanna; species Melocanna baccifera. The sequence continues at coordinate 19,913,100 of CM070710.1, forward strand.
GAGCTTATGGATGATCTGCTCAGTTGCTCCGTGTGAGACCTTGTCTATTGTAGCCATCCTCTGTCTCGCACGCAGAGCATGCGAGAGACCTCGTAGCCGTCTTTGTGGATGATGAATTGGCTAAGCTGTTGCGATGAATTGGCTGAAATATTTTGCAGAAGATTGTGATATGTTGCATGGCTAATTCCCATTCTATTTGCATTGAATGGGCGTGTTGGTGTGTTTTGTCATTTTATTTTCGTGTTGTGTTTGCTGCACGCGTATGCCATGTTTCACTCTTGCTACGATGTGCTGATTGATTGAAGGGAATTACCACGTAGTAGGGAGCTTCTTGAACACAGGTCTTGCCAGCCTCTGCATGGGGGACCTGAGCAACAAGACGAATTACTGAGACCGCATCCAGCATGAACACAGGAATTAACGGATTGGCAAAGGCATGCACTTGCAATGAAACAGAAAGATCCTGCAGTTACTCAATCCTAGGAGCTGACTGCTCCACAAGAAAAACTAACATGACAGCTGCGTAGCTTGTTACAGCAAATTTCAGCTCCAGTTACAGGCAAGTTAAAGAATAACAAGAAGCACAGGTACTCATCATGTAGCAATGTATAATAGGGCATCCATAAAGTAACCATTACTTCACAATATGGTGCTCAAATCACAAGCTTTTAGACGTATAGTAATGTATTTGTCTTTACAAGATTCTTTACCCTGTGACCCCCACCACCTAAGCTTATGGCCTCATTCTTTTTTGCTCGTGGCTTATGGCTTCTCCGAACAAATAAACAGAATGGCTTCTGCATCGTCTTTTCGAAACGGCTTATCGACATTCGGTTCGTTCGTATAAACGCTCACTCCAAGGGCAAAAACCATCAGCCGTAGTTGAAAAGAACAACCCTATATTACATTACCTGCTATACCTCCTCTTCTGTATCAAATGGCAACTACAAGCTACAATCCCATGCTCTTTCAGGCATGTTATTCTGGCAAATGCTGCCCCCCAAATCTTGCGTCCATGGTCCTGATGTTTGAGCATTCAGGCCACAAAATCATGCAGAAGAGGTGAATGCTCGAACCGTTGCCGTTGATCCATCTGGTTCATTGATTCATAGTCTGAAGATGAAACGCCGACACCGAGAGGAACAGCAGCGTTGTAGATGTCTTCGTCGCTGACACCAGGGAAGTTCGGCTGGGCATTAGGAACTGAGAGGCTGCTGCCAGAGTGCTGCAAGCCCAGTGTTAGCGATACGTTGCCGTTGCCGTACCTCCCAAGCTCTGCCAAGTGGTAGGCCATGAACCGTGCGTTCTCGTCCGAGTGCCGTGCGACCGCATCATGAAGGAGAAGGTCACCATCCGCTTCACCCGATCGTTGGTCCTTCATCATCAGGTTCATGAAACTGTCATCAGGGTTGGCCTCATTCTGGAGGCCAACAGGTGCCCCGCCAACATTCACATTCCCAATGCTGGCTCTCGACTCACTTAGCTGGCTGGTTTCACAAACTCGAGTCCTCGCGCTTTTCAGATCTTCCTTTTCTTCGGAAGATGCCACTTTGTCCTTACTTCTAGGCACATTGTCAGACGAAGAGTTGGAGTCTTGCTCTAAATCACCAACCTCTTCTTTGTGCATGTCTTCAATCATTGGTTTCCAAAGGCGGACACGAGCATTTATGAACCAATTCGAAATCTGGAGAAGCATGAGACAGTCAAAAGATTGAATTCTTGAAGAAACACACATAGCTTCTATAGGGAAAAAAGCAAGTAAAACTTGTGATGTTTATACTGTGCATGGACAGAGGCAGTAGCAGTGTCGCACTGTGTAATGATAGACACGATCGGAGACAAGTATTACTGTTTGGCCGAGCAGCCTCTAAAATTTGCATTCAGGTCTCATGCACACTAATGTAAATAACTATATGATACTAATATTTCCATATGAATTTGAACATCAAGTATGGATCAATGATTCAGTGCAGAAAAAAGACACAATATTACCTGACTCCTTGTCAAGCCAGTCTGCCTTGCTAGCATTAACTTTTCAGAATCTTTTGGGTACCTGCAAAGTTGTTATTGTTATGAATAGCGCTTGTCTTCATCATGAGGCCAATGGACCAATATATATACATATACAGGTGTAGCATATAATACAGATAACCCCTTATACAATGGAAAAAATACACAAGTATAAACACATCTAACACCCCTCGGATCAACAACATGAAGTTTGGAGAGATAGAAACTGTGCTGAACCCTGATCCGTGCCTTTGTGAAGGAGTCTGCCAACTGAAACTCGGAAGGCACGTACTAAAGAGCAACAACATGGTCTTACACCCATGTCCGCATGTAGAAATCATCAACACCAATATGCTTTGTAATCTCATGCTTCATCGGATTTTTAGTAATACTAAGAGCACCTGTATTGTCAGATAAAAGAGGAGTCGGTGCAGAAACAGAAGCACCAAAATCCTCAAGTAACCACCGTAGTCAAGTAACCTCCGCAGTCAACAAAGTCATAGTTCGCAACTTAGCCTCAGCACTCGAATGAAAAACTGTTGTCTGCTTCTTAGTTTTCCAAACAATGAGAGAACCATCAAGAAAAACACAATAAGAAGAGAGAGACCGGCGATCAGAGGGATCACTAGCCCAGGTGGTATATGAATATGCTTGGAGCTGTAAAGAACTGGAGCGAGAGAAAAAGAGATGACAAAAGATAATTCCACGAAGGTATTGTAGAAAACGAAGAAGATGACTATAGTGAAGCTGAGTAGGAGCAGAAACAAACTGACTCAAGATATGCACAGGGTACGAAATGTCAGGACGAGTGACACTAAGATTAACAAAGCTCCCAATAAGGTGACGATAGCGAGTACGATCAATAAGAAGCTCACTATCAGTGGGACGAATATGAACATTAAGCTCCATGGGAGTCTCAGCTGAGCGCTATAAGAGGCACGATCAAGAGGATCCTAGATATACTTTTCTTCGAACAGATAATAACTCTCAGGAGTAGAAATAACCTTAATTCCAAAAAAGTAGCGAAGAGGACCTAGATCAGACATGAGAAAATGCTCATGAAGACACTCCTTGACAAAAGTGATATAATGAGAATCATCTCCAGTAATGATCATATCATTAACATACAAAAGAAGAAGCGTCCGACCACAAGACGAAGTGTGAATAAAAAGAGTAGGATCATGAGCACTGGAAGAGAAATCATCTGCTTGAGGAGCTTGCTTGAGGCCATAGAGAGATCGGCGAAGGCGACAAACTATACCCTCAGGAATAGAATACCGAAGGGCGGCTGCATGTAGACCTCCTCACGCAACTCGTCATTGAGAAATGCATTCTTAATGTCCAACTGAGAGATACACCACTGTCGAACAGATGTTACAGCAAGAAGAATGCGAACGGTGGTCATGTGAGCGACAGGAGCAAAAACCTCATCATGTCATGACCATAGTCCTGCTGAAAACCACGTACTACAAAACGAGCCTTGTAGCGCTTAAGAGATCCATCAGAGCGAGTCTTAACCTTAAAGACTTATTTGCACGTGATAGAATTAACACGCACAGGGAGAGGAACAAGATCCCACGTGCAAGTACGCTTAAGAGCAGTGATCTTCTTTGCCATCGCATGCTGCCACTCCTGATGAACAACATCATCACGGTAAGAAGTCGGTTCGGCAAGAGTAGCGGCAGCAAAATCAAAATGCTTAGTAGGCCGAACAGACTGGCGATCGTGAAGAGCATAGCGAGGACAGGCCGAAGAGGATGACCCATCAGAAGAAGAGGGCACATCAGAAGAATCCTCAACTCGCGGACGACGAGTATAGTAGAAAGGATAAGAAGGAATAAGGTCAGGAGTAAACTCGTGAGAGGGTGCCAGTGGTGAAGGAGGTGCTGACTGGGAAGGACGCACTGGAGATACCAAAGGCTATGGTGGAGTGGTGATTATGGGGGTGGAAGGAAAAATCAGGAAAGAAAACGACTCGTCAAGGGATGCTGAAGTGGAGGAAGGAGAAGGGTGAGAATAGAAAGAATGAGACTCATCAAAAGTAACACCCCGAGAAATCCGCATCCATCGGCCAACATGATCCCAACAATGATATCCCTTGTGCTTAGCACTATAACCTAGAAAAACGCACTCAACAAACTAAGCGATCAGCTTGGTGAGCTCATGAGGTGCAAGAAAAATATTGCGCACACACACACGCATCCAAAGAGGCGAAGACTGAAATAATCAGGAGTATTGCCACAGAGACGCTCAATAAGGATCCCACCCTAAAGAGCGGAGGAGAGCTGAATGTTGATCAGAAAAGTGGCAGTAGAAACAGCCTCAGCCCAGAAGTGTGGTGGAATAGCAGAAGCAAGCATAAGAGCACAAGCTATCTCAAGAAGATGACGATACTTACGTTCAATAACACCATTCTGAGCATGAGCATCGGGACAAAAAAATTGAAAGAGTGCTTTGCTCAGTAAGAAAACCACGAGAATTCTCGATAATCAACGCGAAAAACACCAATAGGAGTCAAACTGAGTACGGACCATGGCAAGAGTCAACGACAATAGTCGACATCGAGCACGGAGAAGAACCCCTAGGTGGTAGTGGCGGCGGCTGAAGAGATGAATCAGCGGTGGCTCGAAAAACCTAGGTTTGGCTCTGATACCATGTTATGAATAACACTTGTCTTCATCATGAGACCAATGGGCCAGTATGTATACACACACAGGTGTAACATATATGTAGATAACTCCTTACACAACGGAAAAAATATACAGGTATAATATACATCTAACAGTTATCAAGAATGATAATAAACAAGAACAGGGGGATTATTGGGGAACAAACTGTATAAAGGAAGAAACTTACGGATGAAGGAAGTGTTCAAAAAGCCAAGCGCGAAGAATTGTAACAGAGTTTTCAGGCAGTCCCCTCTGTGGTCTCCAAGCGTTTTGTGGAATCATACCATACTGCTGGAAAGCTCGCTGTTGCCTTAGCTGCTGATCGATGTACCGGAGACGAGTTAATTTGCCTTCCTTGCCAGATGAATTTTCCTCCTCGCCTAGCTTCTTCCTGATAACATTGATCTGATCATTGATAGCATCCTTCAAGCATCGGAAGTGTCGTGAGATTGTCTGAAGAGCAACTGCAGTGTAAGGCTTGGCAGACCCGGGCCCAGCTACCACATCAAAAGATGAAACCACAGTTTGCATTTGGTGGTAATAGTGCTTGTATTTCCGGTCCACCTGAAATATATTTTGCACAATGTTAAAATGATTTACTACCAAGGCAAAAAAAGGTCTGTACAAAATCTAAAGCTGCATTCTTACTGGATAAAGGATTTGTCAATCTTATCCAAACTCTACAAATCAATTCGCTAACATCACCGTGTTAACATTCGCTAGTGGATCTTTCCTGCCAGACTATTGATACAGTAATTGTCACTTAAAAACAAATTGGTGAAACACTTCTGTTTCAGAAGAAAAGTATAAGGCAAAAGAAAAACAGTCACCCACCTCATCCAACATTGCAATCAGTTTTGCCATCTTGTTCTGAAGTTCTTGCTTCTCAGCAGGGGAAAGCTCAGGTGCTGCATTGGCGCCAGATTCTTGCGGGTTAGAAGATACACCCTCACTTTTCGTCCCTCCATCAGTCTCTTTGCCATCTGCTTTTCCTGCTTCAGCCTGCTCTTTCTGAGCTTTCTGTTTTATACTCTTCCAAACATTCACAACCTCATCGAGCAGTTCTTGTGCTGCCTTCAGATACCTTGAGTTCCGGATTGCGCACGTGGCCTCAGATTGCATACTCTTCATCTGGATGTCATCAACTCTAAGGCTGTCGTGGTAAGAGTGCGGCGTCAACATGTCTGGTTTGATAGACCAGTACGGTAAGGAAGGTGCCAGGATTTGTGAGTTGAGGCTCAGAGATAGCCCTTGGCCTTGCACTAACGGAACATTAGATGAGCTGTGGTTGTTCAGAACACCAAACTCAAGCTGTGCACCATTGTGGGCATCGTCATGGATGAGTTCAGCACCACCACTTTGTGCTCCATCCATCATATGCATCAACATCTCATTTTTCATATCTTTGACAGGGCCGAAAGAGCGCTGCCCCTGGTGGAAGGCAAGCATGTCAGAGTCCCTTGCGGATGAGTCTTGCGACATTGCTGAATGATGACCAGGGCCAGGCATCTCCATGCAGTTCTGCTGAGGCTGCAGAATGCCGCTGAACTCCGTATATGGTCCAGAAGATGGATTATTCAGATAAAGCAGGTTACCTAGAGCTGATGGCATCGGATAGGATGCACTACTCGGGTCTCTCGAGTACATGTTTTGCGAGTCTCTTTCACTACCAGGGCTCAAGTAGTAAGTAGCCATATCGCAGTTCTGATTACTTACTGGCAGAGATTACTGCAAAAGCATAGATGTGCATGCAGAACCAGCTTTGACGTTGACTCGATCAAGTTTCAGCAAGAGCAATATTGAGTTATTGACCAGATTAAAATCGTTCTCTTACAACTCGCCTGCAATCGAGTGAAATGAAATGGGATAAGAAACTCTAATAAGGTTCAAGCAATTATTTTTTTTCTATGAGATAGCAAATGGCACACTGATGTCAAGAAATAGAACCCCAGGTGCTTGTAAAGCAGTTCGATGAAAGATGTTCAAAATAATCTGCACTCAAAAAGTTTAACAAAACAACTTATTCTGTAGGCGTAGCAGAAGCACTCAGAGGCCAGTCACAAGTGAGAAATCAGAATTGAGGCTCAGGCTCAGTTTTGGCAGGATTTAACCCTATCTGATTGAAATGCAGTGTTCTGCAAAATTTTGCTCGATAAGTGGGATGATGTAGGAACTGACAATGTGACATACCGATTTGCAGGCTAAAGGCACAAGTGGTCCTTCAACTTTCATATTGGATCAAGAAAGTTTTTGGGCTTTGTGCTCCTCTTTTGTTATCAGGATAACAAGAATATATGCTTGTGAATTTCTCTTGTTATACCAAGATAAATAAGCGGACAAGACAAGAAACCAAAATCAAATAAGTGCACCAATAATTTTTTCTTCCAAAAAGTACGTGGATGAAACCATGTTTCTGGGGGAACCACAGTATTACGATAAGGGATAATTGCATGGATAATTTGAGTTTGAACAAATAACTCTTGACTATGGAGTGCTGATCATTTGTCAGGAGTACCTTGTCGAACCAATAGATTGAGACTCCTCCAAGATGCTTCACCAACGTGTTAACGCAGCTTCCTAATCAATCTGCAAGAAGAGATAAAACTACTTAGCTTACTTGTTTGCAGTTTGAAAGAGATTCTGTTTGAAAACTAGATTTTATGATATGAAAGAGGTGGAACCAGCCTTGTTTTAAAAAAAAAAAAGAAAGAAAGAAAGAGGTGGAACCAGGAGAAAACTCCAAGGCAACGAGTTTGCTGTTTACAAGCTACAGAATAAAGGAAGCACTGAATTTTGATGAAAAAGAGGTAATGTTTCCTTAGCATAAAGCATCTATAGACTATAGTGCAGTAACTGAACACAAGAACTACTACAATAAGGTAAAGTAACAGGAAACCGAGCTTTTAAAGAGATTGGCTTTCATTCAAGTATCAAAGGAGGAAAGAAAAAGGCTTTTGAGAATTTAGCGAGCAATCACAAAGGCACCTCCATAGATAAGCTCAAATTATAGGCCAAGAAACCAAACTGAGTTGGTTGCCAATTTGAGAAGAAACACACAATTCAAAGCAAAACAGCCATGAATTGTGAACCCAAGAACAGGATCTTCACAAGCATCATCTATACACCAAGAAAGGCAGGAACTTTGACGATTACATGCTACCTCAAGGTCAAAAAAGGACCGTCTTTTCTACTGAGCTTTCGATTCCTCAAGAAAATCCAACACCAGCACAATACCATCTCACAAGTCATACCCAACTAAAATCCCCAAACACCAAAGGGATGGAGTTCAAAATTCAGAGGGAATAGCAGTACCCTACTGCACTAATCCAAGAAAGCGAGAGCTGCTCAGAAATCCAAGAAAGCCTTGTGCAAGGACATGAACAAGAACACCATAATTCAGTGAAATTTCATCATCAAACTGAAGCAAAGAAGGACAGGAACAGTAAGCCATACATGCAGGGCATAAGCAAGCAATTCTTTGCTGCTGCTGCTGCTGCAGAAAGGAGGAGCAGATGGTACAAGGCAAGGTAATAAGAAAATGGGAGGAGAGACCTGAGGGTGTGCTCCTCATGGGGGGCAGGCAAACAAGGCAGGGATTGCCACCACACCACCGAAGCTGATCTTGGGACTATGGGGAGGGGAGGGGAGAGGGGAGAAAGATAATCGATCCTCCCAATATGGGGACAAAATCAGATCCCAAGATTTAAATAACGAAAAGAAAAAAAGGAGCAAGGAAGTCCTCTTTCCCTCTCCCCTATAGCAGTTAGCAGTACTGCACTCCCTCCCCCTCTTCCTACCGCGTCTTCTCTCCTTTGCTCGATTTATGGATTTCGCTGAATAAATAAACAAATTTTTTTCACAAGACAGTTTATCAAGATAATTATTTTAAAATAATTTATTAATTATTAGTATTTAATTTATTCACATAAACATTCATTCTAGAGATAAAATCCATTGAGCATAGTTATAAATCATCAGTTATAGCTGAAAACAACATATCCTAAATAAAAAAAGCTCACACCACCCACTAAAAGCAGCACCAAATATGGAATAATGTGTGCCTCCAGAAGAAATTGTTTTGTTGTTGAGCAGGATTATACTGAGGAGGCTTAACTAACCTCCTCAACTGTTGCTGCTTGGAGTTATTTGCTGGTGTAACCGCCACAAGTTTCGGCTACTTGTCGAGTTGTTTCTTTACGATAAAGCCTATGCATTTATGCATACATACACCATGTGCTGCTACACACAAACGATTCTACAGTAAAAAGTTCAGGGTCTTATTTTTTTAGGAAAGTTCAGAGCTCCTTCAAAACTAAATTGAAAATCTATTGTTTTTATCTTGCACTCATCGACCACCATTCGCAAACCATTGCATTGCAAATTTGCAATTCTATGAAAAACTGCAGTAGCTAGCTAGTGCATTTGGCTTTTGATTTGATGCCAGCGAATGGCGAGATATGGAGAATCATCGAATCATTTGAGGACAAAGACACGGAGGCAAAAGGATTTATCACGTGTGACATCAACGCCGCAATGAGAACCCAAAAACAATCTAGTGGTGGGGGCACAGCAGCGATTTCTCTTCGTTGGGCTGGGTTGGGTGGTTCATGTGGTCCACGAGCTTACGCGATGGCACGGGTACACCAACCAAACCTCCTCTTCCTCCTTTCTTTCCAAAACCTATGACATATCTATAGCACTATAGCTATTTTTTTAAAATTTGCTTCCTAGACATCTTTTTTTAATTATAAATTTAGCATCTTCTTTGAGCTTAATAGGACATTCGGCTAGCCCCAACAGTGAAACATGTTGGTTAATTATGAAATATTGTTGAAAAGCTGATCCGAATTCGTACCGTGTCTGTATAGGACACTTTATCGCCTCATACCCATCGTGGTATAACAGATGTATACGCAGTTTGTATCAGACGTAGTACCGATATGTTGTTGGGATACAGGTAGGCTACACTAGCGCAAATTAAAATTTTCTGCCGCGTAAAAAGGAAACCATGCGAGTAAAAGATCATAGATCACTACTACTAAACGTGCAATACAGCGGAAGTAGAGTTGAAGCAGCCAATTCAACGAAGAGCGTGTCGGTGTAGTGGAAGCAGTCGATCGTCCTCCGGCCAATCGTCTCCTCCTCGCGATCGTCTCGATCAGCGCCGTAGTTGTAGCAACACCTCTACCGAAGTCCACATGTTTAGGGAGGAAACACAGTGCGTCGGTGTGTTAGCACAGTGCGTCGGTGTGTTAGCACTAATGCGCACGACAAGGGTTATGAAAGGTGGTGGCTAGGGTTTTAATAGGTGTGTTTCGGCATACCTCTCTCAGCCCCTGCACCTTTTCTTATATAGCCTCCAATCGGATCCTTATCCGATACGAGTAGAAATTAAATCTCATTTGAAAATTATTATTCGGACCCTTATCGTTTCAGCCTATTAAGTGTGTGATCCTGTATGTTCATGTATATTTGGTCATGGGCTGAAAACTCATATCCAGTTTATAAGTCAATAGCGGTCTCTAGCAGAACATAACGACTCTCAAATATACATAAAAATTATATCGGACAAACATATATAGTGCTTATGTACCGATCCCTTTACCTCGTGATGTTAGATCGAACTCAAGGTGAGAAGTATGCTATCCTATGATAGCTCGATTCTTCACTCGAACCTGTAGTAGATTATTCAGTTGTGATTGACTCTTCAACCATATTCGATATGGCCATGCACTTCTTTAATTCAACGACATCGAGGGGCTTAGAGATATCTCTCCTGTTATGTAGGAGGTGCAAATTCCATCTTGATCGCTCATATTCCTCCGCTCATTATATATGTACCCTAGTAATCCATAGGAAGAAGTGCTCCATAAGAAACGCTTCATTGTAATGTCTCTTCATTATAGTGATTTGTCTTCGAGCGTTTATAGTTTATTTTGAAAGAGTTTTTCACATAAAAATTCATGACTTTCGTCTCTATTTTTCTGTGCATTATTTGCAACAAATATAACGATTAATTAGTAGTGCTTATCATGAAATATGTTGATTAATTAGTGCTAATCATAATTAATTAATTCTAATTAATTGCCTGCCTAATTGCCTGATGATTTGCCTGGGTAGCACCTATGGAGCTACCGAGCTTATGGAGGAGACTACATTTATAAAAATAAATGTCCAAAGCTAAATTTGAAGAAAAAAAAGGCTATAGTGCCAGATGTATCAACAGTTCTTTCTTCTGCACCAAATTGGATTGGAGAGCTGGCTAGCTGTAAGGGTTGCCTTTGAAGATCTTGAATTCCTGAATTTGCTTCAAGCCTACAACTACAAGTGAGAAATGCAATGACACAACCCCAGCAACAGATTTGTTTATGGCTGGTGCAGAGAACATGGACAAATTTAGGCAAATTTTACATGAGCAAGGTGTATAGTCTAGATTATTCCACAACACAAAACTAGCTTGATGCGGAACGGTCCAGCATAAATCTTGCGCGACTGTGTGTTGTAGTATCCATACATATTCTCGCTAGCTTTCTAGTTTCACATGTACTAAAGTGCTCAGTTTGCAATGGACCAATTGACCTAATTTCTAGAGTAATTAGTATACATACATTCATTTTTTTAAAAAATATCACTCCAATTTAATTGCATCTACAGAACAAAAATAATAATAATTTCATTACAAAAAGAACTAATCTTTACTGACTTGGCTTACCTTACGGTGAAGTTACGGTGTTGCTTTTTTTTTCCCCATTGTGACCATATTACCATAACCACCGTATATTCTATGACCTTAGTACACGTGATCCGTAATTTAGACATAAACCTGATGTACCCAATGAATGAGGAGAGAGATAACACTGATTAAGTAGGCTTGCTAATGGTGGTTAAGCTGGTAACCTCTCTTCAAATCAAAGGTAGGCAGCGCTGGATGCAGTGGGCTTGCTGTGCACACATTGAGGTTGGGAGTGGGTGTTGTGGTTAGGGATGGATGGATAGGCGCCCTCCATCTCCTGACAAGCGGTGGGTAATCAATCCATCCTACCTGCTGCTGCTGCTGCTTTCTCCCCTTCTATCCTACTACTGGCTGGCAGCTACCTCTACTATCTACTACCTCCTCTTTTCTTTTTCCTGTTTTACTTTCTTAATTATCTGTTTTCACTTTCTAGCTTGTCAGGGTACGTGTACAACATAATTTAGGCATGACAGTTCAATCAAAACGTATAGATTGTAAAGAGATTTTTCCCCCAAATTTATTATAGGAGCAATATATCAGAACTCATATTATTTAGGAAAAAATATATTTAATCTCCTAAATTTTACTCGAAAGTCCGTCCAGTACCCTCAACTTCAAAATTGGGTATTTAGCACATTGAACTTTGCAATCCCATCAATATAACCCCTAACCTGGGGGTCCTACTCCAAATGACTTCAACTTCTAGTTTTTTTTTGTTTTTGGCTTATTTAAGCTAGAAGTCACTCAGAACAACTCAACTTCTAATTTTGTTTTTTGTCTTTCCTTTTTCCTCTTATTGCTTTGTATTGTCCATAACAGTATAATATTTTTTATTTTTTAATTGAGTGACTTAGAAAAAAAACTAATAACCACTACAGTACAATTTCAGCCAAAATCCAACAACCAAAGCCATAAGACAGATGCTTAAGCTTTTGGAGTAGGTCCCCAGTTTTGCACGATGGTTTGCCTACATGGCATCATGAGTGGATGATTTTGCCTACTTGGCCAGCAAATGGCAGGTGGGGTTCACAGCGTCTTCTCTCCCTCACTAGCAGTGCGCAAGTGGTGGGAGGTAGGGATGGAGTTGACGAGCAGACCCCGCTATTAGTGAAGGAGAGAGAAGAAGACTTCACCGTTTTGGGGTCCATATGTTATTCCCCCAACTTAGCCATCTTGTTATCATATGTGGCAAAATCATCCACTCATGATGTTATATGGTAAAACCAGCGTGCAAAACTGGGTTATGGGTTATATGACGTGATTGCAAAGTTTAGGGTGCTAAATACACGGTTTTGAAGTTAAAGGTACTGTATAAACTTTCGAGTAAAATTCTGGAGTTATATGTACTTTTTCTATTATTTACGTCCTAATAGCAAGACAAAGAAGACGGTATATTTACGGCTACGTGTAATACTAGCTAGGACACACAAAAAAACTGCAAATTAAAAACACAATAAATAAGTAAATGATTGAGTTTATATGTAATCTGCATGACAAATCTTTATGGTGCCGTGCTACAGAAGGTTGCATTGGCTGTTTTGTTTTTCAGGGCATACCGGAGGAGTTCCCTTGCAAGTTGTAGCCAGTTCTGGCAACCATCCATTGTCGATATCTTATTAAAAGGAGTGGGTTTAAGATAAAATAATTGGCATGATTAGTTTGATCGGTAAGCTGTTCTTTGGCCGCCTTGGTAAGCTCTCCTCCCTTGGGTCCAACTAATGGCCGTTTATGGTTTCCTTTCATGCTAACAAGAACAACTGCCATCTAACTCGCAGCCACACTAATAAATCACTCGGTCTATGCACACAGGAAATTGAAACTGAATTCCGTTCAATGATAAGACATGGCGATACAAACTAGTTATCGAAGAGTTATTACTCTGAAATACCGACGGTTTATTCTATTTTACGAAATTTTCACTGACTTTCAACGTAGTTAGGGCTTACCAATTAGTAATTCTGTTCGCGCACAAAGGATATTAATAGCCTTTTTTTTTCTTTTTAGCTTATAACCTATGAGTTATAGTTTTCTACAAACAAACAAATAGAATGATTTTTCGTCGCTTTTTTAAGTGTCTTATCGGTATACAATTCGTTCACATAAGTACACACACTTTGATTAAAAACCACCGGCCCCAACCAAGCCAGCCGCAACCGAGAAAAAACTAGATTCACTGTCTAGCGTAGAGACGATTCGGTTGGGCTGAAATTTGGTGGCTTATGATTAAAATTGCACTATAGCTGGTTGAAATTACACTATAGCTGATGGTGGTTTATTTAGCGTAATTAATTTAAAAAATCTAAAAATAGAAAATACAGGTTAGCCTATCATGTATAATACAAACGGGTATGAAAAAAGAATCGGTAAAAAAACTCAAAAATTATTAAAATTCACAAAAAAATTATAAATAGTAAAAATAAATCAGAAGTAAATCTAATGGGCGGGGTCAAAACCCCGCTCATTTTGGTTTAAAGGCAGTTTCTACTTCTAGTTTCTTTTTTTTACTATTCAGCAATTTCATCTTTTTCTAATTTTTATAGATTTTTTGGGCTTTTTTTCATTTTCTTTTTTTCTCGTATTCCTTTGCATTATCCTTGATGGACTAACATGTTTTTCTATTTTTAATTTTTTTAAAATTTAATTATGTTAAATAAGTTAGCTCAATTACAGTAAAAAATAAACCAACTAAAATAAAAAAAATCATATGATAATACTATTCCGAACGTTCTCTTAAGCTGTTGCTGAGGTAGAGGTGACGTGTGATGATTAATTAATATTAGCCACACAATGGTAGGGATCGGGGTTGCTGTCATGGTCCTTGAATTTAGTGTGGGGACTGTTTCTGCTTTACTTACTCAACTATTTTTTTTCCGCTTCGCTTCTCCTTGGTTGCATTATTTGTCGGTATTATATGCGTCTTTCTCCTTGGTTGCTTTCAATCACAGAAGCTTCTCTTTGAATTAAGTGGCCGCAATGCACCACGTGGCCGCCGCTTACTGGACAAACTGATCTTGCCTGTCAAACTTGTGAGCTTAGTTATACTAGTACTAGTCTCAATATTAAAATTATGAAATTGAGCTTACCAGCTAGCTCAGGACTTGTTCGGTTTGGTTTCCATGTTCCACGCTTCAGACAGATCTGCAGAAGAATCACACATAACTTAAGCATATATGCAGTGATATGTTTTCTTATCTAGCTAGCTAGGTTTTAATTCTTATCTAGCATGCTGTAGAGTGTGGACAGGAACACAACTATATTATGATTGTGATTGGCCATTCCTATGCAATATATTGTGTGAACAAGTGTGTGAAAAGAAAACATTTATATCGTTTGTTTCATGCTGTGCCAGTTGGTAAATGACCAGCGACGTCTAATCCACGGTATAGACAATGGACATTAAAGATCTCGGGATAACAAAAATCCAAAGTCCGCATATGATTAACTTAAATTGACTTAACCAACTGGATCACCATCAAGGCAGTATATATTTATGAAGGTGTTTTTATACTTTTCTCAACAGTAATTTATATAATTTTTAAAGTATAATAAATAGTTAATAGATATTATTTATCTCTTTATATGCTTTAAGATTAGTATTATTCTTATTAGAAAGAAAAACATACAAACACTTCTTATATATTATTGTTGTCCCAACCATGTCATGATGCGGGTATAATCAATATCAGTCTTATATGCATGATCATTGCAATTGTCAATTGGAATGAACTCTTAAATCACATCAAAATATCCAAGAGAAGGAGTTGAAAAGCTCTAGGTATCAGTTTAACCATTAGCTTCATGTTGGTCCAACCGATTTGACAGAATTCCAGAAAAATATCTTAGTTACTTGTAACTTAAGTAAATCAAATCTAATTTGGATTTTTTCAGCATCGATCAGTACTGCAGTAGCCATAATCGGCACTGTGGCACCGACTCAAATACTGTAACAGGTCGGCTACTGTAGCAACCGACCTAAAAGATCTACATAAGAGAGAGCACTCCCTCATGTAATAAGTGGTGAATGTTTTGATGATTATGAATTGAGTGTATGCCATGTTGGTTTTAGAGTTTTTGTATCTCTATTATCTTGTGAGAGTTTGGACAACTCTTTTTCGTCTTTGCAAGTTCTTTGAGTTTGCTTAGAGTGATCTATCGTGATCAACCATTTCAAGCTCTTGCCGACAGCAAGTTGCATAGATTGAATTTTTGTGAAGATTATGATATGGTTGTGGTGATTGTAATCTTGTGCTTGACATTAGTTTACTTCCATTATCAAATCGTATTGCATTCTTCAAGTTACATTTGTGATCATTGTAGTACGATCTTGAATCATATTGCTTCGGTTAAGTTATTTTCGTTGGCCGTATGATCATCATCACCATAAGATCGGATCAACCTCAAGGGTTCATGTGATCGTACCCGTATCATGTCATCATCTAAACTACCAAACAGTTATATATTGCTAGTAAAATATAATGGTTTGCAGCCCAGAGGATTAGAAACCTCTAAACAATGCACTGATTGTGCTCTTATTTTAGCTACACCTGGACAAAACGAGCCTTGTCAAATGTTGACTAAGCAAATACTAAAGTGTTTGTGCCACACAAGCAAGATCAACTTTTTTATTTGCTTCTTATTATTTATGAGGGAGGTTTCACAAGAAATTAATCGTGTTGTTTAATTCAGCTTGGCAGCTCTAGGTGAGGGTATATCCATCTTTGAATATGCACAGAGCTATCGGGGATCTTAGACTGTGTCAAACCCTAAAGTATGTCCAAACCATATCCTGGGATCGATTAAAAGAAGAAAGAAACATCAAAAGGCAATTTGGTTTTCAGCTTTTTCATCTATTCCAACGATACCGATCTCAACTTATTTTAACTTCTCCTTCCTTTCATAATTTACCTATTGATGAACAAATTATCATGTCCCCCAACAAATTCTGAAACTGAATTTCAGCTAATTAGTTTGATTAGGTTCAATTTTTTGACCGGGCATTCATTCCAGCAACTTTTAGCATCTATAAATGAGCTGTAATATGATGCTAAGAATTTGATAAAATAATTTACTTTGTTTAGCTTTGCCAGAAAGCAAGATTGCTATACTAAGACATTGTGACCGTCTACTTTCTTTACCCCTCAAAATATATTTGTGAAAAGGAGAATCAGGAAACATGCAGAACTTGTGTCCTTCTGATGACTTATGACCGGTCAAGTACATTCTATCTATCCGTAAGTTAGTTTCCAGATGTTAAAACAGCTAGTACATATCGTGGTGCGTGTACATGTCAATCATAAACGAAACCGACCTAACAATTCGGCGTCTCTGTCTCGCCACCGGATCATACATTTTGAGCACAACAAACCTACATAGAAAGTTTCCTCTGAAAAGAGACCAACATGACAAGTTTCGGCAACTCTTTGCTTAGACAACAGCTTTCGTTGCGTCGACGGTGACAGATGCTTGTAAACGCAAACAACTGAAACATCAGACAGATAATGATCAGTAGAGAGCTATCCTTGTTCATATCAGCCATGCAACCAAGAATGGATGACGAAGTTTTGTGACCGAGATATCTCTCTCTGTCTTCCTTTCTTTCTTTTCGAACAAAGACATCACTTTAATTATGGATATATGCACTTCATGGTACTGCTGTTGTCCCATATAGTTTATAACAAAAGAATTTCACAATCAGAAACGTTTACTTGTTCAGCGTTCTACTAGCATATGTCAATGTTACTTCTTTCCATTTTGTGAAACAAACATCTAAGCGCGCATGCATGCTGTTTTTTCAAGTCGAAAAAAAACAAAATCACTAGGGTTGCAGTACATGTTATTTTGTATACTTGATGTACACATAACATATACCACCAACTTATATATAAAGCACATGAGTAACAGGATAGGAGTACCATACCATGCATGTCAATGACAAGGAGCACAGGCCATTTGCACATTTGCATTGGTCAAAGCTTTCCTCTTTGTTCAGTGCCCGCAGCCCTATTGGCCTTCTTCAGTGCCAAGTACAGTGTGCACATGTACACCAAGTAGGGGAGGATGCCACTGTTGTTCTTCCCTGCCAACATTTACTTCTCAACAAATTTTTCCATTTGTCTGGCTCTCTATCTGTGGCCTAGTGCTATGAATAACTCCATGGCCTTTCGGAGAAATTTTTTTGTTGGTTATTGCACACATTTGGCACCTAGTACAGAACATAACTCTGAAGGAAATTGAGTTTTATATGTGCAATTGAACACCAAACATTTTTAAGTTGTGAGAATAGAACATTAACTCTTGTCTAAGGTATTGGACAAGGACGTTCAACAATACAGACAACTTTCCCTAAAAATTCAGGAGGAACAAGGCACCCAAATTCAGCTTGATCCACTGGGTATTTAAACGCCACTGTTTCAGTTGATCTAATTCTAGTTGTTTTGAAACTTCTGTTCAGTCTATTTAGAATAAAAACCTAATTATTGCGCCTTACTCAAGTCTCAGCTGACTGGAATATACCCATGTACTTCAACTCTTCAGCCTTAGATGACTAGTATCTCTATCTTTCGGACTAAGGGCACGCAGGCCCCAATTTCTCAATGAAACCAGAAACAAAGCTTTTACAGGGCTACAGGAAAACCTTGGATATTATTTATGGACTCTTCAGACCTTTTCCAGGTCCGTCAGAACACAGATGATCAGAAGGTGCAGATGCACTTAAAATACTTTGCAGTTTTGCTCTGTTCATGACAACATTCTGTTAAGAAGGCAAGATAGGAGTTGCAGCTATCAATTGCAAATCTGACTACCATTATATGTGCCTCCAAAACCTGGTAGTGGAAGCAGGGCAGAAAAAAGTTGTTGATACAGATGCTGACTGGTTCACAGGCCATATAGACACTGTAACGCCCCCAGAAGCGTTAGTAATCCTCATAACTGTCCTAGGACTGTTCAGTTGCAGAGTATCGTACAAGAATAAGTATCAGTACAACACATGCTTACAAACAAGATCTAAACTTTATTACAAATATAAAACTTAACAGCTTAGTTTTTGACGCAGCGGGCGAACAAGCCCAAAGTTAACTTACATCACAAGAAACTCTCACAGGCGAACTTGAGCGAGGCCAAGACCTAAAACCACTAATCAACGATGTAGAACAGCTCTTCTGGTTCTTCATCAATAGCTTGTTCATCGATGTCCCACAAATTCTCTATTTGTTATTTAGCAAGTAATGAATACAACCGTACCTAATAAGTTACAAGAGTAAATCCTACTATAACAAGTCACTTAGTAATACAAAGTTTTGAGTGAATCAATCTAGAACTTTTTTTTTCTCGAACACGCAGGAGAGCTGCGTATCAATCTAGAACTATTTATACAATAATTAAATATTATTAAGGTTATCAAGATGAATATGGCCTCAAATCAAACAGGACATTTTTCGGTGGTAGGGCGTAACTAATTAACTAGTCATTCTAAATATTTATTTTAAATAAATAACATTGCGCAAGTAATAATGATGCAAATACTGTAATTAAATAATTCAAGTTTCACAAGATTCAATATAATCAAAAACTTGTAACTTACCTTACTGACCAACCAACTACACTGTCTCGTACACTTCCACGTCCGGATCCGGTCCTTAAACTATCACCTTGGAGAGCTCGGAAACTAGCGTAAACACATAAAATAACAAGTTCCGGACTTGAAATTAATTAAGCTAGGAAAATAATAAAATAAAAAGGAGTAAAATACAATAAAAACCAAATTGGAGGGAATTGGATTTTACTGGAGCTTAATTTGGTGAAACGAACATCGAAATGAATTTAGGGTGTCGAAACGATCAAAATAGGGTATTTTTGTAATTTGAGGCTCGGATAGACAGTGTTTGCTATAGGAATGAGCAGTGTTGGGCCGGCTCGAAGTGAACAGTGTACGGTCGCACAAGTTTTAGCCGATTTGGCCAATTGGGCTGACCGAAAGGCCCAGCGCGCATGCACACACGGCCGCTATATGTGGAAATACATCTAGAGCTATTTTGGTCATCATCCACCCATGAGCAAGTCGTATTCACCATTTTAGGCTTTTAATCGGTTTTGATGCATTCTGTCTTAAAACTGGAAATGGTCTCAACTTTAATAATATTTTTCACGACCATTCACCCTACTTTGTTGCCATTTTTGGTCTTATAATTCTGAGAGAGTTTGTGTTTGTAATTTTGTATTCTACACGTGTATGATTAATTTCTGGATAAGCAGCAAACTCAAACAACTTCAATTTCAGGATAAGCAGCTAGTACTATACATTCGTCAGTCTCTGTAGTACACAAGGATAATTAACGGTTGCTTGTAGCACCGTGGACTGCAGGATAACGACCTCTCACCTGTAGTGGTAGCATTTTAATTTGAGCATGAGCAGAAGGCATCACTGCTAAGGCAGTCAGATTTCAAATATGCTTAGATTTGGCGTTATTTTTTTTTATCGTATTGACTTGAGAACAGTTTAGGTTGAAGTTGTTGATCACAAATTTATGAGCTCGATCGTACCTGAATGCATGATAGGTTGAAGTTGTTGATCACAAACAGATGAGCTCTTGTGCTTTTTCTGGGACTAAGGACAGTGTCGTCTACTATTTATCACTGCAAGCTTTCTCAGGGTGCTTATGATGTCTGTTAAGCCGTAAGATGGCAGCATCGTTGCAGCCATATGATCAGTGCGTAGAAATTTTGTGTGGTCCGTGATTGTCTCAATAATTGACGAGAATCATGCTGCACCAGAACACAAGCCTCTTTCTCAAGCTTGGATCATCATGTTCATGTGAAGCCTTACAGCCCATCTGGCCCACTTAAACCCCAATGATCATATTTCGTTGTTCTTTCTCGGAGTATTTTTTCCTTCCCTTTACTTGTTCTTTAGTAGCTTATTATTTCATGCTCTGTGTTTTCACTTTTGGTTCTGTTTGTCTCCGGACCACCACCTTACTTTGCTTTTATCATCAGAAAGATCTTTCCTCTTTATGTCACTCAACTTGCCACAGGCTTCAGAGTCTGCAGTTTGCAAATCATCAGTATCAATCTTTAGGGCACTCCCAATACAGAAACTGTATAACAATATATATAGCTTACACCCTCACATAGACATAAGACAGGAAACAATCTTCCCAATACATGATATCTAGCAACCACCCTACTCAATTAATTTCTTTCCTCTAGCTTTCTTGCTTTTCTCAAATATATAATATCTTGCATAAGACACTACCTTGTGCTGCATCAACAAAATAAGTCCAAGAGGTTGATTCTTCTCTTCTTTGGTTCTATGATTAGAAGAGTGCTACGCATCCTGGGTAGTCTCAAAAAGATCACACCAAAT
Organism: Melocanna baccifera; assembly: GCA_036346265.1. Classification (NCBI taxonomy): domain Eukaryota; kingdom Viridiplantae; phylum Streptophyta; class Magnoliopsida; order Poales; family Poaceae; genus Melocanna; species Melocanna baccifera. Next base: position 19,933,876 of record CM070710.1, read on the forward strand.
CGTCTTTTTTTTTTTGGACATAGGCCAATAAGCACCCTCCGTACTGACTTTTAGGGACTTTTTGTTTCGTAGGATTATAAAAATACAGGAATAGAATTGGAATGTACGTACGAAACAAAAGATTGAAAAATACAGAAATTTTGTAGGATTAAGTATTTGATTCGCACGAAGAGGAAAAACATGGGAATTTTAGAGTGAATAGGAACCTTATTTTCTTTTAGTATGAATATAAGAGATTACCACTCTGATTTAACTAGCAGCATATAATAACACGGTATGGAAATTGTAGAAAAAGAAAAAAATACATTTTGAGGCAGCATGCTTAGAGTACGCTTTCTTATTTGACTAGTAAGATGCCCGTACATTACAACAGGGTTCAAAAGAAGGTAATACACAAATTATTACATCTAAAGAAAAGTTGAATGTATTCACAAGGAGCTCATTTAAGAATCAAGAGGCGAAGAAATTTGAAAAGAAAAGTGCCTCATCAGCACCCCATTGAAGGATTAAGCTACATACTTAATAGGCGGTACTAACTGATCAGCAGTTCTCTTGCAAAATATCTTCAAACTGAATTCCATGATAAGTCGTAGTATACATAATTTTTTTATGTAGCATTAATTGTTAGTGATATGCCTAAGAGGTAATCATAAATAATTCGGTATTAAGGCTAAAAGGGATATTGATCCATTTGAGATTAGGGTTCTAATGGGCCTACAACGTGGAAACCTATTAGTATGCTCTATAAATATATAGAGGTGAGGCTGCAGGGGGTGACGCTACTATTCTGAAAACCCTAGCCGCCACCTCCCCTCGGCCGTATCCCGAAACTCTAGCCAGGCACGCGGTGCTAGCACACCAGCACACGGCGTTCCATCCCGAACGTGTGGACTCCGTGGAGGCGTCGCTGCGGTTGCTGCTGTGCTGATCAGTGAGAAGCGCAAGGCTATTGCAAGGACGTGAGGAGGAGACGTTCAGTTCGTAAAATGATCGACCGCTTCTTCTTCATCGACGTGTATCTACGTTGGACCGGGCTGCTCCAACTCTTCTTCCGCTGCGCAGCGCATCTAGTGGTAACTATCCATGACTCCCTTACACGCATGTTTTCTAATTGAACATGGTAGAAAATCAAATGCTGTAGCTAGCGTAGCCTACCTGTTCTCCTTCATTAATAATAACTATGTGTTGAATTTGCCCCAGGAGAAAATGGCCATGGAATTAGCTCCATGTTTCTGACCAAGCCCTTGCGGTTGCAGATGGGAGATGCTCCTGTGCATTCACCAAGTTCAGAATCAGTTTATCGGACAGCTAGGTAAAGGGGAAACAGATCGACAGCATCGCAGGAGAATTGCAGAACACACGCATTACATATTACTACATAAACCACAGAGTACTTATATTGCTCCTCGCAAAAAGAAGGAAAAAACGATACTGTTTGGTGTGCTTCTTAATATTCGCCGTCTGAAGGATGCAAATTAAGAAGGGAAACTTCATCATATACCCTCCCCATATTTGAGAGTTTCAGAATTTACCCTCTCCACTCAATGACATGTGGGGTTGAGATGAGTCACTGACATGTGGGCCGGAGGGTAAATCCTGAATTCCAATCTAAAAGGAGAGTATATGATGAATAAATCCAATTAAGAAATAGGTGGTGTGCATGAAAATCGAAACAATTCCTTTAATTAAGCATGAAAATGCCTTAAGAACGGGTCGATGTGACGCATCCTATTAACGCTACCGTTGCAAGCGGCAGCGTCGTCTGATCGGCCAGTAGCGAGCCCTAACCGCCGAGCGAAGCGAAGAGATCGACGGGGATGGTTCTCGCCCTCACCTCCAATGGGCTTCAAGAGGCAGAAGGGTTTCGTGGGGGAGGCAGTCGTCGGCGTGGCCGAACTGCGCCTCCCCCTCACCCCGCCGCCGGCGCTCCGCCTCTCTCCGGTCTGCGACGAGGAGTGACGAATAATACGCGAGATAATTCAAATGGGCCCCCTGTGAAAAAATGCCTCCACAACATAAATAACCATCCATCAATCTGAGCCGCACAACTTCGATTTAACGGTCCACGATTGCGAATATTATTTGCGGTTGGAATCTGAGAGGGTGCTAACGGTATATACCGAACATTCAAAGGGTACTGCGTGAAAATGTTCCCGCACTACGTTCTTCTACTTAATCAATGCCGCACAACTATGATCGGACGTCTCACCGAGACCAGGAGCCGGGTCCAACGACACGACCGGTCCCGCCGTCGCCACCGCTCGCCGCCGGCCGCCTCCTGGATGCCTCGCGGTCGCGGCCGTGGCGGTCAATGCCTCCGGTCTCTACCTCCTCGCCGCCAACGGAAGGGACGTGGTCTTCAGGCTGCTCTTCCCATCGCCGGCGGCAAAAGGCGAGCCCCCGGCTCGTCCGGCCAATGGATGCGACCTCCCGCTGCCGTGCCGATTCATCCATGGGTGTTGCATTGCGCGTGATCAGATAGATATTCAGATGCTGAAGGAGTTCTTCTCTTTTCTTTTACTGAAGAAATTCAATCCCTGCAGCTGTCAAGTGGTATCAACATCGCACTTGTTCTTGATTGGATTTTCTGGCCGCACATTGAATAGAGTTGATTCATTGGCGTATCAATTTTCTAGATTCCTCCATCCTTAAGTCATCCCTAGTACAGGCTGACAAATGCTACGCATTGCACTGCATATGTATGTACCTGCCATGGAGAGTATCTATTCAGAAGCTTCTTTAATTCCCTCGTGTACTATGCATGCTGACTTTGATCCCACTTAACATTGAGATCACTTCAGAAGCCACTAGCTTGGGGACGTGCACGTGAACTCATCAAGCACCTAGCTCCTAGCCTGTATATAGACAATCTTTCTCTCCCAGTCCTAGAGAGCAAGCCACTCTTCCGTGTGATACCTTCAAAAGTTCAGTAGACATTGGCGACTGGATTATGCTATGCAACGAAACCAAGACAATTTGACCTTACCCTGTCAAGGAGGACAAGAAAACCAGAAAGCTTGGTTGCTAATTGGCTAATTGGCATCAAGTTCAAGACATGGAGGATCCCCAGCTGATTGTACAGCTAGCAGCAGCATCAAGATGCTGAGCTGAAGGCACTGTCGCAGTGTTTCTGTGCATCGGATCAGCTGCAACCACAACAATCTGAACACACCGAGGAGCACGAGACATCACAACGATCTGAAGACAACGAGGAGCGCAAGGCGTCACGACAATCTGAAGACATCGAGGAGCACAAGGCATCACGACAAATCTGAGGATAGCAAGGAGCACAAGGCGTCAGAACAATCTGAAGATGCCAAGGAGCAGACACCACAGCAACGCCTAGACGATGAAGAGGAGAAGACACAGCAGCAGCAGCTGCTGCACTGCCAACATAACTCACGGCGCCGTCTTTCGCTGCAGGAGCTGATCGATGAGGCCAACAATGGCGAGAAGGGCGCTGCCACTGGAAGCCAAGAAGAGATTGCTGCTGCTGCTGCTGCTGTTCATGAAGTTGCAGAAGCAGCTGCAGCAAGTGTAACGAAGCAGCCTGAGCATGTGACAGGAATGATGATGATCGGAACGATGCGCCGGTACACCAGGGTCGGTTCCATCAAGGCCAAGCGTGCACCGGAGAAGAATGTGGCGCATGTATGTTGATGATGCAGAACCATGGCGACAGCCAAGGTTTGGTTCATGTGAGAAAAATTTGACCAAACTAAGTAAATGTATTGGCTAATCTGGTGTATGGCGTCTGGCGCAGTTTCTGTTTCGAAAAGAATATGTTGCTGTTTACTTTTTTTAAAAAAAAGAACACGTTGCTTTTGATGTGTATTAATGAGTTGTTAACCGTAAGACAGCATGTAAACCAAGTCAAGAACATGTAACACAACTGTATTAAGTGTTGACAAATTGGTTCCAATGTGTTAATATGCAATTCCTGCTTGGTAAAACCAGCTAAATTGAGACGAATTTGCCTATGGGGTTTAGATTTTTCAAACCAAAATCCAAAACCCCTAAAAAGAGGATTAAACACACAAGTATATTTACGTGGTCTTTTATTCCGAATCAAGCCAACAAATGGCTAGCTCAGCTGTCACATTCATTCAAGCACAGATGCCTGTGAGCTTCACCATTTTTAGTTCAGAGAAGCTTACTGACAAACTTCACACCATTTTTACAATACATCATCTGTATCTCAGACCTGCATTAGGCAGCATCAAGCCTCCTCGGTAGTAAACTTGTCCAAGTAGGACAGTATCTCAGAATTCACTCTCTCGCCCTGCTCTTGCTGGAGGAAATGGTCACCTTCGATGATCGCAACCTCGAGATGTGGCACGTTGGATTTGAAGCAACCACCCTTGATGTGGGCTGAGTTCTTCCTCGGTGATGTAACCCAAAGTCTTATGAAACTTGGGGTTACCAAAACACTACCCCATAGCTAAACAGTCATAAAGGTAGTTTTCAGATTTACTATAAAAACATGTAGAAAAATGTGAGCGATCAAGATACAATTTATCCCTCCTATATGATAAGAGAAATATCTTTGAGCCCCTTGATGTGGATGGATTAAGGAAGTGTATGGCCATATTAAATATGGTTAAGAGTCAATCATAACATAGTAATCCACTACAAATTCGAATAAATGATCGAACTATCATAGGATGACACGTTTCTCGTCTTGAGTTCTGACAAGGATAAAATAATCATCTAGTTTATTACGTCATCATATTTCTCGAATATACCACTTAGCGATAAGGAAGAGATTTCATAAAGTAGTCGTAAGACTCACCCTCAGGGTTTGTCCGCACGATCGCAGAGTGCTCCTCTTGTCGGAGATTGTTATAACCCAGACTTCCCCTATATGGCGGGGATTGCTCCTGGTAATGAGGCGTTGTCACTCAACATCTCCTCAGACGAGTCAACATCCATTTGGAGTCGAGGTTCTGTACAGGAGATCCTAGCCCTCCCCTCAGATCCTCATCATGCTCCCGTTGGAGGTCATCACGAGACTTCCTCTCTAGCATAATCTGCCCCATCTTGTGAGGATGACGCAGACACCTCCGACGATGAACGGGACCAGTACTCTAATCAGCGTTGGAGAAATCCTAGAAATCATCGCTCTCCTTTGAGGCGGGCGCTCCCTGCCTCGGAAATTGAAGATCCTAACATCGCTCGGAGGAAGCAAGTGGTCGCTGAGAAGACTTTGCCTGGGCGAGTATAGGACCCAGTGGGGTCTAATCCATTCTATAATTCCTTGTATTGTACACGCTTTTGAGTCCATTTCCATAGCAGTAATAGCACAGGACGTAAGGTTATTATTCTCTCAGGAGAAGGCCCGTACCTGTATAAAATCCACATGTCTTCTCTCTATGTGTTCATTTTTACCGCCTTGAGAGTTTTCCTCCGAATCCAATAAATATTACATAAGATCAATATTAGAATATCGACAAGTTCGATCTGACATCATGAGGCAAAATAATCGGTACATAAGCACTAAACACCAATAATACACGAGGATGCTGACCTCAGGCTCGCCGTGCACAAGCACATCAATGTCAAGCTCTTCCTGGATCTTAACAACCTTGTTAATTTCCTCCTTGATGGCACTGATGTACTCATCCTCAGAGATCCTGCAACATGATTTTTTTTATGAGTGATATAGACAATATAACAACTAACAAGTGAAAGCATCATTATGAACTGCTACTCACTTCTTCGCCTTGTACTCACGGCGGACTCTCCTGAGCTCCACAGTCAGTGGGAATGAACCAATTGTGGTCGTGGGAAGAACTGGAAGGTTGAGCTGCTTCTGCTGTGCGTCCAGCCTAGCACTAACATTAGTAGCACGGCGGTGATCAGAGCCCTTCAGAGCAGCCGCCTGCAGGAAATATGTGGTTAAGAATCAGAGCATGTCATTTCAATATGGAATTAGTATGTGTAGCCACAAAGCCCAAGGTACTTACAGCCTTTTGAACTTCCTCATTTGTCACACAAGGTGATGACCTTCTTGAGGCCTGAGCAGCAGCATTTGCTGTGAAGTAAGCCTGTAGATGATATCGCATACAAATGTACAGGTCAGACCACGGCGCCGGCCTCACATGTTCATGAGGCGCAGCCTTGACGGGCGGGGCTGGAAGTCGCGGCGGCGGCGGTGGTCGTGGCCGGACGGCGGGCTTATATGGGGGGCTCTGGATTTTGAGGGCCCGGGGTGGCCGCCCCGCTTGCCCCCCAGGGCCGGCTAACTAAGCAAAGAAGCTACTCACACAAAGTTAGAGGTGCACAAAAGGATTAGATGCTAAAGTATTCTTTAGCATTTGATTTTTATGTATGGTAAAGATGTGAGGGTCTGAAAATACTTGAGATAACTGTAAGAGAGTGATAATCTCTTATGCTCTTTTGATGTTATGCTTAAAGAATTTACGGTTAACTTTATCAAATTCTTTCTCTTTCATCGATATCATTATTTTGATTCTATGTACGATATTCATCTTTTTTGTATCTTAATACTATGTACATTTATACTGTACTGTATTTAAACTCTATTCCGATCCGGATGCTATCACTCGTAAGAAAGTGTATTAAAGTGCAATTCACGCAATATTGGAGCATCGCATGCTTGATGCCCTTTCACATGCCACAGCCTTGGAGTTGCATGCGCCATCATTAGCTGAGGTACGAATGGCCTTTTCTCTTTTCACATCCATACGAGCTTATGTGAATTTTAATATAGTTGCTTGCCTAGTTAGATTTTGGGATATAGTACCTTCTCAGTTTTAAATTAAGATGCCCTTTATGTAGGCATTATTTTAACAAGCTAGTATGAAAATACCCTATCATCGACTTGCAACTCCTTATGATGATTTTGTTTATTTCGTCTCTGATGAATATGAAAGGTCGCAGTCGAGAGAAGTTTGCAAACATGCCCGGTGTTCAGCAGCCTCACAAGCTTGGTGCATGGCTGCTGACTTTGATCCCACTAAGTTCATCTTCTTCTCTTAAATCTTCTACTGATATCTTCCAACGTTCTCTGATGAATATGAAAGGTGCTATTTTGATTAGTACTTTTTACAACTTTATGTTAAGATATACTTGCAAAGTAGTTGGGGGCAGCCTAACCGAAATAAAATGGTTATTGTTGACAGTGGCTGCCCAATTCATCGTTGGAAAGCTACTCTGCTTTCTGGCGGGAGACGGCGGTCAAAAGTCTCCATAATATGCACCCAAAATAGTTATGCAAATGATGTATAAGCAATTCTGCTGATTTTTACTCTACTATCAGTAGCAGACTTGTATTGGTCCAAGTGGTAAATCTGTAAGTGACAAGATGACATCGGACTCCACTTCAAGACAAGATGACAGATGCGACCTCGCCAACCTTCGACACTCCCACACCGCCAAAGAAACCGAGCGAGAGGGAGACACGGGATCGCAATGGCGGCGGCGGCGGCCTTCGCGGCGCAGGTGCTGCGCGGGCGCTGGTTCATGGCGTACGGCTCCTTCCTCATCATGTCGGCGGCGGGCGCCACCTACATCTTCGCCATCTACTCCAAGGACATCAAGGCCACGCTGGGATACACCCAGGAGCAGCTCAACACCGTGGGCTTCTTCAAGGACGTCGGCGCCAACATCGGCATCCACGCCGGCCTCGTCGCCGAGGTCTCCCCGCCATGGCTCGTTCTCGCCATCGGCGCCGCCATGAACCTGGGGGGATACCTCATGGTCTACCTCTCCGTCACCGGCCGCGTCCGCTCCAGGCCGCCCCTGTGGCTCATCTGCCTCTACATCGCCGTCGGCGCCAACTCGCAGGCCTTCGCCAACACCGGCGCGCTCGTCACCTGCGTCAAGAACTTCCCCGAGAGCCGCGGCGTCATGCTCGGCTTGCTCAAGGGCTTCGTCGGCCTCAGCGGCGCCATCTTTACGCAGCTCTACCTCGCCTGCTACGGTGGCGGCGGCGGCGACACCAGGCCGCTCATCCTGCTCGTCGGCTGGCTCCCGGCCGCCATCTCTGTGGCCTTCCTCGGGACCATCCGGATCATACGCGCGCCGCGCTCGCCAGCAGCGGCGCGCCGCGAGTACCGCGCGTTCTGCGGCTTCCTGTACGTGTCGCTGGCTCTCGCCGCCTACCTCATGGTCGTCATCATCCTCGAGAAGCGGTTCCGGTTCACCCGCGCGGAGTACGGCGTCAGCGCCGCCGTCGTGTTTGCAATGCTCCTGCTCCCATTCGCCGTCGTCCTGCGCGAGGAGGCCGCCCTGTTCAAGGAAACGCCGGATGCGCAATCCGACGGGTCGTCGCTGTCCGTGGTGACCGCGGCAGCGAAACCGACGCCGCCACCAGCGCCCGCGGCCGAGAAGCCGGTGACGGCGAGTGCAAGATTGCTGCGCGCGCTGAGGCCGCCGCCGCGCGGCGAGGACTACACGATCCTGCAGGCGCTGGTGAGCGTGGACATGCTGCTGCTGTTCACGGCGACGGTGTTCGGCGTCGGCGGGACGCTGACGGCGATCGACAACATGGGGCAGATCGGCGAGTCGCTGGGTTACCCGCAGCGCAGCATCGCCACGCTCGTGTCCCTCATCAGCATCTGGAACTACCTCGGCCGCGTGGCCGCCGGCTTCGCCTCGGAGGCGCTGCTGACGCGGTACCGCCTGCCGCGGCCGCTCCTGGTGGCGGCCGTGCTCGTCCTGACCGTGCCGGGGCACCTGCTGATCGCGTTCGGCGTGCCGGGGTCACTGTACGCGGCGTCGGTGCTGATCGGTTTCTGCTTCGGCGCGGCTTACCCGATGATCCTGGCCATCATCTCGGAGCTGTTCGGGCTCAAATACTACTCGACGCTGTACAACGTGGGCAACGTGGCGAGCCCTGTGGGGTCGTACATCCTCAACGTCCGCGTGGCGGGGCGCATGTACGACCGCGAGGCCGCGCGGCAGGGCGCGGTGGTGGCGGCGGTGGGGAAGGGGGTGACGTGCATTGGGGTGCGGTGCTACAGGGAGTCGTTCTTGGTGATAACGGCGGCGACGGTGGGCGCGGCGGTGGTGACAGCAGCGCTGGCATGGAGGACCCGGGAGTTCTACACGGGGGACATCTACGCGCGGTTTAAGGAGGGAGCGGCCACAGGGGAGGTGGTGGGAGCGCGTGGAAATGGCGGCGGCGCCCGAGAAGAGGAGGGAGGAGCAAAGGAGCAGGCGGCGGTGGAGGAACGCCGATGAGGCCCGAGAATTCGAGATGGCAACTGGTGTGGAGTTGGGATTTTCGGTTTGGCAACTGCTTGCAAGTATCCTGGATGGATTGCTATCACTCAAGCTCAAGGAACATGCTCTGAAATACAGTGCAAGCATACTCTTATCATTCTGAAATACAGAGCAATCTGAACATGCTCTGAAATTTCTGAACGCTTATTCACTTCTGACAATGACACTTGTCAACACTTGTCACTAATCATCACCGGACCGGACGGGATGGATTGGTTTGGGTGCAAGATTAGCAGTACTTGCTGTGGGAGTAGTTGATTTACCAGCTTGTCCTGCTACGTTGCGCTGGTACTTCCCAAAAATCATATATCAGTATTAGATACTGTATTAGATACAGATACTTCTTTTATACGCTCTGATATGTATCATATCTGTATCGTTGATTTTTTTAATTTTCAAAAAAAGAAAATAATTCCGATACTTCCTGGATATCTCTTGATACGGTACGACCTAATTTGACCTCCTCCACTCAGCTGCCCAGATCAAGTGCCCCTTTGGAATCCCCCAGTCTCACGTGACTACCCAGTCCCCTCGGCAGCCCTCCCCTCCACGCCGTGCCCGCGGTGAACCCTCTCCCCTTCCGCTTCGATCCCTTCTCTGATTTGTAAGTGGTGTATCAAATAGTTACTATCTGATTATCTGCGATTGTGATTCTGTTATTTATTTCATTATTTGTATATATGTACTTATTTATTCTCTTATTCTTCGTAGATGGTTCATTACATTGGTCTAACAGCCAGGAAGAAGAACTGGAGAACCAAGTAACTTGCTATATCAGTGTTAATGTATTCTTGGTTTCTCAATTCCTTGTAACAATGCATTTGCTACACCAAGTAATGTAATATATAGATTCACACTTGGCAACATGTATGTATGGACTGCGAGAAAGCATCCACCTGGCCCGGGAATTCACCTGTTCCTTCCTTACGAAATTTCTTTTTCAATTCATGAGTTCCAAACGATTTCAGGACTCGTAGCGAACGAGAAACAAGCAAGACTTGGCCTATTCTTTCGCTTCTTCCTTGTCAACTCCGGTGCCATTACTGCTCGCTCCCACCACCACCTCCTCCTCCCTCTCTTCCCTCCCCGCCTTGAACCGCGCGTATATATCCCCCGCGTAGAACTCCCGAGTCCTCCACGCCAGGGCCAGCGTCACCACCGCCGCGCCCACCGTCACCACCATGATCACCAAGAACGACTCCTTGTAGCACCGCACGCCAACGCAAGTCACCGCCTTCCCCGCCACGGCGCCCTGCCGCGCGGCCTCGCGGTCGTACATGCGCCCGGCGACGCGGACGTTCAGGATGTACGACCCCACGGGGCTCGCCGTCCCGCACAAGTTGTACAGTGTCGAGTAGTACTTGAGCCCGAACAGCTCCGATACGCTCGCCAGGATCAGGGGCTGCACGGCGCCGAAGCAGAAGCCGATGATCACCGACGCAACGTACAGCGATCCCGGCACGCCGAAGGCGATGAGCAGGTGGCCAGGAACGGTGAGGAGGAGGACAACGGCCAGGATGAGCGGGCGCGGGAGCCGGTACCGCGTCAGGAGCTCCTCCGAGGCGAAGCCGGCGGCGACGCGGCCGAGGTAGTTCCAGATGCTGATGAGCGAGACGAAGGTGGCGATGCTGCGCTGCTGGTACCCCAGCGACTCACCGATCTGACCCATGTTATCGATCGCCGTGAGGGTGCCGCCGACGCCGAACACCGTCGCCGTGAACAGCAGCAGCATGTCAGCGCTCACCAGCGCCTGCAGGATCGTGTAGTCCTCGCCTCGAGGAGGCGGCCTCAGCGCGCGCACCGCCCTCTCCAGCGGCGTCGCTGGCTTCTCGGTGGAAGGCGAACGCTCTGGCGTTGGCTTCGCGGCCACGGTCACCACGGACAGCGCCGACGCGTCAGCTTGCGCTTCGGGCTTCTTCTTGAACAGTGCGGCCTCCTCGCGCAGGATGACTGCGAAGGGGAGCAGGAGCATGGCGAACACGACGCCGGCGCTCACGCCGTACTCGGCGCGGGTGAACCGGAACCGCTTCTGGAGGATGATGGCGACCATTAGGTAGGCGGCGAGCGCGAGCGACACGTACAGGAAGCGGCAGAACGCGTGGTACTCGCGGCGCGCCGCCGCCGCTGAGCGTGGCGCGCGTATGATCCGTATTGTGCCGAGGAAGGCCACGGAGACGGCGGCCGGGAGCCAGCCAACAAGCAGGATGAGCGGCCTGGTGTCGCCGCCGCGGCCGTATAAGGCGAGGAAGAGCTGCGTAAAGATTGCGCCGCTGAGGCCGACGAATCCCTTGAGCAAGCCGAGCATGACGCCGCGGCTCTCGGGGAAGTTCTTGACGCAGGTGACGAGCGCGCCGGTGTTGGCGAAGGCCTGCGAGTTGGCGCCGACGGCGATGTAGAGGCAGACGAGCCAGAGCGGCGGCCTGGAGCGGACGCGGCCGGTGACGGAGAGGTAGACCATGAGGTATCCCCCCAGGTTCATGGCGGCGCCGATGGCGAGGACGAGCCATGGCGGAGTGAGCTCGGCGACGAGGCCGGCGTGGATGCCGACGTTGGCGCCGACGTCCTTGAAGAAGCCCACGGTGTTGAGCTGCTCCTGGGTGTATCCCAGCGTGGCCTTGATGTCCTTGGAGTAGATGGCGAAGATGTAGGTCGCGCCAGCCGCCGACATGATGAGGAAGGATCCGTACGCCATGAACCACCGCCCGCGCAGTACCTGCGCCGCGAAGGCCGCCGCCGCCGCCGCCATGGTGAGCTGCTTGCGCGCTTGGTTTGATTGTTTGTTAGTACGTGTAGTAATTATGAGCGGTTAATGTAGCGTAGCACTTGCTTAGTGCAAAGCTGGAGAAGAGGAGTTCTTTTCTTTGGGTTTTGCTTGAGAACGACACAGCAATTCAGATTATTTTGAGAAAGAAATGACGGGCTCAATTCAATTGGCTCTTGAAATAGCTAACTTGAGCTGCTTCTCACACGAGCTGAGATTCCAACGGGGCAGAAAAAGTCCAATGCTATCTGTAATCTTTTTTCTACCGACCAGAGCTAGGGACTATAAAAGAACGAAAAGTAAAATCGATATGCTAAATTAGTTTAGAATTAACCTAGGTTTCACTGGGAAAAAAGGTTGTATATTCATCAAGTAACTAAAATTTTGCCAAATTTCAATCACTTGTAGTTGTATCAACCCCTTGGATAAAGATATCAAAAGATGAGATGAATTATATATGGTACTAGTTTTACTCGCTAGGCTAATTAGTTAATTTAGAACCTCGGGGTGAAAAAAAACCTGGATGGCTTGTAGCTTGGTCCTGATGCACGTGGTACCGACCACAAATTGTGGGGGTTTACGAAAGCGTATGGTGGCTTTCGTTTGGCATGATTCCTCGCAGGCTGTCTCACGGGAGAGTGACACAAGAGATGTTTATGTTAAGGAGAGCTGATTCAATTAAGATGATTTCTTAATCTTTAAAGTGATTTTTTGATCTAAAAGTTTTTAGTTTGATTTCTTCAATTACTAAAACCCCTTGCGGATTTAAATACACCACCGGCATCGTGCTTTTCTTATTCTACTACTGATAAAGAAATGGTGGGCTAGGATATAAAGCAATTATTCGCTATGTAGATACTTAAATTACATCTCTACTATGCTACATCATTTATGTTTTATCATATTTTTTATTATGTTTATGTTGAAGCATTAAGCTAAAAATTTATGTCAATGGTGTATTTATAGCTTACTTTTTGTTATACCGTGATGTGGGTATAAATCGATATTAGTTCTACGATGTAAACTTGTTAAAATTAGCTTGAGACACCGCAAAATCCTGGATGTGTTGCTGTACACACCAATTGACAATTCATCATTCAAAGTGTTAGTTAACCGTCACCCGTGTGTAACACTCTAGGGTCTAAATCAGTTTAGTTATAATTTCATTATGGATAAGCCACGCACATGTAACAATCTACTTGCGCTTTCGTCCTCGCTTCACGTAAAACAGTTAACCAGATGTTATTACCAAAGGTACCTATAGGTTTATATGTTAATACTTCTCATATTAAACTAGCAATATAGAACTAATCTATATCCTTATATACACATACACACAGACCAAGGTGTTACATCACGAGACACGCATACATGCATCTCCTATCACTCACTGGTGATACCACCCGAGCCAAACACAGCATCAGCATGTGATGTACTGTAGCATGGCCATAGTGATGTATTTGAGGAGAGAGAGAGAGAGAAGCAGCTGCTGCTAAAAATCGGCCGAAAGCAATGTGTACTGGAGTCGCACGAGGCGGCCCTTTACGGAGGAGAGAGAGAGAGAGAGATTGGGTAGGAACGCAATGCCAAGTGCCAACGCACGCAACGCAACGCACCCGTGAACTTATCTACTCTCCCCGCTAAACTTTCTAAAATTCCTACTATCAAATTTTCTAGATTTAAAACTATATATATTTATTATTAAAAATAATTTTATAATATTATAATTTTATTATTATATTTTAGTGTAAAGTTATAAAAAATAGCGGTCAAAGTTGCATCTAAAAAACCTAAAAATAAAAAACGAAGGGAGTACCAGTTTAGCTCCTATTGGAACACATGAATTTAACAGGAAGTAGTATAATTTCTGCAGAAAGCCTATTAGATTTACTACCAGATCCGGCCTGGTCCAGCCCCCTGCCCTCGGCCCCTCGTCGGCGCCGCCGCCCTAGTCCAGCTCCCCCTACCCACCTCGGCCCAAGATAGCCACCACGGTCCGCTCCCCTACCCCTCCCTCCCGGTAGCCACCCTTTTCTTTGCTCAAAGATGGCCTCACCCTGATCATCAAACATTATGAAAATTTCAAAATCCGAAAACCCGATTTCCTCTCCGGATCTTTGTTTGCTTTAATCCCTCTCCTAATCCTCCCTCTAATCCCTCCCTAATCTTCTCCCCTCTTGGCTCCCGCCTCTCCCGAGCGTTGGCGTCTCCCTCCTTCCCGCTTCCTCCTCCTCGCTCGGTCGTGTCGCCCAGGCCGCCGGACGTCCTCGCTTCCCCCTTCTCGCGGCGCCGTGGTCCTGCCCCGCCACCTCGCCTGCGTCAGCACCTCCGCTTCCGCGCCCAACTACCGCGCCCCCGTTTTCGCCCACCGGTCACTGCGGCACCCTCCGTGCGACAACCCCGCTCCGACCGCTCTTGCGTCAGCACACCTCCCCGCCGTGCCACGACCTGTCTCCCTCCCCCGCCAACCCTCCAGGCTTCGTAGCACGCCCAGCAAGCCGCCCTTCCTTCGCGGAGAAGCCTCCCCGACGCCTCCCCTCAAACGCCATTAATGGCCGCGCGTCCCCGCAAACCTCCACCACCTCGCCCCTCTACAAAAGCCTGATTGCAGCCACCAGGGGCTTCGCACCCCTCCCACCTTCCTCCTCCCGGAGCCGATTGAGCCCCCATTGCCCTAGCTCCGCCGCCGCCTCTCCTTGGACCGGTGAGCTCCGAGCTCGATCTCCCTCTCCCACCAAGCAAATTCCAATTCCCCCCGGCTACTGCCTCCCTTTAACCCCTCATTACCAATGCTCAACTCACCTTTGCATTTGCGCTAGCCGGTTGGTCCCGCACCTTGAGCCCTCTCCTTGGCCGCCGCCGCCCCCTCCTTCCAGAACCCTCCCTTGTACTTCCGAGGCCGAAGAGGAGCTCCTCCCTCTCCCCTGAGCTCTCCGACGCCACCCCGGCCGTGGTGACCCCTCCTCCTCTCCCTCCCCTAGATCGGTGTCGCCCGGAGCGGCCGCGCGCTGCTTCTGCCACCAGGAGTGGCCGGAGGGGGAGATAACCCCAGGGGGGCAGGAAGGCCGACGGCGTGGCTCAAATCCAGCCGCCCCGCGTGATCTGACGGCCCCGGGCGCGGGCACCGCCTCCAGGCCGAATCGGCTGCGCGAGCGCCTCGCTGGGCCGAGGCAACCGGCCGCCCGCGCACGTAGCCGGGCCGAGGCCCAGCGGCCCACCGACCGATCCGCTTAGCCGCGCCCCCTCCCGCGCGAAGGTCGGGCTGGGCCGCACTGTAGCAAAGGTCGGCCCGACACTGTTCATTCTGATTTTCTCGATTTATTCATTTCCAAAAATCCAGAAAATCCAAAATAAATTCTAGAAAATCCCAAAAATCACCAAAATATACCATCTTGCACATTTTAATCTCCTGAACCCATTTTTGGCCTCCATTCCTCCAAATTCATTCCAGAAAAATTCTAAAAATTCATTTTTGAGTTTTAAAGCTTTCTTTTTATAAATAAAATGTTTTCCTTTATTTGCTTTTAATGTATTTCTGTTTCGTTGTGTTTTTGCGCTAGTGTCAGGGATTCCAGAGGTTCAAGTGCAGGCTCAGGACCCCAGAGTTCCTTCGTTCGAGATTACGGAGATCATCCAGATTAACAGCAAGTCGCAAACCCTTTGAACATATTGTATCCCATGCTTATTAAATTATGTATTTACGATATTTCCATTATTGTTAGTTGTAAAATGTTAGTTTATGTAAAATTAAAATGTTTAGAATGACATGTTAATTTTAGATACGTCCTACCACCGCTAAATGCCATGTTAATTTGTAGCCCACCCTTGTTAACCCTAGGATTAAGTTAAATGTATTATAAGCACATATAGATTACTATCATTTCATGCAAAATTTAGTTACACTAATAAGGATGTGGCCGCGGGACGGTAGATTATTAAAACCCAGGCTAGGGTAGGGTGGTATGGGACACCGTGCCCTAGAATGGTCGTACTAGTGTGCAGTGTAGGGTAATGATGTTGTGGGACACCGCGAGATGGTCCCCGCTCACCGCTTTACCTGGCGTTGGTGGTTGCGGACCACGTGAAAATATAAGAACTAGACCCTTATACTGAGCAAATGACATAGTGACCGCTCGACCACAGGTGTTGACTTGTCAACCCTGGTTTAGTACCTGCTCAACTCAAGCAGTGCGCTGCTCCGAGAGAGTCAGGTTGCGGGCCTGCTGCTCCGAGAGAGTCAGGTTGCGGGCCTGTGCTAGGGTTGAGCAGCGAAACGACCCGGTTCCTTAACTCAGTCATGAGGGTTAAGGTTGCATGTGGGTAAAGTTGGGCAACTCTGCAGAGTCAATTAAATGGTATTCGAATACACCGTGCTCCCGGTTAATGGAGCTGTGCCACTTGGGTGATTCCGGTTGCTAAGATTAAATAGTGTTTGCAAGTATTTTAACTGGACTAGTGGATTAATTAACTCTTCGTGGAAACCCTAATCTTAAGAAGTAGTTGTCATTTCATGTGTTTTAAGTCTGTTTACGAAATAAAACTGCATCCACATAAAATGATACAACCAATATATTCCCTTCCGTTGATAATTCGTGCATGTAGTTAAGTTAGGTTTTTCTTTGTGATTTGTTGAGCTGGTTAGCTCACGGCTTGCCGAACCATTCAGAAGATCAAGATGCGGATACAAGTTCCCCCGTCGAGGAAACCCCGGAAGAACTCTTCTTCGATGAAGACCCCTGGCTTTAGGTCTCCACCGCGTTTGAGCTTTCCTCGGAGTTGGTCTTTTGTATTGTAATATACTTTGGGCTTGCGCGCCCCGCTGCAACTAAAATCGGGTTGATAACCCCTATCTTGTAATAAATGCTGGACTTTTGTTGTAAGCATGCGACGGTTCACTCTTGTGCTGCGTTCCGTACATGTTCATGCGTGAACCGCATGTAGGCCATGTCCTGAGCGCCCACAGACGGGCGTTCTACCACCCCCACCGCCCTTTCATTGCGTTGTGTGAATGGAAGACTGGAGATCCAATTGCCATTGCTATTTGCTAGATTTGTTAGTTGGTGTCGTGAGTGAGCTTTATTGGACCTCTTAAAACCAGTGGGCTGATCACTTACCAGGCTTTTCTTATGATTTTCCTTCCATTGCAACTGGCTCTCTCGACAGTGGGGGGGTCGACGTCGTTGGTCTTCCTGGTCACCGGCCGCCGGGGGGGAGGGGGGATTCTACCGGTGGAAGATGAGGCTTAAGCCTTATTAAGCCCCCCTGACTTTGCCCCTACACTCGACTATTGGTGGCTCACACAGCGAAGAGTACAAAAGCAGTGGGAAAAATGCGTGTGATTTGGATAACAACGTCCCAAAATGACACTGATGAGTTGCATATTGTTAAAGAAGTGCGTCGACAAGGCACCAAGGCAGCGAAAGCAAATGGGAAAGGGCAGGCTAAGGCATTTTAAGCTTTACCACGAAGCTCAAACATTGCAATCTTGTACATCAGCTAGGATGTTCATGTTCAGCCACATTTCTCAAAAGACCAGATGGAAGTAGCCCAGCCAAACGAGAGAGCAGCTATGGCAGAGAGGAAGACAAAAAAAAATGGATAAGAACATCGAGCCAACACAACCAAGATGACTGATAATGCAAACGATGGAACATGAGAGAGCGTTGAAGCTTGTTGGTGATATTCTGCGTAGCAATAATAATTAATGATCAGTTTACGTACCACTTTTCCATTACAGGTCGTTGCCTATTTTATTAGTCTTGTAATTTTTAACGTCATGTTTAATATTGTCATTCCCTTCTAATAAAGAGTTTTTTTAGATGAAATGAAGATTATTTGACGCTGCACAAACAGATTCCGTGGTACAATTTGTTAGCAAAAGGATTTTTTTTTTGATAAAGGCCGTTTAGTTGAGCTGAAATTTAGTGGTTTATGGCTAAAATTGTATTGTAGCTGGCTGAAATTGCACTGTAGCTGATGGTGGTTTATTTGGTGTAATTAATTTAAAAAAATCTAGAAATAAAAAAAATAGATTAGCCCATCACATATAATGCAAACGAATATAGAAAAAAAAAAGAACCGGTACAAAAGCTCAAAAAAATACCGAAAAATCAAAAAAATTAAAAATTATGAATAATAAAAAATAAGTCAGAACCCAGAAGTTTAAGTCCAAACGAACGGAGCCCTAAAGGATAACGTTTAATCTTTGTATCTCTAATTTGAAACAAGCTACGGACTATGATACCTTTGGCTCAGCTTTTTTTTTTTGCTTTGACTTATTACTTTTTATTACAGTAACTAGCTTTTAAAATTGTAGTAGATACTGTACCGAGTTCAACTATATTGGTCAAAATCATATGCAACTGTTTCCCTCTACTATCGTCTCTCGCAAACAATCAGAATTCAAAAACCATAAACCATAAGTTAAAACCACAGCACAAAAGAACCCACTATTTGACTAATTAACACATACCTCTCATTTTTCCAAAAAATAATATAATATTTTGTTCAACTCACAGCTGTATAATAGCTGCATAAGATCTGCTATAACAATCATGCACCAACAGCCTTCTTCCAAAATATCCCACGATTCAAGTTTCCAATCCGAGAGTTCTAATGACAATTGACACCCCCTTGATTTAGTTAGTCCAAAATATTTTATGCATCATGAATACGGTGACCTAGATATAAAAACTCAATCCACGACCAACTTTCTAAAATCACCAGAACCTCTTAGCCAAGAACTGGTCATGACTGGTCTGATAGGCAAACCGATTAGACCACTCCCCTCAAACCGGTCTGACCATCAAGATAGAACACCAGAGCAACCCTCTTTGGAAATTCAGCATTTTACTATCTAGTCTTGACTCAAACCTCTTGAAGAGGTAACACCTAGTGCAAAGACATCTTAATACACTTCTAGACAAGTATTTGAGGTGGGTTCTTTTGGGTTTATGGTTTAAATATTTGAATTCTGATTGTTCGCGAGAGGTGGTACGTACAGAAAAAAAAGTCGCATAGGATTTTGATCAGTACAGCTGAACTCAGTATATTTTTTACTACAATATTCTTGTTGACCCCGTCTTGAAAAGACACTATTTAAAAGCTAGTTACTATAGACAGTACAAGTATAATCTAGCTATAAGTGGAAAAGAACCAAGCCAAAAGCCAATTGGGCCGATCGATCCACATGGACCAAGCCGGTCATACCACCCCTAGCAAAAATGCCTGAGGGCACCTTGACCGGTCTGACCGGCTATTCAAAACCGTTAGATCGCACCTGAAAATCAATCAGGCCTCACTTGGAAATCGATCAAACTGCCACCAAACAAGTAGCATTGAAAAACCGTAAACGTTCGTAAATGCAAACTTTAACTCAACACGATTACCAATTATTCAAGACGCAAATAGCATAGGCATTCTTCGCATAGTTCTTCACTGTGCTACTCCATCTGGTGCGCGCTTTACTTTTGAGCTACACTAATTTTGTTGAGAGGGACCTCCTTTGCATAAGACTACAATCTTTTTTTTCGATCACAAAGGGAGACCTCGTGGTGATGGACTCCACACCACCACCAAATGGTGAAGCGATGGCTCCCTTCCCACTACAATCCGCCACTCCCGTTCGATTTTGTTCAAAGCCATGTGGGCCCATCCTCGCGCATCAACATCATGTCTTGGACAGATTGTGGACCCGGAAACCTCTGGGCCAGGCCCAGCTACAGTTACTCCTATCTGTAACTTGACATGGACATGTGGGCCAACACTTACGGACTTTCGGCTTTGTTTTTTTATTTATAATTTTTGAATTATGGCTGTTTGATTTTCATCAGTATACTTGAACACCATGACACGACGACACTACGATGCCCGTTGCTACTCACCAGTCACACCATGACACGATGGAACCTAGTTTTCACTTTTCTTCTGTGATTTGGTTCATGTGGAATTGCAGTCAAAATGGTTAAAAAAAACTTCTGATCAGACAACAGGAAAGGGAAAGGGAAAGGTGAAAGAAAAAAGGAAAAAAAAAGGGACTATCTATGTACAAAACACACTGATTTTGTTCTGTCCCAAGAACCACTTAGGCACAAAAGGAGATGAGAAGCTGCACTTGTCCAGCTTGTAACAAAACTTTTGCTTCTTGCTTGCTCTCATCATGAGCAGTAAGTATTATACTCACTCAGAGTTCCAGGTGCTGCTCATAGCAGAGCTCACTCATGCACGGTGACAGGATTTCCTCCTCCAGCATTTTCAGGACGGCGCTCATCGATGGACGCTGGCCTGGGTCTGCATCGGTGCACATTGCAGCAATGTCGAGGATTGCTTCGACCGCTTCAGCTTCTACATCACCAGATCTCTCATCAACAATGTCCTCCAACCGATGTTCTCCCGTTAGTGTGTTCAGCTGCAAGAGAAAGTTGAGAATTCGGATGATTTTGGTCTCTATCAAGATTCATTTGGTGAGGAATATAGTAGACAGAAGGAACCAGTACTTACCCAGCCAACAATGTTCAGTCCCTTCTTGACGAAGCACGAATCAGTTGGCCTCTTTCCGGTCACCAACTCCAGCAAAAGCACTCCAAAGCTATACACATCTGATTTTTCAGTAGCATGGCCATTTTGCAGGTATTCTTTCGATAAAGTTAAGAGTAGCCTTTATTAGTTTGAATCATGACTCATGAAGTGCTAAATTATAGAGCAAAATGTAAGCTGTCCATCTATATAAATAAAAACAGACACCTCCTTCATTTTGAAGCAAGAAAATCCTACAAAAAACCTAAAAGAAAAAAAACTAGAAATTCTCACATTAATCGAAAGAAAAAGAGAAGGATCTCCACCACTTATTTTGGTGGGGCCAGATTATAACGGCGCAGATTAATCATATATAGATAGTAGAATTATATAACAAATACAGTTATATTTCAATTATAGGAAGTAGAGTTGTATATCAAAGAAAAATGTATCATAATATCTAACCACGCAGTTGCACGTCTAAATTTGCTAGTTGTTCAGAACAAGAAGGTATCTAAATTTGATCTGTTAAAAAAAAAGGTAACTAAATTTGTGTTTAGTAACTTTTAACAAGAAATTACAAAACTTTCCATTGTGCTAGGAGTAATGCATATATTCCTATAACATGGTAAATGAACCAAAATCATAACAAGATTCTTTCTTTTGTTAGAAAGCATTACAATGTTGACTAGTATAGAGAATAAGTACCTGGTGCTAGGTATCCAAAGGTACCCGCCACAACAGTGGTAACATGGGCGTCATTGTCCACAAGCAGCCTAGCAAGGCCAAAATCGGATACATGCGGCTCCAAGCTTCTGTCCAGAAGGATGTTGCTGGCTTTGATGTCCCTGTGGACAATCCCTGGTGAGCAATCATGGTGCAAATACGCCAGTCCTCGAGCAGAGCCTAGGGCGATCTTCATACGCGCATTCCAGTTCAATGGCTGCTCCTCCTGAGCATCTCCTGCCATTCGTAACACAGCACGAAAACATCAGGTACCATAAGATGACATTGCACCAAGTGATAAAGTTGCAATCATGATTCATGACCATGAAATAGTATACTGAGAGATGTGGGACAAGGGGCTTGCCATGAAGGTAGCAATCTAAGCTGCCCAGCTCCAGGAAATCATATATAAGCAGCTTGGCTGTGGGGAGCCGGCAGTAGCCTCGCAGATTGACAAGGTTAATGTGCCTAATGCTGCCTAGAATCTGAAGCTCCTTCTCGAAAGTCCTGTCTCGCCCTTCACGGTGGAGATCGATCCTCTTGACGGCAAATGCAGTGCCATCATCCATCACCATCTTGTACACTGTACCGAATCCACCACAGCCAACCACATCCTCTTCATCAAGTAGCTCCAGCCTTCTGATGATCTCACTTGATAAATATGGAAGGTTCCATTCGTACGTGACAAGTTTAGCACCTAAGTCAGGACACCACAGATAACAATTAGTTTCCATTTAGTGAGTCAGGACAAATTGTAGTGGGAGACCGTAGTTGGTGTCGATTTTATTACCATCCGGTACAGTTCGCTTGTCCATTTTTACATAGTTTCCACCAATGTTCTTCTGCCTGGACAGCAAGCAAATCCAAAGGAAGCCAAGTACTGCGATGATCGCAAGGGCCATGGTTGACATTGAACCAATCACAATGCCATTCAGAAAGTGCGAGGTTTTGTTGTTGATGATCGGAGAAACGCCTATTCGAACAAGAAATTGATGACAAAACCAGTTAGTCGCACACACTTCACCACCAAAGTTGAAGTCCCAAACACTGTGATGGACGACTTGCCAGATGAGGAGAGGGGCTCGGAATGCGGCAGCACGGCAGGAAACCCGAGGGTTCCACGGCAAGCTTTCTGGATGGGCAGCCCGCAAAGCTCCAGATTTCCGACGAACCTGCATTTGCCGTTGCGCCATGCGAAGAAACGCACTAGAGCATTAAATGCGTGTTGTTCTAGTATAGTAAGTAGGTACAAACTATACAAAGATATCATTTACTCGTATTTGCAACAGCTGCCTATCCCACATCATAAAGAAAGAAGAAGGACGCACGCACTAAAGGAGGGAGAAAGGGAGATGGGGCCAAAGCTAAGCTTACGAGCTGCTTTTGAAGGTTCCCAGGACACCAACATTTGGGATCTCTCCGGAGAAGAAATTGGTGGACAGATTCCTTCAGTGCAATTGTTGTTTTTTAGGTCTTGCATCAGCATTTCGTTTCCAAGTTATAGTCAATGCCAGGAACGGAGCATAAAGATGCACCCAAAAACTTACAGAAAACGAAGGTGGGTAAGGCGTCCGATCGACGCTGGTATTGTGCCCCTCAACAGGTTGCTCGACAGGTCCCTGCAGTTAACACACATTAGACCAACAAAACATCGTAACAGCATAAGCGGATAGTTAAAGATGATATCTTGTGAAGAACCTACAAGATTATGAGGTGAATGAGCTCGCCAATCTCTGAAGGGATGCCTCCTTGCAGATAGTTAGCCCTCAGGTAACTAAAGACGCATTCAAGCACCCACATTTTAACAGTTTGATCAATTTTACTAAACAAACCGAAGAAACTAATGTAGGTCACAGCTTACATTGCTCTGAGCTCGGTGCAGTTCTTGATCTCTGCAGGGATTGGACCATGCAAGCTGTTCTGGTGCAGAGCTCTGGAGAGGGAAAAGCCCACACACACGCACGCGCCCCGGGGGGGTAGAAAACGCCAACGCAGATGGTATCAGAGCTTGTTGCATCCTGCAGGTAAGGGAAGATTTGTGCGCAAAAAACGGTGAAAGAAATCTTACAATCTCTGCAGCTTGTCGAGCTTCCCGATGCTAGGTGAAATGATGCCTCCAAGCTGCATGTAAGGGAGATTTCTGCAACACAAAGAAAAGGGCACACAGATTATTCAGGGACATGGAATCCAAGAACACATCGGGAACCGAGCCATCAGGCATTTCCTTCGAATACTTGAGGAGGGAAAACAAAGAGAAATTAAATATTGATGCCATTAAAAGAAGAAGAAGAGAGGGCGGCTAATCTAATCGAGTACAAGTACGTAGGAGAGGAAGAAATGCAAGAAGAGCATGCAGCTCAAGGAGGAGAAGAACGGACATGGATTGGACCCTGAGGTCAGGGAAGGAGCAGGAGATGCCCTCCCATCCGCAGGGGTTGGGGTCGGTCGGCCTCCAGCTGGTGAGCCTCTGGGTGGTGGCGTTGAAGGCCAGCTTGAGCTCAAGCAAGGCCTCACCTGCAAGAAGAAGCACACTAATTTGGGTGGGGGTTGCCAGATTACATACAACAGGGAGAGGGCGAGAGAGAGAGAGATGCCTGCGTACCATCTGGGGTGAGGGCCATGGAGGTGGAGCAGAGGAGGACGGCCATGGCGGTGATAGCGCAGAGGACCAGCAGTCGTCGGCGCCCACGGCTGCTCTTCTTCCTGTCATCGTTGTCCATGGAGGAGGTGGTGCGTCTCCAGCTGGGAAGATGAGTGGGTGGGTTCTTCTAGGCTTTTGCTAGCTTCCTTCCTCGATTTCTTTCTTGGTTTTCGAAAGGAGCAGAGAGAGAGAGAGGGAGTGTGGAGCTGAAGCTGCCTGGCTCTAATTTTTAATTGTCAGTCCGTGCATGTGTGAGCTGATACTGAGCCCCCTACCTGCAGGTCACTGACATATAGGCTACATCCTGGTGGTCCCGCTTTCCAGCGAGTGAATAGGAGGGCCCGCGGGCGTGTAGGACAGGAGCGAAGAGGGCATGAGAAGAGAGACAAAAATAAACCCTGTTCAATCCAGTTTTTTTAGTGAATTCTGATTTTCGGCTATTTGTTTTTTATTAAAATTATATTATAACGACTGTTAACTTTTTAAATTATTTAATTAAAAATAAGAAAAAAATAATTATATCTCCACAGATAATTTAAAGAAAAACAAAAATGACAAGCATTCCTTGAAAAGAATTGCACATGCTGCACTTGCTGCACATTCCTTGAAAAAGATTGTTTTTGACGGAGGGAGTAGGTCACTTGCTGCACTTGCATTCCTTGAAAAGAATTGCACATGAGATATATGAGTACGTCAAATGTTACAAGTTAGACCAATTCTCAATGAAGCCATTAAATTAAAAAAAATGGATGCTCAAGCTGATAATAGGTAGGAAAAACTAAGGTGCATGGTTATATAAAAAACTTAATTCCTATATCACCAAATGACAAAGCATCCATTTTCACTAAGTCATTGAAGTTAGAATGGTGCACACATGCCATTTGATAAACATAGCACCGCATGCAAATCCACTATAAGCATCCCTATTTTTCGTAGGATCTAATTGCTAAGCTGCCAAGACTAAGGGGGTGATCGGAATAGCGATGGCTTTTGCTTTAGTGAAAAACATCAGAGTTGGTGAAAAAACATCAGAATGAGTTAGTGGATAGTGTAGTGAATAGTGAAAAAAAAGCTGAAGCTAGAAGCTGAAGCCGAAAAAAAGCCGAAACGATCACCCCCTAACACTGCACAAGAAAGCCGTAGCCACCTGGCAATTTATTGAACAAACCAGACATTAATCTTTAGTTCTCTATGAAACCCATAATCACTTATCTATGTTCCTCACAAAAACCACCAGATCCTCCGTTCATGTATTTCATCGAGCAACAAACAAGCATCCACATCAAGATCACATCAGGACTGTGCAAAACCTATAGGTAAACACATGCCATGGGTATTTGGTCGAACACCTTACCTGTGCCCGCGAGATGCTCGATGAGCATGGTGTACATCTTGCTGCTCGGCAGCAACCCCATGGCCAACATCTCCTCAAACACCCTCCCGGTCTTTGCAGCCCTCCCGGTGTCGAACAAGACGAAGCGAAGGATGCCGCGGATCATTTTGGCCGATGACGAGGCGCTATGCGCCATCTCTCGGATGTTGTCCTAGAAAAATCATCCAAAATTAGGGGTCTTGATCAAAGTATTCTAAGTGAGTTTTGGTTTAAATAAATCAAAAGTTAAAAAATAAATCAAAAGCCAAAGTTATTTGGGGGGAAGAGAGAGAGAGAGAGAGTTTCTTTCAGGCATAACTGACCAGGACTAGCCGTTGCGTTGATGAGATCGACAAGAATGGGAGGCAGGGATGCTCGGATGGCCCACCACCACCTGCAGATGGAGAAGATGAAAACGCAGCCAGCTTAGCTAGGAAGACAGGATGCATCGCCGCCGATTCAACTCCATTCGATCCGACGGCTCCGATTTAGGCCTCGCTCTATTGAGCTTCTGTTTTTGGCTTTTAGCCTTTTACTTTTATTTTGTTTAGTTTTTTTTGTCTTATTTCTTTGTATTATAAATAATAATAATAATTATAATCTTGATTTTCTGGATGGACAAATATGCTGAAACAAAGATTTTGGAGGCCATGTGCATCTTCTTTTAAAATTTCGAGAGAATTAATGGAACGGAGAGCTTAAGCACCAACGGCATCATGTACGGACTCTAGCTAGTGCACTGTTACGCAGGCCGGCTGCTTGCTTGCTTACTGTTCTGGTAGCAGCCAGCCTACTGGACTGGAGCATTTGGTTCCCTGTGGAAGGGAAGCTGTGTGTAACTCAATATAATATATTACTGCGACTGCGAGAGTGTGTCTCGAATCAGGTGGGCTATAACTCGAGATTTAAGATCAAAGGCCCATTAAAAATCTCTTGACAAGATTTAAGATCTTAAGTAGCATTGGCAGATTTGGCCAATGAATAATCGGCTAAACTCGAGGCTTGGGCCAGGGCCCTAGCTCCGCCCCTGGATGCTACAGCTATATATGCTAGCAACCAGTAGTAACCTATATGCCAGCAACTAGCTAGTAGTAACGTTCAATTCATATCTTTCTGCATCACCAATTTTTCAGAATATTTAAGGCGTTCGGAATAACGATGGTTTTTAACTTTTGCTGAAATTTCATTATAGTTGGCTGATTTTTTACTGTAGCTGAGTGGCATATTAGGCATAATTAAATTTAAAAAAATGTAAAAATGAAAACGACACGCTAGTCTAGAGTGGACAATGCAAAGGAATACGAGAAAAAAAACTAAACGCAAAAAAAGCAAAAAACAAAAAAAATCAATATGTGACAAAATTGCTATAGTGAAATACAATGCTGCTACAGTAAACACAACGCTAAACAGTGAAAAAAATGGAAGTTAAGCGCGACCTTACTTTAGTTATGCATTACTATGCTATTAATGATTGTCATATCCCTTATGTAGTACTCCCTCCATCGGGAAATTTATACTTTGCTTGCTTGGTGCAAAGTTAATGGCCTGTTTGCTTTTGCGTTTTAAAAGTCGCTTTTAGTTTCTGTTACAATACTTTATTTTTAATCGGAGTATTTTTTAAGACAAGGTCTACAAGTTAATTGTAGTACATGTTAAAAGACTAATATATGTACCATCAAAAATCGTAAGCGATAATCTCTCTTTTCTCAATCTTTGTCACAAACAGCCAAAAAACCATCAGCCGCAGCAAAAAAGAACAAACCCTATATATCATCATATACCACACTTTGCTTGCTTGAAAAAGCAGTGTGTAGATTTGTCCAGAAAGAAAATAACTCCACTAAGCAGAAAGAAAATGACTCCACTGACCATCCAACAGACGAAGAAATGTAGGCGTGTATCACATGCTTTGGCCTACAAGGAAAAGGGCATACATAGAGTAAATTGCACCATGTATGTTCTAAATGGTTTCAGCTTTTTAACTTCTAAATCTTATATTTTTGTTTGTTCTCTTATTTCTTTGTATTATCTCAAAATATATAGCGGTGTTTTTTAAATTTTTCTATTTCTCTTATTTTTTGAACTCATAAAAAGTTCACACCCGCTAGAGTGCTTTTGTATCGACAACGCATGCACAAAAAAGCTATAAGCCCTAGCTTATAAACCCGTTGGACTTGCACCACTTAATTAGACTTGTACTATTGCGCAAAACACCATGTTTTAAATTAGGATGCACATAACAGCGAGTAAGTTAAGCATTCCGTTGCAATTTGCACAACCAGTAGTGGATCTACCCGGCCCTCGGTTCGTCGGAGAGGACGATTTGGCAGAGGAGTACTCCAACATTTTGAGGAGTAAATTTGCTATGCTTTGATTCGCTCGATCGACGTGATGGAAAATGAAACCTTTCCTTAGTGTATTTCCTTCTTCATTTTGGAAAGTGTAATTCCGGCATATCATGCAATTTTTTGGTTCTGTGCTTAGCTAACTACACCCTTTCTGAAGAACACATTGGTCAGATTGATTAGGGGGAATATTCTTTGGAGGAGTGGAACGCAAGAATTTTCAATAGGCAATACAAACTTATAAACAATAGGTGATATTCGAGCTACCCCATTTGTTTTCAAGGTCTATAAAATATTACAATGATCATTAAATGAAATAGAAATTGTTTCAGTAATCGAGAGAAAAAGAGAAAATCTATACCATATTATTTTTGTGGGATCAGATTATAACTGTAAATATTAAACATGTATAGATATTACAACTACTGCAAATTGAAAAACAAATACAGCTATATTTTCAAAAGGCAGTAGAGTTATATATATATACAAACACAATATGTAGTTGCACAGTTATGCGGGAAATTTAGGGCCTGTTCTTTTTTGTTGTGGCTTTTAACTTTTGGTTGAAATTTTTGAATTTTAGCTGTTTGCGACAGAGATTACGGAGAAAGAGATACTCGCTTGCGATTTTAGATGGTACAGATGTTGGGCTTTTAACGTATACTATAATTAACTTGTAGACTTTATCTTAAAAAAATACTTCGTTTAAAAGTTAAGTACTATAGCAAAAATCAAAAACCGTTTTGAGAAGCTGAAAAGAATATATCCTTATCTACTTATTGTATGACAAGGGTTGCATTGCCACGGGCGATCACAAAAGAACAAAAAGAATAGAGCAACACACACAATGCAATCCCGACAGCATCTCACCCTTAATGATTCTGCCCGTAGCCTCACATTGGCCTCAATCATTAGAAGATTACTCACCTCAATTCGACGATAGATAGGGGGGTCTCATATCCTAATTAAGTTCCACTGTAACTGTTGATCAACAGCTGATAAGTACCAGTGCTACTGACTGATACTCCTACTTTGCAGAAGAATCATCCAGCCGAGCTAAACGACGCCCATGCCTGCCTCAGCCAGTCATTTCTGCCACTCGCGGCTGCCTGTTGTTGGCCGGTACGAATGGCCACTGCGATGCGATGGAGCTACCACATCCAAGCATCCAATTAACACACTGTTTATTTAGGCTTAAAATTTTAACTTCTAATTTATTTTTCACTATTTATAATTTGTGTCTTCCTCTGACTTTTCGATATTTTTTTAGCTTTTTTACCGGTTCTTTTTTTTCACGTATTCGTTTGTATTATACGTGATGAACTAATCTGTTTTTTCTATTTTTATTTTTTTAAATTAATTATATCAAATAAGCTACTATCAGTTACAGTGTAATTTCAACTACTTATAATACAATGTTAGCTATAAATCATCAAATTTTAACCCAACCGAACGGCATCTGGCCCCGCTCAAGTTAGCTTTTTCTAACTTCAGTTTTTTTTTCACTATTCACTACACTATCCACTAACTCAGCTACAGTAAAAAAATCAGTTACAGTGAAATTTCAGTTAAAAACTAAAAGCCATCGCTAAAACGATCACCCCCAAGCCAGTCTCATGCGTATTTAGCTGTTAGCTGTGTCTGCACATGAAAGCATCTGCCACTCCGAATCATTCCAATTCCAATCGACTACAAACGGCGGGAGATTATCACCTGCTCACTACTACTTCTTCTTCTTCTTCTTCTTACGCTCGACCAGCTTGCTGGTAGACACTCCATTCCATTCCCAACAACGATCGAGAACAAGGTGGAGTACTTACGTGGCATGCAAATGCAAGCGGCCGTGGCGGACTGTGCGTGGTGGCTCGGCCTCCTGTTCGGCGCCATGCCTCTGCTCGCGCTCGCCGTCTGGCACTGCAACGATGCCTTCCACTGCGCCGCCTTCGCGCTCAAGCATCGTTATCTCCGTCCACGCCCTAGCCGCATGACGCTTCCGCCGGGACACATGGGCCTGCCCTTCGTCGGTGAGAGCCTCGCGCTTCTCTGGTACTTCAAGTTCGCGCGCCGCCCCGACGGCTTCGTCGAAGCCAAGAAGAGGACGTACGGCGAGGGCGTGGGCGTGTACCGGACGCACCTCTTCGGCTCGCCCACCGTCCTCATCTGCTCGCCGGCGTCCAACAGGTTCGTCCTCAAGTCCCCCGACAGCTTCGGCGTCCACTGGCCGGCGCCGGAGCTCGTAGGCGTGTCGTCCGTCGTCAACGTGGAGGGTGGCCAGCACGCTAGGCTCCGCGGCTTCATCCTCGCCGCCATCAACCGCCCCAGCTCCCTGCGGACCATCGCAGGGGTCGTCCAGCCGCGCATTGTGGCGGCGCTGCGGTCCTGGGCCGACAAGGGAACCATCACCGCTGCAACAGAGATCAAGAAAGTACGCGCTCGCTAGCTTGCTACTGCTCTCACAAATTGTTTCGGAACAGGTGCAATCAAACTTTTAAAAATTTGGCTACCAATATCTTTTTTAAATATTTAAATTAGATATATAAAAATCATATACGTAAATTTATCTCAAAAAATACTTTTATAATATTATACTTTATTGAGTTCTATAAATATATCACAGTAGAGATTAGTGATCAAAATTGTATTTTGAAGACCATGTCGATGTCTAAATATGTATAAATATGTACGATAAGTACTATCTATAGTTGAGGCCACATCTTGCCACAGTCAAGCGAATAGGTATAAATATGTACGATAAGTACTATCTATAGTTTAGATAATAGATATACACACAATCATTATCAAAGTTTGCCAAGGGTAAGAACTAGAGACTACTAGAATGGCCTGGACTCCTCCATCTTTTTCTCTTTCTGGTCCTGATGCGCTATAGTAGGCATATGCAGGGGCGAAGCTGGGCCTCGGGCCGCTGGGGCAATGGCCCGAGGCCCAGCGGAGACAATCTTTAGTGCTTTACTGTAGCTATTAACAATAAAGGCCTGTGATCTTCTCATTCAGTGGGCTGGGCCCGAGGCTGGGCGTTGGGCTAGCTCCGCCCTTGAGCATATGTGTCTTGACCTGAAGGCTCTAAATTATTTTAATAAGCAAGAGTGAGCACAAACCATTGTGCTCCGTGGGCCAACATAAACCATTTTGGTTTTGGTTTTGAATTTCAAATTGAGTTTTCAATTTGCTGAAAATTTGAAAAGAGAAACTTCATTAGAAAAATTTCAAATTTCTAAAATAGAAGATCATGTCGATGTCTAAAACGACTTGTATTTGTGAATCGGAGGGATTAGTACTTTGCTGCCTACATTTGTTGTTATCTTCATGCATGCATGCATGCATGCATGTTTCATGCGGAGCAGATCGGGTTGTATTTGACGGATTAGTTCAGGTGACGTTCGAGAACATATGCATGATGTTCGTGGGAATGGAACCGTCGCCCCTCACCGACAAGATCGACGAGTGGTTTGCCGGCTTGGTTGCTGGATTCAGGGCGTTTCCGCTGGGCTTGCGAGGAACAGCATTCCATCACGCTCGCCAGGTAAACTAAATCGAGCAGGATTTGGCATGGATCAAGCTTCTGACTTGCGAGATGCATGGCATGGCATGGCAGTGCCGCAAGAAGCTAAACGCGGTGTTCAGAGAGGAGCTCGAGGGGAGGAGGAAGAAGGCGGCTGCAGGAGAAGTAGGAAGCGGTGATCTGATGGGCGGGCTGATGGAGATGGAGGACGAGCAGGGGAAGAAGCTCTGCGACGACGAGGTGGTGGACAACATCGTCTCCCTGGTGATCGCGGGCTACGAGTCCACTTCCATTGCCATCATGTGGGCTGCCTACCACCTGGCCAAGTCGCCCCATGCCCTCGCCAAGCTGCGAGTAACTAAATTCAGCTGGCTCCTCTCCTCTGCCTACATATGTCTGTCAGATCATTATTACTTGGGTACTTTGATCTAGAAATGTGTCTCGTGGCAGGAGGAGAACGCGGAGATCAGCAGAGCCAAGAACGGGGCCTGCAGCTTCATCACCCTGGATGACATCCCCAAGATGAAGTACACCGCTAAGGTAGGTAATTAAGGTCGCACATGAACGAGGGTATATGATATGGCACAGTAGTAAGGGAATCTTAACTGCAGGTGGTCGAAGAAACAATTCGGCTGGCCAACGTCGCTCCAATGGTCCATCGCGTGGCACACAGAGACGTCCAGTACGGAGGTAGCAAGCACAGTATGAAATGCACGCGTGTATCGTCTGCAATCGCTACCCTGGTAATACTACTGCATCGATCGTTGAATGCACGCAGGTTACACAATACCGGCAGGGTGGAGTGTTGTGGTTTGGCTCCGGTCGCTGCACACTGACGCGAAATACTACGACGATCCACTCCGCTTCAACCCTGACAGATGGGATGTAAGTTGGACAGGCAGAGCTCACAGAAATCGGATCCTCTCGTCAGATCAATGTCGTACTAGCTAGTAGGAGTATGTGTTAAACGACTGGCTGATCGACACTTGAAACCGCGAATGAGCAGGAACCGGCGAAGCCAGGCGCGTACCAGGTGTTTGGAGGCGGCTACCGGACCTGCGCCGGCAACATGCTGGCGAGGCTGCAGCTCACCATCATGCTGCATCATCTGTCCCTCGGTTACACGTCAGTACTAGCGCCTTACAAATCCGTCCACATGGGAGTAGTATTTATTTGCTCGGTTGCTGCTGGCTTAATTTCTCTTCTTTCAGATGGGAGCTGCTCAATCCTGATGCGGGGGTTGTTTACCTTCCACACCCAAGGCCAGCAGATGGCGCCGCCATGGCCTTCCGTAAACTTTAATTAGTACAAGTACGCGATCAGGTCCACTCGGACAAAATAAAAATCTCCGCATGTTGCTGCTTCAGCTATACATGTCCTGTGCAAGGATTGAGAAGACAGTGTGCTTCAGCTATACACCCACCTCTGCTTATTGCCACCAGTCTATTACTTGTACTGCATGCATGTATATTGCCAGGAAAGTTGTAGGACAGGCAATGCCAACAGACGGGAGATGAACAGTCTCTTATAGTTTTTTTCTCTAAATATTTGTAAATTTTGCACTCCAATAATGATAGAGCTATGAAGATCAAAATTAAAAGTTTAGAACAAAGCAATAACCTCAAAAACAAAAGCGACTCAGTTTTCAACACCTCACTGATCTGACCGCCACAGGGGTGCCAATTTTACCGTAGGACGTGACCTAGATGGAATGACTATTATTAGAAAAGCTTCGAAACTTATTTGTATCAAACAAAATTTAATAGTGTGCTATCCTTATCTTTTTCTCGTTTTTCTATCCTTACCTTCGTCATGATACTCTTTCTTATCTAGCCGCTTATTCACCCTTTTGAAATGGTAAGTGGATCTTTTCTTTATAAATTTTATATATGGTTCAGTGAGGACGAGTCTGAGGAGGACTTTGATGAGTAGTTATTTTTGTCCGTAGTATCCAAATAAAGTCTTATGTTCTTAGAACGCTTGTAAATTATAGTTGGTGTTAGGCAGATTGTACTGATCTTTTGTGCACTTGTGGTACAATCCTCCCCCAAAAAAATTTGTTTTTCGAGCTAAGTTTCTTCTAATTGGTGTTTGTTTCTCCGTTGTGTGTTTACTTTGGATGTTGTCTGCTTGTTCTCCTGAGCCCTTACCTGTGTTTTTTCTCTCCTACCTTTTGCTAACCCTGGTCACCACAGAAGATGTAGGATCGTCGATGGCAATCAGAGGGGGGTGAATGATTGCGGAAGCTAAAAATAAATTTTAAGTCTTCCTCCTAAGCACAAAACCTATTTAAGCCTTGCTCAAAAATCTGGACAGAACACTGTTGCCTCACTAAAACTGATCTCGATAAAAAACCGTAACTCCGATTGACTTCAAATTTTACTAGAATAAACTAGACAAAGTTGTTGAATTAATCCAACTGAAATCACATCAAACGGAGGTCTAGAACTCGAGATATAAAATAAACAAGCCCGCTGATCAGAAAGCGATGAAAATTAATTAAGCCTTAATTACCTTTTGCTAATACATGCATGCATGCAGATTCTTTCTAGTAGTTTTTCATACGCAACCTTTTCTAGTCATAATGTATGTAGACCAGGCACAAGAGCTAATTTCCACTCAAAAATTAAACCACCATATCATGCATGTATCTCTTCCTAATCACCTCATTAATCATGGCCTAATTACTCGAAAGAAACTGCACTCATTATCACAGCAAAAGAAAAACAACGTGCAGCCACACCAAAAACCATGCAAACGCTAGAGACATGAGCCATGCAAAAATATGATTAGTACTTACCTCTCTTGATTACGCACATGCATGCACAGCATGTATACCATCTCATTTGTATTATGAATGCATGCGCCAACTCTTTTCTTGTCGCTCTCGCGTCCCAGCACTTTAATCGCCGCTGCCTTGCTCTTCTTTTTCTCACGAAACGGCACGGCTGCGCCTGCACTTCTGTTTCTGCAGAGGCTTCTTGCGCCGCGCACAGCTTCCTGTCGCACAGCACCACGTCGCCGACAGCTCTCGTATCTTCTTTTCCGTCAAAAGCTACGGCCAGCAAACAAACCGTGCCCTTTTTCTATTAGATCAAAAACCATTACAAGTCACGGCCTCACGATTTCTTTGTTTCCTAAAGCCACGGCGCTACATCACGGCCTCTCCTTTTTATCTTGCTAGCAGCACGCCTACTTCAAATCGGAAACGGTGACATTGACGACTTCGTATACGATATGTATACGTACACCATATATGTAACATAAACTATGCCTACACAACTTGATAACACAAGCCTCAACTAAATTTCATACTCATCAAAATTACTACGTATCGTAGCCTCCGGACCGCACCTCCGTAGCTTCAACACGCATCGACCGTCTTTGATCTCCATGCACATCAACTCGAGCACGACTGTCTCCTCTGGCATCCTTGACCCTCTGGACAATAGCTTCACACCAAGCTATCTCCTGGTCCTCGCCATAGACCATGATCGCCTCCGAGTTATCCTGCACATGCAAAGACCAAACCAACATTTTCCGGCACAAGTTCGTCCGAACTTGACCAACGTCAATCCGTATACGCGCAACACACCATAAGTAAAACCATAACCAACGTTGTCAATTATTCATCATCTCGCCTAGACCTGGTCACATGGTCTAACAGAAGATAGTGAAGACCCACAACAACGGAGCTAAGGCATCAAATTCCAATGCTTTGATCAACATCGCCGATGTCAAGGAGAGTCTAAATGCCAATGTCAATACAATTGCCGAAGTCAGCCAGCAACCACGTCAAGCGGCAACCGGGTCACTTCGTCGTGTGTGTATATTGCTGGCAACCTCTAACTAAACCGGCGCCGCATTAGACTTCAAGCCGTCGTTTCCCTCCAACTCGACGTCGCCGGCGACGTCCGACTTCTTGAACCTGTACCAGCGCGCGCACAAGACGAAGTACGCGAGGTTGGCCGTGGCCAGGGCGGCGACGAGCAGGTAGAAGAGGTCGACGCGGCCCTGGTTTAGGTCCTGCGCCAGCCAATCCGGCCGCCCGGCACGCCCGCGCGTGGTCCGGTGCACGACAGTGACCATGAGCCCGCTCGCGTAGCTCCCCAGCGAGAAGCCCAGGAAGAGGAAGGCCCCCGCCACGCTGCGCATGTTCTCTGGGAACTGCTTGTAGTAGAACTCGATCAGCCCGATGGCCGCGAACGCCTCCGACATCCCGGACAGCAGCTGCTGCGGCACTAGCCAGAAGCACGACATGCCCGACCCCACCCTGCGCCGCCGCCGCTCCACCGCCGCCGACACCAGCATCGTCACGATGCACAGCGCCAGCCCCACGCCGATGCGCTGCAGCAGGCTGATCCCGCCCTCGCGCCTGGTCACGCGCCGCAGCGCCGGCACCACGAGGCGGTCGTACAACGGGATCCACAGCGTGAGCGACAGCATCTGGAACACGACGAAGGAGCCCGCCGGGATCTGGAACCCCGACCGGCCGATCCTGCGGTCGGTCTGCATGGCCTGGAGCACCACGTAGGTGCTTAGATGGGTCAGCACGATGAAGTAGGTGATCCCCGACGACCACACCGGGATGATGCGCGCCACGCACTTGACCTCCTCCACCTGCTGCAGCGTGCAGAGCCGCCACGGGTTCGCCGGCGTCCTCCCGTCGGGGCCGAACTCGTCCTGAGGGGTGAGCAGGGCGGCCTTCTCGAGGCACCGGAACTGGTCCGTGAAGGCGATCTTGGAGACGAGGTTGCTCCGGTGCGGCGGGTCGAAGAGCTCTTGGGAAGGCGTGTCGGGCAGGCGGAGGCGGCGCTTGCGGGCGGCGGCGACGAGGACCTGGGCGAAGCTGGTGAAGGGGCTGCCCTCGGGGCGGACACGGACGTAGAGACGCGTGCCCATGAAGAAGAGGACGCAGGAGAGGCCCATGAGGGCGGCGGGGACGGCGAGGCCGAGCGCCCAGTTGACGTTGCTCTGGAGGTAGATGATGAGGGTGGCGGAGAGCATCATGGCGAAGGTGAAGGTGAAGTAGTACCAGTTGAAGAAGCTGGCGATGCCGCGGCGGCCGTCGGGGGTGCGGGGGTCGAACTGGTCGGCGCCGAAGGCGAGGTTGCAGGGGCGTATGCCGCCGGCGCCGAGGATGATGAAGAAGAAGGAGGCGAAGAGGACGGAGAGCTGCCAGGAGGATGGGCCGGGGCAGGAATCTTTGGACGAACAGGGAGGTGGGTGGAGGGAGTGGAATGCGGCGGTGAGCGTGAGGATGAGCATGCCCAGGAAGGAGGCGACGGATGCGGCGGCGAGGATGGTGTAGCGGCCGAGGTAGGTGTCGGAGAGGAAGGCGCCGAGGAGGGGGGCGAGGTTGCTGGTGCCGGAGAAGAAGTTGAGGAGGGTGGCGGCGTTGACGCTCCTCATGTGGTACACCGTCGTCAGGTACACCAGCAGGTTCGACAGCGTCCCGATCGTCCCCAGCTTCTCGAACGTCTCGTTCCCTAGCATGAACAGCCATGCACACATTTCGATCAGCCATTTTTCCTTCTCCAAATATTTAAAACTATCCTCATTGTTTATACAAAAATTGTACCATTAGATTTGCCGTTAAAAACATTTTTATAATTTTATCGGTATTTCTTGATTAGTATAAAGCTATAAAAAATAGTGATCAAATTGTACCTCGAAGTCTATAAAAAAAATCAAGAAAAAAAGAACGGAGAAAGTAACTGCCGATTTTACACCAGCAGCTAGCTCAGTAATCCATGCATCAAACTTCCATAATCAGATCAGTTAGTGCTGTAGTATTCAGACGAAGATTAAAACGTAGGAAGAGGTTTTCCCAGGTGTGCATGTAGCAAGGTTAATTTCCGGCGACGGGCGAACGGCGGTGCGGCCTCAGCTGAGGAAAGAGACGGAGGCAAGAGGAGGAAGGAGAGACCGGCTAGCTAGCTAGCTAGTTGGGCATGGATCCAATCCAAACGACTAGGGTTTGGATTGGCATGTGATTCAACTAAGGGTATGGCATGTGCTCTAGTACCATCCCCTGGTTCTTCTTTTGTCACCATTATATACGTACTATAATATACAATAGTACTATACTCTACTCTACTATACTATACTATACTATACTAGTGCTATATATATATATATATATATATATATATATATATATATATATATATATAGCACTAGCTACGAGGAACAAAAGGCGACAATAATACATGAGCACTTGTGAATCAGAACGAGTCCTAGCTAGCTGCCAGTTACTGTGTTGTTGGTAGTTGCTCATGAAGCTAGCTAGGGACAAGGCGCAAAAGGCTTAATTTGTCTATCGAATAGTGGAGCTATCTGCTGCACGCGCGCACGCGCGCGCGCGCGCGCGCACACACATATATATATGGATCGATCGGGATGAAGCATACATATGGATGAACTCAATCTATCTTGAATTCTCCATGTTTGGCGAGTAGTAGCTAGGCAGCTAATTGATAGAAGTGCAAAATCAGACGAGTTCTCATGCACCTATGACGTAGGGCATGGCCTTCCACCCGCGGTAGAGGACGCCGGGCTCATGATTAGCCTCGCCGTTGTCGCTCAACTGCTCCTTCGTCTTCTCCTCCATGGCGTCGTCGTTGCACGCCTGGTGCTCTTCCTGCGCCTGCGGCTTGTTGGCAGCGGCGTCCATCTCCTCCTCCTAGGACCCACACAGCCTCTCACTGTGTGTGGGTGGCTGCTAGAGCTGAGCTAGCAGGAGGCTGCAGGAAGGAGAGAAGAAGAGGCCGGCCGTATAAATAAGCAGAGCATGGGAGCTCAGCTGGCGGCTAGCTAGGAGAGATACTACCTCAGCTGAGAGGGATACGTACAAAAACAAATTATGTTTCTTGTGCCTATCTGTAATCTTTATACGGATATTACAGAGAGCAACAGCATATATGTATATGTACCACATGGGATCGAGTTCTCTGAATATTGGGAAGCTAGCTAGCTAGCTGGTATATAGTATAGTGGAGTGGAGGGGAGGGGAGGTTGCATCCCTCCCACCTGCAATTAATTAACTGATCGATAAACCAACTACATACCCAATTTGATAATGGATGTGCACGCCAATTGGACCGATGCAGACGCAGTACTGACGCCAATTTGACGCAGTATTGAGAATCGAGATCCATCTTACCCGCCCAAGCCATCTACATACATACTGATGACAAGCTTTGCTCAAAGCTCACTCTTAATTCCTCTTTAACAAAAATGAAAAATCCCACAGTAATCCTAAAAGGAAAATTTCTATAAATCATCACATTAATCGAGAAAAAAAGAGAAACATCTCCACCACTTATTTTAGTAAGATTGAATTATAATGATGCAGATTAATCATATATATATATTAGAGTTGTTTAACAAATATAATTATATTTTAATTATAGGTAATAGAGTGGTATACTAAAGATAATTATACCATAATATCAATAGCTCTCTAATAAAACTGAACGGGCAAATCCGCTAGTTTCAACGAATAAAAGGGGTTTCGTACACCCTAATATGCTAATATCGGGCAAAATAGCTCTCTAAGGTGATCTTTGAAGTGGTTTTGCCAATGTCGCAAATGACATATCCAATGCCGTCATAATTACTTGGCAAATTAAATGGGTCTCCCATATCAGCAATGTCCTGCATGCCAATGCCACCACTGCTTGTGCCTCCTTCCCGCATGTCGGTGGTCATGGGCGCTGGTTGTGCTAGAATATGGGTAGACTATATTAGCATAGATTATAATTTTTTACACATAAACTAAGAAATCATATGCGTAAGAGATCATAGAACGTTGTTACTAGATACGCAGTGCAGCGAAAATAGAGTTGAAGTAGCCGGTTCAACTTAGCGAGCGTCGGTATAGTGGAACTAGTCAATCATCCTTTGGCCAACTGTTTTCTCATCGCAGTCATCCTGGTTAGCGCTGTAATGGCAGTAGCGTCTCTACCGAAGTCTACACGTCTAGGGATGAAATGCTGTGTATCGGTGTGCTAACACCAACATGTATGGACATGGGTTTTGAGAGGTAGCGACTAGAGTTTCAATGGGTGTATTTCGGGATACCTCTCTCAACCCGTACCTCTCTTAATATATAGCCTTAAATCAAATCCTTATCCGCTACGATTAAATATCATATCTAACTCAAAGGGTCTTTGACTGGATTTTTATTTAACACGAGTAAATATCGTATTTCACTCAAAAAACCTCCGACCAAATTCTTATCCAATACAAATAAAAATCGTATCCTACTCAGATCCTTATTCTACGCAACTCGGTTTGAATTGTTGTCCACCAAAAAACCGATAAAGGGAATGATTACCGCTACAGAGGCCTCAAAATCTGATGGGCTTGAAGGCTTCAACGTACGGAGTTAATATGGCTGTCAAATTTCGTTACAAGTACTTAATATGGCTGTCAAATTGGGCACTGGTCTCTTAGAATAGTACTTACAGAACTAAATAGCACTAATCTCAATTAGCACCCGTCACCCAAACTTCATCTCAATTAGCATCTTGAGAACTACTAGTACTTAGAAAACAAAGAAATACTAGTCCGATACTACCTACTATCACCTAAACTTCAACTAAATAGTACTAATCTCAATTAGAATCCGCCACCTAAACTTCATCTCAGTTAGCATCTTGAGAAATACTAGTACTTAGAAAACTAAGTAGTACTAGTCCGTTACTAACTACTACCACCTAAACTTCACCTCAATTAGAACACTAAGTAGTACTTCCCTTCCCGAGTGCCTAAGCGGCGTCGGTGTGGGAGGGCATGCCCTTCTCACGGTAGATGCGGCCAATCTCCTCGAACGCCTAGACAATGTCGATCTTGTTGTTGACAGCTATGACAGAGACGAGCCCGGTGTCTAGTCGGATGGCATTGGCGAGCTGCGTGACGTCGACGAGGCTGTCGAGGCGGACGGGGAGGTAGGTGACGTCGAACCCCTTCTGCTGGAGGTACCTGCTCCAGTCGAGGACACACTTGTGCTTGGTCTGGGTGGTGATGACGTGGTAGCATATTTATATTAGACTTTTGGTGGAGTTTAATTTATATTTTGGATCCAAAAAATGCACTATGTATAAGAATGTAATGTTAAGTGCATATCTCTATGATTTTCATCTTATCATCCAAGTGAGACTTAAGAGATCATAATCAATCAAATATGTTAGTCTCACAATAGCATTTGTCATTCATTACATCCAAATGAGACTAGATGATATCATAAATAATAAACATATTAATCTCACACTTGTATTTGTCATTATCACCAAAACTAATTTAATAGAGCTTAAACTTACAATGTTGGCCACAGCGGACGCTTATTGGAGTAGCGAAAATCGGCGTTGGAAGCTAGCAGCCGGGGTTGGAGCCAACAGTGTGATTTACTTCAACCGAAGGTGAAGAGGAGGGAAAAACTTGGAGAGAAATGGAGAGGGAGAGTAGGCGGGAACAGGGAGAGGGCGCTAGGCATGGCGTAGGCACTTGAGCAAAGTGGCATGCAACAAGCTTCAGCGCGTAGATGGGACAATCTCGCTTTGATGAAAGGCTTAAGGGCAGTGGTTGTAGGTTCTTCAATGCTTCCTTCTAAGCTTAGCTTAGTGACATGGAGAGAGAGCTCGAGTGAGAGAGAGACACGGAGAAAAGAAGAACAGTGCTCTAGGTGGGTCCATGTAGCCCGATCGTCAATGAAAGCAAGAGAGAGGGAGAGGCTGCATGGACTAAGGTGCTGGCGCGCGTGCTGGGCCGCTACGCTAGTGTGGGCCACGCGTGGAAGAAAGGGAGGAGGGGGTGGGCTTTAGAATTTTAAAAATGCACCAAAATTTCAAAAATTCATGAAAGTTATGTATTATTTATTGTGAAGTCAAAATTGGGCTATTATAAGATGTACGCCTACCCTGTGTTGACATGTTTTCACTAGTGGTGAGAGTCCGTAAGACCAATCCATTGGATTGCCACGCAAACGTGTCATGTAAGAGCGAGCTGCGACGACGGACGTGGTCGTGCGCGATGCATGAGGTGTATGTGCGCCCCGCGCGCGCGTACGTAGCTTTCAGCTGTATGCATCGATCGATCAGTACGTCGTGTACGTGTAGCTGCTTGACAGTCATGGATTATACATAATTTATCACCGGCTGCGCTAATATAAGGAATCCGGCCCGATTCCTGCAGGAAACAAGCACGCACCATCGAATATATATAATCCAACTGACAGATTACGGTGCTTAATTAATTATTTCGTTCACTAGGAACAAGCAGTCTTAGTTAATTAGGAATTATTTATAACGCTCTAGAATCTAAACCGGTTTAAATCTAACTCTATTATGGATAAAACACGCACACGTAACAACCTGTTTACGTTTTCATCCTCGCTTCAAGACACAATAGGGGACTAATCCATATTGTGGGACTAATCATATTAAGTTAGCAATGTGGGACTGATCCACAACCTTATATGCACACACACATAGATTATTATGGGCCGAGGTGTTACATTATTCAGGACACAACACGAGGGGAAAATTAAAGGACGGCTATACGGTGCATATATGTCCTAATTACATATTCGACAATTCTGCAGGAAGACTAGGACAAAAAAGCTAGGCACCGTAGCGAAAGAGCTCGATCGCATGAAGAGTAAGCAGCTAGACGGCAGGTAGGACACTGCATTATTGCAGGAATTAAGTAGCATTATTTCTAGCTCATCAGATAGATAGATAGATCGATCGGGTTCGGGCCAAAATGATCATCCACGAAGGATCGCGAGGAGAAGAAAGGAACAAATTAAGATTGAACTTGGCTGCATCGATAGGAACAAGGTAGATTCGGTGATGTCCCCACGTGGAATTGACGTACGGTTTACGAGATGAGAGCGACAAAATAGGTCGTAGAAAACCACCGTAACGTGCCATGGACGGACGTTGCCTGCCGGCCAGCTAGTCGGCGCTCGATCCATCATTCGGGGCTGCATATGTATGCCATATCGATTTACACCTCTAGCTAGCTTCTATACGTATGTGTACATATATGTACATGCGACTGCATAGCAAGTCTAGGAGTATATATATATATATATATTGTTGCAGTGCAAGCAGGCTATGGCTCACAGCTTATAGTCTCCATCAGTCTCACCGAAAACATATAATACAGAAGAGTACAAGATGGGGCCTGCCGGGATCGCTACTGAATCATTGCATGGTGACAACTCGATCACAGAGTGGTAGCTAAGCTAGCTGCAGCCGGCCGGCCTCAACTGAAAGGCGAAACCGATCGATCGATCAGCTAGCCTGCAGCCTAGCAGACACTTGATCCCTTTTCCTTGACTAGATCTGTTCACTCCTTGCTCTAGCTTGCTGCAACAGCAGTACAGTAATGCTAGTCTACTACTGGACCAGCTAGCTAGCTCATACAACTTATGTTTAGACTGGGGGGGACTGGCAGAACATGGATGATATCCTTCGTCCCGATACGTGAGGATCATGGAGGACAGGACGATAAAAGAGTTTCGGGCCAGCCAATGGGCTAAAGTTTGGCCCAAAACTTGGGCCCAACAAAGTGACGATGAAAGAAATAATAGGCCCATTTTCTTTCTCGTCCGACCCACCTACAGGAAAAGATCGATCGGACATGCGAGTAATTTCAGGCAGCAGCGCAAAATGGTGCTCCTCCACCCCAAATCTGTGCTTCTTCCTAGCTCTAGCTTGCTGCAAATCTGTCCAGTAATGCTACTCTTCCTTTTTTTTCTTCTTTTGCAGCACAAATTAATCCTATGATGAATTACTTCTATACAAGTGGGTGCACTGCAGCTTCGTTTGTTGGATGGCAACTTTTTATGTACCGTGAGGATGATGGTGGTTCAGGTTCTACTGCTGAACAAGGGGCTCGACCATTCACCTAACCTACTACTCATCAAAATCAACATATGTCTCTCGTGGGCACTAGTTGTCTTACCTTCAAAGGCAAACCCAAATAGATGGGTGATGCTTATGTTTTGATAGAAAGAGCTGCACCGCTTGCTATCTGTTGCAGGGTGGGTTATCAGTGGACTTTTTGCTAAAAAGCTTTTGGTTGTAATTTTTGCCTTTTGGCTAAAAATGAATAGTAATGTCTAGAAGAAGTGGTTTTTAAAAAGAGGGGGTGAGAGGTGGAAAAGCGAGAGAGAGATATGTGCTCATGACAGGAGCGAGAGCAGTGGGGTGTGTAATGCACTCGTGACCTTTTGCATTATCTCTAGAACAAGACAGTATTGACTAGCGAGAGGAGTTGAGAAGTCGTTTCGAGAAGCTATGTATTTATATTGGTTTTTGACTTTTCTAAGCAGAAACTAGAAGCATAAGCTAATACGAACAAGGCCTAAAATTGGTCTAATCGGGCTCAGGAGGTTGGACCGCTTGGGCAAAACTCAAATATTAATAACTTTGACGAATCAAGCCAAGCCAAAAAAACTCAAGATAAAAGAGTGCAATCAAGATTTTAACACTTAAATAAAGAGGAGAAAGGTTTTTACGAATTTCGATATCTATTAATACTTAGAGATGAATACTTATAACCACTCCCTAGCCACCTATAAAGCTTAAGGATAATAAAAAAACTCAAGACAAAGAGCTAAAACCCATCTCTCAAAGGTTCTCTTCAAGAACCCTAACCTTCTCAAATTAGCTTAGCACAAGTTCTTCAAAACTTAGCCATAAGCTAACACCCCTTCCTCGTATATAAAAGCTCAAAAGAAACCCTAACCAGCCCTCTTGCTTATTTTCAGAGGGCATGGTCAGCATTTTCTGATGACATTTTAGTCCACCAGAAGTAGTCTAGCGACTCTTTGACAAGAGGCTCAATATGTTTCTTTGGGTTTCACAAAAGGAATTTACACCAATATGTGTCCTTTTGCATTAGTCAAGATAATATTTAAAGAACATTAATAAAATTAAGAGGACAATATATCTATATATCTACAAATAATTTGTAATATTCAAGGTATCGCTTTTACTTTGGAGGTCTAGAAAATCCACAGTAATCCTTGAATTAGAAGAAAAAGCAAAATCTCTAGAAACTTCTCATTAACCAAGAGAAAAAGAAAAGATCTACATTACTAATTTTGGTGGGACCAGATTATAACGATGTATATTAATTATGTTTAGATATTATATCTATTACAATTGCATAAAATATACAACTGTATTTTCAAAAGGCAATAGAATTATATAACAAAT
This sequence comes from Melocanna baccifera, assembly GCA_036346265.1. Lineage (NCBI taxonomy): Eukaryota > Viridiplantae > Streptophyta > Magnoliopsida > Poales > Poaceae > Melocanna > Melocanna baccifera. Next base: position 19,978,239 of record CM070710.1, read on the forward strand.
ATACAACTATATTTTGAAAAGGCAATAGAATTATATAAAAAATACAATATGTTGTAATATCTAACCGCACAATTGTGCAGGAAATTCCGCTAGTTGCCTTTAAATAAAAAGAAAGGGTGAGATTAAGCATGCATGCATGGTTGTAAAACAGAAGTAGCCCAAGATTGCTACTGCCTTTGTATGACTGTGATTGCACCACCTAAAGTAGATTATCTTTAGTTTCATCTTTGGTTCTGCCTTTCTGAAAATTATACCGTTACTATTTAAAATGAAGGAAAGGGAAAAGGTGCATTCTTGCTTTTCTGAAAAGAAGAGGGAAAGAAAAGGAAGGCCTGAACATGACCTCTTCTTGGCTGTAATTTTTATTGGATATGGATGCAGTTTGCACTGTGTGCTGTGCTACGACCAGCAACTCATTGTGTGAATAATTTTTTAAAACGAAATTGTGAGTTGGTTTTACTTGTGCGATTGCAAAGGTATGTGGCATGCATGTTTTCTATAATATTTCCTTGGTTTTTTTTCTATGTTTCTGGTGAACAACTTGAAGAGAAGCTTTGTCACAGTAAAACATAAATGTAGCTGCCGCAAGAATCTCTCAGACAGAAATAACTACATTGTTGATGACTAAAATCTCAGTTTGGTGACCCACCATTTGCAACCTATTCTACATGGATACCAATTAGTACTCCGTCCACGGAAACCACTCCAATTGTTTTTAAAAGAACTCATATTGTTCTGAATAACACCTTGACAACTTGCATCAGGGTGTTCAATTAGTACTCAGATTTCATCGTTGATTCCTTAAGATGCGGATTAGGTTCCAAATGACGCAAGAACAATGCTTGTTTTTCAATTAATTTGATGTCTCTTAAATTATTGGTGTATCATTATTTTCAATTGTAGATCTCTTTCGCAATCTCTTTGATTTTGTTTGTGGCCTACATGTTGTACCAACTCTTTAATTTCTTCCATCCAACTCTGCTGATAAGTCATATCACCAAATACAGCTATGAAATGCAAAAGAATCGGACAAGCACACAACATTCCATTTGTCAAGTAATCTAATTGAAGGAAGGTTTCTTTCAGAAGTCACAATGGAATTGGAATTGAGTTGTGAAACTTGGACATTTTACTGTACCGCGATGTAGTTGAGAACAAATGACCTGCGAATCCATTGTAATCGTTTCATATAATTAAGACAATGATGTAAACTTGACATAGCTATTGGCACATGCGTGTGCTTTTTATGCTGTTTCAGATAAAGTTGATCGGTTTGATTGGCCAAGATTATACCGGGAGATTTCATGGATTCAGAATACGGTTTGATTTGCCGTCTAATGTCATCACATATATGGAGGTTTAATCTCAGATGATTCCCTAAAGTACAGCCTGCAAATTGAATGTATTCATGCTCCATGTATATTTGATTTGTCACCTAACCTGAAAGCAAGATATTTGGCGTGAGTGACAACGGAGGGGCCAAGGTGTTGTGAAGCCTGACAACAATTTTATCTTGCCCCAATTATTAAGACAATGATTTGACCTAATCATCATTCATGAATGACGCATTGCATGCCACATGCCAATCTCTAATAGACGCTCGCATTTGAAAGAAAAGAAAGATGATTGGCTTTTCAGTAGGTTTTTTTTGTATAATTATAAATAAAAGAAGAAGAAAGCAAAGACAAGATGGATGCCAACTTCGCAGGAAATAACTGAAGAGCGAAGATGCCATGCGTTTTGGCAAGAAAGGCTGATACACGCATATGTAACTTGACATGCTTCATTTCGATCTCATTTTCTTGACCAGATATGTTAGTGCGAAATCTCGCGTAAAAATTGGCGGAGGAGTAGGTGTGTGAAAATGAAATCGATATGGTTATTTCCAGCACCACCTACTGTTGAATTTATTTTGCCAGCCCAAGCAAGCAAGGATGGAAGGTTCAGTTTCAGAAAAGCTGTGCAGTACGGTCCGTACAGACAGTCCGCAAGCCAGACGATCAGCCACCGGCTGCTGACTTGCTGGTCGAGGTGAAACTTCGACACCTTTCGCTCACCCAATCTAACTGTTAGTCTCTCTTTGAGATTGTTAATTGTTAGGTTTACGTACACATGCAGGGTGCCCGGCAAAATCTAGCTCTGTCGATGTTTAGTTTAATGCAAGTATGGTCTTGCAGAGGGTTACATACATACATACATACATATTATTGTTGAGTTGTTGATCTTCAGGAGGTTGGAGGAGTACTTCACCAGGGTCTGAAAACATTTTTGTTTTGTCTCTGAAGTTTGTTCAATATCATCGCATCCACCGGCTTCACACATCGACTATGGACTTACGGTCCGTGAAAATGTGGAACTTGCAGCTCTGTGTAAAACTCTGTGTGCACAATCTCGAACGATGACAGTGACAAAACACGATCTCGCTGATATCAGTTACAAAATCTCAATTTGCAAAAGATACAGCTGATAAATATAAAAGATGTTTGCGGATTATCATTTCGTGCGTACATATGATCGATATCTTGGTAATTAAGGAACATCATTAGATGCATCTTTACACCTTACCAATTTGGGTTAAGTAAGGAAATCCCTCTTTGATCCAACATGAATAAAGAATAAATTGCAGTTTACACCATCTAATTGTTGCGCAAAGCACTAGGATTAAGGTTTTTTTTTCACGACGCTAGGTAATATGACAACACCTAACACTAACAGCCCCTCATCGCTCCCTTCGACGAGGAAGGAAGTGTGTAGAGAATGCAAACATATTTCTTTTTTCTCTTCTTTTTTCCCTTTATTTTTCATGTGCGTTTTTTTTCTTTTTCCTCCACATTCCTATCGTCGAGTTCCATATCAACTCCACTCTCTCTGACTCTTCCACTTCAGCAGTTACTCCATCCATCCCAGCGTCCAGATTCCAGAGGTGAAAAATCCGAGGAGAGGAGAGAAGATACGATCATTCATTTGCGAGCAAGATTTTCTTCTTGCATATAAATCTGCAGGGGGAACCGAACAGGAGAGAGAAGGAACGAAGAGCCGGAGGGAGTTCTGCGAGGCGCCTCCATGGCTGAAAAGGAGGGCAACCTCGAGGCCGTCCTCAAGGAGGTCATCGACTTGGTACGACCGCACTCTCTACTCCGGGGGATGGTGGTTCTTGGGAAAAGCTTGCGCCTTTAATTCTGCTCCTGTTCGGTTCTTGTTCCTGTTCGGCAGCATTCGCATCTGGGTTCCTGGTTCCTTGGGTTGTAGGGATCCTCATACTGGGCTGCCTTCTTTTAGCACAGCCTATATGATGGTTTCCGGTTCATGTTTTGTGGACTCCCGAAAGAAAATCTAGTAGTCATTGTAGCATATATGGGAGCTCTTTCTTTCTGTGCTTGCTCCGTTTGTTCCACAAATCTGGGTCTGGTCATAGGATTCCATGGTGGAGTCATTGGCTCTTGTTGCATTTGTTTGTGGGTTTCATGGCGACAGTTCAGTTTACGGACTGTTGCTTCTTGTGCCTCCCTGTTTGTTCATGGAATGGGCCGGTGAATACTTGTTGCTTTTTTTTTTGGTTCTGCAGGAGAACATACCACTTGAGGAAGTGTTTGAGAACTTGAGATGCAGCCGCGAGGGTCTCAGCACTCAGCAGGCGCAGCAGCGCCTCGAAATCTTCGGCCCCAACAAGCTCGAGGAGAAGGAGGTTTGCTTCATTCTCTGCGCTTTTAGTGAACTTGGAGAAAACCCATGTGGGATTTGCGTGGGACTGTCGAGTTCATCTGCGTGAATGCTTAAAGTTGGGATTTTGATGGTGGCAGGAGAGCAAGTTCCTCAAGTTCTTGGGTTTCATGTGGAATCCACTCTCATGGGTCATGGAGGCTGCAGCTATCATGGCCATTGCGCTCGCGAACGGAGGGGTAGGGCAGTTAGACATTTGTACAGATTAGTTTTCATTTCATCGATTTTGTCTGGTTTGTTGGTTAGAATTCAAGATTGGATTATTTGACTTCCTTGTTGTCTTGTGTTGTTTCATCAGGGGAAGCCACCGGATTGGCAGGACTTTGTTGGCATCATAACTCTGCTTGTTATCAACTCGACGATCAGTTTTATTGAGGAAAACAATGCTGGCAATGCTGCTGCTGCCCTCATGGCTCGTCTTGCACCAAAAGCCAAGGTCCTTCACCACCTACTTTATGCTGTATCACCATGTTCTGAAGACAGGCTTGATGTGTCTACAGAGCACATTCAAAATTCTGAACTCATGATATGTACTTTTTTTTCCTTCAGGTGCTTCGTGATGGCCGATGGACTGAGGAAGAGGCAGCCATCCTTGTACCAGGGGACATTGTCAGCATTAAACTCGGAGACATCATACCTGCAGATGCACGCCTCCTTGAGGGAGATCCTTTAAAGATTGATCAGGTTCTTCCCATTGTTCTTGACTTGTTAAAATCACTTTGAGCTTTTGATGAGCCATAGAGGCTTATCACATTTTCTCTCTTGTTGTAGTCTGCCCTAACTGGAGAATCATTGCCGGTCACCAAAGGTCCCGGTGATGGTGTGTATTCGGGTTCTACGGTGAAGCAAGGTGAGATTGAAGCCGTTGTGATTGCCACTGGTGTTCACACTTTCTTCGGAAAGGCTGCGCACCTTGTTGACTCCACCAACCAAGTTGGCCATTTCCAGAAGGTAAGATTGAAAGCCTTTCCTCACGTGTGTATTTTTTTTATCGAATTATCAATGGGGTAATTCATGATATACCACTCGAAAGAGTGATGTGGCTCAGAATGCCACTCGAAAGATTGATTTCCACAACATATCACTCTAAAGATGTTTAGATTTAGGATACACCGTTACCTCAATTTTATTGCGAATTAAAGCTTTCCCCATTTTTGGCTATGGGAAATGATCATTTTGCCCTTGTGTTTTATGTTTTCACACCTCCAGGAAATACCACTGCTTATGTGTCATGTAATCTGTTAGCTTTAAGAACTTGTTGTCATGGATGGTTGTGATGCTTATCTAGTTAACGTGTCATGAACTAGTGCTTTTGCAATGAATGATTGTCTAATTAACTTGACATGTCGTTGGCAATAGTTGTCTTGCAACAACTCTTATTATTTGTTACTACATTACCATAGGCAAAACTTTGCTGAATTTTTCCCTGACATAACAACAACAGTTTAGGAAGACAAATACCAATAACAATTAAGTATTAAACAACATACTGTCATACCATCATCTAAGTTATTACATAAAGGGCACCAGAGTCTTGTGCCATTTCATATACAAAACACAACATGTAACCATCTGCAGTTGTCAGCCATCCTAGCAGTGCCATCCATGGGAAAAATGGTCATTTCCCATGGCCAAAATGGGGGAAAAGCTTTAATTCTCAATAAAGTTGAGGCAATGGTATATCCTGAATCTAAACATATTTGGAGTTGTATGTAGTGGAAGTCAATCTTTTGAGTGGCATTTTCGAGCCATGCCACTCTTTCAAGTGGTATATCATGAATTATCCCAATTATCAATGTAATTCACTGGTCATATTATTATCTGATTGATGCAGGTCTTGACGGCTATTGGGAACTTCTGTATTTGCTCAATTGCTGTGGGAATGTTTGTTGAGATCATTGTAATGTATCCTATCCAGCACAGGGCATACCGCCCTGGGATCGACAACCTCCTGGTCCTTCTCATTGGAGGCATTCCCATAGCCATGCCAACAGTCTTATCTGTGACTATGGCCATAGGGTCACATCGCTTGTCTCAACAGGTTTGTGTGTGGAGGCTGGAGCATCACATCTGCTGCTTTTCGGTTTTTTATGTGTATTAATATACTTAATCACTTAAATACGATTCCTGCAGGGAGCCATCACAAAGAGAATGACGGCAATTGAGGAGATGGCTGGCATGGATGTTCTTTGCAGTGATAAAACTGGAACATTGACCCTGAATAAGCTTACTGTGGACAAGAACCTCGTTGAGGTGAGACAAGGCTAAATTTAATATTCTCTTGGCTCTCATGTCTGATTTCAATTTTTTTTTTCAATCCAGGTTTTTGAAAGAGGGACCACTCAGGACCAAGTGATTCTCATGGCTGCTAGAGCATCTCGAACAGAAAACCAAGATGCTATTGATACTGCAATAGTTGGGATGCTAGCTGATCCGAAAGAGGTAGCTTGCTCTGTTGAAGTGGTGGCAGATGATTGCCTTGCTTATCTGCTGAAATGACTGATTGTTTACATTTTCACGCAGGCACGTGCTGGTATTCAGGAAGTTCATTTCCTGCCATTCAATCCTACTGACAAAAGAACGGCATTGACATACATTGACAGTGATGGCAAAATGTATCGTGTTAGTAAGGGTGCACCTGAGCAGGTACCACGTTAGATCCTAGCATTGTCCTATGAAAGCATTATATCAAGGTTCTAAAACTCGGTAACCGGTACTCGCTCAGTCACCTCACCTTGTAGTGATTATACGGTAATCGGCCTTGTACTCGGCCTTGTAACAGGTTTTTCTATTTTAATAATGGAATTATATATGTATATTCATATAAAATCAAAGCCACATTTGATGCTATTGTTGGACCTACTCAGATGTAGCCAGCCAGCCGGTATTGAGGTTTATATAGTTGCCATTTGCCACATACTAGGCAAATGATAATCTTGAATCTATTTTTGATGGGATATGACAGCATTGTATTTTACAAACAAAACTTAGGCTAGTTCCTCTTGAGTTCAATAGCCTTTGCAGTGATCTGGTAGCATGACCCTAGTCAATCTTCTGCATCCTGCATTCAAAATAGACTCTATACAAGCCAAAGCTAGTTAATAATAAACCAATATTCCAAGAATAGATAGAGAAGTCAAAAACTGTTAAGAGCGGTCTTAAATCTAAATGATCCACTAATACCATCATACATGAAAATATTTACTAAAACAAATTCCAAATCATGACTTCATTTATAAGCTCTACAAAATGTCCATGGACAAATAGTAGGAATTCATATTATTCTCACCTATCCGAGGACAAACTAGATAGGCAGCCAGCAACACTAGCTTTTGATAACCAACGGGTAGAGGAGCCACAGAGGGGAGGCCACCACTAGAGGGAGGGGACACAACTAGGGAAGCCACCGCCGTAGGGAAGGGCTGTAGCAGGGGAGGCCGCCGCTAGAGGGAGGAGCTGCGGCAGGGGATGCTGCTGCCAGAGGAAGGAGCTGCAGCAGGGGAAGCCATTGCCGGAGGGAGTAGCCATGACAGGGGAAGCCACCGCCGGAGGGAGGAGACGTAACACCAGAGGAGATGCAGCAGCTACAGCAACTGCTGCCGCTCTCCCGAGTCCCAAGTAGGTTTCCCACACTCGTCGTGGCAATGGCGCCCTCTGGAGTCCAGACAACCTTAGGCGTGTGGGAACATCTAATCCGATCGAAGTAGGAGGGGTAAGGGTAATTACATTGCATTACTGTGCTGTGGGCTGCTTAATTGAGCGTAGGCTTCAGTTCCCTGAATTGGCCACTCGGTGAGTACACGGCCTATTAGCCTATTTCTCCGAGTACTCGCCCCGTTATTCCGGTTAAACCGGTTAGCTACTCGTTTTTGTCTACTCGTACTCGGTGAGGAGACCTAGTCCCAGTACTCGGGCGAGTACTCGGGTGAGTAGACCTAGTTTTAGAACCATGCATTATATTCATATTTGAATATTGTCGCCTATAACTCAATGTATTGACTGCAGATTCTCCACCTGGCTCACAACAACTCAGAGATAGAGCGGAGGGTCCATGCCGTGATCGCTAAATTTGCAGAGCGTGGACTTAGATCGCTTGCTGTAGCATATCAGGTGACAAGGATTACAATGTACCTTTATCTCAGTGTGCTATTCACATTGCAGCTGCACTGACTACATGGATTTCATGAACATGTTTAAAACAACGTTAGTAAGCCTTGTGCATGCAAACTGGGGAGTACTCAACTTAAGCTAGTTGTTTGAACAATGCGACTTATTGAACATGTTTAAAACAATGTTAGTAAGCCTTGTGCATGCAAACTGGGGAGTACTCAACTTAAGCTAGTTGTTTGAACAATGCGACTTATTCTATTTGTATATCACTTACACCACTATAATAGCTACCTATAGGTTCACCTTGGTTATTTCTTTTTCTTTTTTCTGTATATGTTGTCTTAGTGGTGTAATTTTCTGTTTTTGCATGTAGGAAGTACCAGATGGGAGGAAAGAAAGTCCTGGTGGCCCATGGCACTTTGTTGGTCTCATGCCACTTTTTGATCCTCCAAGACATGACAGTGCTGAAACAATTCGGAGGGCACTTAACCTTGGTGTCAATGTCAAGATGATCACAGGTATACTTCCAATGGAACAATATCCAAATAATCTGTCTCTATATATTCATTTCCAAATTTTTTGAGTGTATATGCCTTTGGTGCTATCCTATTAACTAATGGAAGACATTTTCAAAAAATAGATGATTCCCTGTAGCTTCAATAAATTGGCAAGGCTAGTCTTTGTTTTCCCTGCTTACAATTTTTTCTATTTGTTTTCTGATGTTCAGGTGATCAGCTGGCAATTGGAAAGGAAACAGGGCGTCGCTTGGGAATGGGTACAAACATGTATCCTTCTTCTGCTTTGCTGGGACAGAACAAGGATGAGTCCATTGCTGCTTTACCAGTTGATGATCTCATTGAGAAAGCTGATGGTTTTGCTGGCGTATTCCCAGGTATGGTTTATAAGGAAGTACGACATGACAAAGCTTGGGAGTTGGGAAAGTGAATAAATAGTCATTTCTTGATTGATTGAGTAAACTGTTTTTTCCAGAGCACAAGTATGAGATTGTGAAACGTCTGCAAGCACGAAAGCATATCTGTGGAATGACTGGTGATGGAGTAAATGATGCTCCAGCCCTAAAGAAAGCTGATATTGGTATTGCCGTTGCTGATGCAACTGATGCAGCCAGGAGTGCTTCAGATATTGTCCTCACAGAACCTGGCCTTAGTGTGATCATCAGTGCTGTGCTTACCAGTCGTGCAATTTTCCAGCGTATGAAGAACTACACTGTATGGAAATAGTGGAAATGTGCTCAAGTATTCTTTCCTATTTTTTTCCTTATGTTACCTGGCTAATACATTTTCATGTTGGCAGATCTATGCTGTCTCGATCACCATTCGTATTGTGGTAAGTGTTACATGTCTTTTACTTCTGAATGAAAACTTTCAGATTGATGCATTTTTCGATTATGTGATTCCACAATGTTGGTTTCAAACTGCATCAAGTATATATATATTCTATTTATTTGAGAAATTATTCTTGATGCTTTTGTTGGGAATTAAACTTGTACTTTATTCAACAGAAGTAACAAAGATAATGAGATTCCTGTGCATAAATATCTTGTATAATATATATTAATCTTGAATATTGAAATTGTGCCTTGTGGCCTAAATATGTTTATACGTTACCTCAGGGTTTATCTCCATCTCTCTTTTTCTTTTTCTTAATTTCAACAGCTTGGATTCATGCTGCTTGCCCTTATCTGGAAATTTGATTTCCCACCGTTCATGGTCCTAATCATAGCAATTCTAAATGATGGTACATCTCTCTCTCTCTCTCTCTCTCTCTCTCTCTCGTGCGCGCGCGCGCATGTGAGCACACACACACAACAGAAGTAAAACTAGAATCTATAAGTATTTAAACTTTCCAACCATTTACTATGATCCATAGGTACCATCATGACTATATCAAAGGATCGGGTAAAACCATCTCCACTACCCGATAGCTGGAAGCTGGCTGAGATTTTCACAACTGGGATTGTCCTTGGTGGATACTTGGCAATGATGACGGTCATCTTCTTCTGGGCTGCATATAAGACAGACTTTTTCCCAGTAAGGATAATTGCTCTTAAGCGAATAACATTTGAATTTTTATGAATCTTAATCCGAATAAAAAAGTGCCCTTAGCTACTAAGTTTGGTTAGAGAACTACTTTTAGGACCTTTACTTTTACTTACTGAAGCTTACTGTTGATAACATTTCAGAGAATATTTCATGTTGAAAGCCTTGAGAAGACAGCTCAAGATGATTTCCAAAAGCTTGCCTCTGCTATTTACCTCCAAGTTAGCACCATCAGCCAAGCTCTCATCTTTGTCACAAGGTCGCGCAGCTGGTCATTTGTTGAGCGCCCTGGGTTTCTACTGGTCTTTGCTTTCTTGGTTGCACAGCTGGTCCGCTCACTCTCTCTTCCTCTTATTAATTGCTTCAGGAGATAAGTCACATTGAGTTAAAATTTCCCGTTTAATTACAGATTGCTACACTGATTGCTGTGTACGCTGACTGGGCATTCACTTCGATCAAAGGCATTGGGTGGGGCTGGGCTGGTATTGTGTGGCTTTACAATCTCATCTTCTACTTCCCACTTGATATCATCAAGTTCCTCATCCGATACGCTCTGAGTGGCAAAGCATGGGATCTTGTCATTGAGCAAAGGGTAATAATTTACACTGCACAACTGTCTTTGCCCACATCTATTGCACTCAGTATCATGAGTTTGAGACTAATGTTCATCTTCCCGCAGATCGCGTTCACAAGGAAGAAGGACTTTGGTAAGGAGGAGAGGGAGCTCAAGTGGGCACATGCGCAGAGGACCCTTCATGGGCTGCAGCCACCGGATGCCAAGATGTTCCCGGAGAAGGCTGGCTACAATGAGCTAAATCAGATGGCTGAAGAGGCGAAGAGGAGGGCTGAGATTGCAAGGTAGGACCACAAACCACTTGCAACATATCAATATTCAATAATAGTGCTTTCTTACGTATACTATTCTTTGGGTCCTTTTTCGGGCCCGCCTGCCCTTTTTTCATCAATGCGTTACCACTCATGAATCCATTTGTGAAGACGAAAAGTATCTTTTGTGATACCAGTAGGCAGGCAATAGTTACATCAACGGCAAGGTTGCTTGATAACGAAGTGAAGCTAACCATGCTCTCATGGATGTTACAGGCTCAGGGAGCTTCATACGCTGAAGGGGCATGTGGAGTCGGTTGTCAAGCTGAAGGGCCTCGACATCGAGACCATTCAACAGTCTTACACTGTGTGATCTGACCTGCCAAGAAAAAGGAAAATTTTCGAACATTTATCACCGACGAGTGTGAATTTGATGGGTGGCTCGGCCCTTTTCTTCTTTGCTTTAAACTTAACTGCAATCATCTACGCGTAACTGCAATCATCTACGCGTCCTTGGAACGTAATTGTCTCTCTTCTGTTCCTGCATAATTTGCTCACCATGTTATCGACAGATCGATAAATTCGGTCATATCATTCCCCCCATGTTATCGACAGATGGATAAATTCGGTCTGTTGGTCTGCTTGTGGGGGCAAGATGGTGGGCATCACTCGTATGCTAGCTAGGTTAGCATGTGAGCTTCAATCAATGCACGGCGGTGAGATGCTTCCTGGAATATGGTTTCAGATCTATCTGTAGCTTGGCTGCCCTGTTGCCTGTCAAAAATGCGAGAGTGACACATCACATGAGATGAAATGAGGCGAGCGCGCTTTTCTGGAATTTGACCTAGCTGGAAGATCTCGATAATACCTGAGAGGTGTTGGCCTTGTTCTCATATCTCCAAAGGACCTGTTGGTCAGATACTGATCACAGTATCATTCGTCGAATTTCGCTGCATTCTCTGCATGCTTAAATCACGTTATCTTTTGTAATTTTCGATTTGCGCTGCATTCTCTGCATTCTTGAATCAGGTTATCTTTTTTAATTACAAAGGAGATGCATCCTACTAAAACACATGTTTGTTTAAAGCGAAGGTCGCTGAATAAATACTAGGTTTAGACCCTATTTGTTTAGGCTTTTTCTTTAGCTTAGTAAAAAAAGTCAAAGTCTAAACAAATAGGAGGCTTTTAAACTGGGCTATAGGAAAGTCAAAATATTTCAATAACTAAAAGCCATAAATCAGTGTTGAGAGGCTTTTTTTTTGGCTTTTGTGGAATTGGAATAACTCGTTGCCACTCAACTTTGTAAAAATTACAGATAAAATGTCATTGTATATATATTCCCCACCATTCTTTTTTTCCTTAACCTCTCCTCTTCCCTAAACAAACCCCAAACTGACACATGCATCAGCGAACACCGCCGCTCGCATCTGAGCCAAAAGCCACTGTTGATGGCGTCCCTGTGACATCCCAAAAATTTTGTGTTTTATGTATTTAATTAATTGGATTTTCTCTGAATTTATTTTCCCTTTTCTTAAAACTTATTAATTAAGCCTAGAGAGTAAGTTATTAAATTAATTATATAATTACGGTCAAATCAAGTTAAAATTATTTTATTTGGATTCCTTGCATTTTCTAGGATTTTTAGGAATTTTCTGAGATTTATTTAGGTTCTTTTGCTATTTTGTAGCCTTTAATTGAATTTCTTAGATTTTCTGAAAATATAAATCACAAATCAAAACTTAAAATTTCCCTGCCTTCCTCCCAGGGTGATGTGTGGGCAGCCCAGGTTGGCCCATGTCACCGCCCGAGCCATCTTCCCCGTCCGCCTCCCTCTCTCTCTCCCTCCTTCCCGCTCTCGCCGATCGGTAGGCCCCTTTTTCTTCTGCCTTGCCGTCCCCTTCTTCCCCTCCCCTTTCCTTCTTTTCTCCGGTTGATCGAGCCTACGCCAGCTCCGCCTTCCTTCCCTGCCCCGCTCAGGTTTTAGAAAGTCGAGCACCGTCGGAGTCCAATCCCCCAAATCTCGCACTCCACTTTCCTTTCTCGCCCACCTTTCCTTTTCCCTTCTCCCCTTCGTTCCGCCGCCCGCCATTAACGACGAGGAATTGCTGCAACACCTCCCTCCTCCGTCCTTTTAAAAGCATCCCTCAACCACCCCCGAGGCTCACCCCACCACTCTCCACCTCTGACTTGCCCCTCGGTGCCTGAACGACCCACACGCCAAACTCTCCTAGGGTGCGCGCTGACGTCAGTATGACGTTATAGATTAGAATTTCCTTTAAAAATTTAATTTGACCTAAAATTAAATTCCTTCCTAACGTCATAATACCGAATTCCTTTTAGAAAAGTAATTCCCTAAATTCTTTACTGATGTCATAAATATCTTTTCTTTAGAAAAATAATTCTAGAAATTTCTTTTATTCTTTTTAAATTTCAAGAGATTCGTTCTCTTTCATCATAACTCCGATTGAGCTCGTTCAAATTTCTAAATTCATCTAAAATTAAGATCTATCTAAATTTGCAATGTTTTTAAATTTTGGAGTTTTATTTAAATTTAGTGAGTTATTTTCATGTGTAGACTGCAACGATTCTAGAGAGTTTGAGCAAGGCAAGTCACATACTCTTGATCATATTGATTCCAATTTATAAATAAAGTTATGTTATTTTTAAATTACATTGTATGCTTAATTTCTATTTTCTGTACTTCAATTCCAGTTTTACTTTAATTAATACCTATTTGATATGGCATCTTTGGCTTTATGAATTCCTGTACCTTATCACCCTATATTCAAAACTCTAGTTAGTATACTAGTATGGATAGAGAATTTTTGTAGCATATGCTTTGACCTGTATAGATATAACTTTATATTTGAGATACCTTTTTCACATAAAATGATAAAAATTTTAAAAATATTTTTAACTTCGATGAGTCAATAAAATTTATAAAATATTTCAAAATTAAATGTAAAACTTGTTTTAGACTTAGACTATGGATAGGAGGTGGGTGCTTGATAATATACGTTGTAGCTCAGTGGCTCAACGTGGATACTAGGCACAAGCTAGGGCTATGTGGTTAGAGGCTAAGTCAATTAAGGACCGGTCTATAAGCTGCTATTGCTACAAAGTCCTATTCTACTACCACATGACTGGTATAGGACAATTCTAACTGACTAATTAGCAGGTCCTAACTTGAGTCTCGCTATAGGCTACGTGTGAGCGTGGCATAGGCCATGAGGATTCTCACATGACACCAGAAGGGGTCCCGATCTAGTGGATTTCTTGTTGGGGTAAAACTTTAGTGGAGTCGTGGCTAGATTAAAGGTTTATCTTTTTAAAGGCCTTGTTATGATTACTCAGTCGCACGTCCAAAAAAGCATGTAATGACTGACACATTGAGTTAACCGTATCTTGTTAGTAAAGTTGTACAATCTCTGTAGAGTATATAAACTATTATGGATAGTTGTGCCCATGATCATGAGCATGCTAAGTAAAGTTTTTCACAGATTAGACTTTATTTTTTACAAAATGGTTTTAGTTGAAAAGGGAAAATCTTTTTGAAGAAAGATGGTCCAGGTGGGATACCCGTAGATAGGTTATGTTAGGTCGGTGCATGCACTAACGATATTACTTTGTTAAATTACAGTATTTACTTACTATATTAAATTCAGTAATCTCAATATATATTTATTGTATTTCATTAAATGTTGTTTATGCTCAAATAACCATATAAGCCTTTCTTTGTTATTGTTACCATTATATTGTATTTTTCTGTGTGGCTTACAGAGTACAAGTTTGTACTCACTCTTGCTTTATCATATCAGTGGAGGACGACTTCGGTTATGGTGAGGACCAAGACGAGTAGGCTGCATCTTATTATCGTCTGCCTGTGCGCAGGCTTGGATTTCGTCTTTACTAGTTTGCTTCTGCAGTTATTTCTCTTTATTATTGTTGCCAATAAGCATTAATGTAAATCTTGTCCATAAGGCTGTACTCTTTTATTTAATAAAGTTTGTCATTGCGCTTGATATATATCGCTGTTAACGCTGTGTGCACTAGTCGATCCTGGATTAGTGAAATTTACACAGAGGATCTCGAGTCATCGCTCTAGAGTCTGACAGTCCCCGCCCCAGCCAACGACGTCACGGCCACAGCGCACGCTCAACGAGGTAGAGGACATCATCCTCTGCAAGATCCTCCTTGTCTCCCTCATGCCCCTCCCCCCAACCCCACCGTCGCCTCCCTCGAGCTCACCATCCTCAAGCTCTTCTCGGAGTCGCGCCCCTCCTCACCCTATGTGACACGGCCGAGCGCCTCCTCATTGACCGCCTCTCCCTCCTGGACCCGCATGCCCCCATCTCCCTCCCTCTTATCCTTCCTCGCCGCCACCTTCCGTCGCTCTGTCAACAAGGCGCGCAAGATCTCCGCCTCCATCGCCCTCCTCCAGGGACTCATCCTCTCCTATGGCCACATCGTCGCCGGCAACACTGACACCTTCCCCTCTCTTGCCAACGAGCCGCACCCTGCTGAGGCCTCCGATCTGCTCAACCCTACCCCAGCCCCTGGCACCCTGCTGCCTCTGAGCTTCCTCGAGGAATTCTTTGGGAACACAGATTATGAGATTGTTGAGCCGGTGATGGTGGAGTTGAACGAGCGCCTGAGGTAGAGCATCAAGAAGGCCTCGGCACTCGGCGACTTCCAGTGGCCGTTGTGGGTGATTGCTTCAAGTGATTATGTGAACAAACATTGGATCATCTAAAAATAGTTCTTTTGGTGGTGTGCTTGTGAAGTAGTAATCTTTTTTACCACTAAGTATGTACAATTTTTTTGAATTTTCATGTTGAAGTTGTAATTGTAATTGTAATTGTAATTGTAAAGGGGTTACAACACTCCATTGACTACTTACATATTTTGTTATTGACCTTCGTCAAATAATGTGTAATCAAATTTAATTACTATAAGATGGCATAGGTTAGACTTATTGTCAACCAACATAATAGGAGTATTTTAGATTTTCTGGTAATAAGCTATGCCATCCAACCCATCAAAAAGCCAGGATGTGAAATAGCCTCACTTAGCTTAAAAGTAAACTGCTTTTAAACTGTATAAGTCAAAAGGCTGGTTTTAACCTATAAGCCAAAAAGTCTATAACCTATAACCTGACACTAGTGACAGTGAAGAGGAGGGTCCCTTTGGATGTCCAGACGCAAGCAGGCCAAGGCCCATGCGAGCATACACACGCCATGGCCCCTCCCCTGACACCGGCGCGCTTTTCTGGAATTGGACCTATCCCCATTTGGATGCGTAGACGGAAGCAGGCCGAGGCAAATGCGGCCCATGGGATCATCCGGATAACACACGCCCTGCGCCTCCACTCCCCCACCCCACCAAACTCGCCAGAAATGCCGCCGTGGCCGTGGCCCCAGCCCGCCGCCGCCGCGGCTCGCCGCGCCACCCCCTTCGACTTCCGCAGGAACTGCTTATCCTCTAGCCCCGCCTCAGTTTGCGCCTCAGCGGCCAACCAAGTCCAGGTAATCACAGGAGCTGCCTGTCGCCGCCAGCTCTCCAGTGTCTTGGCTTCTGATGCGGACATGGCTTAACACCGTGTGCGCGTGTGTTTAGGAGGACGAGCAGTCGTTGGTCGTGGTGGGCGGAGGGGCGGCCGGGGTGTACGCCTCGATAAGGGCCAAGACCCTGGCTCCCCTGCTCAACGTGGTGGTCATCGAGAAAGGAAGGTTCTTGTCCAAGGTAGTAGAACGGAACCGTGCGTCTTGATTCCACTGACCATCTGCTACTGCAGTGCTTCTTGCACATTGCTCTGTGTCCGTTCACTTCATTGGTTGCTACTTGCTACGAGGCTGCAGGTCAAGATATCTGGTGGTGGCCGATGCAATGTCACCAACGGGCATCATCTTGAGCCATCGGTATGTGTACACTAGTCTACATGCTCCATTTTCTGTTCAGTCATTGTCTCTTCAAGAGTTGCATGTTTATTTTAGGGATACTGCACTGCTTTCAGTAGCCCATCTTAGTGTTAATTATGCTGCAAGTATACGGACATGAATGGCTACTCTGACGGCATGGTGTGCCAGTGAAAAAAATGGAACTATGACTTCAATGCTGTAAGGCTACTAGCCATTGTCTTCAGTGGATTTGTGCTTAATTTTATGCATGATAAGATGTCAATGTGTGCATCATTTTCATCAGTACCCATCAAAATGATTCACTCTGTTATTGCGTTGCTTTCGTGGCTTTATGTTTGTCATTAATGCTTGTGTCTAATCGGATGTGTAATTCGCTCTCAGGGACTGGCAGGAAATTATCCTAGGGGGTACAAAGAACTCCGAGGATCGTTCTTTAGCACTCATGGTCCACAGGATACCATGCGTTGGTTCTCAGATCATGGTGTTGAGCTTAAGGTAGCTTTGTTCACACCACAATTACCTCAGGATCTTGTATATCTATTGATCTGAAGCCAAATTTACTTACCGTTGCCTCCGTTGTTGCGGTTGTCTTTGTTGTCATGCCAGACAGAAGATGATGGTAGAGTTTTTCCTGTCACTGATAATTCTGCATCAGTAGTAGATTGCTTACTGAATGAAGCAAGGAGACTTGGAGGTAACTGGCTCTGCTGCCCATTCATTGTCAGCCGAGCATCGTTCACTCTCAGAAACAATTTCTGAAATTGAAAAAAATCAAATGGAAGTTTCCCTGCAGGCTGGTAGAGCTGTATCTAGTGCATCTGTCACTGAAAATGGAAAGTTTGTTCTGAAGGTTGAGAAGCGAACTATTGATTTTGTTGATTATATCAATGCTAATTATGTCTTAGTTGCTACAGGCAGCAGCCAGCAGGTTTGAGACCATATGTTTTCCCCTCTCTTCGTATCATTTGTATATCAGATGGCATAAAGTTACTTCCCGTACATTTTTCTTACCTGTAGGGTTATTCAATTGCCGCACAACTTGGTCACTCCATTATTGCACCAGTGCCCAGCTTATTCACATTTAAAATTGCAGACAAGCGGCTGGCTGATCTCTCTGGGGTATTTCATCCATAAATGCTATTGCAAATTTCATGCCAACAAGTAGCAACTTACTTGTGGAACTTGTTTTCATCACTCTTATGTTTTTGGCAACGAAATAATCATGTATCACATATAAAGTGTCTATCTTAAACTTATTTTGTGTGCTGCATGGTTAGGTCGACTAAGTGTCACCTTTCCAAGTTCTTTAATCACATATGGTATTTCCCTGTTATGTTAGCTCATATATCAGGTTATATACTACCATCAAACTTAACAAAACCTCAGGACTTGCTTTTAAAAAGTGAAAAACTGATATTTGAGCTGATTTTTGTTTCTTCAAGTCAACTGGACAACAATGATGCCCCCAGTTTTCTCCTGTTATGTAGGTCACTTTTCTAAAAGTCAAAGCAAAATTGAAGCTAGATAGCATTCAGAAAAACACTCCCGAATTAACTCAGGTGAACTGGTCACCTTTGAAAATTAGTTTGTTTCGTAGATGTTTGCTTACATTAATTGCTTGGTCTTACAGACTGGGCCTATGCTAGTTACACACTGGGGACTTAGTGGGCCTGTTGTTCTTCGCTTGTCCGCATGGGGAGCACGTGAACTACATCAGTACAACTACCAAGGTAAGTTGCAAAGAAACTATACAGGAATTGCACTACATTTTCAATTGCTCAACTGGGAAATGGCACCACAATTGTATTTCTAATGTTGGTCTGTGATCATACTTGCATTCAGTAGATCCAGAACACATAGAGTATTTTTCTTATCTTCTTTGATTGTTACATTGCTATGAATACTTCGGAGTTATCGTTTAGAAGTAATGCATGCTGGAATTTTTTTAGTGATGCGTCATTGAAATCTTGTATTAGGAATTTGTATAGTGCTCAGCTAGGATGCCCTGATACGCGATATGGGTACGGTGATACGCCCAAAAACAAGGATACGTCGATACGGTGTGTATCTCTAGCAGGCAGACCTCCAGGCGGCAGATCTCCAACCGGCGGACCTCCAGGCGACGGATCTCTAGTAGGCGGACCTCTAGGCGGTGGATCTCCAACCGGCAGACCTCTAGGCGGCAGATCTCCAACCGGTGGATCTCTAGGCGGCGGACCTCTAGGAGGCGGGGCTCCAGATGGCAAGCGGCGGACCTCCAGGAGGCGGGGCTCCAGACGGCAGGGGATACGGAAGACGGACCTCTAAGAGGCGGGGGAAACGGGCGGCTGGCGCGGCGAGCCACCGACGTCGCCCGAGACAGCTTCTACGTGGAGGGGAATGCCGGCGCCATGAATCGGGATGGATCAGGGGTGACAGTATAAAGCGGGCGTGGGCCGGCCAGCTTGGGCCTTTTGGGCTTCGTGGGCTGAACGTATCGCGGAAGTATCGGCATTTTTTTAATTTTTTTGGAGGCTGAAATTCTCCGATACTTCGTGATACCGTATCGCTGTGTATCGGTACGTATCGCTCTATCGGATACGTATCGGACACAGGTGCGGCAATTCAACGAAGTATCGGTGCTTCCTAGGTGCTCAGTTCATTTGTACATCCATAGTAGTACTATACAATGTAAGTTTACCTTCATTTGAAGTGTTCGCTCTTTGTCATCTGAAGTTCAAGCTTCTTTGATGTTTAGCACTTTGTGCTAACTTTTCAGGGCACCTTGCTTAGTGTAACATATCATATTTTCTGTGCTGAGAGTTGTTTATTCTAAGATTACACCATTGTTTTGCTGTTTTTGTCATCCAATGCAACTGCAAAGTACAAAATTAGCTTTACTGCTTGTCTCTTCAGTGGTGCATTTTGTCTTTCATCAAATACATGAAATTTTCCATTACAATAATATTTTACAATTGTATGGAAGATCCAGATGTAATTGTCAGTTGTATCCATACATTTTTTTCAACACAGGAAAGCTTATGGTTGACTTCATACCTGACATTCATATTGAGGACGTGAAGCGCATCCTTTTCCAGTACAAAGATCAGCACGCGGTTCATTTCTTTCCTCTGCACTGTTTCCTTTACATGACTTTGTTAATGCCTTCAAATGTTCATCTAAGAATCTGAATGTCACTGCTAACATTACTCTTGGTTGCCCTTTGCTTTAATAAGTTGAAAAATTAGATGTTGCAAATGCCTTGATTGCCTTCAATAAGTCCTTGCTAACTATTTCTGTATATGTGAACCATATTAGGCTTTCTGAGCTCTGTGTTAATGGAGCTTTGCCATTACGATTTACAAATTCAAATAATTAAAGCCACATTTACAGATTTTTGTTCTATGACTTCTATCTGTCATATTGGTCATTGGAGTGTTTTAACTGAAGTTTTGAATGGATTTTGTAATTTATTACATAGATATTCTCTGTAATCATGTGAATATTACAATTGTTCCAGAAGATGTTAAATTGTTAATGATGCAGTTGAACTAAGAAGTTTTAGTCCCTGCAGAAGCACAAAGTGAATAACACTTTTCCCTTGGAGTTTGGTCTGGTGAAGAGATTCTGGAGATTCCTGCTAGAACAGGAGGTCATAATGTTGCTTAATGAGGCTCTTTACTCATTCCTTTAATCAGATCATTTCATCACTTAAAGTCTTCTCTTGCAGAGTTTCGATGGTGATATGCACTGGGCCTGCATACCAAATAGTTATCTAGACACAATAGCCCTTCGCTTAAAACATTGGATGTTCGAGGTCATTGGGAAGGTATGTGATACCTTAATATACCACCTAGAAAGTATTTCAGTGGCTTGAAATGAGATAGTAACAGTGTTTCTGTCAAGACTCACTGCTTGTTATCTTGTCATCGAATGTAGGGTCAATTCAAAGATGAATTTGTGACTGCCGGAGGTGTTCCAATTTCAGAGGTTTTTAGTGTTAATTGCAGTTTTCATGAACAATTGAACATGTATCAACTTGCATATAAACCTAACTTGTTCATCTGTTGTTAAGATATCACTTAGCACTATGGAAAGCAATAAACAGCCCAATCTGTTCTTTGCAGGAGAGGTGATACTAATGTTCTTGAACTTGCAACACTCTAGAGTCTAGACCAGCAATAGTACACTTGACCTTACAGAGTGTGATCTTGCTGTAGGTACTTAATGTTGATGGGGTGACAGGCGGATTCAATTTTCAGGTAAGAAGTACAAGTTTCCTTTAGAATTTCACTTCTTTTAAGAGAGCAATAGGTTCATCACAAACTCGCAGATCTTTCCATAAAATAACGTACGTATCAAGTGCATTGAGTTCTTACTGCACTTCAAGTAACTGATTGGAAATTTGATTTAAAATTCACTTCTTTTGAACAATACAAAAGGTTTGCAACTAGCATTGGTTCTTTGTTTTCCACAGAATGCATGGACCGGTGGGTATATAGCCGGGACAAGCATAGGCACATTGGCATCAAGTAACAATCTCAGACAGCAGTCGTATTTGCAACTGGAAGGATCATAAGGAAATGGATGGATGACTCCTGCTTTGTTCATCTGAGGAAACTGATTAAGGGTTTCTTATCGGCTGACCAACTCTGTGAAAAAAATTCCGAGAGAATAGGTAACTGTTAATCCACCGCTGCATGAGCTAAAAAATAGGCAAGCATGACCAAGATTCAGGGAGTACATTGATATATTGACTAATGGTACTGCAGAGATGTATTGAGTAATGGTACTGCAGAGATGTACATAGGTGGCCAACTTGGGGCTCGTAGCTACAACTTTGTTGTACTCTTATTTAAGATCTTGAAGCAGTTCTCTAGTTGAACAACTTCTGAATTGTACTTTGCAATCAATATGCAGATCGAGTTATGGTTCTTCAACACAAACAAGATCCACAATCCCCCCCTTTTTTTTAAAAAAACGATCTATAATCCAATACATGTTTTCCGCAAGGTCAGTTGGCAGCAGCAGCTAACGAGTCACTCAGGTCCCAAAAAAAAAGTTGGAACATACAGCTACTGCACCTGATGTACACGTCCTGAAACACGCAATGCTTCTCATTGGCTAATTCAGATTAATGGATTATCTTACGCAAAACGCAACAATGCCATCCCTAAATGTTATCACAATAAATAGTTTCAAAGCATAAGCATTCGACCACCACTACACTTGACAAACGCACGCTACAGACCAGACTAGAACAGATGCACCAGATCTTCATCCAAGCCGATTCTTCCACAAAACTGCACCTATTTAGACAGGTTCTTTATTTCTGAGTTCTGACGAACATGTAACCTCACTAGTCACTACAACAAATGCATGCGCTCAACATAAGCATTGTGCAGCCATTTATTAAGTGGCTCCCCACATCCAACGAAGCAGCCAGTATTGCTGCGAGCGGTGAAGAACGGGAATTCGAAGAGATGCAGAAGCTTCTGAACTGACTGTCTAACCAATGATGATCCGGTTACCCTGCTCCTCCTGCCCCAGCCAGTGACAATGTCAATTCTTTCAGGGCATATGCCCATTGTCAGAATCTGCCTGTGGAACCAGGCAAGTGTCCTGGACAGCGCAGTCACTGCAGTGCCCTCGGACATCAGGTGAAGGTTGATAAGCCAATATGACGAGCTCTTCTCCCGCACAGAATCCGGGTACACGTTCTTCTGGGCAGCAACCTCCCATATAAAGCCAGCCTCCTCCTTGAGGCCGGACTTGTGTAGGAAGTCTATGACAGCATCCATTAAACCCCTTTTACTCTCTCTGTCCTCGCTGTGCATCATGTCCAAGAAATACCTGGTGTGATCCCTCACATTCTGGCCACCAGGTTCTGCGTCAGGCAAATACAGCAAGAACATGTGAGCTGGATGTCCGGTGATCGCCATGAGCTGGCAGCATAACCCCATCTGTGCGTGAGCCTCGGTACAGCAGCTGAGCAGCAAGGTGTAAGTCTGCAGAGATGGAACAAGTCCCTGATCAAGCATGTTCTGAAGCACGCTGTAGGCATCTTGAAACCTGTTTATCTTCAGGAAACCACTCAAGAGGGAATTGCAGGTGGGCACATTAGGCTGCAAACCATCCTGAAGCATTGCATGGTACCATCCTAACGCCTTGTCAACATTACCAGCTTTGCCCCAGAGGTCCACCAAAAGACCATATACAGGTTCATCAGGAGCCCAGTCACGCCTCATCTCAAAGAACACAGCCTCAGCCTCATCCAGATGACCACAATGACCAAGAACTTCCATAACAATGCTGTATGTTATTTTGTCAGGACGAAATCCTGCAACTTGCATGTCCTTGTACAGCTTCACAACATTGTCATAATTTCTTGCTTTGGCCTGGAGCGCAATCATTATGTTGTAAGTCACGAGGTTAGGTGTGCAGCCATTTTCAATCATCTCACAGAAAAGCTTATAAGCAGCTGCCAAATGACCCCCTTTTCCAAGGCAATTAACCATGGCACTGTACGTGAAAGTATCTGGTGACAGGCCTACTTCTTGCATCCTGCCATATAAATCCATTGCTACTTCCAGATATCCTGCTTTAGCATGGATATCAATCAATGTACAATATGTAACCAGATCAGGCTCATAACCAGCTTCCTGCATTTCCTCAAATACTTTAACAGCCTCCCTTAGATAATTTGCACGGCCATATGCATGTATTATTCTGTTGTATGTTACCACTGTTGGTTTGCAGCGCGCTCTGTACATCTCATCAAGAAGTTTCCTCATTGTACCAAATTGCTTGGCTTGTCCAAGGATGCCTATCATTGTTGTGTAGGTATGACCGTCGTGCTTGAACCCTGGCTGCCGCTTTAACCACTGGAAGAAACCAAGCGCGATGGTGTGGTCATGAAGCAGCTTGAGTACTTGATTAGCCTGGAATGCATCTATCTTGCAATGGAGACTATCCAGAACATGCTCTGTCATAGGACCCCATTTCATCTGCTGCAGTGTGTGGTAATACTGTTCAACCGCCCGCAACGATTTCAATGATCTTAAGTTAGACTGAGGTCCTCCACCATGAGCTTTTATTGTTCCTATAGGAACCTGAGATTTTTCACTGGAACCACTATAAACAGTTGGAGCTGAGAAGTTTCGAGATTGAACGTCATCCCACCTGCCATCTGAATTGAGATTATTAGAATGATGATTTGTGTGGCGCTGACCAGGGTGTCTTTGATTCCTTATTTGTGATGATGAACTAGAGACTATAGCAGATGGCCCTGAGAAATTCTGCTTTGACCTTACATAGCCAGATCTTGAGACCCCCTTCCCAAAATCATTTTGCACGGAAGGGGTATAAGGCATGTTTGCCTCAGGAAAGTTGTGCTGATTATGTGCCTTGTTATTAGAAGACTGGCTATCGGATAAGGGCTGGCAAGAATAGTTAGTAACAGCCTGTGGAGTTTGATCAATGCTTCCATTGTTTGATGTGGACCTCAAAATTACCAACTCAGAATACACACCAGCTCCTGCAATTCCAGACTGAGAAACACTTCTGGCAGTCTGCTCAGATGGCTGTACATAGTCATTCCCTAAAACCTGATGATTTCGAGGATGGTTGCTTCTGTTGCTAGATGCTGGCTCCTTATCTGGAGATGAGGTGGAAGGAATGACATGAACAGCTGGAGGTGGGTAGCCAGTAGCACGGCCAATGGATCCAACAACATGTTGTACAGAAGGAGGCTGAGCCTTCACAGAAGATCTGCCGCTTGAATGAAACTTCTGCTCAATACCACTCGCAGTCTGCCTTTTGGAAGCACAAGTATCATCCTCAGAGCATGTGCATGCAGCTCCATCAGTGCTACCACACCTTGGCCCATTAAGATAGAAGGACCGCGCACACTGGGTTAATGTGCCGAGTTGCTTTGCCCTCAACATGAACTGCGATATAAAGTTACATAATGTTGTCAACATAAGAGGTTCTGTTCATCATAATTTGGATAAAGATATAAAACGTCATGACAACATCATAATGATCGACTATGGACAATCTGAGGCACAATAATCATAGAATAAGTACCAGGTCAGAAGGAAATAAGCTATAGACAACCGGCAAAAATATCATTAAGTGAATGAGTATATGTTGTTATTTGTTTTCTACAATACAATCACAAACATTAACCAACTAAAACCAAAATTAAATACGATATCTGCAAGTTACACAACAGGAGTTTTTTCTTTACTGGTATACTCGAATCAGATTGTGCAAGAAAAATGACAGTCCGGGCAGCATGTGTGTACTTGCATGCAGATATACCAAATTACCAACTCTATCTAACATTGTGAGTGAGTAATGAAGTGAATAAGTGATTAATTTTGAGATTTACATGTAAACTGCATACACTAGTAATGACTACCCCTAATATATGATACACATATTTCATGATTGATTGCATTGGAGAAGACCCTTCTCACTCAAATGATCAGCATAACAGTATATACTTAGATAAACAAGATAGTGTTTAACTAGAAACAGTATACAAGATAGATTTGGTGTATAAATAGGTTAGGTGTTACTTCTTGTACTCATTTTCTATGACTCGTATCTTTCCTCTTTTTTAAAATAAGAGAATAATAGTATGTATTATGAAGGGTATACATTAGGCAACATGTATAAGAATAGAAATGGGTGTCAACTTGCAAATCATACAAGGAAGAATATGGTGGTGCGGTGCATTTTTTGTCTGATATTTACGTTCAAATATTAACAAACCACTATTTATGTTAAAAAAAACATGACAGAGAGAGAGAGAGAGGGAGAGGGAGAGGGAGAGGGAGAGGAGAGAGAGAGAGAGAGAGAGAGAGAGAGAGAGAGAGAGAGAGAGAGAGACGTACTGGTTAATAAATCAAACTAGAACTTTTGACAATGTCAATGAGGACTTCTACCCACCAATGAACTCCATGTGGTCCCTCAATGGCAGACCTGAAACAAAGAGTTGGTGGAAATCAATATATAGTTATATCTGCTTAGGAAGTATTATTAGCTGTATATCAAACCAGTAGCACAAACTCAATTAGCCTACTAGATTATGTACAACAAAAGGAGTGTCTTTCATAGGTAAGTCTAACTTCTGAGCATCTGTTTAGGCTAGCCTAGTATTCCATGATCAAGCTTTCAGAACTCCAAAGCTAAAACTCAATTACAAACCTTACAGGTACAAGTATTAAGGTTGTCTGATAAGCTCTAAAATTTCACTTCTTAGCGAAGCCAATCTTATTAGGGTTGAAAGAGAGGGGACCGCTGGGAGACCCTGCCACCTGAAACAAATTTTGCTTGGGGTCACCTAATGCCTACCCTGACTATATGACACTCTACAAAACACTTTATCACATTCTCAATTCTTTATTACAAGTCTGCAAAAAATACACATTTAAACCGTGAAATAAGGTCCTTGCTTGGCATTATTTAGGACTTTATTCAAGCTTCAGTTGGCCTATGAAGACAAGCTGCAACTGCTGCGAGGCAGCTTTTCTGGCTTACAAGAGAGGCTTTCTACAGAAGCAGAGATTTAGTGCTCATATACTACTTTTGTTGTTCTGGCAAATGGCTTTCTTGGCTTAACACAAATCGGGTGAAAACATATGTTAGTGTGAGAGCACATGGAGGTCACCCTACGTTGTGTGATGAGTACTTAACTTTGCTTTTGCTTTGTTGTCAAAATTTGAGTTTGATTTTGTGTTATTTGTTCTCTGGTTTTGCTGTCTGGTAGGTAACGGTTTGACCAGTTTGCAGAAGCGGTCTGACCGCTGTGCATGAGCGGTTTGACCGATCGTGGCGCGATCGATGTCCGTGTGAATGGGTGTGAGGCGGTCGACCGGAGGTCTTGAGCGATCCGCCAAAGATAGGGGCCACGGTCAGACTAGTCCACTGTTACCGGAATGTTTTAAGTTGGTTCATGGCGGTCTGAGCGGCCGTTGGTTGGCGGTCAGACCGGCCAATGCTGAGTTGAGCGAGTTGAGTTGGTTTTGGTTGTGTTAGTCATGATGGGAGTTCATGCATTGTGGAAATCTTGACGTGGGTGTCAAGTGGTGTATGTTGGTCTTGTTGACGAGAGTCAAGTGCATGTCACTTGTACTCGGGATGATTGCTTATTGGTTGATATGAAGAGCGTTTGGTGATTGTTGCGGTCAACGGAAAGACCGAGGCTAGGAGAGGTACCTTGAGGCCATGGAGAGTCGTGTAAGTCCGAGTTAAGTATCATCTTAAGCGGAGAAGCACGGGAGAAAGGCAACGATCGCGACGAGACAAGTGTATGCATGTGGTATGTCATTCGACTTTGAGCGTTTCAAGTAGTGATAGTCCTCGGAGCAGGCGTACGATCATGACGACAAGTCATTGGACATCACGGACTACGTGTGGTATTTGCTTCGAGGAGAAGCATCATGAAGACTGGTGGGTGGCAATTGATGAAATTGTCACGCTTTGAAAAGTGTGCAAGTGTGTGTAAAATCCGTTTGTGTGTGGTTACCGAGTTTCCCCATTTATAAGTAGTTGTATGCACTAAGGGTGTGCCAGTTGCTAGGGTTTGGTGATAGATGAGGAGACTCCATTGTATAAGCCTTTGTGTGTATTGAGAGAGAGACGTTCTAAGGTTGAGTAGAGAGAGGTTAGGATTTTCTTGTATTGTTAACTTTGTGTGTGTGTGCTCTAAGCTTAGAGCTCTATCCTCCATGAGAGAGTGGTTGTAAAGCATTTCTCTCAAAGTGAAATAAGTATCTAAACTTCGTCTAAGTGAGTTGTGTCATGGATTTCTCCTTGTGTTTTTGATTTGTTTGGTATTTTTAGTTGGATTTCATCTCTTCTTGATCTCTCTTGGTACCAAAGACGTATAAGAGGTGTAGATATCTCTTGAAAATCAGATCTTATCCATCTAGGCTCTTTCTATGGAAAGTTCTTGTGATTGCCTGGTTTTGCTCAAGAGGAGTGATTTTGGGGATTTAATCTTGTAGGAGTTTTGGTTTGAGTTCGTGCTATGACATATGAGAACTCATCCAAGGTCTTCTCGATCATCAATGACTCACGAGCACAAGTAGATTGTGGTTTCTCTCTTTTGCCCAATTTTGGTGTAACATTCCTTGTTTTGGGTAAAGGTCGGAACTTTGGCATTGATCTTTTGATCCATGATTGGAATAGATTCCTGACTTCTTAGGGAGGATTTGTAACATATTTCATCCTATTTATATCAGTGGTTTAAGAGTTAGCATTTTTCTTAGTCGTGTACCGTGTTGTTTTCTGTCTCTATTCGACGAGCAATCAGATCGTCGTGACCCAAGCGGTCAGACCGATGGCCTTGTGGTCAAACCAGCCGAGCGGACCAACCGCCCCCTGGCCGGTGGTCAGACCAGTGAGACAGGTTGTCTTGGGTGCTCTGTGATCTTTGGCTCTTGGCTTTGGTAGAGCTTGTAGGCTTGAATTTTCCGTTGCATTGAGTTGCGAATACCAAGGGAAAGACTTTAAGGAGTCTTTATCCGCCCACCCCTCTGACGCTCCATACCCGATCCTACAGCTAGCTCATTAAAGAAGCATATGGTAGGCTCAACAGGCCATCTTGTAAGGCATAGAAGTAGCTGGGCAAAAAACAAGCCCATTCAGATTAAGCCAAGCAAGCTTATGTGCACCAAACAAAGCTCAAAGAAGCAAGTTCGCAAACAATCTGAATACTAGCTGAAGCTTAGGTCAACCAAGCTCACAAAAATGTTTAGCAAGAAATTGGAGCTTCAGTTTAGAAGCCCTACAATCCCCTTCCCACCAGATTCAGGGCCTGTTTGGCCAATCTTATACATGTTGAATAAGCCAGCTTTTTGGGGCCTAGCTTCTAGTACAAAAGGGTCTTAGATTTACAGGTTAATTCCAACAAGCCCCCATGGTTTGGCCTAGCTTCAGGCAGCTTATTTGCAGGTTTCTAGTTGGAAGATGGCTTAAGACTAACTCCAAAAGTAAGACCCCTGCTTCGCTATAGCTTCAACTTATAAGCCAAAAAGGTGACACTAAAACAGGCAAAACAGGCCCTTAATATATGCCAAATAAAGCACTGGCAGAGCCCTTGATATTTAACTCTTTTAATACAAGAGTATTTGCACTAAATTCCAAAATAATGCAACAAAAGTTGCTATGTTACATATATGGGCGCACTAAAGTATACTGTCTAGCAATGTTCATGCAAGCTTTTAGAGTTGTGACACAATATCCTGCATACATTTAAAGGTTTTGTACTGATACTCTTATAGCATGGGCTACAACAATGGGTGTAAAAGCGTTATACCATAGGTAATTCGAAAATGGTTCCATCAATTTGTACTCTCCTATGAGAGAGTTCAGTGTAGAGGAATAAACACAACTTTTTTTAACCTATTCCTTGCGAACACTAATAGGTAGAATGCATGCGTACTGCATAAAAAATATACGGCTTTCAGATCTAAATACATCCTATTGGGTATATTTTGTGTTGTACAACTTCCAAACAGCCCAAACTAAAGGCCCAAGCCACCCTAACCGCTCGAATTGGATGCGACTGATGGTTTTTGGCTGTGACTGATGTCTTTTAGCTAAAAATGAATAGCAGTAGCCGAAACAAGTGACTTCTATCTTCTCTAATCAAGAGCCAATCGGAACGCCCCTAAATACAAACAAGTATAGGCTTCCACACAGACACAGTATGTAGTATGATTAGTAGATGATGCGGCGTAGAATGCTATATAAAGACGCACAACATCACTCTCCAACTAAAGAACCATGGAAATAGGGAAAAAAATCCTAGTCTTTACAAACGAAGAAAGGCTGAAGGGAGAGAACCCCCTAAATTGTAAGACAGTAGGACTGCAAATTTGCCAGCATTTTTTCCCAGTTCCCGACTAAAAAATGAATCTTTATGTGAAGCATATGTAACTTGAACACCATTCACATTCACATGTAGTTGGGACTTGGGAGCATAAAAATTTCCGAATCTAAAAACAAAGAAAAATCGTACTAAAATTTCGCGTCCAATACAAAGGAAGGGGAATAGCTCAATTGCAAGTAACAAGGGCAGGCAAAGCTTCCAGCAATATTGACAACCTCAAAAGGCCCCAAAGCAGCAGCTCGAATGCAAATGCGTACGCAAAAGATGCGATCTTTCCCCATTACACAAAGGGAAAGATAAGCAAAAAGAAGAAATTTCGACGATTAGACAGATAACCGGCCCAATTCGACCGGCACGAAAACTAGATCAAGCCTTGCGTACGAGTCTCCTTTCCTTGGCGCGACTCTCCGCGCAAGGAAGAAGGGATAAAAAGAAGAGCAGCAAGAAAGAAGAAATCTTTGACCTTACCACCAGAAGAGCATCCGAGAGAGGGCGACCCGACGCCCCGCCCTGGCCGGAGGAGGCGGCTTCCCTCACTCGTGTATGGAGGGGGCGGCTTCCAAGGGAGAGCAGCGTGAGGAACAAGAAGAAGATTGGAATTGGGAGCGAAATAACTCCCGAATTCGGGTGCCAGGAAAGATCTGTCGGCGGCGCGGCGCGGCGCGGCGCACGGGTTTCCTTTCTTGTGTGGGGAAGGGAAGGAAGGGGTCTCTCTCGCTCTCTCTCCTTCCCGGCCGGAAAAGGCGACGGCAGGCCAAGTCAAACTTGTAGTCGTGATTGGAATATTCTGAGATTGCAAGCAGACGGCATCATCACCATTCATCAGACGCGACAGATTGCCTGCGATTACCTGCGCGCGCTCGCGATGTGTGTGGGTATCCGACGACGTGTGTTTCGCTGCTGGCCGCGAGAAAGTGCGTGGTCGATATGAGCCTCCACGACATTTTGCACACTAATCAACTTTTCCCCCAAAATATCTAAGAAAAGTTCATCAACTTGAATGAAAAAGTTTGGACAACTGTATTCTAAACTGAGTGGCAAATTAAAACCGAAGAAAGTCAACAAAAACACGTACTGTATTACCGTTTCCTTTGTTTCGATCCAAACACGCACCAACATCTATATACTAGAATCTGGCTGGCTGGTACATCTTACATCATTGCTTGTAGCATTTCTCCTCCTGTCCAGATTCGAAGGATTCTACCAGGCTCCAACTGTGCCTGCCCGAGTTATTTGTCCTCTCTAATGTAGAACTTTTCTTCCGCACAAATATTAGCAGTCGCCTGCTACTATCTTTTTCCTTCCGTGCTATACACCTGCCGCGTCTGCACTTCTCCGAAGCTTCTCGCGCAGCCCGCTCTCTCTGTTCTTCAGATCCCTGCACGCGCTGCCTTTTCCTCTGCGTCTTCAAAGCTTCCCTCCTTGCAGCGCCTCTGCTCTTGCTTCTCCTTGTACGCAGCACGTACTGCACGTCTCCTTGCTTTGGTTTCTGCACGGGAAGAAACAACGCCCGGGGGAAAAGAAATCTGGACTATTTTGGTACTTTGCGCATAAAAATTCCAAATTTAGCCCTTTTCGTATAAAAATTCCAAATCTAACCCCCCTCCCCACCACACGTTTCGCCAGAAAGCGACACGTGGTGGAGTCGTGCGGTACCGGACCGCACAACTCACCAGGAAGCGACACGTGGCGGAGTCGTGCGGTCCGGTACCGCACGACTCCGCCACATGTCACTTCTCCGCCACGTGTCGCTTTCTGGCGAATCGTGTGGTGGGGAGGGGGGGCTAGATTTGGAATTTTTGTATGAAGAGGGCTAAATTTGGAATTTTTGTACGCTAACAGTACCAAAAATGTCTAGATTTTCGCTTTCTTACGTGCCTCCTACCTTGGAGCAAACAGCCAGCCTTATTTCTTCTTTCTTGCTCCCTATTGCTTCCTTTCAAAAACTGCTTGCTTCTCGTTACTTTGTATTGCCTTGCTTCTACTTCTTTCACCTTTCTGCTTGCCTCCCATCGCATATATATACTTGTATATTATCAACTGAAACGGACACGGACTGGGACTTGTATACGTACACGGCTTAGACTTCTATACGTATACGGCAACACGACATATCTCCAATACGGCTATGGCAAACCAACGAGGAAACAAGATTAAAACTCTAACATCTAACACTTGAAGAGAAGAGAAGAGGACCAGAGAGATGAATGATTCTTAAAGCTTTTTCTCTTAACGGTATTCAGAATGTTCGTTCGAGTAACTATAAAAGTCATTAAATTCAGATTACATCATCTAAGCTTCACAAAGCTAGACTAGAAAACCAATAAAATCAACAATCTTTTACCTTTAGGAGGGTCAGAGCTCCATGGATTGATCGGTGTGACTCTCCTTGACTTAAATTACTTCTCATTTGCACCTTCCCGCGCCGCTGTTTTGATTAAGGTAGCAGTCCGGTATTTAGCCAACTAGCACAATACCTCCAATGAAGCTTTCGAGCATTTTTTTTGACTCCATCTTTATTTTTAGCTCAAAGCATCTCCACATGTTCTACTTCCACTCTCTTACTAGCAGTAAAATGTATGGTTGGAATTTCCTAACTATTACCTGACATGTAGCATCAAATCCATGCCGCCTTCTTGTCATCTTTATTGACTATGCACATACATCTGTAGTAGTATTAGTTTCCCGCATGTCTGGTCAGGTTGGAGGCACGGAACATGAGGTCCTTAGGTCAGACGCATCTGGAGTATATTTTGTTAGTTTGATCTCGGGCCAAACGGTTGAGACTAAAGAGACGTGGGGGAAACCCACATCTCTTGATTTTCAGCGCTCTGATCGGGGTGTCTAATCGACTTGTGGTTACGATCCCCTGTTGCAACAGCGCAAAATAAAAGGGGGTTACGGCCTCTCACGTCGTTAAGTTTTTTTCGTGAGAGTCTAAACTCCGTACAATCCTAAAGAGACCTGATCTATTGCGCGCTGCTAGCAACGGGAAGGCCGTCGCCGCCACCGCTGGACCTCGCCGGCGACATCCCTCTGCACCTCTCCGACGACTACCCGGACTCGCCTTCACGCCTGCATCACGCAGGCACGACGTCTTCGCCCAATGGCATTCATCGGCGACCATGAGTCTCTCGATCTCCCTCCATACTAGGTGTTTTAGCGTTAAACTAGCAGATTATGATTCATGCATAAGGATTAGGATCTATCATATTTTTCATGTGTTCGTACTCTGATTGTGTTCGTATCTGGAGTATATTCTAAATGAAAAAGTTCACCTGTTGCATATGCTGTATCCATGATTACACAGAATTATGTCTGTCCGTCCATACACTCTGATGAGACATCTCCTGATATGATCAATGTACCGCTCTCGACATGTCATGTAATTCCGACTTATTAGATTAGGAGCATTTCGAATGACATATTTGATAGATATATCGGCACAAATTGATATATCTCCAATTTTGATGTGTTATTTCAATTTCCCGGCTTGGATCGACAATATATATCTCCCGATACACCCGCGATATCAACCTATCTGAATGAGATATCTCTTGACATACCTTGAGCTCAGCAGGTCTAATTCCAATCTCAATCGTCGTTCACGCCTACAGTTGCAGCCTCCTGATGTCGATATATATCGTAACTCATGTGTACATGTCAGGAGGATACTGAAAATATTCTATTCTACTGCTGCTGTTACAATATTCCAGGGCTGTGCCGTGAAATTTGGAGGCTCTGTATAAAGCTTTAAGTGAGGTCTAAACTAAAGTATCAAATATAGCCAAAATAATGTATGTATTGCAGAGCAAATGCGATATATCAAGAATAGTACCTTTTAAACTCTTGGTTTGCATAATCTTTACTTGAATAACATCATTCTCTTAGTGTTCTTTGAAATAAAATCTTCAATAATATGCTCATAATTAATCTTCTCCAGCAATCCACTCTCAAGTGCTACCGTAGCCAAACTATTAAGTTTTTTTGTGTCATTGTAGAACGCAAGTATGACTTCAATAGCTTCAACTTAGAAAAGCTTCGCTCCGCTGATGCAACAGTCACAGGAATGGTCAATAAAATTCTATATGCAATAGCTGCATTGGGAAAACAATCGTACCGCTTTAGAAACTTAAGAATTTTAAGGGGACCTATATTTTCTTTTGGAATGAAATCTTAAAGAAATCTCAACTCTGTATATACAAACAGTTCTAAACTTTCATACGAAGAATTTAATTAGTACAATACATAGATAATTAAACTTTGCCAAAAAAAAAAGGAATACCTGCACTGCCACCGCCTGGCAGGCCTCTTGCCGCCCTTGGCCTCGAGCCCTCGACGCGGAGGCGAGCAGCCGCTCCAGCCTCCACGACGTCTTCGTTTTTTTCCTTTTGATTTAGCTTCTCTCGGCGGAGTCATGCTCATCAAAAGGAATATACCTAGCATCCATTTGGTGTTAGTAATCTACAAGTAGCTGGCTGTTTTGCATTAGTGCTCTTAAGGATCCTGGATGGTATTTATGGGGGCCAGAGCCCCAAGCGTCCAAGCGTTCCAGGCTTCCAGCGAGGCAGCGAATATGCGTAGAATACGAAGCGGGATCGTCACACACGTCGAGAATACGAAACGGAAGGGGCTCTGTACAGTCGCACCACTCACACGTCCATAGGCTCAGACCTGTAATATTCTATTCTATTCTACTGCTGTTAAAATATTCTATTTTGCATCAAACACGGGCAACATGGTGAAATTACGCCAATTATGCAACATCACGAACAAAATAAAAACACATTGCGAGTTGAAACTCTGAAGACTACCCATCGAGGTGCCGGAACGTGGCAGGAAGGTGAATCGATATCTATATTCCTTTGGTTTGACCTAGACGTAGAAAATGGACTCTATATACACAGATTGCTGCGAGATCGACCTTTCCTTGTTCGGTATATATATATATACGGACCTCTGATTTATTTGAAGACTTGCGAGGCGGCAGGAACGTGGCAGGAAGCTCAGGTGCGCACGCACGCAGGTGAGGTCATTTTCCAAGGACTCGTCGACTGGGAAACTTGGTCGCCAAGTTCTTAATCGCCTGTTTCTTAATAATGTATGTATATATTTGTTGCGCTATACAGCATAACAGTGGGTACTTTGGTACCCTTCTCTAATAAGGATCTGGATTTGCTAGAGCTACAGAGAGCCAGTAGGATGAGGGAGAGAGCTAGTAAGTAGAATGAGTGGATCTGTTCCGCATAAGTCAGTGAAATTTTAGCTAAAAATCAAAAACCATCGCTAAAACGAACATCCCCAGTACCTGAGGGGTTGGATGTGTTATGCTCGTGAATTAATAATATATTCATTCCAAAAGGCATATATATATATGTGACCATGAGCCAAAACGCAAATGCAAGCAGGTTAAGCAAACACGCACGCGATACCGACTGACGGTGCTTCTCGGTCAGTACCTGTACGTAGCCGTCAGCCTCCACGAGCTAGCGTTTACATTCCTTTTTGGAATCCCGCGTTTACATATTTTCCACGAGATCGTGTCGTATAAAGGAAGGAAGGAGGCATGACGAATGATGATCGAGAGCTGTACAGAGCCGATCGAGAGCCCATGGAGATGGTGGCCGACGGCGCCCGAGGCTACGGCTGGGCCGGCCTGTGGTCGGCGCTGGCCAGCCTCCTCTTCCTCTGGTCCATGGTGCAGCAGTACGTCCCCTTCCAGCTCGAGGACTACCTCGCCGCCCTCGCCCGCCGCCTCCACGCCGCCGTCTCCCCCTACGTCACCATCTCCATCGACGAGCACGTCTTCGACTCCTTCAGCCGCAGCGAGGCCTACCTCGCCGCCGAGGCCTTCCTCAGCGCCTCCTCCTGCGCCGCCCGCGCCCGCCGCCTCCGCGCCCAGCTCGCCGCCGGCACCAACCGCATGACCGTCGCCGTCGACGACCACGAGGAGGTCGTCGACCACTTCCGCGGCGCCAAGCTCTGGTGGCGCAAGACCAAGGCGCTCCCCCGCAGCAACGTCATCAGCTGGATCCCGCGCGACGAGGAGCGCCGCACCTACAGCCTCACCTTCCACCACCGCCACCGCGCGCTCGTCGAGACAGCCTACCTGCCACACGTCCTCACCGAGGGCCGCGCCGTCACCGTCAGGAACCGCCAGCGCCGCCTCTTCACCAACAACCCCAGCGCCGACTGGGCCGGCTACGACGGCCGCGTCTGGAGCCACGTCAAGCTCGAGCACCCCTCCACCTTCGCCACCCTCGGCATGGACCCCGCGAGGAAGCAGGAGATCCTCGACGACCTCGACATGTTCCGCGACGGCAAGGACTACTACGCCTCCGTCGGCAAGGCCTGGAAGCGCGGGTACCTCCTCTTCGGGCCCCCCGGCACCGGCAAGTCCACCATGATCGCCGCCATGGCCAACTACCTGGAGTACGACGTCTACGACCTCGAGCTCACGGCTGTCAAGAGCAACACCGAGCTGCGGAGGCTCTTCATCGAGACGACCGGCAAGTCCATCATCGTCATCGAGGACATCGACTGCTCCGTCGACCTCACCGGCAAGCGCAAGAAGGCGAAGAAGAAGAAGGGCAAGGACAGCAAGAAGAAGAAGATGATGCCGCCGGTGACGGGGGACGACGACAAGGACGAGGACAACAAGGTGACGCTGTCGGGGCTGCTCAACTTCATCGACGGGCTGTGGTCGGCTTGCGGCGGCGAGCGGATCATCATCTTCACGACCAACCACAAGGAGAAGCTGGACCCGGCGCTGATCCGGAGGGGAAGGATGGACATGCACATCGAGATGTCCTACTGCTGCTTCGAGTCGTTCAAGGTGCTCGCCAAGAACTACCTCGGCGTCGCAGAGCACGACCTGCTGGGCGAAATCCGACAGCTTCTGGGGGAGGTGAACATGTCGCCGGCGGACGTGGCCGAGAACCTGATGCCCAAGTCGAAGAAGAAGAACGTGGACGCCTGCCTCGGGAGGCTGGTCAAAGCGCTGAAGGAGACAAAGGAGGAGGCGCTGGCCAGAGCACTGGCCGGGAACAAGGAGGACGAGGAGGGAAAGGAAGACGATGACGACAGCGATGACGATTCCAGCGAGGAGAAGGAAAAGAAGAAGGAGGAGTAACAACTCCACAGTGCAGTGCATTGCATATTTCAGTGATCACCACTAGCTAGAGCTAGGTGTGCTCCTGTTGTGGCACTAGCTTTTTATATACTCTCTTCCTTCTTTCCTAAATAATGTTTTCTATTTTTCAGACATGATTTCGACCTTCTCTTATAATTTTATCTTATTATATACTTATAAAACTATAGTGTTGCGAAAATATTTGTTAACGTTAGATATAATGATATAGTTTTTTGTATGGCCAATATAGACAGCTTTAAACATATTAGCCATCAAATCGAACTTTACGGATTTTAGAACGCCAAGAACGGACTCCATAGTGTTCAAATTGAAGCGCTTCCCTCCCTCCCATGGGCACATTAGCGTACTACTGCTAGCTACTTGCAGTCTAAGGTCCTGATCATTTTAGCTTTTTTCGGTTTCAGCTTCTAGATTCAGCTTTTTTTTCACTATTCACTACACTATCCACTAACTCAGCTACAGTGTTTTTTCAGCCAGCTACAGTATTTTTTCAGCCAAAAGCTAAAAACCATCGCTATTCCGATCACCCTCTAAGGAAACTGCAAATTGTTGGCACAAAACAAACTAACAAAAGAATAACCCCAGGAAAGCATCGAGTGAATGTTTTTGGTGAAATTATTTTGTTAACTAGATCGAGTGAATGTTTTTGGTGTGAGAACTGAGAAATGAAGAAAGAGACAAGCGTTCTATGCCTGAAGTGAATGTTTTAGCATTTGCTATCACTAGTGTGCATTTGCGTTCAAACCAAATTAGCTGCCCAACAAAAGCGGCCCCTGTGCCATGACCGCAAATGAACCTGACTGCCTGCTGCACAATTGAACAATTAAGAAATGGATTGGGGACATATGCAGATGATCTATGCCTGACTGCCTGTGTCACGGCTCGATCTCAGGTGGTATCGATGTGTGGCAGGCGGCCGTGGCCTAGAGGGCTTCGGGGGCGCCGTGCTGATGAAGTCGGGCAGAGGGGGCGCAGGGGAAGGGCACCTGAACAGCAGGAGGTGGGGGATAGCGGAGAAGCAAGACTCAGGTAATATCTCTCTTGTCCTTTATTAGCATATGCCTTCCTCTTTATATAGCAGAGGAGGTCTTCTAGTCCAGTTAAGCCGGTTACAATCAAGATACAACTCCTAATCCGAAACCCATACTGTATCCAAAACCAATACTGTTTAGGGATACGGTTCTAACCTGACTAGGATGCTGCCGTCTCTGCTGCTTGTTCCGTGCGTGGGCGCCTAGTGTAGACCCGACCAAATCGCCCAGACCTGACAGCCTGCTGCATGAACCTGTCATGCTTAGGTAGATTAGGAGTTATGACTACTATAAATCAAGGGGATGTTGTAGCTGTATGTGACAATTTCTCAGCTATCACGTCGGCTGAACTAAGTTATCAGAATTGCTAATGCACGGTCACCGAAAAATTCCTAAAATTTCAGTAGGCTTTCTCACATTTGGATCATGAAGATTCGTGCTGGGGGGCCATCAGCTTCTTCTCTGGCCGGCCATCGACAGCAACAACATTGGAGGCAGCAAGTTAGGTTAGGGTTCACCTAATCCCCAAGATTAGATTAGATTAGAGAGAGGGAGGGGTGGCACCGCCGCCCTGGCCACAGGACGGAGGAGGGCGGTGGGTGGCAGGTGAGTCGAGTACAATCTCCAAGGAGGGAGGAGAGGTGGCAACGGAGCCAACGCACGGTCGCCAAAGATGAGGAAGGAGGTGGTGGAGATGTGGAAGCGGGCGGTGTCGGCAATTGCAGCCTCATCGGAAAGGAATGTGGATGGTTTTAAGCTCACTGTCTTATATTCACAGTGTTATACAATTTTGCCAAGAGTATGCTGGTCGAATTTTTTGGACAAACAAAAATGTGGTAATTGAAGTATGGCCATGAACAAAACACCCCTAGGCCCCGTTTGGAATGTAGTAATTGAAAAGCATAGGAATAGGAAAACCGTAGGAATTGTGGTGGCATGTCTAATGGATTCCTACAGTGAAAGCGAAGAATCATACTGAGAATATCTATGGTTTATTTATGTTGAACAATTGACAATCGTGTTGAGTTAAAATTTGCATTTATGAAAGTTTGCAGTTTTTAGAGCTGCTTGCTAGGGATAGTCGAATCGCTGTGCAGAGCCGGTTAGACTACCTAGTTGCGTGAGAGAGTAAAACCCGGTGTTAGATGAGGTTAACGGGTTATCTCTGGTTTGGCCTAATGGATAAATCTATTAGGTTTTAGTTCAAGTTGCGAGGCTATATAAGGGGAGGAGAAGCAAGGGCTAGAGTTTGAGAAGGTTGGTTAAGCGTTTTGGTGGCTAGCTCCTCCTCCCTCCTATGGGAGATAAGGGTTCCTTGGGTTGAAGTCTTGTGTATACTTTGGCTTAGACCTCTATTATCCTAAAGGATTGGCTATAAAACTTACCTTTTTAAGGGCCAATACATTAATCTTTGATCATCTCCATGTATATCTCTTGTTTTAGTTTATTTGCTCTTGTTTTGTTTGGTTTTGATCTCTCCTCTTCACTCTTCTTGATCTTACTGTATCAAGGACATGATTAAGATAGAAATAACCTCTAAAAATTGATCTCATAATATCTAAGTACTTTGATAGCAAGTTTATGAAGAAATCTGGTTTTACTTGATTTTGGTTTCATCGTGTGATTTCGTGTTTCAAGAATTTTCTGGTCGTATTCTTCAGTGTTGTAGCTTGCTGCGATATGCAGGAATATATCTAGAGCCATCTTGGCCATCATCTACCCACGAGTAACTTGTATTCACTGTTTGGGGTTCTAGCTCGGTTTTCGTGCAACCTTCCAATAAACTAAAAAATATCTCAACTTTAACTATGATTTTCACGATCATTTGTTGGAATAGATTCACAACATCTTAGAGTAGATATCTGCAAAACTTCATATCATTTGGATCTATGGATCAAAAGTTCTTTCGATTTTTGGATTTAAAATAGTGATGAAAATACTATTTATTTCTATCCACCAGAAAGGGTTGAGACAGAAATAGGATTGGGGTTTCTGCCCTGTGTTTCTAAAAGGAAAAAAGAACTATAGAAGTCAGATTAAGCGTATGGCCCGAAGGCAACTTCTCTGTTGTTACCGGCTAAAAACTAAGAAGGTTGGTCATCCAAGAAAACAAACCAATTAGGGGGCGTTAAGAATGGCGATGGCTTATGGGTTTTTTCACTGTAGCTGATTTATTTTTCACTATAACTAAGATGACTTATTTAACGTAATTAAATTTAAAAAAAATTAAAAATAGAAGAAATATGTTAGTCTATCGTAGACAATGCAAAGGAATATAAAAAAACAAAAAACAAAAAACCTTAAAAACCAAAAAAAATTAAAAAATAGTAAAATAAAAACAGAGATCAGAAGTCATGGTCAAAACAACAAAGGGGACCTAACGCGAGCGAAGTGACTAGGACAATGACCCCTTGCTATCTATCCAATCCATCAGCTGTAATATATACTCGCGGCACAGTGATGTCCAACGCGCGGCAGAGCTTTGCTGCATCTAGAACCCTTTGACGAGTTCCACATTACAGTTTTCAGCAACGACATTACAGTTCTACATTGATTATACTCCGTAGTTTAATTAATTGGTAGAACATAGTAGCATAGGTTAGACCACCATGCCTTGGCCACAAAGCTAAAAGAGCATTCTTGACAAGAAGAGAACATTAGCGCAACCTCTCCTTCTCTCTTAGCTGGTGGTGCTGGTCGTCGAAGGAGAAGCAGAAGAAAATAGTTCGATGGCGCAGAAGGAGGCGTCTGGGGCGCTGATATACTCGATGGCGGCGCGTGGGACGGTGGTGGTGGCGGAGCACACGGCGTACACGGGCAACTTCCGGGACATCGCGGTGCAGTGCCTGCGAAAGCTCCCCGCCGGCAACAACCGCTTCACCTACACCTGCGACGGCCACACCTTCAACTTCCTCGTCCACGAAGGCTACGGTACGCGTCACAGCCTCACAGCAGCTTAATCAAAAGCACGCGATTCATTTGTTTCTCTTTTCCTCCCTGTTGAAGGAAACAGTCCAGTATATGTCTACGTGTATACTTCTTGTCACCGTGTGTTATGACAAGTACAATCAATTTTGACATATGACTTCAAATTTAATTTTGAGCGTGTTTTCATGGAGATACCACGATGATACATCTTTCTGCTAGATTTTTGGGGTGATTTTGATTCTATTCATAAGCAGTTCGTGGCAATTGCTGCTTTGATTCATAAGCCTCGTTCTTGTTTCCCTGATACTTTAAATTTGTAAATAAAATGGAATTTGCAACTAACCTGTATTTTACAATATCCTTTGGCTTAGCTCTAGCTGCTTGTTTATCATTTGGGCGGTTCCTACTCTGGGCCGCAAACTAACTATACCGTTTTAACATAGAATAAATGGTTTCAGTTGCATTGCATCAGATCAAAAATGGGAAAACAATGCCAACTAGAAAGCACTCCTACTTCATCCTAGTTTGGTTCGTAGTTTACTGAAATGAATCTATGAAGTTTTATCCTCACTGAGAGATGCTAAATTTGGGCTTATTAAGTTCAGGTAGTTCAGCTTATGCCAATATTCAGAGTTGCTAGGATATTGGTGCCAACTGTCTGTAACTCTGTATATGTGTGCAGGCAGAAGAGGAGTTTAAATCCATCTTATTACTAGAGAAGTCCAAACCGGAAATTTAGTACTACTTCGGACCTGATGCTCCTTTTGCTGCTCTGCTTTTAAGCTTGTCCATCAGAGAGAAAAAAAAGACACATTCCTTCTCTTCATGCCAAGCTATCCCCCAAAAGTCCATCATACAAATCCTATATTTTCATTGTTGACTACCGTATTAGATGCTGAAGAAAAGGCATCACTCCCTATCTAGAATAATTTCATTGTATGTAATGTTACACATCAAGGTCTGCTTAGTAGAAACCTGAAAGAAGAAACACATGATTGCAACGCAAGGCAATGGCAGCCATAGCCGCGGAAACCTGTAAAACTATCGTAGTTGCCAGCACAGAGTTAGCACAGACAGTGAAACAGATGAAAACAATTGCAAAACCTTCAACTACTTGTGCGTGTATTTGTAATGGCTGTGCTGTTAAATGAAGCATCTGGAACAAAACTGCAGCATACTGCGTTGTAGCGACCGAGTTAGCTGGCCATCAGATTCCTTTTGCCTTCCTAGAGATGATCAAGGAGGACTTCAACAAGAGATACGGAGGAGGGAAAGCAGCCACAGCTGCAGGCAACAGTCTTAGCCGGGATTTCGGGTAACAATTCATTTCATCTGCAAACGATTCATGGGATTCAGATAAATTGTAGTTGTAGTTTTACCCTACTTTGGCCAATACATTTTTTTCTCACTGGTCCTGGGGAACTGGCAATACAGGCCAAGGCTTAGGGAGCAGATGCAGTACTGTATGGATCATCCTGATGAGGTCAACAGGCTGTCAAAAGTGAAAGCTCAGGTCTCAGAAGTTAAAGGCATCATGATGGAAAACATTGAGAAGGTAATTAATTATTCACCAATGCTATCTTTCCTGGCACTGCCTTCATGGATTTGTGCAGCTTGTTCATTCATAAAGTTTTACCCTTTTATTATTAAGGTTTTACCTTGTCTGAACCCTCTTCATGTTTTGGTTCTTCAGTTATTTTGTTTTGTTTTGAAAAAGAAGTTCAGTTGGTCTTTTTATTTTGAGTTCTTATCCAGCGGTTTTCATGAATGTGTTTCATGTCAGGTCGTTGATCGTGGGCAACAGATCGATGTGCTTGTCACCAGGACAGAGCATCTCCATGACCAGGTTGGTGATCGAAAGTTGTTTTTTTTCTGAGTCATCCAACTCTCGAGTGTGGTAACATTGGGCCTTTTTTTTTTCAGGCAGCTGATTTCAGGCAGCAAGGGACACGGATGCGGCGCAAGATGTGGTACCAGAACATGAAGATCAAGCTCATCGTCCTCGGCATCATCGTTGCTCTGATCCTCATCATTATCCTGTCAGTTTGCCATGGCTTCAAATGCTAGAGCAGCAGTGCAGTGCATTGCTTCTGGCTGGCCCAGGAATGGATGTTCAGAGTTGAGACCTCTGAATCTTAAGTCTGAGTCCGTTGAAGTCATGCTTGTGTTTCGGATTCGTTTGATCGCTGTACAGATTCGCACGCTACTCCACCACCATTGTTAACGACGTACTACAGAGTTGTCGCTACTATATTATTTTTTCTTGATCTCTTAAGTTAATACCGATTGTTATACGTTTTGTATAAAGGAAGATGGATCGAAACATTTTTAAACTCTTTAAAACATGGTTTGTTTAAAATGCTAAGTCTCAGGCTTTCTACTTATTGTATTTCAATTGTGGTTTTTTTGTAAATAAAAGAATCTCAAGCCTCCTTTTATTAGCCTTACATCTATTATAATTGCATTATATGTAGTGGTTTTCTGGATACCTTTATACTCATTGTTGCTCAATTACTATCAATCAGTAAGTAAAAAGGTGATAGAAAAGTGTCATGGTCATCTAATGATGTGACAAGACTTAAAGATAAACATACCAAGAACTAAGTCGTG
This sequence comes from Melocanna baccifera, assembly GCA_036346265.1. Lineage (NCBI taxonomy): Eukaryota > Viridiplantae > Streptophyta > Magnoliopsida > Poales > Poaceae > Melocanna > Melocanna baccifera. The sequence continues at coordinate 20,021,480 of CM070710.1, forward strand.
AGCCTCAGTCGAATGCTTGTGGGCGTATCCTAAGGGTCTCACCTATGTAATATTTTGTTTCCGTTGCTGTTCTTTACAGGTTTTGGCATGATCGGTCCGTGTGCAAGTCCATTATTGTATTAATTTTGTTTTTATGAGATACATGTTTGATGTTCAGCAATATATCCGTGTGTACTATCTACTGATGTAGGGAATAGTAAAGTAAAAACAGGAAGGATTCCATATGACAATTCTGGGTCCGACAATATTTATAGCGATTGAGGAATGGATCATCGTGTGCATGCATATCCTAGGAGGACCTATTAGAGTTGTTAGGGCATTTCCAATAAAGACCGGGCTTCAATGGTCTATCCCTAGGTACAAGCAATAAGTTCACCGAACTATCCTCATTCTCTCTCCCTCACCCTCACCAATTCAAGTTCTTCTAGTAGATTTTGTGTTCTAGCAATATCTTGTATGAAACACTATTCTCCCTCTCTCTTCTTTAATTTGTCCTTCACCTCATCATAAATTCTAGTTATCATGCTAATTTAATGGTACAGACATTAGTGGCTATGTCCATCGAGAGTACATACATTGCCATGCAGCTAGCGCGTGTCGCTCATCTGCCTCCGGCTCCGACACCAACTCGGCAACTCTACCCACCTCTTAAAATTAGTGTTCGAGTTCTGATCCTGAGTTCTTCACGAAGGTGAATATTAATGTTACGTTCCTAATTAACGTCAATCAACCCAGCGTGATAGTTAAAATTGATTTTTTTTTTCAATCAAATACTATCATCCAATTAAATTTCCTCAACATGTGTCGTGGCTTCAAATATGTTCATTTAAAGTCATACGTATCACAGAAATCTTATAAAAAGATATTCTAAAGCACTTAAGTTGCATATTGATGCTAAAAAATTTATAACAAATTTAGTCGTGTAAATGCACGAGTCATTCTGCTAGTTAACAAGGTACACAGACGAAGGCAAATTAACAGGCTAAGCTGTCAGCCTTGACAAGCAAGCAGCTGCTGCTTAATTAGCTAGCTTGCTTGCTTGCTTTATTTCAACACGGGCAAATTAAGGACGAAGCTACAGTTGCAAACATAACGGCTCTTGGACGGACTGGCTCCTAGCTAGCTAGTACTAGATGCTGAAAATCTGACATGCTCCACGAGATAATGTATGCGTCACGCATGGATGCAGCAGCCACATCCTCCACCGCCACTGCCTCCTCCGAGGCCACCGCCACTGCCTCCTCCGAGGCCACCGCCAGCTCCGCCAAGGCCACCGAGGCCGCCGAGGGCGCCACCAATACCCCCGACGGATCCGGCGACGCCAGCGACAGCCCCGCCGAAGCCTACTCCAAGGCCGCTGCCCAGGAATGTCTTGTGGTCGTCGAGGCCCACGGCGGCGGCGCTCTTGCCGTTAGTGGCCTTGGACGTCGCCACCGCAGGCATATCTCTCGCGGCAGCTGGCTCTAGCGCTAGCGCTAGCGCTAGGACAAGGACGACCAAGCAGCACGCCATTGCGGCACTAGTACTGCGGCACATCGCCATTGATCTCTCTTGCTAGCTAGCCTACAAGCTATATAGGCTGGTAGGCCTCTACGTACTCTATATATGTATGTATGTATGCAAGGGCGAGTGATAAGCAGTGAAGAGCCTAGGTTATATATATATAGAGAGGATGAAGAGAGCTTGCAATCAAGGCGGAGGCGGGGCGGTGAGAACAATGAATTACGCCGCCTTCACGTGACGATCGAAAATTACTACTACATTGCCCTGCCCCTACGGTAGCCGGCGATGAGCTGCCTCCCTTCCATTATATCGGTGATCTGATCGAGCTGCATGCATATATATATATATATATATATATATATACAGTGCTTCTACTGTACATACGTTCAGCTATACGACGACGGCCGTGACTAGCTTGCACAGCTTCTACTGTACATACATTCAGTTATAATATGATAAAAGTATTTTTGATAAGTCTAATGATATAGGTTTTAAACCCATAAGGGCATCTCCAATGGTCCTAATTAGCAACTAACTAGAAGGCTTCTACATCATTTATATAGTACACACTAAAAGTTAGCATTCCAAAGGACTATCTATAAGGATAGCTATTTGATACTTACATGCACACACAGTCATTTATAGAGCTTGCTTCGTTTTGTGTTATAGACTAGAGATGAAATAGTAGCTAGCTGTTTGTGTTTTGTATATTCTCTTTCCTTCACATAGGATATATGCTGATGTGTACATGCAAATAGCTAGCTGACTCAGCACCATTGGAGATACCCTAAACTATCAAATTTTAGAAAACTTGGCGGTAAATCTTAGGATCGATCTCAAGTAAGAAGAAGGGAGGCGGTACTGAAAGTTATTTAAGATTTGTGAGTCGGCGGCAACTTCATGGACACCACGTGCACCTACTTGGAACGAGGGAGGCGTGCTGTGAGACGGAGCGACATCGTGAAAGGCAGTCTAAAGTTCATCTGATTTAACATTTAACATAAAATAAGTTAATTTTAAATTAAACAGACATCTTTAAAATTTTTGCATATGGATTTCACCTGTATTAAAATTCATCACCATTGCTGGTCATGCATGTCAATTTGCATGATCTATCTAGTACATTAATGCAGCTCAGGGTTAACAATTTCATCAAAAATGTTTCGGAAGTTTTGCTCCTTTCAGTACCCTCTGAAACAAATTTGATTCGGCCAAAATTTAGTCAAATTTGGTCCTATTTGAAATTTGTTCAAATTTTGGTTACTTTTATAAAAAATTTGAATTTTTCACCCGAATTTTTGAACGAAATGAATGTCTTTCCTTTCGCTGACCTTCGAAAATTTTACCCATCCGAAACTTTTAACCCTGATCTGTATAATCATGCATTAATTACTCCAATTTGCCCTGTGGGCTTAATTGTTTTGTGTACTACACTACTATCAAACAAGAATTCAGTCGTAGCCGCAAATTACTTAGTGTTCGACCATGCCCATATCCGAAATACCATATATATATATATATATATATATATATATATATATATATATATATATATATATATATATATATATATATATATATATATATATGTATATATATATATATATATATATGTATATATGTATATATATATATATATGTATATGTATATATGTATATATATATATATATGTATATGTATATATGTATATATATATATATGTATATGTATATATATGTATATATATGTATATATATATATGTATATATATATATATATGTATATATATATATGTATATATATATATATGTATATATACATATATATACATATATATACATATATATACATATATATACATATATATACATATATATATATCTATGTATATATACATGTATATATATGTATGTATATATGTGTATGTATATGTATATATATGTATATATGTGTATATATATGTATATATATGTATATATGTGTATATATATGTATATATATGTATATATATGTATATATATATATATATATGTATATATATATATATATATATATATATATATATATATATATATATATATATATATATATATATATATATATATATATATATATATATATATATATATATATATATATATATATATGAAAAATACTTTCTACACCCGGGTGTAATTACACCCACCTCTAATATACCACCTAAACAAACTTGAAATACTCCTTTATCACTTTGGATATACTTGTATACTAATTATAAGATACTTCAATGTGAACCATATGAAAAAATTACAAAAGAGTCCATAGTTTTTAGCGTATTTTATAAATACCTTTATATACGCACATAAAAAGGAGTATGTCGAAAAAAATCTACATACTACCTCTGAAAAATTGTTCATACCACCTAGATGATCTTATATACTCGTATACTACACGTACATACTCTTCGTTACGTGAGATACTTCCTACGGTATGAGATACCACTACACCATGGCATAAATCCACCGTCATGCCGTCTGTAGCCGAAAGCTGTCTTTAACATCAGCGTGTCTGTAGGCAAAGACTTTTACCGACAGAAAATGTGTGTCAGGAGAAAACCGATCGGTAAAAGTCTTTGCCGACAGACCGAACCTTTACTGACAGACAGTCTGTAGGTAAAGTTCAAGTTTTACCGACAGACTACTTTTCCCTACAGACAACAATTGCCGACAGACCAAATCTTTACCGACAGACAGTCTGTCGGTAAAGTTCAAGTTTTACCGACAGACTACTTTTCCCTACAGACAACAATTGCCGACAGACAAATATTTACCGACAGATGCTTTGTAGAAAAATAACGCATACACCGACAGACCATCTGACGCATACAAAATAATAGATTTTTTTCAATATACATATACATACACATGAAAATCACATAATATTGCACCAAATTACTTCATACATACATCCATTCAATACATATAGTCAAGAGTTGCAACATGTTTCACGCATAAATCCAAAATGTCACACACAAATATACATCCAGATTATAGTTCTAAATTGCTCCAGAATTCGATCAGTACACCACAAATAGTCCAAAAGCTCACATAGCTCAAACAATAGTTCTCCATAAGATCAGGTAGCATGTCACCATGTCCAAAAGATCAGTTAGCATGTCATCATGTCTAAAAGATCACAATGTCCAAAAGATTACATTAACCATAGATTCTAACTAAGTTATCTATGTAGTACAAAGCATCAACTTCAACCCTGGGTACAAAGCATCTAGAGGCCACCACCCGCAGTGAGCAAAAGTTTCACACCTAGCACATGTTGGTCCAGAGTACTATTCCAGCACATTCCCTGTAAAAGAAACAAAATGAACAGCAACTTGATCTCTTATCTAGCACATGAACTAAAAAACAAATCTTAGAATGAACACCTTCATTAGGATGAACACAAAAAGACATGTATTGCTATATGCTAAAAAAAGTAATGCTAGGAGTGTTACAAACAGATGCTTACATACTTGATATGTTGGTACATGCATAGATCAAGTGGTAGCTGGAGAGAGTGGTCAATGATGGCTTGGGGATGCAAGGGTTAGCTTAGATTTCGAGCTCTTTTGCATGAAGCATCATGAGCTACTACACATGTAGCCAGGTTTACATATTGAAGAAAAGTGTTGGATATATCTCTATTATGATATGGCTAGCTTTGTGCATACTAGTAATTATAACCCTGGAAGAATAATATGAAGTGTCAACATTTGTTTGTGTTAGTGATATATCCTATGTTAGATAATCTAGTTATTCTGCATGTCAGTTACTATTTTTAGTCTGCATGTCTTGAAGCAGTGCATGTCAGTACTCTAGTTTGCCATCAACATATCTTAACTGAAAAATGAAGTATTATCTTTGCTCCAACTAGTAATTCAAAAAAATTAACAAGGGAGTATGCTCAAATACCACTGATCAAGTACATATTATATACCACTTCTTAAGCTTTGTAGATTTGTACATGATCTTTGCTCCAACTAGTAATTCAAAAACAAAGTAGTATCTTTGCTCCAACTAGTAATTCAAAAAAATTAACAAGGAAGTACATGATCAAATACCACTGATCACCTACTAGAAAAGAATGGATTGGAAGAAAATACCTCCATTTTGGAGCTTTGTAGATTTGTTGCTAACCTTCAACTGCCAAATTTCCAATATCAATAATTTATAGTTACAATGTGATGCAGACAACTAAAAAACTTAAAATACTATAAGTTGCAAAATCATACCCTATTGTTTGGCCATGCAATGGACATGTACTGAGCATCGATTAGAGTTTCCATATCATCATATGGACGGGAAGCAGGCATCTCTTTTCAAAGACAACATTTACAACAACTTCATAGAACTGAACACCAAGAGGTTCACCTCCCACTATGGTGCTAGGGTCAATTGATAGAATTATTGCTTTAGCCACAGGGATATCATTCATCAAGATAGCATATAATATAACATCCCTTCCAACCTAAAGGGCATACATTTCAGCGAGGAGTAATATAAAACAATACTTAAGTGCATAATTGAAAGCAGGGATTAGATAGTTGAGAACATTACAAGGCTTTCTTCTCCACTGCAGGAGGCCTCGTGGCTTCTTCTTGTGGCTGCATTGCTCCTTGATGGCACCCTTGGACTAATAACTTTTTTACGGATAACAGCGTCATACTCATCGAATAGCATATTATCCATACGCCCTTGCTGATTTGAATTATTAAACTCTTCAAGTTCTGGTTCGATCCTTGGGCTCTACAAAAGTAGCGGAATAAGTTTTCACAAGGGGTGTCAAAAGGCAATCAATTGTGTAAAAAATGATGTAAATGGCTGCATGCTAAGAATGACTCATAAGTGACATTATGCAACCTCACCTCAATATGACGTGAATTAGAAGCATGGTGGGAACTTGTTTCAATATTCTGGACATGTTGAGATAGCAACATCTGCTCCATTTGGTCAAAACGCTGCGCATGTGATCCATGCGTTGTGTTAGGCGTTAACTACTTCTTGAGTTTGCCGATGAGCTTCTATTTCTAATTGAAGTCTTGTTGGCAATTTGTTCTGCGCTCTGGTGTGCCCACGTCTTGAGGAGTTGGTCCCTTTCCTAGAACACGAGCAGAACCTCTTGGCTCTTTTAGACCACGGACATGTGCAAACAAATCACCCTCTGGATGGATTTTTCCTTTAGTTAGGGTGATTTTCAGCAGCCTCTTTTAGCTTTTGCTACAACAATGCATACCATATTAGCTAGTACTATTCAAAAACACAATAGATCTATTAGAAAAACACATACAATTGTTGCCTCACTGTGGAATCGGTTGTCCATTTTTAGTTGAATGTGTCTCAATCCAGATTTCATCTCTTCTAGCAAGATGCCCAAGTTTTACCCCCTACAATAAGAGGTATTATTGTAAAAAAAAATCAGATATGAAACCAACTTAAAAAGATGCATTTATATTACCAATTCATGGCCAACACGAGCATAGCTTTTGCTACGGATGTGTGTAACACATGCGACTTTTGGCGATTTGCTTTGCCTCTTAACGAGCGGGCCTATAGCACAAACATGAACATAACATACAGCTATACTATATGTAGTAAACAAAATAACATAGAGATATGCGTAACCTCTGCTTCTGGAGATTTCCAATGATTAACAAGCCACTCCCATTCTTTCGGACTAACTCTTTGGACACGTTTTCCGAAGTTGCTCAACAGACAAATTTGCATCAAAAAAGGCCATCTTCAGATCAGCCTTAAAGTCCCTCCATTGACTATGCGCTGTTGACAAAACAAACGGTAGACCACCTTGATCGATCTCATAATATAACTGTAATAAAATGAAAAATAGTCATTTTCAGCACTACACACAAAACAAAACAAGAGACAAATAATAATCCGCATACCTGTATTTCATTCCACACTGCAAGCTTATTTTTGATATCAACTTCCCTCCAATCATCGTATGCAACCGATATTTTTTTCCTCACCAATGTTCCAATGACATTAGCAAACTCTTTAGAATCAGGCCCTATAGGCTGGCCAAATTCATTGAGGGTAATCTTGATTTTAGGTTGACCTGCTCTTGAAATTATGTTCACCTTTTTAGTGATGCCCCTTACATCCTTTCCTTTTCGTTCATCACGTTGGAGTGCAACAGTTTGATCTAGAGGTGCAAGGAAAATGACAAATCTTGCCCCCAAAATTTCCTCTCCAGACAATGGTTTAGGTGCTGACTGAAACTCGGTAACACCATCAAATGAATGACTATCAAATCTAAATGGGTGGTTTGCATGTAAGAACCTACGATGCCCCATGTAACAAGTCTTGCCCCAATTTTTTAATCGAAGAGAACATGTAAATGAGTGGCACTCGAGACATGCTACTTCACCGAGGTAGAACATCCACCACATATCCAAGACTGGATAATCGAAATGGTGCATAATATGACAAACACACTGGAAGTACTCATCCTTGGAAGCATCAAAAGTTCTAACTCCATTGACAAACATATCTACCATATCATCAACTAGTGGCTCCATAAAAACATCCATATCACTGCCAGGAGCATATCGACCAGGAATTATCAAAGAAATAACGAAATTAGGTTGCTTCATACAAATCCATGGTGGAAAGTTGTATGGAATTAGAATTACCGGCCAAATACTATAAGAAATATTCATGGATCTGAATGGGTTGAACCCATCTGTAGCTAATGCAAGTCTAAGGTTACGACTATCTGCAGCAAAATCTGGATGTTTATGGTCAAAATCCTTCCAAAGAGGAGAATCTGCTGGATGCCTAAGCAAACCATCTTTTGTGCGCTCTTCATCATGCCATCTTGCTAAGCCTGCTGTTCTAGAGCAAAGAAACAACCTCTGGAACCTTCTCTTTACAGGGAAATAGCGAAGAACCTTATTAGGAACCTTGTGTACGCGTTTCCCATTTGGACTCTTCTTTTCCGATTTCCACCGTGAAGTTTTACACTTTGGACAACATTCAGCATTAGCATTATCCTTCCAATAAAGAATGCAATCATTTATACATGCATGAATCTTTGACATATCCAAGTCCTAGGCATTTGATGATTTTCTTGGCTTCATTGTAGTTTTTGGTAGTCTTGACCCTTCAGTGAAAGCTTCGTTAAGTAGATCAAGTAATAAGTCAAAACTCTTATCAGACCATCCCCCAAGCAACTTGGTGTGAAGTAGTATTACTATGAAACGCAGCTTTGAGTATTTCTTACACCCTGGGTATAGGTCTTGCCCATAATCATTTGATAGGTTCCTAAGAGCATCCAAATCTTCATTTGTTTGCACTGGATCACCATCATCCTCAAAATCCCCACCTTTGTCTAACCCACATGCTAAGTCTCTAAGCAAATCGGAGATATCATCATTTTCGCTAGACCCTCTACATCCCCAACCTCATCATACTCGGGACGGTTCAAAAAGATTTATCTTCCCATGGAACATCCTTATCATGTAACCTTCTTCAAAGCCCTCACATATCAAATGCTCACGAACCTCGATTTCATCTCTCCAAACTGAACAGACACATTTTCTACAAGGGCATTGTATCTTGTTGCCTACGGATGAAGTACTAAACACATGTTGTAGGAATTTATTCAGTCCTTCCAAATATATTGCTGTATGCCTCGTGAAATACATCCATATATATCGATTACTATATAATGGAATGGAGAATATAGACCTAAAATAGTTGGAAGTGTTTCATATACCTACGCTTATCCATCCACCCTCTATCCATGGTGCACCTTTGTTATTTTCACAAGCAAACTAGTCAAACCGAAAATACATGTTGTAAGTTCCCCAACAATTGCAAATATCGCATTTCACATTTAGGCCTTAAAACTAAAAGCTACTAAAGATGTTGCCAACTTTGGTGTCTAGAGATGTCACAGACAAGTGAAACTTCCACCAGTGTACGTGATCCGTCGTCCTCCCGAGACGATGCCAACAAATTTCTTTGAACAACTATTAGGGTTACTGCATATACAGTACAATTATACATTTTATCATCATCTTGACCAAAATAAAATCAACGATTACAATATACTATACAAAATCTTGCACAATATACTATAAGGCAAAGAGATAAATCATTAGTGTTGCAAATATACAAAATACTAGAATGAATCTCTGCACAATATCTTGCATAATAACTCTGTTAGTGCGCACAGGGCGGAGAGGCAAGAAGGGGCGCGGCCACGGCCGGGGAGGGTGGTGGCGCCACGGCCGGGGAGGTGGTGGCGCCGGGAGGAGGCGGCAGGGAGAAGGGTGGCGGCGCACGGGGAGGCGGCGGCTCACGGGGTAGGGGGCGGCGCACGGGTGGAGGCGGCGGCGCATGCTGGGAGGGGCGGCTCACGGGGTAGGGAGGCGGCGCGGGGGAGGGGGAGGCGTCGCCACGGGGAGGGCGCGCGCGGGGAGGCGCGCTCACGGGGTAAGGGAGGCGTCGCACGGGGAGGCGGCGCGCTCAAGGGAGGCGGCTGCTCACGGGGTAGGGAGGCGGCGCCACGGGTGAAGGCGGCGGCGCATCTTTGGGAGGGCGGCGGTTCACGGGGTAGGGGCGCGCGCCGGGGAAGGGGAGGCGCGCACGGGGAGGCGGCGGCGCTCGGGAGAGGCGCGGCTCACGGGGTAGGGAGCGGCGCCACGGTGGAGGCGGCGGCGCATGCTTTGAGGAGGAGGTGGCGCCGGGAAAGGGAGGCGTCGCCACGGGGAGGGGCGCGCTCGGGGAGGGGGTAGAGGAGGCGCGCGGGGGGGGGGCTGCGCTCGAGGGAGGCGGCGCGCGCGGGGGCGGGGCTGCGCTCAGGGGGAGGCGGCGGCGCACGGGGGATCGACGGGCGGGGATCTGTGGCGTTGCACACGAGGGGAGGGCAGCGCACGGGGGACGATGTTTTCGGGAGACCACACGGGCTATTTGGCCAGCGCGCCATATTTTCCTCCGCGCGGGCTACTAATTTTTTCGCGCGCACAACAATTGCCTACACACAAAGATTTAACCACAGATATATTGATGTTGTTCATACAATTACCGACAGACGATCGGTCCTAATAGGTCAAGAGTATTACCTACAGATACTTTGTCGTTGCTTTCGACTATTCCCGACAGACAGTTTGTCACTATGCTTTACCGACAGACTATGTGATGTTAAATGTCAACTTTTCTCCACAGATGACTGACGCTAAAACTTTACCATGGTGTAGTGTACGATATAGGGTGTAATTACACCTGGGTGTAGAAAAGAGGCGTTCTATATATATAGAGAGAGAGAGAGAGGATAGAGGGAGTACATTGCATGCAGAACGTACAACAACCGTAATTTGTTTGGCCTATATATGCGTTAAAAGGGAGAGAAATTAAGCGAGCAGCTGCCAAGAAAGAATATGTACTACAAGGAATATATGGATCGATCAATGCCAATGGCTACGCGGATCGGAGCAATGAATTACGCCGCCTTCACGTGACGATCGAAGATTACTACTACATTGCCCTGCCCCTACGGTAGCCGGCGATGAGCTGCCTCCCTTCGGTGATCTGATCGTATATTCAGTTATAAAGTGCCTCTACTGTACATACGTTCAGCTATACGACGACCGTGACTAGCTTGCACAGCTTCTACTGTACATACATTCAGTTATAATATGATAAAAGTACTTTTGACAAGTCTAATGATATAAGTTTTAAACCCATAAGTCGTCAAATTTTAGAAAATTTGACGGTAGATCTCAAGTAAAAAGAATGGAGGTAGTACTGAAAGTTATTTAAGATTTGTGCGTCAGCGGTGTCTTCATGGACACTGTGTGCACCTACTTAGAACGAGGGAGGCGTGCTGTGAAACAGAGCGGCATCGTGAAAGCCAGCCTTGCGTTGTGGAGACGGTGGCACGTATGCACAAGCGGGAATCTTTTAAATATTATATCTTTTATTAATTACATAAATATGCTATCGCTTAAAAATTTACAAACAACAATAATCTAATATCGTCGTTCTAAATAGCGACAAACCTCTATCCTCATTTCAATTAAAAATAATCCTACGTAGAGTCCTGCGCAACAGTGTGTAGGTCGTTGTCGTCATTTCTATTGGGGACAAAGACAGCCATCCATTGGGCTGGCGATAAAGATTCTGTTATCAAATGAAATAGCGATAAAGTCTCTGTTGCTAGTTGGTTAACAAAGGTGCGGAGGTCCAAGGGTGGGGTGACGGGAAGGTAGCGTTGCAGTTATGTGTGAAGAGATAGGAGGAGGAGATAAGTGTGGAAGGGAGAGAAAGCAAAGGAAAAACCGTTAGATATGGATCGAATGGTCCAAAATTCAAATAAGTTAATCTTCAATTAAACAGACATCTTTAAAACTTTTGCATATGGATTTCACCTGTATTAAAATTCATCACCATTGCTGATCATGCATGTCAATTTGCATGATCTAACTAGTACATTAATGCGGCTCTATCTGTACCAGGGTTAACAATTTTGTCTGAAATATTTTGAAAATTTCGCACCTTTCGGTACCCTTTGAAACAAATTTGATTCGACCAAAATTTGGTCGAATTTTGTCCTATAAACAAAGTCTGTTTATAATACAGCAATCTTATGATCTTTACTGACATATAAATATAAAAAGTGATGGTCAAGGCGAGACCATGCCCATATCCGAAATACCATATATATATATATATATATATATATATATATATATATATATATATATATATATATATATATATATATATATATATATATATATATATATATAGGGAGTACATTGCATGTAGAACGTACAACAACCTTAATTTGTTTGGCCTATACATGCGTAAAAGGGAGAGAAATTAAGCGGGCAGCTGCCAAGAAAGAATATGGTTTTTTAACAGTTTTTTTTGGAGATGGAGTTTGCAGCTAGCTCGAATGGCGACCTGAGGAGTAGGACTTGGAGCAGGCAGCTGCCTCCTAGCAGCGGCGGCTTGAAGACGCAGGTGTCGGAGACGCTGAGGCGGTTGTCCTGCGCGAAGGCCGCCCACCCTCCGCAGATCATGCCTCCCTTGCCGGACACCTTCACGCTCACCTGCCACCGTCGGCTCTGCTCCTTCTCCGTGTCACCGCCGGCCACGCTCAGCTCGGCGGTGCGCGACGTCGTCCAGCCCACGCGATCGCAGAAGCTCTTGCTCAGGTCCTGCATATTCGTGCATGTATATACATATTCAGAGGAGATCGAGGCATGCATGCATGGCACAACCAAGTCACCGATCGCTCACCAGGTAGCGCAGCTGGTACGGCCTCTCGATGCGCCGGCGGAGCGTCTCATCTTCTTGCTGTTGGCAGGAGCCGGAGGTGGCCGTGCCTGGCGAGCGCTTCCTCTTGTTGCTCCCAGCAGCGCACGTCCTCCGGCACTCGTCGTCGCCGGAGTCCATGTCGGCGGTGGCCGTGGCTCTCGTATTATGTCCCATCCGATGGGCGCAAGCACGCTCGTCCCCCGCGGCGTACTCGTCGAGGCATCCGGACTCGTCAAACGGGTCGACGGCGAAGTCGAGGCCGCCGCGGTGCTCGAAGACCAGCAAGTGCCCGGCGGAGAGGCCGCTGCCGGCGACGAAGCTGCGCCACCCCCTCCCCGCGAAGTACAGGCTGTGCTGGTGCGCGTCGTCTCGGTTGAGTTCCACGTCCCATGGCCTTCCGGCGGGATCGCGCAGCGTGGCGGTGGCGCCGCCCGGGCACCCCTGCAGGCGCGCCGCGAACTTAGGCGGCAGGCACTGCACGCAGTTTATTATAGAACAAAAGTAGGCCGAATTAGGGCAACAAATCAACATCGATCGCATCGAATCATGCATGGTGCAGATCGACGCATATATGCAGCTTAATCTTCATGAGATCGAGATGGATATATGAACAAGTTGGAGCTAGCGATGATCGATTACGTACCAACCTGGACTCGAAGGTGCCGGGCAGGAGGACTTTGAAGAACTTTTGCCGGCCGCCGCCCCGCGCTGCCATGCCCTAGCTAGCGCGCGCGTTAGTTTCTGTTGCCTTGCACGCACACGATTTGATCGATTTCCTTCCTAATCATATATACTTTCCTTTCTCTTCCTTCATTCACTGCTACAAAATAGACTATACTAGATACCTATATCACAGACGGTTCATACCGTCTATGCTGTAATTATTACTGACGGTTTTACAAGTATGACCATGTACCATCTGTGATACGCAACTAGCACAGACGTTTATGTATACCAACCGTCTGTGATAATTCCAGACATCACAGACGGTTCTTACGAATAATCGTCTGTAATAATTCACTGACGGTTATTGATACAAACCATATATGATAATTACAGTCATCATAGATGATTCTTACAGATAATCGTCTATGATATTTCATAGACGGTTATTAACACGAACCGTCTGTGATAGTTACGTGTCACAGATGGCCTGTGGTTGGAACCGTATGTGATAATCATATATCACAGACGGTTCGCAGTTAGACGTGTTTGGGATACGCCGCGTTATTAAATGCCTAGCTACCAGCTGGGTCTCAACAGATCTGTCTTCGTTGTGTTGCATTGAAGGAGTTAGGCGGCCGGCTTTGGAGAGTTTGGTGAAAACATACTGCTTGTGGATCTAGCTTGCAGATATATTTGTTCTTATTGGCGATTAGTGGTTAGTGTTTGCTTCTAATTATGTGCTTTATAATAAAGAGAGATGATAGCTAGGTTTTTAGATCTAGCTAGGTTTAGAGAGAGATACGATAGTTTGCTCCAATTTAAGAATGGGTCAGCACTCATAGTTTACTTCAATATGTTATTGCTTGACATATATATTATTTCATGAATACATGGTTAGCTACTTATTTTAGAAATAGACAATTTATTATAAAGTGAATTATAATTATGTGTAAGTATTAGGTTAGTTAGCTACAGTAGCATTAATAATCCAATTTGACACTAATTTGTTATATGTGTAGTGTAGATGGACCGAATCTGAATGTACGTTAAGAATCGTGTGAGTGGAGAGTAGATTAATGGCGTGTCTGCTTTTAGAAGAGTGGCCGAGTAGGATATATCGAAGAAGGGAATGAAATATATGTACTGTCCATACATTGCTTGTGATAATATGAAAATGTTTACTAACTCAGTGCAAATCGAAACTCGCTTGATTCGAAGGGGTTTTCAAAAAAGGCTATACATGTTGGACCAGTCACGGTGAAGAGACGATTATACTGGAAGGTAGTTATAACATCGTCGAGGGAGACAACGATATACCGGTTGTAGACTGTACTTTCGATGAGGATAGATCGTAGAATGATAATCTGGATCAGATGTTATGTGATATAGAAGGGAAATAGTGAGAGAGAGTTTGGTAAATTCGAGGATTTGATGGAGCACTCGGAGAAACCTTTATTCCCAGGCTGCAAGCTGCAATGCATAAGATTGTCATCCGTTGTAGAACTGCTGAAATTGAAGGTAAGCAATGGTTAGTCCGACAAAAATTTCATGGCATTGTTAGGTCTCCTAACGAACATCTTTCAGAGGGAAATGTGTTGCCAGAATCACTTACCAAGCCAAGAAGATTATTTGCCCATTGAAAATGGAAGCAAAAAGAATACATATATGTCTGAATGATCATATCCTCTACCATAAAACGTAAAAATGACTGCAATGACAGCGAGGGTGTCAAGGTGAAGCAAAGACCTCCTACTAAGATGTGATGCTATTTGCATGTAATTCCCCGTTTGAAGCGTTTATTTACAAATAGAAAGGATGCATGATTGCTACATTGGCACTCAGAGCAACGTACGAAAATGGAATGATAAGACACGCTGCTGATTCTGCCTAGTGGAGGAACATCGATAGAAAGTTTGTAGAGTTCGGTGCGGAACCGAGGAATAGAATATTTGTGTCGAGTATAGATGAAATGAATTCTTTCGGTAACATGAGTAGCCGACATAGCATCTGGCCAGTAAATATATGCATATAAAACATTTCTCCTTGATTGTGTATAAAGCAGAAGTAAATTTTGATGTCGCTACTTATCTAAGGGCCGAAACAACCTGAAAACAATATTGATGTGTACCTAGCACTATTGATGGAAGATCTTGTGACACCGTGGAACGAAGGGGTACAGTATAGGATACGAACAAACACGAGAACTTCACTCTAGCCATGTTATTCTACACCATCAATGATTTTTCTACCCGTGGTAACATATCAGAGTTGAGTACAAAAGGAGCCAAAGCATATCCGCTTTACTTAGATAATACCAAAAGTGTGTGGTTAAACAACTCACGCAAAACTCTATATATGCGTCACCGTAGGTTCCTTACAAGGTATCACCTATACCGCAAGATAAAAGAAATAATTTAATAGAAAAAGATGATGACTCAGCACCAAGACCTTTTAGCGGGAAAAAGGTCTACGATATGGTTAAGTATATTGATGTTGTGCTTGAAAAGGGATGTAAGTTGAGGAAAGTAATGCATTTCCTAAGACTAGCCGAAAAACAAAAAATAATATAGGATTTCAGATAACTATCACAAATGATTTATAAATACAACCGTCTATGATATTGTCCTATTATAGACGGTTTTTAAATACACTCGTATGTGATATGTCCGCTATCATAGACAGTTATTAATATTACCGTCTATGGCAGCTAATATAACATAGACGGTTGTTTTGAAAAACCGTCTATATTATATCTTCTCACAGATGGTTTGAGAGCTGTCTGTGATAACCACCTGTTATCACTGACTCATAAATTCAGATAATTAAAAATTGTATGTGAATGCGGTTTTAAACCATCAGTAATGACCCTTTCTGTAGTAGTGCTTCCTTTCTTACCATGCATGCAAGCCGATTAGCTTCCCGGATTAGCAACATGCATGCAGTTGTAAACTTTCGGCCACACAAATCATGCATCTCGATAAGAATTTTTTTCCGATCGAAGAGGATCATTCATTGCTTAAACAGATCGATCGTATGATAGAGCTAGCTAGCTATTGCATTGAACCACAATCGTGGAAAAGATGTATCAATTTTTAACATGTAGCTCTTCAAGTTCCTAGAAAAGATGTGGCATTATCGATCTCCAATGCATGTAGCTTAGCTCAAAATTTTCTTGACGCTCACACTCATCAATCATAATTCTAGATAAAAAAAATATGACATAGGCATGTATGTTCACAATGTACTCGATCTCCTTGTCGAAGAAGATTTGTCCTCAACTTAATTTAGGTCAGGGAAGGAGAAATGAAGAGCAAAAACAAGCCCGCAAAATGCTCTCTGCTAGAGATACTACTGCTATCTCTCCTGTTCCTTGTTCATGGAGAAATTAAAGCAAGTTTGTTACATCGCCTTACTGCTAAAATTTATGTAACAAGCAAGTTTGTTACATCCCGCGAAACGTCTTGCAAGGCAAGTGGAAATTCAAACATTCGCCTTATTCTTATCGGAGCAGTGTTGATCATCGATATGTTACATGGCATGCATTTTAGCTAATATTGTTCGCCGCCAAGGGATCCATATATGCACATAAAGGGTGGGATGCACCATCGTTCACGACCATGCTAGCTTGTTTTGCACAGCATTAATAGATTGATAGATAGATAGGGTCTTCTTAAATTCGGATGCATGATACTGTACTGTGATAACTATGGTTTTAAAAGAAGATAGATTTTTTGTCCTCGCAATGTGTTTCATCTAATTAGTATTGATCAAGACCTGCATTATGATTACTAGTGGTCTAGAAACATGAAACTGAGAATTACTTCGTTTTCTTCTTCCTCCAAATTGAAGGCATTTAGTTGAACTACTGATCAGCATGCAACTGGTTTTTGCCTGCCGCGATCTAAAAACAGATCATGTACTATATTTAGCATGTTGCAAGCAGAAACTGTTTTGTTCATGGCTAAGCTAGAAAGAAGGTAGAAAAAATAAATAGAGAGGGAGAGCCAAAAATAACTAGCTAGCTAGAGATCTGGGAAGGAGAAATGAAGCGCGAAAACAAACCCACAAAATGCTCTCTACCAGAGATACTACTGCTATCTCTCATTGTTCCTTGTTCATGGCAAAATTAAAACAAGATCCTCCTAACTATTTTTTTCCTGCATTTCTTTTCACCTAATTGCGCATCATTCAATCGATCGTCCGCCTTAGGAATTGTTTGCCCAACGTCAACTCCAGAATTTGCCCCGATCAAAGGAGGAGATCATTCTTTGCTTGAACAGATGATCGTTTGATAGAGCTAGCTATTGCATTTAACCAGAATCATGGATTGCTCAATGACGAGCAGCGTCCTGTCGGCCAACTACAACACCATCCTGTTCGAGTTCGGCGTGATCCTCATCACCAGCAAGATCCTCTACGCCCTCCTCCGCAAAGTCTACCAGCCACGCATCTTCTCCGACCTCCTGGTCAGTGCTCCACGATCCATCACAAGCTAGCATCTTGGATTTCATCATGCGATTGTCTGATGATTATCTTCTTCTTCTTCATGTTGCAATGCAATGCATGGTCGTTAAATTGCAGCTCGGCATCGTTCTTGCCCAGTTCCGGGTGCTGTCTCTGACAAACGCGATCAACCTGGTGTTCGGTAAGATAGGCGGCTTCGTCTTCGCGCCCTACCTCTTCGCGCTCGGCGTCGAGATGGACCCCTCTGCGCTCCTCGACGCCCCCACCGCCGATGCCGTCGTCGCGTACGCTGGCATCCTCTCCACCGTCGTCCTCGTCACGCTCTTCCACACCCCCTTCATGAACTCTGCCTCCGGCATCGTCCATGAGCGCTCCCTCCGTGCCTCCCTCGGCCTCGCCGTCGCCGTTGCCAACACCGCCTCCCCGGTCCTCACCCGTCTCGCCACCGACCTCAAGATCGCCAAGACCGCCGTCGGCCGCCTCGCTGTCGACGCCGGCGTCAGCTCCGACATGGTCACCACCCTGCTCATCGCGCTCGGCAGCATGATCTGGCGCGACAGCGGC
Source organism: Melocanna baccifera (assembly GCA_036346265.1). Classification (NCBI taxonomy): domain Eukaryota; kingdom Viridiplantae; phylum Streptophyta; class Magnoliopsida; order Poales; family Poaceae; genus Melocanna; species Melocanna baccifera. The sequence continues at coordinate 20,039,978 of CM070710.1, forward strand.
GCCGACAGCGCAGCCTTCTCGCAGCCAGTGCTCACGACGGCGGTCCTTGTGGTGGTCGTCATGTCGGGCTTCGTCTCCAGGGCCATGGCAGAGTGGGTGGACGGCCGCAACCCTGAGGGCCGGCGCATGCGCGGCTTCGACCTGTCGCTGGTGGCACTGGTCGCGGCCACACTATGCTGGTTCAGCTCCGTGCTCTGGCTGGACGTGAACATGGCCGCGTTCCTGGTGGGGCTGGCGTTCCCGAGCGAGGGGAGGGTGTCGCGGCTGCTGGTGAGCAAGATCAACCTGGTGCTCAGCTCCTTCGTGCTGCCGCTCTACGTCTGCCACGTCTGCCTCTCACTACGGCAGACGACGGACGACATCGAGGAGGCGGGGCTCAAGAAGAACGAGGGCTTCCGCGTCTACGTCATGGAGCTGCCCTTCCCATGGCGGAAGGTCTTCTTCGTCACCATCATGGGGACGCTCGGCAAGCTCGTCGGCTGCACCACCGCTGGGCTACTCAAGGGGCTGGGCTGGATGGAGGCGCTCGCGCTGGGCATGCTGCTCAACGTCAAGGGATACTTCCACATCTACTGTGCATTGGCAGCATTTGTAATCCTGCTTGTTCTTGCCTGCCCATTAATTCTTGTTCAAGTTATTCATGGCGATCAAATATCATCTCGATCGACAATGACACTGCAGGAAGCTGGGATCATCACGGACAAGTCGTTCATGGCGATCATCTTCATGGTGGCGCTGAACGTAGCGGTGACGCCGATGGTGGGGATGGGGATCGCGTCGTGGGCGCGACGGAGCGTGCAGTGGCGCCTCATGGGGCTGCAGCACCACGACCCAGCCACAGAGCTGCGCCTCGTCGTCGGGCTTCACAGCCCGCAGGACGTGCCCATGTTCTCCTTCCTCATGGAGGCGCTGCGCTGGGGCGGCGGCGGCGGCGAGCTCGCCGTCTACGCCGTGGACATGGTGCAGCTCACGGACCAGACGGCGGCGGCCATCGTCAAGGGCGGGGGCTTCGACGGCGTGACGGTGGTGGACGAGGAGGTGTCGGAGATGCGCAAGCTCATCGGTGAGGCGTTGGATGCGTACCAGGAGGAGTGCGGCGACGGCGTCAAGGTTCGCAGGCTGCTCGCACTGTCGTCCTTCCCGGACATGCACAACGACATCTGCATCTGCGCCGAGGACGCCATGGCCGCGCTCGTCCTGCTGCCCTTCCACAAGAGCCAGCGCCTGGACGGGAGCATGGACACGGGCCACTTCGGGTTCCGGCAGGTGAACCAGAAGGTGTTGCAGTTGGCGCCGTGCTCGGTGGGCATCATGGTGGACCGCGGCCTGGGGAAGCATTCGGGGTCGGAGGCGGCCCAGAGCGCGGTGGTGGTGTTCATCGGCGGCGCGGACGACCGCGAGGCGCTGACGCTGGCATCCTTGATGTCGAAGCAGGCGGGCGTGCGGCTGACGGCGCTGCGCGTGGTGCAGAACGCGACGGCGCAGGCGCTCGCCAAGGCTCGGACGAGCCTGTTCGAGTCCAAGAGCCGGCGCAGCATCCAGGCGGCGTCGGCGCTGGGACAGGAAGAGCTGCAGATGCAGGTGGACGACAAGTTTTTCGCGGAGTTCTACCGCAAGCACGTGGCCGGTGGCAGTGGCAACAGCAAGGGCGTGGGGTACCTGGAGAAGCACGTGGCGGACGGCGCAGAGTTGGTGGCGGTGCTGCGGGGGATGCAGGCGGAGTACAGGCTCTTCATCGTGGGGCGCGGGCGGGACCGGAGCTCGGTGCTGACGGAGGGGCTGGAGGAGTGGGCGGAGTGCTTGGAGCTCGGCCCGGTGGGCGACATCCTCGCGTCGTCGGACTTCTCGACGACGGCGTCGGTGCTCATCGTGCAGCAGTACGACGCCAAGAAGCACTACAAGGTCATCGACGAGGAGTTCATGCCCTTGTAATTGTATCTAGTTGTTCCGGTCGTCCTCTCCATCTTGCGCCGGCCATTCCCATTCATTTGCATGGCCCGCCGGATTGATTGACAAGATCAAGACGACAAGCTAAGTATAACGACTCCATTTCTAAGAATAGGACCGTCGGTTTTTTTTGTAACAGTTCAGAAATTTAGTTGCAGATATAAAACGTATCATACCTACTCACGAATATTTAAAAAGAATTAGTTTGATTAAAATATAACCTAATGGCTAAATTACAACAGCTTTACGAGCGTCCAACCCAAAAACTTAACTTACATTCAAAAGAATCAAAAAATCCCACAGAAACGCTTGGGTGTGATTGTAACCCTATCACGTTAGATGATGCATCATTTCTTCCTCTGATGTCTATTCTGATGAAAATAAGTAAAATTGAGCACACTAGATACGTAGTAGGCCACATGAAAGGGCTATTTAACTAATATGCAAAGTGTCCAAATAGTCAGGATCACGGGTTCGTACTTATGATAAAAATATATGCAAGTTTGCTAGTAAAGAAAATTACACTTAAAACGGTAAAACAATATTTAATTAACAAGGGGTTTTTATCATTCGCAATTTTCATATTTAAAATTTTTTAAATTCTACTTATGCCTTGTTTTTGAAATCACCTATGAAACACAAATCACCTATGAAACACAACTTCATTGATCGAGAGTACGACGCATTCGAATACTATTTATTGTACTATACAGAGTTATTCAACTTTTTCTATAAGATATCTCAGACTCATAATGTCAAGCTATAAACATGCAATATATTAGCATATGTCTAAGTTGAGATAACAAAGTCGTTCACTGCTCTTTTTACTCTAGCTTCTACCAAGTAGGCTCAGGACCATTCAATCCATATTAGGAATCCACAGGCCAGTGCGGAAATCACAACCCGATGTTGAGTGAACCTACCATTGTAAATAAGGCAAAAGCTCCGCCTGAAGAATCCAAGAAGAATAAAAGGTGATGCCCACTTCATTAGACGACAAGGCATGATCTGTGCAGCTGCCGTGCCTGGCAAAAGAAGTTGGATGATTATTGCTCTGGTAAAAGTCTTTTCTCTTCCCATTCAGGAGATCAGAGAACCATAGTAAATGAGGTATGCTTTTTTACTACTACCACCACATGGCCAGCATGCGCTACAGTAGTTATGTCAATAAACTCTAACGATACGTTATTTCATCAGCATAGTGTAAGAAGTTTCATGTGTCCATAAAATAGAATGTATTTGGTAGTAATTGTGGTTTCCAATTTTACTGTCGCCGTCAAATGGCCGCATGCGCCATGACTTGGTGTGGCAGTGATCTCCAACGATGCATGCAGTAAATTTGTTAGTACAACAAAAGCGATTGTATGTAGCGGTATATTTGGTATGTACCTGGTTGTAAATGTGATTTTCATTTTTACCGCCTCCATCATACAGCTATGGCGTCGGCACAGGAGACGGCGGTGGTGCGACGGAAGCGAAACCGCACAACACGGGCGTCGGTGATCGATTATTGCCTATTGGTAGGCCGCTGCACCTACATGTGGACGCCCTTACGCTACGCCGCCATGTGGCGCGGTGGAAGACGGGGGTAGGGCGGCGGTCGGACGGGGAGTGGCAGCAGGAGCGGTTTTACAGGCAGTTGCTAGGTATCGTGCGGTATGTGGGAGATCTGGGATTGCACGATGCATGCGAGGCTTGGGATTGTGCAGTTTTTCGGTCTAGTCGCGTGGTTCCTTTTATGGCCAGAGCGTATAATAACCTATCCTTTTAAGTATATTATGATAGTGGTTGTAAGATATTCTAAAGTGAGGTCTATAAAAATTTTCATTAAAGCCTACTTTTTATAGCATAATTTAGGAAATTGATATGGGCCGGATGTCTGATGCAAAGCCGTTCGCTCGGACGACCCATTTCCCTGTGTCTTTAGAAGCAATCCTCACAAATGACTCCTCCCATCCGACCACACTCACACTTACTCACTCAGTCGCTCCCTCTCCTCCACCTGCACCGCAGACGGCAGATCCATCCATCTCCTCTCTCTCGCTCTCCTCCTCCCCGGTGGCCCGTCCTTACCCGAACCCATGTATGACAACGACCACAAGCCCCAGCCACCCGTCCCTAGTGCCAGCGCCACCAGATCCGACCGCCATATCCGGAGCTACGACGGCCGAATCTCCACATTCAAGCTCATTGCGGTTTCCCTTGCCATCTCGCCACCGCCCAACTCTTCCGCAGGTGGCCGCGAGGGTGCAGTCGACTTGGGAGTGTTCGCGGGACGGCAAGCTCAAGGCCGAGATATGTACTGCCTTCGACGTCTACAACATTGATGATGATAAAATTGTTTGTGTTGTTTGTTTTTTTTTTTTTTGCTGTAACATTTTTTGATGTTATGTATGCAATATTTTAACTTTATGTATGCAACAACTAGCAACATCTATTGCAATATTGAGATTTTTTATCAATTTTTTTGTTGCATACATATGCCAAAAGTATTGCGATCGACCTACGGATCCCGAATCGCACGTCTAGGCGTTGGCAACTTCTCATAATTTATGTATATACTTCTTTTACATATAGAAAAAGGATGTATATGAACGAATATTTGCTAGCAAGCAAAGTACTCTATAATGGATGAACGAATGCATCCATCTTGCTGGAAATATTTAACATCCATCTTCCTTGCTTGAATCATTCATTCACCTTTGGAGTTCGTCGCCACCTTACCTGTTGTGCTGTAGGTGGCGAAATTCATCCCTCTGTTTCCTTCCATTGCTTCTCCTGTCCAGATGAGAACCCATGGTCGTCCAACCTCTTTAAGCACTACCTGTGGTGAGTGCTTCGCATGTACAAACTCAACAGGCCGGGTACTGCATGCTAGCTCGTCTAGGGACAAGAGTTCTCTTGTCCCAAACTACTGGTTTCTCAGCATCGAGTGTTGCTCGGAAGAAACATTACTTGCAGATCAGCAAGTATGCATGTATTTATTTAGAATGAACAGAGTACATTACGCCTTCTTCAAGAGCGATGGGACAGAGATGAACAAGGAACGAAACCCATCATCTGTTCTTCCAATTTCCAAATCGAATACATTACATACCCCATCTGTAGCAATTTGCCGGCACAAATGGAAGATGACGAAAAGAACAACACGAAAAATTGCACTATGCAGCGTATGCTCTTATTCACAGGCATTGCCCTTGCTCATCTGGGACCCGACAGCTGCTGCGCCGACACGCACGACGGCGGCGACCTGCTGCTGCTCGCTCCGCCGGTCATGTCTGACTCTTTCCCCTTCCCCTTTCCCCCGTCCGTCCATCCGCCCGGCCGGACGTCGACGAGCCCCCGCCCGTACATCCTGAGGTACCCAAGGAGCTCCGTCCTGGGCGCGCTCACGTCCATGCTGCCGTCCAGCATGCCGGACACCGCCGTCATGCCCGGCCGCTGCGCCGCGTCCTCGTGGAGGCAGCACAGCGCCACGCTCACCACCCTTGCCACCTCCACGACCTCCGCCCTGCCCTCCAGCCTCGGGTCCACGAGCTCCCCGTACCGCCCTTCCTCGTGCAGGTCCAGCGCCAGCGCCGGGAAGTAGCTGAACGGCTCGCTGCCGCCGTCCGACGACGCGCTGTTGCTGCCCGTGCCCGACCAGCTGTGGACCTTCTTGGAGTTCTTCTTGCCGCGCACGATCTCCAGCAGCACCATGCCGAAACTGTAGACGTCGGCCTTGTCGGTGATGGGCGCGTTCATGAGCCACTCCGGCGCCAGGTACCCGCGCGTGCCGCGCATCGTCGTGAACAGCCCGGACTGCTCCGGGCTAATCAGCTTCGCCAGCCCGAAGTCGGCGATCTTCACGCCACCGTGGTCGTCCAGCAGGATGTTCTCCGGCTTCACGTCGCAGTGCAGGATCTTGCGGTCGCAGCCGGCGTGGAGGTACGCGAGCCCGCGTGCCGCGCGGACGCACACACGGAGCCGGTCCGGCCAGTCCAGCGTGGCGGCGCCGGCGCGGAAGAGGCACTGGTCGAGGGAGCCCCGGTTCATGTACTCGTACACCAACAGCTGCCGCGCGCCCTCGGCGCAGAAGCCGCGCAGCTTCACCAGGTTGACGTGGTGGACGTTGCCGATGACGGCGATCTCGGTCAGGAACTCGCGCCGGCCCTGCATGCCGAGGTTGTTCATCCGCTTCACGGCCACGGTGGTCCGGTCGGGGAGCTCGCCTCTGTACACGGAGCCGAAGCCGCCCGAGCCGATCTGCGACTTGAATCCGTTGGTCGCCGTGTCGAGGTCGGCGTACGTGAACCGCGCCGGCAAGCCGGGGATGAGGACCTCATCTTGGTCGCTCTCGCCGGCTGACGGAACATTGGAGGACGCCTGCGATGACAGCACCGGCAGCTTGAACCAGCTGCGGTGCCTGCCGTCGTGCTTCTTCACGCCCTGGTTGTTCTCGAGCTGCCGGCGCCGTCTCAGCCACTGCACGCCCATCACGTACAGCAGTAACGTGATGAACACGGCCGCCACGGTAGGGAGTACGATGCCGAATATGATGGTTATGAAGCTCAGCGACGAGCCTCCGCCGCCGCCGTGCGACGGTGGCGGCGGGAGCGTCTTGATGAAGCCGACGGCGACGTTGGTTTTGCCGCGGAAGACGGAGCCGATGTGGTCGTGCAGGAGGAAGCAGGACTTGGAGGAGTTGCTGTAGAAGAAGCCGAGGCAGGAGCAGTTGGCCGAGCAGAGGTCGCGGCACGCCGGGAGAGCGTCGCCGGACGTCACAGGAACCGCGAACTTGTTCGCGAAGTAGACGATCCCGTCGCCGAGGCTCATGTAGCTGGAAGGAGGCGCTGCATTGCCGGCGGCGACGCAGCTCTCTGGCAGCGCCGAGCCATCGGCCGGCGAGCAGCCGCCGCTGGTGTAGGTGCTGAACGCGTCCGGGCACAAGCAGGAGGAGCCGTTGGTGCCCGGAGTGCAGAGGCCGAGGGACCCACACGGCAGCGGGAGGTCGCAGTCATTGGCCGGCGCGGTCCACACGGTGGGGAGGGTCGCGCGCGCGGCGGTGGGGGAGTAGGCCATGCTCAGCGCGCGCAGGCGGCCGGAAGGGTCCACCTTGAGGAGCCTGGACTCGCCTTTCGCCGGCGTCGACGGGAAAAGCAGCCTGAAGACCGTGTCCTTGCCGTTGGCGGCGAGGAGGTAGAGGCCGGAGGCGTTGACCGCCATGGAGTGGACGGCGTCGTTGGAGTCGCGCACGGAGGCGGCGTCGGTGGAGAGCGCCCAGTAGGTGAGGAAGGAGGCATTGGGCGAGGTCGCCCACTGCAGCAGCGCGTCGTCGGGGGTCAGCAGGAGGCGGTAGGCGCCCGGGGAGAGGTCCTGGGCGGACGCCGTGGCAGTGAGCGGGACGCCGACGCGGAGGGTCTGGCCCGGGAGGAGGGTGTCGGTGGGGCTCGCGAAGGAGGACCAGAGCGTGGCGTTCCGGGCGTCCATGAGGGCGAGCTCGCCGGTGTCGCGGAGGCGGAGCGCGGCGACGGGCGCGGCGAGGCGCGGCGTGGACCATGCCGGGGCTGGGGCGGCGGGATCGGAGAGCGCGAGTCCGGAGAGGGTAAGGGAGAGGAGGATGGACTGGAGGATGGTGGAGCCGGCGGTGGCGGTCCAGACGGGGGTGCGGGAGGCGGCGTGGAGGACGGAGAAGAAGAAGCGGGACTGCTGGTCGGAGGCGTCGGCTCCGGCGTTGTAGACGGCGGCGGAGAAGGTGGCGTTGGGGGAGAGGAGGAAGACGCCGTTGGTGTCGATGAAGTGGAAGTAGGTGAGGTTGAAGGGCGGGTAGAGGTACTCGACCGGCACGGCGCGCGCCGCCGCCTTGGAGCAGGAGTGGTCGAGGAGGAGGACGAGGCTGCAGAGGCAGGCGCCGCGTACGAGGGGGAGGAGGAGAGGCGCCGTACGCGGAGGAGACGCCATGGAGCTCCTTCCTATGGTAGGAGGAGGAAGACGGTGAAACAAATGATCGATTGGTCAAGCAAGGAAGACGACGGTGAGGCCGACGCCGAGGTGGATCGCCGATCACAACGCAAGTTGACTTTCTAATCAAATTAATTGAAATGGCGGCGAGGAGTTGACTTGCAGAGATAGGGGCCCCGCTTAAAGTTTGCTTTTTAGTTTTCCAATTTCGTTTTTCTGATATTTTTATTTTTTTAATTTTTTGTATTTTCTTTATTTATTTACATTGTTTACAATAACATAACCTTTTTATTTTAAAATGTATTTACGTTGAAAAAGCTAACAGCAGCTACATTTGTAAAAATAAGCTCGGAAGAGTGCCGCACAATAAAAAGGCCCTCAGCTTTAAGCTTACTTGAGCGGGGCTGTCATGCGTTTTTTTTTTTGTTATTTCTACTCTAGCATTAATTCTTCTGAGAGAAAATATGGTGAAACATCATGAAAAAATCGCACTTGGAGTGGAGTCTGCAAAATTCTACAGATTAAGGTAGAAATGACTCCAAATAGACGTTTTCTTACTTGTGCAGAAAGTGTAGCGAAGAGATTTTGAGTAAGATCAGATCGAATGTCTGCCTTGATATCTCAAACAATTTTCTAAAGAGCATGCAATTGCTTCTATTGCATTCATGGAACTAAAATTTCGCACATCTTGGAGCAATGCAATTAACACTGTGAGTGTTACATCTCCTCAACCTCAAAAAGAAAGGAAAATAATTTCATATAGAATTCTTTTGCATGCTCTACAGCCAAAAGGCCTATTTGCTTTACAAAACCAAATGGAACAGCATAGTACTGCTGTAATTTCTCTGTTGATAAATATGGCTCTGATTTCTCGGCTCTTAATTTCAATCCTTTTTCGGCGAACATTATTTATTAAACTATACTAGTAAGGTGCCCGTGCGTTGCAACGGAAAACCAAATAAAAGTGATGCATACTATCAAATATGCATACATAATACAAAATCTGGTAGCAACATCTATATTACCCCATTCTAAATGCATACATAATACAAAATCTGGCATTATCCTTTTAAGCCGTTGGTTCATACTTAAGGGAAAATCCAGTATATCTAAGTATTCAACTATAACTCTTTCTGTTGTATATATTAAGTGGTCTGCAGGTTATCATTTGAATATTGTGAAATGTAAGCAAAATGTATGTTCAAACTCACTATTTTGTATAACAAAATATGATCCATGGGACCTGGACATTCAAAGCTGCCTTGAACCATCTTATACACCATTCCGCCTCCTCCCTGCCTCTTCTTCCGCCTCGCCTTCCGCCTCTCCATCCCTCCCGCATTTGCGCATTCCGCCTCCTCCCTGTCTCTTCTTCCGCCTCTCTCCATCGCCCCTCCCGCCGCCACGCCTTCCGCCTCTCTCCATCGCCCCTCCTGCCGCCGCGTCGCCCTCGCCTCCTCCCGTCCGCCTCCCCCACCGAACTCATGCGCCTTTCTCCATCGCGACTCCGCGCCGCGCCGCTCTCGCCTCCTCCTCCTCGGCCTCGCCACCTCCGCCCCCCGCGCCGCCTCCTCCTCTACCCCCCCGGACGCCTCCTCCCCTACTCCGCCTCTCTCCATCGCCCCTCCCGTCGCCGCGCCTTCGCCTCTCCATCGCCCCCCCGCCGCGCGCTCCTCGCCTCCTCCTCGCCTCCCCAACCGAACCCATGCGCTTTCTCCATCGCGACTCCCGCCGTCGCGCCGCCTCGCCTCCTTCCCTCCTCGCCTCGCCACCTCCGCCCCGCGCCGCATCATCCTCCCGGTGCCGCCTCCTCCCTAGCCCGCGCCGCCACCTCCTCCTCTACCCCCCGGACGCCTCCTCCCCTACTCCCCCAATCCCCCGCACCGCCGCCTCCCCCTCTCCGTCCCCCGCACCGTCGCCTCCTACTCCCCCCACTCCTCTCCCTCCTCCGCCGCCGCATCCTCCACCAGCGTGAATCGTCGCCGCCACCATCGACTCCCTCCTCCTCCCTCTATCTTCGTCGTGGCTGGTGCCCGCCCCCGGCCACGCCGTCCACGACCACGGCGAACCCAGGTACGACGGTTGGGTGATTCATCATCATCGATTTTTAGCTTCTGGGTGGCGAATGTTGTCTAGTGCTGTAATGTTTAGACAAATTTCTTGATTATTTCTATAACTTAAGATGCAGGGTAGCTTTTAGTGAAATTATCTGGCCTTATGGTTTCATTTAATCTGCACATTGCCTTGCTGGTTACCTTTAGCCATTTCAGTTACACACAGTGATTCTAGAAAAATTAGGAGCTGACGAGGTTTTAAGATCAGGTCAGATGATGAACAAAGGCTTCACAAGTCTCAAGTTTGAACATACATAATAAAAGCTCACAAGCAATCCTCACCAAAAATAGTCGAGTTCAGGAACAGAATGATGAGGATAACAACAAAACAAAACAGGATAGGGGCATATCCAATCTTCCCTGACCTCCCTGAGCAGTACTTCTCTTCAAAGCTTACTTTTATAGCATTAGACTAAAAGCAGAGAATGAAACTTCCGTTAGTGGAGTTGAAATCGAGTACCTAATGCACACACTATGAATAAGTACTTGGGAGAACCAGCTCCAAAAGAAGGGGAGATGTTCAAAAATAGGAAATAAGAATAATTGTGAGTGCATCAAATCAATTCTAATCCACACTAATATATATGTTTGATTGCAACCATTTACCACATCCCACACCTAGATAGCTACAGAGTGTGTATGAGCTATGAAATTTCTAAGGCAAATAAAAGAGGGCTAGCTCTTAAGAGTTAAATAAGAATGCCGGGGAACGTTACAAGGATATAGGAAAGGTGTCGATGACCTTTGTCTCTGCAAGTTGCACAGAGTAAACCCACTGCTATCCTTTAATGTGAGTTCCTCCTTGGTACCAGCATGTACAAGAACAGTGCAAACTTCCAAATTTCCTCTTATAGCAGCCCAATGTAAAGGAGTACAATCTGCATGACATCACAAAAAGAGCTTAATAAAAATGTGGATTGTGAAAGCTACCTCAAACAAATTATTAGCAACTCTTGATATATATAATTTGGCTATTACAAGAACACATTTAACTTTTACATGCTCTAAACAAGAAGGAACATGAACAATGAAACAAAGCACACCATGCATAAATGTTTATAACTAACACCTAATAATAGATTAATTTTTCAACTATCATGCATGCTAAATGAATTTTGAAACACTTACAAGAAATCATCTACCCAAATGAAGTGATCAAAAACAGTGCACTACTTTTTGAAACACCGAGTAATGTTTGATGGAATCGACAAATCATCTACCCATTACGTGGCTTCAATGAATTTATGGAACATTACTTTTTCAGATTAGTGGCTTCAATGAATTTATGGAACATTACGATGGCTTACGAATACATTATTGTTGTATTATGCATGCTAAATGAATTTTGAAACATTTACTGACAAATCATCTACTCATTACTCAATAAGGTTATATATATCTAGCCAAAATACAACACAAGAATAATATATTAAGATACAAACATACCACCTTTCTCGGATATCGAACACTTGGATAATATAAGCATTGCATGATCAGGACTGCTACTAACACTTCAGACACATGCGAATCGAATATGACACAGGCACATAACACATAAGCATGTCATTATATCAACAACTATATTAAACAATAAATCTAATGCAAACTAACAATTTCAATAAACGGTTTTGCAACCTTGTAGAGCATAACAATTTCAACAATTTCAGCTGGGTCTTGACGAAGCTCAGCTGGTTCACCTTCACGGCGAGCAGATCCTTCTGCAAATCACCACAACACAACAACACAAATGCACGATTCATTTGTAATTTCAGCGCGTGAAGACTCGCCCGGATCAAGAACCAACCCAACCCAGAAGGAAGTGCGCGAGAGACGGGGGGAGAGCAGGAGGAGAAGAAAAGTGCGGGACCTTGTGGAAGTCGGCGGGAGCGACGCCGGGGAGGTAGAACCCGCGGGCGGCGCCGACGGAGTAGGCGAGGACGAGGAGGAGCACCAGTTGGGCCGCCATGGGTGGGGTGGGGGATCACCACTTGGAGGACGAAGGCGCGGCCCATGGCGGCGTCGGCGAGTCGATCCTCCAGGTGCCGCACCTCCCCGGCGAACACCACCAATGGGAAGGTCTCGATCGTCTTGAGCACCACTTCCAGCTCCTCCTGGCTCGGGTACTCGGGGAGTTGCAGCGCCTTCTTCGTCTTCCAGCTGTCCATCGTTCACCTCCGCACCGCCGCCGGCTTCTTATCCGGCGCCACCGCTCGAACGAAGTCTTGGCCGCGGAGGAGGGGAGGATGCGGCGGCGGAGGAGGGAGAGGATGGGGGGTAGGAGGCGGCGGTGCGAGGGACGGAGAGGGGGGGCGGCGGCGCGTGGGGTTGGGGAGGAGGGGAGGAGCGCCGGGGCTGGAGGTGGAGGCGGCGGCGCTGGGCGGGAGGAGGAGGAGGCGGCGCGCGGGGGGAGGGAGGAGGAGGAGGCGGCGCCGCGAGGTGGGGGAGGAGGCGGGGGCGCGGAGGAGAGCGGCGGCGGCGCGGGGTGGGAGGGGAAGGAGGCGGGGCGACGGAGGAGAGCGAGCGGCGGGGAGAGCGAGGAGGAGGCGGGGGGCAGGCAATGGCGCGGGGTGGGGAGGGGGAGGAGGCCGCGGGCCGCAGGGGGAGAGTGAGGGGGAGGCGTGGGGGCGGCGGGAGGAAGAGCGAGGAGGAGGCGTGGGGGCGGCGGGGGGAAGAGCGAGGGGTAGGCGTGGGGGTGAAGGGGTGATATTGGGATTTTAGGGTTTAATCAGATCGTGTAGCTGAGAAGAGAGGAGAAAGATCGAATGGTTAAGAAGTGAGGAAAGGTGGACGTGACGGCAACCACCAATTTCTTCTTTTTAAATAGTAAAGATATTTATAAAACATAATAATAAAAATTGTAGTTCACAAAACCATGTCGTTTCTTTAGGAATTCTTTCATTTGCCGTTTTTATTAGTTGATGCTGATTGTTGTCATGTACTAGGATTGATCTCGAAAACCAAGATTGGTACGCACTGATTTGTCAGGGTCAGATAGATGAGAAGAAATCTATTCGATTTGATTGATTTTGACAAACTGAAAATTGGTGAAAAAGATTGAGTCAAGGGCTACTTATTCGATTTGATGTTGACAAACTGTAAAGATCCGATTCCGTTCAAACAACGAGTCAAATCCTTGAGGAGCCGTAAAATACTTGACTCGTTTTGAGCCGTAAAACGAGTCAAGTAGCTTGGCTACTTGCATAACCAACCACAAAATGAATAAATGGGACAGAAAGGAAGGCAGTAGTACCGGGATGTCTTTGACAATTATAAGGTTGGAATTGGTTCGTTGAAGCAGGCAGCAGCGGTGCGTGCTTTCCCCAGCAAAGCAAAATTATGTCAATTATGCACTCCCGTGTTTTATCTCGCTAAACGATATCAATTATATATAGCAACCAATAAATCGGCAAAATTCTTTTGCTTTAGATCGAATAAATCCAATGTTCTGTTAAATTTCATGTATTCATTTCATCAATAAGATAGGCAGGCTTGCTTTTCTTTACTACTTTAAAAGAAGGAGTTGGTGGTTGATGAGTCCTCCTTTACTTTTTCTTAACCATTTGATCTGGTTATGAGATAGCATCTCAACCGTTTACACAGAAAACCCCAACCCACCGCCCGCCCCGCCTCCCCCTGCCTCCCCCTCGCTATCCCCCCGCTGCCACGCTCGCTCTCCGCGCTCCCCCCGCTGCCACACTCTCCCCCCGCCTCCCCCTCGTTCTCCGCTCTCCCCCCGCCGCCTCGCTCTCTCCCCGTTGCCCCCCCCCCCCGCTCTCCCCCCGCCTCCCCCTCGCTCTCCCCCCGCCACCTCCTCCTTCGGGCTCATCTGCGCCCCGATCCGGGCCACCGTCGCGGATCACTTCCTTCGGCCGCCGTCGCGGACCTTCATCGCCCGGAGCAGCTGCCTTCGGTGGAGGCGCCTCGTCGCCCGGCGCTCAGATCTTCACCGCCTGGCCTTGTCAGATCCGCCGCCTCACTTCCTTCGTCCGCCCGGGGTCTATCGGTCGCCGTTCTTCCACAGACACTTCGTCAGTCCGGCCGCCGCTTGGGTTCTTCATCACCTCGCCCGTGGCCGCTCGGATCTCCTCCGCTCAAATCCGTGCGGGGCCGCCGCTTGCCGCTTGAAGCGTGGGGAGCCTCCTTGCCCCTCCCGCCTCACCCTCCCCCCTCGCGCCGCCGCCACTCCTCTGCCACCCCCGCGTCGCCGCATCCTCCTCCCCTAGCCCGCGCCACCGCCGCCTCCTCCTCCCCCCCCCCAGGCGCCTCCTCCCCTACTCCCCAACCCCCCGCGCCACCACCTCCTCCTCCCCCCTTTCCAATACTGTAGATTTTAGTCTGATCTACTCCATTGATTATACATGTTTTCAGTTTATTTTTTTTCTAATCAAATCAATGATAAGAAGTTTTCATTCTGCCATCTGAAATTTTTGTTTGGCTTTCCTTCTAACCTTCTCCAAAGATGTTCAGAAGGTAATGTTTGGATTCAGCTAACTATGCCTGACTACATATGCAGTTCGCTACATATGCAGTTCGTTTTTAAGCATCCGGACCACGGTATTGAGATTCTGAGGCTCTCAACTTTTGTTTCCAGATTTCAGCAAATTAGTAAAGCGTCGTAATGAAAGGAGAGCTATCGAGCAGTATATGAAGGATTTTCTTGACAAGATTTCTCCCGAGCAGGCAATGTTATACTATCTCACGATACTTGTAATTTCTGGGTTACTTGGTGAACAATTGGGTTATTAGATTCTTGTAGTTTCCAAGGGTATCGAACATTATTTAGTGAACAATTATATTGATGTATATTACGCAAAATGCAGAAGCTTGTTCAACTGACGGCAGAACACCCGGAGTACTGGAAAAATTATAACTTCCCATCTTACCAAGAGGTACAATCTTTGTTTTACTTCAATTAATTCACAAATGATTATTTAAATCTTTTGTGGTTTTTGCACTTTTCCCTGTTGGTCTTAAAATTGTTCGATTAGAATAATGTTCTTGACCGTTAATGCTTAGACTACAGTTGTACATTGCCTTGGACTCTTTATACAAAATATATATATATATTTTCGTAGTCTATATTTGTAAACAATATGCGCCCTTATTTAATTATAGGGTTTTTTTATTATTAAGAAAGTATGGCACAATCCTTTGCTTCTTGTTGCACATGTGAATCAGAAGTATTCTTTTTTTGCTATTGTTTACGAGCTAATTTTATCTCTACTACTTTTCCATGGACTATGGCTATTAGAGATGTGCTATTTACATTGTATTTATTTTTCCGTTGCAACGCACGGGCACATGACTAGTAGGAACTGAAAAAAGAAGAAGGCACAGATCGAACCAATAGTCCAGTAGGCTAGGGTAGGGTAGGGTAGGGAGGCAAGTCATCAACCGGGCCTTAATTTTCTCCGTCGGTGCATTAACTAGTACCCCTATCCTGCTTCCTGCATTTATCATCGCTCCACCATGCCATGCCAATTTTATAAAACAATTGGCCTCTCCTCTTCTCTAAAATTTCTGAAGTCTACTTTTTATTTTTTTAATAATAACTAACTTTTAAATAAAATATATTTTAAAAATAAATTCTATAAATTAATTATAGTATACACTATAGTTATTTTATTTATATCGATCAAAATTATATATAAGTTTCTGTTATTCTATATTCTCTTTTATAAACATGAGTTTGATCTGATCCATCGTCCAAGGGTACACGTGCGAAACACACCACAAAGATGAGACCAACAAAATTGGTGATTGCTTCGTCCATGAGTTTTATTTATATAGTTTTTCTTGAATAGATAAATAGGATATTTTTTATGCTATTTCAAGACAGCTTATTAGGATAATCTTTTAGAATAGCTTATCAGATTTCGGTTCTTTCGCACCAGCACTTGTACTATAACCAAAAGTCATAAATCGTAGTCAAAAAATATAAACCACAACTCAAAAGAACAAGCCCACTACCCCCGATTCTTCTCCAATTATTTTCAACTCTTCTATTATTTTCCGAGTGATGCTTTAGATTCCGTGTCAAATTTTCTATAGTCTATTGCTAATCTATTTAAAATTATTTAGATTGGTTACATAAAAACTATATCATTAAATTTATTTTTACAGATATTTTTATAATGCTATAATTTTATTAGCATATAATAAAACAAAATTATAAATAGTCAAAGTCAAAGCCACATCTACTACGAAAAAGTCAAAAAAAAACCGTCGCTTAAAAGGGAAGTTACATTCAGGTACATCACGCTGCTACTGTCTACTACAGTGCCAGCCGGAGCTGCAATTTGCATCAATCTGACCCCACAGTTGGGTCCTGATCCAACGAAAGCTGCACATCAACGTCAAAATCTCTAGAAAAAGGACTACTGCTCACTGCTCAGGACTAAGGGGTGCTCATTTTAGCTTTTAAAAGTTTTAATTTCTAACTTCAGTTTTTTTTCACTATTCATTACACTATCCACTAACTCAGCTACAGTAAAAAAAATCAGTTACAGTGAAATTTTAACCAAAAACTAAAAGCCATCGCTAAAACGATCACCCCCTAACAGCCTCCACATTGTCAGCATGGCACACCGAATAATTTATGACGTGCACATCAACGAGGAAATTCGGAGACAAGGATTAGCAATAGCAGATACCGATTTATTGGACAGAGCTCTGGAATTCGGGCATTAGCAGAGCAAAATTTACCGTGTAACATGATATTTTACTATGCCATGGAAAAAAGCTATTGTACTATAGACACAACTTTACTGTCATACGACATAACTTCTACTATCAACTACGTTACCTTGACAGGGCCAGGCTTCCGGCGAGAAGCTTTGGAGGACGCAGATGATTGTGGTTTGGAAGGTTGGTTCTGGCTCATATCAACAACGATATCCAGGGCCGGCAATGGTGTTCTTTTTCACCTTCCGAAAGTCCTCATTTTACTAAATAAAAAATAAAAACTTTACTATAAGGCTAGAACAAAATTACTCCAACTAGGTTGCGGCCTTGGGCAGAAATATGCATTGGTCCAAAAACGTCGGCAAGAAAAGTTTTTTGCACATTTGAGGAATTTTTTGCTCGGGAACGACCAAAATCCTATATCTAAAATCGATAAAAACCACATACGAGCCATTGAACATGACAACAAAAATACATCAAGATCACCATAAAGTGCACGCTATGAAGGGGAAGGATATGTATACCTTTGATGGTGTAGACGTTGCCGATAATAGGTGCGATTGGGATCACCGGGGAGCAAACATTTCACCATAGGCTGTTTTAGATTTGGAAGAGAGACTCAGAGAGGGAATCAAAAAAGGCAGTGACAGAGAAACCCAAATGTCGCGGTTCGTCCTGATAAATAAGGCACTTACCACTAAAAACATATAGACCCCTAAAAATTATTTTAGTAATTAATGACCATATGTAAATATGGGACTAATATGTTTATTGAGGTTTGCATATGTTAAAACCCAAAAGTGAGCATATCAAAAGCAAGATTCATGCTAAAGGACGAAAAGAATATCAAGATGACTCAAAAACAAAGGTACAAATAGTATAGCATCTCCTTTGTATTTTACCGATCTTAGAAGAAAGGTTGAAAGACTGGATTATAAAATAGTCGTCGTACTATTAAGAGAGATCATAGAAAACAACTTGATAGCATATTCTTGTGCCTCCTTTCTTTGTGTGCATTTATTTTGAGGTGTTTGAGCCAAAATCAAGTGTATTTTTATTTTAGATTGATCCTTGTCACTTGATTGCCGTCAAGTAAAGCTACGGTTCATTACTCTTAGTGTTTGCCAGCACCTAGACAGCTTAGCGGAGATTTGTGTGGAGATCTCTTCAAGAAGTTTGTGAAGAGACTCGACACGGATTTGTGAGTGGTTCGATGCCTACCACCTCTGGAGTGGAGAAAAAGCAACCACTAGTTGATCCGAGGTGGAAGGCTTAATTCGTAGAGCTGGTCCATTTTATTTGGGCTTAGCTCAACGTGGAATAGGAAAAATCGGTAAATTTTTTATCACCACGGTAAAATATCGTGTCACATTGTTATTATTTGTGTGATTCTATTTGTCTTCATATATTCAATATTGTGCAATTGATTGTTTTAGAGCCTTGTGTAGTTATTGTTTTAAGGTGCCTTAGAGATTAATTATCTTGCAAAAATTTTATTACCTCCTATTCACCTCCCTCTAGTCGGTCATCCTTGATGTTACAATCACCCCCACTAGTGGTTTCATAAAAAAATAAAAAAATTTGAACCGCAAACTTATCACAGCCATAAAATATTTGTAACACCTCTATAGTTGGATACATTCCAATTTACGATAAAATTTAACATCTTGGATGCACTACTAAATTTACTATATTGAAACAACCAAGTTACTGACCTTACAATGAAGATTATTGTAACCGAAATGTAATGACCATTAATAATCCGAAATTACTATCTACGCCTTAAAACTTTACTGCACCAATGTTTTGCCTTTTACTGTGTTAACCGTGGCGCACACTTATGTGGGCACACAGAAATTACTGTCCGCAAAACAAAAAATACCGAACAAAGTGCTTCAAGCCCACTTAATTGACGACATATAATAGAGACTCAAAATACCTGAGTACTCTATTACTACTCGTCTCTTATTACGGCCGTTATCGTAATACCTAACAAGATCTCTAGTAGTTGTTTGTCTAGACACTATAGTAAATATATGATTATGAGCAATCTTAATATATTTTCAAATATGTTCTAGCAATTTAAATTATTGTACTCTGTACACTACAAATGTCCACAAGTCACCTGTAATGTTTATAATCTAATTTGTATGTGTTTGAACTAGTGTACTTCAATGGTTTCGCTTAGTATCACTTGCTAAAGTGACACATACAACCATTCTCAATTCAACTCAACAAAAAGCCAAAAGTCAAATTGATAGTTTCAACTGCGGTCTTTTGCAGCCACTATAGTACTATTTCAACCAAAAGCTATAAGCCATAGTTGTTTGGAACAGGGCCAAGGGGAATGAGCAACTGGGTAAGGGCCGAGGGGCCACTGACAATAAATTTACTGTCAGTCGTAAATAATTTTACTATCAGTCGTAAGTTTACTACCAATTACAGGTAAGTTTACTGTCAGTCGTAAGTATTTTTATTACCAGTCTTAAGTAATTTTACTACTAAGTCACCTATCCACACTCAAAAAAAGTACAATAACCCTAACGTAAACAATTTTACTAGAATTCGTAAGCAATTTTCCGACACTAATATAGGAGAGTTACTACACTTATGAGCATATTTGACCTCCCAGGAGGGTTGAGGGTAAATAGTGTGGCGTACCGTGCTGGGCTAGACCGTGCCTCGACACAGTATTGTGCGTGTCAGGCCGAGGTATCAACCTAAGCACAACATAACCCATTTATTTTTGAATTGTGCTGTACTTGAACCAGAACAACAGTATCATACCTTAAGCCAGCATAGTTGGCCCAGCCCATTTGGCTGGTACATCACTAAACTTGATTGAACATGGCTTAGCTCTTTTGGATCTGCCATCATATGAGCTTATGCAACGCCAATTGAATTATATTGGGCATGATCCACGGCATATAGCTACTAGCCACCATGTTTGCCACTAACTGAACAAGGCAAAACTTAGAATCCCTGAATTCACATCACTGAAAAATAACTCTGGATCCCGGATATTTCACCACTCACCTAAACAACAGTGAAATCAGCGGGGAAGAAAAGAGGGCAAGCTCAATACAAGAGACCGCGGTGCCTTACACAAATACATATGCATTTTTAAGCATCCAACCCTTTTCCATTACTAACAGAACCAAAACAACCACTGCGTTTCCATTTGAAAAATAGATAAGAGAGGAAATCCTGGAGACTCTGCCACTCAAATTAGTAAAAGAAAAAAAAAAGCACGTCAACATGAGATCAAGGTCATGCTACTTCAAATCCCCCAACACGAGAGCGCGAGGCAATCGAAGCAAGATCTGCCGATGAAACAATTGAGCATTTGTTTGTTATTTACCGGCTCCATGGCTGGTTTTCCTCGCATGTGGGAGCTCCAAGAAAGAATGATACGTACAAGCATATATACTTGGTCGACAGGAACAAGAGAAGCATCATCAGAAACTCGGGCACCGGTAATTGGAGGGAAAATATTCTTTGTACTTTGGAGTGATCACATATTAGGACTCTTCTTTTCAGCTGCGTTTTACTAGTCTAATAAATAATGATTACTAAGAAAAGCTAAAAACCAATGAAAAACCAAAAAAATAAGGCCATTAATCCTGCGTACCTACACTAGGAGCAAGTAGTGAGCAAATGGACTTAGGTACCGGTCTAGCCAAACTCAAAGCAGCCAAATCGTAGACATATTTGTGTGTGATGAAGTTGTTCTCCAAGCCAAATTTTGTAAACAATACAAATAGTGGTCAAATTGATTCGATAACCAAATTTTGGTATTGTTTGTGGGGACCTTTCGACCAAACAGCCCCTCAGCTACATATATTACCACCTAGGATCTAAATTACAGAGAGAACAAAAACCAGACATGCACCAATCAATATTTAGCAGAACTAACAATATAAAGTGACATTGCTCGGTGTGCCAGCTTAATCCTTCAGAGAACATAATACGAAACATCAGAAGCATTAATAAGAATTTCATTCATTAATGTAGAATTTCATTTGAAGGGACAAGCCATTTGAAGGAATATCCACCGGAAATAAGACCTTGCCCAAGTGCATTAATAAGAATTTCATTCATATGCATAGTAGTATTCAAGATTTGTTTTCTTGCGTCCCAGCCAGAGGTGTTTCTGAAAACTTGTGCTTCACACACACACACACAATGTAGAAAAGGCAGGAAAGCATACACTTTGATCCAAAGATACATCCAAAAAGGAACATATGTTGTTTGTGTTTCGACCTTAAGTTTCAGTGCCGGAAATTTGATTGTGTTAACAGTTACATAAAGATACGAAGATCCAGACAGAAAAGGTAACAATCTAAAATAAGTGCCTAATCATGAACTGGCTGGTTGACAAATAACAAGCAAGATGGTCAGTGAGCTATAAAATTCCACTTAACTAAAATTTTGTGACATGATGTTACTGAAAACAACACTGAAATATGGATCTAGACCATTTGGATATGTGAGAACACCATCGTATTGCTGTAACATTTTTCAGAAACACACAAATAAAAGAACTCTGATGGAAAGTTTGTTAGAATAAAATATTATCATTCTACTACTAAAGAGAAACCACCAGAATACCGTCACAACAAGAATACTAAGGCTCTGTTCATATTGGTTTCTAAAAGCTGTTTTTCTACAGTAAATAGCCTTTTTACAGTACAAAGCTTTCAAACGAAGTGTTTTTTAAGGTAAAATCTACTAATAGATTGTAGTACATACTGCAGCGACTTTATTTATATCAGTCAAAATCGTCTCTCCCTCTATAAACTTCTCTACAAATTATTACTATACATAGGCCAAAGCCAAAAACCTATATGAACGAACCCTAATACAAATGCGCATTATTTAATACACAGAGAACAGACCTCAAATTATGTCAAAACAAATGTCATACATGAAACGCAAACAAAAACAACTCTTTTCACAATATGAAAGGAAGGCTGCTACTAAGTTAAGGTTTCCCTTAATTCTTTAACGGGCCCTAGTTTTTAGCAAAATACCGAATGACTCAGATTACCAAATAAAGCGTAAGGTAAAAATAAGAAGACATTCATTCCATGTTACCTAAACAAAGTGTTGCCTCAAATTTCATCAAGCAATTCTATTTATTACCACTGGAAAGCACATCCACTCTTTACTAAGAGCACAAGTTTTGTTTGCTATAATAAACTTCCTAAAAACATTATAAATGTCTTGAGTTTGGAAAGGATGATACTAAGTACAAAGAGAGCCAGCCAAAAGTCCATTGGGAAGGAAACGGCCTAGCTTCCAACTGGTTTTTCAGAAAAAGAAAAACTGACAGATCAATTGATTAGCCTATATAACTCAGTAATCATTAATATATATACGCCAATCGTATATCAGAACTCACAGATACAGTTTTCACCTATTATCAAATCACAATCCTATCTGAGTAGGCACCAAGTGATCTCTTACCGTACCGGTAGGTTTCCAGGCTACCAGCAGTAACTAGTCACACTTAATACCGGTGCAAAAACCTTGGTACACAATATTTCGATTACAATTGAATATACCATCGCTGAAACTGCATTACGAAGAATAAAAGGGAAAAAAATAATTGCACACAAAGGGAAAAAAGGAGTCACAACTCCCAAGTTACCATATTAAGTAATGTGTTTACAACCACACGTATTGTAATATTTTAGCTTAACTCACAAGATAGACACACACAATTTCATAAGAACTTGTATCCAGCTCTTCTCAACAAGGTTTGCCCAGGTCAAGTTTTCAAGTATCACTACAGCTTACTTGCTCTATGCCCACTTACGGATTTAGGCATGCACCTTAGGTTAAAATTGACAACTGGCATTCCAAGAAATCTAACTGAATGAAACTAAAAGCAGCAATTTCACAGTGAACTTCAGCTAATAAAATAAGCTACGGCCACTAGAATCAATCATCATTTTCCCTCAAAAAATAAAGAATCAATCAAAATTTATTGTGTAGAAAGCACACCTAGCCCTTTGCTACTGGTGTTTGTTAACTGAGATATGGATGTTAAATCTTTGGTTCTAACTAGCCTCACTCGGTCACTCCTTATTCCTTGTAAGGCCCGTATGTTTGTTAGATACAGCTAAAATTCCAATTTCTCACAAAGTTCATTACATGGAGGAGAAGAGAGCTCCTAATGCTAGTGTATTTAGTTGGGAGTTACATAACCAGATAATATGAATTTTATGATGAGCAATCAATAACACAATGTGCAATAGAATAAAGCTCTCAACAAAACCTACCATGAATGTTAAAATATTGATTAGAATAACTTACTTAATCCCTCTAATGATTGAAAGAAAACCTATACTTGAAAAGCCCGCAAGAGTTAGGTAACGAAGTCACAGCATCAGGCTTTCATTACCAAAATTCAAACATTATCAACATTAGTTGAAAACTCTTAAGAATGAATTAAAAGGATGATGTATCCACAGAGTTGAAAGAATTTACCATGACAAGTGGCTAGTGGAAGCAGCACATCAAGTAATCTCCATCCCAGGGCCTCAATAAGACAATAACATAAAAAGCGGAATCAAATTTTCAATTGATATTCCACATGGAGTTACATAAGAATCTAACGAACTTCAGAAATATAGACATCATATATCAGTTCATACAAATTATCAAAAGGCAAACACAATGTGGTTTTTCTCAGACCCCCTAAAATTTCCAACTTTGATTATGCAAAAAAAGAAAAAGGCGTGCCTACGGTACATTCCTTTGTATTTTAATCACTTTATGTGCTCCCTCCGGTCACAAATATATGTTGTTTTAGGATGCGTGCAGGCAAACTTTTGTGACTATCGATATCTTTTCAAATATTTAGATTGGATACATGAAAATCATATGTATAGATGTCTCGAAAAGTACTTTCATAATATTATAATTTTATTGGGTTTTATAAATATATTACAATATAATGTAGTGGTCAAAAGGTTTTGTTGCTGCTGTTGTTATAATATAGTGGTTAAAGTTGTGTTTTGGGGACTGTGTCGCTGTCCAAAATGTGACTGGAGGGAGTACAATTTTTCCACCATGCACTACTCATCCTACAAGTGGGTAGTGGGGATAAGTGGCTAAATGTGGGAAAAGAAAAATGTTAAGAAACTCTTTGTGGCTAAAAGTTGTTTATACCATTGCCATCCGCAAATATATATATCAAGAGACCAAGTGACCAACACATGAAAATGCCAACATTCATTACTAATAAAATTTAGATATCGTTGTGTCAACACATAACTCATCTAACCAACTTAATCGCATAACCATCTATCTTAAAAAAAACAGAAAAGCATATCACTTTATACAGGTTCAAACACTTCTAAGTTACCCAGATATCAAACCAGGGTACCTTCTTACGTTGGCCCTTTAGCATATAAAATGTGCACACAGAAGAGGCCCTGGCAGAAACCCTGAATGAAAGAAGAATTAGAAACTTAAAATCCAAATACATGTAGATGTAAGAAATAAATTAACAACAAAGAAGGCCAGTAGTGTTAGTATTAAAAAGAATTTATCAAGCAGTGAGAACATCCAGTGCATTGCACCTCGAAATAAGTAAATGCCTGGGGCCAAGCATACAAAACAAGCAATCTTAAATATCAGCAGAGTACTTGGTAGGGCACACAAAAGAGATGTGTGCCAAGTTCGTCAATATGTCAAGCATATGCAAAGATTTGCTCACTCCAGTTATTAGTAATACATAGAACATTGCTTGTCAGCCATCCAAATCAGCACAATTATTAAGTGAAATGAGGTGGAATTTCATGTATATCTTATAAATACATAGGAAAGAATGTATACAGGAAATGGAATGCCAGCTGGCCAGTTGTCTTACAAGCAACAAACATATCCAAATGATAAGTGCATGCAGCAAGGTCTGTAAGACAGCCATCTCTTCCATGGTTCCATGCTTCATCCATGTAGGCTGAACTCATAGCTCCCAGGACACAAGACAGAAATGCTGATGATTAGACAAGAGGAACCCAAATTGTAGTTTACAAGGTAGATGTTCAACAATGTCAAGAGTAATCAACGTCTTATTTTCACTTGCCAGTGATAAATGGATGGCTAAGTGCCTGTGATACGGTTATCCTCTTTTCTGGATCTAACACAAATATTTTTTCAAGAAGATCTTTAAAATTGGATAACATTTTTGGATCATCGCCAGGAAAGTTTGAAATCAAAGAACCAATATCCTTTGGTTTAATGTTCAAAACCAACCTCCTCACAGCCTACAAACAGAAAGAGGGTAAATTAAGAATTCAAATCACTCAAAACAGAAAAAACCAAACAGAGGTTATGTAGACACACCTTTTTTGTCACAGGATCATCCTCAGTAGCATGAAAATTGAGATCTTGGTCAAAGTGTTGCATCGTAAAGGCTCCCTGTGTAATTGGAAACATTTATTTAGAAAAGTATTTATATGTTTACTCAAGAGTTTAACGGAAGTATGTAGGCTTGCCGCTGCACAATTACAAAAAAGTATGTAAAGTTCCTAATAATGTTCTAACCTTTCGAAGCATCTTCTTAGGGAAAGGGCCCTTCAATTCCATATGAAGCCGAAGCATGTCGTTATTTGATGGACCTGGAAATAAGACTTTTCCAGTGTAAAATTCATATAGACAACAGCCAATAGACCACATGTCCAATGGGTGATCATAGGGCAACCCAAGAACTGCAAGAAAAATAACTCATCAGAGGTAAAATACTGTCGAAAAGCAGTATACAGACAGCCTATGAGTAGAAACAGTACCAAATAAACATACCAAAGTAAGGTACAGGTTGAAGAAAGAACTCACTTATCTCAGGTGCCCGATAGAAACGGCTCACAAGATAAGGTGTAACCTCATTCATTCCAGCAAACATAGCATTGCCAAAATCACATAGCTTCAGCACATTCTTAGCCTCATTCACCTAAAATACAAGCAAAGGGTTATGGTTAAAAAGGATATTTACTTGATGATTGTACAATAATGAATGAATGAAACCACAATGAAGGATAAATGTTGACATAACCCAAATATTTATGTAGATAGTTTATATATCGACTGGCTAAAGCTGTAAACATGTTTTATAGTGTTATGAAAGTTGTGTCTATTCATGAGGCTCATAGGGTAATATATGTAGGTAGTACAAAGGATATTACAGGGGAATATACCATATGTAGAAAAGAAAACAAAGGCATATAAGGAAATGAATAATACAATTCATGCAATAGTATTTCATTTGAAAAAAAGGTTGACACTAGAACAGGAAAAATCCGAAGTCCGAGTCTTGATAATGTCATCATAAGTGCAGCTCTTGGATAAAGAACACTGTCAAATCAAACCGAAGAGAAATAAACAGAAGCATGGCAGTACAGATCAAAGCCCAAGACGACGACGACTAAAGAAGCGACGGCATCATAACGACTTCTATGATCTGCACGCAGCTCAGAGATAAGAGCAGCAACTGCTGCCATACAAAAAAAAGGAGATGACCACGCTCATCCAAGAGGATAGGCCATGGTTTAGCAAAGCAGTCGGCTTACCGACAAAAATTTGTAGACTCGTACGGCTTTGACAAACTGAAAAATAGATGCTACGGACTTGAATGAACACAAACAAAAAATTCAAAAGAAAAGGCAAGGGGAGGCAATGGCCTAAGTCACCTAGAATCTCCTAAACCAGCCATTCACTCCCTCCCACCTGTTTCTCTCCCTCACTCTCGCTCCACGACTGGCCAGGGGAGGCAATGAGAAGCCAGAGGCCAAAGAGGAGGGAGAAATCATAGCTAGCTAGCCAGATCCGGGTGGGGTCCGCAGTCCACGATGCCTCGAGCTGCTTCTCCAGGAGGGTGAGCCTCCATGCGGCGGTGAGCCAAAGGCAGTGGAACGGGCGTGGCAGCCTGGAGCCGGGTTGCTGGGAGGCAATGGCCGGATCCAGGAGAGGAGGGGTAGAGGGTCGGATCCAGAGGCGGCAACGTCGGCCCAAGATGGCTAGTGAGACAGCGTCGGCAGGATCCGGTGGCAGCCGAAGTGAGGATGACCACCCACGCACAGCCTAGCTCAGAGTGACGCGGTTCCGGGCACGACAAGGCAAGGCTCCGTCAGCGGCACCCGAATTCGGGTGAGGCACAAGACCGCATCAGATATCAGACGACACGGTGTTGCGATGAAGACGTACATGATGCGACGGCGGGTTGGAGAGCTCAGATACGGCAACAATGAGCCTGGATCCGACGCCGTGGAGCACGGATCCGGCAGCGGTGGCTCTGCTCGAAGGAGGCCATGGACGGCATGTTGGTGCAGCGGCGGGCAGTGCCCTCCAGGCAGCGACGTGGAGAGGCGGATCTGGACGGCGGCCGAAGAGAGCCAACGCGATGACGACAACGTGGATACACAGCGAGGCCATCGGTGATCTGAGAGCGGCGGCGGCCAAAGACGAGGTAGTGGCAAGTCGGCGTAGCCCAAGGTGGCCGCCCCCGGGAGCGAAGATCGATCCTCCCGGGGGCAGCAACAACAGAAGTAGATTGAGGTTAGAGTTTTAATCTAAGTTCTGATACCATATTATGAATGTTGTGTGTCTACTTATGAGGCTCAAGAGGCAATATATATAGGTAGTACAAAAGGATATTACAGGAGAATATACTTAATATGGTATCAAAACCAAGAGATCTTGAGTTCAAGACTCAGCGAGCCGACGTGGCAAGAGATTGGATCTAGAGAGAGGAGCGAGGGCGACGTTAGCATCGGCTAAAAGAGTGGATTCGGTGAGGAAACGCTCAATCTCGCCGGATCCGCTGAGGAGTGGGTCGAAGAGGCGGTCAAAGTGGTCATCGCCGGCAGCCGAGAGCCGGTGGTCATAGCAGCAGTGATCGGATCTGTCCGCCCCAGCCCGCGCAGATGCCAAATCCGTCCGCCCACGGCCATGCTGACACCGGATCTAGGCTAGGGCGGCATGGTGACAACGGAATCCGACGCGGGCTGCCCGAATCCGACGAGGCGGCGCCGCCATGGGAGGCGGAAAGGTGCCGACAGTGATAGGGATCATCGGATCCTGACCGGTGAAGATGGATCTAAGCTCGGCGATGAGGGAACCGGCGGTGACGAGCTTCTTGGAGGAGGCCAACGGCGTGGTGGCCAAGATCCGCGGACAAGCGTACGCGGTGGCCGGCGACTAGGAGATGGCCACCCCCGGAAGTTGAGATCACTCCTCCCAGGGGTAGCGGCAGTGAAAAACAACGGGAGGCTAGGTGGCAGCGACGACGGCTACAGTAAACCCTAACCCTAACCTTTGTTCTGAAACCAGGCTAGGTGGCAGCGACGGCGGCTATAGTAAACCCTAACCCTAACCTTTGTTCTGAAACCATGTTATAAATATTATGTGTATATTGAAGAGGCCCAATAGGAAATATATATAGAGTACAAAGGGGATATTACGGGGAAATATGCCATATATTGATAAGTAAACAAAGGCATATAAAGAAAGGAATAATACAATTCCTATTCTATCTCTAATACCTTTAACATATAGAACCAAATTCCAGAAAAGACAACAAAAGATAATACAATAGACTGGAGCGAAGAAAAATTATGCTAAGCAAGATGACGTACCAACATATTATCTGGCTTTATATCACAGTGCAGGACTTTGCAGTTTTTCAGATGCTTCAGGGCAATGAAAAGCTGCTTTGAATATGCCCTCACAGCAGTCAGTTTAAGCCCAATATTACGACCAAATTTCTTTAGTACCTCACGAAGATTCATATTTAGAGATTCAAAAACTAAGCAAAGATGGTTCCGGTACATGAAACTAGAAATAAACCGCACGCAGTGGCGTTTGTCCTCGCGATCCGCACTTGCCAGTTTTTCTAATACTGAAACCTCTTGCTTACCAGCCTTGTACCTGCATAACCAAATATTGAAGCAAAATGACATGCCTTATTTTCCATATTACAGGTATGGCCAAAAAATACTTCTAGGGAACTTAACTCACATTGTCTCATTGTTGCGAATAATTTTAATAGCAACTTCTTCGGGATCATCTTTACCAGCTTTAAGATCTTTTGCCCGGACAACTGTTGAGAACACCCCCTTCCCATGTGCTGCTGTAATTTCATAACGACCATCCAACAATTCCCCAAACCGGTAAGCTGCAGAAAGCCATGAAAAGTAAGGAGAAAAGAAATGAAGTACAGGAACAATGTATGACTGCAGTTAAACAAAACGAAGAAAATAAAAAGGAAAGGTGAGCACAAGATGACAGAACTTACTATAGTACCCCTCTGCATCATCCCAGTTGTCATGAAGAGCGATTCTCTCGATGCGCAAACCATCATCCTTGCCCTGCACAACAAAATGATCTGAAATTGAGTAAACAGAACAATGGTATTTCTATCTAACATTGGGACATATATTTCATCTTCAAAGTTCAACAAGCTACCGTAGTGTACTAGTGATGTCTAAACAAGACATGTTCAGGCAGATTAACATGGGGATCAAGTTTTATCAGTTTCCATGACCTTACAATGACAATACCATAATATTTTTCTTTAACTTCTATGTTCACATTTCAAAAGTCTTCTGAGAAGTAATACACCTCAGAGTGTCGAGAACCCATAAGCAATATTTCAGTAATTCTTACAAGCGCCCACAGTTCACAGACAGTTTGCAGGAAAAGAACATTTCCTCACTAGTGACCTCTCTTAGTAGCAGATGCCAGAAGGGATACGAATCGTACCAATTTCCGAACAGCAGGTGATTCTCCAAAAATGTCGTCATCACAGAACATATCCGCTGATCTCTCACTCTGGAAATTTAAAGATGTTAAGGGGCAACATAAATTTTCTGGATGGTCTGTTTTCATATAAACTGTGTAGCTCGATAAGAGACACAAATACCTTTGGAGTACCCTCTCCAAGGCCTGAAACACCTGTCGTCGTCTTATTACCCAATATTCCTACACTGGCCAAAACATCATTGTGAGCAGGAGACTTGCCCACAGTGAAGCCTGTTTCAACAACAAATGCATCTGAAGAATCAAGCTTATTTTCAGCTTCCTCATTGACCACAAAACTGCTGTCATTAACATCTTTCAGATCTGCGGTCTCATATCCACCAATTGTTCTTACTTCTGTACAAGCAAAGCAGTAGTACATTTGTGAGTAGAAAATAAACTCATTTGAACATAACAAAGTATGTTAGTTCACGTTAGGTTGACTAAACTTTAGCTAATCAGGCTACCTTCATTGTCGCTTCTAGGTACAGAATCCAGGTGCTGCTTCTGCAATTGTTGCTGCCTGTATTTCTCCATAATAGCTTCTTTCCTTCTCCTTGCTTCCTCCTTAATTTTTTCAGGGTCGTCTTCTTCCTGCATCGCTAACTGCTGTTCAATTTTCTCTTGGTACTCCTCATCTTCCTCCCTAACATCATCAAAACAGCAGTAATTATAAAGTGCCAGGAAACCAAAAAAAGAAAGAAAAAAAGGGAAGAAGGATAGTAAATCATGTGAAAGCTGAATTACTTGAAAGAATGTTCCTTCGTTTCTTTGTATCTCTGGCTTCTACGATCATCATCTCTACCTTTCTCCCTGGATCTTGACCTGCCTTTATGACCATCAGATGAGCTGTGTTTTGAGCGTGCAGAATCCCTGTGCCTATCACTGTCGCTAACCCTGTCCT
Source organism: Melocanna baccifera (assembly GCA_036346265.1). Taxonomy (NCBI): domain Eukaryota; kingdom Viridiplantae; phylum Streptophyta; class Magnoliopsida; order Poales; family Poaceae; genus Melocanna; species Melocanna baccifera. Next base: position 20,070,371 of record CM070710.1, read on the forward strand.
TTCCTTCTCTGGTTCTACAAGTTTCGTTTTCCATACTCCTATGCCGTCCCCTGTCTCTATCATCTCTCATTTTCTCCCTTTCATGCCCACTGCCAACCCTGTCAGATTCTTTATAACGATCCTTACTTATATCCCTTCTCCTCTCATGATCTTTATGCCTTGAACTACCACTCCGTCTTTCCCTATCCGTGCTTTCATCACGAATGTGATGTGCACTTTCCCTTCGGTCAGATCTACTGTAACTGTTGCTCCTTTCTCTGTCCCTATGAGTAACTTCACGTGAATCAACTTTATCTCTATCTAATAGGTTGCTGCTGTGCCTTCTCTCATCCCTATATCTTTCCCGGCTACCATGCCTTTCACCATGTCCATCACGAACAGCACGACTGCTGCTCCTTTCTCTTTCATTCTCCTGGGTCCTAGCTGCATGCCTACTGGATTTACCAATCCTATCATTGTTGTCAAGATCAGAATCATCCTTTAGACTTGCCCGCAAACCATTAGCTTCAGCACCAGTTTCTCTGGACCTTGAATGATCCCTGGTGTGAGCTTCACTGTGGTGCCTTGAGGAAGGAGATCTTCTGGAGTGATCTTTCAATTCTTTAGAAGATGAAGTGTGACGCTCATCTTTGTGCTTCCTTCCCTTCTCCCTTCTCCGTTGTGGTGATTTTGAAACCCTCTGGCTTTGTTCGTTTCTTTTAGTATCCTCTGCATCGCTTGAAAAGATACCTCCACTTTCAGACTCACGGGCACTGTGATTTGACTTCCGTTCATCTTTTGAGGAAGAATGACTGGGCAGCTGAGAAGCAGGCAGCTTGGTTGCATCAATGTTTGAGTTCACATCAGCATGATTATCAAAGGGCTCCTGCATTTAGAACACAACAAACAGTAAGTAGATTTCCCGATTAGGATAGCAGCATGGGAAAAGAAAACACAAAAGGAAGCCCAAGGAAAAATACATATTATTTACCAAGTAAGAGAGTCATTCTGCCAAGTCATTCATGAATTTCTCTAGGTACACTAGCTTTTGGTACTTTGGAAAGTATCAGAGTGTTGCATTGCACCTGAACAATTCAATGTATAGTTGGACGTGTTAAAAGGAAGCAGCAATGGTGCTTGGTTAGCGCTTTGGTTAATAATAATAGCTTTGTGAGTTGTATGTGTTTCTTAACATCATCAAGTCATGCACTTTCGGTCGCTAATTGCAACTGAAAATAATAATCAGAATCGATTCCAGTTGTTTCCAACTTTGAGGTGAAGCTACCACCCTCCCTCGATAGCAATTCAGATGACAAAGGCGAGCAGGCAGACTTGGAAGCGCACTACTGTGGCAGCGCAAAGGAGAAAACCGCAAGCACGTAACTCGAGAATTAGCAATAATAATTCCAGTTAAACGGCAAGAAAAGCACGGGTGAGAGGGATGGGGACAGACCGGAGCGGCGGAATCATGCTGGGCCTCGGCATCGACATCCATGGCGCCGCCGCCGTCGTCCAGTATCTCCCCTTCCTCGACCTCGTCGTCCGCCGCGGCTAGCGGGGACTCGTCATCGTGCACGTGATGGTGGCGGTCGCGGTGGTGCCTGTGGCGCTTCGGGGAGGCGTCGAGGTCGGCGTCGTCGGGCGAGCGGCGGTGCTTGCCGAAGGAGGAGGCGGGCGAGGGCGAGGATTCTGCGGCCATGGAGGGGAGCTAGGGTTAGGGTTTGGACGGCGAGAGGAACAGCGAGAAGGGCCGAGCCAAAGCTGCGACACGCAAACGGAACGGGGGATGCGGTGCGCCGCGCTTTGTCTTCGGTGGCTTATTATAAGCCGTGGATTCTAGTTTTTTCTTAGTGACTCAATTTAAAAAATAAAAAAAATATTATACCATCATAGATAATATAAAAACCAAAAAACTAAAAAAGATGAAAGTAAAAAAACTAGAACCAAAAGCTAAATATTGAAGCCATTTAAAACAGGTCTTAATTGTATTGTAACAAAAGTATTCGAGGATGAACTGGCCCCTCGTCCCCAGCCACATCTCCTGGATCTGCAATGCAACCATGTAACAAAATCTATTAACACACAACTCATGTGACATCAACAATTAAATACAAAAATTGCATAAAGATGTAACGCCCCCATTTCTAGAGACGTCATGTTCTTCCCACAGTTGCCCAAAACTGTTCAACTGTGAGATACTGTAGTCGAGTGTACATCATTAGCAACACAAGCTTAAGATTAAAAGTCAAACTTTATTACAGCTTAAGGCTTAATAGTCTAGTTTTACAACGGGGCGGGTGGCCCTTAGATAATACATTACAAAAGAACACCATAGAAACGCTTGAGTGAGAACGGCCCTAAAACCAAACATCATCTACGTCGTACGAGTCCTCGACGTCGTCTTCGTATATTTCCTCGTACTCTTGTGAAGCGCTTTCTGTTAATGTTTTTAGCAAGTATGAATACAAACAATCGTACTCAACAAGTCACATGGGAAAACACTATTTAATTAAATGCAAGGATTTCCAAGGGATTGGATTATAATAGTTCTATTATATTATGTGGATGCAATTTTCTTTGCAAATATTTTGAGTATAAAATAACATAACATAAGTTTTTTATAGAATTTTTGGGATTTTCCAACTTGATTACCAATCTTAACAATTATAACTTTACTTATGATTCATTAATAGAATCACCCATTAAACACAACTTTATTTACCGGAATCACGGTGTATTCGAATACCATTTATAATTGACTCTGCAGGGCTGCTCAACTTGTTAGTGATATGCCCTAGAGGCAACATGGAGATGTTGTATATATCACTTACTATGTTTATGATACATTACTTTGTTCCTTGGAATAGACATCATCATTATTGATCAATGAGTATGTGACTTATTCATGAGACTCTTAAATACTAAGATGTTGCTATTTCTAAATGATCCCTGATCGTATATCATATGAGGAACAAATATGATTCAAAGACAAAGATCAGCATATGTATTGATTGATGATCATGTCTCATGGATCATGGTATGGTGATACCAAATCAATAATATGGACATGTGTTAGTGAACATATGTTGGATAGACTGCCATGAGACACCGCAGAGATTCCATGTGTCATCGCTTGGTCTCAAGTAGTGTTTATGTAGAGTCCTTAGACTTGAGATCATCATGGTTCCCAACATGAGTAGTAGCTTATTTTGGGACTACTAAACACTACTCCGTGAATCGGGTAGTCATAAAAGTAGTCTTCGGGTTTGCCATAAAACATGTAGTGGGATGTGAATGATCAAGATAGAATTTGCCCCTCCTTATGGGAGAGATATCTCTGGGCCTCGATGTAATGGATTATGAAAGTGCATGGCCATGCCAAGGTGATTGAGGAGTCAATCACGAGTTTATAATCCATCACGGAATCGAGAGAGTGATTGAGCTATTAAAAGGATGACACAGTCTCTCGCCTTGAGCTCAATCTATATCGTGAGGCAAAGGATTTGTACATGAGAGAACATTACGAGTTCACCGATATGATCTTTACATATACTTTGGGGTTAATATGTCTTACTAGAGGCCGCTATTAACGTGGTGACCGGAAAGGCGTTTCGGGTCACGACCAAGTATCGTGAACCTCTGTGTCGCACGCTTAACGGGTTGGAACACCGATTCGAATATGATTCGGATATGGGCTCAATTCGGATAAAGATCCGAATAGACTCCTAATGGGCCTTGGTCCGCAAGGCCCACGTGAGGAGGTCTATATATATGGAGGCGAGGGTGAGGGTTTTCGTCCTGTTAACATCTAGCAAAACCCTAGCCGCCACCTCCCGAGCCAAACCCTAGCCGCTCACGAGTGCTAGTACACTCGCGATCGGCGTTCGGCCGGGCGTGTGGATACGGTGGAGGCGCTGCGTTGCGCGATCTTGATCGGCGTCGCGTGGAGAGATCGGCGTGCGTGGAGGAGACGATCTGTTCGGGACGATCGGCTACTTCCACTACTATCTCGACGCGCGTGATTGGATCGGTTTCCAATTCATCTTCATTGCGCTGCGCGTCTAAGTGGTAACGATCCATGATCCTTCTTAGCATGATGTTCTTGGGTGCGCGGTAGAAAAATTTTGTTTTACGCTTCGTAGCCTCACGCGTATTCCTATAGTGGTATCGAGCCATCTTGCTTAGTTTGCAATCTGGATCGCGCATATGTTGATATGCGATAGTAGTAGATTGGATCTATTACGCCTAAGTCGGTAGCACGGGTTGATGAGATCAATCGGTCATAAGGGGTTGAAATAGGTATGAGTTGATAGCATCATAAGGCCAAAAAGATTAGTTCGTGCTCCTTCTTTGATGTACGCGACTTGCCCCTACCTACCGGAATCACCATCGGGGCTAATCTGCGCACAATCGATGATCGAGCCAACGGATCGAGGTCTTGTGTTGTGGTCTCCTCAAGTATACCGATCGCGATGATCAATATGATTGATCTAATGAAAATTGAGACATTTTGAATGGCTCGATTTGGGTTGATTTGATCGGCTCGATAAGATTTTCATAGCGATTTCATAGATGCGATCTATGTAATTCAGTGAGAGTTTTGTGCGCCACTGAAACCATGACGCTCTCCCCTCGACCCCCCCGCCACGACCGGCCACGGGACCGCCGTGTATCCCCTTGTATAGCGTCTTGGGTTCACATCGTTAGGTAGAATGCGGTTCTACGTCTAACTTGTTTTTGCAGAGAATGATGTGAATAGTATGGCCCTACACTTATTTGAGTGTATGAGATGTATGTGATGCATGTAACATTCGTTCATGGCTGCGTGTCATGATTATTTCAGCTATTGTTAGCTGTATATGTTGTATTTAACGACTGCGTGTCGACCTTAATGCTTGAATCTATCTTTGTAATCTTCAATTTCTAGCTATTATAGGTAGTAGCCTAGTTTTGAGATTACAAGCTTTTAAGCATGGTGGCCTAAAGGAGTGATGTGGAGGATGGAGATCGTCTACACCTACTTGGAGATGGATATCACCATTTTTGGGCCATACTACTTCACGATTAAATGTGTTTATCTATGATGTTATCTATCTTATTCTTATGCAATGATATATGTGATATGTTGCTTTGGTAGGATAGAATCCTCTTAAAATTAGGTGTTAATGCCCTTCCATATGTTGCACCAAAGATAATGATCACCGCATGGTAGGTCTATCAAAGTAGAGTGCCATCGGTTATCATCATCATTTGGGGTAGATGTCGGACATCTACATGCGGAAGCATTTGGTTTACTTAACAAGGTTATCAAAATAGTTTTGGACCTTGGGGCATAGATTGGGGCCGAGGCATACCGATGTCACCCAAAGTAGAGTCACATAGGGATGTGATTAGCAAAGTGTTGCTTACCCATGTCACTAGTTTTCTAGCCGTGATGCCAAAGCTCACTAGGAATTAGTGAAATGAGGATCTTTACCCACTATGTAACTTAGAGGGAGTTTTTGTTGGAAAACTCATAGTGGGAGTCTTTTGCTAAATAGTTTAATAAAGATGAACATAAACATAGTGCTAAACTTTGCATATTCTTGTGTTGTAGATCATGTCATTCTAACGCCGCATCCAAAGACTTTTAATTTGCGATCTGTTCTTGAGAAAGAAAACTCAATGGAACAAACTTTTGGATTGGTATCGCAACTTGAGAATTGTTCTCAAGCAAGAGCGCAAGGAGTATGTCCTTGAGTCTCCTTACCCCGAAGACTTGCCTGATAATGCTACTATGGCTGCACGGAGAGCTTATGAGAAGCACACGAATGATTGCCTTGATGTGAGTCGTCTCATGCTTGCCACAATGTCCTCTGAGCTTCAGAAGCAATATGAGAACACAGATGCCTACAATATCATTGTGGGGCTACGTGGTATGTTTGAGAACCAAGCAAGGGCTGAGAGGTTCAATACTTCAAAGTCCTTATTTGCGTGCGAGCTTGCGAAGGAATCCGTCGACCCTCATGTGATTAAGATGATTGGCTACATTGAGAGTCCGAAAAGCTTGGTTTTCCTCTTAGCCAAGAGTTGGCTACGATGTGATTCTCGATCGCTCCCCGAGCTTTGAGCCATTCATAATGAACTTTCACATGAACAATCTGGACAAGACCACGGCCGAGTTGCATGGGATGCTAAAATCTGAGGAAAGCATTAAGAAAAGCAGAATCATGTGATGATGATGCGAGAAGGCAAGGGCAAGCCCTATGTCAAGAGAATCGCGGTCAAAGAAAGAAAGCTCTGATGTGATCGCGAGCAATTCTAAGGCCAAGAAAGACAAGAAGGGCGATGCTCATCTCGATGCGATTGTTACTCACTGTAAGCAATCGGGACATTGGAAAAGGAACTGCCCAAAGTACTTGGAGGATCTTGAGAAGAAGAAGGGAAGTATGACTTCCACTCCAGGTATTAATGTTATAGAAATCAATCTTGCTACTTCTTCCACTAATTCTTGGGTATTTGATACCGGATCGGTTGCTCACATTTGCAAATCGTTGCGGGGCTAATAAGAAGTAGAAGTTTGAGGAGGAGCGAAGTGGATCTTGGCGTTGGCAATGGAGCAAAAGTTGCTTTGCGGTAGCTGTTGGCACCATGCCATTGTCTTTACCTTCGAGATTAGTTTTGGAATTGAATAATTGTTATTGTGTTCCATCTCTTTCAAAGAACATTATTTCTGCTTCATGTTTGCAAGCAGAAGGTTATGACTTTAAATCTATGGACAATGGTTGTTCTCTTTATTTCAAAGATATGTTCTATTGTCATACTCCATTGGTGAATGGGTTATACGTTCTTACTCTTGAAGGGTCACGGTCTATAACATTAATGCAAAGAGGCAACGTCCAATGATTTGAATCCACGTTTATTTGGCACTTGCCGCTTAGGTCACATAAATGAGAAACGCATGCGAAGCTCCATAGAGATGGTATTCGCACTCATTTGATTTTGAATCATTAGAGACATGCGAATCTTGTTTACTTGGCAAGATGACAAAGGCACCTTTCACCGGTCAAGGTGAGCGGGCAAATGACTTATTGGCACTTGTACATACCGATGTATGTGGACCAATGAGCTTAACGACCAGAGGTGGTTTTCGATGCTTTATAACTTTTATCGATGACTTTAGTAGATATGGGTATATCTACGATGAAGCATAAGTCCGAATCCTTTGAAAAGTTCAAAGAATTCCAAAATGAAGTGCAAAATCATTTAGGCAAGACAATCAAGTTTCTACGATCGATCGTGGAGGCGAGTATTTGAGCCATGAGTTTGGCAATCATCTAAAGGATTGTGGAATTGTTCCACAATTGACTCGCCAGAACACCTCAATGGAATGGGGTATCGAGCGAGAAATCGCACCTTATTAGATATGGTGCGCTCCATGATGAGCCAAAGTGATCTTTCGTTGTCTTTTTGGGGTGCGCTCTTGAAACAACCGCGTTCACACTAAGCAGGTTCCATCAAAATCGTGAGAAAAGACACCATATGAGATGTGGGCGGGACAACGTCCTAGCTTGTCTTTTCTTAAGATTTGGGGATGTGAGGCTTATGTAAAGCGTTTACAATCTGATAAGCTCACTCCTAAATCGATAAATGCTTCTTTATCGGGTATCCTAAGGAAACAAAGGATATTACTTTTATAATCGAGGAGAAGGCAAAGTGTTTGTCGCTTGGCATGGTGTCTTCTTAGAAAAGAGTTTCTCTCAAGAAGGGATAGTGGGAGCACAAAGGCAACTTGAAGAAATTCAAGAAACACTGATAACGTTTGGCTCCTCTGAGAACCACAACAGATGAACAAACTGTTGAAGAACACATTGTGGACACACTAGCACCACGTAGGTCGAAAGGTCACGTCGTGCACACGAGAGGTACATGTTCTTGACTACTCAACAACGGGACATATTGTTGTTAGACAACGATGAGCCTAAGACCTATGAAGAAGCAATGGTGGGACCGGACTACGAGAAATGGCTTGAAGCCATGAGATCCGAAATTGAATCCATGCACGATAATCAAGTTTGGAACTTGGTTGATCCACTGATGGTGTTAAAACCATTGAATGCAAATGGGTTTTCAAGAAAAGATAGACATAGATGGAAATGTTCACATCTATAAAGCGCGATTGGTGGCCAAAGGTTTCAAACAAATTCAAGGTATTGATTATGATGAAACTTTTACCCGTCGCAATGCTAAAGTCTATTCGGATCATTCTAGCGATTGCTGCATATTTCGACTATGAAATATGGCAAATGGATGTCAAAACAGCTTTCCTTAATGGAAATCGAGTGAGGATGTGTACATGACACAGCCCACGGGTTTTGTCGATCCATGTCGATTGGAAAGATATGCAAGCTCCAAAGATCCATTTATGGATTAAAGCGAGCATCTCGGAGTTGGAACATTCGTTTTGATGAAGTAATCAAAGGGTTTGGTTTCATCAAGAACGAAGAAGAGCCTTGTGTTTACAAAAGGCTAGTGGGAGCGCACTCGTATTTACGGTCTTATATGTGGATGACATATTCTTGATCGGAAATGACATTCCTTTGCTCGAATCATTAAGTCTTCATTAAAAATAGTTTCTCTATGAAAGACTTAGGAGAGGCAAGCATATATTCTGGCATCAAGATCTATAGAGATAGATCAAAAGGCTAATTGGATTAAGCCAAGATCGTACATTGACAAGGTGTTGAAAAGGTTCAATATGCATGATTCCAAGAAAGGTTTTCTACCTATGTCACATGGTATAAATCTTAGCAAGAATCGGTGTCCTAGTACACGATGAGCGGGATAAAATGAATGCGATTCCATATGCTTGGCTATTGGGTCCATTATGTATGCCATGCTTTGTACACGTCCGGATGTTTCGTATGCTTTAAGTGCTACGAGTAGATACCATCGAGATCCGGTGAAAGTCACTGGATTGCGTAAAGAACATCTTGAAGTACTTGAGAAGAACTAAAGATGTGTTCCTTGTCTATGGAGGTGAGGAAGAGTTCGTTGTAAATGGTTACACCGATGCTAGCTTCCAAACCGACAAAGATGATTTTAGATCGCAATCTGGATTTGTGTTCTGCTGAATGGCGGTGCGGTAAGTGGAAGAGTTCCAAGCGTGACGGTTCTTGATTCTACAACGAGGCCGAGTACATAGCGACTTCAAGAAGGCGCCAAAGAGGCTGTTTGGATCAAGAAATTTATTTACGAGCTTGGTGTGATGGCTAGTGCCTCCACCCAATGGACCTCTCTTGTGACAATAGTGGGGCCATTGCACAAGCCAAGGAGCCTAGATCGCACTGAAGTCCAAGCACATTTTACGGCGATTTCATCTCATCCGCGAGATAGTGGAGAGAGGCGATGTGAAGATATGCAAAGTACAAGCGGATTTGAACATTGCAGATCCGTTGACAAAGCCGCTTCCCACCAAAGCATGAGGCTCACACTAGGGCAATGGGTATTAGATACCTACATGGTTGACTCTAGTGCAAGTGGGAGATGTTAGTGATATGCCCTAGAGGCAACATGGAGATGTTGTATATATCACTTACTATGTTTATGATACATTACTTTGTTCCTTGGAATAGACATCATCATTATTGATCAATGAGTATGTGACTTATTCATGAGACTCTTAAATACTAAGATGTTGCTATTTCTAAATGATCCTCGATCGTATATCATATGAGGAACAAATATGATTCAAAGACAAAGATCGACATATGTATTGATTGATGATCATGTCTCATGGATCATGGTATGGTGATACCAAATCAATAATATGGACATGTGTTAGTGAACATATGTTGGATAGACTGCCATGAGACAACTGCAGAGATTCCATGTGTCATCGGTTGGTCTCAAGTAGTGTTTATGTAGAGTCCTTAGACTTGAGATCATCATGGTTCCCAACATGAGTAGTAGCTTATTTTGGGACTACTAAACACTACTCCGTGAATCTGGGTAGTCATAAAAGTAGTCTTCGGGTTTGCCATAAAACATGTAGTGGGATGTGAATGATCAAGATAGAATTTGCCCCTCCTTATGGGAGAGATATCTACGGGCCTCGATGTAATGGATTATGAAAGTGCATGGCCATGCCAAGGTGATTGAGAGTCAATCACGAGTTTATAATCCATCACGGAATCGAGAGAGTGATTGAGCTATTAAAGGATGACACGAGTCTCGCCTTGAGCTCAATCTATATCGTGAGGCAAAGGGATTTGTACATGAGAGAACATTACGAGTTCAGTGATATGATCTTTACATATACTTTGGGGTTAATATGTCTTACTAGAGGCGCTATTAACAGGGTGACCGGAAGGCGTTTCGGGTCACGACCAAGTATCGTGAACCTCTGAGGTCGCACGCTTAACGGGTTGGAACACGATTCGAATATGATTCGGATATGGGCTCAATTCGGATAAAGATCCGAATAGACTCCTAATGGGCCTTGGTCCGCAAGGCCCACGTGAGGAGGTCTATATATATGGAGGCGAGGGTGAGGTTTCGTCCTGTTAACATCTAGCAAAACCTAGCCGCCACCTCCGAGCCAAACCCTAGCGCTCACGAGTGCTAGTACACTCGCGATCGGCGTTCCAGCCCCGGACGTGTGGATACCGGTGGAGGCGCTGCTCGTTGCAGTGCTGATCGGCGTGCGTGGAGGAGATCGGCGTGCGTGGAGGAGACGATCTGTTCGGGACGATCGGCTACTTCCACTACTATCTCGACGCGCGTGATTGGATCGGTTTCCAATTCATCTTCATTGCATGCTGGCGTCTAAGTGGTAACGATCCATGATCCTTCTTAGCATGATGTTCTTGGGTGCGCGGTAGAAAAATTTTGTTTTCTGCTTCCGTAGCCTACGCGTATTCCTATACAACTTTACCCACAAAATCTCCTAACCCCCACGACAGGGTTAAGAAAATAAGACTTTTCACTGCTCAATTTTTTATATAGTCTCTACCCGATAGATTCTTGGTCTATACAAACTAGGGTATCCAATGGGCCAAGTCGAAACACACCCGCCGATTTGTGAGGATCTACCGTTCGCTAAGTGTGGTATCGTTTCCATACCATGCCCCATCCACTCCTCCTTTCCTGTAGATGTTCAATCGATTTGAGCAGTTACTAGACTAGATTTGACAAGTCAAAGCTTGTGGTTGAGCGATCACTATGTTCTTTACATGGCATAAGGTTATGGTTCTTATGTTTTCACTAAGGCAACTTTCATCCACAAGCCCTTGTTTCAGTGCCTATCTGCACTGCCACCTTTCCGGTCTAAGCCTCCACCCTAGGACAAGGTCATGGAACCCAACCATCTCGTGGCTTCCCATGATACCTCCTTGTCCTATAACCATTTTAAAATTCTACTAGCAAAATGCCAAATTTCTTAATAGTATAAAACTGTTGAGTTTCTGATCTACCGTGATTGTTTAAATAGTATATTTAATACTACTAAGTCTTGTCACGATGAATATGGCCATCAAATTAAACTAGGCTTTATCAGGTGGTAAGATATAACTAATATCATGTCATTCTCTAAACATTTATGTATAAGAAATAGCAGTGCGTAAATAACATAATTAAAGGAATGTAGGATCAATATGATAAAAACACATGTGACTTGCTTTGCGGATCAAAGTATTCTATAAGTTCGTATTCTTCTGAGTCTTGTGCTTGAGCTTGAGCTTCTCCTGCCTGGACTTGCTGGTTTATGACGTCGCGAGCTAGCGCAAAGCAAAAGGGACAAATCAATTTCAGGCTCGAAGGAATGAGCTAGGAAGCAAATAAAATAAAAAAAATTGAATAAAATGGGTTTAAGGTTTTTAGGAGTCTGGTATGAAAAAATGGAGCTGAGAAATGGGTAGACAGGCTCAAAATGATTGAAATGGATATATATAATATATATGTATGTATGTATGTATGTATGTATTTTCGGGTTTGGTGAGCAGTAATGGGTAGGGTTACTATTCATTATGGGTTGGTTGCTATTCATAATGGATCCGTCGCTCAGCACTCTTCGGGCGACCAATTACATGCGTGGCAGTTCAAATGGATTGATGGCCGAGTGGGTCAGCTCGCTTGGCCCAAACAAGTTCCGACTGTCCGAACGCATCGACAAGATTGGACCGTCCGAATGCACGGGCAAGTTCGGATAGTCCGAGGTTTGCGTTCATCTCGGCCATTGGTTCATGGTGAACGACTGCGATTAGGCCACGTTTGCTTATTGTTCGGACTAGTCCGAAAAGTGCGATCAAGTTCGGACCATCCGAAGCACGCGGTCATCTCAGTCGTTCATCTGTGAATGGAGGGTTACGGTTAGGCCACGTCTATTTCGAAGGTTGTCTTCAACCTTCAGCCATCTTTGTGGCGCGAAAACAAGGGTTCGATCTTTTGCGCTGGTGAGGGTCTCTGGTAAGAGTAGGGTGCGTGAAAGAGTTTAGCATAGTGAGCAGGTTCCATCTTTGGGGTTGGGGATGACTGGGAGTCTAGCAATCGTCGGCGGTGAGATTTCTTATTCTCTAGACATTTGAATAGCACAGGGGCTATGGTTGGCTTTGAGGACAATAACATTAGGGTTTTAGCACCTCTGGGGGCCAAGGAGGCTTAGGGAAGTGGTGGTTTAAGTTGAGGTGGACGGAGGTAGGCTGTCGACGGCGGAGGGGCTCGGCCAGGTGGCGACGCTAGGTGCTAGACGTCTAGGGGACTCAAAAGCTTAAAGTGGCGCTTTGAAGGTGATCCTAGGAGTTTGAAGGTGCTACTGGTGAATGCAATTGGAAAATAATTGATGGAATAACAGGAATTGAAGTGATGGATTACAATGGGTTTCTCGGTGATCGTCGGCGAAGCTTTGAGCGTTTTTACAATTGGGTGTGTGTGGAGCTTACTGGGCACTAGTGCCTTCAAATGGAGGGGTCTGGGGCTTTAAATAGAGTGGGGAAGTCAGTTCAGCATAGGAGCATGGCAATGGTGGTGAGGTCTCAGGGTCGTTCGGGAAGGCTTGGGAGAGTGCAACACAACCAACTAAGAATTTCTCGAGTGCAGCATTGCGACAGTCAAATGGTAGAGGTATTTATCAGATCGGCTGAGAGAGAGCTGAGAGAGGGGAAGGTCGGCCGTGAGAGAAAACAGGCCATGATATGGTTTTGGGGCACCGATCTGTCATGATTTTTACCGGCGCCAGTGCCTGAGGAGCCCGAATAGCCTTCTCTGCGATTTTTCCGTGTGGTTTCCTTGTGCCTTCTCATATAAGGACTGTCAGTGAGGAGATTTGGGCGATTTTCCACCGATTCGGGTTGGTTTTGCGGCTAGTTGAGAAGAAGAACCGAGGTTTGACCTTTGGTGTTCACGGTTGCTCTGTGGTCGGAGCTCTCGTCGGTTTTTTGCGGCGTCCACCCGACCCTCGTCTTCTACTTCGGTTACTCAAGGTGGAAGTGTGTCATTGTATCTCCGATTGCCATCGTCTCCTTGCTCGGTGTAGCAGGGTGCCTGATTTTCTGGGACAGCGCTATGTGCGTGCCTTACCTCGTTTGGTTTCTTCAGGGTGATTTTGAGTATCACCAGCTCTGTGAGTATTTCGGTTGTTCACTCTTTGCAATCTGTGATATGTTATATGTGATTTGTCGCTGTTTAGAAATTGCAAAGAAATATATGTGGGTTCAGATGTTAGCTCGATGATGATACTGGTCTAATACTGAAATTGGATTTTCAAGCTTGAGCCCTAAATTGTTACTATTGCTGTCATTTGTCAAACTTGCGGTATGTCATTTTCAGAATAGTTAGCTAATTAGTTTTGTGACCTTTCGTACTTCATGATATATGCTTCATTTGCTAGCTAATTCGGTTTGCTATTAAACTTGTTGAATCTGTGATTGTATTACTGGAAGTATATTAAGAGGAAGTACTATCGTGTGATCATTTGTTTTGCCTTCTTGCTGCCTGAAAGTTTAAATTGATGAGTTTAAGCTTGATAGATAAGTAACTTGTTATTTAAGAGCTCAAGGTTTGAATTTTATTTGATATATCCAATTAGTGAAGAGTATAAGACCATAGTAGCGAGACCGTCAAGATTAATTATTGTATAACTTGTATCTGAGAGCACTAACATAAAATTTAAGCTTTATGTTAGCTTTATGTTAGCTCTCTAATGTTTTGATGTGTGAAATTGGTCAGACAGTAAGTTCTGTCTCATTATTTTTATGACTCCGTTGCAACGCACGGGTCTCTAACTAGTTTATAACAAAAAAACCACCCTCAGGGCATGTTCTTTTTGACTGCGGCTGATGACTTTTGGCTACGGCTGATGGTTTTTTAGCTATTTGCGATAGAGATTGCGGAAAGAGAAATACCCACTTGTGATTTTTGATGGTACAAATATTAGTTTTTCAACGTGTACTACAATTAATTAACTTGTAGACCATATCTAAAAAAATACTTTATTTAAAAGTTAGTTACTATAGTAAAAGCTAAAAGCGGATTTTAAAAGTCGCAAAAGAACATGGTCTCAGTCTCTTACACAGTTACACTGAGCTGACCACAAAGGAGGCTGGTGGCTTGGCTAGGCTGGTGCTGGTGGAGAGCCTTAGCAAGCAAACGAGGCAACTAAGGGGCTGGGGAACGCCGCCGCCATGGCCGATCCGTCCGGCGACGGCAAGGCACTCAAGCAGCAGCAGCGCGCCAAGCTCAAGCCCGCCCTCGAGGTCGAGGACTTCATCAACCTCCTCCACGGCTCCGATCCCGTCCGCGTCGAGCTCACCCGCCTAGAGAACGAGCTCCAATGTGAGTCATCTGCCATTATCGAATCAAATGACGCCCGACCCGATCCGATCTAGATCTGCCTAGCTGCTCCTCTTTCTCCTCCATGTCGCGGAACAAAGTTGGATCTTTCATCTCCTCGGCTCTTCCTTGCCTGCAGATAAGGAGAAGGAGCTGGGGGAGGCGCAGGCGGAGATCAAGGCCCTGCGGCTCTCTGAGCGAGCGCGCGAGAAGGCCGTCGAGGATGTCAGTGAAATTCGATGCCAATTTCATGCTCTCTTTCTCGCTCTCCGCTTGCTTCATTTCACATCTAGACTAGCAGCTACTAAATTCGATGCATTTAGTCGTAACGGTGCCAGATTTTCTCAGATAGATCCGATTAGCTGACGGCAGCTAGCTATCCTTCAAGGTTTCACGGATTACTCCATGTTCCCTAGATTCCGTTATGTTCAGTGACTTGCTAGATTTCTTGTGGAAAATGACATCTCGTCTCCGTTCAAGTCTTTGACTACAACTCAGGAAAGCTCCATCAAGTCACTAAGACGTCGACAAAGTTAATAGGTTCCGAACCTTCAATGCGTATAAACATATAGTTGCTTCGGTTTGCGCAGTGTCAACCTAAACAGGTAGAATTAAGTAATTCGGGATAATTTTTCAGAATTAGAAATGAAGGAAGTGTTCTATATCATCTCTGTTGTGATTATACTCATATGTTCTCTTTCACGCATTGTCAAAATTTTATTAATTCATACGCTGTAAGGTAGTCTTATGTATTTTCGGGACAATCCTGACTTTGCCTTCTGAATCAATGTAAGCTTACGGAAGAATTGGCAAAGGTGGATGAGAAGCTGAAGCTTACAGAGTCTCTCCTGGAAAGCAAGGTAATGGAGTAGCCCTTCCTTTTCCTCTTTTGCAGCTCACAAGTTTTATCTTCAGAACAGCTATTGGTAATACGTGACGTTGCAGAACCTTGAGGCAAAGAAGATCAATGATGAAAAGAAATCTGCACTTGCTGCCCAATTTGCAGCAGAGGCTACACTACGAAGGGTTCATGCAGCCCAGAAGGATGATGACATGCCTCCTATTGAGGCCATTCTCGCACCACTGGAAGCTGAGCTGAAACTAGCCCGTCAAGAGGTACGTGATCAAAGCATATAATTGCATTGTCCTTTTTCTTTTCAGTCATGAATCATGATCAGTGTGCTTCATGCATTTGTACCTTTGAGCAAATGGTATTCAATTCTTGTTCTCAGAAGGTATTCCAGCTTTTCAAACGAAGAATGCAGCAATTTTTCTCAGATATTGTTAGCTTGTATGCGACGCAACCTACTTAGAGTGGGTTCTTTTGGGCTTATGGCTTAAATATTTGAATTCTGGCTGTTTGTGTAGGACCGTCGATAGTAATCAGAGGGGGGGTGAATGATTGCAGCGCTTAGCTGAAGCTTTTCTTAAAATTTATTATCATTTTTAACCTGCAAATCACAAAAGCACACAAAAATATCCAGCCACAATGCATACAAAACAATCTATATTTTGTTCTTGAGTATTGTAGCAAATCACTATAGCATACTGTAACAGTACTATTTGGGTGCTGTTGATGACAGAGAATACTCCTTAAAACAAACACACGATTCCAAAGAACATGCAAAGCATGCAGCAAGTATGCATAATACATAAACCTTAATTAGCCTCGCCTAATTACCTATTTACTCACCAAAAAGTCACGGCCAGAGAGTAATGCATGCAGATCAAGGCAAAGAAAAAGGATAGCATCACGTGAAGAGTATTCACCATGCAAACGTCACCTCAAAACCAACACATTGTTGTTGCTTTGGGAATTCTCTGATGCGTGGACCGATTCCAACCAATGCTGCTTGATTTCTTGGCGAGATGCTTAGGCTAATGCGCGTGGATCGAGGCAAAGCACACACGGTCGGGAGACGCACACAAGATTGATGATGACTTGAAGATGCCACGTCTCCACAGTGTTAAGGGTATTAGAGGTATAATAAGATTGTTTCAGTTGTTTCCTTATATGCCTGGGTTTTTTTATCCGTATATGGCATATTCCTCTGTAATATCCCTTTATACTCTCTATATATATTGCTCATTAGGCTTCTTCAATATATGCACAATATTCATAATACGATATCAGAGCCTAGGTTGCATACCTAGCCTCTATTGCTCTTCCGCTGCTACTGCCCCTGGGAGGATCAATCTCCACTCCCGGGGGCGGTGACTTCTTCCTTTGTAGACGACGTTGATTTGGACCCCTTCCACACCGTGCGCATCGCCAGGGACCAGGTAAAGAAGATGCCGCCCATCGATGCCTCCACTGCATCCGCCAACTCCACCAACTCTTCCACCGTCACCACAGCCACCGCGCCTCGTCCCTCAAGGGATAAGGCGGCCCTGCAGCAGACCGTCGCCGGGAAGTCTCTGCCAGCGCTGAGTCATCACTGGCGCTCTACGTCGCCGACCCCGTGGGAGCGCGTCCAGGCTACGCCGACGCCACCTCGTCCCTCGTCCGTAGCCTCCGAGTCCATTAGCAGGGGCTCTTGGGTGCGCGTGCGCACGTCGGCGGGTCAGCTCCCCACGGGGCAACGCCTTGCGCTCTGGTTCAATGCCATGGTGGTCTCCGTCGGACGGCTTCCTCCACTGGTGAGGCTGGCGGCGACCCGAGAGCCAGTGTCGCGCGTGTCGAAGCCTGATTCGACGTTGCGGCGGCCGGATCTGTGCGGTGCCAGGTCGGGGAAGGCCGGATCCCGTCGTCGCACCTTGGATCCGGCCACCACCACCTTGGATCCCGTTGTTGCCGCCTTGGATCCCCACCTTCCCGTCGGATCTAGGCTCTTCTTCGGCCGCTGCTGCCTCCTGGCCGCCGTTCCCGCACCTCCGCGCCCGCACCGTTGCCTTCGAACGCCGCCGCTGCTCTAGGCCTCTGGCTCCTCACACCATGCTCGCGCCTGCTCGCGCCCAACGCTGCCAAAGCCGCTCTTTCTCAGATCCAGTTGCGCCAGCCTCTTCTTGCCCAGATTCGCTCGCTGCCACTGAGTTCCCTCACTCTCCTCCCGCCGACTCCTTGTCGGCTTCCATGGTGGCGCTAGCGGACTCTCCACCGACTGGACCTCGCCGCCATCTCCTGGCTGCTCTCCATCGACCGAACATCGTTGCTATCTCCCGGTTGCCGCGCTGCGCCATGCCAGCACCGCCGCCTCCCGGCTGCCGTGCCGCTCTCGTGCTCGCGCCTCCGGTCGAAGCCGCCCCGGCCAGCCTCCTCCCTTGCTCTCTTGACAGTGCCGAATGGGTCTGAGTGCGTGTGGGAGGGAGAGAGAGATGGAGAGAGATAAGAGAAGGGATCGAGGTGAAGTGAGTGGCTTTTGTTGGCCTCTAGTTAGCTTCTGCTAGTATTAGTATTTGCTGCTGAGTTTACTGTCTTTGAGTCCTTTTCTTTCGTTTTGAGTCTTCCGTTTGCGTCAATCTCAAATTTGTAGTCTCTACTTTTTAGTTTGTCTAAGCCATGCGAGTCCACAAATTTATTATCAGTCATAGAAGTGTAGGAATTTTGTTTTGCATAATAGTAGCTGTCGCTCTTCTCTCTGAGCCACGTGCAGATCGTAGAAGTCATTATGATGCCGCCGCTTCTTTAGCTGCTGCTCCGATTTTCTAAGGCCGCCGCGCTTCTTCTGCACCTTGTGCACTGTGCCGCCGTCGTCTTGGGCTTCGATCTGCGCCGCCATGCTTCTATCTATTCCTCTTCGGCTTGATTTGACAATGTTTTTCAAGAGCTGTACGCTACGACGACATTATTAAGGCTCGGACTTCGGTTTTTTACTATTTTAGTGATAACTCTTTTCAAATGCAATGCTATTGCATATGCTTTGCATTTGAAGGGGGGTGTTAAGGGTATTAGAGATATAATATGATTGTTTCAGTTGTTTCCTTATATGTCTTGGTTTCCTTATGCATATATGGCATATTCCCCTGTAATATCCCCTTGTACTCTCTCTATATATATTGTTCATTAGGCCTCTTCAATATACGCATAATATTCATAACACAGCACGCCAATCAAGGCAGACCGAGGCAATGAAAAATGCAGCGCACGCAATCCAGATACTTCTTTTCTTCACTCATGGACAGCACATGCAACACTTCCCCATCAAAACCAGCCGCCCAAGCCTCGATCTACTTGGTCACGGCCAGCCCCCAAATCACCAGCCGTCACAATATATACAACAAGTCAACACTAGAAACTTTAATACAACTCGTCCAACTGGACCTAAGCTTTTTTTAACTCAATCAGACTTTCGGCCTATAACTATTTAAGGGACCCGAAACCCTTCTTAAAACGGGTTTTCCAAAATTCCAACTCGTCATGTGTTGAAGCCTCCAGGACTGCACCTCCTGTAGCTTCTCCACGTTTCATTCACCTTTGATCTCCACGTGCTCAAGCATAAGTCTGACCATCTCATGACATCCTCGACCGTCTGAACCTTGGATCTCCCCATCCTAGTCTTGGTCCACCTCGTTATCGATAACAATCACCTCTATGCTCAGTTTGCACATGTAAAGACCAAATAACGTTTTTTCGATACAAGTTCTTTCCAACTTGATCGACATCAGTCCACACACATGACACACCATCATAATCAACGTTGTCAATTATTCATCATCTACATTGGCAATTATTTATCACTAAAAATACTAAACCTAGCCACATGGCCTAACAGTTTGTGAGAGGTAATATACATAGGAAAATAGTTGCTTGCGATTTTGGTCGGCACATCTGAACTCAGTATACTTTTTACTATAATCTTCCTGTTGACCCTGTTTTGAAAAAACACACCGTTTGAAAGTTAGTTACTGTAGATAGTACAAGCGTAAGCTGGCTGAAAGTCGAAAAGATCTCTGCCTTATTTTCTATCTCTTTCTTGATAGTTGTTAATAATGCAACGTCCTAATTTCCTAATGTGATTTAATGTGTTGCTACTTTACAAATTTGCAAAATGTAGCTTAGTCTGGAACCTTCTAGGAATAGAGGTCCATATGCTGTATTTTATCGTTGATATTTATGTGCAGTTGTTGATTTCACCATTAATTGTTGGCTGTGTTTATTCCATGTTGATTGGATGGCCAACTGCTGATGAAACACTAAGGTGTCTTTATGAGTGTGATCTTTCTGTTATTTTGTGTAAGTGCCTGGTAGTTTGGAATGTTTTATCTAGGATAGCCAAAAGTACTGACAGTTGAGATGTGTGCTGTCTGGTATTTTGTAAGGATATTCTATTAATCTCGCTTTGGTTATTAATGTTCGAGAGGTGTTGAATGCGGTGGATAGCAAAAGGAAGGAAAACAACTGGGATCAAGAACAAAGTTGCTTCAGAAGCCTTTTTTTTCCTTTTGCTGTTCCCTTATAATGTGCCGTGTCTGTAAAGTTGGTAGCCCCAACAAAACTTGTTTTATCGTTTGTTTCGCTTTCTAATAAAGCGGGTCTGTTATTGGCATTTCGTCTAAAAAACACACACTAAGGTTTTGCTTTTCTTGCACAGATTGCAAAATTACAGGATGACAACAGGGCACTAGACCGTCTTACAAAGTCTAAGGAAGCAGCTCTCCTGGAAGCAGAAAGGACAGTTCAGATAGCATTAGCAAAAGCTTCCTTGGTGGATGATTTGCAAAACAAAAACCAAGAATTGATGAAACAGATTGAGATCTGTCAGGTATGAGACAATGAAAGTATAAGTTTACAACAATTTACTAGTCTGTATCATACAATTAGCTACAGTGTGAGGCTTTGTCTTGGTGCACTCTAGGAAGAAAACAAAATCTTGGATAGAATGCACCGCCAAAAAGTTGCTGAGGTTGAAAAGCTTACTCAGACTGTCAGAGAGCTAGAAGAAGCTGTTCTTGCTGGTGGTGCAGCCGCAAATGCTGTGAGAGACTATCAGCGGAAAGTCCAGGAGATGAATGTAATGCATTA
This sequence comes from Melocanna baccifera, assembly GCA_036346265.1. Lineage (NCBI taxonomy): Eukaryota > Viridiplantae > Streptophyta > Magnoliopsida > Poales > Poaceae > Melocanna > Melocanna baccifera. The sequence goes on from CM070710.1 coordinate 20,091,117, forward strand.
TGACCTGGATACATATTCGTGTATTTCATGATATTTAGTGTATCTGAAAACATAGAAATTAATGTCAATTTACGTGTATACTGTTTCCAGGAGGAAATGAAAACTCTTGATCGTGAACTAGCTCGTGCAAAGGTTTCAGCAAATAGGGTTGCAGTAGTGGTGGCAAATGAGTGGAAAGATGGCAATGATAAAGTAATGCCTGTTAAACAATGGCTTGAAGAACGAAGGATTCTGCAAGTAAGTCATGAAGGTCCCCTATCTTCTAGATGGATATGTGGAAGCCTAATGAATTTTACACTGTTCCTGAGCCTGTTCTGGATGGATATGTGGAAGCCCCTCAACGGAACTGTAGGCTTTTCATGTTTCCCCCTTTCAGGGGAGTAAACTTTGGTGCCTTTTGTTAATTTGTTGACTGTCTTTTTACAGGGAGAAATGCAGCAACTCCGGGATAAACTTACTATAGCAGAAAGGGCTGCAAGATCAGAAGCTCAACTGAAAGTACGCTTTTGCTCTTCGCATTTCTCTTTAAGTCATTTACTTCCATCTTCCTATCAGTTAGGTCTTTCCACTGCCTTTTCATTGTGATCTGCATCGAATATCACAGGATAAGTTCCAGCTACGGCTTAAAGTACTTGAGGAAGGATTGAGAATGTCTACATCCCGAACTAATACAAGTGCCGCACGCCGCCAGTCTATTGGTGGTGCTGAGAGTCTATCTAAGACCAATGGCTTTCTATCAAAAAGGCCATCATTTCAGATGAGATCCTCGGTATCTACCACCACAACTACTCTAGTCAACCATGCGAAAGGGGCATCAAAGTCGTTTGATGGAGGCTGTAGATCACTTGATCGTTATAAGGGCCTTGTAAATGAGATTAGTATGAACGTATCTACCGACTCCAGTGAAGATAAGGAGTCAAACAACTCGGATGAGAAGCCTAATGAATTTGCAGCTGTTGAGTCGGAGGATTCAGTGTCAGGTGTGCTGTATGATATGCTGCAAAAGGAGGTCGTTGCTCTAAGGAAGGCATGCCATGAAAAGGATCAAAGCCTGAAAGACAAGGATGATGCAATTGAGGTAACTTTATTTGTAGGATCATACAATTCAGTTGCGTTGCCATTTTTACAAAAAAAAATTGTTTGCCTCCTATTTATGAGTGGTTTCATATATAGATGTTGGCGAAGAAAGTAGATACTTTGACAAAGGCGATGGAATCAGAAGCTAAGAAAATGAGGAGGGAGGTAGCTGCATTGGAAAAGGAGATGACGGCTGTGCGATTGGAGAAAGAACAGGATAACAAATCAAAAAGGTTCAGTAGTTCAAGTGGTTCTGCCAACAGTTCACAGCTGCCACCAGGCAGGTACTTTTTTAGAGAGAGCATTTTGCTTCTTGAGACTATTAATTTTGAAGTACAGTTTGTGCACCTTAGTATGTTATTTAAATTATGTAACCCAGGACTTTGCCTCGGAGTGGTTCGGCACGCAATATGTGATGCAAAAAGGGGACCCATCTGAAGCATTCTAAGGCTCTAATCTTGCTGATTGATGTCCGAAGAAGATGTTATATCGAGAGAGGGGAAGTGGTGGTTTTTATGAGATTTGGTGGTTTTTATTTTTGCAATCATCGTTGTTGCCTGGTGTTGTATAGGTTTGGTGAGCCCTTGCATTTTCCTCTCTTTTTTTTTTGTAATCTACCGAAGAGTCAATTAATTTCTCTGATGTTTTATGCTGGCGAAGTTGTTGTAACATGATGGTAGCGTAATTGCGGTGTGCAATTAAATTGAGTGCTACCTTCTCGCATGTCTCTTTTTGGTGAATTAGGGTTTGATTGGTAGAGCTCTAGATTCTGATTTTTCAGCTCCTGCGGCTAATTCTCTAAGAATCTATGCCATTGAGAATCTGGAGCTGGCGGAGAGAAGTGTTTGGTAGGGGGTTGGCCCCTAAAACTTTGGAAGAAAGGGTTGGTGGCTAAAAATACCAGGCTACCCTTGGTTTTAATACTTCAAGTCTATTTGTAATATATTCATTTGTATTTGTACACAAAATTCTGATTTGTTTGTGAATTTCTCAAAATCAAGTTAATTTGAATGCGATAAGCATAGCATGTTCAGATCTCAAATGGTAACCAAATGGAAATTGTCACACTGATTTCAGATAGTGACAAGATCCTATCTGTTCATACATTAGAGAGTAACCAAATATCATTTTAACCAAGTTTACTTGACTGTCAAAAATATTATGAAAACTTCAGTAACAAAATACACCATCGTCGAGAGAAATTTGATTTAACCATGTGAAATCTCATACAATTTGTGCACTATGACAATGAATTGATCCGTTTCTACCCAAGCATCATTCTCACAACTCAATCAAGTACAATCTCTAATCCTTGCAATTTGCTAAACACTTGTGTGAGAATAAACTAGTAGTAGCATCTCTCCTCAGAATTGCCTGCTACATCTGGAGCATCTCCAGTCACAGATCTGCTCATCTGCACTGCACCTATCCGTTGCGCATCCTGATGCAAGAACAGACTTCGTTCATTAACAAGTAATAGCAGTAACAGCTCTTACCTGATGCAAGAACTGTTAACACTACTGTACACTTCAAATCGTTCCGCATATGGCGTTTGCCAGGCCAATAATGAATCATTCCAGAACTAGCACTATGCGTATGAATAAAAAAATCAAATGCTATTTGTTTCATAGACACAAAAATAGAGAGAATAATTTCACAGTACATGTGCTAGCTATTGTTCATGAATCATCTGCTATTAATCACAAACAAACATACTCATGTAGTCATCAAGAAATTCCAACACATGCTCATGCAGTCATCAAGAAAATTCCATATCAGTACCAATCCAAAATAGGACCGAATCCTAACAAATCACAACCGAAATATTTCATAATATCCTACACATTTTCCTCTAATTAGCTAATCCAATATAGATCTACACAATACAGACCAAACAGGAGGGGGGGGGGGGCAAGGAGCAAGGACGACGGCAGCTGGGCTCTTACCTACATCATTAAACATCAACTATAGCATTTTGCCCAAGAAAAACATAATCAAATTACTCGTATTTCTAATCAAAATCTAGACTTAGACTTAGAGTTCTAGAACGAGATAAAGAGAGGATTTTGATCCCATTTACCTTGTGGATTGGAGGAATTGAACCCTAAATCTTCAAGAAAACACCAGGGAGCAAAGAAATCTGCAAAGGATTCGGAGATCTCGCAATGGAGCTTGGGTGATTTTCTTGGAGGAGAGAAAGAGGAGTGTACGGGTGCCTTCGGTAGAAAGAGACAGAAGTTCCAAAGGGAGAGAGAGAAAATGTTTTCTTTTGGAGATGCTTGAAAGCATGTACACATATAGACACTAAACATGATATCGGATCTGGATACGATAAGAAAAGTAAATTACTAATCATAGATCTATAAAGTTTTAAATATACCGGTTTACCTCTCTCATTGAGATTAAGGTGTTTATTTGTCGCCATGGGAGTTTTAATGTGTTTTGCATCCTCGATGCCAAACTTCTTGAATAGATCTCTCACGTAACTTGTTTGGCTTATAAACGTTCCATCCTTAAGTTGCTTGATTTGAAATATAAGAAAATAACTCAATTCTTCTATCATGAACATCTCGAATTCCCTAAATATCATATCACCAAACTTCTTACAAAAATCTTGATTAGTAGAACTAAATATAATATCATCAACATAAATTTGGCATACGACGAAATCATCATCAATAATTTTAGTGAATAATATTGTTTCAATCGTCCCAAGTTTGAATCCTTTAAATAATAGAAAATCTCGAAGGTGCTGATACCATACTCTAGAGGCTTATTTTAAGCCATATAGCGTCTTAGAGAGTTTACATATATGACTAGAATGTTTGGGATCTTTAAAATCCGGAGGTTGTTTAACATATACAAATTTCAATATTTTGCCATTTAAGAAACCACTTTTAACATCCATTTAAAATAGCTTAATATCGAAACTTGAAGCAAAGACAAGTAATATATGAATTGACTCAAGTTTAGCTACAGGTGCAAATATTCCACTTTTAACCTTAGCTTGTTTCTTAACACAACTCCATTTTCGTCTTGTTTGTTGCGGAAGATCCATTTTGTGCCAATCACATATTCACATTGTGCTCCTTAGATCTTTGCACTAATGTCCAAACATCGTTTTGGACGAAATTGTTCAGTTCTTCATGTATTGCATTCACACAATACAGATCATGTAGAGCATCGTCTATAATTTTTGGCTTAAGAGAAGATATAAAAGAGTAATGTTCACAAAATGAAGCTACTCTAGATCTAGTTTGAATACCCTTACTCATATCACTCAATCAATTGGATGATCCTTGATGATAGCATTGTGGATCTTCGGTGGTAAAGGTTGTTTTTTCTTTTCTTCTACATCTATTGATTGAATATTGTTTATTGTGAAAGAGGTAAGAGTTTCAACTTGCTTTGATGAAGATGGTTCACTTGTATCCTCTTTTGGCTTAATATTGCTAATTTGCATATTTTCTATTGGTTTTCTTAGTGTTTCATCACATACATCATCTAAATTTTCTTGCTCTTCTTGAGAGCCATTAATTTAATCAAATTAAACATCAAAAGTTTTTTCAACTAAACCAGAGTTTTTGTTGAAAACTCTATAAGCTTTACTATTTGAAGAATATCTAAGTAAAAATCATTCATCACATCGACTTTGAAATTTAGAGAGGCAAATCCCCTTTCTTAAGATGTAACATTTGCAACCAAATACTCTAAAGTTGAAAATATTTGGCCTTCTTTCAATGAGCAGTTCATATAAAGTCTTTTTTCAAAAGACAATGCAAATAAAGACAATATATGGTATGACGCATGGTGTTAATAGCTTTCACCTAAAAATTATCGAAAGTATTATATTCATCAAGTATTATTCTAACCATTTCAATTAATGTTCAATTTTTCTCTTTACAGCTCCATCATGCTCCAGAGTGTAGGTAGTGGAAAACTCATGCTTTATTTCAAGTTTATCACAGAAATATTTAATTTTAGTATTTTTAAACTCGGAACCATTATCACTATGGATTTTCTTTATTTTGAAATCAAATTCATTTTAGGCCTTTTTGTAAATCTTTTAAAAATATTAGAGGCTTCGCCCTTGTCATTTAAGAAGAATACCTATGTATATCTAGAGTAATCATCTATAATAACTAAATAATAGCTATTGTTCCCGATGCTCTTATAGGTTGTTGGCCCAAATAAATCTATATGTAAGAGCTCCAATGGACTAGAAGATGACATGATACTTTTGGAAGGATGAGAATTTGCAACTTGCTTTTCAGCTTGGCAAACGCTATACAATCTATTTTTCCTCAAACTTCACATCTGTCAAGTCAACTACCAAGTCATGTTTGAAAAGCTTTTTGAGTTGGATCATTCCCACATGGTCTAGCTTTCTATGCTATAATCAACCCAAAGAGGTTTTTGCCATTAAACAAGTTTTCAAACATTAATCAATCGAGGAGAAATTTACCAAATAAAGATTTTCAAATCTAAAATCTTTAACAACAAGTTCATTTTTTCTTTTGAAATGGTTACTTTGTTTTTAGAGAATGAGCAAATTAAACCTAGATCACACAATTGACCAACGGATAATAAATTTAAACTTAATGTTTCTACTATAGATATATTAGAAATAGAAGGATCATTTGAGATAGCAATTTTATCCAATTCAAATACCTTTCCTTTGCTATTATCTCCAAATATGATCCTTGCATTGTTTTCATTCTCAAATATGGTGAACATCTTTCAGTCTCCGGTCATATGTTGAGTGTACCCACTATCAGCACCTAATGCTGTCCACTGGTGTTGTAGTTCACCAACAAAAGAAAAGTCAAGTTCTTTTAGATACCCAAATTTGTTTGGATTTTTGGAGGTTAGTAACTAAGACTTTGAGCACCCAAATGGCAAATTTTTTAGCAACAAAAATCGAAATGCCAATAAATTTAGCAATAACACTACCATTCTTGCATTTCTTAATCATGTAGGATGAATCAAATAATTCAATGGAAGGAGTCTTACCAATAGGATAATTTGGTTGCATATATCCTATTTTCCGGCATTTATGGCAATACTTGCAATTTTGCCTCACAAACCTTGTGGGTTTTCTTTTCGATTTCTTACCTTTCTTGGGTATATACCCAAGTCATTTCTTATTGGATGAGCACCTTTGCTCACTCAAAAGCTTGTCAAGGGTATCTTTACCCTTGAAACAACTTTCCAAGCTTTTGTTAAGCTTGGTCACCATCTCTTTTAGCTCATTATTCTCAACAATAAGCTTAACATCATAATACTTAGCATTAGCATTAGTGATATTATTAGAGCAACATGACATATCAATTAAATCATCATATAAAGTAGAAGTGCTAATCCTAGCAATTTCTACACTAGACATGTCATTAAAAATATCACATATAATTGCAATGCTAGTGCTAGATTTGGTTGAATTACATGAGCTTCTTTTAGCTCCTCATAAGATTCTTTAAGAGAGATGTGCTCTCTCTTCAAAACTTTAAAGTTTGCACTCTCTTTTTTAAGATATCCATTTAATTCAACTAGTATGTCCATAAGCTCATCATAAGAGAGTTCAGCATCATCAAGAGTTTTTACCTATTCTTCCTTTGCCATGAGGTATGTAAGAGGTGAGAAGAGAGATGGAGCCTCCTTGATGACGATGCCGACAAGTCCTTTCTTCTTGGGGGACTCATCTTCATCGCAATCAGAATCCGTGTACTCCTTATCAGAGTTCCACTCTCCGATGTGGGCATCATTCTTGCTCTCTATGTGAAGCTTCTTAAAAGGTTCTTCTTGCCGTTGAAGTTATTCTTCTTAGATGATTTACCCTTGTCATCTTTCTTTGTGAGGGTAATAAGAGGCAATGTGTCCCTTCTCATCGCATTCATAGCAATGAATGTTGCAATAGCGCTTATTGTCGTAGGAGCGCCCTTTCTTACCCTTCTCATGGCTAGTGCTTCGGTATAAGTGCATTTCCATGAATTTCTTCATCTTCTTCACAAGGAGAGCCAATTCCTCCTTGGAGTCTTCCTCATCATCCTCGGACTCATTAATTGATACCGTATTGGCTTTGAAAGCGGTAATCTTCTTGTCCTTGGAGGATAATTGCTCCAAGATCTCTTCCTTATTTTTCTTGTACAACTCGTTAGTGATGAAGTTTTTTAAGAGCTATGTTGGCATTATTCTTGTCAACTCGGGAGAGTTTAGGAAAAGGGTCACCAATGTCTCGTACTTCTCCGACAATGCTCTAAACATTTTTCTTACAATATCAACATCTGTTAGCGATGTGCCAAGGCTCTTGAGCTCATTTACAATTTTGTTGAGGCAAGAATGCATTTCATTTATATCTTCATGGGCAACATTGTGAATATCTCATATTTGATCTAAGCCTATGCAATTTGGTTTCTTTAATCGTGGAGGTTCACTCTTGGATTTTCGAGAGGGTGGTCCAAATATCGTGAGTGGTTTTCAAGTTGCCTACTCTATTGAACTCATCTACGTTTAAAACGTTGAAAAGAGCATTCATAGCTTGAGCATCTAAATGGGCATTATGCTCCTTTTATTCCGTGGGATGTAGTAGATCAAGATGTATGGCATAACTCTCATTTACAACTTTTCATATGCTTGGACTCATGGCTCTAAGATAAATTGATATTATAATCTTCCAATAAGAATAATTAGAGCCATCAAAAAAAGGTGTCTTCCCTATAGCAATTCCCTCACTAATTATCCTTTTCTCTCTAGACAGATAAGTCTAATAAATGAGAGACCAAACTCTGATACTATTTGTTGGATTAAGGATAACCGACAAGAGATGGGGTGAACAGGAGGTTCTAAAAATTCTTACTTTCTAAAACTAATTACCACAAAATAGAACTATGCAAGATTTACAAGTCAATTTAAACCTACACCATTCTAGTATAGCTAAGGTACCAAAAGTACAAGTTTCTACAAGTATATATCTAGCACAACTAAATATGATAATCTAAACAATCACAATAAGCTAGAAATATAAATGCGGAAAGTACAGGCAAAAAAATAACCAAATGACAAGGGAAAATTTTTCCCATAATGTCGAAGACTTGCCGGCCTTCACTATTCCACATTGAGAAAAGCCTAAGTGACTTGGACCGGCTCCACGAATTAAGCCTCAGCTCCTCAATCCACTAGTGGTAGCTCTTTCCCACTCCGGGTATGTGTGCTCCAACCTTCACAGCACGATGTTGGGCGTCTTCATAATCTTCTTGAAGAAGTTACCTGGCAATCTCTCGCTAAGCCGTTTAGATACCGACAAGCACCAAGAGTAATAAATTATACTTCGCTTAGCAGCGATTAAGTGCCAATGGATCAATCTGGGATGAAATGCACTTGATTTTGGCTGAACTACCTCAAGTGTATGCAAAGAGAGTAAATGAGGTTAGGAGAGAGTGCTCAATGCTCAAGAATGTTAAATGAAGTCTCTAGCATTGTTCTTGAGCTGGTGAGGGAGTAATTATACTCCTATCAACCAAAACTAGCCGTTATAACTCAATTTCTGAAATTTTCAGGATGAATGGTTGTACCACTGTACAAATTGCGGTACTACTGCACCTGTACTGATGCACAATAACGGCTATGTCAGAGCCTCTAAACTAACCATTGAAATTCGACGCGATACTACCACTGTTGTAATCGCAGTAGTTCTGATTTCTGGTGTAGTACTTTCATTTGTTTCAAGGGCCAAAACTTGGTCCTCTCTGAAAAAACATACTACTCAAATTTTTAGAACTTTTGGGTTCCGATAGTACCGCTCAAGGGTTGCAGTCATACCGCTCTGCGATAATTCCACCGTTCAAATTCCAGTACTACTGTTTTCCAGAGAAACTAAGTGTTAGAAAAGGAACTCTCTAAAAAAACATACCACCAACTACATGTCAGTACTTTCGGGATCCACTAGTAACGCATTACCATCCCGGTCATACCGCACCGCGGTAGTACCGTCAGTTACACACCAGTACTACCAATTTTTCTGACAATGCACAGTTGACTTTCAATTTTAGTTTAAGTGCATGCATGATCCTAAATTGATCTCAATAGCACAAGAACATATTTTCAAGTTACTAGTCATGATCCCTCTTAACAGTATGGTATTTAACCTATAATCCAGTTTTCCACCTTTCTCCTTAGACCGATAAAATAAAAAAAGAGATCCTAGACTTGTTATACCTTTGTCTTGAATCATATTGATTCTTATGTTGTCCTTTAGCATGCATTTCCAGGTTGTCACATTCATCATTAAGGATTAAACCTTTCAAACACTTAATAAACATATTAGTCCTATATTCACATAATGTCATTAATTATCAAAACTATTTTTAGGGGTCTAGATGCTTTTAGGGGGGTGAACTAATTTCAGTGATGGAGTACGCATTGAGGCCCACTTGTCTTGGAAATGGCATGCTCTCATCGGCCACCGATTCTATGACTACTACATTGTGCTAAAGAACGTTAGCGAGCATAATAGAGAGTATTGCTAAAATTCGAGACAAAAGAGACAAAATGAGGCAAAGTAAATTAATTATTCATTTTCCTATTATTCGCTTTATCATTGTACAATGTGACCCAAAAGCAAGGTTGGCTCAAGCCTTCAATGCTGAAGCAACATATTAACTACTGGCTCAAATTACATCAATGTATATATACGAAGGTCTGGTTTGGTGCGGAATCCACAAAAAAGGATAAAGTATAGCATTTAGTATCAAGCTGAGAGGTCTGCATGGGAAGTCAATTATATAATCCTGATGCAACTAACAGAGGTCCACAGTTGTTAACAAACGGATAAAGCATATGAGAAATCTCTCTAAACATTCCTTCATCCATTCATTCATACTGCAGGTTTTTCATGCAACATTTTTTCATTCATACCGCAGGTTTTTCATGCAACATTCATTCATTCATTCATGCAACTACCAATTTACAAGGCTGCAAATTTTGGATATGTAAGTTTAACTGCATTAGATATTCTTTATTCATTAATTCATACTGTGGCTCTACCACAAATTTTGGATATGTAAGTTTAACTGCAGTAGATATTCTGTATTCATTCGTTCATACTGTGGCTCATAAGTGCACCATTTTTTTTGCCACGACGTGACACAACAAAATTTCTTGTTTATTGCAAATTTCATACAAAATTGAAAAAGAATCACACGAAGGAATGTTATCAGACAAGTGGATTACTTGCAAGCACCAAGAGCCGGGGGAAGGCGGCGGTCATGGAGGGAGGCGACGTAGCCGAGGGCTAGGGTGGGGGCACGACGGGCCAGGGGAGGGAGCCGGGAGAGCCCCGGTGTGTGTGTGGGAGGGGGTGGCAAGGTGCCCGGGTGGTGTCAAGGGATGGTGGAGGGGGCATCGGACGGCGGGAGGTGCGGGGGTCGGAGCGAGGCTACGGCGAGCAAATCCTAGAAGCCGACCGAGCAGGAGACTAAGGTGGCCGAGGACTGTTTTGTGAAATGAGGCTGCCAGGTGGGGGGTTTTGTGATGAAATGCTTAAGTGAATTAGGGGCTTCCACCCACACGGATTCGAGCCGTAGAAGGTAGATCCAACAGCTCTGCTTCGTGTTTGTATATTACCACTGAATAACCTATTTGCACTAGATATACTCCTATATATGTATGTATGTATGTATGTATAATTAACTGAAACACCATAGTCCCTGAGCACCATGATCTAAAATAGGTATTTACTCTATGTATCATGTGCAAAAATTTTTGAAATTTTTTTGATGTCAAGTTTAACTAGTTTACTGACTAGTTTAAACAAGTTTGAACTGAAATTCGAATTATAGTTACCTTTTTTGATGATAGTTTAATTGTAGGTTATATACATACGTACGTACATATATACATACATATGTATATATATATAGTATATATGTGTGTAATATATGTATGTATGCATGCATGTATACACACACACATATATGTATACATATACGTAGATATATACATATGTATATATATATACTCTATATATATACACATATATGTATATATATGTGTATATGGATATGTATGTATATGTGTGCAGAGAGAGATGATTCATACTCCTAACGGTACGTAGTCCCACTTGTTATATACTGCTTAAATGATGTTATATCTCTTTATTCTTTTGAGCATACTTTTAATTAGATTATAAGATGTTTCAAAGTGATTTCTATGAATAATTTCATCAAAATCTACTTTTTATAACATAATTTATGTATATAGTCATTTTATATATAGAGAAGAGTATATAGCAAAAATAAAAGACTCTGATAAAGTTTTTCAACTAAATCGCATTGGAGTATCTTTGAATTAGTATTTAAGTGTATTAAAAATAATAAATAATTATAACATGTTTGTTTAAGTGGTATATTAAAAATGGGAGTATGTATTTCTGGGAGTACGGAAAATGCTATATATATATAATACAGAAGTGTCATGCTTTATTCTTGTACATTTAATAGGCCATCGATGGGGAACAGAATACAGGTGCCATGGGGGTAAGCATGCCTTTGCAAGAAACAACAAAAACAAGCAAGAGGAAATATTGTTACAGCCAGCCAAAGCCCAGAGGCCGGCAGCAATCATGCATGAGCAGCAAGGCTTGGCATCTGTCGGTCACTTGCCTTGCGGTGAATCAACTGCACCGGACGACTGGCGGAAAGAGAGCATGCTGGGAGAGTCGACTCTGACAATGACTTCTTCCCCTGCGGACTCATCGCTCGAGTTGTCACCTTCTTCTATCGCCTTCCGCCGCCGGCCTGCCGCCGCCGGCGGCGGAGCAGGAGCAGCTTTTCTGTTCATCATGTTGGAACCCTCGGACTGCACGGACAGCAGAGGCCGTGTGTTGGACGGCCTCGAAGGCACTCTTGGATAGGACGAGCTGTGCTTCTGGTTTGCTTGCATGCGATGAAGCCTCTGCGGCCTCTGACTCTGAGCAGAGTACATATCACTGATCTGCGAATGATTGATTCCACAATGTCAAACAATTTGTGATATTTGCAAGCGTCCACCAAGCAAACACTAGCTATGAGATGATCAACATCAACAACAACAGAAAGAAAAAGATGAGGTTTGTTAAGTCATACTCAACCATGCTGCCCTACATACTAATTAGCTATGAGCTCAACAACGACAACAGAAAGAAAGAGACGAGGTTTGTTGTCATACTCCATACCATGCTGCCGTACATGCTCAGCTGCAATGCTCTAGCGGAGAAGCTAGCCGGTTGGTTTCTGACTTCAGTTAAGCTGGCATTCTGAGGCCCCCTGGATTTCCGGAAGCTTTCCGGCCAGCTGAGCAAACCGCTATGCTCTTTGCTCAGTGTTCGTGGTTCGAGGGTTTGAGACAGCAATGATGCACTTCCTTGCAGATCGGCCTGTGTCTCTGGCACCCCGATTTCGAAGAAGATAACCCTAGCTCTAGCCTCCACCTGATAGCTGGGTGCCGTATAGCAGTAGTCTATATGGTTCATAGCTGCAAACAAGAGAACATTTGAGCTGTCAACTAACTTACAAACGTATGATATGACGAGTCCTTAATGTTTAAAAAAAGAATCACTGCTCAATCAATTAAAATCTACAGAACATTTTACATTTTTCAGAACTCCTGCCCATTCGTAAGAAACACGAATTTCATTCAGCACATTGCAACACAAATTGCATGATGCTCCTTAGGTATCTCATTGTCTAGAGATACAAGCGGTGCACCCTAATCAATTTGGGCAAATATTGCAAGCATGCATGACTATATATACTGTATTTATGAGGACAGCTTAACAACCTGAGGACTGCAGACCAAATAAGTTCAAGTCGGTGTCTGATGGCAGCAGCACTCTTGGAGGTGTGATCAAATTTTGGTTCTTTGTCTTCAAAAATCCTTCCAGTAAGATGCCAATGCAATTCTGCTCGAGTTCAATGTCTTCTCCCTTAATGTAGATGTTCATAGTAGATCTTTCAGCAATGAGAACCCTGATCTCATGCATTGCCATGTTCTCAAATATCCGGGGGAGCAAAAGCCTGGCAATGACTAGAGCGCTTTCCTGTAATTTCCATGTATGAATGATCAAAGTATTACCAGATATAAATTCCATGACACAAAGTAACATTGTAACACCCGACCCTATTGGAGGTGGACCATGTGGCCCAAGTGGAGCAGTTGTGGTGGGTGGTACCACATTGGGAGTTTAAAGTTAGTAGTATTAGGCTATTAGCATATAATGCTTGAGGGCTCAAACATAGTAACTCCAGATTACTCATTTTGGGTGAAGCGAGGACGAAAGCTCAAGCGAGTTGCTATATGAGCTTAGGCTCGTCCCACATGGGGGCTGTGTTTCACAATACACAAATTAGTTGACACAAGGCGAGGCAGCTTGGGAACTCTATTTTCCTTTACTGTAATAATCAAGGAAAACTAGGAAAAAGATCACATTATTATGTTATGATAGTACTAGAATTGTGCAAATATGGGCCTTCGGTTAGTTGTTGTACCAGATCTGGTCCTTGCTTCGTTCGGATCCAACCTCATTTGTGCTGGATCCGGACTCCTCCGTGGGCAGCCTCTCGCATCGCATCCCCGAGCTTTTAAGGCCGCCGCGGTTCTTGTGTACTGCGTTTTTATTGCGCTTCTTGTGCACTGCGCCGCCACTGTCTCAGTCTATGATGCCGCCTCTTCTTTTTGAGCCGCTGCCTCGAGCTTTTCAGACCGCCACGCTTTTTCTGCACAGCGTTTCTATTGCACTTTTTGTGCATTGCACCGCCGCTGTCTCGGGCTTCGATCTGCTTTATGGGCTGCCACCATACTTTATGGGCTACTACACGATCTCGAATGAAGATCTTCTATTTTTGACACAATCTTCAAGAGCCGCCTGCTACGACGACGTTCACAAGACTTGGATTTTGGATTTTTTTTCATTTTACTATCAACTCTTTTAAATACAATGCTATTGTATACGCCTTGCATTTGAGGGGGGTGTTAAGGATATAGAGTTGTAGTAGGATATAGAGTTTATATCCTATTCCACATATGCTTTATCTCTATGGTATATCCCTTTGTACTCCTATATATATATGATCCCTTGAGTCTTATATCAATACATACAATATTCATAACAAGAATCACAAAAAAAACATCTGCTTCACTCCCCTCATAGTATTAGGAAGGAAACAACAACAAACAAACTATGCAGTTGAACGAAATGTACATGAGTCAATGACTTCAAATTACCTGCCACAGAAAAGCCTCAATAGAAGGATCTGATTGCCGCAACTGCTCTATCTTTTCAGTTTCTATGAAGAAACAATGTACCACAGAATCTGCAATCATGTCACAAATATAAGGCTTTCCAATTAGCACCTCATATAGACCCAAGGTGCTTCCATGTGATAAAATTGGATCCAATGAATGCCTGCTGCTTAATCTCTGACTTTTCCACTGTCAAAAAAAGGGGGCAAGGGGAGGTATATGCTCACTATGGAACCAACTAGAACCGTAAAGTATATACTCCAACCAAAATGTAATAAAGTGGCCTTGAGGCAGAAAGAGACCTTTACTACTCCATTCGAAACAAGCCATGTACCAGTTGGCCTTGAGCCTTCCCGATAAAGGATTGTGCCATGCCCTTTTACTGCTTCTTTTGTATTACTTAATAAAGGATCACGCACAGCAGCAGGCAGTGCACCAACTAAAGGATGAGTGTTTAAAAGATCACTGACTGTTGGCATTTTCACCAGAGGTGGATTCCTCTTAAGCTTCTTCAAGTCAGTCTGCCAAGTGGGTTAACTTACCAAAGTCAATTTTTTTTCACTTGGGAACAACAAATGACTAGTCAAAACTTCCAGCTACCTGTAAAGCATCATCTAGATGGACCATTTCCTTTTCTTCCAACAGCCCAGTCTTCTGGAGGTTTTGAATATACTCACTCAAGTGTGTCAATACAGAATATGTTACTTGTCGAGTCTTTAGCACGTGAAGCACCTGAAAAATGTGGAAACAGTTTCAAAATCTAGATAACAATGAACTCCCAGGATCATGGACGGTATGGTTTTTTAATCAACAGGAGATTACTTAGTTTATTGATGCAGTCAGGTTTTTCTTCATTGCTATAAAATTATTGCCTGGAATATGAAATAAGGTACAATCCAACCATTTCCAAAATTCCTACCAAATCCCTCCATTCCAAACTACAATCTAACCATTTCCCAGCCACCCAGCCTTTAGACCATCCTGTTTCAGTTCAGCTCACCAGCTTCTCGAAGTTGAGTCAAATGATAGAAGAACAATGTAACCACAAACCTGAGGAGATCTATCACGAACATCTTCCAAAAATTTTCTAGCATCCTCCCCCTCAGCATTACTTTCATCAATAACAATTCTTGCAATCTCACTATCACCTGAAGAAAAAAGAACAAAAACATTTCATAAAAAAAGAAAACTGGTGAAGTGCATTAGGATTTAGGATCATATATACAAATTAAACTCCATGTGTCTACAAAACAGTGTGAAAGGAGGAAATAGAAGGAACAAAATGGTCAAGACAAAGATGTCCTCGGACAGGGTTTTCATAATAACTGCAAAATAAAGTGAACTTCCTCAGGTTCGACCTTAAGCTAAAATCGATTGGATTGGACCATCCACAACTTGCTATACAAAGTGGTTTGCAGTGAAGTAAGGCTATATCACCCCATTAGGCCATGGGGACAGGGTTTTCATAATAACTGCAAAATAAAGTGAACTTCCTCATGTTCGACTTTAATAAGCTAAAATCAATTGGATTGGACCATCCACAAGTAAGGCTATATCACCCCATTAGGCCATGGGCAGTTTGAGCACTAAATGCCATAACTGATTGATTCTACAGGAAAAAGGTCCCTGCTTAAAGTAAATACCACTTTCTCTTCCCACTTATGAACTACAACAATGCACACCTACACCAAGAATATCTCACGCATAACATTTCTCATATGCACCAAGTACTGAGACATACATTTCTATGCCTTTTTCTGGAATTTGCATCCCAAAGAAATGATAGATAACTAGCAAAGAATATCATGCATAGAGCTCGTACAAGATTTTACCAAGAAAATTATGTAGTTGCCTCCTCGCAATTCTATGAGCACGAAGAAATGCAGCACAGATGTAACATCCTGCTTCCAATCTTTCTACTGTAAAGTATGTGATAAGCCTTCGTGGCAACCTGCTCATCCGGAGGAACCTATAGTAATTTGGGAAATGGACATTGGACCGCAAACCCTTCCAATCGCATAATGGTTGGCTGGAAACAAGATCCATAGCTTCATCAACTGATCTCATTAAAATATTTGCCGTAGCTTGAGTTATCCGCCCCTCTTCAAGCATTCCCCAGTAAGCAGCTTGCACACCTAACCAAAATATTTACAAAATAAATAATCTTCTTGGTTAAATAATTGCACTTAGTATGAAAGTTCACATTTCCAGAAGCATATCTAGAGAAGATAGAATCATGGACGAAATATTAAGTAAATAAATTAAGAGAAAAAACAGCAATGCAAAGAAAATGATGCCAAAAATGAAAATATAGGCAAAACCCACAGAAACCCTAAGAGGTTTCTCAGAAAATATTTGAAGTAATGGAGGCCAATCACCTCCAATTCATGTAAAAAAAGATAAATAAGCACAAAAAGTATTACCTAGCCAGAAAATGGCCTAAGGTTCAGGTACAAACATTGATAGAGAAAATTTGCCTGCTCACAATTACTAAGATCTCCGGTAGGATCTTGACAGCAGGCAATGGTGAATAACACAATATTTTATATTTGTATGTACCTCCTTAACAGACACAATTTGGCATTCTGGGGGAGAAGATATGGTGAAGAAAATCAAAGAGCAGTTAACCAAACATCAAATTCCATCAGCACATTATCATTTAACTAGATTACATACCATTTAAAAGCCGCACTCGGATATCCCTTAAGTTCATGGTATGTATGTGATCATCTTCGTCAGAAACATCATGAGGATGTGCAGGTTCATCTTCCAAGCTATTCAAGCATGTAATATATTTCTTTACAGTAACCCAATCAGCAGGTCCAAGTTCCTCGTCTTCCCTAAGATCACCAAAAGCCTCCAATGCCTTGTTTAGCATTTCGTATCTTGTATAATTCAATATGCGAAGCTGCAGTGACAATCAGATTAGAATCTTCATCTGGAGCATGAAGAGAACATAACTATACTACTTCATATTCATCAATCACATATGAAACCCAAAACTACTGTTGTTTCTGGAAGCAATAAGGAAACAATCAAAGCAAACCTACCCACCTTGGAGTAGATGAAAGAAGAGGCTTAGTTAACAATAGTAACTGTTAGACACCCTGAGTCCGGCCGGCCCTTTGGGCTGCTGCTCCATGGGCCTTGTACTGATTAGGATGGTTGAGTCATAATAGGCAAGGATTACCAGTGATTGGTTCTGTTTCTATAAGCCATATCCTAGGTCATCCTTGCCTATATATATGCATACCGCACCCTCCATATTGCATCTTAATCAATCTCAACTTACATGGTATCAGATTCTTTCGATCTAGCTTCCGCTTTTCTCCACATCTCGGCGAGTCTCGACGCGTCCGTCCGCCAAACGGCGTCTCCCTCGAGCGAGTCTATCCGCCGAGTGACGCCTCCCTCGGCGCGTCCGTTCGCCGAGCGTCGCCTCCCCCGCGGCTCTCTCGGCGAGTCCGCCCGACCCCCCCACCTCTCGGCTAGTCCGTCCACCGAGCGACGCCTCCCCCGTGGCTCTTTCGGCGAATCGGCCCCACGCCGCCACCATGACCGGCGAACCACAGCCGGCCCCTTCTTCTGCCGCCGCCACCGATGCCGACCGCTCCATGGCAGGGGTCGCCGCCCAGGCTACCGATGCCGACCCCCACCTCTCGGCTAGTCCGTCCACCGAGCGACGCCTCCCCCGTGGCTCTTGCGTGTATATATATGTATACCGCACCCTCCATATTGCATCTCAATCAATCCCAACTTACAGTAACCAAGGCTCTGTGAACAACTTTTGAAGAGGTTCAACCTTAATTTTTAACAGAAAGGGGTTCAACTACAACCAAAAGAGAAATTTTTATCTGTTTTCCCCATAGTTGATGTCCACCTTGTTTGGAAGGATGTACAGTTCACAAATGGAACCTAGATTTCTGGTGTTGGTGGTCTCCAGATCAACAGGTCAATGATTAGATATACCATCAGAAAAAGAAGAGAGAACCACTATCATAGATCTGGGATGTCATGGTTATGTAAGATGACTCGATTCATCACCATTAACCTTGCCACTGGCACTAGACAAATGTTGGTAGCACATAACACCTTATATTCTGCCAATTCACTAATTAGTCTAAGGGAAAGGATAAACGGGTATGAGTTGCTCAAAAAGTTTCTAAAGCATACTAACATACAGACAAGCAAAACTTCCCTGTTGCCAACTGTATTTGGGTAGCAATTGGTTTGGCAAACTGGATGTAATTTGTCGTGGTAGGTGGGTGGGGTGGGGTGGGGGCTGTGTTGTTTCCGTTTATCTCTAATTAAGTAGAAATCGGGGTATCCCCTCTTGGGGAAAAAAATACAAGCAAAACCTTTAATCCCAAGTGTTAGAGTATAATATATTTGGTAGGATAGAGTCCATTGGGATTACAATCCCTTTTACCATCTTGCCCCCCAAGTCTTGTACATTTATATATACCGCCTGAGAGGCTCAATGCAACACATCCAATTCCACCCAATCCTATCTTTCTTCATGGTATCAAAGCACAATCACGCCTAGTTGGGGCCCTCTCCCTTATACGTCCAGTACTGGCAACACTGGTGCGTGCTTTCGTCCCCGACGCGTTGCTAGGTCTGGCAAACCCGGCACACGCCTCGGCTCTGGCGGCTTGACTACATCAACTTCGGCATCGACCCTCCCGTTCCCGTCCCGTCTACCTCGATTGCATCACCGTTTTTTGTTTACATCCTCGACGGCCCTGACTGCATCGACCTTGGCATCGCCCCCATCCGCGACGACTGCCTCGATGCGTCTCCGTCGTCACCATGGCGGCTCTTTTGCGCCCGCGGCTTCATGAGCGACTGCCTCGACATCGGTAACCTGACCACGACTACGTCGACCACGGCCATCTCCAGCACGGCATCCTCGACCACGACTAATCCGCCCTCGCGCTCGGCTATCTCGACATCGGACAAAGGGCTACCGCCTTGCTTGAGCTACCCGTCGGTTCCTGATCCAGTCACAGCATACGCGATGCATTGACGGTCATGACTGCAGGGGATGTCAGCTCTTCGGTTACTTCTCTAGTCTCACCGTCTGCGACGCTCCCGTTGTGACTGCGGAGGGATGCTAGAGTACAATATATTTGGTAGGATAGAGTCCATTGGGATTACAATCTCTTGTACCGTCTTGCCCCCCAAGTCTTGTACCTCTATATATACCGCCCGAGAGGCTCAATGCAACACATCCAATTCCACCCAATCCTATCTTCCTTCACCATGGTTACAAAAAATCATAGATAACAATTTGCAAAGCTAACCTTTGTTGCTGACAGTTTGTCCATTCCAAGAAGGCGCAACAAAAATTGTGTGGTAGAACCATTCAAAATCAATGTCAGAAACACAATGCCACCAGTGAAGAACACAAACTGCAAAAGATATAATGTTAGCAAAGTTCAAATAAACATTTCAGACTTTGTCAGGGAGCATACCATTGTTCCGACTTCCGGTTTCAGATAAGGTTGAACTGCATCACTAGCACGCTAGAAAAAAGTATCTCAGTAAATACCTCAGAACAAATATATAGTAGATTACAGTTTTTCAAAAAAAAAAAAAGAGCAGACTAATATGCTCATCATGATAACAAGTGACAAATGAAAGGGTTGGTGCAAGAAAACTAACTTTAACAGACAGTGATAGTGATAGAGCAACAGCCCCTCGCAGTCCCGACCAAACAAGAATTGTGGCTTCTTTGAAGTCCAAACCATAGCCAAAGTGACGCAACAACGGATACAAAACACCGACAACTACAACCCGCGATATTTGCACAAAGATATAGAGCAGAAGAAGGAAGCCCCATGAAGTACCTAAAAGGGCAAGAAATAAAAGGAATTTACAGACTACACAAAGATGGATTAGAATCAAGCTCATGTACAGAAAAGCTGCATATCAGCAGTTCCAAAAATTATCAAATTGCAACTCTACAAAGTAATATGGTTGTTTCTTTAAAGGACAAGAAAAGAAAAATGCAATAATACCAAAGACCGATTGTGCTGCCCCATGATGTGTAGCTCAAAACGAGACATGTTAGCAGATCTTTGGAAAGAATAAGATGTCAAGTGTTTACCTACTTGATTGGTTGATTGCATTTGCAGACTAACTGCTGTGATGTAACACATAACTCAGCAGAAGAATCCAAGGGCAGTAAAATCCGTCAGCAGGACGGAGGAGTATACTAAAAGGGGATTTAGTCCAATGACTATTTTGACAATTCGCTACCATGGTGCATCACAATTCATGCTTCTGTAGTCCAATGCAGAAGCTCAACAAAGTCCACATGTTTTGAAAGCCCAAATACATGTGCTGTAGCTTTTTGTAATGAAATGGGCAAAGGTTAAATGAGTTCACACATGAGAGTGGGCAGGCCGCAAGGAACATAGAGGTTGTGAAAGCCCAAGTATAAATTCTTTGTAGCTTTTTTGCTTGAAAAATATAAAGAATAGACTTCAAGAGATGCATGAAGATGAGTACCATGCCTCTCAAAATGGACATTGTTTTGTAGTACACCATCTGCAATAACAACCCCACTGAGGGGAATTCACATGTAAGAAACATTACAACAGTGTACCTATATAAAGCATAAAATCATACCAAACAAAAGCAAAAACATTCTGCTTTGGCCCAGCAAAAACAGAAAGATCAGAAAATATTTTATGCCATGAGTATAGAAAAAGTTGTTGGTACCTCAGTATGAAAATAAGCGTGTTCGCAATGTAAGCAACCATTTCCCTGAATAAAAGTAAAACAGTAATAAAATATGAAGTTCACACCAGAAATATGTACATATCTCAAAAAAAAGAACTTGCACAATATGTTGAAACAAACTCATGTACTGTCACGCGTTAGAATTACTATTCACGCACTAAAACAGTACCCTCGTGTTGTAGCAACCGCACATTCATGCACGGTCCGCAGCTGCATTAGTAGTTGGGAAATAAATATAAGAATAGTTAGTTTTTCTATTAGATGGAAAATAAAGATAAGACTATTAAAGATAAGTATCCCATCCTGGAGGAACTCTTGGACGAACTACGAGGCGCCCGATTCTTCACCAAGCTTGACCTTCGTTTGGAGTACCATCAAGTCCGTATGCACCCTAACGACATCAACAAGATGGCGTTTCACACGCATCAAGGCCATTACAAATTTCTTGTGATGCCTTTTAGACTGACGAACGCACCATCTACCTTCCAGGCGCTCATGAACGACATACTTGGCTTGTTTCTTCGTCGTTTCATGCTTGTTTTTTTTTATGATATTTTGATTTACAGTACATCTTGGGCCGAACACCTCTGCCATATTCGCATGGTGTTTCAGGAGATGCGTCGTCATCATCTCGTCTTGAAGAAATCTAAGTGTTTATTCGGCGCTACCTCTGTTGCATGCTTGGGGCATGTTATCACGGCGGCAGGCATGGCAATGGATCCCCAAAATGTTGCGGCTATCTAGGAATGGCCCTTGCCCACATCCATATGAGCAGTGTGCGTGTTCCTAGGCTTGGCGGGCTACTATCGCTGATTTATCAGGGATTACGACTCCATCGTTGCTCCCCTGACATGCCTCCGCAAAGAGGCGTTTCACTGGTGAGAGGAGGATCCATAGCATTCAATACACTGAAACAAGCACTGCCATCAGCTCCAATTCTTCAATTACCTGATTTCAACCGGTCCTTCATAGTTGAGTGTGACGCCTCCGGCTCGGGTTTTGGGGCGGTGTTACACCAAGGCGCTGGCCCGATCACGTTCTTCAGTCAACCTATTGTGGCACGACACTCCAAACTTGCAACATACGAGCGGGAATTGTTCGGTCTCATCCAGGTAGTCCATCATTGGCATCCATATTTGTGGGGGTGTTCATTTCATATTCGCATAGACCACTGCAGCCTCAAGTTTTTATTGTATCAACGTTTGTCCACTATTCTGCAGCATTAGTGGGCAAGCAAGTTGGTTGGGTATGACTTCACAGTGGAATACCGCCCAGGCTGTCTCAAACACAGTTGCTGACGTACTCTCAAGGCGAGACGGCGACACAGTGCTGCCATTAGCTTCTGCCGGCCTTCATGCCATCTCCACGCCATCACTCGCCATCTTCACTGAGTTGTGCCAGGCCAACGGCGCTGATCCGGCGTTGGTCACCCTTCACGACGAGATTGCAGTCGGGTAGCGGACCACTCCATGGGCAATTTGTGACGGGTTGGTGTTGTTCAAAGGTCGGGTCTATGTTCTAGAGTCTTCCCCCCTTTTGCAGATAGTTCTGGAAGTGGCGCACACCACGGGGCATGGAGTCCAGAAAACATTGCAGCGTCTGCATATGGACTTTCATATCCCTCGTGCTAGACAATTGGTGCAGCAATTCATTAAGACTACATTGTTTGTCAACGTAACAAGACCGAACATCTACACCCGGCCGGCCTTCTTCAGCCCTTGCTCGTACCATCCCAGGTCTGGTTGGATTTGGCACTGGATTTCATTGAGGGGGCTTACCTCCATTGTCAGTGATCGCAATGCGGTTTTCACAGTTTATTTTGGCAAGACCTCTTCTGTTTGGCAAGAGTCCGTTTGCATATGAGCTCTGCATATCACCCTCAGTCAGATGGCCAATCAAAGGCTGCCAACAAGGTTATCGCGATGTATTTACGGTGTTACATGGGGGACCGACCCAAGCAGTGGCTTTGCTGGCTGCCGTGGGCGGAATATTGTTACAATACTTCCTATCATTCCACACTTCAGACTACGTCATTCAGAGTGGTTTATGGACGTGATCCTCCTTGTTTGCGCGCATATGAAAAAGGGGATCACGAGTGCTAGCGATTGATCAGATGCTTCTTGAGCGTGACAATTTTTTGGCTGAAGTGCATGGATGACTCCTTCAAGCACAACAAGTTGCCAAACAAAATTACGATAAGCTACACCGCAGTGTGGACTTTGCGGTGGATGATTGGGTCTAGCTGTGTCTTTTGCATAGGGCTACTGCCTCCATATCCGCAGCGCCGTCCGGCAAGCTCAGTCCACGTTACTATGGACCGTATCAGATCGTGCAGCGTATCGGTTCCGTAGCATATCGTCTTCGCTTACCACCGGGTGCCCATATCCATGACATATTTCATGTTGGCGTTCTCAAGAAGTTTCATGGAGATCTACCGGCGTCTTAGTTCATAACAGGATAAACATCCGTCGGAGGGAGGTCGGACAGCGATGATTTGAGATAGAACGGTGCTAGATGAAAGAAATCACCAATTGGGGGAGGAATAAATCTAAAGTAGCCGATTTAGGAGAGAGACCAGAGTTAGGAATTAGGGACTTAGGAATATTTCATTATTCATTGCTTTATAATAATATATGCATGTTGTCCCTTTTATAGAGATAACTCGACTTGACCTCTAAGAAACAATCTCTATCTCTAAGAAAATCTATTTCTAATAAATAGAATATATCTATAAGGTAGTAAACTCATCTAATAAGGCAGTAAATGTATCTAATAAGAAAACTAACTATTTTTATCTCTATTTTAATTCATCTAATCATGCCATACATCGCCGCTACAGTACCATGGGTACTGTTCACGCATGTGAACAGTACTGGTGAACAGTAATTCACTCGTGACAGTGGCAGTGCCACAGATACCCCCCATGATTCATGGTCGAGTCGTCCCACCTCCGGCTAAAGCACTTAAGGGACTGTTGGCAAGAGGCAAATGGTAGGTTCTCATCAAATGGCACGGCGCATCTTCTTTGGATGCTACTTGGGAAGATGTTACATGCTTTAAGCAGCTGTATCCAGAATTTCAGCTCGCGGACGAGCTGTTTCTGGAGGACGGGAGAGATGATATGGTCGGCCGTTGCTATGAGAGGTGCAGCAAGCAGGAAGCTACAGCAGGTGACCAGGCGAGCATAGCAACATGTGCAGCGGCGGCACATGTGCCGGATGAGCTACAGTTGGACAGGGGCACAGGAAGCCATGTCGGCCGAGAATAGTTGAGCTTTTCAAATAAATAGTTTGCTTTCCTAGTATTAGATATGATATTAGAGATAGGTTTCTTATTCAGTTTAGATATGCTATTAGAGATGGATTGTTAGGGGCTAGCCATATATGGGCTGCCGCATGATTGGAAGAAATCAAGAAGAGTTATTTCCTCTTCATCCCTCCTGGGTGCGCCCTGCCGGCGCACAGCTTTCCTGCCGGCTGGCGCCTCCACCTCGCTGCTGGCAATTCAAACCTCATCCTCCCACTACACACTCTTATAATATCCGCCAATTAAATCCGGTTCACAACAATACTACAATATAACGCTGCTACAGCCACTTCAGGGCATTGATGATGATGTTCGAAGGCCATTAACAGAAAATTATTAAACCATATGATAACAACATAGAGGTGGACAAAATAACCAGCTATTGGATGCCAACGAACTTGTCAACTGGTATCTTTACAAGAGCACCTTGGTTTAAATGTAAATCTACTGAAGTCCAAGTATTGTTCATAGAAAGGAAGCATGAATAGCATTATGGAACTGATGGAATACATGAGCAATAATGAACAAATTAGCATACATGATTACGAATACTAAGATTGATGATCTGTTGAGAATCTTGATCTTTGTTGACAATGGAAAGTGACATATATTGCTAGAACATACCAGAAATGATGCAAACTTTGCTGACTGTCACCCTTAAAAGCAGTTTTTGCAAAAGCTGCATAGAACCTGCCAACATGACAAAGTTAACATTGGAGGAATGATATTAAAGGATATGCAAATCAAATTGTGAATACAAGTTTACTAACATTCCTAAGGTCATGACGGTCAAAACACCAGAGACCTCCAGTGCATCTTGTGCCTGATATGAACAATATTAACAAAAGAAAACAGCCTCCAAAAAACTAGAGGACTAAGCACTTCTTAAATGGCTAGTTTACACCCAATTTCATGGCTGATATTTGCCTTGCAGAAGACATGAGAAAAACGGTTCATGCCACACAAGCCAATCAATAACAAGCTACCAATCATGAATACTGATATCCGTTCATCCTCAGAAAAAGATGGATGGATGGATGTATATGTGTGTATATGTATGTGTGTGTGTGTGTATGTATATGTATGTGTGTATTTGACAGCCGATATGGAATTGAAGGATGGTAATCATCAGTTCAAGGGTACACAATCAATAGCTCCGAAAGCTGGAAAGAAAGCAAATTGATTGGACTAGGCTAAAAATGACAATTGATCCATTTCTCAGGATATCAAAATCTAGAGTCACGTCCCTCAAGATTTTTACAGGAATAGTATATGTTCTTTTTTCACGACATATAGTCAATTAGTTCTACCTACATTGCTTAACCTGTCTCAATCTTTACCAAACAGATATCAGTATAAATCAGGAATTCCAACAGTAATAGTATTTTGATTGCAAATATGAGTCCTCTGATAAACCTTTAAAACTGAGATGTTTGTTTAAACCACGTCACTCCATAATTCATATATGAGGAAAGCCATGAAGCTGTCTGATTCCGTAACTTCAAAATCATGTAGGTCATTAAACTACATATATCTAGAAGTTGCCCCAGCATAAAGTAAAACAGCATCCCTAGCAATACGGCAAAAAGGGCTACCACAAAATATAATACTAGGACTGGTACTATGAATTATTCCATTTGCTGTGAACTGTTTCAAGAAACTGAACCAATCATGCCTTTCAAAACAAAAGGCAGGAATATTAGACCTTGGACACATATTATCTTACAGTGAAGAAAGCAATATAGCTGACAGCAAGAGTAAGCGCAATCTCTATGATTGTATCGTTGAAAATAAATCCC
Source organism: Melocanna baccifera (assembly GCA_036346265.1). Taxonomy (NCBI): domain Eukaryota; kingdom Viridiplantae; phylum Streptophyta; class Magnoliopsida; order Poales; family Poaceae; genus Melocanna; species Melocanna baccifera. The sequence continues at coordinate 20,117,321 of CM070710.1, forward strand.
AGCCACAATACTGATGCAATTCCAAACGCAAGGCCCAGAGCAACACTGGTCAAAGAAGATACTGATTAGCATTAGAACCACGGTAGCCATATTGTTTAGTTTGGAATTAAAAGACTATTCCACATACGCTCCAAGTGCAACTTCTGACAAGAACTTTATTATTGATCCTGCATCGAAGCTTCTTCCGAGCACCATTCGATAGAATAACTGATAGACGACAATAGCAGTCCTGTAGAATGTATGGTCATTTAGCATGAATACAGGCTCTAAAAGTTCTAATAACCTTACATAGTGCAATTTTGCAAAATCCAAAAGTTTTTTTAATTAGCTTTCAAAATACATTAATTATTCCAATACCTAGCTGATGCATACGATAACTAATGTCAGCCCCATAGTACATTAATCAGAGTGTCTACGTGCAGATAGAGATATCAGGTCATAGTTAGAATTTAACTTTCATCGATAAAATAACCAAATTACATTTGCAGTACAGCCATAAAAGCTCCAGACTTTTGTTATGCTTCTAATCTAGGTCCTCATGGTAAAGTCAGGTTATACAGTTTCGTTTTTTAGTAAAAAATTCTTGAATTTTATATGATTATTTGATGGAATGTCCCCTCAGTGAAGGATGCACAAATTAGGTTGTAAGCTACAGGTTCTACATAGCCTTTGCAAATGAATATTCAACCCCTGAAACGAAGTTCAACACATGTGGGATAAATCTCACAAACAACTGAACTACTATAGAGAATACTTTAAATTTTAATTCTAAGCATAAATTCTTTTTGAAACAATTTAAGCATAATTCTAATTGGCGTTTTCTACCATTGACAAGACAAGTCGAAGTTTAGAGATTAGACAAACTCGCATTTCATATATTTGAGTCACTGATTGTCTTTTGGTTCTCACAAACGGAATTGCTCCCAAAAATCAACAAGACAGACAGACAGATAGGGAAAAGAAAGAAAGCCTGTCTTCTTCTATGAATCAAAGGATGAACAAGTAGAGGGGCACAATAGCATACCCATCGTTCATTAAGGATTCTCCCTCAATTATTGTACTGAGCTTTTTACTTGCTCCAAGTTCTTTTAGCAGTGCAACCACAGCAACAGGATCGGTTGCACTAAGCAGTCCACCGAGCAACAATGATGTTTTCCAGTTCCAATCGTATGGAAAAGTAAGCTGTGGCACATCAACTAGCTAGTATCAAAAAAATAATGGTCTATGTCCATTTTTTAAATGTAAGTACATACCTTTAGAGCAGTGCCAAGGAAAAATGTTGATATTACCACACCTGGTCCAGCAAGTAACACCATTTGTGCCATGCATTTCTGCAAAATAAACATTTTAATATACACTGAACAAAGATATATGCAACTGTAGTGCTATATGACAACAGAAAATTGGCAGGGGAAGAGATCAACATATAGCACTATTAAAAGCAGCAATATCAGAGATCTTGCAAAGAAGAAGCAATATTAGAGAAACCAAATATGATGTGCACATAGCCATTTTAGCAGATCACATGAGGAAATGCCACAACATGTATTAGTGGATTATGATTCTCAAAGATGGTCTGTGTTGAGGGAGTGAGGGTTGTATTAAAACATCAACTTATGTCACTAACTGGATCAAACAAACAATTGATGAATAGTGACTGATATCAAGAGTGAATCAGAGCGGAAAATCAGAATGGCCTAGGGCAGACTAATTGCAGACTTGCGTAATGCCACAGATTTGAAAGGAGTAAAACAAAAGAATTTTTTAAAACAAGAGAAATCATTTACTCTAATTGTGCACTGCGGCATCAAAAGGAATTGTAAGCTCTAGGATGGGTGCTTTATTTGTGAAGGTTTGCTCACAACACATGAATAAATTCTCAATTCTGTGGGCTCTATAGCCCCAGGTTTTCATGCTTCTAATCCACATCACAACTGAGGATTAACATCAGAACAAACTGCAAAGAGCCAGGTCACTAGGCCAGAAAGAACTAAGTATTGCTTCTGACAATGTCATGGCCATGGGCCATGCATGGCGCATGGAAGGCTAGCCAATCAGGATCAGGCTATTTGATCCTCTTATCATTAGTTTCCTTCTTGTTAAGATTAGTTTTCTTCTTGTTTAGTATTTGGTTAGCTTGGTTGTTAGGAGTTGCACGCCATCTATATAAGAGGGCATCCAGTTGTTTATTGCGTTAAGCAAGGATTAATCAAAGTATCCTTCTCATGTCTCTTCTCTGTTCATCTATTGTTATTTCTTCAATTCCTATCCTAGCTATCCTCTCCCAAAATCAGTCCATAACAGACAAGACTGAAACATCCGTCCAGGATGAAGAGTGACCATGTAAGAGATATAAAAAACTCTACAAATGATTAAACAAGAAAAAAAGCATAGTTCCTCATTGCAACTCAGCCCATAATGAGGTCACTCAGCTTTCATCATAGATCAACAAACTTGCAGAGATACCTTTATTTGGTGTACTTCCATGGAAAAGGAGCTTTCAAACAGAAGGGCAGGAAGAAAAACAGCCAAAAGAAGATCAGGATTTATGTTAGCCCCTGCAATTTTGGAAGGATAATTAACAAAAGGCAAATCAAATAGAAAACTAACTCCTAAGTACTCGTTGCATGAGTTCCAATCTTACTATATATATATATATATATATATATATATATATATATATATATATATTTGCAGGGTGAACTTACAGATACGAATGCCAGCTCCAAGTTTGCCCAGACCATCTTTTGTTCCGTATTCTGAATGTTGAAGAAAATAATTCACAAACTGGTTTTGTGTTTGTCCATCAAATATTACTTGATATAATATTCAAAGAGTATGACTTTATCTACCTCACATAGGAACCAGAAACTTATTTTAGGGTAAAGGGAACCAGAAACTTGTTACTCTCACTCGAAGTGTTTGCTTACTGCAATATGTGCAGTCAACGAAGGAGTGATGTTGCTGATACTTGAAATGAAAAGTATGCTTAACTTGGTGCTTTGGCCAAGAGGGACCTGGTACGCCATACTATTGTGAGCACCTTGAATACAAGAGACTTTTTTTTTCCACTTCTGTATGACACCACAATTCCAAAACAGGAGAAGCATGTTCGACAAATATGAGGAGGACTTTCTTATTGACCTTTTTCCATACCCGTGTGATGATGACTGCTACAGGTAACTAAGGATAACGATTTGGATGATTTTCTTCATCACCTGGCTCGTTTTCAGTCGATATAACTCATCAACAAAAAGAATCAGGTGTTGTGCCAAGAAGAGAGCTTTTTCTCGAGGTTATCGCAAGTAACGACGTAATGATAAGAGACTAGCAGGTTGTAGTACAGCTCGAGTCACAGGTTGTAGTACCCTAAACCCTAACCCTAAAAAAGTTGCCTCTGCTGTATGCTCTAGACTATGTGTTGGTCCTCTGTTACAGCAAAAGATGATTGGGAAAAAAAAGTAAGGGATGGCAAACTGAGTAATGATGCATCTAATTAATAACAAACTGATTGTGGGTGAGTGCTATTAGTATATGTATGGATTAATGATGCATCTAATTGACAACAAGTCAGCAGGAAGAAACGTGTAGCAATCAATCCAAGTAGTAGGAGCAGCAGAGACTGACCGAGCGATCCTAGGGCGACGCCGAGGACGAGGAGGGCGACGGTGTAGGGGACGCGGGTGCCGCGGAGGAGGTGGCGGGAGGCGATGCCCAGCACGAGGGACACCCCGACGAAGAGCACGGCGTCGTCAGGCTCGGGCTCCATCCAGCCCCAGGCGGCGAGAAGAGGAAGAATTGCAACCGCAGTAAGAGGAGGACAAGTGTTCTCTTCGGGACGGGACGCAAATGGATCCCCGTTTTTCTCTGCTATGTACGGCAACGCTGTCACGATTTTTTTGACCTCTTTTTTTTTTTTTGACTTTAGGCGGCGTTTTTTTTTCTCTGCTATGTACGGCGATGCTGTCACGGCATTTTTTATTTACAGAATAAACCAGCTACAGTACCAATAGTAAAAATTAAGTCATAAAACACCAAAAAGCCTAAATGAGCAGGTTACTCATCTTACTTGATTATACCAACCAGTAAATTTTCTCAATATACCACATCTTTCGATTGTGATTTTAGCAATTCTTTAGTCATTTGGCACCTAAAAAGATTTATAGTTGCCCATGTTATCATCGTTATATAATATTTTTGTGTACATATTATAATGTCATGCTTTAATTTTATTATTTAAAAGTTTTTATTTACAAAAATATAGTGAAAACGAAAGATTATCTGTTGTTTATACCAATAATTATTATATATGAATTAATATACGGTGAAAAATCGGTATAATTCTACATAAATTAGGAAGAAATCAACTTTTTGTCCTTTTAACTTATTCCCCGAGTCCGATTTACACCCTCAACTATGAAAACCCCATGAACCCCCCCGCAAAAGAGAGAGATAAGTGAGAGGGGGAAGGAAGAAGAAAGGATATGTGAGGATGACATGTGGGCCTTATATTTTTTTTGCTTTTGTCTGTACATGTGGCTGTTATATCATTAAAACGAGCTTATGTGTTAAAAACCATTGACATATGGATGTTACGTTATCCAAAACCAGGGTATTAGGGCGAGGATCGATTTGCTCTAGTTTCGATAGGTAAGGAGTGTAAAGCGAATAGTTTCGCAGTTAAAGGTGTAAATTGGACTTAGAGCATAAGTTAAAGATCTAAAGGGAGACTTCTTGCTATAAATTATGTTTGAGGTTCTAAGAAATATTTGCTAGAATCATAATGATATTAAAATTCTACGTAGGATTGGATTGTTCTACGCAATCTAGGAACATAAGCTATAGTTAAAAACTATAAATCGAAGTAAAAAAGGATAGGCCTGAGAACTGGTAAGTGACTAGCTAGCGGTGGATGTAGTATAAAACTACTACCAACAAGCTAGACGAGAAATAGTTTAGTAGTACAAGAATATAAGATCGATTGGGGGCGACTGGCTGCTGGAAATCACTAAATCCGATATTATCGTGACCTCGTTGGTGGTGCATCAATTATCCTCTCTCCTCCTCCTTGCATAGTGAATTGACGCTGACATGTGGGCCTTCCTGAATGGCGTGTGTCCATTCTTCAGCGCCTTCTCCACCAGACAGATGCACATAATGGGAGAGAAAATAAGACAGTTGCACAGTGCGTGTGAGCCCACCACCACCTCTTATCCTCTCATCTCTCTTCTCTCTCCATTGGACGCCCCATTCCCATCTCTCTCTCAACTAGATCCAACGAACAGTGATGCGGTAGTCGGCAATGGACATGACGGCCGACGTTGGTACACCACCGCAACGGTCCATCCACAACCACTGGTCGTTGTCCTCCTCGCCGATACACCGCCTATCGTCGTCCTCATTCGATCATCGTCTCCTCCTGCCACGACCTTGTCCGTCAGCGCAGGAGTGCACCATTCCACCACCGTTATTGTCAGATTGGTGCACCGCGCTAGAAGCATTGTCGTCGTCCCAACCATATCCCATCGACGGAGATGAAGAGGTGCAGGCTGGCAACAGGCCGCAACCAAATCTTTGTGTGCTACCTTGCCATCGTCTTCCTCGCCCAGTATAGTATTTGGCTGTTGTCTTCCTCGTTGGTACCAGATCTAGGTGTGCACCGCCTCCAGCACATCATGCACCACCTCGCATAGCAAATAACCCAGTCCAACACTCAAGAACCAAATACATAGATATACGTCGTCATTTCTTGATAGATCATGTGAACAAGGGGGATGTTGTAATTAGCCACATCCAGACCGAAGATCAATTAGCAGATATTTTCACCAAACCATTAGATGAAAACCACTTTTGCAAATTAAGAAATGAATTAAATATCATAGACTACTCAAATATTGCTTGAACATTTGCCTCATGTTTCTATGTTCTTTTGGTGTTATTTGAGGTATTTTTAAAAGTTATTTTCAATTCTTTTGATAAAATCATATATGTTCATAAAAATTATGTTCATAGGCTTCTTCTAGTCTTAATAATGCATAATGATCTATAATGATTCTCTTTTGAGTGCAAAACTAGATATCATTTGCATATTCTCTCAGATCTTGCCCTATCCTGAGAAGTTCCAGAAAAATTAGAACTACCGCTATATGTTCTGCGGTACTACCATCTTCCGGTACTACTGACATTATAATTACGGTACTTTTGATTTTTGGAATTACCAGAGTGTTGACTGCGGAACTGCCAATTTCGGTTGGTTTGCACATAACTCCGCGGCCTAAGCCTTCTTCCCCCCTCTCTCTTTCTTTCTCTCTCCAGAATCTCCACTCAACCGAACCACCACTCTCTTGTTCTCTCTCTCCCTCTCACAAGAAACCACCAAAAGCTATCCCTCGATCTCCAAATCCCGAGGGGATTTCTTCGCTTCTTAGTGATTTCTCGCATCAAAAGGGTTCAACTCCTTCAATCCACAAGATGTCAAATACTAGAAATGCCATAAGTAAAGTGTGTGCCAGAAGTGACAATCCTTGTGGGCAAGTTTCTTCTCAACAAGGATCTCACACCGTTCCAGCTTCCCTATCAGTTCAAATGCCACCGGGTACTCAAGAGCCTTGGACTCTGAAAGGTAAGAGAGGACAGGGGAAAGGCAATAGCCTCGGACTCTGAAATCGAGATGGAATAGTAAAATAGTTCATTTCCTCCTCCCTATTCCAAGTCTTGTGAACAGAATCATCAACCACACGATTCTTCCCAAGAGGGGGAATTTTGATGTTATTCGCGGTCATGCTTGGAACTTGATAAATTATGTAATGATTGGTTGAAGATTTGATGTGGTTGATCTTATTATCAGGGAGATAGCTTCCTTCAAAAATGACATAGTCAAAAGGATAAATTATGCCCCTATCTTATGGCTCTAATCATCAGGAAGACATGGTACAGAGGTGGACTAGCTCAGTTCATAAACCTTACAAACCCAAAGGTTCTCCTATTCTTACACCTCTTTATCCTAGAGCTCAACAAGAAGAGGTGCAGCAGAGCATAAGGAGAGGAAGTTGTCACTCTTTCTCAAGTATACTCCGTAGTCCTCAGAATTGAAGGACAAGTTACCTCTTTGGCTGCCACAGTGTCAACCATCAGTGACCACGTATCCTCTCTTGAGTAGGCAATCGCTCGTCCTCCATCTCCCATTTGTTTTGGACGTTGTTGTCGTCGTGCCTTGTCCCCTTAAGAGTTGCAAGACTAACCTTTTTTGGTACTTTGATACCAAAGGAGGAGGAGAAATAAAGAAAAGAAGAATGAAGGATAAAGAAGGAAATAGTTTATCTTTTAATATTATGTAATATTATTATGGTGTAATGAACCATGTGATGTTTTTTTTATCATGCTATGTTATGACTTTGTTGAACTTAAAATTGTAATTATTATATAATTTGAAGTTGAACTTCAAGTGCAACTTGTGCTTTTTCTTTATATAATTTACAATTATCTATCTTTTCAAAGTTCAACAAACAAAGGAAATTCTGCCATTTTTTTCTTAACATATGCTTACAATGCATCCTATGCACACATTTAGGAGTTCTCCTAAATTGACCTTTGAAAGCAAATAATTCTTTAATCTCATCCAAGTTCATTGCAAAAATTAATTGATTTCCAAAGTCACAAAAAATATACAACTTGTTCTCAAACTAGTGGTATATTCAAAACTAAATTTCTTTCAAATAAATTGGTGTTGTCATCAATTACTAAAAATGGGGAGATTGAAAGCATCTAGGCCCCTAAAAATTATTTTGGTAATTAATGACAAAATGTGAATATGAGACTAATGTATTTGTTGATTATCATATAGGTTCAGTCCCTTATGATGTATGGTAAAGGTCAACTTGAGGATCAAAATGGTTTAAGACAAATGTATAAGTACTCTAAGATCACTTTTTATTTTTATCGGTATTGTGAGAAAGGTTCGAAGACCGAATTATAGGTTAAGCACCATACTTTTAAGAGGAATTATAGAAAGTAACCTGAAAGCGTGTTCTTGTGCCATTTAGATCAATTTAGGATCATACATGTACTTGAATTAAAATTGAAAACAAACTGTGCTCTGTCAGAAAAATCGAAAGTACCAGAGTGTGTTTAACGGAATTACCGGAATCCGAAAGTACCAGCGTGTATACAGCGGTACTACTGGAACGCGGAAGTATCGGTACTTTGGGCCGAGCGTGCGGAAGAACTGGGCCGAGGCGACCGGGCCAGAAAAAGGGATTGAGCCCAAAGAGTATTTAGGATTTTTAGAGAATTTTTGAATTTCAGAAAATGAGTTAATTTAAATTAAGCTCAAAGAAACAAAAATAAATTTAGAAAAAAATCTAAAAAATATAGAAATTTTTTTAGTATGATCGTCAATGGCAATCAGAGGGGTTGAATGATTGTAATCCCTCGTGAAAGTTTTTTTCTAAAATTAACTATCTTCTTTTTCTTTACCTGCTAATCACATAAATTTGTGCACAACTGGCACTTGCTGATCGGTGGAGTAAACAATCGGTTGGAGGGAGCGAAGCACAGAAAAAGATGATGTCCCTGTTCTCTCGTGGCCATTTGGCGATCAATCCATGCGTATATGAAATTGATTCAATGCTACCGGCGGCGATTTGATGTTCAGCGCCGGCGGCGACGCGGCCGGATGAGTATCTCCATGGCGATGTGCAGGTGAGTCTCAATTATCACTTGAGGCGGTCGATTGGGATCTTGGGAGCATTACACCGATATTGCAGTATTCGATCCCTTCACTCAATTTCGTGTTTTGTTCACCTCAAATTCATCCAACACGCATCCCTAAACGCTGATTCGTTGATGCCTCCACATAACATGTTATTGTCCTTCATATTTGGCCTTTCATATAATTAAGCAGCAAAACTCCTTTTATGTGATTTAATTCACCAAGTTATCTCACAGTAGGTCACTTAAAGAAGTTTCAATCTCGTGCACTTCCTGAAATTATTGCTTCAATTTTCTTTTGCACATTCCTCTTCAGGTAAAGGGTATATGCTGCAAGGAACATTCACCTTCCGTTTCAATCTGCACAAAACAGCAGGTAAAGAAGTATCAATTGCTTGAGCAGTATATCGGGCTCCTTTTTATGCCAAACCAATACCTCTGCTAATGACGATCAGCCGGATAAGAAAAAAAACTGCTTTGGCAGGAGTTGGGAGTTGTTCTTTATGCATGCAGCCGTACTTGAGGCTTCCAACTGAATACTGAATATGAAGGCTGATAATGGATGTATCCACTTAGGAAGGCCTGCTTAGGTAGCATGTATTTATACCCCCTACCAACTAAATTTGATCGGTTGGGAGAAGATCCCATAAAAAACCAGGGAAATCGGTATACTACTGCTCCTGCACAATCTGCATAGTAACGACTATATCAGCCAAATTTAATGCCTCCAAACTAGCCGTTAAATTTGTGACGCGGTACCACCGCTATTGTATGTGCGGCAATTCCGATATTTCGGTAGTACCGTTTCCTTGGGTGGTACTACCATTTTTCTTAAGGATCAAAGTTGGCCTTCTCTGAAAATAATGTACTGTCAAACATGTTTCGGTCCTTCTGGTTTGCGGAAGTACCGCTCAAGATTTACGGTCATACTGCAATGCGGTAGTACCTCCAAATGAACTCTGGTACTACCATTTTCCATATGAGCAAACATGCTTCAAAAGTACCTTTCTAGAGAATATGTACCGCCAACTGACAATCGGTCCGATCGAGGTGCAGTAGTATCGCCAAGTAAACTCTAGTACTATTGATTTTTTTCTGAGAATGAATAGTTGGCTTTCAAATTAAATTTTAAGTAAATGCATGATCCTAAATTGATCCAAATGGCACGAGAGTATATTATCAAATTACTAGTTATGACCCCTCTTAATAGTACGGCATCAAATCTAAAATATGGTGTTCCACCAAATCTCCAAAGAGCAGTATAATCAAAGAGATCCTAGAGTACATGTACCTTTCTTGGATTATATTGATCTTCATGATATCCTTTAGCATGCCTTTCTGGGTTGACAAATTCGTCATCAGGACTAAAATTTTTAAATACTCGATAATTATGTTAGTTTTATATTCATATTTTATCATTAATTACCAAAACAAAATTTAAGGGCCAATGCTTTCAGGCGCCCGTTTGGCCTAGTCTAGTTGTGACCACAGTTTTGGGGATAGAAATTCATTGCAAGGCTTTGGGAGGCACATTCTGTAGCTCGCAATTTTGGGAGAGGCGATTCAAACGTGCTAAAGCTCATTGATAGTGTAAGGAGGATCAAATTACCTTAATGACGTTACTTACGTACCAAGAACAGCTGATACAACTTTTATTCCTTAATCTCTCTCGAAATGACCGACATCCAATATACAACATTTTTTCAGATGGAGACGGAAAAAATCTAGCTCTTCCTTCTTTTCCCCTCAAACCGAACACAATATACAGTTCCCCTGCAAGGCTGCAAAGATGATGTTTATCGGTGGCCTCTCCTCCCTGATGATGCAATGCGGGCTCGCGGAAGGCCCAGAATGGCTACCAGCCCACCGATGAAAGATGCAGCAGCTGCCACCGCAAAGGCTGGTGCATTTCCACCACCGAATAGTTGGTCCCACGGCCCACTGCCAAGCGACACAATAACCTGCAGCAAGAACACAACATCCTCAAGGTAGCAGCTTCAGCAAATAAGTTTGCATGCAGATGAAGGCGACCTTACATTAGCTCGTCTCTTGTGAGCTAGCTCCGCCATCAAACTGAAAATGCTTTTGTTTTCATTTTCCTCACAATATACTCATTTTTCTTTCTTTTGGAAATAACATGCAAGTGTCATTTGCCATGCTATCGTTTACCGATCTATGTTGATGCCAAACTCTATGCCACCACACAGTTCCAATTACCTTTTTTACGCCCAAGTTTTCAGGGTTCAATCGTGCTAATGCAGCTCATACATTTTGAAAAAAAATTAAAGTACAAACTTAAAATTTGAGGACTTTTCAAGGCTGGTAGAAAGTGGCAAAATGCTATAGCTCAGAAATTTGGTCATAAATAGATTCTCAATTGTGCAGTTGGCTTATTTTTCCATGCTATAGCCCAAACGTGCTAACCTACTATAATATAATGTTCTTTAGCTGATTTCCAATGCAAAGCTCAAGGGTTTTGGGTTTTCTGAACTACCAAGCTCCTGCCTGCTTTATCCTACTATAGCCAGGGTTCAATTTCTTGGTGGAAACCAGCGGAATGACCAGAAAAAAAAACTAAACTTTGAATTTTGAATGTATAGACCATAGAGTGATTAGATCATCTGTAGTTGTAATATGGGTAAATATATTAGTATCAAACACTAGAAATCTGGAAGCGGTATTCTTACCAACTGCATAGCTTCTAGTTACAGCATGAACCTAACAAAAGTGTAGTTCCATCCGTCCTCTCCCTTGTTCTAAATCTATGCATTACTTGCTTTACATGTGTGAGAGGTATTCTTTGTGATCCCAGACCAGGAAATGACATTAATTTTAAAAGATATGTTGGACTTTGGATAGCATACCAGCTGGGATAAAAACCCTTCCCGCCATGGAACCTGCTGGACTTTGGTTCCATGGAAGTGAACTCTGACTATAGTTGCTCATCAGTACCAGCCTTTTGTAATCAATTCCAACATAATGAACATTTTATATAGCTAGTTATCATGTTATTGCCTTCCTTGAAGGGAAAATTTCAGTTGTTCAAATAAAGTTTCGTGCGAATTTGGATCACTGTCATTTTGGAGAGCATTTACATTGCTGTGCTGCAACTCTAGAAAATGCTATACCTCAGATATCTGATCCAAATTCAGTCAATTCTAAAGATGTGTTTTGGTAAAATAGCCACAATATACCCAATGGTGTCAGTCCATTATAATCTAAACTACCATACTATACCTGAACTATAACTCGACAGTTCGGGATAGCTGCGCCATAGCACATTTTAAAGTCTATAGCTCACAAATTTGGATTAGTAACATATTGTGCAGCATATTTATCTTGCAGGAAACTCATTGAAAATGCAATTGTTTAGATATCTGGCCCAAATTCAGTAGATCCTGAAATTGTGCTTTGGCTAGTTTATGCTACAGTCCACGGTGTTAGTGTATTACGATCCAATGAGTTCTTAACCTGATATATGCAAGTACTTTTGGAGTGGCATCGAGTAGAGGCAAATCATTTGGAGTTGCAAATCATAGAAGTAGAAACTTTGGAATGGCACCCAACTAAATTCCCTGTAATATAATAGCTCATAGATCAGAGCAAATATATATCAATGCTGAACTTCTAATCTTTCAGTTTCATATATCATGTTCTAACTCAGGAATCAGGCCTTCTATTGACTCGAAAGTGGGTCTTTTTAGTCTGGTTACCAATTTGATCTATATTCAATCAATTCTGAACTTGTAACTCGTGATAGAGCTGATTTGTCACCCTGTAGCTCACAAATACCAACCAATTTACATTCAGATATATTTTTTTCCCTCTGATTTGTTGTGTCGAGTAACTTGAGTTTCAATCAAGTATTCAAATAATCAGGTCTTAATTTCGAGTTATCCTAGCTTAGACCAGGGTTAAAATGACTGGTCACATGGGATTAATTTCCAATATCTGAAGCTGCTAATATAGGCATTTGAACTCAAGACTTTCAAATATTTCTAAATCTTGAAGGTACATGCTCTAACCAACTCTTCCTCATGCTAGCTTGCAATAAATTAGGCATTTAAACCATTTCTTAAATTGGGTTCCAGAACTGATAGTCATGTTAGAGCACATGAGGTCGGGTAAGTTTTCGTCCATTATCTTCCCGTTAGTTTAGGAGGCAATTTTCCTGTTACCGCTCACAATTGTAGTGGGTTCCAAATATGCATAGGAATGAACCAAACCCAGAAGCAAACAAAAAAAAAAGGTAAATACCTGTGGTATGACAATAGCTAAATTGAGAATGCCCATTGCTAGACCTGCAAGGGGAAAAAGTACTTTCTAAGAACAGAAATCCAAGGTGATACAGTCATACAGTTGACTAAAAAGGAAAATACCTTGGCCAAGCCCAAGATTTTCAACACGACTAGCAGCCATTGCATACGGTATACTGTATGTGATCTGCAATAATAAAAATGAATCAATACCAACCGCATAACATAGGAGAGAACTGCAAGAAAATTATACTGGTGAAAAAACAATTCTGTTACTCACTGCCAGGGGTGCTCCTAGAATTGTAAAAACTACCAGGGAAGCAATGACAATGCCGGTTGGAGGTACTCCACTGGGTGGATAATCCATATTCTTTGCCACGTATGTTATTACAAGCATTGCCACGAAACACAAAGCCATTAAGATATTGGAGACACCCCATACAAGTCCAGCTCCCCACTTCCTACATAACTTTTCTAGTACAACTGAGGTGAATCCAAGAAGGACCGAGTTCAGCATTAGACCAAAAGAACCCATTCTCACACCATCATGATAGTTTTGAGTCTCCCCTGGGTTGTCTGGGCTTCCCCGATAGATCTCTCGACCCATCCAATCGGTGTCAAAGAGGATAAAAGGAAACCATCCAATCCATGTAAGGGCAGTAACAATCAAAACCATCCAAACCGGTAATGTAAAGTATCTGAACGATCCAAAAAGTTCCCAGAGGAAGGCTTCCTGTTCATTGCTTGGCTGTTCCGCTTCATCACTTCCAAAAGATTGAGGCTCTTGCACTGATGCTACAGTAATGTATGTAGTAACCACCAAAATGATAATATCAAGGAGAAAGGCAGACTTGAGGTTGGCACAACTGATGCTGCAGGATGGAGTAACAGTGAAAGGAAATATCCTGTACCAGCCACTGTATGCTCCAGTGGCATATCCGAGTATGTTTCCCAGGGCCATGAAGAGTGAAAAGTAAGCATTAGCTATCCGGGTCCTCCTTGGGTCATTCTCTGCAATATAAAGGATTAGTAATGAGTCACTTATGAGGTCTAACATATAGCATGGCTGGCACAACCCTATCTCAATGGTGCTGGGTTACAGTTGAACATATTAGTCTGCACAAATGGATCTAAGTTGAACCTACCACTATAGCAGAAACTGAGAAAATTTCAGCAAGGCGCATATAATTACACATCAAGGCCTGACTAGAGTTTCTGAAAAGCTCCTCTTAAGTTCAGAAGTGCACATTTCAGGGGGATGCATCTAATTACATGTCAAGTCCCCACCAGAGTTTCTGAAAAGCTCCTCTTAAGCTCAGATGCGCACATGCATTGGGTAATGTAGATTGTGTCAGCCCAACTCACTTGCCTAAAAAGATCAAAAAATATTTCATATTTTTTACTGATATTTACCCAGAAATTCCATCATCTCCATGGCCACAAGCACACCCAGATCATGAGATCTCAGTGTAGTGTGGTATCAGATCTTGATCTTGCCTCATAGCGTACAAGACAATAGCAAGACCACAGCCACAAACCGTCGGCAGCCTCGCAATTATTAACCAGGGTCCCTCAGAGAATGCCTGGCTGTTGACAAAAGATGCCCTCCCATGATTCTAAACTTGCAATAGTATTGTAAAACTTAAATATCTCCCTCTGTAATCTCTATACGCCTAGCTCAATCCGAAAGCGATCCCTTGACCTTCCCACACTTGTCATCGATCCCACATAAACAAAATAAAAAAAGAAACAGCGTAGAGACAAAAAGGGAAAACAACAATTGGTTGTGACATTTGTGCCAACCCTGATTATTCAAAGATTGCGCTGTGGAATGGAGTGGTGAACCCCATTAGGATTGCCATGTCGTCATTTGGTTCGTGTTGTCGAGCTATGGTAACCTTGATGCTAATAATACGCAAAAAGAAAAGGACGCCCCCCTAGATAGAACAAAATGAGTTATGCCGATCAAAATAAATAAAGAAATATGAGCAATAATCAACGTCGCATCGGAGCAAGGGGATAGCGATAGGCAGGAGGCCCCGGCTGTTCTCTCCTCTTCTGTTCACACACACGATACCGTTTTGCGGTTCGTCTCGCCAAATTACCAATCCCAATTCTCTCGCCAAGAAGGATTAAGAAGCCCTTGGAATTCGCCAAAATCGAAAGGATAAGCGATGATCGCTTGCGACGGAAGCGAGATTATTCTGTGTTTGCTGCGAGAAA
The DNA here is from genome assembly GCA_036346265.1 of Melocanna baccifera. Classification (NCBI taxonomy): domain Eukaryota; kingdom Viridiplantae; phylum Streptophyta; class Magnoliopsida; order Poales; family Poaceae; genus Melocanna; species Melocanna baccifera. The sequence goes on from CM070710.1 coordinate 20,132,509, forward strand.
AGCCCGCAAGCAAGCAGACAAGAGCCTGAATTTGCGCTGAATTGCAACAAGACCTTGCGTTTTATAACACATCTGTTGACCTGCGATTGGTGGGCTAGTCTAGTCTAGAGAGGAGGAGGAGGAGACGAAGGCTCAAGGCCGGCAAAAGTTTGGTGGGTCGGAGGGAAAGAAGACAAGTAAATTACCGGTGAGGTCGGCGAGGAAGGCCCTGCAGGGCCCCTGTGTGGCGTTGTTCCCGACGTCGAGGAGCCAGAAGCCGATGAGGTAGACGATGATGGCGCCGATGCGGGTGGAGCCGGGTTCGACGGGGTCGCCGAGGATGCGGCCGAGGTCGGCGGAGAAGCCGACGGTGAGGACGGCGGCGGCGATGGATGCGGCCCCGGCGGCGATGAAGGGGCGGCGGCGGCCGAGGGGGGAAGCGGCGGGGGCGATGCGGTCGGAGAGGTGACCGACGAGGGGCTGGACGAGGAGTCCGGACAGGGGCCCGCAGAGCCAGACGAGGCTGGCGAAAGCGTGGGGGATGCCGAGCTCCTGCACGTAGGGCGTGAGGAGGGAGAGCTGCAGCGCCCACCCGAACTGCACGCCGCACGCCACCGACGCCGCCCGAAGCAGCTTGCGCAGGGGGACCTTCCGCGCGGGGGGCGCAGCCGAAGAGGTCCCGCCGGTGTGCGGCCGCCGAGGCATGCCCTTCCTCCTCCTCTAACCACCGGGATGGTGGCCAGGCGGGCCTGGGAGGAAAGGAGCGAGCAGTGGAAAGAGATGCTTGCCGCCTCCGCGGAGACGACTCCAATTGTTTTGTTTTGTTTTCTTCTCTGCTTCACCCGTGGCTGCCAGCATGCGGCTGTAACGCAGCACTGGTGAAGATCCAAACAACACGCCATATGAAAATTAGTCTAATTACGAGTGCTTCTCTCTAGATCCAAACAACATGTCATATGAAATTAGTCTAATTGCTAAACATGAATTATGAGTGCTTCTCTGTAGACAATATTTTTCGAGAAGATTCTACCAGTCTTCCTAGACTTGTTCTTCTCCTTATCCGTGATGGCAGGAATCTTGATGTTACTTCTAGTCGTGGCTCTAGATAGCATGATGTCTTAGATGTTCAGTGAGACACGATATTCCTCGAGGTCTGTGGCCTAATCTAGGCTCTGGAAAGCGTCAATGTCCCTGATTATTAAGTCTACCATATCAATTTTCCTGCCATTCATGATGCTATGTGTGTCCTTGGATGATTGAAATTCACTCTTGGAAAATATGCTATTGTTGATGATCCTATTGATGAGGCTAGGAAGGGGAAGCAATCTGACTAACTTACCCGGAACATATCTCACATTTGGATGGTAGTACTTGGTCCATGCGGGGGTCCAGAGTGCTTGCTTGGAGTAAATCTTCTAAAAGCACCCTGACCCAGTTCTAAGGCTAGCTCAAACTCATGTTTAGTGGACTCTAACCTTTTTTACCCAGTCATCTAAGTCATGAAGTTGAAATCCAGAGGCACACAGACTGGCATAAAAACTGATGGATGACATCTTCGTTGTAGTTGCACTTGAGACTTGAGAGAGACAATATCATGCAGTTCGTAGAACAACTGATCGACGAACTGGCGACGATGACCATATATATAGAAGAAGACGTCATGTTGAAATTTGGTGTGAAAGCGAGGATTTGTGGCAGCTCTTGGCTTCAAGGATTGATTGGGCTGGCAATGAATCGCATACTCATCACATGTGATGAGCTTGAGATTTATGACTTGCTCTTTAGCCCCACCCATTTCCTCATCATTTTTTTTCTTCTTGTCCACGAGAGTAGCTTTCATCCTCATCACTCTCAGTAACCTCTTCTAATTCATGGGCTTGCCTCGAAGATTGCCCCTTGACTTTGGCCGCGCTCAAGTCGGATTCCTGTCGCTGGCGGTGGGCGATTTTTTACTGTACCAGGCACTGTAGCTACAGTATCTGCTATAGAAAAAAAATTTCGGTTTTTTCTTTTTTTAAAAAAAATTACTTATACCTTTTTTTTCCGTTTTTTGTTTTCGGTTTTTTTATATTTTTTACATTTAATTATACTCAATAAACCAACTCAACTCTGATGTTTTTTCGCATACTCTGATGTTTTTTCAAAGAAAAGTCAAAAGCCATCGCTATTCTGATCACCCCTTTTGACTGCCATATCCCTTAAAAAAGACTCGGTCTCTGAGTCACTGTGAGTGTTGGGGACCGGTACTTACATGCAGTGGTGAAACCAGGAATCGAAATGACCTGGAGCGGAACACGCACATCCGTCGTCCGCCAAGGCCATCAGGAGTAGCGGCGGGGGAGACCGCGAGATGCTCGAGGCGGTTGTGGGCGAGGCGACCGTGCGATCGGTGCACCTCCGAGTTCCACTTCGGCCTCCTTGGCTGGGCGCCGCGGGTCGGGGACGACAGCGGTGTCTAGCCGGACGTCAGGAGCGGCGCAGCCCCGTGCTACCCTGGCGGGCTCAACCTCCTCTCCTCGTCGTCGGCGTCTGGCAGGACACCAACGTCGAGAAGGCGAGATCCAGTTCGACCACGCCGCCGTCCTTCGATGAAGCCAACAAAACCGTGTCTATTCCCTGCTCTGCTTCACTTCAGAGGCACGAGCCTGCAGCTCTCACCATAACATACACCTCATCACACAAACACCTTTCCCTCCATTTCTCATTACCCAACATGCCGCGGGCTGAACGCAAAGCTTCTACCCCATTCCCGCCAAAACACGCTCCACAGTCACAATCTAATTAATGCATCTATCCCTACAAAAGGAGAGCAAGGAAGGCCTACTAGCTAGTTGTGTTGAATGCAGTGAGAGAACCATCTAGCTGATTTGCATTGCTTCCAAGTCCGCATCGAGATGTTCAGCAGCACAAGCTTGCTGATTTCCACTTCCACTTCCACCCCGAGGCCATCCTCCTCCTTCTTTAACTCCCCTGCTTCTCTCTCCCTCTCTCTGCGTGCGCGTCGATCCGTGCTTGTTGGGTTCGTGTGCTTGCAAGCAATGCGAGTGCTGTTCTTGTTCTCTTTCGCATGATTTCTGTCCAAGAAAAGAAAGAAAGAAAAAGGGGAAAGAAGTAAAAAAAACCCAAGCTTTGGTCTGGTGTTCACATGGTTCTTGCGATGGTTTGCCATTCTCCATGCGACGGTTTTAATTGCGCCCCGTTTCCCTTCTCCTGCGTGCTGTTTTTCTTGAAACTTTTCTTTCGTGAATTTGGCGGAGATGTTCTCTTCTTCCTTTTTCTTGGCCCTGTTTGTTAGGGTTTCGCTCTGCATTTTGTCCCCAAGATGGGCGGATATTTCTTTGTTTTAGGTGGTTAATTCCTTCTTCTTTTCATGTCAAGTGATTTTGATTTTCTTGGTTGGATTTAATGCGTCGGTGTTGGCTAAAAACTTTCGCCATCTCCTGCATTTTTTTATGTTTTTTTGTTTATGTGAGATTGGATTTAGAGGTATTAGGAGCGGACACTAGCCAAGTTTTGATTTGTTTAATTTTCTTCTACAAAAGATTTTTTTCTTTTCTAGGGCACCTTGGGCTCTCGGTTTTGGATTTTTGTGGTTGATAAAATTTGACATTGCAGTGTTTTGCAGTAGGCATATTTGCTTGTGGCATCTCTCAGTTTCTGGGATCCTACTCATTTCTTGATTGGGTTTCATGTTGATTGGTATCTTTGTTTAGAAGTTTTTGTAAATTTTAGACACTGGTAATTACAGTGGAGTATCGGATCTTGTGTTGGTAAGCGAGTTGCTTTGTAAAGATTCGTAATCGCATCCTTCAAATTTTGTCGTTTTGCTCTAAAGTGATTAGTTTTATCGCTCGGTATTCAGCTTACGCCGTAATCCGCAATGTATTGAGGAGATTTCTCTCCATTGCTTTCCGTTCGGTGTTGATATCTGAACCTCGCATTTGATGGTGGCCAATAAACCAAGGGAACAACAATTGGTGATGCTTTCAATGGTCCGTGGTTGTGAGATGGATCGCGGAGTTGGCTCTGAGGTGCAAGTCATCGACAGAGCCCCGGGAGAGTGAAAGCTCGGTTCGGTTTCATCACACAACGAGCGTTATTTCGATGATCGAGTTACGCTCCATATGCTAAATTCTTTTTGAAGGAATCCATGTCTTAATTTACAGGCGCTAGAGATGTTACGATTTCAATACAAAGAACTCATGTGCGTGAGAAACACCATGAATTGGTGATAGTTCAGGTGTTCTTTTCAGACTTGGGACATCAGCTTTTATTAGGGAGCAATTTCAGAACTTCTAATTAAAATGAACAGATGTGTTACTATTGGCATCTCTAGGCAAGATGTCACTTTTGCTGCCTTGGACAGATTTATGGGACATGCAGATATGCAATTTGACCTGTTGCCGGTGGGACATGATAGGGTCATATGTCACACTACTGTTTAGTGAGTAAATTCTTACAAATCAGACATCCAAGTAGCATGCTAATAACGGTGTTTCGTTGTATGTTACATAGAAAGACACTGTAGTAGTTGTATCTGTGCTTGATACTTCCTGTTTATACAGTGTCAGAAGAGGGCAATGTATCCTTCCTCTGAAGTGTGGTTACATCAGTTTATGATGCATCGAGCAAGATACAAAACTTTCAAGATTTTTCGTTTAATGGTCTTTTCATTGGGCTCATTTTCTTGATTAGGACAAAAATGGGTGGTGGTTGAGCATAGCTTAATGTTCTTAAGCAACATACATGACGTTCTAACAATGGATTGGTTGCACTTTGAGCTTTTCCTAAGAATCGACTTAGTTTGCATGAGTTAGGTGATGCATTACTTATTCTTCATGCTTTTTAGCTGTTTGATCCAGGCCTTGTTTGGGCAAGCACCAGCTTTGGTGTTACTACCATACAGAGGGGGAAAAACTAACTTGATAGTACTAGCTTGAAATAAAAATCTGGGTCCCTTGAGTTGAGGTGTTTGGACGGAAGTTCAAGTACTTTTATTCCTTTGAGAAATGCAGTTGGTATTTTTGGCACAACAAATTGAGGGGGATGAGTGGCAATCTAGTATTCTAACCTGTTAATGGATGTAGCATTTAACTATCATGCAATCTCTGATTTGGATTACTGCATCACGTAGTGATGTGTTCATGTGGAGCTTTTATTGCATATTTAATTCTCAAATTAATATAGCCATGCTGTTTAATTCTAGAATTTATATCAAAGTGTTATGCTTCCCAATGTTCGGTCCTAGAGAGTTAGATGTCCACAATACATACAGAAAGAGGGCCATCTTATGTTACCCCTTTGAATTTTGAGGTCATGAAATAAGCCGTTATTGCTCAAAACTGGATGGTTGCGTTTGTTTAGGGTTTAGGCATGCCCGTTTACCCGCGAACGCCGCAGATACCCGTCGCTCACGGGTATACCCGTTTACCCGCGAATTGAGAGTCAGCGTATGAGAATTGAACTAATGACAGATACATAAAAGCAGTAGCTGTTGCTATGAAATATAAAAGCATCACATTCAAATTCACACATACATATAAGCATCACATTCACATTAAATATATATGTCCTTAAGAAAGTACGGGTAGAGCTCACATACAAGCAGCTGTTTAGACTTCAGACTGATTTGGGCGAGTCCACCTGTCAGATTATAGATTTGTGGGTAAATAGGTGAGACGGGTACGGGTAGAGCTCACCCATATTTGTACCCGTTTACCCGATGGGTACAAAGTTTCCTCTATTTTCGTTACCCAGTGCTTTAATGTGTGCAGACGAATTCCAGAGCCTCTAGCCTCCGCTGGCTATACGCGAGACCACGTGAGACGGTTAAAGTCTCTGGTTTATCCCTACGTAACGAACCCATGACGTTGGGTACGTGTCGTGGCAGACATGTTTCATTGACTCGCTATTCCCCGCCTGTTGCTTCACGTGCAGCCAATGGAACAGCTGAAGCGTAATTGATGGGACTTCTCATGCTCCAAAGGCGAACCGATGGAACATGTGAAGCGTGATTGATGGGGCTTCACATGCTTCAAAGGCGCAGCCGTTGGAACACGTGAAGCATGATTGATGGAGTTTTGCGCGTGTCGCCTTGCGAATAGGGTGTTAGGCATCGCCTGTCGCTTCATGTGCTCCTGAGGCATAGCTGATTGAACACTTCAAGCGTGATTGATGGAGTCTCTTACCGGCACCCTTTAAGAAGGGGGGGGGGGGAAGAGGGGAATGAACGACCAAGCAATACTCCACCTGCTTTTCCAGATTCTTGCTATTGTGACGCATGTTCCCTTCTGAACCCGTCACCCTCACCTCGTCGCTCGTTACCTCTGCTACTTCTCTGCCGTTGCTGACGATACCATGATGGCTCGCGGCCATGGCTAGCGCAGCCCGGACGAGTATGATTTGGTAGGCTGAAAGTCTTCCGTAATCGACAAGCAGTGGCGCATGGCCACGAAGCTGAATGGCCACTGTCCAACATTATAGGTACAAGCCTGATCGTCGAGGAGGTGATGCACCTCTGAGTGTGTGATGGTGAGGACTTCAGCCAAGATGCGATCATACTAGCACTAAAGTACCTGGCTTCTTCACCACGAGGAATAGCTCCACCTGTCCGATTCAAAGACGGTGGTGCTTGCTGTGTATTTCGACGTGGGTCTTTGGTTTTTCCCAGCGAGGCGTAGAGCTGTAAATGAGTCGAGCTCAAGCAAGCTCGAGCTCGGTAGAAACTCGAGTCGAGCTCAAGCAAGCTTGAGATTGACATCAAGCTTTAAGCTGGGCTCGAGTTTGGCTTGGACAAAACTCGAGCTCGCTCAAGCTCGGCTCGTGTAGGCTCGGTGCTGAGGGAGTACTTGCTGGCGGTTGGGGGGAGCCGGGCGAGTAGTGGGAGGAGGTGGCGCCGGAAGGCCGAACCGGCCGAAGGCGCGGGGGAGCCGTGGCCGAGCTACAGGGGCGGGCCGGCCTTGGATTTGGTCGGATTCGGGTCGAGGAGGCTGGGGGTGGCACCAGAAGGTCGAGGAGGGGCAGCGACGACGGCGAGGGAGAGCCGAAGAGGAGGGGCGCCGGCGGGGGAGAGGAGGGGAACCGGGGGGAGGAGGGGCACATGGGGAGGGCGGCGGCGAGGAGAGCCGGAGAGGGGCGCGCGGAGGGGGTTGGGGTGAGGAGGTGGGGAGTGGAGGGGACAGGGCGAGGAGGCGGCGCAGGGGAGAGGAGGGGCGGCGGGAGAGGAGGGGGACGCGGGGGGGGGGGGAGGGGTGAGGAAGGGGCGGGGGGGGGTGAGGAAGGGGACGGAGGGCGGCGGGGGACTGGGGGAGAGGAGTGGGACGGGGCAGGGGGAGAGAAGTGGGACCTAGGGGGCCAGGGGGCGTCGGGGGAACATGCAGACAGCTTGAGTTAAAATAGTGGGGCATAAAAAATCTCAAGCTCGCGAGCTATTCGAGCTCGGCTCGTTGAAGCTCGCGAGCTTGAGATAAGCTCGAGTTCGACTTGTTTGGAGTTCGAGCCAAGCTCGAATCGAGTCTAGAGCGAGCCAAGCTTGAGCAGCTCACGAGTTTTGAGCTTTTTTTACAGCCCTAGCGAGGCCCCCCGGCGACTTGAGTGGGAGTCGATGCTGGTGAAGCCAAGTGCGGTCGTCTGTTTGATCGTTCAATGCGGGGTGTGTCGGGCGGAGGGCTTCCCAGCTCTGGGGAGGAGCTTCGACCGTCCCGTCACAGGACTACGCTCTATCAAAGGTGCCCCGCGAACCCCCACATATTTTCTTCAGAAGTATAAGCTCGGGGTTGAGCTCTCGCATCGTCCGTGCGATTGGTATGCGGAAGCATTGCAACATGAGTTCGAACACTCGTGAATTTTCCTTGGTCCCCTTGCTCGGGTGTCCTGGCACTCTAGTAGCCGTTTCCATAGTGCCACAACCTAGTTTTGGTTCCTTCCTGCCATCAGTCTTCTCGGTCTAGTGATAAACGTTTTCTTCCATATCAACCCAGACACTCGCTATCACCTTTAAAGAAGGCGCCAAGCTTGTCTTGCAAGAAGCTGCTCAATGCGGTATTACGAATGCTTGTGTCAATTAGGTACTTATGAAGGATGTGCTTCTTGATCGGGACCAGTTCAAGTTCTGTTGACTGCAATACTACGGCTTCACGGAAGACTTCTGGTATTTCTGGGCTGGGAGGCTCCATAACAGCAGGTCTCTGAAGGCCCCGCAACATCGAGGTCTCCAAAGGCCCTTCGACAACGAGGTCTCCGAAGGCCCCGCAACATGGAGGTCTCCATCCGAGCTCGTCAAAGTAGCCCTTAAAAAATTAGGCCACTCAAGGCTCTTCGTTCTTGTATCTATAGCATATTGTACCATTACGTGAGTAATAAAGGACTTCATGACTCTACTCGGTCCTTGCACGCGTGTCTTAGAGATATTGCGGAGTGCACACGGCGTCTCTGGCTTCTGTGTGTCTTAGATATGCTGCATGGGTCGCTTAATGTGGCTCCATGCGTTTTGTGGCCCAGGACGACTAAGTTTCCGGTGCTTTATACTTCGTAGAGTACGCCGGGTGCCCTAGGCAACATCGTGCGATTTTTGGCCTAGGACGACTAAGTTCCCGGTGCTTTATACTCCGCAGAGTATGCCGGGCGCTCTAAGCAGCATCGTGCGATTTTTGGCCCGGGACGACCAAGTTCCCGGCGTTTTATACTCCGTAGAGTACGCCGGACGCTCTTGGCAGCACCGTGTGATTTATTTATACTCCATATAGTACGCCGAGCGCCCAAGGCAACATCGTGTGATTTTTTATACTCTGTAGAGTATGCTGGGCGCCCAAGGCAGCACCGTGCATTTTTTTTATACTTCGTAGAGTACGCCGGGCGCCCTAGACAGCATCGTGCGATTTTTGGCCCGGAACGACCAAGTTCCCGGCGCTTTATACTCCACAGAGTACGCCGGGCGCCCTAGGCAGCACTGTGCAATTTTTTTATACCCCGTAGAGTACACCGAGCGCCTAAGGTATCATCGTGCGATTTTAAAATAGAAATGTGCATGATGGCCATCAAGAAAATACATGCAAAGATGTATATTAAGTACCCGTTTACATGGGGATATCTTGATAAATACAGTTGTAGAATGTAAGTCATGACTTGCTTAAGCATAATATCGTCGGAGGCGATCAACGTTCCATATATGGTTTAGAGCATGGCCATCGTGTGGACAAACGATATGCTCCTTGATGAAGTCTTGTAGTGACAAGGTACGGGCCTTCCCACTTGGAGTCGAGCTTTTCAACCCTCGCGGAGTGCAGCGTCTTGCGTAACACGAGGTCACCCTCTTGGAAACTTCGCTTGTGCTTCGAGGGCCTTGTCCCGGAAGTGGCTTTCCCGAAGCGCTGCGACAGAGGGACAACTCGTGGTAAGATGATCGCCACAGCCATGCACCTCGCACCATAACCCTTGGGGTTGTAGCTCAGGCTGGCAATAATCGGGGTACATTCACTAGGATGGCCGCGACCACCTTCCCGGCCCGGACCTCTGCCACGACCTCGACCTCGTCGACCCCTTCCTCGACCGGACAGGGTGTTGTCATTGCCCTCGACTCCTTCGCCATCGATATTAAGGACATACTGGCATCGCTAGTTTTTATGCTGCCCGCCATTTGAACTTTTCGCAGTGTTCCTGGTTCTCATAGGAGCAAGAAATCATCTTAACGAAGCTGAGCATCTTCCTCTGCTCAGGCATACTCCTCCATCTTGTTGAGGAGTTTGACCACCGTTTTGATAGGCTTACGTGCATTGTATGCGGTTACTGGCCCCGACCGAAGACCTTGTATTGCTGCATTAATGATCGTAGTCTCATTAACATCTTTAACTTGACAGCGTATTTTGGTGAACCGCTTAAAATACTGGCGGAGCTTCTCTGCTGGCCTCTGTCTGATGGCAAAGTGCTAGCTCGCATTGATCCGCTCGGTGTAATTTCCTTGGAAGTTGTTATAAATGCAACCCCGAATTTGCTCCCATGAATGCACCGAGTTTGGCTCTATAGTGAAGAACCAGGAGAGCGCTATGCCCTGAAGAGCAAGAGGCAGACTCTTCTCCTTGGTAGAGTCATCGCCCCCCGCCGCCTCGATTGTAGTCTCATAAACGCGCACAAAGTCCCGAGGGTCCGCATCACCTTTATAGGGCTCGATGACAGGCATCTTGAAGTCCTCTGGCGAGGCGGCTTGCTGTAGATTGGCGGAGAGTGGGGACTCCAGGTCCGCTTGTCGAAGTATAGTGAGTGGGACTTCGCGACTCTCCATTCTTTCGGCGGCAACCTCCCCTATCACTGCGGGGGGCATTGGGTGGCTTTGTGCGTGCTGCAATTCCCGTACCGCACCCTAGAGATTTGTGAACTCTCGTTGTAGCGCACTAAGGACTTCCAGAAGGGCACCTTCCGACCCTTGCCCTGGTGTCTCCCCTGACCTGGGGGCTTCGGCTTGGCGATCGGCCACACCATGTTGCCAACCGACGTCAAGGGGTGTACCGGGCGGTGGATATCGCGACTGGCGACAGAGATCGTCTGGATTCATGGACCACCATCCACTTCGACGTTCCCTCCTGGAATCCCTGACGTACCGATGGCAACAGTTGCATGTCTCCCTACGGGATTATCATGGCCAGGGACGATACCTGCACCTACCTCGTCGTCGATGGTCGCCTCGACGCCCGCAACAGAGTCAGGACCTCGTGTAGGTGTCGTTCGACCACTAATCCCTGTCTTGGCCCACGCGATTGCTGTCGCCGTACTTTACTTGTTCTCTGCCGTCTTCGACGGCATATTCAAATCGTAGTTTTTTTTCTCAAAATCCATACGGACGGCGTCAAACAGTTGTGGTTTAGGGTTTAGGGTTTAGGGTTAGGGTTTAGTGGTCCGTTTAGGGTTTAGGGTTTAGGGTTAGGGTTTAGGGTTTAGGGTTTAGGGTTTAGGGTTTTAGGGTTTAGGGTTTAGGGTTTAGGGTTTAGGGTTAGGGATTAGGGTTTAGGGTTTTAGG